>CM077026.1:7500000-10000000 GCA_039090855.1 Macrothele yani
ATTTGTCGAACATACCTTACACGCGGCTTTCGAGAAGCCTATCAGTTGCACTTAACGAGGGTTTGTTTATACAGCACAATAATTCTGAACTCTACATTAAAATAATTCGGAAACTCTACAATAGAATAATTCCGAACTTCACATTAATTGAAAAAAAAATCATTAAAACGATAAAATAATAACTCCGAAAAATTAAAAATTAATTCCGAAAAAATAATAAATAATAATTACGAAAAAATAATTTGAAATAATAATTACGAAAATAATAATTACGAAAAAATAATTCGAAATAATAATAATTCTGAACTCTGCATTAGAATACTTCCTAACTCTAAATTAAAATAATTCTGAACTCTAAAATAATTCCAAACTCTACATTAATTGGAAAAAATTCATTAAAAGAATAAAATAATAATTCTAGAGAATTAATAAGAATTCATTCTGAAAAATAATAAATAACAATTAAAAATAATAATAATTCGAAATAATAATAATTTGATAAAATTAATAATAATTCCAAAAAATTCATTAAATAATAATTCCGAACTCTACATTAAAAGAATTCCGGACTCTACATTTAGAATGTAGAAATTAATTTGCAGTCAGTGCTGTCACAATTATAAAATAATATGTTTACCTTTCCGGCTGTGCTTTGAGTTGTGTTACTGTTTCCCAGGACAGCCCCTTATCCCCCTTATCCCCGGGCTAGTGGGGCATCGCGGTTTTGAGGACCCCACTCACCACAGACACAAAACATTAAGATAAAACTGAAATATACAGAAGGATCAAAAATTTATTAATGACCTGCACAACCAAAATATTTCTACCTTATTTGTATGGGATATATTTTTGGGGATGACGGAGAGTCTGAATACACCTAAATTAAGCCAACTAATTTTCCTGGATTAACGGGATAGTTTCGGATTTAGATAGTCCGGGAGCACCGTATGCACTTTTTGTACTGATTCATTTCAAAATTTCAGTATTGTTTTAAGAATTTTATAAACAATATCAGTTACTACTGACTCAACAGAGCGAAGTTTCTCTTCATTGAAATGAATACAAAACTATCTTAGATTTACAGTGATTCAAGAAAGATTTTCTGAGTTGACATTACTGCCAACATAACATGCGTTATGTGAAAAATAACGCATGTTATGTTGGCAGTTAATGATTTTGCTGAAATGAAGACAAGAAAAATTATTTTTCTAGAATAAACTTGTGATAATTTATGAATTTTGCATGTCATTTGATATCTTACGCCCGCTGGTCTAGACAACATCCAAACATATGCATGATGTATATAAAGAAAGGCTTTGTTTAGTAATCCGGATTTCAGCCGTACCTCCCGCAAATTTCATATCATTGCGTTCTTCTCAATGTCATACACTGCAATAAGGCGAAATAAACTCCGCAAAGTTTCGTTTGGAATTCCGAAAACGAGTGAAAAAGCCCTTCTTTTTGACATTTTTTTCTCTGTCGAGAGAAGTGAAAAATGCCAGCAGAGAGGCAATGGTCAATATTGAAAGAGATTACATTCTAGGAATGCAGTGATTATGGTCTAAAGAGCTCAAGAGAGCGCAGATTGGACAATAAACAAATACTCCGCCCCGGTGGCGCAGTGGTCTAAGCGATGGCTTCTGATTATTCGTCCGAAAGAGGTCCGGGTTCGATTCCCGGTGAGGCATGGATGTTGTGTTTATCTTACGGCACTGGCCCTCTCTCTTCTCTGGAGCCAGTTGCTTTAAATTAGGGACGGGTGACTGCTTACAGCCCATTGAGTTGCTCACGGTGGTCGTTAAACCTCCAATTAAAAAAAATAACTCCTCTCTACCCATTATTCTAAATCATCATCGATAAATCTGTATACCTAAAGCCATGAAATCAGAGAGATATGTTCCCTCCGTTTGTGACGTCACTCTCACGTTACAGGGACTCATACGTCGGTGTTCTGGTTGACATCATCCACGACAGCATTAAAAACCAATCGGAAGCCTTGCTTTACACGTGACCTCACTAAAAGAGGGAACTCATCGCTCTAATGTCATGGCCTTGTGTTTTCGAAACCTCACAATGGTCCATGAATCATAATACATTTTTTAATCAAATTGTTTATACAGACAAAGGCCTCAGTAAAAATATTTGACCGGGGCTCCACACCCCCACAGGGACTATCCCGCTTTTTCCTAATGCCAGTGTTATACCTTTTAAGTGATAATGGATTGTGGGACGATTAACGTTTTTCAGAAATATGCTGTAAGTTGTATAGATTGCAATTTACACCTGGCATTGATATAAACGGTAATTTTGAAATGGAGAATTCCTCAGGTGTAACGGCTAGTATTTCACTGGTCACGTGGTTGGGGTGTTCATTTCCTTCCCGGTAGGTTTCGATTCGAACGCCGCGTTAAATTAAATATGAGTGATGCGTTGATGTTTCTGTTACAGATGCTACCCGTAATCCTACATACACATTGTACTCGTAAGCAGTTTAACAGCTTACCAAAAGTCTCCCATACTTAATGAGATCAGTTCTACTTATAAACGGTGTTCTGAATCATGGATATTAATTATGTCCGATATGTCTCGTGATAAAGAGTTCGCTGATTTGGATGCATGCTCTGAGTGACAACTTTATTCCTTACAGCTGCTTTAAAGTCAGCAGTTCATTTTCATGCCTCAAATCTCATTTTTGGATTGGTCAAAGTGTCGAAAGTGTCACAGCAGTGTTGGTCTATGTCGACTCCATTTTTTGCTGTAACTGCACCAACCGATTGGTGCTGGATCCCGACTAAAAAATTCTCGTTTCATCTTATACCCCAGGAGCTCGACTGGATTCAGATCTGGTGAGCGGGAAGACTATAGAAGTCAATGTAATATTTTCGGAATCATTCCTCGACGATTCTACTCTTGTGACATGGAGCGAATTTGAGTAGTTTTGCTTTTGTTTGTGCCACAATTCTTAATTGTAATTTTCCGCATTTTCGTATATAAATCGGAAAACGCCATTATTGGTATAATACTGTCGCAATGTATACATTGCGATATACACTGAGTGGCCACTTTATTATGACCACCTGACAGTTTTAAGCAAATGAGCTATGGCTGCACGCTGTTGCCGCCAGAGAGCGAAGCTAGTTTAAAAAGAAAAAGCTTAGTGCTTGCGACAGTAGTAGAAGTGATTTTTGGGTGACGAGATGGGTAAAAAATGCGATTTGACGGACTTTCAACGTGGGATGATTGTAGCAGCTCGGAGCCATGGAGCGAGTATCACAGAAACCGCCGCATTCGTGAAATGTTCCAGAGCAGCTGCTGTTAAAGTGTTGAAAGACTGGACTGTCAGCCAAAAAAACTGGGTCCCTACGTGCAACGTGAGGTCGTCATCGACTAGTGACTGCTCGGGAGGAACGGAGAGTGTCCAGACTGGTAACAGACAAAAGAAGGGCAACAGTGCAGCAAATTACAGACCATCTTAATCAAGGATCCCCTCAAATGATCTCTGCACGCACTGTTCGCCGTACACTGCATCGGATGGGATATGGCAGCCGAAGGCCTGTGGAACACCTTTGCTGTCTGCAGTTAACAAGAGAAAACGTCTCCAGTAGCACAAGGATTGGACAGTCGATAATTGTAAACAAATTATGTGGTCCGATGAATCACGTTTTCAGTTGCACCATGCCGATGGCTGAGTGAGTATTTGGCGGAAACAGCACGAAAGCATGGACCCCAAATGCATTGCTACAACCCTTCAAGCTGGTGGAGGCAACGTTATGGCTTGGGAATGTTTTCCTGGCATGCTTTGGGCCCTTTAATTCGTGTTGATCAACGTCTCATTGGCACATCATATCTAAACATCGTTGCGAACCAAGTGCATCCTGTCATGTGGATGGTTTATCCCAATGGCGATGGCTACTTTCAACAAGATAATGCGTCCTGCCATAGTGCTCGTATTGTACAGGATTGGTTTCAAGGGCATGCCGGTGAGTTTATTTTGCTTAGATGGCCCCCACAATCTCCAGATCTCAACCCCATTGAGAATTTGTGGGATGAAGTTGAACGAGCCATCAGACAGCTGGATCCACAACCCTGCAATCTCACCAGCCTGGAAAGTGCTATTCATCAAGCATGGTCTCAGATTCCAGAAACCACCTATCAACATCTCGTGAAGTCCATGCCACGAAGAATCGATGCAGTATTAAAGGCAAAAGGTGGCCCAACGAAGCACTGAAGTGGTGGTCATGATAAAGTGGTCACTTAGTGTATAATGTATGGTAGATAATTTCATTCTTTTTTTCTTTTTTCTTTTTTTCTTGGGGAGGGAGTGTTAATGACCATCATGAGCAACTCTGTTGGCTATAAGCAGTCACCCTTCCTGATTTGGTGCCACTATTTCAAGGGAAGGGAGTGTCAATCCATGAGACATACATCCCATCCCATGCCTCTTCTGGGACTCGAACCCTATACCGGTCTCACAAACGATCAGAAGCCAGCGTTTAGACCATGGCGCACCGAACAGCATAAAAAAACTTCAAAAGATAAACAGTTGCCGGAATAGCGCATATCGGCTCAGTGCCGGAGAATCCGAAGACAGTATTACACAGCAGTTATGTGTTTTGTGGGTGTGATTGTGCGGCATTTCTTTAGTTCTGTAAAGCACAAAATTTGCATGACATGATTAATATTGACGTAAATATTTTGTAGTAATTTCTGTTGGTGCAAAACTGGGAGCATCACGTTTTAATTATAATACAATGTACACATTTATGTATGTGGCGCATTGGTCTAAGCAATGGCCTCTGATCGTTCGTCCGAAAGGGGTCCGGTTTCCAATTCCGGTGAGGCATGGATGTTGTGTTTTTCTTACGGCACTGGCTCTCTGCCTTCCCTGGAACCAGTGACCCTAAATTAGGGACGGGCGACTGCTTATAGCCCAATGAGTTGCTCACGGTGGTCCTTAAACCTCCAACGAAATAAATAAATAAACAGTGAAATAATTAATCAATTAAAAAGGAACTATACACCAACTGTACTTAAATAGTATAAATATACTAGATATCCAAAATTTCTTGGTGTAGAATAGAAATCAAAATTTCCAAGCTTTCGCACATCAACCATATGGCTTTTTCAAGGAAGGTAGACAGGAAACTGCAAACTGAAAAAGCCATCTGGTTGGATGTGCGAAAGCTTGGAAATTTTGATTTCTATTCTACACCAAGAAATTTCCGATATCTAGTCTAGTCATACTATTTAAGCAGTGAAATAATTTTGGTTTTAAAAATTTCCAAAAAATTTGGTTTTTAATTATATAAAATTTAAACATTTCAGTTATTAAAAGGTAATGGACTGTCGCAAAAGATCCTCAAAGATATTTTTCGCGGTGGGTCCCCGAGTTTTTCCGACACGCCACTATTTAAGCCTACTTCATTTTCCGTTCCTTTATTTTGCCATGATCTTATCGTGTGACATGTGTTAAGCCAATACTCACTGAATGAGAACGTGGGGTGTTCTTTGCTTTATCAATCCAGTTACCTTGAGTAAGCTGTGATACATTACAGAAATAAGACTACGCACTATATTGGGCTCTACGGTGGCCCATAGGTCCTATTAATTTGGAACGAGAGGCAGCTGGAGCAAAAAAAAAAAAAAAAAGCAGAGGGCCTCCTTTTCTGCTTTGGTGAGCTGAATCAAAGAATGCATGAATGAAAGTGGGCGGCGTTTCCCAAAAGAGAGAGAGAACAGAATGAATGACTCATGCCAAAACGGACACGAAGAACGGACTCTCAGCTGAAACGGGGTGTTTGCTAACACACAATAGCTCCTATTCCAACGGACGAACTGCAACCGCACGCAGCAGGCGGTTCGGTAAGTTTGGAAGTGTAGCCAGTAGCCCATCCACGGTGTACCTCCCCCACTAAAGCATCCGTGTACTACTGCTGACCCGGTGGTCATCTTTCGAGAAAACGGACGCATGGACACAAGGGCGTGCTATTATTGTCCGCTGGCAGAATGGGCGGCTCATGGGCTGCTGGTCAAAGATTCGGGGTCCATTAGGACCAGTATACTATTGCCCATCACCCTCGCGCGCTCCACAGAGATGTTTTGATAAAGTGCTCTTCTCGAACACAAAGCTGTTTTCACGGGATCCTTTATACAAAACTGGCAAACGCTAAGCCGACAATGTGACCATCACCTGAGATTTTCAACTTAGCGCCTGTAAGGCTGTGCGTTGTATCTAAGAACAACTACCTGGAGGGTAAAAACGCCGGATAATCACCGAGCCGAAACTGCGTCACGCTGCTTTGTTGCATTATCACACTAATAGACCACGAAGCGCAGTTCTCTTCTTCCTCCCAAGATGAGAACCCACACACGCCGCTATTTATAAAATTAAATAATTTGCAATTTAAATTAATATTTTCTCATCGTTTTGGATCATTTCTGTCATCACACTAAAGCAAGGGATTTAAAAATAACTTTATTTACTTATTTAATAACTTTATTTTCATTTCATTTCTTATTTACTTATTTAATAACTTTGTTTTCATTTTATTCTTATTTATTTAATAACCTTATTTGCATTTTACTTTATTTACTTATTGAATAACTTAATAAATAACTTTATTTACAATTTTATTTACTTCCGTTCTCGATGCTTTCGATACAAGAACGAAAGTAAATAAAACTGCTTTTTGAAAGACAAAGTGTTAAATTAATTTTATACTTTTAGCATAATGGTCGAATAACGTGCAAAATGAATGTAGGATTCTGATGATTTTGCTGTGTGGTAATAAAGAAGCGTGTTATTTTAAAAGAGAAGTCATTTTGCTCTTCCTTTCTCCTTCCCTCTCCCCAGCTCTTTCTCGCCTTTTTAAGTCTTCCTAATAGTGTTTTTACGCCTTTTTTTTTGTTTCTTCCTCTCGTTAATTAATGATTTATATTTACCTTTATTTGTCAGGCTCTACTCCTGTTTGTTTCGTTCACTCACTTCCTCCAACCTCTGTTTTCTTCTCGCTTCTCTATATCTATATTTCTTTTGTTCTTTCTCGCTATCATAATAGTGTCTTCCTCTCCGATTTTCTGTCTTGCAGTTTTTAAGGTTCTCATTTAATGAAAGAATGGTATCAAAAAAGAAAGTTAACTTACGAACAACATACATGATATTTTTCCGAGGATTCGCGGAATTCCGCTGATTTCGCCATCATTTGGGTCAATCACGATATCGATGCAAAACTGAAAAAAAAATTTTTGAGGGCATTGGTGGGGGTAGGGAGGGGTCGTTTTCTGTCCCGAGTCGGCATTTCGTCTTTCAAAACTTTCAAAAATGGAGGTCAAACGGAGTGAAGATGTCATTGCATAAATGTTTGTATTTCATCATGAAACTGTAGGCAACAATTAAAAAAAACTAAAGTTAAGACGGCACAAAGATATCTCTATGATCTTCCGGAATAAGATTCTTACGTGGATTCGAGGAATTCTGCGTTTTACGTTATCGTTTTGTGCGTTCTCAAAATCGATGCACAACTGAACATAAATTTCGGGGGGGGGATTTGTGGTAGTTGGGGGTTCGTTTCCCGTTTCAAGACGGAATTCCGTTTTTTGAAACTTTCGAAAACGGAGGTGTCTTAGACCGAGTGAAAATTTTCCCCTTAAGCGGTCTTTTTTTTTTTTTTTTTTCTCCCGCAGTCTGCCCAGTATTGTTTAATATCCTTTTATTTCACAAATATTTGTATTTCAGCTTCAAATTGAGGGAAAATTCCGAAAACAGAATTGTGAATTCAGTTATGTGTTCCAGTTTAATTTTTACATAAATAAATTACAATAAACAATTCATTGTGGCTTGTGTTACATTATATTCACACTTTCTCGCAGCGCGTTCCGATTTTTCATCCGTTTAAAACTTTCAGGTTTTCTTTTTCTTCATCCGTTTCATGTATGAAACAAGTCCTACACGAGGTTTTGTATTCCTTCAATGCACTAATGGTACATCAAGAAGTTGTTCCTCTTAAAGCTTAGCGATATAATGAAAACATTCTCCTACCTTATGATGATAGCTCGCTGATATCTGACGCACTTCTTGATACAATAAGTTTTTACGCACGTCTGCTTTACTTGACTAATTGCCAGAAAATTTCCAAAGAATAAACTCTTCGGAGTTCTGACGTGACGTTCAGTTCAGAAAGCATAACAAGGGGTAACCAAAATTTACATAACAGAAAGTAAACAAAAACGGAAGGTAAAAATGGTAGTAAGCATCACAGCATTTCGATCTCTCTCTCTCTCTCTCTCTCCTTCTTTCGCTCATTACCTTTCTTGCATCAACTAAAACAGAATTACAAAAATATTTGCATTACCCTAATCAGGAGCGAACTAGAACTATCAAATCGGCACGGTGTTTTGAATTTTTACTAGCCCTGGTATTTCTTTCACATATTAGAGTGATGAGGTGGAATAAAAGAACAAATATCTTAATATAATTTTATAACACAAAATATTTATAAAAAAATAATACATACACTAGTGGCCAAAACTGTGGAAACCTTTAGGAAAATATTGGGTGTATGGCTCTACATTAAAAACACATTTTACTATTTTTATTTTTACTAGCCCTGGTATTTCTTTTTCATATTAGAGTGATGAGGTGGAATAAAAGAACAAATATCTTAATATAATTTTATAACACAAAATATTTATAAAAAAATAAAACATACACTAGTGGCCAAAACTGTGGAAACCTTTAGGAAAATATTGGGTGTATGGCTCTACATTAAAAACACACCTTAACGAACAAAAAAAAAAATCATTTAAAACGCAGTTACCATAAAATAATAAAAGGTCAACTATGAAAAATAATACAGATGCAAAAACGTATAGTCATCGTTTTCCCTTATGTATGTATTGGGTTCTTATGGCTGTACATTATGTACAATATAGGGTCTTTGTCAATGAAAGTACTTTATTACTATTTTCAGTGTACATTATAAAAACAAATAACTCTCTAACCTATGTACAAATTAAATCCATCTGATTTTTCGTGACTTCAGTTTCACAGATACATCAATAATATCCTCAAAATCTGTTTCTGCACACAGATCATTTTGGAAACTATGCAAAATCCTTGCTTCTATAACTTTGCCATGAGCATGACTCACATCCTGTCCACCAATCGTTTAGGTTGACCTCCCACCAGAGCAGCTCAGTAGTCTAAGCGCTGGCCTCTGACCGCAAGCCCAATTGGGGTCCGGGTTCGAATTCCAGGTGAAACATGGATGGTGCGTTTATCTTACGGCACTGACTCCTCCTTTCCCTAGAACCAGTGCCCTACATTAGGGCCAGGCGACTGCTTACAGACCAAGTTGCTTACAGCGGTCGTTAACCTTCCCATACTCATGATAGTCGTTACCCCCTCCCCAAGAAAGATAAAAAGAAAAAAACTCCCACCACACAAAGCTCCTTTGCCGAGGAATACAAAATACATGCCCGCTCGCGATTATTACATGGGGCTACATGAGCTTGGATCGGCAGTAAAAGAAAAAAAAAAAATCGACATTTTTTCCGCGGGCTTATGACTGAAAACTTCTATACAAAAATAACGTCAACTTCTGGAAAAATAACGTGAGTTTATGTCGCTAAAACGCAAAATACGAACATATACAAAAATAATAAAAATATTGAATTGTATATAGAAAGTTTACACTCCCGCTGATATTTTGAACCTTTACAGCTATTAATTAGTATTTATTTAACTATCTTAAACCCCGTACGACGCCTTCATTTAATTGGTGCCTATAGCAGGGTCACACTGGCTATATCCCATTTACGGCCCGCCCAACTTATCTGAAGTATCTGTCCAAATCGGAAGCATGCCCACAAAAAGAAAACAAAAAATCCTGCGGTCGCAGTTGTAATTCACGCGTAGTATACATTTGAGTTCTTTTCCATCGGTGGACCATCCGGCTTGTGAGTAATTGGTAGGCGCTAATGGAGAATGATTGCTGAGGTATTTTCTTTAGGGACATGGCGAAGCGAATCGAAGCGTTGCCTTTGAACTTTGTCCTCAGGATGGATCGACCCGACTGTCTTCGCCGCGTACCGGAAACCACCGCTGCCTGATAATTGATTCCCATCCTCCGGAAGTCTGCGACGCTCTCTCTCCTCTTGAAAATACCCACCATCGAATCAAATGAAACATTTTGGAAACAATTTATCATGGAACAAAATGTTGGAAACGAATCGCCAGACAACTAAATAGAAATTAAGGTCAAAATTTCATTGTCGTCCAGTGGTAGGAAGCACTGGGAGACAATAGATCTCTGCTTCCGTAGTAGTGTGATGTCATCATACGGCAAAGCGGAAAACTAGTCACATGTCTGAATTTTTGCAAATGATAATTGCTGAAAAAAATCTTTGTTGTTTTATTATGCAATCTGTCGGAAAGCTAATTTTAATACCAACTTAAATCTCATACAACCACGTTGAAAATTTTGTTTCCCCTTCTGCATTGATATTAAGACACTTATGTTTTTCAGTTTCACCAAACAGAAGTTAACTTTTTCGAAAGCTACACTAGAAACGTTTATTTATTTATTTATTTTCACTTCCAGTCAAGTGGTAAAAAGCGTTGTCAAATTTCACAGCAGCTCCAGCCGTGTATAGGCTTGTAAATAAGGTTCACAAATGGAGCTCTATTCCTATCTTTAAAATGTGCTTCTCTACTGTCTTAAATCTTCATGGCTTCAGATGTCTCTTCTAAGTAGCGTCGATATTCACACCAAAAAAGAACGTTAGCTATATATGGCCCAACTTTAATGTTTTATGTTTATTTAGAGATGCTGCACAAGAACCAAATGGCTGTGTTTCCTAATTCATCTGGCATATGACCATATACTGCGACTTGTGACTTATTGTCATGTTAATTTATTGCTCAAGGACTGAGTAAACTGACATTCTAATGTGCTCCTCTATGTAGGCGTAGGAAGAAACTGTTCTGTGAATGCTTACACAGTGAGTAAAAGTATGCTGTTCTAAGTTCTTATCTACTGACATAAGAAGACGCTGTTCAAAATTCTTATCTACTTAAATCAAAACTATATATAAGAACGCTGATCTATTTTTTTTTTTTTTTTTTTTTTTTGTGACTTAGGACTTTCCTGATTTCTTTTTTTTAATCAAAGGTTTACCGACCACTGTGAGCAACTCAATAGGCTATAAGCAATCTCCCGTCCCTAATTTAAGGTCACTGGTTCCAGGGAAGAGAGAGAACCTGTTCATTATAACATCATTTCGTGCTGTGCGTAAAAACATAGGCCCAAGTCATTGCACGATCCATTCGTATGTAAAAATATCCTCAAGTATTGCACTCTTACTAAATTTATTATATCAGGTTAAAAAGCTATATATAAAATTTATACGAGAGAGCCAGTGCCGTAAGACAAACACAACATCCAAATTTTAAATTTTGTATATAGCTCCCTGATGTAATAAATATAGTAGAGAGCAATACTTGAGGCTATTTTTACATGGAATGGATCGTGCAATGACTTGTGTCTATGTTTTTATACGAGAGAACCAGTGCCGTAAGACAAACACAACATCCATACCTCAACGGGATTCGAACCGAGACCCTTCTCAGACGAATGGTTATAAGCCAGGGTTTAGACCACTGCGCCGGCCCTGAATTTTTCACCTGTGGCTTAGAAGAATTGTCCTGAATTCTTTACCAGTGACTTAAAAAAGACTGTCCTGAATTTTTTTTTCCCCCAGTTATTTACAACGACTGTGCCGTCCTGGTGGCGCAATGGTCTAAGCGCTGGCTTCTGACCGTTCGTCTGAGATGGGTCCGGGTTCGAATTCCGGTGAGGCATAGATGCTGTGTTTTCTTACGGCAATGACTCTCTCCCTTTCCTGGAATCAGTGTCTCTAAACCAGGGAAGGACGACTGCTTGTAGCCCATCGGTGGTCATTAAAACCTTAAAAAATAAATAAAATGGAAGAACTGTCCTGAATTCTTGCCCACTGATCTAAATGGTTTTTAACTACTTCTCCACTAAGGTGAAAGCACATTGTTCGCAATCCTTACCTACTGACGTGAAAGGGCGTGGTTCTGAATTCCCATCCAAAGTCCGAAAACGACACTATTTCTAAATTCTCACCCACTGACATCAAAGGAGGGACACTGTATGCGTGTTCTGAATTCTTACTTCCTGACGTATAGGGCACTATTTTAAGTACTTCGCTGAACTCAAGTTTTTCTAAAAAAAATTATCTACTGATTTAAGAGAACACTCTTCTGGTATTGCAAACGATTTGCGCTGGCCCCCTTGTCTATGAAAGTCATTGTTTGAGATTCAGGACAAAAACATTCCGATTAACTTTCTTGAAATGGAAATTTCAAAAATTCGCAAACATTATTTTTGATTTCCTAATTAAGTTTGTTCTGAATTTTAAAGCAAATATTCAAGTCCGTCAAGTCTGAATTTAGTCCATCTTCCTCTATCAGGATTTGGATATAAGAATTGCTGTCTTTTTCTGGCGCTGGGTGATAGTGATAATTCGTTTTGTCGTTCTTAACCCTTAACTGGGGACGTACGGGTCCGAGGGACCCGGCGGCTTAAATTTAGTTTGCCAAACCGACGATGGATGGCTTTGCACGATGCTTCGCTCAGTAACTTCCCAACATGTTCCATTCATTCTATGCAATCAGTACTAAATTAGCCATCGGCGGAGTTTGTTGTCTCCGTGCCATCGTGTGCCGGGTCCCAGGGACCCAATGTCACCACTTTCGTTAGTCATTCAAGTGTGAGTCACCTTTAGTTTTTATATTGTATTAGAGTAATTAGTGTTGTGTTTATGTCTCATGAATTAGGATATTGTCTTGGCTTCAAGACAATATCCTAATACCATGAGAGCGTGTGATCCTTGATTTGACGAATTTATGCAGAATAGTTAGAAGAAATTGAGCAAAAGGATCAAGACGCTAGTGACATAAGCCATTGTGAAAGTGATCGTTATTCTTAAAGTTTGCACCTTTGGGGATCCAAGAGCAACAACAAGAACGTTCCAATGTCCTTCAAAAATAGACAGAAAAACGTCCCATCTTTGCAAAAACTGTAAAAAACCGGTTTGTTTATCCTGCTGAAATGTGGTCTGCAGAAATTGTAAAAAAATTATTAACACTACACTTTTTAGGATTATTCGTTACTTTTGTGTTTGTTTATTAAAACTTTTTTGGGGTATAACCCCTAATGTGTTTATATATATTAAGATAATACAACGTAGTTTGTCACAAATATTTATTTCTTCAAGCCGACCATGGTTTCGCTGGATATTGACCTAGCTTCATCAGGACGAATGGTACGTAAATATTCAAATTGTATATGACATCATAAATGGTGTTTACAGTCACGTGTTTTGGTTAGATGCTTCCACGCGCTTGATAGAAAAGGGGTGGATGCCATGCCATTAACAAGTTGCGAAGACTTTTGATATATACACTGGCGTGCAAAAATTAAGGACGAGACGGCTTTTCGAATGTAACGTCGTGCAGAGGTGCTCCACATCGACTCAAATCATACCATAAGATCCCCAAGATGTAAGAATATGGGACAAGTGAGCAAAACCGTCCAATCAAGGAATCCAAAGGATACAAAGGCATTTTATTGAAAAGTTAGCTTCGAGCACAACTGGACAGAAGACAGAAACATCCATGTGACTGGCGGCTGCCAAGAAAAATCCAGTCTTTAGTAGGGGATATGATCACCCCTGACTGCGTTGAAGGATTTACAACGTCTGTCCATGCTGAGGACGAGGTCGTCAAGGAGCTGTTGAGGAATCGCGGACCATTCTTCTTGTAGCGCCAATCGCAGCTGCGGAATCGTTGCTGGCGTCTGGTGATGTGCTACCAAGCGTCTCCCGAGAAGGTCCCACACGTGTTCGATTGGATTTAGGTCCTGGGACCTTGCGGGTCAGTCCATGCGTTGAATGTCTTTACTCTCCAACAGCTCGGCGACAGCCACTGTACGATGAGGTGTAGCGTTGTCGTCCATGAAGAGGAACTCAGGACCAACAGCACCTCTAAACAGACGCACGTGAGGCAGGAGAACCTCGGTACAATAGCGGACACCAGTGACTGAACCTCCTTGGAAGATGTGGAGGTCAGTACGGCTACCAAGCATGATACCGCCCAAAACGAGAACTCCGCCACCTCTAAACCGGTCCCTTTCGATGATGTTGGAGGTGTGATTGCGTGTTCCCTGTTCTCTCCAGATGTGCATACGTCCAGAATCGCTCGTCAGACTAAATCGGCTGTCATCCGTAAAGAGAACTCGACTCCATTGCTGATGTGTCCAGTTCTTGTGTTCCTGGCACCACAGAAACCGCCGTCTCCGATGAGCAGGCATTAATGACACACACCCTACTGGTCGTCGTGCAAATAGACCACCTTTGTGCAGCCTTCTGGCCACTGTAAAACGCGACAACGGACGTCCAGTTGTCTGTTGCATGTGCCTTGCGATTTCTCCCGCTGTCTGCCGTCTGTCTCTTCTCGCCTGTAGGACAATATACCGGTCGTCCGCCGCCGTGGTTGCTCGTGGACGACCACTGCTAAACTCTCGGACAGCTGTTCCTGTCGTTTGAAATGCTCTCCAAGCTCGTGAAACGATGCTGTGAGCGATCCCGAACTCCTCGGCCACACTAGTCACACTTCAACCTTCTTCCAACTTTCCAATGACGCGACCTCGTGTAAAGTCATCCAGATGTCGTCTACTGGATTGCCTGTTGGCCATATCACACGGTGGCAGCAACTCGACGTCGTTCAAACCGATGTACACCGTGCAATAACTTTCACCGCCTGTGGGCTTTATACCCTTCCGACCCCCCCCCACCCCCTCTACATCATGCTGCATATATGCGCATGCCCTACCGTGCCGGACTGTAGTCTATCTCCTGAGTGGTATTTCGGTCCGTTCTGATTGCTCGTTCCGCTGTTATGCTGATTTCTCCTCTTCGTCCTTAATTTTTGCACACCAGTGTATATGGAAAGCTTCCGAAATATTAAGTTTGGTGGTTGAATCTGGCTTGTCAATTAGTTTTGCTTCTTCAAAGGGAAATTTGTGGTCCTTTTCGTAACAGTGTTTTGCCATCGATGACTTCGTTAGGTCACAATTCCGAATGTAGGTCTTGTGCTCCTTCAATCGAAAACGCAAGGTTCTACGGGTCTGTCCTATATACGAAGCGCCACATCCACATGGAATAATTTGATAAATTCCCCACGAGTTTCTGTATTCAACATAGTCCTTTGATCCTAAAAATCTCCTTTTGTTTATGGGTTTAAAATCACCTTAAAATTAAAGGTTTTGAGAATTTTTGAAATTTTGAAGGCAATGTCGCGGGAAAATGGAATAATGGCAAAATTCTCTTGCAATGGGCGCATCACAGGAAGATAGGCTTCGGTTTCCGGAATTTTGTTAGAGCCTTGTCTATAATGGAAGGGTTGTATCCTCGCTGTACTGCAACACGTTTAAGGAAATAGTTATTTTTCCAAACTGTCTTTATCTGAACATATATGTATCGCGCGATATACATAACTGTAAAAGGCACTGAGTTTTTGTTGCCAATGGTGATTGGACTTGGCATGTGGAGGTGAGAAAACAGCGAAAGGCTTCCGATAAATTGTGGTTGCGAGAGATCCATTTAAGCGAGTTACCAGGACGTCAAGGAATGGTAGCCATCCGTTATTTTCAGTTTCGTAGCTGAATTGAACGTGAGGATCAATGGAATTTATAAGTTTGACTAATTCCGGAACTTCAGAATGTTTTCCCTTCCATAGAACGAAAGTTTTTCTTCATATCTACGCATGTAGATTTCAAATAATATAGGTGGTAGTGAGCTGCCCATGGCTAGACCTTCCGTCTGTTCATAAAACGTTCCACGGAAAGTAAAGCTGTTCTGTTTTATGGAAATGTCCACTAGTCTTGTTATTTCTTCTACTTCAGGTTGGCTGTAATGACGCTCTATAAGACTTGATTTTAGGTATTCCAGATCTCCTTTTACTGGAACATTGGTGAACATAGATACCACATCAAAGGATAGCATTAGTTGATCTACGTAAGGGTGTAGTTTGAGTCGATTGGTAAACTCAATGGAATTTTTCACAGATGTTTCGTTTGGAGTGGCCAATGTAGATAATTTTGAAGATAAGAACTTTGATAACTTATATGGTGCTGTGCCGATATTGCTTACTATAGGATGGAAAGGAAATCCAGATTATGTACAAAATTCCGGAAACCGAAGCCTATCTCCACATTAACTCCTGTGATGCACCCATTGCGAGAGAATTTTGCCATTATTCCATTTTCCCGCGACATTGCCTTCAAAATTACAAAAATTCTCAAAACCTTTCATTTTAAGGTGATTTTTAAACCCATAAACAAAACGAGATTTTTAGGATCAAAGGACTATGTTGAAGACAAAAATTCGTGGGGAGTTTATCAAATTCCATGTGAATGTGGCGCTTCGTATATATAGGACAGACCCGTACAGCCTTGCGTTTTCGATTGAAGGAGCACAAGACCTACATTCGGAATTGTGACCTAAAGAAGTCATCGATGGCAAAACACTGTTACGAAAAGGACCACAAATTTCCCTTTGAAGAAGCAAAACTAATTGACAAGCCAGATTCAACCACCAAACTTAATATTTCGGAAGCTTTCCATATATATAAGAAGTCTTCGCAACTTGTTAATGACATGGCATCCACGCCATTTCTATCAAACGCGTGGAAGCATCTAACCAAAACACGTGACTGTAAACACCATTTATGATGTCATATAGAATTTGAATATTTACGTGCCATTCGTCCTGATGAAGCTAGGTCAACATCCAGCGAAACCATGGTCGGCTTGAAAAATAAATATTTGTGACAAACTACGTTGTATCTTAATATATATATATAAGTGTCACAAAAACGTAATCTTTGAGATCAAGAACCTAATTGTTTTGTTTTATAATGTTTTTTATTTCCTATTAAAAATAATACCTTTTGGCAAGTAACTAAGTTTGTTTATTTTGTTTTTAATAACAAAATTTAATTACAAGCAAACTTATGGTTTTCTTATTGTTTAGACTATAGTTTATTAAACTTATATGCTTTAAAACACAGAACATGCAATATATCCCTAAAAAGGGTTTGAGTCCGTGGGACCCGATGTCACTAGTTATGCTCTGTAATATGCACGTCACCAGTTAAGGGTTAAATGCACTGTAGAAAAGGTGAAAATGGAAAATTATACTGGTGCGTTTTCCTTCTTCTTCTTCTTCTTCTTCTTCTTCTTCTTTTTCTTTTTTTTTTTTTTTTTTTCAGCACCCGAACAGTAACAGATACAATAGAATAATGAAATATTTTTAGAACTTTCCCTGAAAGAGTGGAGGGCCATTAACGTAACGTTCCTTTCATTTTAAATGATGACATTTGTTCTTTTATTAAAACTGGAGATCATATAGTAAATCACACTTTTGTATCTAAGTTTTGCTCTTCCATCAATTGAAAGAAGAAATGAGATTTAGTTCAGAATGGTAGCAACGTTAAAAAAAAAAAAGAAGCAATCTCATTGGTACACAGATAGCATCTATCTCTCTCGTCGCAAAGTGAAATAACAGACGGGATATATCGTTGAGAATTGCTGATAGTAATATGTTAAAAGCTTTCAGTTTTAAATATACGGAAAAACCAGAGTTTGAAAGATCTTGACAGAAAATATTTATTGAGAACAGCTGATAGTAATGTGTCAGAAGCTTTCAGTTTTAAATATACGGAAAAACCAGAGTTTGAAGGATCTGGATGGAAAATATTTCGCACTGATTTTCGAAATGAAAAAAAAAAAAATCCTTGAAGAACCGCGACCTTGAAGAACTAAATAGGAATTTCATTTCCCTATATTTTGTCACCCGATGCTAGTAAGGCTTATTTCGACATGCCCACCCGGTGAGTTATAGGCTCGTTCAACCAGCGCTAACTTGGTAATTAAACATTCGGTTTTTATGCGGGCTGTTTGGAAACAAGTTAAATTAATGAAGGAGTGTAGGGAGGGGAGAAATAGAAGAGTTAAAAAAAAAAAAAAAAAGCCTGAATGACATCCTTTGAATGAGGATGAAATTTCACTAGAGTATTTCGAAACAGAGTTATTTTTTTCTATTCATGAAGCACTGGCTTTTATGAGCTGACAGATGCATACAAATACACGAACCAGATTATCAGACTGCCACGCATCATCGTAAAAATGTAGCGTCTAGCTTTCTTGAAGAAACAAAGTATCAACAGTAGATGCTGTAGAAAATAGGGACAGTCCTTTTAACGAGAAAGTACGGGCAAATTGCAAAATTACGTTAATGTCCTTCAGTGTTCATGCAAGGGTAATTTTTTTTAATGACTAAAGCATTGGAATTGTGTGCAGCATTAAGAAAAGTTTTCGTAACAAGACGTAGTGATTTTTTTCGTTAAATCTTAAAAGTGACAGTTGTGAAGGAAAGCTCTTTTCTACCGGTAGTGAGATTCAAACCTACAACTTCCTACTCCGGAGCTGTTACTCTGCCTACTGAACTACGCCAGCAAGGCTTATCTCTACAACTTGTGATTTTGACCTACGCGTGATCTCAGTAGTGCGTCACATAAATTCGACATTATATAACTTTAAGAAAATGAATACGCAACTGCAACACTTTCTTTTGCGAAGGCAAGAGGAATGTAATCGGGTGTAATGGTTTCTTTGTCTCCCAAAAAATGTATGATACTGTGTGTGGCCGAGTTTTCAGGGGCGCAGGTTATGAGCTGGTCGTCCAAACTGTGCTCGGGCTCGAGCTCCAGCTCCAGAATAGACATATGAGATGCGCCCGTACCAAGGATCCCCGCCTGCTAGGTGCAACAGTTAACGGTGGAGCGGAATTTCGCTCTCTGAAACTTTCCCGAAGTATCTTCTTTTACGGATGAATAAAATGAAGTACGCTGTCTAAAATGTAGAAATTATCAAACATCTGTCGGCAAAAGAAACCGTTTAATAACTAATAAAAAGTTCATCATAGCGGGTACATTGCGATACAAAAAGAACGTTTTTCGGTACGTTAAAAAAAAGGGGAAAGAAACCTAATTATTATTGTTATTACTATAATAAACACCCAGATCACGCTGTCTCTCTGGAACGCTGACGTCACAGCAACGTCTGCATTGTTGCGTCATCATTTGTCGATCAATTCGTGTGTGCTGTCGCGATGTCAAAATGATTGCCTGCTATATAATAGCCCGCGATAACTTTTAGATGTCAAGATGATCGCGTGCTAATTTAAAAAACATTGGATTATCAATGACTCGAGTTCTATTTATCCGATCTACAAAATTCGAATTAAAATCTTAATATCACGGGCAAGTTGAGTTTGTATATTAATTTAATTTAGCACAATTAGAATATTAATTTGTATGCTTTAATTATTTTTTATTTTTTTAATTTACTTTCCGAATTTAGTGCTGATTATGCTGCATATGTTGCATATCGGTCTATCTAAACGCCCTGACTACAATAAAAACTGAAATATTGCGATGTCAAAGTGAGCAAAATTGCATCTAAAAACAATTGTCACCCCAACAGCATATTGTCGATAATTTAGATAGTTCCGATTTGTAATGCCAGATGTCGCATTATTTTGTAGAAAAAGCTTCGGTATAAAGTTTCAAACTAGCCGTCGAATAGGACAGTCTAAAACAAGCCGTAAAAGAAATAACAATTGTGGCGGAGAAAAAGTTTTTACTATGTTTCCTTTCAGAAATCCGGCGTCTATTTGATTTGTTTTCAGTCTGCTTCAATTAAAATGTCACCCCGTCTTAGGACGGGAAACATCCCCTATATATTAATATTTATTTAAAGCTTGAAAACAACCGTCCTAGGACGTCCTATACGCCAGTTTAATAATAATGTCATCTAAGGTGTAAAAAAATTATCACAATGAATTTCGATGGTATATCTTCTGTATAGAACCTAGGTATCTTGGCCAATATACCTAGGTATGTAATAGCCATGGGAAACTGCTGCTGAGAACGTGAAATAAAATACTGAGTAACATTAAAATTTAGAAAAAGGTCTTAAGGAAAAATCTCATTTTTGTTCGCTTAGCCGAAAATTAGTTATAAACTTAACAAATGTGAACTCTTAACTTACATTTGCATTTTGCATTTTATTTAACACTTAGCGTCTCATAACGTGAGCAGCTACAATTTAAATTTAAATTTACACTTCAAACTTTTTTAGTTCTATCTTTGGCTTACCTCTGGTTGGGAGTGAATTAAAAATTATTGCTTCATTTTTTTTATTATTATTCCTCACATGCAGTGGTAGGTAGAGCAAACGGTTCTCCCCTTTTAATTGCATTTGTTTATTCCTTTTTACGAGACTCGAGACAATTAGTTGCCCGGGAGATGACACATCTGATCACCGTGATTTTTTGCATGCGATTGGACATCGTCCATGGTCAGGATTTGACGCCTTCCGAATCCCAAAATTCTGTGTCATTAAGGAATAATCGTCCAAAAACTTGCATTTTTAGGGGTTTTCCTGGTTTTGAGAAGAGGTCGTTTGTTACCAATCTTCTCCAAAGATCGCGGTGGTACTTGCCACAGAGGAAGGGAAGGACATGGTGAGTGACATGGGTTTGGTATCATGGTGATTGGTAGTGTGGTATAAAAAATAATGACCATTAAAAAACGGACCAATTTTAATAATAATTGATAAAATCCGCTCTCTATACGAGACTCGAGACAATTAGTTGTTCGGGCATAGCTACGACATGACACATCCGATCACCGTGATTTTCGGCATGCGATTGGACATCGTCCATGGTGAGGTTTTGACGCCTTTCGATTCCCGAAATTCCGTGTCTTTGAGGAATTTCAATTAAAATTATTAAAATTGGTCAGTTTTTTAATGGTTAGTATTCCTATAGGACACGACCAATCACCATGACACCAGCCCCATGTCACTAATCATTGATTTTTTTTCAATGATATTATGAATTCTCTCTCGGCTTGATAAATGTAGGGTTGTCGAGAGTAAAAAAAACGAGATGGCCTTTTACTTGAACCGTTTCACGAAAGTCGGCTCACTAATTAAAAAAAATTGTTTGAATTCAAAAACGAAGAAATGGAAAGCTCCGTCTGTTAGCTCACCACTTGCTTAATCTATAATAATAAGAGAAAGTTTGTGTATGTGTGTGTGTGTCTATCTTTCGCGCTACAAAATGAGAAACGTTGTTCCCGATCTGAATGTGTCTTTCCGCTTTGTTTACATGCAACCTGATCACAACCAACGTGCAGGAAAGTAGTTCATGATAGAATTAAGGCATTTCTTTTTTAGAATGTTTCGTACTTTTGTTCTGGAAGTCATAAATTTTACGCGTTCCTTTTTTAGAATTTGTTATAATAGACGCCTTAATGAGCTTAGATTCTGCAATAGCTTCGCTCAGAATTTGCCAACTCTACCCGAGTTATCGGTTACCGTTGGCGGCTTGTCCTAGTAACTATTTTAATATGAGTTGTGCATTATTGGTTGTAGTTCATATCAGATGATAAGAAATCCACAAATATGATCGCATTTAAAAGATTGTATATAAATATTTAAAATACCCTTGGCATTACCGAAGAAAAAACAATTTTTTTTTAAGATTGTTTTTGCTTGCACGTCATTAGACAGATAATAGCCAATATTTTAGCCAAAACTTTTTATCCACCGCTAAAACGATTTTTTATTTTTTGCGCAAATTGCGAAGAATGCGATCGGCAGCGCGACCCCTGCTTTTATTTTGATTAATTTAAAGAAATAGTTTTAGCGTTCTAACAAATTAAATAAGCGCATAAGTAGCGATTTCTTTTGCATCCAATAAACTAAAATTTGATTTTAGCCGTGTATAGCCGTGAAAGAGAAATTTAGCCGTGTAGCCTAAAGCTGTTTCCTCTTCGATGGAAAGTGAAATCGTCCCGGCAGTTTTCTGAGTTGAGCACTATTTTAATTGTACGTCTGTGTGTACTTACCGAGTTGAGTGTCGCTGCAGAGATGATGCCAAGTGGTTTCTATCTCATTTGATTTCAGTTCGTCGAGGGCTTTGATAAATGACGGAGGTCAAGGCCACGCGTCGTCTTGACTAAGTCAAGGTTGTGAGATGATTAAAGCATGCTGCTCATGCCGCAAATCGCAGCGCTCAGCAGATTAGTGAGGCTATGTTGTCCAGCATCATTAAACGGAAATAAACAATTAAATCGCGCCTCATAGTCCAAAGAATTTGTGCCTTGTAGCAGTGGGTCTACTAGTTAGGGAATAGTTAGGATGGCTAAACTTTCCATCCTGAGAGCTTGAAATGGGGGATATGATTTTAGGAGAATTCGAATTCGTGCAGAAATAGTCCAAAGTAATCGAGGTAGTTGCCTTCAATGCACGATCTTAAAAAACAAGAGTCACTCACAATACAAATTTAAATTCGTTGGCGGAATTTAAAGATTTTATTGTGTATAAGAACTTTCGGGTTTCCCTAGAACCCATCATCAGATACAGGAGAAGGAATAAATTTAAATAAAGTGTTACGTGAACATAATATAGATATCAGATATGAATGTGACATAATGTCACGTGGCATCAAATTGTCAAACGACGTGGCATGTATCATGAAATAAAGAAAATAAAGGAAATAGAATGCAGGCATACATATAATACTGCATTGTAAAAATAAAGGAAGGTTAGTAGGTATAAATTGTGTTGTTCTCATCAGGAGCCACAACAAAGAGCACTACAGCAGAAATCGAGATTAAGTGATTTCGTCCTCAGTTTGCCTCGTATTCGGTACTGTAAATAGTTTCCAGATTGTAGGTACAGATACTGGAACATTGTCATTACAGCATAAATGTCTCTGAGTAGCAATTACAAGGCTCTCAGTGAACAGCAATGTAGAGACAGCACTAGGTGTTACGATGATGGAAGCATCATTCCAAATTGGATAGTGCAGGCCATCGCAAACGAGTCGAGACAATGCAGAATTTTTAAGTCCATTCTTTACGGCGTATTTATGTTCATTCAGTCTTGTTGCTAGTGTACGTTTTGTAGATCCTATATATTTACTATCTGGAGTGTCATCATCAATACTTTTTAATGGGATGCTGTAAACGCCAAATTTGTTTAGCTTTGTTACCTGGTCTCGATCTTTTTTAATTAACTGGAAAATGTTTGTAGTACGTATTCCAAAATCCAGGTGAAAGTTTCTGCAAATGGCTTTGAGAACAGGTGTTATGGTTGGATAATAATCTATGGAACCTATATATCTACGAGGTTGTTGGTCCCTTTGGAGAGTAGTTGAGTTTTCTTGGTGGAGCTTCTTAAGAGCTTTTTTTATGATAAAGGTGGGAAATCCATGGTTTAGGGTGATGTTGAAAATTTTGTTAATTTCACATTTTCGTCTGCTGAAACTAGGTAAATGCGTGATGGCTCTGCGTAGAAGGAAAAAGATTGAGGAGAGTTTATAGCTTTTTGGATGTGCTGAAGAAGCCGGGATCAACGTAGGTACCGAAGTGGGTTTTCTATATACAGAGTGTTGCAAAGTGCAAGTGACAGCATCTCGTTCAAGCATAAAATCCAGGAATGGCAATTTACCTTCACTTTCCAGTTCAATGGAGAATTTTATGGTCGGGATTTGGGATGATAAGTGTTCAGCAAAAGTTCGTAGGTCAGCTGGTTCGTGATCCCAGAAGAGAAGTACATCATCAACATATCTTATGTAAAAGCACGGAGGTTGTTGATATTCTTGTAGCACTTTATTTTCTATGTGCTGTAGTAGAATTTCCGCTAGAATTGGAGATAGTGGTGATCCCATTGGGGCGCCCTCAGTTTGGCGATAAATAATGTTTATTTATCAGACCTATAGAGAAGGCACTAACTAATTTCCTTCAACCATTAGTTACTAATTCACTCTACTCTGTTAAAGGCACAGTACAAGCTATTAACAAGATCAAATCCTTTAATGCAAATAACTCAACCTTTATTATGGCTTCTCTCGATGTCATTTCTTTGTTCCCTAATGTTCCGATTAAAACTGTTCATGACATCATTCAGATAAAACTACTTGAACTAAAATACGAACCAGAAACGATCCAATCCATCATTACAGCCTTAAAACTAGTTCAAAACAGATCATATTTTCAATTCGACAACATTATTTATCGCCAAACTGAGGGCGCCCCAATGGGATCACCACTATCTCCAATTCTAGCGGAAATTCTACTACAGCACATAGAAAATAAAGTGCTACAAGAATATCAACAACCTCCGTGCTTTTACATAAGATATGTTGATGATGTACTTCTCTTCTGGGATCACGAACCAGCTGACCTACGAACTTTTACTGAACACTTATCATCCCAAATCCCGACCATAAAATTCTCCATTGAACTGGAAAGTGAAGGTAAATTGCCATTCCTGGATTTTATGCTTGAACGAGATGCTGTCACTTGCACTTTGCAACACTCTGTATATAGAAAACCCACTTCGGTACCTACGTTGATCCCGGCTTCTTCAGCACATCCAAAAAGCTATAAACTCTCCTCAATCTTTTTCCTTCTACGCAGAGCCATCACGCATTCATCTAGTTTCAGCAGACGAAAATGTGAAATTAACAAAATTTTCAACATCACCCTAAACCATGGATTTCCCACCTTTATCATAAAAAAGGCTCTTAAGAAGCTCCACCAAGAAAACTCAACTACTCTCCAAAGGGACCAACAACCTCGTAGATATATAGGTTCCATAGATTATTATCCAACCATAACACCTGTTCTCAAAGCCATTTGCAGAAACTTTCACCTGGATTTTGGAATACGTACTACAAACATTTTCCAGTTAATTAAAAAAGATCGAGACCAGGTAACAAAGCTAAACAAATTTGGCGTTTACAGCATCCCATTAAAAAGTATTGATGATGACACTCCAGATAGTAAATATATAGGATCTACAAAACGTACACTAGCAACAAGACTGAATGAACATAAATACGCCGTAAAGAATGGACTTAAAAATTCTTCATTGTCTCGACTCGTTTGCGATGGCCTGCACTATCCAATTTGGAATGATGCTTCCATCATCGTAACACCTAGTGCTGTCTCTACATTGCTGTTCACTGAGAGCCTTGTAATTGCTACTCAGAGACATTTATGCTGTAATGACAATGTTCCAGTATCTGTACCTACAATCTGGAAACTATTTACAGTACCGAATACGAGGCAAACTGAGGACGAAATCACTTAATCTCGATTTCTGCTGTAGTGCTCTTTGTTGTGGCTCCTGATGAGAACAACACAATTTATACCTACTAACCTTCCTTTATTTTTACAATGCAGTATTATATGTATGCCTGCATTCTATTTCCTTTATTTTCTTTATTTCATGATACATGCCACGTCGTTTGAGAATTTGATGCCACGTGACATTATGTCACATTCATATCTGATATCTATATTATGTTCACGTAACACTTTATTTAAATTTATTCCTTCTCCTGTATCTGATGATGGGTTCTAGGGAAACCCGAAAGTTCTTATACACAATAAAATCTTTAAATTCCGCCAACGAATTTAAATTTGTATTGTGAGTGACTCTTGTTTTTTAAGATCGTGCATTGAAGGCAACTACCTCGATTACTTTGGGGGATATGAGATGAATATCTGCCATTGTGTTTATTTTTTTCTGGCTCTTTACCTTCCTTGTGGCCAATAACACTAAAGTAGAACTGCTAAGCGATTCCTCACAGCGGTGTCGGAACCGCGAGGGCAAAGGGAACAGTTGTCCCCGTCCGCAAATGAGTCTGGGGGCAAAACATCACATTTGCCCCCTCAGTTTTGTTCCTTTTCAAATTACATATGTTCGTGATTGTAAATCTCAAACATTCAGTGTTTCGTTGTGTTTTTTAAGTTCATTTTGATAAAAATTTAGTATTGTTCTCCATTTGTTACCATGAACTATATCTAGAAATCTGAATTTGTTTAATGCCACTCGTGAGACGGCAAGAAATGCTACATCCATTTAACAGTCAAGAGGGCTGGCTCCCGTTTGAAGACCACCAACGTTTTGTGTCTCATTAGGTGTAAAAAATTAGTCTTTCTGTAAACAAATGAGTAAAAATAAACAGAGAAATGGAAGTACTGTGAGGAATGAGATATAAATTCCTGCAATGTTTAATTATAGCGTCTAGGGTGACAATTCCTGCGGAATTCGTACCAATCCGAAAGTATCAAAATCTATAGTTTAACACCGTTTTTGTGTACAATTAGTTTACATTGAGAAATTATATGGATATGAAAGTTTTTTTGTTTTTTTTTTACGGATGAGTATTAAACAAAAAAAAAAAAAGAAATTCAGTAAATTTTCCTAATGAAGTCAGCACATCTTCTTTTACAGTAGTACGATATATTTTATGCCATGATAAATTATTTTGTTCTACGACATCTTGCTCTGCTGACAAAAAAGAGTTCTGACGCCACTTCCTTATTAAGAATTCAAAAATACACTGGCGGAAAGTAAAAAAAGAACACCAAGAAGGAATTGGCGGACGATCATGAAATTTACATATGTTAATGGGTCGAATTTACGTAGGTGTGATGTTAATTTCGGGACCAACCGGTGAGCACTTACGCCACAGCACGGCATAATATGCAAATTTTCGTCGGTGGTATTTAAGGAGTACGGCGAAGTGAATGTAATCAGTCGTCGGCGTACGGACACGTGCGAAGACCCTGAAGAAGCTGCAATGCCTGGACATGGAAGACGTGTACGATTTCAGCAGTTATCGGACTTTGAGCGAGGTCGCCTATAGTCGGACTCCGCGAGGCCGGGTGGTCGTATCGTCGTATTGCGGAGCAAATTGGACGGGAAGTATCGGTGGTGGTACGATGGTGGCGTAGATGGTCCGAGGAACATTGCCACACGAGAAGATGTGGAACCGGGAGTCACAGACGGACTGATGAGCGGACCGATCGACGCATAAGAAGAGCGGCGTTGTCAAGCAGAACATCCACTGCGACGCAAATCCGAGCTGCTGTTGCACCTGAGGTGACTGTGCAAACAATCCGCAACCGTCTACTGGATGCAAGACTACGTGCACGTGTGCCTCTGGCATGTGTACCTCTGACTCCAGCCCACCTTCAGGAACGGCTGCAGTGGTGTCGCCAACGTCTGCACTGGAGAACGCAATGGCGATCTGTCGTGTTCAGCGATGAAAGCAGATTCTGCTTGGGAGCCTCCGATCGCCGTATGCGTGTTCGCAGACGCACAGGGGAGCGTCCCCACCCTTCGTGCATCCTCCAGCGACACACAGGGCCTACACCTGGTCTCCTGGTGTGGGGAGCGATCAGCTATCACTCCCGTACACAACTAGTGTTTGTACCGGGTACGTTAAACAGCACCTCCTACAGCAACAACATCATTCAGCCCGTTATTGTGCCATTTGTAAGGTCGGTCCATCGTGGTGTTTTCCAGCAAGATAACGCACGCCCACACACGGCACGTGCAACGCAACATGCACTTCAGGGTGTGAGGCAACTTCCGTGTCCTGCACGTTCGCCGGATTTGTCCCCCATCGAGCACGTGTGGGATTTTATGGGACAACGACTTATCCGGTCTCCACGGCCAGCCACGACCATCCCGGATTTACGCGTCCAGGTTGAGGATGCTTGGAACTCTATACCCCAAACTTACATCCAACATCTGTACGACAGACTCCATGCCAGAATTGAACAGTGTGACGCAGTTCATTACGGTTCAACCTCGTACTAACCATGTTACATGGAAATGTTATTTTTCAGTTTACCAGCAAATACAGCTGTATTTTGCCATAATGTTTTGATCACGTTATCCTCTGTATTCCGTTATTATGCTGTATAAATTTCGTTGGTATCAGACGTCTCCTTCTTAGTGTTCTTTTTTCACTTTCCGCCAGTGTATATATGTATAATATTACAAAAGACAAAAGAAAGGGGGAAAGGGGGGATATATTAGGCTTCAGTGTAAAGAGTTCAGGCTCAATTTTTAAGATCCTACGCTCAAAAACTATGACTAGGCTGTTTTGGGATCAGAAAAAAAAAAAAAAAAAATTCTCTTACGCAGACTTCCACTCTCTCCTCCCCTTTCAATTAGCTAATGTATTTCTTAAATGGGGTAGGGACAACTATCTGTTTCAATAGTGTATCCCCAGGATTTTCTGCTACCTCTCGTTTCCCCCTGAAATCATTTGGGAAGCCAAAAATTCGGCAAAATCGGGCCGTGCTGCAATTTCAGTATGTGGCTCAATAAAATTAGTAGAGAACTGCTGTGTGTGGGGGACGGGGTCGAAATTTCGACGGGATGGCATCTACTATCTTGCATCTACAGTTCTTGAAGACGCTTTTCCTATTCCACAAAAAATTCTCTAATGCGTGGATGTCAATATAAGAAAGAAATTGCGGAAATTCAAAGTTTTCCTGGCATACAAACGTCCGTAAAATTGTCATTTGTTCCCTGAGCCCAAAATAAAAATTTCTGCCCCATCTCTAACAGAGCCAGTTGCAGAATAATTCTCTTTACAAACTCCGAAGTGTAATTAAAATCTCATGTTCTAAATAATATAAAATCACAGAAAAAAAACCAAGATAGTTCAAAGTCCAAGTCCGAAACGTAGTAAATAAAACGTAGAACTGGTAACCGATTCCTCATTAACAATTAAAAAATATATATACTGTATCATCATCATCATCATTGTCAACCATTATCAATCCACTGCTGGACGAAGGTCTCCCCAAGTTTCCTCCACAACGGTCTGTCTTGTGCCAGTCTCCTCCATGTCACCCCTGCATACTTTCGAATTTCATCCACCCATCTCCCATGTGGTCTTCTTCTGGGTCTTTTCCTGTCCCTTGGAATCCAATCTAAAATTTCGGCTGTCCATTGATGGTCTGTCCTTCTGGCAGTATGTCCAGCCCATTGCCATTTCAGGGATTTAACTTTGATCATGATGTCTTCCACTCTTGTCATTTTTCGGATCCACGTGTTCCTCTTCTTATCTCTCCTGGTTACACCAAGCATGCACCTCTCCATGCCACTTTGAGTTGTCTGCAGCCTTTGTATGTCTTTTTTAGCTAAGGTCCACGTCTCTGCACCATACGTAAGCACTGGAAGGATGCATTGATCAAACACTTTTCTTTTAAGACATAATGGCATATTGCTCTTGAAAATTATGCTGTTTCTTCCAAAAGCTCTCCAGGCAAGTTTTGTACGCCGATTAATTTCTTCATCAATGTGAGCCTCACTTGATATCTGCTGTCCAAGATAAACGTATGTCTGTTATCTCCAGCTTTTCTCCATCAATCGATAAATCTTCATTTCTTGTAAAAGCATTGTACATCACTTTTGTCTTCTGAAAGTTCATTTTTAATCCCACTTCTTTACTCTTGTCAGCAAGTTCCTGGATCATACTCTGTAGCTCTGATGGTGTAGTTGCAAAAATGACTATGTCATCAGCAAAACGAAGGTGGGTTAGATAATCTCCATTAATCTTTATCCCTTTGTTTTCCCAGTTCAGTGATTGAAAGACATTTTCCAATGTGGCATTAAAGAGCTTCGGAGATATGGTGTCACCTTGTCTCACTCCTTTTCCAATTTTTATGTGTGTTGTATTTTCAAACAGCCTAATCTTTGCACTTGCATTTTCATAGATGTTATTAATAATATTAATGTATGCATCTTCAATACCGCAGGATTTCAGAGCCATTGCAACTGCTGATGGTTTCACCGAATCAAAGGCTTTTTCATAATCAATAAAAGCCATGCACAATGGAAGTTCATATTCGCTCGCTCTTTCAATTAGTTCTCTCAGTACGTGGATATGATCTATTGTGCTGTAGCCACTCCTGAATCCAGCTTGTTCTCTCGGTTGAGCCATGTCCAGTGTCACCTTCAAGCGGTGTGAAAGAACTTTAGTGAAGATTTTATAAACCACTGATAGGAGGCTGATAGGTCTGTATAGTTCCTGAGATCCTCAATGTCACCTTTTTATGTAGCAAGATCATTGTAGCGTTGTTCCAATTCTCAGGAATTTTCCCTTCATTAAGGCATCGAGTGGAAATTTGGGCGAGTACTGTTTCGATTTCTCCACTTGCTTCTTGTATGATGTCTACAGTAATTCCATCTTCTCCTGGAGCTTTTCCCCGCTTCATGTTCTTGATTGCATGTGCAACTTCTGCTGGAAGGACTGGAAGAACTCTGGTACTGGTACCTTTCATGATGTCTGGAGTACATGTATCATCCCTTTCATATAATTTGGAGTAGAAATCTTTCACTCTTGTCAAAATTTCACCTCTATTTCTTGTTACAGAACCATCTTCTTTTCTCAGTGCCATTATCTGTTTTTTTCCCTTACTGAGATGTCCCTTTGCTATCTTTAGGCTTTGGTTGTTTTCAGTTGCTTTCCTTACTAGTTCACAGTTGAATTTCCTTACGTCTTCAGTGATACTTTTTCGTACTGTCTTGCATAGCTCTATATATTCCACTTTGGAAGTCACATCTTCTTTAGTTGTCCTCATCTCTCTTCTTTTTTGCATCAACATTTTGGTTTTTCCTGATAATTTGTTCACATGCAATTTGTTCTTAGATCCAGCTAATTTTGTTGCTGTTTCCATAAGAGCTTTGGTTACTTTTCTGTTAACTTCAGAAATATCCACTTCTTCCGATGTTAGGCCTTCTAAAGCAGAGAATCTGTTCTTCAGTTCCAATTTGAAGGTATTATGGTGTTTTTTAAGGTCGGTTATGTCAATACATTTTGTTTGTCTTATGAGCTTGCTACGTTCGAATTTAGTGTTGAGGTGCATCTTACATCTCACCAATCTATGGTCACTGCCTGTGTTGAACTTGTTTAGCACACTACAGTCTTCTATGACGAATTTTTTGTTACACATAATAAAATCAATTTCACTTGTCGTCCCATTTGGATGTCTCCATGTCCATTTCCTGTGTGGCTTTTTCTTGAAAAAGGAGTTCAAGATGAAAAACCCTTCTGCCTCTGCAAACTCAACGAGAGTATTTCCACGCTGGTTTCTGTTGCCGTGACCGAATTTACCTACTGAAGTTTCATTCTGTTGCCGTTGCCCTATTTTTGCATTGAAATCTCCCATAATTATCTTCAAGTGCTGCTTACCTTTATTATTTAGATCACGAATTTCCTCATAAAATTCTTCAATTTCTTCTTCAGCATGACTTGTGGTGGGTGCATAAGTTTGAATAATCTGAGCCTGGTATCTTCTCGAGAGTTGGATAACGAGTCGTGCAGCTCTGTCAGAGGAACTTTCAACTTCTACAACTTTATCCTTCAGTTTCTTGTTTATTATAAATCCAACACCACTAGTTCTGCCAGTATCTGTCCCACGATAGTAGAAGAGATGTCCACTTTTCAGTTCGATGAGATCTTCTCCTTTTCTCCTTACCTCACTTAGCCCCACGATGTCCCACTTGATCCTTTGTAGTTCCTCTTCCAATTCAAGAAGCCTTGAATCAGAAGATAGGGAGCGTCCATTGTAGGTAGCCAAGGTCAGCATCAAATGGCAGCCTAGTCCGGTCCTCCGGTGATTCTTAGCACCCTCTGCCTTCATGTCGCACTGGCCGCTGCCTTGGCCAGGTACATTCCAGCTGCCGGAGACTGAGGGCCAAGATTTAAGTTGTAGAGTCATTTTGGAGGTGTTTGGCCATAACTCACCACGCTGGCCAAGCGGGTTGGTGAGTGTGGGATAGCATTTCCTCTGATCCCGATGGTATAGTTATACCGCTATTGGCGGTCGTCAGAGCCCCTTTAGTGGGAACAGGATGCACCACGAGAAGGCGGGGTTGACATTTGTCAAGGAGAGGCTGTGATGTTACGCATCACCTGACCTTACATCCCTATATACATATATATATATATATATATATATATATATATATTCTATAAAGAAGATACCTAAGCAAAAAAATACATATATAATTTTGACTCACACCTAGTACAACATAGAAAAGGTTATGTATCTACCAGTGTGAGTAAAAGGAGAAAGGATAAAAAATAAAACAACTGAATGTAGAAGGTGTCGAGAATACTGAGCCTTGGCTTTATCAAGGACCAGCAAAAACTCTGCATTTTCTCACTTCCACAAAGACCTAGTTGGAAATGGGTTTCTGCAAGGCCATAGATGCAAGTAACATTCCCACCTAAAATAGTTTAAAAAATATATATATGTCATGTCCTCCGTAGAGTTGCGTGACCTAGCACTAGTTAACAATTTCGCTTGCAATCATTTCTAATTATTATGTCACTCTCACAGCTTGAGTTCTCTTTAATCTTCTTCTCTCTGTTTAATAGTAACAGATGAAGAGCATGGGTCGGGCCAGGAAGGTTTATTGGATGCAAGCGAAATTGTTAACTAGTGCTAGGTCATGCAACTCTACGGAGGACATGACTTATATATATTTTTTAAACTATTTTAGGTGGGAATGTTACTTGCATCTATGGCCTTGCAGAAACCCATTTCCAACTAGGTCTTTGTGGAAGTGAGAAAATGCAGAGTTTTTGCTGGTCCTTGATAAAGCCAAGGCTCAGTATTCTCGACACCTTCTACATTCAGTTGTTTTATTTTTTATCCTTTCTCCTTTTACTCACACTGGTAGATACATAACCTTTTCTATGTTGTACTAGGTGTGAGTCAAAATTATATATGTATTTTTTTGCTTAGGTATCTTCTTTATAGAATGTGAATTCTGAATTTTCAAAACTGCTGCGTTGCGCGTTTTGATTTTCAGGTTATTTTGCAACCTTCGTTTTAAATTCTAAAGTTTTTACTTAGTCTTCAGTTTTGCTCTTAAGTATATATATATATATATATATATATATATATATATATATATATATATATATATATATATATTCCAGCTGCCGGAGACTGAGGGCCAAGATTTAAGTTGTGGAATCATTTTGGAGGGGTTTGGCCATAACTCACCACGCTGGCCAAGCGGGTTGGTGAGTGTGGGATAGCATTTCCTCCAAAATGATCCCGAAGGTATAGTTATACCGCTATGGGCGGTCGTCAGAGCCCCTTTAGTGGGAACAGGAATGCACCACGAGAAGGCGGGGTTGACATTTGTCAAGGAGAGGCTGTGATGTTACGCATCACCTGACCTTCGCGGCCAGTGCGACATGAAGGCAGAGGGTGCTAAGAATCCCCGGAGGACCGGACTAGGCTGCCATCTGATGCTGACCTTGGCTACTTACAATGGACGCTCCCTATCTTCTGATTCAAGGCTTCTTGAATTGGAAGAGGAACTACAAAGGATCAAGTGGGACATCGTGGGGCTAAGTGAGGTAAGGAGAAAAGGAGAAGATCTCATCGAACTGAAAAGTGGACATCTCTTCTACTATCGTGGGACAGATACTGGCAGAACTAGTGGTGTTGGATTTATAATAAACAAGAAACTGAAGGATAAAGTTGTAGAAGTTGAAAGTTCCTCTGACAGAGCTGCACGACTTGTTATCCAACTCTCGAAAAGATACCAGGCTCAGATTATTCAAACTTATGCACCCACCACAAGTCATCCTGAAGAAGAAATTGAAGAATTTTATGAGGAAATTTGTCATCTAAATAATAAAGGTAAGCAGCACTTTGAAAATAATTATGGGAGATTTCAATGCAAAAATAGGGCAACGGCAACAGAATGAAACTTCAGTAGGTAAATTCGGTCATGGCAACAGAAACCAGCGTGGAAATACTCTCATTGAGTTTGCAGAGGCAGAAGGGTTTTTCATCTTGAACTCCTTCTTCAAGAAAAAGCCACACAGGAAATGGACATGGAGACATCCAAATGGGACGACAAGTGAAATTGATTTTATTATGTGTAACAAAAAATTCGTCATAGAAGACTGCAGTGTGCTAAACAAGTTCAACACAGGTAGTGACCATAGATTGGTGAGATGTAAGATGCACCTCAACACTAAACTTGAACGTGGCAAGCTCATAAGACAAACAAAATCTATTGACATAACCAACCTTAAAAAACACCATAATACCTTCAAGTTAGAACTGAAGAACAGGTTCTCTGCTTTAGAAGGCCTAACATCGGAAGAAGTGGACATCTCTGAAGTTAACAGAAAAGTAACCAAAGCTCTTATGGAAACAGCAACAAAATTAGCTGGGTCTAAGAACAAGTTGCATGTGAACAAATTATCAGGAAAAACCAAAATGTTGATGCAAAAAAGAAGAGAGATGAGGACAACTAAAGAAGATGTGACTTCCAAAGTGGAATATATAGAGCTATGCAAGACAGTAAGAAAAAGTATCACTGAAGACGTAAGGAAATTCAACTGTGAACTAGTGAGGAAAGCAATTGAAAACAACCAAAGCCTAAAGATAGCAAAGGGACATCTGAGTAAGGGAAGAAAACAGATTATGGCACTGAGAAAAGAAGATGGTTCTGTAACAAGAAATAGAGGCGAAATTTTGACAAGAGTGAAAGATTTCTACTCCAAATTATATGAAAGGGATGATATATGCACTCCAGACATCATGAAAGATACCAGTACCAGAGTTCCTCCAGTCCTTCCAGCAGAAGTTGCACATGCAATCAAGAACATGACGCGAGGAAAAGCTCCAGGAGAAGATGGAATTACTGTAGACATCATACAAGAAGCAAGTGGAGAAATCAAAACAGTACTCGCCCAAATTTTTACTCGATGCCTTAATGAAGGAAAGATTCCTGAGGATTGGAACAATGCTACAATGATCCTGCTACATAAGAAAGGTGACATTGAGGATCTCGGAAACTACAGACCTATCAGCCTCCTATCAGTAGTTTATAAAATCTTCACTAAAGTTCTTTCACACCGCTTGAAGGTAACACTGGACATGGCTCAACCGAGAGAACAAGCTGGATTCAGGAGTGGCTACAGCACAATAGATCATATCCACGTGCTGAGAGAACTAATTGAAAGAGCGAGGAATATGAACTTCCATTGTGCATGGCTTTTATTGATTATGAAAAAGCCTTTGATTCGGTGAAACCATCAGCAGTTACAATGGCTCTGAAAACCTGCGGTATTGAAGATGCATACATTAATATTATTAATAACATCTATGAAAATGCAAGTGCAAAGATTAGGCTGTTTGAAAATACAACACACGTAAAAATTGGAAAGGGAGTGAGACAAGGTGACACCATATCTCCGAAGCTCTTTAATGCCACATTGGAGGGTGTTTTTCAGTCGCTGAGCTGGGAAAACAAGGGGATAAAGATTAATGGAGATTATCTAACCCACCTTCGTTTTGCTGATGACGTAGTCATTTTTGCAACTACCCCATCAGAGCTGCAGAGTATGATCCAGGAACTTGCTGACAAGAGTAAAGAAGTGGGATTAAAAATGAACTTTCAGAAGACAAAAGTGATGTTCAATGCTTTTACAAGAAATGAAGATTTATCGATTGATGGAGAAAAGCTGGAGATAACAGACACGTACGTTTATCTTGGACAGCAGATATCAAGTGAGGGTCACATTGATGAAGAAATTAATCGGCGTACAAAACTTGCCTGGAGAGCTTTTGGAAGAAACAGCATAATTTTCAAGAGCAATATGCCATTATGTCTTAAAAGAAAAGTGTTTGATCAATGCATCCTTCCAGTGCTTACGTATGGTGCAGAGACGTGGACCTTAACTAAAAGAGACATACAAAGGCTGCAGACAACTCAAAGAAGCATGGAGAGGTGCATACTTGGTGTAACCAGGAGAGATAAGAAGAGGAACTCGTGGATCCGAAAAATGACAAGAGTGGAAGACATCATGATCAGAGTTAAATCCCTGAAATGGCAATGGGCTGGAAATACTGCCAGAAGGACAGATCATCGATGGACAGCCGAAATTCTAGATTGGATTCCAAGGGACAGGAAAAGACCCAGAAGAAGACCACATGGGAGATGGGTGGATGAAATTCGAAAGTATGCAGGGGTGACATGGAGGAGACTGGCACAAGACAGACCGTTGTGGAGGAAACTTGGGGAGACCTTCGTCCAGCAGTGGATTGATAATGGTTGACAATGATGATGATGATGATGATGATATATATATATAGCAGAAAAACCAAATAAAAGCAGAAAATAAAAACCAACTTTTAAATTCTAAAGCGTCCAAGGCCTAAAAGAAAGATCAAAACAAATACGGAAATAATGACAAAAAAAAAAAAAAAAACAATATTAAAAATAGAGAAAAATAAAAAATAAGAAATGCCAAAACTTCCAAACCAAACGAGCACCGGAGCAAACGAAAAACAAAAAAACAAAAAAAGATTTTTTTTTTGACAAACTAGAACACAGGGATTGCAGATCATATGGCAGAGTCTCTTATGACTTCGTCAGGGGCAAGCATGAAGAAAATCTCTGATATATCTTCAAAGACTAGAAAAGTGTGGGTTTCTGCTAATTCAGTTTGCTACAAAGGACTAAATTAAAGTAAAGGGTAAATTCAAGAAATTTAAAAGGGACAAAGAACCCACTACCAGCAAACTAAATAACATTGCCCGACGAACACTTAACCAATAACCAGTTCAAGATAATTCATGAAAACTACATTTCAAATGAAGAGGAACGCCCACTACAAAACAAAACAAGAGAAAGAAAAGCATTAACTGATGAAAAGTGAAGAGCATTGCCTAAAGAAAAAGGTTTACTTATTTGAAAACATTTGTTCAAACAACTTTGAAATTTTGAATTTTTTTTATTTTTTTTAAATTCACAAGCCAAAGGAGCATTTGTAAATGAGAGATTTTCTTCATGCTTGCCCCTGACCAAGTCATAAGAGACTCTGCCATATGATCTGCAATCCCTGTGTTCTTCTAGTTTGTAAAAAAAATATATATATATATATATTCTGTTTGCTCCGGTGCTCGTATGGTTTGGAAGTTTTGGCATTTTTTATTTTTTTCTCTATTTTTAATATTGTTTTATTTTTTATTTTAATTTATTTTTGTTTTGTTTTTAGCTTCATTTCTTGGAAAGCGTAAAAATTGACTAATTCACTCGCATTAATGAAAAAAAAAAAATCTTCATCGCGCAATTAGAGTTTTACCTTGAACGTAAATATGACTTCTGAGTCTTTCTGGTTCACTGATTAAGAAGCGCGGTTCCATTTTGAGCCAACCCAAACGACCTGTGTTTGAATCCCACCGACGCAAAAGGATTTTCAGGTGTGAGAGCTGAAAATTTCAGGGTCTTAGATTTTTGCGAAATTTCTGCATGAATGCGGAAAATCCCGAAACGGACTTTTGTGAAATAAACGGAATTACTGACTACGGAAAATCTGTGAAAATGTGGAAGTTAAAAAATACGGGCACTCTTAAAAACGGAAATTTCGTTAAGAGGCGGATACCTATACCGGCAACTTCCCGCACGTTATTTTCAGGAATTTTCCGTGAATTCACACTATTTATTTTTTACAGAGTGAAAGAAGGGGGGGGGCAAGAAAAGCAGAAAGTTATGATGGCTCTAAACATGAAACATGAGCTCGAAGTATTTTGTCCTGATTCTGGCCCCACTCTGGAACCAGTACCCGTTAAGTAGCGATAATGAAAGAAAGAGATCATTTGGGTTTGATATAGGGTTTCAATATTTCGTCAATTTCACACCTTATTAATGAGGCGCACATTTTCTGAATTTGGTGAACAATTTAGGAAAAAAAAAAAAAGTTTCGGAACGATCGTCTCTCCCTCCTAACGGTTTTAATAGGGCGTCCTCTTACAGCTAGCTGTCGTTAACAGAAGATGGTAGTTTCATCACTTCTGAAATGCATATCACATGGGGAACATATCATAAGCATATCTTCTGAAATGCATATCATATGCATATCAAGGATCTTGAGAAAATATACCACTTTGAGCAGCGTTCCTGCATGTTCAAACTTCGCCTTTTCCAATTAACAAAAAAAAAAAAAAAATGCTCTTTAGTTGAAAAACCATCGACAAAATGCCTGACACTGTACCCAATTCTTCACACTTCCTTTATAAATTTAATTGCCATACTTAAAATATCAATCACCTTACGTAAGCACAATGATTCATAACCCGAAAGAGGTCACAGTTGTTGCAACTACAATGATGTTTGCTGACAGGACTACAGTGGACACAGAGAGAAATTTTTAATAGAGGTCCCCTCCCTTCGTACTTTCCATTAATTGACTTATAAAATGTTTGAGGTGTTGAATACATCGAAGACAGTTTAAATACCATTTATAACCCAACGCAAAGAATTCACTTTGGCATGGTATAATAACTTCAGGCCGCTATCACCTATTCTGCTATTTTTTGTCAAAAAAATCATTGACCATATCTGAAACCATTTCGCGAAAACAAATTAGTCTCACCCCATTGTACGACAGACCAGCTTAAATAACTCTTGAGCACCATAATTTTAACAAAAATTCTCCCTTATGTGTTTTTTAACCTCAAAGCAATAACAACATTTGAAAATAAAGCCCTTTAATTCAAAAGAACTGATGATTTGGAGGCACATTACGGCTCATCATCCAACCATGCAGTGGCGGATCCTGCGGGGTACGACTGGGGCGACCCCCCCCCCAACCCTAAGGAAGTTTTTACGTTTAAAGTAAGGAAGATCGTTAATGATTAACATTGCATATTTTATTTTCAGTTTTTCTAAAAAAAATTAACAATTAAACTCACTACGGATTTGGATTTAAAATACGTATTATATTTATTTAGCTTCAGTAAAAAAAGAAAGAAGGAAGTAGAATAAAAAGTGTGTGTAAGAGAGAGAGGGGGGGAGGGGGAGAAGAGAGAAAGAGGGGAGCGAGGGAGAACAGAGGGGGATGAAGGGAGGAAGGGAGGAATGAGAGAGAGAGAGAGGCAGAGCGCAAAATATAAAGGAAAGACCAGGTTTTAAAATTCTCGTTTGTTTGTCGAAATTGAAATCTAAAGCAATTTGCCGTTCGAGAAGTGAAACAGGGAAAAAGCTGATAACGCATCTACTAACATATGGAAATGGTAAAATCTTTTGAATACACAATCCGGTTTGCGATAGGATGTGCTTAAATTTAAAACAAACCTGAATCCTGAATCCACAATTTAAACCTATTCATTTTTCTCATGAAAGTTAATATGTCTCCAAATCGTAATTAACATAGTAGTTTATTCTGAACTATCATAAAAACGGAAACTTTCTAACTTTCTATTAGCTTTTGGAAACTTTGGTGCTATAAAGTTTTCGCAGGAAAAGATTAATAATATCGTAAAAATTCCAAGCTGAAAATTCTTAGTTTACTTGGTTTCACATTTACGTACTCATTTAAAGGAAGTTTTCAGTTCTTCAAACAAGATTAGGCGAACTGTGTTTTTCAAAAGAAAAACTAAGTTCTCTTCATCTCATTGTTGTACGAGTATTATGATTGTAACACACACTGAGTACGCCTGTGTGTCTACCGTCCTTCATTCGAGTTTTCATTCATGTACGTAAAGTAACTGATATCAGAACTGCTTTCCTTTTTTTTTTTTTTTGCGTTAATTTCCAATGGACGTAGAGTTTCTTTATTTCATCACCAATGAAAAGAAGTCGAAAATGATTATTTTTGTCGTCGTTGGGCACAGAAAAACAAAAAAGGGAGGAGGGGGAGAGCAAAATTCCAGTTACCATGTTTTATATTTAGCGATTTTATGATTAAACCATGTGTCCATTATGTTTTGGCTGAAATCAGGAGTGTATTTACTTTAATGTGTGAGAATATATCAGGTGAAGACCTAACATTATTTTTTATTAAATTAACCAACTCCAAATATAAGTCCTTGGACTTTATTTAGAAGGATTTCATTCAGACGTAGCCCGTGCCGATTTCAAAAAAGTATAAAGCTCATTTCTTCGGGAAACGCGCAATCGATCGCACTGAAACAATTGTGACTTTTTTTACCTATTGCTTGCTCTCGTTCAGGTATTTAACGATTTAAAATTCCTGGAGCAAGTGAAAGTGTTTTAAAGACCTTGCAGAGTGCAAATGAAAGCCAGGTAGGAGCAGCATCGCCGGTATGTATAATGTATATCTACAAAACTCTTTCATAATGTCTTCGCCCCCCCCCCCCCCTTTATACCCCTCCCCCCAGAATGAACTTCTGGATCCGCCCCTGCGACCTCGACTCATCAATGCTAAAGGTGAGCGAATGCTATCCCGTATTGCGGGCCGCGGGCGGCCTAGTGGGCAACGTTCGTGACTGCCACGGAAAGGGCCTCAGGTTCGATCCCAGTCAGGTACGAACGCTCGATACACTAAATATCTGCCGTGCGTCGGATGGGCACGTTAAGCAGTCAGACCCCGGGCACTGCCCTCCCCCCACTGCCGATAATAAATAAGGGCATCTTCCTCCCCCTTTCTACTTCGCGTCCGTGTCACTTTCCTATCGGGCATGCACTCTAGCCCAAATCTCCTAGCTTCCTATTTCTAAGGGTTGTTTAAGACCTGGGGTCAGACACTATCCTCCTAAAATCCTCTACATATGATCATTTATCCCGTATTGTATGAGCCATATTGTGACGCAACTTGCCGGTAATTTTAACGCTGGTGACGAGAGTATTGTGCCACAACACACTGTACATCGAATCCTTTTAAAATAGGGGATCGGTTTCCACAGGCCGCTCCCAGTGCCCATGCAAACCTAGGTTCACCGTGGAAAGCGTGAACAATGGGAGGCATCAAATCTGGACCTGAATGATAGGAAGAAGGTCGTCTGCTCCGATGAATCACGTTTCCTGATGCACCAAGTGGACGCCCGGGTACGTGTGCGTCATTTACCTGCGGAAGTCTTGGCACCAGGATGCGTCGTGAGACGAAATCAAGCTCACGGAGGAAGTGTAATACTTAAATGGCAATGTTTTGCTGAGAAATCCTACCAGTAATTCATGTGCAGCAAACTATGACGTCTGCCACCTATCTAAACATGACTGCAGACCAGATACATTGTTTCATGGCAACGATATTACCCTCTAGTAGCAAAGAATATCTAACTGAGAAGAAGTTAAGGCTCGGCGAGACGTACTTAACTAGCGCCGCCATATTCTGGGAAGCAAGATGCAATGCACAGAAACCAACATACAAGCTGATGCCGAAGCAGACTGCGCATGCGTGTTTGTGTTGTTTTGTTGACTTCAATTTTGGCAAAGAAGAGTCAGTCGAACTACTTCACAGCACGTGATTGTTACTTTCTCGGTAGCACAATAACTGCCACCCCGGTGGCGCAGTGGTCTAAGCGATAGCTTCTGATCATTCGTCCGTGATGGATCCGGGTTCGAATCCCAGTGGGGCATGGATATTGTTTGTTCTACAGCGCTGGATCTCTCCCTTCCGTGGAACCGGTGTCCCTAAATTAGGGACGGGCGACTGCTTATAGCCCACTGAGTTGCTCACGGTGGTCGTGAATCCTCCAATCAAAATAATAATAGTAATAATAATAATAACTTCGCACATCGGATTTATTAGTTTTCTTTCGCCAATCGGGTTAGTTAAGGCTTTTGTTTACTTTTCAGTTTTCCAGAAACATTTTCAGAAATGCCAAATACTAAGGATTGTCTGCATTTTGTACGGATTCTTAGATCTAACTATAATATCTGCTAAAATTTAATTTAAATAGTAATATTAATTATATAATGTGGAAGAAATATTCCTCTCGTGATACGTGGAAAATACGTCATGATAATTAACACAGCAATCATATATCTCTGAACTGACTGTAATTACTGTTCTTTACGTAATATCAATCACATCAGAAAACTTGGGAATTTCATCGTGTAACGGTTAGCATACTCGAACGGTAATCGGGAGATGCGGGTTCGTTCCCGCTCCAGGGCGATGAAAATTTCAAGTTTTCTGATGTGATTGATATTTCGTGAAGAACAGTAAATACAGTCAATTCAGAGAAGTATGATTACTGTGTTAATTATTATGTAATATTAATTGTTACTGCATATTTGTATCACCAAAATAAGGGACGGGTGGGATATCAGAAAAAAAAAAAAAAAACTGCTCTAAGCATTAGGTAGATGGAAACAATCGTGGATCAAGGAAAAGCTCCCTAACGCCTTTTGCTCCTGAATGTTTGCTTTCCGGCAGAGCACAAAACCTCCCAGCTTGTGGAGGCGCTGCTGTCGCCTGTTTTACGTTATCTCAACGAGAGTTGACGTTCTTCACGCGAAGCTTTATATTCTTTGCTAGTAGTGCCTTCTTCCAGCAGGATAATACACTATGCCACACTGCCCAGATTCTTCGAGAATGGTTTGCAGAACACGAGAAAGACTTCCAGGTATTGCCCTGGCCCAGACATAAATCTTATCAAGCATATGTGGTTCGTGTTGGAAGAGCAATTCCGATCTGCGGCGGCTCAACCAAACAACTTACAAGAGTTAACGGACTTGCTGATAACCTGTTAGTACCAGATACCACAAGACACCTTTAGAAATCTTGTAGCGCCTATGCCTCGCCAGGTAAGAGGTGTTTTCGCGGCACCCGAAGGACAAAACGTCATATTAAGCAGGTGGTCATAATGTTATAGCTCTTCAGTGTATATATTTATTACTGATTATGGTATAAAACAAAACACAAGCACTAACCGCTTATTAATGTTTAATATTATCTGAACACAGCATCAACATTGTGCATCATTTAAGTAGCGATTGAAAAATGAATGTAGAAATGTGATTAAGCAAAGACATCGCCATTTCCACGTTTTAGCAACACACAGCAACCGAAAATTTTTTATTCGGTCACCGCTGGGGAATCGAATCCCAGATCTCTCGATATCTAGCTGAGCGCGTTAGCCTTACAATTTTTCGGTTGCTGTGTGTTGCTAAAACGTGGGATGAGCGATGTCTTTGTTTATTCACTCACGCCACGTATTTGGAGGATTTTCAGAAATGTGGTTAATTGGGAGAGGCTCTTCATTCTTTCTTGTACGTGCAAAAATAACCCAGGACATGCAAAAGTAACCCAGGATATGCTAAAGTAGCCCAGGACGTGCAAAATAAATTCAATTGTAAATAACAATTTGGGTTACTTCTGTACGTCCTGCGATTTTCTGTGAAAGCGTTAACATTGCAGACTGTTTGCTTAGCTACTTTACCTATATATTTGTTGAATTAATTCCTCCCTTGTTACGTATGTGGCAGGCCACACAAATTAACAGTGAGGTCCGCGCACACCATTTCGTCATGATTGGGTTAGATATTTAACTGTTTCCCAAGCTTTCGCTCATCAACCAGATGGCTTTTTCAAGGAAGAGAGATAGAAACTGCAATCTGAATAATCAACAATTTGAACGCACTGGCTTGACTTGACAATTAACAAATAGATACGACGTAATTTTAATTTAAAGACACAAGGCGTCACGTTGGTTTGGCACGCGGTATTCTGGAAGGAAAAAAAAAACACTTTATTTGAAGAACTGGTTCCAAATTCGTGGCAGCTGTACAGTGACGCTATCATTGCAAGCCTCACTGTTGGTAATGATCTCCAAGATTTCTCGAATGGCTGTATATTTAAGGTTGGAGTAGGTAGCCAATTTCTTCATGTCATCCCACATGGGAGTAGAGGACTTGAATTTGACTTCTCTGCATATGGCCGTGGTTACTTTACCGTCTTTCATGTTTCTTTTATGTTCGTTTATTCTGATTCTACACGTACGCGTGGTCATTCCAATGTAGCATCGTCTGAAACCGATCATAAACAACTACCTCGCTGGTAAAAGAAAGGGTACTTTGTCAGTATTTTTTTTTTTTTTGCTAGGAGGTTTAATGACCACCGTGAGCAACACAGTGGACTATAAGCAGTCACCCGTCCCTAATTTAGGGCCACTGGTTCCAGGGAAGGGAGAGAACCAGGGCCGTGAGACAAACACAACATCCATGCCTCACCGGGATTCGAACCCAGACCCCTTTTGGAAGAATGATCAGAAGCCATCGCTTAGACCACTGCGCCACCAGGGCGGTGTCAGTATTTCTCTTGAGCATGGTATACAAAGACGTAGCACTTTATACCGACACCGTAGTTCATCTTCTTGAGTGCGTTCTTGAGTTTGCAGGACACATTTGGTATGCAGGGAATTGAACCCAAGTAGCGAAGCTGCGGCATAGGAAGATTAGACCGTTTGATTTCGGGTTTTTGGATAAAGTTATGTATATTGTTCAAAGTGTATCTTACATCAGTGACTAATTCGATGACGCTTTTAATTTCGTGTTATCTAGAATGGGCATCGGAGGAGACGGCGAATGCTCTCTCAATTCAAAAACGGAAGATATCTGTTTTGTATTCTGCGGAACAGCATGAACTGTGGAGCATCATGTTGGGGAAGGACGTGGGTTTACAGTAGAGATGAGACAGGCTGAGCCCGGGCCCGAATCGAGCTCGGGCTGTAGAATATTTACTGCGGTTCGGGCTCGGGCGGGCTCTTAGAGAAAGGGAGAGCGAGAGAATTTTTTTTATATTTAAATGTGATTTTATGTGATTTAGCAAATAAGACACTTTATAGTTGATAAAGGGAATTCTTCGGCAACTGGTTCTAGTTGTCCGGCCGCCCGAAGCGCTTCAGGTGGAAACAAACGGTCAAAGAAAATCGTACAGTTACACTGTGAAAATAGATAGAGGTTATAACGAAGAAAATTTCTCCGTCATTTCTGTCCACGCCAGGATTTGAACCCGGATCGCCTCATTCCGGAATAAGTCACTCTACCAATTGAGCTACGCGGACGTTTGTTCTGACTACTATCTGCCTTTATGTCGTGTGCGTCCTGCTGGCAGGTACGTCACATCTCCCCCCCCCCCGAAAGAGGGCCGGGGGCATGGCTCACGGGTCAACCGTGACCATGAATCGTTGCAGGCAGCCATCCGCTGTAGAACGTGCACTTGAGAACTCCCAGTCAATCTGGTGTGTGGAATGCAACGTCACACACATTTATTTTTCGAAGCGCTGGAGAAGGGATTCTCTGATTTTTCCTATCTCGCGGTGTAGAAATAACGTCACACCATTGCGAGATTTTGAACGGTCGGGTCATCCGGATAGTTCGGGCGCCATTATAACGAAGTAAATTTCTCCGTCATTTTTGTCCACGCCAGGATTCGAACCCGGATCCCCTCATTCCGGAATAAGTCACTCTACCAATTGAGCTACGCGGACGTTTGTTCTGACTACTATCTGCCTTTATGTCGTGTGCGTCCTGCTGGCAGGTACGTCACAAGGTCCCTTCCCCGCTCCTCACTTTGAGAAATGCATTGGTTAATTGCAGGAAGAGGAGAGAGTTGAAGTGTGGAAAAGGAGATGTTTTTTTATCAATGGTTGAATAGGTTAGCCAGTTTTCGGGCTCGTTCGGGCCCAGGCTCTATCTTGCAATATAAAATTCAGGCTCGGGTGGGCTCGGGCTCCGAAAATTGAGCCCGAACTCAGCTCTAGTTTACAGTAGACTTGTGTACAAAGACGGTTGTTAGGCGATTTACTCAGTAAAACATCCAGATAAGATGAGGCACTGTTGTGTTCAAGCTCCATAATAAAATTGATCGCAAGATGTAAATGGTTCGTCCAAACGAAAGAGACTCGGGGAGACGGATGACGCTGCAGTATCGGTCAAGACGATGGTGGTGCTGCGGTATCCGCCAAGACGATGGTACCGCTTCAGTAATCACAAATAAAAGAGGAATGTAGCGTACGAAGCATTTAGTTAGACCGACGCGTTAACAAAGGAACTTAAACGACCTATTTCATGGATACCTCCAAACGGACACAGTGAGCCGTGATCCAATTTTTGACAAAAGAGGGAAGCAAATCGACTAAAATCTTACCATGCATGCACGTGGTTTACGGGAATGCGTGCCTTTCACTCAGTACAGTCTTGAAATGGTGCAAAGAATTTAATGATGGACGAGAAAGCACTAAGGATCTGTCAGGACCTGACCAAGCACTCGCTGCCATCATACCAGACCAATCGCAGCAGTGGACGAACTGGTGCAAGTCTGCCGCAGAATAACAGTTAGCAGCTGCAATTGACATCAACAGGGTCTCCATTAGCACAATCTCCACCAAGAACTGGAATACTCGAAAGTGTGTGCGCAGTGGGTTCCAAAGCACCTGACAGAGGATCCATAAACTTATCGTCCGATGGGACACCTGCCTAAATGTTAGAAGTGCCTATTTTAGCGCTATCAGCACCCATGTGTTATGCATATATTTACGTGTGTGCTATTCTTATGCTGTAGCACTTAACTCCAACAGCTAATCTGTTTCGTTTGAACGACCCTTATTGTGCAATTGGTTTTATCGAAAAAAATCGGGAAAGTATCCTTTCCGTGAGGCAATAGAAAAAATAGCGTGGTCAACATAACGTAGCTAGGTAGTAGGTACGCCGTGGGGTGATGTTAGAGAATACACATGCAAACCGATATATATGTGTACATAAACCATGTACCAAGTCTTTAATACGGGGAAATAAAGAGGCAGAACAATCCCTGTAACTTTCGATGCCCTATTTTGCAGTGGGAAAGTCATCGTTAAATTAAACGGGGATAAAGGGTTCAACAACTTCTTACTGCAAATCAGCTTTCTTCTTTATCTTCCTGTTCTTTCTTTCTTTTTTCTTCTTCTTCCCCGGCCACTTGTAAAGTTCGGTTGTATAGGCTTCTAGGATGGGGAGGACTGAGGTGAAGATTTTGGGAGAGGGGTGGGGCGGGGGTGGCGTGTAAGAGTCGTGATGGTGTCTGGTGTAATCCGATCAGGGCCAACCCTCTCCGCTGGGCTGGTGGTGGTCTATTTCGGGAACCTTGCGTTTTTACAGAGCGCTCTCTCTCTCTCTCTCTCGCTCTTCTTCTGTCTCTCTCGTGCTCCCTCGTGGCTGGAGTAGCTGGATGTCTTCCCAACTTCAAGCGGTACAATACTCTGTGTCTGGAAGGAAATTGGCCTCGGCTGCAGTCGTATTTCTCTTTTTTATTTTTATTTTTTGGTCGTCTTTCTTGGCTTTAGAGACGACGACACGCTGTCTGAGAGAGTCACTGCCGACAAAGTACACCACGTTCCAGTTTCTTTGCCGTAGCAAGCCTTGGAAGACGGAGGGTAACTCGGAACTCTCAGACGTGTTCGCGTGTCAATGAAGAAAAATAATAAGTTTCAAATTACTAATTTATTGTTAGGAGAGGTGCTTTCCCCCAACCCCTCCCGAAATTTCCGTTAAACGAACACAGCTGTAAAAAATACGGAAAATTTACCAATGGACTTGCGTTCAGGTGTACCAAAAGAAACGCATATTTTTAATTCCTTTTGACAATGCATTCTGAGAGAAAAAGTTTCTTACCATGCCCGAGTCATGAATCATTACATTCCAAAATAGAATGTCTCTTTTGCGAGTGTGTGTGTGTGTGTGTGTGTGAGAGAGAGAGAGAGAGAGAGAGAGAGAGAGAGCAGCTGCTTAGAAAATAGAATACTTTTTGCTTGATCGCAAGGTTGAGTTCAGGGAGAAATGCTGCAGACGATTATTCACGAAGCTCAAGAACATCTAACTCAACGGGTGAAATGATGTAGAAATATAGTACATAAAAAAATTTATATGATAAAAGAAAATGAGAACATAGGCGATGAACTGCATACATTTCTTCTTAAAACTTGTTATAAAAAAAACCCCACAGATACCAATACCTCAAATATAAAACTTTCTATATTTTATCAGTTACACATCAATTCCTTTCTCTTGTAGGTTTTTTGGTATGTTATTTCTACATGTTTTTTCCTTCTAATTGTCCTCGAAACGGATATCCATTTCATATCGAAGAACAGTACACCAGTTATGTAAGAAATAGTAATACTATACTAGTGATCCGATTTATTGGTGTAGAAAATAGGCACATAAGCGTTTCCAAGCTTCCGCACATCAACCAGATGGCTTTTTCAAGGAAGTTAGACAGAAACTGCAAACTGAATAATAGAACGCTTTAACAATTTGAACGCGAGAACTTGACTTGACAAGAAATAGATACGACGTTATATCCATTTAAAGATACGAGGCATCACGTTGTTTGTGCGCGCGGTATCCTGGTAGGGAGAAGGCGTTACTTGAAGAACTGGTTCCAAATTCGTGGCAACTCGAGTGAGACGCCATCATTGCAAGTATCGCTGTTGGTAATGATCTCCAAAGTTTCCCGAATGGCTGTACATTTACGGGTAGAGTAGGTAGCTAATTTCTTTATACCATTCTACATACGAGTAGCGGTGGGATGATATAAATAAAGTAACCACGGCATTATCCAGAGAAGTCAAATTCAAGTCCGCTACTCCTATGTGGGATGATATAAAGAAATAAGCTACCTACTCTACTCGTAAATGTACAGCCATTCGGGAAATCTTGGAGATCATTATCAACAGCGATACTTGCAATGATGGCGTCTCACTCGAGTTGCCACGAATTTGGAACCAGTTCTTCAAGTAACGCCTTCTCAGTACCAGGATACCACGCGCACAACCAACGTGATGCCTCGTTTCTTTAAATGAATATAACGTCGTATATATTTATTGTCAAGTCAAGTTCCCGCGTTCAAATTGTTAAAGTGTTCTATTATTGAGTTTGCAGTTTCTGTCTAACTTCCTTGAAAAAGCCATCTGGTTGATGTCCGAAAGCTTAGAAACGCTTATGTGCCTATTTTCTACGCCAATAAATCGAATCACTGGTATAGGATATCCATTTGTAGGGAAAATGCCCAAAGTCAAAACGGACATTCCTTTCGAGTCTAAGCATCCCGCTTAAGAATTAAATAATATTTTTTCATGTTGATCTGTTCTTCTGAAAAGTCATGATGCTGGTGATATTGTCTACACCTATTTCTTTTCTGGTCAATTTTTTCCACAAGCAATATTTTCCCGCACTTTATTTTCTTCATGTAGACTGCGAAGATGGAAATCTCAACTATGCAACTCATAAGCTAAATTTCAATTACACGTAACTCATTCGAATGCAAACTTCTTTACTTTGTGCTTCTAGGTTTTCTTCTAATGAATAAAATGTATTAAGTCAGAGCAGGGCCGTAGCTAGAGGTATTGGCGCCCGGGGCAAGCAGTAAAATTAAGGCGCCCCCTGCCCCAGTCCAACTGGAACAGGCGATGGTGTCAGATTTTATTATATACCTGTTTGGAGATATAGTACGATACCTGTATAAAAAAATATTGCCATTTTTATTGTTATTTGCAATTATTGTCCCGCATATAATTTGCTAATTGTATGAAATAGTAATAAAATGTAAATTTTTTTGTATAAAGTATTGCTCATAATATAATATTTATAAAAAAATCTTATATTGGTAATCCTATTGAATAGCCTGTGGTGACTATGTGATCTTCAATAGGGATTGTTGAAGAAAGAAAAAACATTGAACATAGTTTGAATGAAGAATACTTTTTATTTATAATTAATTGCTACCTCAAGTGCTTATGAACAACTGAAAAAATAAGTACAAGTAGCATTTGTTTAAAATTATGCTTAAGCCTTAACAGAATGATTTTGTATTTACAAATGTACCTTTCGAGCTTTAACAGCATCAAAATCATTTATTATTTGAATCTAATTAATAGTTTTAGCAATATCTTTTTCTATTGACAGAATTGCCAGGTGCGTTAACCTCTCTTGTCCCATTGATGACCTTAAGTAATTTTTTATTATTTTCAGCTTACTAAAACCTCGTTCACTAGATGCGTTAGTAATTGGTAATGTTAAGAATAATCTGAAAGTAATTATTAAGTTTGGATAAGACGTAGCAAGAGACATTTGGTGGATTAAATTTAATAGGTCAAGAGAGGTTGCTTTTGAAAAATCCTGATTTTTTTTTACATAAAGAAGTGGCATGAAACTTAAAACCAGCTATTCCCCCTCTATTTCAGTAGCATCCAGATACTTATCATATTTATTTGCTAAGCACATTGCACTAGCCTTTAACTCTTCTACGGTCATAAATTGTAAAGACTTGCCCGTTAAGAAATTAAAGTCATCTAACACTTCAATCAAACATTTATAACGCCATTCCATTTGTTCTAAGACTTTGTCCAAAACAGCATAAAAGTCCATACTGAACCTTTGTTTTCCTGTCAAAACAGTGTCCTCACTTTCTTCCTATGTCAGTCGTTTCCTCTTCCTTGCCCTTTTCTCCTCGAAGAAGCCGTCAAGAGATGTTGCGGCACAGGATGTCCGATGCTTCGCCCAATATAACATCAATCCCTGTATCCCGGATGTCTTGTAAAGCAGCTTTCAATCCTGTCAAGTGACTAACTGCACAGTCCACAGTCACATCTTTGCGCTGTAGTTGTTCATTCACGCGGAAGATCTGATTTAGTATTTTGTCCCACATAACAGAGTAACAAACAAACTTATAATTATTTTTTTCAGAAGATTTTTAATCACTGATAAACAATCATCATGGAATTGAGGGTTGTCAGAAATTTCCTCTAAGGCTTCGAGGACTTTATCAAGCTATGAATAAAGTGCATGAACAGCAGAGTATTTGGATGCCCATCTTGTATCACAGTGACGCTTGAGAGTGGTAGAAAGTTTGTTGGATAATATTTCCCACATTTTGACATTGTGAGCAAATATTTTGTACAGTTCTTGCACTGTGCCAAAAAATGTGATAATATCTGAAGAGACTCCAGCAGCGTAAACACCAACCAAGTTCAATGAATGAGCAGCACATGGCATAAAACGTGCATGGCTGCAAATTGCTTGTATACGGGCCTGGACTCCTGAATACTTCCCCGCCATGTTTGAACCATTATCGTATGCTTGCCCTCGGCAATTACGAATGTCAAGCCCATCGGCTTCTATTTTTTGTAGAATTTCTTCGGTTAAACCAGCCCCAGTCGTTTCAGTAGTTTTTATGAAATCGATGAAACTTTCTTCAATAGAGCAAACATCCTCTGAAACTTTCACGTACCTAATAATCTGGCACATTTGTTCCTGATGGGCTACATCTGGTGCACAATCAAATGAAATTGAGAAATATTTTGCCTCTCTTATGTCTTTTAGTATTTCTTGGCGTACAGTGTCACCTATTAAATTGATGAACTCGTTTTGAATTGTTGGGGAAAGGCAATTTGGAATTCCTGGTTTTTCTTTGGCTATGGTAATATACTCTTTTAGCTGTTTATCATAATGAGAAACAAACTCTAGCAAATGTAAAAAAAAATCCACATTTGTCTTCACCTATCTTTGTACTTGAACCTCGAAAGGCCAAGTTGTTGACTGAACAAAACAAAATGCAATCGACAATGATTCTGAGAATGTGCCGCCATTTCTCTTTTTCTTTTGTAATCATTTGCTGTAGTTCAGTATCAATTGCACAGCCCTCTTTAATCCTTTTTTCAAAGCTTTTCCAGGAAACATAGCACTCCCGGTGCTGTACAGAATTTTCATGCTCTGGAATTCGAGGGTGTAATTTTTTCCACTCAGAAAATCTCACTTTTGGATTTGCTAAACGTGATTTCAAATGCTTTCCAAATAGCATGCAAGGGAAACAATAAATAACTTTTGTTGCTTCACTGTAAATTAACCAATCCCGCTCTACATTTTCTCCCTTCAAAAGTTTTTTGTGGAAACAATTTCCCGTAAAATGCCTTTTTTCTGCATTAATTGATAAAAGAAAATTACCATTTTTATTTTGTTCTGGACCGTGTTCAACTAACAAGCTTCTCACATAGTCATTCAAATCAGGCCATGTTGTGGGATCATTAAAATTAAGTTGAATTTTGGTTTGTTCATCTTCCAAATCCTGTTCCTGTACGCCTTCATAAGGACTCAATGTTGGAAAGGACGGGTTATAATAAGGTGTAGAATCATCTGAATGCACACTAGCACTACCAGTTATATTCTCAGTTACTTCAGTAACGTTTTCATTTTCTAAAAGTGTTGATGTAGATGGCTTACTTTCAATCACTTGCTGTAGTGGGAACGCAGCGGTTGAGGGATCCACCTTCTTTACCCATCCCAGTTTTTGCCACTGCTTGGCTTGGAGTGCGTTATCCGCCTCTTGTTGTTTTTTTTCGTTTTCTGCCTTGTGCTCCAGACAACTTTGTAGGTCCCATTTCGACACACTCACGTGGCACATTGCACTAATTCAGCGCGCTACTCAATCAATCAAGCTATACAGACAACGTTAAGCAAACAAATGTCGTCACAGTGTCATGGCAAATATTGCATTTAAACTGTCGCAACCTTAACTGAGTAATGTTTGTTCCGCGCATGCGCACTGTAGGCTTCCTTGTCGACGAATCGTCGCCATCCGTCATTAGTTCTCAATACACGTAAGGAGTTATGGATCATGGACAGAGGGGCGGTGATGGTCACAGCACCCGTTGCCTACATTTCACCCCCTGAGACATGCAGCCGTGGTCGATGACGTACCTGCACTGGCCAAATGCTTGGGAGCTTTCTGTCAGAGCACCACATGAAAGGCACTTTCAGTCAAAGTTACTACCGTATTTACCCGATTACAGTGTGTCATCTACTGCAAGGCGCACTCAAATATCAAAAATTATCTTTTTGGAAAACAAAAGCTCATGATTTTTGGGGGCCTAAAAATCGGAAAACATTAATGTTATAGTATAAATTGGATAATTTTGAATGAACATTTTCTGTTATGCATGCTCTTTCTTTAAAAAGTATTTTGCTTAATATAGCAAATATACTTTTCTGATCTCAAAATCAAAAATCATATGATTTGAGGCAAAGTGCTGGAATTACAATGCATCTTGATATGTCTTCTGGTGTCTATTTTAAAATCTGTTTCTTCTCGCTAAGAGCATCAGTTTGGGTTTTCAGTGTACAACTCTTAAATAAAATACAACGTGAAACAAATATGATACACCAAGAAAAAGTGCTGGCGTAAAACATCGTCATAACAGAGGGAAGTTCTGTCCTGGAGGGAACTAAGCTGAGCCAGAAGGCCAGCGTGATGACGTAGTAACAAGTACACTGCCCATTTTTTACCCAACCTTTCAGACACGGGTCGGTGTTCAGCACTTCAAAGGGGCTGCACGCGCGTCTCAAATGTTTCATAAACATAGCAACTAAAATGTACTGTCACACCCAAGCCAAATCGATCCGAATATTTGGTGTTCGGACGATTGGAGTTCTCCTTTAATTTAGGTTTCATCTGGTCGCCATTTTATTCTTAAAGCATAAAGAAGTTTAAATTTTATACATTTTTTTAATTACGCGTATAAATTAATTTCACATTTTTTACATTTATATAAAAAAAAATCTACGTCTCGATGGCGCCCCCTCCAGCTCGGCGCCCAGGGCGACTGCCCCTGCTGCCCCCCCCTCGCTACGGCTCTGGTCAGAGTCATGTGATCACAGACACTGATGTAGCTTGGACCATTCCTTTTTTTTTTTTTTTTTTGATTGGAGGTTTAAGGACCACCCACCGTGAGCAACTCAACGGACTATAAGCAGTCGCCCGTCCCTAATTTAGGGTCACTGGTTCCAGGGAAGGGAGAGAGTCAGTGCCGTAAGACAAACACAACATCCATGCCTCACGGGATTCGAACCCGGACCCCGTTCGGACGAATAATCAGAGGCCATCGCTTAGACCACTCCGCCACTTTTTTGATCCTGCAAATACAGCAACTGCATGTTTCGGGAAGATAACCTACAGTGTTTTGAGATTAGGGTATAGGGTTTTTTCTTTTCACTTAATGTTGCTGTGATATACTTACAGGAACCTGGTGGTATCGACACTCTGCTGTCCGGTCTTGAATACAGTAAGTGAGATGTTACAGAAATGTGTCTTTTTGTCAAATAGGTCGGGAAGGGCAACTTCCATTGCGTTCGGGTTTCAGAAAGCTCCTTTTCTGTCCTTAAAGGATTAAGAATTTGGCTCTGCACCATCGCTTGGCTGGGGTATTTGTTACCAGATTAAAAAAAAAAAATAGTGATGTCAAAATAATGAGATAAGACAAAATCCACACACACACGCGCTCGCGTAGTTCATTTCAAAAGTTTTGCACACTGCGCAGGCGCTGCCCGTAGAATGAATCAATCGCTCCAATCATTTCGCCAGTTGTGAGTCAGACTTCAGTATGCAAAGTTGTGTCTGCGTTTGCTGCCTAGAAATGGAGGAAGGAAGTGAATCAGGTCAGATCTCGTGCAGTGACCAGCGATCCTTCATTAAAATTGAAACCTTGCGAGGAAAATCCCTACCGAAATTCATAAAGCTTTGTGTGAAGTTTGTGAGTTTAGTGTAATGGATCATAGCACAGTGTCACGCTGGGCTCCTCGTTTCCACCAAAGTCGGGAAGGCATCGAAAATAATCCAAGAAAACGGCCGGCCATCAGATGCAACGGACAACACTTCTGCGGTCATCGTCAACAGCATTTTAAAAGAAGATCGACAGAAAACATGTGAAGAGATTGCGTATGAAGCAAATATGTCTACCGCTTCGGTTTTCAGAATCCTAACTGAAAAATTACCGAAGAGAAAAGTGGCTTCCAAACGTGTTCCACATAATCTGAGTGAAGAGCAGCAAGCAGTTCGCAAAAGGATTGTAGAAGAATTGCTTCAGCTAGGCGAGCAATTTTTGGACAGAATTGTTGCTATAGACGAAACCTGGATACGAGATTTTGAACCAGAACTGAAATCTCAGTCCGCTCCGTGGAAACATCCAGAATGACCTCGCCAGAAACAACCCCGCTGTCAACAATCGAAGGTTAAGCTGATGATTATTATGGCCTATGACAAGGTTGGAGTAATAGCAACACAGTGCCCGAGGGGACCATTGTAAAAGCAGAATACTGCAGAAGATTTCTGCAAAATGTTTTGCGCCCAAAAATTCGCCAAAGAAGCTCGACATGCTCGAAGCTGATGTCGTCATTTTGCACGACAACTCAAGGCCGCATGTTGCCCGTACATTGAGACATTCTGGAAAAGTGTGAATGGGAATTGCTTCCCCATACGCCATACAGTCCTGACATGAGTACACCAGACTATGACTTGTTCCCAAAACTGAAGAAACCACTCTACGGGAAACGATTCAGGATGTTTCTAATGAGGTGACCCGAGTAATCCGACGCATCGAGTCCTGTGACCCTCCACAACAAACACACGTGACTACGCCACTGGTTAAAGCATGCAATGTGTGGTCTGAATTTATTTTAATTTTTAATTTTTCTATAGCAGTTTTTTTTTATATCATATATCCTCTTTTAATCTTATACAATCACTCGAATTTGATCGCATGGTTTATTTATTTTAAGTTCTGATTAGCCTTCTCGGTGGCGCAGTGGTCCACGCCAGTGTTACGCAACCGGTGTGCCCCCACAAGGCGAAAGGTGTGACGCGAACTTTTATCTATTATCCTATTGTAAGAAATTGATTGTCGAGTTTTATTTTTTAATTTTATCCCAGTTACTGTGCTTCATGTGCTTGTATTTCATTCTCTGCCGCCGCGCTGATTAAATAAGATGATGCTTGCTTATACTTTATTACATGCGGCGAATTTTTATGTATTCTAGGAAATTAAATGTAAATTATTTACTCACAGTTGTTGTTATATCGTAGTTTTGCTTGCTGATATATTTGTATTTCTCGCCTCTATCACCGCGCTATGCGGCTTCTTTGTTACACTTGCCGCATGTTCTCTGTACGCTTTTCCCTAAAACTGCGGGGATTAGCGAAATTTTCCCTGTCTTTTATTATTTTATTACGTTATTTTGATATTTGATCCTGTTTGTTAGAGTTTCTTCAACTTTATTACTTTTTTCTTGTGCCGATACACCCACCCATTGTTAGACTTTATTTTAAATAAGTCGGTATGTGTGTTCCTTCTTCCCTTTGAAGAGTATAGGGTCCCGCGTCTTACAATTATTTCAGTTCGGTCAGAGCTGTGCTCTGAAGTAGTCCGAAAATTGGGATGGCTAGTAAGTCTTGCTATTTTCTATTACTATTAAACTATTTAATTTTTTCAAGATGCACAAGTTTCCTTGTACGGAGTGTTCCGTCCTAATAGTAATAGATTGATTACATTACGTATTTATATTAATAGTTTTACATCATACGTTTTTGAGGGGATTAACATTTTGGTGCGCCGTGCTGAGTCATGGATAATTTATGGTGTGCCGCGAGTAGAACAAGGTTGTGGAACACTGGTCTAAGCACTGGCTCCTGATCATTCGCCGGAGATGGGTCTGGGTTCGAATCCCGCTGTAGCATGGATTTTGTGTTTGTCTTACGACACTGGCTCTCTCTCCCTTCCCAGGAACCAGTGGCCCTAAATTAGGGACGGGCGACTGCTTATAACCCATTGAGTTGCTCACGGTGGACGTTATCCTCCCTCCCTCCCTCCTCCCCAACAACAACAACAACAAAAAAAAAGTTGTCAGAGTTACAAATGCGTTTGATAAAAATGAGAAAACACTAATGATAAATGGTGCAGTCTAGTTAAGTTCCAACAACTGCACAGTATAACTTTAATTTAAAATAATGTGCTAATGCATCTGAGCTTCATTCTGTTCCTTCTGAAACATGTTTTAAAAGTAAAAATCATTGTGACATTTTATGCTAATTCCTTAAGAAAACACAAATTAATTGCAGATGAGAAACATTTGCATACAATTTTAATTTTGGCGACAGGCATGGCGAATAACTACTGCCATAACAGCGGACAGCCAAGGGAAATACCGCACGGAAGATAAATAAGCATTTGTGCATGCGCGGAAGATTTACCACAGCTCCTCCCCCACCCCCAACCCCCTCTCAATCGTCATTCACTTAGTAAAAAAGCATGCCGCCCCGGTGGCGCAGTGGTCTAAGGCGATGGCCTCTGATCATTCGTCCGTAAGAGGTCCGGGTTCGAATCCTGGTCAGGCATGGATGTTGTGTTTGTCTTACGGCACTGGCTCTCTCCCTTCCCTGGAACCAGTGACCCTAAATTAGGGACGGGCGACTGCTTATAGCCCATTGAGTTGCTCACGGTGGTCGTTAAACCTCCAATCAAAAAAAAAAAAAAAAAAAGCATAAAGGGCATACTTTGTATTTACACTGACAAATTTGTCGATCAACAACACAATCTTTGAAATATAACTCGTGAAATCCGGTGAAAGAAGTTTCCCTATTTCGTTAAAAAAAGTTATTATATATGTGTCTCATGCGACTGTAGAGGAATAAGTATCAAAGAATGAGACGAAATCTTGAGCTTTGGTTCAGACTCCTTTGATACTGAGAGTTCGTCTTTAAAGATCTCTTCGTTTGCCGCTGAATTGCTGCGTTAACCTTACTTTCATCCATTCCTCAGAATTCCCAGCGCTCTTTATCACAGCCGCTTTTTAAATCTGCTTGAATCCGGCACTTCGAGCAGTATCATGTTGAAAGTGACGTATTTATGACGTAAGGAAAAACTTCTTTATTAAGAGCTTCCTTTTTTATCTCTTCAAACGAGTACACACACACACACACAGCTGAAATTGATGACAGCCGAGTTTGAGGGCATTACTTGCACAACAACTTAGCAACAGAGCAGTATCATCTGGGAGATAGGCAAAGTGCTATTTACAACCCAGGTGGTCCCTTCATTTCGGGGCCAAAGGCTGCGCCTTTTATTTCTATTGTGTGCGTTCAAGGTTGTTTTAATTTTTTAAAACATGGTTATCATTACCTCTGAGGATTAGCAGTTGGTGAATGTTTCTAATTTAAGTGTTTCTCCTCGAAAGTCGTTACAAATTTTCATATCTTCGTACGGGACTCCTCACATTCCCCTTACTCCCCGAGTAAGGTACCACGAAATCTGTTAGGTCGAGTATATAGAATACACTGATGTGCCAAAAGTTTTGGGATAGCAGCAGTATGTGAATTTCAAACTGGCGCTGTCGTCGTAGGCTTCGACGTACGCTACGATTTTTATCAGTTGCGAAGTGTAATCTCGTAAGTCAGGGTGAACAACCGCCAGTAGGATTATGGCAAGCCGACGTGAATTATCGGAGTTTGAACGAGGCATGGTAGTGGGAGCCAGAAGGATGGGACATTCAATTTCCGAAGTTGTGTGAACATTCAATATTTCCTCAATCCATGGTGTCTCGTGTTTACTGAGAATGCCTTATGGAAGGTATTGCTACCCACCATGGCTGACCACGGGTGCTGAATGATCGAGAAGAGCGGCGCCTGACCAGAACTGTCCATGATAACAGACAAGCGACACTTGCTCAAATAACATCCACATTCAATGCAGGAGGTGCCAGAGACATATCCATCAGATCAGTGCAGCGTTATTTCCATGGGGGTATGAGAGCAGAAGACCCACCAGAGTGCCTTTGTTGACAGCTGACAATGCACCATGTCATACCACGACATCGGACACAGCGTCTCATCTGGGCTCGTGAACACGGTAATTGGACCCTGGAAGAGTGGCAACATGTGGCGTGGTCCGATGAGTCACGCTTCCAGTTGTTACGAGCTGATGGTAGGGTTCGGGTGTGGCGCAGACCCTCATGAGGCCGTGGACCCAAGTTGCCAACAAGGCAGTGTGCAAGTTGGCGGTGGTTCCATACATGTGTGGGGTGACTTTACGTGGCACGGTTTGGGTCCTCTGGTCCTCAAAAAACACATTAACTGGTAATCGCTTTGTTATTCTGCTGGGTGGCCGTTTGCAGCCTTTCATGTACCCCAACAACGATGGGATTTTCCTGGCTGACAATGCACCATGTCATCGAACCCAAGTTGTCCAAAATTGATTCGAGGAGCATTCTGGTCAAATCCGACGAATGGTGTGGCCACCACGTTCGCCCGACATGAAACCAAAAGAGCACTTATGGGACATGGTGGAAAGGTGCATTTGCACGCAAGATCCTGCACTTACAAACACCAGGAAACTGTGGGCAGGATGACCAGATGACTTTTTGGAATGGGAGGACATTTTCATTAAAAAAAGGACACAATAAATTTGTAAAAAAAAAAAATATGAATACACATACTCTGTATTTAAATTTTACAGCTTGTGAGTTCATACCTGTAAAACTTTAAAAAAGAAAGAAATATATTCAGAGCATGATATGTCCTCCAAGTTGTGTTTAACCAACGGTATACCCGTCACTGATTGATTAAGAAATCTGAATTATAAATAGAAAAAACTCACAGCAACGACTCACAACACACAAAACAAACAGTATGAGCTCACTGTTTACACGACTACACCTCACGGCACCGTCCACGTGCGATGTACGACAGGCAGACTAACGCGCCCTGGCGGGTTTTTTTCTGCGATGTTGACTCACAAGTGACGCATTGCAGCCAGCATCAGCAGAATTGCAGGGATAAACTGACCGTGAGAAAAGGGAGGGCGCGCCAGCGAGAATCCAGAAAAGAATGAATACATTTTAAGAGTGGCATAATAGGATATACACTGATGAGTCATTTTATTATGGCCAGCCCCAACCTACAGAGATGAGCGTGCCTGGTGACCGAACAGTGGCGCAGGTGAAGTTCACACAGTAGTATATATACAACCCGAGGACCGGCTTTCGGTTAGTAAAGTGTTCGGAGTCAGAATGGGAAAAGCTGCCGATTTATCGGAGTTGATAAAAGGACAAATTGTGATGGCAGTGCGCCTCGGAACTACGATCTACGAAACAGCGCGGCTTGTGGGTTGTTCACGTGCCACTGTGGCGAGCAAGTATCAAAAGTGGTGCACATATGGCCAAACGACGAACCGTCGTCCAGCCTTGTATCGTCCGCAGCTCATTGATGCCCGAGGGGAGTGGATACTGTTGCGCATTGTTCACAGGGACCGCAGTGCGACAAATCACCAACAGCTACAACAGTGGTGATCAGGGCAAAGTGCGACGGCACACAGTTCATCGCAGACTTCTGCGCATAGGCCTGCGTAGCCGAAGACCCAGTCGGGTCCCCATGCTCGCTTCATGTCATCATGCAGCGAGCATAGGCCCAAGATCATCGAGATTGGCCCGTAGATGATTGGAAGAAAGTGACCTGGTCTGACGAATCAAGATTCCTGGTACATCACGTTAACCTAGTTTCCACTTATGTCGCAGCATTTAGATGATTATATATTTTTATTTGGCGATTGACTATTTTCAGAATGAGATTTTTGTGGCTGTAGTCCAATTTGCAATCTATTTAAATCTCGCCCCCTCCCCTTGTTTAGCTGGAGAAAACTTGCTCTTGAAACGTTTGATAAAATAATTACTATACGTACATTAATTACTTCTATATACGTAAATGTAATACTTAAAAATTATATACATTGAAGTGCCAGAAACACTGGTACAGACGAGCTTATGCAAAATACATAGCACCGTCACCTATGCGCGTTCTCGGTTGCGTACGTTAGTGCTTATATAAAGCGAGAGACATCCTTGCCAGCTGTCAGAGCTGTTTTCGGCATGATAATGACAAGTAATAACGATTTAGGCGAATTTCAACGCGGTGTCATAGTTGGCGCTCGTGAGATGGACCACATAGTATTTCGGAGGTAGGAACGAAGTTCGGATTTTCACGGACGACCGTTGCAAGGGTGTACCGTCACATTACACCCTTGCAAAACCTCCAACCTACGATACCAGTGTGGCCGTAAAAAGACATTGGGCGAACGTGACCACCGTCGACTGTCAAGAATAGCTTCACACGATAGGCGTACAACACTCTCGCAGGCATAATCGGAATTCAATGCTGGAGCCTCAACAGGCATCAGCGTCCGGACTGTGCAACCCTGCATGATATGGGCTTTGGGAGCCGACGCCTAACTCGAGTCCCCTTGATGGGTGCACGACACAGAGCTATGCACCTCGCTTGGGCACGGCAACACCGCCACTGAACACTTGATGACTGGAAACAAGTAGCCTGGTCTGACGAGTCGTGTTTCCAACTGTATCGGGCAGATGGAAGGATTTGTGTGTGGCGCAAACCCCATGAAGCCATGGATCCCGCCTGTCAACAGGGAACTGTACTGGCTGGTGGTGGTGGGGGGGGGTGTTCCGTAATGGTATGAGGTGTGTTTAGCTGGACTTCACTGGGACTCCTGGTATGTCTACAAACGTCTGTGACCATCCAACGCTATGTGCGCATCCTTTCTGACGAGGTACACCCGTTCATGTCCTGCATTCGTGCTGATGGGTTGGGCCTGTTCCAACAGAACAATGCACCTCCACACAAGTGTCGGGACGCCACATTATGGTTACAGGAGCATTCATCTGAGTTTGGGGTGTTGCCATTCCCACCCAAGTCCCTAGATCTGAACGTGATAGAACACATTTGGGATGCCATGCAACGCGCTATCGAACACAAGAATCCGAGACCTCGGAATACACCCGAATTGTGGAACGCTCTGCATGAAGTATGGTGTGCATTGCCTACAGCATATTTCCAGAAGCTAGTGGAGTCCATGCCCTGTCGTATTTCTGCAGTCCTACGCTCCCGTGGGGGACCTACCAAGTATTAGACTGATGTACCAGTTTTTCTGGCACTCCAGTGTATATGGCAAATGGAAAACTTGCTCCCTCGAAGGTTCCATTTGCCCCACCGGCCATGAAGTCCTGAAAGAAACACCGAGTTGGAAACTTAAAATTTTGGACCCGACCCGAATCTATAACCAACTTGTACAAATCTACCTTGAATTATAATATATGTACAGGGGGTCCAAAAGTCTCTTTGCAGTGGGTATCTTACATTATATGGGAATCCAACAAATGTATTATAGGAACGTATATTTACTCACTCACTTACAGGAAGTATTGAAACTGTCGTCCTACATTTGTAAGACATAACCTACCCGTTTTACAGATGTTTTCAAACACATCTGCGAGAGTCAAACATTCCCTCCGCAGTAATGTTCAGGCTGTTTCACCTAATTTTGATGCCGCTTCTCTTGAATTAAGCAATTTTTGTGTTTAATTTCAGTCTTTGCTGTTTTCTTGATAACATAGCAAGCTTCAGAATATGTCTCACAGCAACCACAATTCTCACAAGTTTATGATTCCCAAAATGTGGATGTTGTTTGCCCTTCATAAGGGACGGACACTTTTCTTTCTGAGGACAACTTCCTTCATATTGCATGACGAATCATTTTTGAGTCCGCTGGGACCAGTATCGAGCACAAAATTCCACAGCGCGCATTTTTCTCTGCAAAAAAATTTTTTTTTTTTTTTTTTTGCTTTTCAAAAATAAAAGCAAATAAAACCGGATAGAAATCGGGTCAGGAACACCTTGACCAGTGACCCCTTTCCATCTCTGGTTCTCCCTATGTAGCTACATGGGAAGATTTATCGCTGCTTCGTTGTCCATTTGATTCATATGTCACAGTCAGCAGTAATTTTGGTACCAGTGCATCTGTATTGTCATTTTGAATGCATACCGTAAAACTTTCGCAACAATGTAGAAATTTGAAAGCCGCCCCCTGGCGCAGTGGTCTAAGCGATGCTTCTGATCATTCGTTCGAGATGGGTCCGGGTTCGAATCCCGGTGAGGCATAGCTGTTGTGTTTGTCTTACGGCTCTCTCCCTTCCCTGGAATCAGTGGCCCTAAATTAGGGACGGGAGACTGTTTATAGCCCATTGAGTTGCTCACGATGGTCCTTAATCTTCCAATAAAAAAAAAATGCTAACCACTACACCACCAAGTCTCAAGTTTCCGATTAATATATATATATATATTTAATCGGAAACTTGAGACTTGGTCGTTCTGGGTGGTTTAGTGGTTAGCATACTCGGGCGCTATCCGGGAGACGCGGATTCGATTCCCGCTCCAGGACGACGAAATTTTTAAGTTTTCGGATATTATCTGACTTAACATCCTTGTCATATTTACACCGAAATAAGGATTGTCATCTTCAAAATCATTTACATGTTGTTCAATCTGTGTGATTTCACTCGTGCGTGTGGGTGTTGGAGGAGAAAGAACGTGGCGATTCAAAAGCTAATTTAAGATAGCTGATTGATTTAAGGGCAGTTCACGTGAACAGGGCCGGATTAAAGGGGGATGTCCATGTATAGGGGCTGTAGCCTTTGGGCCCACCACGACCCAAGGCCCAGGAGGCATGCCTGAGCAAGTAATAGATAGATATGTAGGTACACAAAGAGAGAGAGAGAGGGAGGGAGAGACATAGAGATTTATAAAATAGTTTTACTTTTGTCTCGTATGATTTCCACTTGGTGAGAGGCTGGAAAACGAACAGATTTCCAGGTAGTAACTCACCAAGGGTAAAGGTTTCGTGCCGCTGTATGCAGAGGGGTCAGCGTGATAGTTTCAGTTTTTACATTACCAACCACACACACCTCCCAACTTGCGCTTGGAACCGTTAATGGTCGAAGTTACCTGGGCTTCACATTTCATAACAAAAATAGATGCACTAAGAAAAGTATACAATGCTAAATCATTAGAAAATCGAAAACAAAATCTAAAAATTTTAAGCTTTTGACTCGTGTTCTTGTGAGAACAGTGGGAAATGCAGTGACTTATTATGAAAACTGTGCACATAATTTAGTAGTGAGTTTCGTGTTTTAACGGACTTCACAATAATTCCCCGTCATAAGTTATTTGGGGGCCCAGTGGCGTAGCCAGAGGAAGGAGGGGGGGGGTTGAACCCACCTCAAGGGGCGACTGAGCACGAATTTAAAGCGATATATATGTGTATACGAGGCTTTCACCAATGAACCAAACCCATGACCCCCCCCCCCTTAAGAAATTTCTGGCTACGCCACTGTGGGGCCCCACTCAAATGCCTTAACCTAGGGGCCCACTAAGGCCTTAATCCGGCTCTTCACGTGAAATTTAAGAACAGTAAGTAGTTAAAGTAAAATATAAGAATATTTCACGTGAATTTAGGAACAGTAGCTAACATTAATTCTCAGAACGGCAGTAGCTAGCGCAAAATTTAAAACCAGAAGCAGTGATGTATTCAGGCATCTTCACGGGGGGTGCTGAGCCCCCTCGAAAATCCATGACCCCCCCCCTCCTCCCGTAGATTTTTGTGCGATCTCTCCTTATATTTAGTCTAATTGTTTTCGCTTATAGTTGAATATTTGGAGAAATTAATTTAAAAAAACCTTAAAATGAGTGAAAAGATTATAATAACAAAATCCACATCATCCTTCAATAAAAAAATTAAACAGTCCTCGCTCAAGGGGCAATTTTCCAAACACTGACAACTCGGACTACTTCCGCAGTAAAAACCTAATTCCACAGAGTAGAGATATTTGCACTGCAATACATCATCATATTTAGGAAGCTGGCATTCAGCTTGTTTCTGTCTTCTGATTTTCCATGTGTACGGTTAAGCCTCAGTGGGACGAAAGAGCTTCCAACACAACAAAATATTTGCTACCTAATCTTTAACAACAGCAAATTGTTATATGTTGTTCCCATAAAAAGTTGCAGTGAAAGGTTTACACTCTGTGAAAAAAAAAAAAAATAAAAAAGTCGGGGCACCTAAAACTGGCATCCAAACAGTTAGTATTTTTCTTTTCTACTATGTGCTAATCTAAAGGTGCTGAAACCAAATGGCAGGGGAATGAATGGTTTTCAGGTGACACTGTGATGACTCCTTAATAATCGAAAATACGCTTGTACTAGGGCGAGGGCATTTTAGTGGGGGAACTGCGGGGGGGATTTTCTCTAGCACAGCGTTATCTTACTAGGATCCTCAATATTTCACACCATCTCATGGTGAAATCCGTGGTGCATTACTGAATTGAAGCAAAGGTATAACATTTTCATATTTTTAATCACTTGTATGTGTAGATTTCTTGGAACTTGCAATTGCAATACGCGTGCATAAGAAAATTTTTACACTGTATTTAATTTTTTTAAATATATTAATATATATATATATTAATGGAATATATATATATACATATATAACAAAATTGTGATTATATGTATTGTATATAATCAGTCAACAAGTTTCATTCTCCTTAAAATTTGTAATTGCCCCCCCCCCCCCCCGGCGGATAAAAGTCTCTGAATACAACACTGAACAGAAGTTCGTCTGAAATTTAAAATGTACAATTCACGGCAACTAACATCAAATTTAAGAACAGCACCGAACGTACAGCTTAAGAGCGGCAACTAACGTAATTTATTTACATAATTCAGACACCTATATCCCATTCTCAATACTGCTGCGGTTACGCAAGATTCAAGGTGTGTTGGAAGCAGGTTGGTGGCAAACGTTCATAAAATCCCACATCACCATCATAAAAAGAAAAGATAGTTGACGGTTTGTCTTTGACAAAGAACTTCCGACTGCGTCTCGATGTCGTTTCTCTGAGGGTTGCGTCAGTAATCCTCTTCCTGAACGAGTTAAAAGAGGATAATCATTTATAAAGCACGTCTTTTCCCCGCTATGAAAGGCAGATCTCTTACTTCAGTCAGCGGGGAACCTAAATGGAGTTGTCACGAGCCTACGAGGTGTGGAGCTCCCGACCTCACTGCCTGAGGCACTGACTGGCCACACAGGTAGTAGTAGTAGTAGCATCAACGGTGCGGCACACACACAAACATACGCACACGTATATTCTAACAGACAAGATAAACCTGTCGCTGTTCTGGCCTGCCAGTCAAAAACGTTACACTCCGCCCCTTCCCACACAGCGACTGTGGGAACTGCAGCGTCAATTCTTACATCAGATAAGTAGCAATGCAGGTGCTGCTCTCAATCCACTAATAAATCGATTCGAGTGGATTAATTGGGCTTTCATTAAACGCGATAAAGGTAATTATCTGATAAATGGGAAATAAAGACCTGGGAAAACGATCAAAATAAGTGTCTTTTACAAACAGGAAGGCAGAAAAATTCAATCGCTGATTTTTACTTTTCTCAGGATGTGATCAGTATAAAAAGTTGTATGTCCAAGTGTGTTATAAAAGCCACCTAGGTAAAAATTAGATGGAAGCTACTTACTATACACTGAACGACAGATCACATTGTTTTTCACTACATTACTAGAAAACAAGTCAATATACGCAGTGGGCCGATGGTGGCCAAGGGATTTAAGGCGCAAGATGGGCCCGGGTTCTAGTCCTGAATGAGGCGTGAGTTTCGTTCATGGCACTAGTGTTTTTGTTTCTTGGAACCAGTAGACTTAAACTAGAGAACGAGCGGCCACTCATAGCTCTAAGAATTACTCGTGGTTGTGGTTAAATCCAGAAACTGAAGAAGAGAGAGTAAACAAGGTGGACTGGTAGTCAGAGGCGCGGGTTTCTGGCAGATCGTTTGAGATTCTTGTAAGTATTGGCAATAACGTTTTATCGAATTGGCGAACCCGGCGTTCGCCGGAGGCCTCAAGCTGTGAGGAAGGCCCCCGTCAAACCCCGTTTTGACTGAGAAGCTCTGGATATCTGTGCTACGTTATTTTCTCCGCAGCCTGACTCACAGAACAGAACACAGTGCTCAAGTTTTTCGTAGGCCTACTGGAAATCTCTTTCCTATAAATAATGATGCAACCCAGTCGAGATTGTCGCCCCATGGACGGTTACGAAAAAAGGAAAAATGTTTAAAGCCATTTTTGAACCTTACCTTATTCGGTTTCCTCAAAACCGTATCGCTTTAGTTTGAGCCGTTTAATTAATCATACAACCGATTTGCCACATACTTAAGTTGTTCAGGTACTGTTCAACACAATTTTCCAATGTATTTTTGCCACCCCAATGGCCCAGTCGTCTAAGGCGCTGGCTTCTGACCATTCATTAAATATGTGCCTTAAATTTTAGGATTCCATATGAGTCCCGTGTCGTGCGCCTGTTTTACCGTACTGATTGTCTTTCTTCCCTAAAATCACTGGCTCCAAACACCGGCGATTGCCTGTATCTCTACGAGTTGATCAGGGTGGTCGTTAAACCCCGAATAAAAGGAAAAGTAGAAATTAGTTGGGTTTTTTTTTTTTTTTGTTCTTTCTTTTTTTTTTTTTTTTTTCGCTTATTGCTTTATTTACAGTAAGTATTTATATTCTTTTTACTGTGGATCTACCTGAATATTTAAAAAAAACACCCTTCCCTTGAATTTTACTTGATTTTTAATGTAAACTACGTGCTTTTACTTACATTCCACTGTTTCAAGGTCCTGGATAAATGTTGCACAGTTCTTCAGTTTTTCTTTTTGTTTTATTTATATGGTACACTCTGCACTATTATTACATCAATCGTATATGGAAACGCAAAGCTGACCCTTTAGTAGAAGTGTTACAGTAATTACAAAGGGCTGGTAAGTCGTTATTCTGTATTCTTGCTATGGATTTTTTATTTCATTTTTTAATCTTTTTTTTTTTTTTTTTTAGTTCTTCAACACTCTTTAGGACCAGGTTTTTCGCTTTGGAGCGGTTCAAGTTTTTTCCGCGGGTTGTCTGGTCAGCGTTTTTAGGTCCCTTTGGTGCTTGTAACCAGAGATTTGTTACAAATTATTCGATCTTAGGCCTAGAGCCTTCCTGTAGCTTTAATGATTAGAACGATATTTTGTAAATAATTTACGTTGTACTAGCAATAAGCTGCATTACATATATTTTTATTTTTTATTGTTAGGTTGTGTTTATGATTTTAGGTATGGAATAAATTTTCGTTAATTATTGGTGTGTACTAAACCAAACTTTTTTCTTTTTTTTTTAATTTTGTGAGTTTCTTGGGCATATCCATTGCTTATCTGAGGCTTGAAAATTGGCTCTTGGGTTCAATCTCTCATATTACAACTGTGCATTAATTCTAGTGCACTACATGCTAATGTATTTCTTAAATACTGGGTTGTCGGAAAAGTCATGACGTATTTTAGCCATGTTTCGCAAATGTCATTTATTGATAGAAAGAACAAAGATCAATCAATGATATAATGCCCGTTTTATTCGATAACCTTTTGCCATCTTTTAGTGAGCTGCAGAATGCTTCGTTCATAGAAGGACCTGTCTTCCGTGGCGAAAAACTATACAACGTGCTGATTTACAGCCTCATCTGAATCGAACGTTATACCACGCAAGGACTGTCGAAGAGAGCTAAAAAAGTGGAAGTCTGACGGCGCAAGGTCAGGCGACCGAAGGAAAAATGAACTGGCGGATTTTTGCAGGAGTGAAACTCCAAAGTTTTGGGACATGTAATCCCTTACAAGGAAGGGGATGTTATAAGAGTTAGGCGAGGACGCAGTCGTTTGTCGGCGGTATCTCATGCCCTACCCCTTCTTGCAGCTGCATTCATACGCACTACCGTTACCTAACCGTAACTAGGAGGTTCTAGAAATGTAGTTGGGATGTTCTGATATATATTCGCGTCCGTATCAGGTATACAGTAGTTCAAAAGAAAAAGAAGGGGGGGCTATCGTCCATTATAGCTTATACTACTCCTGAGGAACCGTTGACGGTAACCGTAACTGTGGTGGGAATTGTTCGTATTCAAGATGTATCCGTTAAGGTAAGATTTACTGTACTGCGAAACAAATGAGAAGAAAGAAACAAAGCCTGGACTTTCCTGTACTTTCAAAACCTCTCAAAAAATGGAAAGTAGGATTATAATCACAGACTGGGACGCAAGGAGGCAAAGGTAGCCTTAAAAAAGCAGTTTGGGATAGCATTCAGTCTGACTGAATAGCTTCGATCTGACTTCCTGTTATTTTAAGACAATGATGATTTTTGTGCGTAGAAGGAAAGAATGAGGTGGGGAAAATAAATTTAAGAGAGCTTTACTAGATCACTGGAATTAAGAGGAAGTGTGACGTATAACGTTCTCTTTTAGTTTCTTATATAAATTTTACCTCCTTTTTTCATTCTGAAGGTCATATCAGAGAGACCAAGTTTCTCCTATGTTTTGCAACGGCTGGGAGCCAGTCAGAGTTAGTAAAATTCAGTGAAACAGAAACAGTAAGTAAAACTCAGTAAAACCGAACTCTTAGCCGGCTGTTATCACCTGACCTGATAACAGCCGGCTAAGAGTTCGGTTCGGCCGTGTCCGAAAGATCTGACTCGTTATCCGGCCCAACTAAGCCCGCAACCACTCGCAAACTAAACCTGGCCCGACCCGAGCCCGAAGAAATTTTGTCAGAATTCCCGATTTTTTATTTATTTATTTATTTTTTGTTTTACCCTCGTTTCTTAATTACGATTTCAATGAATGTGCTTATGTAGTTACAGAAGACTTCTCCTGGCCAGCAGATCATCTTAATTGTAACTAAATTATTAATATTATTTTTTATATTATTATTATACAGGGTGTCCGAGAATTATTGGGCACATTACAAAATTATGTAAAACAAAACATTAAACAGATAGAAAAAAACTGACTGTACTAACTTGCAATGTAACTACACAAGTTAATAAATTTCGATGTGAGATCCCTTGGTTGCTCGTAGTACGTCCAAGTGATACTCGATTTCATGCCATGTATTGGTACGCATCTGAGAAGTTATGGAATTAATAGCAGCTGTGATACGCTGCTTCAGTTCCTGCAAATCAGTATAAGGCGTCTGATAGACACGATCCTTCACATAACCCCACATGAAATAATCCAATAGAGTTAGATCTGGAGAGCGAGGAGGCCGCGGAATAGGACCCCACACCCAATCCATCTGTTGGGGAAGTGCTCATTTAAGCACTTACGTACACACGTTGACCAATGTGGAGGCTTGTTGGAAAACGACGTTGTCATATCTTTTGATCTGGGGTATAGCCAAATTTTCTAGCATATCCAAGTAAATGTCCCCATTTATGTTTTTTTCGCAGAAGAAGAAAGGGCCAATCACTTCTCTTTTTGATAGGGCGCACCACACATTAACTTTTGGAGAATCGCGTTCCAGTTCAATAGAAACATGAGGCGGTTCACTGCTCCATATCCTACAGTTGTAATGATTCACAATACCTGATGCATGAAATGTGGATTCATCACAAAAAATTACAGTACTGAGAAAGTTTTCTTCGTTTTCCACTCGATTCAGCATATCCACAGCGAAATCGTATGGCAGAGTGTGATAATTTACATGCATCTTTTGCACTATTTGAATTTTATAAGAATGAAACTTTAATTTCTTGTGCAACATATCGTGAACTGTCGATTTCGGAATGCACAGTTCTCTGCTTGCTTTACGAACAGATTTCCTGGGGCTTTGTCGGAAACTTTCATTAACTTGGTCAACCGTCTCACCGCTGACGCTAGGCCTATCGGCACCTCCACGATGTTCCACATTGCCAGTTTCTTTAAACTGTTTCATTCACCGCTTAATTGAATTCGTTGACGGAGGATTACAACCATACTCTAAACGGTTCCGACTTTTAACTTTAATGACAGACTTTAATTCCGCAAGCCATAACACACACATCGCCTTCTGCTGTACGGATGACATGACTACTGATTGTGCATTTCTCATACATTCCTCATCAGGCCACACTTATCGCGCCATCTATCGGATTTTGGGAATAACAATTCTGCAAAACAAAAATGTAGAAACCGTGTTAGTAATACGTAACATAGAAAAACAGACAATGCTCATAGTTTTTTTTTTTTTTTTTTTTTGTACATAATTTTGTAATGTGTCCAATAATTGTCGGACACCTTGTATTTATTGCACCTCTTCCTGAGGTTTTTCCCTTCCTTCCGGGACGGGTACGACGTACCAAGTCTGGCAAGTGGTACTTCTTTCTCTCAGTTGTCCAGGAACTTCCTTTCTCTCAGTTGTCTAGTCTTCAGGATAACTGCCTTCTGTAGTTCCATGTAGGTGTTAGGCTGAAGGTCTATTGTCTGTATAGAGCTGTGAATGGTCTTAGGTACAACTCCTGTGGCTGATATTACTATCAGGACGGTGTTGACGTTCTCCATATGCCACGTTGCCTTGACTTCGTATCGTAGGTCGTTATACTTTGACAGCTTCTCTCCGAGCGTCTTCTGGATGTTGCACGTGTTGGGCACGGCTATGTCAATGAGGTATGTTGACTTCTTCTCCTTGTCGATCAGGACAATGTCGGGCCGATTGTGGGGAATGGTCTTATCTGTTCTGATCGATCTGTCCCAGTGCAGATATTCTGCTACGAGGCTTCGTCGCATAAAGAAAGAGCATTGTGATTCTAAAATTACATGAAATATGACCCTGCCATTGTACCTCCAGTGGCATTGTACAGAGAAAACCCCTTCCGAAATTCTTTCACATTACCATACAGAGAACGTATAATGTACTTTTGAAATTGTTTACAATGCAGAAATTATTTGTTAATAATTCTGGTTCATGATATGCCTTTTACTGGATCACAGACAACGATATTCTATTACGGAGCCTACTTAGTGGCTTCGTACAAAGAGAAATATTGCTTTTACACGTGCTCAACATCGTGCAAGAAAGAAATAATCCTGGTATTAAATGTATCTCACGACACCATACAAAGAAGTGAGATCCTAATATTAGATGAATTTAATGGCATCCATGCAAAGAAAAGCTGCATTCGACCTTACCACATGAAAGAAGAGAGAGAATTTTCAAGAATGAAATCACCGAGTTTTGAGGAGTAGTGAATGTATCGTTTGATCAAAAAGACTCAGATTTGTTAAGAAGACTTCGTTTAGTATTCCACGAGTACTTGAAACAATATTGGAAGATTTCCTCCGAAAGATGGGTGATGCAATGTGCTGTTCTTAGTTGTTCTCTATTGAAGCTGCCACCCAGAAGGAAAATTGTTTGATCTGTGGCAAGAACCAATGTACATTTACACGACTCTGCGGGAATATTTGGCTCCAGGAGAAGCGAAAATGTAAGGAAATGTTGATCTTACTGGAATGCATTGGATGCAAAAGAATTGTTTTAACCTATCATCCTTCCGATGTGCCATACCAACTGCAAATCTCTATATTTTTGACACCTTAAGGGAAAACTTGATATCAGGAAAAGCGAAAGTATATTATAAACCACGGTTGTACAAAGACGAAAATAGTAGTATTTCTTATTGCGTCTCCTAAAAGACGTCTCGTAACAAACGCACACATTTGCGCCACCTAGTGGGAAAATTGTGTATCATAAAATAAACAGACACAGGGAAAATCTTAGTCATGAATAATTGAAAACCGACAAAAATCAAGACACAATACATATGAAACTGAAAATTTTATTTTCCAAATAAACAATTTTGTAACACGGCAGTGCTGGAATTTTGCAGAAACAACTTTGAATAGTGTGATACGGTAGAGATAAGCGCAGGTTTTAATTTGGGAATCCCGGGCGCCGAATGTTTAAGGAATGGCCTATCTCAGCCTTTCCAGTTTATAGCCCGGTCCGTTGAAGATTTTCAACTTCAAGTCTAGCCCGTTTAAGACATTCAATTTACATTCCACCCCGTTGACTTCAGATGTACAATTAATGAATGTGCTCGGTTGGTGCTTCTCTTTCATGTCGTCTGTTTCTCTCTGTGATCTTCGTCACCTCTACATCTTCTTGACGGAAAATAAAGCCAACAACAAAATATCAAACGATGAAACCAAAAATGTCAATGTTTCAAAGTTATGTATTTTATCCAAATGAGTGTTAGTGCAGGAGAAGGCGAAGAGCCAGAGAACGATTGAAATATATAACGATTGAAATATCCATTCGATTGAAATATCTAAGTGAACGCCTCTTAAATTGCTTACATGCATTTCGAAGATCAACTCTCGAATGTAAATTAGATTTGTTTTTTTTCTTTTAAGAAGCCAAATTTTGTTTCTTTTTCCTTTCTGACTTGAATCAAAGGTATGGGAAGGCAAAATAACTAGTGTCTACCCAGTTTTTCCACTCCAAAACGAGGAAGTACCTGCTGTTGAGACAACAAACACACTGTGGTTCCCTTTACAGATATCAGTTCGCATAAAGACAAGAAGAATATTTCAGTTGTTTTTTTTAATTCACACACACACACTCACATCTCCTGAGCAAGTGCTGTCTTTTTTTGCCCTCCAATCGTCACCTTTCAATCACTTTATTTCTGTTTAGGAAGTCTAACAGTTTATTTTACATCTAAAAATATCTTCACCACCTGATCAGAGGAAGTTGAAAAACAATTAAAACAGCTATTATAATAAGCATAAAACAACCAAGAATTGGCTCATATGTCTGGCGTAGCATGCGACAGGTAAATTTTCAAATTTTGGGAAGTTACTTGAATGTTTACATTCGTTAAATATTCTGTTTATCACAGATCTTGCTCATATTATTTTTGATAGCTATTATTTTCAACTAACAAGTACTATTTACCTTTGTTTAATTGATAAATAGCTTATGATTGACTAGTTTTAATCTGGAATAAAGCAACATGGCAAAAATAGCTCTTTTTTATCTATCCGGTTAAAACGAAATTCGCATACACCGAATGTTTTTGACTCTTCTTTCAACTTCGTTATAGTATACTGGTTCGACTGTATATCGAAGAACTGAGTAGCCAGTCCCCATTTTGTCAGCCAACATGTTTTGTTCGTTTGCTTGTTTTATGAAGAAGAAAGCCTGGACCAGGCTCGTGCAGATCTCTGTCATACGGACGTAGGTCACGAGGACTTGCGATTTCTAATAGGAGACTGGGAATAACTATGTCTCCATGCACTTTATTCATATTTTTGATTCTGAATCTGATTCGTAAAATGACTAGAGTCAGTGTTGTAATAACAAATACTTTAATATAGTGGAATGAAAAGCTTTAAAACATTTCCAAATTTAAAATAATAAAAATAAACTTTTGGGGCTCTTACAGCCGCCCGGACTTTCCGTACTAGTATAAGTGACTGAAAAAGAGAGATACGGTGTCTACAAGAATACCGACAAATCGATAACATAAGCAATTCATTTTCGACGCACAAACATATGGTATAATTACCTGCAGAAACTGTCATTTACCATACACAACGCGCACAATAGTGTCGGCCAAAGAAGAATAAATACGCGCGGGACAAAATGAGTGGCTTACGCCATCCAATAATGAAGGTGATGGGTGATTTGATAAAACGAGAACTGGAAGGCAGGCTATCCCTCTAGGAGGTAAATAAAAATATCTCAAAGGAAAGCGACGTGTCCTGGTTTGTACCTTAATCTAAGATAACGAAAATAACAAGGAGAAAAAAGGGACGTTCTTGAGTTGAAACCAATTAACATTCCTGTGTATAAAAAGCTATAAAAGATGAGGTTCTAATTGGTCGTAATGCATAAAAGGTTGGAGCTTTTAAATGATTGATGGATCTGTTCCTTATTTACTTTTTTTTTTTTTTTTTTCCTTTTATCGTTGTACACACGTTACAAGGACAAATCGAAAAAAAGAAATAAATCGGATTTGCTTTGGGCTCGGTAGCGGTAAATATAGTACACAGAAAAAACTGAAACGTTATATATATATATATATATATATATATATACTATCTGCCAACAAGTAATTAGACACCTGTGATAGCGAAAGAAAACGAAGTTTATTCACCTTCAATAGTTGGTGGAGCCTCCACGAGCGGCGATTACAGCTGCGACCCTCCGGGGCATACTCTCAACCAGGCGTAGTACGACGGCTAACGGTATTTTCTTCCACTCGGCTTGGAGAAGACAGATCAGTTCCTTCACCGATTTCGGACGGTGGGGGCACACCTTAAGTCAACGCTCCAACTCGTCCCAGAGCTGCTCGATAGGGTTGAGGTCCGGGCTCTGCGCGGGCCGGTCCATTCGATTAACCCCATTGTCACCATACCAAGCCATGGTGGACCTCGCAACATGACAGGTGGCATTGTCATCCTGAAAGTAACATGGGTCCACCCCGTAAAACTGCCACAACGTAGGAAGCGCATGGTCATCCCAAAATGGTGCAGTAGGTCTCGGCGTTGAGGCTACCAGGAATTGCGACCAAGTGCCTCGTGCCATACCAGAAGAAACACCCCCATAGCATAATTCCACCGCCGCCGAACTTCACAGTTGGCACAATACATTCCGGCAGGAGGCGTTCTACAGGCAGACGCCAAACCCAGACCCTGCCATCCGAACGGTAGACGGCGAACCTTGATTCGCCGCTCCAGAGAACCTGTTTCCACTGTTCAACGGTCCACTGTCGACGTTCTTTGCACCACGTTAGCCGAGTAGCGCTATTGGACTTGGTGATCAAAGGCTTGTGGGCGGCAGCACGTCCATGATAACCGAGCAGATGGGCTTCCTTACGGATAGTATTCATCGAAAGAACACTCCCGGATGCCTGTTGAAACTGCTCGCGGATGTGGCCCATCGATTTGGTGCGGTTCTTCCGAATTTCTCTGGCCATCACCCGTCGGTCTCTAACTCCCAGTTTTGTGGGTCTGCCGGGTCGGGGCACATTCCGACAGTCACCTCTCATCTTCCACTTGCCAATGAAGTAGGCCACTGTCGATTTTGGGTACTTCAAATCGCTGGATATGTCACGTATGGATCGGCCATATCTGTGATACCCGACGATTACACCTTTCTCGAAATTAAAAAGCTCCGAACTACGTTGCATCTTGCATACGACTGGTTGCGTTGTTGTTTCCCACATGATATTTAACGGCAGCGGCCGTGAATATCGTCGATTGCAGGGGTGTCCAATTACTTGTTGGCGTTTTAAATTCTAAAGTTTTTCCTTAGTTTTCAGTTTTGCTCTTGGGTATATATATATACCCAAGAGCAGAGTCAAGGACAAATTTTTTACCTAAGAATTTAAAACTAAATTTGCTTAGAAAACATATATATATATATATACTGTATATATAACCATTTCATCGTACACACACTTGAATTTGTAGTGGAAAACTTATTCATTCATTTTATTAGTGCTGCACACGATCGCACACTGAGTGTCTATTTATTAGGTACATCTTTGTATTATTTCTATGGAAAAGAACACTCACTTGTGTAATAATTACCAAAATAATAATTTCACTCGGAATTCTGTATACCAAATGCTGAACGAGGCAAAATTTCCGTAAAAGCACTGAAATTTATTTTGAATAATATTTTTCGTAACTGAGAGATTAAATACACTACTGTTTGTGAAAATTACAACACCAAGAAAGAATCGCACTATTTAAATGAAATTTACATCACAGATTCCTCATATCGCTAGAAATAACTGATTACATTCATTTTATTAGTGCTGCACATGATCGTGCAGCACTAATAAAGTGAATGTCCTTCAACAGGACATTCATTTATTAGGCATTCATTTACAGGACATTCATTATTTATTAGACATTCATTTTACAGGACATTCATTTCAACCAGCAGTCCTTCGTGGTACAATTTTTACAAACAGTAGTGTATATTTTATTTTACACAATTGCATTAAAAGAATCCATTCAAAAAATATTTTACCTTCCGATACCTTCACGAGGAAGACCAGTTTTATTCCTGCAGCGGATGCCATCTATCAAGATGATAATGCTTCAATTCACAGAGCTCGGAATGTCCAGTCATGGTTTGAGGAATATGAGAACGAACTTTCACATCTTTCTTGGTCTCCCTATATTCACCGGACTTAAACATCATTGAGCCACCGTGGTCTGTGTTGGAAAACAGAGTAAGATCCCGTTATCCTCCTCCTTTATCTCTCAAGGACCTGGAGCAGTTTCTGCATGAATTATGGTGTAGCATCTAACTAACCACAATCCAGGATTTGTATGCGTTTATTTCAAGGAAGAATCAGGCGGTTTTGAATGCCAAAAGTGGTCCCACCCCCTATTAGGTACGTAAAACCTTCTTTTCCCAGGTGTCCACATTATTCTGTCCAACCCCTGTATATGAACTACATAATATATTATTTATTATCGCCGTCATCAAAAATAGGACGACTTTAGAAACTCCTCTTTTTTTTTTTTTTTTACGTGAATTAACCAAAGCACCATCTCGGGGCCAGTACTGACGATCAGAAATGAAATGGGATGGGGACCACATAGCGAATTAATTCAGGTTGAGCATCACTGTTATTTTTATTATCCGAAGATTGTGGATTTTCTTCTATGTTAGTAATCTTTGAGGACTGTTTTTTTTTTTTATGACGTCTGAGCGATTTTTTTGTATCGTTCCCAACTACGAGATTTCCTTTGGAAGCATCATGCGTGTTCGATAGAAACAATATCGGTAAACTGAGTTTCGGAAATTTTTCAAATTTATCAGGTAGAGCATCACTGTTATTTTTATGATCTGAGGAGTGTGGATTTTTTATGTTAGTAATATCTGAAGATTTTTTTTTTTTTTTTTTTTTTATGATGTCTGAGCGTTTTTTTGTATCGTTCCCAACTACGAAATTTCCCTTCGAAGCATCATGCGTGTTCGATAGAATTAATATCGGTAAACTGAGTTTCGGAAATTTTTCAAATTAAGATCGGTAAACTGAGTTTCGGAAATTTTTCAAATTAAGATCGGCTTATTTTCTAGTAGTAACTGTATGGATGTGAACATATCTGTCCCTTAATATATGATTGAGTATCAGCAAAGTGCCATGTAATTTATTCTATCAGTATGCCGTGTTGTCATTTAAATCTATAAAATTACAAGCGAGCAAAATATTATTTATAACAGAAAGTAGTAAGACATCATAAAAAAACTGTTGTATAACCTTAATGAAATTGTATGATCGTTTGTTACAATGTATCGTAGCGAAATTTTTTATGTAACAAATGGAATTTATCGTTGCAATATTTTTTCCACCTTGCATAACAAAACTTCCAACAATAAAATTTTAAGATGGCATTTAAGTTATCTCAAAATTGCGTGATCAGATTTAATTTTTTATGGAAAAATTGCAAGGTATCATTATATAATTTAAAGTAGAAATTATTTAATGCAGATTAATTACAAGAGACAATAGTAAACTATCGTAAAAATGCTATCCGGTTGTGGCACAGTGTGATCAGCCAAAATATTTATGCTTATGTACTGTATGCATCCACACAGTTCAAATCATAATCATGGCGATGATCCACCTAAAATGGATTTTCTGTGCTGTTCCCAATTCTGTACTGATTGTGGGCACTTCTAAGATTTTACTTTGAATATTCACTTAACACCCGGTATCAGGAGCAGGTACAGATGGCCGGGGTAAGGGGGCACTTGGAACTTTTACGGTAGAGAGAGAGAGAGAGAGAGTGTGTGTGTGTGTGTGTGTGTGTGTACGCGAATAAACAAGTATTATAAACAAAAAGCCATGGGCGATATGCCAAATTGATAACACGTTCGCATAAGCAGCAGCACGACTAATGGGGTGGAAGATAAATGTGACAGAGCAGGCGACATAACTAATAGAAATTAACTGAGGGCCCTAAAGAAACAGACAATTTTTCATTAACTGAATCTTTTTAAAATTCAGTTCAGCTCTGGACAAAGCCCAAGCGAGGGGCCCCAGTTTTAGGGAGCCTCAAAATTTCTTCAAAATGCATTGTGTCGAATAATAGCATAATGTTCTGGACGGTTCCATTAAATGTTGGGGGCCCTGACTTGTAGGTAGGTCCAGAAGCACCTCATATCTAAATCGGGCACATCTAACGTGAAAGGGAAAGGAGATTAGAAAGAAATAAAAAAAAACTCAGTGATAGACTTACGAATATTTATCTTCACAGCTCACACCCGAACGTTTAATTTAACGAGCGGTTCGGGAAAACTGTCCGGATTTCAACAAACGGTTCGTGCGAACCGATTACACATTGCCCTTGTACAAAATCCCTATCGATATGTAAGAAAAAATAATCAAGGATAGAATTTTTAATTCCGATCTTCACTGTGCCTTCTGAATGCCTTAAGCTATGACTTTTCAATACTTTCGTTAAAAAATAAAATCATGTTGCGAACACCAGCATTAAGTGTAGAATTTACATATATTTCTTGCTAAAAACGGTTATTGACTTAAACTTTTCCGCTTACTAAATTACTGAATTCAAATTTATTTACAATATTGGTAATGGTAAATATATATAAAGATTTAATAAAATGGATTTCATTTCCCATAAATCCGTGATAGATAAGAAAGAAAGAAAGATATATACATATATAGCAGAAGATGGCTAAGCTTGTTCCTTTTCTATGCGCTGTATTTTCAAAGTAGTTAAATTCTTAATAACTAATTAATTATGCACTTAAAGCACTGCTGAAATACTTTGTACATATTGCAACTAACTGTTTAAGTCATATAACTTTCACAAAGTTTTCTTTAGTTAATTATTGTCTTTAACTTATTCTCGTTTTCGTGCTGTCATAAGTTGTAGAGTAGGGGGTTTTAGACTCAAGTTTTCTTTCAAAAATCTGTTTTTTAAAAATTAATATTTCCTTTTTTAATTGCAATGTAAAAATTTGGATTTCTTTTGCATTGATTTTCAGGTTTAAATTCTCTCTCAAACGAACTTGGCATTTCGTTATAGCTGAAAATTATTTCTAATTATTATGTCACTCTCACAGCTTGAGTTCTCTTTAATCTTCTTCTCTCTGTTTAATAGTAACAGATGAAGAGCATGGGTCGGGCCAGGAAGGTTAATGGATGCAAGCGAAATTGTTAACTAGTGCTAGGTCATACAGCTCTGCGGAGGACATGACATATATATATTTTTTAAAACAATTTTAGGTGGGAATGTTACTTGCATCTATGGCCTTGCAGAAACCCATTTCCAACTAGGTCTTTGTGGAAGTGAGAAAATGCAGAGTTTTTGCTGGTCCTTGATAAAGCCAAGGCTCAGTATTCTCGACACCTTCTACATTCAGTTGTTTTATTTTATTTTTTTATCTTTTCTCCTTTTACTCACACAGGTAGATACATAACCTTTTCTATGTTGTACTTGGTGTGAGTCAAAATTATATATGTATTTTTTTGCTTAGGTATCTTCTTAATAGAATGTGAATTCTGAATTTTCAAAACTGCTGCGTTGCGCGTTTTGATCTTCAGGTTATTTTGCAACTTTCGTTTTAAATTCTAAAGTTTTTCCTTAGTCTTCAGTTTTGCTCTTAAGTATATATATATATATATATATATATATAGAAAGATAGATAGATAGATAGATAGATAGATAGATAGAGAGAGAGAGAGAGAGAGAGAGAGAGAGAGAGAGAGAGAGAGAGAGAGAGATGCACTACAGTTTCCAATGATTGCATTGAATTTCGAAATATTACGTACAAAAATGAAAATGCAATAGTGTTTCAAAGAGAGAATGCTAGCATCATTTTTAATTATTTCAGTCATCAAAAAATCCATGTTCTTAGCTGAGTGGGAACCTAATTTCATTTTTTTTTTTTTTTTTTTTTACAGCACCACGTAATCATTGTGCTATTGAATTTCGAAATATTACGTACAAAGATGAAAATGCAATATTGTTTCGAAGAGAGAATACTAGCATCAATTTTAATTATTTCAGTCATCAAAAAATTCATGGTCTTAACTGAGTGAGAATCTAATTTCATTTTTTATACAGCACCACGTAATCATTGTGCTATATCAGCCTTAAATTGTGCTATCTGTCCTCAAATTGTAGCATCACTTTCGCTTTCGTGTGGGCCGAATAATTACCTGCACAGTTTACCCACGGAGAGTTCTCCGTCGCAGTAAGTTAGAGAGGTGGTGGATTTGACTCTCTGCAGAAAGAACAGCCTGCAATAAAACTCCTTTGCAGACACAGGGATGCAGCAGTCACAACAGAACACACACACTATTGCTGTTGAGTAAGTTGGATGGAGTCGAAGCCAAGATCACCGGGGGCTATGTAGACCACACGCACCGCGCTGCCCGGGCTGTTGCCCCAGGAGAAGCCCTGCCTCGCGGAACTCGTCGTAATTGGGGGCCGAGGTTTTTTTTTTTTCTTTGTTTTTGTTTTTTTCTTGCCTACCTCAGGCATTACCGCTCTTTATCCTGGATAACTTTGTCTAGTTGCAAGAATTTTTCCAAACTTCAAAAGTTTTATACCACCACTCTTCAACAGAAATAAAAAAAAGAAATTTTTGTTCTCCTTCCTTTCCAAGTTTCATTCCATTTTTTGTCCCCCTCCGCCTCCACCCTACGCTTGGTTGAATAAGTTCTATTTCTGTTATGCTTTTGTCGTCCCAGACGTCTTTTTCCCTGCAGAACTGACTGTCGTTCATTCTTCTTCTTTTTTTTTTTTTTTTTTTTTTTTTGGTTGGAGGTTTAACGACCACCGTGAGCAACTCAATGTGCTATAAGCAGTCGCCCGTCCCTAATTTAGGGTCACTGGTTCCAGGGAAGGAAGAGAGCCAGTGCCGTAAGACAAACACAACATCCATGCCTCACTGGGATTCGAACCCGGACCCCGTTCGGACGAATGATCAGAGGCCAGCGCCTTAGACCACTATGCCACCGGGGCGGCGTCGTTCATTCTTCCAGAGGCGGCCTGAAACGACCAAATCAGGCCAGGAATTTTAGTCTTACGGCCTACCACAGGACACACGTACCTACAGGAAAATGTCTCATAAACTCCTTCATGAAGAAAATTCTGTTAGATCCTGGATTAGAAGAGTACTGTTGAAATATGCATTGCAAAATGAATTCAGTCGCGGATTAGAAAAAATTTAGGCTGTAAGAATTTTTAAAATTCGCTCAATTTTTAATGTAGCGGCAAATCATGCTACATTCAAACATGAACGGATTTTTTAAAATACCAGATTATTATTTTCCTTTTAAAAATTTGGTTTTGACAAAACACAATCATGAGGTTTTGAAATGATTCATAGTAATTTTCCAGCTCTATTAATTTTCATACATTTGGGGGGGGGGAGAGTTACTAAATGCCTTTTGAAAGTCTACACATTATTTTGATCCATGAACGACCATTTGACCACGAATCGGTACTGGTAAATCCTTGTTTCCGTTAAGATAAATATGGGTGGGATATGGATTTCAGAATATCTCTGACAGAAAATTGCTTTGTGCTCTGTGTCAGTATGTGGATAAAAGTAAAGGGATGATGGGCCGTCACAAGTGTCATCTTCAACATTAATGATTGACCGGGTCAAGCGTCTCCTTCAAAAAAGGAAGGTAGGGCCTATCCATGACTCTGGGCTCACAGTCAAACGACGTACGTCTAACTGTAGTTAGCTTTAGCTCAATAAATTTCTAACAGGGTGTTTTGGTCCTGCGGAACTTTCCTCACATAAGTACTCAGAAAAAAACGCCAAACATATAGGTAAAAGGAAACGCTTTTTTCTTAAGGAAATAACTTTTCTGACAGTTATAAAGCTGAAATGAAATTAACGATTATTATTCATTAGTACCAAAATCCTTTTTCGTCCGTTTCAAACAATCCAGATAAAGAGAATTCGAAAAAGTGTGCCGTTTCTCGGGTGTTCTACCGAGAAATGTCCCGGCGTCCCAATCCTCTCCTGTATTTGTTATACTGATTTTTACTTACAACGTGAAAACCATTCTTAAGTCCTAATATGTTAGTATGAAGATAAAACAGTAGGGATACCACCCTAATAGCGTGCTAGTCTTCCTCTAACACGAATGCACGCGCCGAGGTATCGAAACTACCAGATGCCCGTATGTTTCTGGATGTAATGCGCCGAGGTATCGAAACTACCAGATGCCCGTATGTTTCCATGCCTACTGTAGCGTAGTCCACAACTCAGCCCGAGATGTCGGTCCTGTATCCATGGATCTGATCTTCCGTCCCACTGCATCCCAGGTGAGCTTCCACAGGGTTTTAATCCTGGGACCACTGGACGGTTCCAAACTCTGATTAGTGTTCCTCGAATCATGTCTGGGTGGTTGCGGTTCGATGGAGCGGCGCACTGTCGTTCTGAAGCAGAACATCAGCCGTAATGTGCGCGAAGACCATGAAGGCGTGTAGGTGTTCAGACAGCACATACTGGTAGCGCGCAGCGGTTAAGGGCCTCTCCAGACATACTAAGTACCTAATGTGCATCGCGAGAAGGCTCCCTAAACTGTTACAAAGCCACCACCGCTTTCAACAGATTTGACCTGGCAGGACGGAGCCATGCCTCATGGCGTCGACGGCACACCCGCACGCTGCAGTGAGCTCGGTACAGCTGGAAACGGGATTCATCTGACCACACGACGCTGCTCCTCACCGCAGATGTCCAGTTTTGATGTTTCCAGCACCAGGCAAGGCATAAATGTACGATGACGGGTAGTGAACAGTGGCACACGAGTAGGGCGTCGGCTCCCGTAGCCCAAGGTATGAATTGTGCGCCATACTGTTCACTCGCTGACGCTGCTTGAGCCCCCGACATTTAACCTGGATGTGATTTCCGCCGACGTCGCCAATCGGTCGGTCTGCACGAGCCTGAATAGTCTACGCCTACCCCGGTCATCAATGGCGTGTACTTGTTCTCTGGTCACTAGTATTTCCGTTGGTGGTACACTTATGGTACATCCTCCATACGGTTGCCCTCTGGGACCCTACGGTTCTTACTACTTAGGCGATAGAATGACCTATCTGTCTTGAGCCGGCAATGCGTCAACGTTCAAAGTTGCTCAGATAATCACGTTTACCCATGTCCGTCGATTGCGATACGTTATTGAGAAGCTCTGCTGTCCACCTATTTGTCACCTGTGTTCGGTTTGGGTCTGTTCCAATCTGCGTAGGGGATGCGCATGTCAAATGGCATCACCCTGTCTTAAATATTTTGTCTACTGATATTTCGTAAAGGTAACACACTCGGCGCGATACCGAGAGTTCTGTTGGTTCGTTTCCACAGCGGCGGCTGGAAAACAATTTTTCGGTTGCTGTGTGTTTCTGGAACGTGGAAAGAGCGATGTATTTATTTATTAACTGTCGCCACGTATTTGGAATATTATCACCTTGGATCTCGCCCTTTGGATTTAACTGCTATAATATTTATAGCTAGTGCCGTTAATGCCCACCAGATGAAGACGTCTCAGTAGCTGAGCCCATCTTACGGATTTATGATGTCAGTAGCCGACTTTAAAAATACACATAGCACCGTGGATTGCTGGCCCCCGTAGCGTAAAGGTAACGACGCACTCGGCGCGATACCGCGAGTTCTGTTGGTTCGATTCCACAGCGGCGGCTGGAAAACAATTTTTCGGTTGCTGTGTGTTTCTGGAACGTGGAAAGAGCGATGTATTTATTTATTATACTGAGTGTATTTTGCTCAGTCTGGTTAATTTTTATATTATTTTGAAAGAAGTTACGCAAATTTCAATGCTTGCGTACATCAGTTACTTTGCATCGCGAAAAAATCGTCTTTATGAATGTTTCAAGGCTGGCAGTATTTTGATGCGCCAGGACAGAATGCCCAGCGACACACTCACGCAGTATAGAGACAGGTCTGTTTTTCTAGAATGTTCCTTTCTGCCTTTCTATTGGGTTGGCCAAAAAATTCATTGCGTTTTTTGCACATAGATGGCGAAACATGTCTTGAAATGTAACTAATGTCATCTGAAACCGCAAGTTCATTATGTAACGTGACAGCTGACAGTTCAAGCTTGTTTTAGGAACAGAAAGTGCTCGATTTCGTTAACAAGTGTTTGTTTGGCGTCGATTTCAAAATGGACAATCAAAAGGAACATTTTCGTCATGTTTTTTCCCGAAAAGGAAAAAACGCTGTGCATGCTCATAAAAGTTATGTGATGTATATGGAGAAGATTCCTTAAAACTAAGGCAGTGTCAGAATTGGTTTGCGAAATTTCGGTCTGGAGATTTCGGTGTGAAAGATGCACCACGCTCAGGGAGGCTAATCGAAGTTGATGACGACAAAATAAAGGCGTTGATCGAATCCAATCGGCGTCTAACGACACGAAAGATTGCTGAGAATCAGACCATATCGAAATCGAGCGTTGAAAACCATTTAAAGCAACTGGGATACGTTAGTAAGCTCGATATGTGGGTACAACATGAGCTCAAAGAAATGCATCTCACTAAGCGCGTTGACATCTGCGATTCGCTCTTGCAACGTGAAGAAAACAATCCATTTTTGAAACGTATGATAACAGGCGATGAAAACTGGATCGTCTGCAACACCGTTGAACGGAAAAGATCGTGGAGCAAGCGTGATGAACCTGCTCAAAGCACTTCAAAAGCAGAAATGCAACAAAGGAAGATTATACTGTCAATCTGGTGGGATTTCAAAGGTATAGTATATTTTGAATTGCTTCCAAGGAACCAAACCATTAATTCTGACGCGTACTGTCGTCAGCTGGATAAATTAAGTAATGCAGTGAAACAGAAGCCTCCAGAATTGGTGAATCGCAAGGGTGTTGTGTCTCACCATGATAACGCAAGACCTCATACAAGTTTGGTCACTCGTCAAAAATTGTTGCAGCTTTGATGGGATGTGTTACCACATCCACCATATTCACCAGACCTAGCACCATCAGACTACCATTTGTTCCTTTCGTTGCAAAACGCCTTGAATGGTAAAATCTTCACTGCTGATGAGACTGTCAAATCGTTCTTGGAACACTTTTTTGCCAAAAATAAAAAAAAATGTTTTTGAACGTGGAATCATGAACTTCCCTGCGAGATGTCAAAAGTCATCGACTAAAATGGACAATATGTTGTTGACTAAAGTTTTTGTTTCCCATTCGAAATTCGCCTTTCATTTACACAGGTAAAAAACGCAATTACTTTTTGGCCAACCCAATAGAATATTAGAATTTTCCGAAAATATTTTTCCTAGAAATATTCGTGACACGAAGGTCCTGGCTGTAACATGCAGTTCCATTTTATCTGTTTGTTTTTGGAAGACGTCTAGTAAGTTTTCATACTTACGGAACACAAAATAAGCAAACTGCTTTCCGTTTCGCTCGATATCTCTGCTTCTAAAACTCCGATTTGAAAAATTCTTTCTGCAGCGGATGCAGCTCTAGATGGAAAATCTTTTCCATATATTTCTAATTTGATAAAAAAAATAGTTTGGCCACCAGGGGGCGTAAGCGTTAATTTCTGCTTCTGATGTATTTGCAGCAAAATTTGTTTGTGGACCAATACTACTCATGTCGATAAACATTTTCGGAATATTTTCTTCTTAAAATAATGCATCGTTTCTCCGCCAGGGGGCGTAGATGTATATCTTATTTTTGTCAATATATCTGCTTCTAAGAGGCTGATTTGAAAAATTCCTTCTTTGTTAGATAGCGTTTCTGGTGCGAAATGTTTTACATATAGTTTCAAAATTTTCAAGTAACTCATAGACTTTGCGCTAGGAGGCGTTAAGGTGAATTGCGTTTCCCCCCGATATTTCTGCTTCTGAAACTCCGATTTGAAAAATTATTCCTGTATCGCATACAGTAGCTCCTGATGGCAATTTTTTTCGTATATCTAATAATTTCTGATATTTGGTTAAGAGTGGCTTGGCCACCAGGGGGCATAAGTGTGAATTTTTGCTTTTGATGTCATCATCATCATCATTGTCAACCATTATCAATCCACTGCTGGACGAAGGTCTCCGGACCGATACCACTCACATTGAAAAACCTTTTGAGAATACTTTCTTCTTAAAATAATGCATGTTTTTGCCGCCATGACGCGTAGATGCATATCTTATATTTGTCGATACCTCTGCCTCTAAAACATTTTCTTTGTTGGAGAACGTTTCCGCTGCGAAATGTTTCTCACATAATTTCAAATTTTTTTAACGCACAAGTCTGCCACCAGAGAGCGTAAGTTCACGATTCCGTTTACAGCAATATCTGCGGGATTAAATATCCCACAGCAAAACTTCTTTCTTCGGTCAGATACTACTGCTTTTCGTACCGGTTCCACTGACTTTGAATAGGTTTGACAAATTAAATTCAAGGCAGAACGGATTCAAAAGACTTGCTCATTACGCCTGAAAATTCGATGTGATGTTTCTTTTTATTCTAAATGTAACAGGGTGACATAGAAGAATTTGTCCACGCTCTGTGAGCGAAAAACGTTTACCGTTCCCTTCCGGCGCGTTAATCTGTTTTCTGTCATTATGTTGTAATCGAAAGTGCAGGACACACTCATAGATGCCATCCTGTGACGCGTCGGAGAGAGAGCGTCTTTACATTCAAGTTCTAGCCTCACAACTGAGTATGTGTACGTGGAAACAACGGCTGGTAGCATGAGAAGAATTTCTAAACCATTTTGACGTTCCATTTGCACAAGAAATAAAACAACAACAAAAAACATGACGCTTACAAAGATTCTGTGGTTCACGGAAGTAGTGAAGGCAATACTCAAACAGACTTTGAACTGCGGGATATGGGCCCCCAATGTACCCTCGAGTCAGGCGCAGCCTTGTTCCACTTTCTCCGAATTTCTACACACTCACTCTCTCTCTCTCTCTCTCCACATCTGATAATGCCAACTGACTTTCGCCATATATGATTGTTTCCTTCAATTTTCCTCCTTATCATTGCATGCCATCTTAGGTTTTCGGTGGAGCATCTATATCACGGCTGTAATGAAAAGACGACAAAAATAGTGAAGATCACCGAAAATTATTTCCCTGAAACACGCCTCCAAACTTTTACAGTAGTTACATATTCATTTATCAATTTGCTTTAGATCGTATATCTTTCAGCTTTTACAATCATTCTCTCTTAATCTGACAAAGGCTGTTAAAATTGGATTATATCCCTAAAGGTTTGCGATCCTTACATATTGATGTATTAAAGTATCTTTATTTATATGTATGTCAATACTTTTAGAATCGCTATACACTACTATTTGTAAAAATTGCAACACCATGAAGGACTGCTGATTTAGCTTGAAACTTACAGGATATGTACAACATGTATAAATGTCAGTGAACATGCGCATGCGGTTTCGGAGCATCAAAAGATCCGAAAACACATGCGTATTTCACTGTTTCGGCCATCAAAAGCAATGATGAAGTATACCAGAACTACTTTCTGTGTTATATTTGCGTCAGAAAGAAGAATGTTGTGATCAGCACCATCGCCTTCTGAACTGTCCGGTCTTGGGTACGAAGAGCAGACTCAAACCTGATGTTGTAATCAGTTAAGAGCCGACGTTGAGTCGAAAGGGTGTTTCTTGTGTCTCACTACGCCCCGTTGCCGAAGAATTTAGATCTCATCCCAACAATCCTCCAACAATCCTTTGTTGGGATGAGAGAATTGTTGGGATGAGAGAAGCTGGATGTTCCTACCAAGGAATAAATAGCCTCTCGTACAACGCCAATATAGTGATGTGAAGTGGGCAGATGAGGATCGGACTCACAGAAATCCCGGAAATGAACAGCAAAATCGTACAACTGCAAGGGATGACAGACATATCTACCGCATGGCAATGTAATAGTGGTAAATGTAAATAACCTTTAATAATAGCGTAATTGAGCGGGAATATTTATTTTATTTTATGTAGTGTAAACATCTTTTAATTGCTGAATTTTAATGAATATGTAAATAATTAAGAATCCTTGCAGTTTTAGAATGTTTTAAAAGTAATTGTGGGAAACTTCTTAAGGATATAATTTTTGAGTTCGATTTGGGAGAGCCAGTAAGTCACCGGAAACGACAGTTTATCGGCGTACTTTCTGGAGAGGTCAAAACACAAGATGTCGTGTGTAGATAGCTGCTATAGAAGAAGTCTTTTTTAGAGTTTTAAAGCGACTCATTAGAATGGACTTCCGTCCTCCGGGGTGGTGAATAGGAATGGAGATGGAGACGCAATGAGAAGAGTGTTTTTCAGACAGAGGCTGGAGGCGCCCGTTTTGAGAAGTAGTGACGAGGACAATGGGAGAACGCGACTTCTGAAGGTGGAATGATCACGTGTGTTAGTTGAGAATGCGACTGACTGAGTAGAGGGAAGATGTTGGGACGTTTTCGGAGCAAGGAGAAATTTTAAGAAAGGAGGTAGTCTCCGCGTACCGCTCGTACGCGGAGACTACCTCCCAGTACATTCATGCTTACCGCTTACCTACTATACATTCATGCTTACCGCTCGTAAGCATGAATGTATAGTGAGGAGTTATGGAACATAAGAGAGGGTCTAATCACAGGTGACCCGGAGTAATAATTAAATAAAGCAAAATCACGAAAATAAAGAATATTATCAAACGTCAAATCGCTTGTGTTGAATGAACAATTACTACTCTATTGATGTTTACAATGCTCAAGGAACCTGGCAATCTTCTGATTCAAACCTATTACAGTAATTTAAGAAAGAGTTAAAACAGCACTGCTACAGCAGTGACCGATCGCACAGCGACATCCACGGCGTTAGAGCAGCAGTGGAGCACTGTCACGTGTCACGCCTTGTCCTCCCGCACAGTGTCACGTCGTCTGCTTTGCCGACGTCTGGTCGCTAGCAACCCATTGCCATGCATTCCTTTGACCCACAGACACAGCTGCAATGCGATTTTGAACACAGATATTCGCGCGCTGATTGGCAACAGATCGCGTTTGCTGATGATTCACGATTCAGCTTGATGCATTACGATAGTCGCATAGGTGTTCGAGGTCATCGTGGAGAACGGCACCTTGCAGTGTTATACCGGCCCAACGACTAGCCTCATTGGGCTCAGGTCGTGGTCTTGCCTTATACGAATTGAGGAAACCCTCAACCGCCAGAGCTTCATCAAGGAAGTTTTAGAAGCAGAGGTGATTCCCTTCCTTTAGAGTTGTTCTGGCGCTATATTCCAGAAAGACAATACTCGTCCACATGAGGCCCAGAATGCCCAAAACCTCTTCCATGCACTGCAAACGCCGCTTTTTACCTGGCCTGCACGTTCACCCGTATATGTTCCCAATCGAACATGGTAACTAAGCGACTGGCCCGTCAAGCGCCTCGACCGTCACCGCAAATGAACTCTGGTCTTGCATAGCAGCCTGTCAGGTTATTTCTCATGACGGTATCAAAAACCTTTTTCATTCAGTGTAGAGACTGTTACGTTGCTCGAGGTAGCTTCACACGATACCGAGTTTCGAAGCAAAAATATCTTGTATATCTCTACAAATGTAATTAATTATCTCCTGTAGCACAAGAAATGCGTGATATATACAGTATTTCATTTGAATAGCGCGATTCTTTCTTGGTGTTGCAGTTTTCACGAACAGTAGGGGGCCGCGGGTGGCCTAGTGGGCAACGTTCGTGACTGCCATGGAGAAGACCTCAGGTTCGATCCCAGCCAGGTACGAACGCCCGATCCACTAAATATCCGCCGTGCGTCGGATGGGCACGTTAAGCAATCGGACCCCGGGTACTAGCCCCCCGGTAATAAACAAGGGCGTTTTTGTCCCTCTTTCTACCTCGCTTCCGTGTCACTTTCCTATCGGGCACTCTAGTACAAATCTCCTGGCTTCCTATTTCTAAGGGTTGTTTAAGACCTAGGGTCAGACACTCCCTTCCTAAAATCCTCTACATAGGATAGGATCTGATCACGAACAGAAGTGTATATTGATCTTTCAAAGTCTCTGAACTGCTAAAATGTCATTAAAAGACTTAATAGGAAACAGGTAAGTTTTTTGTTCATACCATAATTATGAAGGTTATATTAAAATAGACGTTATTATAAGATTTGTGAAAATTTCGAAAACAGAACTTCCAGAATATTCAGCTCTGCATTTGATAGAACTGTCATTGAAACTGAAACTACCGTATTTTTCCGTGTATAAGACAACCCCCCTTCCATGTATAAGACGACCCCTACCTCAACGGACCTAGGACTTGCCAGGAAAAAGTTTCCCAGACAGGAACATCACCTCCACTGGTGTTAAACCCCACCTGCGCAACTAGAGGATAGGGCTTCATGCTGTTACGTCATATGTGATCCCCGCCATCAGCATGGTGTAGCAGGTTACGGACCCTCAACAGATGACCTTGGACCCTCGAAAGATGACCTTCCATCTGTCGAGGGTCCAATGTCGACGTTTCTTGACCCATACGAGGCTTTGTTTGTGATGACTTGGTGTCATCATGAGTACCCTCGTTGGTCTCCGGCTGTAGAGCCCCAGGGTAAGCAAGGTACGGCCCATGATGCATCTGGAAATTGGTAGAACTGCACCGCTGTTGTACTAGTGGGTGAGCTGGGTAACTTTGCCTGTCGTTGCTGAGATACCAATTGTGACACCCGACACTCACTTCTAGGATCAACCGCTCATGTGAGCCGTTCTCTTGGATGTCTGTGCATGGTTAATCCAATCCTTGTACACCCTTATTAACGCAGTACGGAAGCAGCCAACAAGTGCACATGTTTTCGAAATACTGGCACCTGTCCTCCGGGATCCAACTATCTGGCCACGGTGAAATTTGCTTACGTCATTCCGGCACGTGACGTTGACAACAAGTGGTACTTCGTTGTCGTTCCTAATATGTAAATGGGGGCGGGGTTGTTCCTAATGCAAATTTAACCCTCTATGTGTGTGTGTGTGTCCAGCAGTGAATTGGTAAGGTTGACAATGATGATGATTTATACAAACATATTTAATGGTCAGAAGAACATCGGACGAAAGGGCAAATTGAATGACATCCGTGAAATAGGAACATCACTCTGGGTCTGCAAATTCCCTAAGTCATGCAAAGCAAGCAAAGAGGATTAGAATGAGTACAATTCTGGACCTCGGACATTGCGTTTTCTACCCACGTGATCCAACAAACTCCGTTCCCATGCTATTTATTACATTGCACATATTGGCATGAAGAGAAAAAAAAAACTAACAATAATATATTTAGCATTAGAAAAATGTAGTTCTCAATTATTCTTAATTTTAGTTTAAATTCTAGAAATAATGAGCTTTGCACATGAGAGAAATGGAGCTGTTAAATGGACATACACACTATTGTTTGTGTAAAAATTGCAACACCAGAAGGACTGCTGGTATTGGCTTGAAACTTACAGGATATGTACAACCAACTGGGACATGCAATGATTAAAATGTCAGTAAAACCGCGCATACGGTTTTGGTGCAGCGCCCTCTGAACTGTTTGGTCTTGGGTATAAAATACTGGCTCAAACGAGATGTTGTAATCAGGGGCCGTGGTTGGCCTAGTGGGCAACGTTAGGACCTCAGGTTTGATCCCAGGCAGGTACGAATGCTCGATCCACTAAACATCCGCCGTGCGTCGGATGGGCGCGTTAAGCCGTCGGACCCCGTGTACTCCCCCCTCCCCGGTAATAAATAAGGGCGTCTTCCTCCCCCTTTCTACTTCGCTTCCGTGTCACTTTCCTATCGGGCACTCTAGCCCAAATCTCCTACCTTCTTATTTCTAAGGGTTGTTTAAGACCTGGGGTCAGACACTCCCTTCCTAAAATCCTCCACATATGATCATATGATGTTGCAATCAGTGAAGAGTCGACATTGAATTGAAACTAGAAATGTAGTCGAGGCTTCGCGGCTCCAGGTTACTCTTTAACTAACTGAATGTGACATTTTAAATTTATTTATTCAATCGTTGCCCATCGAAATCTACATTAGATAACAAGCAGACACTCTGGAAATTTATATGTGGTGTTTGTACACAAGGGTGCAGTCGAGATATTCACTCAGAAACAATGAAATTTGCGCACCTGGAAGAAAACATGCTACAGCCGCGAAACTTTACAAATAGCTAGTGTGCGTGCTGGTATGCAAATGATCCACGTTTGGTGCGAGTGCGCATGACCGCACACCCCGTGGTGGCACTTCAAGCACGAACCGGCAGCCTTATAAACCGGCATGTAGTCGATGCTCCATGAAAGCGAAAATCACCGGCCGACGCAAGCAAGAGTACAGAGCGACAAGAATGCCGGATAGACGCCAGAGACGTCGATTTAAGCAACTTACGGACTTTGAGAGAGGCCTGATCATCGGGCTGAAAACCGCAAAGTCAAATGGTGATAAAAAAAACCGCAGCGTGGTCGGCACGCCGTATGGCCGGCCACGTGGATCGTCTTAACCATACGGTAGTCCGCCTGTGTTAGGAGCAGTGGACACGTAACGACACTGCTAAACGGCGGAGCGGCTCCGGACGGACCAGGTGGCCCACCGGTAGAGAGGATCGACCGATCGTGCGCCAGGCATGAACGGATCCACGGGGACTCTTTCTACTATACAGGCAGATGTAGCGGCTCCTGTGTGCCCACGAACCAATTTCTGAAGCCTTGCAGAAGCGAATCTGCGATCCCAGCGCTTCTTACGTGTGTGCCTTTAACACCGGAACATCGCCGGTTCCGTGTGCAGTGGCGCAGGGCCAGAGCAACGAGGAACGCCACAGACTGGCGACGTTTAGTTTTTAGCGATGAGTGCCGCTTCGTTTTGGGGACAGATGATCATTGTGTCCGGGTGTGGATGTCCTCGGGTCAACGGCACAATCCCAACCTCGCTGTCGAGCACAACATTTCCCCCACTGCAGGCATTATGGTCTGAGGAACCATTGACTACGATAGCCGATCAGCTCTAGTAGTGGTACGTGGATCATTGACGGGCCAGCGGTATGTGGATGAGATCCTACGGGCCCATGTGCTTCCATTCCTGGTAGGGATTCCAGGTGCGCTATGCCAGCAGGATAATGCCAGTTCGCACACGGCTCGGGTTGCGCAGGACTGCCTACGTCATGTCCAGACACTTCCATAGCCTGCCCGCTCCCCGGACGTGTCCCCTATAGAGCATGTGTGAGGACCAGTTGAAATGCCAGCTGCCGCCGTGCCACACTATCCGGGATTTGGAGCACACCGTCCAACACGTGTGGGCCAGTCAGCCGCAGAACAGCCTGCGTACATCGAAGATGTTTTAAAGGCAGAAGTGATAGCCTTCCTTGATAGTTGTCCTGGCGCTATGTCCCAGAAGAACAATGCTTAGCCATATGTGGTCCGGAATGTCCAAGACGTTTTCCACGCACGGCAGTTACCGCTTCTACCCTATAGTCTGCACGTTCGCCGGATATGTCTTCGATCGAACGTGTCTGGGAGACGATAGCTAAGGGACTGGCCCGTCAAGCGCCTCGTCTAGTCACAAAAAATGAACTTTGGTCTCGTATAGAAGCAGCCTGTCAGGCTATTCCCCAGGACGATATCAAAAACCTCCATTCAATGTCACGCCGTATAGAGGATGTTATTGTTGCTCGAAGTGGCTCCACACGATACTGAGTTTTGCAGTGAAAAAATAATATTGCATAGCTCAACAAAAGTAAACAGTTTCATCCTGTAACATGAGGAATCTGTGATATAAATTTCATCTGAATTGGGCGATTCTTTTTTGGTTTTGTAATTTTCACAAACAGTAGTGTGCGAGTATAATCATGGCCACCCGTAGCTTATAAGTTTTCAGGCAGGAGCAAACTGAAATTTTAAATAAGTTACAAATAACATAAACAACGTATGCAAATGTCCTCTATGCTTTCCATGTCGTCTAACCGTTTTACACACACACACACTAGGTAAATTTTATTGGAAACGCCAAGATCCAAAAGCTACATAAAAGTTTGATGAATAAAATCGGGCAAGATATACAATAACAAAGAAATTTCTTTATTGCTCTTCTGACACTTGCGCCTTTTGGCCACTTGTATCCCACCCGTCTCTAAATCTTAGCGATTACTCAATCGGTCATCAATCATTATCATCAACTTAAAAAACAGATCCGGGAGCAAGTCTCCTTCTGTCAAATCTGAGCCAGTTAGACTGTCTGGTGAACGCCTGGTAGGCTGTAGACGTAGGTGCACTCCAACACCTTGTGTAATCTATGCTGGTATTAAATAAAAGTTCCTAATTCAGTGGCTGGTATGTAATGTTCTCAAGTGTGAAGTCAGCTGGATCTTGATCGTTTCTTGAGTTATATGCACGTACTTTGTTGCTCTTGATTAATAATAAAGCAAACAATTTTTTTTGTCTCTATAAACTTGGAAATACCTTGAAGAAGCTCTTTACGAGAATCGTCAGTATTAAAATATCACGTGCGCATTAAAACAAAGTTTTTTTGCTACTTATTTCCAAACAACGATATTCGTTAATATCGCGTTATTATTTTTCTACCATGAAATTACGCATTTGTGAAAAACAATCTTCCCGTAGTAGATCCGATTTTGCAATCGGTCATCAAAAAGGACAAAAAAAAAAAAAAAAATGTTTTTCCTTCCTTTTCCTTTTAATCGGTCAAGAAGTAGGAAAACGCATTTTAAACATCCTCAAGACAAAATTCTGGAAGAAACTTGGGGAGATCTTTATTCATCAGTGAATGGCTACTGCAAAAGAAATACTCTTCATTTCATTGCCATTCATGCTTTCCCATACTGTTCATACAGACGCTGTGCTCCAAAATGCAATGGAAAGTTTCAACATTATTTCTTTTATTACTCATTTTAATTTCTTCTGCTGAAAATTACCAGAATTTTAACTATTTTTCTATTTTACCACACACACACACACACACACACACACACACACAGAAGTTCAACTGAAAATACAGCGATAAGATCTAACGTTGTCCGTAAAATGCTGGGTAGTATCCCCAAGAGACTCAAATGCTGTAGTCAGATTTCTGTGGTGTAATGTTTAATTCAAGTGATGCAAATGGTCAGTAAACATTATATTAACTTGAACTATAGTTCAATAATTTAAAATTTTCTTCAATTACAGGCTAGCTTCACTGTAGACCAGAGGCGTAGCCAAGTGGCGAGGGAGGGGGGGGTCTCGGGACCTTTTTTTTTGGAGGTTTAACGACCACCGTGATCAACTCAATGGGCTATAAGCAGTCGCCCGTCCCTAATTTAGGGTCACTGGTTCCAGGGAAGGGACAGAGCCAGTGCCGTAAGACAAACACAACATCCATGCCTCACCGGGATTCGAACCCGGGCCCCGTTCGGACGAATGATCAGACGCCATCGCTTAGACCACTGCGCCACCGGGGCGGCAACTCAGGACCTGAGGACGAATTTAAGAGATATGTTCACACTATAATGACAAAAGTAACCGGACACCCTTCAACAGCAAATAAACGGATCCGCTGCGTTGTTATGATGCGCGGTTGAGTGTTATGTTAGTGGATTGTTCATAAGAGAAACCGAGAGGGGTTTAAGCATACCCAAGGCAATTGTTTTGGATGTACTGAATAAGTTGAAGACACATGGCGTGCCTAAAGCAGCAAAACGTACCAGCAGACCAAAGAAATTCAGTGATAGAGGACGTCGTTACAGCTAATCGACGGAGTACTGCACAAGACCTCAGTGTACAGGTTAATAAAAATGCTGCAACCTCGGTATGTACACGTACCATTCGTACAGAACTTAATTCCACAGGTTACCGTGATCGTACGCCTGCTCATAAGCCTTTCATCTCCACTCGGAATGCTACTCGTCGTTTAGCATGGTGTAAAGAACATTTATCGTGGACCGTAGATAAATAGAAACGGGACCTATGGACTGATGAATCCAGATACACGATCCATCAGTCTGATGGCCGTGTGTGTGTATGGCAGCAGCCGGGGGAACGCTATTTACCACAGTGTATTGTTCCTACGCTAAAGTTTGGAGCTGGCAGTGTACTCGTGTGGGGGTGTTTTTCGTGGTATGGTCCCGGCTCATTGGTTATCGCCGACCTCGATATTCTGGATAATTATGCCCTACAAACTCTGTGGCAATACTATGGAACCGAGCCTTGTTGGTTATAGCAGGATAGCGCACCGAGCCATAAAGCAAATACTGTTATGGCGTGGTTTGACGATAATTCCGTATCGTGTGTGGACTCGGCAGCACATAGCCATGATCTTAATCCCACAGAGTACCTATGGGATGAATTAATCGCCGCAGAAGAAGTTTGAAACCAAGGCCTACTAGTAAGCAACTGTCAGCGGCAGCATTATGTACTAAATGGAAGCGTATACCTATTGCTGTGTTCCTAAACCTTGTCGAAAGCATGTCTCGAAGGGTCAATGCATGCATTAAGGCTAAAGGTGGATTGACACCGTACTAATGTATGTCAATAAATGCTATGTTGTGTTTCTCTTCTAGGTGTCCGGTGACTTTTGTCAGTATAGTGTGCATATATATAGTTTTCTTTTCATCAGTAATATTTTTTTTATTTTTTAAATTTTTTCACTTTTAAAGATTTTGGGCTTATTCCCACTTGGAGTATTTTTTTTTCGGGAGGCTTTCACCGATCAGCAGCGGTAAAAGTGGGTGTGATCGGTGGAGAACAGCGTTCCCTTAAATAGTTGTGAACAAAAGAACACAGTATTTGAAAAAAAAATGTACTTCAGAGCTACACCGATGAAATTTTTGCTCGCAGTGTATTTATATCTGTGAATTCTATTCGTAATTTGGGTAAGATGTTTACGTTTGAAAATTTTGTCACTGATTTTATACAGTTTTCAGAGCTTTCGACCCCAGACAATAAATTTTGTCATCTGGACTCTTAGCTGAAGGCCTGTAGCCAGATGGGATGCTCGCATTCGACTGTTCGTATCATTCAGTATACGTTATCCTGCAGTGCGGAATGGTGGACTAGTAACAATGTTGCAGACTTGATTTATAATAAGGTTAACAGTCTACTAACCTTGGCTTTAGAATACCAAACTCAAATATTCTTCGAATTATCACATTTGAGCCTATTCATTTATTGTCTAGTCCAGTCACCGCGTTCAAATTGTTGAAACGTTCTATTACCCAGTTTGCAGTTAGGTGTTTACCTTCCTTGAAAAAGCCATCTGGTTGATGTGCAAAAGCTTGGAATGTTTTTATTTCTATTCTACGCCAAGAAATTCGGATCATTAGTATAGTTATATTATTTTGAGTATAAGTGGTGTACAGTTCCTACTAATTAAACTCATATTAATTCACAGTAACAATGCAGTACACAGCAGCCGAACAAGACCGCACTGGCGTCAGTAAGAGACAGAGTCTCCTGATTGTTTAAAGTGCTGTCTAACAGCAGGTGTTTCTTTGGCAACATAAGAAATGAACACTCTCTGAGGTGTTCCTCTCAAAGTTTAAATTATCGGGCTGTGTAGCAGAATTATAAATGGGTTAAAAATTTTAGACCCGAACCCGGCCGTCACATAATTGGACCCGACACAGACCTTACCCGAACAAGGGTCGCGGGTGGCCTAGTGGGCAACGTTCGTGACTGCCACGGAAAGGACCTCAGGTTCGATCCCAGCCAGGTACGAACGCTCGATCCGCTAAATATCCGCCGTGCGTCGGATGGGCACGTTAAGCCGTCGGACCCCGGGTACTGGCTCCCCGGTAATAAATAAGGGCGTCTTCTTCCCCCTTTCTACTTCGCTTCCGTGTCACTTTCCAATCGGGCACTCCACCCCCAATCTCCTAGCTTCCTATTTCTAAGGGCTGTTTAAGACCAAAGGTCAGACACTTCCTTCCTAAAATCCTCTACATGTGATCTAATCTGATCTTATCTTACCCGAACAAATCTGCTTTGAACTATAAGTTCAAATATAGCATCCTCATAATCGCCAATCATTATCAATTCACTGCTGAATGTAGGTCTCCCCAAATTTCTTCAATAACGGACTGTCTTCAGCTAGTCTCCTCCATCCACCACGTGGTCTTTTTCTGGGTCTTTTCCTGTCCCTTGGAATCCAGTCTAAAATTTTGGTTGTTCATCCGTCGTCCGTTTTTCTGGAAATAAGTCCATTCCATTGCCATTTCAAGGATTTTAATCTGATTACGATGTCTTCCACTCTTGTCATTTTCCTTATCCACGAGCTTATCTTTCTTGGGTATACCAAGCATGCATCACTCCATGTTCTTTCAGTTGTCTTCAGCCTTTGTGTGTCCTTTTTAGTTAAGGTCCACGTTCCTGCTCCGTACGTAAGCACTGTTAGGATGCATTGATTAAACACTTTTCTTTTAAGGCATAATGGCATGCCTGTTGCTCTTAAAATTTGTATTGTTTCTTCCAAAAGCTCCCCAACCAAGTTTTAAGCGTCGGTTAATTTCTACATCAATGTGGCCTTTGCTTGATATCTGTTGTCCTAAGTAAATGTAGGTATCGGTTATCTCCAGTTTTTCCTTATCAATCGCAAAATCTTCATTGCTTGTAATGTAAAAGCATTGTACATCAGTTTTGTCTTCTGAAAGTTCCTTTTTGATTCTACTTATTTACCCTTCTCAGCAAGTTCCTGGATCACACTCTCTAGCTCTGAAGTATTATTTCAAAGACATCTGAAAGGCTCTTTGAAAAAAAAAATTATTTCCAAAAATAAAACGGAAATAAAACCGGGTGAAAATTAGGTCAGGAACATCTTGACCCGAACCGTTTGACCCGCAAGAAATTGTCGACCCACTGACTCGTTTCCATCTCTAGTGTGTAGTTCTTGTCCTTTTTGATACTGCATTACGTGGACGAATTGTATATGCTCATTTATTATGATAATTACTACAGTATGTACAATTAGGTAGGAAAACAATTGGTGAATTCCAAATGTTTTCACTATTTTTCAGCTGCACAATTAAGAAAAAATAAACTCCTTCAGCTGACGCGCAACCTGCTCTTTGTGATAGATATTTTTAGCTAATTATAAACATATTAAGGTTCAATTTTTGTTGTATCTATCTATATCTCTCTCTCTGTCTCTCTCTCTCTCATTCTGTCTATCTTGTCGCCCATGGCGGACTGAGTTCCGTAAAAACGACTATGCGCCCTTGAGGATTACTGGCAAATTAATGCAGTCGGCTTTAGAGGTCTACACGGGCCCCGGCCGGGTCGAGCCTGTGCTCATTTCTAAGTTGGGAAAACGTGCCGGGCACAAGCCTTCAATATTTGATGTATAACAGACACGGGCCGAGCAGGGTTTGTTTTTTTATAAACAAAACAATCGCTGTACAGTGTGCCTTTCTCATTTGGAAATCTCACAACATACAGCACCAGGATAAGACTGAATAATTTCCGCTGTTGGAAAAAACAGAAGTTTTTTCGACATCGTCCCCTTCTACAAAACAATTGTAGTGGGTCAGCTCCCTTAATTTTTCAGTGTGAATGTAGACTCTTCTCTCTCTAACTTTCACCCTCCTCTCATGCTTCAGGGCAGGCTATTAACTGCAGCATTTATTAACGAGCCACCCGCTCGCAGACGATCTTTTTTATTGTTCTTGTCGGCGGCACTTTGTTCTGTAGATATGTGTGAAAATCTTTTAAGTTGTCTTAAATGGCACGGGAGAAATGGGCTGGGAGAAACTTACTTCTGTTTATAAATCTGTGCCGTATTTTTCCCATTTGTACTCTCAGGGAGTCAGCAGATGGCAAACGAGCCTTTAGGTATTCCAGCCCAACCGTTTTCAAAACTTATATAACACTGGTTAGCTGGGCAGTCGTTCGTTGTTTTCCCTATCATATACTCAGTTCAGTGTTGCTGATAAATACTCTTCCATACTTAATATGGAGTAAAAGAAAGCGAAAGATTTTCGCAAAAAACTCGCTTGCGGATAATATGTGCTTGTAGACAATGTAAAGTAGAACGATCGGACACATAATTCTGGATATTTCGTACTTTTCGAATTAACCCCCCCCCCTTATCCGCAAGGATATTCCGGGTCCGGTGGTAGGCAATGATAATTTGAAAACCGAGAAAATTTGAAAGTCATGGATATTGTGGCTTACATGCAATAATTTTTAGTATACAAGCCCCCTCCCCCTCCTCAGACGTCGCATGACTTATACAGAGGCACAGAAATATTCCGAATTAACGTTTATTGTAATACAATACGTGTAGCAATTAAGAAGCAGAAAACTCTTCAGGAGTCGAATGACCGACTGCACCAGGTGTCAAATTCGTGTTTTAGTAAATGTTGAATTTTTACGGGCCGGATTTTTAATTAAAAAATATATAAACGGGCCAAGCCTTGGACGTGCGAGCTTGGGCGGGGCTTTCCAAATTAAAGCCCGTGCAAACCTCTAAGTGGCTTGCTAATCTTCTGCTGCATACCGGTAAGGGACAAAGTACGTCCGGGGACCGACTTCATAGGAAACCATCTACGCATTCACGTCCCCAAACACAGGGAGTCTGCGGAAAACTGTTTTTGTTCATTGCAATATTTTACATATTTTTTTTATTTTTGTGCATATAAAATAATACACACACATACAGACATCAACGTGTGTGTGTCACTGCATGTTGCAGAGAGAGAATCCGCCCAGACTCTAAACATGGCGTCTCCCCGAAACAAACCGTCAACTTTCAGCAATGCCGATGAACCAAATCCATAGACCGCCTCCCCTCCCCCTAAGAAATTTCTGGGAACGCCACTGCTACGACTTAAACGGTCATTTTATAACTAAAAAGTTGTTTTTCCGGATGTGCTCAGTCGTAGTAACTGAAAACTTAATTATGCACACATCAAAACTCTTCGTAGTAAACTGCACTGGTTCTTAAGCGAGTCTAGGCCACTTACAGTTTAATCTTCTTTATTACACAGGAACATATGTCATAGTCAGTGAACCATTCCCATGAATATCCTCTCAACTTGTCACAACTTAAGCATATACCTTTTGCTTAAGCGAAAAACACTGACAGTGCTCCAAACAGCGCACAAAGACACAGACAGCGTTTTCAAAAACAGTGTTTGCAAAACATAGTGCTGAAAGCATAATTCTCAAAGCATAGTCAGTCGGAAACAAGTGCTGTCTATAACAAGTGTGACTGATATATTCAAACCAGCAGCTCTAATCTCTAACTTGAGCATACGTCATTGACTTCTGACCTGATGTCAGGGTTGCCAAACTTAAATTCGTGGAGAGAAAGAATCTGTGGTGTTGAGATTAGAAAAATATTTAATGAGAATAAACCGAATTCACCTAAAAATACAAGAACTCGAAAAGAATGTTAAATTAGAGTTGTACTACAGAGCTGACGTACATGCCAATACGGTAAGTTGCAACGAAATGCCCTTGCCGCTGTAGCTTCATTGGGAAAGCATTCAGCTCCGGAGCTGAGTGATGTGGCTCAAATTCAGCCACCGGCAGAGAGAGGGTTAGAATTTCACATTGGCACCCGAACGTAAAAATGGAACTACTTGCCGTTAGGTCCTTACAAAAATGTGATGTTCCTTCCACAAGTCGTTTGGAATTAATAAGAATTCCATCTTCGCTTCGAAAAGTACACAGATCGTCTGGAATTAGTGTGAATCCCTACTTTCACAAAGAGTTACTTCAAGCAGGGTTTGCGGCGAACCCGAAACCTGCGATTTCGTGCCCTGCCTTTCTCGGAGGAGGGGGTGGGATATGTGTGACGTACTAATGTCAAAACGGCAAATAGCATTGATAAGCATTTGCCGTCGTAGATTAATTCGGAAAGCATCCGGCTCCGGAGCATGTGGTGCGAGTAGGCTCTTCGAAAAATGTGTGATGTTCCTTTCACAAATAGTCTGGAATTAATGAGAATTCCGTCTTCGCTTCGAAAAATCCACACATCGTCTGGAATTAGTGAGAATTCTTACTTTTACGGAGAGTTATTTCCAGCAGGAGTTTTTTTTTTTTTTTTTTTACGGGTTTAACGACCACCGTGAGCAACTCAATGGAACATAAGCATTCGCTCGTCTCTAATTTAGAGTCACTGGTTCCAGGGAAGAGAGAGAACCAGTGCAGTAAGACAAACACAACATCCATAGCTCACCGGAATTCGACCCCGGAGCCTTCACGGACGAATGGTCACAAGCGAGCGCGTAGACCACTGCGCCACCGGAACCGCCAAACAAGGTTTGCGGCGAATCCGAAACCTGCGATTTCGGGCCTTGTCTTTCTCGGGGAGAGGGGGGATATGTGTAACGTACTACAGAGATGACGCATATGCCAAGAGAGCAAGTAGCAGTGATAATCCCTTGCCAGTGTAGCGTAATTGGCAAAGCATCCGGCTCCGCAGCAGAAGGATGTGGGTTCGAGTCTCGCCGCCGGCAAAACTTGGGTTTCAAGAGCATACGTCATAATAGGATGTCCATATGCGCCCATATGGAGAGGAGAAGGTAAGTGTCCTCTCTTGCCTTCTCCATACGTACGCATATGGACATAATTCGAACACAACGGACTTCTTTGATTCAGCGTAAAAAAATGCTGAATCAAAGTTCTGATTCACGATATTTGTTTCGGCTGTATCTTTTCTTTTTCCAACGCATTTAAATTTGAAATAAGATTATTCTTTTAAGGAAACCCGCCACTCTGTTCGACAATCTGTTGTAAGAAAAGCGTCGGAGGGTAATCGAATTGCATTTAAGGGAAGGGGGTGCGGTTTAAAATTAACGGTTCCTTTTGTTGTAAAGTAAATAATGGTGACCGGCTGTCCACGTGACCATCAGCAATCATTTGAGCCAAAATGACGCAATTCTGTGGCGAACTTTTATCCCACATTGTCGGCCGCTGCTCTTCATTAACAGGGGGAAAAGAAAATTTATAAGGTAGGCTGTTCCTTTCCGAGCCTACTTTGTCACAGCTATTTGCCGGCTCGTAAAATTGAGAAGCGGCCACCACGCCTCACTAGCCTGGTATGCCGGACCCCGAGGGATGCTGGGAAAAAAATAAATAAAAACGAAAAACTCGTCAATACGTTGTCTCTGTGCTAACTTGCGAGAAGAGGAGGGATGTGCGGCGAAGTGGGGGGGGTTCCAACCTTCTCGCTGACACGAGGAATGTTAATACAGAGTCGAAATAACGTATAATTTAAAGTGCAGTTTTGTGTTCTGTGTAACTAGCCGAACAATTATTACTTCCCAGCTATTATCTAAGGTACCGACAGTATCCTGGTGGTCTTGTCTTTTTTATTTTTATCGGTCTCTTTTTATTGCCTTTCAAATGGTTTATCGAAATACGTGTTACTCTGTTACGAATTTGTCTGTGAGGAATAGGTAACTAAAGCTGAACATCCAACGCAGCAAGTTCCTTTTGACAGTTCAGTATTTCGTAGACTGAGAGAGATGGTAATACTTTATCTCGGTGTTCTGCTAAATCAACGGTTTGTAATCTACAAATGATTTCATTTTTTTTTCTTACGTCTTATGAACGATATCAGGGAAACGAGTGCTTAAGTCACACATAATGAAAGAAAAAATGCTGACTTCACAGGGATCTAAAAATATTTAATCTGAATGCTTCGAGCTCGTAAAGCAATGTATCTTTCTCTAAATATGTTATCAATATTTTAAATTTACGTTTGTGGAAACTACTCTATTAAATTACCCTTCTGGTACTTAAACTTTCCATGAATGCGATGAGCGAATAAACAGTATAAGGTGGCCTGAGTCAGTAGGTCGTGTTAACGTCATGCTGAACTATAGATTCGGCAGCATGGCATCGAGTGGAAAATTGCCCGTATGGTGTTTGTTCTTGGGTATCGCTGATCATGCGTTATTGACCTCTGTCCAAAATTCATCGACATTGCGAGAAGTTCCGCAGAGGCGTTAAGCCGTTTCCCTACACGTTATCTACTGGGAAGAAGTCTAGGAATCGCGCTAACCAGGGCAGCACCTAAACATCTTATAAACACTGTCTGCTAATGTTGGCAGTGTGCGGGCAGGCGTTGTCTTGTCAAAACTGGCAATCATGGATACCATGGAGATACGACAACAAAAAAGGCCTCAACACCCCATCGACGTACCGTCGTGCTGTCATTGTGACTACTACAGTATTTATATGAGCGGTGAAAGGCTGTTGAAACTGATAGCGCCCCATTTCATGACACCAGGCTGAGAAAACATGTGACGCTCACTGCCTGCAGCCAGATCATCCTGGTGACAACGTTGTCTCTCGACTCGCAATCAGTGATCGTTCACACTGAGAGAGAGAGAGAGAGAGAGAGAAGTGAGACTCGTTGCTGAATACCACATGACTATTCGTCCCCCACGCATGTCAATACTAGCACCAATGCAATTCTGCGAGACGATGTGCTGTGGTGAATGGCAGTCGTCGCAGTGGCTAGCAAGAACGCAAGCTTGCCTCAGTCAATCCCTTCTTCCAACAATTGTCGCCGCATACGGCCGATACTTGTGCCATCCTGATGCGTTTCTGCCGCGATGCGACGCAGAGAACAACCAGACGTACATGATCCTATGATAAATTTAACTGTGTCCGTGTGTGGTGGTAAGATTCCCGATGACGTCGCCAAGGCATTCACAAATCTTACGTGCGCTTTCGTCACCGAGATCACTCCTATGAAGTGATCTACATCCCCAATTGAGGACAACCAAATTTAGCTACGCAGAGACGTTTTGCCCCTTTATTTTCCTCACCTATCGCAACTAAAATAATTTATATATCCCAACTGCCGACGCATACTCATCAATATGATTGCTATCCGCCAAGTACTTCATGGTGTGGAATTTTCTATGTAGTTCGTTGCCTACATTATCAATCTCTTTCTATCATACATAGTTGTTTCTCTTTTCCGCTCATTCTAGATGCGTTTGTGTCGACTGCTGGGATATATAAATTATTCTAGTTGAGATAGGTGAGGAAGATGAAAGAACAAAACGTTCCTCGTGTTTGTTCTTTCATCTCCTTCGCCCAACTTACCTACAATCATTGAAGCGTTCCGCTTTTTTCTTTTAGCTTAAATATAAATTAATCTCTTCTTTGCTCGTTCTCTTTTTCATCTCAGCATCTACCTACCTTAATTTCCCTGTTTTCTTTCCTGTTCTTTTTTATTTGTCTCTCACAACCTTTTCCTTGATAGCGTCTGTCTGTTCTTGTATATTTTCCTCCCTTACTTCTTTCTTCACAATCTTTACCGATTGTTTCTCTCTAACTGTCACGATATCATTTTCTCGTCATGTCTCTTTCTCTGTGTAGATTTTATCTTTCTGTAAATATTCTTCCTTAGTTTCTCCTGCTCTTCCCGTACGTATCTAAGTCTCTCCTGATACTTTCTGGTCGTATCGTAATCCTCTCTCTCTCTCTCTCTCTCTCTGTTGATTTTATCCTCCTGTATTCTTCCTCAGTTCCTCCCGCTCTTCTCTTACCGTATCTGAGTCTTTTATGATAGTTTTTGGTCGTAATGTTATCTCTCTCTCTCTCTCTCTCTCTCTCTCTCTCTCTCTCTCTCTCTCTCTCGATTTTATCTTTCTGTAAATATTCTTCCTTAGTTTCGCCTGCTCTTCTCTTATCGTATCAGTCTTTTCTGGTACTTTTTGGTGTTAATATTCTCTTTCTCTTTCTTTCTCTATTTATTTTATCCGTTTTACCCTTCTGTAAATATTCTTTCTCGGTTTCTCCTGCTCTTCTCTTATCGTAACTGAGTCTCTTCTGATACTTTTTGGTCGTAATCGTTCTCTATTTTTGTCCCCAGTGCTTTTCTTTTTGGCTATTACCCACCCCTTTTTTCATCTCAGTATCACTCTTCCGCAGTCTGTCCTTACCTCAGCCTTAACCTCTCTCTCTCTCTCTCTCTCTCTCTCTCTCTCTCTCTCTACCCGCCTATCTTTTTATACATTTTCATTGTGTACTTCTTTCTTCCTTTCTTGCTTTCTACACCTACTTACACTGGCCTGTTTCGCTAATTCTACCTTGATTATTCCATGCTTCATCTCAATTATAATAGTAAGTGTACGTTTTTCACTGCATGATCAGTTCTCGATTAAAATCGTGGAACAAAAAACAAATTAAGTAGAGCGGGACGTATATTCTATTTTAACTTTCATTTTTAGTTTCTTTCCCATGTTAAATTTGAGTTTGTTCTTTTTAAGCGTTTCAACCTTAACGTTATATTTTCTCACTCGCTGAATGTTATGTGACAACAGTCTTGAGGTCAGGTCTGAATGACCTGTGTATATTTTATCAAGATAAGAACGATGTATATACAGTAATGTGTGGAGTGAGCAATGTTAAAAAAGAAGGTATATTAGTGCAGTCTTGGGTTGTATGCTATACCTTTGTCAAGACTAACTATACAGACAGTTACATTGGTAGTGAGACACAGGCTGTTGAAGTCATTTGAAGTGTATTGCTGTTGAATGTTCCAAAGGTAACCCTTCGGTTATTGATTATAACATTGATGAGCTGTTCGAGGGATCTGCCTTAGTGTCCAATAAAAACTTTCTGTTTCTGCAAGTAGACTACTCTCTTCTGGCCTTTAGAAGGCCTAATACTGCTCATTGCGTAATGAAGGATATTGTGTTAGTTATTCGTTAAGAAGCTCCAGTGTTACAAGTATCACAGATTCACGATAAGTAATACTTTAAGGGCACAGACTTTCAAATCCATAGCATAAATGCAACTATAGGAATTAAAATATTATAAAACGCAATGGAAACCCCCTCAGGTTTATTTCAGCGAATACGTCAAACGAAATCATAGTGTTTCTGAGAATGAGTACTAAATCAGGGTGCTTAGCGTGAGGAATTTTTTTGGAAGAAGACGAACTTCAAAAAGAATAATATTGTTCCACAATATTACATAATCATTTGGAAGCTTTAGTTGATTTCAAAGCATCGTATTGCCACGCAGTCATTTTTTTTTATTTTTATTTTTTTTTGTCTTTATAAATAATCATGGACATGCTTACTTGTATCTGATTCATCTCATTTAAAATAAAAAAAAAAAAAGAAGGGACGTTTAATACATATTTACAAGACCTGGAAAAAAAATTTGCATACAAAGAGATAGTAAAAACTGTATGGACATTTTTGGAGCATTACGTTGAATGAAATTCTAACCCGAAACTCTGTAGCATAGTAATCGCAGGTAAACAGGCGAGAAAAGGCTATATCATCCTACGAACGCTTTATTCTCCCTGTCTGATGAAAACTATTTTATTTCGGACTGCTAGAGATGGAAAATATTTGAAGAAAATTGAAAGACTGAAAAAGCCGTAGCGCAAGTTCATTTTTTATAGAAGTGTATGCTCTGAATTACTATTAAGATGAAGGAAAACGTTGTGACAATTTGACGACAGCTTCCATTCAAATCTAGATTTATGACTTCTTTTGTGCGATATAAAACTAAACCCTCGTTCACGTTTCTTTAAATTTACTACTAAGCTTTCTGAAACGGACGTAACTGTTACTTGTTTTTCAATTATTCTTGTCGCTGACTTTCTTGGCCAGAGCCGGTGAGCAAAAGGCGAAGATATTCATCTCAAGCCTAGTAATTCAGAAATTTTCTAGTGATATGGCAGGTTTGTAGAATGACGGTCTTTTGGATTGGGTGAAACCGTCTCTTTGGCAGTTATAATTCCTCGAGATTTTTCAGAAAGTTATTTGGTACAACTGCTGTTGTGAAATGACAACTGGTACGATCTGCATTCTGCTTTGTTTCCCGATCGGTTGGATTTTTATTCGGTGGTTCTCGTATTTCGAGATTTTCTCAGATACTGTTTTTTCGATATTTTCTATTAGCGGGACCGCTACATCCATCAACTGTGTCTTCTTCAGCTTTCCTTTTTTTTTTTTTTTTTTTTCTGCAATTACAATGTCAGGTCGATTTTGGTCAATGGTCTTGTCTGTGATGATATGTTTGTCCCAGTACATGATGTAATTCTGATTTTCGAGGATAGGTTCTGATTGGTACTTATAGTAAGGTGGAGTACAACCTTCGATAAGGCCATATTTAACGCCAAGTTCTTGATATAAGACCTTAGCAACCTGGTCATGTCTTTTAAGGTACTGTTTTGAAGCAAGTACAGAGCAGCCGGCTAAAATGCGCTCTATGGTTTCATTGGCTTTTCCACACATTCTATAGGAGTCACCAACTGCAAGTTTCATTATGTGTTCCTTGTACACTGGTGTCCAAGACCTAAAGGCGAACACTATTTCGAAAGGTTACAAACACGAAATCAGACGCAACAGCTTGTGGCAATTAGAATAACTGGGGATGTTCAGTAGAAAGCCGTTGCACATGCAAAATGTCGAATTGTGAGCACCGGGTCACGTGGTATCACTTAAACGGATAGAAGAGAAAAGAGCAGTGTGCTAGACGATATGTGTTTGAAAGAAAATCTGGACGTGTAGGCATAAAGGTACGAACGTGTAATTTACTTGTCTCTCAAAGACATGATCTAGATTATTTCACTCGGGGAAGAACTATATGAAAGCTGGAAGAAGGTCGCTGAGTGAGTGATGTTGCCAGGAAGTGGAATCGCGCATAGTGTGGTATACAGGCTCTAGACAGCGTTTCAAACCAACTGAATGTGTTCCAGACGCACGCTAGGAGGTCGCTTTCGCTCTACTACGACCCGTGAAGACAGATGTTTAGTTGTAACAGCAAAACGTAATCGCCGCACCTCGGCTAGTCAGCTTGCAAGTCGCCTCTATTGCAATACAGGAATGTGGATATCGCGACAAACTGTGGCAAGTCATCTGCGACATATAGAACTATATCCCCGAAGGCCTGTAATCCGTATCCCTCTATCTAGAGCTCAATGCAGTGCACGTTTTCAGTAGTGTTGTATCCACAGAAATTGGACACGTCATCAATGGGCCAATGTACTCTTCACAGGTGAGAGTCGTTTCAATCTGTCCTCGAATTCTAGACGTCAGTTGATCTGGCGTGAAAATGGTAGCGCACCAACGCAAGAATGTGCAGGAAAGTGATAGATATGGTGGTGCCGGGTCATTGTGTGAGGCGGCATCATGATTAATGGACACACGGAGCTACACGTGTTGGTAAATGGGACTATTCTACGTCATGTTCGATTATTCCGTGGTGCTGTAGGCGAAGACTTTCTGTTCATGGATTACAACGTGACATCTCATCGTACGAGAGCAGTGCAGACACTTCTGGAGACCGAGGATATTCATCGCATCGACTAATCTAACATGACGCTCTACGTCATGTTAGATAATTCCGTGGTGCTGTAGGCGAAGATTTTTCGTTTGTGGATGACAACGCGATACCTCATCGTACGAGAGCAGTGCAGACACTTCTGGATACCGAGGATATTCATCGCATCGACTGGACAGCACGCTCTACGTCCTGTTCGATTATTCCGTGGTGCTGTAGGCGAAGACTTTATGTTCATGGATGACAACGCGACATCTCATCGTACGAGAGCAGTGTAGACACTTCTGGAGACAGAGGGTATTCATCGCATCGACTGGCCAGCACGCTCTACGTCATGTTCGATTATTCCGTGGTGCTGTAGGCGAAGACTTTATGTTCATGGATGACAACGCGACATCTCATCGTACGAGAGCAGTGCAGACACTTCTGGAAACCGAGGATATTCATCGCATCGACTGACCAGCACGCTCTACGTAATGTTCGATTATTCCTTGGTGCTGTAGGCGAAGACTTTCTGTTCATGTATGACAACGCGACATCTCATTGTAAAAAAGCAGTGCAGACACTTCTGGAGACCGAGGATATTCATTGCATCAATTGGCCAACACTCTCCCCAGACCTCAACCCCGCTGAATACGTCTGGGACGCAATGGGGGGGCGCATTGGTGCTCGAACCCCTCCAGAAAACAAGCAGGACATCTTCCATTGTCTGAAGGAGGAGCGGGCCAGTTTGTCTCATGAACTCCTGGATGACTTGGTGCTCAGCATGCCACGACATTGTGAGAGTGGCATCGCAGTTTGGGGTGGTCATATTCAACAATGAAATGTCTCTTCGCCTGGTCATCGGTAAGCACTGTACACCCGTTCTCCAACTATGTCCTTCGGAAATTTGTACCTTTTGCGTACACTCATTGCAATGTAATTAATTTGTGCGTCATTTATAAACAATTTTTTTTTGTGTCTTTTCATGTGTTCGTATGCTGGCAGTGTAATTATTTCCCTCATTTGGCTGTGGTCATGTATTGTTTTTCTGATGCATGTAAAAATGTAGTCCGTCCTTAGGTTTTGGACACCAGTATAATTCTGGGTTGTGATAGTGATGACATGTTTTTTTTATACAAAAAAAAAACATGTCATCGCTAAAGTGTTTTTTTTTTTACACTATAGTGTTTTTTACACTATAGTGAAGACATGTTTTTTTCGCTTAAGATGTACTATTTAAGTTGTTTTTTCTTGTTTTCTGCAAAGATCTGATACATTGATTAGCTTCCTTCCTCCTCCTCTTCTTTTTCATGTAGAATCTTTCAACTGAAAATTTTGCTTGGTGGCATCTGTATCTAGTTAAAAGTCTTCTAGTATATTATTATTATTATTATTATTATTATTATTATTATTATTTATTAAGATTCCACCTCTTCCTGAGGTTTTTTTCTTCTCTTCCTTCCAGGACGGGTACGACGTACCAAGTTTTGGAAGTGGTACTTCTTTCTCTCAGTTATCCAGGAACTTCCTTACTATCCTACAAGTCTTCAGGATAGCTGCCTTCTGTAGTTCCATGTAGGTGTTAGGTTGAAGGTCTAGTGTCTGTATAGAGCTGTGAATGGTCTTAGGTACAACTCCTCTGGCTGATATTACTATGGAGACGGTGTAGACGTTCTCCATATGCCACATTTCCTTGACTTCCTATCGTAGGTCGTTATACTTTGACAGCTTCTCTCCGTGCGCCTTCTCGATGTAGCACGTGTTGGGTACGGCTATATCAGTGAGGTATGTTGACTTCTTCTTGTCGACCAGGACGATGTCAGACCGACTGTGGGAGATAGTCTTACCTGTTCTGATCGATCTGTCCCAGTATATATTGTGGGTGTTGTTCTCTAGAAGCGTTTTTGGCTCATACTTGTAGAAGGAGACAGACTCAGTTGTAATGAGGTGGTGCTTTCTTGCCAGGTTCTGATGGACAATCTTGGCGACTTGATTGTGCCTGTTCGTGTACTTTGTTTGTGTGAGAACTGCATCCCGCTGTGATATGTTGGATGGTCTCTGGTGCTTGATGGCATTGCCGACATGTGTGGCTTTCCACTCACGCGTCCTTCAGGATATGCTTCCGGTAGTTTCTGGTGTTTACAACTTGATCTTGTATAGTGATTCGTTTGTTAGCCATGCATTGGAGGTAGTCTTATACACATGGTCCGATTGCAGATCGTTGTATTATTATTATTATTATTAGTATCATCAAAGAGTGTCACATGAAGAATCAGCACTGGGACCAAAAATGATCGAAAACGAAGGAATGAAATTACTACAATGTGCAATAGTGAAGTTTTCGTTCTAATTGTGATCAGGGTTTCATCATTGATAAAATATGTACACAACACTGGCTAATGTATAATTCGTCAGTTATATGAGAACAGCGCCTTTCCCCGTCGGATAAACATGTCTTGCTTAGCATTTTCGATCTTTTACCTGGACGGGAACTCACGTAGATCTTTTGCCCTTTAAGTGGCTCTTGCTTTCTCTGTAATACCAGTTTCTTTGATTACTGTCAGTCAGTGGAGTAATCGCAAATCGTTAAATTAACAACACAAACACTTTTTTGCGAAACATTCGTTAGCTATCAGACCATGATTCAGTCACTGCTTAATTGCTCTTAGACCAACCTTCACCCATTCCCATACAACATTTGGAATAACAGTTCGTAATGCCATCGCTCCCAGAATAAGCAACAGAATAACTTTTTCTTATTTTAAGCATTTCCAGATATCGCTCTGCTATGTTCATCGTCTCTTGGGTTTATAGCTGAATCCCGTTTTCTGACAGATCCTGTAGCAGAAAGTTCTTGGTCAGTCTGCGACAGGTGCCACAAAATATTCTGCGGGTGGTCAATAGGCAAAATAAAATAATTACTAGATGCGAAAAACAATAAAAATTTTAACAAGTAGAAAATAAAAAAAAAGTGACAAACGAAATGACCACCTTCATCCTAAAAAGATGTCTAACCTAGGTACTACAGCAATTGCAATGACAACTAGGATCAAGAACACTGTACCTAGAATCCTAGAATTTTGCCACCATTTTCAAGCAGAAAGATAAAGATTTATAGAACAAAGTTGTATTTAACGTCAGTAAAAGACAGAGGCATTCCTACAAAAAAAAAAAATTACGATTACAAGAGAAATCTTCGTTTCGTCCTACTTCCGTTTTCGGAAAAAAATTCTCCATTTTCGAACTCAAATGCAAATATTCACTAATTAAATTATGATTAAACAATAATACACGCAGGAAAAAACAGCGCTGGGAGGTGGGGGGGATAAAAATAAAGAAAAACAATAAAAATTTGAGCAAGTAGTAATTTAAAAAAAGAACTGACCACCTTATACTTTTTCTTCAACCTAAAAAAAATGTCTAACTTAGGTACTACAGCAATTGCAATGATAACTAGGATCAAGAACGCTGTACCTAGAATTTTACCACCATTTTCAAACTGAAAGATACAGATGTATGTAACAAAGTTATATTTAACGTCAATAAAGGACAGAGGCATTCGTAGAAAAAAATAATGAGGATTACAAGAGAAATCTTCGTTTCGTCCTACTTTCGTTTTCGGAAAAAAAATTCTCCAGTTTCAAACTAAATGCAAATATTCACTAATTAAATGATGATTAAACAATAATACACGCAGGAAAAACCGTGGGGGTGGGGGTGGGGGCGGGGGATTACGGGAGAAATGTTCACTGCCTTTTGTTCAGTTGGCGAAAGTTTTTGTCTCCATGTTATGATTATGGGAGAAATTTCGCTGCGTCGAACTTTCGTTTTTTACAAATTTACCTCCATTTCCAATCTTTAAATACAAATATTTATCTAATACAATATTATTTATAAACCATACAGGGAAGAAAGAACATCGCGAGAAAAAGAATTTAAAATTACAGAGCTGCGTCTAACTTCCGTTTTCGGAAATTGTTGCCTCCATTTTCAAAGTGAAACACAAACATTTGTGCAATAAAATGACATTTAAAAACGTTAATGAATAATCTGTCTTGGAACATCGTGCGAGAAAAAAAAATTACGATTACGGGAGAAATTATCGCTCCCTCTAACTTCTCGGAAATTTTGAAAAACAGAAACTTGCAACCATGATCAAGAGTATGCAAGAGTATTTAACAGGGGTCTGGGGATATTCAAAAGCGGATTTAATAGGGTTTTAGGGATACCGTTTTTGTCTGCAGGACCAAAATTAATCTGCGAAAGTACAGAGAGCTCAGTTACCTTTAAGTTTTATAAAAACAACTTAGCATCTCGTAGTCATTTGTCGAGATACGACCTTTACCTTGCTTTAGTCTTTTTTTATTCAACTTCACTCTAAATTCCGCGTTTCCGCGAAAAAAAAAAAATGGAGGAGGGATGCCTGTTTATTGCTGCTCGAACCGCTTAGCACTAAAGATGAGCTCGGGCTCGGACGGGCTCAGAATTCATTAACTACCGAAAAACCCGGGCCCGGGCTCGGAATTACACGTTTTGAATTTAATTACATTAATTAATTTAGCACGTGTACTTTCGAGCCCGGTTGAATTACACGTGTTGAATTTCATTGTGGATTTGTTACCATGGTGGAAGGATTTTCAATTTCCTAAGCTAGCTGCCATTGCAAGACAAATTTTGCTTAGCAAGACTTGCATTATATTATGCATTGTCCAAAGCTATGGCCCAAGCAAGGATTAGTTTAAGGAGGTCTGGTATCGAAAAACTGAGAAAAAATCACATTCCCATTTTTTTTATTTTATTAAAAATCAAGAATCTTATTCTTTAAAAGGATGTATTAATTTCCAAAATTGTGTAGTTAGAAGTATTATTATTATTATTTTAAATTTCCTCACTCCCGCGATTTTTGGTGTGACGTTGGTTTTTAGTGCAGCAGGTCGAGTTTTAGAGAAAAGTAGATCAAGTTGAAGCGCTCTGAGGCTTTAGATGCAAATCTCTCTCCCTTTTTTCACGATGAGCTTGATCTGGAAACTGCACATACATATGATATTATTGTGATTATTATATTATTAATCACAAAGCTTTGTTAATGTTACAAAATGCAGAATAATCTGGTCTGGAATGTTTTTACGTTCTTTTTTTTTTTTATTTTGGAAATTTCCCTACATGCTTTTTTTATTCTACTACATCACTCTAAACTACCTTTACCAATTAGCATATATGTAAATTATATTGCAAAGATTAGTTTTCTAGAGATAAAATTTCAAACACTTGCCACTGTCTGTACGGAGTTGTACGTTTTATAATGCAATTTATTCAAAATAAAAGTAAATTTAGAAATCAAAAAGAAATAACGAATGGAATTTTATGTTTCTAAACGATTTTCTTTTCTTCAGCTTTTACCAAAATTACTGATTCCCCTGATACGGTCGAAGGGCACGTTGATTATTTATTTATTTTCAAATCCACATTTTAGAACATTTGGCTTTATGCGTAGTATTTCTAAAAACAAATTAATATTGTGAAGTGGATTAACTGAACTAAACTTTTTAAACTAATGATTTTAAAACTAATCCTTGCTTGGGCCATATCTTTGGCCAGTGTATAATGCATAAATGCAAGCCTTGATAAGCAAAATTTTCCAAGAATCCGGGCCCGGGCTCAGCAAACACATGTAATCAAAGAAAGCGGGCCGGGCCCGGTCTCTAAACCTTTAGACCCGGTCGGGCTCAGACTCCTAAATTTGAGCCCGAACTCATCTCTACTTAGCATCATCAAACCGTGTGGTCACAAAGTAGGGGATTGCTGGCACAACCGTTCCTACTAGTTCTTCTTGAAAAAGCGAAGTTTTCTATTAAGTCACCCATCGTTCGAGTTGTAACTTTTGCGTTTTGCCTTAAAAGTAAGTTCAACGATTGCATAAATTAGCTAAAATAGTTATGCTTATGATGAGATGACAAAGTAGTTACATAAATAAAAACAGCATGAAAGTTCATAGTATGGATAATAGCATGTGTTTTCCATGGATGGGCTTCACGGGAGGTTCAGCACGCGCTTGACGTGGCTCTGAATTTTAGCAATGCTGGCAATGAGGTAGAGTGATGAGAATTGTACGACGGCAAAACATGCACAGGATAATCTAAGTGTGGAAGAAATGAGAAGGATGAAGTAGATCTGCTGTCTCAGCAGAAAAGATAACAGGTTAAAGGCAACAGTGGAAATGACAGAGATTCTGTAACAGATTGTAAGTAAGAGGTTAAAGGCAACAGTGGAAATGACAGAGATTCTGTAACAGATTGTAAGTAAGAGGTTAAAGGCAACAGTGGAAATGACAGAGATTCTGTATAAGACACGTAAAATAAAACTTCGCTCCTATGGACGTGCACTTTATAAAAAAACGTAGAACCCTAAGAGTGAAGAGTTTCTATAAACAGGAGCAGCGGGAGCCCATGATTTGATGGAGGAACTGCTTATAAACTGAAATGAAGGAAAATAATTCAAAGAAAAGTATCATCACATATTGAAGAAATAAGTGGAGAAGAAATAACCGATCCTTGACTTTTTTTACTATAATAGGGTGTGAACTCTGAAAAAAAAAAGTGCTAAATGTGGACCACATCTGGCATTACTGTTTAATTATTTTTCTAGAATGTCAGTTGTTCGTTGATTTACAAAAATGTGGATGCTCAGATATATGGGACTTACAGTAAAACCTCTCATTTAGGGACAATCTCGGGACATTTATTTTTATTCGTTAAAGAGAGGTGTTCTTAAAGTTTTGCGTTCTTTCTAGGTTACAGTATGCAAAAATAATGCAAGGCTTTCTTTTACATTTCTAGCACCGTTAACACCTTACATTTATTGGCCACAGTTAAAACTAACCGGGAACACCATTACAAACTCATAAGCAATTAACGGGGAAACAATGACAACATGGGACGTAAACACTGGAGGCCCCTCCCTGTAATCGTGTAACCAAAAGCGCTGATTTCTAGCTAATCGGTCCGATCTGGACCGGGGTTCGAGTCCCGGATGAGGTATGGGTAACGTGCTTCTCTTACTGTACTGGCTGTTTTCGTTCCCAGTAACTAGACCCTTAATGATGACGGGTATAACCCTCATAATTGCTCATGGTGGTTGTTAAACCACGAAAAGAAAGAATGGTAAATTTCAGCAAGAGTCAAGCCCAAAGGTTTAGGACACTTGATTCCTCACAGAGGAGTGGATGATTTGTTAGTTGGGCGAGAACGCAGCAGCCGCCGGCGCAGTTTCTTACGAAATCATGCTGCTTCATGCAGATAACATCACATGTACTACCGTTTCCTGGCAGTAACTGGGATGTTCTATTTAGGCAATGAATATGCATTTGGTATCTTTTGATCAGCGTCCGCTTCAATATCTGAGAGGGGGAATGTCCATTACAACGTATGCTGATCGGCAGGGACTGCTGACGGTGGTCGTAACTAGAAGGGGTCCGTATCTGATGGGTGTCCATTGTAAGTTTTACTGTATTTTTGCTGGTAAAAACACTTCCGTTGAGTCACTCCCTGGACAAAAACAAGCAACTATGCATGCACTTTTTTGCATGTAAGTTTATCAGAAAGCAAATATTGCCGTTTCTCTTTAAAATCAAATGTGTATATGATCTGTGAAATGTTGAACATATTTCATATTTTCAAGTTTTTGTATGTTGTACTGAGACTAAATTTGTTTGTTTTAAGCAAAATCAATTTCATAAATTAATTTCACTAGTTATTGTACTTTGCATAGTACAGTGGAACTTAGTTAATTCATATCGTAAGGGAAGAAAATACAATTCGAATTAATCAAAAATTGGAATTTTTAAAAAGCATTTATTCGTAATTACAACTGCAGTGAAATTTTTGAACTTCGAATTATCCACTAATTCGATTTAACGAAGTTCTAACTAAGTAAGTTGCACTGTAAGCTCAGTATCATGAATCTCCTTCTCGTGCATTCCATTCCTGCGTCATCTCGTTCTCTGAATTCTTCACTTTTACGTCATTGTTTAAACAGTCCCATCACATAATTTTAGGTCTTCCGCTCGTTGGCTTTCCAGATAGCCTCATATTTATAACTATGTCTCTCCGTCCCATTTGCTCTTTGTCTATTCTGAATGAATGAGCAATTTTGCTCTTCCTGGGACTTATCCGAAATATCGCAATCGCTTTAACTACTGCTCTTATCCTCTTCCTCTCTCTTGATTTTATGGTTTCTAGTAACAACAAGTCTACCTCAAGATTATTTCGGTAGCGTACAGCTTATTCCTCATACATCTGCGGCTGTTCAGGATTCAGCACTGTAGAACACGGCTGATATTCCTTCAGTTTTGTAAAATTTCTCAAACATCTTGCGACTGGCTATGATTCAGCACTGTGTAGAGCACGACTGATATGGCTTCGGTTTTGTAAACTTTCTCAAAATCTTGCGACTGGCTAAGATTCAGCACTGTGGAGCACGACTGATATTGCTTCAGTTTTGTTAACTTTCTCAAATATCTTGCGACATGGGCAAGGTTCAGCACAGCAGGGAACACAGCTGGTCTTGCTTCGGTCATGTCAGCTGTATCACAGAGTGTATGTATCCTATGATTCTCTATATTTATCAATTCGTTCCTGCATTCTGCTTTTCACTTCTACATTGAAAACTCAATCTTCCACCGACACTGATCTCAGATATTTAAATCTGCGTACACTTTTCGTCACCTTTTACTAGCTAGTAACACCATCAATTCCTTAAGGGCATGATATTGCATGTCACGCCGTTAAGGCGGTACTACGCAAACTACGTCATAAGACATTGCATTGACGGCTTTTTACACTTATTGATTGAACGTAATACCATTGATTGAACGTAATACCATTGATTGAACGTAATACTATTGATTGAACGTAATGATTGATTTGAACGTAATACTATTGATTGATTTGAACGTAATACTATTGATTGATTTGAACGTAATACTATTGATTGATTTGAACGTAATACTATTGATTGATTTGAACGTAATACTATTGATTGATTTGAACGATTGTTGTTTAAACGATGATTGATTGATTATTGATTTGAACGATTATTGATTGAACGTAATACCACTGCAGTGCATTGACGGCTTTTTACCCTTATTGATTGAACTTTGACACTCGCGGGCCGTGGATGGCCTAGTGATCAATGTCGTGACTGCCACGCGTAGAAATCTCAGGTTCGATCCCAGGCAGGTATGAATGCTCGACCGACTAAATATCCGCCGTGCTTCGGATGGGCACGTTAAGCAGTTGGGCCCTGGGTACCGGACCCCTGGTTATGAATAAGGTCGTCTTCCTCCCCTTTCTAACTCGCTTCCGTGTCACTTTCCTATCGGGCACTCTAGCCCAAATCTCCTATCTATCTATTTCTAAGGGTTGTTTAATACCTGGGGTAAGATACCTCCCTAAAATCTTCTTCATATGATCTGATCTAATCGCTCTTAGACAATCTTCCTGAGGATGAGTCGAATTGGAAGATCTTGTACTTTTAACTTTATAATGAATGTGTTTTTAACTATCAAAATAGTCTTGTGTCTTTATTTGATGTTTAAAAAAGTGCATTGACGGCTTCTTACCCTTATTGATTGAACTAGCACGACAAATATTACATCAGATATCAATTTCATTATTTTTTCCCATTCGATCGGTTCCGATTTTCATGCTACCTATTTTTCTCTTTAATTTTGACACAGAATACTGCATCATCTGTCACTGCATCATCTGTCACTCAACAGATGAGCACCTGAATTTTTCTCAAAAGCGGCGAAACAAAGTACATTCAGATCGGGTCAGTCAGTCAATGAAAGACATGGTAACGGTGGTAACGGACTGGATCAAAATTCTCATGAATGGGAGAGTAGTGGAATTCAGCTGGCTGGATTCGCCATTTTTTAGGAAACGAGGAAGTGGCGTCGGAACCGATGGTGCAGGGGCAGCTGCCCCCGTATTCCTTTGCCTGGAGGGCAAAATGCCACATTTGCCTCCTCACTTTTCTTCCTCTTGTCCGTAATTAAAATTCGGATAAATGTTTGGATTTTTTATTTCCTGTCATTTAAAATTCCTTCTGATAAAGCAAAATATTATTTTCTATTTTAATTATTAACCATCTAAAATTCTGAATTTCTTATTTCCATTCCTAAGAAGTAGATTAAATTTTCCTCGCTTGTTCAGTATGAGAAAAACATATCACGATGTGTCAGCCTTATATAGTTATCAATATGAGAGAAAAAACCGTCTCGGGAAGTACCAGCTTCATTATAAAACAGTTGTCCTGAGATTCCTGAAAGGTATTGTATTTTTTATAAAAAGAGCAGGAAGGTTATAACAAGTTGACACACATGGAATAATTAATACTGGCTTAAATCAAACTGTTCTTTCCATGTAACATAACCACAGAAATTTGAATATTGTATCGTCCTGGAACGGGAATCGAACCCGCATCTTCCGATTTGCGCTCGAGTATGCTAGCCATTTCACCACCCAGGACAATGAAATCCAAACAACTGAAGCATTAATCTGAAACGTCAGGCATTTTGATTTCACAAAAATTTTGATCTCTGACGTTTCAGATTAAAGCTTCAGTTGTTTGGATTTCATTGTCTTGGGTGGTGTAATGGTTAGCATACTCGACCGCAAATCGGGAGATGTGGGTTCGATTCCCTTTACAGGATGATAAATTTCTATGGTTATGTTACATGGAAAGAACAGCTTGAATTAAGTTAGCAGGAACGTTTCCTATTTCATTTAGCAATAATGAAATCCAACTGTTTTCAAAGAAAGAAAATGAAAGGGGAGAGGAAGAAAGGAATGAGATATTTTTATACGTATGTTGTTAGATGAATGACGTAAAAGCTACGGTTCTTTTGGAATTCATACTAATGCGGAGGTACTCAAATCAACACAGTTTGACATCGTTTATAATATGAGCAAAACGTTTTAAAAATACTCTATAATATAGATATCAAATTTAAAGTTTATATTGATTTAGGTTTTATCGATATACAGTATGTAGCACGGTTTACATGTTTTTTATGTAGCATGTTTAAATGACGATTTCACGCCCCATTTCACAAAAGCACAAAATGCTATGACCTTACCAGAAAATGCATATCTTGATTTTTCGTCCCCGTTTAAAAAGAAAATAAAGTTCCAGTGCTCCTGAAACAGAGGAAGAAAATATTTGTTTACTAGTAACATCATAAGCGACAGAATGGACAGTCACTTCCTTGTATGGGTTGGTACTATCGAAGATAAAGCGCTGGATTTTTCTGTAATTGAGAAGAAAAAGTGGCGAGCCAATGCTCGTTTAATAGCAGAATCGGTCACTTAATATTAAATAAGAAAAAAAATAGTATTAGGGTAAACTGTAAAAATAGCACTTTTATTTCTTGAGAAACGCAGTAAGGCAAAACACGTTTGAGGACAAGAGTCCATCAGTATGTAACAGTGATCCGTTGTATGGGAGAATTATAAAAATTTATCCCATGATCCTGGAAATCGTTGAGAAAATAGTATTATCTGCTTCCGTAAGAGCAAGTGGATAACAATTTCCATTTTTGGGGAAAACAGTGAAAGCTAAGCTACACAGTTCAGTTAATATTTAAAAACTCTAGCACGTCTTGCCCAAAAGCCGAATCTGAAATGAAATGGGCAATTATGTCTATTCACAGGTACATAATGTTAAATTTTGGTCACAGATTTCTTGTCAATTGTAAGAGAATTCGGTGAAACAAGGTTCATTTCAGGAGTAACCGATTTAATAAGAAATCAGACGGAAACTGGATAATGATGTATGAGGAGTAATGTGAGAGTTTAGCCGCTCGATTCGGATAATTTTATGGCGAGTGTAAGTGATTTTTCGTCCTAAGTGCAAGATCGTGTTTCAGACGAGTGCAGACTAGTTCCCGCATCTCACTGGTTTGCCTCCTCAGAGAGCACAAAAGGAAAGGAAAGAAAAAGAAAAGCAAAAACAGACAGAACCACACAAGCGGCCTCGCGAAAACAAACAGGGAAGTGGTTAGTGGTATGTGCAGCCGGTGTTTAGCGACGTAGAAAACAGAGAGAGATCGTTCCCTACCTCTCTTGGTGTTCCCTCGTTATTCCGTCTGCTGAGAACTCGGCAGCCTTGTAATCAAAGGTAGAACCGGGTTCCTGACACACTGCAAACAACTTCATTAACAAGCGTGGAGGTCCACTTTTCTCTTTTGGCGATCTTTATTTTTCTTTTCTCTTTTTAATCTTTGGTCGGCTTCCCACCATGGGTGCAGGCTATTTGTGGGGCCTCCAATCTGCACCCAGGGCAAAGAGGCGTGGCTCATCGCACAGATTACGTTGCCCAGCTAGAAGAAATGGAGTACCTCCCTGGCAGGTCTTCATAGGGAAATTCTGTTTTATTATTTCTTGCACGTCATTTAAGCATATCGTAGTTCTTAGTCTGACTGACTTTATGCTAGCCGGCTTGTGCTTTGCGCCTCGCTTTATAACTCTATTACAGTTTTATCTTTTTATTTATATTTCTTCCTTTCAGCGCCTATAACAGCTTAGAAAAGTGGAAAGTGTTTTGTTACGTTAAATCACCTCTGCCCACATGAATTAGCTTTGAAATGATGCCCGCAGTTTGGGGAGAATTATAAATATTACTTGAACTCTTACTCGAAGTAGATAAACTTGCATTTTTATTTATTTGTTCGCGATAGGCCGAATCACTTTTATTTATTTATTTATTTATTTTCCATCATAAAGCATAAAACTCATTATATGTTTTCACACGCTGAGAATATGCTTTAACTCATTAAATGTTTTCACACGCTGAGCATATGATTTGGCTCATTACATGCTTTCACACGCTGAGGATATGCTTTAACTCATTAAATGTTTTCACACGCTGAAGATATGCTTTAACTCGTATGTTTTCACAAGCTGAGAATATGATTTTAACTCATTACATGTTTTCACACGCTGCGGATATGCTTTAACTCGACGCATGTTTTCACACACTGAGGATATGCTTTAACTCATGTTTTCACAAGCTGAGAATATGATTTTAACTCGTTACATTTTTTCACACGCTGGGGATATCCTTTAACTCATTACACGCTTTTACACGCTGAGAATATCCTTTAACACATGAAATGTTTTCACATGCTGAGGATATGCTTTAACTTATTACGTTTTCATACGCTGAGAATATGCTTTTACTCATTACATACTTTTACACGCTGAGAATATGCTTTAACTCATTGCATGTTAGAATATGCTTTAACTCATTGCATGTTTTCACATGCTGAGGATATGCTTTAACTCATTGCGTGTTTTCACACGATGAGGATATGCTTTAAAACTCATGTTTTCACAAGCTGTGAATATGATTTTAACTTATTACATGTTTTCACACGCTGCGGATATGCTTTAACTCATTACATGCTTTTACACGCTGAGAATATCCTTTAACACATGAAATGTTTTCACACGCTGAGAATATGCATTAACCCATTAAGTGTTTCCCCACGCTGAGGATATGCTTTTACTAGTCGTATTGTGTAATGAACATCTTTAAAATTAATAAACTGCGGACAGACATTTTTCTACTTAAAACGCAAATTTTTCCTGAAAGTTGCGTTGCCTTGAACATTAAATAACGAAAATGCAAAGACATCCCCGAATCCCTCAGCCTCCCCGGAGGGGGAGTATTCTAAACGCTTGTTTCTGACCGAGTGGGCCCGGATGAGACGTGGTTGGTGTATTTGTCTTCCGGCTCTGGTTCACTTCCCTTCCTGGAAACATTGGCTCTTAATTAGGGACAGGCTGAAAGCCCATTGAGTTTATAATGTTCTTAGTTAAGTATGCATAGCTTATCTGTGAAGAGACAGTTTCCCGAAACATGATATTACGTAAATATGAAAACTGCTTTAACTGAAACGTTCCATAGCGTTTACTTAATGCTACGGATAGCTAAAACCCTGCATACATGTATTCCTTAAATACACACTTGTCTGCTAAACGGCCAGTTGATAACAAGTATTCACTTACGAAAACTTCAACGTCTTTACTATTCCTTTAGACACTGGCAAGGTAATTAGGCATCGACATAACATCCAACATGTTCTCGAATGCATTTAATGCAGCAGATTACTCGTAACTTACGACACTCTTTGCGTACCACTAAGTTGCTAATTAATTATTCAAACTCAAACAATATAACAATCTAGCCAACTTTTAACCACGATGATCCTCTTAACGAGAAACTCAAAACATCTAACGTGAAACCACAAAATATACCCGACAAGAAACAGCACTCTGAGGGAAATCAGCTAGAAGGGAAGTCAGCTCGAAAGCCAGTTAGAACGCTGCAAACACACATACAGTGCATCGTAAACGTCGTTCTTTTCTCTGTTGAACACTCACGTCATTCTACTCCTGACCTCAATTCAGGTTGCCCGAAGAATATTCATTCGAGAGGGGAAGGCGGCGTTAAGTTAGGAACTGCTTATGGAGGAACGAACCAAAATTTACGTACAAACAGCAACTAAAAAGGAAAGTTTTATTACAGTATAGGCCGCAAGTTTCTCAGGGTGGTGGTTAAACCCCCAAACAAAAAACACATCCCACAGCTGATATAATTACTATTGCATACATTATGACACCGATAGATTACATATTTTTATGTGTTGCAACGAGTGCATGCCGAATTTCATTTCTTTTTGTCAACAGTGAGATCTTGCAGAACTTATGCACTGCCCAGTGATTTTCACGCCGCCAATTCACCTAACCTAGTACGTTAACTTCCTCCTCTTCGAGGTCCTTCCACCCTACTGAGTAGAATCGTCTCCTCAAACAAATCATTCAGACGCATCATGGATCCGATTAATGTCAGTTACTCTTCGGTTATCACTGTCTCAAGTAAACAGACATTATTATTTAGCCCAGTACACATCTGCTGGGAACTTAGTCTTCGCCATGTTCCCATTTCAGAAATAACACATTTTTGTTTCTTTCTTTTACTTTCCTTCCATCCTTTCTTACTACTAGATCCTTTCACTTTACCAAGTACAAAGGAGAGTCAAATGAAAACCTTAGATAATTTTTTTCTCAGAATTTATTGAGCAAAAATGGTACACACCTGTATCACATTTCAATGTAATCTCCATTTTGTGATACTCCAGCACTTACAAGATTCCAAGATTCCAAAATTATTTCAGTCACGTGTGTAGTTACTCATGCACCACGTGCAACACCTCTTCATCGGACCTGAAAGTATTTCCTCCCATCGCATCTTTGAGTGGTCCAAAGATGTCATGACTTGGGGCAAGGTCTAGTGAATGCGGCGGATGTGGAATACACTGGAAGTGCAGGGTATTGTACGGTTGCAATCGTTGCACGGGCAGCATGGGCCCGAGCGTTATCATGTTGCAACAAGACACCAGCAAAAAGAAGTCCACGTCGTTTGGATTTGATGGTAGGTCGAAGATGATTCCTGATAAAATCTGGATACGTGTCGCTGGTTACAGTGAGCATGTAGTGCTCCACAATTAGGCTTCCTTCATCCCAAAAGCCAGTCAGCATAACCTTCCCTGCGGTTAGCTGCTTGTGGAACTTCTTTGGTTTTGGTGAAGTGGAATGGCGCCATTCCTTGTTCGCCTTCTTGGTTTCTGGGTGATGATAGTGAACCCAGGTTTCATCTCCAGTAACATTTCCCTGGAAGAAGCCATCATTTCCTGCTTCAAAGCGCCACACAGATTCTTCACAGGTATCAACACGTCGTTGTTTCAATTCTGGAATCAGTTGGCGTGGCCCCTACCTTGCAGACACTTTGTTGAATTGGAGCACATCATGGATGATGTGGTGCACTGAACCATGACTGATGTTCAAAAGTGTGGCTATCTCATTCACCGTCACTCGACGATTCCCCGTCACAATGCCTTCAACTGCTGTAATGGGCTCTGGTGTCACCACTCTGTGTGTCTGACCCGGTCGAGGAGAATCTGCCGTAGAACTCACACTGTTTTGGAACTTCCTAGTCCATTCGAACATTTGCTGAAGTGACAAACATGAATCACCATATTATAACTTCATTCGACGATTAACTTCAATAGGTTTCACGTCTTTGCTACTCAAACAACGGATGACAGAACATTATTCCTCTTTGGTGCATGTCTCAAGTGGGACGTCTATCTTTACACTGCTATGGTGACGCCACTAAGCTTGTCTGCATTGTGTTTCCACCTGTAAGAAAATACACTATATTGACAAAAGTCACCGGACACCCCTTCAAAAGCAAATGAACGGATACGCTGGGTCGTTAAGATGCGCGGTACAAACGGTATAAAAACAAGCCTGCTGTTGACCATGATCATATTGCACTTTGAGGTTGAGTGAAAATGTCGCAGCGGGAGAGAACTGACTTTGAGAAAGGAAGGATTGTTGGGGGTTATATTGGTGGGTTGTCCATAAGAAAAACCCAGAAGCGTTTAAACATACCCAAGGCAACTGTTTTAGATGTACTGAATAAGAGGAAGACACACGGCGCGCCTGATGCAGCAAAACGTACGGGCAGACCAAAGAAAATCAGTGATAGAGGACGTCGAAGCCTCAGGAGAGTCGTTACAGCTAATCGACGGAGTACCGCATAAGACCTCAGTGTACAGGTGAGTAAAAATGCTGGGACCTCGGTATGTACACATACCATTTGCAGAGAATTTCATTCCATGGGTTACCGATGTCGCGCGGCTGCTCATAAGCCTTTCATCTCCACTCGGAATGCTACTTATTGTTTAGCATGGTGTAAAGAACATTTATTGTGGACCGTAGATGAATGAAAACGGGTCCTATGGCCAGATGAGTCCAGATACACGATCCATCAGTCTAATGGCTGGGTGTGGGTATGGTGACAGCAGGGGAAACACTATTTACCACAGTGTACTGTTCCTACGGTCAAGTTTGGAGCAGGCAGTGTACTTGTGTGGGGATGTTTTTCGTGGTATGGTCCCGGCCCATTGGTTATCGTGGACAAACCTGTTAACCAGCACGTCTACCGCGATATTCTGGATAATTATGCCCTACCAACTCTGTGGCAATACTATGGAACCATCAGGATAATGCACCGAGCCATAAAGCAGGGACTGTTACGGCGTCGTTTGACGATAGTTCCGTATCGTGTGTGGACTGGCCAGCACAGAGCCCTGATCTTAATCCATACAATACCTATGGGATGAATTAGAGCGTCGCATAAGAAGTTTGGAACCAAGGCCTACTACTAAGCAACAGTTAGCGGCAGCATTATGTACTGAATGGAAGCGCATACCTATCGTTGTGTTCCAAAACCTTGTCGAAAGCACGTCTCGAAAGGTCAGTCCATGCATTAAGGCCAAAGGTGGACCAACACCGTACTAATGTATGTCAATAAATGCTATGTTGTGTTTCTCTTCCAGGTGTCCGGTGACTTTTGTCAATATAGTGTATTTTAGTCGTTGGCAACAATCCTGCCAAGTTACAGGACAATGACAATGTATTTTGAATTTTTTATCGCACTTTTAGGGTGATTTCATTTGCTTCATCTGATGCAATCATTATCTGGAATGAAGTACTTTCATGTATCCTAGCTCAGAAGTTTATAGACTCTGCTTGGTGATTATAATCTCAGTTGGACATTTAGATTTTGTTTGATCCAGTTCATCTAATCCGTGAAATGCGTATCAGTCTTTCCCACGCTCATGTTTTTGAAAGAGTCAGTTGTCTTTCTTTCTTTCTTTCTATTTACATCTAGCACCGTGTCAAACAACACAATCTGCTCAAACGACTTGTTTGTACGTGACCATATAACCTTTGGCCTGTGATAGGATTCAAGCACACATCTTCCAACTCTGGAGCGGCTGTTCTCCCAAATGAATTACACCGGTTGGCTTATCGCTGCTTTATTATCGTTTTGACTCATGCGTCACCTCAGCAGAACGTCATGTCACCTGCTACATTACATCACCCCACCCTACCCACTCTTGAGAAAGGGGGTCTGATTGCAAGTTTCGGGGCAGCCCACAACTATGCTTGAAGGTCCATCTCACTTCTGAAGAATAAATTTTATTAATTACGTTCATTGTGTGGAAGACTCATCACAAATTTTACAAACCTAACATCCAGGAGATTCACTTTCGTCCGAGCGCCAGCATTGCATATAATGTTTTGCCGGTATTAAGATTAGAACTCACGTCTTCTTAGCCGCCTCGGTGGAGCAGTGGTCTAAGCGCTGGCTTATGACCATTCGTCCGTGAGGGGGTCCTGGTTCGAATCCCGTGAAGTTTGGATGTTGTGTTTGTCTTACTGCACTGGCTCTCTCCCTTCCCTGGAACCAGTGACCCTAAATCAGGGACGGGCGACTGCTTATAACCCATTGAGTTGCTCACGATGGTCGTTAAACCCCAATAAACACACACACACACACACACACACACACACACACACACACACGTCTTCTTGCTCCGGAGCGACTGTTCTACCAACTGAACTACGCCGGCGGTTTTATATTTGCTTCACTGCCGATTTGACTCATGCCCCACCTTAGTAGTACGTCATATACGTCACGCCACGTAGTACGTTGCAACCAATAAATGATACTTCCTACTGCATCCCACAAATGTTCAGTGGGATTCAGGGCGGAGAAATTCGGATGCCAGGGCAAAAGACGAATTCTTAGACATAATCCTGGAAACATTTCTGCAAAACGCGAGCCGTGTGGCACGGGATTTTGTTCTTCTGAAAGAGTCCAGTTCTATGTGGATGGACGGGTATCACTTAGACCGAAGCAATGTCTAGGTAGGAAGTGACGATGAATGTGCGTTTAACGGGGATGGGTAAACCCAGTGATGCGCAATAATATTTTTTTCTTATTGGACGTTTTACGACCACCGTGAGCAACTCACTGGGCTACAAGCAGTCGCTTGTTCCTAATTTAGAGCCACTGGTTCCAGGGAAGGTAGATAGCCAATGCCTTAAGACAAACACAACATCCATGCTTCACTGGGATTCGAACCCGGACCCATCGTGGAAGAATGGTCAGTAGCCATCGCTTAGACCAGTTCGTCACCGGGGCGGCTCAATGATAATGATTCTTGTAGCATAATCGGACTGCTTCCGTCCAACCGTGCACAGCAGTTGCAACTGTTTAGAGTTTGGGCCCGTACCCAACCCGGACGTCACATAATTGGACCCGACCCAGACAAATCTGCGTTGAACTATAATATATATACTGTATATAGGGGTTTCAAAAATTCTGTCCTCAGTGGGGTTTCTTAAGTTATTAATATATGGAAAACAAACAAATGTACTAGAGGAACGTATAAATAATTTACTCTCTTACTTACAGTAAATATTGAAACCCTCGTCCTTCATTTGCAAGACATAACCAAACTGTTTTACACATGTTTTCAAACACATCTGGGAGAGTCAAAAAGCCCCTCCACAGTAGTGTTGAGGCTGTATTTCACCACATTTTGATGGCGCTACAGGCAAAATTTTTGAATTGAGCTACTTGTTTTATGTTTAATTCAGTTTTTGATGTTTTCCCGATAACATAGCAAGCTTCAAAATATGTTTTACAGCAATACCAATTTTCGCATTTTTTTTATGATTACTTGAAAGCTATAAAATGTTGATGTTTTCATCACTGGTGCTCAGGAGGAAGGAACACTTTTACTTCTTGGGACACTCTTCCTTCGTATTGTATGAAAAATCATTTTTCAGTCCGCAGGCACCAATATCGAACACAAAATTCAACACTGCATATTTTTCTTTGAATATTTTTTATTTGTTTGCTTTTCAAAAATAAAACGGAAATAAAACTGGGTTGAAATTGGGTCACGAACACCTTGACCCGACCCGTTTGACCCATTTCCATCTCTGCACTGTTCACCCACGTGGTGTCTAATATGGTCCCTTCTATCGATATGATGGAGCTGGTACTTGGACTCATAGGAACAGGAGGCTCTTTTCCAGTCACATCACCAGGGGCAAAGAGAAAAAAAAAGCCTTTGTACGTCAGGGAAGAATTTCTCTTAAGAGGGTTGAAAAGTTCGAAATCGCTGCCCTGGTGGCGCAGTGGTCTAAGCGATGGCCTCTGATCATTCGTCCGAAAGGGGTTCGGGTTCGAATCCCGGTGAGGCATGAATGTTGTGCTTGTCTTACGGCACTGGCTCTCTCCCTTCCCTGGAACCAGTGACTCTAAATTAGGGACGGGCGACTGCTGATAGCCCACTGAGTTTCTCACGGTGGTCATTAAACGTCCAATCAAAAAAAAAAAAAAAAAAGTCGAAATCGAAGTTTTTGAGTAATTTCTGCGTAAAAATAGAAAAATCCGAAACTGACTTTTGCTAAATAAACGGAATTAGTGACAACAGAAAAATCTGTCAAAATATACTGAAATAGAAAACGGAAATTTCGTTAAAAGACTGAGACCTACAAGCAACTTGGTTGCACGTTATTTTCAGGAACTTTCCGTAAATTTACGCCACTTATTTTTTACAGTTATAGGCTAAAACCTATTTGCCGTGGTTGAAATCAAACCCGCATCCTTCTTCTCCGGGGCAGAATGCTTTCCCAATTAAACTACACCAACGAAGTTTGTCACTGCAACTTTGCCGTCTTGACATGTGTTTCACCTCTACGGTTGGTACGTCACACATTGTATAAAGAAATTAGCTTTCTAATCCACCCCTAAATCTACAGCCATTCAAGAAACTGTTAAACAAAAACTTGTACATCATTACTAACAGCCATGCTTGCAATGATAGTATTTCTTTAGAGTTGCCACGAATTTGGAGAATCTTATTTACAAATAACACTCTTCTTTTCCAAGATACCGCTTGTCCAACTGACGTGATACTTCGTGTCTTTGAATGAAGATTACATTTGCATCTATTCAAGTCACTGTGCCACCTCGGTGGCGCAGTGGTCTAAGCGATGGCCTCTGACCATTCGTCCGAAAGAGGTCCGGGTTAGATTCCCGGTGAGGCATGGATGTTGTGTTTGTCTTACGGCACTGGTTCTCTCCCTTCCCTGGAACCAGTGACCCTGAATTAGAGACGGGCGCCTATTCAGTTGCTCGTGGTGGTTGTTCGGGTGGTGTTAAAAAAAAAAAAAGTCACTGCGTTCAAATTGTTGAAGCGTATTATTCCGTTTGAAGTTTTTTGTCTGCTTTCCTGGAAAAAGCCATCTGGGGGATGTACGAAAGATTAGAAACGTTTATTTCCATTTGTACGCCAATAAAACGGATTACTGATATAGTTTTACTATTTTATGTATAACTGGTGTACACTTTCACGTTTTTAATTTTTAATTGGTCGCATAAGTATATTTGAGAAAATTCTATTGCTGTTCCTTTACAAAAATTGAGCAAGATATTTTTCTATCTTTTTTTTTTTTTTTTTTGCAATGACTTTTGCTTATCAATACCGTTGGGTGACTCGCCATTCAAATGTTGCAGCGTAACCTACGAAAATAACAGCCACTCTTTTTGCTGTAATAGTGACAGGACAGCATAAAATTCAGTAGTAACGCTGCTTTGCATAAATACTACTTAACTGTTATAAATAATGGTCACCTGCCCTTCAGAACTTTTTCTTTCTTAAGGAGTTTAACGACCACCGTGATTTAACATAAGCCCTCGCCTCTGACCAATGGCCCATCGGGTGGGGACGAATTAGCGTTCTCATACAATAAAACGATCTCTCACTTTTTCCCTTTAATTATTCTACATAAGATGCCATTCGACTCTTTTCAGGAGTGCTGCTCGATGGCGAACGTGATTGATTCCAAATCCAAGTTATTCATTTACTGCATGCAACTTAAAAAGTTAATTATCAGTATTTGGTTAGCGATAGTTTTTTTTTTCTTTAAAATCATGGGAGAGCTATTACAGTTAAATTTCCATTAATGGACACCTCCGAACAACGATAACTTCCAGCCAGCGGCAAGTTTTGCTTAGTACATAACAGCTGCTGTACGATTGATATAAGGAATACCTCCGAACGACGAAACCCCTTAACAGCGGTCGACAGACAGCCCTGAAGGAGATCTAAGTTCCTTAAGATTTCACAAGGTTCCTTTGGACTTCGGATAAATACAATGTAGATAAGATAGGAACAAAGAATATTGGTTAAAGGAGTACGCCTTGGACAGGAGGGGCTGATTACGCCTGGTAGACAGGTATGTTTAGATGAAGAGAAAGGAGTTCAAGTTTTGTTCTATGCGAACCGAGCTCTCGTGTATGGTTCAATCACCCACTATGGTCTGTGGGAGTAGTGCTTGTGGCCGAAATGCTACCCGTTAGCTGAGGTATCTCTTGGTGATCCATGTGGATTTTGTTCCTGCTTACCGGAGCGCAACCAGCTAATTGTGCAGTTGCACACCCTTTCTTTCTTTCCTATGTCGTACCCTAGCCTTAATCTCCTAGCTTGATATATTTAAGAGTTGTTTAGGATCAGACGGCACTGTTTTCCTTTGTAGATGATTTATGTATTAAATTATTGTACTGAGTTTTATTCAGCATTTGAATAAAGCATTGCTTTTATTTTCTTTGCGCATAAACTTCAAATACTTTTTCTGCTTTTGTACAAAGGCAAGGGGCTATCAATGTTAACTTAGGCCATACCTCGGAACGGCCATCTCCAATCAACTGTCACTTTATTTCTGATCCGAGAAGTGACAGTTATTCGGAAGCTTCACTGTATTACCTTCTACTAAAAGTATTGGAAGGGCAGTGCCTCCTGACATTTTTAATCGAGATGAATAGTTCCGAGCTCCCCGATCCTGTCTCCTATTCATTGAAATACACGTGCAAACGTTTTATGAATAAAGATAAAAAAAAAACAGCTCTTTTTTTTTTTTTTTTTTTGGAGGAGGCTTTTAACGACCACCGTGAGTAACTCTGAACGGCTATTAGCTTTCACTCGTTTTTAACATGGGGCCACTGGTTTCAGAAAGGGGCTAGAGCTAGCACCGTTAGACTATACCACCCATGCTTCATATGGAGCACGAACCTGCGCCCATCTCCGACAAACAGACAGAAACCAGCGGCCTCAGAAAACTTGGCCACCGAGGAAGTCAACAGAATCATTCATCCAGTGATTCTCTTTAAACTTTTCCACAGGCGGGGAGGTTGCGCGTGTTTTGTAATTAAACTCTCTCCATCGCTTCAAGAATTTGCCGTCCTCAATACAACTCTTGCAATTTCCCTTGGTACATAACCTAGTTTAGGACATTTGGGCACCAGACAACTGGGCACACGGGCGATTGGGCACCGGACATTTGGGCACACAACTGGGCACATTCACTTTTAGAGCCATGAAATTCCCATCAGTAAAAAATTATAGTGTTTATATATTTCTCCCTACTTGAGCAGTGGTGTGCACGAAACCCCCCCCCCCCATCTCATTATCATTAAGAAATTAAGTAATATTTACGATTTTCTGTCTGAAAGACTGGGCGGACAGTTGGGCAATGGGCACCGGGCATTTGGGCACAAATGTTTAAGGGGTCGTATAAAAATTGCCGTTTCTTGGCCCTATAATGATAACTTGACCGAGAAAATGTTCACCGTAAGACAAGTGACAAATATACTTGAACTTGAGGAAACAAAAGTACATTCGTGAACACAAAAAAATTACATAGCACATTTCTTAAACCTACGGATTGCAACGAAACAAAGGAATTACAGCACAACTCATACTATGTTCGGAAAAGGACGACAAGATGGGATTTTTAATAACGCTGCACTTTTACTTAGGCACTAATATTTGCATAACTATGTCAGTTGTTAATATTTCTCTTTTACTTACTTAAGCACTAAATATTAATTACTATGCCTCATCCGTACGTCATTTTGACAGTTTTTATTCAATCGATGTTCTAACGTTTACCTATCAACTCAAGGTAAACATGTGTTTTTTCTGAGGCACGAAATATCAATTCACAATCCCTAGGCCTAGGCTTTTTCAACAGTTTTTGTTATAACCATGTCATATTCATAACGTTTGCCTATCAAGTCATATTGCGCTTTTACTTAAGCACTAAATATTATTTCATAGGACCCATGCCTAGGCCTTTTTAACAGTTTAACCTTACTGTATCAACTCAAATTAATAATATCCCGCTTTTATTTAAGCACTAAAAACGCAATTTTATTAACTTGAGTTAATACGTAAACGTTGAGAATATGACTTTGGTTTGAGCAAAAGCTATTAAAAATGCCTAGGCATAGGGCCTATGAATTAATATTTAGTGCCAAAGCAAAGGCGCAATATTATTAACTTGAGTTGATACGTAGTCGTTGTGAATATGACATGATTAGAACAAAAATTGTTATAAAGACCTAGGCCAAGGGCCTGGTTAATAATATCTAGTGCTTAAGTAAAAGCGCAGTATTATTAACTTGAGTTGATACGTAATCGCTATGAATATGCCATTGGTCGAGTAAAAACTATTAAAAAGGGCTAGGCCTAGGGTCTGTGAAATAATATTTGGTGCCTAAGCAAAAGCGGAATAATATTAACTTGAGTTGATATGTAATCGTTATGAATATGACATCGACAAAATAAAAACTGTTAAAAAGGCCTGGGCCTAGGTCCTATGAAATAATATTTAGTGCTTAAGTAAAAGCGCAATATTATTACCTTGACTTGATAGGCAAACGTTATGAATATGACATGGTTATAACAAAAACTTTTGAAAAGGCCTAGGCCTAGGGATTGTGAATTGATATTTCGTGCCTCAGAAAAATGAACAATATGATTACCTTGAGTTGATAGGTAAACGTCTGGACATCGATTGAAAAAAAACTGTCAAAATGGCGTACGGATGAGGCATATTAACTAATATTTAGTGCTTAAGTAAAAGATAAATATTAATAACTTGACATATGTTTATGCAAATATTTACTGCCTAAGTAAAAGTGCAGCGTTATTAAAATATCCCACCTTGTCGTCATTTTCCGAACATGGTATGAGTCCTGCTGTAATTTCTTTGTTTTGTTGCAACCCGTATGTTTAAGAAATGTGCTATTAATTTTTTTTTTTTTTTTTTGTATGCATGAATTACTTTTGTTTCCCCAAATTCAATTATAATTGTGGTTTGTCTTACTGGGAACGTTTTCTCGATTAATTCTCATCAGATTGCCAAGAAACGGCAATTTTTATACGACCTCTAAACGTTTGTGCCCAATGTCCGGGTGCCCAAATGTCCGGTGCCCAAATGTCCTAACCCCTACATAACCGCCAGACACTTCTTTTGTGTTCGACTGGGGTAATAATGCTGCGTTAGTTGCATTACAACACATTCATCCCAGCTAAATAAAAACTTTCTGCTGTTCAAGGAAAATGTAACAGATAAAAAAATTACAATCTTGAGCTATCAAAATATGGAAAAATTAATGCACTTTTGCGCAGAACCACCATATTTCCAAAAAAGGAAAACGAATGTATATGAAGATCAGGGAACAAAATTGCTCATGCACTGGAGTTTTTTGCTCTCATGACCAATTTCCTGTTTAAATTACCTGATAAATAATGTCAACTAATTCTTAAACTGGTGTGAGAAATAATTCGAAATAATGTAAATTCATGCGTAATTAAGCGCAAATGAAAAATGAGTAAGTGGCATACGCGTAGCTAGGGATTTCTGCGCCAGGGGTGAACCGTAAGGTGGCGCTGCCGATCGCATTTTCCACAATTTGCGAAAAATGAATCGTTTTTGCGATGGGAGAAAGGTTTTGGAGGAAATATTGGCGATTACCTTTTTATACTATCAGAACTTCACACTTTGGCGAAAAAAAATTGAATTTGGCGGAAACTTTCAAAAAGCCAGAGCAACCGCTGCATAAGTATATACACTGCTCCGCAAAACGAAATTAATGTCATATGAACTGTGACTGTTCGTGCAGCTTTTATCAACTGCTTCAGAGTTTGGACCTTCAATACCACATCAAACGACCCGAATGCAGCTTGCAGCCGTGTCTCGCATTCACAGTAATAATCGTAAAGCCCCAAGAGAATTTTCAACAAAGTGAATGAACGACATCCTCATCCTGAAACGTCCAACTAAAGAAAAACCATCCAACTGAAGAAAACCCGCAGACCCCATTGCTGTCGACGAAGCCAGTGGTTCTTCTCTAGTTAGACTATGCAACCTCCTCCTTCATTTCGGAATGTGAAAAACAAACATCCCTTAACATTTTGAAGAAGAAACGCAAATTTTAAGCTGCCAAGGCTACCGAAACAAGGGAAACATATTATAAGCAAATTCTGCAAGTGGACAAAAAACTGCAACAGAAACTGGTGCTAAAGTTCAATTCAAGTTTTAATAAAATTGCAAACTGTGGTTTTAGTGCCCTCTCTTGAGCTGCACCCGGAGCACCCCCTCCCCCACCCTAATTACACCTCTAGAAAACGAGTATACATGTGCGTACTTCGCATCATACAATGCATTGATTATGATACGCTTTCCAACATACCAGAAATTATTACTCAAGTTATGTGGATAATAGCTGTGGAATAAATCTCGCTCCTGTGCCCTGACCTTTGACCCCATTTCGATGATATTCAACAGAACCGGTTCAGTATACCTCAGGAATAGCATACTGAAGGTTTGTCGCAATAGAAGCAGTTTTACGCAAGTTATGAGAAGAAAAATGTTTGATCAATGCATCCTTCCAGTGCTTACGTATGGTGCAGAGACGTGGACCTTAACTAAAAGAGACATACAAAGGCTGCAGACAACTCAAAGATGCATGGAGAGGTGCATACTTGGTGTAACCAGGAGAGATAAGAAGAGGAACTCGTGGATCCGAAAAATGACAAGAGTGGAAGACATCATGATCAGAGTTAAATCCCTGAAATGGCAATGGGCTGGACATACTGCCAGAAGGACAGACCATCGATGGACAGCCGAAATTTTAGATTGGATTCCAAGGGACCGGAAAAGACCCAGAAGACGACCGCATGGGAAATGGGTGGATGAAATTCGAAAGTATGCGGGAGTGACATGGAGGAGACTGGCACAAGACAGACCGTTGTGGAGGAAACATGGGGAGACCTTCGTCCAGCAGTGGATTGATAATGGGTGACAATGATAATGATACACCGATGAGCAATTACATTGTTGCCACCCCTAGCTAGAGAAATGAGAGCGCCTGGAGACCGAACAGTGGCACAGATGAAGTTCACAGAACAGTATACAACCCGAGGACCGCCTTTCGGTTAGTAGAGTGTTCGGAGTCAGAATCGGAAAAGCTGCCGATTTATCAGAGTTCGATAAAGGACAAATTGTGATGGCAGGGCGCCTTGGAACTACGATCTCGGAAACGGCGCGGCTAGTGGGTTGTTCGTGCGCCGCTGTAGTGAGTACGTATCAAAAGTGGTGCGCAGATGGCCAAACGACAAACCGTCGTCCTCAGCTCATTGATGCCAGAAGGGAGAGGAGGGCGTCACGCATTGTTCACAGCAACCGCAGGGCCGCAGTGCGACAAATCACACACGGTGCTACACAGTGATCAGGGCAATGTGTCACAGCACACATTTCATCGCAGCCTTCTGCGCACGAGCCTGCTTAACCGAAGACCCAGCCGGGTCCCCATGCTCACTGCACGTCATCGCCAACAACGCATAAAATGGGTCATCGAAATTGGACCGTGGATGATTGGAAGAAAGTGGCCTGGTCTGACGAATCAAGATTCCTGGTGCATCATGTAGACGGCCGACCGCGGATACGCCGATTACCAACGGAGATTATGGTACCTGGATGCACTGTTGGGCGGAAACATGCTGGCGACGGCGATTTTATGCAGTGTGCTATGTTTTCTTGGGACACTTTAGGCCCCATTATCCCAATAGCACAATCCCTGGCAGCTGTCGGGTATCTAAACATCGTTGCGGACCAAGTTCATCCATTCATGGCAACTGTGTTCCCTGATGGCGATGGATGGATATTACCAACAAGATAATGCGCCATGCCACTCTGCCAGAATCGTCAAGGAGTGGTTCGAGGAACATGCTGGGGATTTTCTGTAAATGCCCCTGGCCTCCAAATTCATCTACTATGAGCCCAATCGAACATTCGTGGTTTAACTTGGAAAAGCGTGTTCGCGCTAAATCACCACCACCCCGAAATGTACGGGAACTGGAGGACCTGCTGTTGACATTATGGTAACAGATACCCCAGGATGCCTATCGCCACCTCATCGAATCGATAGAATGGCCGCTGTTTTGCGGGCTAAAGGTGGTCCTACAGCTTATTAGGTAGGTGGTCATAATGTAATGGCTCGGTGTAAATATTTTATATATTAACCCTTTAATCAGCTGGAACGAATTAAGTCGGGGTTAGCAAAATGGGCAGATATCAGCTAGAACGAATCTATTCGTCGTCTAAGAAATATGCCGAACGCGGCTGAAGTAAGTGAACCTGCGTATCAGAAATCATTGCTTTTCCTTTAGGCTTTTCATTGAAAGTGATCATTTAAGGGGATTGATTGCCATCAATGCTCTCTGTCTAATTACCTTTTCCGCTAAAAATGCTATAAAAATGGCGACGAAACTAAAAGAGGAGAGAAAAAATGTTTGAGTAACTTGTTTTTATCTAGTAGCATAATGTCTGTGTCAGAGAGACTTGACATTCCCAACCACTCCTTGGGTCACAGAGAATAAAGGATTGTACGGGAATGAGAATATAGACTATCAGACTAAGGACTTTAACAGGAACTATATCACCAGCGGCAAATACTGTATATAGTCGATACTGCTGAAATGAGAGGGGTGGGGAAGCAATTGATTTGCTGTAGCTTTCGTAAAACCAGGCCGCTATGTGAACATATCCGTTTGAAGACAACAGAAAATTTGGGGTATCGTTTGGTTCAGGTACATCAACCGCTTAGAGGATTGTTAGGAGAAAATAATGCGTTGTACTGAGAAGTATTAAATATACAAAACAATTTAGTGTTGTTCCGTACAGGGATTGAATTCTGGATCGTTGAACTTTCCATTGCTTTAGAACAGTACCGCCCACCCCAGAAGCACACACACACACACACACACACACACACACACACACACACACACACACACACACGCATTTATTTTGCAGCAGGAATGCATCAAACTATTGAGAGCTGTTGTTCTGGGATTATTTGTGCATTACGATAAGTAACATAGTAAATTTAACCAATACGTGATTGATATTAATTATGTAAAAGTTAATAGCTTTTTTAAAGAAATGTTAGATTTCTTTTTTTCTTTCTTTCTTTCCGGGAGGGGATGGGTCCTACTAAATGGTTCATTCAATTCATAAACGTTATTAGCTAAACGTTTCAAGCTCCGTTTTACGAAATTCTTATTTTGCACTGAAAAGTTTGATTTTTTTTTTTTTTTATTTTAGATCGCAAACTTTCGCACATTGCCAATTGATATCACTATTGACACTGTAACTGTTCTAGATGTAGGAAAGGTTTTAGCATAATATCACGGAAAAGTACACATTCAGTGTAATTAAAGGTAAAAAAAGCTTAATATAAATGTTATGGAAAGATGCTTAAGAAATAAACCATATTTCCCGGCGTCAAGGAAGCACCCCAATTTTAAAGTGCAAAATTTTGAGAAAAAAGAATAAACATAAAAATAAAGTCCCGTCGCTTTCATAAAGATTAAAAGCAATACAAATTTTACTTCTACATATAAAGAAAAACATTTCAGTCATCCATATACTCAAAGTCAAAATATTCATTGGTGTTATCCATATCACTGGCATCATTGTCATAATCAGGGTCATCAATACTGTCTGAAATGTCACTATCTTCAAAAAGAACGTTATCTTCTGTGCCATCTAACGCATTACTGATCGTAGTATAGACCACGTGGTTTATCGTAAATGCATACCAGCAAAAGCGACGCGAAGAAAAAAAAAACCAGTCTTCCCATGACGTTTCACAACGAAGGCAGTTTTGTTATTAATAAGGTTTACCGGTAAACATTTTACCATAAATAACCTTCCTCTGGGGTTACCGAAAAATGTAACCTTCGGTTTCCAGGACGCACATAAACTACTGAAAAACGTAACCTTCGGTCTCCAGGACACACATAAACTACTGAAAAACGTAACCTTCGGTCTCCAGGACGCTCATAAACTACTGAAAAACGTAACCTTCGGTCTCCAGGACGCACATAAACTACTGAAAAACGTAACCTTCGGTCTCCAGGACGCACATAAACTACTGAAAAACGTAACCTTCGGTCTCCAGGACGCACATAAACTACTGAAAAACGTAACCTTCGGTCTCCAGGACGCACATATACTACTGAAAAACGTAACCTTCGGTCTCCAGGACGCACATATACTACTGAAAAACGTAACCTTCGGTCTCCAGGACGCACGATAAATTTTCGAGACTTATTTCAGTAAAAAAAACAAAAAAAAAACGTCCACGACGCCGAGAAATACGGTGTATCCTAGTATGCATTTATTCTGAAAATGTAATTTCTTTTTTAGTAAATTTCTCTCGCCCTCTTAAAATCCCATGGCTCACATCCTAAAACGGAAAAATCGGTTAAAGTGGTAAAAATTTCACATTGTATATGCTAATGAAAATAACCTTTTTGTGATGCAGACATCGTATTTGGGTAAGAAATCTAGAAAACCTGTCGCGCGTTCGTGAGCTTTATAAATACTGCTGAAATTGCAGGACTAATACTGAATTGAGGTTTTAAAAGCCTATGTCTATCCTCTAAAGGATAAATTGCAAGCGTATACTGTTATTTTTATAGTAACCATTTGTCTGTAGTCACCAAAACGTCATGTCCCAACTGACTACGAATTTAACAGGATTTTTGATGCTATGCAGCTTCCATAAACCTGAATAATTTATAGTAATATTAATAATAATAAATATTTTTGAAAAACTAAACATTCGAAGTACTATTACCACCGCCATAGTTTAGTAAATATTTACTTTTGTGACTCACATATCTTTTCTTTCATTGGTTTCACGACAATAACATTCATTAATCCACCTACTTAAGCACCACTCAATGTCAGGAATTAATAAACCTTATTGTTTGTTGTGATTTAATTCCATTTAGTATGTGTTTAGTGGACTGTGGCTCGATGTGATTGTGACTGAGGCGAATAAATGCAATCTGTTGTACGTTTAAATAAATGTATACTCTTGGATCAGTCGTTTTATTTGACACCCACAAAGATCTTGGCATGCGGAAGATGCATAGCATAAATTATCTACAAAGAGTATCAGGGAACTCTCAATTTTTGTTTCGTTGGAGCAAACGACGTTTGTACAATCTGTGTCTCGTGGGAAAAGGGACGCGACAGAATGGAAAGGAAAAAAAATCTTATCTACGCTAATCTGACAAATTTATTACACTGTAGCTATTTATTATTATGGTCTCTCAGTGACATTAGAGTCTTCTCTTTTCAAGTGACACTCTGAGGACAATAAAGTTTGAAAAGTGTTCGCAGATTAGAGGGCGTGAAGAAGGTGGAACTGTCAATGACCATTCTTTGCGTAATTGGCTATGCCGTGGGTCAGTGCCTAGTGGTAAACAATCTTGTTTGAGAAGTAAACGCCTAGGTGATAAACCTCAAGCAGCTAAGGAGAGTTAATACTTAACGCCCCGCAGATAAACGAAGATGTCTTTATTTCGGCCTGATGGGGAATCGGAAGGGGAGGATAAAGCCAAGTGGAGAAATGTTTCATGTCGTTTGTAGCCTATTTGTGGGGGGCTGACAGACCTATAAGGCAGAAAGGGGGCAAGTTTGATGACAGGACGTCTTACCGGGCACATTGCATGCGTACTTGGGTGGGCGAATCGGGCTCTTTGTCTGTATGATGGCCAGTATGTTTGCGTGCTGCTCATAATGGCACAGGTGTGTTCTCTGAGTTGCCTCGGGGACTAATAGAGAGAATGAGGGGATGAAGAAAAAAAAGAATAAAAAAAAAGGGAAGAAGCAAAGTAAGAAAATGCCTTGCGGAAGACAGCGTGCCGACTCTGTAAGTCTGACGGGTTTGTGTTTTATGAGTCGCAATCAGCCTTGGTGGCTTGGAAGGTAGCGGGTGGGAGGTGAAGGGGAGTTCAACAGGGAAACTAGTGAACTCAGAAACGGTCTGATAACTTCGGAGGGAGGGATGTCAAGTGAGCAGTGGCCATGTGACTAGCGTCTGCAGAACGAACATCTCTGACCCCAGCAGGGATGAAACATCAGCATAATCTTTTTCTCTCTTTCTTTCTGTCTTTCTTTCCTATTTTTTTCTCGTCTTACTTTTTTTACCTTACTTTTAAACGCTTTGTTGTAAAGTTCCCACCACCAATTTTCCCCTAAGGAAACCTCTCCCTCCCCTCAAAAACTTCTTCTCTCAGCAAGCGTTCTAATTGAAAGATTTTCGGCGAAAGTCTTTCTCAAAAGTTCATGTGCTGTGGAATGTTGCACTAGCGGTGGTCGATTTTCTGGGGTGGGCATTTTTACTGCCGGCTTTGCCGGACCCCACGCCGAGCGGTCGAGGCAGAGATGCTAACTGGAAAAGGTAAGGATTTTTGCTGGCATAGGTGAAGGGTAGTGGATAAGTGCGGGAGAGGGAGGGTGTGTGCAGGGGTTGAAGAAGAAAGTTTCGGAGTGAGGTGGTAGCGTGAAATCTATTGTCGATTCTGAGGAATTGGCGGCGACTGTGTAAGGGAACTGAAGAAAAACTGCTCTACTGTTGGCGCTTTCATCATTGCGATCCAGCGCAAGAAGAAGAAGAAAGTTGTTGGGACAAGTCCTTTCAGTGTGATTTCACACTCATTAGAGAAATGTGGGGGAAACGGGGTTATAAGTGCATTTACGGCTGTCAAGAGTGGAACCATTTAAAAATGGAAAAGCTTTGCTGAAGATCTATGGCAGGCAAAAAGCAGCCGACGATTCAACGGAGGATAAGGCAACTGTCATTTTGCTGAACAGTAAGAAAAGCGAAGACCCCCAGCGGAAACTGGACACTATCCTTCGATTTTTCTTTTCCTTTCTTCAATGCTTTGCGCCTTGAAAACACTTCCTTCCCTCAAGTAGCGGAAAATCGTCCATCTAAATTGTAAGCTCACATTTTGTGCAATGTATAAAAATTTCGATCTATCTTCCCTTATGTTTGTGACACCTTTTTTGTATATATGTAATGTATTTTTGTAAAGTAAATTTCACACCGGAGGGAGATTATCAACCTATAGCTGCCCACATTTTCACCATAAGCTGCATATTTGCATTCTTCTTTCACCGTAAACATAACTTTGGTGGAAAGTTCACATCTTCCGGGAGAAAAACACACCAAACTACTTTGAATTTAAGCGCCACATCAGATTATTCTCCTGATAAAAAAATAAACAAATGAAAATATCCGCTACAGAAACACATCCGACGGCACTGATATACCTCTACCGATCACACTTTATGAAAGTATCACCTCGTCAAAGTATTCTCGACAGCGATATCTCCTTAGAGTCTACAACGGTGTTTTTACAGAAAAATGGTATGCACTGTTTTCAAAGAATACCTGTACAAAGCAGTGTCTACAATAGTGTCGCGAGGGAACATTGTCTTAAGATGGTATTTTTTTAAAATGTTATTGACGATGTCTTTGCAAAATATCATAGTCCGCGGCAGTAGCACACCACGATTTCCTTATGGGGGTGGCCCAAAGTATTCAAGATGCAAATAAAAATACTCCGGAGAATACATCTCCCAAAGCATTGGGAAGTGATAAAAATATTTTCTGCGTATTAACGTGTGTTTCCAGTAATCCTGAAAATATATATTTAAAAACATATTCAAATATATTTAAAAACAAGCTGCCAACAGCAAAGAACGAAGGACCAAGTGATACCTCACGGGAAGGGCCCAGGCCTCAGGGCCACCCCCACTGAGTACGCCACTGGGACATGATAGCATCTTTTCTGAGTATAATGCAGAATATGTGGAAAAGAACCCATTGCGTGATATTTTGAAAAACATTCCCAAGCAATACAGAAAAACACAGCAGCTCACTGAAATTACTTTTGAGTTGCGGGGGCTTCTCCTAAACATCACAATCTTCCACAATGTTTTGATCATTTCCCTTTAAGTGGTTTCTTACTTTACAAGAAAAATAGAGATTCAGTGGCGTAGCCAGGGGGTTGTTTGAACCCCCTTGAGGGGAGATTGAGCACTAATTTAGAGCGCTATATCACTATATTGACAAAAGTCACCGGACACCTAGAAAAGAAACACAGCGTAGCATTTATTGACATACATTAGAACGGTTTCGGTCAACCTTTTGCCTTAATGCACGAACCGACCCTTCGAGACATGCTTTCGAGAAGGTTTTGGAACACAGCAATAGGTATGTGCTTCCATTCAGTACATAATGCTGCCGCTAACTGTTGCTTAGTAGTAGGCCTTGGTTCCAAACGTCTTATGCGGCGCTCTAATTCTTCCAATAGGTGCTCTATGGGATTAAGATCAGGGCTCTGTGCTGGCCAATCCACACACGATACGGAATTATCGTCAAACCACGCCGTAACAGTCTTTGCTTTATGACTCGGTGCATTATCTTGCTGGTACCAACAAGGCTCGGTTCCATAGTATTGCCACAGACTTGGTAGGGCATAATTTTCCAGAATATCTAGGTAGACGTGCTGGTTAACAGGTTTGTCCACAATAACCAATGGGCCGAGACCATACCACGAAAAACACCCCCAGACAAGTACACTGCCTGCTCCAAACTTGACCGTAGGAACAGGACACTGTGGTAAATCGCGTTCCCCGGCTGCCGCCATACCCACACACGGCCATCAGACTGATAGATCGTGTATTTGGATTTATCAGTCCATAGGACCCGTTTCCATTGACCTACGGTCCCCGATAAATGTTCTTTACACCATGCTAAACAATAAGTAGCATTCCGAGTGGAGATGAAAGGCTTATGAGCAGCCGCGCGACATCGGTAACCCATGGAATGAAGTTCTCTGCAAATAGTACGTGTACATACCGAGGTTCCAGCATTTTTACTCACCTGTACACTGAGGTCTTGTGCAGTACTCCGTCGATTAGCTGTAACGACTCTCCTGGGGCTTCGACGTCCTCTAACACTGATTTTCTTTGGTCTGCTGGTACGTTTTGCTGCTTCAGGCACCCCATGTGTCTTCCACTTATTCAGTACATCCAAAACAGTTGACCTTGGATATGTTTAAATGCCTCTCGGTTTCTCTTATGGACAACCCACTAATATAGCACCCAACAATCTTTCCTTTCTCAAAGTCAGTTCTCTCCCTCCGCGACATTTTCACTCAACCTCACAGTGCGATAAGATCGCAGTCAGCTGTAGGCTTATTTTTGTACCGTTTGCAGCTGTACCGCGTATCTTAACAACGCAGCGGATGTTTTCATTTGCTTTTGAAGGGGTGTCCGGTGACTTTTGTCAATATAGTGTATGTGTGTATGCGGCTTTCGCCAATGAACCAAACCCACGACCTTCCCCCCTTAATTTCTGGCTACACCATTGCAGAGATTGTTACGTTTATCACAGGTTTAGCTTCTTGTGATCAGTTATTGACGCAAGGAAAAAATGTGCTGGCATTAAGAAGTGCGTCGTACGCTCACAGCCTTTCTTGAACAGCATGTCATACCACTAGTCTTTACTTGAAGCACAATCTACACATCCATCCGTCCTTTGAAGCCCATTTTGTACCTTTAGTTTTTTCCTTAAGAACATTCTACCCACGCATCTTTTCCTTACAGTGCATTCGAAGCCATCAATTTTTTGCTTGAATCACGTTCTGCACATCTAATCCTTCCTTGAAGCACCTTTTAGGCATTCAGGCTTTCCTTAAATCCCAGTCCACAGCTCCCGTCTACGAAGCCAGCTTTTTTATTGAAGTGTATTCCATACCTCATATTTTTCCTTGAAGGAAATTCTATACACCCATCCCTTTGTTGCAGTGCACTCCACACATTTCCACGGCTCAGTCTATTCCGGAGCTTTTCCTTGAATCACATTCGACGATCTTAATCTCTCTTTGATTGGACACTTAGCATTTATTTGAAGCACATTCCACATGTCTAGTGCTTCATTGAAGTGTATTCCATGACTCACTCTATCCTCAAACATCATTCCACAACCAGATCCTTTTCTGGAAGTGGATTCCAAAACCGTATCATTGATCTTGAAGCGTATTACAGAACCGGATCCATTTCTTGAAGCGCACTATACAATATTGTCTACACCGGAAAGAGTCACCCAGTGGTCCAAGCGCTGGTGTCTGGTCCATTGGCCGAGATGGGTCTGTGTTCGAATCCCGAGTAAGTAATGATTGGTCTGTTTGTCCTACGGTACTTACCTGGAGCCTCTGGCCCTAAATTAGGGACAGACGACTGCTAATTGCCCCCTGAGTTGCTCATTGTGGACGTTAAACCCCCAAACGAAATAAAAACAAAAAACGATCTGAAAGGCAGCGTCTTACAGCCGTCGTGTGCGAGTTTTGAATGTAGGACAACGCAGCTGGTACATAAAATACAGTTTTGTTTCCCTAGCTTAGGCACAGTGTGAGATCTAACGACTTTTGCTATTTAAACTGCCTTCATTTTGTTTTAACATCAGATATTGTTTCAACATTCTCTATTTTGCTTTAACATCTAATATTGTTTGGAACATGAAGTGCAAATGCCTTCCTCTGAAAAAAGTACTTTTCTTGCTTTGATCTTTCGTCAGTATTTTACTCTGGAGAAAGTAATTGCTTCCTTGTTTTATCATTACATAGTAAAAAATGTAAATGCTAAGTCTGAATAGATTAACGATGAGTTCTACGAAGAATTTCAATCTTCTTATTTCAGTGTTATCATCTTAAAGAAAGATTTCATCCCCTCAATGCATAAAACTTTACGAGATATTGCTAACCTTTGCGTGCCCTTCTATACATAAATTATTAGCATCAATATATAAAAATTTGTAAAAATAATTTGAATGAAAGCTCATCTTGCCAATTAATATTTTGAAATAGAATTATTAATTTTCCGACTCATTTCTGTTTTGTAGGGATAACATTTGCACACAGATTTGTACACACAGGAATTTTAGTTTTCAAATCCTATGAGGAAACTCAAATTTGATGACTGACAGCCGTTGCTCCTTTGCTGTAAAAATATCGAAATAAATAAATAAATGTTTAAACATCCTTCTGCAGAAGAAATGTCTCCTTGAGATTAAATTTAGAAAAAAGTATACTTCAAACAATATTTATTCAGTCCTTGTCATTCATGTGTAATACTTGGGAAAAGCAAAAGTACGGAGAAAAATATTTCAGGGTTGGGAAAAACGCCGTTTACGATTTTCGGGAACTCGACGGAGCCGTGGTGATTCATCGTGATGGATCAATAGATGTTATTGCAAAAGATGGGAAGAAAAGTGACGTCAAAGGAACACAAGAAATTATCTCAGGTCACTTCTATTAAAAAAATGTCAAAAGAAAATTTTTAAATGTTAAGGTGCTTTAGAGAAAACTAATGTGTTGATTGTATGTCTGGAACTTTCAACTTCTATCGAAAGAAACTATTTTCTCTGCAATTTGCTTCATTTACTGAAACATAATTTACTAATTCTCGCATTTTACAACATTTAATGCCAAAAGAAATATTATATTTAAGAATAATATGAGGTATCAAATGATTTGTTTTTTCTGTAATTCAAAAAAAAAAATTGCAGTTTCACTTTAATGTAGTCGATTAGCACTTCATTTGTTAAGTTTTTAACGCCGCATGTGTTATCGGAGAATCTACACTGTTAAAAATTTGTGGTAGGTTGCACGAAAAAGTGCTGCTGTAGCTGCACCACTTTCCTAGAAAAGATACATCATTGTGTGGTGGAAAGAAAATCCAACAACATGATGGAACCTTGCACTGTAATGTGGTGCAACCTTGTACTATAACATGGTGTATAGTTGAACCATGTTGTTGGGTTTTGTTTATACCACACAATGGTGTATCTTTTCTCGGAAAGTGGTGCAGCTGATGTAGCACCACTTTTTGGTGCAACCTACCACGAAATTTTTAACAGTGTAGGTAATGAACATTCGACACTGCAAATCGTGTCTACGTACCAAATTACATAAGAAACACACCATCGCCTTTTAGACAATTTTTAATATGAAATCTTTGAATTATATCACAACAAAGGATACTGAACAGAGTTTTCTTCTTTAAAATCCTTGTAGCAGTACAGCGTATTTTTTGTTTGTTCGTTCAAACACAGTCACTGGACATCAAGTCTAACAGTGAACATGATGACACCCTTCTTTCGACTTACAGAGCCATTGGAGGTCACTTCTGTATCTGAACCAGATGACGCGCATCACCAATGAGGAGTTTCTCGGCGTTTCATGAATTCCTATATGAATCAAAAATTGGAAAGGAAGTGAGACAAGGTGACACCATATCTCACAAACCCTTCAATGCCACATTGCAAATTGTCTTCCAGTCATTGAAAAACAAGGGGATAAAGATTAATGGAGATTATTGAACTCACCTTCCTTTTGCTAATGACGTAATCATTTTTGCAACTACCCCTTCTAAGCTGCAGATTATGACCCAGAAACTTGCTGACAAGAGTAAAGAAGTGGGATTAAAAATGAATTTTCAGAAGTTAAAACTGATGTCATCGTCATTAGTGTTCTGTCTTCTGACAGGCCGAACGGTAACTCAACAAGTTCTCTTCCTCCAGTTTTCTCTGTCCTTTGTTTCATGTACAATGCTTTTCAAGAAATGAAGACTTTGCGATTGATGGGGGAAAGCTTGAAGTAACCGATACCAAGTGAGGGTCACATTGATTATAAAACTTGGCTGAAGAGCTTTTAGAAAAAAAAAAACAGTACAGCTTCCAAAAGCAATATGCTATTTTATGTCTTGAAAGAAAAGTTTTTAATGAATGTATCCTTCCAGTTCTTACATATGGAACAGAGACATGGACCTTACATAAAAAAGATATACAAAAGCAATAGAACTGAAAGAAGCATGGGGAGATGCATACTTGGTGTAACGAGGAAAGACAAGAAGAGGAACTCGCGTTACGAGGAAGACAAGAACTGAAAGAAGCATGGAGAGATGCATACTTAGTGTAACGAGGAAAGTCAAGAAGAGGAACTCGTGGATAAGGAGAATGACAAGAGTGGAAGGCATCATGATCAGAGTAAAATCACTGAAATGGCAATGGGCTGGACATGTTGCCAGAAGAACGGACCACCGATGGATAACCGACATTTTAGACTGAATTCCAAGGGACAGAAAAAAGACCCAGAAGAAGGCCACATAGGAGATGGAGGGATTAAATTCGAAAGCATTCCGGAGTAACATGGATATAAGCTCAAGACTGGCTATTGTGAAAAAAAAATTAGAGAGACTTTAATCCAACAGTGGATTGATAATTGTTGTTGATGATGAAGATATGAATTAAGTATTGCTTCTTCGGTAACACAAAACTCAATACAGCTTGAAACAAATGCCGTTTGCTGAATAAGCGCGAAGCCTAATATTGAACACTACGACAGATTTGTGAGCGCCTCATCTGACATATTCGCTCCTACGCAACTTCGAGGCTCAATGACTGGTTTAGAGTTAACAACCAACCATCTTTTTTGTTTAACGAATAACTAGGGATAAAGAATTTTTATGTGTATTGAGATATATAAAATACATTGAAGTGCAAATTATTAGGAACACCTACATAATAACATGTTGGGCCGCTCTTGGTCTTCAAAGCGGCATCGATTCGATATAGCTTGGATTCAACGAGGTGCAGATATCGTTCAACAGGTGCGTTCATGCCAAGCGGATGTGATGGCGTCCGCCGTCAATTGCCCAATGTTCGCTGAAAGGACGTCGCTAGACTTTGAAATCAGGGTGGGCGAGTATTATTTTTACTGGGGCAAGTTTGATAGCAACTTTATTTACAAAATACTGAAATAAAGACTTTGTTTCGCTTTTTCTACAGGCTGCAAAGGTATTTTTGCACCCCACCCCCTCCTGGATACATACTCATTAATTTTGGAACTGTCGTGAAGTTTTTACACTTTATAAAAAAATCTAAGGTAAATATTCAGAATTTCTGTCCCTACACGATCTTAATAAATAACACAGTGATCAACATGAAGCTGGTCACAAAGTTAAAAAGGTTTTTAGTTAAAAACACATATGTACAAGTTAAAATATATATTCAAGATCTTTTGAACAATCACATTGTCCATCATCAGGATATCGATAAAAGAATGAAACGAAGCGGACAAAGGTTTATTATATACAGGCCAGAGTGCGTGAGATCATACGCATTGGCAATTGCGCAGAGTCATGGAGTTAGACGCATGATTGAACATTGACAGTCCAGAGGTGGTGGGGGTGGATGTGACGAACAAGTCCCTGATAGGGTACTAAACGGATTAGTGGTCTCCAAGCCAGTGGAATAGTCGTAGGTAGTTCGTCATTGCAACAGCGATCATGAAAATTATATATATACAGACTTTCTGCAAAAATAGTCTGTCTCGTAGTCCCCAAGGTAAAAAATGCATATGTTCTTTTGACCTTGGGGACTAAGAGACAGACTATATTTGCAGAAAGTCTATATATATATAACTTTCATGATCGCTGTTGCAATGACGAACTACCTACGACTATTTCACTGGCCTGGAGACCACTAATCCGTTGAGTGCTCTATCGGGGACTTGTTTGTCACATCCACCCCCACCACCTCTGGACTGTCAATGTTCAATCATGCGTCTAACTCTACGAGTCTGCGCAATTGCCAATGCGTATGATCTCACGCATTCTGGCCTGTATATAAACCTTCGTCCGCTTCGTTTCATTCTTTTATCGATATCCTGATGATGGACAATGTGATTGTTCGAAAGATCTTGAATATATATTTTAACTTGTACATATGTGTTTTTAACTAAAAACCGTTTTAACTTTGTGACCAGCTTCATGTTGATCACTGTGTTATTTATTAAGATCGTGTAGGGACAGAAATTCTGAATATTTACTATATTGTGTATGCACGAATAATTTTTGCCTAAAAAATCTAAGGTTTGGGGTCATTTTTTGCTAATGTTCCAAGTCCATCCATTTTTATTAAAATTAGAAAATCCTAAAGAGTTATATACCCGTATAATATACATGATGCATTGCCACCAGAACGAGTAAAACACATTGATTAAAAGAAAATATCATGCCTAGGAGAAAGTCTTAAAGCTAATGTTTTCATTGATTAGGGTTGAGGGGAAATGTTCAAGTTAGTATGATAACTTGCGCATTTCTCCTCAGCAGTTCAAGTTAGTATGATAACTTGCGCATTTCTCCTCAGCAGTTCAAGTTAGTATGATAACTTGCGCATTTCTCCTCAGCAGTTCAAGTTAACACGATTCCAACAAGCAGACAACACATTTCCCCTCGTTAACTCCTTTCTTTCAAGCCAGAAACCTTGTCTTGCACTCACCTCTTCCAAAGCAGTCGTCAGCTACGACCTGCTCTCTCTTTTTTTTTTTTATTGGAAGTTTAACGGCCACCGTGAGCAACTCAATGGGCTATAAGCAGTCGCCCGTCCCTAATTAAGGGTCACTGGTTCCAGGGAAGGGAGAGAGCCAGTGCCGTAAGACAAACACAACATCCATGCCTCACCGGGATTCGAACCCGGACCCCTTTCGGACGAATGATCAGAGGCCATCGCCTTAGACCACTGCGCCACCGGGGCGGCGACGTGCTCTCTCATTACCTTAGGGCAGGTTTAAGAACGCTGGTACAGTTTTAGTCTCCACTTTCTGTGTTGGAATCCCCTACTTAGTAGCACAAACAAGCAGCAGAGCAATTACTAATGACCTCACTGAATTGTTATTCACACTCTTCATTTGCCCCTGGTCATACTAACTTGAAAAAAGGCTTAAATTGAGGATTTGGACGAGTGGAGAACAACTGAATTTTCATGACCCAGTGGATGCTATGTTGATAACATTTTTACGGAGAAGAAAAAACGCACTTTCTATGGGGGAATACGTACGGTTACACGACGGAGAACACTCCCGTGTTCTTACCTTGACAAATTCCAGATGATATTTTAAAGTTAAAAAAATTAAAATATGGCACATCTTGAACTGGGTGAGCATGAGACTCTCGCACCCCTTTGGTGATGTCCTTGATGAAGAGGGGTCTCTGTTACGAATGGCGGTCTTAGTCTTATCCCACAACTGTTGAGTTGGGTTAAGATCTGGGAACTGCACGGGCCATTTTAGCACTTTGAAGTAACTGTCGTACTCTGTGACGGATCGAGCTTTGTGACATGGCGCATTATATTGCTGGAGATAGCCTTTTCCATCAGTAAACGTCATGTACATGTACGGGTGTACCTGGTGCGCAGTAATGTTGAAATACCTCGTGGCATCTAAATGCCGTTCCAAGACGAACCCCATACCATTACGCACATTGCCTACACCAGCTGATTCAGTTCACTATTTGCAGCAGGCATCCATCAATTCGTGCTGTCGAAGCTATATTCTGACCAGAGTTGGAAACGGGTCAAAAGTTTTGGGCCCGGACCTGACCCGGACAAATTTGCTTTGAGATATTAATTCAAACATATCATCATCATCATCATCATTATCAATCTTTTTATGGGTGAAGGTCTCCCAAACTTTCTTCCACAACGAACCGCCTTGGGCCAGTCTCCTCCATCCATCCATCTTCCACGTGGTCTTCTTCTTCTTTTGGGTCTTTTCTTATCCCTTGGAATCCAGTCTAAAATTTCTGTTATCCATCGGCCGTCCGTTCTCCTGGCAATATGTCCAGCCCATTGCCATTTCATGGATTTTAGTCTGATCATGATGTCTTCCACTCTTGCCATTTTCCTTATCCACGAGTTCCTCTTTTAATCTTTTTTGGTTACAACAAGCATGCATCTCTCCACGCGTTCTTTCAGTTGTCTGCAGTCTTTGTATGTCTTTTTTTTTTTAGTTAAGGCCCACGTCTTTACTTCGTACATAAGCACTGGAAGGATGCATTGATTAAACACTTTTATTTTAAGATATGATGACATGTTGCTCTTAAAAATTGTGTTGTTTCTTCCAAAAGCTCCCCAACCGAGTTTTAAGCGTCGGTTAATTTCTTCATCAATGTGACGAATGTAAATGTAGGAATTGGTTATCTTCAGCTTTTCCCATCAATCGATACATCTTCGTTTCTTATAAAAGCATTATGCTTCAGTTTGTTCTTCCGAAAGTTCATTTTTAATCCCATTTCTTTACCCTTCTCAGCAAGTTCCTTAATCATAATCTGCAGTTCTGAAGGGTTATTTCAAACCTCAGAAGGGTTCTTTGAAATATTTTTTTCTATTCAAAAATAAAACGGCAATAAAACCGGGTCGAAATCGGGTCAGGAACACCTTGACCCAACCCGTTTGACCGGCAAGAAATTGTTGACCCATGACACGTTTCTATCTCTGATTTTGGCCCATCCATCGGCGTATATTAATTGAAAACGTGATTCATATGACCAGGCGACCTTTTTCCGGTCCTCGAGGATCCACTTTTGGTGTTCCTGTGCGTAATGAAGATGAATTTGTTGGGTTCTTTTACACGAAGGGGACATCTGCTGTCATAGTATTCACATCAATGTGAGGGACACGCGCGCATGGTCCTCTCAATAATGCTGCCCTACTGCGTGGTTGCTTGACGCAGTGCAGCACGTCTGTTACCTCATGTTATTCTCTCCAACCCCCGTCTCTATAGAACATCGACCAGTTGTTTCCTCCCACATGAAGATCGCTGACTACTATGTTGTTGTTTGTGCACCACTCATCGTATTCCCTCAGCCGAGGTTTGCTGTTTCTCAGATGCTTGCACCGTCTCGCCTAGTTCCCAGTATCATGCACATTTCAAAGTCGCTTAAATTTACTAGTGTTTCCCATCTTGTCGCAATCTACTGTCTGCACTCACCTGAGTCATTTAAAGTGAGCTATTTATAACGCAACCTCAATGTCATATACGCGTTGGGACGTGCCTACCTTACTGGTAGGCGCCACGCCACTTTACCCCCCTCCCCCCTCTCCTATTTCAGCTGTCAAAGATCATGGCGAGTACAACCATCTAAGATTTTAGGGAACTTGGATAACTGCATGTGAATTTTTCGAATACACCGACATTTTGTTATATAAAATGAATTTTTCGAATACACCGACATTTTGTTATATAAAATGAATTTTTCGAATACACCGACATTTTGTTATATAACATGAATTTTTCGTTAAATTTAGTGTTTTGTTATTCTGTGCAGAGTTGGAAACGGATAAGAAATTTTGGACCCGGACCCAGCCGTCACATAATTGGACCCGACCCGGACAAATCTACTTTCAACTATAAATCCGAATATACATCATCATCATAATCATCATCATTGTCAATCATTATCAACCCACTGCTGGATGAAGGTCTCTCCAAGTTTCTTTAACAATGGACTGTCTAGGACCAGTCTCCTCCATCCATCTCCCAAGTGGTCTTGTTCTGGGTCTTTTCCTGTCCCTTGGAGTCCAGTCTAAAATTTCGATTGTTCATTGGTGATCCGTTCTCTTGGCAATATGTCTAGCCCATCGCCATTTCAGGGATTTTACTCTGATCGTGATGTCTTCCACTCTTGTAATTTTCTTATCTTTCCTGGTTACACCAAACACGCCTCTCTCCAGGCTTCTTTCAGTTGTCTGCAGCATTTCTATGTCTTTCCTGGTTACACCAAACACGCCTCTCTCCAGGCTTCTTTCAGTTGTCTGCAGCATTTCTATGTCTTTCTTAGTTAAGGTCCACGTCTCTGCTCCGTACGTAAAAGCACTGGCAGGATGCATTGATCAAACACTTTTCTTTTAATACATAATGGCATATTGCTCTTAAAAAATGTACTGTTTCTTCCAAAAGCTCCGCAACCGAGTTTTAAGCGTCGGTTAATTTCTTCATCAATGTGACCCTCGCTTGATATCTGTTGTCCAAAGTAAATGTAATAAATGGTTATATCCTGGTTTTCCCCCAACAACTGATAAATCTTCATTCTTTGTAAAAGCATTGTACTATAGTTTCGACTTCTGAAAGTTCATTTTTAATCCCATTCCTTTACCCTTCTTAGCAATATATTTCAAATACGTGGAGATAATGTAAATACACGATGTCATCGCTCAGTCCACGTTATTTTATAAACAACGCATAACAACTGAAAAATTGTTCATCCGACACAACTGGGAACGAACCCCTGATTTTTCAATAACTAGCCGAGTGCGTTCGCTTTACGTTACGGTGTCAACAATTCACAGCGCTATGTGTGGTTTATCAGTCAGCATCTGACTGCACAAATCCATATTGATGGGCTCAGCAACTGATGTGTCGCCATCTAGTGGCATTCAACAGAGCAAGCTGTTTAAGTACAGCTGATAAATCCAAAGGGCGATAGAAATGGTGAATATATTTCAAGTACGTGGAGATAATGTAAATAGACGATGTGATCGCTCAGTCCACGTTATTTTATAAAAAACGCATAGCAACTGAAAAATTGTTCATCCGACACTGCTGGGACTGAGCGATGACATCGTCTATTTACCTTCTTAGCAAGTTCCTAAATCATATCCTGCAGCTCCGCAGTATTATTTCAAAGATCTCCGAAGGGTTCTTTGAAACATTTTTTTTCTATTCAAAAATAAAACGGAAATGAAAACGGATCGAACTCGGGTCAGGACTCGGGAACACCTTGACCCGACCCGTTTGACCCGCAAGAAATTGTCGACCCGTTGACCCGTTTCCATCTCTGATTCTGTGAAGTGAAGGAAGTCTTCTGAGTGAATGTCTAAGAGAATAGCAGAAAGACGATAGTTTCGTAATTATAGTGTAAAAAGCTGAGATATATATATATTTCTTGTCAAGTGACAAACTAAAACTCATGAACAACCTTACGACAGCAAACATTAAAAAAATGACGTAAGTAAGCTAAAATTGCAAAGAAATAATAGTCTGTTAAAGGCCATGGAGATTCGCATCTATGGTTCTTAGTAATACACACCTTGGATAAATACCACTTATACAGTATGAACCTGAATTTCACTTCTTTTACTGGGGTTATCATCAACAGCGTCGGATAAAATCTACACGAACGGCGGCATTTTGTGGCAAAATTTCTGCCAAGCACTTCAAAATTTGCCCTCCCCCATACGTTATGTAGCCCCATTTCTGAGCTGCGGATACATTATGTGGCCCCATTTCCAGTTCTGAGCTTCTGTTAAAATAGCAAGTTGCAGTGATAAGCCTTCGTCGGTGTAGTTCAATCGGTAGGACAGTTACGCGACGCTTGTGAGTTCGAATCCCATTACCGGCAAAAAATGAATCTCCAGGCCGTGTGGTGAGAAAATGTGTGATGCTTCTTCCACACGTGGTCTGGAATTAATCAGAATTCCATCTTTTACAGAAAGTTCCTTCAAGCATGATTAGTCGGCTGACCTGAAAAAAACCTGCGATTTCGTGTACCCGCCTCTTTCCAGGAAATGATATACATGTATTTATGTGATGTACCTACCTCGGAGGTGACGCACATGTCATAGCGGCAAATTGAAGTAATAAGCCTTAGTCGGCTTAGTTCAATCGGTAGAACAGTCGACTCCGGAGAAATCACACTGTAAAAAAATATGACCGTTAATTTTACGGTTTTGGACCGTTAACAAGGTTGCCATCATTAGACCGTAAAAATACTGTTTTATGCCGTATTATTTAGGGCAAACAACCGTGAAGGAGCAATCGGGAACCGTAATTCTTACAGTTTTGTGCCGTATTTTTTATGGAAAATAACTGTGAAGGAACAGTGATTAACCGCAATTTTTACAGTTTTGTAGCGTATTATTTACGGAAAAGAACTGTGAAGAAATAATTAGGAGTCATAATTCTCACAGTTTTATACCCTATTATTTACAGAAGAAACAACAGTCAGGAACCGTAAATCTTAGTTTTCAGATTGTTAACCTATAGCAATCAGATATGCCTGCAACGCCTGTTTTTTACTATTCAACACGTAATATCACATCAGAAAACTTGAAAATTACATCTCACTCCAGGGCGACGTAATTTTGTTTTCTTATGTGATGATATTACGTATTGAACAGTAAAAAACAAGCGTCTCAGGCATATCTGATAGATACGGTAACAATCCTATGACCCTATCACCGGCAGAAATGGTCTTTTACGTTACAACGTACGTAAATGAAGATAGCAGGTAAATGATTGCTATTGGGTGTTCTTAATAATTTGCTATTTATGTGTGTGTCATCATCAACAACAGCCATTCTCAACCCACAGCTGAATGAAGTTCTGTCTAAGTTTCTTCCACACCTCTATGGCTTGAGCAATTCTCTAATGCATGTATGAACACCGTTTCTTTCATGGGTACAATTATCTCATTACCACTAAGTATGTATGCTTAAGAGCTCTTGATCATTTTGCTGCATATCTGATGACGCCCTTAGTTGTAAACCAAACAAAATCTGTAAACAGCTTCGTTTGGGCAGTGGGTCATGCCCTCGAGACTGCTAGATGATATCGTGCGACGCCCTACATCTGGTAGATTTGTTAATAAAAATACGAACATCTTCCAAAATACGATTCTCCTGAGTCTCCTAGATAAATTAATGTCCTTGTAATGAGAACAGGGTTTGATCCGCATTTTAACTTTTTCACTGGATGCTACACAACAAAAAAAGGTATGATTCCTCAGAATTTTTTTTTTTAAAAGAACTATGAATGTGAATGAATTTTCATTGGAAGTTCGGTATTTATATAAATTAACACAACCAAAGAGGATTTTCAGTGAACATATTGCGTTTAAAAGTAAGTAGAACTGGATTAGAGCATTGTCCCATTAGAAGATACCTGGTCTTTTACGTCAAAAAAATCAGCGTATAATTGGTTCAGATATTATTAGCACACGAAAGAAATTTTGAAAACCTTTGCTAAAAGCACTATCGGTTTTACCGTCATTTGCTAGTTTCGTTTCCCTTTTTTTTTTTTTTTTTTTTTTTTTTTCATTTCTTATTTTTTTTAAGGTAATTTTTTTTAAGTTAAGTTAAAATACAGCATATTGCTGTTTCAGCTTCTAATCAAAATCTGAAGCTCCTGGATCAAGGGACCATTTTAAGTCTAAAATGAAAGTAACACTAGTTGATAAAAATTGTGGAATACATCGAGAAAAGTTATGTTTGCTATTTAGGTCTCCAGTTATTGCCCCCAGAAAGAAAATTTGACTACCTTGCTAAAATGCATTATCGGTTTTGACGCCATTTGTTAGTTTAGTCTCCCTTTCGTTTCATATCATTTGTAAAGTAAATTCTTGTAACCTAATTTAATTGCCGCAGTGGTCGATTGCTGTGAGCTGCTGTAGTCTGAACATTTTCCAGAAATGGGCCTGGGTTCGAACTCCGGTTACGGCACGAGTGATACCTTGTCGTACGGCTCTGGTTAGTTTCCATTCCTCAAAACTAGTGACCCCAAATTTGGGACGGGCGACTGCTTTAAACATTAAAAGTTTCTGACAGTGGTAGTTTACAGTGCTCCCCTTAAAAAATAAAAGACGTGCTCATTACTGGGTGCGGTTTTTATTTTTACAGTGCTCAGTACATCCGCTCTTCCAGTGATATCCTGCTGTTATGATTTCGTTTCTTTCTTTGGCAAAATAAAACTTTCAAATGCTTTCTTTAAAACAAGAAAAAACTGCATTTTCAGGTCGACCTTGACTGAGAGCCTTAAGTTCTCTCATTTAGAAAAACGACCTTCCAAATCAGGATAGATATTCTTATTGTATCCCCAACAAAGGCAGCACTTATCTATCCCAAAAGCTGCTGAAAGCAATTGGGCGCGCGCGGTTCCAAAGTTCTTTTCGAGAATACTGTTCTGAGCGCGATGTTGACAGGTTTACATCTTTGGGCAATCGATAGAGAAACATCCTTCGATCCTCATTGAGAAATCATCACTGTATTGATAAAAAAAAAAGGGAAAAAAGTAGTTGATCGATTTGATAAGGTTCCCATTGACTACACAGCGCATTCCTTTTCTCATTCATTCCAGTTTTACGCCCGCAGTGGCAGGATGAATTCTTTCTTTTCTTTACACTTTGCTCACTGAATGTTCAATATCCCTTTTACAGTTCTGGTTTATTTATTTCTTCATCACAAATTTACTTTACTCAAAATGCAATAAATATAGCCGAGGTGTTTTTGGTTAACTACTACCGTACAAAAATGTTAATATGAAAATTGCCTAAAAATTTGTGTTGCCACTTTAGATAATTTTCTACTAGTTCCAACAGTTGATTTTGTGCAATACTTGATTGGAAAACTTCTGATTTAGTTGTTAATCAAAAAACCTGATTGATTACGGGAGGAATTTATAACGCTGATAACTGGAAATATTCAGATTCAGCCAATAGTCGAAAAGCCTGATTGACTGCCCGAAAAATTTGCAATTCTCATAACTGGAAAAATTCTGATTTAGTTGAAATGAGTAGTAAAAGAGCAATTAGTAACGAGAGCAATCAATGCCTATTGATTCCCGAGAAAAATAGTTCACCCTTAGTGTTTTAACTATTTTTGTACTGTTTGTTTTCTACTTTTAAGCTGGAATCAATTGTAAATAGACAAAGTCATCGCTCTATCCACGTTTATCTTTTAATAAACACACAGCAACCGGAAAATTGTTATCTGGACACCGCTGGGATCGAAACCCAAATCTCTCGATAGCTATTAAAAGATAAACGTGGATAGAGTAATGACTGTCTACTTACATTGTCCCCACTTGTTTGGAAGATTTCACCATGGAATCAATTGTAACGTGATCAGAGAAACAAGTTTACTCTAAGATGCTGGCAATTAGTGTGATGTTGGATGTCTGTGTTCTTCGGCGGAACGACCCTAGGCGCATGTAAGCATCAAGTTTACTTCTTTACAACCACACAGGGGGCGCTGCGTGTATTACTTTGGTTACACAAATTGCATTGGGAGTGGTTCTGCTTTGACTCTGTCACTGATTGAAGGAGTGTAGCCGATTTCATTGATTTTGGACAGACCCTAGTTCAACACTTGCTTATTTGTTTGGAAGTTGAATAACTTCGTCGAGAAACATTTAAAATGTTTGTAATTTTTAGCGCGTCTTTTGTAAAAACAATACGTGCTTATAGTATCACTTTATCCCTCCGTCAGGGACGTCGCTAGACTTTGAAATCAGGAAGGTCGACGGGTGGTCAAGTATTGTGTTTGTTGGGGCAGGTTTGATAGCAACTTTATTAACAGAAATAATTTTCAATGCTGTTTACTACCAGCTACACAAGGAATTCGGGGCGCAACACATTCCTCCACCCCCAGATACACATAGACATCTGGGTCTGACAAGTTATGCCACTAGTAAACCAACAGGATAACATGACAATGGCTTGTGGGTTAGTAGTGTATGACATAAGTGTTAGCAGAATATCGATTTCACTTTTTGTCTTGCTGCGAATGCAATATCTTAATTGCTTTTCGAAATTCTCCTTATGAAAACAGTACTATACTTTAACAATTTTTTTTAAAGAAAATGTTCTCTTTATGTGCTTAAATCAAATTTTAACACCCTGGCACGCACACATAACCCTTTCTCCCTTCTTAACTCCCTTCCTTCAAGGCAGTCACCTTGCTTTGCACTCCTCACCACCAAAGCAGTAGTCAGCAACGTCTCGCTCCCTCACTGTTCCGGTACAAGTTCAACAGCGCTGGTACACCTTTAGACTTTATTTTCCGTGTTGAAACCCCCTACTTAGCTGAACAAACAGCAGAGAAATTAGTAATGACCCCCTCTCAGTGAATTTCGACCCACCTTCCTCATTCGCTTCTGGCCATACTAACATGAAAAAAAAAAAAAAAAAAAAAAAGGCTTAAACTAAGGATTTCGAGGAGTGGAGGAAAATTACATTTTCCTGGACTTACCGATGCTATTTTGATTACTTCTTTACGTAGTAGTAAACAACGCACTTCCTAGGAGAAAATACGTAGGGCTACCCGACGAAAACCATGAGACTCATTATTACTTAGCAAAGGCCAGATAATATTTTAAGGAAATAATATTTTAGGTGGGCGGTACGGTGAGCAAGAAAATTTTCAATAAAAATTTAAAAAAGGGAGTCCACCCACCCTCGCTCTCCATTGGTGACGTCCTTGCCATCCGTCTGTCTGTGAACACCATTTCTCTGCGTCCGGTTTAAAAATCCTTTCTGCAATGGCCGGCACGAAATGTCTGAACGATGATCTTTGCTTTCCAGTCCTTTTGCGGTGCATAACTGTGCCGCTAGAGGGCGCAAATGCAGATGTTATGCAATTCAAAATACATTTGATTCCATGCCTATAAATATCCGATTTAATTTTTTTTTTCTTTCCTTCGATACCGTTTGTAACAAAGATTATTTTGGGCAGAGTTTCTTTTTCAAGTAATGAACGATTTTTCCGCTAGATGGCATTAGGGTAAATTGCGAATTCTCCGATACCTAGGCTTCTGACAGTTCTATTTGGAAAACTTTGTTTGCGTCCGATAGTTTCTGCTGGGAAACGTCCTGAATGTAATTTCTGACTTTAACTGTTTTGCCACTAGGGGAGTTAGTGCATGTTTATTTTTCCGATGTATTTACAATATCTGAGCTACTAAAAATTCGATTGAAAACGCCTTCGCAACCAGATGCCGCTGGCCATGAAAAACCATTTCTGTATAATTTTTACTTAAAATAATGCCCAGTTTTTCCGCCAAGGATCGTAGATGTATTTCATAATTTTATCAATATCTCTGCTTTTAACTGTCGGATTTGGAAAACTTTATCTTTGTCGGACCGCGTATCTGGTGCGAAATGTTTTGCGTATAACTTTATTTTTTTAAGCACAAGTTTGACACTAGAGTATTTTAGTTACGTTTCGATTTAAGCATGTTTGCAATATCTCTGAACGTCTAAAAACCCGATTGAAAAAAAATGTTTTCAGTCAGATACTACTAACTACAAAAACATTTTGCGTGCTTGTGTGCTTTTCCTGCCTAAAGGAATACACAATTTTCCCTCTAGGGAGGAGACGCAAATATTTAATCTGTTTTGAACGATACCTCTGCTCCAAAACGTCCAATTTAAAAAATTCTTCCAGCACTGCATAATTCAGCTGGAGGGACATTTTACGTGTACTTTTTTTTGTGTTTCGCAGCTCCGGCGTTAGATGGAGCTGTGAAACAAATTGAAAATCCCCTGTGCCTCTGATATCTCCTACTATGAGATACTTTTTGTGCACAATTTGTTAATTTTCGTAGCACACTTTATTGCTTCCAGTGGGATAAGTAGATATTTCTAATTCTGGATGTTCTATCGATTGTAGAAATGCGTTTTTTTTTAACCGTTCTATTCATTATGAATATCACTGTTCACATTACGTATTTCAAATTATTCGAAAATTTCGCTCCGTGATCTAAGCGTATTCTCTTTTTGGCTGAAGCTTTAAGTTTTCTAAAAATCTACTAATATATATATATATTTTTTTAGTAGATTTTAGAAATAATTTTTTTGTGTTCGAAAAAGGATTTAAATGCTCATTACAACCGAAAATTCTGTGTCATTTTTCTTGTTTCGTATTTAATTGGACCTTTCCACGTTTTTCTCTTAATCATTTCGTTATCCTCATCAACAACCGTTATCGATCAACTGTTGGATGAAGGTCTCTCAAAATCTCCTTCACAACTTTCTGTCTTGAAGCAATCTCTGCGAAATCACTACATCATGCTTTCGAATTTCACCTACACATTTTCCGCGTGGTCTTCTTCTGGGTCTTTTCCTGTCCTTTGGTATCCAGTCTAGTGTTCAAGCTGTCCAATGGCAGTCAGGTCCCTTAACAATATGTCCAGCTCATTGCCACTTGAGTGTCTACTTTTATAATGATGTTATCAACTTTTGTTATTCCGTTAATCCAAGAGTTTCTTTTCCCATCTTTCCTGGTTATACCAGGCGTGCATCTCTCCATGCTTCTTTCACAAGGTTCCCACGGTTCTTAAAAATCCTTAAGAGTCCTTAAAAAGGGCTTAACTTTTTTAGGGTGCTTAAAAGTCCTTAGTTTTTGACAAAAATTCCTAAAAGTACTTAAAAAGTACTTATTTTTCCAAACTGGCTGTACAAAATTCAGAAATTATGGTGTAGCGCTAAGAACTCTTGATTCTAATTGGCTATGTTGATGGAGATGTCAACTGAAAGCACGGGATAGTACGAGATAAGTAATTCGCTGAAAACAACGAAGGACCATGAGCTCTCTAAATATCGCATATCCAGCAGGTTTTATCTGACAAGTCCCATCACCATCCTTTGAAACTGATAACTCACTTTTGCATTTACCCTTTTTGTATACACAAGTAACAATTTTTCAATTATACCACGAGAAAATTAAGAACAAAATTGAAATCTTCGAAACATATAATTTTGACTGTGGTTTTATATTTAAACTGAGGTGATTAAGTGCAAAATTCAAATCTCGGACTTATAACTTTAACCACAGTTTCATAATTTATATACCCTTTATTGCATACGTGATTATTCTCTCAGATAGAAAAAAATGATTTGACCATCTGAACTGCCTTTTAAATTGCATTAAGTTCACCTTTATTACATCCTCATATGAAAAAGTGCTGCAAATTTTATCAGCATACTTCAGTTTGCATAGGTAAGTCATATGTAGAAGTATTTTATATGTCTTTGTTGTGCATACAATTTGGTAAGGTCCTTAAAAAATTGGAAAGGGTGGTGTTTAAATCCTTATTTTTTGTGGGAATAAGAGTGGGAACCCTATTTCAGTTATTTGCAGCCTTTGAATGTCATTTTAGTTAAGTTTCATGTCTCTGATCCATAAGTAGGAACCGGAAAAATGCATTCATTAAATACTTTTCTTTTAAGACAATTTTAAATTGCTCGTGACAATTGTACCGTTTCTTCCAAAATCTCGCCAGCCAAGTTTTGTACGCCTGCTTATTTTTCTTCGATATGGTCCTTCCTTAATACCTGTTGTCCGAGGTAAATGTAAACATCGATTACTTCTAAATTTGCCTCATCAACTTCCAGATCTTCAGTTCTCGTAAAAGCATTGCACATCAGTTTTGTTTTCTATAAGTTCATTTTCACACCCACTTCCGTACTCTTGTCAGAGGGTTCCTGGATCCTACTCTGCAGCTGTGAGGGGTTACTTGCAACAAAGACTATGTCGTCAGTAAATCGAAAGTGGGTTAAATAATCTCTATTAATTATTGATCTCATAATAAATAATCTCTATTAATTCTTGATCGCCTTGTGACGATAATATATACACTATCTACCAACAAATAATTGGACGCCTGTGATAGCAAAGGAAAACGAAGTTTATTCACCTTCAATAGTTGGTGGAGCCTTCACAAGTGGCGATTACAGCTGCGACCCTCCGGGGAATGCTCTCAACCAGGCGTTGTACGACGGCTAGCGGTATTTCCTTCCACTCGGCTTGGAAAAGACAGGGCAGTTCCTTCACCGATTTCGGATGGTGGGGGCATCCCTTAAGTCGACGCTCCAACTCGTCCCAGAGGCGCTCGATAGGGTTAAGGTCCGGGCTCTGCGCAGGCCAGTCTATTAGATTAACCCCATTGTCATCATACCAAGCCATAATGGAGCTCGCAACATGACAGGTGGCATTGTCATCCTGAAAGTAACATGGGTCCACCCCGTAAAACTGCCACAACGTAGGAAGCGCATGGTCATCCAAAATGGTGCCGTAGTTCTCGGCGTTGAGTCTACCAGGAATTGCGACCAAGGGTCCCGTGCCATACCAGGAGAAACACTCCCATAGCATAATTCCACCGCCGCCGAACTTCACAGTTGGCAGAATACATTCCGGCAGGAGGCGTTCTCCAGGCAGACGCCAAACCCAGACCCTGCCATCCGAACTGTAGAGAGTGAACCTTGATTCGCCGCTCCAGAGAACCTGTTTCCACTGTTCAACGGTCCACTGTCGACGTTCTTTGCACCACGTTAGCCGAGCAGCGCTATTGGACTTGGTGATCAATAGGTTGTGGGCGGCAGCACGTCCATGATAACCGAGCAGATGGGCTTCCTTACGGATGGCATTCATCGAAAGAACACTCCCGGATGCCTGTTGAAACTCCTCGCGGATGTGGCCCATCGATTTGGTGCGGTTCTTCTGAATTTCTCTGGCCAGCACCCGTCGGTCTCTAACTCCCAGTTTTGTGGGTCTGCCGGGTCGGGGCACATTCCGACAGTCACCTCTCATCTTCCACTTGCCAATCACGTAGGCCACTGTCGATTTTGTGTACTTCAACTCGCTGGATATGTCACGTATGGATCGGCCATTTCTGTGATACCCGACGATTACACCTTTCTCGAAATCAGAGAGCTCCGAACTGCGTGGCATCTTGCATGCGACTGGTTGCGTTGTTGCTTCCCACACGATATTTAACGGCGGCGGCCGTGACGTGTATCGGGACTGCAGATATCGTCGATTGCAGGGGTGTCCAATTACTTGTTGGTAGATAGTGTATATTAAGATAATACAACGTAGTATGTCACAAATATTTATTTTTTCAAGCCTTTGAGAAAATAAATATTTGTGACATACTACGTTGTATTATCTTAATACATAAATCTCTATTAATGTTTTATCCCCTTTCTTGCGAGTGCAACAATTGAAAGGCTTTCTGCAATGTGGCACTGGAAAGATTGGAAAATGTGATGTCACTTTGTCTCACTCGCTTTCCAATTTTTATAAGTGCCGTAGAACAGTCGAACCTTTGCTCTTTTATTTCCATATGTTATTAATAATATTAATGTATGCATCTTCAAAGATACCGCAGAATCTCAAAGACACTGAAACTGCTGGCAATTGCACGGAATCAAAAGGCTTTCTTAATTTTATTCATTCTTCGAAGTAGTTCTCTTAATACATGGATATGATCTATAATTCTATAGCCGCACTTGAATCCAGCTTGTTCTCTTGGATCATTTACGCTTGTGTATTTAGTCGAACTTGAAAATGCATGTATAGTTTGGTACTCATGTGCGCGCGAACACACACATACACATCCAAATTAACACATAACTTTGGTATCATCCATGGGTGTTTGATTTTCACTGAGAAATATTCTCAGAATTAAACTTTGTCATCATCAGCAAAGAAATATATAGGAATTAAAAAAAATTAATGAGTAATGTGAATCTAAATCTTGGTTACTGCAGTTTGTGTTCATTTTCAAGCGTGAAAATGAAGAAATCTAAATACAGTAGTGGCAGTCGACCATAAACGTTCGTCTGAGTGCTTAGAATGGATGTTGCATACATCGAGGAAACAAATTCGAATATCAGAAGAGATAAAGGGTAATGTTATTCATTTATGATTAAGCCTGTACTGCTTTGCCGTAGGAAAAGGAACGTATAGTCATTAAATTACGAGACAAAAAATCAGAAAGTTGAGTTGTCAACTGACCGAAAAAAATATTTAAAAAACAGGAAAATGACACCTGATTTTAGATTTTAATAAGTACGTTTTTTTAATCCCTTCCGACACGAGTAAAATATTTCGAAGTTATTTAAATATTCATATTCAATGGAACCCGTTAAAAAAATCAACTGGATTACTAAAATCGAAAGAACATTTAGAAAATAGCTGTATTCTCCCACTAGCGGCTGAAAAGTACGTTATGAAAATTGAAAATTTGTGCACAAAAAGTTTCTCGTAGCTGCAGGAAGATATATAAGAGACAAATGGATTTTCCAATCAAACAGTTAGAAGAGATATAGAGGAAAAACATGATATAACTTTACGCTCCACGTAACCTGAATTTTTTCTAATATTCGCCGAAAATTCGTATCAAACATTCAGACCAGAAGACTAAATTAAATTATATCTTTTTCCTTGTATTATCTTTAAAATTTTCCAGATTGCGTGAAGACACATTATTTTTTTCACAGAAGCGTTACATAAAGATGATATTTGCTTAAAACTTTCTTTTAAACTTGAAGTATTTTACCTGTGTCAAAAGAAATCATAGCTTTTTCTTCCAAGCTGTAATTTTATGTGATTCATTAAAATAAATAAACTTGTGGTAAAGCAGAGAGATTCCACTACGAAAATTCTAGAATTTAATAAAAAGTAAAGGCAGTTAATATTTTCACATCAGTAAAGGCAGTAAATATTACGTGTTACAAGATTTTTCCGATTTTTTTATTGATTTTATGAAATATAAAGTATGGAACTGATTTTCTTTCTCCCTCTGTCTCTTTGTAAAAATTACTCTTTGTCTTAACACGCTTTTCATCCCCCCCTTCTTTTTCGCAAAATTTCCTGTGTTCTCAAGAGGCTATTTTCGGATAAGTGAGCAGCAATCAACTGGCCATCTAACACAAGGGGTCACTTATTTCTCTCTTGGCCAGCGTAAGATTAGCATTCGGTCAATGCCCTTTCTTTCGTTTTGGCGCTTCGCCTACATTTTTGCGAGCAAAGTAGAATCTCACCAGTCGCCAAATTGTCTGCCACCACTACAGAGCTATTGTCCAAATCCGTGCGGCGGGACACAGACTCGGAAGATACGTTCTCTCCCTTTTAACCCTGTCTGCCCTTCAGGAAAAGAGTCAGAAAGCTGTGCTACCACCGAATACGAAGGACACGTGTCCCTTGTTAATTTTATACTGACGGAGGGGGGGGGATATGCTAACTATTTGAGAATATACTACAAAGACGACGCATCCATACAGGGTGCTCCCAAAAAATATTTTAAGGACAGGCTCAAAAAAGAAAAGAAAAAGGATTAAGTGTAACGGGATGGAGGTTAAAAGTGTCCTTAAAAAGTAGTACACATTAATTTTTTCTCTTAGATCAATTCCTTAAAAAAAAGTGTATGCAAGATGGCATTTTTCTCTTAAGCTGAAACAGAAAATGATTAGCCTGCGATTCCAGAATATACAACCAAAATGACACAATTCTGAGGTCTCCTCGCCGAAAATAGTCATTCTGCGGTATGAATCCGGGTTCGAATCCCGAGGGATGCATGTCTTACGGCACTGGCTCTCTCCCTAACGACACAATTCTGAAGTCTCCATTTCCGAGGGATGCATGTCTTACGGCACTGGCTCTCTCCCTAACGACACAATTCTGAAGTCTCCATTTCCGAGGGATGCATGTCTTACGGCACTGGCTCTCTTACCAAAACGACACAATTCTGAGGTCTCCATTTCCGAGGGATGCATATCTTACGGCACTGGCTCTCTTACCAAAACGACACAATTCTGAGAGGTCTCCTCGCCGAAATAGTCATTCGGGCGGTATGAGTCCGAATCCCGAGGGGTGACGCTAAATTAGGGATGAGTGATTGCTTTTAGCTTATTGAGTACTTCATAGTGGTCGTTAACACACACCCCCTCCACACACACACACCCCTCCTCAAATATTTATTCCAAAACTGACTGAAAAAGTATGGAGTCGCATAATCTCGCTTTTAATTACAACAATGAGAGGTTAATTCTGCTTAGAAAGTGGGTACTTTTTTTAAAGTTATGTTATTAATTTTCAAGTGGCTTGTATCTGTTTTTAATAGTGCTTTTAGCATAAAACAAAGTAATTTGATAATGTAATTGCAAGACGACTAATTATACAAGGTCTTTCCCTCCTAAAAAAAAAAGGGAAAAACTTTTTCAGCAAGCTGATCGAAAAGTGTGAGGACTCCAAATGTGACATTTTAATTGCAAAGGTGGGAGTTAAATTCCCACTTGGGGGCGGAATCACTGCTACCTCATCGAGCTTGCAGGTACAAGTGGTTTTGAGTAAAAATCTATTAATACAAGTTTGGAATTCTTTTTATCTGTATTAATAAGCCAGCCTTCCTGTGGATTAATGAATCAGGCGACCTCTCAACTAGCCGTCCTGGGTCCTTTCACGGAAGGTATAGTTCCTTCCGTGAAACTACAGGCCAGTTCAACAGCAATATATATCTGCGAAACTCCCACCATTCTCTATCGGAAATACAATACTGTTTTCCCGGCCTATGCACGCACGCACGCACACACACACACACACACACACACACACACACACACACACACAATCTGCTCTCATAGTAGTAGCACTGATAAAAAAATATTTCGCAATGGATTGATGTAAGCATGAAATGAACATCCATATACATTGAAATTTTATTGACGTGCAGTTTTGTTACTCCGTAAAACACTCCTTGAAAATTCTTTGTGAACAGCACAGAAAATTATACTGAAGATTTTCTATGCAGTTTGCAGCTTTCGTAGTGCACATTTTCCTTCTACATGACGTAACAGTTTCTTGGTTCACCTGCCGCAGATTAAAAGAGCATTGTTTTTTCTGTTTAACAAACATGAGCCTCTAAAATGTTTTCCATATAACTGTCGAGAGTGCATCCACCCACTTAATGTAAACTTCCTTTCGTATACACCGATCAGCCAAAACATAAAAAAACACTTCTACGTTATGCAAATAAACGCCCGTGCAGCAAATCAGCGTCACGTGCCAAGTCGCGAATGATATATACAGTATAATACCTACCTGGTCAGTAGAGGCCGCGAGTGGCCTAGTGGTCAACGTTCGTGACTGTCACGGAGAAAACGCCAGATTCGATCCCAGGCAGGTGCCAACGCTCGAACCACTAAATATCCGCCGTGCGTCGAATGGGCACGTTAAGCCGTCGGGCCCCGGGTACTGCCAAACCCCCCTAATAAATAACGGCGTCTTCCTCCCCTTCTTACCTCGCTTCCGTGTCACTTTCCTATTGGGCACTCTAGCCCAACTCTTCTAGTCCTAAAATCTTCCACATCTGGCTCTCTCAGTCTGGGGCACTTTAAGCCGTCGGACCCCGGGTACTGTTCCTTACGGTAATAAATAAGGGCGTCTTCCTCCCCCTTTCTACCTCGTTTCCGTGTCACTTTCCTATTGGGCACTCTAGCCCAACTCTCCTAGTCCTAAAATCTTCCACATCTGGCTCTCTCAGTCTGGGGCACGTTAAGCCGTCGGACCCTGGGTACTGTTCCTTACGGTAATAAATAAGGGCGTCTTCCTGCTTCTTTCTATCTCGCTTCCGTGTCACTTTCCTATTCAGCACTCTAACCCAAATCTCCTAGCTTACTGTTTCTAAGGGTTATTTAAGACCTGGGGTCAGGTCTTAAATAACCCAGACACTCCCTTTTTAAAATCATCTACATATGATACCATGTGCTCTCTCAGTCTGCATTTCGTTTTGTCTCAATATGGGAAAAGCAAAGGATTTACCTGATTTCGACAAAGGCCAGATCGTTATGGCAAGACGCCTTGGTAGGAGCATTTCCGAAACAGCGACGCTGGTAGGCTCCTCACGCTATGCGGTAGTTAGTACCTATCAAAATGGTCCGAAACAGGGGACGACACATCGAGCCGTCGACAAGGCGTGAGCAGGTCATGCCTCACTGATGCCAGAGGTCAGCGCAGGCTATCTCATCGCGTCCGCAGCAACAGGAGGGCTACTGTGTGTGACATTACCCATAATTTCAATTGTAGTGAAGCGCCCAACGTGTTTCCTCCAAACACAAAGTACATCATACGCTCTTGGATATGGGTCTGCGCAGCCGCAGACCCATTGGTGTGCCTATGCTCACATCCGTTAACCGTCGTCAACGTTTGTAGTGGGCACGTAATCATTGGCAGTGGACTGTAGATGACGAAGAGGCTGTCATGGTCGGACGAATTGCGTTTTCTGTTATACACCATGTCGACAGACAAGCTCGTGTGCGACGTTTACCCAAGGAAGCCTTCTCACCTGGACAGAGATGTAGAAGAACCTTAAGGCTGCTTAACGGCGCTAAGGCACTACTTTTCTAAGCTTAGCTGAGCTAAGGTACTTTTCGTAGTTAGGAGGTTGCAGAAGATGGATAAAGAAATTTTATAGATTTTCATGTATTCGAAAATAGCTAATACTGTGTTTTATATGATCATAGCCGAAATATTCGTACTGCAAGGATGAAATTATACCGTCGGACCACACAACAGGACATCTCAGAAATCATGAGAATGCTGTTTGTATCTGGGTATAACTTTCACCGTGAGCTACTATTAGGGCTATATGCCGTTGGCAGTCCCTGATTTGGGACGTGGGAGGCGAGCTTCTATCAGGGCTATATATTGCCGTTGGCAGTCCCTGATTTGGGACGTGGGAGATGAGCTACTATCAGGGCTATATGCCGTTGGCAGTCCCTGATTTGGGACGTGGGAGGCGCACCATCCGGGCTTCATGGAGCCAGACTTCTAATTCCCACACCTCTCACCATTCCGCCACCGGGACGGTGTAAAGGGAATATAAAGTCCATTGTCTAGAGACGGCAGTCCTCAAGATTATTTCATTTCTCGAAGAAAAAACTTTTGGAAGAAATTATGTAGCAGTTAAGGCTAACTGATATGATTGTTATGCGTGCGAAAAATATTTTTACATATCTCATTTATTTGCCTTGGTATCTTAGAAAAAAGGCGTATTAGTCATACTTAATTTGAGCACTTTTTAATAAAGGAAAGAAATGTTGCTTGTTAATCTCATCTATAAATGCGCAGTGTCTTTTAAGTAACGCTCTGTTATTTCGAACGATTTCAAATGTTCATTGTGATTATTATTTGAGTCACACTGAATAGATGTAACCAAGTAATATGGTTACATCTATTCAGTATGGTTACCTCTATTCAATATTAGTTACATTTATTCAGTGTGACTATATTACTAGGTTACATCTATTCAGTGTGACTCAAATAATAATCACAATGAACATTTGAAATCGTTCGAAATAACAGAACGTTACTTAAAAAACACTGCGTATTTATACATGTGATTAACAAGCAACATTTCTTTCCTTTATTGAAAAGTGCTCAAATTAAGTGATCAGATCAGATCATATATAGAGGATCTTAGGAAGGGAGTGTCTGACCCCAGGTCTTAAACAACCCTTAGAAATAGGAAGCTAGGAGATTTAGGCTAAAGTGCCCCAATGGAAAGTGACACGGAAGCCAGGTAGAAAGGTGGAGGAAGACGCCCTTATTTATTACCGGTGGGCCAGTACGCTGAGTCCGACGGCTTAATGTGCCAATCCGACGCACGGCGGATATTTAGTGGTTCGAGCGTTCGTACCTGCCTTCGCTCGAACCCGAGGTCTTCTCCGTGGCAGTAACGAATGTTGACCACTTGGCCACCCGCGGCACTCCTCTTAAATAACACGATGGTGATGTCTTCAACTAACTGGTACCACGAAGTTTGTGCACGTGTTGCCTTCTGCGCATGCGCAGTCCCGCTGCTTCCACCGGGGTTGCTTTGATTGCCAGCTACGGGCCACTAGTGGCGCTTGCTTGGAAGCCCGTAATTCACGGCGATGCTGCAGGGCCATCAACAACTTCCAACTGATGGCGCTGGATGTAGGTAAAAATACCCCCGGAGAAAATTTTCTCCGGGGGTATTTTTACCGTTTACCGATGGCGCTGCCACAAACGGATCGCTGAGCGGCAGATTTCAGCCAGCAGCGACCCATCACTGCAAGTTGGAGGCAAGCAGTTTTCCAACACCTTTGTTTTTGCTGGTGTCTCGTGGAAAGCAAGGCTAGAAATGTAGCTTCAGTCGGAACGGCCAAAAGAGGGCAGCCTGCGTACTAATTTCGTCTAATAATGCACTTGATAATCTCTGAATCGGCTTGGCTATAACGCAAAGGACGGCTGTGAGATGAGTTATGTTAGAACCTATCCGTAATTCAACTTACCAGAGCTCATTTAAGGGGGCAGGGGGCTGGACAGTATTTTAGGGGCCCAGTATTAGTGGCACATCTAGGATTACACTATGGGTTGCCGAATAAAAATACCGAGGAGAACACATTCCCAACATATGCTGAGGAAACCATTATTATATACCCGCCATATTGAAGTGGGTATCCCACGATTCTTCATGCATGAATCAGGGCTAGCAAAAAAAATGTAAAAATGCATGGTTGAAAAATGGACACCAGTTCATTTCTGCTTTATTATCCCCCTCCCCCCAGGGTTCAGCTTGTCAAAATGATATCAAAGTAGTGGAAAAAATAATATGATCCGAATATCATCATTCAAATGAATTCTCAGCGTATGAAAATTTCCCCCAAATACAGATGTATACAAAACATCTGTAATGCTTTGGAAAGATTTGAGGATGGACTGGGGGCTATACTATAATTTTCGCGGACTCCTCGTAAAAGAAGCGGGAAGAAATAGAATTTTTTTTCACAAGACAATTTCTTATAGTTTTTCTGTGCTATCTGAAAAAAAAGCTGTAGAACTCTGTCAATTCTTTAAGCACTCTGCACAATTCTGGGTCCCCTTGAAAATGCGGGGTCCGGTTCTCCTAGCCCCACTCTTAAATGGGCCCTGCAATTTAGAATAAAAGAATGACTGCATCAGGACAAACCTTCCAAAACGGTGTGTTTATTTTATGCGAAAAATGGGCTGGAGGCTATAATTATGTAAACTCAAAGTGCTCATGAGGTTGTTGACTGCAGTTACCATGGAAACTCAAAATGCTCATGAGATTCGTGACTGCAATTATTCCGTAAACTCACGGTGCTAATAAGATCCTTTACTGAAATAATTCTGTAAACTCAAGATGCCCATGAGATCCTTGATTGCAATCATTCTGTGTGCTTATAAAGTTAAAGATTCCAAATTTTCTGTCGTCTGTCAGTGCACATAGCACTCGATGGCAATTATTCTATCATTCTCATGAGATCCTTGACCACTATTATCCTACCATTCCCGTGTGTTCATGGGATCCTTATGTAGTGCAACTATATTCTTCGTATCAGTGATTAAAATTATTTGAAGAAAATTTACGTTATTGTATGGTATATTTTGTAGTTAATTAGCAGGCGTTAGTTATGTTGCTAAAAGTTTTAGGGATGCAGGTCAAAACGCCCTCAGGAAAAAATACCCCCGGAGAAAATACCCCCGAAAATTGAAAAGCGGAAAAATGCCCCCGGAAAAAATACCCCAGGAAGAAATACCCCCAGAACAAACGGTTCACTGTAAACTGCCACACAGGAACACTGATGTGTGGCAGTGTTCCGGTGTGGCAATTTACCGGCAACCCTGCCACACATCTTTCAGCAACTTGGCTACAAAAGTTCAAAGGGGGGGGGGGGGCTATAAAGATTGCCGTTTCTGGGCCTACATTGATAACTGAATTGGGAAACGAATTTCGCGAAAACGTTCCATGCAAGCCAAGCGAGAATTGTACTTTAATTTGAAGAAATAAATTGCCGAGGATCCGAGGTACACTTGGTGGGGAGGGGGGGGGGGCTCTACCCCAAAATGTTAAAATGCACGTAGAGCTGTAAACATTAGTACCATGTTTTATATAATGATTCTGTACACGACCACGAATTTTCAGGAGGGTGGGGTATCTCTTCCCTCCGTTCCTAAGAGCAATTCAGGGGTAACATCGAGGATACACTGACCGACTCTAGAGGTCCAGAATATAAAATTACGGAAGTTGGGGGTAGAGCCCTCCAAACCAAGCACCTCGTATCCCTCTCATAGGCTTCACCAAATTTCTGGGGAGGGGCATGCATAGTTTACCATTAAACACAACATGAAACATAGAAATTACGAGCAAATCCCTTACCTTGAAGACTTGTCTACGTTCTTAGAAACTTGCACCGCACCCTCCTGAAAATTCGTGGTCGTGTAGAGAATCATTATGTAAAGCATGCTTCTAATGTTTACAGCTCTACGGCCATTTCAACATTTTGGGGACCCCCCCCCCAAAAGCTCACGGACCTCGCGGGCGCTTCAAGAGGAACAGCCTGGCTACACTGACAGACTCCAGCGGCCCAGAATCTAATATTACGGAAGTTGGGGGTTGAGCCCCCCCCCCCCCAGTGTACCTCGGATCCTCGGCAATTTATTTCTTCAAATTAAAGAACAATTCTCGCTTGGCTTACATGGAAAGTTTTCGCGAAATTCTTTTCGCAATTCAGTTATCAATGTAGGCCCAGAAACGGCAATCTTTACAGCCCCCCTTTGAACTTTTGTAGCCAAGTTGCTGAAAGATGTGTGGCAGGGTTGTCGGTAAATTGCCACATCGGAACACTGCCACACATCAGTGTTCCTGTGTGGCAGTTTACAGTGAACCGTTTGTTCTAGGGGTATTTCCTCCTGGGGTATTTTTTCCGGGGGCATTTTTCCCGCTTTTCAGTTTTCGGGGGTATTTTTACCGTTTACCAAGTTTTAGAGCTTAAAAGTTTTCTGCACTGATTTCGCAATATTTACTGCAACGGAGATGATCGTCACTTAAATATTTTATTTACAAATTTAAAAAGGTTGTCTAAAATTTGGATCTAATAGTGCAAATTTTTTAGTAATTTGTACTGAAGCAAAATATTGTGCAATGTGTTATGCGCGACACTTTATGTTAATATCGCTATGAAACAAATGATGATTGTTTTATTAAAAAGGAAAAGGATTGCTGATCAGTGACGCAAGGCCTGTTGTTAGTGAAAGAGACATAACTACTGACCTAATTTTAACCGCGAAATCTACCTGTGAAAAATCCAATGAAGCTGTGATTTATCAGTACGATCAGTTGGGTGTGAACAAGTCTGTAAACAGACCATCCTCCTTGCGGGTATCCTAAGAAGGAATCCGATAGGGATTCCCCTTAATCCCTCTCCCTTTTCCTTCCCCCTCTAGAGATGCTGGAGGTCTTGCAAACTAGTGGGGTGGGTCAGTCGGTGGAGGTAAAGGTGACCTCTTGAACCCCAGTCATCACTTATAGCCACAGGACGGGTGGCCATGTGGGAATACGTCAGCCACACCCACCGGCAGCAGAGAAGGAGGAGGAGATAGTACGGCTGATCATCCTCTCTTTCTCTCTCTCTCCCCCGTACCCTCTCCCCTCTCCGGAGTATGCGTTAGGGCAACAGTTCACTGTCCACTCTCGAGTTCTGGAGAGCTTGTCAACAGATTGAAGTGAAGCGCTCTGTTCACATGTCATTTTTATTTTATTGTCCGCCTGGGAACGAAATTTTCTACCTAGCAGGACTCTTACTACAGATAGTTGCCGAAACAATTAAGGCAGGACCAATTTCTTTCAGCTGCTTTACGGAAATACTCCGACACACACAAAAAAGAGAACATGCAAACAAAACACATCACCTTAGGGTAATCGCTAAAAATACAACTGCCAAGATTTTCTTTGCGCGCTGAATTGCAGCAATGGGCCTCTCTCTCTCTCTCTCTATTTAGCGTGTTTTTAACACACCCATTTGTATGGCCAAAACCAATACGATAACTTATCGTTTTCTCTACCTCTCGTAATATTTGCATTTCTACAAGTCATACTGAATCAATTTTTACCACCCACATTTTTATCTATTTATTCAAAAATATGTACTATATTTGCGAATTTAGATCGTGATGAAAAAATATTTTTGCATCGAATGGGTGGAAGAAAATTTTCCACAAACTTCCAACTTTTCTAATTCGCTCCAATTATATAACGGTACCAATGTTATCAACTGATAAATTGAAAATTATAGTGATGGATGTCATAACATCCTCTAATTAAGAATGGAGCCTAAATATGCATATGTGATGGGTTCGTCAGTGAAAGTATAGAGAGTACGTAATGTTTCCACCCTTTTCTCTGGAACCATGGTGGACAGCGAACAGTGCCACACTAGTGTTGATGGACATGTGATAACGTTAATTTGGTGTTACACGAGCTCAACAATAAAATGGAAACAAATACCGTAAGACTCTGAGGAAATCTTTCCTAACATGTAACAATTTTAATAAGTAATTGGAAGTTTAGGTAGCCGTCCCATTGCCCGCGTGGTCTGAGGCGTTGGTCTGGTTTTTCGTCCGAGATAGACTGTGGTCCAAGTCTCGGATAGTAGCCCCAAATTAGGGACGAACGACTGCTCATACCCTTAAAAGTTGCTCATGGTAAATCCAAAACAATGTTGGAAATAAAATTATTGAAAATAAATTTAGTCCAACATGCACGTGCATAGATAGCCCCAGGGGATAGCGGGAGGCAATCTCAAGCCTGGTGACGATACTTAGGCCCCAGGGGATATAGGGGGGTCGGAAAAGTTGAAGGGTCAGTTCCCAAGGAGGGAGCGAAGTGACGTTCCCCGGACGGATTAGATGAATTCCAGACTGGTCAAGTGACCTTGGCATCCGCGGACAAGGTGAAGCTCAGAAGGTCTTCACTGGTCAAGAGGAGTGGAGTGCGTGTAGCGACAAGGAACAGACGTGGGTATTGAGTGCCGAGTATGACGAGAGAGAAATGAAATATGCCCAACGTTGACAAACGGAGAGCCGAGTTCGGATAGCGCCAGTCAGCTCAATTAGGTGTATATGCCCAGTGTTGAAAACCTGAAAGACATATGGAGATACCAGATAAGTTATTTTCCTTTTCCCTTTTATTGCATGTACTTGCTTAAATTAATTCATAACCCTATTTAGAGCACGTGGCGTGTGTATTGGTCATGATAAAACAATGAAAACCCAGTTAGCTAGGTAAAACATTTAGGTAAAGCATAGGAGAAAAGGAACTGGAAGAAAAATGAATCACTAAGCTTTGCACTTATATATATATATAGATAGATGTATGCAGAAATGATCGGAGACGTTATAGAGAAAAATCGTAATAAGAGTAAATTTTATGTGTAAGGTATTGTTAACGGCTGCACCCACGCACGTGGTACCTTAGTGTTCCTAATTCTCTCGTATTAAACTATTTTGATTACTTCCACATAAGATTCCTGGTTGTTTTCCTTATAACCACACAAGACATAAGTTAAGGTATGTGTAAACTAAGATATGTGTTTATGTTTCTGATTTCTTTCACGAGCGGCACCTTTACTCCCCCACCATTCCAGTGACGGGATAAAGGTGAATCACAACGCCGTGCTTTATTATATGCCAGTACATATAAGGGGCACGTTTTTGTCCATATACGATCACTGTAGAACAAAAGTCCCATAGTTATAAAAAGGCACAATAAAGTAAATTTAATCGGTAAATGATCTGTAATTGATGCACCTATAATTTGTTCATAATAATAAATATAACAATAAAATTAACACCTTGTATTTAACATTGATGACAGTAACACGTGTTCCAGTGAATAGCATTAACACGTGTGCCATTGTTCATAACTTTAACACGTGTTCCGTATTAGAATGTAACTTTGGTACCGATTAACGTTTGAAGATAACTATGGTGAATTGGTTAAATATTTGTTTCTAACATATGATTATTCTTATAATAAATTTGTTCAAAATAAAAGATATAACAACAACAACGGCAAATTAAAAATTTAGGGTAGGTACGTGATGATTTGGATAAGACCGAATTTGATATACGTTAACTTTTAAAGGAAATCATTAACTAGGAGATTGATCAATGAGTGAAATTAACTGGAAAATACAAATTTCCGAATTTAAATCAGGTTGTGCTGCTGTGTTTTAAACCACACTTTTCTATTATTGGACATGATATTATACAGCTTCTATTAAATTTTGGTACGGCTAATCGAGCAAAACACGAAAATGAAAGCGGGAAAGAAAAATAACCGGTTTGATTCTTGTTAACACCGTGCATCTCTTAGTCCTTTAGGCTGGTGCACTTCGTTTCGTTTTACTAACACCTCTTGCTCTACAACCGACACGTCCGTCTTAATTTATCAGCTCTTCTCTGCCTTCTCTCCCCCCCCCCGTTATTTTTATTTTTTTCTCTGCGAGCGAAATTATTGAGGGTCCTGCGGTGGTCGGGAACTTAAACATATGAAGTCCTTAGAATTTGAAGGATTCTACGCTGTACGCGCAATTGGTCACACTCAATAGGAAATAACATTCATATTCGAGATAAGTAGCCCATTAAATGCCCCATTTTCATAAAGGTATTTACCGGAATGTCGCTGAACAAAATAATCCACAATGTGGACGAAAATACGGTGCCGCGTAAACTTCCACATCGGTAAAGCTTCTGCCGCTAAGAAAACTGGTACACGGCGGGAAACTTCCACACCGGTGAACTCTCATACACAAGGGGATGTACGCAAATTGCGTTTCGTTCGAAGATTTTGTCAAAGTGTGGGAGTTTTCCTAATGAAATAAAACGGAAATGTACGAGTTTTCCTAGTGATATAAATGCGTGTGTAAGGTCACAATGACACAAGGTTTAAGCAGAAGCTTTCAGACTCACTAAATCTTGAATTGTGATTTTAATATTTGGCTTGTATGAAACATGCAATAAAAGCTAATCAAATGAGACTGCTGACATGAGACCTTGTAAGATCTTAAGCGACAACCTAAATAATTAATTTATATTTATAAACATTTTATTAACGCAAATGAAAGTTACTTAACGGATCATTTCTCAGCTGTTTACAAGGCAGCTAGGCTGCTGACCTTTTTAGACAATCTTAAGGGGACCAGTCCTGCAAAAACAAAAATTTTATGTACATTTTTTTTATTTCCCCCTACAGAGTTTCCTCAATCGAATGGTATACGACACATGAGCAAAGCAGAGGAAAAGGAGTATGACGCGGGAGGCTTCTAGTCACAGATATTCTTCGTTTTTTGCCTCCCCTGAAAAGTTGTGGTTTGGTACATTTAGGAACATTTTTCTCATAAACCACTGAAGATAATGGCTTGAATTTTTTTATACCTTACTGTATATTTCAACAACCACCTGAACTAGAATCATGACTAAATAATGTACTCAATTAAAACAATAAATACAATTGCTAATGAAAATATCAGTAAGATCGACAGCAATTTTGATTAATTAATACAAAATTAATTAATTCACCGGTTGCGATCATTCTAGTTCCGGTGTTGTATAATATGTTTAGGAAAATGCATGCCAAGTTTGCAATTGATAGACCAAGTCTATCATGAGAAACATGTACCTAAGTACATCGAAACCTCCCATAAGGTTAACATGCGAAGACTAAAAAGGGACTTGTCCCCTTAAGTTCCCATAAATTTCCAGATTGTAATGACATTCTGTCATTACGATCTGAAATACGCATTTTTATCACCACAAGAACTCTTACATTTCGTTTTAGTCAACTAAGAAAACTCCCACACTTTGACAGCATCTCCGAACGAAACGAAATTTGTATGCGTACCCTTATACACTGAAGAGCAACTGAATTAGAGATACCTATCTAGTAACGTGTAGCACCACCTTTCGCCCTGATGACGGCGGCGATTCGTCTCGGCATGGACTCGACAAGACACCGGAAGCGTTGGGAAGCCATACGGATCCACGACCCCTGAACAAGCTCCCACAGTTCACGAAGATTTGATGCAGGGGGATCAGAACCTCGAACATCTCTCTCGATGGAATCCCAGATGTGCTCGATGGGATTGAGGTCAGGTGACCTAGCTGGCCAAGGAAGCGAGGTCACGTCGGTGGAGTGTTCATCCAACCATTCGGATACAATTCGGGAGCGATGGCACGGTGCATTGTCTTGTTGCAAGATGAGGTCCCCAGTGGGATGTTGAAGACGCAGAAACGGGAGCAAATGGTTGTCCAGGATACCCCGGTAACGTTGACCTGTGAGGGACGATGTCACACGTACCAGGGGGTCCCATTTTAGTCCACGTAAACAGTACCCAGACGAGAATGCCACTCCCACCAGCTTGAAGAGTACCCTGCTGGCAAGAAAGATCCATCGCTTGATGTGGTTTGCGCCGTACTCGTATCCTGCCATCCGCATGTACCAACGTGAATCTCGACTCATCAGTCCAGGCAACATTTTCCCACAAGTTTAAAGTCCAGTGGCGATGTTCCCGTGCCCATGCTAATCTTTGCACCCTGTGATGAGCGGTCAGCAGCTGTACCCTCGTGGAACGATGGCTTCTGTACCCCATAGCGAGGAGATGGTTCTGGATGGTGTGGCTGCTTACACGTTTTTGTGCACCAGCGTTAAATTGCCGAGTGATTTCTTGCAATGTAGCCCGGCTATCCGCTGTTACAATGTGAGCTAGCCGACGATGATCCCGCTCATCCACAAGCTGTTGTCCACGGCAGTTGGCCCTTGCAGGGATGGTTTTACCGGATTCGATGTACTCACGGTGCACCCATGACACAGTGGCTCGTGAAAATCCCAGTGCTTGCACGACTTCCGAGATGGAGTGACCCATTCGTCAGGCTCCGACAATTTGCCCACAATCAAATGCGCTTAGATCCATCGTCTTACTCATACTGCGTCCGACTCTTACTGATTCCCGTCGCATCACTCTTTATACTGTCGGATCGCTGCATACGTCATGTCGTTTCAGTTTACAGGGCCGCCAACAGCGCCACATTTGCATAACGCCAGCTGTATCTAATTCAATTGCTTTTCAGTGAAGTATGCGAAGGTGTAGGAGTTAACCTGGATCCACGAATACACCTCCTTGCAATAAAGGATATTCTCTCTCACACTAAAAGTCCAAATTCATGTTGTGCAAATTTATCTTAATAATTTTTGCGTACAACCCCTCAACCCACATTCAAGCTCGGGCTTCTGACCATTCGTTCACGGGGACGGCTGTCTTCTTTTTATTCAAACTGTGTAACTTAACTGGTTTTTGTTTTAGCACGGGAGTCAAAAGTTCGTCCCGTTCTGAGCTACACATAATGCTGGACCTCTATTCCTTTCCGAAATGTGCACCGGCGTTACTGGGTACAGCGATGACGTCGAACACACGAGTCTAATGCCGTGCATTTAGTACAGAGCCACATTGAGTTATCAGATGAACAGAGGATGGAGGTCGATAAACATGCTGTTCGGATGCTCCTACTACATTACTGAAAAAGAGTTGAACGCGGAAGCAGCAGCGAGAGAAATTCAGTTGAAGGCGAGGACAAAATGGACAGCACGATAACACGAAAATGGTTTCAGCGTTTCAATGATATCAGTCATATCAGTTTCGAAGACAAGTCGAGGTCAGGACATCCAACGAACGCCAATACTGTGACAGCGAACAATTAGCAGCTGAGGTGGAGGTATTTCCAATCCACCAGCTGGGTTTTTCTTCTAGCCGCCATCCAATGATTCCCCACTAATTGACACCCCAGCAGGCGGAACAATGTGTCGCTCTCTGTCGCAATTTTGCTGTCAAATCCACAGGACGATAAGACTTGGCGTTGTACCGTCACAGGTGATGAAAAGGGATATTCCTACCTTAGGCAACGCCAGGAAGCACAACCAGTGGTGCAAAGAAGGCGATTTGAGAGGAAAGCCATGCTCCGCTTTTGGTGAAATTTTGAGAGTCCTGTGCACTCGGAACTCGTGTCAGATAGTCAGATTGTAGACGGGAGCCTCTATGACGATAAACTACAGAGTACAGAGGGTGCAAGATGCTCTGCACCAACGCTACCCAGCTCTCGTCAATAGGAAGCAGGCATTGCTGCAAGTCCCACCTCAGAAGTGGTCCGCCGGAAACTACAGGAACTGGAAGAGGTTGAGATTGCGGTCCATCCTCCATACAGTCCGCTTCTTGGTCCATCCTCCATACAGTCCGCTTCTTGGTCCATCCTCCATACAGTCCGCTTCTTGGTCCATCCTCCATACAGTCCGCTTCTTACTCCATCCTCCATACAATCCGGTTCTTACTCTATCCTCCACACAGTCCGGATTTTACCCCATCCGACTACCGCCTGTTTCTCTCCTTGGCCCATTTCCTACAAGGACAGCACTTCGCTTCACTGATGGATGTGGAATCTGGCAACACAAAGTAGCTGTTCTCCAAACCTACCGATAGTAGCGCCGAGAGATCGTGGCTCTGGTGGAACTCTTGCAAAGGACTAGAGATTACAGAATCAATTGAGCATGTGTGGCTATTTAGCATTATTAATCTTTTTAGCTGCAAACGGGACGAACTTTTGGCTCACCCTGGTAAACCGTTAAATTAAAAAAGAAATTGCACAAACTTTTCTCATAAGTTTACCGTATATGTTTTAGTACATCTAATGAAGGTTGTTTCTTCAATATATCTAAGGACGTAAGCGCAGTATTATGCCTTTCTGATCTAACATTAGTGTCATGTTCTCCCATGCTTTCTTATGCTTACGGTCCTTAGCATACCGACTGAAGAAGTGAGTGCTAAAAAGTAGACCTTTCTTTCTAGGTCGGAAATACTCTAACAATGATAACAAGAACTACGGTAAACGTAGTTCTTGTTATCTAACGCAGGTGCATCGGCAGAAAAGGCTTACATTTGCACGGCAGTATCCGAATTGGACCTCCGCTGATTGGCAAAGAATTGCCTTCTCCGATGAGTCACGTTTTCTGCTCCATCGAACGGATAGACGTTGGGTTATAAGGCGAGAAACATCGTAGAACCAACACTCTTCAACCATTGCTAGAACAACACAAGCTGGTGGGGGCAGCGTTACGGTCTGGGGAATATTTTCGTGGCATTCCCTGGGTCCACTCATTCCTATAGAAGGCACTATGGGCCAAATTCGTTATGAACTAATCTTTACATACCACGTTAACCCATACATGCTGATTGTCTTCCCTGGGGCGGATGTGATCTTCCAGCACGACAATGCGACGTGTCACACAGCTAGAAATGTCCGACAGTAGTTGAAAGAGCACGACGAAGGTTTCAAAGTATTTCGCTGGTCCCCCTAATTCCCCAGACTTAAACACCCAAGTGAGCATTTGTGGGACCACCTCGATCATGTTCTCCACCACGCACCCTCCAGCAGCTGTCTGATTCACTGCAGTCAGCATAGCCTGACTCTACATACCTGTGAACACCTTCCAGTACTTTATTGAGTCACTTCCAGCCCGTCTAGCTGCTGTCTGCGCCGTACACGGCGAATAATCTGGACATTAGCTGGTGGTCACAATAATGTGACTCGACCGTGTATAACAGAAGTGATGCACTGGGCTTGGAAAACATAAGGCGCAAGATACAGGAAGCAGAAACCCTCGATATATGTCACATTGTGATTATTTTTTCTTTGTTTGTGAGTTAGAAAATTATTTATTTGGCCTGGTGGTACAGATACGGTGGCAGGATAAACAGACGATTGTACAGTATTGACAGGCAGACATAAACAGTATATTCAGTTTGCATCGACAATGTACATAGCAAACATGGTATACAGTATGCCGAATGATCAAGTAACACATTGAGAGCCAGTGCCGAAAGAAAAACAAACATCTATGCCTTACCCGGGATTCGAACCCCTACACCTTCCTGGGCGAATGATCAGAAGCCATCGCTTAGATCACTGCGCCAACGGGGCCGCATGAGATCTTTTCATCACGAGTGACATTCAATGGACTTGGCTTCGAGTCAGTACTGACAAGAAAACAGTGATGTAGAAAAGAAAAACAATTATAACAATACAACGGTTGCAGATATATTAATTATTTTTAAGATGTCAGACATTTGTAGTATAATAGCTGAAAGGGTATTTGATCAGTAGGGTAAACATTAAACATGGTGGACTACCCAAACGCAAGGGAGTCTTATTCACTTCACGAACGAGGTGAACACGTAAAAAAGCAACGCGCAAAAGCCGTCAGTGACTCGGGCAAAATCTTTTTCGGAGACTGAAGAGGAACTTTGTTGAAAGACCTTGGGTCCTGCTCAGCGTAAATTCGAATGTAGTGAGTGATGCCTCTCACGGAAGTCTACGAACGTCATCTTCCTGGGTAGAATTATTCGCCTTTGTTTCATCTTTGAAGTGGCTGCAGCAATAATTAACCTCTCGTCTGTCCTTTTGGTCAATTAAAAGGAAAATTTTGCCACTACTTAGCGGCAGTGCTGGATGACGCGAAACAGACGTGACGCAGCCGCTTTTGCGCACTTAAGCAGATGATGACAGTGAGAGCTGCATGCTCTGCAGACATAAGAAATCTAGGGAAGTAATTGAAATAACAAAGCAGCACTTATTAAGCATCTTAAAGATCTCGCGACATGATGGAAATGTCAAAAGGCGTGCGTAATTTGCTTCAGCATGCAGATTCCAGTCAAAATATAGTTGGGTTTGTTTCATCATGTCTTGTGTCATACACAAGCATGCCAAAAAATAACGCGCTTGTAATATTACTTTGTACATCCGTCCGTTGATGCAACATCTTTGGTTTTTGTTCTTCTGGAAGCATTTTTTCTTCCTCCTTTTTTTTTTTTTTTTTTATCGGAAGGACAGACCTCAGTGTGCAGTTGCATTTTTAGGGAAGTAACTGTGCGTATTAATACCTAAGCATATGCACAGATGACTTACGATAGGCTGTTGCTCTTCTCAGTGATCGACGATCTGTGTCCTTTAAATTTCTTGGACTTCTCAGATCGCAGAGCGCATCTGCGTTACGCAAACAATCTTCACCGTCTTGCAACATAAATAAGAACGAGCTTTTTTCAGAGGGAGTTCGCTATTCCCGTGAGAATCAAAGACTATAAACTGTAGCTCGTTCCTAATTTAGGGTTGCTGGTTTCAAGTAAGGGTCAGAACCAGAGCCTGGGCACTGTAACGTGTACTCACAAGGGAAGCCTGGCACTCTCCAAAATTGAAGAAACGTGGCCAGGAGATAGTACTAAGGGCAAAACCCAATGGGTGTATTTCCGTTTTGGCCCAAATAAACTGACAAAGGTGAACGAGTGGTCTGAAAATGTGAAAATGGCCTTAGAGCACAAGTAAAAAAAGCATCTAACATGTGTTGCGGTGTGTGATATGTAACCCCAAATATCAGCTACGTCCCAATGATTCAAAAGAAGCTCATGTCATACAAAAAGCAACAAAAACCTTTATTACAGGTGTAAATGAATATTTGTGACATTGAACACATGACGGAAGCAAAGTAATTTGGAACAATTAGAACAACGCAAGATCCCAAAGTTATCAGAATACTGAAAATTGTCATTGATATCTGAAAAATATCAATGACGTTGAACATTATCGAAAGAAACGTCATCAATTTCACAGTATCCAATTTTTATCCACGGATATAACAATATGTTTTTGAATTTTTCCGACTGCCATTGATTGTTCATTGATACGTTCGATGAGTTTCTCCACTTGTGCTCTAAAGCTATTTTCAGACCACTCGTTCATTTCATTTGGGCCAAAACGTAAATACACCCAGTGGTTTTTTCCCTTAGTGCTATCTCCTGGCCACGTTTCTTCAATTTTGGGGAGTGACAGTTGAAAGGCTTCCCTTGTCAGTTAAAACATTCGTTCACCTTTGTCAGTTCATTTGGGCCAAAACGGAAATACACCCATTGGTGTTTGCCCTTAGTACTATCTCCTGGCCACGTTTCTTCAATTTTGGAGGGTGACAGTTGAAAGGCTTCCCTTGTCAGGTAAAACACTCGTTCACTTTTGTCAGTTCATTTGGGCCAAAACGGAAATACACCCATTGGTGTTTGCCCTTAGTACTATCTCCTGGCCACGTTTCTTCAATTTTGGGGAGTGACAGTTGAAAGGCTTCCCTTGTCAGGTAAAACGCTCGTTCACCTTTGTCAGTTCATTTGGGCCAAAACGGAAATACACCCATTGGTGTTTGCCCTTAGTACTATCTCCTGGCCACGTTTCTTCAATTTTGGAGAGTAACAGTTGAAAGGCTTCACTTGTCAGTTAAAACACTCGTTCACCTTTGTCAGTTCATTTGGGCCAAAACGGAAATACACCCATTGGTGTTTGCCCTTAGTACTATCTCCTGGCCACGTTTCTTCAATTTTTGGGGAGTGACAGTTGAAAGGCTTCCCTTGTCAGGTAAAACGCTCGTTCACCTTTGTCAGTTCATTTGGGCCAAAACGGAAATACACCCATTGGTGTTTGCCCTTAGTACTATCTCCTGGCCACGTTTCTTCAATTTTGGAGAGTAACAGTTGAAAGGCTTCACTTGTCAGTTAAAACACTCGTTCACCTTTGTCAGTTCATTTGGGCCAAAACGGAAATACACCCATTGGTGTTTGCCCTTAGTACTATCTCCTGGCCACGTTTCTTCAATTTTGGGGAGTGACAGTTGAAAGGCTTCCCTTGTCAGGTAAAACGCTCGTTCACCTTTGTCAGTTCATTTGGGCCAAAACGGAAATACACCCATTGGTGTTTGCCCTTAGTACTATCTCCTGGCCACGTTTCTTCAATTTTGGGGAGTGACAGTTGAAAGGCTTCCCTTGTCAGGTAAAACGCTCGTTCACCTTTGTCAGTTCATTTGGGCCAAAACGGAAGTACACCCATTGGTGTTTGCCCTTAGTACTATCTCCTGGCCACGTTTCTTCAATTTTGGGGAGTGACAGTTGAAAGGCTTCCCTTGTCAGGTAAAACGCTCGTTCACCTTTGTCAGTTCATTTGGGCCAAAACGGAAATACACCCATTGGTGTTTGCCCTTAGTACTATCTCCTGGCCACGTTTCTTCAATTTGGGGGAGTGACAGTTGAAAGGCTTCCCTTGTCAGTTAAAACACTCGTTCACCTTTGTCAGTTCATTTGGGCCAAAACGGAAATACACCCATTGGTTTTTGCCTTTACTACTATCTCCTGGCCACGTTTCTTCAATTTTGGAGGGTGACAGTTGAAAGGCTTCCCTTGTCAGGTAAAACACTCGCTCACCTTTTTCAGTTCATTTGGGCCAAAACGGAAATACACTCATTGGTTTTTGCCTTTAGTACTATCTTCTGGCCACGTTTCTTCAATTTTGGAGAGTTACAGTTGAATGGCTTCCCTTGTCAGTCGACAGAACATTAGAGATAGGGGTGATGCGCAGTTGACATGGGCATCCCCAGCGCAGAGTGGAACGCACACAAACCGAACGGAGGTGATAAACAGGCGGACAGCAGGGCTTCCAACAGTGTACCACAATCGGCTAACATGGGTAAATGTGGTCATGTAAGCGACTTTGATCGTGGGCGCATTCTCGGCGCAAGAGAGATGAGTCATCCTATCGCCCAAGTGCTAAGAACCCTAGGGTTTCCGAGAAAAACCGTGTCAAGGATGTACCACAAGTATATCATCGACGGACGTACCAGCGCTCAGAGAACAGGCGGTGCCCAACCACACGCCATTGATGACAGGGCTCCACGTAGACTATCCAGGCTCGTACAGACTGACCACTTGGTAACGGCGGCACAAATCACATCCAAGTCAAATGTCGGAGGTCCAAGCAGCGTCATCGAATCACACGATATCCGACTTAGAAGAAGTTAAGGCTCAGCGAGACGTAACTAGCGCCGCCATGTCTTAAGATAGAAGATGCAGTGCACAGAAACCAGCATACAGGCTGATGCTGGAGCAGACTGCGCATGCGTATTTCTGTTGACTTCAATTCTAGTAAAGAGCAGTCAGCCGAGCTAATCACAGCACGTGATTGTTACGTTCTCGGTAGCACAATCACTTCGCAAAATCGGATATGTTAGTTTTGTTACGCCAATCGGGTTAGTTAAGGCTTATGTTTGTTCTTCAGTTTTTCAGAAACATTTTCAGTAATGCCAAATACTATTGCCTGCATTTTTTACGGATCCTGAGGCCTTATTATTTGCTAAAATTTAATTTAAATAGTAATATTAACGCTTACAATAATGGAACTTACACCTTAGTATTATACAACTTGAAGTATTTATTCCGTATTGAATGGTGTAACAATTTATAAAACATACAACGACTAAGGGCCAAGCTTTCACACTCCGAAAGAGAGCCTTTTTCAAGGCCAGCGAACACAAGAATAATTTCGGGAACAACGATAATTTGATATCTTGGAGCGCGTATCTACTACGTGTCTAGGTGATATTGCGTCTCGCGGAAGGTGGTGTCTCGTGACCTATCTTTCAAACATTCTCGCTCATTTCCCCCTTAATATTGTATGTCAGTAGGATCTTCCACGCAGCCGAGAGTTCGAGGGAAGGGCTCACGTTGCAAGGATTGGGATGCATGGATATTTTGATGCTTTCTCTAGTCAGTGTTTCTTTGTAGTCAGTGTATGGGGCGATCATCTTCATGTTTTCCCACACCGGTACGGCGTCATATTGGGCTACTTCTTTACAAAGTGTTGCTTGTGTTTTTCCTGCTTTATTGTCCCTTATGTGTTCTTTTCCCCTAATTGTAAGGAATCTTTTGGTCATTCCGATGTATGATCGAGACAAGCCATCTGGATATTCCAATGGTATCTCATACACCCCAGCTCCAGAATTCACGTCAGGGTTCTTATGCGTATTTGTTGTTGCTCTGGCGATAGACATTTGTGATTTAATTCCAATGCGTAATCCATGGCGCTTCATAAGGTTCTTAAACACAAACGAAAATTTCGGTATGTATGAAATGGATCCAGCAAACTGCAAGTTGTCGACTCTTGTGCGTGGTGTCTTGTGGTTCCTCGTTATCATCTTGTGTGATATGGATCGCAGAGTCCGTTCCGAGAATCCAGCAGTGACCCCTTTGTTGATGATATTTGTTATTTCTCTGTCCCTCGTTTATCACACAAAATGATAAACAAGAACCAGAAGACACCACGCCCAGGAGTCGACAACTTGCAGTTTGCTGGATCCATTTCATACATACCGAAATTTTCGTTTGTGTTTAAGAACCTTATGAAGCGCCATGGATTACGCATTGGAATTAAATCACCATCGTCCATCGCCACAGCAACAACAAATACACATAAGGACCCTGACGTGAATTCTGGAGCTGGGGTGTATGAGATACCATTGGAATATCCAGATGACTTGTCTCGATCATACATCGGAATGACCAAAAGATCCCTTACAATTAGGGGGAAAAACACATAAGGAACATTAAAGCAGGAAAAACACAAGCAACACGTTGCAAAGAAGTAGCCCAATATGACGCCGTACCGGTATGGAAAAACATGAGGAGGATCGTCCCATACACTGACTACAAAGGGACACTGACTAGAGAGAGCATCGAAATATCCATGCATCCCAACCCTTGAAACGTGAGCCCTTCCCTCGAACTCTCGGCTGCGTGGAAGATCCTACTGACATAGAATATTAAGGGGGAAATGAGAGAGAATGTCTGAAAGGTAAATCACGAGACACCACCTTCCGCGAGACGCAATATCACCTAGACACGTATTAGATACGCGCTCCAAGATTTCAAATTATCGTCGTTCCCGAAATTATTCTTGTGTTCGCTGGTCTTGAAAAAGCCTCCCGTTCGGAGTGTGAAAGCTCGGCACTTAGTCGTTGTATGTTTTATAAATTGTTACATCATTCAATACGGAATAAATACTTAAGTTGGATAATATTAATGCTATTGCATATTTGTTTCACCAAAATAAGGAACGGGGGGATATCAGAAAACAACAACAAAAAAAAAACTGCTTTAAGCAAATAATCATCAGATCGAAGGAAACCATCGTAGATCAAAGAAAAGCTTCACTGCCGTAGTCCACTAACGTCTTTTGCTCCCGAATCTTTGCTTTCCGGCACAGCACATAATCTCTTAGCTTGTGGTGGCGCTGTTGTTGCCTGTTTTATATTATATCTACGAGAGTTGACGTTCTTCACGCGAAGCTTTATATTCTTTGATCGAATGAACGGTACGCACATGCATAAGCTGGGTTACGGGAGCCGACGCCCTAATCGTGTGCTACTTAGGACAGTACGCCCTGCCTAGTGCCAGGAACATCGAAACTGGACCGCTGCAGAGTGGCGCCTCGTCGTGCAGTCAGATGAATCCCGTTTTTAGTTGTACCGAGCTCACTGACAGCATGAGACCATAGCCCTGTCGTACCAGGTCGGATCTGTTCAAGGTGGAGGTAGCTCTGTGATTCTTTGGGGAGCCTTTTCATGGGACACATTAAGTCTCTTAGTGTGTCTAGAGGGGTCCTTAACCGCTACGCGCTACCACCACGAGCTGGCTGGTCACCAACACGCTTTCATGGCCTTCCGGCATCCTACCACCGATGCTCTGTTCCAGCAAGGCAATGCGCCACCCCACCAAATTGAAACCACCAAACACGGCTCCAGGCACACTCGTTTCAGTTTAGAACCATCCAGTGGCCCTCAAAGTCCCCGGATTTAAACCCTGTTGAAGCTATCTGTAATGACGTGGAGCGGAACATCAGATCCGTGGATCCTGGACCGACAAACTTACTAACACTTGATGATAAGATACGTACAAAGTTTTATATCAGGCTTCATTCAGTCTTAACGGTTTTGGGCACAACCGCAAAGTAAACAAAAAGAGGCTCTACGTGAGAAACAGCTAGACAGCACTGACGTTCATTTCGCAAATCCCTTCTCTGACGTTTTCTTAACGTCCCTTCTCTGACGTTCATCCTTCACACTTCACCCTCTCATATGATCGCAATAGATGTAGTTTGATTTGGATAACACACTTTTAACTACCTTGCCATAATTTACGTACCGACTACAGAGTCATATAACAGAAAAAAATAGAACAAATTTATATGATATATTCAAAGAATTCGGAATTCCTCAAAAATTTAAAAACATGATTAAAAATCACTCCGATTATGCACAGGAACTCGTTACAGCTGTGTGTGTGTGTGTGTGTGTGTTAATTTCGCTGTAGGGAAATCCAACTTCTCTCATCCCAACAATCCTTTCCTCGCTCAAAGTCCTTCGGATGTTCATAATGCGACCTTTCTTTGGCGACGAGACATAGCGTGACACAAGAAACACCCTCTCGATTCAATGTCGGCTCTTTACTGATTGCAACATTTCGTTTGGTCCAGCTCTTTATACACAAGACCGGACAGTTCAGAAAGTGCTGCTCCGAAACCGCAAGCGCATTTTCACTGATATTTTAATCATTTGTATGTCCCAACCTGTTGTACGTATCCTGTAAGTTTCAAGCTAATAACAGCAGTCTTTCATAGTTTTGCAATTTTCACAAACAGTAGTATATGTTGTCTAAGGTAAATGTAGGCATTGGTTACTTCTATTGTAGAATTGCTATACCAATCGTCACTTTTAGAAAAAGAATCGTACATCAGTTTTGTTTTCTGTCAGTTCCTTTTTAATCCCACTTCTTGTTGTCAGCAAGTTCCTACTTACATTTTGAAGTCCCTTTTATTTCTGTGATTAGCACATCATAGCTGCACAATGACGATTGTAATTCACTGCACAACAATAAAGGCTGATATCAACATGCACTTTACACAATATCAAGACGTTATCTACTTGCGTTCAACAAATCGTTAACTCAAGAGATACTGCCAGTGGCGTAGGAACGCTTTTGATTTAGGGGGGTACAAGCTCATGAACCTTACATCTCGAGGATTAAGCCATCTATGGATGACCCCTCCGAATTTTTTTTTTTTTTGGGGGGTAGTATATTAGAGTTTTTATAAAATACGTATACTGATCAGGAATTCATCCAAATGAACATTGTTATCATCATATTATTATTAATTATTACCATTATTATTTTTATTGCTGACAAAAAGTTCACATTATTAATTTCTTATCAGAAAATGAATGGAGAAGTTTTTTTTTTTTTGTGTGTTCTCTCTTGTTAATTTTTGTAATTTTTTTTTCCGTTAAAATATTGAGCAGGGACAAGTCAACATTAGGATGAATTTCTGTCAGCAGGGTTTGGAAAAGAGGGATTTCTCAGGAAATGTTATATAACTCTTTACAAGAACGAATTAAATTTCTTATCATTTTTGTTTACGTTAATAAAGTAAAACCGCAGTAAGATAAAAACTGCTCTAGTACCATTGAAGCATTATGAAGTCTATATTAAAAACTTTGAACGATACATAGGCTGACAATTGATGTAAAAAGCACATTGGTCTGGTGCAAAGCTAAATGGTGGTGGAGATATCGTGAAATTGGAGTTCTATGAGTGGTATGTGAAATCCGTAATGCACTTGTTGTATTGCTACAGATCTTAAGACAGAAAACAACTTTAGTGCCGGGGCTGCGGGCGCTGAAATGTCCACTTGGGCATTAAATTTTTTTTTTATAGTGCAGAAAGGACGACCTGATCAAGATGCATGGAATTTTAAGAGAAAAGAAACACTGATCACAAGTTTGTTATCTTTTTTTTTTTTTTTTTTTTTTTTTTTTTTGGAGGTTTAACGACCACCGTGAGCAACTCAATGGGCTATAAGCAGTCGCCCGTCCCTAATTTAGGGTCACTGGTTCCAGGGAAGGGAAAGAGCCAGTGCCGTAAGACAAACACAACATCCATGCCTGACCGGGATTCGAACCCGGACCCCTTACGGACGAATGATCAGGGCCAACGCCTTAGACCACTGCGCCACAGGGGCGGCAAGTTTGTTATCAAGCCCTAACATATGCTGTTTGAAGTTATTAACAAAAACCTCGCACTCGTCGTTTCCCTGCAGAACTAATTTGCTGGAATTTCCCAGATGGTTGGCCAGTTTTTGGTGGATGAAAAAGCCTCCCACTACAAGTTTCGGATATAAAAAAAAACAGATGACCCGTGATATTTCTTTGAAAAAAAAGAGAATAAAAAATAAGTAGCATATCAATTTTACAGTTCACTCTTTATGTATGATTGGTGTGTGTTTTCTCATATCTGGGGGTACAGTAGATATTAATGTACCCCTTTCTAAAATTTGGGGTGTACATTGTACCCCTATATCCCCCCCGTTCCTACGCCACTGGATACTGCCTTCCAGAGGTGTACGTCAGAAAGTTATATTGCATTTACCTCTATATCTTTGCTTCTATTGTTCGATTTGAAAAATTCCTTTTGCTTGGGATATTTTCCTCTAAACAGAAGAATTTTTGATTTTTTTCTTTGTAATGCACATTTCTGCCGCTAGTGGGCGTCAGTCGCTATTTATATTTTTCAAATGTTAACCTGTTCTAGGAATTTGTTGAAAAATATTCTTGTAATTGGTTCAGTTCGCGATAAATAACATCGCGCACATATTGTATACTTTAAATAGTGTTTATTTCTTTCCGCTAAATGGCATAAATGTATTTTTCTTTTCGCTGATTTTCTGAAAAATTATTTTTGTGCCGAATGGGATTTAAAAGATGTGGCCATTACTCCCGAGAATTTTTTGACAACTTTCTCGTTTAAACTCCTTCTTCATGAGGAATTTTCACTACCAAGTGGATTTCCTCGATCATATAGTTCAGATAGAGTCTTCCTCCACTTCTCTCTATCCAAGGCCATCACTTCATCCAGTCCATTATTTTTTAGACTTGATTTAATCTCCTCCATCCACTTTTTCCTTGGTCTTCCTCTTTCCCGGAGCCTTCCACTCCATCAGAATTTTTCAAAGTCTTTTTGATGACATTCTCCTTAGGTGGCCGAACCATTGTAATCTCAGCATCTCAATAGTTTGAAGAATGTCTACTTTAACACTCATAATATCTCGATTTTTTGTATTACGCACTTTTTCACATCTAGATTTTCTTGCAGAACGCATCCAAAAGTCCATCTCTGTAGCCAACAATCTTTGTTGATATCTTTTATTAATTCCCATGCCTCCGCACCATAAAATATGATGCTCTGTACAATCGCAGAAAAAAATGTGTCTTTTTACTCTTGGAAAGACATTTCTGCTTCAAAGAACAGGATTCAAAACAGAAATAGCTTTCCTGCCCTCCGCAATTCTCCGAACAATCTCGTGATGACATGTATCATCCTGATATTATGGATACAAGGTATTGAAATTCCTCAGCTGTTCTCAACGTAACATTATCAGAAATTTCAGTGAAGTCCCTGGGATCATAGGACAAGTGCTCAGTTGTATTTTCGATAATTTTAAGTCCCCAACAGTCATGTTCAGAGATCAGTTTACGGAACATATAAGCTATGTCGTCCTTATTTTCTGCCAAGATGACTCGATCATCCGCAAACAGCAAATGGTACACGAAATCATTCTGAATCCATAATCCCAAATTTCTGCACCTCGCTGACCATTCTCCGAGACAAACCTCAATATAGATCTTAAATAGTTTTAACTCGGTGAGGATTTTTGTGAAGGAACGTGGGTTTTCCGAAATTCCTGACAATAGCGGCTGAAGACTGCAATACGTTGTCTTTCCGGATCTCTGAATTCCGCACTGCCGCGAAGGGTAGAAAGCTCAAAGGACCATCAAGGCCTCTTCTGAAACACCAGACTATAAAAGTTATAACTTAGTAAACGTTCCATTTTAACGAGATGGAAACAAACAAGAATTTAAGCCGAAATACGACCCCGATTCATTTTGGTAAACGAACCGCTGAGCTGGAAAGTGATCAATTTAGCTTTCCCATTTGGTGGCCGACGCGGAAGTTAGAGTAATGCAAGAAATCTTATGTACTTTCGTGTTTTTTTACACCTTGCCCTCATCTTACATTTGTACAAATAAAGCAAGTAAAAAGTACTTTACTATTAACGATATTTATTACTTTTCAAACTGTGGCAAAAACAATGTTCAGTTATTTCGTTCTTTGCTCATTACGCGTATTCCTATCCTTTATTTTCCAGCTACTAAGTACGTCTACGAAAAAATGTATAATTTAGAACTTGGGGGTATTAGAAAATGCGTTTCTTTGAAGAAATAATTTTGAAACAATAACGGTCATTCTTTTGCGGTGATTTTCATGGCGAGACTGAATATTTTTGTTTGTTTCCGCAGACATGTCTGGCATAAATCCAGAAGAAACTCTAGGTCGGAACAGATGGATGGGTGAGGTCGGCTGTTGACACCGTTGGGTGCGCTTGCTGGCTTATTGAGCCTACGCCCAGCAGCAACGGCATGGCCGCCGCTCATGATAACCAGCCGGGAGTAGAACATAGTTACCAAGAAGAAAACATTGCTTTGAATCATCCCAAAAATTAGATAACATTGCAATGTAGGGAGAAATTTGAGTAACGGAAGAAGCAAATCTGATATCACGTCACAGTAATGCCTAAAGCACTAATATGTAGTGTTTTAATTTCTGATACGTTCAAATAGAAATGTTTCGCCCCTAAGAGAATCAAGATATCACCATGGGAGGTGTGTTTGTTTTGGCATTGGCTCTCCGGAACCAAGGGCCCCGAATTATGGATGGGGGGCAGATACGCTTTAAGAACCTCTGAGGCCCCGGGCGCGTCGTGGCACGAGCACCCTCCCCTGCCACCACGTGCGCCCGCACGCACGCGTGTAAAATAATGCCAGGTATATCTTTTCCTTTTGATCTCAAAAAGAAAAAACGATAAAAATTTCTTACAGTGTATTCTAGCAAAACATTTTTATATGTAATTGATATATAAAAAAAAGTCCATCATATAAATAAGACCGGAAAAGAGAAAATAATTATGCGGCATTAATCCTGGACCTTGAAGCAGTGGAGGTTAGGTAGGAGCACGTAGTTTATATCAAAGTCAAGGAAAATACAAGGTATTGGTGCATTTTTCTGGATTTCAGTAGACTCACAAAAAAATAAGCAATATAAATATTTATTGTAAATAAATCAAATAAAGAAATAAATGAATTTCTAAAAATATATTGAAAAAAAAAATATTCTTGAGGTTTCATCCCTAACAAACGCAGGCTAATTTCCTCCCCTTGTCATTAAATATTTAGCGATCTCTGCGCGAAAAAATCCGGCTTCATTTTAATTTTATTATTATCATGTATTTCGGTACTGATATATTTTTATCGCATGTCAAGTATTTTGTTGCCTATGCATTTTATCCCATATTAAGTATTAATGATGGTTATGTATTTTCATCCCATATTAAGCATTTATGGTGCTTTTCAAATAATGCAATTTTCTCCCTATGCGGTTTTATAGCTTTTATGAAAAGTGAGACGTTTCACCAGATCTAAAGGGTTATCACTACCAAATATTTACTGTTTTATCAATGAAATAAATAAGTAAGTAAAGCACACGACACAAAAGAACTGACTATCTCTTACACTTGTGTGAAATAAATAAATACAGAACACGCCATCAAACTGCCAAATTCTTACGAAATAAAAATATCTGGATATATAAAGAAACACAAAATATTCTTGAGGTTTCACCCCTTGGTGGTCAACCATCAGAGCAGTATGTTTTCCGAAACACATGTTACCCACTTAATCACGTTTCGGTGAAACGCAGTTACACATTCCAATTCCGCCTGTATGATCTCTTTCAAAAGAACCAATTGTTTTTAAATTGATAAAGGCCAGAAATCAAAGACCTTGAAAAAGTGGGATGTTTAGCCTACGAGGACTGTTTATAAATTGCCTGACAAGTTGAGGAAAATTTATTTCTGCTACAACCTAAACATTATGCCTTTGAAAGAGCTTGTTCATTGAGCTGTGTTCGATTAAATGGAAGTGAAATCCGGGTAAAAATAAAAATAAACAATAGTCATGGAATTCTTGTGAGTTCATAAAGACAATACATTATTGTGCTTATCTATGCGAATAGATATTTTAAGAAAACTGTACTTCAACTTGCGTATAACCAATTTCTAACGCAATGAAGAGCACTTTGTGTTTTTCTGGAATTTATTAACAAATTACAAAAGCATAGAAACTCCTGGTTCTATGCCATTATGTCTTAAAAGAAAAGTGTTTGATCAATGCATCCTTCCAGTGCTTACGTATGGCGCAGAGACGTGGACCTTAACTAAAAGAGACATACAAAGGCTGCAGACAACTCAAAGCAGCATGGAGAGGTGCATACTTGGTGTAACCAGGAGAGATAAGAAGAGGAACTCGTGGATCCGAAAAATGACAAGAGTGGAAGACATCATGATCAGAGTTAAATCCCTGAAATGGCAATGGGCAGGACATACTGCCTGAAGGACAGACCATCGATGGACAGCCGAAATTTTAGATTGGATTCCAAGGGACAGGAAAAGACCCAGAAGAAGACCACATGGGAGATGGGTGGATGAAATTCGAAAGTATGCAGGGGTGACATGGAGGAGACTGGCACAAGACAGAGCGTTGTGGAGGAAACTTGGGGAGACCTTCGTCCAGCAGTGGATTGATAATGGTTGAGAATGATGATGATGATGATATATATATATATATACACTGAAGTGCCAGAAAAACTGGTACAAACGAGCTTATGCAAAATACATAGCAACGTCACCTAAGCGCGTACTTGGATGCGTCTGCCAGTGCGTAAATAAAGCGATAGACATCTTTGCCAGCTGTCAGAGGCCGCGGGTGGCCTAGTGGGCAACGTTCGTGACTGCCACGGAAGGGGCCTCAGGTTCGATCCCAGGCAGGTACGAACGCTCGACCACTAAATATCCGCCGTGCGTCAGATGGGCACGTTAAGCCGTCGGACCCCGGGTACTGGGGTCTGGCTTAACGATGTCATTTTCAACGCATTGTCATAGTTGGCGCTCGTGAGATGGGTCATAGCATTTCGGAAGTAGAAACAAAGTTTGTATTTTCACGGACGACCATTGCAAGGGTCTGCCCAAGAATTCCGGCAAAACCTCCAACTTACGATACCAGTGTGGCCGTAAAAAGACATTGGGTGAACGTGACCATCGTCGACTGTCAAGAATCGTTTCACGCGATAGGCGTGCAACACTCTCGCAGGTATCATCGGAATTCAATGCTGGAGCCTCAACAAGCATCAGCGTCCGGACTGTGCAACGTACCCTGCACGATATGGGCTTTGGGAGCCGACACCCAACTCGAGTCCCCTTGATGGGTGCACGACACAGAGCTATGCGCCTCTCGCTTGGGCACGGCAACTCCCCCACTGGACACTTGATGACTGGAAACAAGTAGCCTGGTCTGACGAGTCGCGTTTCCAACTGTATCAGGCAGATGGAAGGATTCGTGTGTGGCGCAAACCCCATGAAGCCATGGCTCCCGCTTGTCAACAGGGAACTGTACCGGCTGGTAGGGGCTACGCAATGGTATGGAGTGAGTTTAGCTGGACTTCACTGGGACCCCTGGTACGTCTACAAACGTCTGTGACCGGCCGACGCTATGTGCGCATCCTTTCTAACGAGGTCACCCGTTCATATCCTGCATTCATGCTGATGGGTTGGGCCTGTTCCAACAGGATAATGCACCTCCATACAAGTGTCGGAACACCACATTATGGTTAGAGGAGCATTCACCTGAGTTTGGGGTGTTGCCATTCCCACGCAAGTCCCGAGATCTGAACGAGATAGAACACATTTGGGATGCCATGCAACGAGCTATCGAACACAGGAATCCGAGACCTCGGAATACACCCGAATTGTGGAACGCTCTGCAGGAAGTATGGTGTGCATTCCCTACAGCATATTTCCAGAAGCTAGTGGAGTCCATGCCTCGTCGTATTTCTGCAGTCCGGCGCTCCCGTGGGGTACCTACCAAGTATTAGACTGGTGTACCAGTTTTTCTAGCACTTCAGTGTATATATACACTGAAGTGCTAGAATATACACTGAAGAGCAATTGAATTAAAGACAGCTGGCGTTATGCAAATGTGGTGCTGTGGGCGGCCCTGTAAACGGTAATGACATGACGTATGCTGCGATCCGACAATATAAGGAGTGATGCGACGGGAATCCGTAAGAGTCGGACGCAGTATGGGTAAGACGAAGGATCAAAGCGCATTTGATCGTGGGCAAGTTGTCCGGGCCCGACGAATGGGTCACTCCATCTCGGAAGTTGTGCAGGCACTGGGATTTTCACGATCCACTAAGTCACGGGTGCACCGTGAGAACATCGAATCCGGTAAAACCATCACTGCTAGGGCCAATGTGCACAAAAACTTGTAGGGAGCCACTCCATCCAGAACCATCTCCTCGCTATGGGGTACAGAAGCCATCGAATGATTGGATCAACACTCCACCGACGTGACCTCACTTCCTTGGCCAGCTAGGTCACCTGACCTCAATCCCATTGAGCACATCTGGGATGCCATCAGGAGAGATGTTCGAGGCTCTGACCCCCTCTATCAAATCTTCGTGAACTGTGGGAGCTTGTTCAGAGGTCGTGGATCCCTATGGCTTCCCAACGCTTCCGGTGTCTTTTCGAGTCCATGCCGAGACGAATTGCCGCCGTCATCAGGGCGAAAGGTAGTGCTACAGGTTACTAGACAGGTATTTCTAATTCAATTACTCTTCAGTGAATATCATCATCATCAACTATTATCAATCCACTGCTGGACGAACGTCTGTCCAAGCCTGTTCCACAACGGTCTGTCTTGGCACAGTCTCCTTCATGTTACTCCAGCATACTTTCGAATTTCATCCACCCATCTCCCATGTGCTCTTCTTCTGGGTCTTTTCCTGTCCCTTGGAATACAATCTAAAATTTCGACTGTCCATCGATGTTCTGTTCTTCTGGCAGTATGTCCAGCCCATTGCCATTTCAGGGATTTAACTCTGATCATGATGTCTTCCACTCTTGTCATTTTTCTGATCCACGAGTTACTCTTCTTATCTCTCCTGGTTACACCAAGCTTGCTTCTCTCCATGCTACTTTGAGTTGTCTGCAGCCTTTGTATATCTATTTTAGTTAAGGTCCACGTCTCTGCACCATACGTAAGCACTGGAAGAATGCATTGATCAAACACTTTTCTTTTAAGACATAATGGCATATTGCTCTTGAAAATTATGCTGTTTCTTCCAAAAGCTCTCCAGGCAAGTTTCATACGCCGATTAATTTCTTCATCAATCTGACCCTCACTTGATATCTGTTGTCCAAGATAAACGTACGCATCTGTTATCTCCAGCTTTTCTCCATCAATCGACAAATCTTCATTTCTTGTAAAAGCATTGTACATCACTTTTGTCTTCTGAAAATTCATTTTTAATCCCACTTCTCTACTCTTATCAGCACGTTCCTGGATCATACTCTGCAGCTCTGATGGGGTAGTTGCAAAAATGACTACGTCATCAGCAAAACGAAGGTGGGTTAGATAATCTCCATTAATCTTTATCCCTTTGTTTTCCCAGTTCAGTGATTGAAAGACATTTTCCAATGTGGCATTAAAGAGCTTCGGAGATATGATGTCACCTTGCCTCACTCCCTTTCCAATTTTTATGTGTGTTGTATTTTCAAACAGCCGAATCTTTGCACTTGCATTTTCATAGATGTTAGTAATAATATTAATGTATGCATCTTCAATACCGCAGGATTTCAGAGCCATTGTAACTGGTGATGGTTTCACCGAATGAAAGGCCTTTCCATAATCGATAAAAGCCATTCACAATGGAAGTTCATATTCCCTCGCTCTTTTAATTAGTTTTCTCAGTACGTGGATATGATCTATAGAGCTGTAGCCACTCCTGAATCCAGCATGTTCTCTCGATTGAGCCATGTCCAGTGTTACCTTCTAGCGGTGTGAAAGAACTTTAGTGAAGATTTTATAAACCACTGATTGGAGGCTGATAGGTCTGTAGTTCCTGAGATCCTTAGTGTCACCTTTTTTATGTAGCAGGATCATTGTAGCGTTGTTGCAACCCTCAGGAATCTTCCTTTCATTAAGGCATCGAGTGAAAACTTGGGCGAGTACTGTTTCAATTTCTCCACTTGCTTCTTTTATGATGTGTATAGTAATTCCATCTTCTCCTGGAGCTTCATGTTCTTGATTGCATGTGCAACTTCTGCTGGGAGAACTGGAAGAACTCTAGCACTGGTACCTTTCATGATGGCTGGAGTACATGTATCATCCCTTTCATGTAATTTGGACTAGAAATATTTCACTCTTGTCAAAATTTCTCCTCTATTTCTTGTTACAGAACCATCTTGTTTTTTCAGTGCCAAAAACTGTTTTCTTCCGTTACTGAGATGTCCCTTTGCTATCTTTAGGCTTTGTTTGTTTTCAATTGCTTTCCTCACTAGTTCACAGTTGAATTTTCTTACGTCTTCAGTGATACTTTTTCGTACTGTCTTGCATAGCTCTATATATTCCACTTTGGAAGTTACATCTTCTTTAGTTGTCCTCATCTCTCTTCTTTTTTGCATCAACATTTTGGTTTTTCCTGATAATTTGTTCACATGCAACTTGTTCTTAGACCCAGCTAATTTTGTTGCTGTTTCCATAAGAGCTTTGATTACTTTTCTGTCAACTTCAGAGATGTCCACTTCTTCTGATGTTAGACCTTCTAGAATAGATAATCTGTTCCTCAGTTCTAATTTGAAGGTATTATGATGCTTTTTAAGGTTGGTCACGTCAATACCATTGTCTGTTTTACGAGCTTGCTACGCTCGAGTTTAGCATTGAGGTGCATCTTATATCTTACCATTCTATGGTCACTACCTGTGTTGAACTTGTTCAGAACACTGCAGTATTCCATGACAAATTTCTTGTTACACATAATAAAATCAATTTCACTTGCCCATCCATTGGGATGCCTCCATGTCCATTTCCTTTTAGGCTTTTTCTTGAAAAAGGAGTTCAAGATGAAAAACCCTTCTGCCTCTGCAAACTCAACGAGAGTATTTCCACGCTTGTTTCTGTTACCGTGACCGAATTTACCTACTGAAGTTTCATTCTGTTGCCGTTGCCCTATTTTTGCATTGAAATCTCCCATAATTATCTTCAAGTGCTGCTTGCCTTTATTATTTAGATGACGAATTTCCTTATAAAATTCTTCAATTTCTTCTTCAGGATGACTTGTGGTGGGTGCATAAGTTTGAATAATCTGAGCCTGGTATCTTCTTGAGAGTTGGATAACGATTTATGTCAGAGGAACCTTCGACTTCTACAACTTTATCCTTCAGTTTCTTGTTTATTATAAATCCAACACCACTAGTTCTGCCAGTATATGTCTCACGATAGTAGAAAAATGTCCACTGTTCAGTTCAATGAGATCTTCTGCTTTTCTCTTTACCTCACTTAGCCCGACGATGTCCCACTTGATTCTTTGTAGTTCCTCTTCCAATTCAAGAAGCCTCATCAGAAGATAGGGAGCGTCCATTGTAAGTAGCCAAGGTCAGCATCAAATGGTAGCCTAGTCCGGTCCTACGGCGATTCTTAGCACCCTCTGCCTTCATGTCGCACTGGCCGCTGCCTTGGCCAGGTACATTCCAGCTGCCGGAGACTGAGGGCCAAGATTTAAGTTGTGGAATTATTTTGGAGGAGTTTGGCCATAACTCACCACGCTGGCCAAGCGGGTTGGTGAGTGTGGGATAGCATTTCCTCTAATCCCGATGGTATAGTTATACCGCTATTGGCGGTCGTCAGAGCCCCTTTTAGTGGGAACAAGATGCACCACGAGAAGGCGGGGTTGACATTTGTCAAGGAGAAGCTGAGATATATACATATATATATAAAACCAAGCACACACAAAAAAAAGCACAAATTTGAAATTCCAAAGCTCCAGAGGCTGCATAAAAGGAAGATCAAACCATAATATTAAAAAAATGCAAAACTCAAGGAGAAAACTTTTGTAAAAACAAAAACAAACAAAAAATTCCGAGAACGAGCAGAATAATAACCGCCAATCCCCAAACGTTCGAAGCTGTCAAGCTCCCAACGATGGAAATCAAACAAACAGAAGAACGCAGGGAAGCAGATCAATGACTGATTCTCCGAAGTCTTCGTCAAGGGCGAGCATAAAGAAAATCTCTCATTTATCTACTGAGACCAGTGAATTGTGGGTTTCTGCCAATTTAGTTTGCTATTAGGACAGATTAAATTTAAGATTAAAGTTGTCAAATTAAAAGAGAATTAAAAAAAACCCAGCAAACTAAACAACATTGTCCGACAGCATAACAACCGAAAGAAGCACAACTTAAAACGAAATGAAAGGGAACAGAGTTTCCCAAAATATAGCAAAACCAGGCAAAAAAAGAGAACTAAAATTGTTTGAAAATCCTAACCAAAGAAACGTTAAGAAAGGACTTTAAACTGGCCACAGTAAGATTGAAAGCCTTTATCGTGTAACAGAAAAGGCAAAGCAGAAAAATAAATTTAAACAAAAATAAGAGAAACTTTACAATTTTGAAGTAGTCAAAATTAAAGCAACAATTTAGAGAACACATTTTTTTTAAAAAAGAAGTTGCACAAAAGTTACCGGACACCTGGAAAAGAAACGCAGAAACACAACATAGCATTTATTGACTTACATTAGTACGGTGTCGGTCCACCTTTGGACTTAATACATGCACTGACCCTTCGAGACAAGCTTTCGACAAGGTTTTGGATCACAGCGATGGGTATGCCCTTCCATTCCGTACATAATGCTGCCTCTAACTGTTTTTATGCGGCGCTCTAATTCATCCCATAGGTGCTCTGTGGGAATCAGGGTTCTGTGCTGACCAGTTCACACATGATATGGACTTATCGTCAAACCACGCCGAAGCAGTCCTTGCCTTATGGCTCGGTACATTATCCTGCTGGCGCCAACAAGGCTCGGTTCCATACCATAACTACAGAGTTGGTAGGACATATACCATAACCACAGAGTTGGTAGGGTATATACCGTAACTACAGAGTTAGTAGGGCATATCTCCAGAATTACGAGGTAGACGTGCTGGTTAACAGGTTTGTCCACGATAACCAATAGACCGGGACCATACCACGAAAAACACCCCCTGCACGAGTACTCTGCCAACTTCAAACTTGACCGTAGGAACAATACATTTTATGGTAAATAGCGTTTCCCCGGTTGCCGTCATACCCACACACGGCCATCAGACTGATGGATCGTGTATTTTAATTCATCAGTCCATAGGACCTGTTTCTATTGATCTACGGTCCACGATAAATGTTCTTTACACCATACTAAACGATGAGTAGCATTCCGAGAGGAGATGAAAGGCTTATGAGCAGCCGCACGACCACGGTAACACATAGAATGAAGTTATCTGCGAATGGTACGTGTACATACCGAGGTTCCAGCATTTTTACTCACCTGTACACTGTGGTCGTGTGCAGCACTCCATCGATTAGCTGTAACGACTCTCCTGAGGCTTCGATGCCGTCTTCACTGATTTTCTTTGGTCTGCCGGTACTTTTTGCTGTTTTAGGCACGCCATGTGTCTTCCACTTATTCAGTACATCTAAAATAGTTGCCTTGGGTATGTTTAAACGCCTCTCGGTTTCTCTTACGGACAACCCACTAATATAACACCCAACAATCTTTCCTTTCTCAAAGTCAGTTCTTTTCCGCCGCAACATTTTCACTCGACCTCACAGTACGATATGATCGCGGTCAGCTGCAGGCTTATATACTCGTATATAATATGACTTTGAAGGAGTCTGAGTACAGTAATTTCCCACCAGCAAGAAGCTCGTGGTGGGGATCTGTTGAGTGCAATTTGCCCATGAACTGGAGAGGCTGTGAGTGCAACTGACCCTTTTCGGAGTTTCTTGAAAGTGCAACCGGCCAACACCCGGGGTGACTGCAACTGGCACTTTCTCCAGGCAAGAACGTAGCCAAGGGATAGAGTCCTAGGATTCCGACCCCCGAAAACTTTCGCCTGCAATGTTTTTTTTTTTTGTTTGTTTTTTTATTGTTTTCATAGAGTACTTTTTACAACATAATAATACCGCCCCGGTGGCGCAGTGGTCCAGGCGATGGCTTCTGATCATGCGTCGGGGCTCGAATCCCGATGAAGCATGGATGTTGTGTTTGTCTTACGGCACTGCTGCACTCCCTTCCCTTGAACCAGCGGCCTTAAATTAGGGACGGGCGACTGCTTATAGGTCATTGAGTTGCTCACGATGGTCGTTAAACCTTCAATAAAAAAAAATTATATACACCTCGTTTATTGTTTTTCTCCTAAGTTTGTAAGATTAAATAGGTTAGCTGTAGTTATTGTAACTAAACCTGTGTATTACACGTTCAATATTTTCTCCCTGATCACTACACTTTTTACGTGTGTTGTCTCTCTCTCTCTCTCTCTCTCTCTCTCGCACACACAACAATAACTGTGCTGTAGGGTATGTAAAATATTGCGAGACAAATTTGCTGCGTCATTTTGAAACTTATGTATATGAGATTTGTACTGGAGTAAAGACAGTATACCTTACGTGGTGTGAACACACGAATCAAATGAAAATCTTAAATGTGCGATAAAAAAATTAAAAATACAGTGACATCGTCTTGTAAATTGGCAATATTATCACCAATGACTAAAAGATTTTCTGACAGGTGGCAGCACGGTGCAGACAAGCTTAGTAATTTCACAGCATCAGTGAAAAGATGGCTGCCTTATTGCGGACATGCACCAAAGAGGAACAACGTTCGGTCATCCGTTTTTTGAGTAGTGAAGGCGTGAAACCTATTGATATTCATCTTCGAATGAAGTTCTAGCATGGTACTGTATGCCTGTCACTCCAGCAAGTGTACGAACAGAGTAGGAAGTTCCGAAACGGAGCTAGTTCAGTGACAGATTCTCTTCGACCGAGACAGGTACACAAAGTAGTGACAGCAGAGTCCATTACAGTAGTTGACGGCATTGTGATGAAAAATCGCCGAGTGACTGTGGATGGCATAGGCGCACTTTTAAAATCAGTCATGGTTCAGGCCACCATATCATCCATGATATGTTTCAGTTCAGCAAAGTGTCTGCAAGGTGGGTGAGACGCCAGCTGAACCCAGAATTGAAACAACGACGTGTTGATGCCTGTCAAGAACTTTTCCGGCGCTTTGAAGCAGACAGTGCTGGAGAGAATTGTTACTGGAGATGAAATTTGAGTTCACTATTATCTGGCAGAAACGAAGAGAGCGAGCCAGGAATGGCGCCATCCCTCCTGACCAAAACCGAAGAAGTTCCGCAAGCAGCCAACTGCAAGGGCAGTTACGCTGACTCTCTTTTGGGATGGAGGAGGCATAATTTTGGAGTACTATATGCCAACTGTAACCAGCGACACGTACGCAGATTTTATCAGGAACCATCTTCGACCTGCCATCAAATCCAAACTACGTGGTCTTCTGAGTACTGCTGTCTTGTTGCAACATGATAACGCTCGGCCGCATACTGCCAGTGCAACGATTGTAACCATACAAGACCTGCACTTCCAGTGTCTTCCACATCCGCCTTATTTGCCAGACTTTATCCCCTAGTGATTACCACATCTGTAATCCTCTCAAACTTTCAGGTCTGATGAAGAGGTGTAAGGAGGTGGTGAATGAGTGGCTGCACACGTGACCAAAATAATTTTTTTCTACAGGAATCTATGCACTTTGTAAACTCTGGAAGACTTGTGTTGCACAAAATGGAGATTGCATTGAAAAAGGATACAGATGTGCACCACTTTTGTTCAGTAAATTGTGACAAAACAAAATATTTAAGTTTTTAAGATGACTCTCCTTTGTATGTAAGAGTGCTTAATCAATGCATCCTTCCAGTACTTACGTACGGAGCAGAGGCGTGGACCTTAACTAAAAAAGACATACAAAGGCTGCAGACAACTGAAAGAGCATGGAGAGATGCATGCTTGGTGTAACCACGAGAAATAGGAAGAGGAACTGGTGGATCAGGAAAATGACAAGAGTGGAAGACATCGCGATTAGAGTAAAATCCCTGAAATGGCAATTGGCTGGACATATTGTCAGAAGGACGGACGACTGATGAACAACCGAAATTTTAGACTGTATTCCAAGAGACAGGAGAATATCCAAAAGAAGACCACATAGGAAATGGGTAGATAAAATTCGAAATCATGCGGAAGTGACATGGAGGAGATTGGCGCAAAGCAGACCATTGTGGAAGAAACTTGGGGAGACCTTCGTCCAGCAGTGGATTGATAATGGTTGACAATGATGATGAGTTAACTCAGCGCTTTCAAAAAAATAAATAAATAAATAAATAAATATATTCAAGTTGTGTGATCGTTTATAAGCAGTTATGCCAAAAATATATATCAATTTACACACACGTAAAAACAAATGCTGCATCAGTTAATTGATATTATTATCGCTGAACAAAATCAGGCAAAGCCATTTCGTCAGTATACGAACGCTTTTATTTCGAACCGTTTCCTTTCTTTGCAGAAACTTTACATTGTTAACAAAATCTTCGCAGAGTGGACTTGTTTTTTCTGCATGACTTGCTCTGTGTGGTCTTCAAGATGGTTGCGCCCGACTGAAGATGCAACACAGCCTACTGGCAACGTCTTAAATCATTGGGTCCGGAGAACCCTGAGAGTGTTTAGTCTGCCTCATCCAACGTAGCATCATCACCTGAAGAAGAGGTTTTTCTGTTTCTCTCTCCTTCTGTGTTTTGGCATGGAGCCCATGTGGGTTATCTTCTTTTTCGGAGCATGTTGTAACAGGTGAGGGGGATCGTGAATCTTGGCTAGAGACAACACTGTTCCCTCTCCGTTTCCACTGCTTGCCCAGCAAAATGTGACAACTACTGAGGTGATCCGCGTGGCGCTTTGTCACCTATTTAGTTCTGCCTTGCCAGTCTTGCTCACTTAATTGCTTGCCAGGAATAGGCGTGTTATGAGATAGACTGATTAATGGAAGCACTCATCGCACTGTAATATCTGAAAACCATTAATAACGGTTTGCGCTATTAGACCAGATAAAATTTCCCCATGTCAGAAGCTTTAAGTTTTGTAAATACGTTAGTAGCATCTGTCAGGCACTATTAATGTTTGTCGCGTTCGTAAAAGAGCCGTTTATTTTGAGGTGAACAGGCAAACGAAATGGCTCATTTTACATGAAAGTACAGCGTTTTATTTATAGCAAAGCTGAATTTATCATCGGATTTGTCAGGTCAACCGCCCAGAACCAGCAAGGTGACTGTGTGCACTGCCCCGTCTTCGTGTTTACGTGGTTCTTTAGTAGAGACGTCAGGTCCAAAACCAAAAGGATAAGTTTTCAGCTTTAATTGGATCCACTGTTACACAGAGGTTGGAAATTATTTGTTACCAAGAATATATTATGGAATAGTGAATCTCTTCGTGGCCATCTTGCAGTCAGCAAAATGGGAATTTCATGACGCCATCAAGGGCACGTCAGCACAGACAATAATCATTGGTAAGAGTTTAAACAGCGTTTTCGACAGCGATCGAGCATTGTACGTTGGCTAAACGTTTTCTTTTTATATTGCAGTCATTTTTCACTATGCATTCAGCCCTCGCCTAACAGTTACTCTGTAAACGAAAGTGATCCCAGATTACATAATTAATTTATTGCTCTCTTGGTGTACCTACTATTTTTGAAAGCAGGCGATAGCGAGGGAACGAACTCAAGAAGAAATTTGTTAATAGGAGACAGGAGGAGAAGTTTGGGGATAGAGAAAGAGTGAGGACGCGTCTTTTTGGGGAGCAAAACAGAATGAAATCATGCAAAGGAAATGCAATAGAAATAAATAAATAGCATGATATCGGGTAGAGAAAATAAGTAACTAAGTTAATTTTTGGATAACCCATAATCTTTACAATGACGAGCTTCAGCTAACAAACAAATTGAAACTGAAATCATTCCCATCTGTTTCTTTGTGATATATCTTTTATATACTAAGGGTTGTAATTAATAGAACCAAGAGCGGAAAGTAAAAAAACACGTAGCACAGCTATGATGTATTAAGTTAAAGAGTTCGAAAGTTTTTGACTGTGAGACTATCACACAATAATCTGTTGGGTGAATGGAAGATGAGAAGTTAGAAATAGTGTATCACAGGATCGAAGAAAAAGTACATGAAAAGCCAGTTAGACTAACTGTGATAGCAGAGAATTGTACGTTGGCTAAATGTGTCAAATTGAAGTCAAACTGAAGTCTAAAACTCTTTGGAAACCATACTAAGAGCTACACAAACCACAATCTAACGCCTATTGTAAATCGTTCTAATGCTATATAAATTCTAGCCTAACATCTTTCGAAAAGTGATTTATATCCAAACAAACTGCATCGTGACATTGACTAGAATATAACTGAATGCTAGGCAAACTGCTGTTTGGCATCGGCTGAAAAGCTACAGGCAAACTTCACTCTGATTGTTGTAGAAAACCGACATAGAGTTAGAAGAGCTCTATCGAATATCGACCACAAGTGACATAAAACAACGTACTGTAAAATATGGTACAACATCCATCGGTAACTACTAAAACTAGACAACCTTCAATCTAACGTCTTCCGAAAGTACGCAAACGTTCTAAAACATGGAACAGCGGAATGCTGCAACACTGGGCTAACCATAAGTAACCTTTGATTATAATTTTCGGCGAAATCCTTACTTGTCATTGCATTTATGTCAGAACTTCGTCTATCTCTCTTTCATAGAAATAGAAATATGGTAAAATCGTTTGTGATGTATAGAAACTGTGCAGAGTAATGGTTTTATGTCCCAGACATTTAATCAAAACTGCTCTTGTGTTCAGAGTATGTTACAATGGGGCCACGTCTCTTTGTCGCAGACATTTTGCACAAAAGCTACAAAAATAAACGCTTGAGTAATTGAAAGACACATAGTAGGGGATTTGTTCTTTTAAAACAGTGCGGTTTAGCGCATCTAATTTCTTAGCATTATGGTCTTAAGTCTATTCGTTCTTTAACAGCATACAAATCAATACATTAATTTTTCATTGTACAGAATTAATGACATTCATTTGTCTGTAATATAAAATTTGTTAGTATATTCGTAGTTTTGTTGCATTGATTTTTTTCACAGTACAGAACTTATGCATTCATCCTTTCGCAGTAAACAACTGAGCATATTCATGCTTTTGTTTTATGGTATTTAATGAATTCTTTCGTTAGATGGCATTTATTCTGCGTTCGTTTTATAACGCTATACGATTTAGCGCACAGCATGCAATTCAAGGGTACATTCTCCCGTAATATGTAATTCAGAGCACTCATTTTTCCGTAGCATGCATTTTAGCAAATTCACTCGTTTGCAGTTTATTTAGTTCATTAATTTTATCCTAATGACTAGAGAAGACTTGGTGATATTAGCGCTTTTAGTCGAGCTGCAAAATGATTAATGTTTATTCTCTTTCTAGTTTGTAAATACATACAAAATAAGTAATTAACACACGCGCGCGCACACACACACAGACACACACAACTTCAGTAAGTCTACGTACATAATCCCCAGCTAAAACCTCCTCTGAATACAAGGGCTTGTATTCAGAGGATTCCACTGACAAAAATTCAGATGCTTTCAACATACAGTAGAGAAATATTGCTGGTCTTTCAAGGGAATGTCAGTTAATACCGCTTTATTCGCAGCACAAATCTAAAAATATTCCGATAGCCATTAAGGGTCAATAATATGTTCAAAATATAAATAGATTTAGTTTTCAGGTTCGTTTGTTTTTCTTAAATAGATTATGATATCAAGATCATACTATGCACGTTAATGGTGTTAAGAGTGGCACAAGTAAAATTGTTAACATTCCTGACCTATGCAGCAAAGTACGAACAGTAATGCAGAGCCCTGGAATGTCTTTTTTACATAAGGTCCATGTCCCTGATCTATAAGTAAAAACTGAAAGGATGCACTGATTAAGCGCTTTCTTCTTTTTTGAGACAAAATGAAAAATTGCTATTGAAGATTGTGCTGTTTCTTCCAAATTCATAATCAGTAATAAGATATACCTATCAAGTAAACCAGAAATATGACATCGAAAATAAAAAAATAATAATAATAAGATAAACGAAAAATACCTTTCATTGTCAAGAGTATCCGATCAAGAAAAGATTTTGTGATGCGAAGGTAGTATCGCAAATGGCACACATTGCGGATTCCTTAGTAGCAGGACTGTGCAATATAAAAATGTAGGAAACATACGCAAAATATTCTTCACACGCTAGAAGCTGTACTATTGAAAAATAATTTTTAATGCAATTTCTAGAAGAGATAACAAGAAAACTAGTTCTATACTTATACGCCCCTCAGCGGAAAAATTGCGAATTATTTCAAGTGAATAACTGCACACCGTGGATAAAAAAAAATTCAATTCGATTTTCGGAAGCGAACATAGTTACATAGTTGCAAAGAGAAATACGTGCTCACACCGCTTAGCGAAAGAACCACGCATTATGAAACATCCGAAAATATATGCAAAATGTTCCCCACTGTAAATCGCATTCGACGAAAAAAAGAATGTTTGAAATGGATCATATTCGACAGAAAACGAATTTTGAATTCGAACTCTTAGAAGAAAGGACATCGAGAAATACAAAACATAATTTATGAAAGAAAGAAGGTAAATAATATCAATTTTTTCAAATCAGACTTTTAGAAGCAGAGATATCGAGAAAAGCACACATTTATGCATCTAGCAAGAAAACTGCATTATTTAAAGAACAAAACTGTAGGTAAAATAGTTTTCGTGATAAAAGGTATCGAAAGAAAAAAAGACATGTTTCAATCGACGATATGGAATAAATAAATTTTTAATTCAATGGTGTCTGCATTTACGCCCCTTACCCGTACGCTGTCCAAGAGCATCACAGGGCATCTTGCAGCCCGCCTCAGTGTTAGCTGGTATTCAGATCAATGGGCGAATGTAATGTTCACAGATGAAAGCTGCTTACACCGCAAGGCCGTCTAGAAACTACAAGGCCATGCCATTAGAGAGACGAGTTCCCTCTTTTAGTGACGTCACGCGGAAACCAAGGCTTCCGATTTGTTTCCAACGCTGCGTGTGTGACGTCAAACTCGACACCGACCTATCAGGCAGGGAAACATGAGAGTGACGTCACAAACGGAGGGAACTCGCCCATCTAATGCCATGGCCTTACTTTCAAGACGACCTTGGACAGCGTATGATGACAGGAACATCGTTGAACTGAACAGATAAGATGGGCGCGGTGTCATATTGTTGGTAGGTATCATGGTCAATGAACGTAAGATGGTGTATCAAGGGACAATCACAGGGCAGCAGTACTGCAACGTTGTTACTCTTGGCCAAGTTCGCCTCTTCTGTGGTGCTGAGGATACGCATTTCATTTTTAGGGAAGATTATCCCCGTCCTCATCACACAGCACCTGTGAATGAAGAATTGATTAGTGAGAATATCAGTCCAATAGATTGGCTAGCACGTTCCTCTGATCTCAATCCAATCGAACTTACATGGGACGCTCTGAAGACACTTGTTGCGCAAAGGAATCCCCCGGTAGACACCATTTCAGCTGTTATCAGGGCTCTCCAGAAAAAGTTGGATATTTTACACTGAGAGCTCCTGAGCAACTTGAGTCTAATTTGATTCGTGGAGGCTCTTGCGTCAATAAACAAAAATTAACCAATTATTACACACCGGTGTCAAACATGCGTTGCGGTGCGAGGTGGACATATCTACTACTGAGAACTTCGTCTTGTAGTCTGTTTATGCAGTGCTGATGGAAGAGTGTCACTGGACGACAGGTGAGCTTCCTTCATAATATTTGTTCTGTTTCGATCTCTATTACATATCAGTATTCGAATTACCCAGTGGTCCGCTGGCCATTGGTCAGTAAAACTTCCGTCGGACTACTGAGCTATTGACTTTACTGGCCCGGATGGTTAGTAAAATTTTTTTCTAATTTGCCACAAGTTAGAAAATGAATTAATATTTATTTTACGTTGCTTTACAGTTTTCTTTTCAGGCTGCAAACTAGTGATAGGTTCATGAAATGCTATTGGATAACAGCTATTTTTTTTTATCCCTCATGATCTGTAAAGAGTGGAAAAAACATCAAACGCAGAAAGGCAGTTTCCCAGTCTTTGTCTTGAATGGCAACAGCCGTTTTTTGTTACCTCCGTCCCCATCATTCGTAATGAGCAGAAGTAAGCAAAATAAACGTCCTGCTGTTCCTTGGATTCTCCCAATCTTGTGATGTGGCAGATACTGACACCAGACACAAGCCAGCTTTTGTCTGCCCCAAGAAAACACATCAGCAGAAGAGGTCAATTGGATGCGTGAAGGTAATTTTTGCAAAAGAGCAATTCACATGAAACTAAAACTAACTGGAAAAGTAGGAGGGATGAACAATAAGACTAAAACAGATTGGGAATGCACTCTTACTTTTCAATATCACCAGTCCATTGGAATCTTATTTCGGTAACATTCTTTGTCCTATGAATTATCAATTCGAATTATATGTTTTAAAAACAAATATTGGAGATAATTCCATTGAAATGATGGTTATTTTCTACATATATTGTAAATGTCTAAGTTTTTTATTTTTCTTACGGACCAGTGGGCATTTTGGTGGACCCAGTGGCTTGCAAATTCTAGTGGTTCGCTGGACCAGTAAAAGATTTATTTCTAATTCTAACACTGCATAATACTCAAGATTTTTGATGTCGTGCGTTTCATTTTGCTGTTGCTGGTAGCATCGATAAATAAGCCACTGTAAAACAGTTTTTTTCAATTTTGACTGAACAAAATATGCACTGGGTGACCAAATTATTATGACCACCAAACCATCTTATTCAAAGTAGTTATTCCGCAGATGCTGCTGACGCAAGACGGTTGAATCGGAATAAAAAGAGAACGCTAAAGGCATGCAAAGACTAATAAAGTGCATTGCGCAAGAAATAATGGGTAAAAGACCCGATCTGACGGACTTTGAACGTGGAATGATCGTGGTTGTTCGAAACACTGGTGTAAGCATAAACAATGATTGGGTAAAAGACGCGATCTGACGGACTTTGAACGTAGACTGATCGTGGGTGCTCGAAACACTGGTGTGAGCATAAACAATGATGGGTAAAAGACGCGATCTGATGGACTTTAAACGTGGAATGATCGTGGGTGCTCGAAACACTGGTGTGAGCATAAACAATGATGGGTAAAAGACGCGATCTGACGGACTTTGATCATGGAATGATTGTGGCTGCTCAAAGCAAAGGTGTGAGCATAAACGAAATGGCTGCTGCTTGTGAAATGTTCTCGAAGACAGCAGTTGTTAAAGTTTATAGAGTAAAAAAACTGGGTCTGAGCGCAAGGTGTGTGGTTGTCAACGGCTACTGGATGCTCTAGATGAGCACAGAGTAGGCAGACTTGTTCAGTCCAACAGACTGGCAACCCTTCGTCAGATTGCAAAAAATCTAAATCAGGGACCAAGTCCGATGGCCTCTCAACGTACAGTTCACCGCACATTACATGCTATGGGCTATAGAATCAGACGGCCTGTCCATAAGCCATTGCTATCTACAGCGAACAAGACGAAACGCCTCCAGTTCCCTCAGGAACACAAGAATTGGACAGTACATGACTGGAAAAAAGTAATGTGGTCCCACGAATTACGTTTTCGACTATACCATGCAGATGGAATGGTGAGGATATGGAGATAGCAGCCACGAAAGCATGGGCTCATCTTGCATCTTTATTACTCTTCAAGCTAGCGGAGACAACGTTATGGTCTGGGACATGTCTTCGTGGAAGTGTTTGAGCCCTTTGATTCGTATGAAGCATCGTCTGACCGTCCGAAGGTATTTAAATGTCGTTGCCAACCAAGTCCTCCCAGTTATGTTGATGATATATCCCAATGGAGATGGATTCTTCCAGAAGTACAATGCTCCATGTCATAGCGCTCACATTGTACACCAATAGCTTGAGGAGCATCACGGAGACTTTTCCGTGCTACATTGGCCTCCTTAATCAACAGATCTCAATCCATTGAAGCATTTGTGAGACCAAATCGAAAGGGGCATCAGACAACTGTATCCGCTATAATCAAATCTTCAAGAGCTGGAGGGCTAATATACACTAAGCCACTTACTGGTATTTAATGGAGTCCATACCAAGACGAATTCAAGCAGTATTCAGGGCTAAAGGTGGCCTAACAAGGTACTAACCAGGTGGTCATAAAAATTTTGCCACTCAGTGCATCTCGTCCTGGACAGCAATGTACGTAATATACACACACAGGCAGAGGGAATGACAGGACAGATACAGAGGCAAAAAATAACACTTCCCCCAAAATTCATTGTGATCAAACACTACATTCCCCAAAAACAATTCGTTTAATTTCACCACTGCAAATGATATGATAAAAAAAATCATTGCAAACACACTGCATTGCATATTGAACATATGGAATAGATTACATATGTAATTAGTTATAAAAGAAAATTATTTGAACAGAAGTAGTAACTGCATAAGTGGCTTGGTGTACATTAGCTCTCGGGAAACCATGTTCACATGATTTTCTCACCCTGCGTCACTTTTGCTGTTAAGATGTATTATATTGGCAATACCGCAAATCCTCAATGTGACGAAGGAACATTTTAAACTTCCTTATCGTGCCTAATCCTTTGGAAGAAAAATTAATGGAAGTTTACCGAACAGTCGTTAAGTGTTTAGTATGTAATGTGGCGAGATCTGGGCTTCAGCCAACTGTGTCTTTTACAAACCGAGTAACGACGTCTGTGTTAAAATTAGAACATAACTGAAGATTATTTGAACCCGCGAGTCATGTTCATAATTTCAGGAGTGTAACAGTGCCTAAAAATATTCGTCCAACATGGGTCTTATTTGACGTCCCGTGTGAGTATCAACGTTGTTTGTATCTTGCTGACCTTCACAAAGGTATGTATCTTTTGGGATGAGACACAATCCGAAATAACCTGTACGCCGAGCCTCCATGGAGAAAATCGGGCGGGAAACCATGTTCATATCATTTCCTCACCCTGCGTCATGACAGTGTTTTTCACGAGTACGGTTTTGTTACCATCGCCAGCGTTATTTTTACTCTTACTGCTAATGTGCCAGACATAGAACGAGTAAAAAATAAAATTGAAAACATAAAAAAACAACACTCAGGGCGTTTATTATTTAACTGGAATGCTTCTGTCTGATTCACCTTCCAACATAATAGTCAAATGGTAATAGTATATAGATACAGCAATGTTGACAAAAATATCTTGAATGTGGTTTTGACAGAAGTCTCGAACTTGCAACGGCAACTCGGGGTATTTTACTTCTTCATTTTAAATTCTAGTCTGCAGGATTATAAAGAAAAAAAAATTACTTAATCTAGAGAGAAGTCGAGACGTACTGATAACCCCCGCAATCCCAGTATTGCGGTGAGCCTAACGGCTAACAGGGGCCCCAGCAGAAAGATTTTTGCAAAATTTTTAGCGAAAATTTCATGTGAAGCTGAATAGCCGGTAATTTTGACGGCTGATGAAGTATTAAAAAGAAAAGCAAGTTTGTTTGTTTTTCAATAGATAGAGTTTTTAAAAATAATTTTCGCGGTTTTAGTTTTCAAAACCTGGTTGACGGGAAAGCAACTACTCGAGATGACTTGAAGGCCCATCATAGCCATAGCAATTGTTCCTGTACACGTATAGGAACTATTGGTATCGTCCTTGGGAATATGTATTGCAATAGTTCTTATACATGTATAGAAACTATAATATACATGTATGCAGTTACTCGAGATGACTTAAAGGCACCTCAGTAAGAGGCATTACATGTTACATAAAGTTGAATAAATTGGACAGAGTGTTTAGCGAGGTGCACAAATTAGCAGACCTCATATTAAACTTTCCATCAACTGCCGAAAGTTTTTCAGCATTAAAAAGAATCAAGATATCTCTTAGAGCCACACAAGGACACGCACATTCGAAAAACTTGGCTCTTTTGTCAATAGAGAAAAACATTCTTTTTAAATATGAAAAAGTACTCTGAAGAAACATTTTATGAATACATTCACACAAAAGGAAAGAAGAATGGAGTTCATGTACAAATAAGTGTTCAAATCCTAATCTTCATAATTATTTGGTATCATGTTAGCAATGGCATGTACCTAAAAGTTAGAAAAAAGGTTACTTCTATTACTTAACAATTAAGAATTAAACTTCGCAATTAAAAAAAACAGTACTGGGGGACGGGGGGTGGGGGTGGGGGTGAGATAGCCCAGGTCTCGGACCCAAGATACGACACTGGTTCGAACCCACTCTCGTGCTTCGTTTATTTGTAACTTCCTAGCCGTCCCGGAGGCTAGTGGTCTAAGCGTTGGCTTCTGATTATTCGTCTGGGATGGGTCCGGATTCGAATCCCGTAGAAGCATGGATATTGTGTTTGTCTCACGGCATGGGCTCTCTCTCCCTACCCTGGAACCAGTGACCCTAAATTAGGGAAGGGCGACTGCTTATAGCTCATTGAGTTGCTCACGATGGTCGTTAAACCTCCAAACCAAAAAACAATTTCCTAACTTAACGGTATTTCCTACGGGGATTGTATTTTCTACGTGACGGGCACCGTCTGGTAGAAATCAATTCGCTTCCTGAAACCCCTCACTGTGTCATGGTATTTTAACAGCCTATCAGTCCTACCCAATATTAGTACCGGACATGCACTATAGCTCTCAGTTTATCAATTTATCCATCTGAGATAATCGTGTCTGGCTACTGTATTTAGCGGAAGATTCATGGAGTGAAGGACTGCCAAAACCAGATGAACGGCGCTGAACTTTTTGTCATTGAAAGACTGTACAACGTTTCAATAGACGGATGTTGTCAACTTTACTCACAGATGCCCAAGGTATACAGCCACAATTGAGGATCTATTTGAGCGTCTGTTGACCTACAGGAGAAGATAATCAACTCTATTTCATCGTGTTCTGATTGCAGAGCATCCAAAAATTTTCTTTAATCATTTGTAGGTCACAAGTCGGTATGTACCCTCCGTTTATTTGCAAATACCAACGATACGCATGACTATCGGTTTTCGCTATTGCAACTGGCAAATATAACTATTTACTGGTAACCAGGATCCACGACTACTGGAACCATGCCTTCCTCAAGTAAGAGTTAAAGATTCACGCTTCTCAAATCCAGATCTCCATAATAAAAGATAGTGGCATGCCATCATCCCAAATGTCAACTGAAGTAACAAAAGCGTTCTTTTAAAGAGACGTCTCCTATCTGTGCGATTGGTAGCAGCATTACTGTATTTATATTATAACGAAGTAAATTTCTCTGTCATTTCTGTCCACGCCAGGATTTGAACCCGGATCCCCTCATTCCGGAATAAGTCACTCTACCAATTGAGCTACGCGGACGTTTGTTCTGACTACTATCTGCCTTTATGTCGTGTGCGTCCTGCTGGCAGGTACGTCACGTTCTAGGGAGTATTTGATCATCGTGTTGCGTACCTGTTGAAACCCTTGACGGTAAGCCAATGATAACCTATAAATAGCTTTCTTGGGGTCATGCAGCCGGTCATACCTTCAAGACTTCTAGGTTCTTGGGTCATGCAGCGGGCCATATCTCGAGACTTCTAGGTTTTTTGGATATTAGGTGAATTAATATCCTCCAGACTCCTTAATACCGTGAAAATACCTTCCGGAAAATTAGGATTCCCCGTAGCAAAGGTTTATTTTGGAATTTAAAATGCGGGTGTACTGCACAAAGGTTCGGCAGGTGTTAAGAAATTTGAAGAGCTGGTGAATGAAAGCAAATTTTTCGAAGGCAATTTTTTTTATTTTGAAATATTTCAGCTTTAAATTTAGGATCACAATTGGAGTGAAAACTCCAAAACTGAAGGACAGTTGAATTTTTTATAGTTAAGAATGATTAAAACCGGGAATCTTTTCCCAAACTACACACGGATACTTAGTTTTTGTGCTGTTCATATTTTTTTATCTTTCATGTCAAAATGCTTCTATAGACAAGATCAAAGCAAAGAAGTATTAACGTGGGCTACTGAAACAACATAGACCGAGTGATCTGTGATGTGCCTGCCCCGCAGAACGCACACGACATAAAGGCAGATAGCAGGGAGAACGAACGTCTGCGTAGCTCAGTTGGTAGAGGGACTTGTTCAGGAATAAGTAGACTCGGGTTCGATCCCCGGCGTGGACCAAAAATGACGGAGAAATTTACTTCGTTATAATGGCCCCCGAACTTCCCGGATGACCCGGCCGTTTAAGATCTCGCAATGGTATGATGTTCTTTCCACACCGCGAGATAGGAAAAATAAGAGAATCCCTTCTTCAGCGCTTCGAAAAATAAAAGTGTGTGATGTTGCATTCCACACACCAGATTGACTGGGAGTTCTCAAGTGCACGCTCTTCAGCGGATGGCTGCCTACGACGATTCATGGTCACGGCTGACCCGTGGTCCATGCCCCGGCTCTCTTTCGGAGGGGTGTGTGTGTGTGACGTGCCTGCCTCGCAGGACGCACACGACATAAAGGCAGATAGCAGCGAGAACGAACGTCTGCGTAGCTCAGTTGGTAGAGCGACTTGTTCCGGAATAAGTGGACTCGGGTTCGATCCCCGGCGTGGAATAAAATGACGGAGAAATTTACTTTGTTATAGATCACTGAAATATGACCATTCCTATCAAAAGTGATTCCGGGAGGGTGCGATTAGTCGACAGACGTAGCATGTATAAGGTGTAAGTGAAGCAGCAGGTAGTAAAATTCGGAGCGTGATAGGTACACGGAAAGATTTATCGGATTTTACAAAAAGACAGACTGTGGGAGCTGAGAGAGTGGGTGCCTCTATTTCCCAAAGGGCTAAACTGGTAAGTTGTTTGCGAGCCGCCGTAGTTAAAGTGCATTAGGACTGGCGTGAAAATGGTCAAATAATGACCCGGAGGCAAAACTGAACAGGACAACAAAAGGTTGATGTGAGAGGTGAGCGCCGGGTCTGACGACTCGTACAGGGCAACAGACGCAGCACTGTTCAACAGTTGACTACCCAATACAACAGAGGTCAACCCGGAACAGTGTCTGTCATGACCATGCATGACACGCTCACACGTATGGGCTATAAAAGCAGACTAACCCGATGACATCTTCTCCTAACCACTGTTCATCGGCGCAAAAGACTCGCATGGTGTAAAGATCATGCAAACTTGGACGTGCAAATTTTCGACTGTCCATCGATGGTCTGTTCTTCTGGCAGTATGTCCAGCCCATTGCCATTTCAGGGATTTTACTCTGATCATGATGTCTTCCACTCTTGTCATTTTTCTGATTCACGAGTTCCTCTTCTTATCTCTGCTGGTTAGACCAAGCATGCACCTCTCCAGGCTCTTTGAGTTCTCTGCAGCCTTTGTGTGTCTCTTTTAGTTAAAGTCCACGTCTCTGCACCATACGTAAGCACTGGAAGGATGCATTGATCAAACACTTTTCTTTTAAGACATAATGGCATATTGCTCTTCAAAATTTTACTGTTTCTTCCAAAAGCTTTCCAGGCAAGTTTTATACGCCGATTAATTTCTTCATCAATGTGACCCTCACTTGATATCTGCTGTCCAAGATAAATGTAGGTATTGGTTGTCTCCCGCTTTTTTCCATCAATCAATAAATCTTCATTCCTTGTAAAAGCATTGTACATCACTTTTGTCTTCTGAAAGTTCATTTTTAATCCCACTTCTTTACTCTTGTCAGCAAGTTCCTGGATCATACTCTGCAGCTCTGATGGGGTAGTTGCAAAAATGACAACGTCATCAGCAAAACGAAGGTGAGATAGATAATCTCCATTAATTTTTATTCCTTTTTTTTCCCAGTTCAGTGATTGAAAGACATTTTTCAGTGTGCATTAAAGAGCTTGGGAGATATGGTGTCACCTTGTCTCACTCCCTTTATATATACACTGACGGTAAAAAAAATTCCAACACCACGAAAAAATAGTTGTAGATGAATGAAATGGCGGCAATACATTTGTATAGGTAACATACTTAATCGATTAAGGTTTCAAGATCACAGCTTATTGTAAGCGCAGAAGAGCCATTTTAAATGTGAAATGCTGGTACATTAATAACCGGTGTAACCGCCAAAATGTTGAATGCAAGCACGCAAACGTTCATGCATTGTGTCGTACAGGTGCTGGATGTCAGTTTGTGGGATGGAGTTCCATGCCTGTTGCACTTGGTCGGTCAATACAGGGACGGTTAATGCTGGTTGGGACTGACGCTGGAGGTGTCGTCCAATGATGTCCCATACGTGCTCGATTGGTGAAAGGTCTGGTGATCTAGCAGGCCACGGCAACATGTCGACACTCTGTAGAACATGTTGGGTTACAACAGCGGTATGCGGACGAGCGTTATCCTGTTGGAAAACACCCCCTGGAATGCTGTTCATGAATGGCAGCACAACAGGTTGAATCACCAGACCGACGTACAACTGTGCCGTCAGGGTGCGTGGGATAACCACGAGAGTGCTCCTGCTGTCATAAGAAATTGCTCCCCAGACCATAACTCCAGGTGTAGGTCCAGGGTGTCTCGGCCGCAGACAGGTTGGTTGCAGGCGCTCATCTGGCTACCTTCTAACCAACACACGGCCATCACTGGCACCCAGGCAGAACCGGCTTTCATCGGAAAACACAACAGATCTCCACTCCGTCCTCCAATGAGTTCTAGCTTGACACCACTGACGTCGCAAACGGCAGTGGTTTGGAGTAAGTGGAATGCACGCTACAGGGCGTCTGGCTCGGAGCTGTCCTTCAAGTAACCGATTTGTAACAGTTTGTTGTGTCACTGTGGTGGCAACTGCAGCTCGAATTGCTGCCGCAGACGCGGTACGATGCGCCACGGCCATACGCCGTATACGGCGGTCTTCCCTCTCAGTAGTGCCACGTGGCCGGCCGGAACCCGGTCTTCTTGGGGCAGTACCTTCCCTTGTCCACCGCTGCCAACAATCATGCACAGTGTGGCTACATTCCTGCCAAGTCGTTCTGCAATATTGCGGAAAGAAAATCCACCTTCTCGTAGCCCTATTACACGACCTCGTTCAAACTCCGTGAGCTGTTGATAATGGCTTCTTCGTCTTCTTAATGGCCTTCTTGACTAACATCAACACCCTACGTCGAATCTCAACGATAACTAACGCTCACGAACGTTACAGCGCGTATTTACAGCAAACCTGCTTTGCATGTTCCGAGGGAGCGCTACTAGCGCCACACGTATGCGCCGAGCGCGAAATTTGCATAGACGTCATCTTACAGATGTACTCTCACCGCCTACCAACTGTCGTTCATCTAACACATCCCCTTCTTGGTGTTGGGATTTTTTTTCCCGTCAGTGTATATATTTTTTTGGTAGTTGCAATGACTGACTATGTGTGTGTGTGTGTGTGTGTTACACACCGTCAAATGCAGGGATGTTGAAAAATTTTTATGGGGAATGTCTGAGGAAATTTAATGGGAGCGTTGCGTATGTGTGCATTAATCCCTGCCCGTAGTCTCCTATATAAATTAACGTCCTCACAACAAATTAGAAAAATGTTTAACTGTTTGATTCACATTTAAAAGTTTTCACTGAATACTGAATTGTACGTTGATCTTTTTTGAAGTTATTGACCAAGTATGATTCCTTACGAAAACTGCTTTTAAAAACCATGAATGAGAATGAATTTTAATCGGACGTTCTGTAGTTTAGCATATTAAACCAACCAAAGAGAATTATTGCGTTTAAAGATAACAGTAGAAATGGATTAAAACATTGTCTTATTAAAAAATATCTGGTCTATAACTTGAAAAAAAAAATCACTGTATAATTCAGTTCGAAGTTATTTGCATCGGAAAGAAGTTTTGAAAACCTTTATTTAAACGCACTATCGGTTTTGACGTCATTTGCTAGCTTCGTCTCCCTTTCATTTCTAATACAAAGATGTTTACAAAATAAATTCTTGGAAGTTAAAATACAACACGTTGCTGTTTCGGCTTCCAGTTGATATTAAAAATTGAAATCAAGGGATGATTTTAGGTTTCAAGTGAAAAGTATACTAGGCACTTTTAATAAAAACTGTACGTGTAGGTCAGGGAAGAATCGGTATCTGCCGTGCATTAAAGAGGTCTTTGACATTCCGAGGGCCACATGTGGCCGAGCATTGCCCTGCTGGGATATAGCGCCAGGACAACTCTGAAGGATGGGTTTCAATTCTGCCTCTAAAACACCCCTGATGTATCGCTGCCTGTTGAGGGTTCCCTCAATTCGTACCAGGCGAGATCGCGAAATGAACGCGAAACCACGACGCTTGGCGTTGGGCCCGTATGACGCTGCAAGATGCTGTTCACCAAGATGTCTTCCAACACGTATGCGTCCATGATGGCGCATCAGGTTGAATCGTGACTCATTAGAAAACACGACCTGTTGCCACTCAGCACGCCAATGGTACGAGACCGCATTGCAGCCTGAGGCGTCTGTGGTTGAGGGTCAAAGGCCTGCAAAGTGTTGCTAGCGACTAGTTCTCGGTCAAGCAGACGACGCCGAACTATGCTGGAGGACAAAGCCTGACCTGTAACAGTGCTTCATTGCTGCGCCAACACCGTGAATGTCTCTGTGCGATCGGTCACTGCCATGCGGTAGAAATGTCTATCATCCCTGGCAATCGTGCGATTTTGCAGTCTATTTCTCGGATTTCTGTGCTTTCGAACCTCGTCTGTCCACTGACGTCACGTTCACTTCACTGTTGTGTAGTTTCACTTCACTGTAGTGGTTTTTCATCCCGTACGAATAGAAATTTCGCGGTAGAAAAATTCAGCTTTTCTCATCCCAACAATCCTTCCTCGCTCAAAGTCCGGCAGGTATCCACAGTGCGATCTTCACGGCGACAGGGCAAAGTGAGATACAAGAGACACCCTTTCGACGAAACATTGATTGTAACATCTCGTTTGAGCCAACTGTTTATACCCAAGACTGGAAAGTTCAGAGGGCGCTGCTCCAAAAACACATGTGCATTTTCACTGACATTTTAATAATTTGTATACCCTAGCCTGTTGTACATATCCTGCAAGTTTCAAGCTAATATCGGCAATCCTCCAATTTTCACCAACAGTGTATTACAAGTCACGTAGCGCAGCTATGTATCTTTATTACATTCAAAACAATGTGACGTTATGAGACGTCAAAGCAGTGTTGCATATTTGGTAATAATAAAATGAGGATAGTGTTTCATAATCCATAGCAACGAAATGAGGATAGTACTGCAAAATAAACCATTTGATACACTATATTTAAAGTCAAGCAATGTAGTGAGGATATGTAGTGCTGCATGGTTGCCATCTAAAACTCATTTTGCTAATTATTGAATCATTTCTGTGGATATTTTTCAGATGTTTTACGGCTTTAATGCACAACGGAAAACAAAACAGCTTTCAAAAACGGTGCGCCGTTTATTTATCCCTTTTCCTGAATCTCCGTCTCTCTGTTTCTATGTTTTCCTCTTTTTTGGCTTGTTTTTTCCCCTCTCTCATCGGCTGCGGTCGAAAGATGCTGGGCGTTTGCAAGTGACATATCATATCTTCTCTCCGTTCCAAATGAGCTTTCTTGTGACGATGTGTCTACCTTTTTATTTTCCCCGAGTGTCGACCTTTTCGAGAATGGCTCCCAGACACATAGGTTATTCAGCCGTTTAAATATAGCACAGTGAGTCACGAGTCCCGGGAGGTGGTTGGGAACAGTTGCCTACTTTTTTCTTGTTTGCTCTGTTTCTCTTTTTTTCCTTGCAACATAGTAACTTAAGCGTAGCTATAACAAATGGGCATGAACGGTTGTTTCCATGTTTCTGCCACTTTGTTCAGCACAACATCAGAACGAAAACGTTCTGCTTTAATGCAGAAGGCTTTTATTAACTTTTGAAAAAGAAAAGATAGCGACTACATATGAAATACCCACTCACTGCAATTTGGCTGTTCTTTGAGTTTAAGCACAATTATTTGGAAGGATTTTGAAAGTTTACTACAATTTGTAGCTTTTGCGTTCTTTACCACAGTAATAAAGCAAACGGATTGCCATCGAAGCCTTAGGAACGCCTTTTGCAAAGAAATGCTCGAATTTAGAACGCTCCCGAGTATGAACGATTGTTTCCATGTTTCCGCCACTTTGATCAGCACAACATCAGAACGAAAACGTTCTACTTTCAGAAGGCTTTTATTAACTTTAGAAAAAAAAAAAAGGATAGAGACTACATATGAAATGCCTATCAACTGCAATTCGGCAGTTCTTTGAGTTTAAGCACAGTTATTTGGAAGGATTTTGAAAGTTTACCATAATTTGTAACTTTTATCTCTTGTGATCATTACCACAGTAATAAAGCAAACAAAATTCCATCGAAGCCTCAGGTATTATTGGAACGTCTTTTGGAAAGAAATGCTCGAATTTAGAACGCTCTAGAATATTTTAGGATCGAGGACATCTATCCATAAACTAGAAAATTCCGAAAGCGCGGTTATTCTGCCCAGAGGCACAAAAAAGTTGTGTGCAGTTAGGAATTATGCTACATACTACTGCTGCTTCCAACTGAAAAAAATTATGTTAAAAAAAAAGAAAAAGAAAATGAAAAGTCTATGGACAAACATAATTCTATCCAACATAAAAAAAAAAAAAAAAAATTCAATCCGTCATCTGAAAAGACAGCTCATGTGCGAGTTAGCAAGTAAACCATGAAATTGCTCCAATTCCTTGAGAGACGCCGGAGGAGGATAACAGTATCGCACTCTATTTTCCAACACAGACCATAGGGGCTCAATGATGTTTAAGTCCGGAGATTGTGCAGGTCAGGGAAGGTGTGCAACTTCATCCTCATGTTCCTCAAACCATGACTGAACAGTTAGACTTCTGTGAATCGGGGTATTATCTTGAAAGGTGAAATCCCCTGACGGAAACAATGTCTGCGCCATTGAATGCATATGGTCAGCCAAAAGACTGACATAGTCACCGCTAGTGATCCGTCCATGTTAGGTGATAATGGGACCTGCTGCAAACTACGAGATCGTGGCCCAAACCATTACGGAACCACCCCCATGCTTCATTGTAGGAAGGAGACAGTCTGGGTTGTAGGCTTCTGCGGGGGTTCTCCACACGTAAACCCGTCCTGTGGTGGGAATAGTGAGAAACTTGATTAATCGGAAAACAAGACATGTTTCCATTGATCCGCAGTCCACGTTTTATGTTCTTGGCACCACTGTAGTCTCCGTTTCATATTCACCTGTGACACCAGCAGTAGCGCACCCAGGAATTCCTGTTGGAGGGGGATATATATATATATATATATATATATATATATATATATATATATATATATATTCTATAAAGAAGATACCTAAGCAAAAAAATACATATATAATTTTGACTCACACCTAATACAACATAGAAAAGGTTATGTATCTACCTGTGTGAGTAAAAGGAGAAAAGATAAAAAAATAAAATAAAACAACTGAATGTAGAAGGTGTCGAGAATACTGAGCCTTGGCTTTATCAAGGACCAGCAAAAACTCTGCATTTTCTCACTTCCACAAAGACCTAGTTGGAAATGGGTTTCTGCAAGGCCATAGATGCAAGTAACATTCCCACCTAAAATAGTTTAAAAAATATATATATAAGTCATGTCCTCCGTAGAGTAGCATGACCTAGCACTAGTTAACAATTTCGCTTGCATCCATTAACCTTCATGGCCCGACCCATGCTCTTCATCTGTTACTATTTATATATATATATATATTTTTATCCTTCAGTTTCTTGTTTATTATAAAATGGAAATACTCTCGTTGAGTTTGCAGAGGCAGAAGGGTTTTTCATCTTGAACTCCTTCTTCAAGAAAAAGCCACACAGGAAATGGACATGGAGACATCCAAACGGGACGACAAGTGAAATTGATTTTATTATGTGTAACAAAAAATTCGTCATAGAAGACTGCAGTGTGCTAAACAAGTTCAACACAGGTAGTGACCATAGATTGGTGAGATGTAAGATGCACCTCAACACTAAACTTGAACGTGGCAAGCTCATAAGACAAACAAAATCTATTGACATAACCAACCTTAAAAACACCATAATACCTTCAAGTTGGAACTGAAGAACAGGTTCTCTGCTTTAGAAGGCCTAACATCAGAAGAAGTGGACATCTCTGAAGTAAACAGAAAAGTAACCAAAGCTCTTATGGAAACAGCAACAAAATTAGCTGGGTCTAAGAACAAGTTGCATGTAAACAAATTATCAGGAAAAACGAAAATGTTGATGCAAAAAGAAGAGAGATGAGGACAACTAAAGAAGATGTGACTTCCAAAGTGGAATATATAGAGCTATGCAAGACAGTAAGAAAAAGTATCACTGAAGACGTAAGAAAAATTCAACTGTGAACTAGTGAGGAAAGCAATTGAAAACAACCAAAGCCTAAAGATAGCAAAGGGACATCTCAGTAAGGGAAGAAAACAGATTATGGCACTGAGAAAAGAAGATGGTTCTGTAACAAGAAATAGAGGCGAAATTTTGACAAGAGTGAAAGATTTCTACTCCAAATTATATGAAAGGGATGATACATGCACTCCAGACATCATGAAAGATACCAGTACCAGAGTTCCTCCAGTCCTTCCAGCAGAAGTTGCACATGCAATCAAGAACATGAAGCGGGGAAAAGCTCCAGGAGAAGATGGAATTACTGTAGACATCATACAAGAAGCAAGTGGAGAAATCGAAACAGTACTCGCCCAAATTTTCACTCGATGCCTTAATGAAGGAAAGATTCCTGAGGATTGGAACACCGCTACAATGATCCTGCTACATAAGAAAGGTGACATTGAGGATCTCGGAAACTACAGACCTATCAGCCTCCTATCAGTAGTTTATAAAATCTTCACTAAAGTTCTTTCACACCGCTGGAAGGTAACCCTGGACATGGCTCAACCGAGAGAACAAGCTGGATTCAGGAGTGGCTACAGCACAATAGATCATATCCACGTGCTGAGAGAACTAATTGAAAGAGCGAGGGAATATGAACTTCCATTGTGCATGGCTTTTATCGATTATGAAAAAGCCTTTGATTCAGTGAAACCATCAGCAGTTACAATGGCTCTGAAAACCTGCGGTATTGAAGATGCATACATTAATATTATTAATAACATCTATGAAAATGCAAGTGCAAAGATTCGGCTGTTTGAAAATACAACACACGTAAAAATTGGAAAGGGAGTGAGACAAGGTGACACCATATCTCCGAAGCTCTTTAATGCCACATTGGAGGGTGTTTTTCAGTCGCTGAGCTGGGAAAACAAGGGGATAAAGATTAATGGAGATTATCTAACCCACCTTCGTTTTGCTGATGATGTAGTCATTTTTGCAACTACCCCATCAGAGCTGCAGAGTATGATCCAGGAACTTGCTGACAAGAGTAAAGAAGTGGGATTAAAAATGAACTTTCAGAAGACAAAAGTGATGTTCAATGCTTTTACAAGAAATGAAGATTTATCGATTGATGGAGAAAAGCTGGAGATAACAGACACGTACGTTTATCTTGGACAGCAGATATCAAGTGAGGGTCACATTGGTGAAGAAATTAATCGGCGTACAAAACTTGCCTGGAGAGCTTTTCGGAAGAAACAGCATAATTTTCAAGAGCAATATGCCATTATGTCTTAAAAGAAAAGTGTTTGATCAATGCATCCTTCCAGTGCTTACATATGGTGCAGAGACGTGGACCTTAACTAAAAGAGACATACAAAGGCTGCAGACAACTCAAAGCAGCATGGAGAGGTGCATACTTGGTGTAACCAGGAGAGATAAGAAGAGGAACTCGTGGATCCGAAAAATGACAAGAGTGGAAGACATCATGATCAGAGTTAAATCCCTGAAATGGCAATGGGCTGGACATACTGCCAGAAGGACAGATCATCGATGGACAGCCGAAATTTTAGATTGGATTCCAAGGGACAGGAAAAGACCCAGAAGAAGACCACATGGGAGATGGGTGGATGAAATTCGAAAGTATGCGGGAGTGACATGGAGGAGACTGGCACAAGACAGACCGTTGTGGAGGAAACTTGGGGAGACCTTCGTCCAGCAGTGGATTGATAATGGTTGGCAATGATGATGATGATATATGTCGTGCGTCGCTCTTAATCTCTTTGGGGCTTTGGAAAGAAAACACCATGCAATAGAAGACACTATGTAATTTTTTTTAACATGCGGGTTTGGGAAGAAAACACCATGTAATAGAAGACACTATGTCAAACACTATGTAATTTTTTGAACATGTAAAATAATATTTTTGAATGTTTTATTTGTGTCGTACGTCGCTCTTAATCTCTTTGGGGCTTTGGGCAGAAGGCACTATGTCATACACTGTAATGTTTTGAACACGTAAAATAATGTTCTTGAATGTTTAATTTGTGACGGACGTCGTTCTTACTCTCTTTGGGGCTTTGGGAAGAAGACACTATTGTCAGACACTATGTAATGTTTTGAACATGTGAAATAATATTTTTGAATGTTTAATTTGGGACGTACGTCGCTCTTAATTTCCTTGGAGGGGATTAAGCCCATAAAGCCTCCTCCGTGGGTGCGCCAATGGACACCAGCGGTTTTGCAATCGCAGCTCTGCCGTAAATATTGTGCTTATTACTTTTTCTTCGCACGGTATGGGTCGACACTGGGTTTTGGAGATGGTCATTAAGCTCAGCAGTCACTTTCGTTGTCGTGGTCTTCCTCCATGCGGTCACAATCCTCTTATATCCTCCTGTCTCTCGCAGTGAATTTGGTTTTCCTTCCACAGTTGTGTCTCGCAGACGATGTTGTGCCGTGAACATTGAATGCTGCCATGACCTTCGACACGGTGCCTCTCGACATCTACAATTAACTGTGCCACTGTGGTTACCTACGCACCAACCAGACGGGCTCCTACAATCTGCCCTCTTTGGAACTCCGACAGGTCACTCATTGTGCCTTCACCTGGAAGGAAATTATGCAAACAGCAATTTACAATGCAATCACACAGACCCTTGGGACTATAAGCAACACTTTTTTACAAAAAACATTGTAGCTCCGTGTTCGTTTTACTCAAAAAGTCACTGTTTTCAGCGAGGTGTTTCCATTATTTTGGACAACCCCTGTATATATATGTACAGAAGCCGATGTGGCACAAGGGCAAATATATATTGCCGACGGTTAATTTGGATTTCGGGACAAGATCGCCTAACCTCATCTCACTGGTCAGAAAAGATCATCTCTCTACACCAATCATTCAAAAATGGGAAGTGTATTACATACTCTTGATCGATAATGTTGGTGCTCACCGTGCCTATTATATAGGTGCTACGGGTTGCAATCTCCTTCAAAGAATTAAAGAACACAAATATAACATTAGGACAGGGAGCCAATGCCAGGACTGTCGCAAAAGGTGAAGTGCTCCCAGACTGGGATAATATTAAACTTTTGATTACTCCAAAATACAAGTCTTCTCTTCACATCACGGAAAGTATACTTATTTGTACATATGGTGATGCTTTCTGCAACAACTTACCTTACGATCTACCCAAAGTCTGGGAGGACATTATTCAAACTTTAGTAACCTAATTTATGGCCTGAACACTTGCAATTATGTTGGGACCTTGTGATACCTTTTGCTAATTCATTTACATATTTGCCCCTGTGCCACCTCGGCTTTTGTACACACACACACACACACACACACACACACACATATATATATATATATATATAGTCATGTTATCTGCTAACGCTTTCTACATCTGAAGATAGTCCACGCGGTGGAACGAAAGTACTTATGTGTGTATATATTTTTGATTTTAAAATCAGTACCTGATGATATAACTCTTGTCGTATTATTTGGTTTACTTGACGAATTCATTTTTTCGTACATCGTCGCTATTTTATTTACCTTACGCTACGGGTTTTTTCGTACATTAGTACAAAAGATAAACTCCCAAACAGTAGTACAAAAGATAAACTCCCACACAGAGACAGGAGTTGTAAAAAACTACAGGACTTAGGATCCTTTTCAACGATATGGTTGCGAACGAAATAGTTCGCTGGAAATTGCACCAAGTCATAATGTACGGCATAGTTGTCACTGTCCAACCACTTGTTACAAACGCAAGTGTTCTGGGAGATGGAGGGGGCGGAAACAACGTAAAAACAGGGCATCGGATGAATAGAAATTTATCAACTAATCATTAGGTTATTGGAAATGTGCCATATGGTCTGGCGGACCGCCTTCTATACTCTTAACATCTTGAAATGCTTATGCATGGTGAACGCGGAAAGAAGCGCATAATACCCCGAAACAACAGTAAAATATGGAATAACACGTGTAGTTTTGTTTTTTTTTTTTTTTTGATTGGAGGTTTAACGACCACCGTGAGCAACTCAATGGGCTATAAGCAGTCGCCCGTCCCTAATTTAGGGTCACTGGTTCCAGGGAAGGGAGAGAGCCAGTACCGTAAGACAAACACAACATCCATGCCTGACCGGGATTCGAATCCGGACCCCTTACGGACGAATGATCAGAGGCCAGCGCCTTAGACCACTGCGCCACCGGGGCGGTCACGTGTAGTTGTAGGGGCAACAATGTAGCTTGGGTTTAAGTCTCATTGTTACACTGTGTAGCAGAATTTCCGTCAGTGGCCACGTGCAGGTTTCAGGCGACCGCGTGCATCTCACGGTTAGACACTGACACTCGAAGACGACACCTTCTTGCAAAGGATACGCATAACAGCCAGATCTGCGAAGCCGTGTAGGGAGAAACACAGAGACAGCGCTGGGAGCTCCTTTCATGGCATCCGTAATTACCAGATCTGAATATAATCGAAGCACTGTAATCAGCACTTAAAAAGTAAATAAGCTACTTAAAGTGAGGAAATATTTCCTCTGCTTTGTTCGCTAAAGCTTTCCTTCAACAATAATGATTTAAGAACAGACGGGCAGCCAAGTGACGATCTTCGGTAACTGCATTTAAGGAATTTGAGTGTTCTGGAGCCGTACTTGAAGAATTTCCTGATGTTGTATCGTTCGCGTTGTCAGATAATTGCGCAATGCGTTCAGAATTTTTTTTATCTTGTTGACACTGATTAAGGGACTTCTTACAGAAAGAAGGAAATCTTTCCACCAAAATGGAATCCATTCAATGGTTAACAGATATGGAATTTTTCACTAACGTTACAGCGTTGCTATAAAAAAAATGTGCCAAAAATGTAATAAGCTAAAACCAAAAAATGTGCTCAGATATTAATTTCGAGTTTCGGTACATGTTGTTGAAAATTCTTGCGCACAACCATAAATATAATTAAATCATTTACTCTGAGGTTTAACGACCACCATGACCAACTCTATGGGCTATAAGCAGTCGCCCATCCGTAATTCGGGATGTTTGGTTCTAGGGAGGGAAGAAGGCCAGAGCCGTAAAGCATACGCACCACTCATACTTCATAGGAGATTCGAACCCATGCCCATTTCGGACGAACTAAGGCCGTCTAGAAAATATAAGGCCATGGCATTAGAAAGATGAGTATCCCCTTTTAGTGACGTACCGCGGAAACCAAGGCTTCCGATTGGTTTTCAAAGTTGTCGTGCATGACGTCAAACACGACACCGACGTATCAGGCTGTGTACGCGAAAGTGACGTCACAAACAGAGGGAACTCATCTCTGTAATGTCATGATCTTGTACCTTCAAGACGGTCTTGGACGAAAGGCTAGAGCTTAGACCATCGCGCCGCGAGGTTGCAGTGGCGCACCAATGATTTTTTTTTTTTTCCTTTTTTTTTTTTTAATGGGGGTGGCCTATGGAAGGTGCAAATAAAAATACACCGCAGAAAACGTCTTTCCACAATATTAGTGTGCAAATAAAATACACCACAGAAAACATCTCCGCCATATTAAAGTGCGTTTCCAATGCTTCGGAAAATATAAATTTAAAATATCTACAAATATATTTAAAAACAAGCAGCCAACAACTAAGAACGAAAGACCAAGTGATACATCATTCGAGGATTTCTGAGAACGGAACTTTAACGGAGCGATGATTTTTGCCGTAACCGTTTTTTTTTTTTTTTTTTTGCGCGCGCGCGATGCCCCACCCCCACCCCCGTTGTCCTGTGTTGTTCTAAAATGTCATTTTCCCGCATAAATGTTTACATTTTAGCTTGATAAAGAAGTGGGAAATTTCCGAAAACGGAAGTGACGTAGATGAAGAATTTGTAAGAATTGATGACAATATGCATCCTTTGCAAATTGCACCATTTTTCTAAGATAGGGAAAGCTTTGGTATATTGCATTCAAAGCTCTATGGCTGAAAGTTTTTTCAATATGACGATGAAGTTTTAGTCAAAGTCAGGAAGAATGAACATCGAAACCTATTCGGCTACACAAACTTGAAGCCACTTGTCGTTCAGTTCTTCAGCAAACTTACACAAACTTGTCGTTCAGTTCTTCAGTAAAATGTTTTTTTAGGGAGAAGCAGTTTATTCCAACTTTGCCAAAATCTGTGAGCTCGAAAGAAAAGCGACAATAAAGAAATAGGAATTGTAAGATATCAGCAGAAAGAAAACTTTTGCAATGGATGCTGTGCAGCTGCTACCAAAGGCAAACGTGGCTGCGGAACTTGCTGAGAAGACGGCAAGGCTTGCTCTCATGAGGAAATTTGAACTGATGTGCAAGCAAGTATAACAGCAAAACAAAACAAGAAAGAAACTCTGTATTTGAAGCAACATCTTTTAAAATAATTTTGTTCTGGATGCTGCAATTTTATATTATGAATACCCTGATGTGCTACAGTTTAATATTATATAAGTAAATTACAGTGAACAATTCTGCCCTGTTCATGATGTCATGTTCAAACTTTATCGCTACGCGTTTCGATTTTTCACCCGGTTAATAAAGTTCAGATTTTTGATGCTATGAATCTTTCTCGACAGCAGTAATCCAAGAAATTTTTTTTCGAGGTAACGAAAATGGGTAACGGAAGTAATAAAAGCCATAGTTGAAATCTGACCGTGCGGCATGCTGTCCTATTAAGTGACGCAATAACAGTTAATTTCATTGTTACTCAACAGTACATTTTACTAAACTATCGCCGGGCATTACTTTACGTTTTACATAAATGCAACAATTATCTCATTTCAATCTGCCTAAATTACAGGAGCCTGATGCTAAACGTGATAAAAGCCATTACAAAAATGCACTTTTGATGCTACGAACACGGTATGTTGTTGCGAGATTTGGCTTCTTCCCCTTCCGCACCAAAGATGGGAAAGGCTTGTTATTGACGAAGCTTTCAAAATGATGTGTAACACAATGGGGTGTAACTTCTAGATATCTTAGAACAAAAGTTACCAATCTCTCTCATAATGCACTTGCGATTAAACTTTTCTTTCTACCTTGATGTCAGATTTTAGCTTGCACATGCGCAGACGAACTTTCGTAGCTACATCACTTTTCATTTGTGTCAGAGGCTTCTCAAGTTCGTCTAAATCTCAATAATATATAATAGCCTAGTAATAAAAATGAATGTTGTTTTTGAAAAACTAAACAGTCGAAATATTTACTATTGCCGCCGCCATAGTTCTGTAGATATTTTTTATGACATTTATTCTTTCATTGATTTCACGACAATAACATTCCTTAATCCACCTACCTAAGTACCACTCAATGTCAGGAATTAGTAAACCTTATTGTTATGGTTTAATTTCAATAATAATGTACCGGACTTTGGCTCGGTGTGGTCGCGAGTGACGCGAATCTATGCAATATGTTGTACGTAAAAAAATGCATACTCTCGAATCACTAGTTTTATTTGACATCAACCCATAAATATCTTGGCATGCCAAAGATGCATAGCATAAATTACCTAGAAAGAGAACCAGGGTACCATCTCGATTTTTTTTCCGTCCTTCAGTCTCATGTGTGTATTTTAAACTCTAGTATTTATTGATTGATTCAAAATCTGTTGTTTTATTGTTACAGGACATATTATACAATAATTCTTGAAATAGGTGTGGAAAAGCATAAATATTTAAAGCAACCCCAAAATTACCTCGGTCATATGTAACACGCAAACCATTATTTTGAAAACAGCGTGAACCTTTCTCAAGCGAAACGCGAAGGTTTGTGCCTGCGTCTGGCACATCGCGCATGCAAAAAGCACATCCTGTAAATGTTGTTTCGTTGCAAGTCATTATAGATTCCCGAGAAAACTACTTCGGAACTCGCGGCAAGATCGCCAATTCTTCGGTTTAATATTTGCAACAGTGGGACCGCATTTCGCGAGATACATAATAAAATATTTTACATCGCTTAGTATGGTATATTTCGTCGAAAACCTTTCCTGCTTCTTTGTCATAAAATAGCCAGAAAACGGCATGAAATAGATGTTTCTGTACATTTCGTGAAAATGTTTTTCATTTCTCTTAATGAAGCCAGAGCTGCCGAAAAACGTTTGAAGCTTAGAACTCACATTTCAAAAGCATTAATTTACTTCGGTTGACCTGCACATTTCGGGCAAGCAGATCACAAAATTTCATTGCTCTGTTTCACGAGCAAACAAAAGAACAGTGGCTAAGATTTACTATTCATAAAACAATATCAAACTTTCCCTCCATCCAGACGAAGGTCATAGAAAACGATTTTGTACGCTTTATTTCCCGTTTTTATTGACTTTTCCCGGCAGTCTTTTCATTCGTATCTCACGGAATGAAGGAAATGTCATGCAAATGTAGTTTGTTGTCTGCCGGCCTCGAAAAGCAGACAGATATATTCTGTCGAATAACGCAAAGATGGCGGTGTCCCTTCTACTGTAGGATCAGGCTCGATGTGAGGAGAAAAAAGAAAAAGCTATACTCGGTTCAGTATTTATGTAACTCGGGATGGGTGCAATGGACGTACGAAGAGTTGAGTTTCCCGAAAGAGCTTTCAAATCAGCCGAAAGTGAACTTTCTCGGTCATTGAATAGCGGACGTGGAAGAGCAAGAACGCGAAACACTGAGCAATAGACCCGGCGTCTGCTTTCTCAATTGATTTTCATTCCACTTACGTTCGGATTGTCTACTTTGGCCCCTCCCTCACTCCCCCTTCATTTATTTGTGTTTTTACTTTTTGAGATAGTTCAGACTTTTAACAAAAGTTTTACATATGGTAAAGTCTTTATCCCGTTCATAGAGTCATTAAAAAAATACAAGCATTGGTAATATTCTCTCTAAAACTAAGCAAATTTTCAATTAGATCGGATTTTTTCAATTGAATAATCTTACCCGTAAAAAAGATGATTTAATTAAAACCGATTAACTTCTGTTTTCTTAAACAGATTTTCTGAAAAAGTATATACGTATATCTCAAAAGAGCTTTCACATTTATATATATAACTGTCCTGGTTATGCCAAACCATGCACCTTTTTAAGTTTTTTTGTCAGTAGTTGGCAGCCTCTGGGTGTCATTTTTAGTTAAGGACCATGTCTGAGCCATAAGTAAGAGCTGGAAGGATGCATTAATTAAACACTTTCCTTTTAAGACATAATGGTAAATTGCTCTTGAAAATTGAACTATTTCTTCCACATGCTCTTCAATTACGTTTTATAAGTTACTAACTTCTTTTTCGATGCGACCCTTGCTAGATACTTATTGTACAAATTTGTACCAGGTAAACTTTTCAGTTTGCTCCATCCGTTACTTTTCAGTTTGTTCCATCAATTGCTAAATCTTTAGTTCTTGTGAAAGTACTGCACATCAATTCGCTTTCTCTACGTTTATCTTTAATGTCACCTCTTTACTCTTGTTAGCAAGTTACTGCATCGTACTCTGCAGCTCTGAGGATTTACTTGAAAAAATGACTATGTCGCCAAAAAAAGTGAAGTTGGGTTAAATTATCACCATGAAACATGATCCGGAAAACGAACTCGGAAAACATTGTCGTATGCAGAGTTCAATGATTGAGAAACATTCTGGAATGTGGCAATGAACAGCTTGGGAAATGTGACGTCACCTTTTGTCTCACTCGCCTTCTGAATTTTATACGTGCTGTTTCCTCGCACAGCTGAACTTTTGCACTTGAATTTTCATAGATGTTATTAACAATATTAAAATGTGCGTCTTCAATATATTCAGATATCCCTGTCATTATTATTTTCCTGCTCATTTCAGTGTTCTGCTGAATATTGAGTTGTTGTTTTTTTTATTTTAGTTTTTTTTTTTTTTGCTGCTGATTATTATCAATTCGAATTAGATACGATTTGTGACGGTGTATAGTGTGTATAGTCATTTGCTTTTTTATTTATTATTTTTCAGGAGATAAAAAGCTAAAATCAGGCGTCGTTTTGTAACCGTTTCTATTGATTTGTAATCAATTAATCATTATTTTTGTCATTATTTTAATTTTTGCTGAAAAAACTCGTTGGAAGAGCATGTAAGACGCAGCTTCTAGAGGGAGAGAACTACGTCCTGGCTGCGATATGGGGATTTGCGTTTGTCCTTCGGTTCTGAGTATTTCCATTCCCTAGATCCATTGGTCTTAAATTGGGAGTTCTCGGATGGTCCTAATCTTAGATGTTCACGGGAACTGGAAAAAAAAAAGGGGGGGGGGAGAATGATGATAGCAATAGTGGTGCTCGTGCTTTGGTGCCAATACATCTTCTGAATTTTCTTCTTGTACAGTCAATGGTGCTGTTATTATTAAGATTCGCCGAAATGCAGAGGAGTGCTTCTAAAATCTTTTTAGAAGCAGGGAACTCCTTAGAAAGCCTTGATAACGCTACGGTCCTTTGACGAAGAGCCGTGAATTCCTAGAGAAGCACCGGGCACAAATCACCCATGTATTTTGATTGAGTAGCATTTGTTCTTGTTTCAATTTTTGTAGCTAGTTATAACACTGCAATGAGAATGAGTAAAATATAATGAAAGAGATTCTGATGGTTCTCTACGAATTATTTAAAATCTTCATGAGAGTTCAAGTATACCTCATATGAGCCCATGAATTTTGTAATACGTTTTTCAGTCAAATTGTTTATATAGACAAGGAATCTGCAAAAATATTTGCCCGAAGCCCCACACACTCTAGGGATGGACCTGGTTTTCAGATGCGTTTAATAATAGCATTGATATGCTTTCCTTCAAATGCAGCTTCAAGGAATGCCATTCAACAGAGCTTAAGAATCATATCTATTCCTAAGGCTGCCAAATAGATGTGTTCACAGTTTGTAGATTCCATCATTTAAGATCACAGTCAGAACCTCTTCAATTTAAAATCACAGAACCCAGCTAAGAAATTCTATGGTAGAAGAGTTTGAAGTGTATGGGAATTACCAATTCCCTCAAGTAATGTGGGAATTCAGCACTAAAATCAACGACAGCCTGGCGTCACACGTCTGTCTGGCCTCCGGACCCAACGGTCTGTTAACTCCGATTTACGCTGATGGATGCTGACCAACCGAGGTGGACTCTCTCTTCAGATGTATTCTCTTCAGATTGTCGAGGTACCAAAAGAGAAATATATATGGCGTTACTTCCAACCTTCTCGAGCTCTGTTACTCACGCTTAATGCGCTTTTCAAAACCTGCGCCTCCCTTACACAATGGATTCCCAAAGATCGGAGAAAGTAAGAGAAGAAAATATCTTACGCTACTAGTGATATCGATTTATAAAACCGAGCTGACAAAATCACAAGTCGCTTTCCGAGTTGGCGAATTTCCTTTAGAAAATTTCGCTGCTTTTCTTTAAAGTTAGCTAAGTTTCCCATAATTCATCACTATAAATAATAAAAAATCTTAACACAGACGGAAATACGAAGGAAATGGGGAGAGGGGACGAGGTTATCTTCTATCACAACCGAAGTTCGTTACTTTTTGTCTAATCACTTTAAGTCACTTCGTTTAATCAATAACTTTTGAGAATTGGCAACCTTTTTAGTAGTAGTGAAGGTTTATTACGGTATGTTACTTTTACCAGAATTGATAATTCAGAGATTGGTGGGGTAAGTTTTGAAGTAACTGATGCCTTTCATCTACATTGAACAACAGATATCAGACAAAGGCCACATCGCAGAAGAAATTAATAAGTGTACAAAACTTGGCTGGAGTGCATTTGGAAGAAACTACAATTTTCAAGAGCACTATATCATTTTGTCGTAAAAGAAAAGTGCTTAATCAATGCAGTCTTCCAGTTCTTACTTAAGGGTCAGGGGCACGGACCTAAACTAAAAAAGACATGCAACGGCTGCGGTCAATTCAAAGAAGCATGGAGAGATGCACGTTTGGTGTAACCAGGAGTGGTAGGAAAAAGAATTGATGGATACAAAAAACAGGAGTTGATGATATCATGATCAAAGTAAAAACCCACAAGTGTGGACATATTGCTAGATGAACTGACCACCGTTGTACATTTGAAATTTTGTATTGGATACCAAGAACAGGAAATTCCCTAGAAGAAAACAACGTGGGAGATGGGTTGATGAAATTCAGAAACATGCCGAAGGCACATGGAAGAGAATTGCTCGGGACAGAGAATTATGGAATAAACTACTTTGAGAGATCTTCATCCAGCATTGGACTGAAAATGATTGGTACTGATGCTGATTTTTACCATATGTATTTGGAGAAAAGCTACGTAATTAAAATATCACGATATCCGTCGTCTCTGAGCCCCACATCTCTTGGTTTTCTTCTAAGCTTTTCCTGTTTCTTGGTATTCAATTCAATAATTTCGCCTATTAGTCTTATTTAAAGATTCTTTTTGCCTTGGAAAGCTAAAATGGCAAGTAGGAAGATCCATACGTTTCAGTCTTTTTCGATCTTTCCGTAACGGAATTAATTGCAGTTGCGCGATTGACTTCGAAATACATTTATTATATTTTACACCATGGTTTCTATAAAAAAAAATTTCTTATCTCCGCCAGATACTTTTTACCATGAAAATCATATTGTGCATACTTTCCCCTTCAAATGACGATTTCCCCACCAGGGGCGTAATATATTGTATTTTTCTCAGTATCTCTGATTCTAAAAGTCCGATTTGAAGTATCTGTTTTCCTTCGCATAGCTTCCTTTTTCAGCAATATTTTCCTTTTGTTTTATGATTTTTCTTGACTAAAATGCTACAACTAGGTGGCGAAGGTATGCATTTCTACTTGAAACTGTACCGAAGAAAACCCGATTGAAAAGCTATTTTGGTAAGATACTACTACTGCCGGTATAAGTAAATAATACTGATATAATAAAATATTTAAACAAATATTATTATAATCTTAAAAGTCCTAATTTTAGCAGCTTTCCTCACTAGAGGGTGTAATATAAAGAATGTTTTGTTTTCTGGCTGAGATCAAAGAAGTTCATTTAGTAATTGCAGCGATAGGAGCTCGTGATAGTGGTATTTTTCCCGCTAAAAGATAAAAAAAAAATTACAAAAAATGAGTTTCTTTGGAAATTTATTAATTGGCGTGGTCGTCGAGGAAGTAAATTGCTTCTCACACAGAAAGCACTAAATTGTAATACAGTATCAGTTAATTTATGCAATCTCTCTTTTTCCTAGCTCTCTTAAAAAGTTTATACTTCCCCAGTTGACAATGAAAGTATTGACTTCCGTAGTAAAGTTAAAGGAAAATATATTCTGATTTACTAAACACTTGTGACATTCCGAAACAACGCTACGAAATAAGAAAACAAAGCGATGGGAGCCGGATAAACTTCGGGTCAATAGCAAAATGTGTTCGCAGACGTCCTGATTTTCATCGAAATTGAGTGTCGTTTTTTCTTGCTTTTGATTCGCCAGTTATCTACAATGTTCATTGTTGCTTAGATCGTTTATCAGGAGCTTGAAGGCCTAAATAAATCACCACGCCGGCGCAAAGAACGTAACGGCAAGAGAACACCGATGACAGGAGTCTTGGCTACAAACGCCGTCTGGTTGATCTCAGGCGAAATCACTTTTCTGTTTATTTAAACACCGCCTTTTCGGCGCCAGAAATAAATGCGCCATCTAGGGTCGAGGCTCACGCTCTTACTCAAAAATTTCGATTACTGCAACTGGAGATGTGTTACTAACTCGGACTGTATTGCGCACAAATTCCATACCATTTTAGAAAATATTACACGGCGCTCATCCGCATTGTTTAACAATAAATTCATGCAGTTTATTCATTTATTTTCTGCATCAGTTTTAATAACCACATGAGCATCAGACGCGGCAAGAAGTCGCCATATATAGTTTAGAGCTACGGGCAGGACCGGATTAGGGGGGCATAGCCAGGGAGGGGTTTGGGAGTTTAGACCCTCCCCGAAATGCCGTACTTAAAAATAGGGTAGATAGATCTATATGCTTGTGTAAGTAGTATAGCATGTAAGTCAGTATTTGAAAAATGGGGAGTAATATATAGAATTTCATGTGCAAGTAAAATGTGACGGAAAAAATTTAACACATGTATAACGTACAGTGAAAATTAATTTTCAAATTCAGAAGCCCTCCCTGAAAATTTTTTCTGGGTACGGCCCTGGGGGGTGGGTCTAAAGGGGATATAGTCTTAGCAAGGCTATGGCCCCTTTAGACCTGGCCTATTGGGTCCCACCAAGCCCCTTTTAGACCTGGGGCCATACATAGCCTTGGAACCAAGGGCCCAGGAAGCATTCCTGGGCAAATAATAGAGAGGTTTATAAAATAGTTTTACTTTTGTCTCTTACGATATCCACTTGGTCAGAAACAAGCTGAATGGAAGAAGATCAGATTTCAATGCAGTGACCAAGGCAAGGGGAAAGGTTTCATGTCGCTGTGTACAGCGGGATGCCCGAGACAGTTTCAGGAGTTTTTCACAACCTCTCTACATTCACTTGGAGCCGATAATGGTCAAAGTCCCCTATGGTTTCACATTCGATAGCAAAAAGATTCTTCAAGAAAAGTATATAGCGTTAAATCATTAGAAAATCGAAGCAAATTTTTGGAATCTTAAGTTTTTAACTCAGGTTCTTGTGAGAACAATGGAAAGTACAGCGATTTGTTATGAAAACTCTTCACATAATTTATTAGTTTGAAGAATGCAGTGTGGATTAATTAATTATCTCAATCATATTGCTACAATCACGGGCGCCAAGGGCGGCGGAAAGTGAAGTTCGTTGACCGGGCCCGAAATTTCGAATACTGGTGCACCCTCTACCTTCCCACTTCCTGGAACAAACAGACGAAAAACAATGCCTAAGGAGCTTTGTTGGGAATTAGGACTACCCAAACACTTACCTAGACGAACTTTCTAAGGTACATTACAACAATCGCCCATATGCTAAATAAAAAAATAATAAAAATCTTGGCTGAAATTTTTGAAATTATTAAATTATTGACCGGGCCCGGGCGGTTCCGCCGCCACTGATGGGCGCCCATATGGGGGGGGGGGCAATACAGGGAATCCCTTTCTTTTCTTGGACTGAACTAGAGATTTTCGTGATAACACTAATTCTGATTTGTTAATTTTTCTGTTGAACTTACGGATGCGCGTGCATGCCGTAAAAATAGGAAAACGTTGGGAATTTCCAGTAGAAAGAAGAAATTTTATATTAGAAAATAATAATGAAATTTCCCGTTGCGTGTTGGGGAAGAGCATTCATACGTACAATATGGAAAACGAAGAAATGAAAAATATATCATCATCTGCAGCAGCTATTCACTAAGATCACTAGACATTTTCCCGAGAAATTTGTCTTGAAAGTATTTTTTCATTTTTTGATGACGAATTGAGTGATCTCTAGGAGTTTCGTAGCGATAGCAACCAATAACCAAAAAGTATCAAACGAAAGACAAAGAAATGTCTTTATTATCTTAACATGCTGTCTAATTTCATTTGTTTTATTCACCTATTTTGTATAGATTTTGTGCCTTCTGGTGTTGACGGTGTGGTAAAAACTGTTAGATAAGATTAAGAAGGCACAATGCAAGTTTGCATATGGTGTATGTATATGTTATTCACACCTATTATGTCTATTTGCCCCCTCGTGAAAACTAAGCTATGGGCGCCTGTGGCTACAGTTTCGTGTTTTAACGGACTTCATAATGATTATCCATCATAAGTTATCTGAGGGACCCACTCAGATGTCTTAGCCTATAGGAGCCCACTAAGGCCTTTATCCGGCTGTGGCAGCGGGTTCCGAGGAAAGGCGAAAACCAGTACCAAAGTGATAAGCACAGCTTCCCAGGGATCCGAACCCTGACACAGCAGCACAAGAAGTTACCCCCCCCTAGATCTATGCTGTTTCTGAAAATATACTATTGGTACTCCCCCATACTGTTTAACAATTAACACTCACACTGTTTTGATATCTTAGTATTTAAGATCCTAATGCTATTACCTCTTTCGCATCTGTGCAATAATAAATTCATAGTGCTCAATCTCATAACACTTCAGTGATTGAAGACTAAGGCATAACAAAGAATGGCATGCACTTAAAACACCCAAAGTTTGTGATGTTTACGATGAAACTGTTTCCAAGGATGGCTTTCCCCGAAAAAGGAATATCAGTTTGCATCTTTTTGTGCCCTTCCCTTAAGGAAAACATCATTTTACACTTAATCCCCCTTCCGCCAATTTTCAAGTCACACTGCACCTATGGAAAGATGATTCACCAGGGATCGTACGTAGCTAATGATGATAATTATGCATCTATGTACTTTATCTGAAAAAAAAAACAAAAAAAAAACGAAACCTTTTTCCTATTCTGAACAGTGAATATGGAAGACATTTAAATAATTACAAATCTTACCCTGCGTGTGTGTGGAAGGGGATAAAAGAAATTATTCGTGAAACCGGCTGCAGAAATTTTGGAATTCTCTCTGAAGCAAAAAAAGGAAGATCGACCTTGTGGATCGACTATTTACTTTTACTACAGAATCCAATACCTAAAAAAGCATAACAATGCGGATTTAAATTAAAGGGCGCTATTTATTAGGTGTGCAAATAAGTTTTAAAGCGCTTTAAGACAACGCAACATGTAATTTGAGAGAAAACAACAATACCTTTACGAATCAAAATAATCGCGTCATTATCTATCACCTTCCGCCATCGGTCCGGCAGCTGACGGACTCCAGCGATGAATGAAGGACTCCAGCGATGAAGTCGTCAACCATTTTTGCACCTCGTATTTGCACTTCATTCCATACTTCGTCGTCAACCATTTTTGGTTGACGACTGTGTGGAATGGTTGAAAAATAAAATAAAAATGGTTGACAATGGTTATTCCACACAGTCGTCAACCATTTTTGCACTTCAACCATTTTGCACTTCATTCCACACTTCGTCGTGTGACGCGATGAAGTCGTCAACCCATTTTTGCACTTCGTCGTGTGACGCGATGAAGTCGTCAACCCATTTTTGCACTTCGTCACATGTCCGAAACCGTACAGTAGGCAAACCATGTTGCATCGATCGAACAAATAATAGTCTGAAGGGGCTATGTCGGGACTATATGCCGGGTGCTCCAAAACTTCCCAGCCAAGCGTCAATAATAACGTTTCCTTGACCGATTTCGCGACAGCGTTGTCATGCAGTAATTTCACGGGACGAAATCCTTTGCCTGTGTATGGACGTCTCCGACAGTTTTTCTGGTTCAATCGCAGCATTTGTTGCTTGTAGCGATAAGCAGTAACAGTTTGACCCTGTTCCAATTGTTCATAATGGAGCACACCCTTCCTATCGCACCAGATGCACAACAGAACTTTCTTGGAGTGGACATTGCGTTTCGGTGTCGAAGTTGTTGCTTCACCGAGGTCTACCCAGTGGTTTTTTTACATTTAGGATTGTCGTACCATATCCTCTTTTCATCACCTGTAACGATTTTCCGCAAATTTTCTGTGTTGTTTATTCAACAGATTAAAACACTTCATGACACGCTCATCCTTGTTCCTTTGGCTCAGATCATGTGGCACCCATTTTCTTTCCTTCTGAATCTTTCCCATTGTGCGTAAACGATTGGAAATGGTTTGTTGAGTTACCCCCAGTTGTTCAGCTAGTTCTTTTCGCGTTTGAGACGAATCTTCATCCTGCAGTGCTTGCAGTTCTTCATGTGCAACCTTCTGCGGGGCGCCGCTACGTTCTCAATAGCTAACATCAAAATCACCTGCTTTAAACCGTCTAAACCAAAACTCACACGTGCTTTTCTATACAATATTCTCCCCAGAACAAAATAGATCGATGCACATGCTTTTGCAGCACTTTTTCCTTGATGAAATTCGTAACGAATGCAGTGTCGAATAAATGCAGTATCGCTTGCCATCTTTCACCTACCGATGTGCAAGTGCGTTTGACTGTTGGGCAAACTTCTGTGCCTCATTTTATACTCTGAACCAGTTACGGTCACACGACAACAACGCGGGGGAATGTCGGATATGTAAATTAGCGGTATACGTCACACAAAAAACGCTTAAAAACTTACTTGAACACCTAATATTTTTTTTGGCGGGGGGCGTTCTCCTGTTTTCTTGTACTCTTGATTAGGAAATTGTGCCCTCATTGTAGTAGCGACTTTGAAATACAAAACTGACGAAGAAATCATTCTGAAGTGTCTTCGTCTTATATGGGATTATAGTTCATCACATATTAAGTTAGTTTATAACTTTCAGCAATAACTAATTGCTAGAACGTTTGCACGACAGTTATAATTGAAAAAAAATCACTTTGGGGGATACGGGGCGTGTTCAATAAGTAATGCCTCCGCGCAAGTGTCTCGCACATGGCCTGTTACGTAGCAACGAGAGGGCAAACGATTCTTTGTATCATTAGCTTCATATTACTGTGTAACAGAACTCCGTACATCTATTTGTTAGTCTTTAATTCCATTAAAAATAGATAATTCTTTTTAAACTGTGTCGACGGGTGTCACACAGCGATCAGCTATAGAGATTTTAACTCATGAAAATGTACCTCTCAAAGAAATTCACGGTACATTAGTGGCAGTTTTTAGTTCTGGAACTTTGAACATAAGCACTGTTCGTAAGAAAATGAAAGGGCAGTGGAGGAATGCCGGCAGTAAAGCAACAGCCTCGGAGTGGGAGACCCGTAATCGCAACTTGCGATTTGAATAGGCAAAAAGTGGATGAGATTATCAAGGAAAATCGAAGAATAACTCAGAGAACCGCAGCAGGTAAGCTGAACATTAGTTTAAGGTAGTGTCAAGACATTAACATTTTTGGATACAGCAAAGTGTGTGCTCGTTTTGTACCCGCGTCACTTAACTACAAGTGAAGAAATCAAGACTTGAAACATGCCACAGGTTGCTTACTCGCTATGAAAAATATGGAAGTGACTTTCTCAAAAGCATTGTAACTGGTGATGAGAGTAGTTTTTTATTTATTTACTTTTCTTGGTTGAAGGTTTAACGACTACCATGAGCAACTCGATGGGGCTATAAGCGGTCACTCGTCCTTAATTTAGGGTCACTGGTTCCAGGTAAGGTGGAGAGCTCGTGCCGTAAGACAAACACAGCATCCATGCCTCACCGGGATTCGAACCCGGACCCTTCACGGACGAATGCTCATAAGCCAGCGCTTATATCACTGCGCCATCGGGGCGGCAGAGTTAGGTTCACCGTTATAACCCGGAATAGGAAAATCAATCGCCGGAATACCGACACCCATCTTCTGTACCAAAGAAAAAGAATTCAAAACTCACATTTTTGCCGATAAGCGCATGCTCGCTGTGTTCTGGGACTACAGAGACTATTTATTAGGAGTGCATTATAAGGAGTAAACGCTGTGCATATGACATTAATATAACGAAAACTGGTAAAAGGGCCTAGCCCTAGGGCCATTGAATTAATATTTCGTGTGTAAGTAAAACCGCATTATTATTAACTTGATTTGACGTGTAAACGCTGTCAATGTTACCTTGGTAGAATAAAAACTGTTAAAAAGGCCTAGGGTCTATGAATTAATATCTAGTGCCTAAGTAAAAGCGCAAAATATTGATTCGATTCGTAAACGTTATGAATATGAAGTCGGCGGATTAAAAGTTGTTAAAAAGGCCAAGGTATAGGGCCTATGAATTAATTAAGTAAAAGAAAAATATTACAAACTTAACATGTTATGTAAATATTTTGTGTCTAAGCACAAGTGCAGTGTTATTAAAAAATCCCACCTTATCGTCCTTATCTGAACACAGCATGAGTCATGCTGTAATTCCGTTGTTTCGTCGAACACTGTAGTTTTAAGAAATGTACTAAGTCATAGCAATTTATTTCTTCAAATTAAAGTAAAATTCTCGCTTTGGAAAGAACATTCTCCCGAAATTCGTTTGGAGTTCCCAATTCAACTCTCAATATAGGCCAAGAAACGGCAATCTTTATACCCCCCCCCCCTCCCCGCTCCTGAACTTTTGTGGTTAGTTTGCCCGGCCCTTTAATGAAAAACATTTGACAGTTTTCCCATGCGTGGCAGTCTTCCAAGTTACTGAAAGATGTATGGCAGTTTTCCTGTGTGGCGGTTTACAGTGAACCAAACACCCTCCCTACAGCCCAGATTTGGCGCTGTCCGACTTCTGGTTGTTTTCTCCCCTCAAGAGACATCTGAAAGGAATTCAGTTCTCTTGTAACGAAAATGTTCACGCTGCTACGAGGAAATGGTTCCAACAACAACCAGATTTTCACAGAGACGGGTTTAAAAACTTGTTAAACGTTGGCATATCTGTATGGAGCGTGAGAAAGATTATGCAGAAAAATAAAATATGTGAATTAAAGTAGAAATTTTGAGCTTTGTTCTTGTTTTGTTTCAATTTGATACCTTGCCACTGGGCTTGTATATAAATATGGAGGCATTACTTTCTGAACACCTGTAATTCTTGAGTAAACCTTGTTTTAAACTTCAGTGCATAAAATAAATGTTCCAAATATACTTGCGTTGCAACTAACTCACAAATTATTATTTATTAAGTATTCAAGCAGTCTTGGTTTCTTATAAAATGATAGGTAGAAGTTTATTTAAAAGTTCACAGAGGTGACTTTGCCCTTTTTAATTAAATTTCATCAAAGAATAAAATATAAATCTGATTATGACGTTTATTTCAATGTTTCTTTCCAGCAAAAGCACCTACCGTCCGAGGACTAGGAGACGTCCGAGTGGAAGTGAAGAAGAAACTCAGGTTAAAATGCAAATTATCTGGTAACCCTCCACCTCGGATAGCATGGTATAAAAACGGAATCAAGATAAAACCGAACGAACGATTAAAAGTCAGGTCCAAAAGGTAATCAATGATATTCGTTATGATTTTATCTACATTTAGTCTTTTTTATTTTCAATTGAAATTCATTTGTCCCATCACCAACTTCCTTTTCTTGTTGGTGGATTATAGCTTCATTTATTTTTTTATGTGTATCATGCTGTTTTAGTATGTATTAACCCACAGCCTCTATGAGTATCATGCCTTTCATCGAATCGTCCATAGCTTCCTCCCTCTTCTATCGGTTATGCGTTTATAATATGTCTTAACTTTTAATATCATTCATATTCTATAGATAATAATCCTCTTTATCAAATTTTAGTCGAAAGCCTTCTTCATATTCTGTGGGTAATATGTGTTTGTGCCATGTTTTTAACACATAACCAATAGGAGGTTGCAGTGGGCACGTTCCTCCGTTATATGTCACAAAATTTTGAATTTTTTGAATTTTTAAGCAGATTTAAAATATATATATATATATTTTTTTTTTACTGTCAATTCTGTAAAATAATCCAAGTAATTCTGTCTACACTGTTACCTTTTTCATTCGATTAAATTGACAGCGGCAGTAAGGTGACCAAATTTCAGCAACCGCCACCACACAATTCTTCATATTCTGTGAGTACCATCCCGTTTTGGTATGCTTTAAGCCATAGCTTTATTTTCTGCAGTACTATACATTTTAGCAGTCATAGCCATTGTCTCATTCATCTTCTGCGTCGCCCCGGTGGCGCAGTGGCTTCTGACCATTCGTCCGAGATGGGTCCGAGTTCGAATCCCGGTGAGGCATGGATGTTATGTTTGTTTTACTGCACTGGCTCTCTCCTTTCCCTGGAGTTAGTGGCCCTAAATAAGGGATGGGCGACTGCTTATAACCCATTGAGTTGCTCACGGTGGTCGTTAAACCTCCAATCTAAAAAAAAAAAAAAAAAATCATCTGCAGCAGTTACGCTCTTTTTAGTGAGTCTGAATTCATGGCCTCAATTATTTTCAGCCGCCCCGGTGGCGCAGTGGTCTAAGCTATGGCCTCTGATCACTCGTCCGAAAGGGGTCCGGGTTCGAATCCCGGTTAGGCATGGATGTTGTGTTTGTCTTACGGCACTGGCTCTTTCCCTTCCCTGGAACCAGTGACCCTAAATTAAGGACGGGCGACTGCTTATAGCCCATTGAGTTGCTCACGGTGGTCGTTAAACCTCCAATCCAAAAAAAAAAAAAAAAAAAAAAAATATTTTCACGGAATGTCTTTTTAATTTGTCTTAGATCACAGTCTTTTTAGCAAATCTCAATTCATGATGTTACTCATTTTTAGTGGGTATTATGTGGTTATTTTGTCTCAATCTATGGCCTCGCTCATCTTCTATGGGTGGGTATCTCGCGTTTTCAGTATGTCATAAGCCGTAGCCTCATTCACTTTCTGTAGATATCGTGCCTTTTCTGAGTGTCTTGTGGAAGCAGATGAACTTATCTGTCTACTCCTAAATTTATGGACGACATTGCCGACTCGAAGTGTCAAACCGGAAATCATTTTTTGCTCATGTTACCGTATTTGTTCCCTTTTGACTTTCTTCTTAGTATTTATATGACATTGCCTATGCGCCTGTTGAACATACATTACTATTTTGCTCATATGATACAAATCTGTTTCATTTGCACTTATCACAATATGTCTTTACCTTGTCTGTCGTGTGTCACGGATATACTTATTGTCTAGGTTGCACTATATTTCATGGTATTGCACATATTGTTTAATTTTACGGAGTGTCTGCCTATACTGTTTCACCTGTTTCTCTTTGTTGTATCCACTTAAGTCTGTGAAACAATCCCTCGAATATGAATTTGTTATCATTGTAAATAGTACATTTTTCATTTGTACATACACTGGCGGAAAGTGAAAAAAGAACACCAAGAAGGAGACGTCTGATACCAACGAAATTTATACAGCATAATAACGGAATACAGAGGATAACTTGATCAAAAGATTATGGCAAAATACAGCTGTATTTGCTGGTAAACTGAAAAATAACATTTCAATGTAACATGGTTAGTACGAGGTTGAACCGCCATGAACTGCGTCACACTGCGCAATTCTGGCATGGAGTCTGTCGTACAGATGTTGGATGTAAGTTTGGGGTCTTGAGTTCCAAGCATCCTCAACCTGGACTCGTAAATCGGGGATGGTCGTGGCTGGCCGTGGAGACCGGATAAGTCGTTGTCCCATAAAATCCCACACGTGCTCAATGGGGGACAAATCCTGTGAACGTGAAGGCCATGGAATTTGTCTCACACCCTGAAGTGCATGTTGCGTTGCACGTGCCGTGTGTGGGCGTGCGTTATCTTGCTGGAAAACACCACGATGGACCGACCTTACAAATGGCACAACAACGGGCTGAATGGTGTTGTTGATGTAGGAGGTGCTGTTTTTTTTTTTTTTTTTTTTGGATTGGAGGTTTAACGATCACCGTGAGCAACTCAATGGGCTATAAGCAGTCGCCAGTCCCTAATTTAGGGTCACTGGTTCCAGGGAAGGGAGAGAGCCAGTGCCGTAAGACAAACACAACATCCATGCCTGACCGGGATTCGAACCCGGACCCCTTACGGACGAATGATCAGAGGCCAGCGCCTTAGACCACTGCGCCACCGGGGCGGCGAGGTGCTGTTTAACGTACCCGGTACCAACACTAGTTGTGTACGGGAGTGATAGCTGAACGCTCCCCACACCAGGAAACCAGGTGTAGGCCCTGTGTGTCGTTGGCGGATGCAAGAAGGGTGGAGACGCTCCCCTGTGCGTCTGCGAACACGCATACGGCCATCGGAGGCTCCCAAGCAGAATCTGCTTTCATCGCTGAACACGACAGATCGCCATTGCGTTCTCCAGTGCAGACGTTGGCGACACCACTGCAGCCGTTTCTGACGGTGGGCTGGAGTCAGAGGTACACATGCCAGAGGCACACGTGTACGTAGTCCTGCATCCAGTAGACAGTTGCGGATTGTTCGCACAGTCAGCTCAGGTGCAACGGCAGCTCGGATTTGCGTCGCAGTGGATGTTCTGCGGGACAACGCAGCGCTTCCTATGTGTCGATTGGTCCGTCCGCTCAGCAGTCCGTCTGTGACTCCCGGTTCCTCGTCTTCTCGTGTGGGAATGTTCCTAGGACCATCTACGCCACCATCGTACCACCACCGATACTTCCCGTCCAATTCGCTCCGCAATACGACGATACGACCACCCGGCCTGGCGGAGTCCGACTAGACGACCTCGCTCAAAGTCCGATAACTGATGAAATCGTATACCCGTATTCCATGTCCAGGCATTGCAGCTTCTTAAGGGTCTTCGCACGTGTCCGTACGCCGACGACTGATTACATTCACTTCGCCGTACTCCTTAAATACCACTGACGATAATTTGCATATTATGCTGTGCTGTAGCGTAAGCGCTCACCGGTTGGTCCCGAAATGAACATCACACTTACGTAAACTCGACCCCATTAACATATGTAAATTTCATGATCGCCCGCCAATTCCTTCTTGGTGTTCTTTTTTCACTTTCCGCCAGTGTATATCATCCTCGCTGTATATATGTTGTCATTTAATTTTTCTGTTTGGTACTGTAAATCCAAACCTTGTGTAATTGCTTATCTTAATTTGATCAATCAAGTGAAAGCACAAGAGGAGCATGAGCAAAAATTTACAATTCGGTTTACCTATCTACGAAGATGTTCCCGTTTTCAGTAATGAAAATATTATTTGTCAGATACAGTAAAGCATGCTAGAGATGCTTTACTTGTGTACGAGTAGTCATACTCATCCTATAGTAAAAACACAGGACTACAAATTGTCACACATTAAAAGTTGTTAAGTTTGGCAGATTCTGCACATACAGTAAAATCTTGCTTATGCGTTTTTCACTTTAATACTGCGTTAGTCCCGATATTTCACTGTAATATCTATCGCTTTTTTAACTCGGTTATAAGTAATTCATTTACAAGCTTTTACGATTATCCAATATAGAATTTTAGATTTTCAAAAATACACGGTTCTTTGACTCTCTTATACGTAACCCGGTATGTTATAACTGTGAGAGAATCCATACAGCGTTTTTTGTAGCTATGAAATAAATGCAACTAAAATTTTTTTTATTTAATTAAATTTACATGTTGAGAGTGTGGTAATCGTTTTTACCACACTATATAAAGTTAATTGGAAACCAGAAGACCCAAAAACTAACTAAAAAAAAAAAAAGATGGTTGAATGAAATTTGACGGCATGTTAGAATAATAAGGAAATTTCTTTGTCGCTCTTTCGATCCTTTTGGCCACTTGTATACTTATCAGCTGCTTTTGCGCGATTAGATTTTCTTGAATTTGCAAGTTCTGTGGGGTATTTCAGATCAGATCATCTGTAGAGAATTTTAGGAAGGGAGTGTCGACCCCAGGTCTTAAACAACCCTTAGAAATAGGAAGCTAGGAGATTTGGGCTAGAATACCCCATAGGAAAGTCACGCGGAAGCGAGGTAGAAAGGGGGAGGAAGACGCCCTTATTTATTACCAGGAGGCCAGTACCCGGGGTCCGACGGCTTAACGTACCCATCCGACGCACGGCGAGTATTTAGTGGTTCGAAGTTCGTACCAGCTTGGGATCGAACCTGAGGTTTCTCCGTGGCAGTCACAAACGTTGGCCACTAGGCCACCCGCGGCACTGTGGTATATTTGTTGACTTTCAGTATATATATATATATATTAAAATTCGTACTCAGTCCCCTACAAGGGTGTTCCGGACCCGAGGACCCCCCCCCCCCCCTTCCTGGCTATACCTATGTTTTATCTAATTTCCGGGTGGGCTGAAGCTCGTCCAACTTTTCAGCGTCGCGCCTGGCAGTGACCCTAGATTACAGACGCAAGACTTATAGACTTAGATGTTCATTGAGGATTGCTGACACCCCAAAAAAAATAAAAATAATAATAATAAGTGACTTCCACTGAGCATCTCATACCTACACACAAAAGTCAAAAACCAAATTCTTTCGCCCAGCATGAAATTAGTAATCTAAAAATCTAATAGAAAAAAAAAAAAACATTCGCATACAGCTAGGGAGTAAGGAATATTAAGAAGTGAATTTTTGAAAAGCTGCTTTTCATTTGCCAAGGCGGATTTAGAAAATCTACAAGTGGGAGGCTATAAAAATTAACTTAAATTTACGGAAAGCAAATTATTGTATGTTAAAATAACGAAAGCGCATCGTTTGAATAAAAATAAACTTTACAGATGAAGAGTGTGATTAACCTGAAGCAAACTGAAAATTAAAATAATTTCACTAAGTATAAAGCGTAAGACAGCATGAAGTAGTATTAAAATTTAACTCAATAAACTCTCAAGGGGTGGCGATGATCTTTATAGCCTTCCCCTTGTATTTGCGCCTTTTCAGTTGAATTTTTAACTGTATCTCATAACCGATTAAGCAAAACTCAGTAGCTGCTTGAAAGCATGGCATCCTCTCTTCCTTGATATGGTTGTGCCACCTGGTGTGCGTTCGTGGCATTAATACTCTTCGCCGCGATTTGAAGCACAGGTTATTTCCTTGAGGTACAACATTGGTTTCCCATTGGTCCCACCTGGGCCATGGCCGGATTGGGACGACCAAACCAGGCAGGGAATTTTATTCTTGTAGTCCACTAAAAAAAACACACACACATACAGAAAAATACGTCATAAATTCCCTCATGGAAAAAATTGTGTTAGATCCCGGATGAAGTAGAACTGTTGAACTACGCATCGCAAAACGAATTCAGTTGTGAACAAATTCTAACGATTTAAAAAAATCCTTTCGTCATTGAATGTAGCATCAAACCACGCTCAAAACGGGGCATTGTACCAGATGATTTAAAAAAGAAACAGAAAAATCGAGGGTCTCTTGAAGACCTTATTTCCAATTAAATCACTATGAAGATCATTCTGAAAGTTAAAATGTGCAGATGCAACAGAAATTTCTCTATGCAATTAATTTTTATATTTATTTGCTCATTGATCGCCTACTGCGCAATGGTATTGGCGTCTCCTCCGTGAGTTGAGGCCTTTTCCAAGTCTATTCATTATTCTGACCCATTAGCTAGTACTGGTAAACCTTTGGTATTTCTAAAAACATATTAATATTGTGAAGTGGATTAACTGAACTAAACTTTTTAAACTAATGATTTTTAAACTAATCCTTGCTTGGGCCATATCTTTGGCCAGTGTAGAATGCATAAATGCAAGCCTTGATAAGCAAAATTTTCCAGAATCCGGGCCCGGGCTCCTAAAATTGAGCCCGAACTCATCTCTACCTCAGACCATGCTACTTTTACTTGGTCCCAAAACTCAGCTATGTTTCTGGCTGGCTGAGGAGAGGCTTGCAAATATTATCCATTAGTTCCATATGCTTGATATGAAAAAGATCTTGCTGGGTATAGGAGGCATGTGGACCTTTTGCAGACAAGCTCTGAAGATCATGGCAGTGTATGGATAAGTGTTATTGGCCGGAAAATGACCAGCAGTATACCTCTCAAAAATGACATCACTGGTCATAGAAAATAGCTGATACATCACTGGGCTTTCACAGCTCCCATTATGCACACCAGAGGGGGCCTGCTATCATTAACTGATAGCTTCCCATATCAGGATACTTTCTGGGCTCGTGGGGAACAGTGTGCTGCTTGCACACTACTGCTTGATCTGTCTTGCAGATGGCTTGATCTGGTCTTCACTCACGTCATTTTCAAACATGGAGCCAAGTCAGCCAACAATTATCAGCACCAAGGCAAATTCTGGATTCATTGCTGAACATGACAAGGTAGCATTCATGTCACTAGACAGCACTACTTCGGCAAGTGACTTTGGGTCAATGGCAGTTGCCGCAATGACTGGCAGAAGAACACGACTATCTCAGTCAATCTCCTGGATACCATTTAGGCATGCCCATGGTAGCAGCTAAAGCTCACTCATATAGTGCCACAGATGATGAATACTCGGCTAACCTGACTTTGATCAATATTGCTAGGAAGCAGACTACTACTTTTTTTTTTTTTCTGTAATGTAGCTGTAGCACCCTTCAACTGCACTTTTATGGATTCTGCTTTAATTAGAAAATAAAATTCAAATCCTGGATGTTAATTCACAATTTCAGCACATTTTGTGAATGTATGGAAAAGTTTAGAGTAGGTGTTTGATACCCACTTTCAGGCTCTGTGAATGTATAAACACATGTATGCTTTACAACTCAAAATACTTTTAACTTCATTAGGAAAAATTGCTTCAGTTTTTTTCTCTCTTTTAACAGTAGATAACGTGTATAAAAATGTGTGCATCTGCATCCAGAAAATAAATGCTACAACATACAATGATGCAGCCATCATTAGTGGGAAATATTCATCCATTAATAACAGTACTTCAATTACGTAACATGTTAAACAAAAATTCCTGGTGTCAAACATTAAGGGCCAAAGTGAAATTATATAACACAACAGGCAAAAAGGTTACAGATCTAAATGCAGCTTATCTGAAACAAATCCAAATAAATTTTGGGGACAATCTACATCTTTGCCTTATCCCCACAGTTAATCTCAAGCCAATTACTAGTACTCCTCCTCGAAGACTTTCGATGCAAAGGCTTTTTATTGACTTCAGTTTCAGTGTGACCACTTCATACAGTCTGAGCTATTCCAGTAAACATAAAAGTAAATTCCACGTAAACATAAAACATGCAGAAACCCTAAAAATATTTATATCAGTTTAAATCCTGATATCAGATTTCTTTGCAGTTTCAATGCATACATACATACATATCACTAAGCAGTTCTCTGAGATTCAGAGGTTAGCTCCACAAAGAAATACAAACTACCAGATAAATTTCTAACTGATTATTTACTTACTGTTGTTGTATCAAACTTCTCCATTTACAGCGATCTTGACACACAACTCGGGCTTCACAGACATCCATCACGTGACATACACAAGACCTTCTATACTTCATACTCAATCTTTTTTGCATGCAGATACTCCTAAATCTTATCCTCCCATGACTACCTTGGCCTTCCTCTGCCTCTCCTTCCTGCCACTTGGGCTAAAAAAAAATCCTAGTAAGCATCTCATCCCTCATTCTTTCAACATGGCCAAACCACCGAAGCATATTAGTCTCCGCCTTGCTAACAACATTTTGCTTCATGTTACACAACTGCAATACATCTTCATTCCACACACGATAAGAACATGTCTTGCCACAAACCCCCTGTAAGTAACGCATTTCTCCAGCACACAAACGGCTCCTATGTTTCTTCTGTAGTACCCAGGTTTCACTGCCATACATCAGAGTAGGAACAATTACACTTTCATACACAGTCATGCAGGACTCTCTTGAGAACCCATCATTCCTGTGAAAACCTCCCAAAAGCAGCTATGACTTTCAATGAAGAATTCACTCTCCTACTAATTTCACCATCCAAATTGTTCTCTCTGGCAAACATGCTTCCTAAATACACATTCACCTGGTCAATCACTGTGTGATTGATGAGTTTGCCTCCTTGGGGCACTCCATGGTCAACAATGGCACACAGAACAGCAACAAGGGCTTTGTGAATTTTGGAGAGGTACCAGTTAGTTCTATGTGGCATTGGTGAAAAGACCCCAACTCACTGGGTTTTGTTCCAGAATCCTTAAATTGAATGACCAACTGAAACCGTCAGCTGTGGGCTAATCCCCCACACTGATGGACTTACCTGATTAAAAAGACAAACAGAAGAAGGAAGCAGTTTCAACGCTTTTCATACATAATATATTACAGAATTAAAAAAAATGTGATTTTATATCATACGTTTTAATGTCTTAAATTTTCACTGACATTTTCGTTTGTTTTGTCTTAATGTTTCATTGAATGACTTTTTTTGTACATTTTAATGTCTCTGTTTATGAACTTTGAAAATAAATGAGAAGCAAGCCATCATTGCATGATATATAAAGACGAGCGATCAGCGATGGATAAATTTAAAACCATTTATTTACAATTAAAATAAATGTATAAAATGACCACATAAGATCTTTCAACCACCACTTTGGTGTCATCATCAGATGTCTGACAAGAGAGTGGAACAGAGACCGGCATTAAATTCTATGCAATTGTATTGGTCACATGTTACATATACTTACTCTATTTAATGTCGGTCTCCATTCCACTCTTTTGTCAGACATCTGATGACACTAAAGTGGTGGCCAAAAGATCTTATGTGGTCATTTTATTCATTTATTTTAATTGTAAATAAATGGTTTTAAATTTATCCATCACTGATCGCTTGTCTTTATATATCGTGCAACGATGGCTTGCTCCTCGTCTATTTTCAAAGTATAAAGTGCACGAATATCTCCCAAGTCATCTTTTAATGTCTCTCTGAATTATAATAAGGGGGCATTTGCACTATTTAACTTGAGTTAGTGGCTGATTTGCTATTATTGATGAGCTCTGACCTTTCTCCCCCCAAACCTACCTTCTATTTTGCATAATCACTTTACGAAGACCTGAGAATAAAAACAACATAATTTTAACATACACTAATTGACATCTGATCATAATGATGGTGATTACAGCCATAAAACAAAATGTTTAACAATATTTTTTATGATTTTTGCAACAAAGAACTTATATTTTAATTGTTTTAGCTCAAAAACAGGGTGCACTGTGAACTTCATTGGATTAACTGCAGCCTACATGTCATTAACAGAAGCTTCATGGCATTCTAAAACAAATTTCAAAATGGTGCACTTACCTTTTCATTAACTACCTCTGGTTACAAACATGTCTTTGGCTATTGGAAATATACACGTTAGTATAGCATACTTTTTTCAAATAAAATAACTTGTCACACTGCTAACACTTGATGCAACATTAAGCTGTCTGTTAATGATGATGGCTTCGCTATAAAGTGATTAATGTTGGAAGAATAATTTGTTAAATGATAACCCTCAATTAAGTTTTTAAATATAGATTCCCCTCACAATTCAAAAGTAGAGCATTCCTATGAAGCCTTTCATAATTTTGAAGATGACAATCCGATTTTTGGCGTAAATGTGACAAGGATGGTAAGTCAGATAATATCCGAAAACTTGAAAATTTTCATCGTCCTGGAGAGGGACTCGAACCCGCGTCTCCCAGAAAACGCCCGGGTATGCTAACCACTACACCACCCAGAACGACCAAGTTTCAAGTTTCCGAGGTTAGCATACCCGGGCGTTTTCTGGGAGACGCGGGTTCGAGTCCCTCTCCAGGACGAAAATTTTCAAGTTTTCGGATATTATCTGACTTACCATCCTTGTCACATTTACGCCAAAAATCGGATTGTCATCTTCAAAATTTGTATTATATGGCTTAATCTCGTATTTCTTTCATGATTTATCTGCTTCTCCGGGCAAACACGGGATAAGATTCTTAACCTCCAGATTCGCTAAACATGAATGCCGGTTGCTTCGACTAGCGAATCCTGTGATGGTTAAGTTAAAATTGATCGGAAACTTGAAACTTGGTCGTTCTGGGTGGTGTAGTGGTTAGCATACCCGGGCGTTTTCTGGAAGACGCGGGTTCGAGTCCCTCTCCAGGACGAGGAAAATTTTCAAGTTTTCGGATATTATCTGACTTACCATCCTTGTCACATTTACGCCAAAAATCGGATTGTCATCTTCAAAATTTGTATTATATGGTATAACCCGTATTTCTTTCATGATGGCCTTTCATAAGGCAAAAATGCCATAAAGCGAAGAAGCAATTACCATGAATTTATACGGGGAAAATTTCTGAGCCGGACTCAAAAAATAACCTACCAAATAATACCAAATGACACATAAAACATAAAGTAACACTAACATACAGTAAAAGCAGGAATGATAAGATAAATACAAAGCATATTGATAAAAACACATTTTACCCATTACTGGATGCCAACTAAAAGAGATCACTTTGCTACTAGCAGAACAAGTATCTTCAGCAGCTTTCAAGATCCTTTCTCTCTGCATGTAAACAGTATGTATGGCGGACAAGGCAAGTCCAACGTGTGCATATTGTCTTTATTTCATTCACAATGATTAAAATGCTTAATTTTAATTATGTCCAGTTTTGTGCTAAGTGTAACACCCTTATGAAGTCTTTCAGGCTTTTCTGATACCTTTGGACACATCTTGCTAACGGAGGCACAAAATAAATCGAGATACAGCACAGATGCTCACAGATGCAGTTCAAAGCTATGGCGGCTTGATGCTGAAATGCCGAGTGTAGTTTCTGAAATGCTTGGCAGTGCCACTCTTGCTGCTTTGGGTGCTAGTTGCCCCTATAACGGCTCGCTACAAAACAAATACCGAATATTATTTTTGCTTTTTGCCTTTGTTTGTAAAAGCGAAAACCCTCTTTGGATTTCTTTTGCTTAGCACTAATGTATTTCTTTCATAAAAGCAAAATGACATAAAGCAAATTTTTGGAAAGCGGGGATACCTATATTATCTTCTGCTACAGTCGTGAAATATTAACCAGATCAGTTGTTAATTTTGATGCACAGGGAAAGTTAGAAAGTGCCAAGCAATTTTATGTGTAGCCTTTTTGAATATCATACACAAACCTTTTCACTGTGTAGCCTTTTTGAATATCATACACAAACCTTTTCACTGTGTAGCCTTTTTGAATATCATACACAAACCTTTTCAGTGTAATATTATACATTTCAAATATGAAATTTGAGTAATTTCATTGCATATTCCAGTTTTTTGCATTTGTAATAGCATGTGGACATGTCACATATAACATAACAACATATGAGTATTATATGTAATACACTGAGCCCCATATAAGTCATCTACATCTATTACAAATTTTATCAACATGTATTCAACTCAATTTAGATGTTCCTCTGTTATGGAGTGATCCAGAAGAAAGTGCATACTGGCCACAAAAAGTAACCAGTGTTTGAAAAATTTCTTTGGCAAAAAATTTAACAAAAGTGAGGGTGAATAAACAAGTAACCAGTATAACCACTCAGTAGCTTCCCAATATTTCAAGGAATCCAAAGAGCATGGTTTATGCTTAATTATAGAAGTTGCCCTGTTGAGATGCATCTGTTATGACAAGTTGTGCTGTTCAGTTTTTGCATGAAATGAGCCTTGTGGAATGAGACATAACAGTCATATTTCGTACAATTTCAAAACATATGCAATGCATTTAGTCAACAACAAAGCCACAAACAATGTTAAATTATACTAGCATGTTTAATACACCAGGGCCTTTAATCCTAATAACCTGACTGTCATTTTAAAAAGCTTTCTTCACTGTATAATACACATTTTTTTCTATGCATTAGGAAGTTGCTTAGAAGTGTCTATAAACTAAACGTCATGCAACCTCAACCCTTTTCAACAGGTTTGCCTTTGTGCTCGCACCAGCTACATCCATAATTTAGCTATTAAACTGGACAATATTTTGCAGCTTGCATCATGCAACTGAATCACAAGAACACAGTACACTATATACCTTGGACAGCATTTTATTGCCCTTTGCACAAGGTTCTTAACATTTATTTTCTAATGAAAATATTCTGAAACTATAAAAACTGATAACATTAGTTACTCTATGAATCTTTTCCTGTCTCTATTGGTATTCTAATTTTGTAATTCAGTCATTCCTACAGGGAGATATATTGTTACAAACTTTGCATGTATACTCGAAAATAATTACTATGAATCTGTATACTCCAGAGTATTGCATGAGTTTTCAGTTGCTTGGGATGGCAATTTTTATTTTTTTCAATCAACGTTATTTTTATAAATAACTGGTACTGTAACCCTGAAATGACATTTTAATTCCATTTATGAATGTGAACGTGAGAAGTATTGAATGAAGCTAAGTATCCACAATGAGGGAACTTTTTCTGCAACAACAATGTCCAGCAAAGGATGCCTTTTCAACCATCTAATGCAGGGGTGGCCAAACTTTGAGGAACCAGGATCTACCTTAGGCTATCATTACCTACTCTGATCTACCATGGTTTATCGCAGTGATATAGGAATATTTAAACAAAATAAGCCTATATAACTAGTGTTTTTTTAGTGCTCATGGTTTTGTAAGTTTGGAAACAAATACAGAAAAATAATATTGAAAACATTTTTTATTTCTGAAACACTACTTTTCAAACAAATTAAATAATTTTACTTAGGTTATTTATTTACAGTATTTAATTCTTAGATGTTGATGCATGACGCTGCATGTCCTCACAAAGTTTAGAATAATCAGGCACATATTCAGTGAGGTGCAGTTGGAGACACGCTTCTAAACGAGCGTCAGTTATCAGCTCCTGTATTTCAACTTCATTATTTTCATTTCTGAAAAAGCTGCTTCACAGAGATATGTGGATCCAAAAAAAAGGAGTCAGCTGCAAAGCAACAGATCTCAACCAGTGATATTTTTCTTCAGACAATGGAGTCCAAAATGTGTTATCTGATGCTTTTCCTTACAGTACTATGTCAGACTGAAGTTTCACAATTTCTGATTCTATATCTGAAGATCCGAAGAAGAAAGTAAAGGAAATGTTTGATAAAACTTCCTCAATATCACATTCGTCAAAAGAGTTTACCGCACGAACAAACAAACGATCGCCCATACAAGAGCTTGCGATCAACAGTTTGTCCATCCTGATCTAATGGCATCTTCAACCAGTGTTCGAAGTGGGCTGGTATGGCATACCGGTAATTAACAAAAATGGAAGTGGTCATACTGGCAGTTAAAAAAACATTGTTTACCATCATAGTATGTGATAAATTATAAACCCGCCACAAACTACGTAAAGAAATTAGGATGAAAGCACAAATTTTAACACAAAAATCAGCAAACGACATTTTTAACGGATAAAATTCATAAATGATTAGCACCTAGGACTGAAAGACACTGTCGCAAACCCTTCAATGAAGGGTTTTTTAAATTATTACATTATTTTTTTAATATTATATACATTAATTTTTAATACCAAAAAAAAAATACAATTATTTGGAATGGTATGTATGGTCTACACCATACCGGCAGTAGCTTTGTGCCACTTCGACCACTGTCTTCAACAGAGAGAATCCTTTCTTCCTGTTGCTGCTGACCCATGGAAGATTATGATTGAAGACATAGTTCCCGCTCTCTTTCCACCAAAAAAATCAAGGACTTTTCCAGCACTTTTCAAGGACTCATAAAAATTTTCAAGACTATATTCGTGCCCAATAAGAACTCTAATGAAATATTAAAATAAGTTGTCACAAACAATCAAAAAGTTCAATTAAAATTATAGTTATAACTAAACATGGGGGCATATCTTGGTGATGTATTATAGTTCCATAAGATTTCAGGTTTCCTTATCATTGACACAATGTGTTACACATTTGACAAAACAGTTAAAAGCAAAAGATTTAACTGTTTTTCATTAAAGTCAAACTAAGTGAAGAATAAAATAAAAGAAATTGAAAGCAACATCCTCTTTAGCATTATGGAATATGGTCATCAGTTGCAGATCAACACAAGGAAAACACTAGAAAAATAGTAACACTTGACTGCAGAAATTTAATTTTCATTAGTATTACTTAAAGCCAAAAAGCATTGTCAAGTTGCAAATATAGTTTCTATGCCAAAATTTCAGCTTTTATCCATTTTGATTTATAAAATGCATATTTGGTTTTACTTACATTTGGAATTATTTTGGCTCTTGCACAGAGCTACACAGATGTATAAAGCATCACTCTCTCTATATATATGGAAGATATCATGATCAGAGTAAAATCCCTGAAATGGCAATGGGCTGGACATATTGCCAGGACAGACCACCGATGGACAACCAAAATTTTAGACTGGATTCCTGAGCTACAAGCATTCAGCAAATCACAAACCCGTTTTGAGATACTAGTACCGGTATACACTTATACTCCCTCACATTCGCTTATCATAGTTCAGAAGAATTCCCCTCTCTTTCACTTATCATAGTTCAGAATCACAACCATGTGAAAACTGAAAATATGACTGACAGCTACGTATGTGCTCCTGATTCCAAGAGAGCTTTCCACAATACAGTGCTGCCACCTGTGACATTTTGGTGATAGCTTCTGTTCAATGAACTGCAGCTATTCTGAAATTTGGTGAACAGAAAAAAAAATTCAAGTACTTTTCAAGGACTCGTACAAAATTCAAGGACCCTTGAAAAGGAAAATTAAGTTCAAGAAGTTTTCAAGGACCATGGGAATCCTGGAAGAGGATACAGGAACTAGTGTAAGAAAAGCAGTAGCTGCAGCAGCTGAACATTCAACTGTGTAAGAATAATTCTATGGTAGTAAGAATTCTAACCATGACATATGCAGGCCTTAACTAACAAGTTTATTTTCATCAACAAGTTACGATTTCAAGAAATGACTGATCGGAAGGGGAAATTCTGTTAACATCCAATATGAGTGTTAGCAGATGTAAGTTTGGACTAGTATCATTTGTAACTATCTGATTGGTCAATTGTTCCTTTTGCTTAAATTACAAGCATTTCATGGAGGAGGAACTACCTACATTGTTGTTGCTTTTTTAATGTATTTGACAGATGTCAAGCATTGTAGTTTATGCAAGAATTTGAATTTTAACACTTAAATCTGACATAGAAAATGTACGAAAAAGGTCCTTTATAGATCGATCACTATGCAAAACGTGGCTATAACTCAGAAAATGTAATATGCTGTTGCGAAGAGGCTTCCAAAGTCAGTCCTTATAATGCTTAAAATATGGGAAATATTTTTTTATCATTTATATAAAAATATGCATAATGCCCATTACATATTATTCTAAAATCCGTTAAACGATGCTGAATAAGAACACTTACTCATTTCCAATACATTGCAATATGGTTTTCTTTCCTGGTCAAAGTTTCTTGCTCGTATAAATCTGTCTTTCACTTCCTTTGCTTTAAAGTCTTCCTGGTAACATGTTATATCCCAGCAGTTTTCTTCCCTAGTCAAAGTTTCTTACTTTTAATTCTGTCTTTCACTTCCGGTGATTTCATATCCTAGGAACATATTGCATTCCAACAGTCATTTTTCTTAGTACTCAAAATGTTTGAATTAACAAGCTCAAAACGCGCGGAAGCCGCGGTTATGTAAATATGAAATAGATTCATGCAGACCGCAGAAACCGAAAACCGAAGCTGGTCAACGAATATTTAGATCGCGCCAACTTGTAGCGGGCATCTCAGTAAAATTTCTTATGGCAGTTGAAAAAAAGAAATTTTTTTTTCGTTTCGAAATATTTGCTAAGTTCGTTAATTTTCAGCTAAAGAAAATGCATGGTGATGACGTCGCGTTTTCATGTTCCGCAGCTACTTCATGAGCACACTTTGCCTTTGCCATATCCACTCCACCAGGGTCCACGGTGTAACTTCACGCATACGTGGAGAGAGAGAGGACGACAGGGGACCACGGACAGCAGTGTATGTCTATATTTTGAGGTTACTCACCTTTATTCCCTAAATCTTTTAGGAGGTTTTCGTCTCTACACATTTCCAACACGTATTTTTCTTGTTTACATCGTGGTTCGACGCCGCAAAAAAAAAAAAAAAAATGTCATTTTTAACTCACGCAAACTTCACTCCCCTCCTTTCTTTTCACTATGACCAAATTCAGATTCAGTTTGCGTGAGTTGAAAATGATTTTTTTTTTTTTTTTGCGGCCTCGAACCACGATGTAAATAAGAAAAATGCGTGTTGGAAATGTGTAGAGACGAAAACCTCCTAAAAGATTTAGGGAATAAAGGTGAGTAACCTCAAAATAAAGATTGTCTAAATAGCACGTGAATAATTAAGCAGCTATTTGACATTTGCAATGCTGTATGAATATCATCATCATCATCATTGTCAACCATTATCAATCCACTGCTGGATGAAGGTCTCCCCAAGTTTCCTCCACAACGGTCTGTCTTGTGCCAGTCTCCTCCATGTCACCCCTGCATACTTTCGAATTTCATCCACCCATCTCCCATGTGGTCTTCTGGGTCTTTTCCTGTCCCTTGGAATCCAATCTAAAATTTCGGCTGTACATCGATGATCTGTCCTTCTGGCAGTATGTCCAGCCCATTGCCATTTCAGGGATTTAACTCTGATCATGATGTCTTCCACTCTTGTCATTTTTCGGATCCACGAGTTCCTCTTCTTATCTCTCCTGGTTACAATAAGCATGCACCTCTCCATGCTTGTTTGAGTTGTCTGCAGCCTTTGTATGTCTCCTTTAGTTAAGGTCCACGTCTCTGTACCATATGTAAGCACTGGAAGGTTGCATATATCAAGCACTTTTCTTTTAAGACATAATGGCATATTGCTCTTGAAAATTATGCTGTTTCTTCCAAAAGCTCTCCAGGCAAGTTTTGTACGCCGATTAATTTCTTCATCAATGTGACCCTCACTTGATATCTGCTGTCCAAGATAAACGTACGTGTCTGTTATCTCCAGCTTTTCTCCATCAATCGATAAATCTTCATTTCTTGAAAAGTGCTTTTACAAGAAATGTATGAATATATAGCAGTGTATGTGTTCGAACCGAATGTAACACCCGGAAGTACCGGGGCCGCGGCCTCGTCTGACGGTCTCACAGTGGCGCCCTTGCTTGAGGATCGTCAGGTGAATTGGACGTAGAATATAAACAAATGTTTATTTAGATTTTGACAATAAACTCATTTTATCTGTAGTATGTTCTAACGACGTCATCGGGTCCTGTTTTACAACAAGGTAAAGTTTTATGATCTGACCAAAAAATACACCAATGAGCCATTACATTATGACCACCCCCAGCCTAGAGAAATGAGCGACCCTGGAGACCGAACGGTGGCGCAGGTGATGTTCACAGAGCAGTATTAATACAACCCGAGGACCGGCGTTCGGTAAGTAGAGTGTTTGGAGTTAGAATGGAAAAAGCTGCCGATTTATCGGGGTTTGATTAAGAACAAGTCGTGATGGCACGGCACCTCAGAGACGGCGCGGCTTGTGCGTTGTTCACGTGGCTCTGTAGTGAGTACGTATCAAAAGTGGTGCACAGATGGCTAAACGACGAATCGCCGTTCAGCCGTGTGTCGTCCGCAGATCATTGATGTCAGAGGGGAGCGGAGACTGCTGCGTATTGTGCACAGTGACTGCAGGGCCACAGTGAGACAAATCACCCGCAGCTACAACAGTGGTGATCAGGCCAATGTGTCACAGCCCTCTGCGCATGTGCCTGCATTGCCGAAGACCCAGCCAGGTCCCCATATTCACAGCACGTCATCGCCAACAACACATGAAATGAGTCCAAGATCATCGAGATTGGACCGTGAATGATTGGAAGAAAGTGGCTTGGTCTGACGAATCAAGATTCCGGGTGCATCACATAGACGGCCGAGTACACATACATCGATTACCAACGGAGGCTATGGCACCTGGATGCACTGTTTGGCGGAAACAGGCCAGCGGCGGCGGTGAACACTTTAGGCCCCATTATCCCAACAGCACAATCCCTGATAGGCATCTGAACATCGTTGAGGACCAAGTTCACCCATTCATGACCACTGTGTTCCCTGCTGTTGATGGCCATTACCAACAGCATAATGCGCCATGCCACACTGCCAGAATCCTCAAGGAGTGGTTCTAGGAACATGCTGGTAACTTTCTGTTAATGCCCTGGCCTCCAAAGTCACCTGACACGAACCTAGTGGAACATTTGTGGTTCGAGTTGGAAAAGCGGGTTCGTGCTGAATCACCACCACCCCGAAATATACCGGAAGTGAAGGACCTGCTGTTGATATTATGGCACCAGATACCCCAGGATACCTATCGCCCCCTCGTCGAATCGATGCCTCGCCGAGTGGACGCTGTTTTGCAGGTTAAAGGAGGTCCTACAGCTTATTAGGTAGGTGGTCATAATGTAATGACTCATCGGTGTACATACCCTGATATCTTGCCCCCATTGTCGAAAACTAGTTAATAGTTCCAACTCCCCTGTGCTCATTAAATTAATTTGGAAAAGGCTTAAAAATGTGAATTTGCAAATACACTGCTGGCCACCCAAAATGCAACACCTAGAAAGAAGCATCCGATTGGCCTGAAATTTGCAGCATGCGTCGCCCGCGAGAGGACATGCAAACGATTAGCATTGCAGGGCATATGAAAATCATGTGCGCCCGGCACGCTACCGAGAAGCACTATAAGAAGGGTGCACAGAAGGTGTGTTGATGCTGTCGGACCTGTGCGTGGGAAGCTTCCTGATGCCTCGTCGCAGAATACGGCAGTCATTCCAGCACGTTTCGGAGTTCGACAGAGGACGAATATTGGCTCGTCGCGACAGCGGTTTATCGTACCGAGACATCGGCGCCCGTGTGGAACGACATCCAGCCACAGTGAGGCGAGTATGGATTCGGTGGGTGCAGGAGAGACGGACGGACGGACGGACGTGAACGATTGCCGCAGCCGCGGCACACCACCGAACGAGAGGTCCGGCATGTTGTGCAGCGGGCATCGACGGCTCGCACCGCCACATCACGAACGTTAGCGCAGGAAATAGGGCGTGTTGCGCAACAACCTGTGTCAGCACGTACCGTTCGACGTCGTCTGCAGGTGTGGCGACTTGCCGCACGGTGCCCATTGCTTCGATTACCATTGACGTTACACCACTGGCGAGTGCGGCGTCGAACTATTGATGTCTGCGTGTTCCGCAAGTCGCACGGGCCTGTAAGCTCAATCGTTTCATCTTTGTATCTGTTGTTGTGTCCAGTAAATCTGGCTTCGCTATGTCGTGTCCTTCTTGGTGTTGCATTTTGGGTGGCCAGTAGTGTAAAATGATATGATTGTATAGTTGCTATAAAGCATTTAATGAATTTTGCATATTTCCTGCATCTTTTGAAAAAAACAAAAAAACGACCTCCTCTCTAGGAAGCGTAAACAGATGTTATCAAATTCAAATTATGTTTTGTTCAATATTGTTACTTTTAACAATCCAATTAACACAATAATTTTAGTTGTAAATGAATTCACAGCTCCTCTATTCATAGTTTACTGTGGAAATAACTATTTTACGGGTCTTATAGAGGTAATTATTTAAAAGAGTTGGTGGTCAAATTTTTGAACTAGAGCTTAGCTCATCATCAGGACTACGTCACTGGAGTAGTTGCTGCCACTCAGTCGGAAGTGTCCAACTACAATTATCATTAATTGTGATACTTCTTCTTGCTATTTCCATCTCTTCTTCTAGATTCCTCTTTACTAAGTTTGATTGGTGGGCGATTATTCTTACTGAGTCCCAATTTATGGAGTTGTCCACTTGCTTGTATATGTCTGTCTAGCCCCATTTTGTTACTAATGTTCCTAATAGTTGCCTGGTGTTCTTTTATTCTGACTTTAATACTCTTTCCTGTTTCTCCTATATAGCTTAGCCCGCAGTTACAGTCAATGCAATAGACTGCTCCTTCTTGCAATTGGTTGCCTGCCTGTTTCTTTCTATTTTAGAGCTGGCAGGAACTTTTTTAAGTTGTTATTAAGATCTTGGGCAAGTCTGATATTATATTTTGCTCCGATCCTCTTTAGTTTTTTGAAAAGTCCTTTGTGGTACATAATTTTGCTGGTGAGTTTGATGTTGTTCACTTGCAGCTTCTTGTTTTTGGCATTTTTTAAAATAACTTCTTAATAAATGGGGTGGGGTAATTCTTCTCTGTGAATGTCTTTTTGGACATCTGAAGAGACAAGCACTTCAATTTTCTCCAAAAATTGTCTCGCCGTATTAGACTTACTTTCTTCCTTTTTTTTTTTTTTTTTTTTTTTGAGGCCATTTTATGCACTTTTTTTTTACAAGTAATGCCCATTTTCCCAATAGAGGCATAAATATGCATTGCATTTATTTCAATATCTCTGTTTCTAGAAGTCAGAGCTGAAAAAAAATTGCCCCTGATGGAGTTTATCATGATAAATGTTTCAAATTAAATTTTGCCGCCCCGTTGGCGCAGTGGTCTAAGTGCTGGCTTGGTTCAAATCCCGGTGAAGCATGTTGTTCGTATTACAGCATTGGCTGCCTCCCTTCCCTGGATCCAGTGGCCTTAAATTAGGGACGGGCGACTTCTTATAGCCCGTTGAGTTGCTCACAGTGGTCGTTAAACCCTCAATAAAAAAAATATATAATTTCTAGTTCTTCATAGTGCACAGTGTGGTCTCAGACGGGTGTAACATCTTATTCCTGTTCCTAACCTGTTTGACCAGTATCTGCACTACTTAAAGCCTAGCTGAAAAAAAAAAAAAAAATTCCCACCAGATACCACTCAGAATGGAAAACTTTGTGGGCATTTCCTGTGTGCCCCTCCCACAGTGCAGTGGTCTAAGACCGCCGGCTTTTGAGGAGTTGTCTGTGATGGACTGGGTTTGAATCCCCCTGGGGCATGGATGTTTTGTTTATGTTACAGCACTCTTTTTCTCCCTCCAGCAGGAGCCAGTGGCCCCAAATTAGGGACGGGCAACAGCTTATAGTCCATCCAGTTTGCTCATGGTGGACGTTAAAGCCCCAAACAAACAAATTAAAAAAAAATCCTGTATATAATAATGGGGATGTAAGGTCAGGTGATGCGTAACATCACAGCCTCTCCTTGACAAATGTCAACCCCGCCTTCTCGTGGTGCATCCTGTTCCCACTAAAGGGGCTCTGACGACCGCAAATAGCGGTATAACTATACCATCGGGATCAGAGGAAATGCTATCCCACACTCACCAACCCGCTTGGCCAGCGTGGTGAGTTATGGCCAAACACCTCCAAAATGACTCTACAACTTAAATCTTGGCCCTCAGTCTCCGGCAGCTGGAATGTACCTGGCCAAGGCAGCGGCCAGTGCGACATGAAGGCAGAGGGTGCTAAGAATCCCCGGAGGACCGGACTAGGCTGCCATTTGATGCTGACCTTGGCTACCTACAACGGACGTTCCCTATCTTCTGATTCAAGGCTTCTTGAATTGGAAGAGGAACTACAAAGGATCAAGTGGGACATCGTCGGGCTAAGTGAGGTAAGGAGAAAAGGAGAAGATCTCATTGAACTGAAAAGTGGACATCTCTTCTATTATCGTGGGACAGATACTGGCAGAACTAGTGGTGTTGGATTTATAATAAACAAGAAACTGAAATATAAAGTGGTAGAAGTTGAAAGTTCCTCTGACAGAGCTGCACGACTCGTTATCCAACTATCGAGAAGATACCAGGCTCAGATTATTCAAACTTATGCACCCACCACAAGTCATCCTGAAGAAGAAATTGAAGAATTTTATGAGGAAATTCGTCGTCTAAATAATAAAGGTAAGCAGCACTTGAAGATAATTATGGGAGATTTCAATGCAAAAATAGGGCACTGGCAACAGAATGAAACTTCAGTAGGTAAATTCGGTCACGGCAACAGAAACCAGCGTGGAAATACTCTCGTTGAGTTTGCAGAGGCAGAAGGATTTTTCATCTTGAATTCCTTTTTCAAGAAAAAGCCACACAGGAAATGGACATGGAGACATCCAATTGGGACGACAAGTGAAATTGATTTTATTATGTGTAACAAAAAATTCGTCATCGAAGACTGCAGTGTGCTAAACAAGTTCAACACAGGTAGTGACCATAGATTGGTGAGATGTAAGATGCACCTCAACACTAAACTGGAACGTGGCAAGCTCATAAGACAAACAAAATGTATTGACATAACCAACCTTAAAAAACACCATAATACTTTCAAGTTGGAACTGAAGAACAGATTCTCTGCTTTAGAAGGCCTAACATCGGAAGAAGTGGATATTTCGGAAGTTAACAGAAAAGTAACCAAAGCTCTTATGGAAACAGCAACAAAATTAGCTGGGTCTAAGAACAAGTTGCATGTAAACAAATTATCAGGAAAAACCAAAATGTTGATGCAAAAAGAAGAGAGATGAGGACAACTAAAGAAGATGTGACTTCCAAAGTGGAATATATAGAGTTATGCAAGACAGCACGAAAAAGTATCACTGAAGACGTAAGGAAATTCAACTGTGAGCTAGTGAGGAAAGCAATTGAAAACAACCAAAGCCTAAAGATAGCAAAGGGACATCTCAGTAAGGGAAGAAAACAGATTATGGCTCTGAGAAAAGAAGATGGTTCTATAACAAGAAATAGAGGCAGAAATTTTGACAAGAGTGAAAGATTTCTACTCCAAATTATATGAAAGGGATGGTACATGTACTTCAGACATCATGAAAGGTACCAGAGTTCTTCCAGTCCTCCCAGCAGAAGTTGCTCATGCAATCAAGAACATGAAGCGAGGGAAAGCTCCAGGAGAAGATGGAATTACTATAGACATCATACAAGAAGCAAGTGGAGAAATTGAAACAGTACTCGCCCAAATTTTCACTCGATGCCTTAATGAAGGGAAGATTCCTGAGGATTGGAACAATGCTACAATGATCCTGCTACATAAAAAAGGTGACATTGAGGATCTCAGGAACTACAGACCTATCAGCCTCCTATCAGTGGTTTATAAAATCTTCACTAAAGTTCTTTCACACCGCTTGAAGGTAACACTGGACATGGCTCAACCGAGAGAACAAGCTGGATTCAGGAGTGGCTACAGCACAATAGATCATATCCATGTACTGAGAGAACTAATTGAAAGAGCGAGGGAATATGAACTTCCATTGTGCATGGCTTTTATCGATTATGAAAAAGCCTTTGATTCGGTGAAACCATCAGCAGTTACCACGGCTCTGAAATCCTGCGGTATTGAAGATGCATACATTAATATTATTAATAACATCTATGAAAATGCAAGTGCAAAGATTCGGCTGTTTGGAAATACAACACACATAAAAATTGGAAAGGGAGTGAGACAAGGTGACACCATATCTCCGAAGCTCTTTAATGCCACATTGGAAAATGTCTTTCAATCACTGAACTGGGAAAACAAAGGGATAAAGATTAATGGAGATTATCTAACCCACCTTCGTTTTGCTGATGACGTAGTCATTTTTGCAACTAGCCCATCAGAGCTGCAGAGTATGATCGAGGAACTTGCTGACAAGAGTAAAGAAGTGGGATTAAAAGTGAACTTTCAGAAGACAAAAGTGATGTTCAATGCTTTTACAAGAAATGAAGATTTATCGATTGATGGAGAAAAACTGGAGATAACAGATACGTATGTTTATCTTGGACAGCAGATATCAAGTGAGGGTCACATTGATGAAGAAATTAATCGGCGTACAAAACTTGCCTGGAGAGCTTTTGGAAGAAACAGCATAATTTTCAAGAGCAATATGCCATTATGTCTTAAAAGAAAAGTGTTTGATCAATGCATCCTTCCAGTGCTTACGTATGGTGCAGAGACGTGGACCTTAACTAAAAGAGACATACAAAGGCTGCAGACAACTCAAAGTAGCATGGAGAGGTGCATGCTTATTGGTATAACCAGGAGAGATAAGAAGAGGAACTCGTGGATCCGAAAAATGACAAGAGTGGAAGACATCATGATCAGAGTTAAATCCCTGAAATGGCAATGGGCTGGACATACTGCCAGAAGGACAGACCATAGATGGACAGCCGAAATTTTAGATTGGATTCCAAGGGACAGGAAAAGACCCAGAAAAAGACCACATGGGAGATGGGTGGATGAAATTCGTAAATATGCGGGAGTGACATGGAGGAGACTGGCACAAGACAGACCGTTGTGGAGGAAACTTGGGGAGACCTTCGTCCAGCAGTGGATTGATAATGGTTGACAATGATGATGATGATGATATAATAATGCAAACTTTTTCCACCATGGAGTGTAAGCATATTTCATTTTTCTCAATATCTATGTCTCTAACAAATATATTTGATTTGTTATTTTATTTATTTATTTATTTATTTTGCCAGACAGCATTCCTGGTGAAGCATATTTTTGCGTGTAATTTTAAATTTTTCTTAACATTAAGTTTTGCCACTAGAGGGCGTAAGTTCACAGTTCCGTGTGCTGCATGATTTCAGTTGCATCTGCACGTCTGTAAACCTGATGAGAATAATTCTTTTTCTGTTTGACTCCCTATGAAAGCATTTCATGTCCAAACTAATACACAGTTTAGCTGCTAGGAGGTATAAATGCATAATGTATTTTCCTCAATATTTCTGCTTCTAAAAGTCCAATTTGAAAAATTATTTTAACCCTGTATGGTCATACCAGTTGCTTCATGGAACATTTTTCATATAATTTTGGATTTTTCATGCTGCACAGTTCTTATCCTAGGTGTCATTAGTGTGCATTTCTGTGTGAACCTGTATTTGCACTTCTAAAACTCCTATAAAAATCCTTTTATACTGTATTTCATTCACTACAGTACAGATTGCAAACATGGTGCACAATTTTCCCATTTACATGGCACACAGTTTTTCTTGTAGTTGGCATATATGTAAAACCTTTTCTCTCTATCTATGCTTCTTATAATCATATTTGAAAAATTCCTTTACCACCGCATAGCTTTTGCTAAAAAGAATATTTTGTTCATATATTCTACTTTCTCATAATTCACAGTTCTGCCACTGGAGTGTCAGCATTTATTTATATTTGAAAGCGTATCTTCAATTCTGAGACTCCCTTGTAAAAATCCTTGCTTAGTAAAACACCCTTCACTTTGCCCCCATTTCTTCAAATAACACAGCTTCTTTTGCCAGGGATAATAAAGTCATATCATATTTTCCTGCATATTACTCCTTTTGATTGTCTGATTTGAAAAATTGTTTTCACATAAAAAAAATATTGAAAAACATGATTATTACATCTGCAAATTCAATGTCATCTTTCTTGTTTCTCCATTATGTAAATAACCAAAGATAGTGATGGCGTAGAATTCAATAGAAAACAACCTTATGGAATCAGTGCATTTCCATAGAACATCCTATGGAATTCTGTAGAAAATTGATTTTAAGTGATATTCCTCTCTTGATGTTCACATATATTTTTTTATTATTACTATTATTATTATTATTATTGTTGTTGTTGATATTTCACTTACATTTTCCAAAAAACAAATCTCAAGAGTTTGTTTTGCTTTCAGGCGCTTTTCACGCCTAGTCATTCGCAGGGTCAATAAACAAGATGGTGGAGAATATGAATGCAAGGCCAGTAATGTCCTTGGCAATTCTTCTGGAATTGCAAAAGTAACGGTGATAGAAAAAAGGCCACCCTCACCTCCAACATCTGCTACAACAAGTGGTAAGTACTTAATGATCATGTATAAGCTTTTATTTGCAGCTGCTAGACTTTGTTTGTAGGGGCTATTTGTTGAGTTAAAAGTATTGAGTGAGAAAGTTATAGATGTGCAAATACAACCCTGAAATCTTATAGCCTTTATAAATAAACAAATGTATATATGTTGATATTTCACTTACATATTCCAACAAATATATATCATATATCATGCTACACTGATCCTGCTACATAAAAAAGGTGACATTGAGGAAGACTTTCTCTATCTTCATTGCCTAATCAGCATCTTATGATTGACTACTCCAACAGAGAAACTTCCACCATTAATGTCTTTCAATATTAAGATAAAATTCAGGTCTTGCAGCTTCAACTGCATCTGCTAACATCTAATTTATAGCAACACTTGTCAAATTTCAGCACCTTTATAAGTTTTGTGAAATTAAAAACTGTTTAGTGCAGGGTTTTTTAATACAAATTTGTTCTATAATGAAAATATACAGTTTCAATTACAGTATGCTGCCACAGATATAATATGAATATGTTAAAATTAAGGTAACTGCTCTGTGTAGTTTTATAAGTGAATTGAAAGCATATTACATGTATGAAAATTGCTAATCACACCCTTTTGCTAAACTACAGTATATAAACTGCTAAATAAAAATCCACAATTTCCTGTACTTTACAGTAATATATAAAAAAAATATGTTTATTGTTGTCTAATATTTTCCATTCAGTAATGCAGGCCACAGGTGGCCTAGTGGTCAGCGTTCGTGACAGCCATGCAGATAACCTCAGGTTCATCGATCCTGGGCAGGTACAGGTATGAACGTTCAAACCACTGAATACCTGCCGTGTGTCCCCGGGTTCTGGCCCTCCAGTAATAAATAAGGGCGGCGTCCTGCCTCTTTCTAACTCACTTCCGTGTCACTTTCCTATCGGGCACTCTAGCCCAAATCTCCTAGCTTCCTATTTCTAAGGATTGTTTAAGACCTAGGGTCAGGTATGATCTGATCTGATCATTCAGTAATGCACATGAATTTAAACAGTTCAATGAAAAAAATAGTGTAAACTGTTGAACGAAAGTATATGTATTTCATAATTAATGCTTGTAATGAAAGTAAGTGTACTTTATTCAACAACGTAAAGTGCTGAATGGAAGTGTATCTTTTATTCAATAACAAAAAAAAAAAATGCTTAATGAAAGTGTATATCTGTTTACTCTGTTACCTCTTCCAATCCTTGGAAAAAGTTTTAAAACAAATGTTTTATTCAAGTAGTTTATAATCAAGCCTAAAGACACGGAGAAAACACTCAAATGTAAAATCATAAATAATCATCTTCACCAGACTGCAGCCACACACACACACACAGTCTGTTTGTTTGCTTCTACATTTTCACCAAATATTTCAGAGCCAGTAAATATTACACAGAAACAGTTTTTTCTTTTTTTTGCAAATCTCCTTTTTTTTTTGAGTAAATCTATTGGTTTGAAAAACTCTTATGAAACTGCTGTCTCAGTAAATATATTCAATTTGGTATCAAAATCATTTGCATTTTGGAATCTCCACTGAGCCTTAAGAAGACTGTATATACTGACAACATGGTACAAGCAGGGGTACTATGCACAGAGTTTAGTCCCATTTGCACAAACAATTTGTAAAGATTACAGCAGTTCAGTTTGGTAGAACTGTTAATTAATTTTGGCGTTCAGATGTAAAACACCATAGCAGACATCTGCTTGTTCAGAGAGTACTGAGTTTGGTTTTTGTTTCATTGGGACACATATTCTGTTCTGAAAAGCCCATGCGGTCATTTTGGTTGCCAAGTAATCAGAGGAGTGGGTTTCTGTCTAGCCACCTGAGCTGTGTCCAGGTTTGAGTTCCACATAAGACATGGATGATGTGTTTGTGTTACAGCATTGGCTCTTTATCTTTCCTGGAATCAGTGACAGACTGCTTATAATCCTTAGAGTAGCGCTCAGGTTGTGTTCAATGCAGGCTCATAACAAGACAGAGAAGTTGGGAGGGGCAGTTGATGGTTGACATCAAGTAAAGAATGTAAAGGAGGTCAGGCAAAAGATAAAAAAGAGGTCAAGCACTGGACTGTAATGTAAGTCTCTGAGTCGACCAAAAGGAAACACAAGTTGGGAGCCTCCCAGCCTGGCCCTCCCCTGACTATGGTTCAATGCTAAAAAAATTATTATGGGGGAAAATGATTCAAACTCTCTATCAATACTTTGAAAGTAGAAGAAAAATCTATTCATTTACAGTTCTGTAAAATAGCTCCTATCAACTTTGTTTTCAATGAAATTTGAAAAAAAATTTGTGACTATTACCAGAGATTTAAACTTTTTGAAAATGAATAAGAGCATCAGTTTATTTAGTAAGAACTTACACTAGGTCAATTAAAATATCCTCAAGGTTCTTTTACGATTGAGAAACAGGCTGATGTTTCTCCTCATATCCAAGAATAGTACTTAACCTGATTGTTTTAATCCTAGTTGTAAATTAAAGAAATTCCAGCCAGCTCTAAAGCAGAAAGAAGTGGACATCCAATTGCAAGAAGGAGTAATATATTGCATCGACTGTAACTGTGGGCTCAGCTATATAGGAGAAACAGGAAGAAGTATTAAAGTTCGAATGAAAGAACACCAAGCAGCTATTAGGAACATTAGTAGCTAGACAGAAATAAACAAGCAAGTGGACACTCCATAAATTGGGACTCAGTAAGAATAATCTCTCACCAGTCAAACTTAGTAAAGGGGAAACTAAAAGAAGAGATTGAAATAGCGAGAAGAAGAAGTACCACAATTAACGATAATTGTGGTTGGACACTTCCGACTGAGTGGCAGCAACTACTCCAGTGACGTGGTCCTGATGATGAACTAGGCTTTAGTTTGAAAATTTGACTACCAACTTTTTTGAATAATAGCCCTTATAAGACCCAGAAAAAAGTTATTTCCACTGATTGGTTTTCCTTGTTATTGTTAACCTTCAGTATACAACACATCATACACTGCATATGCTGCTTTGATGAAAAAACCTGACCTGAACCCTACACCACCCCCTAAGAACCATCCTTCATGTTGGGGTCAATACATCTCCCCTGAGTAAAAGTGACTTCCATCTGAATGCTATCAAAACAGAGCCATTACACTATGTTTTGCATTGAGAATGTATAAATAAAATTTCTACCACAAAACAATTATTTTTATATAAACCTATGCTCATATCATAATTTGTCATTTTAAGTATGGGAGCCGCATTTTTTTATACAAATAGTGTCGAGAATGATATTTGTGCTGTTATCCTCAGTGTGAAACATAATACTTTTACAATTATAATCTAAATGCATATGAAACATACTAATGCAATTACAAAGGATAAAATTATTTTATTTAAATTATTAGAGTCAACATTATGGCCACTGCAAGGACTTCCCTGCCCACTTCCAGCTTTCAGTTACTGCTTGAACGGTGGTACATGCATTTTGTATGACTCTGTTGGAGAATATGTCTGCGAGTAAGTAGAACTTATTTTTTTTAACTTCTATTATGAAAATATTCTTCTAAGATAAATACCAAAATATTATTAGTTCTTAACTTTTCACACTTTTATTAAAAACCTAATGTATGTTAAACACATTAGCACCAGAAATATAGCAAGCTGATACAAGCTTACAACACTATTTATGCTGCTGATTGAATATTTCTTAAGAAGTAATTATAGCAAACGACAATTATAGCAGGCTCATTTCTGTGGCTGCTCAGTTTGTGCTACTATGCCATAGCACACTTATTACATTTCAATCTTAAGTTTGAGTCTTGAAAATAATAAAAATACATCAGTTTGGGTGACTCCTGCCAATGTTTCCAATGGGTCATTCCACCTAAGTGTTCTGGAATAAAACCCAGTAGATTGGAGTCCTTGGGACAATGCCACAAAACTAGCTGGTATCTCAACAAAAATGCATACTGAAGCTTCCTTTGAGGAGCCAACCATGAAGCTTCAAGAACAGTTTAGTGACAAGTAGTACATTTCTGTACTATTCTGTTATATGTATTTGCAAAATAAAAGAACAGTTCCTATGATTTGTCAACAGTGATATTTTGTCAAACACAGCAGATGAGAGAGTGGTTACTGGCAACCGAATAAACCTACTATTATCCATTTAGGCAGGCTACACATCATGACAGTCCTTAGTGTTTAACTAGTTCTTTAATCATGCCTCTCTACTAAAAAAATCTTCCGGTTCCCAAAATTCTACTTTTAAAATAATATATCTGGACATGCAGTGTTTCAAAGGGCTTTGTGTGCATAGTTAGTAAGTGTAGTCTGTTGTTCAAAGTAATCTTTTCATTATTACTGCATCAGTTTTGAAGGCTAATTGCCTGAAATAAATTCTGTAGATTCATTATCGACTCAATAGTTATCAAGATCTCTATAAGCTGATATTAACACATATTTTCAAATGATAAAATGAAGCAAACCTGATTAATACTAATTACATATTTGATCCTGGTGATAAATGATGGCATGGAACCCCTAAAATTCTATAATTGAAAGAGTTAAATGAAGTTGTGGGGATTTCAGAGGTAAGATGAATTAAGCAACATCTTTATAAAGTCCAAAAACCCTATAACTTCATTTAAGTCTATACACTTTAAGCTGGAGAGTCATGAGAAATACATGTGGATCTGTGCAGGTGAATAAGGGATTGTGTTATTTCTGTTTTCTAATTGTTGATAAGTAAATGATTCATGCTCCAAAAGCAAAATAAAAAAAATCTGGACATCTAAGGGAATATATAAGTAAAATTACAAAATGTACAAAAATTTCGGGCAGTAATGGGCAAGTAATAAATTTGTAGCCTAAATTTTTACCATGCATTAACCACCAATGTGTGTACATGTCTGAAAAATGTTAGTCTACAATTTGAGGTTGTTTGGAACCAAGTATATATCACTCACTACTGAACCAAGTGCTCTAGAAAATCACAGTAATATATTTCTAACAGAAAATGAGTCTGCAATTTTTTTCTTTTTCATGAAAAAAAAGAAAAGGACAATGGCATTCAAAAATTTCACTGATTAAAAAAATATCAGTAGAAGCATCTCTCTACCAAACAAGGGCTAGGCGGAACATTAGTTTAGTAATGAGTTTAAGTACTTTTGCAGAAAACAGCATGCCTGAAGCATGTTAATTTTGAAATATAATTACTATAGCCACTCAAAAGAGGTGTTACAAACACAGCAGAAATTGATACTTAATTCCAAATCTCATGGCAATTCAACAAATATCTTTATTGGGAAGTAAATGCCATAGAAATGTCATTTACATTAAAAAAAAAAAAAAAAAAACTTCTCAGAAAATTAAAAAATTGAGTTGCCTTGGAATCAGAATCAAACTCTGGATTTTGATTCAAATGCAACTATTTGATTTTGACCAAAGTTAGTGATAATGTAAGAAAAACATTGATGTAAAAAAATGAGTAAATTTTTGGATGATTACAATAGGCACTATTTGAGATATCAATGAAAATATATGTTTTAATTTTGAAAATTAATACTGAGTGTGACCTCCCCCCACCTTTACATGTACAAAAAAAGCAGCAACCCTAATCTATACAAAGGGAGCCAATGGGTTTGCCAAAGTCATGGATTGAATATGCCAGCTATGCCTTTCAGTGGTACTTCTTCAAAGCATTGTGCTTGGTCTTCTGATATGAGTGCAGCAACATTCATCTGTTGTGGCCAACATAAACTAGCTATAGAGACATATTAATTAATTCATTCAGAAGTATCAGGGAATTACATTCTGCCTTTTTGGAGGAAGCCTATTCAACATTCAATAGGAAATTTCATTATCACTTTCTACTACAAATTTCCCCTTTTTCTACTGGAAATTCCCAACTTTTTTTTTTTTTTTTTTTTCAATTTCCAGGGGAGGACAAATGCTCCTTCTTAATGCCCTATATGGGTGCCCATGTATTATATAATTGTTAGAAATTATAAGTTTTCACATATGCAAAAATAATCTAGAAGTTTTCACATTTTGCTTTGTTGACACCATTTTCCTTTCTTAAGGCAAATAAAACTCTGTATATTTTATTAATAACTTCATGAAAATAATTTCTACACGATTGCTGTAAACTATTTTAGTCAAGTACTTGAGTGAAATTCAGAAATTCATGCCCTGTGTATTAACACTGAAATTTTATTTTAGGTGTGCTGAAGGATATGGAGGCAGACGCTGTGAAAATAAAGCCATTTCCACATTAAGTAGTAAGTATTCTCTAACAATCGGAGGTTCTATATCATTTTGCAAAAATAAATAAATATGGTTGCTTTAATATGTATATATGCTACATAGTTAAATGAATTTTTTTTTCAGTTCATGATCAGTACATGTTAAATTTCTTACTTAGGTCACACTTGAACTACCATTGAAATTCAATGATGATTTCAAATTTAACTGATAAAAAATAAAATTTTCAAAATTAACTTGGTTGCAGTTGATCAGATTGTCTGTGTGAATCAAGTTTACTAGTGAGAAAAGTGGTAAATGTTTTTCACCTCATACTTATTTGTCAGTTTATGAACCTTTACATAGACATTCTGTCTGTTGCAATCAAGTGACATGTTATATTAGCTTTTAACATTATACAAAAAAAGAAAAGGTAAAATCATTAAGACATAAATTAATAACACAAATTGAACAGAACAAATGGATTTGATAATATAACAATTAGTGGCAGGTATGAACAAATGGATTTGATAATATAACAATTAGTGGCATCCAGGTAATGTAACAGTGCTAGCTAGTGAAATACACATATAGATGTGGCCTGTCTGTGTTTAGCAGTTTAACAATGGTGTCCATCACAGTTGACTGGAATAAGCAAGGCAGACTGGGCTATTTAAAGATACCAGCACTTTTTTTTACTTTCCATCATATTTGCCAATATGGCATCATACCAAAAAAAAAAAAATCTTCAAAATTTTTTTGAATGTTGAAGATTTTTTTGTACTATACCTATTTAAAAATAGGTATAGTACAATAGTAAGGTGTACAGTTAGAATAACTATACACTTTTCCCCATTCACTAGCCAGTTGGAGAGTTAAAGAGATAATTAAGCACAGTGGTCAGTCCAATGAACACCAGTACTGGTCACCCAAATGGCCAATCCAGTACTGGTGCACTTGTTCAAGGAGTGGGCAACTGCAGAGCATAGAGCTGTGGTGTGTTTTTCTTTTGAGGGGTGGAGGAGGGACAAAAGAAATGCTGCCTGTGAATAGTGAAAGTGTTTGCCACATAAAACTGTGTACAACTAGGTTGAGGAATTTGTGCTAGGATGTATGAAATTTGAAAACATTCTGGGTCACCCAGTTGAAGTTGTCTCAGATGTGATTGCAAACTAGGTGGAAGAAATTATCCGAGCCAAAAGAAGGTCAACAATTGATGATGTAGCACTGATAATTGGATGTTCACACAGGTTAACCTACAGCACAATACATGATCATCTGAAGTTTAAAAAAGTATGCACACTGTGGGTTTCCTGAAAGAACTGACTCTGGAACACAGAAAAATTGAATTTGGGCTGGTTTTCAAACATCTCAATGGTCACTACCAGACTGAAGAGGAAGCTGTGCTAAACAGAATTGTTACTGATGATGAGCTGTAGGTTAATCACTTCCAATCAAATCAAAGTGTGCATGAGTGCAATGGGAGCATGGTGGTTCACCTATAAAGAGGAAGTTTAAGACCCTGGTGGTGCAGTGGTGTAAGTGCTGGCTTCTGACCATTCGTCCAAAATGGGTCTGGGTTCAAATCCTGGTGAGGCACGGATGCTGTGTGTGTGTGTCTTACAGTACTGTTCTTTTCCTTCCATGGAACCAGTGGCCCTAAATTATGGACAGGCAACTGCTTATAGCCCACTGAGTTGCCCATGGAATTGACATTTCAACCATGCTTTTGAAAATGGTTATTAAACCACAAAACAAAGAAGAAACAAGTTTTTTTTTCATTTCATTTTTTTTTATTTATCTCATTTATTTATTCCTTCAGTTGCCACTACAGCAACTAGGAAAAGGAGGGAAAAGGCCGTAAGGCCTGACATAGCCCTCCTCTTCCTAGAAGACAAAAAACATAAAGCTTAACAGAAAAGGCAAGCCAACACATATATGGTAGGTTAATATGTGAATATACACGTACTAGCTCACAGCCAACACATATATCAATGTGTTCCATCATCAATAGCCTTCATTATATCTAAACAAACAACAAGTGTCATACACACTTCACAAAATAATCACATATATATTTATAAATAAATAACAAATAACATTTGCACCTCACTTTATAATCATACTTACCCACATTTCTTCCATTCAATCAAAATTGCCTATTGTTTACTAATTATTTCATAAGATGTGCCTTTAGTTTTATTTTAAATGTTAAAATTATTAATAGATGTTAGTTCTTGGGGCAATGAGTTTCAAAAATTTTGGGCCACTATAATTTATATTCATTTTAAGTTTCTCAGTTTGTGGAAACATGGGAATTAGTAGTGATCTATTCCTAGTATTGTGGTAATGAGTATGTATATTTAGTGTTATTATATCATTGTGTATACCATTTTTAATTCTTTTATACATTATTTTTCCCAAGTTATAGTCATATAATTACTTTCTCGTTAAAATATTATATATATTGGGGTTCACTTTTGACCGAATAAATGAGATTGGTTGAAAATTATTTGATGTTTTAAGGTCTATTAGTCTTATAAATCTATTTTGCAGTACCTGTAGTTTGTTGATATTATATTGTGTGGTTTGTCTCCAGGTTAAAATGCAATAATTAATATGTGTTTGAATTAGAGTAATATATATAGAGATTAATGTTTTTGGTTTTAAGTTTGGCAAAGTACTACTGACCATCCCAATATTTCTAAAAGTCTTGTTACTTAAATTTTCAATTTGGGTTATCAGCTCTTAAGGTGTACTGCTTGCCCATTTTCAAAAGCACGACTGAAATGTCAATGCCCACATCATACTGCGCTATTCTATGGAAATTTAGAGGCCCTATTCACAGAAAATGCACTAGTTCATTGAAAACTGAAGTACTGTTCTTGCATGGCAATGCCAGAAGTCCTGTAGAACATACAACCCGGGAGATAATTCAAGAACTCAACTGTGAACCTCCTCAACTGAGGGATTTTCACCTATTTGGTACATAAAACATCTTGGTAGCAAAAGTTTTTTTCTGTCAATGAACATGTTGTAGTTGAAGTACGTTGGTGGTGATGACAGAAGCCAAAGGTTTTTTTGTGCTGTGGGTCAGAAGTTAGTGAGCGATGAGACAAGTGTTCTAATGGTGTAAGGATTATGTGGACAAATAAATACTCTATTATGGTACACTTTTCATTTGTAATACTTTTGGCTTGTGTCTGTAACCTATTTACTGACTCTGTCATAGTTCAGATGATGTTTCTTTCATTATCATTCTTCACTTCACTTTTTTAGTACGTCTTTTTTAAAAAAAGATCGTGCTTATGTTACTGGTTTGTCCGTCTGTCCGTTCCTTCTGTACCCATGCTATCTCTGCAACTATTAGTCCGATTTGAAAAAATTCTTTTTGCATTGGGAAGCTTGAAATATGCGAATGATGATCCTTCATTTCATTTTTTTACGATGTACAATTTTGCCGCTAGAGGGCATAAATGCAGATGACGTCGAATTCAAAAATATGTTTTATTCCACATATTTGCTTCTAAACATCTGATTGAAAAAATTCTTTTATCTTTCGATTCCATTTATGTCGAAGAGTATTTTAGATATAGTTACTTATTCAAATAACGCATAGATTTTCCGCTAGAGGGAGTAAAAGTAATTACAATTTTCCCGATAACTCTTCTTCTAAAACTCTGATTTAAAAAAATTTTGCTTCAGTGGATGCACCTCCTGATGGAAAATCTTTTGCATATAATTTAAAATTTCTGGTAAAGAATACTTTAGCCACCAGGGAGCGTAAGTGTTAATTTTTGCTTCTGATGTATTTGCCATAAAATCTGAGCTTATAAAATATCAACTGAAAAAATTCTTTCGTGGACTGATGCCACTCACATCCATAAACCTTTTTGGAATATTTTCTTCTTAAAATATTCCACAGTTTCTCCGCCAGGGCGTAGATGTATATTTATTTTTTGTCAATATCTCTACTTCTAGGAGTCCGATTTGTAAAATTCCTTATTTGTTGGATAGTGTTTTCAGTGTGACACATTTTTCATATAATTTCAAACTTTTCAAGTACAGTAATTCATAAACTTTCCGCTAGGGGCGCAGAGGTAAATTGCGTTTCCCCCTATATCTCTGCTTCTAAACTCCGATTTGAAAAATTCTTTCTGCACCGGATACAGCTCCTGATGGGAAATCGTTTGCACATAATTTCTAATTTTTGTAAAAAAATTGGTGTGGCCGCCAGGGCGTAAACCTTAATTTCCGCTTTTGATGTATTTGCAGCAAAATATGAGCTTTTAAATTCTGGGTAAAAAAAACGTCATTTGTATACCGATGGTACTCATGTCGACAAACCTTTTAGAAACATTTTGTTCTTAAAATAATGCATGGTTTCTCCCCCAGAGGGCATAGATGTATATCTTATTTTTGTCAATATCTCTACTTCTAGGAGTCCGATTTGAAAAATTTCTTCTTTGTTGGATAGTGTTTCCAGTGTGACATATTTTTCATATAATTTCAAAATTTTCAAGTAATTCATAGACTTTCCACTAGGGGGAGTAAAGGTAAATTGCTTTCCCCCTTACATCTCTGCTTCTAAATCTCCTATTTGAAAAATCTTTCTGCACCGGATACAGCTCCTGATGGGAAATCCTTTACATATAATTTATAATTTTTGTAAAAGTGGTTTGGCCACCAGGTGGCATAAGTCTTAATTTCCACTTCTGATGTATTTGCAGCAAAATATGAGCTTCCAAAATCTCGATTGAAAAAAAAGTGGTTTCTTGGCCGATACTACTGATGTCAACAAACGTTTTAGGAACATTTTCTTCTTGAAATAACGCATGGTTTCTATGCCAGGGGCGTAGATGTATATCTTATTTTTGGCAATATCTCTACTTCTAGGAGACCGATTTGAAAAATTCCTTCTTTGCTGGATAGTGTTTCCGATGCGAAATGTTTTTCCTATAAATTAAAATTTTTTAAGTAAATCATAGACTTTCCGATAGGGGGCACAAAGGTAAATTGTGTTTTCTGCGTTATTTCTGCTTCTAAAACTCAGATTTGAACATTTTTTCCTGTATTGCATACAAGACCTGATGGAAAATATTTTTCAGATAAGTTCTAATGTTTGGTAAAAAATGGGTTGGCCACCAGTAGGCATAAGTGTTAATTTCTGCTTCTAGTATTTGTAGCAAAATCTGGGCTCCTGAAAACTCGACTAAGTTTTTTTTTCTTGGACCGATACTACTCATATGGAAAACCTTTTGAGAATACTTTCTTCCTAAAATAATGCATGGTTTTCCCACCAGGGGACGTAAAGTCACATCTTATTTTTTGTTGATATCTCTGTTTCTAAGAGTCCGATTTGAAAAATTATTTCTGTGTTGGAGAGCGTTTCCGGTGCGAAATGTTTCTCATATGAATTCATGTTTTTCTTAACACACAAGTCTGCGACCGGAGGGCGTAAGCTCATGATTCCGTTTACAGCAATATCTGAGAGATTAAAAACCCGATTTAAAAACTTCTTTCTTCCGTCAGATACTATTGTTTTCCATACCGGCTCCATTCACTTTGAATAGCGTTGATAAATTTAATTTGCGTCAGAACGGATTCAAAAGACGTGCTTATTACGCCCGAAAATTCGGTGTCATCTTTCTTGTTCTACTTAGGCGCACAATCCTTAGCACATAATTAATGGCCTGTACACCAACCAAGTTTTATCAAGAAATTAGTAAAGGCATTCCACTGGTTTTCTCATCAGATGAAAGATTAACATTCAAGGTTTTCATTCTAAGGCTCAGTTGTAGTTTCAGTTGGGAGCAAGACTATTCTTCAGTTCTGGTTCTGATCATTTCCAGGAGCAAGTAACTCAAAATTATGAATTAGTGACCAGAGGCATAACTACCACCCCCACAGCCCCTGCAGCTTCGGGAGGGGGGGTGCAGGTAACAAAAGGGGGTACTGCAGCTGCCAGTTATAGTTTTATGAAAAAATTCCAACACACAGAATAATGAACCCAAAAATTCATATTTTGCTTTAAGATGTATTTAGCTTTGTCTAAGTAAATAATAAATGCCTAGTTTCACTTTTAAAAACACTGAATGCCCTACAGATTGAAAGTGTTCACCTCTTTGACTACGGTTGTAATATGATTGGTCTGCAATGGGTTGTAAATAATACGATTACTCTCCAATCGCCCTCTCTCCCTCTGCACTGCTGAGGAAAAGCGCGAGGCCACAATGAGATTCCCCTTGGAGGATGTGGGAAAACAGTCAGTTACCTAGGATTACTTGCACGACAGGCGTCAACATATATTCACAGCAGCCGCACATCTGTGATGTATAAGAGGGTGATTTCTTCAAGTGATTTGTTTTAGTTTGGACAAAGCAATTACATATATTGTCAAATCTATTACATAAAAAGTTAAAACTACAGGGTACTACCATTACTTTCAAACCCCCTCCCCCTTTAACCACCACATGCACTCACACCACAAAAAATGCATCCTTCCTCATGTTCAAAATTCTGGGAAAATTTCTGTGCTCAGGGGTGCTGAAGTAAATCTTGTGGGGGGGGGGGCACACGCTGTGCTAGTTACGCCACTGTTAGTGACTCTTGGTTTTTGATACTCAAGAAGATCATTAAAATAATGAAATGAAAAACAAAATGTTCATAACACAAGCTAAAAATATTTTTGCCCATCTTGCAACTAAACTTTTTCACACATGGACCATTTGCATGATCCTCTGAAAAAGAAAAAAATGGAATCAGAAGGTTATTTAACCATTTATAATGACTACAAATAAAGTCATATAATACCTTCAAGAGGTCACAGGCTCAAGGGAAATTCTAATGAGTGGTTTAAGAATAAGTCTGGGATATGAAACAGATGCACATTGTGTCCGGTTTTGTTTTTATTTTATATGGATAAGCTTTTTAAACAAAGTAACTCTGCATTGGATGTGGAAATAGGTAATAGTTCAATTACCAGCAGTTTGCTGTGTGATTAGGTGTTAAACATCATCATCAACCATTCGCAATCCAGTTCTGAATGGTTTCCCCAAGTTTCTTCTGTAACTGTCTTCTTGAGCTAGTTTCCTCCATGTTGGCCCAGAATGTTTTTGAATTTCATCCACCCATCTCCCACATGGTCTTCTTTGGGGTCTTTTCCAGTTCCTTACTGTAGAATTTCAGTTGTTCAAAGGTGGTCAGTTCTCCAAGTAATTTGTCCAGCTCATTGCCACTTGAGGGTCTCTGCTTTGACCATGATGTCATCAGTTTTTGTTACACCAAGCATGTATCTCCCAATGCCTCTTTGAGTTGTTCATAGTTTTCTGTATGTGCCTTTTCAGTGGCATACCGGAAAAACTCGCCCCCCCCCATCATCGCAAGAAATATTTTTGAGGCCCTTTTTCGAAAATCTATTAGCTTTCTATTACTAAAAATTTTAACTTCCATGTTTTTAACTAGGCTGTACGGACGTGTTAATAAAGTAAGTTCTTTGGAACCTACAAGTATTTTTCATAAAAACAAAATTATTACACTTTATGCGAGAAACACAAATGTGCACATTGTAATTAAAATGAATGCCCTAGTTTTATAACGATACAAAATACAACTAAACACTTATACCAAAGTCAATCACATCACACAAAATTTATTCTTTTAGAGAACTAGCCTCTTTGAAGTGCCTCACGATCAAACTCACATAAAACATGCAACTGCTGTGTGTCAGTATATAATGACCTTTTCCGATTTATATGAAATTTCAGAACATAACTAAGCAAATAAGTAACAATTAAGTATTGTAGCTCAAAAAACTTAAAAGTACTAAAATTATTTACTCCTGAATATAGAAAACACACTTAACATAATGCCACAATCTTTTGCACATAGTAAAAGCTTTTTGGCTCTTAACTCTGTCATAAAAGAAAGAAATGATGCAGGTCTCTGTCTTTTCGTTCTCATGAAGAACACCTTTTAGTTTATTATATTCTGAATGATGCATATTTATGTTCGAATAATTGTATTACATAACAGCTTACCCTCATTAGTATAAAAATTCCACTCACTGAACTGACATTTCTTTCACTTTCTCTTGTTAACATACATGTGTAGGAACTATTGCTATGGCTGTGAAAAGGGGCCTCAAGACCTCTGGAATAGCTGTTATCTCATCATCCAGTTTTTATAAATTAAAGCAAAATAAATGCTTTTTAAAGATTTTACTTATTTACTGAAAAAAAAAAAAAGAAGCAAAAACTGCTTTTTATTTTAATACCGCATTCAAAAATGCCTTTATTCCTGGCGAATTTATCACTACCAGTTTCAATGAGAGAAATGCCAGAAATGTGTCCTCCAAGACCATCAGGTGATCATTAGCTGCAATTAGTTGTGGGAGCCAGCAATCCACCAAAGTCTCATTGCTAATGCCCCATTACCAGACTGTACACTTGAGCTGGGCAAAGGAACATTGGCACTGGACCTTGGATGATTGGAGATGGGTCAATGAGTCCCATTTTCAGTTATTTCACACAGAGAGGTAGGAGGATGCAGATCTGGTGAAAACCGCACAAAACAATGGATCCAGCATGTCGATGAAGAACTGTTCAGGCTGGTGGAGGCTTGGTTATGGTCTGGGGCATGTTCAACTTGCACATGTTGGGACCTCTGGTACATCTAGATGCATCTCTGAATGGTCCATGCTACATGTTCACCCTTGCAGACCATCTGCACTCATTCATGGTCATCATGTACCTGCAGAGCAATGGACTCTTCCAGAAGGAAAATGTGCCTTACCACAGAGCCATGATGATTAGAATATGATTAGAAGAGCATTCTTCAGAAGTGCACACACTGAATGGCCTCCCTGTTCGCCAGACATGAACCCTGTGAAAAATCTTCGAGACGCTGTGGAAAGGCCCATTCAAGCTTTGGATCCTCCACTCAGGAATGCGACCGAATTATGGACAGTCATGATGAGTCATTCAGTCCACTAGGTCATAAAAGTATTCCAGAGATGTCTCCAGCAAGAATGGATGGAGATATCTGTGGAATACTTTTATGACCTAGTGGGCTCAATGACTTGCTATGTGATTACCTTTAACTGGGTGAAAGGTGGGCCTATCTGTTACTTGGTAGGTATCCCATGATTTCTGTCCACTTAGTGTATATTATATGTGATACAATAATAAATGAGTAAATATGTTTAGAGTGTGCATATATTATATGATTGCAAATGTAAATTACTAATAATGTTGAAATGTACAAAGATTTGAAAGAATATTTGATTAGAAGAATCCCCAATATCATCTTATCACACTTTGGTTACATTATGGAACTGTAAATGGGGGAACGTTTCAGTAGTTGACTTGTACCTTCCTCAACCGTGGAATGAAAAATGTGGATTTAGGGATTCTTTTCATTTTTAGTGTGTTATGTGCTTCACTGCCAGTTCTTCTCAATAAGAATATTTGAATTGGGAGAAATGAGGACCATGTGGCATATCTCCAATGAAAAATTTATATTTTTATGATTCTTATATCTCATTGTAACAATCACTGTTCCAGTTTTGAATTTCACTTTGGTTTACTATTATTGCAGTGTTAGCAATTCCATTTTTCTTTATTTCTTTTAATGAAAGTCAGTAATAACAAAATAAATCGTTGGAGTTAGAATTTTATATTAAGATACATGTTTCAGAAATAAAAAGTAACTCACAAATCTATCATGGTTAAACAATAACCATGGAACTAAGTGAGAACTCACAGAGTTACTTATAGTAACAAAATTCATTAAGTGGAAGATTTCGACTGTTCTATGGTCTTGATCATTTGCGATCAGCTGAATCAGTGGATGTGTTGTCAAAACTACACTGAATATTGCAGGAACTGTTGTCAGATTTTAGTAGAGAGATCCAAATAAATAAGATTTGGTGAGTGGTTTCTAAATTGTAGTTCTTGGTAACAAAATTTGAATGCTTGAAAACGTAGAGACGCTTTGTTAATTAAAGAGTGTCACGATACGGGGGCATGAGAGAAATAGTTGTCATCCGAGAAAGGCATTTATGAGACATTGATTGAAATCTAAAGGCCTTAAAAAGCACTTCTTTTTCTTTGGCACCTCTTCTTCGGTACATCGTATTGGTGTTCATTTGCATAATCTTGGATGCACATTCCCTGGCAATTGTTTGAAGTGAGATAAAAGAGCATGTAACCAGGATCTTATTGCTCGCTCACTTGCTTCTTTGTGTGGTCTTGCACATAACTCTGTCTGTTCTTTCTTAATTCTATGATTATTTTATTGTTGTGTGAAGCCTGCTGTTTTCAACTATGTCATGGTTACAATTTTAAGAATAAATCAATGACAATTATACAGATGCATTAGATTACTAAATGTACAAAAATATAGATTTCATGCCTGCAACTAATACAATAATCTAAAAGTAATAAGGAAATTATTTAAAAATTAATTTCAAAACTTTTTCAAGGAATAATATTGTGCATACACACTGGTGTTAATACTCCTAACATTTAGTATTATAAAATTAAGTTATGTAATCATATTTTAACAGTGAATACAAGTGTTCACATTTTCAAATGTGAAGAAATTACTGCCTTAAATAACACATATTTCATAACATATTCTTGAATTTAAAATTTTTTGAATGTGTTCTTCATGCATTATGGTACCAAATACACTGTTTAGTGGTTATTGAGACAAAGGTACTCATTTCACACTCTATTCTCTCTTGGTCCCGCCCCAGTAGATGCACCCCGGGCTCCCCATGACTTAGATGCAACAACGAGAATGCTGCAGCTCTACTGGGGCAAATGAAGTAAGTATCAAACTCTTTAATAAGTGACTGAAATGTGTACAACCAAGTATTTTCTTGGTTGTAAGCACTATGTGAATGAATGCAATGAATGTTTTCAGTCTTGTGTGAGGGTAAAAGAATTGCTGGGAATCTGTTTCAAAGGTAACTGTCATTCATTAGTGAGTTTGATTGGATGAGCAAGGACGCTGCACATCCTAAGTAAACAGACATTGTCAAAACCAATGCATTAGCTTGGTGGTATTGTAATGTGACAGTTGCATAGAATATGAATAATTCTACTTGTAGGCTGAATACAGTATAGCAGCATACTCACACAGTAATCAAGCAATGCAAGTTTAATTACTGTTACAAACAGGGGTGAATCCGGTCGACTAAACCAGGCAGGGAATTTTAGTCTTGTGATCCACTACAGAAGCACATGTACCCACAGCAGAACACCTCCTAATTACCCTCATGAAAAAAATATGTTAACTCCTGGATCAAAGAGAACTGTTAAAATATGAGGGTTGTACTGAAAGTAATACAAAAGTGAGCATAACTTTTGTATTAACTGACAGAGGTTGTTCAAATTGCACATGTTGGTAGAGTAACTCTTCCTCTATAGAAATTCTTCTTCTTCGTTGCAGGTAAATAATGGATTCCAAGCAGAAGCAACGTGCCATCATTGAGTTCTTGACAAAGGAAAGGTGCAGGCTGTCCGACATGCACAGAAGGCTACAGAATGTTAACAGAGATGACACCATTGACAAGAGAAATGTGCACAGATGAATGAAGAAGTTTAAAGAAGGGGAAACCAGCATTGAAGACAAACCACACAGTGGGAGACCATCATCTGCAACCACTGACATAAGTCGTCAGCAAGTAGATGAATTGATTTGTGCGGAGAGATGAGTCACAATCTATGAGCTTGTTGCACAATTGTATTGTGGTCACAATGCCATACATAAGATGGTGGAAGACTTAGGGTATCGGAAAGTGTGTGCAAAGTGGGTACCTTGGCAGTTGACACCTGATTTGAAGGTGAGAAAGGAGGAAGTCTGCTCTGATCTGCTGGAAGCATTTGAAGCCAATGAAGACATGTTTTTTCTGGTCTGGTGACATGGGATGAAACGTGGGCGTGTCTTTATGATCCAGAAATGAAGAATGAATCCATGGAATAGCATCACACCTCTTCACTAAGGCCTAAGAAGTTCAAGAGCCAGCGATCAGAACAGAAAGTCACAGTGACTGTTTTTTTGGGATGACAGGGGTGTCATTCTCCTTGATTTTCTGGAATGTGGCCATACCATGACCAGCGAGCGGTACATTGAGGCACTCAAGAAGCTTAGAGAAGCCATAAGGAGGAAGAGACTGAACAAGAATCTGAAAAGGATCCACATTCACCATGACAATGCGAGACCGCACACATCTTTGGCAACAAATCAGACGGTCAGCAAATTAGGCTGATCGGTGATCTACCATATAGCCTAGATCTGGTGCCCCCAACTTCCACCTGTTCAGTCCAATGAAGAGCAGTCTCTGGGGACAACGATTTGATGACACAGATGAGGTAAAAGTGGCTGTGAAGAAATGAGTACAGCAGCACACACCTGAATTTTTTCAAAGAGGATTCAAGAGTTGGGTTCAACAATGGCGCAAATGCATCACTTGTGATGGAGACTATGTTGAGTAGTACCTTTGTATAGAGAAAGAGTTACTCTACCAACATGTGCAATTTGAACGACCTCTGTCAGTTAATAAAAAAGTTATGCCCACTTTTGCATTACTTTCAGTACAACCCTCGTATATATTGTAAGACTAATTCAGTCCTGAACAAATTTTAACAGTAATTTAAGGGTGAAAGAATTTTTAAAATCCACTTGTGATTGAGTGTAACATATCAAACCATGCTCAAAACGGGGTGTTGTACTAGATAATTAATATTTATTTGGTCACCGATTGTCTACTGCGCAACGGTATTCATACCACCTCCTTGAATAGACGTCTTTTTTAAGTCTACCCGTTGTTTTGACTCATGAACTTCCATTTTGATTCATTGTCCAGTCAGTATACTGGTAAATCGTTGTTTCTTTTAAGGTAAATATGGCTGCGAAACAGATTTCGGAACATCTCTGTCGAAGAATTGCTTTGTGCTCTATGTCTGTATGTGGATAAAGGTGTGGGGATGATGGACCATGAAAATTGCTACTAGTCCTCCTCCGAAATTACAAAACGAGGGTAGGGCCTACCAATATCCCTTTGAATCAAAGTCCAATGACCTACACTTAACCGTAGTTAGCTTAATTTATTTATAACAGCGTGCTTGTTCTGGCAGTGAATTTTTTACTGAAATAGAGACAATTTTGCTTTGTCATTTTACAGCAAATGCCCAGCATATATATAGATAGGATGAAACACCAATTTTTAAAAAGACGATTATGTTTTAGACAGATATAAAGCTCAAATGAAGTTAACGATTCTTATTCATAAGTACCAAAAATATTATTCGTTCTTTCCAAACAATTCAGGCAAAGAGGATACGAGAATTAGTGGGCCATTTCTTGAGTTTGGGAAGATACAGTGAAAGTTTTCTCGAGTGGTCCACTGGGAAATATCCCAGTCTCCTGGTGGGCCATCCCTACCTGGCTACAAGTCACTACCATTTTTCAGGTTATTGGATAAGTCTCAGTTAGTAAAAATCCCAAGCCATACTAAAACTAATGCTTTGAGAATTTTTATGTAATTTTTGATAGGAATGTAATTAATTTCCACATTTTTTATCTGTCTAAACTAATACTTTAATGACAACCAACCTGCAAAAGCAGATGTTTATATTTTTACCATCTGTATTGATTAAAACCAGGCAAGTAAGCAAGTGGATTACACATCCATGGAACTGTAAGCTTCAAAAGCTAAAACCAGAAATTGATTAAGTATGCTCTATGGAGTTATTTTCATAATTTTTTGTTGTTGTTGGGTGTGGTATGGTGACAAGAGAGCAGTACCGACTCAATGCATGCTTGTGCTCCGATGCATAGTGCCACTTCAGCTACCTTTTGTGAACTTTTAGTAGGAGAATACTTACATAATGTATTTGAATTTAACATATGCGCATGCATTTGGGCATTCTGCCCCATTCCACTTCCAAAAATTTAGAGATAAGGTGTTTTTAGTACACCTTATCTCTAAATTAAGGTGTTTTAGTAACCCAAATTGTCATTAGGTAAATGGGGATTTCATTCATGTTAACAAGCATTGAGTAGGAACTGCCCCCTTCACAAAATTATTGGGTGTACTAGTTTTCCTAGCAAGATCAGCACCCCTAATGTTTTTATCTACTCAGAATTCAGAGATAAAAATGCACAAGCAATTTTTCAACACCCTCTATATTTTATTCATGCAAAAAAAAAAAAAAAAAAAAAGATGAAAGAAGGAATAGAAATTGAGAAAAATCAAAATTTCATCATCAATGACTGCAAAGGATTTTCCCTGCCTAACATCTGGCAGGATTTGTTGAAAAATAACCTAAACCGTCAAGGTTAACTGTAACCGTCAAGGTAAACCGTAACCGTGATAGTGACAGGAAAAAGTGACAACAGCAAGACAGCCTGAAGAAGGAGAAGAGTTTTCTCCAAAAATTTGCTATTAATGAAAAAATTTCCTAGTAAAATTCCCATAATATTTGCTTTAAAAAAAAGATGTTTCATGAAATATTTAGAAAGTGAATTTCTGCCCCACTGTTAACTTCCACTGCAAGCAGTTCCTTCCTTTGTTTAATGGGAAATACGGCACTGCTGGGGGAGGAGGCTATAAGCAAATAAACACTGTTTCATTTCCTCATAAAAAGAAAGAAGTGAAAGGGAAAGAAGATGCATTGTGACCTAGGGTAAATTGGTTATTACTGTTTTTGGGTAAAAAAAACTCCTTGTTCTCAGCTGTAAAATGAACAATAAGGATATAGTAGCCTCAGAAATATTTTATTTTTCTCACATAGGCAGTTCATCATTTAAAATTTTACAAGAGTTGTGTCGTCAAAGGCGTCTTCCTAAAGAAGCCCCCCCCCCCATGCCTTCCTTACCAGCATGAGCCAATGCTGCAAGAGAGGAACTAGTAGCCCACACTAGTACATCTACTGTGCTTCTTTATTCATGTAGTCTCACTATCTAGAGATGTTAGGGTGGTATGTGGTATACAATAAATAACAGTTAGTCAAATTTATAGGATCATCATCATTGACAACCATTATCAATCTGCTGCTGGATGAAGGTCTCCCCCAAGTTTCTTCCACCACTATCTGTCTTGAGCCAGTCTCCTCCATGTCACTCCCGCATGTGTTCAACTTCAGCCTTCTGAGTCTTTTTCTGTCCTTCGGTATCCAGTCTAAAATTTTGGATGTCCATCAGTGGTCTGTTCTGGCCACATATCCAGCCCATTGCCATTTCAGGGATTTTACCCTGATCATGATGTCTTCCACTCTATTTATTTTCCTTATCCACGAGTTCCTCTTCTTATCTTTCCTGGTTCCACCTAGCATGCATTTTTTCACGCGTCTTTCCATTGTATGCAGCCTATGTATGTCTTTTTTATTTAAAGTCCATCTCTCTGCTCCATAACTAAAAACCGGAAGGATGCATCGGTTAAACACTTTTCTTTTAAGACATAATGGTATATTGCTCTTGAAAACTGTACTGTTTCTTCCAAAAGCTCTCCAGCCAAGTTTTATTTGTCGATTAATTTCTTCATCAGTATGACCCTTGGTTGATATCTGTTGTCCAAGGTAAACATAGGTATCGGTTACCTCGAGATTTCCCCATCAATCGCAAAATCTTCCTTTCTTGTAAAAGCATTGTACATCAGTTTTATCTTCTGAAAATTGTAATATACCCCAAAGAAAAGTGATCATATTTTGAAAATTAATAGGATGAAAAGAAATACTTCTACTTTTACAGTATGAGAAAACCTCAGCACGTTTTTCACCACAATAAACTTCAGTTTAGGCTTCATTATGAGCTTGTATAATGTTCAACAGTTAAATGGCCAAAAAGCATTGGCACACACGCATGAACACACACACACAAATGACTGATGTGTACTTTTAAATCTTGCTTAGTTATGATTTGTGGAACATGATGCGTGAAACTGAAAGTTTCGTGTAAAGTGAGCTGCTTAACCGAGCAAACACAGTGAGTTTCTAGTTGTAGAAACACTGAATGTTTTATAGGTAACATTAAAAAAATCAATTTTGGGCATTTCAAAGAAAGTTCTAGGGGATATTTATTTATTCGTGAACTGTGGCTAAAATATGAAAGTATTTACAAACTCACCAGTTCGCTGATAACTTCAAGTTTTATTTATTCGTGAAATGAGGAAAAATTAAATGTTTACAAAAAATAAATGAGCGATGAGCATTTGCATATGGAGATGAGTGTGATATGGAAACAAAAACATATTTACAATTGGTCATGAGTATGATTTCGAAATATATACGTGTTTACAAATGGTAATGAGTATAAACAAATAAAAACAATGACCCTGCTTACATATGCAGTGCAGCTCATTGTTCCGATATTACATTTCCAGCACTAGAGTTTGCTCAATTGTTATCTTGCCAGAGAGAGGATTGACGTCTCATCCTATTCTTATTCAGTATTAACACATGAAACAAAAAAAAAATGTAATCTCTTGTTAACCTCAGAAACATACAAGTTATAATGAGCTGAATGAAACAGACTTTTCACAAATTAGTACCAACGAAATGCACACACGTTAATAATGCAATAAAACCTCAGAAACCACAACTTAAAAACATATGTACAAAGGTTCAAGTCATGCCTTCGATTGAACTTTCACGATATTAACCGCCCCTCCATATCGCCACGACTTCGAAGACTTTAAAATACGGACATAAGACAAACTATCAAAAACATTACAAAATACGAACCAAATAAATTAATTGAATGACATAAAAAACCTTGCAACAAAAAGGTTTTGAAAACTCAACTTAAAAAAACATATTTACAAAGTTAAAAATCATGCCTTCAATTGAACTCTTGTTTCTAGAAAACAGTTAACTTGATTTAAATTGTGAACTTCAGATACTAACTTCCATTTTCCATAGACGGCGCCACCTCCGTTTACCTCTAGCTATTAGATCAGTAAGGGGATCGTGAGCCTGCTTGATACGCTCGACACACATGCTTGGTAGATGACCAGCGTGCAACTACTTTCCGAGGATATCCACAGCTGTTGGATGCAAATGATCAAAGTCTGCTTGCTGGTTGAGAGGAGTTGATATTGAGTTATTTAAATGGATTTTTTGCACGTGTTCCGATGGTTTGCACTTCATGCTTTATAGAGGAAACGCCTCAGTAGTTAGACATAGATATTTTGGGCATAAGTGCTATTGTGTTTTAAGGTTTTTGTTGCAAAAGATTTTGATGCCGTTTAATTAGTTTGTACATAGTCTTTGGTTCGTATGATGTAATGTTTTTCAATATTTTAGTTGTGGATGAAATGTTTCAAGAGGTCTTTCAATTACTTTTGTTTACAGTCTTATGTTTGTATTTTAAATTCTTCAAAGTTGTAGTGACACTGAGGGCGTGGTTGACCGGAATTTTTCTGCGGGTTCAATTGAAGGCATGATTCTTAACTTTGTAAATATGTTTTTTAAGTTGAGTTTTCAAAGCCTTTTTGTTGCAAGATTTTTTTGTCGTTCAATTAATTTGTGCATAGACTTTGGTTTATATGGTGTAATGTTTTTGATAGTTTAAGTTGTGGATGAACTGTTTCAAAATGTCTTTCAATTACTTTTGTATATGTCTTATGTTCATATTTTAAAGTCTTCGAAGTCTGTGGCAATACGAAAGAGCGGTTAATATCGTGAAAGTTCAATCGAAGGCATGACTTTTACCTTTGTACATATGTTTTTAAGTTGTGGTTTCTGAGGTTTTATTGCATTATTGATTGATGTGAATTTTGTTGGTACTAATTTGTGAAAAGTCTGTTTCATTCAACTCATTACAACTTGTATGTTTTTGAAGTTAACAAGAGATTACATTGTTTTTGGTGTTTCATGTTTTAATACTGAATAAGAATAGGATGAGACGTCAATCCTCTCTCCGGCAAGATAACAATTGAGCAAACTCTACATGCCGGAAATGTAATAATCAGAACAATGAACTGCATTGCCTATGTAAGTAGGATCATTGTTTGTATTTGTTTAACTATACTGAGCACGTTGTTGGCAAAGTATTTGCATGGGCTTTCAAGCTTAAGCAGTACATTGCACATTACAAAAATAATGAGTATGATTTTGAAACAAAAGCATATTTACAGAAAGTGATGAGAATGATCTTGAAACATATGTAAATTTACAGATGGTGGTGAGTGTGCTTTCGAAAAAAAATAAAACTGCAATTCCTTTTGGCTGTGATGGTCACCAGTTTGTCGATAACAGTCGGAGAGAGCAGAAAAGAGAAAAAAAGTAATGCAGTGAAAGTTTGTAAACATGGCAACAAGTGAGATGTGTCATGTGACTTCCAGGTTAATGTCCAAATTCAGAGTTCTTGTGATGTGAAGCTGGAAATGCAGAAAACTGAAGCGACGAACAGTTGAAATACACATAATCGCAGAAGAATTGTAGGATAGATTCTGAGTCGGATTCTGTTTTGTTGAACCCAGAGCCATCCTGTTTGCGTAGACCATTTAACATGAAATTGAGAGACAGCTGAAATTTAAAGTGCATGATTGTATTCGAATTGTCGTCAGCATTTTAAAGTTTTACAGAAAATAGTACAGAGAAATCTGCTGGCTCATCTTGTAGAAAGATGGAAGGTTATACTGACATATTTCATTTGGACATGATATATGATTGACTTATTTAAAATAAAGGGGCAGATGTCAGAACGGCAAGCTGTGTTGGGGTTGTGGGTAGGAAGAAAAAGTAATCATGGATGGAATGAGTAGTGTGGCAAACTGAATTGGTGATTCGGAACATATACTGGAGCAAAGGAGTAAAAATAGGTCATTGTAGATAAACGTGAGTTAGATTGGCAGGACCATACATGGTAAAACACCTCCCACTAAAAATACATTTTATGATGAGTGGAACAGTTGAAAGAAACTGGCAACATACAGAAAAAGGGAGTGCTGGCCAACCATCAAGTTCTGCAGAAAAAAACTGAAACAAAATGGATGCATTTTGTTAGAACTATTAAAAATTTAGCATGAGAGAGAGAGAGAGAATCAATTTGAGAGAGATTGAATCCATTTCTATATCAGAGCAGTTTTCACCTCATAATACACTGCTGGCCACCCAAAATACAACACCAAGAAGAACACGAAATAGCAAAGCCAGATTTACTGGACACATAACAACAGATACAAAGATGAAATGATTGAGCTTACAGGCCCGTGCGACTTGCGGAACATGCAGACATCAATAGTTCATGTGGCCCCCATGGCTGGCAATAACGACCGCTACAATGCCGCGGCATCGAACGAAAGAGGCTTTGTATGTGGGCTTGGGGTATGTCGGTCCAGGCTGCTTCCACACATTGCAACTGTTCATCAGGCGTAGCTGCGGGTGGTGCTTGCTGGGCCACTCGGTTGCCGATCAGCGACCAGACGTGTTTGATGGGTGACATATCGGGAGAACAGGTGGACCCCGGCAGCAGTGACACCTGGTGGGCCGTGAAGAATTGTTGCACGATGTGTGCGTGTCACGTGCGGGTGCGCATTGTCCTGTTGAAATGTGGCCGCTGGCAGGTCCTGCAGGTAAGGGAGGACTACAGGCTCCAAAACATCGGAGATGTAGTGGTGGCTGTTGACTGTACCGGCGATGCATACCAGAGGGGTGCGGGTGTCATATCCAATTGTGCCCCAAACCATAACGCCACGCGACGGACTGGTATGGCGATGCATAATGCAGGTGTCATACAGTCTCTCGCCGCGGTGCCACCACACACGGATCCGACCATCGTGGTGTTGCAGGCAGAAGCGGGATTCGTTGGAGAAGACAATGTCGTGCCATTCTGTAGCCCAGGTGAGGCGTTCAACGGCCCACTGCCGCCGCACTCACCGGTGGTGTAACGTCAATGGTAATCGGAGCAATGGGCGCCGGGCGACAAGTCCCCGCTCCTGCAGATGGCGTCGAATGGACGTTCGTGATGTGGCGGTGCGAACCGTCAATGCCCGCCGCACAACATGCCGGTCCTCTCATTCGGTGGTGTGCCGCGGCTGCATCACTACTCACGTCGGTCCGTCCGTCCCTCCTGAACCCACTGAATCCATACTCGCCTCACTGTGGCTGGATGTCATCCCACGCGGGCGGCAGTGTCTCGGTACGATAAACTGCTGTCGCGACAAGCCACTATTCGTCCTCTGTCAAACTCCAAAACGTGCTGGAATGACTGCCGTATTCTGCGACGAGGCATCAGGAAGCTTCCCACGCACAGGTCCGGCAGCACAACACACTTCCACTACTTACACCCCGCCTTCTGTGCGCCCTTGTTATAGTGCTTCTCGGTGGCATGCCGGGCGCACATGATTTGCATATGCCCTGCAATGCTAATCGTGTGCATGCCCTCTCGCGGGCGACACATGCTGCGAATTTCAGGTCAATCAGATGCTTCCTTCTTGGTGTTACATTTTGGGTGGCCAGCAGTGTAGGTTGTTCTTGGAGGGGGTTGAAAACTTGCCATCCTAAACATCCAAGCTTGTTCAATGAGATAAAGGTCTGAGGACCTGGCTGGTCAGTCCATTCTTTATGTATATTTACTCTCCAGTTTTTCATCTACCAGTCTCACCCTGTAAGGATGAGCATTATCATCCATGAAAACAAATTCTGGACCAACAGCACCTCAAGAATTTCATACATGGGGTTCTAGGATCTTTTCTCGATACCTGCAGCCAGCCAAACTTCCTCTTTTGAAGATGCATAGAAAGAAATAACCACCAATTGTGATATCCACCCACACCATTACCCCTCCACCTCTAAAACTGTTCCTTACATTTATACAAAAAGAATTATTTCAAGTGACCACTTCTCTCTAGATGTACTGGTGTTGAGAATAACTTGTTAACAAAACTCTTGACTCATCTGTGAAGAGTGCATATCACCATTGTTTAGGTGTCCAATTGTGATGATCATGCTTTTTGTCTCCATGCTGATCAGGGTCTTTTGTCACCATGGGAAACAGAGATACAGACCTTAAGTTTCCTGTCATACAGTCCACTTTCAATGAAGCTTTCTGGATACAGTTCACCTTGATACCAATTTTCCTGTTGCCAAGGCAAGCTTCAAGGGGAGTTGAGGAGCTGTAATGCATCTTATTGTGCTTTGCAATTAGGGGTAAATACTAGTCATCCTCAGCTGTTGTAGACCATGGTCAACCTTTGTATGTCTGTCTAGTGAAAGTTCCTGTATCTTGGGACTGTTGTCATAGCTTTGATATGTGACTTTCAGACACAGTCATAAAACTGGCAACCCCTCTTGACACATTAACCACTACCATCCTTCCAGTGGGCCTATACCTCAGATTATCATTCAGATGGTGTCACAAAGGCATTTGGAACAAATATTGTAAGCAACAGCAATTGCTGTAATTATAAACCACAAATGAAAGGCAGGCACTTGAACAGCATCTTGTAAAGTTGTCTCCAATTTGCATTTTTGGCACTGCATCAGAAATTTGCATAGGGTTTCACTACTCACTGGATTACTATGTATATGTATGCTAATTGCGAGCAAAAAAAAAAAATTCTACTTCATTATTAAAAAACTCACTAAAACCCTGGAATTTCCTTAAGTTATGCATCTGAGCGTAAATCTTTTCCGTATAACACAGAATATGAGAGAGTGAAAATCTTCCAAATATGTGGAGACAATGTAAATAGACAAAGTCATTGCCCTTTCCATGTTTTTCTTTAATTAACACACAGCAACTTCTCTCGCCCTTTGGATTTATTAGCTATAATTAAATAGCTTGTGCCATTGAGCCCCGCCAGACGGAGACATCTCAGTTGCTGACTGATAAACACAGATAGTGCCGTGGATTGTTGGCACCATAGCGTAAAGCTAACACACTTGGCTAGTTATCAAGAGATCTGGGATTCGATCCCAGTGGTGTTGAAATACAACTTTTTGGTTGCTGTTGTTAATTAAAGAAAAAAATAGAAAGAGCAATGACTTTGTCTATTTACAGAATATGAGAACTGAAATAAATGACTTGATTGTACTCAAGGTTCCTGTTAGTGAACAATATGTTACCTGATAGTCAAGTTTAGGTTCTCCTTAATACCTTTTTATGACCTAATAACAATAAAACTATCCTTAAAGTTGAAAAGTTTTTAATTTAATAACTGGCAACAGGAGATGAAATCTGGCAACTATATTTAAATTCTTCCATATGCACATTCTTCATGTACAGTTTCTACACATTGAGAACAGGCCTTGACAAAAATCTAGAAAGAACTCAGAGGAAGTGAAGACATAAAGGAAACTTCTTCAAGATAGAAGAGAATTTAGTCCACTTTTCCTCAGGATTTTATTGAAGTGCTCAAATATTAAAGCTGGAAGGACTGAAATTTGAAAATGATGCACACTGATCAGAACCTCTTATACATAATAAAATGGTGTCCAAATAAATTTCATTGTAAGATCCAAAACTTTTACATCGCCATTTCACACATAGCACTGTTATAATACACTCAATGGACAAAGCTAATCATGTGTTTGCCCTCGCCTAGCACGAATAACAGCTTGTACTGAGGCATCGACTCTACCAGATGCTGGAGGATTTCATAATGCCAGCCATGCTTGTTGCAACATTATTCACAACTCCACCCGGGACGTTGATCCGGGATCCATGGATCAGATGTCCCACTCCACGGCATCCAAGAGAGCTTCCAAAGGTTTAAATCCAGAAACCTTGGGGGGCCACTGGATGGTTCCAAATTCAGATGAGTGTTCCTTAAGCCATGCCTGAGTGGTTGTAGCCTGGTGGAGTGGTGCATAGTCTTCCTGAAACAGACCATCTGCTGCATGATGCACGAAGGCCATGAAAGCATGTTAAGTGATCAGCCAGCACATACTGGTAGTGAGCAGCAGTTAAGGACTTCTCTAGACACACTAAGGCACCTAATCTGTCCATTGACAAAGCTCCCAAAACCATCACAGAGCCACCTCTGCCTTGAACAGAGCCGACTTGGCATGACGAGGTCATGGCATCATGTTATCGAAGCCACACCCTCATCCTCCCATCAGCTCAGTACAAAAAATGGGATTCGCCTGATCACATGATGTAGCACCACTCTGCAGAACTCCAGTTTTGATGTTCCTGGTACAAGGTGACGCGTAATTTCCGATGATGATCCATCAACAGTGGCACACGAGTAGGGCATTGGTTCCTGTAGCCTGCAGTATGCAGGGTGTAGCTTACCTTTTGCTCGCTGCTGCTGCTTGAGGCTCCAACATTTAACCTGGATGTGCACCCCTTGCAAAGAAGTCAGTCTGTACAAGCCTGGATAGTCTATGTCAGCCCTGGTGATCAACGGCATGTGGTCGTATGTCTCTTCTCTCTTCTTGTGTACTCCTATGTCTCTTCTGTAGTACCCAGGTTTCACTGCCATACATCAGAGTAGGAACAATTACACTTTCATACACAGCCATTTGGGACTCGTGAGAACCCATCATTCCTATGAAAACCTCCTAAAGCAGCTATGACTTTCAATGAAGAATTCACTCGCTTACTAATTTCGCCATCTAAATATATCCAAAATAAGTTGTCAGAAACTTAAAAAAAAATCTGCAAATTAGTTTTTTTTTTAAATTTGCTTGTTATTTTATTTTGTATTTCAAGAATTTGGTTTTCATGGGATTTTATGAGAAAAAGGTTTAAAATTTAGCATGTTTCCAGAGGTGGCTCATCTTCTTCATTAGGCCCATGCGAGGAATTCACTTCCATTCTATATGTTCCTATCAAACTGCACCAGATGCATGGTAGGGAGTAGAGAATTTCCTATGATGACAAACTTTTTTCCTTCTTTACTTTGTGTCCTTTATTCCTTTTTAATAAATTATTCTGAAAGCTAATGATTTCTAGAGTATTCCAGTTCATGTTGTGACTTGTTTCCCCAAATATGTCTGTCCGGTCCAGTTTTGTTTGAATAGTTTGCATTTTGTTGCTCAAGTTCCCAGCCACTGGCCTGTTATTTCTATGTAAGAAAGCCCACAAATACATTTATGGAGGATGCTCACACATTTTTAGAACATTTTTGCTATGAAGTTATAGAAAATAAAAGAAGTTCAAAGAATTGAAACTGGCAACAGCATGTTAGATGAACATAAAAGTAACATTTGCTACAGTTAAATATCATCTGCTTAGAAAATGTTGCACGCCAACAAGCTGTGGATTGAAGGTTATGTTTTCACTCTTTATGAAGAGAAATATTCGTATTCTGTAATTAATGAACACTGTGAAAATCATGGAATTATTATTTCTCAATGTAAAATAAACATTATTATTAAGAGTAGAGAGAAAATTTGTCAAGCATTGCTTTTAACTGGAAAAGTACACTTTGATGACTATTTCAAAAGCAAGGTCTCTGGTATTAAAAGAAAATCCACCAACCCAAAGAGCAATCGACAAGTCGCTATGAATCTCTGTATCAACTGTAAACCATGTAATAAACAAAGATTTTAATCTGGATTAAAAAAATATATAATGTTCACCACCTTTTACCTATGCACGTGGCAGAGAGCAGACCACAATATAGACTTCTTTATGAACATCACTTAGCCGGAAACAGAATGAAATTTATTGGGACTTGATAAAACCATGGAACTACCTAAACAACCGTAACAAAAATAAGGTCTATTTACTATTGCGAAAGAGCAGAAAAAGACTTACAGACTTAGTTCCAAGAATCCAAAGAAAGTTTCACTAAAGGATTTATGATTATTGCTGGTTTCTTGTACAATGCGAAATTAAAGTTAAGAAAAATTAAAAAGAATGTTAAAATCAATTCTACATATTACCAAAATAATGTTTTAACTCCTATATTTAAAGAGGAGATATCATTTCTTTATCCACAGAGCCTTCAAAGAGTAGAAGTCCATCAGGATAAGAAGCAACAAGTCATACATTTAAATCTACTACACAATTTCTTGAAAAAATGAAAAAAGAGATGGGTATCGTCTAGACCTTTTGCTCATATTCTTTCAAAGTTTCCTAACGTGTGGTCAACGGACTATCGTGCCTTCGGATTGCTTAAAAGAGCATTTTCTAAATGTGGATCTAAAACAATGATTGGACTATAGAAAGCAGTGGAAGAGGAGTGAAATAAAATACCACTACCAATTTTAAGAAATGCTGTGTTATCTTGGAATTCTAGATGTAGGTTCATATCCAGAGAAAGGGATATCAGATAGAACATTTAAGAAAGAAAGAATTTAATTTTCAACATTAATTATATTGCTGGAAAATTGTTCTAAAAATGTGTGAACATCTTCTGTATTTCACATACTCCTCCTTGCATTTGCAAGATATTTTCTGCTGTATTGGTTACTTCGAAGAAGACATTTTGAATTTTGTTATTTAGATTTAGAGCAAATTTAATTTTATATTAGTGCTTATTTTTTGAAAGACTGAAACAATCCTTTGTAATAGATAACTTTTCTGGTGAATTTTATTTCTTGGAGTTTTCTAATTTTTTGCAAGCTCTTTCATTTATTACCTTTTCTAACACTGCTTTTGGATAATTATTTTGGATTTCTTGAAGTTCTTTATGCACTTTCTTCATTTCTTCAGTTGAGTTTAATTTACTTATTTTCTCCAAAAATTGACTCACCATAATTACTTTTATATAAAATGTTTGGTAAGATTTATATCTGATAATTTATTATCTGATAATTTATTATCTGATGACTAATATGTTCCTCCAAAGCACAGTAAAATACATTTCAGTTATTAACTTTTACAAAATCCACTGAACAAAGAATTCTTTGCTGCACTTCAGCTGTGAATTCTGACATAGTGCTCTCTATTTACCAAGGAATATATATATATTTGAAGATTTATGGGTAGAAAATTTCCCTTCAGTAGAAAAAATTTTAGTTACTGTGCATAATATGCTATGGTGTAGAACTTAATGAATAGATGCACTGGTTTGATCTGTGCTGATCACACAAGTGAAAGGTAATTTATTAATATCTCTATTTCAACTAGAAATAAAACATGTGATCTGAAAACAGAGGATTTTGAATGAATGTTTTTTAATTATTTGGGAAAATAATATTTTGCCTTTTTTTTATCCATAGATTTGGCACCGAAGTATTTAGTAGACTCTGAAGCATAAACGTGGTATTTCTGCAGTTCTTATACATGCTGAGATAAATATTTTGCCTAAAAATTTTGTAGGTAAGTACGATACTGTCACTTTATTTTTGCATTCAATTCAATCTGTATATATGACACACTGGAGAAAGTAAGTGAACAGAGAAATGTTCAGCATATAATAAAAATGCACATTTTTGGAAAGCCCAAATGCGAAAGGCAGTTTGAGTGTAGCAGTGTAACTTACAGATTGCAAAAATGCTGAAATTATATGTATACTGAAGTCATGACTGAGAAAGATAATATCCTGGTAACAAAGTTAAAATGTTTCAATGAGACAGGGAATGACAAAAATCTATGTAACAAAATGGCGCTCAAGATTTTCTCATACATTCCAGAGCTGAAGAAGGTAGCAATCAGTATCAAAATGTCCCATATAACAATTATATTCATGTAAGTCCAGAGTTAATTTCCAATGTTATATTAGGAATACCTCTCAATGAATTTCTTTAGAGCCTATAATCCAATACTGAAGTAAAATAAAATAAACAACCCATGGTCTTTTGTTTTAAAATATTTTTCTAATAAGTGTTAAACTTTTATGTTATTATATTTCTGTTTTAGTTTCATATGCTGTTGGATACGTGGTATGAACATGTATGTCATTCCAACAGCACAAAGACAAACAGAATTACTCACAGTAAAAATAGCTACACTGCTGACATACAAGAATAATTTTGGTAGAGAGATGGAAAAACATTCATATTCACTTCTGCTACCAAGATTTTGGGATGATAAAAAAGGAGTTTCCTTGCTAAAGTTTAATGTATATTTTTCAAGCATTCCATTTTGCTCATGCTTTTGTTTTAATCTGAGAAATTTGCCACATTTACTCTAAGCAGGTAACTAAATTAAGAGGTTATAATAGATCCTATTCAGGAATTAAAATATCTGTTTAAAACATTCTTCACACGAATCAAAACTCTACATAATTACATAATTACTGTAATTTTGGGGCAAAGAGCCACCACCCTTATGGTAAAAAGAGTGTGATTTGCCAGCACTACAGCTTTTACACCAATGTGATGCTTACCTCGATATTTTTCCAAACAGCAAATAACAATTGAAAGATTTTAAATAAGTACTTATTCATCATCATCATCATTGTCAACCATTATCAATCCACTGCTGGACGAAGGTCTCCCCAAGTTTCCTCCACAACGGTCTGTCTTGTGCCAGTCTCCTCCATGTCACTCCCGCATACTTTCGAATTTCATCCACCCATCTTCCATGTGGTCTTCTTCTGGGTCTTTTCCTGTCCCTTGGAATCCAATCTAAAATTTCGGCTGTCCATCGATGGTCTGTTCTTCTGGCAGTATGTCCAGCCCATTGCCATTTCAGGGATTTAACTCTGATCATGATGTCTTCCACTCTTGTCATTTTTCGAATCCACGTGTTCCTCTTCTTATCTCTCCTGGTTACACCAAGTATGCACCTCTCCATGCTACTTTGAGTTGTCTGCAGCCTTTGTATGTCTCTTTTAGCTAAGGTCCACGTCTCTGCACCATACGTAAGCACTGGAAGGATGCATTGATCAAACACTTTTCTTTTAAGACATAATGGCATATTGCTCTTGAAAATTATGCTGTTTCTTCCAAAAGCTCTCCAGGCAAGTTTTGTACGCCGATTAATTTCTTCACCAATGTGACCCTCACTTGATATCTGCTGTCCAAGATAAATGTACGTGTCTGTTATCTCCAGCTTTTCTCCATCAATCGATAAATCTTCATTTCTTGTAAAAGCATTGTACATCACTTTTGTCTTCTGAAAGTTCATTTTTAATCCCACTTCTTTACTCTTGTCAGCAAGTTCCTGTATCATACTCTGTAGCTCTGATGGGGTAGTTGCAAAAATGACTATGTCATCAGCAAAACGAAGGCGGGTTAGATAATCTCCATTAATCTTTATCCCTTTGTTTTCCCAGTTCAGTGATTGAAAGACATTTTCCAATGTGGCATTAAAGAGCTTCGGAGATATGGTGTCACCTTGTCTCACTCCTTTTCCAATTTTTATGTGTGTTGTATTTTCAAACAGCCGAATCTTTGCACTTGCATTTTCATAGATGTTATTAATAATATTAATGTATGCATCTTCAATACCACAGGATTTCAGAGCCATTGCAACTGCTGATGGTTTCACCGAATCAAAGGCTTTTTCATAATCGATAAAAGCCATGCACAATGGAAGCTCATATTCCCTCGCTCTTTCAATTAGTTCTCTCAGTACGTGGATATGATCTATTGTGCTGTAGCCACTCCTGAATCCAGCTTGTTCTCTCGGTTGAGCCATGTCCAGTGTCACCTTCAAGCGGTGTGAAAGAACTTTAGTGAAGATTTTATAAACCACTGATAGGAGGCTGATAGGTCTGTAGTTCCTGAGATCCTCAATGTCACCTTTTTTATGTAGCAAGATCATTGTAGCGTTGTTCCAATCCTCAGGAATTTTCCCTTCATTAAGGCATCGAGTGAAAATTTGGGCGAGTACTGTTTCGATTTCTCCACTTGCTTCTTGTATGATGTCTACAGTAATTCCATCTTCTCCTGGAGCTTTTCCCCGCTTCATGTTCTTGATTGCATGTGCAACTTCTGCTGGAAGGACTGGAAGAACTCTGGTACTGGTACCTTTCATGATGTCTGGAGTACATGTATCATCCCTTTCATATAATTTGGAGTAGAAATCTTTCACTCTTGTCAAAATTTCGCCTCTATTTCTTGTTACAGAACCATCTTCTTTTCTCAGTGCCATAATATGTTTTTTCCCCTTACTGAGATGTCCCTTTGCTATCTTTAGGCTTTGGTTGTTTTCAATTGCTTTCCTTACTAGTTCACAGTTGAATTTCCTTACGTTTTCAGTGATACTTTTTCGTACTGTCTTGCATAGCTCTATATATTCCACTTTGGAAGTCACATCTTCTTTAGTTGTCCTCATCTCTCTTCTTTTTTGCATCAACATTTTGGTTTTTCCTGATAATTTGTTCACATGCAATTTGTTCTTAGACCCAGCTAATTTTGTTGCTGTTTCCATAAGAGCTTTGGTTACTTTTCTGTTAACTTCAGAAATATCCACTTCTTCCGATGTTAGGCCTTCTAAAGCAGAGAATCTGTTCTTCAGTTCCAATTTGAAGGTATTATGGTGTTTTTTAAGGTTGGTTATGTCAATACATTTTGTTTGTCTTATGAGCTTGCTACGTTCGAGTTTAGTGTTGAGGTGCATCTTACATCTCACCAATCTATGGTCACTGCCTGTGTTGAACTTGTTTAGCACACTGCAGTCTTCTATGACGAATTTTTTGTTACACATAATAAAATCAATTTCACTTGCCATCCCATTTGGATGTCTCCACGTCCATTTCCTGTGTGGCTTTTTCTTGAAAAAGGAGTTCAAGATGAAAAAACCCTTCTGCCTCTGCAAACTCTACGAGAGTATTTCCACGCTGGTTTCTGTTGCCGTGACCGAATTTACCTACTGAAGTTTCATTCTGTTGCCGTTGCCCTATTTTTGCATTGAAATCTCCCATAATTATCTTCAAGTGCTGCTTACCTTTATTATTTAGATCACGAATTTCCTCATAAAATTCTTCAATTTCTTCTTCAGCATGACTTGTGGTGGGTGCATAAGTTTGAATAATCTGAGCCTGGTATCTTCTCTTGAGAGTTGGATAACGAGTAGTGCAGCTCTGTCAGAGGAACTTTCAACTTCTACAACTTTGTCCTTCAGTTTCTTGTTTATTATAAATCCAACACCACTAGTTCTGCCAGTATCTGTCCCACGATAGTAGAAGAGATGTCCACTTTTCAGTTCAATGGGATCTTCTCCTTTTCTCCTTACCTCACTTAGCCCGACGATGTCCCACTTGATCCTTTGTAGTTCTTCTTCCAATTCAAGAAGCCTTGAATCAGAAGATAGGGAGCGTCCGTTGTACGTAGACAAGGTCAGCATCAGATGGCAGCCTAGTCCGGTCCTCCGGGGATTCTTAGCACCCTCTGCCTTCATGTCGCACTGGCCGCTGCCTTGGCCAGGTACATTCCAGCTGCCGGAGACTGAGGGCCAAGATTTAAGTTGTGGAGTCATTTTGGAGGGGTTTGGCCATAACTCACCACGCTGGCCAAGCGGGTTGGTGAGTGTGGGATAGCATTTCCTCTAATCCCGATGGTATAGTTATACCGCTATTGGCGGTCGTCAGAGCCCCTTTAGTGGGAACAGGATGTACCACGAGAAGGCGGGGTTGACATTTGTCAAGGAGAGGCTGTGATGTTACGCATCACCTGACCTTACATCCCAAGTACTTATTAAGGACTGTTAAGTACCTTATTCTTCCTCCAATTCTTTTAAGGACCTTATTTCACTTTTGCATTTCTTACCAATTAATTGCATATGCAATAATGTCGTGCACAAATACACTTTTACACGACTTATGTATGCTAACTGAAGTATGCTGATGAAGTTTGCAATATCTTTCTATATAACTTAAGTTTGTGGATGTAATAAATTAGAATTTATGCAATTTAAAAAGCAGTTCTGCTGGTCAAATCAGTTTTCATGTGAGAGAATAATCACATATGCAATATGTGAATTGTAAAACTGTTGTCACAGTTCAAGATTTGAATTTTGTGCACAATCATTGCATGGTTTAAATTGCAAACCAAAGCCAAAATTACATGCTCAAGATTTCAATTTTTACACTTAATTTCTTCATGGTATAATTAAATAATTGTTATTTGCATGTACATAAAAGGAAAATACAAAAGTGTAATATCAGTACCAAGACATGGTGATCAGAGGTGACTAGACCTTTTGGAGCTCTAGATGCTAAAAAATTTACCCCCACCCCTCTCCACCTTTTCTTATCACCTCAGGAATTTCCATCTGTCAGATTAAAACAAAATAAAGTCGAGATCAAAGTTTTTACCTTTTTAAAATGCCATTCTATCTTCCTATTATTAGAACATTTTGTAAGAAACAGTGCTAACGTAATCACTTTGTTTGCCCGTGCATATCAAACATTTTTCTTTTTAGTGATATTTCAAAAATTATTTTTGTGGCTAATAGGAAATCAAAGGATATTAAGTTTGGCACTTTAAATATCCCATATACTTCATGAATTTACCCTTAAGGGCTGTCAAAGTTGAAACTTCAAAAAATTGAAGTTGTATTGTGAAGAAACTATTCAACTAAAAGGAAAGCTAAATTATTATAACTGTCCCTTTCAACAAGCGCATCGATAAGAACTCCAAAATTTAGAGTATCAACAACAGCAAGAAAAAATACAGAATATGTTACTGATATGAAAAAGCAAAATATCAACTGATAAGGATTGATTGTTTTGGTCCATAAAAACCAAGGCAAAACTGGCAATCCAATTATACATTTTTGGGCCCCTCACAATCTGGGGCCCGAGGTGCGCACCCATTTGGAAATCCGCCCCTGATGGTGATAGTGCTTGTTGGAAGAAATCTGCTGGACATGTTTAATTTAGCCTATGGTCCTTCACTTTTTTTCAGCAAGTTAGGTACTTACCTGCCCCAAGCCCCTCCATGGGCTTTAAGCTGAGCTGACATCATATGATGTCATCACCAACATAGCCAATCAGGAGCAAAAGTGCTAGCTAGGCACTGTACTATAACTTCTGGATCTCATACAGCCAGTTGGAAAAATTAAGTACCCTTTAAGTAGTTTTTGTCATTTCAGCCAAAAATAAGAGACTTCTAAGCACCTTAAAAAAATTAAGCACTTTTAAACCCCTTAAGGATTGCTTAATATTTATAAAAACCACAGAACAAGTACTTATTTTTTTATTCAAGAAATTTAAGTTACTGAGTTTCTAAATGAAATATACAAAGATTTTTAATTTTTGGACAAAATTTAGCTGTTATAGAAATATATTAAATTTCACAAAAAAGCCAACATGCAAGGGGAGATTGATCAAATCTTCATTCATAAAATTCTTAAAATATTGTATAACACCCAAACTATTTAATTTAGGTGTTCCAAAAAATATAAAATGTGGGGGAGCACGATCTAACACAGCAGGCAAAACTTCCTGCCATTCACGTCCAGGTAACAATACGGCTCCACAACTGTTGTCATTAGATTCATTATCGGTACTATCATAAAATTCATTTATTTCAGTATCACTGCCGGGTTTACTAATACTAAAATTATTATCCAAATCGCTTGCATCATCCAATTTTTAATTTTTGGACAAAACTGAAGCTGTTATAGAAATATATTTTTGTGTGTGTGCATAAGTTCTACCCGTTTTTGTAGGCTACAAAGAAAGGAGGAGAACACCACAAATAACATACCAAGGATTTCACATAATTGCCATCATTCTGTATGACCTCTTTCCATCTGTCTATGAGTAGGTGAATGCCACGCCAGAAAAACTCCTGTGTTTTAGAGTAAAAAAGTCATGTAATGCCATTTTCATGTCATCCACATCATTGAAGGCATTCTGTAATGATTGAAAAAGGTGAAAGGTGGTAGTCCATAGGTGTCAGGTCAGGGGAATGTGCCGGGTGAGGTAACACTTCCCAACAAAAGTCCAGTAATTTTTGGCGAGTGATTAAAGCAGCATGAGGTCTGCTGTTATTTTGATGAAGGATCACGCCTTTGTGATTGAAGACTGCTGGCCACTTTGATGTTAGTTGTGCTTGCAATCTGTCCAACTGTTGGCAGTAGAGGTCCGCATTTATCGTTCAGTTAGGTGCCAACACCTCCCAGTGGATTATTCTCTGGACATCTCACCAAGTGTAAGTGACGTCGTGAAGAGATGGATGTGCTCATCCTATTTCCATCTCAAATAATGAACCATCGTCCAGCCATGTGTTGTCCGCAGCTCATTGATGCTAGAGGGGAGTGGAGACTGTCGTGTATTGTTCACAGTGACTGCAGGGCCACAGCGCAACAGATCACCCGGAGCTACAACAGTGGTGATCAGGGCAATGTGTCACAGCACACAGTTTATTGCAACCTTCTGCACATGGGCCTGCATAGCTGAAGACCCAGCCGGGTCCCAATGCTCACTGCACATAATCGCCAACAATGCATGAAATGGATCCAAGATTGGATCGTGGATGATGGGAAGAAAGTGGCCTGGTTTGACGAATCAAGATTCCTGGTGCATCACGTAGATGGCCGAGCGTGGACATGCGATTACCAACGGAGGCTATGGCACCTGGATACACTGTTAGGCAGAAACAGGCTGGTAGTGTTATGTTGTGGGTGATGTTTTCTTGGGACACTTTAGGCCCCATTATCCCAATAACACAATCACTGACAGCTGTCAGGTATCTGAACATCGTTCCTGACCAAGTTCACTTATTCATGGCAACTGTGTTCCCTGCTGGTGATGGCCATTACCAACAGAATAATGTGCCATGCCACACTGCCAGAATAGTCAAGGAGTGGTTCGAGGAACATGCTGGTGACTTTCTGTTAATGCCCTGGCCTCCAAATTCACCTGACATGAACCCAATCGGACATTTGTGGTTCAACTTGGAAATGTGGGTTTGCGCTAAATCACCACCACCCCGAAATGTACGGGAACTGGAAGACCTGCTGTTGACATTATGGTACCAGATACCCCAGGATACCTATCATCACCTCATTGAATCGATGCCTTGCTGAATGGCCACTATTTTGCGGGCTAAAGGGGGTCCTACAGCTTATTAGGTAGGTGGTCATAATGTAATGGCTCATCGATGTATATGACACTGGATTTGCAAGTATATGAGACTTGGGCCATGTCATATACACACTCTTTTTCTATTACTTTGTGGCTACAATGATTATTTGGCATAACTTACACATTCAAAGCCTTTATCATATAAGTTACTTGCACTTGATCTGCAATCTAGGCACCATTCAATATATATCATATTCTTTATCATGCTATGTTTACAAACTGCCTGTGTTCATGAGTAGACCCATATTTGTAAATGCATAAAAGCTTGAGCATTGAAAAAATGCTTATAATATACACTGAGATGCCAGTTTATTATGTACACCTGCCGTCATCACACAAATGGCTCATTCGAACACGTAAATGCTGTGTGTGACACAAATCAGGCTGGCCAGCTCTCATCAGCTGTAAGTTACAGAGTTGAGCTGAGGGTCAGAATGGAAAAAACTAATGATCTAAGCAACTTTGAAGAAGTGCTGAAACAGGCCGAGCCCAAGCCCAAATTGCACTTGGGTGGCATAATACTTTTCTGCAGTTCAGGCTCAAGCTCAGGAAATTTTTTTTATTTTAAATGTGATTTTGTATAACTTATAATACAATAATTTCTTTATACTTTCTAGTTGGTAAAGTGAATCCATTGGCAACTGGGCCTGGAGACTTGGGTGGACTATTTATTCTGGTCTTGGGTAGCCAATTCCAAAGGCCACACATTAGTGGATTTCTGAAGAGGAGGAAAGACATTTTTCAAAACCTATAGATACTATATAGTAGCTAGTATGCTGATGAAATTTTGCCTCCTATCTCCACGCAGTAGCTCCCTGCTAATGCTACTGAGCAACATACACAGATTATAGCACCACCAGATATTTCTGGACACCTGAAACATTTCAGGGAGAAGTGAATGGTTAGAGAAAATCCTGCAGGTATACCACAGAAACAGATAAAGGTCCCATCCAGTCTCCCATTGAGAAAGACAATGGTTAATTGCAGGCGAACGAGAGAGTGAAAGAGGACTTTTTTTATATTAATGCCTAAAGAGGTTAGTCATAGCTTTCATGCTCAGGATCTTAAAATTGTTCCTCAGCACTGCCTTGAATATGATATGATAGTTAAGGCCAGGCATGTCAGTTGGAGCATCTCCCAAATGGCTGTCCTCCTGGGCATTTTGCACATTACTGTGACAAGGGTTTATTGTGAATGGTATGACACAAAAAAATTTCCAGCAGTCAGCAATCCTGTGAACAAAAATAGTTGGTGGATCAGAGCAGCCAAAGAGGACTGTAACATAAAAGAGTGGTAGACAATGCACGTAACTAACAAACAAGTTAAGTAGATGGTAGTTGAGAACACGCTAAGTTACATATAAAAGATTTTAAGGCAAATGTATTTCAGCCATTACTATGGCTTTCATCAGTGTGACTACGATTTGTTTCATTGCCAGATTGGAAAGGTAAGTTCACCCGAAGTTACTGTTACAAAACTTACCTTTCCAATCTGGCAATGAAACAAATCGTTGTCGCACTGATGAAAGCCATAGTAATGGCAGAAATACATTTGCCTTAAAAGCTTTTATACGTAACTTAGTGTATTCTCAACTAACATCTACTTAACTAGAACTGTAACAGTCGTGCAAGTGAACAGACTGGTTATAACCCAGGACATCACTGCAGAATTAATTCAACATCGGTGTGCCAAGGGTCATCTCTGAACCCAGCACACATAAGAGCATGTCTCAATTGAGCCACAGCATCTGATGATCACATCATTGGTCTCCTTCGATTCCAGTGAACCACAAACTGTTTTTTGTCCACAGAATCATCAACTCCTGGAAGTTTTTTTCCGTTTGTTGCACCATTCATGGTAAACCCTTGCTACAGCTGTGCATGAAAAGCCCACGAGGATGGCTGTTCAGGTAATTCTCGAACCAGAACACCTGGTGCAATCTATCATGCTATGTTCAAAGTCACTCTAAACACTTGTTCTGCCTATTCTGACCCTCAATCAAACAGTGATGCATGATGAGCTGATCTGTTAGATTTATTAGCACACACCGAGCTCACATGCCTTCTTGTGTGTTAGAGTCAGCCATTTACATGATGAAGACACGTGCATGTAATAAATTGGCATCTTAGTGTATATGTAATTTCAGGTAAAAAATTAAGGTTGGTAGCAGCTTTTTAGAAATACATACAGCATGAAAAAGAAAATTGAACTCTATAGTCATACAGTTGTTTTCCTTTTCTTTTGCAGGCAAATCCTTGATATTTGAAAGCACTTTTCCTGCTGGACAGACTTCATGTTGCAGATCTGCCACGTCTCTACAAAATTTCCTTAAGTGAGCTGGCCTCGCTTAATGCTGTACATAGAAGCAAGATCAAACTTAGAGTATGTGGATGTGATGAGGTTTTATAAACCTCAAACAATGCAAAGTGTATTTAAAGGACTCAAAAAAACTTTCAGATATTGAGATCTGAACCTGGAAGCTTACATCTGTTTGCCTCAAGACTGGACAATGTTTTATCTTTTCCTCAGCAAAATGCTACAAACTGAATCAAAAATATTTTTGCAGTTTTGAAGAACCAAAGCAACTTATGTGGGAACTGAATTTCTAAGAACCATGAAGACTCATGATAATGACAAAATTCATGACTTCGGAAATGTTTGCTTCACATAATGAGTTGTGTGCATACTCTAAATATACTCAGGGTAAATTCTTAGAACAACAGAGATGAGAAGCAACATTTCAAAAACCAAATGTTAGAATTCTTTCATGATGCTCTTAGAAAGGTACTGGAAATACGAGCTAAAACTATGTAAAGCATCTGATGTGCTGTACAGTACATGTATGCAATCAATTTTGTCATTCTGTTACTTCTCATTGTGTGTTATGGTCTATATACTAGTCATGACACAATACTGTCTATTGACTTCATGTGGTAACCACATGTCAGGCCCTAATCAAAATTTTAAACATATTTTTATTTCATAATTTATTCCATTAACTTATTTTTCTTATGCATATATTTGATTTATAACACAAAAATGAAATGATAGTCACATCATGTGTTTTTCCTTAGCTGTTCCACTGCATTGCAGTTACCAAATAAAATTATAAAGAAATCTAATATTTTGATCATGTGGTTGATAGCAAAATGCTCTCTTTTTTTTTTTTTTTTTCTTACTTTGCCTACTGTCAAATTTGAAATACTTCTTGTCATTAGATACTCATTGCATTAACTTGACATCATTTATTTATGACATAATAAATTTTAAAAAAGTGAATTTATTTACTGTTATATATATATAGTTGCCAAAATAATAAAATAAAAAATGTCATCATATCAACGGCAATGCAATGTTCAAAAAGTTAAGGAAGATAGTTTAAAGTGAATTTCAATTTTGCCAATAATTTATTTATCATCTGGTATTTACAAACTTTAATTTTTGGAAAGTACAATAATCACAATATTTTAATTCAATATTAACAAAATTTGGGAATTTTTTTAAATTTAGAAAGTAAAAGACTATATTTTGAAACATTCTTTACACTACAGGAACATAATATGCTGAAAAATTTTTGCCACGAAATATGATGCCATAACTTCTCTTTCACAAAAGGTGCATGAAGTATTTCTACAAATCCTTTCTTTTTATCCTTTTTACTGCAATCTCTTAGTATTTTTTAAACTTTTAATGTGTTCAACATCTAATATAGTGTTTGATACTCTAGATAAACAATTTGTTTCCTGTTTCACTATTTATTTATTGAGTATATTTGAATACAACATATGTATTATGGGCATTACTGATATTAAAAATGAATAACCACTCATTAAAACTTCATTTGACTGGAAGCATAACAGCCGTGAATGGATACTTACAGTGCACTGAATCTTCATTTGCTTATGACTACAATGCACAGTTTTTTGATGTAAGAAATGCAGAAATGAGATGAATTGAATACCTCACTAGTTTTTCTAAAAAAAAAATGACAACCTTTCAAGTAGATATTTCTACAAGAAAGTTACTGAATAGATTTTAAGAAATTATGTAAAACAAAGTAGTTTGTTCAAATCTTTTGTTATTTGATGAAATAGTCTGCCTTACTCTTTTTCTGATACCACTGAAACTGAAGGTAAGAGGAACATAAATTATTGTTTCCATCCAATGATGTAGTTAATATACAAAATTTGTGAAGCTGAAAAATTTACAGTGTACATTGGAAACAAAACAGGCATGAACGGGTGTAAACATTTTTATACTGCCTGTATATGAACTCTGTATTTTGAGTGACAATTTGTTTCAGTGTCTATGTGGACTTAAACTGTGATTAGTGTACATCACCAACTGCATAATTCACTGTACCTACATCTGTGCTTTTGCTGAAGTGGAGTCATCAAGTGAGACAGAGTCTGTGTTGACTGACATTTGCTGCAAATGGCTGTTGTGATAAAACCTTCTGGGGCAGCAGTATTATTGTTGCTCTTGTATGTTCCTATATGATGTGTGCAGCCATGTGAGCTTAATTCTGTCAATGTGTACCATTAAATGTGCTGCATTGAGTGATTTGTAGGCATATGTTTGGAGAATGGTTGCATTTTAGAATCCACATAGTTTCCTAGTGCATTTGTCTCCACATTTGTACATGTGTACACACACATTTTTTTGAAAAAGAAATTATTATTAATTAATCAAAGCTCATAAAGAAAAAGTAAATTTAGTCCTTTTGTTAATTGCAAAACAATGTTGTAATTACCAGTATATAATTACTGCTTGCAGGCTTGTTTGAAACAAACTTGCAAGCAGTAGTGGAGGGGCGACTGGAGCGATCACTCCCTGAAGCAGGATTTTCTTTCTTAGGTAGCCATTATCTGAATAATCAATGCATTTATTTTTGTTAATTATAGTAATAAATCCACAGGTTTTCATAAAAAATTTCATAACTATTGCTGCAAATTTGGAGATAAAATGTTTTATTCTAGCTTCAACAAAAAACAAAAAAATGCTAGAGGTTCAGAAACAGAATAAGATGAGAGTGGAAGTGAAAAGAGGTTTTGACTGATCACAAAAATCAATGGGTGAGCTCTTTTCTGTTTGTTTGTTTTTCAGTATTGTCTAGCATCATTAGTAATTGGGTGCAGAGAATGTCACCATGTGGGGTAGACTTTGAAGAATGTATGAGACAGTATAGGTGACAGAGAGTGAAGAAATATGTATCTTAACCCGGCCATAAACAAAAACTAGTAAAAAATTCCAAGCTAAAAAAAATTTCTATTAAATTAATCCAGCTGAATACAAAGAATCAAACTTTATTTTGAAAGATTTTATCTAGACATGAGATTTAAAAAGTGGGTAATTGAACATCATGAAAATAGTGCTATATTTTTCACTTCTCATTTGCAGTTTATGATTTTAAAATTTAGAACAATTTTTTTAATAGAAAATTTAAAAATGCCTTGTGATACCATGAAGGGGCAGCACTGCAAGTTTATAGTGTGGGTGCCCTCCACAAAGTCTCTCATCTTTTAAAACAGAGCACTCCCCCCCCCCTCCCCAAGCTTTTAGATCCATTACTGCCTGCAAGGAAGGGGCATAGGAGGAGTGCAACCCTCTACAATTTGACGAAGCTGTATTTTTACTATTTTGATTATGTATATTTATTACCAAACAATATGTTGCTCATTCAATAATGAGTGAACACACATAAGCAAATTGTTCCATTTTGATTATCTATGACAAAAGTTTTCCATTTTGGTAATAAAATAATATAATAGATAATTATCCATTACACCTCATTTATGATACAAAATCAAAAGTGTAAAAAAATGCAACTAATTACACCCCCCTCCCTTTAAAATCCTGGCAGCTCTCATGGGAACAAATGCAAGCTATTTAAACATTCATGAAAAGAAACCATTTTATTTTAGAAACTACAAAACAATGGAACTGAATGATACAGACCTATGTACCATGTAACACGCCTCTGATGGTACTGGAACAAATAACATCAAATTTCAACATATCTCATGTGATTTTATTATAAAGTTCACATACCATTACGTGACTACAAGGTTCTTCATAAAGACACTTTGACGTCTTTAAGTTTTCTGTTTTACTCGTTATATATATATGTAACTCAGTCTGACCATAAACAAAAACTAGTAAAAAATATATATATAATGTGTAAAACAGAAAACTTAGATGCCAAAGCGTTTTTATGAAGAATCAAATTTCAGTTGTAAGGGTTTCTAAAAATCGTTTCTTTTTCTTTTATCTAAATAACAAGCACCATGTACAAGTCTTCAAAACCATAGTGTACGCAAAATAAAACTAGCAATGAAACAAAATCAGTTAGCATAAATAGGTCTTCAGTTCTTTTGACAGCTCATGTAAGACAGAACAATGGCAAATGATTATCTTTTCCAGATTTTGGTGATTAGCTTCTCTTGCTATACAAAACAATTCTAACAAGATACTAATTACACCACTGTGTCAAATATTTAGTAAATGTAGGTCAAAATTATGAAGCAATATACAATTAAGGTTTAAGAAATTATTGTACTTATTTTAACTTCCTTAAGTGGCAATCTGAACATTTATGGTCAGCTTACACTTTTAAAATTTTTGTTATATTTCTTATATACAATTCCATAGTGTCACACAAAATTGTGGGACATAGGTATGTCGCACAACAACCTTGGGAGATGGCTCATTTTATATATCTTGATCCCAAGAATGGGGAGGGGGGATAAAGTTTTCTAAATTTAATCAGCTGCTGTATGTGTCACACTCAGTCTAGCATCGTACGCCAAGTACTCTCACTTCGTCTCATCGCAACGCGGGTAGAGGGGTGCATCATACAACCTTGGAGTGGCACCAGCTGGAGCCTGCCAACTAGACTGGAGAGAGGGAGCAAGAAGCTGATTGGCTACTGTCAAGGACAACTCTGCTGTGAGGGCGTGGTTTTCATAATGTGCATGAGCGAAGTAATTTTGAGAGCACACACATAATTAGCATTATTGCAGTAATACACATGGCAACCTATCTTTTGAAAAGCTTGATTGGACAAAACTGCCACACATGAGCACAGTATGGGTGCAATTATTGAGTGCATGCACTGCCATGCTTTACATTTTGCTAATGAGGAAACGAATGGTTATTTTAATTCCTGTTATCATAACAGCCTTACTTTTCTCCCAGAACTACAGATAAATATGGGACTGAAAGACTTATTTCTGAAAAGTCCTAATTTTGTTTAACACATACAGAAATACAATAGTGCAATGCCTTAGCTTCCCTCTCAGCTACAAAAAAAAAAAAAAAAAAAAAAAAAAAAAGAAAGAAACAGAGAGAGAGAGAGAGAGATTTCAGGCAATGGTCTGAACTGCTTTAAAATTCAGGGACAGATTCATTGGTATTTACTGATTTGTTACCTTCATACAGCCAATTGTACTTTATAGATTCCTCAGCAGCTACAGATATACTTATCCCCTTCACAGATATTCTAGCTAACAATCCTTATGCCAAGCATGCAAGACTGCAGCAGTGGCAATCGAACATGAAGTAGCAGAACACAACCTGGCCCTGCGTTTTGTTGATGATATACAAGTATTTACACATTCTCTATATCCCCTTTACAGAATACATAAAGCATGAAAAAATGGTGCAATTTTATTGCCACTTTCTTGAAAACTGTGAAAAATACTTATCAGATTGGGGCTTTTGCCCCACCAAGCCACTAGTTGATATATAACATTATAAACTAATCTCCCAGAAGAGATGATCCTTCACAATTACATGGAAAGCACAAATAAATGCCATTATTGGCATATAGGTACTGTATTCTCCACTGTTTCTTACGTAGCCATCTCTTCATTGTCTTGGGTGTAACGATGCAAGCTCAAATGGAAATAAGGTGATATGAGTTCAATGCCCATTCTAGGTGACACAATTTTTTAAGTTTTCTGAACAGATGGCTACATGGAAAACAATGGAAGATACAACACCTATGTGCTGCTACTGACATTTTATCGTTTGTTACATGTTTTTGTAGACTGGTTGATTACCAGTCTACAAAAACATCCCCCCAGAAATCAAATTTTATTTTGATCCTGAACTTCTTACTGTGCTACTTGCCACATTAGGAATATGTGTACAGCATATAACATTTCTTTGCCTATTCACTAACCCCTATCCAATCTCTACTAATGTTAGCATATTTCAGTTCTAACCTGTAAAGTACAGGAAAACATTCATACTACACAACACACTAAACATAAACAAATTCAGAAATATTAGTGTACTTTCATTTCACAAGAAGTTTTGTATTACTATCAAAAACAGAAAGTCCTTCCAGAGCTGTTAATTACTCATCAAATCACTGGGATAAAAGGGTTTTAAGGTTACAGAGCATGATTGGGAGGCATTGTTTGCAGTAAGATCAGACTGCAAGTTACAAAAGAAGATTTGAAGCTCCTATTTTTAAAATAATGCCAGTTTGAAGTTATTTTTTATTTCTATGCACAAAAAGTTGCCTTTAAGCTAAAAACTTACAAAATAATAAGCTCTACATGTTTCAACTTAATTACAGTTATGCCTTCATCTTCATCAACAGCAAGTCTAACAGTACGTTCAGTTAGTAAAATAGCAGTTTCAACAAATATTTTCCGCAGTTTCTCTTGAACTTTTTCTTATAATAAGGTGATGTCATGGAAGAACATCCTTATAATATACCGAGGAAAAAACATGTCTGCCCCCAAAATAGTTCACCACATAATAAAGTGAAACCACTGAGTTTAGCTTTCCATATTTTATTTTTGATATAATAAAACTAACAAAAACAACCAAAAATATACAAAATATCACATGATTTTAAATTAATTTAGGCAATAAATTGCTGTTTTCCAGAATAAGAAGGCGAGTTATGTTTCATCCAATTTTAATTTCATAACATCTCATGAATAATGTAGGGCAGTTAAGCTGAAATGAAAAATAATAAAATTGTTTTTGTAAAACTGTATTATGAAAAATCTTAATAGAACACTATGAAGTTTCACTGAGAATGCTGCATGCAAGCTGATTATAACAAACTGCCAAAAACTCTTGTTTCCTTTTTCACTATGTTAGAATTTTTACAATTTTCTATCAACAAATAAAAAAATAAATTGCAAATGTACATAATAAAAGTTATTTTATTCTTCACCACATAGCACTTCAAAATTCAATTACCTTTCACTGAAAAGTAACTGCTATCAGGTTTGTTTGTTCTTCTTGCAACATGTAGACAAAACTGATGTGGTGTTAATGCACTAGGAAAGTATAAGTATTCAGTAAATAAATCATACTCCAAACTCATTCATGTACATATGCATTATGCATCTGTGTAGCAATTACTATGACATTCATCCAATCTTCATGTGTCCAAACTTTATGTGTATATATTGGGATGTACATTTCATGCATCAAGCTTCAGTCATCTTGTCACTACCATGGGTTCGTGTACTGCAGCTTGTCAAGAAATTTCAATAACCAGCTGTTACTGCAAGCCAAGTATATAATATATTGTCCCATTAAATTATTACAGTTATTGCTGTGTTTGTGTTCTTTATTTTAGTTTCTGCTTCTAACTAAGTGTATCATCATATTAAAGAATTCAAAACTGTGAACTAGCAAAATCCAATTAAAAATAAAACAAGACTTAAGAAATGTGAACTCAACAACAATAAAGTAAGGAACTGTTAATAGGGCACACCATAGGTGTAAAGTGAACAAAAAATTAGGGGGGATGAATAAGTGTAAAATTATTATTCTTTAGTCAAAATCCATTCGAATAATGGTCAACTGTTGAAAAACTTTTTACATGTTTTAGTTTTTTTGTGTAAAATGCAATTTCTCGATTGAAAATTATTACTATTAACTGTGAACAAATATTTAGATACTTAAAAAATCTTTTACATACCTCTCAATTGCAAACCACCACTGTTCAAATCTTCTGAGCGTTTGTTCTTACTAGGTCCTTCAGTTAAGACTTTTTAAGAAGTTGAGATGGTACATTTTTCAGGAGTATGTACGCTTTCATCACAAAGTTGAAAATATGAAAGGAACAAAAGAGTGTGCATTGGACGAACTTTTCAAGACCACACCACTCTTGACCAGAGTATATTTTGGTTGAAAAACAAAAAGTATACGAAGACAAAGGATGTATAAAATTCGTTAAAATACTATGACAAAGGACTAAAAATAAGTACGAAAGCTTTAAAATACCATGAAAAGACTAAAAGAACTATAAAAATATTGATAAAAAGAGATTAAAAAACTATGACAACGTTAAAGTACTTTGGATTAGGATGTACAAATATCATGACCCAAGATCAAAAGAACTATGAAAATGTTAAGTACCTTGAAATATAAGTGTGAATTACTCGAAAATTTCCGCACGAGAAAATGCAATCACCAAAAACATTGGCAGACCTCTTGGTTGTATTGTCTGATGCATTTCGGCAAACTTCGTTGCCATCTTCTGGGACTTCTGGTCATCCGTTCTCTTTGCAGTCTGCATCGATTATGCCACGTACTCAGATAGCGAAGCTTTGCCTTTATGTGTTATACTTCATCGAATGTATTGCACTGCCACCTTCGAGATTTGAAGACTCAGTAATCTTTTCTTATAATTTTAGGTCTGTCTGTGTGTAGTGTTTCTGTTCTGTTTGCCTTCTCTTCTTTTGTTTTCTTCTATAAGTATTTTCCAGGGAATCGGCATTTCCATTCCACTATTAACGTTACAGTTGTATTTTTTTAGTTTTTTCAATTACTATTGCTTTGGCATAACGAATGGTCTTTTCGGTAGGTCGTTTGCAAATAATTTCAATATCTTCAAATTCTGGTACTGTGTTATTCTTTATGCAATACTGTATAAGTGCCGTTTTTTTCTTCCTTTTTTCCCCAGTTTTTCATATGCTGTGTTAATCTTTTCTGTAATTTGTTTTTCATGCTTCCTATGTATTTAATTCTATTGCTGTTATTAGTTGGTTTAATTGGAATGCTATATATTCCCGCGCTGTCTAATAGTTTTGTTTTTTTCTGTTACTGATTATTATATTCTTGTAGTCTTTTACTGCAATTCTGATGTCTAGATATTGTTTTTTGCATTTCTTTTTAATAATATTTGTAATTTGTTTTATATATTGAAATTTACCACAATATTTTATATTTTGTTTGGTTTTATTGTTAGGATGTTTACACATGTAGAATACTTTCTTGACGTCTGAGGTGGTGTATCCAAATTCTCTGGCTGTTTTTATTATCCACTGCAGTTCTTTTTCTTTGAAAAAATTATTACTGGAATGGGTGAAAGCTCTATGCATTAATACAAATTAAATGTCCATCACGTGCATGTGACCCTATCAAGTACAATCACATATCATTATTGTATTCAAATCATACTCAGTTCCATTTTCCTTCTAACATCTGAAGATGGATCCACTGTGGACCTGAAAGTTCTAATGTTTACTGTATGAATTAATAATTACCTTCACCACATTAAATCATTTAAACAGTAGAGTGGGTTTTTTGAATCAAATAAGATCTTGTAAAGACGGCGAAAGATCTACATAGAAAGTCTATGCCCTAAACTCGTGCGGAAATTTTCGAGTAATTCACACTTATATTTCAAGGTACTTAACATTTTCAAATTTCTTTTGATCTTGGGTTATGATATCTGTACATCCTAATCCTAAGTACTATAAAGTTGTCATAGTTTTTTAATCTTTTTTTGTCATGATTTTTGAAGTTTTTATAGTTCTTTTAGTCTTTTTTTATGGTATTTTAAAACTTTCATTCTTCTTTTTAGTCCTTTGTCATAATATTTTAACAAATTTTATACGTCCTTTGTATATTCTTTTGCTTTTCAACCAAAATATACTCTGATCAAGAGTGGCCTTGAAAAGTTCCTCCAATACACACTCTTTTGTTCCTTTTATATTTTCAACTTTGTGATCAAAGTGTATGTACTCCTCTGTGAAAAATGTGCCATCTCAACTTCTTAAAAAGTCTTAACTCAAGAACCTAGTAAGAACAAACGCACAGAAAGAAGATTTGAACAGCGGTGGTTTGCAACCGAGAGCGAGAATTACGTAAAAGATTTTTTAATTATCTAAATATTTGTTCGCAGTTAATAGTAATAATTTTCATTCGAGAAATTGCATTTCATACAAAAGAACTAAAACATGTAAAAAGTTTTTCAACAGTTGAACCGTTATTCGAATGGATTTTGACTAAAGAATAAGTTTATAAACATGTTTTTCATTTCGATACGTCGAGAAATACGTACATTCTAGTGTAAAATTATGATTTCCTCAGGGAGGTATGAAAACTGTAAACTGATGTTTTCTTTTTTCGTTTCTTTTTTTTTTTTTTTGGAGGGCGTGGGGAGGTTGAACTATTTTGGGAAACAGTTTTTCCATGAATGTCACAAAATTTGGATCTTTTAAAAGTGCATAACAAATTCAAATTTTATTCGTTATACATTACTCTCTAACTACGATTGATAATGAACAACAATGAACAGTCAAGCATATTTTTCACAAGATGCAAAGTTTTCTAAAAACGAAGTCCTCTTTTTTGTCACAAATTGTTTTAAACATCACAAATTTCTTTTTGCTGATATATGAATAATGTTATGTTATGAGTTCTCTACATTGCTAACATTTTGTTAAGGTTTTACTTCCACACAAAAGTGAATCACAGCCAAAGATAAAAGGTGAGTATAACAGTGTGTGTGTGTGTGTGGTGGTGGTGGTGGGGGGGGGGGTTATAAGCTTAGGAAAAGCTATAAACTCTCTGAAATATAAAGGGAAGCCTACACATTAATTTTTCTATAAAATTTATCATTCGGCACTGCGACAAAGCAAAGTTTGAAATAATGAGCAAATTTGTGATTTTGATAACTGTACAAATTAGTATTTGTTGCAATAGTCAAACTAGCTTTCCACTGATATAAAAAACAGGAAGATTTCAATTTATTCAGAATTTAAACATTATTCCTTAAATGGTTTTGAATTTTTTAAAATAATAATCAGAAATTATAAACAATAGGAAATAGTTTAAAATTCGTAAAATGATTTTTTTCTTTTGCGTTTAGTTAATCAATTAAACTTTTAATTCCCTTCTTTAAAGATGTTTTACCTGATACACAGTGTGCTCTTATTATTTCCTGCAGCAATTATGTTGTATTGGGGGCCTCATGAGCTGATGATTTAGACACCTATGTAAGAGAAATGATCATGCCAATTTTGAAAGTGATAATAATTTGGCATTTCACATTTTTAGGAACATATTCGGCCAGTTTGTTCCATTCAAAAATTGTGAAAATATTCTTACCAGTTGCAGTTTTGGCTTCAATAACTTGTCACCATGATTAATGTTTCACCAAAATCAAAACTGCATATATACTTTACACTGGTATGTAAATAAAGAGAAATCAACTCCATACATCATCGTTGTCATGTTTTATTTGTTTGTACAAAAAACTGGTGTGCTCATATAGGCTTTTTGTTTGAAATCCACTTTGCGAATCGACAGCAGTTTTTGAGAAAATTATAGTGAATTGTTAAAATGTGGTGGGAGCATTTTCATTGGCATAATTAAATCCCTAAAAATTATAAAATTTAAGTGAGAAACAAGGCAAGCGTTCTAGTAAAGCAAAAAAAAAACTTCCCCTCATCCATCTGAAATGAAATTACCTGGAAGTAAATAAGAAAAAAAAAAAAAAGGGACTATCAGCTACTGGAATGCTGCATAATATGGCCATGGAAATGCAGCAAGAGACATTAAATAGAAATATGATTTTAGTACACACGTACACACACACACACACATGCAGAAAAACAAAACAAAAAGCTTTCACCTCAATCTGACTAAGATGAAGCTATATAAAATAAGAAAAAAACCCTATGACAATCAACTTCCGGAAGACCACGGAAATGGAGAATAAAACATAATAAAAAATATGGCTTTCCAAAAAAAAAAAGTCGCTTCAAAATAACTGCAACAAAGCTATTTGGAAGCCAAAAACAGAAAACTTGCGACCATCAGCTCCCGATATGCCACATAATACACCCATGAAAATGGAAGATTAATGATAAAAAGTGCATAGAAATATGATTTTTGAAAGAAAAAATAAAAGAAGAAAAAAACTTCATAAATCTAAACTGGAATCCATCCGGAAGCAAAAAAATAAATAAAAAATTGGACGTCAAGTTCCGGAGTATCAGCACCAGCAAAAACAGAAAAGGGAATGTTGAAAATGCTTAACAATTATTGCTCTCGCAAAAAATAAATAAATAAAATAAAAAGGACAATTGCAGCCATCAGCTTCCAGAATGCTGCGCAAGATGGACATGGTAGAAACGGTGAAGCCATTAAAAAGTGCACAAAAGCATCACATCCTAGTTTCCGTATTGAAAAAAAGCAATCATCATCATAGTCAACCATTATCAATCCACTGCTGGATGAAGGTCTCCCCAAGTTTCTTCCACAACGGTCTGTCTTGTGCCAGTCTCCTCCATGTTATTCCCGCATACTTTCGAATTTCATTCACCCATCTCCCATGTGGTCTTCTTCTGGGTCTTTTCCTGTTCCATGGAATCCAGTCTAATATTTCGGCTGTCCATCAATGGTCTGTCCTTCTGGCAATATGTCCAGCCCATTGCCATTTCAGGGATTTTACTCTGATCATGATGTCTTCCACTCTTGTCATTTTTCTGATCCATGAGTTCCTCTTCTTATCTCTCCTGGTTACACCAAGCAAGCACCTCTCCATGCTTCTTTGAGTTGTCCGCAGTCTTTGTATGTCTCTTGTAGTTAAGGTCCACGTCTCTGCACCATATGTAAGATGCATTGATCAAACACTTTTCTTTTAAGACATAATGACATATTGCTCTTGAAAATTCTACCGTTTCTTCCAAAAGCTCTCCAGGCAAGTTTTATACACTGATTAATTTTTTCATCAATGTTACCCTCACTTGATATCTGCTGTCCAAGATAAATGTAGGTATTGGTTATCTCCAGCTTTTCCCCATCAATCGATAAATCTTCATTTCTTGTAAAAGCGTTGTACATCACTTTTGTCTTCTGAAAGTTCATTTTTAATATGTCTCATCAAATCGAAGTTATTTGTTTGTAAAACAAGGAACAAAGGAAATTTAAAATAAAATGAAATAAAACAATTGTCTACATGACTGTCGATAAGACTTGGCATCTGGAAGCGAGATCAAGCATTTAAAACGCGCAAAAATTTCCTTCCTTTGCTTTAAAATTCAAAGTATGAATATTAAAGAAGTAGTCAGAAAAAAAAAAAAAACAGTCTGCACACCTTTAGGAAAATCTGCGACGGGTGTTGCCGTGTCACACTATTTCTGCTCCTGGGGTTGAGTTGAGCAAATAGTTACGAAAACTTCATTCTATTTTTTAATATATGAAATAAATAACAAACTTCTGAAACTTTCTGAAAGCAATATGAAAGGGTTAAAGTAATCTGCAGTGCCTGCCGCCATGCCACACAGATTCTCCCCCTGGGGAACACAATATCAAGGCATCACTAGCCCGAAATCTTCCTTTCATTTTTCTTTTTTTTTAGGACAGATGTGAAAGAATAATGACCAATGCCCTTTTTCTTAGGTTTACTTATTTGTGAGGCAAACATGCATTTCTATTTGTCACAAAATTTCCACTTTTAAGGAATGACTATAAAAAATGTATTACTATCAGACAGTTTACAATACAACAATTATTCCTCATTTAGTTTTAGCTTTTCAGACATCTTTTATGTTAAGTGAAGGAATGGAATTGGTGCATTTGCAACAATGTGCACTTACTATATCCAAAGCCCAATTAAATTATATTTTATTTTGTTTTTTAATTGTTTAAATTGCACTTTTTAGTTTTACAAATGTTCCAACATGATTCTAAACATAGTAATTAATGACCTCAAGGCGACTTTAAATATCCTATCTTACATTAAAAGTCAAATGTAAGGGTTTTTATAGAGGTAATTTGTTTTATTTTTAATAGCTTAAATTTTCAAATTAGAAACTAGTTCATCATCATGACTACATCACTGGAATAATTGTTGCTAATCAGTTAAGGGTACACAACCATAGTTATTGTTAGTGGTGTCATTATTTCAATCCCTTCTTTAAGCTTCCTTCCTCTTTATTAAGTATGATTGGTGAGTGATTATTTTTACTGAGTTCCAATTTACGGAGCGTCTATTTTTTACAGTCACTTTTTACTCGGGTGATTATTTTTATAGAGTCCCAATATAACTAAGCACAAAACCCACCAATAAGATTTAATAAAAGGGAAACTTCAAAGGAAGGAAATAGTGAGAAGAAGAGGCACATGCTAATTGCAGCTGGGCACTTTTGACTGACTGACAACTACTTCAATGATGTATGTAGTTCTGATGATGAATTAGATTCTAGTTCAAAAATTAGACTATTAAAAATAAGATAAAAATTACAAAACCCATAAATTCAGCTCTTTCAATGTAAGATGTTTTTAAAGGTTGCATAAAAAGGCTGCTTTGCAAAATGGAAAGAAATCCAGTTCTCTCTTAGATATAAATTAAATCCAATGCACAACTGATGGATGTGTAAAGGCTACTCACAAATCTGCTATATCTAGAAATATTTACCAAAATTTCGAAAGGAGAATTCACTAACTGAAACAGGTGGTAGATGACAACAGTGTAAGATGGTAATTTTGCAACAAAAAGTCCACACTGAATTGACAAAAAGCGAATGTTTCTTGTCATCTCGCCCACACCTGCTTCGTTTTTGTGTTGTCGTTTTTTATCCCCGTCACTTTTCGTTTCATCACTGCTTTGCCCCACCGACCTGGTTTTACTTCCCCCTTCTTTTTCTGACCGTCATTCCACCTACTCCTTCCTTTGGCTCTTGCGTTGGGTTTTTCATCCCCATCATACTTTTTTCTGTCACTGCGTCCACCCCTGCTTCGCCCTTGCATTGTTTTTTTCCCCTTCATTTTTTCTGTTCCGCCATCTTTTGTTCTGCCCAACCATTCTTCCCAGTAATTTTTCTTTCATAATCCCGCCCCCGCCAGCTTCACTTTTGCGTCATTTTTCACCCCTGTCATTTTTTTCATTCCGTCATCACTGCCTGGTCCTGTTGTTGTTTTTCCATCCCCTTTTTATTTTTTATCATTGTAGAAAAGCACTGGTGAGCCTCGAGAGCACTTTTCACAAGGGCTTTGCTGCGATGGATAAGGAAAGAGGCATTTCGTTTGTTTCTTTGGCGGTTTGCCACTACAGGAGCAACATGCATCATCCTTGGTTTGGGTTGACCTGTTGGTCAGTGTGTCGTCAGTTGTGGCTTTTTTCAGTTCTGGTCCTTGTACACTGCTGGCCACCCAAAATGCAACACCAAGAAGGAAGCATCCGATTGGCCTGAAATTCGGAGCATGCAAACAATTAGCATTGCAGGGCACGTGCAAATCATGTGCGCCCGGCACGCCACCGAGAAGCACTATAAGAAGGGTGCACAGAAGGCAGGGTGTAAGTAGTGGTAGTGTGTTGTGCTGCCGGACCTGTGCGTGGGGAGCTTCCTGATGCCTCATCGCGCAGAATACGGCAGTCATTCCAGCACGTTTCGGAGTTCGACAGAGGACGAATAGTGGCTCATCGCGACAGCGGTTTATCGTACCGAGATATCGGCGCTCGTGTGGGACGACATCCATCCACAGTGAGGCGAGTATGGATTGGGTGGGTGCAGGAGGGACGGACGGACCGAGCTGAGCAATTGCCGCAGCCTCGGCACACCAAAAACCGAGAGGACTGGCATGTCGTGCGGCGGGTATTGACAGCTCGCACCGCCATGTCACGAACGTTAGTGCAGGAATTAGGGTGTGTTGCGCAACAACCTGTGTCAGCACATACCGTTCGACATCGTCTGCAGGAGCAGGGACTTGTCACACGGTGGCCATTGCTCCGATTACCATTGCCGTTACACCACCTGCGAGTGTGGTGGCAGTGGCCCATTGAACGCCGCACCTGGACCATGGAATAGCATGATGTTGTTTTCTCCGATGAATCCCGCTTCTGCCTGAAACACGACGATGGTCGGATCCGTGTGTGGCGGCCCTGCAGCGAGAGACTGTATGACGCCTGCATTATGCATTGCCATACCGGTTCATCGCCTGGCATTATGGTTTGGGGTGAGATTGGATATGACACCCGCACCCCTCTGGTATGCATCGCCGGTACACTCAACAGCCACCGCTACATCTCCGACGTTTTGGAGCCTGTAGTCCTCCCTTACCTGCAGGACCTGCCAGCGGCCACGTTTCAACAGGACAATGCCGCCCGCACGTGGCACGCATCGTGCAACAATTCTTCACAGCCTACCAGGTGTCACTGCTGCCGTGGCCCTCCTGTTATCCCGATATGTCGCCCATCAAACACGTCTGGTCGCTGATCAGCAACCGAGTGGCCCAGTAAGCACCACCCGCGGCTACACCTGATGAACTGTGGCAACGTGTGGAGGCAGCCAGGGCCGACATACCCCAAGCCCACATCCAAAGCCTCTTTCGTTCGATGCCGCGGCATGTTGCGGCCGTCATTGCCAGCCAAGGGGAAGGGGGCCACACGAACTATTGATGTCTGCATGTTCTGCAAGTCGCACGGGCCTGTAAGCTCAATCGTTTCATCTGTGTATCTGTTGTTATGTGTCCAGTAAATCTGGCTTTGCTATCTCATGTCCTTAGTGTTACATTTTGGGTGGCCAGCAGTATATATATTTTCACAAACTGCAGGCACAGGGTGTCTACCAAATTTGGGAAATGCAATTTCATGACCAATTAACAATTTTCATGACCAGTTTTAAAAGTTATTTCTCTCTCTGTTGATATATATATAGCCCTATTCAAGGCAGCAGTATTTGTGTGCACACACACACACACACACAAACAGTAAGTATAATTAAAGAGGACACTCTACCCCCTCTTTTTTTCTACATAAAAAGTGCCCCTGCCTTTCCACTAGTGACAAAATCTAACTCATCATACTTTGACTGTGCCTAAAAGTATGCTGAATTCTCACCATTGTGAATATGTACACACACACAATAAAAAAAAAAAAAGAGGGAGGACACTCTGCCACCTCTTTTTTCTATGTAAAAAGTGCCCCCTGCCCATCTGCTATAACAAAAAAACTGACTCATATTACTTTGACTTTGCCTAGAAGTAAGTTGAAATCCTCGCCATTGTGCTACATGATTTTATAACACACTTTTCTTAAACATTTAAGAAAGGTGTGTTATGAAATCATTAACATTACACCTGAAAAATGTCATGACTTTATAAGCAGAATAATGTAAATTGCTTAATTGATCTCAAAATTTTGTACATATATTTCTATGCTAAAAGGTATTTTGCTTTAACAGTTTTCTTTATGAGGGAGTACATGTGCCTGTTTTTTGATACTTGGGTCATTAGATGGAAACCACATTTACATCTTATGTGGTCAATGTGCGTGGAGAATTACTTAGACTGTCACCAGAAAATGGATAATTATTAAAAATAAAAATTCATGACCTCAAAGCAAAATACGTGACTTTTTCATGACCCTTTTCTGAATTTGTGACTTTCATGTATTTCATGAATAGCAGACACCCTGATGCATCAGCAAATGGAGATATTTTTATTAAAATTAGAAGTGTATAAAAGCCAATTTGTTTTTATTCTTGAATTCTATTTAATGTACAAATTTTTATTAGTCGGTGCATTGTGCTTCTATTTTTATACGTAAATATAGCAAAAAATAAAACCATAAATTTGGCTAATCTGCATAGCATTTTGCTACAACTTTTCCTGACAAAATAGCTAAATTGCTACAACAGAAAAAATTTCAGCTTAAACACTGGATGACAACCAGTTCACACAAGGCTGCTCTCTACTGAATAATGAAGAAATCAGTCTTCATATCATACACCTGATCAACACAACAAACAAATATAACATAATACCAGTCTGCTATGATAGGCAACAAAAAACAACAACAAAAACAGCACAACATGATCTTAGTCTATATACATTAATGTAGTAGTGATAGGAAGTTACCTAAGTATTTCACAAGGTAGCACATGATATCAAATTATCCACTCCAATTGTCACCATGTACAAGGAGAATGTTTAAACCCTGCAAAACTTTATTCACTGTGAATTGTCCATTACTTGGCTAAGAACAGTGAAGCACAAGAAATTCATTATTAGGGAATGGTGGATAAATCTAATGCATGTGAGGGTAATGTAACAGAGTTAGCTACTGTGATATAACAAGGAGATACAGTCCAAGAGGGGGGGGGTTGACTGCAGATATGTAAATGAAATATAAACATTTTATGAAATAAGATCAGGACTATGTCATCCTTAAGTTGCACATACAGTCTCAAATAAAGGTAACTTTATCACGCTAGTTACGTTACATGAAAAAAAACTTTTACAAGAAAGTTCGTTCATACGAACTTTCTTGTAAACATTTTTTTCATGTAACGTAACTAGCGTGATCAAGTTACCTTTATTTGTTATTATTGTTATGTGTTTTGCCCATCTGCATCATCGTCACATACAGTCTCAACTCAGATCTCCTACATTAGTAAATTTAATGCTTAATTTCTTAAAATTATCTCACAATGATCCACTATATTAGTGAGTGTGATGCTCCATTTTTAATATTCCCTCACCGTCATATTCAACACAAGGACAGATAAATAAAAAAATGATAAATAGAAGTCCAACGGCTTATCCGACGCACAGCGGATATTTAGTGGATCGAGTGTTCGTACCTGTCTGGGATCGAACCTGAGGCCCTTTCCGTGGCAGTCACGAATGTTGCCCACTAAGCCACCTGCGGCCCATAAATCACTTGAAGAAATCACCCTCTTATATATTGGAGTCTATGGCTGCGAATAAATGTAGGCACCTGTTGTGTACGTAATCCTAGGTGACTGTTTTTCCACATCCTCTACAGGAAATCCCCATATGGCCTCGCACTTTTCCAGAGAGATAATGATTGGAGAATTGCTCTGCAATGGGATGTAAATGATCGTATTATTTACATCCCATTGCAGAGCAATCGTGTTACAACCTGCAGCCAAAGAGTCAAATAGCTTCAATCTGTAGAACATCCAGAGTTTTAAAAGTGAAACTTGACATTTATTTAGGGAAAGCTAAATACTGTAAATCTTGAAGGAAAACATGAATCATTGGGTTAATTATTTGTTTGTTTATTTTCGTGTGTGTTTGGATTTTTTCATAAACTATAACTGGCAGCTGCAGTATGCCCCTTCATTAACTGCGGAGGTGGTTGTTACGCCACTGGGTCAATCACTGTGCCATTTAGACTTATCTTGCATTCAGTACCAACAGTTCCCAGGACAAAAACTATAACTTTTGCTTTTTTTCTTATTTACTAGGGGTGTTCAAATGAAAAGGTACGAAACGTCATAAGAACGTAACCGTTAACATATTTGCCTATGCCGCTATGGGAGAACGTAGCGACACATCTGGGGATGCGATTGGAGTCGCCGGCGTGGATCGGAGCATGCGCGGGCGCCCGCATGCGCAGGAGAGAGCAGATGCTCTTATAAAGAGCGCCGTCCAATTGACGCGGCAGTGCGTGTGAGGACAAGATGGCGTTCACATTGCAAAATTCGACGATTGAGGAGCAGCGAGGCGTTATCCGATTTCTGACAGCGGAAGGTGTTAAACCGGCCGCTATTCATCGCGGAGGGTGTGGTTCTGCTCCATGATAACGCGCGTCGACACGTCTCCAGGGTCACACACGCGGAACTGGCCAAGTTCCGGTGGGAGCAGCTTGACCATCCGCCCTACAGCCCGGACATGTCGCCCTGCGATTTCCATGTGTTGGGTCCCCTGAAAAAACATCTGAAAGGGAAGCGCTTCCACTCGGACGACGAACTCAAGGACGCTGTGCAGGACTGGGTCTCGTCACGGCCACAGGAATTCTGGGAACAAGGAATCCTTCGGCTCGTTAATCAATGGGTGCTACGGCCTATGGTGTATACTTTGAATAAAGTCTTCATTTATACCCACAGTGTCGTTTCGTACCTTTTCATTTGAACACTCCTTGTATACTCAAGTTTGAATTTCACACAAACTTTGTTCATTGGGGACAACATACTCTGCAACTGGCAGATGATCAACATAAAATCAAGTAAACACATTTTTAATTCATATCTCGTATGTATTTTTTATACAAACTAAAATTTTCAAAATGCATGATGGTGCACAAGGCATTATTCTACATATTGAAGAAGAATATAAGCATCTAATATGTTATTATATGCTAAATGTCAATATATAAGTGGTCCAAATAATAATTATAATCATGATCTTTATATGGAATTGTTTTATGTGGGGATTATGGTTGGGTGGAGGATTTTTATGGCGCAAGGGCCATGTTTTGCCAAAGAGACACAAGACAATCAAAGAAACAGACGTGTAAAAGCTAGACAAGTGTAAAAAAGTAAATTTGTTTTAAAAAAAGAAGCAAAAGTATCGCAGTGGTCATCTAAGAGCTTCTGCATCATAGCTGTGCTGTCATCCAACAAATGAGAATGAAAACAGTGAAAACGAGCAGCACGAAAACAAACACAACTACATAAAATATGAGCAACAGTGAGTTGGAAGTCGCATGTCTCACACAGCAAGAAGTGGTGGGTGAAGCGACAATGCCCAATGCGGAGACGTGCAAGTACAACTTCCATGGGGATTATGACTTCTTCAGTTGGAGATCGGAAATTAAACCACATGAAAATTGAAGAATACTATACAAAAACTGTATCTAAAGAGACTAACCAAGTGGTCTACTCTTCAAAAGGCTATGAGTGATGAGTTGAATGAAGCACTTCATTTCATACTTTATGTAGCAATGGACTGAAAGTGTACTCTTCTCCAGACCCACTTTTTTGGAAAATGCAATCATTTTCAATAAAAATCTGGATGAAGACGACAAATGTTCTACAAGTCAAGGTTGTCTCGGTGAAAAAGGAAGAAAAAAAAGACATGGGAACTGACAAATGGCAATTACCAGTGCAACCCTGTTTACTCACACTAAAGCAGCTAACAATTTTATCACTGCATTTAGGGGTCAACCCAGGCCACATTTTATACCGTTGGGTAGTATTTTCACAATTTTTTTTTCACAAAAATAGTTTCTGCTCAAACAGTATTGTAACTTTCAGTAGAAATTTTAGTGTTATAGGCATCTTGTTCTGTTTAACTGATGCACTTTTTTTTTGTTATGAACAATTTTCTGTAAAACAGTCTCTGGTGGATGCCTATTAATCAACACCTCATCACAACAGTAGTGGCTATGCTACCGGCAAGGAACAGCTGTACTGACCAATGCCTCTTCAGTACCACCTACAGTGCATAATAACATTTCTTCTGTTGACTTGCTGATGCTGAGGAACTGGTGTGACAACATAAAAGAGGCATCTTTACTATCGGAGAAAATAATTATTGAAGAGTGGCTGTGTGATGACCAAAATTGATATAGTGACTCAAACTTTTATCAGATAGTTTTTACCCAACACCTTAGCTATGTAATTATATGTAACAACATATAAAACTTGTTCCCCCTGTCTTGGTAATATATGCAATGTGTGAAACAGAATTTCACGACGATATATAAACCAGAGTGAGTCGTAAGTTCGTAGCGTTTTGGGGCACAATGTTCAGTCCGGTACCACATGTTAACCACATATGGCTATTCGGCAAAATACAGTCCATCAGAGTCTATGGTCCTTTGCCAACGCTTAGCCAAAGATGCAATGCCGTTGCAATACCAGGTGGCCCGTTGGATGCAAAAAGTCGGTGATGCTATCTTTCACAGTCTCCAAGGAATGGAACTGTCTGCTGGCCAAGAAATGCACCATGGAATGAAACAGGTGAAAATCCGAGGGGGAAAGGTCTGGGCTATAGGCTGGGTTTCGTAGGACTTTGACGCCATTAAAATCTTCAATTTTCTGGCAGACAATCCGTGACCTATGACATGGGGTGTTGTCGAATTGCAGGAGGACCTTCTTTCGGTTCACTATTGCAGGTAGCGTTGGTGTAGAATGTCATATACGTGTCACAGCTGGTCGGCATACAGGTTCCCATTGACTGCCCGACCATGTGGCACAAGCTCCTAGTGAGCAGGACCCTCGAAATTCCTCCATACACACAACACTGTCTTCACTTCAAAACTCCCTCTTTGAACCACTGCTTGAGCTTCATCCCCTAGCCGCAGCCATTGGTTTCCAGTATCAGGACAACGTAAGAAGACCCACTTCTCATCATTCGTTATGATTCTCCACCAAAACCAGTCATTACATGGATTTTGCAGTAATTCATCAACACAGAGTGACACGCTCCTCAACTTGCTTTGGGCTCAACTCATAAGGAACCATTCATGGACGTCTGAAATGAAAACCAAGCTAGTGTAGGTGATGAACAATGGTGGTTTGTGATGCATGGATCTCCTCTGCTAATTGTCGGGTGCTGTTCAACAGATAGTCGCAGGGCTTCGGTGTTATTGGTGACTGGTCTGCCACACCTTGATTTGTCAACGAGTTCTGTGTCTATGGATTGCTGTTGCAGGGTGCACTGTACCCTCATCTTCTACACACTACAAATTTCCTTAGGGGCAGCTGTCGTGTTTACCCCTTTTTTCCAATAATGGTGTAGGAGCACACAAACAACAAGTTCCTTTTCCGACATTCTTGTCTCAGATGAGCGGCACAAACATTGGGCCCGGCGCATGCTACCTGTCTGAGCAGGGGAGCATGTTGGCTTTTCTGGTTTTTCTTAATACTTCAGGAATGCCTCTCTTCGGTAATGCAGAGAAGGTCGCTGCTTTTGTCAGCACAAGGCTTTATGTTTTTGTGTGGGCACTGAAATATCTACCTCTTCAAACTGCAATAGCAACAACCCTTATTTTTATTCCCATCGTTTGGGGATACCTTCTGTCATTTGGAACCTGCAGTGATGTAGTGTTTTTAGATTGGGGTCTGGCAACCAGTCTCGCTCAGTTTGTTTACGGGTGATTGGGATCTCAGTCAGGTGGAGGGTCTGAGTTCTTATTATTTCTTTACATAACTATTGTGTGCTAACTTACACTGATTTGTTATGTGTGAATTGCATTTTTCATATTTCTGCTGGTCATTCCTGGGTGTGGCAGACACCAGGAGAAAGTTACCTTCTGGACTGTACTACACATGCATACTGACCATGAAGTTTGGTGGAGGAGGCGTGATGGCATAAATTTGTTTTTCGTGGTTTGGCTTACACCCATTAGTCACTTCTGCCAAAACCATTAATGTTGAGCTGTACTTAAATATCCTGGATGATTATGCACTACCAATGTTAAGGCAGTACTTTGAGGAAAGCCCATATCTCTATCAGCAGGAAAATGCACCATGTCATACTGCTGAAGTTGTTACAGATTGGTTTGAGGATATGGGTGTCAAAAAGTTGGACTGGCTAGCCCAGAGTACCCAAACCCCACAGAAAAACTGGAACAAATTGGGTCGGGGATGCATAGAAGAGATCACCATACATGAGACTGATGATGAAAGAAAAAAGCTGAACCTTTTCACACTGGGTGAAATATCAGAATGCGCCATGAGGAAGTATGAATATAACGCAGCCTGAAACACAATTGTTCACTGAAGTTTATTTATGCAAATATTAAAATGGAGCACACCAACACCAAAATATAACATTACTTACATTTAACAAAAAGAACGCGAGGCAGAGAAAAACATAGCGCGGGGGGGGGGTACGATTACTGGCGAATATATTCGCCCCTTCCATTTTCAGACATTTTTTCTCCGTTTTCAAGCTGAAATACAAGTATTTATGGAATAAAATGGTATTTAACAACAATACAGAGCAGAAGGAACAACGCGAGAGAAAAATTACGATTACAGGCGAAATCTTCACTCCATCTAACTTCCATTTTAGAAGATTTGGAAAGTTGGAATTCCGTCTAAAGACGGAAAATGATCCCCACTATCACCACCAACCCCTCAAAAATTTCTGTTCAGTTATGTATCTATCCTGAAAACCACAGAAATGATGATGGAAATGGTGGAATTCCTCGAATTCTTGGAAGAATCTCGTGCCTGGAGATTACAGGGAAGCGTCATCTAACTTACGTTTCAGGAAAAAAATTTCTCCATTTTTCAAGCTGAAATAAAAATATTCATGGAATAAAATTATACTGAAAAACAGTACTAGACAGGGGAACATCGTGACTAAAAGAAATTACAATTATGGGGGAAATCTTCACTCCGTTTTCGTAAGTTTTGAAAGATCAAAAACCAAACCCAGCCGAAAAAACGGCATCCCCAACTAATACCCCCCCCCTCACGTCTCTTCAGTTTTCCATCAACCTCAAGTATGACCCAAATGACAGCATAAAAAGTGGAATTCTGCAAATCCAGGGAAGAATCTCATGTATGGAGATCACCCAACAAAGTTCAACCAGTCACTGCTTTGAACGTTGACTGCATCGCCAGACATTTACATAAAACTGGGTGGAGAATATTCCATGAAAATTAGAGGCTGTCATAAGGGTGGCTGAAGGCACACACAATACTAAATTTTCTGTAAATAAAGATTATTTGTAGACATGCAGGTGTTTTGGATATTAATAATAAGGCAGTGTAATTAACATCTTGCTATAGCATTCACTAGAATGCGGAAAGGAACTGAAAATAATTTTAGTAGTTTTAGATCTTCATTCTTCCCTTTTTTCTGTTTCTTTTTTTTCCTTTTTTGTTTCTTCAATCTCAATTCTCCTTAATGTTTACATGAACTTTCTGCTTTCATGCCATGGAGGCTTTACCATCTTTAACTCCTACTTGATGGAACTTTGCCTCCATACAAACCTATACAGTAAGCGATGAGAAAAAAAGGAAGTCTTTTGATCACTTACCTGCAATGGCAGCAAGATACTTTATGAAGACTTCAGAAACCTATTCTTTATCAAGGTTTTATCTAACTTACTTTACTAAACAGATATATTAAGTACACTTCAGTCTCAGGTGTAGGTATCTCAAATAAAAAGAAAAAAGAAGTTTAACACTGTATCTGAGAACAAATACTGCCACAGATATTACATTGAAATTGCTGATAATATTAGCAATCGGAGAAGAATTAAATTCACATCATTAAAGAAACTGCAGTGTTTTGATTAATTAATCCCAGCAAAATTGAGCTATTTTAACAAAGAAAAACATCTTCATAGTTCATTAATAAGAATTGCAAAAATTTTACAATGGTTCCTTAAACATCAGCAGACTCCAACATATACTATACTTCGATTCACCCTAAGAAGACACTGAAGGGAAAGGTACAAGAGCCTACGCACTCACTGAGCCTCCGGGGGCACGGCCAAAAGATATGTTCATGCGCGTCACTTTCCACTGTGTCCTGCTGTCAATCACTTCCCCATCAACTCATTCTCTCCGGCTTAATTGTTGCTGATGAGAGCGTTTTACAAATCCCCCCCAATAATGCTTCAAATTCGTTAATATTTTATCGTGTGATGTTTAGCAACAGTCTGAGCCTACCTTTTAAATTTCGCCGGAATATGTTGAAAACTTCCCGAGTAAATCCCCCCCCTCTTTTAAACTTTTATCGGCGATTCTTTCGATGCCCCTCTTACGGTTACTTTTTTTTTTTTAATGAGAAGGAATCAAAGTGGGGAAATTATGGGAAAGGTGGATACCTTCATTTCATTCATATGCCACTCAGTAATTTGCGGGCATATGAAAATACTTTTCATCCTCAAACATTTCTTCGAAACACAGCCACCTCCACATAACACCAGCTTGTTTTCGGCTATAAATAATGGGTAAGGAGCGATTGTCACCACCCCGTTGCCGCAGCCCCTCCAAGGCATTCCTTCTGCCCAAGCAGCCCAGGAAGGGTTAGTGGTGGTGAAGGGGGGCTTGTCTCCCCAACACTGCATATCTACGCATGCATGGGTTGGTCTAATTTTAAAACTTTATTTCAGAAAATAGATCATTTTTATTAGATTTATGTCTAAAATAACTATATGTACTTATGAGTCAACAGCTAGGGCAATATAAAGTATGATTCAGGCAATAAATGCGTTGATTTTTACGGAAAATGTTGGGAACTATAGTGCGTTCACTCTAAGTTGGCAGTTGAGAAGGATTCATTTTACCAGTTTGAGGGGAGTAAGCAGCGTGCCTTTTAGGAACTAATCGCTTCCAGCAGACCAAAGAGCCTTTGAACAATGACGACGGGAGGTGGAGGGGGGAGGGACTCCCTGTAGGCGCTTCGAAGCTTCTCGTTAAATAGACTTTGCATGAAGGATACCGCAGACTTTGCATGCTGGGTATCCTCTACGGTTTTGTGAGATGGTATCGGATTTCCATGATGGGCCCGGGGGTTCACATTAAAAGTTTCAACCAAATGCGGTCAAATAAGGAAACAATCACGGCTAGGTTTTAATAAGAAAATGCATGCTGTTAATATTCGGTAGCAAATGTCGAATACTGTCATTGCATTTACAGATATACACGGGGAATTATTATCATTATTATTTATTTTTTTTTTTGTTCTCTGTGATACAATTTAAACGAAAAGTCTTCGGTAGTTATATATCGTATATATACACTATCGCTGAGCACATTTCTTTAAGCAGACATTGGGTCCAGGGCTGGGCCATTATTTTTGTACCTCAGTATTAGTGCACATCTAGGATCTCACTGCGGGTGACCGAATAGAAATACCAAGGAGAAAAATTTCCCAAAAAGCATGATATTGATAAGGAAGCCATATAAATATCCCCTCCACATTGAAGTGTGTATCTCATATCATAACGGGTACGGAGAACTGGCCACACCGGAGAACTGGATACATTGGAATTTCAGTGCCATAAAATTGTTCTGCATAAACAAATTTCGTGTCGCTATATTCCCCACTACTTAAGCAACTACTGTCCAATTTTTTTTTTTTTAAATATTTCATTTTCAGTAAGAAATTTAAACATTTCCATGATTTTCGGGAAAAAGACAAAGCGCAGAACTGGCCACAAACATTTTAAGGGGCCGTATAAAAATTGCGTTCTGGATTGCTCCGCGGCTACGTCTCCGGAGATTGGTTATCTGACACATAAAATTTCCGTAATTTCGTATTTTCTTATTTACGATATTTTTCAAGGTATATAAACTACTGCTAAACAAATTCTCTGCGTGTATGTGCAAACCCAGGAAACTTACCGGGGGGGTGGGGGTGGGGTGCTTAAAACCCAAAATATGAAATATAAAGAATTTCTGGTCCGATCGGGAGATATTCCGCATTCACAAGCTAGAATTCAACAAATTATCTGAGGGCATGTGCTTACCCAGGAAACCTGTTGGGGGGGGGGGGGGTAAAAACCCGTGTAAAATGCAAAGAATTTCCGATCAGATCGGGAGATTTTGAGCGTTTAGAAACTAATCTGAACAAACTCTTTACGAACATGTGATAACGCAGAAAACCTGTGTGTCGGGGTAGATCCCAAAGTGTAAAATGTAAGGAATTTCTTTTTTTTTGATTGGAGGTTTAACGACCACCGTGAGCAACTCAATGGGCTATAAGCAGTCGCCCGTCCCTAATTTAGGGTCACTGGTTCCAGGGAAGGGAGAGCCAGTGCCGTAAGGCAAACACAACATCCGCCCGATGGGATTCGAACCCCGTACCCCTTACGGACGAATGATCAGAGGCCAGCGCCTTAGACCACTGCGCCACCGGGGCGGCAAGGAATTTCTTATTCCTTGTCTAATCGAAGATTTTCAGCATTTACAACTAGAAATACTTTGTTTTTGTTTTATATTTTAGGAACCCCCCCACCCCACCCCTCCCCTCCCGGACAGGTTTCGTGAGTCAGCACATGTCTTCAGAGAGTTTGAGATGTAGGTTGTAAATGCTAAAAATCTCGATCGGACCAGAAATTCTTTATATTTTATACTTTTGTGGTCCCCCCCGCCCCCCTTCCTCGACAGGTTTCCTGAGGCAGCATGCCCCCAGATAATTAATTGTAGTTTGTTGTAAATCCTGAAATCTTTTGTTGAGTTGAAGATCATAAACATTTGCATAAAGAATTACATAAATAACCGCAATTAAGAAAAAATGAAATTACGGAAACTTCATATGATTCAGATAACCAACCTCTGGGGGTCGTGTCCACGAAGCGGTCAAAAATGCATTTTTATAAGGCCCCTCAAATGTTTTGTCGACAGTTCTCCTACACCCGTTTCATAAACGAATCAGTGTTAGCAAGAAAATGTAAAAATGCATGGTTGAAAAATGAACACTTGTCCAATTCTGCTTTGACCCTTCCCCCACCGGGTTCATTGTTGAAATTACGTCAAAGTAGTGGGCAAAATAAAATATGATCCAAATATCATGATTCAAACGAATTTTTGATGTATAAAAATTTCACCCAATTACAGACGTGTACGAAATAAATAAGCTATCGCAGTAGTTTAGCGATGGCTTCTGATCATACAGCTGAGATGGGTCTGAGTTCGAATCCAGTGAGGCATGGATGTTGTGCTGGTCTTACGGCGCTGGTTCTCTCCCTTCCGTGAAACCAGTAGCCCTAAATTAGGGATGGGCGACTACTTTTAGCCCACTGAGTTGCTCACGGTGGTCGTTAAACCCCAATACAATAAATAAAAAAAGAAAAAACACTATGTCATGGGCCTTTTTAGAAAATGTTAAGTTACAACCTAGATATTTCGCATTTGTAAACATTTTATGACACCTAATGAAAGGTCTTCTAAAATGAAAAGGTGTTTAACACCTTTTCATTAGGTGTTATACCTAATGAGAGAAACGTTCTAAAAGGCCACAGGCCTTTTTAGAACATTGTTTTCTGTATTATGCTCTGCAGGAACTCGTCGAAAAGGAAAGTTACAAGATAGAAATACATCATGATCAAAGTAAAATCCCTGAAATGGCAACGGGCTGGACATATGCTGGAACAACGGACCACCGATGGGTAACCGAAATTGTAGAATGGATTACAAGAGACAGAAAAGGCCCAGAAGAGGAGACCACATAGGAGATGGGTGGATGAAATTCGAAAGCATTTAGGAGTGACATGGAGGAGAGTGGCACAAGATAGACCGTTGTGGAAGAAACTTGGGGAGCCCTTTATCCAGCAGTGGATTGATAATGGTTGATTATGATGGTGATGATGTATATACCGACGAGCCATATTACATTATGATCACCTGCCTAATAAGTTGTATGACCCCGTTTAGACCGCAAAACAGCGGCGAGGTATCTATTCGATGAGCTGGCGATAGGTATCCTGGGACACAAAAAAAAAACAGTGTCACAAAAAAAAAAAAAGATTAAATAAACAGCAAAGAAAAAAACCGTGAGTAAAGATCTCTTGCTTGCTACAAAGCTAGCTTGAGAAATCAGTAACAGAAGTCGGAAAGGGTCGTTTGGTGATGTTCAAGAATGCCTTATTCTTTTCCCTCGCACAAAGACCATTGAAGGAATCAGCATTAGGAGGGACTGCCAACACTCCCCCCATCCACCCCGTATCTTCATTGTTTATTGCCCTGCTCCAAGAGGGTTGGAGGCGATTAGTTTTAAGCACGCTGCTTACGATGCGAAGCTCCCTAAAACTGGTTAAGTGAATCCTTCCCAACTGTCAAGTTATAGTGAACGCACTATACTTTTAGTTGCGGAGGTAGGTTTCACGTACCTTTCCCTTCAGTGTCTTCTTAGGGTGAATCGAAGTATACACATATTGTATGCTGCCAACCAGTGGCGTGCGGTGATATTTCATCATGGGCAAGCAATGTTATTTTTTATAATAATATATTATGTGTATGCTCAGTTTACTACTGTTCTTTTTATCTATGTGTGGGTGTGAGGTAAAAGGGGGGGGGGGGTCCGGATATCCTTTTCAACCGGGTGTAAATGCATTTAAAATTTTCTTAATGTCTCCGACAAATTAGTTAAATACTTGTAGTTAAATTGTGTATTACGGGGATTACTAGGATATAAGTTTTCACTTGTCAAATTTTCGGGTTGTACCTTAACCTTTCGTCAGGACTGACTAAGACAGACGGTGCTGCCACTCAAGTGGTAATGTCATACTGCTATGCTCGTTAATCGTGGAACCTCTTCTTCTCTCAATGTGTAGACTTTCTTCAAGTTTTCGTTTTAGGTAGTGTTGTTGGTGTGCAAGAATTTTCAAAGATTCCTAGTCGATTGAATGTCCAGTACTTTGTACATGTTTATCAAGGCCTGTTTTGCTTGTAATGTTCCTAATTGCAGCTTTGTGTTCTGCTACTCTGGTGTGGAGTTGTCTTCCAGTTTCTCCTACATATATGTTACCACAGTTGCAGTTTACACTGTAGATAACTCCTTCTTGTAGTAGCTTATTATTTTCTTTTTGTTTAAACTGTGGAAAATATTTTTTTATTTTATTCTGTAAGTGAGGAGCAAGATGGATATGGAATTTAAGGCTAATTCTCAGCAGCCTTTCAAACAATCCTTTATGGCAAGTTATTTTTCTAGTGAGTTTAATGGTTTTTTCAGACTTTCTATGGCTTGACTTATCTTTTTTTCCTTAAAATTTTTTTCTATCCAATTTTCCGGGTAATTGTTATCTGTCAGCGACTTCTTTAATTATTTTTTATGGATTTCTTTGGAAGTTATTTCAAAATCTAAAGTTTCTATTTTTTCTAGGAAATGTGAGGCTACATTATATTTAATGTAGGATGGATGGTCTGATTGGTAGTTCAGCATTTTTTGAGTATTAGTAGGTTTCTTAATAGAGTGATGTACAGATTTTTCCTTCTATGGCAGAGGGTCAGATCTAAGAAACTGGGGCTATTTTCTTGCTGCACTTCTAGGGTGAATTTAAGTAAGTCATCTAGGGTGTTGGATAGGTTAAGTATGTCTATTAGCAAAGATTTTTCTTCTTGGTCTACTTTTATCAGGATGTCATCCATATATCTAACATAAAGGCAGAACAATGATGGCTGTGGGAGTATTATTTTTTCTTCTAGCTTGCCCAAATAATAGTTAGCTAGAAAAGGAGATAGCGGTGAACCCAATAGTCAAGCCAGAAGTTTGTTTGTAGTATTTTTCTTGAAATTGAAAAAAGTTATGTTTGAAAGAAAATAACAGCAGTTCATAAAGTCCTATGAGCTTTCCTTTATCATGATCTAGGAACACTATCTTTTCTGCCAAGTCATTTGCTAGAAATTCTATCAGCAGGTCCAGGTTAATATTTGTATACATTGAAATTACCAAAAATTTTGCAAAATTGCACTTTAGAGTCCCTCAGTTGTATGGTACTGTCAAGATTCATAAGCCAGGAACCCCTTTACATCCTATAGTGGACACTAAGTTTTCCCCATTATTTAACCTCTCCTACTATCTCCTAGAACACCTGAATAAACTGTTCTTCCCACCTCAAACACTTATTAAAAATTCACTAGAACTGGTCAAAAAATTGAGAGAACTCCCAATAATAGAAACATTTTGGGAACTGACTCCTAGATCTGGAACATATTTGTCAAACCCTGGTCATGACAATATAAACAAATCAGATGTTTGCTTTTCTGCTAAGCATCTCTGACTCACTGACTTATGCATGAAAAAAGAAAAAAATCAAAGAAATGTGTGAAATATTGTTTCTGTCATCAAAAATTCAAATAAAAAAAATTGACCATCATAGAAAAAAGCATTCAGATGAAAAACAAAACAAAAAAAACAACGTAAAACAAGTGTGCCCATATTGTAAACATTTACCAGAAATCTTTCCGAAGGCACTAAAATGTTAAAGCATCAGAATCCACAAGTAAAAGAACATACTTCAACTGATCTTACCTGTGGAAGGTCAAAAATCCTGCAACCCCCACCACAATAAGCAGTCACTGCAAGTGAGAAACTTAACATATGTGAGTAAACCTGTCAACCATAATAGTGCCTAGTTAGTGAATATGATGCATATTTTTTTCCCAACCCACTAATTTTAGTTATCAACATTAATTTTTAGTAAATACATTGGCAACAAAAGATGAAATTCATATATATGTTACATAAAAAAAGTTTGCAATACAGCTAACAAGATTCCTTATCCCCCACCCCCTCTTTTTTACTGCTTTCATCAGGGCTCGACAAATCCCAGGCGCCTAAAATTCGGGCCATGGTGCCTAATTTTCTTCTTACTTGAGAATTTTTAATTTGCAGTAAATACCGTAATTTCTGTTGTATAATAATAATCCATAGATTATCTATTAAAAAGTTATAAATTTAGGTACTGTGGACACCGGTAAAGGAACCCCCCCCCCCAAAAAAAAAACGATGCAGCATTTTAAAAAGTTCGCGAGGTATTGTCCTGAGAGTTGGTGTTATTGGGAAAGTACCAAAAATGCAGTAACAGAAAAAATGTAACGTAACAGCGAAATAGAAGACCGCAAAGAGATTTTAAGGATATATATATCTTTACTGGTGTGCACAGTATCTAAACTTATAACTTTTTTATTATATATATATTTTTTTTTTTTTATTTAGAAGCATTTTGACAGAAAGTATGACGCAAGGAAAGCGTTACTATTTGCGCATGCGGAAGCCTACGTGGTGCGAGAATCTGCGACTCTCTGGAATCCTGCATAGCGCTATTCTGTAGCATGCAACCATTCCGCGAATCGTGTTGCCCGGTTTTGGTGCGGTAATTGTATTAGTTAAGGATTTTTTTTTATTTTCGGTATTCAGTTGAAACGTAGTCAGAAATAAGACAATGCTATGGACTGTCCACATTTTCAACGGAGTTTTTAGTGTAACTAATGAACTACGGTAATGCTGCAACAGCTAGCGATTTTAGTTCTTTATTTACTTAAAACTAACACAGAAGTACTTCAAAACAACAGCTATGTTTTCAGTAACACGATCATTTCTTTCTTACATCTTTGGATTTCTGAGTCAGTCCTGTGAATCGCAGTTTTCTGTCGGAAATTACGATTCACAATTAACATGATAGGTGCATATCACGATTATCATACACCATGGTGTGGATTATACGACTGTTATATATGCCAATTACTACGGAATGTCCATAGTTCCTACAGATTTAGTTGTCTGACTACGGAACTCACTCTCGAAACTACGGATTCTACGAATTTTCATTTTGTTTAAAAATATTATTTTGCTATTACTTTATGATATACATAAGATTCTTAAGCGTATTCACGGAATTCTTCGTTGTTGTTTTTTGCCATGAAGACTGGGGGGGGGTAATTTTCTGTCAGGGGAGAGTAGTTCATTATTTCTCGTTTCAAAGCTTTCGAAAACAGTAGTTAAATGGAGTAAAAAGAATGTCCTAATCATAATTTTTTTCTCCCTATGTTGCGTTTGTGTCTAGTATTCTTGTTAAATATCATTTTATGGCATATATGTTCATATTTCAGCTGGAAACTGTAGGCAAGAATTTGCCGAAACGGAAGTTAGATGCTCCAAAAATTTCCTTCTAATCTTCAGGCACGAGATTCTCCTGCGAATTCAAGAAATTCCGCCCTTTTCGCTATTTTGGCTACTCAGGAGATTGATGCACAAGTAAACAAAATTTGGATTTGGGGGGGGTCATTGGAGGATGGAATTCCATCTTTACGAAACTTTCGAAAACTGAAAGTAGATGGAGTTCAGATTTTTTCCATGATCGTAATTTCTTTTCTCACGATGTGGCTTCTGTTCAGTATTTTTAAGTATCATTTTACTGCATAATTTTTTTAATTTCAGCTTCAAAGTAGGAGAAAAATGTCCAAAACCAGAAAACCAGAAGTCGGACAGATTTCCCGTAATCGCCCCCCCGGTGTTCCCACTCTCTAGCGCTGTTAAATGTCTCCTACCCCCACCCCATAAGTTTTTGCATTTAATCTTGATAAAGGAAGAAGGAAATTGCCCAAAACAGAAGAGAAGAAAATTTGTAAAAATTGATGCATGGTGTTCAAAAGTATTAATATTTCCAAAGTTACACCATTTATCTAAAATAGTTGAAGCTTTGATATCATGCACTCATAGTCCTCAGGCTGATGGTTTTTGTCAGAAGTTATAAACAACAAGGAAAGAAAGAAGAGCAACAATGAAGAAGTAGGGAGAGAATTATATCAGCAGAAAGAAAAATTAAGCAGTAAAGTTGCAGAATCAACAAAAGACAAACTGACAGCAATCCACATTCTTGCTGTCTGTTTTGATTTTTCACCAGTTAAAATGTTTAGCTTTTTCTCCCCTCTTTCTTGGTCTCATCTTGTCTTAAACTGCAATTTTACTGGCAGTATGATCATATGGTAAGTGGAGGTTCGTGCATTGCACGTTCACTTGCTTGGATTTCTTGTCTGTCAAGCATCGTGGAATTCTGAACGCATCTTACTGATTTTTACTGGTGGAAGTTTTGAACTTAAATCTCGCAATCATGCCCTTGCCGGGGAATCAACTTTGTGTTTCACATGTGTTACGTTTGTTTCATTAGAGTCCTTGTTTGTTGTAACGTTTTGTTGGGGCGCATATCCGTTTTTTTACAAAGAGATGGATCATTTCGCAAAATAATCTATGTATGCCACGCAATACTAGTTATTAGTAACCAGGCTGTTGCCAATATTGGCAGGTATGGACTGTAGTCTTCTTTTCTTTAATAACATAAATATATGATATACATGCTGCCGTGGATTATGCACTGGAAAAAAATGTTTTTCTCAGAATTTCACGATCTACGGATTATATGACGCCACAGATTATATGTGGGATTTCTTTTTTCACAGCCTTTGGATTATATAAGCCCTTGCTGATCTCACAAAGGAAATTTTTTTTTCTGAATTTTATGGTCTACAGATTATACAAAAAAAATGGTACTTTGAATTAATATGTACAAAATATGACATGTTTAATACAATTGAAATCTGAAATTTTAATTTTTTTGAGATCATCTACTGAAATGGAAAATGAAAATTATGAAGCAAATTGGAACTTTATTTTGCAATAAGTGGTTTGGGTAAAAAAAAAAAAAAAAAAAAGACAACAAATATGGTTTACCCCTTTTCATTCTGGCGTCATAACCAAACATGTTTTTGTTCATGCGTTACTGACTTCGTTTCACCTGGCGCCTAAATTTTGGAGCTGGCTCCTAGATCGAGAACATATTTGTTGATCCCTGGCTTTCATTATAACCACAGGAGTTATGTTTTGCACAATAACAGTTTCCAGAAGAATCAAATAGGTTAGAAAAAAAAAAGCAGACATGCCAACCTTCAAAATCAGAAATTCAAGAGATTTTTATAGCTCATAAAATCACACGAGCACTAATTTTTATCGACATTTTCCAGATGCAAGAACAATTTTTCAGAAGTAGTATTATTGTTCCACTAAAAATTCTAGGGAAAGAAGAAAAAAAAAAAAAAAAAAAAACCCTGCAAAGATCAACACCTCCTTCCCTTACTGAAATTTGTTTTCAGGTATGTGGATTTGGTAAGATAATGAAAATGTAAAATGGCCTGCCTGCATGTTGTTTTTTACGAATAAAATAGCAGCCAACTTTTTTCATTTCTTTTTTAAATTGTGTGCGAATGCGAAGATGACAAAAAGCATGGTACTAACGTTGCCTTTCATTTATTTACAAGGCGAGGCTAACTCTTTAGTTGTTTAGTGAATTTGCCACAGCTCAACTGTTTACCATCACTTAGTATGCACGCGGCTCTGTTGAGGTGAGGGGTTGAAAGACTGAACTGCAAGAAGAAGGCAAGGCAGCTCCCATCTGTCAATCAATTACCGACCCTCCCTGGCATTCTAGTGCCAGAGCGGGTGAGCTGTTTGCTGAAGGCGTCGTATGACAATTGAACTGGGAGGAATTTTTTTTTTAAAGCACGTTTTTTTTCAACCTATCTCTGACAATTAGCCAGAAGCCAGAGCTTAGACCACGGCGACACGGGGGGGGGGGGGTCTTTTTGCAGATAGGAGAAGAAAAGAACAAAACTGATAACTGTAATGCTGCCTTGCATCGACGCAGAAAGAAAAAAATTCACACGTGGTTCGAAATCATGGTGGTTGATGGAATTTTGACCATCCTAACAGCTAATTCTCGGTGAAAATCAGGAGAGCCACTCCGGTGGCACAGTGGTCTAAGTGATGGCCTCTGATCATTCGCCCGAAAGGGGTCCGTCCGGGTTTAAATACCAGTGAGGCATAGATGTTGTGTTTGTCTTATGGCACTGGTTCTCTCTCTTCCCTGGAACCAGTGACTCACGGTGGTCATTCAACCTCCAATAAAATAATAATAACAATAATAATGAGAATTCAACATTCATGCAGGGGCGGGAGGAAGGGCTGAAAATCCGGAGACATGGCACGTCTGAAAATGCATGAAGAACAAAAAACTAAAATATTGCTTAGGGCTGTAAAGAGTTAATCCAAGTTAGAAGATCCGGAACAACTGAAACTAAAACAGAAAGCTAGATAGATTCTATGAGCAAAAATTGAAGAATAGTGACAAAGCACTCTTTTAATATTATTTAACACCAAAGTGACAACAGTAATACAAACAAAATTGATAGCATCTTAACTATTTATGTTTTAATTAAGAACACCAACTGACAGAAGATCATAATAATTTCTAATTCCACCCAGAATGAATTCAAACGATGCAACTTCCCACCATTTTTTCCCTAAATCAATCCAAAGAGCAAATTTACAAGAATGTTTTAAATTTTTAAAATTATAGCAACCATACTTTTTTTAGAAAATGTTTAAAATAATTTACACGTTAGAACTAAGCATTTTCCTTTAATTAATGTATTAGTCCCTAAAAAATAATTACTACTATCTTTAAAAACATATAATGCAACTTTTTATCCATAATTACAAGTGTATTTTAAAATGTCATTCAGAAAAACAAAGATTTGAATATCTATTAAAAAAAATTTTAATTCCCGACTACTCACATCAATACAAAATCTGCACTTTTCCATACCTGCTAAGTGATCCACCTTTTTAAGGTCAGACTACAAAATAAAATAAAATGTGTTCGAATCCATTTTCAGGATGTTTTATATAAGTTCCAAGGCTGCAAGATTTATCAATCAAATAAAAAACACCATCATCATCCGACTGAATAATTTTAATTGATTTTTACTGCCAAAAGGATGGCAACGTAACTTTGATAAATATCGGCATTCATTTAGATAAGTGTTTCTGGCAGTATCTCAGACAGTAAAACAATTACATATATTACCATTTTTAATCAACTAACACTGGCTCATCCTGGTCACTTGTAGAAGCCACTTTTTGTCTTTTTCGAGGGATTTCACTACAACTTTTCCCCTTAGGTTTTAGATACTTTAGCAGGGGTGTACCTTGGGCCAAAATGTTTTCTTCCCACCTTATGATTTTTTCATCATCAGTTATCTTAAAGTTAACAGACTTTCTCTTTTCAGTAATGAAATTACTGTTTTCAGAAACTTTATCTATCACCTGTTTAATCAGTTGACAATATTTTGCAACTTTACATTTTTTGGTGAATGCCTTGAGGCGCACAATCGATGGCAAAGCTAGTTCAGGAAACCCGATGCTATGGCAGTAAATTCTGAAATACTCTAATGATAATTCACACACTTGGTCAATGATACCGTCTTTAAAGCCAGACTCGTGAAGCTGTGATTTTGAAAGCTTTAAACAACAGGCAAAGTCAATGGGCTTCTTAGTAAAACCAAGTTTCTTATCAAAATCAACAAGAACCAATACATCCAATATAAGAGGGAGGATAGGAATAAATATTTTAGTCTCTTCAGACAACTTTATGAGTGTTCTTATCAAATGAAAGCGAAGTGGAAAGTATTTTGGAGTGGGAATCAGGTTGATGGTTCCAAGTGTTGTCTGAACTAATGGATACATAAGACTCTTCAACAATTCATTTCCATGGTTCATTCCAAGCAACTTTGCCCACAGCATGATGCAGTGAATATACTGCCAGTTGTAAACAACTTTAAATGCTTCTTTCTTCCTCACCGTCACAGCATTGCGAAGATGTATACTTAACTGACGTATGTAGACAAAGGCATTTTCATAAGCATTATCTGTATCTAAAGCATATATCTCAACTAAACTATGCTTCATGAAGTTAATGATAGGCCATGATGTGAGAGCAGTAAATTTAGTGTTATTTACATAAGCAAAATACATGTGCTTTGACACGTAATGTAAGTAATCTTTGTCCAAAACTTTGGTCATGCGATAAATGACCACCAGAGCACGAACTCGAACACGTTCTTCTTTAGAAGACCACAGAGATATCATCTTTCTCAAAAGCATCCTTGAAAATTTAGGGGATTTGACATAGTACCGTACCAGCTGCACTATGTGTTTCAACAGAAGGGTTAAATTCAGTGGTTCTGTCATTGTTGACAATATTTTCAGCATGTCTCCTAAGTACCCCTTCACATATGTGGCCAATTTTTTCCAGGCCTTTGACTTTGATACATCAAAAACGGTATCTTCTTTTTCAGCCTTGGGTACTTTGAGTACGCCATTTAAAGCAGGTGCTAACTCTACTAAGCAAAGCTTGATAAGGTCGTTAAAAATATCGCTATTAGCTACTTTAGTCGAATCTTCCCCTTGGATCTGCTCTACCACAGTATTCAGTGCCAGCATTAGATCTTTACATACCTGAACACTGGGAGAAGACTGAATTCTTTTGGTCAGATCTTCGACATACTCTGGCGAAAGTATCTGAGGTTCATCATCTTCTACTTCTTCGTATTCCTCGTCCTCAACCTGTTCTGTATCGCTAGGTCCATCGTCCGCACCGTCGTCTTCGTCTTCCGAGGCACGAAACTTCAATAGTTTCTGATCGTTGGTCTTAAGAAATTCGTAGAAGTCCGGGTCCTTATCTTTCAGTCTCCTCAGAGCGGCAGCATGAGACGCAACGTCTTCGACTTCAGAATCTGAACTAGACATTTTTCAAACAGTAAATGTACAATAACCGATATAATTGATCTTAATGTTACTGTAAACACCACAGGTAAACACTAACACACGTGCAAAACATGAACAAATAACCACGTTGAACTTCTTTCCTCAAACAACCCAGAAATGTTGTTGCCACACTTCAGAGCCTCAGACAGAAAATTTCGTTTGGGTGACATCGCAGAATTCCGCAAGAGGTCGCTTGCTTAGACAACTTTCGGGTCAAATCACAGATATCATATACAAGAAGCTAGATTGGACACCCAGCCCATGAGGCGTGAGAAGGTAGGCGCCATTTTCAGCGGGTCATGACGATTCATTTAAGCAAGGTTACTTTGCATTAAGTCAAAGGAATACGACTTTTGGCACTGTGATTTTCTATTTATGTTGATATTCAAAGCAGTCAGTGCCCATTTAGCAGCGGAAGTTTTAAAATGTAAGTAAAAAACAGTAATATTCCTTAGTGCTAACTAGAATGCCAAGGGTATTGCAAAATATTGAATTATTTCAGATTCGACCAGGGCTTAAATTCAAGAGAAGACATTCCGGCACCTGCGATATAAAAAAATATCACGCTGGCTTTAATTTGCTGAGATATATGATTTTGACGTTTCTTGTAAATGAATGCTTACATTTAATGCGTCATTTCGTTGCTATATTGCCCAAATAAATAATTTGAAATGTTAAAAACTGAAATTTCCTTAGTGCATAACAAAACGAAATATCAAAATTTTTGGTAAAATACAAAACTTTTTGAGCAAACATAATAAATAAATCAGAATGACAGAGGTAAATAGCAACAAGGAAAAATATTCACATTATTTCATCTTTTCTACGTAAAGCATGTGGAAGCCTTTTTTTTTCGGGTTCAAATGAATAGTTTGCTGGATTCAATAGCTACTTATTGATTTTAAATAAATTATTTGCTTTCCCATTATTTTAAATCGTTGCCGCATTACCTTCTTAAAAATGTTTTCCAATCATTTTCTATATTTGCATACAATACCAGCTTTAAATTTTAATATTTATATATATACTGTATGTATTGTTTTCAGCCTTAGGCAAGAGGCAAATAAGTAACTGCAATTATATTTTCGTCTCTCTGCGTAAGATTTTTATCTGAGGAAGCTTTCACCATGATTTGTACAATAATTAAGTTCAAACTACCCTGTGTAACGTGCCATGCTCCGACATCTTGACCCGCTCAATGTGGCTCCATGCTTCTCACAGAGCAAGCCCATGCTCAACAGAGCAGACAGCCATACTAGTCCCTTATACGATATCTGTGGGTCAAATTAACTAAGGTGACCACAGATATCATATAAGGAACTAGATTGGCTGCCCGCTATTTGTGTAACACTCTTACGACGTGGCATCAACGAGCCACCTTGAGCGGGTCAGTTAGAGAGAGTATTCTGCGATGTCTATGTGTGTTACGAGATATCAAAAATGGTGAAAGCTTGTTCTGCACTAAATTGCAGTGCCCGAGACAATGAAAACAGCAAACAAAGTGGGATTTCATTTCACAGGTGAGTGCTTGTAGCTAATTTTACGAATTTAAAGATTTCTGTCCAATATTAAGTTGACCCAATGGTAGTATGTAAGATTCATCTGAGTGGAATATACCACCTGTTAATTTGTAATAGCGTTAAAGTCTAGTTAATTAATATTAATTACAGTTTGTAATGAATATTGCAATAGTTCGAACAAAATATTGACAGTTATTTTATTAAATGCAAGGCATGCCACTTCACACAAGTAAAACATCTTTCCATCACAATGAATGCTCAATAAAATTTGCCCATAAAAGTGGTCTTTCAACCCATATGCTTCTTCACACAGGTGAAAAACTTCAGGATTTGATGGATGCTCAAAACAATTTGCTCAGAAAGGTCATCTTTCATGGTATATGCTTCTTCACCCAAGTGAAAAGCATCACCAATGTGCTCTATGCTCTAAGCAGCTCACTTTTTGGTGAGTTGTGCTGTTCTGATAAAACCTATGTGCTCACTATGGGAAAAATTCATTGGTGAAAGTTTTTGCTGGTAGCTGGGGATGCTAATGTCTAGTTGATAAGTATAACAACATGGTGTAGTGGGTTATGGAGCTGAAACTGTTGATAATGATTCTGTTCATGTTACATCAAAGGCTTTCGCTGTTGAAGTCTTAGGAAATCAGAAAATGCCATTAGCATATTTTTCGATTGACAAAATTACAGGGAAAATGTCAAGCTGTTTGGTGAAAGAAACATTGGATCTAATTGAATGTGGCACACAAGTTTCTTGGGCTTATTTGTGATGGATGTGCATACAACCAACAAATGTTCTCATTAAATAAAATTAATCACTTTTATGAGTTGAGTAACCACACCTTGTGTGATCCAAATTTTCACTAATGAGCAGATCTTTTTAGAACTCCTTATTTTTTAACATATGTTGAAAAACAAATGCAAAAATTGCTGGACGAATTCTCTGTCTATTAAGAATCAGGAATATGAATAACACCACCACACTTTTGATCCTTCGTAATGATAAAATTTGGCAAATATGCTTGCATATTAAAAATGACATCATGAATTTTTGGACTAATTCTGTTTTTAAAAAATTGTGGATTCTTATATCGATGAACGTCGGAAATTGTTTTCCGTGACTTATTGAATTAATCTCTCCCCTCGAAAATACGTTGCTTAGTATCTCAAATTCATTGTTTATGTAAAAAGATGAACTGCAAGACTTCCCATGAATCAGTGACTTTTTTTTTAATCGTAGGTATCGAAACCCCGTTTGCCGCCCCGATGGCGCAATGGTCTAAGCGATGGCCTCTGATCATTCGTCCGAACGGAGTCTGGGTTCGAATCCCGGTGAGGCATGGATGTTGTGTTTGTCTTACGGCACTGGCTCTCTCCCTTCCCTCCCTGGAACCAGTGACCCTAAATTAGGGACGGGCGACTGCTTATAGCCCATTGAGTTGCTCACGGTTGTCGTTAAACCTCCAATCAAAAAAAAAATGAAACCCCGTTTCCGTGGTATTTTAAGTTGTGGCCTAATATCCGATTTCTGCAATACTTTGCAATCGTCTTAAAGCTATCACTTGTACAGTACTAATAAATATCGATTTTTCTCAATATAATTATTCGTATTTTCTCCCCGAAATGTGTACTAGATACCTATCATCTAACCTGAGCCAGCGCAAGCACCATACGAAACACGTATTTCGTCGAGCTACGGGAAGCAGCGTTCACCCGCTCGACATGGCTCCTACGCTGTCACGTCTCACTGGCCGGATGTCCAATCTAGTCCTTTATATGATATCTGTGAAGGTGACCCATGTAGGACATGCACGGCGCAAGTGCTACGCGAAATTACGTCCTATTTTTGCTTTAAAAAATGTTAATTATCGAGATGTCGTGGGAAAGTAGTTAAAATCAAATTTTCGTATTTATTCGCTTTTGTTGGCAAATTTCGCATTTATTCGCATCTATTTCGTAAATACGAAAATTACATATCCCTATTTATAGCCCTTAGAGTTGCTCGCGGTGGTCGTTAAACTCGGAAAGAAGAAAAAACAGTCAAAATTTCTTTTCACAAGAAGCATGTTTTACAATTAGTACAACGAAAATTACTTTTAAGAACATTTTTCATTAGAAATCTAACGAGCTAATGAGGAAGTGTAACTTCGGAGATATTTGAGGATAACATAAAACTTTGAGAACAATTTGCGTCCCTAAAGGCATCAGACGTTTCTGGGTACAGCACGGTGTATGATAAGTCAGGTGGCCGCCCCGGTGGCGCAGTGGTCTATGCGATGGCCTCTGATCATTCGTCCTAAAGAGGTCCGGGTTGGAATCCCGGTGAGGCATGGATGTTGTGTTTGTCTTACGGCACTGGCTCTCTCCCTTCCCTGGAACCAGTGGTCCTAAATTAGGGACGGGTGACTGCTTATAGCCCATTGAGTTGCTCACGGTGGTCGTTAAACCTCAAATCAAAAAAAAATAATAATAAGTCAGGTGATACGACTCTGCGTGCTGTCAACAGTTTTATAAACGGACTGCTAATGTCACAGCTCGCCAGGGGGCGATCAGGAGTTGTGGGCCGATCGTTCACGCTAACCATCGTAGGATTATATCGTGTTTATGAATTCATCAGTGCAAAATCGGTATTTATCGTGAGTATTTTTTGTTTATTACTTTGTGTAATCATATTGTATGGAGTTCCAGAAAATGTAAAGTTTTTATCATCATCATCATCATTGTCAACCATTATCAATCCACTGCTGGACGAAGGTCTCCCCAAGTTTCCTCCACAACGGTCTGTCTTGTGCCAGTCTCCTCCATGTCACCCCTGCATACTTTCGAATTTCATCCACCCATCTCCCATGTGGTCTTCTTCTGGGTCTTTTCCTGTCCCTTGGAATCCAATCTAAAATTTCGGCTGTCCATCGATGATCTGTCCTTCTGGCAGTATGTCCAGCCCATTGCCATTTCAGGGATTTAACTCTGATCATGATGTCTTCCACTCTTGTCATTTTTCGGATCCACGAGTTCCTCTTCTTATCTCTCCTGGTTACAATAAGCATGCACCTCTCCATGCTTGTTTGAGTTGTCTGCAGCCTTTGTATGTCTCTTTTAGTTAAGGTCCACGTCTCTGCACCATACGTAAGCACTGGAAGGATGCATTGATCAAACACTTTCCTTTTAAGACATAATGGCATATTGCTCTTGAAAATTATGCTGTTTCTTCCAAAAGCTCTCCAGGCAAGTTTTGTACGCCGATTAATTTCTTCATCAATGTGACCCTCACTTGATATCTGCTGTCCAAGATAAACGTACGTGTCCGTTATCTCCAGCTTTTCTCCATCAATCGATAAATCTTCATTTCTTGTAAAAGCATTGAACATCACTTTTGTCTTCTGAAAGTTCATTTTTTAATCCCACTTCTTTACTCTTGTCAGCAAGTTCCTGGATCATACTCTGCAGCTCTGATGGGGTAGTTGCAAAAATGACTACGTCATCAGCAAAACGAAGGTGGGTTAGATAATCTCCATTAATCTTTATCCCCTTGTTTTCCCAGCTCAGCGACTGAAAAACACCCTCCAATGTGGCATTAAAGAGCTTCGGAGATATGGTGTCACCTTGTCTCACTCCCTTTCCAATTTTTACGTGTGTTGTATTTTCAAACAGCCTAATCTTTGCACTTGCATTTTCATAGATGTTATTAATAATATTAATGTATGCATCTTCAATACAGCAGGTTTTCAGAGCCATTGTAACTGCTGATGGTTTCACCGAATCAAAGGCTTTTTCATAATCAATAAAAGCCATGCACAATGGAAGTTCATATTCCCTCGCTCTTTCAATTAGTTCTCTCAGCACGTGGATATGATCTATTGTGCTGTAGCCACTCCTGAATCCAGCCTGTTCTCTCGGTTGAGCCATGTCCAGTGTTACCTTCAAGCGGTGTGAAAGAACTTTAGTGAAGATTTTATAAACTACTGATAGGAGGCTGATAGGTCTGTAGTTTCCAAGATCCTCAATGTCACCTTTCTTATGTAGCAGGATCATTGTAGCGGTGTTCCAATCCTCAGGAATCTTTCCTTCATTAAGGCATCGAGTGAAAATTTGGGCGAGTACTGTTTCGATTTCTCCACTTGCTTCTTGTATGATGTCTACAGTAATTCCATCTTCTCCTGGAGCTTTTCCCCGCTTCATGTTCTTGATTGCATGTGCAACTTCTGCTGGAAGGACTGGAGGAACTCTGGTACAGGTATCTTTGATGTCTGGAGTGCATGTATCATCCCTTTCATATAATTTGGAGTAGAAATCTTTCACTCTTGTCAAAATTTCGCCTCTATTTCTTGTTACAGAACCATCTTCTTTTCTCAGTGCCATAATCTGTTTTCTTCCCTTACTGAGATGTCCCTTTGCTATCTTTAGGCTTTGGTTGTTTTCAATTGCTTTCCTCACTAGTTCACAGTTGAATTTTCTTACGTCTTCAGTGATACTTTTCTTACTGTCTTGCATAGCTCTATATATTCCACTTTGGAAGTCACATCTTCTTTAGTTGTCCTCATCTCTCTTCTTTTTTGCATCAACATTTTCGTTTTTCCTGATAATTTATTTACATGCAACTTTTTCTTAGACCCAGCTAATTTTGTTGCTGTTTCCATAAGAGCTTTGGTTACTTTTCTGTTAACTTCAGAGATGTCCACTTCTTCTGATGTTAGGCCTTCTAAAGCAGCGAACCTGTTCTTCAGTTCCAACTTGAAGGTATTATGGTGTTTTTTAAGGTTGGTTATGTCAATAGATTTTGTTTGTCTTATGAGCTTGCCACGTTCAAGTTTAGTGTTGAGGTGCATCTTACATCTCACCAATCTATGGTCACTACCTGTGTTGAACTTGTTTAGCACACTGCAGTCTTCTATGACGAATTTTTTTGTTACACATAATAAAATCAATTTCACTTGTCGTCCCATTTGGATGTCTCCATGTCCATTTCCTGTGTGGCTTTTTCTTGAAGAAGGAGTTCAAGATGAAAAACCCTTCTGCCTCTGCAAACTCAACGAGAGTATTTCCACGCTGGTTTCTGTTACCGTGACCGAATTTACCTACTGAAGTTTCATTCTGTTGCCGTTGCCCTATTTTTGCATTGAAATCTCCCATAATTATTTTCAAGTGCTGCTTACCTTTATTATTTAGATGGCAAATTTCCTCATAAAATTCTTCAATTTCTTCTTCAGGATGACTTGTGGTGGGTGCATAAGTTTGAATAATCTGAGCCTGGTATCTTTTCGAGAGTTGGATAACAAGTCGTGCAGCTCTGTCAGAGGAACTTTCAATTTCTACAACTTTATCCTTCAGTTTCTTGTTTATTATAAATCCAACACCACTAGTTCTGCCAGTATCTGTCCCACGATAGTAGAAGAGATGTCCACTTTTCAGTTCGATGAGATCTTCCCCTTTTCTCCTTACCTCACTTAGCCCCACGATGTCCCACTGGATCCTAGTTTTTATACAGAAGGTAAAGTATGTTAACTCTGTTTTTACTTAACGGGTGATAAATTTATAGTGTAGCTAAATGTCGGACTAGAATCTGTTCAGTTCTGTTTCAGGTATGTGCGAAAGTGTTTCGTACCGAACTATAGGTTATCGGACAGGTTATGCAGCATATAAAGAACTTGTATCAACTTTTACTGACCCAACTGTAACATAATAAAGAATTACTAGGGACGTTGGGGGTTGTCGCAAGGAGGTATGTATGGCAACGGCGGAGTTGTTATGAGGCGGACAAATGATTGTTGTTACGAAATAAAAGTTTATGCTCTCGAATGAAGTCCGTTACTGCTTAAAAGTAAGTTCGTGTCTCTTATTAAAGCTTAATATGTAACACCAACAGAGTTGGAAAAATGGCGGCAAGCATTAGGATGTGATGCATTTTTCCACAGCTTACAATGTGGAAAAAATTTACGTTAAGAGCATTAACCGTTGTTTAAATGTAGGATCACAAATTTTATCCCTTGATATCAAATATGTTCATCGTACTATGTATATGCACGCAGGTCGGGGAAATCTCTGCCGAGGAAAAGAAGCCATTTTGCCACGATGCACTTTCTCTGCCATTATCGCCAGCACAGATGGAGAAAACGTCTTATTCATTAGTATGATTAGGTACAAAAATAAAACAAATATGTAAGATATATTGTTTATTACTAAATGAAAACATCAATAGTGAATGATTTCTCGAGCTGAAGATTAATCAAAATTATTTTTTGCGAAAATTTCGGTAAGTTTTCAAAATCAGCAGTTTCCGTTACCAATGCTCCAATGTCTTACGTAAAAACGAATATTCCATGTTAAAATTGCTCCTCCGAATGTACAGCACCATCTCATTTTACAAGAAGTACAATTTTTTTGACGATAAAGGGTCTATTTTCTATTGCCTTAGTAAAAAACTCAGCATCGTCTGCTCAGAAATCTTCACGTTAGAATACTCACTCTATGACCCCCAAAAATACAGTATATATAACGCATATTTGACGAATTCCATGTGAGAGGCACAAAAGTGCATGTTTGCGAAGCGTACCAAGTTATTGTTTTTTTTAATTCCGAGCAAAACAGCTTCGTGAAATACGAATGTTTCTGCCACTTCCTCCCGTAAGAAAGCATAGGTTGTATCAAAACATCGGTCCACACGCTCGTCGCGCCATCTAGTGACAAGTGACATTAACGGGTGATTTCTGTTTCCAGAGTCGTATCACCTGACTATCATACACCGTGGGGGACAGTAAACTAAATTCGAGGACTGTCCCCAAGAACTGGGGACTTCTGGTCAGCTTATCTTACATACCTGTCGAATATGCTGCGAAACAGCAGAAAGTTAAGACGCAGAATAACATGACTATCTCTTTCATAGCTCATGAAACATAAAATTTAGACACAGAATAAAGGTTTGCACTAAATTTTACCAGAAATTAATCTGTTTCTCTTCGCTACGGAAATGTAGTCTCCCTTCCCTGGAACCAGTGGCCCTAAATTAGGGTCGGGCGACTGCTTATAGCCCATTGAGGTGCTCACGCGGTGAGGGCCTGATTTCTGCACGTGCACAGGGCCTCAGAATTTGGAGGAACCTCCAAACTACTTTAATAATAATATAAATTTGCAGAACCAAAATATATGTTTCGTTATAGCACGAAATTACTATATGGTTTGGTTTCAAAATTTCGGATGAGATTTTGGAAAGCAAATTATTACTATTTCATATAATAAAGCTCAAGCGTTGTGCTGCGCTGTGATCGGCCAGTGTAACATCTTAATCTGACCCTTATTTGTAATAATCAAAAATGCAATGGGAACAGCCTGAATTCGGAGCAATATGGTATAGTATACATGAAAAGCATTTCAGAAAACATGTATAATTTACTAAAAATATTTTTATTATTAATATTATAATCTTGTAAAAACAAAAATTGTGAATCAATATTCATAATTATGTAGGGTTTATTTTTACATAAATAAAAATGCAAACAAAGTTTAATTGACACTACTTTATTTAAAGACTGTTGTAATAATCTACATGGAGTGTTGCAATAATTCTTACAAATGTGAATGGTCAGCTGTAAGACTTTGTGAGGAATTGCTTCTTACAGCTTAAACTACCATGGGTCCATCGTTTCCATTAAATTTATGGTAAATTAGGTGTTTTAAATTATATCTCTGGGAGGATTTGTTTCCGTAAATGATACTATATAAAACAAAAAGAGAATTCCAGAGTAATGAATGGGTGCGAGGAAGTACAAGCGGTGTGAATGATCATGTATTACATGCCACAATGGCTGTAAAGTTGACGAGCATGTGGAATGTGTTTTACTGTTTCTACTGCTAGAAAAACTGCTTGCAAGAAAAATATTTACCAGCAAATATTCCTTTCGACTGTTTGACGAAAATTTTAATCAAGGGGATCCCAGACATAAGACGTGCACAGGGCCTCAACTGGCCGTCGGGCCCTGCACGGTGGTCGTTAAACCTCCAATAAAAAAAATGTAGTCGAGTTTTTTTTACACACGGAATTGTTACTTCTTTAATCTTCTTTTCACATTTAGACCACGAAATGTCAAGCATTTTGAATTTTTTTATTGACGTTATGCTTGAAATTTACTTGGAAAGTCACAAAAACTTCCAGGATGCAACCTGTATATAGTATATGACTTTTACTGAAGTTAATATAAGTATGAAGCAGCAGAAAAACGCTTAAGAATTAATAGCCAAAGTCTGCAAGGGCACTTGCATGAAAATACACTAATTACGACATTGCGTAACACTGAGATTACGATGCGGATTTTTTTAAGCATCGTGGTTCGTTTCAAACTCAGACTAATAAAGAACGATGGATTTTTCAGATATCATTATATAGATTTTGTTGTACGCAAATGCATTAGGTTGGTGCGAATGAAATGTCTAGCAAAGGACCAGAACACGTGAACGGCGAGAACGGAGAAGTAGGACAAATTACCTAGGCAAAACAATCCTCCTCAGCATCGACACCTAGTTGCCATCTTTCCGGCAAGGCCATGATCCCAGAACGATAAGTCTTGTGGCTGGGACCCGAAGTAATCATCAACTGCACTTTGAACCTCGTTGTCTGTCGTGAACTGTTTCCCGGAGAGGAAGTGATCCAGGCGACGAAACAGATGATAGTCTGTCGGAGACAAGTCCGGCTAATAGGTAGGAAGAGGTAGTGCTTCACAGCCGAAGGTACTTAGTGTCAGCATCGTTAGTTGTGCGACATGAGGACGAGCGTTGTCCTGGAGCAGAAGAACACCATGTCTGTTGACCAAAGCCAGTTATTTCGGCAGAAATTTTCGGTGCATCTGGTGCAATTCAGCACAATAACGTTCTGCAGTGATGGTTTGGCCTCTTGCCAAGAAACTAAAATGAAATATCTCGGCTGTGGAACACCATACAAAACGCATCATCTTGTTGGTGTGTAGGAGTGGCTTTCGATGCCGTCCAGTGTGCTTTGCTTAACCATTGTGCAGATCATTTCCGATTATCATAAACAACCTTCTCGTCGTAAGTTACTATTCAGAGCAGTAGATGTCCCTGTTTATTCCTGGCAAGAAGCGACGTGCAGACTTCCAAACGAGTAGTCTTGTTGGCAGTTGTCAACTCATGCGGCAGCCACATGTCCATCTTTTTTACCTTACCCAGCGCAGCCAGAAGCCAAACAACTGTCGTGTGGTGGACACCTACCTCTGCCGCTATCTCACGACACGTTTCTCGGGGGTCCGCTTCAAACACACGTGACAGAACATCGTCAGAAACATCAATGGGTCAGTGACCACGTGCTTCGTTTTGTAGGTCCGGATCTCCGATTCGAAACTTCACAAACCATCGACGAATGATTCGCTCGTTGGCTGTATTCTTCCCAAACGCTTTGTTTTCGAGTGGCAATTTTTGCTGTATGGCGCAGTTTAAATTCAGACAGGAAGATGACTCTCAAATCCGACGTATGCATTTTTCTTTTGCAAGTCACGTTACGTCCAAACAAACAACGCCTGCACCTTGTTCTTCACACACGTGCTAGATATTTATAGTAACTCTGTGACGTAATATCCGCAACACCTGTGGGTGGTTCTATTCCGCTGTGGTGGGGGTCTGTCTCCACTGCTCGTTCGCGCCGGACATTTCATTCGCACCAACCCGACGGAGAACGCATGTTGTGAAAAGAGAGAACGTAACAGAAAGGAAATACGGAAATGAAAAAAAGTGTAGTTTAAAGCAAATTCAAACACGGTTCTTGGGGTTTTTATAGGCCTACAGGGGATATTTTCCGTCAAAAAAAGAGGAAACGCAACCAAGCTTACTGTTCCATGAGCGGTTGTGGAAAATGAACTGTGAACATACCCTTATAGGGTCAGCTGGAGCCCCAGCTGACTGGGGGATGTCGTCGCCATGACCCTAGCTGACTGGGGGATGTCGTCGCCATGAGCCTAGCTGACTGGGGGATGTCGTCGCCATGATCCTAGCTGACCATGTAACTGTTTTTGTTTTTTTTTTCTTTACTACTTGGCGCTCTTTGGTCAACCCTGGCTATTGCGACATTAACTCCAATAAAACAAAGAAACAACGTGAACAAAAACGATAAGTTTAAAACCATTCTTGAACCTTACGTTATTCTTCTCCCTCAAAACCTCTTGGCTTTATTTGGTCACTAAATTAATCATACCACCGAGGTATCACATACTTCCAGGCATTCAGGTCCTTTTGTTAAGAATAGTTTTTTTCAATTTTTTTTAATTAATTCATATTTTTATTTGATTTATTTACAATAAATATTTATATTGATTGTTTTATTGTGGATCTATTGAAAATCAGAAAAAATGCACCAATACCGAGAATTTCACTTCATTTTGATACATATCACATGCTTCTACTTAACCTTCGCTGTTTCAAGGTCCGGGGTTAATGTCGCATAATTGTTGTCTCATTTCCCGTCTTATTTACGCCAATGAGCCATTTCATTATAACTACCTATCTAATAAACTGTAGGACCCCCTTTAACCCACAAAATAGCGGCCACTCGGCGAGGCATCAATTCAGTGAGGTGGCGGTAGGTGTCGTGGAGTATCTCGTACTATAATGTCAACAGCAGGTCCTTCAGTTCCCGTACATTTTGGGATGGTGGTGATTTAGCGCGAACCCGCTTTTCCAAGTCGAACAACAAATGTTTGATTGGGTTCATGTCAGGTGAATTTGGAAGCCAGGGCATTAACAGAAACTCACCAGCATGTTAATCAAATCACTACTTGACGATTCTGGCAGTGTGACATGGCGCATTATCCTGTTGGTAATAAACATCACCAACAAAGAACACAGTTGCCATGAATAGGTGAACTTGGTCCGCAACGATGTTCCGATACCTGACAGCTTTCAGGGATTGCACTATTCGGATAATGGGGCCTAAGTGTCCCAAGAAAGCATCGTCCACAATATAACACCACCGCCGCCCGTCTGTTTCCGCCCAACAGTGCACATCCAGGTGCCATAGCCTCCGTTGGTGATCGGCGTATCCGCGCTCGGCCGTCTACGTGATGTACCAGGAATCTTGATTCGTCAGACCAGGCCACTTTCTTCCTATCATCCACGGTCCAATCTCGATGATCTTGGGCCCATTTCATGCGTTGCTGGCGATGACGTGCACTGAGCATGGGGACTGGGCTGGGTCTTCTGGTACGCAGGCTCATGCGCAGAAGGCTGCGATGAACTGTGTGCTGTGACACATTGCCCTGATCACCACTGTTGTAGCTGTGGATGATTTGTCGCACTGTGGCCATGTGATCAATGTGAACAACGCGCGACAGTCTCCGCTCCTCTCTGGCATCAATTAGCTGCGGACGACACACGACACAAAATATATTTGAGGAAGGATTACAAGATCACTGGATAATAAAACGACGAATGAAACAAACTCAAGTTAACATTCTCGCGAAAAACAGAACGTCGTATGGCACAAATTGAAGTTCTCATTCTTGGGAAGAGAAATTTTGTTAACCATGCTGCTGACGATCGCAAATTATGAGATTCAATTACATGCATGTAACTTCCCTTTTACGTGTGCCAAAGTATAAGAAATAAAGACATTAAGATTGTCCCCAATAACTATTAAGAAAATTATGCGTAGTTGCTCGACATTTAGCAGGTTAATTTACGTTTTTCAAAGACATCAAAATGTCAGGAACAGTGATTTCTTTTGCAACATCGTAAGCGCTCAGGGATGTTCTGATGACCCCCGCAACACTCTTACTCCGGTGGGGAAAGGGGTCACGGCTAATGGGGCCTCTAACCTCAATGGAAAAAATTTACAAACCTTTTTGCGGCTGCTTTGAATGAAATATTAAAAATAAAAGGAATTTTTGGTATTAAAGTAAAATATTTGGAAATCATTTTCGCGGTTTTAGTTTATAAAAACTGGATGGCAGAAAAGCGGCTATTAGAAACTACTGAATACCCTTTTTAACAGGTACATAAATAATACTTCTCTGTGTACAGGGTGTCTACAAATGATTGGAGCGGTTTCGTGATTTTTTTGTGGCTGTAATGATAGCGATATGCTGCTCGAGTTGGATGTTACCAGACATGCATTGCTCAAAGTCTACTTTGGTCGCCGCTAGCGGCCGCGAGAGGGCAGTACTTGTCTTATAGTCGGTAAGATAGGTTCAAACATTGAGAAAGCGTTTGCTGTCCTCGAATTCTGTGACAACAGTGCAACGACACTTTCGAACGAAATTTGGGAAAACTCCACCCAGCGCCAACTCCATTTGGTGATGGTATGAACAGTTTAAAGCGACAGGATGCTTATGTAAAGGTAAACCAACGGGTCGTCTATGAGTGCCTGAAGAAACCGTGGAACTCGCGCGGTCAAGTTTTGCGCGTAACCCACAGAAGTCGACGCGCACGTCGAGTAGAGAACTGGATATTCCACGATCGACCGTTTGGAAGATCTTACGCAAACGATTGAAGCAGAAGCAGTATCTCTTGCAATTGCTACGCCCGATGACAAAGTGAGTCGCTTTGAGTTTTGTTTGCGATTTCAAAGTTTTATGGAAGAAGACGATGCTTTTTCTGATAAACTTCTCTTCAGTAATGAAGCAACATTTTTTGTTAGTGGCAAAGTGAATATGCACAATGTGCGAATCTGGGGCACAACAAACTTCCACGCCGTCGCGGAGCACATTCGGGATTCTCCAAAGATCAATGTTTTCTGTGCGGTCTGAAAATTTAAAGTTTACGGTCCCTTTTTCTTCTGCGAAAAGACCGTTACTGGACATGCGTATCTTGACATTTTGAAACACCGGCGCATGCAGCAGTTGGAGACCGACAGTGTGGACTTCATCTACCAAGAGGATGGCGCTCAGCCCCCTTTTCCGTCGCGATGTTCGTGAATTCTTGAACGTTAGATTACGAAAGCGATAGATCAGTCGTGCTGGGAATGATGATCACCAACTGCTGATATGGCATCCACGCTCCCCCGACTTAAGGCCCTGCGATTTTTTCATGTGGTGTTATGTGAAAGACCCGGAGTTTGCGTCGCCTTTAGCAGCCGATCTACCAGAACAGCGGGCTCGCATAATCAACGCCTTTGCTTACATTGATAGAGACATGCTAACTCGCGTGTGGGAGGAACTTGATTACAGAGTTGATGTTTGCAGAATAACTTAAGGGGTGCATATCGAGCACCTGTAATAAGCCACCATAAAACTTTGTGCGTTGTTATATGTGATTGTGAAGTTTCGTGATCATATGTCAAATAATATACCTACAATAAAATCGTGAAACTGCTACAGTCATTTGCAGACACCCTGTATTTTGACAAGAGAATGTTTTTTTCTTTTTTTTTTTTGAATGGAGGTTTAACGACCACCGTGAGCAACTCAATGGCCTATAAGCAATCGCCTGTCTGTAATTTAGGGCCAATGGTTCCAGGGAAGGGAGAGAGCTAGTGCAGTAGGACAAGCACAACATCCATGTCTCACTGGGATTCGAACCCGGACCTCTTTCGGACTAATGATCAGAAGCCATTGCTTAGACGTGCCACCATGGAGGCTGACAAGAGAATGCGAAAGAAATATCACTTCAGTGAATGAATGTTTTATGCCAATGATGTATCGCAGCTGTTGGCACATAATTGCGTATGCTTCAGAATATAATGAACTCAAACGTGTCTTCGCGATGATTAAGAAACATTTCCCTCTGTCAACTTTTTTTCGCAAGAGTCAAGAGATTTTTTTTTGCTGTGGGAAAAACATTATAGCATTATGTTACATGTGTTTTATATATATTCAAGAGTAAGTAATTTAAGTGGTTTTACTTTTCATGTGCCATAATTCTTAATTTTTTGCTTATTTACACCGAGTGATCACCGAATTATGACCACCACTATCAAAAGTGGATCTGGCTCGTTGACCACGTGATTTCCGAAAGGGCACGATTAGTCGACCAATGTAGCACATATAAGGTGTGAGTGGAGCAGTAGGTAGTAAAATTCGGAGCGTAATGGATAAACGGAAGGAATTATCGGTCTTTGAGAAAATACAGATTGTGGGAGCTCAGAGAGCGGGTATCTCGATTTCCCAAACGGCTGAACTGGAGGATTGGTCGCCAGCCGCCTTTGTTAAAGTGTATCAGGACTGTCGTGAAAATGGCCAAACAACGAACCGGAAGCAAAACTGCACACTGCATAGGACAGCAAAAGGTTGATGTGAGAGTTGAGCTCCGGCGAATCGTATAGGTCAACAGACGCGGCACTGTTCAACAGTGGACTACCCAATACAACAGAGGTCAACTCGGAACAGTGTCTGTCATGACCATGCGTCGCACGTATGGGCTAAAAAAGCTGACGACCCGACGACATCCCTTCCTAACCAACCACGGTTCATCGTTGCAAAAGACTCGCCTGGTGCAAAGATCATGCAAGTTGGATGTCGAATGACTGGAAAAAAGTGTGCTGGTCTGACATGTCGCGTTTTTACTTCATTGCGTGGATGGTCGTGTACGTATTTGGCGCAAATAAAACGAGGCACTCGATCCATTCTGCATGGTCTCCATAGTGCAAGCCGGTGAAGGTGGTTGTATGGTGTGGGGCATGTATACCTGACAGGAGCTTGGACCCCTGGTGCATGTGGAACAACGTATGACTGGTGACCACAATTGTGAATTGCTTGTTGAGTTATTACACCCAGCAATGTTGCACGTTTTCCCGAATGGCGTCGATGTGTTTACAGATGACAAAGTGCCGAGCCGCAGCTCCAATGTTGTGCATGAATGGTTTGAGAAACACAGTTCAGACTTCCAGCATATCGATTGGCCTGCGAATTCCGCCTATATCAACCCATTGAGCACTATGGAACTGCATATCAGTCTTCTGGATACACCAATCACCGCCATACCTGCATTGAAGGCCGCATTACACACAGAGAATAAGCCTCTTATGCCGGTGGCTCGCTGCTTCACCCACCGATTTTTCACATTCCCTCTCTAGTAAGGGCTAGGTGAGTGAATTCGATTGCTTTGTTGTCTTCCTTTTGAGTGCAATTGATCTATCACATAAGTATCAGAGATTGGGATGAGTGCAACTGACCCATGCCAGAACCGGTATTTCCTCTGAGAGGTGAGGCGGCGGTTTAAGCAAATCTTAGTGTCTATTAACCTTGCTTGACACGTACTAAGCAATCTACATGGCGCAGCGATAAACATTCCCTTGTGTAACGGTTTCTATGTCGTACAGTGCATGTCACATACTATAATAGACGCTTTTCCGAAAAAAAGTTTCAGATCGTATTTTCAGAGCAGGGAATAACTGTCTTAATTGGCAAGTGGTTTGATGCGTAGGATTCTGGCTATTCGTTCGAACTGAGCCGATGTTCAAGTCCCGGATGCGTATTTCACAAGTGAATGTGCGGAATTGCGATTAGAGCCATTTCCGACACGTGATTGGTTCAGAGCTACTTTGGAGATTCCGAGTAGGCGGGGCCTACGAGGAGAGTCATGTGAGTGAGACATGTAAGCTTTGCGCACACGCCATATGCCATTTTAATGTTCGGGTGTTTTCATTGCGACAATTGTTAACCCCAGTTGTTTTACCCGTAAAGTCGGAATACGACAGGAGGTAAATAGTGAGTGTAATTTATTGGTAGGTTAACTTTTGAGTTTTTATATCAACACGACTTCACGGACTTGTGACTTATCTTTGATTAATCGCAGAAAGCCATGCTTCAATCTATATAATTCTCACAGCGCCGATAGATGTCAGCACGTCAGCGCGCACTGCTGTAGAACAGGATTAGTAATGATGTGTTTTGTATGGAGAACCATGAGCTTACTATTTTATCAGACACAATATATGGCAAACAACATTCTGGAGTATTTATTCCAACGGAAGTGTCTTATTTCACCAGAACACTGTCTTGAGGTCGTACTCAGTGTTGCATTCAGAGAGTTTTTTCCGGAGGTTCAATCACAAATTTTGAGGGAGCTCAAACTTGTTATTATTTGTTATTTATTTATACGTTAATACATATTATATTATTTATATATAACAAATTTTCTGAAATCTACACATGCAAGTGATTTAAAATGTAAAAAAGTTATACCTTATTCAGTAATGCACCACGGATTTCACCATGATGCGGTGGTGTAAAATATTAAGGATGCTGTGCTGGAGAAAATTCTCTCCCCCCCCCCCTAAACATTAGGAGTGGCAAAAATATTTTAGTCTTACAACAAGCGTTTTTCTGATTATTAAGGACCACTTGGTTTCAGCCCCTTTAGATTATTTAGGTTAGCACATAGTAGTAAAAAAACCCAACCAATTAATCGTTTCCTGGATTTTCTTTTTGTCACAGAGCGTAAGCAACATACCGCCGGGAAAAAAAATATGGGAATCGTTTTTAATTTGCTATCGTTAAAAATTGGGTAGCGCAAATATTTTGTTGTATTGGAAGCCCTAACGTCACGTTAGCTACATTGAGGCTTACTTAACCATATACATGGGAAGTCGGCATCCAGAAAACTGAAATAAAGCTGAATGCCAGCTTCCAAAATATGATGATGTACTGCAGTGCAAGTAGCATACCGTTGGTGATTACAAATCCACAGTAAACTTAACTATGAAATACAAAGGCTCTAAAAAATTTACCGAATTGTGAAACAATGCTGGTTTTCTTGCTTGCCCCTCTTGCATATGTGTTCAAGATGAACTGGTCTTCTTCTATCCTCCTGATTTTTATCCGGAGAAAGTATTGAGTAATTTTGGTAGGACATAATAGATTTTTATCATGGACAATTGTTCCATTTATAAAGAAATTTACAAAAGCATTTTCATCTAGAGCAACAAATTTTTCTATAGAGTATATATATTTTCATAACTACTTTGATTTCAGAGCTACATTAAAAAAAAAGTTATTTAAAGTGTTACCACTTTGTATGAAGTCATTTATGGCTTTAATTAACAACGGAAATTCCGTTTTTTTCAGCGAGGTATTGTATACATTATGGGCTGCAGTGACTCGTCGGATTTAGAAAACGTAAATATACATGCCGATGGCAATTTTAGTTTTAGTGTATAAAACAAGGCAATTAATTTAATACTTAAAATAATCTCAATGCTACTGAGATATGAAATCCATGTGAATGATTTTTTTTATTATAACTTTTTCCTCCGTTTTCTTAAATTTTTAAAATTAATTTCTCCAAATTTTCATCTATAAACAAAAAATTAGACTAAATATCCAGACTCGTCCACGGATTTTCGGGGAGGGCAAAGACCCCCCCCCCCGAAAAGATGCCTGAATACATCACTGGTCGTACTTAGTGCCATTAGGTAGTTCTTTGCTAAAAAAAAAAATACTCTGTTTGATTTTATTTTCTAGCTAGACCTCCTCACATTCATGAGGAAAAAAACTTGATCTTCAAAATATTTCGTTGTGGAGACATACTTTTCATTGTTAAAGGTCCTTTTAACGGTAATAGAAAGGACCTTTTCGTGATGGGTAGTTTACGTGCTGCCATCTATTGGCCGATACGCAGTATGGTATTCAACTAGTTAGTTATTAAAGTCGTCCTCAATTTTAATATTAAGATAGATTTCGACTTGTATTCATCTGAGAAACTGCAGATATTCCTTATGATATCGTGCACAAAATTACTTTACCGTATTATCTCGCGTACGGAGGATCTCAAATTTTGAAGTACTTGGCAGATTTTGGCAAATATTTATGTTCATGTAGATTTTACCTGACGCTGGTGATGTTATGTCCTAGTAAAAAAAGTTTTTTTTTACAGATTCATACCGTGCGTAGTATTATTTATTGTGTATATCGACCTGGAAACCATGGATACGAACCTTCTTGGCCTTAAATAAGGTACTAATTTTCCGTAATTAATCTCTGCGAATCCGAATTTTTACATACGGTTATCCAAGTTCCCTAAACTCTTAGATGGCTGAATTCTGACCAGTGGCTTTATATTAAGGGCGGAAGACTGCCTATGAACATTAAATTTGGTCATAGTAGTACCCAGGCTGCAGAGCCTTGCAATTTAACGTAAGCCCAACACTTAAAGACGGTGGCTCAGTGTTGGGCTTTAGTTAAATTGCAAGGCTGCGCTACCTAGGTAGTAACCTCCCTCCCCTCTAAAAAAAAAAAAAAAAAAAAAAAAAAAAGCAGGAGATAACCAGAAAAAAAGACCATGCATTGTGTGACACCCCCTAGCAGGAAAACCTGCTGATGTTGTTATTCGCATTACAGAACATCAAAAAGTACCGAAATTATTCTTAGTAAAAATCAAGGCATAACGCCCCTTGATTTTAGCAGAGAGCCAATAATTTTAAACTTATCTTCATAGATTTTCTTTAACATTACAACATAGAAAGATATTCTACGCAAAACGGATTTTTCAAGTCGAAGTTTTAAAAGCAGAGACATGGAGGAGAACGTAATGTAACTTTATGTCTCCTAAAGAGAACTGCATACTCTAGAGGGAAAAAAATGCGTGAAAAATGTTCTTTACTGTCGAGCGGGGTATGACACAAGCGAAGTTTTTTTTTGTCTTTATGTAGAGGATTTTAGGAAGGGAGTGTCTATCCTCAGGTCTTGAACAACCCTTAGAAATAGAAAGCTAGGAGATTTGAGCTAGAGTGTCTGATAGGAAAGTGACACGGAAGCGAGGTAGAAAGGGGGAGGAAGACGCCCTTATTTATTACCGGGGGCCCGTACCCGGGGTCCGACGGCTTAACGTGCCCATCCGACGCACGGCGGGTATTTAGTGGTTCGAACTTTCGTACCTGCCCAGGATCGAACCTGAGGTCATCCCTATGGCAGGCACGAACGCTGACCACTAGGCCACCCGCGGTCCGAGACAAACGAAGGATTTCTTAAAACGGATTTATAAGAGATTCTATTGCAAATAGAGATATCCGCTAACGCTGCCTAGTGGCAGAACTATGCATTACACAAAATCGGAAACATCTGCAAAATATTCGTCATTGTGGAAGCTTTACGACAGGAGCAGTTTTTCAAATAATACGGTTACAGAGGTACTACAGACTACAACAAAACAGAAAATACAGATACGCTTCTAGTGAGAATATCGTGCGTTGTCTAACTTAAATGATGTGTGTAACTTCAGTGAATGAAATACGGGATTACGCCATTGTATACAATACAAATTTTGAAGTTGTGAATCCGTTTATTGGTGTAAATATGACATGAATGGTAAGTCAGATAATATCCGAAAACTTGAAAATTTCGACGTTCTGGAGCGGGAATCGAACTCGCTTCCCGCTCCAGAACGTCGAAATTTTTAAGTTTTCGGATATTATCTGACTTACCATTCATGTCATATTTACACCAATAAACGGATTCACAACTTCAAAATTTGTACTGTGTGTAACTTCACCATATTAAATGGCATCTACAGTGGCGTTCCGGAAAAACTCCCCTACCCCAACAAAAAAAAAAAAAAAAAATTTCGAGGCTCTTTTGCGAAAATCTATTAGCCTCAAATCACCCATGGAAAGAAAAAAATTATGCCTTCTATACATATGCATATCGTGCAATACATATATGCTCAACTGAGGATTCCTTGCAGAAAGAGCTTGATTTTCTTCAACGAATTGCAGTAAACAGAGGATATACTACTCCGTTATAGACAAAGCTGTCCACAAATTTAGGAAACCGAAGCCTGTCCACTCACTCACGCCGATAGACCACCAAATACGGCAGAATTGGGCGGTTATTCCATTTGCCCCACAGATTTGCTTCCAAATTTCAAAAATTCTCAAGAGTCTTAATTTCAAAGTTATTTCCAAACCGATAAACGAGATAAATTTTTTCGGATCAAAAGACTACGTCGAAGACATAAATTCCTGGGGAATGTATCAGATACGTTGTGAATGTGGACTTTCATATATACGATAGACCCGCAGGGCTTTAAGTTTCCGTGTGAAGGAACACAAGACCTATAGCCGCCCCGGTGGCGCAGTGGTCTAAGCGATGGCCTCTGATCATTCGTCGTAAAAGAGGTCCGGGTTCGAATCCCTTGAGGCATGGATGTTGTGTTTGTCTTATGGTACTAGCTGTCTCCCTTCCCTGGAACCAGTGACCCTGAATCAGGGACGGGCGACTGCTTATAGACCATTCAGTTGCTCACGGTGGTCGTTAAACCTCCAATAAACAAAACAAGTTAGTAAAATCATGCAATGCATTGATTATGATACGCTTTCCAATATACTAGAAATCATTACTCAAGTTATGAGGAAAATGGCTGTGGAATAAATCTCACCCCTGTGCCCTGACCTTTGATCCATTTGGATGATATTCAACAGAACTGGTTCAGTATACCTCCGAAATAACATGATAAAGTTTTGTCGCAATCGAAGCAATTTTACGTGTTATGATGCATAAAGGCTATGAAATAGATCCCGCTTCGTGTCCTAACCTTTGACCCCATTTCGCCCATTTTCAACAGGATTCGTCCCCAGGCAGGTCCCTACAACATACCAACATTTCATCCAAATCGAAACATTTTTACGTAAGTTATGACTCATAATGGCGATGGAAGCGATTCCGCTCCTATGTCCTAACCTTTGACCCCCATTTCGCCAATTTTCAACAGGGTTTGTCCCCAGGTGTTCTTCTACCACATACTAAAATTTCACCGAGATCGAACCTTTTCTACGTTAATTATGACGCATAAGAGCAGTGGAATGGATCCCGCTCTTATGTCTTGACCTTTGACCCCATTTCGTTCACTTTCAATAGGGTTCCTTCCCACGTGTTCCCCTACCACATACTGAAATTTCACCGAAATCGAACGATTTTTACGCAAGTTATCGTGCGGACGAACATGCGCACACAACGCGTGACGTAATGAGGCAGATGGGAATCGCGACCATCTGCTAGCAAGGTATGACGTCATAAAACTTTCATAGGATCCACAAACAACGCGTGACGTAATGAGATAGATGGCATGACCGCGCGCCAACATCTAATGGGGCGACGCAATGACACCACACTACAAACTTGGTAATTCGGGGTGGTTATTTAACCGACTAAACAAATTTTCTTAAAGTCGAGATCAAGCTAAATCGATTTCTAGTACCAGAAAACGCTAGGTTTGCGACTTTCATCAAAATCCTTAGAGCCGTTTTCAAAATAAAATTTACATCATACAAGAATTGCTCCTTTAAGATGAACGTCAAGTAATTTTGCTTCCTGTACTTCGAATGGAAAAATTTCTGTACACATTTTCTTCCCAATTAATGTGTTCCCAAGGATGAAAATTTGAACATCGATTAGCATATCTTCATTTTATAACTTGGAATACTTAATATTTTCTAAAACATAACCATAATTATGCAATCCAACATTTGTTTGTCTACTGACGTCATCAAAGTACAGGTCGCGCCATCCTTTTTCTAGTTTCAACACCACCAAAGGAAAAGTTATTGATTTTTAATATAATTATGGTTATGTTTTAGAAAATATTAAGTATTCCAAGTTATAATAAAGTTATTTTAATCGATGTTCAAATTTTCATCCTTGGGAACACATTAATTGTGAAGGAAATGTGTACAAAAGTTTTTCCATTGGAAGTATAGGAAGAAAATTACTTGACGTCCATCTTAATACACGTAATATGGGATAAGAGCGATGGAATGGATCGCAATCCTATATCCTGACCTTTGACCCCATTTCGTCCACATCCAATAGGGTTCGTCCCCAGGTGGTCCCCTACCACATACTGAAATTTCATCGAAATCGAACCATTTTTACGCACGTTATGACGCATAAGGGCAACGGAATGCATACCGCTCTTATGTCCAGACCTTTTACCCCACTTCATCTATATTAAATAAGATTCGTCCCCAGCCGGTCCCCTACCACATAGCGAACTTTCATTAAAATCGAACCATATTTACGCAAGTTATGACGCATAAGGGCAATGGAAGGATCCCGCTCCTACGTCTTGACCTTTGACCCCAGTTGTCCCATTTTCCATAGGGTTCGTCCCCAGGTGGTCCCCTACCACATACTAAAATTTCATCGAAATCGAACCATTTTTACGCACGTTATGACGCATAAGGGCAACGGAATGCATACCGCTCTTATGTTCAGACCTTTTACCCCACTTCATCTATATTAAATAAGATTCGTCCCCAGCCGGTCCCCTACCACATAGCGAACTTTCATTAAAATCGAACCATATTTACGCAAGTTATGACGCATAAGGGCAATGGAAGGATCCCGCTCCTACGTCTTGACCTTTGACCCCAGTTGTCCCATTTTCCATAGGGTTCGTCCCCAGGTGGTCCCCTACCACATACTAAAATTTCATCGAAATCGAACCATTTTTACGCACGTTATGACGCATAAGGGCAACGGAATGCATACCGCTCTTATGTTCAGACCTTTTACCCCACTTCATCTATATTAAATAAGATTCGTCCCCAGCCGGTCCCCTACCACATAGCGAACTTTCATTAAAATCGAACCATATTTACGCAAGTTATGACGCATAAGGGCAATGGAAGGATCCCGCTCCTACGTCTTGACCTTTGACCCCAGTTGTCCCATTTTCAATAGGGTTCGTCCCCAGGTGGTCCCCTACCACATACTAAAATTTCATCGAAATCGAACCATTTTTACGCCAGTTATGGTGCGGAGGGACGGACGGACAAAGCTGGAGCATATACGCTTCTTCAACCTACGGTTGGAAAGCGTAAAAAACACAAGACCTACGTACGAAACTGTGAACTGAAGAAGACTTCTATAGCCCGCCCAGCATTGTCACGAAAATTACTATACAGTTTTGTTTGGAAACGCTACGCTGATTGATAAACCTGATAAAACTATCAAGCTTAATGTATTAGAAGCTTTTCACATATACCGGAATTCTTAACGGCTTGTCAACGACATGACGTCGACTCTATTTCTTTTGAGCGCGTGGAAACAACTCACCAAAAACCGGGACCGGCAGAACTTTGATGATGTCACAATGATTTCAAAGTTTGCGCTCCATTCGTCCGGATGATGCTGAGCCAAACGCTCTGCGAAACTATATATAGTCGATGTATAATAAACTTTTGATTGTGGTAAACGTTGGTATTTTTTTTTTTTTATCTCAACACCACAAGTTTTTTAGTCATAAATTATATATATTGTTAAATGGAGTTAGGAATAAAAAATTACCCTGTATTTGAAGGAGAAAGTGTGAGCAAAATTGTGTTCGTGGTAAAAGATATCGGAATGTGATTTCTTTATCGTTTTTTTAGAAACGATATGGAATAAAAAATATTTTAAAGTAAATAACATCTGCATTTACGCCTCGGCCTTACAGTGGTTGAGTGGTCAGAGGCACAGGTTTCTTACTAACGTTCTAAGCCAGGCCCAGGCTATCCCTGAATGATGGTGCGCTGGCCCTGTTATACCTTTCCAGAAACAGCACCCCTAAATGAGGGCTGGGCGATTGTTTTCATAACCCTTGCAGGTGATCGTTAAAGCAGACACACACACACACAAGAGAAAAAAAGGAAGAAAAGAAAGTACGCCTCCGTGCGGTTAGATTATGTTCCGAATACTCAGACTTCTCAGCGCAGAGATGTGCTGCGCATCGGCGGACATCGCGATGTTACTAGCAGGAACTTCTTTTTCTTTTTTTCCTGAAGACATACTAACAATTATTTTTAAACTTTGTTTATTTGCATGCTTAAAAGAGTATAGTTGGTACAGTACGATGCTCAGTTTTATAAACTCAAGTTCAACGGCTCACAAATTAAAATTCATATTCAAAAAAATGTAACACTGTAAAAAAAAATCTGAAATTCACGGGCAACTTTCCGTGATTTCTTTCGTGAATTAACGAAGCATATTTCTGATACATTTCCCGTGAAATGACTGAAAGAAACCTGAATTTCACGGAGTTTTCGTACTACGGGAAAATTTTGAATTTTCAGAAACCATTCCGCAATTTCTTTAGTATATTGACGGAAAATCTCCGTTCTCACTTTTTCGGTATCCGTACGACGAGAAATTGCCGATAATAAGAGCGATTCGTGAGAATACTTGAGGTTTGATTAACTTTTAAATATCAATCGTCTGTCGAATTTTGAAGTTGAGATCGGATATTGTGGATAGCATATCTCATGGATTTTGTTTATTGTGGCACAGGATAATTCTTCTCCCTCCCCTATTTGGTGCACCTGTAAGAAGCCGAGTACTTATTGTGCGGATGATTGTACGATGTCTGTGTATCAGTATTTGGACAACTTAAGACTAAAAGCTATTATAGCTGTCAAGAGTAAATTTTATATTTAATTTGTGTGTGTGTGTGTGTGTTTGTGTGTGTGAAATAATACTATAAAAAGTACATTTCACCTTTTTTAAAGATAACTGAAAGTCATTTCAGTTTAAAAAAATCAAGTTGCAAAGCATTTTGTTGCCTCGAAAAATCACGATGAAAAATGCTTAATTTGTGAAAAGTACTCATACAGAAAAAAATACTACAAACCTATTCAGAAAAATAATAAACTCCAACAGAAAAATAAAATGACTAAATCACTCGCATTAATGACGAAAAACAGTTTCATCGTCGCGGAATTCATGTTACTATGTACGTGAAGCTCACCTCGAACCGTATAGCTCAGTGGTTAAAGGCGCGCGTTGTCTGCTGCGCCAGCTCAAACGTCGGGCGTTTGATCCTAACGGGTTATCTGGGGTAAAGACTGATGAGTACAGGGTCGTCGATTTTACGGAATTTCAGTTTAAATACGGAAAAGCCTGAAATTGACTTTTCTGAAATACACCGAATTTCTGTCTACGGGAAATCTGTGAAAATACGGGTTAAAATAAACGGGCACTTTTAAAAACGGAAATTTCTGAAAAAGACTAATATCAACCGGCAACTTTGCTGCACGTTATTTTCAGAAATTTTCCGTGAATTCATACCACTCATTTTTTACAGTGAAAAAAGAAAAGCAATGACGCGCGTTAGTTTTGAAATTACTAAAATTTACGAATACCAACAAATTACTCGTGGAAAAGTTTCAAAATTTTTACTGAGATCTGAATACTTTTACTGATGTGTATTCATGGACAGTTAGTTTTCTGAATAATCTCTTAGTATGAGAACGACTGTAGACATTGGTTCTACGTAGGAGTAACATTAACATTTCTTTTCTGCTTCTTTTTCTTCCCTGAGTCCAGCCACCTTTAACATAAGAAAGGCATCTCCCATTCCTTTCGGATGTTCATGATGTGAATGACTTTTGAAAATATAGCAGTAATAAATAAATAAATAAAATTGTCCGAAAGCATAAAGCAAATGCTGCTGTTCATTTTCATCTCCGACGAGTCAAGCATTTAGTGATATAAGAATATTTCCTTCAATACTATACATTTATCGAAACAAGCATGCATGCTTTTTTGTTGAAAATTCAACAATTGATTACAGCATGGTGACCATCAGTCGTGAGTTGCACGCGAAAAAGGTTTTGAATTCACTTATCTGAAAACGTGGTCTGTTTTTGCATTCAAGGTCCATTCCTCCATGAGTTGCAAAACTATAAATACGCTCATAAACGCATTTCACTGCGTGCGGTTTTTACAATAGGGAAGTTTTCCTGTACCCAGTAATATTTTTGTCATTTAATATGGAAATTCCTTTCACCTCTAGGAATTCTATTTCGTTGCACCACAGTAATGTTTTTTCAGTTCGACCACGGATACAGTATTCCCACAAACCCTCTTATTTCCTTTGGGTGAGGATCATGGGATTTATATATCTGTGGAAAAGTTTTGTCGCCATGTCGGCAGCGATATTTTTAACCGTTGTTGTCGCAAGGACATTTTTGCATATTTGCCGGTACTTCCATCGTTCAAATCGTTTTTTAAAGTATCTTCCCACACTTTATGCATCTCCACTAATGGCTTACATTGTAGCTCTAACATACGCTTACAGGAATAGGAAGAATATGCCACCATCATTATGTAAGTATTATACTCTCAGCTTATATTTCGAATGGTTATTACTAGCGGGTCATCAAATTCCATTATTTCTCGAGTGTGGTGTAGAGTTCTCAAAATGAAATGAATTAACAAAATCTTGGGTTTAGTCGTAGAAGTTTAGAATTACAATAATGTTTGACATTATAGAGGCTTTGCTCAAACAGGAATAGATATTAGCAAACAACGATTTTCATGATTCCTTTTTATCACGTTCAAATACGAAACACAATTACTGTTTGTATATTGCATTACTGCAAATCCTCACAACGAAATCGCTGCGACGTACGTTTTATTTTGCTCCTGCAGACAAAAACGATATACCTAGAACCCTATTAAATCCTCTATTGCAGACTCCCGATAGTGGATTCAAGTTTTCCGACTTTTAAAACTTTCCGTAAAAGGAAGTTAGACGGAATGAAGATTTCTTTCGTAATTTTTTTCTCGTGATGTTCTCTCTCTCTCTCTCTCTCTCTCTCTCTCTCTCTCTCTCCGGTGTTGTTAAATACCGTTTTATTACATAAACGTTTGTGTTGTTTGAAAATGGAGAGAACTGACTTTGAGAAAGGAAAAATTGTCGGGTGTTATATTAGTGGGTTGCCCATAAGAGAAACCGAGAGACATTTAAACATACCCAAATAAACTGTTTTGGATGTACTGAATAAGTGGAAGACACATGGCGTGTCTGAAGCAGCAAAACGTACTGCCAGACCAAAGAAAATCAGTGATAGAGGACGTTGAAGCCTCAGGAGAGCCGTTACAGCTAATCGACGGAGTACTACTGCAAAAGACCTCAGTGTACAGGCGAGTAACAATGCTGAAACCTCGTTACGTACACGTACCATTCTCAGAGAACTTCATTCCATGGGTTACCGTGGTCGTGCGGCTTCTCACAAGCCTTTCATCTCCACTCAGAATGCTACTCGGGGTATAGTATGGTGTACAGAACATTTATCGTGGACCGTAGATCAATGGAAACGGGTCCTATGGACTGATGAATCCAGATACACGATCCATCAGTCTGATGGCCGTGTGTGGGCATGGCAGCATGCAGTCGGGGAACGCTATTTACCACAGTGTAATGTTCCTACAATCAAGTTTGGAGCTGGCAGTGTACTCGTGTGGGGGTGTTTTTCGTGGTACGGTCCCGGCCCATTGGTTATCGTGGACAAACCTGTTAACCATCACGTCTACCTCGATATTCTGGACAATTATGTCCTAGCAACTCTGTGGCAATACTATGGAACCGAGCCTTGTTGGTACCAGCAAGATAATGCACCGAGCCATAAAGCAAGGACTGTTACGGCGTGTTTTGACGACACTTCCGTATCGTATGTGGACTGGCCAGCACAGAGCCCTGATCTTAATCCCATGGAACACCTATGGGATGCATTAGAGCGCCACATAAGAAGTTTGGAACGAAGGCCTACTTCTAAGCAACAGTTAGCGGCAGCATTATGTACTGAATGGAAGCGCATACGTATCGCAGTGTTCCAAAACCTTGTCGAAATCATATCGCGAAGTGTCAGTGCGTGCATTAACGCCAAAGGTGGACAGACACCGTACTAATGTATGTATGTCAATAAATGATATTTTGTGTTTCCCTTCTAGGTGTCAGGGGACTTTTATCAATATAGTGTATATATGTGTGTGTGTTTGTAGTGAATAGAAAAAAGTATTTTTACGTTTGAAAGCAAAGTAGGAGTTTGCTCATAGGTTGACTAATGCTCGAAATTAATGTGAAAATTGAGTAACACAAAAGAAAATTAACATTTTTTTTGCCTGACATTAGTATTTGAAGAGTTACTTGGTGACAAAACGCATTTTATTTTATTTTGAAAAGCAAATCATATCAGTGAAATTGCTCAGTCATGTGTTTTTGAGGCCTAAATCCTAGAGCCTGTGATACTTACCCAATGTCAAAATTCACTTTAGGACTTTAAATTCATCTTTTTTGGTAATTTTGGGTATGTTGTGAGAAAGAAAATTGAGGCTAATCAAAGCCAAGGTTGCTGAGCTAAATGTGAGCTCGGTTAATTATTTTTTTTTTTTTTTTTACCTTCAAATAAATACAGCCGAAGCCAGCTTTTCCAACTTGATTTATGAGTCAGTAGTCAGTTCATAGGAAACATACTTTATTTGGCAGGGTTTTTCATAGGAAGCGTTTGGTGGGTATTTTGGTGGTCATTTCGTCAGTGTTCTTCTGCCAATTTGATCCCGTGCCAAATTTTACTGTCTGGTGTTGTTTGAATATTTTCCTTAAATTAATTTGGGGCCAAAGCTTATCAGTTTCGAAACTTCAGTATTCAGCACTTATAATTTTTGTTTTTCATAACAAACGGGGTTTTCCGTGAAAAGACAACACAACACACACCCAATTTTTTTTATATAACAGATGTGAGAGGTGAACGTCGGCTTCGAAGATGCGTGAGGGCTGATCGGAAACTTCCACTGGAGCAACTCACTCGCCGAATGAACCAGGGGGCTACCGGAAGTGTGTCTAAAACGACAGATCAGCGAACCTTGCTGCGTATGGGGCTTTGATGCAGGCGGTTGGACACTGCACCTATGCTAACGAAGGTGCATCGGCAGAAAAGGCTTACATTTGCACGGCAGTATCGGAATTGGACCTCCGCTGATTGGGAAAGGATTGCCTTCGCCGATGAGTCATTATTTCCGCTTCATCGAACTGATGAACTTTGGCGTATTAGGCGGGAAACATCGTAGAAAAAACTCTTCAACCATTGCTGGAAGAACAAGCTGGTGGGGGCAACGTTATGGTTTGGGGAATGTTTTAGTGGCATTCTCTGGGTCCACTCAAACCTGTGGAAGGCACTATGAACCGAATTAGTTATGAATCCATCCATACAAACCACGTACACCCATACATGCTGATTGTCTTCCCTGGGGTGGATGGGATCTTCCAGCACGACAATGCTGCGTGTCACACAGCTAGAAATGTCCGAGAGTGGTTGTAAGAGCCCGATTAAAACTTCAAAGTATTTCTCTGGCCCCCTAATTCCACAGACTTAAAGCCAATTGAGCATCTATGGGACCATTTCGATCGTGTTGTTCGCTTTATGGATCCTCCACCACGCACCCTCCAGCAGCTGTCAGATGCACTGCAGTCAGCATGGCTCCATATACCTGCGGACACCTCCCAGCATCTTATTGATTGAGTTACTCCCAGCCCGTCTAGCTGCTATCCGCGCTTCACACTGCGGTTACTCTGAATATTAGCTGGTGGTCACAATAATGTGACTCGACCGTGTATAATCGTCACAAGATTGTCGTCTCTGATTTGAAGTAAAACAGTTTGAAATGTGCAAAATGTAGCGAAGGGGTATACCAAGCGGCCCGTGTTGCGTGCGTTTATTAATTTCTGAATTGCACAAACTTCTTTCTTATTCTGCGCCTCTCAATTGTTTTCGAAAGACTGAACAAATCTTTCTTCCAGCAGTTCATTCTTTTATACATCAGGAGTTGAATTTTCAAATAAAAATTTAAACTGTAATATCATTTTGCTTTCATTACAAACCATAGTATATGTGCAGTGGCACTTTTATTAACTTCTTTTCTCATAAAAACGAGTCTGACTTTTATCCTAAATATGCAGCTGCAAAGGCAATCAATAGAGACATAGCAAGTCGAGCGATTCTGTTGACTGAAATGTTTTGTTGTTTGCTTCAAGGTCGTCTTATTACCTTAATTCCCGCGGTCTGAAAAACAAGCGGCTTTCAATGCGGTGTTTCTAGAAGCAGCTCAGGTACGTGCTGTAATACGATTTACCGCCCATCGTTTCCTCATTGTAGAAAGGTATCGGTAAAAACTGTGTTTCGCTCGAAAGGAACATGTAAGTCATAAAAGCTGTCTACGTACGATTAAAAAATTATCCCTGCTAAAATTATCTTTTACTTGTGAATAAAGTTTAAAAAACTTTATTCACAAGTAAAAGCAAGTTAAAAGCGAGATCTTTCGGGATCCCTAGATCCCATCTTCAGGCTTAAGGCCATAAAGAACAACAAGTGGTCCACTTATATACAATCAGGTTTGACCCATAATGCAACGCAGTACGCGTTGACATCGGTCAACATAGCAAATCAAACACGATCAAAAGTTCAAAGATATGAAAGGTTATACAATATTGTCCGTAGTGGTGCCGGGCATATCGATGGGGATTAGTTTTTTCCATATGTGAGGAATGAATGACGGAAGTTCTGAGTTACAGCTTAAAGGCCCATATGAATGGATATATAGGCTCTCGGAGAGGAAAACATTTCCCCTTGTTACTTTAGAGTTCAAAACCACGGCGTTCTTCCAGTCAGGTATTTTTCACTCTTGGTCCACAGTTTCAGTTAGTGCTGTGTTGGTGGAGCCTGACCTCAAGTAATATTGGTGTTCCGATAATCGTACTTTTAAGGTCCTGAGTGTCGAACCTATATAATATTTCACATCCTCTGGATTATTAGGGTTGACTAAAGGTATGCGGTATACACCGGGTCTAGATAGATCGGGAATCACGTCACGATCAGTTCTGATAATAGAAAAGATGTTACGAGTCGAGACTCCAAAACCAAGTCCATTTTTCTTGCATGTTTTTCTAAGGATTGTCACAAGTGGTTGAGAAAATTCAGTCTTGCCTATATACCGTAAAGTTATTTTTGGGGTAGTTAGGGTAGTGGATCGAGTTCGTTGAACTATATTCATGAAGCGTCCGAAGTACGAATCCGGGTACCCAAAGGATCGGGCCAGAGTCCGAATGTACTTAAGTTCACTGTCCAGGGCCCCGGGTGACGACGAATGAGAATAAGCTCGTTTAATATGGAAGTAGAAGGAGGTAGATTTATGACAAATAGGGTTAAAGGACGAAAACGGAATCATACAGGGCACAGCTGTTGGTTTACGATACACAGAAAAACTGATAAAATTGGTATTCAAGTCTCGAGTGAGTAGTATGTCTAAATAGGGAGCTTGCCCCCAATTTCCAGTTCCAAAGTAAACTTAATCGTGGGGAACTGTGAGGAGAAGCATTCAGTAAATTCCTCTAGTAGAGACATTGAATGTGGCCAAAAGACTAACATGTCGTCTACATACCTGATCAGTAAAATAGGTTGAGCAGGAAAAATTGACATAACTAATTCCTGAAGAGACTGGAGGAAAATTTCCGCCAAAACCGGGGAAAGGGGGAGCCCATAGGTGCACCCTCCTTTTGAAGATAAATTTTGTCACCAAATTTGAAATAAGATCTCTTGGCTACCAATTGGAGGGCAGATTTAATGGCTTCAATCTCGTGGATGTTCATTCCATCATTACCACCAAATTACAGGCCAACTTAACTATATCCCCCCACGAGATTGAAGCCTCAGGATATCACGGTGTTGTTTTTCAAAATGAGGAAACATCCGTTTGAAGTGGATTTACTTTGTTATAATGTCTTTTTTTATTGGCACGTCATTTGTTGAACGCCATGATTACAGAATCAATTTGTCTGTTCGTCTGACATCTCCACATCTACACTCTTAATTTATGGCATTGTAACCACCTTTGTCTCTACGAGTGGAACCTTCACGTTGCAATTAGTGTCGCCGACCGGCTTGGAATATATGCTAAATGCACGCATCGAAGTCATAACTCCGTACAATGGGGAAAGGAAAGGACTTATTGGACTATTTTTATTTTCATTTCGAGATTCAACGGCCGTTATGAACAACTGTTAGGGTATCTTGTTAGTTAAGTCCTTCTCTTTCAGGAAGGATTTAACTAACATAATATGAGAAAGTTAATGTTTGACACTTTTCGGGATTAGATGTTGTAATAGAGCTAAGGCGTGTTTGTAGATGATCGTGCATACAAAGATAGGGAAATCTATATTCTGCATACCAGCATACTCTTATCTTAACCAAATGTTTATATTACAGATATTCCTGCCCCGGCGGTCGAGTGGTCTGAGGAGCTGGCCTCTAATTATTGGTTCTATCTGGACATCTGGTTCGAGTCTAGAAAGAGGCATGGGTGATGCGCGTAGCCAATGGCGCTGGATCTGTCACTTAGCTGAAACCAGTTGCGTGAAATTAGGGGCCGGCAGCAGACTGCTTATGGCTCTACGAGTTGCTAATGGTGGTAAAGAAAAAAAAAAACACTGTATGGACGAAACTATACAGTCTGATCATTCAGTAGGAGTTTTATGAATTATAAGAGTTCGAGAGTACAAAGTCAATGTGAACTCTTTTTTCTTCTTCACGACAGCTAAAATTAAGTTTTCGGCGGTGGACACTCCGTGGGGTTAAGGTTGGCTCAGTGGCGCAGTGGTCTAAGCAATGGCTTTTGGCTAGGGCAATAATTCTGTCGCGTCGCGACTTTCCGCGATTATGGCTAGGGCAATAATTCTGTCGCGCCGCGACTTTCCGCGGCTTATGGCTAGGGCAATAATTCTGTCGCGCCGCGACTTTCCGCGATTATGCCTAGGGCAATAATTCTGTCCCAGCGCGACTTTCCGCGATTATGGCTAGGGCAATAATTCTGTCGCGGCGCGACTTTCCGCGATTATGGCTAGGGCAATAATTCTGTCGCAGCGCGACTTTCCGCGGCTTATGGCTAGGGCAATAATTCTGGGTTATGGCTAGGGAAATAATTCTGTCGCGCCGCGACTTTCCGCGATTTTTTTCGCGAATTTTAGGGTTTTTTCTGTAATTTTGCGGATATCAAACATACATGCGAATTTCAGATTTTTTTATCTATTTTTGCCTAATTTCTATTATAATTTTTTATTACTGTTTTTTTTATAATGAAATAATTTTAATACTGCTTTCGTTAGAACTTACGCGAAAACTATACCGCAAAGTAATCCTACTCAAAAGTCCAAACAAGAGCTTTAAACCTTGAATTGCCTGAGTCGTATATTTCCGGACAGCTCACTTTATTTAAAAAACAGCGAATTTCCGAGGAGAAAATGTACACTGCTGGCCACCCAAAATGCAACACCAAGAAGGAAGCATCCGATTGGCCTGAAATTCGCAGCATGCGTCGCCCGCGAGACGACATGCAGACGATTAGCATTGCAGGGTATACGCAAATCATGTGCGCCTGGCACGCCACCGAGAAGAATTATAAGAAGGGTGCACAGAAGGCGGGGTGTAAGTAGCGGAAGCGTGTTGTGCTGCCGGACCTGTGCGTGGTAAGATTCCTGATGCCTCGTCGCAGAATATCGCAGTCATTCCAGCACGTTTCGGAGTTCGACAGAGGACGAATAGTGGCTTATCGCGACAGCGGTTTATCGTACCGAGACATCGGCACCCGTGTGGGACGACATCCAGCCACAGTGAGGCGAGTATGGATTCGGTGGGTGCAGGAGGGACGGACGGACCGAGGTGAGCGATTGCCGCAGCCGCGGCACACCAACGAACGAGAGGACCGGCATGTTGTGCGGCGGGCATTGACGGCTCGCACCGCCACATCACGAACGTTAGCACAGGAATTAGGGTGGATTGCGAAACAACCTGTGTTAGCACGTACCGTTCGACGTCATCTGCAGGAGCGGGAACTTGCCGCACGGCGCCCATTGCTCCGATTACCATTGATGTTACACCACCGGCTAGTGCGGCGGCAGTGGGCCGTTGAATGCCTCACCTATACTACGGAATGGCACGACATTATCTTCTCCGACGAATCCCACTTCTGCCTGCAACACCACGATGGTCGGATCCGCGTGTGGCGGCTCCGCTGCGAGAGACTGTATGACGCCTACATTATTCATCGCCATACCGGTCCGTCGCCTCGCGTTATGGTTTGGGGCGCAATTGGATATGACACCCGCCCCTCTCTGGTACGCACCGCTGGTGCACTCAACAGCCACCGCTACATCTCCGACGTTTTGGAGCCTGTAGTCCTCCCTTACTTGCAGGACCTGCCAGCGGCCACGTTTCAACAGGACAATGCGCGCCCGCACGTGGCACGCACCGTGCAACAATTCTTCACGGCCCATCAGGTGTCACTACTGCCGTGGGCCGCCTGTTCTCCCGATATGTCGCCCATCGAACACGTCTGGTCGCTGATCGGCAACCGAGTGGTCCGGCAAGCACCACCCGCGGCTACGCCTGATGAACTGTGGCAACGTGTGAAAGCAGCCTGGACCGACATTCCCCAAGCCCACATCCAAAGCCTCTTTCGTTCGAAGCCGCGGCGTGTAGCGGCCGTTATTGCCAGCCATGGGGGCCACACGAACTATTGATGTCTGCGTGTTCCGCAAGTCGCACGGGCCTGTAAGTTCAATCGTTTCATCTTTGTATCTGTTGTTATGTGTCCAGTAAATCTGGCTTTGCTATCTCGTGTCCTTCTTGGTGTTGCATTTTGGGTAGCCAGCAGTGTATAATGAAATGTCAGACATCGCCAACAGTCTTCTTAGCAAGAGCCAAGACTGCGATCACGTAGCTGCAAAAAAGAGCTCTCTGTCCATTTGTTATGAAAAAATTAAGCATTCTTTTTTTGCTGATAAAAAGCATCGATTTGGTCAGCCAGCAGCAAATTTCTTGAAAGCATGTAGATGCAAGGTGTTTAATACCGATCAATTTAATTCTTTGGACATTTTAAACGACGACGAAGATTTGTTTGTTTTCAGTCACTCTCCTATGTTCGAAGATGAGGACCAACTAAAATGTGAATTTCGTTCATATAAAGCGATTGTAAAAGATTTTCGTGTCAGCGAAGTTTTGCCAGACTTCTGGAATACAAAAAAAGGTCGTTTTCTTAAGCTACATAAGGTCGCCATCCGTTGTCTATCAGTACCCACAAACACTGTCAATGTTGAACGATCCTTTTCTAAATTTAACAAAAAAAGATGACACCGAATTTTCGGGTGTAATAAGCACGTCTTTTGAATTGGGTCTAGTTTTAATATCGTAGTAGCCGCCCTGGTGGCGCAGTGGTCTAAGCGATGGCCTCTGATCATTCGTTCAAAAGGAGTCCGGGTTCGAATCCCGGTGAGGCATGGATGTTGTGTTTGTCTTACGGCACTGGCTTTCTCCCTTCCCTGGAACCAGTAACCCTAAATTAGGGACGGGCGACTGCTTATAGCCCATTGAGTTGATCACGGTGGTTGTTAAACCTCCAAAAAAAAAAAAATTTTTTTCGTAGTATATTACACATAGAAACGGAAATTGTTCTTGTACAAATATATTAATAAATAGATTATTTGGCATGCTGTTAACCATGTATGATTTGTACTTGTTGCTGTGAAATATCTGTATCCTGTTTCTGTCTGCCTGTTTGTCATGTCTGTACCACCACGTGCAATAAATCATTTAAAAAAAAAACCTTCATTCAAAAAAAAAAAAAAAAAAAAGGTTGCCCTACCTCGAGAGAAAACAACAGTAGTGAAGAGCACTTCTACTAAACTACTCGATATCGGCTCTAATAAAAATTATCCACTGATCTCATCTCAGCTACCTTAAGGGCAACACACAAAAGACATATCGTGCGTGCAACCACCTTATAATCTTAGTTAAAACTGCATTAGTTACACTGAGTTTATATTACTCTGTTAGTTGCATTTCTTCAATATGACTAATACGTATTATTCACATGAATATTTAGAATCGTGTAGAACAACAGAGCATTATTTAAATAAAAATGTCGTATTCTTAGCATATGGCTACCAGGTAACATTCTTTCTTTCATTTACACTGAAGACCAACTGAATTAGAGATACCAGTAACATGTAGCACCACCTTTCGCCCTGATGACAGCTGCGATTCGTCTCGGCATGGACTCTACAAGACACCGGAAGCGTTGGAAAGCCATACGGATCAACGACCCCTGAACAAGCTCCCGCAGTTCACGAAGATTTGATGGAGGGGGGTCAGAGCCTCGAACATCTCTCTCGATGGCATCCCAGATGTGCTCGATGGGATTGAGGTCAGGTGACCTAGCTGGCTAAGGAAGCGAGGTCACATCGGTGGAGTGTTCATCCAACCACTCGGATACAATTCGGGAGCGATAGCTCGGTGCATTGTCTTGTGCAGGATGAGGTCCCCAGTGGGATGTTGAAGACGCACAAACGAGAGCAAACGGTCGTCCAGGATATCCCGGGAACGTTGCCCTGTGAGGGACGATGTCACACGTACCAGGGGTTCCATTTCAGTTCACGTAAACAGTCCCCAGACGAGAATGCCACGCCCACCAGCTTGAAGAGTACCCTGCTGGCAAGAAGGATACATCGCTTCATGTGGTTTGCGCCGTACTCGTATCCTGCCATCCACATGTACCAATGTGAATTTCGACTCATCAGTTCAGACAACATTTTCCCACCTGTCTAGGGTCCAATGGCGATGTTCCCGCGCCCATGCTAATCTTTGCACCCTGTGATGTGCGGTCAGCAGCGGTACCCTCGTGGGACGATGGCTTCTGTACCCCATAGCGAGGAGATGGTTCTGGATGGTGGCTGCTTACACGTTTTTGTGCAGCGCCGTTAAATTGCCGAGTGATTTCTTGCACTGTGGCCCGTCTATCCACTATTACAATGCGAGCTAGCCGACGATGACCCCGCTCATCCACACGCTGTTGTCCACGGCAGTTGGCCCTTGCAGGGATGGTTTTACCGGATTCGATGTACTCACGGTGCACCTGTGACACAGTGGCTCGTGAAAATCCCAGTGCCTACACGACTTCCTAGATGGAGTGACCCATTCGTCGGGCCCCGACAATTTGCCCACGATCAAATGCGCTTAGATCCTTCGTCTTACCTATACTGCGTCTGACTCTTACTGATTCCCGTCGCATCACTCCTTATATTGTCGGATCGTTGCATACGTCATGTCGTTTCCGTTTACAGGGCAGACCACAGCACGACATTTGCATAACGCCAGCTGTCTCTAATTCAATTGCTCTTCAGTGTAAAATTGCTCAATTTGTGCAATTTTAAAACAAATTGATAAAAGCAAATACTAACGAAAATTTAATAAAAATTATTAAATTAAATCAGATTACGGAGGGCTTTTGAAATTTTTTTGAGGGTTTTCTTCCTGGGTTGAGGTTTCCTAATACGTTCAGCGCCAAGTCACTTTTTTACGCTTTCCAACCGTAGGTTGAAGAAGCGTACACGCTCCAGCTTTGCCCGTCCGTCCGCCTGCCCGCACGATAACTTGCATAAAAATGGTTCGATTTCGATGAAATTTTAGTATGTGGTAGGGAAACACCTGGGGACGAACCCTATAGAAAATGGGACAAATGGGGTTAAAGGTCACGACGTAGGAGCGGGATCCATTCCACTGCCCTTATGCGCCATAACTTGCGTAAATATGGTTCGATTTCAATGAAATTTTGCTATGTGGTAGGGGACCGCCTGGGGACGAACCCTATTAAAAATGGGGGAATTGGGGTCAAAGGTCAGGACATAAGAACGGGATGCATTCCATTGCCCTTATGCGTCATAACGTGCGTAAAAATGGTTCGATTTCGATGAAATTTCAGTATGTGGTAGAGGACCACCTGGGGACGAACCCTATTGAAAATGGACAAAATGGGATCAAAGGTCAGGACATAGGATTGCGATCCATTCCATCGCCCTTATCCCATATTATTAAGGTGGACGTCAAGTAATTTTGCTTTCTATACTTCCAATGGAAAAACTTTTGTACACGTTTCCTTCACAATTAATGTGTTCACAAGGATGAAAATTTGAACATCGATTAAAATAACTACATATTATAACTTGGAATACTTAATATTTTCTAAAACATAGCCATAATTATATTAAAAATCAATAACTTTTCCTTTGGTGGTGTTGAAACCAGAAAAAGGATGGCGCGACCTGTACTTTGATGTCGTCAGTAGACAAACAAATGTTGGATTGCATAATTATGGTTATGTTTTAGAAAATATTAGGTATTCCAGGTTTTTTTTTTTTTTTTTTGATTGGAGGTTTAACGACCACCGTGAGCAACTCAATGGGCTATAAGCAGTCGCCCGTCCCTAATTTAGGGTCACTGGTTCCAGGGAAGGGAGAGAGCCAGTGCCGTAAGACAAACACAACATCCATGCCTCACCGGGATTCGAACCTGGTTCGGACGAATGATCAGAGGCCATCGCTTAGACTACTGCGCCACAGGGGCGGCTATTCCAGGTTATAAAATGAAGCTATTTTAATCGTTATTCAAATTTTCATCCTTGTGAACGCATTAATTGTCCAGAAAATAGATGGCGCGACCTGTATTTTCATGACGTCAGTAGACAAACAAATGTTGGATTGCATAATTATGGTTATGTTTTAGAAAATATTAAGTATTGCAAGTTATGAAATGTAGATATTTTAATCGATGTTCAAATTTTCATCCTTGGGAACGCATTAATTGGGAAGAAAATGTGTACAGAAATTTTTTCCATTCGAACTACAGGAAGGAAAATTACTTGACGGTCACCTTAAAGGAGCAATTCTTGTATGTACACTGACAGAAAAAAAAAATCTCAGCACCACGAAAAAATAGTTGTAGAGGAATGAAATAGCGGCAATACATTTGTATAGGTAACATATTTAATCGATTAAGGTTTCAAGATCACAGCTTATTGTAAGCGCGAGAAGAGCCATTTTAAATGTGAAATGCTGGTACATTAATAACCGGTGTAACCGCCAGAATGTTGAATGCAAGCACGCAAACGTTCATGCATTATGTCGTACAGGTGCTGGATGTCAATTTGTGGGATGGAGTTCCATGCCTGTTGCACTTGGTCGGTCAATACAGGGACGGTTAATGCTGGTTGGGGGTGACGCTGGAGTTGTCGTCCAATGATGTCCCATACGTGTTCGATTGGCGAAAGATCTGGTGATCTTGAAGGCGTTATCCTGTTGGAAAACACCCCCTGGAATGTTGTTAATGAAGGGCAGCACAACAGGTTGAATCACCAGACCGACGTACAACTGTGCCGTCAGAGTGCGTGGGATAACCACGAGAGTGCTCCTGCTGTCATAGGAAATTGCTCCCCAGACCATAACTCCAGGTGTAGGTCCAGTGTGTCTCGGCCGCAGACATGTTGGTTGCAGGCGCTCACCTGACCTCCTTTTAACCAACACACGGCCATCACTGGCACCCAGGCAGAACCGGCTTATATCTGAAAACACAACAGATCTCCACTCCGTCCTCCAATGAGCTCTAGCTTGACACCACTGACGTCGCAAACGGCAGTGGTTTGGAGTAAGTGGAATGCACGCTACAGGGCGTCTGGCTCGGAGCTGTCCTTCAAGTAACCGATTTGTAACAGTTCGTTGTGTCACTGTGGTGGCTACTGCAGCTCGAATTGCTGCCGCAGACGCGGTACGATGCGCCACGACCATACTCCGTACACGGCGGTCTTTCCTCTGAGTAGTGCCACGTGGCCGACCGGAACCCGGTCTTCTTGAGGCAGTACCTTCCCTTGACCACCGCTGCCAACAATCATGCACAGTGGCTACATTCCTGCCAAGTCGTTCTGCAATATTGCGGAAAGAAAATCCACCTTCTCGTAGCCCTATTACACGACCTCGTTCAAACTCTGTGAGCTGTTGATAATGGTTTCTTCGTCTTCTTAAAGGCATTCTTGACTAACATCAACACCCTACGTCGAATCTCAACGATAACTAACGCTCACGAACGTTACAGTGCGTATTTACAGCAAACCTGCTTTGCATGTTCCGAGGGGCGCTACTAGCGCCACACGTATGGGCCGAGCTCGAGATTTGCATAGACGTCATCTTACAGATGTACTCTCACCGCCTACCAACTGTCGTTTATCTAACACAACCCCTTCTTGGTGTTGGGATTTTTTTTCCGTCAGTGTATGTAAATTTTATTTTGAAACGGCTCTAAGGATTTTGATGAAAGTCGTTAACCTACCGTTTTCTAGTACTAGAAATCGATTTAACTTGATCTCGACTTTAGGAAAATTCATTTAGTGGGTTAAATAACCACCCCGAATTACCACATTTTTAGTGTAGTGTCATCGCGTCGTTCCATTAGATGTTGGCGCGCGGTCACGCCATCTGTCTCATTACGTCACGCGTTGTGTGTGGATCCTTCTAAAGTTTTATGACGTCACACTCTTGTGAGCAGATGGTCGCGATTCCCATCTGCCTCATTACGTCACGCGTTGTGTGCGTATGTTCGTCCGCACAATAACTCGCGTAAAAATCGTTCGATTTCGATGACATTTTAGTATGTGGTAGGGAAGCACCTGGGAAGGAATCCTATTGAAAGTGAACGAAATGGGGTCAAAGGTCAGGACATAGGAGCGGGATCCAGTCCACTGCTCTTATGCATCATAACTAACGTAAAAAAGGTTTGATTTCGATGAAATTTTAGTATGTGGAAGGGGACCTCCTGGGTACAAACCCTATTGAAAATGGACGAAATGGGGGTCAAAGGTCAGGACATAGGAGCGGAATCACTTCCATCGCCATTATGCGTCATAACTTACGTAAAAATGTTTCAATTTTGATGAAATGTTAGTATGTTGTAGGGACCTGCCTGGGGACAAATCCTATTGAAAATGGGCGAAATGGGTCAAAGGTAAGGACACAGAAGCGAGATCTATTTCATAGCCTTTATGCATCATAACACGTAAAATTGCTTCGATTGCGACAAAACGTTATCATGTTATTTCGGAGGTATACTGAACCAGTTATGTTGAATATCATCGAAATGAGATCAAAGGTCGGGACACAGGGGTGAGATTAATCCACAGCCATTTCCCTCATAACTTGAGTAATGATTTCTAGTATGTTGGAAACCGTATCATAATCAATGCATTGCATGATTTTACTAACTTGTTTATTTAGAACTACATCACGGGCACACACATATGGCTGTGTGATATGTAAATGAAAACAGAAAATAACTAATTATAAACATAAATATCAGATTTTGAAGATGTGAATCTGTTTTCTGCTGTATATCAAAAAACGGATTTACATCTTCAAAATTTTCATTGTATGAGGTAATTCCGTATTCCATTAATGATTTATCTGCTCCTCCGGGTAATCACCGGACAGAATTCTTAACCTCCAGATTAGCTAAACATGAATGCCGGTTGCTTCGACTAGCGAATCCTGTGATGGTTATATTCAAATTAATCGGAAACTTGAGACCTCGTCATTCTGGGTGGTGTAGTGGTTAGCATACTTGGGCGCAAACCGGGAGACGCGCGTTCGATTTCCGCTCCAGGACTGCGAAATTTTTAAGTTTTCGGATATTATCTGACTTACCATCCATGTCATATTTACACCAAAAAACGTTCACATCTTCAAAACTTTTATTGTATTGTGTAATCTCGTATTCCATTCATGATAAATATCAGTTTGTTCTAGACATCAATAGCCTCATTTATAGTTAATATAATACCAGACCTCGATTTCACCCTCCTCAATTAGTCGTAGTAACTCACACCTTATCAGTTTTTATCTCCTCAATGAATCTTGATAACTATAATTTTTTGTATCTGTACTCTCTGATTTACACTTTGCGTCTCGTACTATCTCTTACACTGGCGGAAAGTGAAAAAAGAACACCAAGAAGGAATTGGCGAACGATCATGAAATTTACATATGTTAATGGGGTCGAGTTTACGCAGGTATGATGTTAATTTCGTGACCAACCGGTGAGCGTTTACGCCACAGCACGGCATAATATGCAAATTATCGTCGGTGGTATTTAAGGAGTACGGCGAAGTGAATGTAATCAGTCGTCGGCGTACGGACACGTGCGAAAACCCTGAAGAAGCTGCAATGTTTGGACATGGAAGACGTGTAAGATTTCAGCAGTTATCAGACTTTGAGCGAGGTCGTCTAGTCGGACTCAGCGAAGCCGGGTGGTCGTATCGTCGTATTGCGGAGCGAATTGGACGGGAAGTATCGGTGGGGGTACGATGGTGGCGTAGATGGTCCGAGGAACATTCCCACACGAGAAGACGTGGAACCGGGCGTCACAGACGGACTGATGAGCGGACCGATTGACGTATAAGAAGACAGGCGTTGTCAAGCAGAACATCCACTGCGACGCAAATCCGAGCTGCCGTTGCACTTGAGGTGACTGTGCGAACAATCCGCAACCGTCTACTGGATGCAAGACTATGTGCACGTGTGCCTCTGGCATGTGTACCTCTGACTCCAGCCCACCGTCAGGAACGGTTGCAGTGGTGTCGCCAACGTCTGCACTGGAGAACGCAATGGCGATCTGTTGTGTTCAGCGATGAAAGCAGATTCTGCTTGCGAGCCTCCGATGGCCGTATGCGTGTTTGCAGACGCACAGGGGAGTGTCTCCACCATTCTTGCATCCGCCAGCGACACACAGAGCCTACACCTGGTCTCCTGGTGTGGGGAGCGATCAGCTATCACTCCCGTACACAACTAGTGTTTGTATCGGGTACGTTAAACAGCACCTCCTACATCAACAACATCATTCAGCCCGTTGTTGTGCCATTTGTAAGGTCGGTTCATCGTGGTGTTTTCCAGCAAGATATCGCACGCCCACACACTGCACGTGCAACGCAACATAAACTTCAGGGTGTGAGACAACTTCCATGGCCTGCACGTTCACCGGATTTGTCCCCCATTGAGCACGTGTAGGATTTTATGGGACAACAATTTATCCGGTCTCCACGGCCAGCCACTACCATCCCCGATTTACGCGTCCAGGTTGAGGATGCTTGGAACTCAATACCCCAAACTTACATCCAACATCTGTACGACAGACTCCATGCCAGAATTGCACAGTGTGACGCAGTTCATGGCTGTTCAACCTCGTACTAACCATGTTACATGGAAATGTTATTTTTCAGTTTACGAGCAAATACAGCTGTATTTTGCCATAATGTTTTGATCACGTTATCTTCCGTATTCCGTTATTATGCTGTATAAATTTCGTTGGTATCAGACGTCTCCTTCTTGGTATTCTTTTTTCACTTTCCGGCAGTGTATATCACCACCCAATTCAGCTTTTATTACCTATTATATTAAAATTATTTCCTAAGATATGCTTTTAATTTTTCTTAAATTAAAATTATTAATTGATATCAAATCATAAGATAAAAAAATTATATAGAAGTAACACAACGTTATCTGACATAATACTGTTAAAGTATTGTCTCAGTTAACGGCATATTACAACCAGAGTTTACAGAGGAACGTTTCTGACCATAAAAAAAGAACGAAGACTAAGCCTACTAAGTCAGTTGGAACGCGGGTGCCCTAGTAGTTAGAGCAAACACCTTCCGACCAGATGGTCTCGAGACCGATCCCAGTTAGGCTGCGTTGCTCTGAACTACTGAACACTGGCTGCGATTTGGTTGTACACATTAAGATGTCGGCCTTGTTGGGTCTCACGTTACAAATAACGTCAACTGTTCCTTATCCCCGCAACTTCCTTCTCCCTGGAAGTACTTTCTCGCTGTGAACTCGTACTCTCGCACTACCAAATACGTTGACTCTAATTTTTAATCTAATACCCTGCTTCTTTGACCTGTTTCCCTTCTGGCGTGTTTGAATCTCTAGGTTCAATGTAATGTAACTACGCTTCTGATACACAACACAAAAGTCCCATGGGGCATAGGTAGTTGCATGTAAACCTTCCCTGTTGGTGTAAGCCCTACAAGAATTCGCTGGGTGCGCACAGCCAGTAAGAAGTCGGCTGCCCGTCCATATGCTCATGTTGACAGACAATCATCGGCAACTTTGACTGCAGTGAATACAGGAGTACCGGAGCACTGGCTCTCCCCGTTCCCTGGAACCATTGGCCCTAAATTAGAGATTGGCGACTGCCTACAGTCCACTAAGTTGCTTACGGTGGTAGTTAAACTTCCAAAAAAAAAAGGGGGGGGGAGGTGAAATATTAGCGATTGTAAACAGTCAGAAGATTTAAGGAACAGAATGCCTTCTCATTTTGTACACTCGGAGGATGAGTACTGACATCTCTTTCTGGTGAAGGATGGGCAAATTGGGCTTTATTGCCAAAATTTAAAAATTTAAAATACTTTAATTTTACTTGCTCCATGACTTATTGCTTTTCGGGGATCGCGTTTAAAAAAAGAATTGTATCAAAAATAAAGTTGACTAAAAAGAAATGTTCTAATGGAACCTTTTATCCCATTGATCCACTGATAGTACACATTAGAGCCCTGCAGAGGCAATATTTTTAGGCCCGAGCCCGGCCCGGGCCCACCAAGTTAATACCAGGCCAGACCATTCAGATCTGCCATAGGTTTTATTTGCGTGACTGTCACTTGCTTTAACACAGACGGTATTTGTACTGTAACTTCTTGGACTAACTCGAAACTCGTGTAAAACGAGGGCATACGTAAGTTAATTAACCCACCAGTAACCAGAAATACGGCAAATGCAATAAATAGTATTCAGTGAATTTAAGTAAATTATCGTAATTTCATAATCGAATCCTTCGCAGGGTCAGATCACTGTTTACACGAGTCAAGTAGTGTCTTCTTTGACACTTTTGCTCAGAACATAATATAAATTGATGTTCAGTTACACACACGCACACACAATAACATGCTTAATGGTTAATAGTTAATACAACAAACTCTCGTACGCAAAATATGATTTCACTCTGTTGGCCCGACGTCTTTGATTTTAATTCTTCAGGTTTAGGATATAACTCCCAAAATACGAATGTAACACAATTTTCCGATTGTTTTGCTTCTCGAACCTCTAATTTACATAACCCAATATTCATCCATATTTAAAACAAAGCAAGTAGCAAATCAAAATTATAAAAACAGAGCCTAAGAATAGTTTACCAGCTCATACTGAAGCTTTCATTGATTCCTAATTCCTATAAATGCAGATCATCGTGCGGAGCAAGTGTTTTTCTATTATAAACTTCCGAAATAAATGGAATGTGGATTCAAAGGGGAGTGCGATTGCCAAAGATCAAAGACGAAACGACGCGCGCAAAATAAATAAATAAATAAATAAATAAAAAAATAGCACAAGGCGGTACAGAAGAATGATTGCGAAAAACAAGAAATATGATCACGGGAAGGGAAAGACAGAGACTTCAAAAAGAGAATGACCCAAATTTATCAACAACCTGACTACACGGTACACATGCAAGTGCAGGCTCGTCCAAGACCGCCTACTAAATTGTAGGCCCGGCCCGTGCAGGGCTCTAGTACACATTATGTTGGCACTCAGACAACTTGCGCTATTAATAGTAAAAGTAATAACAGACTAGTCTAACACGAAATTAACTTCACGCTGAATTATTTAACAGTTTTTGAACATAATAACACACATAATAACGATAGCTTGTTTAATCGCTAGCGCTAACCTGAGACACTTTGTTCATTTGCACGGTCCTGTTTTATTCAAGTCTTCTTGACTTAGTGTGACTTAAAGAAACAAACTCTTGAGAGTTCTGACGTGACGTTCGGTGCAGAATGTGTACAAACTCTTGGGAGTTCCGGCGTGACGTTCGTTTTATTTTTGAAAAGAAAAAAAAATCATATAAGAGAAAGGGAACAAAAACGGAGTGATGAATAGGTTGTACACGCCACAGATTCTTGCTTTGAACACTGCTGTATCGCTCCGGTGGCGCAGTGGTATAAGCAATGGCTTCTGATCATTCGTCCGAAATGGGGCCGGGTTCGAATCCCGGTGAGGCATAGATGTTGTGTTTGTCGTACGGCACTGACTCTCTCCCTTCCCTGGAGCCAGTGACCCTAAATTAAGGAATGCCAACTGCTTATAACCCACTGAGTTGCTCACGGTGGTCGTTAAACCTCCAATAAAAAAAAAACAAATAAAAAACAGCAACACTGCTGTACCGACATGCTTGATAGAACTCAAGCGAACGTGTTGTATGGCACTGATCAATTTATTTTTCTCTTGCCTACTGTATTACATCTAATTCAATCATTGTTCTTTATTTTTATGATGCATCACTTTTGCTTGGAAGGTTTCTTAATTTGTATTGTATGTATTATACATGGTATAGGTGTGTATAGTTTTACATATAAAAGATAAATGTAAAATAGTAAAAAAGGCAGGAATTTTTCCAGCAGCTGGAAAAACAGAGGAGGCTAATTGGAATGTTGCAGTTACGTCTTTGGGTTCTGGGCAAATCTTATAGTTGAAATGCACTACGAAGCAAAGGAAGAAAGAGAAGAAAATTATGAAGGGGAAAAATTCGGAGAGTGAGTTGCATGAAGCTTTTAAAGATACATAACTATTAGAAACTACGAGTGAAAAGAAGTTGAAAAACAACGGGAAAGGCAGAAATTTTAGACCCGTTCAGCACCGCGTTATCAAGTGGAAGGCATTATACATATAAACAGCCAAATCTCTCTGTCATTCTCTCTCTCTCTGTCTGGAACGATTGACAGCACAGTAACGTCTGCATTGTGGCGTCATTTCCTGAAGCTGAGGTGAAACGCAGTCAAATACGCCACATGATCATACATTTTGCAAAATATTTCACAACGGGTGTTGCCGCGGGACTACTTCGTAGTTCGGGTCACATTGTTTGCGGCCTAATTAAAATTTAAAGACCAGGAGTAATTTACCTAAATTAATTTTTTTTACTTAATTTAAATTATTTTTCTTTTGCTCCCTTCCTGCCTCATAAACCCCCTTTTCCCCACGGAAGCAGAAAACCCAGGTGGTCAAAACGGTTTGTCGGACACCCGTGGAGAATGCACATAGAATTCACCTTCTTTTCACTCTTGTGAGAAAAAGCACGGCATTCACAAAATTTAAGAAATGTCCCCAGTGTTGCTGGTGGGACAATACATCCCGGTATTTCAGGAGTGTACATGCAAGTGTCCGAAACGCGGTCAGATGAATAGGCGAGTTGCGGTTTACGACTTCTCCTTGATGAAGGAGGCACCAGCGAAAGTCGTAAAGTACATCGCGGTGTCACAGAAAAGTCGTAACTCTGGCAGAGGAAAGCCCCTTTAAATTCTTCGCTATTCATCTGAGCGTTAAAATAGGCCCTATTGAATTCGCAAAAGGCATCACCTGCAAAACAGGCCAGCCGCCGCGAAAATGTAGCCAACTGGACCAGAGGCCCAACCAATAGCCACTAAGCCCGAGCACTGGTCAGCTCAGCTGACCAATCCAGACCCCAAGCGAAGAGTTCGTAGAAGGTTGTAGGCACGCCCCTATCACGTGAAAAATTAAAGGGACGGAAATATTTAGGCAGAGAAAAAAGATATAGTCACAGGAGATGAGAACATGATATAAGAAAGGAGAATAATTTCGTATCGGAGATTCATATAGTCGGAGGACAAGTTTTAAAGATTCGAGAATGAGAGGAGAGAGAGAAAGATTAGTCGAGAGGGATAGAGCTAGATCCCGAGTCAACATCCACGCAAGTTTTCATCTACCAGCGTGGGACTTCAACGAGCGACCACCAAATCCTGAAGGAAGGTAAGATGACGTTAATTTCCCAAATTCCAGTTCCCATGTTAACTAAATATATACATATGCATGGTCGCTATGCCTCCTCGAAGTAGAGGGAGTTAATTTAAAGTTTAGCTCAAGGGTGTGACAGGCGTACGCAGCAGTTGACCAGTACACATGGCTAATTCCAATATCTTTTAATTTAATGTAACTTTTATTTGGTCTCCACCTAAAGGATGTAATTGCTTATATATATATTTTTTCTATTAATAAACATTGTTAATTACTTAACCTGGTGTAACTAACTTCTCTGGGGTGTATATTTCTCTAAATTCGCAATTTGCGGCACATGGGTTTTTTACGAATACCTCGTAACGAGCCCATGTGAAACACAACGCGACGTCCTTAAACTTTGAGATTGGGTTCCTTACAGTTATGGGAACGCAACCTCACTGTTTATCCAATTAGACGAGTATTAAGTATTCCGCGACCACCGTACTACCGGGGTCGTGGTAATACGGGCTTACTTACAAATTGAAGTTGAAATCACTCATGGAAGAGCAGACAGTTCAGTGTTTTTAGAAAATCGACAGCTCATATCTACACGATTGAGTTTCAAAAGCGAGGACCGCCACATCCTCACATTTTAATTCTTCTGCAAGCCGAAAACCAGTTTTTAACAACTGAACGTATTGACCAATTCGTGTGTGCTCTCGACATGTCAGTGATTGCGTGCTATATAATAACAAGCGATCACTTTGACATGTCAAGGTGATCACGTGCTAATTTAAAAACGTTGGATTATCAAGGACTCGAGTTCTACGTTGTATTTATCCAATCTACAAAATTTGAATTGATTTCTTAATATCACGGCAAGTTGAGTTTGTATATCAATTTAATTTAACACAATTCGAATATTAATTTGTAAGCTTTAGTTTTTCCTTTTTTTATTTTATCGAACTTTCCGAGTTTACTGTTGATTATCTCATACATTTTCCAAAATATCTTAAATACGCCACAATATCATACATTTTGCAAAATATTTCGCTACGGAGCTTTCTGTTATAAATATAAACACCCAGATTTATTTAAAAAGCTCTAACCTACAATAAAAACTTAAATTTTGAGATGTCAAAATGAGCAAAATTGCATCTAAAAACGTTTTCAGCTCTTACATGAATGAGTTTTTACTAAGCACAACGGACTAAAAAAATTAGTCAACCCTGTTGAACATACCTAATAACTTGCCTTGATAACAACATGAATCTGGTGTGTTAGAGACTCCACGAGGTTGTGGGTGTATTGAACATCGATTTGCAGTCACTCCTCCGCCAATTGGTCCCGAAGTTCCGCCAGGGTACGTGGGTGTCTATTCCGTCGTTTCACCTATTCCAAATGTTCCCACAGTTTTTCAATAGGATTTAAATCTGGGGATTTGGCGGGCCAGTCTTGGTAAGACAGTGTTGCTGATTGTTCGTCGTGCCACTCAGACACAATTTTAGTCCTGTGTACATGGCAATTCTCGTCTTGGAACGCAGGAGTGGCAATGTGATGGTGCTCCTGGAGATGTAGGGCAAAGGGCAAAAGTTCGTCATTCAGAATGCGGAGGTACGCATGCTGGTTCAAATTCATCGTCACTGCAACGAGAGGGCCCATTTCGTGGTATGAAAAACATCCCCAAATCATGACAGAACCAACCCGCTCAAGCTTGAACAACACCTTCGACACAATCAGGATTAAAGACTTCATCGAGCCTTAGACGCACTCATCGCCTCCATTCATTGGACTACAAAAAAAACGAGACTCATCAGACCAAATTACTAGTTTCCAACCCTTCACAGTAAAGTTTCGGTGCCTCTGAGTCCATTGATAACGTGGGACTTTGTGACTTGCTGTTAAAAAAGGTCTCTTTCTTGGTACTCTGCTCCAGATGTCCATCGCATGCAGTTCTCGTCGCAATGTCCTTTCGGAAATTGGTTGGAGTGGACTTTCGTTGACTGTTTGGAGCAATTGTTGTCTGGTTTGAAACCGATTTGCCTGACACATGGCGGCGGTCCCTGTCGGTGAGAATCGTTTTCCGGCCACAGTTACGTCGCCGATTTTCAGTTGACTGCGAACTACACCACTGTTTGTAGACCCGCTGGACAGTACGTTTCGACACACCAACAAATTGGAAGACTTCATTCACTTTGTGTCCGTGGGCACGCCCAAACACGATGGCTGGTTGCCACTCAGTAAAGTCTGTCTTACGACCCATATTGTAGACTAAATTCAACACACACGTTGCTCTTCACCACTGCACGAGACAGAAATGATCCTGTAAACCACGTCAGTGCTATTTATTGTATGTCCCAACAATGCTATCACGGCGCTCTCTGTGCAACCGTCATTTGTGTTAGTGGTGACTAAATTTTTGTCCAGTGTGCTTATATTTTCTGACAGAAATCCGGCGTTTATTTGATTTGTTTTCAGTCTGCTTCAATTAAAAATTTCACCCCGTCCTAAGTCGGGCAACATCCCCTATATCTGAAAATGTATTTAAAGCTTAAAAGCAGCAGTCCTAGGACGGGCAACAGGTTAGTGTTAAAATATTCCCTTAAGGCTGTATTTGAATTAGTGTTAGGCTTCATTTTCTGCGATAGATGACTCAAAATATCAGTCCTTGGGCGTGGCTTTTACGTCTTGAGGGATTGTCCCAGAAGTTGGCATCAGCGAATGACTGAAAACCTTACCATATTCAGAATGGAAGCGGTCTCTCGTTGGCTCCACAATGAAAAGACAAAATACGCGCTGTTACGTTTTAACCAATGACATTGTTTGGGGTAGAGCTTAGTAGGTAGGCGTAGTTTCTGTCTCAAATTCAAGTGTTTTCTGATAATGTACACATTTTCTCTTCAAAAAATGAACGTACAGTAGAATTTAAGATGATCTATAGAAGACAAGATTCCAATCTCACTTCAGTGCCCATTCTTTGATTTCTATTTGGCCTAGATAATTAAAAAAATCAGACAGAAATGAGAGATTTCGTTTCTTCCACACAGAAACACTGTCAAGCTAACTTATGGCGCCATCTAGCGCCAAATTGGAATAGTTTCGAGTCAGATAAATTGAATTTAAAAAAAATTCTAACAATTTTTTCAGAAAAATAACTCGACACGTATTAGCTAACGGTCGTTTTTATTTGTGCTCAAAATTTCAAACTCTACAAAGTAATAGTTTTCGAGAAAATGTGTACAAAAGAATTTGCATTACAGATATAGGACATAATTTCTGTTACACTCATTCAAAGACAGTCTTAATCTCTAATGCTATGCATAATTCCATCACCATCCACTTTTCCTAGTTGCAACTCCATTTTTGTGATCCGTACCCTTGTGTTTCTTCCCTTTTTAATAAATTTACCTGATAAAAAAAGGGGGGGATCTTAACTTGTTAATAGCAAGGAACTGTACACCAACTATGCTTAAAATAGTAAAACTATACTAGTAATCCACATTTTTGGCGTAAAATAGAATTTAACCAGTTTCCAAGCTTTCGTTCATCAACCAGATGGTTTTTTCAAGAAAGGTAGACAACTAAATGCAAACTGTATAATAAAACGCTTCAACAACTTGCAGTTTGCTGTCTACCTTCCTTGAAAAGGCCATCTGTTTGATGCGCAAAAGCTTAGAAACTTTGAGTTCTATTTTACGCCAATAAATGCTGATTACTGGTATAGTTTTACTATTTGAAGTCATAATTTGATAAGCAGCGTACATGCGAAACTGAATGAAAAAACAACAATGTGGTTATTACTTCAGGGCCACGATTTAAGGAGGACGTGAAGTAATTTTGCTTCCTATACTTCCAATGGAAAAACTTCTGTACACATTTTCTTCACAATTAATGCGTTCCCAAGGATGAAAATTTGAACGTCGATTAAAATAGCTTCATATTATAACTCGGAATACTTAATATTTTCTAATTCATAACCACTATTATAATAACTTTTCCTTTGGTGGTGTTGAAACCAGAAAAAAGATGACGCGACCTGTACTTAGATGACGCCAGTAGACAAACAAATATTGGATTGCATAATCATGGTTATGTTTTAGAAAATATTAAGTATTCCAAGTTATAAAATGAAGCCATTTTAATCGATGTTCAAATTTTCATCCTTCGGAACACATTAATTTTGAAGAAAATGTGTACAGAAGTTTTTCTGTATAGGAAGCAAAATTACTTGACGTCCACCTTAAAGCTTGGCGCTGTTGAAACAGTGTGAAAGAAATTCGGCAGTTCACCAATCTATACATCGTGAATGGCCTGGTTGTTTAATAACCAGATCCCGACTCCCTTCTTTAAATGCATTGAATTTTACATGTATAAGGCCTGAGATTAATTATCTACGATCTCGCAACCACAAATGGGATCTCGTACAATTGATTGTCTTCTTGACTTGAACACCGGAACCCACAGAATTTTCGCAGGGTGGTTAAAAGCTTCATTATGAACTATAAAATCGATATCAATAAACTGTAAAATTCTAACGGCAAACAAACAGTTCATGCTTGAAACTTAATAATTAATATATGAATAGAAGTCCAGTTGCTATAATTTGCGGATGATGAAACAAACTGTCTTCTGTTGTAGTTTGATCGATAGTTTTAAGATAATTTGCGGTTGTGAGCCTGGGGAAAGACTGAAAGAGTGAAAAATCTCTTCGCTGAAATCTAGTGTCGAAATTGAAAAAACCCGCTATTATTTAGAAAGTTGTTTTGTTTTTTGGTTGGCTTTTGCGGTTAGGTTGTATGAAGGTCGGTTCGGCCATCTAAGATGCGCAATCAGGAAAACCGAGATTTCCGGATGCACAAAACTTTTACGCTTTCCTGCACAAGCAAGGGCGTATTTAGAGGAAGGAGAGGCAAGGAGGCCTTGCCCCCTTCCCCGAAGGTGTTTCAGTTTTTTATAATTGAAAAAAAAACCGGCCTAATTTAATAAAAATGCATCAACTTACATTAGAAAAAAATGCTTTAACCTTTTCATTTCTTCTATTGTTGATTAACTTTTATTTTATTCCGCGAGATTTCAAACACTATCATTTTTCGTTCCCCCTCCAGAAAAAAAAATTCTATATACGCCCCTGTACAGAAACAATACGCGAGGGAGATGTATCCATGTAATAATATTTATCTGTCGTATGGAGTTTATAAAATAAATGATTGCCTTTTTAATTTTTCATTTAATCTCAAACTGAAAATTCTGGAAACTATTCAGAACGGGACAATTACATTTGAAATACGAACATAAATGATTACTTATATATCAAAAGTGATACGTGACTGTAGATATGTTACTTCAAAAGTTTGAGGTTCAGAACTTCAGATTGGAAATGCCGAAACTGGAAAAGTTGGCAAAAATTATTTCAGAATTAAGCAGTCACATATCCCCATTCTGATTCGTGCTGTGCCGTCTGTTATCGATAGGAGTAACAGAACGTTTTGCGATTCACTTACATGTACAAACCAGAGGAACCTCATACAGTGTACGTGCACAGTGCACGAATGTGGATATAATTTGGGCATACACAGAATGAAAAAGACACTAAACTTTGTCGTATATAATGATGTAGGACGTGGTAAGCTGTCTTTTCCAGGAATTTAAAGAGAAGGAGCTTTCTTGCAGAGAAAAGACCTTTAAAAAAGAATACTTATACCAAATCTCATGATTCGATTTTTAAATAGTTCCCTTTTTGATTAATTTTTAAGTGTTTTTAAATAGTTACATTTGTGTTTATGTGGTTCGGAATTAAACATTTTGGAATTTTTTAATACTCTTCCAACTTTAAATTCTGGATACATTTTTAGTTCTTTACATACATAGTTTTATAGCAATAATGGTTACCTTTTGAAAGATAGAAGAGTGGTATCCTTCAAGAAAAGAAGTTGTCATTGTTTGGAAACCAAATCTATGACAACTGTAGATATCTGATTTTTCTAGTCACTACAATTTTCTATGAAATTTAATACCATATAATAACGCATTGGAATGTTTTGCCACTGAAATAGCATCAGTTTTTTGTTTTTGATCAGTTGTGCTGCTCTGACTTCCAAGGCGTTCATCACCCCAAAAATTACAAACTGGACAGCTTTAACACCGTCTGCTCGGTTGCTTCTGAGGGCGATTTCAGGGTCAATAAATCAACACATATATCCCACCTTGTTGTAGTCTTGTAGAGACTGCGAATATCGTGCAAATTTTTTGTAACACTGCCAAAAATGTCACCGCAACTGTAAATCACTTATCTGTGTATCCTAAGAACAATTTAAACTGTAGTTCACACCAAGGGGGTTAGAATAAGATATGGAGATGATGCCCTTGTTAACGGAGCAGTACCACTTTGCGTGAAGCCTATAACCGCGAGAGACGGCCGTCAAAGTGTGGGAAAAGAAACTGATGGTTTTCAAGGCTATTGCAACGCATTTTGTGTTGGCCGAATCGCATTCTTTCGTCGCAAATGTTTCCAATTTCACATCGTAACTTGCTGTCAATGTGTAAGAATATGCTGAATTTATAAAATTTTTAATTATTTTGAGGCTCCTTCGCTCTTTTACTTTAAATTGAAATACACAAACGTTAGTGCGAATTCTAAACAAAACATTAATTGAAAACTTCAGTCGTATAAGAAGTATAATTCATTCCGGTTTGATATTAGCACAGTTTCTGCAACCAAAACACCCACTATTCCAAAATACACACAGTTGAAATTACATAGGTATCATGTAAACAACGTCAAATTCCCACACTTTGCGGCTTCACGGTTAAGAGACTCAGGGCAACTCCAGCAGTATTATTCTAACCTCCATAGTTCACACACGGAACATGTAAAGCAGAGAAGAGATTTTGTTACAAAATTCTGTCTTGGACACCTTGTTTGATTCGTTTCATATTTTAGCCATTCTCGTATAGTGTTGACCTCTACAATCCAATGCATTTATAAAAATAAATAGCTGTAGAGTCAATGACTTTCAGCTAATCAGTTTGCAGTTTTTCTGTTCTGGGGAGGGTGGTATTAACGAACACCGCGAGCAACTCAATAGACTTCAGTCCATTCCAACTTTTTTTCGATCCCACTGGCGAAGCGTCACTTTGTAAGTAAGGGAAGCAATGCAGTTAATATGTGATAAATAGATGGCAAAAGTGATATGAATGAAAATTTATAATAATTAAAATCAGCAAGTGACCCGTAGTATATGTGCTACGTTGACAATACGGCATGGCAGAAAGAATCGTAAGACCCCCCCCCCACACACACACACAAACGCGAACATGCGCGGTACATGGTGTTCAGTGAAGATGTTGAAAGTGAAAGAAACTTGTCTACCCACACAACGAAAAGAATTGGGGGTTGCTTCTATCAGAGCTGAGACGGGCTGATCCCGAGCGGGCCCGAATCGGGCTCGGGCTGTACAATATTTACTGCAGTTCGGGCTAGGGCTCTTAGAGAGAGGGAGTGCGAGACAATTTTTCTTATTTATAAATGTAATTTAATATGATTTATATATAAAATCACATATAAATTATCATATAAAATCACATTTATGTAAATGTGATTTTATATGATTTTTATTGAGAATTTTTTTTTTATTTATAAATGTGATTTTATATGATTCTGAAAATGATCCAAAAGACAGAGAAAGTATTTTTTCGAGAATACAGTCTTCGGAGTTTTGGAAGTTCACGTGACCGTGTACTGCAGATGTGCCAGAGTCCATTGCTTCCATGGCGCTTACATTCCTCAGAAGAGTTACAAAAAGAAATAGCTACACTAATAAAAGTAACGCTTACTTTTTTATATTCCTGAAATAATGACATGTCACCGCTAAAGAACGTGCGACATAAAACTACTGAAAGTTCAAACCATAAGCCAATAATGGAACTGAATCAATTAATTACCCTAACACAGAAAACTTTGGACAAATTGCAACTTCAAACTATTGTTACGGGGGTCCTCTGACTCTGAGTGACTGAACGTTTGGAAAGAGCGCATGCTCAAGTTAATGGCATTTTCCTTGAAATTCTTTTGTGTGGTTCTGCCTTCGGCGCTGTGGAAGCGTTTGGGAGAATGCTTCCCCACGCTCTATGCTTAGCATAGGATTACTGGCTGTGGCTGGCCACTCTGCGGGTGGGCATGCCGTGTAACTGAGGTTTAGCTGGATGCATTATCTGCGCTGCTTTCAACGAGCGACTTACGTACGAGACATTTGTTCTTGTTTTCTTAAAAATACAAATATGAATTTGCTTTCTTAAAAATAAAAGTTACTGAAAAAAAAAAAATGCCCGCTGCGTAATGTTGGTGTGATATTTTTATTTTACTTTAATGCTACATATTTTTAATCCACGCAAAAGGAAGCGCATGAACCAAAGGGAAGCAATGCTTCCCTTGCTTCCATTGACGCTTCGCCACTGTTCACCTGTTACGCCACGTAGCGTGTGCAACCATCCAAGATTTTAAGTAACATGGATAAAGGTATGTGAATGTTTCGAATTCACAGAAATTTTATGGCATAAAATTTATTTTTTGTTAAATTTAGTACTGTACTATTCTGTGAAGTGGACGAAGTCCTCTGAGCGAATATCTTAGAGAGTAGTAGAAAGATATCATTTTCGAAATTAACCTAAAACTCATACAGAGCCTTATGACTGTAGATAATGTAAGCTAAAACTGAGAAGAAATGGTTACTTGTCAAAGGCCATAGCGCACGGAATGAGAATGTCCCTGGAACGCAAAATTTTTTGTAGGAGCCAATGAAATACTTATATTACTACGAAATTTATCTTATTTTTCTAGTAGAAAATGTAAAAGACTTAGCTGTTTCTCTAAATTTTGAAGTTCTACAAAGGCCGTTCTATAAAAATTGAGAGTATTTTTTTTGAGTTGGCAACAGCGCGAAGGGGAAAAATAACTACGCCGACGACTAACTGAATTAGGGAAATATTAATGGCAACAGTTATTAGCCGTGGCAGACGATTTTGGTTTTGTTATTGCTCAGTTGTTTAAGGTACGTCTGCATTTCGCCATAGAGCTAAGGTGGTCAGTGATTCAAAGTTAAGAAGTGAAATGCGTTGTGCGACAAAATTTTGCTATCTTTTGGGTAAAACGGTCCCCAAAACAGGTGATTTGATGAAAAAGTTTACAAAGATAAATGTTTGGGTGAGCCTACGATTTTTAGATGGCACCATGATTTCGAAAAAGGGTGTTTGCCGGAAGAACTCACTCCTAGGCCGGCCGACCTGAAAATGTTGTCACGGAGCGTATTGTTAACACTGTTTGGGAAATCCTGCAAGAAGACCGACGAATGACGTGTGAGAACATAGCGGCCTCAACTAATATTTCAAAAGCGCCTGCATTCCGCATTCTACGCGATAAATTACTGCTGCATCGTGTGTACTCTAGATGGGTACCTCATCAATTGACCAGGGAACAGTTGTTAGCCGGAGTTCAGGTGTGTCATGAGTGGAAACAAATGACTGCAAAGGATCCAGACTTTCTAAACATAGTAATAACTGCCGACGAAACATGGGTCTACTATTACGACCCCATCACGAAGCGCGCAGGGAGAGTCTGGAAACGCACAGGCTCGCCTCCTCAGAAGAAAGTCCGCAAAACCAAATCAAATGGGAAGGTAATGCTGATAATTTTCTTTTATCATAAAGGTGTAGTCTACCAGCAGCCGTTCCTCCACAAATTACTGTCAATGCTGAGTATTAAATTTCAGCCTTGGAGCGTCTGCGACTACACATGTCGATCGATTAAGCAACCGGAATTCATAGGCAAGTGGACCCCACACCACGATAACGCCCACCGACATGTGGCTGCTTGTGTTCAACGGTTTCTTACAAAATGCAGAATTGAAATCAAGCCACAGCCTTCCTACAGTCCTGACCTCGCCCCGTGCTATTTCTGTTTGTTTCCAACAATGAAGGAGAAGTTCCGTGGTGCAACATTCAACACAGATGCTGACGTTATTCAAGCTGTGCAGGGTTTGATAAAACAGCTTCCACAAAACGCCTTCGCCACATGCTTTGAAAAGTGAACTGAACGATGGGACCGTTGCATATCATCTGAAGGAAGATACTTTGAGAAAGAATAACATATATTTTGCTGTACCTATATTTCTTTATTTTGTGTGATTTTACTCTCAGTCTTTATGAAATGGCCGTTGTACAATGTCTCGAACAACATTTTTCTTTAGGGGCAAGGAGCCCCAAGTATCTCACCCCAGATTGGACACGCCACAATAATCAAGACAAAGCACTGGAATAGAATTTCCAAACTTATGGAACAAATCGAGTTGGGGACAGCCACTATGTCATCTTGCAACAAACAAAATAACTAAAATAATTTTGTTTCCGCTTTAAAACCAACACGTTATGATTATTACGAGGAGAGAACCGCTGAAATGATCAATTTTAACAAGCGAAGGAATAAAATTTAATTAAATTCTATAGTTAACAAGGCAAACGAAACCTGTGCCCTGAAATGGAGGAATGGAAATGGTGGCATACAGGACGAAATTGCAGCAGCGCAGTAGAATCTTGGTGTTATAGTGGAAGAATGTCGATTGAAATGCAATGGAAGGGGAATAATACATCAAATGTTAAACAAGCAAATTGTGCAAGAAAATCTTTCCCACGTACTCCAAGGGGTAGGAGAGTATCGTGTCTGCAGAGTTGGGAACAGGCACCTTCCTACTTGGTGAAAAGAGGATCGGTGTGTTCCAACCACATGTATTAAGTGAATTTTTGGGGGACGATTGCAGAGAGGAATAGGGGAGTAATGGAATGGAGATGTAGCCTGGGGGAAACAAGAGATAAACATTCTTGGAATTGTGTCCATTGCACCTTTCGCCCTCCAAGTGAGCGTTGCATTAGGAAGATCGGTGCTTCTTTTCTTTATGTGTGTAGCTAAATAGCCACCAGTCTCACGTAGCCGTCAAGTAGGAAATCCCAAACTTTTTTTTATAAGTGACAAGACATTTAAGAGAAGAGTGTTATCCGTAAACACCAAAGAAGCCATCATTAAAAAGCCAGAAAATGGAGAAAAATGTTGTCATATATTATAATATGCAGAATACGGATATAGAATACATAATATTTTCATATAAAAACGTGTATGCATATTTTTACATGATAAGATTTCAACCCAAAACGAGGATTTCCTTTGTTCCCGAGCATCTCGTTATAAGCGAGTCTTAGTGTTCATATATTTTTTGTTGTGAAGTAATTGGGGGAGTTGACCATAACTCACCAGGTTGGTTAGTGTGGGATAGGATTTCTTTAATCCACAGAGCAGGTTGGTTAGTGTGGGATAGGATTTCTCTAATCCACTGAGCAGGTTTGTTAGTGTGGGATAGGATTTCTCTAATCCACTGAGCAGGTTAGTTAGTGTGTGATAGGATTTCTCTAATCCACTGAGCAGGTTGGTTAGTGTGGGACAGGATTTCTCTAATCCACTGAGCAGGTTGGTTAGTGTGTGATAGGATTTCTCTAATCCACTGAGCAGGTTGGTTAGTGTGGGACAGGATTTCTCTAATCCACTGAGCAGGTTGGTTAGTGTGGGATAGGATTTCTCTAATCCACAGAGCAGGTTGGTTAGTGTGGGATAGGATTTCTCTAATCCACTGAGCAGGTTGGTTAGTGTGTGATAGGATTTCTCTAATCCACTGAGCAGGTTGGTTAGTGTTGGATAGGATTTTCTCTAATTCCGGTGGTACAGTTAGAGTGCTATTTGTCGATCGTTAGATCCCCTTTAGTGACAGCATGCACCATGATAAAGTAGGGTTGACATTTGTCAAGGAGCGGCTGTATCTTGCGCATCATCTCACCTTGCATCAGTTTTTTTTTAATCTGAACAAGACATACATAGCTACTGACATCTTAAGATAAGTGGGTAACCAAGATAAGAATAGGAGGAGCTAGTGAATCAAGAAAAATGACGAAAGTGGAAGACATCACAATCAGTGCTCGAAATGTGCCCGTATATGCCGGTATGGCATACCGGCACTAATTGTAGTTGTGGGAACTGCCGAAGTGATTTTTTTTATGGCCCTGACTTAAGAGCGCGCATTCTTAAACATAGATACCCTATGTGCCTCGTGTCCTTGAGAAACAGCTGTATGAGGGTAGGATAGTGGAAGGGTGAGATAGCTAGGATAGTGGTGTACACACAAGCTATGAGATCAATCCTTCAAAGGATGGAAATGAAGCTACCCATAGCGCATGATCACATCTTGCCCAAGATCATCCAACTGAAGATATCTGTAATTTTTATTATATCATTAATTTAATATATTCGATTTGAAGAGTTTCTTCATAGAATGAAGAATTGAGAGTAATAGATTTCTTTTTTCTTTTTTTTTTTTTTTTGATTGTAGGTTTAACGACCTTTGTGCGGAACTCAATGGGACCTTCGTGCGTAACGCAGTCGCTCGTCACTAATTTAGGGTCACTGGTTCCAGGGAAGGGAGAGAGCTAGTGTCATAATACAAACATAACATCCATGCCTGACCCCCGATTCGAACCCGGACGAATGGTCATAAGCCAGTGCTTAGACCACCGGTGCGGCGGAGTAATGGATTAAAAACAAAATTTTGTTTTGCAGCAATGAGTATAAACTTTTTCCATTTCGAACTTTTTTTTTTTTTGAGGGTGGTGAGATTGCTATTAATTTAAAACTGAATATTCATTTTGATTGTGGAGATTCTAAATGCCCGACTTTAAGGTACCGAGCCGATAAGGCCCGGCACCTTAAATTCTGGGGTCAAGTCCCAGCTCAATCACTAACGATTAGCCGAGGTACAGAAGTCTCATTAATCCGTTGGTCTCCTGGTAGAGACTCCTCGTTCTAAACAAGTCCCAGTCCTCGGTGTAGCATAAATAATGCCCGCTGGATCCACAAACCAACCAACTGAAATTACCGCTATCTTGATCCTGTCTGACTTGTGGTGCAATAATATTCCACGGAATTATCAATTACATTTTCAAAAAAGGAATTTTCTTCCAGCGATTTCTTTTTTTTACTTTTCAGTTTTGGAGATTTTCTGACAAAGGTATTTTTTCCAGATCATTTTTGCTAAATATGAGAATACCGGCGCTTCAGAGTTTCCATTTTGAGGACTGATCTAATAAAAAAAAAAAAAAAAAAAAATCCCTGAAATGGCAATGGGCAGGACATAAAAGGACTGACCACCGATGGACAACTAAAATATTAGACTGGATGCCTAGGGATAGAAAAAGACCCAGCAGAAGACCACGTGGAAAATGAGTGGATAAAATCGGAAAATATGCTGGATTAACATAGCGGTTGTTAGCTCAAGACAGAAGTTGTGGAAGATACCTTCATAAATGCAGTGGATTTATGATTGCTGATTATCTATCTATGTATCATCATCATCATCATCGCCAACCATTATCAATGCTCTGCTGGATGAAAGTCTCTCCAAGTTCCTTCCACAACTGTCTGTCTTCAGCCTGTCTCCTCCATGTCATTCTGGCATGCTTTCGAATTTCATCCACCCATTCCCATGAGGTCTTCTTCTGAGTCTTTTCCTGCCCTTTGGAATCTAGTTCAGAATTTCGGTTTTTTATCGGTGGTCCGTTTTTCTGGCAACATGTCCAGCTCATTTCCATTTCAGTGATTTCACTCTGGTCATGTTGTCGTCCACTCTTATCATTTTCCTTATCCACGAGTTCGTGTTCTTATATATATCATCGTCATCATTGACAACCATTATCAATCCACTGCTGGATGAAGGTCTCTCCAAGTTCCTTCCACAACTGTCTGTCTTGAGCCTGTCTCCTTCATGCCATTCTGGTATGCTTTCGAATTTCATCCATCCATTTCCGATGGGGTCTTCTTCTGGGTCTTTTTCTGTTCCTTGGAATCCAGTCTAAAATTTCGGTTGTCCATCGGTGGTCCGTTCTTTTGGCAACATGTCCAGCCCATTTCGATTTCAGTGATTTAACCCTGGTCATGATGTCGGTATATATATTTATATATGTGTGTGATTTTTATTAAATAAAAGCGTAAAGAGAATAGAAAAGGCTTTCTTTTTAACAAATCCTGAATTTACAAATGATATCCATTCCCAAAATTATACAATACATTGAAATTCTAGAATGGATGAAAAAAAAACACGCTGAAGTATCAGTTTCAAAAACAGAGATTTTTTAAAAATGGGGAAAAAAATTAGTTATCCTCAATAATTAGGTACCTTATTTTCTGTTGCTTGAAATTTTTTTTGCAAAAAATGCGTTGGTAACCTGACTGGGACCCCCCCCCCCCCGCAAGACTTCGACTGAAAGTAATTGCGAAATCTACAGCGTTCTTTTCCCTGCTGTGTCCAATAACAAAAATAGTGTACCCTATTAATCCCGTTTTTCAATTGAGTTATCATTAGCGGACACACTGGACAAAATAAAGTAATTAACAAAAGGGTCGAGTGGCGCCAGCGGTGATGTGGAAACACGCTTAACTAGATTCGAAGAAACCGCTTAGCTAAGCCGACCCAGTTTACTGAAGGATTTTTATTAGTATTAATGACATAATATTTATTTATATTGTGTATATACGTAAAGATAGCTGTCATGTGTAGAATATATTTATATAAATTTTGATTACCAATCAGGTACCAGAATTCCTGTTAGTCAAATCGTGCTATTTTTCGAATTGGAATATCTGAAGAACGAAAAAACAAATATTTTAACTAATGTGCTGCCATCTATGGGTATCAATCGAAATTAAGAACAAGTGCTTCCAACTTCAGTGTAAAAGATTTTACGACTGCTCTTCTTTTTCGGCACACTGCAAGCATGACGTACTGATAGCCATGGATATATATATAAAAGGCACGAAGCTGTTCTTTAAGCCCACCCTTTAGCCTTCCTCCAAAATATTAAATTAAAATACATGGCACGTGCAGCCATCTACAAGTTTAGGTAACTTATTTTGAATTCACAGATTTTTTCATATAAAATAAATTTTCCGTTAAATTTAGTGTTGTACTATTTTGTGAAACTAGTCTATAGCCCGTCCTAGGACGGTTGTTTTTAAACTTTAAATAAATATTAATATATAGAGGATGTTTCTAGTCTTAAGACGGTGAAATTTTTAATTGAAGCAGATTGAAAACAAATCAAATGGAAGCCGGATTTCTGTAAGGAAATATAGTAAAAACTTATATGATAAGAACTCACTCATTCATGTTAGAACTGAAAATTAAATGTTATTTATTTCCGTTTTTCAAAAGACCTCGCGATAAATATTCTGTACGAAATGTTTGTTGTTGTTTAACAATTTTCCTTGTAGTCCAGTTGTTTTCGTGCAAACTTACGCTAATAATTTTTGCTTTGATTTTTCGCGTTAAATTGCTTTTTCACCGGCACACATGATTATTCCGTTCACGGTTTGTTTTAGACTGTCCCATTCGAAGTTTAGTTTGAAGCTTCATACCGAAGCTTTTTCTACAAAATAATGCGATATCTGGCATTACAAATCGGAACTATCTAAATTAGTTACAATGTGCTATTGGGACAGCATCTGCTTTTAGATGCAATCTTGTTCACTTTGACATCTCAAGATTTGTTTTTATTGTAGGTTAGAGCGTTTCCTATATATCGGCATTTTGCAAAATGTTTAGATAGATCGGCATTTTGCATAATCAGCACTAAACTCGGAAAGTTAGTTAAATTAAAAAAGTAAAAAAGCGTACAAATTGATATTCGAGCGATTAATGTTCGTACAAATTAATATTGTGTTAAATTAAATAAATATACAACGCAACTTGCAGTGATATTAAGATTTCCATTCGCATATTGTAGAACAAGTAAATAGAACTCGAGTCATTAATAATCCAATGTTTTTAAATTAGCACGTGATCACCTTGACATCTGAAAGTGATCTCGTGCTATTACAATATATAGCAGGCAATCATTTTGACATCGCGAGAGCACACACGAATTGATCGATAAGTGATGACGAAACAATGCAGACGTTGGCGTAACGTCAAATGTTCCAGAGAGACGGATCTGGGTGTTTATATGTATTATTAATGGAAGGTTTTTTCTGAGCGAATGTCTAAGAGAGTAGTAGAAAGACACAATTTTTTTAATTATAGCTTCTAAAGAAGTTGCGTAAATGAAAACACGCCCCGCCCCCGCAAAAAATATCTTTGAGGTCCTTGTGAGAAATTAATCATATCACGCAAGTTTTATTCTTTCAGAGAACTAAGACCAGCCTCTGAAATGCTTCACGATCACACACACAAAACACGTAACGCCCGAGTAATAGTGTCTGTAATGACCTTTTCCGATTTATGCGAAAGTGCGAACATAAGTAAGCAAATTAAAAAGAAACAGTCAAGAATTGTAGCACAAGAACAGTAAAATTACTTAAACTATTTGCTCTTGAATATAAGGAAAAACACTTAACATAACGTTCAGCGTGCATTCAGAGTTTTTTCCCGGAGGGGGATTAAACATTTTGAAGGGGCTGAAGATTTTTGACTGATTATATGTATACTAGATAAAAGCCCGTCAATAATGACGGAGAAAATAAATTTATGATACAGAAATTAATTATTGACATTTATTTATATAAATAAATGTCAATAATTTCTGTATCGTAAATTTTATTTTGAGTTTGAGTTCCACGTCAATAGATGGCGACGTTGGATCACAGCTTTCTGAAAATTTCCCGAGCAGTTGGTTATGGAATTTGATACGACGGACTGTGTGTTATGTGTTTTGTAAAACCTTTAGTCCCTATTTCGTCAACACTTCCTTGCAGTGGCGTCCATATGAGTACTTTTAGGAGGGGGGGGGGGGGCTAAGAAAAATCCTTACCTCCTTTAAAGCTGTCAAACATTTTAGTAAATGTACAAGATACTAAAATACAACACAAATAATTGATACAATCAATCATTAATATCTCATTATTTAAAAAAATGCTTTAAAAAAAGGTTTCGTCTATTTCAGTGCTTTAAATTTATCAAAAATTTGGCTATACCAACGGCTACAGGGGGCTCGAGCCCCCTACCCCGCTTATGGGCGCCCTTGCTTCTTTGTACACAACATTTTTCGTATACACTGACTGTGAACCCTGTATCAATTTCCCCTGTACTTTTCCGTGAACTATTTTTATCTTGACGTTGCCACATACAGATGGCTAAACGCAGGTTCAGGTAGTGAACCAAAATTGCTGATGTAAAGTATTTCGCAGCCGCCCCGGTGGAGCAGTGGTCTAAGCGATGGTTTCTGATCTTTCGTCCGAAAGGGGTCCGGAATAGTGGCTTTCTCATCACCCAGTTTTTATGAACTATTGGGTTGTCGGAAAAGTCATGACGTATTTGGCACCCGATGGCGGTTGGGCGGTTTGGGAAGAACTAGAGGCATGCGCAGCTCTGTTATCGTTATGGCATTCGACAGGTGCCATTTCTGGCTGCAGTCTAAAAGGAATAGTGAGCGATTTGGTTGATTTACGGAGATTTGACATCAAGTTGAAGATGGAAGTCCAAACTGTGCATTTTCGCCATATTTTACTGTTTTACTTCCGTAAAGGGAAGAACGCGCGTCAAGCTTGTGAAAAGTTGCGCAAAACCGAAATTCATAAACAGCCCTAACAGCAATTATTAAAAAAAAAATAATTAAAAATGACGTAAGTGTTCCAAAGAAATAGTAACTTTTTAAAGGCCACGGAGGTTCGCACACATGGTTTCTTTCCTATTCTGCACGCACTGAAAATCTACTACATAGAGTACATACCTAAAAACATTTTTTCCATAGGGGAGTACAGTAATTATCAGCGTAGGGTAAAATCTACACGAACGGATTTTTTGGGCAAAATTACTGCTAAGTTCTTCAAAATTTGTGTCCCACCTCCTGTACCACACTTAGCCCCCAATAGCCCACATAGCTCAGAACTTCTGTGGTCGCCACTGCCATATAGAGGGCAAGAGGGGTGAAACTGCCCTCTCCTGGAAATTGGGCCATTCCCTTTCTGTTCTTGGAAGGTACTACAGAGCAACTTAACGATAGCATTAATTCTAAGTGCTCATTTTTCTGTAGAACTTCTGGATGCGTGTGTGGGAAGAAAAAGCATTGGGAATTTCCAGTAGAAATAAAGCGAAGATTTACAGTTGAAAGTAATAAGGAAATTTCCTATTGCACGTTGGAGAATAGAGTACAGTATGGAAAAGTATGAAAAGCAAATAAATGAAAAATGCATCATCCACTGCAGCAGCTAATCATTGTTGGACAAAGATCTCCCGAAAATTTTCTAAGAAATTTGTCTTGAGTATTTTTGTTATTCTTGATGATCAATTGATTGGCCCCTGGAGTTTCGTGGCTCATGTACCATAAGTGGGCAAAAAGATCAAAAGAACGAGAAAGAAATTTCCTCATTGTCCTAACATGCAGACTAATTTCATTTAGCCATCTATTTTATGAAGTGTTTGGGTGACATCCCGGTGGCGCAGTGGTCTAAGCGATGGCCTCTGTTCATTCGTCCGAAAGGGGTCCGGGTTCGAATCCCGGTTAGGCATGGATGTTGTGTTTGTCTTACGGCACTGGCTCTCTCCCTTCCCTGGAACCAGTGACCCTAAATTAGGGACAGGCGACTGCTTATAGCCCATTGAGTTGCTCACGGTGGTCGTTAAACCTCCAATAAAAAAAAAAAAAAAAGTGTTTGGGTCATCTGGTTTCCAATGAAAATTATGTGTTGCGTGTGTAGTAAAAACATTAGATGAGACAAGAAGGCATCCCCAGTGGAAATATGGTGTTTGAATATATTCAAATTTTCACTGTTTGTCCCCTCCTGAAAACAAAACTATGTGCGCCCATGCTGATAGTAGTGGCGACGTCAGAAACTTAGAACTGGGGAAGGGTAAAAATTTTGAAGTACTTGTCAGAAACTTATATAAAAAATTCGGTTCATGTAGATTTTTCCTGACGCTGATGATGTTAGCCCCAGTAAAATAAAACGTATTTTTAGGAACATATTGTACACAATATTTGTTCAGTATACGTAGTACTGGGAAGCATGGATTCGAACCTCTGCTGGATTTAACAATTTACTATTACTTCGTAATTTTAGCTCACTTACGCCACTTTTTTTAGAACCGTCTTTTCATATTTGCTGTAATAAGGAAATTTATGAATTTTGGTATGGCCGCCCCGTGGCGCAGTGGCCTAAGCGATGGCTTCTGATCATTCGTTCGAGATGGGCCCGAGTTCGAATCCCGGAGGCATGGATGTTGTGTTTGTCTTACGGCTCTGGCTCCCTCCGTTCCCTGGAGTCAGTGGCCAAAAATCAGCCACGGGCGATTGCTTGTAGCCCATTAAGTTGCTCACGGTGGTCGTTAAAGCTCCAACAAAGAAAAAAAAAATGGTATGTAACCTAAGAATATATCTCTCTTATGTTTTTAAAATACACTGCTGGAGAATTGCTAAGGACGGATCATAAACGGCTATATAGCGCATAAAAAAGTAAGTGTGGTTGGATGCCAAGTGAAATAAAATAATGTCAGAATGCCAGGACATTACAACAAAGACAATTTATTGTGCTCTGAAATCTAGAAGGCTTTGGAACGTGTTCAAGGGACAAACAGGCCATTTTGCGCAGAATACGTAAACGTAAAAAAATGCAATTACCGTCCGCAGGCGTTCCGGCGTAAGATGTCAATACGTGATATGGCCACCATGGAGGGCTATGCAAGATTCCACACGTCGTGTCATGCTTTGCACAACATTATCAAGCAGCTGTTGGGGTAATTTATCCCATTCCTCTGTCAGTGCACGGATGAGGGTGTCCTTGTTTATTGGAGGGCATTGGCGACCAACAAGACTCCTCCCCAAAGCATCCCACACATTTTCAATGGGATTCAGATCTGGAGAACGTGCTGACCATACGAGGCGTTGAATATCCTCGCTCTCAAGACACTTCTGGACAGCGACTGTTCGACGACATGTTGCGTTGTCGTCCATGAAAATAAATCTATCACCGACAGCACCACGGAACATGCGAACATGAGGTAGCAGAACACCATTAATGTATCGTTGGCCAGTCATAGTCCCAGTTGGAAGCACATAGAGGGACGTACGGCCATTGATCATGATGCCAGCCCATACCATGACACTACATGTCGGATATCGGTCCCTTTCCTGTATGTTTGCTGGACAATATGCAGTACCACTATCACGCCAGATCAGTTGTCGTCGACAATCAGACGATAGACTGTATCTACTCTCATCTGAGAAGAGGACAGCAGACCAGTCGTTATCAGTCCAATTGCGATGTTCATGGCACCATTGCAAACGGGCGGTACGGTGACGTCTGGACAATGGGATGCACACAACAGGACGGCGGGCGTACAGTCCTCCTTCATGCAAACGTTTGGCGACAGTTTTTCGGGAAATCCGCTTGCCAGTAGCAGCCATAAACTGATTTATTACCTCACTAGCTGTGCTACCCCGGTGTCTTTTTGTTGATAGCACTATTTACCGATCTTCTGTAGGTGTCGTACTGCGAACACGACCTCCCTCATGACGTTTGCTACACTCTCCATTTGTTTGAAATGATTTCCAAAGCCTTGAAACAACACTGTGGCTGACGTCGAACTCCCTGGCAACATCTGTTATTTTTCGCCCTTCTTCAATCTTGTCAATAATACGGCCACGCGTAAAATCATCTAGGTGATGTCGGGAAGACATACTGAAAATTGCAAGTTCGTCAATTGATTCTTTCCCTTTCAACTTTGCGTTTGAACAACAACGGTCAATACGCGTCAAATCCGTTATATCTCTTATCAGCGCTATGACGTCACGAACAAGTTCGGCAATCCAAAATTTGCATACGCACAACACGTCTTACTGTATCCCGCACTTATGCAAATTTCCACATTTTCCTGCCTTCCATTTTATGGTTGCTATCGTTGCTATTGTCATCCGTCCTTAACAATTGTCCGGCAGTGTATAGTTACGGAAATCGTGTTTTTCTTGTACTCTCTTAGGTATCGCTCACAGGACTCGTTATGAGTTGGAGGACTCCTTCTGAGTTCTGAGTATTTCAACTTCTGAGTTCTGAGTTGCGATGCTTAGTCTTCCTAATAGCCTCCCCTCCCCAGTTCTGAGTTGCGATGCTTAGAGTTGCGATGCTTAGTGACTCACTCTATTTGACAGAATAGTAAACACAAAATTTAACAAAATAATTATTTTATATAAGAAACATTCTGTGAATTCTAAAAATTTCCATATATTTCTCCAAGTTCTCTAAAGTCTTAGGTGGTTGCATTCGCCATGTGTTCTAACCGCTTAAATATTTTAGGGGGCTAAAGGATGGGCTCAAAGAAAAGTTGGGTGGGATAAAGCTTACCCTAGCCCACCCGTATTGTCTCGTCTGGCTGATTGCCCCCTCATTACCACGCACTGCAGGAGGGGCTGGGGCTTGTAGCCTCAGCTAAAAGATTTTACAAAATCTTTTGCGGAAACCTCACACGAAACCGGTTAAAAAAATAGCCAGGAATTTTTGACGGCAGCTTTGCCTTTAGTTTATAAATACTGGGTGTCGGGGAGGCAGCTACTCCAGAAGATTTGAGAACCCTTTTCACAATTATAGCAGTAGTTCCTATGCATGCATATTAACAAGAAAAGGTGAAGAAAATATCAGTTTGAAATTTTTATACCAATGAGGATAAGGTGTTATGCAGTGGTGAAAGAGAGCGGGAACGGTGGGGAACGGCGTTCCCTTAAGAAATTGGTAAGGTGAACAACGTTCTCTTAAATAAATAATTGTGAACAAAAATACATACACAGTCGAGTCATATTACCATAACCCCCTCTACTTTTGACGTAAACAGCGCGTAGCCAATGTAAGAAGGCACGTACGGTGAGCTGGCTTGGTGGGTATATCTATAATGAATTAGCTTTGCTTACCTTTTTGCTAAGCTAATTATTATGAATGAATAATGCTCTAAGCTTCAAAATGATGAATTCCCAAAAGGGTGTTGTTACTCGTTAATTATGAACTTAAACAAAGTCTCAACGCTGGTTATTTATATTAAGTAATCAAAGTCATAAACCTAACAGCCAGACAGAGGTCTGACAAAACTAAGAATTGAAAAAGACTGAACTTACAGAACAACTTGTTTATTATGATGACTCCTGGTCAACTAAGGCACTCATATATCACTACTACACAACAACACACTGCAACGCAACACCAACCACCCTCAACTCCAACGCAACAACACAGCAACAACACAACTACAACGCAACAACACAACTACAACGCAACAACACAACCACTCCCTTCTCGATGAACGCGCCTATATACGAGCTACCACCACGTCATGACTTACACTCATTGCCAGATCTCATTCAGCGGGTGAAATAATATTCCGTTCAGTAGGAAGATAATTTACATAGTAAAATAAAATAACCAGAGATAGTAAAATCAAAAGGAAAGTGAATATAGAGTATACGTTACATCATCTCCCCCTTAATTTTTCTTCTTTTTTTTTTTTTTTCCGAAAAACCTATCAATTTTGGAGTGTAAGTCTTACATTTCGATGATTGACGTTTCTCGATCTTTTTTTTTTTTGTAGTTTGGTGGTAGCCGTATTTACATTATCAACTTGGCATAACAATTTACGAATCTGTATTCGACTGTGAAATTTGTAGTGTAGAACAAACCAAACCTGCATCGGCATACCTTCCTTTTATTCTGCCTAGCAGGAATCACTTTTTTAATTTCAAATTACGTGCCTCATTCGTTGTAATACAGAACAACTGTATCAGCAGCGAAGATTGCCTGAAGCTGCCTAACAGTAACAATTTTATTATTTTCATTTCAAATTACGTTTGCCTCATGCGTGGAAATACAGAACAACTGTATCAGCAGCGAAATTTACCTGGAGCTGCCTAACAGTAACAATTTTATTATTTTCATTTCAAATTACGTTTGCCTCATGCGTGGAAATACAGAACAACTGTATCAGCAGCGAAATTTACCTGGAGCTGCCTAACAGTAACAATTTTATTATTTTACCCCTAAGCACATAGATATATACAAAAAAAGTGGATTAGTAGATGGACATAGAAGAAATATAAAAAAAAAACACATATATACACAAAAAGAATGCATAGGCCCACACGAAAAAAAAGAAATTCTGACACGCCAACTGGTCGAGCAGGAAAAACAATAAACTGAGAAAAGAACCTGTCCACGAGAACTTACTTATCTCGAGGACGCATAAAAAATTCTAGTGCGAAAACGTTTTCCAGGCCTAATGGGACTGGGGAAATCAGGTGGCTTGGATCTCTTCCGGGACGGTAATGGAACATCGGTCTGTTGTCGGTCAGGAATCTGGCGGTCTGGAAATCCCTGCGGCTGAGAAGAACGGTCAGGAACGTCAGAAGTCTGGCGGTCCGGAAATCCCTGCTGCGGCTGATAGGAACGGTCAGGAGTCTGGCGGTCTGGAAATCCCTGCTGCGGCTGATAGGAACGGTCAGGAGTCTGGCGGTCTGGAAATCCCTGCGGCTGAGAAGAACGGTCAGGAACGTCAGAAGTCTGGCGGTCCGGAAATCCCTGCTGCGGCTGATAGGAACGGGCTCCCCCAGGCTTTGGATATGAAGTCCCTTGATGCTGGGGCCCGTTGTGTCCTTCCAGTATCTTTTTGGAGGGACGTGTCTCCGGCCACATCGCTTGTTTTCGTTTACGCCCACGGGGCATGATAGTAGTAGCAGGCATCGGCCCTGTTTGCCCTGAACGGAGGTTCCAGGGCGAAACCCGGGCGGATGCAAAGATTTCTGCCTTCGTCGCTGTTGCGGCGAAGCAGATTGGGGAGACAAGTGACGTTTGCGCCCAGCTTTTGGTGGTGCTGGACGGTGTGGAATATTAAATGTTGGATTCATAACTGACAAATCCGAAATGTCCGACGCCTCTGAGTCGCTGCTGTAATTCAGCGGTCGTGCAGGGCGATGTTTGGATTTGCCTATGGGAATACTTTCCGATGAGGTATTCAAAGAAGAAGTATCCCGCGTTGGTGCAGAGTTAGCCGGAAACGGCGCAGCAATAGTCTTGGCAATGGTTGGAGGGAAAGGAACGATACTAGTATTCGACGAACGCGAATCGAGCCTTGGTCTCACGGGAGAATCAGGTTGCGGTTGTAGAAACTCGTCTGGAGGGGGAGGGTGAAGGAAAAATCACTGGTGATTCGTCAAAAATGTTCGGTGGGTCGTCCACAATTTCTGGCGGTTGAACATGAGATATAGATTCTTGAGTCTGTGGAACAGAAGGTTGAGTAGGATTGATAATGAACTCGATATCCCGTTCGTGATACTTGCGACATTGATCAACATGTACATAATGAAAATTGTTGTTCGGTTTCTCCAGAACAATATTATTTTCAAAGACATTTGCCACCCGATATGGACCTTCGTAGCTGGGTGCAAATTTCTTCACTAAAGTATGCGAACAGAAGACTGGAAGTGCGTTTCCACGAGAGTGAGATCTCCAACGACAAGATCAGGTTCCCTACGCCTAGAATTATAATATCGTGCTTGAGCCGCTTGTGCTCCTAGCATTGCAACACGAGCTTTTTCTGCCATAATGTGTACTGATTGCGGAGTTGGTCGCTGATTTAGTTCGTCGATAATCCCCGTTAAATTTTCAAAAGGGGTTTTAATTTTGCGACCCAGAAAAAGTTCTGCAGGAGTAATTTTAGTAGACTCGTGGACAGACGAGCGGAGGGCGAACGCAAAAAGTTCTAAATGGTCATCCCATCTTTCATGGTGGTCCATTACGAAAGTCGCAATCATTTTCACTAGCGTTCGGTTAACGCGTTCTGCAGGATTACTCTGGGGATGATATGGGGAAATGAATTTATGTTTAATGTGTAATCTCGCACACATTCTTTCAAAAATGTCAGAAATAAATTGAGGACCATTATCCGAAACTACTTTATTAGGTGCACCATATCTAGAAAATACTTCATTAACTAAGACATTACAAATAATCTCAGCCGTAGCGGCTTTAATGGGAAAAACTTCAACCCATTTAGAAAAATTATCAGTTAGTACTAAAACATAACGAGCTTTATTTTTAACAGATAATGGATAAGGTCCCAATAAATCTATGGAAATAATATCAAATACATGAGAACTTGAACTAGATTTCAAGTGACCGGCCGGTCTTACATTACGGTAATTATTAATCTGACACAAGTGACATGATTGAACGTATGCGAGCACACTTTGGTACATGCCAGGCCAATAGGCAACATCCCGCAATTTACAACGGGTCTTGCGAATACCTAAATGGCCTGCAAGAGGTTTGTCATGAAATTCATTTAAAAGAGCCATTCTAAGGGTTCGCGGAATACATGGGCGAAACTCTGCCCTAGTAGTCCGAGACTTTGTATAATAAAGAAGACCCTCTATTACTTCAAAATGTTGTGACCTTCCAGCCAGAGAAGGATCACTTGGTAGGGGCGAACCCGCAAGCAAAAAATTGTAAATATCCCCAAAATCTGGATCATTTATTAGTTCTGCCATTATCTGCTCTCTGGATGTGATATCAGCTATCAGAAGTAAAGGCTGACATCCAGGAGTAGTTTCGGTGGGGACCCCACTAATCGGAACGCGAGATAATGCGTCCGGTAATTGATTCTTATTACCTGGCTGATACGAAATTTTGATATTGCTCTCTTGTAACTTCAGAGCCCACTTCATAAGTCTTTGAGATAGGTGCTTAGCAGAATTCAAATACTGAAGGGCAGAATGATCCGTAATTATGTTAACTGTCAATTCGTTAAGATAACATTGAAATTTATTCAGTGCATACACAACAGCAAGACATTCACGTTCCGTAGCTGAATAATTGCGTTCAGCTTTGGCTAAAGTACGAGACGCAAAAGCTATTGGATGCCCAGCTTGTGACAAAACGCAACCAAGACCAACTCCGGATGCATCAGTATAAATATCAAATTCTTTAGAATGATCCGGGAAAGCCAACACCGGAGGCTGAGTCAATGCAGACTTCAGTGTTTCGAATGCAGCGTTAGCTTCAGGTGTCCAAATAAACTTCTTGTATTTACGCTTTAAGGCATACAATGGCTCACATATTGTAGCATAAGCGGGGACGAACTGCTGATACCATCCGGTCATTCCCAGAAAGCGGGATAGTTCTTTTGCTGTTTTAGGCCGAGGAAAGTCAGCAATAGGCCTAATTTTTTCATTATCAGTGAATAAGCCGTGGGGAGTTATTTTCAACCCCAGATATACAATCTCGTCCCGCGCTATCTGGCATTTACTAGGTTTTAACGTCAAGCCAGCATTGTATATAAGTTGGAACACCTGTTTGAGCAGAGAAAGGTGCTCGTCAAAAGTCTCTGATGTGATAATAATATCATCCAAATAGACATGCACATGGGGACCCAGGACAGGTCTGAGAACCGTGTCCATAAGCTTTTGGAAAGTAGCAGGTGCAGAAGCTAAACCAAAAGGCATACGTAAATATTCATAGGCCCCAAAAGGAGTCACAAAGCCTGTTTTATCGACCGAGTCCGGATGTACTGCCACCTGCCAATATCCACTCGCCAAATCCAAAGTTGACATCCATTTGGTTGACGACAAGTCATTTAGAATATGTGACATGACAGGTAGGGGATAATTGATTGTTTTTGTGACTTGGTTGAGTTTGCGAAAATCTGTCACGAAACGAAATTCATTTGGTTGTTTCTTTGGAACCAAGAAGGCAGGAGCCGCCCAGGCGCTTGTTGATTCCTGATTATGCCTTGCTTAATCATTTCCGCAATTTGACGTTGCATTTCCTGTTTTTTATGTGGAGCACAAGGGTAAGGTTTCGTCGCAATGGGTTTCGAACCATCAGTGTCAATAACATGATAAACCACCTGTGTGAAACCAGGTTGATCCGAAAATAAACCAGGGCTTTCCTGTAAAAGGAGAGAAAGCTGGTCTTGTTGCCCCTCATTCAATTGGTCACTCAACAATAAACTCGTAATATCTACAGGAACCGTCGGAATCATTTCGACAGGTTCCGGAAAAGAAAAATCACATGTTGTACAAAATTCAAAGTTATTTGAAACTTGTTAATAAAGTCCATACCCATGAGACATTTCACGGGTAGCTCGTCTATAAGCAGGAAAGAATGTGTAAAACGAGCTTTTCCCAGCCCTAAAGATAATGTGACAGTTCCTGAAATACTGAAGATTTCGTTATTTGCACCTCGCAAATACTGCGTTGCAGGCTGAACATGTATTGCAGAAAAAACATCATTGCAAAACTTTGTATTTAGGGCTGATATCTCAGACCCAGTGTCGAACTTTGTCTCGACAATAATGTCTTCAAGTGTCAAGAATACATCAGGCAACTGAGGAGTTTGAACAGTCACTAATACTGTTTTAGGGTCAGGATGTTTGGTATCAGGAAGCAGGACCGACCCTTCGTCTACTTCCTGTGGAAGTTTAAAGGAATTCTGGTGGTGTTATCATGTGGTCGGAAACCTCGACCCTGCCGGGTATCGGGAAAATTTTCACGATAAGGAAAATTGCGTGCACCCTGCGTCGGGAACTCCGCGTGTCTGTTGAGATTTTCATTTTCGTTACGTCTGCCCTCAGCACGGGCAGAAAAATTATTATTGCCCTGAGCATGATAACGTTCCGAATGCTGCTGAGTGGAACGGGGTCGAGCATACTGTGCATTATGACGATACCCCGTAGCTTGCTCGAAACTCGTTGCTGGTTCGCCACTCTTCTGTGTGGTGGAACGTATGAAGCTTGGGTGGGCACGTGTGTATGCTCGCGCTGAAAGTTTTGTCTATTATGCCGCTGAGGGTTTTCGGAATAAGCCTCGTGGGGTGCCCGAGCATGGTGAGTTGCAGCATGTTTGCCATGTCGCTCTTCATACGTGCGTATGAGGCGAAGGCATTCATGAATAGTGGTAGGGTGTCGAACCTCAAGAAAATCTTGCAAGAATGGGTCGAGCTGCTGTACGAGGGTATCCAACATGTCAACATGACTGGCATGTGGATCCCATAGATTATATAGGCGTGTAGTTTCCAACGCAAATGCAACAGGGCTATCATTGGGACCCTGCTGACGAGAAAACAGCTGTTGAGCAAGGCTAGCTCGACTGAGGCCGAAAGGAAAGACCTCCAAGAATTCTGCACGGAAATTCTCATAATGAGAATCCGGGTTCGACCCTCGCCACTGCCGATACCAGGTCTTGGCGGTATCTCTCAAGCAAGTTCCGGCAATTTGGACCTTGCAGTCTTCCGGAATATTATATAAATCAAAATGGTCTTCCAGATCTTCGAGGAACTTTAAAGACCCCTCCAAACCATTGAAATAAATTGTTCCTGCATGCGGCACGAAATGGGCAAGCATTCTGCTTCGCTGAGAGGATTGAATTCCCTCAGCTACGACCCGCGACTCAGAGTGATAAGAAGCTGGTGCATTCCGAAATGGTGAAGAATGCTTGGGTATGTGTAGATTATTCATATCCAAGTCAGAGCCACAGGCTTCGTACAAATTGTCCAAACAAACACCATTACCCTCGAGACTTGCCGGAAGGTGGAAATTTGCAGTTGTCTCAGGTAAGGAAGCCATGGGTAATAATAGTCAGGATCTCGTGTTCGAGAAAAGTTCGGGCGCCAATTATAATGAATTAGCTTTGCTTACCTTTTTGCTAAGCTAATTATTATGATATGAATAATGCTCTAAGCTTCAAAATGATGAATTCCCAAAAGGGTGTTGTTACTCGTTAATTATGAACTTAAACAAAGTCTCAACGCTGGTTATTTATATTAAGTAATCAAAGTCATAAACCTAACAGCCAGACAGAGGTCTGACAAAACTAAGAATTGAAAAAGACTGAACTTACAGAACAACTTGTTTATTATGATGACTCCTGGTCAACTAAGGCACTCATATATCACTACTACACAACAACACACTGCAACGCAACACCAACCACCCTCAACTCCAACGCAACAACACAGCAACAACACAACTACAACGCAACAACACAACTACAACGCAACAACACAACCACTCCCTTCTCGATGAACGCGCCTATATACGAGCTACCACCACGTCATGACTTACACTCATTGCCAGATCTCATTCAGCGGGTGAAATAATATTCCGTTCAGTAGGAAGATAATTTACATAGTAAAATAAAATAACCAGAGATAGTAAAATCAAAAGGAAAGTGAATATAGAGTATACGTTACATATCAGGTGTGCTGCAGGCATTCTGAAAACATATCAGTCGTTGCTGTCATGGATAAAAAGAGCGATTTATCAGATTTGCAAAACGGGATGATTATCGACTTTCGGGCCAAGAGTGGCAGTATTTCAGAAACAGCGCAATTTGTGAACTGTTCGCGTGCTGCTGTGGTTAAAGTGTATCGTGATTGCAGAAATGCCACCATTGCGAATAAGCGAAGTGAGAACTGCGGAGCACCACTTGCCATTGATGTGAGAGGTTAACGTTGGCTGCGAAGGTGTGTGAGGGCTGATCGGCACGATACAGTGGAGTAACTCACTGGCCGAATGAACCAGGGAGCTACCGGAAGTGTGTCGAAAACGACAGTTCAGCAAACCCTGCTGCGTATGGCGCTCCGATGCAGACAGATGGCCACTGCACCTATGCTAAAGAAGGTGCATCAGTAGAAAAGGCTTACATTTGCACGACAGTATCGGAATTGGACCTCCGCTGATTGGCAAAGGATTGCCTTCTTCAATAAGTCACGCTTTCTGCTTCATCGAACGGATGGACGTTAGTGTATAAGGCGAGAAACATCGGAGAACAAACACTCTTCAATCATTGCTGGCAGAACACAAACTGGTGGGGGCAGCGTTATGGTCTCAGGAATGTTTTTGTGTTATTCTCTGGGTACACTCATACCTGTGGAAGACACTATGGACCGAATTCGTTATGCACCCGTCTTTGCAGACCACGTACACCCATACATGCTGATTGTCTTCCCTGGGGTGGATGGAATCTTCCAGAACGACAATGCTACGTGTCACACAGCTACAAATGTCCGAGTGCGGTTGGAAGAGTACAATGAAGACTTTAAAGTGCTTCTCTAGCTCCCTAATTCCTCAGACTTGAGCATCTGTGCGATCACCTTGATCGTGTTGTTCACTCTATGGATCCTCCACCACGCACCCATCAGCAGCTCTTAGTTGCACTGTAGTCAGCATGGCTCCACATACCTGTGAACACCTTCCAGCACCTTACTGAGTCACTCCCAACCCGTCTAGCTTCTATACGCGCTGCACAAGGCGGTTACTCTGGATATTAGCTGGTGGTCATAATAATGTGACTCGACCTTGTATCTATGATTCTATTCGTAATTTGTGGACCTTTACTTATCTTTACTTAAGATGCTTGTATCATTGACCTATGTTACTAATTGTATGACACCAATTAATTTATCTTTAGCCCCACCTCCCTCCATCCACAACTTAATGTTTAGCGTTAATCTAATGGAGCCCACTGCAACACATTGGGCATGCAGGGATGTAATGGATGTCGTCATTTTCGAAATAAGTTACATAACTCATTGGATGTTTGCTAAACGCCGCATGTGTTCATTTTCGGATGATGAGGGCACAGTGCCTTTGAAAGATCTTGGATTTTAATGGCATATTTTTTAAAGTTTAGAATCTGCTATTTTAAACATAATGAATAAAGTGTAACGTAGGTTTGGAATCACGACTGTTTTGAATGTTTGACAAGCTTGTTGGATCGTGCATAAGATAGAGGATTTCTACGTCATTTCATTATAGTTAGCACGAAATTTACCTAGTGTTTTTTCATACGTCTTGCCTTGCTGACGACATACAGAGACTTCCACACAGATAGCAGCGGGTTTGGATAATGCTGACGACTATATCGAAGGGATATAGCCGACTAAAGTAGGATTCAGTACGTTCTCACTAAGAAATTTCCAACCCTTGTTTATACTTTAGGAATCACTGGAAACACATTTTATTCGGCGGAGATATTTTTATCGCTTCAACATATTTTGGGAGATGTTTCGTCCTGGATATTTTTATTTGTATCTTAAATATTTTGGGCCATCCCCATAAATAAATCCTAGGTGCGCTACTGTGATTGTACGTTGTTGTTTTTTCTGTTTTTATGCTCGCATTAAATGGAACATCAACATGCTTTAAGGATTCTCCTAACGCTATTTATTTTATTTTTTCACGTAGACTTATTCCGCTATAAGCCTAGAACTTAATGACCCTCTCTCTTACGCGTCACAGGCCGCACCTATGTCCATGAATTAATTATCCGTTTCCTGCGCTTTCCACTATAACACAATGACAGAGAATAGCTGAACGCACCCGAAGGGAACGGTAACATAACGTAGAGACAGGCCAGCAAGGGGTTAGAGGGTCTCATCCTCCCCTACAAGGCAAGCAAGCCCTCCCCCCCTGGAAAATACACGTTGTCGTAAATTCTTTGAACTTTTATTTCGTTAGTTTATCAAAATGACATTTGTATTTCATTATTAGCATAAATATTTTCCCTTATTTTTTCATGCATTACATTTTTAGAAACAAGAAAAATTCAAGGGATACAGCACAAACGATGAGTAACTGCAAAAAAATTACTTTTAAAGGTGAATTAGTAGGAGCAGCTGCGTCAATGACTCTCTGCCACATGATGGCAGCTTGTTGGTGTTTTGGGCCAGGGAAGATAGAAATGCCGTTTCTTTTTTCCCATTTTCGGAGAAACGTAAAATTTTAAAGAACATTACAGAGACAGGAAAAAAAAAAAAAAGAGATGGAAATTGAGAGTGATGAAGGTAGAGGAGTAGTAGGGCAGAACACTAAATCCCTGTTTTCCATTTGGTAAGTGACTATGGGATGTTAAGTTGCAGCTTAAAAGCTTCCAGGTCAGGGGCGCCGACTTCACTAAACCATTGGGGTGGGGGTGGGGGATGAAGAGATCAGATGTGAGAGGAGTACGTCCCTTCCATTTTCAGAAGGGAAAAGAAATGGGCAAAGAGATAAACTACGAAATTCGACGTATATTTTAAAATTCAATTGTAATGATTGCTAATCAACAAATGAACACGGAAATATACTTTTAATATTAATAATTTAAAAAGTAAAATTCAGCCTGTGATTTTATAAAAATATCCAGAGAGATTTTTCTTCCAAAAGTTTGTAAAAAAATATGAGAAATTAGTGCGGTTATTCAAACAAAGAACGAAAAGCGCAAAAAATGAACAGGTATTATAAATAAAGGCGGTAGAGATCATACGTTTCTGTATTTTTATTTATTTATTTATTTGATTTTTGATAATTGTTTTAAACATTTAATATATATCACGAGAACATGTAGTATACAATACTGGGCTGGCAGCCAAGTTTCTTATCAAATGAGCAATGCTGAATACGGGAAATAAGAGTTTTTGCTTATTTTGTTATTTATTAATTTTTTAGAAATAAGTCGCTTTGGCCTCATAAGGAGGAGCCTGGTCCATCTTATAAAGAAGAATACATTTCTATAAGAGGAAAGAGTTGCATTTTTTGCACTAACACAGCACACCATAGCCTGAATAGCACGAGAAAACATGTTTTCTCTATAGAAATATTTCAACTCACGCATTTCAAAAACGGCATAAACACACACACACAAAAAAACAACCCCTAATTTAATTGAACACAGCGAAAAATATAGGGTGGGGCCTGCTCCCCCAGTAAAATTATTGAGGTGGCAAGATTAACCTTGCCCCCCATAGTCGGCACTAATGTTCGACGTAGTTCGTTGCCCACAAAGAAGTGATGTTGTGGGGGCATTTTAACTAAATGTATTCCTCTACGCGTTGGAAAATGGTGCTAAAGGGAAATCCTTGCGCGTGCGCGCGAGAGAAAGATTTCAACATCTACTCGTTCATTGTTTCTCGTCCAGTAGGAGTGATTTCACGATGCTTGTGCTGGAGGAAAGAGTTTTTTTTTTTTTTTGGCGGGATTCTCGTGCCCTTGGTTTTTGAGAGGGAAAAGGGCTATTTGACCACATAGCCATACCCCATTTACATCGAGCACCAGCGAAGAAGCAAAAGTGAAACCGAAGAATAGCAGTAGAAAAAGTTGAAGTATGTCATCAGTAAATCCCCGAACCCATTGCGCGGATTCACCGAAAAGAGACAAGACGGTAAACTTAACAACAACAAGAAACTCCTTAGTTGGAGTTATTTCGATTTCAGCGATAAGGAAAGCGCAGCTCAACCACCATCAAGCAAATGCAAAGAATGTGATTTATTTTTATATTTCTATAGAATTCTGCTTTATTTCTTCCCTTTTTTCGTTTCATATTTTGTACTTTATCTAATCGTTTTTTTACTTTTTGCCATTATTATTCGCTAACGAAATTAATGAACAAAAGGAGATTAAAAACAAAGCAAAACTTGCATCTATATTCGTGGGAAAATGCGGTTTGTCTTTGACCCCCCCCCCTCCGATGTTTCTTCAGCCGCCCCTGGTTCTGGGACCTAGCTACAGCCCTCCGTGGGGACATTCGTCTATGCCACTCTGTTACATTAAGACAAAAAACAGCGTAAAGACATGGAACGTTTTCATCACCCTGATGTATCGTCAATTGTCTAACATACGCAGCGGAAGAGATCATATCTGTCGTGGGGTGGCGTTTTCTTTTATATTTCCTTCACGGGGGATGAGAAGGTTCCGAAGTCTGAACATTTCTCGAGAGGGAAGTATATATTAGGATGACCTCATTCATTTGATGGAGATTTTGCGAGCAGTCATTCAATCCACTGAACACAAACAGAAGGCACTCAGGTTACTTTGTATTCCTTGAGTCATGTCACAAATCTGAAAATTTGCTCTACCCATTCGAAGACCGAAAAGATGAAATTAAAGTGGGTAATGCAGCCAAGGCCTTTCCATCAGGAACTGTTTCTGGGAAAAGTGTCTTCGGAAAATTCTAATATCCTGTTCGTAACATCCATTCGGTAAGTGCTACACATAATCACTGTGCTTTGGAATACTGGATTTTACCTTTACCAAAGTGCAATCCAGTACGGTAGAAAGGGTCGTCACACACAACCTGAATGTCGGAAAGCTGAATAAATAGTCACTGCTACATTATATTTCTGTGAAAGACATAATGTCATCAGTTTTCAAGAAATGAATGCCACATGGATTGAAACTGCTCCTGTGTGCATCCCGTTTATCACGAAAACTTGAAAAAACGAAATGTCCATCAAGTTCCCGAATCCATTACATTCGGCTTAACCAACCTTTGACTCAATCTCGACTAACACGTTTTTAAATGGTAATGATTTTCCTCGTGAAACACAAATGCCGCGAAGTGTTGTTAATAAAATTTTGAGGAGCCATTTCTACAAGAACAATCAAGTACAGTAGAAAGTGTAGTAATAGATAAAATTAAAAGCTGATTTCATGGGATGCATTGAATATGTTTCCGAGTTTCAACATAACTGATGTTGTGCGAAGAAACAGTTTCCAGTTGTGTCACGTCTATTTTCTGGAAAACTGGATGCATGCGCCGCTTTTTGGAATGAAATAATTTACGGGAGATTTTTTCGAAACCTGAAATATTTCCTGGCATTGATTTTGTGCCTCTTATTTATGGGCTACTTCTCAGCAGCGGTGGCATCTTTAAAGCAAAAATTTAAAGCTTTGTTTATAATTTAAAAAAGCAGTAAAAATTTAGTTGTGCCTCCTTTGTCTGAAACGCCAGTTACTATGCACGAAAGAGTCTGAGAGTTTAAATCAGTTGCAAGAGGTTCAAGATAGATTGGATTCGTTGAGAAAACTTATTTTGTTTGTTCCTTCAACAGAAATCAAGCTATTCTTTCATCTTCCCATTCTGAAGCAGGCTGGAGGCAGGTTTCGCGTGCGCGATAAATTATGTCAGATTTATTGCACGTCTACCGAAGAAAGTTTGTTTTTCCTCTTGAAACAACATTTAAAAGATTTCAATGAAAGCCCAGCAACCACTCATAGGTAAAGGGATCATGGAGTTGTCGCATGTACACGGGGAGACGATTGCCAAACTGTCAAAAATGGTCTTGGTTTCTGTTGGGGCTGTGGCATTTTTTTACGCCTACTGGTACTTGCACAGTTTAAACAACTTCCTAAAGCGTCTTCCTAAAGTTCATGTATCCCCCGCGTACGGCTACATCGTCATGCTACGCAATGTTTATAGACAAAGGAAAGAAATAACTCCTTCAGCATGTAAGTATGCACAGAGGTTATGCCATACTCGGATCTTAATTTCTTTTATACTGATTATATATATATAAACACACAGTCGAGTCACATTATTGTGACCACCTCCTACTTTTGACGTCAGCAGCGCGTAGCCAATGAAAGAAGGCACGTGCCGTGCGCTGTCTTGGAGGGTATATAAGGTGTGCTGCAGGCGTTCTGAAAACATATCACTTGTTGCTGTCATGGATAAAAGGAGCGATATATCATATTTGCCAAAAAGCATGATTATGGGCTTTCGGGCCAAGGGTGGCAGTATTTCTGAAACAGCACAGTTTCGTGCGGCTGTGGTTAAAATAAATCGTGATTGGAGAAATGGTCCCATTGCGAATAAGAGACATGGAAACGGTGGAGCACCACGTGCCATTGATGGGAGAGGTGAACGTCGGCTGTGAAGGTGCGGAGGGTGATCGACTCGCTACACTGGAGTAACTCACTGGCAGAATAAACCAGGGGGATACCAGAAGTGTGTCTAAAATGACAGTTCAGCGAACCCTGCTGCGTATGGGGTCCCGATGCAGACGGATGGTCACTGTACCTATGCTAAAGAAGGTGTGTCAGCAGAAAAGGCTTACATTTACACGGCAGTATCAGAATTGGACCTCCGCTGATTGGCAAAGGATAGCCTTCTCCGATGAGTCATGTTTTCTGCTTCATCGAACGTGTGGAAGTTGGTGTATAAGGCGAGAAACATCGGAGAACAAACGGTCTTCAACCATTACTGGCAGAACACAAGCTGGTGGGGGCAGCGTTATGATCCGGGGAATGTTTTCGTGGCACCCTCTGAATCTACTCATACATGTGGAAGGCACTGTGGACCGATTTCGTTATGAATACATCCTTGCAGACCATGTACACCCATACATGTTGATTGTCTTCCCTGGGAGGATGAGATCTTCCAGCACGACAAAGCGACATGTCACACAGCTGGAAATGTCGGAGAGTGGTTGGAAGAGCACGATGAAGACTTTAAAGTACTTCCCTGACTCCCTAATTCCCCAGACTTAAACCCAGTTGAGCATCTGTGGGAACACCTCGATCGTGTTGTTCGCTCTATGGATCATCCACTACGCACCTCCTGCAGCTGTCAGATGCACTGCAGTCAGCATGGCTCCGTATACCTGTGAACACCTTCCAGTACCTTATTGAGTCACTCCCAGCCTGCCTAGCTGCTGTCCGCGCTGCACACGGGCGACGGTCTCTACTGCCATACTTGTGCTATAAGAAAAGTTTGAAATTATATTCAGAAATTTTGCTCCGGAAACGCTTTCCGATGAAGAAATAATTTTTCAAATCGGACTCTTGGAAGCAGAGATATCAACAAAAATAAGATGTACATCTACGCCCCCTGGCGGAAAAACTATGCACCATCTTAAGTAGAAGGTATTGTTAAAATGTTTCTCGTTGTGAGCGGTATCGGTCCACGAAAGAATGTTTTCAATCGAGTTTTCAGAAGTGGAGATTTTGCTTCAAATACGTCAGAAACAGAAATAAACACTTACATCACCTGGTGGCCAAATTATTCTCTACAAAAAATTAGAAAGTGTATGCAGAACATTTTCCAACCAGAAGCTGTATTCGATGCAGGAAGAATTTTTGAAATATGAATTTTGAAAGGGGAGATATCGGAGAAATTGCGATTTACCTTTACGCCCCCTAGCGAAAAATCTATGCATTACTCCCTCTCTAGCGGCGAAATTATGCATCGGAAAAGTGAATCAGAAAAATAAATCAGAAAGCAAGGACCATCTTTCCCGCATTTGATGTTTTCCAATGCAAAAAGAATTTTTCAAATCGGACTAATAACTGTAGACGGATGGACAAAGTGATACTATAAGCACGTACTTAAAAAAAACAAAAAAAAAACCGTGCTAAAAATTTAGCAGCACTCGAATGTTTCACACGCATATTGAAACAACAGGCAGTTTTTTTTTTTACCAGAAAGTTACACGATACGATAGTGAGGGGGTCATCAGATATAAAATCATCTGCAAAAGATATGAAGCGTATTGAGTTTGATAAGTTAACACGTTTTGTTTACTGCGCACATCTTCATTTTATGAGCCAGCTATCGTAATATTTCCACCGAGCATTAAAATGGCAAATTTTTCTGATTATTTCAAGCCTCATATAAGATAAAAGCAAAGGTCGTAGCACTTGAATTGCTTTACGCATATATTAAACAGAACATTTTTTTTGTTCAGAAAATTTCACAACTCGCTAGTATGGCGAGCATCAGATATTTTATCAGTTGCAAGGGATAACAAATGCGCAGAGTTTGGTAAATTAGCACATTTTGCGTTCTATTTCAAGGTTGTGTTACCAAACAATCTCTTGTTTACTATTTCGAAACGCTCTCCCATGAAGAAAGAAATGCATCTTGAGAGCAGATTATAGCAGTAATTTACGTACACATTCTTCAATGCTACTCGATGTAATTTATTCTTTAAAAATATTCCATGATATATCAATCACGGCTACAGTTTAACGTCATATAAGGCACATTTTTCAAGGTGTATATGTAGAAAATATTTTTTTCGTCCGAGAATCATGGAGCAAGATTTTCTGTGGAAAGGAATATCTTACAATTTGGCGAGAATATTCTTGGCGGTTGCTGCGCCAATAGCACTTTTCTATGTCTACCTCTATTTCCATCGTTTAACTCGACACCTGATGTACCTATCAAATATTAATGTCAATCCAGCGCGTGCTTATATCCTGGGACTAATGTATCTTGCCAGAGAAAGAAAGGAAATGCCACCCTTAAAATGTAAGTAAGCACAAAGTGTTTCTAATACCAGTTTATAATATTCATGCGATTTTTGCCTCTTTATTTTAGGTCTAATGGGCGCGGCCAATCAAGCCAATTAATTACTTGTTTAATTAATTCGCGGGCTCTGATTGGCTTTCAGTGCAAGAAAGGACATGTCACAAAGTGAAATAAAGGTCCATATAAAAAGGGTTTTGCCGTTGTGTGTGGTCGGAACCGCGGGGTCAGGACCCGCACTCATTTGCGCGCAGGTGCAAAATATCACATCTGCCCCCATCTCACTTTTCTTCCTTTTAAATTAGAAATCGAATTAATACTTGTTTTCATTTCAGCCATTTAAAATTCCATCTGCTAAAACGACATACTATTTTCTGCTTTAATTATTAACCATCTACAACTCTGAATTTCTGACACGCTAGACGCGGATTTAATATGCGAACAAATGAGTTTCACGAAATACAGGTCTTATTAAAAAAAGTTAGTGTTTTATAAATAAGAGCAAGAGCGTTTTTTATTTATTTAAATACAATGAAATCAGTCTTTTAGTGAAAATGGGACTTGTCCCATCTCTAATGCGATCTCTTTTCCTTTCGCAATTATTTTGTACAGAACTCAAAACAGCCGCCCCGGTGGCGCAGTGGTCTAAGCGATGGAAACTGACCATTCGTCCGCAATGCGTCCGGGTTCGAATCCCGGTGAGACACGGATATTGTCTTTGTCTTACGGCACTCGCTCTCTCCCTTTCCCTGCAGCCAGTGGCCCTAACTTAGGAATGGGCGACTGCTTATAGCCCACTGAGTTGCTCACGGTGGTCGTTAAACCCCCAATAAAAAAAAAATCTCAAAACACGTCGAGGTTATTTATAAGGAAGATGCACAGCTTTCGCAAATGTCTATAAATAAAATCTCAGAGCTGTCTGTCTTCTCCAGATTGTGTATCTGTGCATCAGAGTTATTGCTAAACTAAAAATAAATAAACAAGTTAGTAAAATAAAATCATGCAATGCATTGATTATGATACGCTTTCCAACATACCAGAAATCATTACTCAAGTTATGAGGAGAATGGCTGTGGAATAAATCTCGCTCTTGTGCCTTGATCTTTAATCCCATTTCGATGATATCAAACAGAATTGGCTCAGTATATATCCAAAGCAACATACTAAAGTTTTGTCGCAATCGAAGCATTTTTAGTCAAGTTATGAGGATAATGGCGATGGAAAAATTTTTGCTCTTGTGCCCTGACCTTTAATCCCATTTCGATGATACTCAACAGAACCGGTTCAGTATACTTCCGGAACAACATGATAAAGTTTTGTCGCAATCAAAGCATTTTTACGTAAGTTATGACACATAAGAGCGATGGAATGGATCTCGCTCCTATGTCCTGACCTTTAACTCCATTTCGCCCAGTTTCAATAGGCTTCGTCCCCAGGTTGTACCCAACGATATACTAAACTTTTATCGAAATCGAACCATTTTTACGCGAGCTATCGTGCGGACAGACCGACAGAAGGCCGGACAAAGATGGAGCATATACGCCTCTTCAACCTACGTTTGGAAAGCGCAAGAGGGCAGAAAGAACAGGGTTAATTTTTCCACTACCTGGCATTCACATCCTCTCCTCTTTCCTTAAGGAAAAAAGAAATCGAAGAGTTTTAAAATTCAATTAATTGCACTTTAAAGTTAAAATAATGAAATCAATTAATTAAATTTGACTTACAATTAAGGTACTCCCGAGATCTTTCTTTTTAGTGAAATAATTTTAGCGCGGCATTAATATTATTTAAATGTTGGTCTTTCCCCGTCTTCTGTGGGATTTTGAGAATGATTAGATGACCCCCAGCTTCTTTGCTGACGTGACTAGTAGTAAGCAGTGGGATCGCCTTTCTTTTGCCTAGGAGGATTTTTATTTGTGGCTTTTGTTAGGACGAGCAACAAATTCCGTATGCAAACAGTGTATCCTATGGGTTCCCTGCGTGTCAGTTGGTTGCTCTCGTTTGTGAGGTCGGCGGCGCTTCGGAGATACGGTAGATAGGGCATCGTAAGTCAAGGGAAATAAAGTCAGATGCCAGCAGGAGGTCAAGAAAACTATCGCTAAAAATAAAATTCGGCGCACCAGACTAAAAATCTCTGAGAGTCCAATTGATGTCCGCATCTGCCAGGCACATATACACTGATGTCCAAAATTAAGGTCACAAACACATTTTTTACAATAATTCAAAATAGCAACCGGTAAAATGTATAGCATTGCTGTCATATATACTTTGGGGAACGGTGAATCTAATGTAAGGGCCGCGGGTGGCCTAGTGGTCAACGTTCGTGACTGCTATGGAGATAACCTCAGGTTCGATCCCGGGAAGGTACGAACGTTCGAACTATTAAATACCCGCCGTGCGTCGGATGGGTACGTTAAGCCGTCGGACCCCGGGTACTGGCCCCCCTGTAATAAATAAGAGCGTCTTCCTCCCCCTTTCTACTTCGCTTCCGTGTCACTTTCCTATCGGGCCCTCAAGCCCAAATCTCCTAGCTTTCTAATTCTAAGGGTTGTTTAAGACCTGGGGTCAGATACTCCCTTCCTAAAATCCTCTGCATATGATCAGACCAGAATCTAATGTAAGCATTCACTGTTTGTTAAACGGTTAACAGGGTGAGTTTGCTAAGAGAACGTGAAGGTGCCCGTTTTCTGCATCTGCAAATTTCGTCTTCAGAGTTGTGTTTCTTGCAAGAAAAATCACAAGATTGACTGATTTCAGTTGGAATTAGTGCTCGGGATCATTTAGACGATGGACTGAGGTGGAGAGCCATCGGCATACTTGAAACTGGCCAGTCTCAAGCGGAGGTCGCTCAATGGTTACTGGTTTTATGAAAGGTGGTATCCGGGTTACGGTACCAATTCCGAACAACGGGTACCATTACCAGGAGGCCCGTCCAAGGCAGTCCAAGAGCCACGACACCTGCGGAGGATCGTTACGTGGCATTAACTGCCAAACGCCATAGACAGATGACGGTTAGAAACCTCTCTCAGGACCTCGCTGCTGCGACTGGAACAACAATTTTTAGGCAAACTGTATTCAGACGTCCAGCAGAGAATGCCCTTTACTCCTGGTGACCAGTGGTGTGTGTCCCCTGCACCAGATGGCAGAAGAGATCCCGTCTTTCATGGAGTCAAACACATCTTTATTGGGCCCAGCAAGATTAGGGCCGTGCATTTTTATGTGATGAGTCGAGATTCAGTACACAAAGTGACTCTCGGCGAGTCTTCATCTGGAGACAGTGTGGGGCCCCCTATCATCGCTCCAATATAAGGGAAATCAACCACTTTGGTGGAAGTGGAATCCTTGTGTGGGCAGGCATCATGTTGAACGGCCGAACACCAATGTACGTCTTCGATGGGGGCGCTGTGTCAGCACATAACTATAAGAAAGAGGTCCTTGACTCTTATGCGAGGCTTTTCCGGGGAGCTGTCGGACCGAACTTCATTTTTATGGACGATAACGCGAGGCCACACAGAGCTGAGCTTTTAGACGATTTTCTGGAGGGAGAGTATATTCGCCGTATGGTGTGGCCAGCGAAGTCTCCGGACCTAAATCCTCTACAGCATGTTTGGAATGCTCTAGGGAGAGACATTGCACGACGTCAATCCCCTCCCAGGACCCTCCAAGCGTTTAAAATCCGTGCTTTTAGAAGAATGGGATTTGTTGCTACAAGCTGTTATCAACAACCTCATTTACAGTATGAGAGCTCGTTGTACGACTTGTAAAGCTGTGCGGGGTGGCCACACTCGCTGTTAGCGGGACCATTCTCGAGATAGGCTGCATCTTGTTTGGACCGTTTTTTTGTCTAATTTGCATATCGCACGCAATTTACCTCAGGTTCCTTTTGTTATGTTGCTATTGCATGTCTAATAGTGTGAGGCATCTATATACCAAATTTCATTGCAATAAACCATTTAGTTTTCAAGGTATCACAGAATATGTGTTTGTGACCTTAATTTTGGACATCAGTGTAGTATCAAAAACACTTAAAAAGAACCTATGGCTAAAAAGTAAAAAAAAATAAAAATAAAAAATACAAACCACATCATGCACTACTATTTGTGAAAATTGTAACTCCATGAATGACTGTTGGTATTGGCTTCAAACTTACAGGATATACTGTATACAGCAGGCTAGGACATGCAAACTATTAAAATGACAGTGAAAATTCGCATGCGGCTTCGGAGCAGCGCCCTCTTAACTGTCCGATCTTGGATATAAAGAACTGGCTCAAACGAGACGTTGGAATCAGTGAAGAGCCGATATTAAATCGAAAGGGTGTTCGCTTCTTGCGTCTCACTAAGCTCCGTTGCAGAAGAAGGTAGTATTATAAACATCTGATGGACTTTGAGTAAGGTAGGAGTGTTGGGATTAGAGAAGCTGGATTTTCTTGTTGAGAAACTACCACTCCTACAGTACGAAATACCAGTACAGTGATATTAACGGGGTGCCAGTGGACAGATGAGGCTCAGATGCATAGAAATCCGGGAAATGGACCGCAAAACTGCAGGACTTCACGGGATGACAGACACTTCTACGGTATGACAGTGATCGTTCGCATAGCGACATCCACGGTGTTAGCGCAGTAGTCGAGCTCTGTCACAGGCCAGGCTTTGTTTATCCTCCAACACAGGTCGACGCCGTCTTCTCAACAGAGAACTGATCGCTAGCAGCCCACTACCAGGCTAGCCAAAAGTGTATGTGGTTGTGGTGACCCTCAACCACAGATGCTTGTGGCTTCAATGTGGTCTCCAGCGAAGACACAGTGGCGCTGATTGCCAACAGGTCGTGTTTTTTGACGAGTCACGATTCAACTTGATGCGCCATCATGGTCGTGTACGTGCACTAAGACATCATGGTGAACGTAATCTTGCAGCGCCATACTGACCCAACGCCAACCGCCACGGTTTGGGGCGCCATTGGGTTCAATTCGCGACCTCGCCTGATGCGAATTAAGCACTGTTAAAAATTGGTACTTAGAAATAAGAAAAATGCACTCGTTTTTGAGTACTTGTGTCTCATTTTTGAAAAAGACACGTACTCATGTTTGAGTACATACAAAGAATCAATTGGGAGCATATCTGGTATTCTAATTTGAAATATATGTACTCATTTTTGAGTACATGTATTTCAAATATATGTACTCAAAAATTAGTACATATATTATGACAGGATAGTTTGTAAGTGAGAGAGAGAGAGAGAGAGAGAGAGAGAGAGCACACCAGATGGCGCCACCGTACGATTTTGCACATAGAAGGCAGAGAGAAATTAGGAATGAACACCTTTTTATGTAACCCGGGGATTCCTACCCGGGGTCGTCACTTAACGTACTCGTCCGATGCACGGCGGATATTCAGCGATTGTTAGAAATTCACACCACCAAACCAGGTTTGAACCTGAGGTCTCTCCAGCATCCTGAATCTCTAACCACTAAGCCATCCACTGTTCGATTTAAAATTTCAGATCAGATCAGATCATATGTAGAGGGTTTTAGGAAGGGAGTGTCTGACCCCAGGTCTTAAACAACCCTTAGAAATAGGAAGCTAGGAGATTTGGGCTATGGAGTGCCCGATAGGAAAGTGGCATGAAAGCGAGGTAGAAAGTGGGACGAAAACGCCCTTATTTATTACTACAGGAGCCAGTACCCGGGATCCGACGGTTTAACGTGTCCATTCGACGCACGGCGGGTGTTTAGTGGTTCCAACGTTCGTACCTACTCAGGATCGAACCTGAGGTTAGCTCCATGGCAGTCACGAACGCTGATCACTAGACCACCCGCGGCCCTCATTTATTCATATAGAATCAACTGGAAGTATATTATTCGGTGGCACATCTGGGATAATAGATATACTCGTTATCACATGCTGGGCAAATGGATCGCACAATTTTGCGACAAATATTGTGATGAAGCGACAATATATCATTTATGAGATTAACACAAATATGGTTAATGTAAAAACGTCCACAAAGGTACTTTATGCATAAAAAAATTACTTGTGATCAGTGACTTTGTTGTACTAATTATTTATGTGTCACTTTACACATTTATTAAAACATTTTCTCTTGAAGTCTTCAATGTCTAAAATGAAGTAATTACAGATTATATTTATATTTATTGAAGCAGTTATTTGTAAGTACGCATGGTTACTTATATTTGAGCATGTCATGTACTCGTTTACGATACGATTGTACTTAAAAAAAAAAACCCGAGTAGGTTCAGGTTCTCATTTTTAAGTAGATTTGTTTTAACAGTGAGGGAATCCTCAGCAGTTATCGATACATCAGGGATGTTTCAGAGGCAGAGATAACACCCTTCTTTCAGAGTTGCCTTGGCGCTATATTTTAGCAGGGCAATACTCGGCCACATGTGGCTCAGAATGTCCAAGATCTCTTCCATGTACGGCAGATACCGCTTCTCCTCTGACCTCTACGTTCGCCTGATATGTCTCCAATCGAACATGTCTGGGACATAGTAGCTGAGCGACAGGTACATCAAGTGACTCCGGCAGCCACCACAAAGGAACTCTGGCCTTGCATAGAAGCAGCTGGGAAGTGACACGATCCGGCTCCCAGTCCTCCACGCCGTTCAGGACTTAGAGCCGGATCGTGTTGGAAGAGACAGCGCAACAGTCATTTCCATAATATTGCCACATTATTGGTAGCGAAGAATTTTACCTTAACGTCAAGGTACACTTCAGAGTGTTTGGTTTGTGGTATAATAACCAACGGGCCGAGTTCCATCCACGAAAAACAACTCCATTCCTTGATGGAACTTCCACCGAACTTTACAATTGGAAGAACATAGTCCGATGAAAATCGTTCGCAAGGCTGTCGCCAAATCTAAACGCGTCGACCAGATTGGAAGAATTAAAAGGTTGATTCATTACTCCAAAGAACAGCTATCCAACCGCCAACAGTCCAGGTACGACGGGAAACACACCACACCAAACGGCGCTTCGCATTCATACACTGGCGTGCAAAAATTAAATACGAGACGGTTTTTCGAATGTAACGCCCGTGCAGAAGTGCTCCACATCGACTCAAATCATACCATAAGATCCCCAAGATGTAAGAATATGGGACAAGTAAGCAAAACCGTCCAAACAAGGAATCCAAAGGATACAAAGGCACTTTATTGAAAAGGTAGCTTCGAGCACAACTATACAGAAGACAGAAACGTCCATGGGACAGGCGGCTGCCAAGAAAAATCCAGTCTTTAGTAGGGGATATGATCACCCTACTAAAGACTGGATTTTAGACTGGATTGCAGGATTTACAACGTCTGTCCATGCTGAGGACGAGGTTGTCATGGAGCTGTTGAGGCATCGCGGCCCATTCCTCTTGTAGCGCCAATCGCAGCTGCGGAATCGTTGCTGGCGGCTGGTGACGTGCTGCCAAGCGTCTCCCGAGAAGGTCCCACACGTGTTCGATTGGATTTAGGTCCGGGGACCTTGCGGGCCAATCCATGCGTTGAATATCTTAACTCTCCAACAGCTCTGCGACAGCCACTGTACGGTGAGGTGTAGCGTTGTCGTCCATGAAGAGGAACTCAGGACACACAGCACCTCTAAACAGACGCACGTGAGGCAGGAGAACCTCGGTACAATAGCGGACACCAGTGACTGAACCTCCTTGGAAGATGTGAAGGTCAGTACGGCTACCAAGCATGATACCGCCACAAACGAGAACTCCACCACCTCCAAACCAGTCCCTTTCGATGATGTTGGAGGTGTGATTGCGTGTTCCCTGCTCTTTCCAGATGTGTATACTTCCACAATCGCTCGTCAGACTAAATCGGCTCTCATCCGTAAAGAGAACTCGACCCCATTGCTGATGTGTCCAGTTCTTGTGTTCCTGGCACCACAGAAACCGCCGTCTTCGATGAGCAGGCGTTAATGGCACACACCGTACTGGTCGTGGTGCAAATAGACTACCTTTGTGCAGCCTCCTGGCCACGGTAAAACGCGATAACGGACGTCCAGTTATCTGTTGCATGTACCTTGCGATTTCTTCCGCTGTCTGTGGTCTGTCTCTTCTCGCTTGTAGGACATTATACCGGTCGTTCGCCGCCGTGGTTGCTCGTGGACGACCACTGCTAAACTCTCGGACAGCTGTTCCTGTCATTTGAAATGCTCTCCAAGCTCGTGAAACGATGCTGTGAGCGATCCCGAACTCCTCTGCCACACTAGTCACACTTCGACCTTCTTCCCAATGACGCGATCTCGGGTAAAGTCGTCCAGATGTCGTCTACTGGATTGCCTGTTGGACATATCACACGGTGGCAGCAATTCGACGTCGTTCAAACCGATGCACACCGTGCAATAGCTTTCACCGAATTGCTGAGCGTACATCGCCCGTGTGCTTTATACCCTTCCGACACTCCCCCTACGTCATGCTGCATATATGCGAATGCCCTACCGTACTGCACCCTAGTCTATCTCCTGCGGAGTGGTCTTTCGGTCCGTTCTGCCTGCTCGTTCCGCTGTTACGCTAATTTCTCCTCTTCGTCCTTAATTTTTGCACACCAGTGTAGTAGTGATGTGCTACTTGTGTGCCTCTGTTTGATGATAACAGCACCTATAATACCTACACTGTGCAACTCTCTTCGGATAGTTACGGTAACCGATCCGTTACAAGCATTTCCTACTTCAGCAGCGATGGAAACGGCACAGGAAGAACGGGATTTCTTAACATTTCTTACCATGGCTTTTCTGTCACGTTCCATCAGTTTGTGCGGCTTTCCTGAACGTTTGTTTTACTTTCATTGCACCGTCCTGCTTCCATCTCTTCACAACGTCACTTACAATTGATTTTGGTGTGTTTATTTTAGCTGAAATGCTCCGTTAAGAAACGTTACTGAAATGACATCCTATGACCAGCACACGTTAGAACTCGGAAAGTTCTCGTCCACGCGACATATCTATTCAAAGTTACTAATAACACGACAAATCATCTCAGCTTTATACGTAGTATATGCACCTCCGCATTCACACAGCGCGCACCTTCCTGCGCAACCGTTCTTTGCACTTATGCAAATATTTGCTAGCGTCAGAATACTCTAGAAAATATAGTGTATGTATGTACGTTCTCAATGAATGTTAGCATAAATCAACACTGATGAACACGCAGATTAAAAAATTCCTCGAAGAAGTAAGATAAGTTCAGTAATCATTGAGCATAAGACGTTTATAAATACAAGTATAAAGATCATTACGAAAACTAAAATTAAGACTGACAGAAAAAATAATTGATCATAACGAAAATACTAAATTTATAAAGTCATGCGCAGAATCTATTTTTTTTTTATAATTTAGCCATAGTCGGAATGTATTTTAAAGGAAAATAATTTGTTTTAAGGACTCAGGCCTTCTTGGGAGGGGTCTGGATCCGGATGACCCTCCCGGTGCGTGCGCCACTGGATTTCACAATGGCGCTCGATTGTGGAAAATGGATCCAGTGGGCGTCGGGTTCTTCGAAAAATGTGTGATGTTTGTTCCGCACGTTGTTTGGAGTTAATGAAAAATTCCTACTTAGCTTCAAGAAAAAAAAAAACTAAGAAGGAGATGATGTGACGCACTACAGAGGTGAAAACACGTGTCAAGACGACAAATCTGACATTCTGTCGGCGTAGCTCAGTTGGGAGAGCGACTTACTCCGGAGTGAGGGAAAATGGGTTCGATGCCCTTCGCGGACAAACTTGTATTTTCAAAAGTGAAATGCGAACATCTTTCCTGTTCGCATTTTTACTTTTTGAATCCATCCACTCTACAACTGGAATTTAAATGGCTAATTCATCTGACTGATTATTTAAATTCCAAACAGGGAATCAAAATTCAGTTTTTTTTGTTTATACAAATATTTTTTTATGAAACGATATTAAAGATCATAGACCTTGTGGTTTCAGCTTATATAAAACAACAGATCCTTTTCCTAATAAGAAAACTCCAAGGCACGGGAGTAAAGAGGACATCAGATATAAAATCACCTGCAAATGATATGAAATACAACGGGTTTGATGAGTTAACATGTTTTGTTTACTGGACGAAACGCGCTTTTGTGTTTTCAGCTTATGAATCCCTTATCACAACATTTTTGCTGAGCATTTCAACGATAAATTTATCTGTCTGATTATTTTACGTCTACAAAAGAAAACAAAATGTTAGGTGCACTTGAGAGTTTTGTGCGTATTGAAACAGCCAACCCTTTTTTTCTAACCAGAAAGTTTAACAATACGATACGGTCATCAGATATAAAATCAGCTGCAAAAGATATAAAGTTTGATAAGTTAACGCGTTTTGTTTACTGAGCGCATTTTCATTTTGAGCCAGCGGTCATAATACTTCCACCGAGAATTAAAATGGCATGTCGGATTATTTTAAATCCGATATAAGATGAAATAAAAGGTCATGGTACTAGAATTGTTTTGCGCGTATATTAAAACAACAGATTTGTTTGTTTATTCGGGAAATTTCCCAATTCGCTAGTAAAGCGATCATCAGATATCAAATCAGATGTTAGAGATAAGAAATGCGCAGAATTTAATAAATCACCACATTTTGCTTTCTGTTTCAAATTTGTGTCACCAAAGAAACTTTTGTCTACTGTTTGGAATTTCTATGGATCTTGAGAGCAGATTCTAGCAGTGCCTGTTTTTTTCCATGTTTATTGGAGGAAATTTGTTCTTTAAAAATATTCCATGACATAACAGGAACGACCACTGTTTAGCATCAAATAAAGCACATTTTACGGTGTTTATACAATTTTTTTATTACGTCCGATAATCATGGAGCAAGTTCTTCTGTGGAAAGGTATGTATTTTAAGTGGGCAAAAATACTCGTGGCGATTGCTGTGATAATAGCATCATTTTTCATCTACCTCTTCTTCCATCGTCTAACCCGACATCTGAAGTACCTTCCAACCTTTGATGTCAATCCGGCGCGTTTTTACATCCTTGGACTAATATATCTCGCCAGGGAGAGGAAAGGCATGCCACCGTTAAAATGTAAGTAAGCACAAAGGGATTACAATATTTTGAATTAGTAGTTATGCTTGCTATCATGCCGAGTTTTCGAATGCAGTTGTAGTGAATAATTACGTTGTTCACTATTGTTATCTCCTTAAAATTATTTATTTGATTTCCCTTAGAAAACATGTTTTCAAAAAATACGATGGTGTGAAAATTCCTTTAACGCACACTCATCAAATACGTGGTAAAACACAAATTTGTCGGTGACGAAAATCGAATGCCTCTGCCCTGGAGCTGATTGCTTTACCAATTAAGCTACACCGACGGATTTTATCATTGCAACTTTTCCGTCTTTAGTACGTTATAACACTTCCCTCGTAATTTTTTTTTCGAAGCGAAGGACTTTTTTCATTCATTCCAGACGATATGTGGCACGAACATCACACAATTTTCAAAGGACCCAACACTCAGTAGATCCATTTACAAAATCGGTCGCTGATGTGAAAACACAAATTTGTTGGTGACGGAGATCGAACAGCACCCCTCTGTTCCGGAGCCGATTGTTTTTACCAATTAAGCTACACCGACGGAATTTATCGCTGCAACTTTGTCATCATGCTTCACCTTTGCAGTACGTCATATCATCTTCCTTCTTTTCTTCTTTTTTTGAAGGGAAAAAGGAATTCTTGTTAATTCTAGACAATGTGTGGAACAAACATCGCACATTTTGCGATGAATCCAACTGCCAGTAGATTCATTACCACAATCAGGCGCCGATGTGAAAACAAATTTGTCGGTGACAGGGATCGAGCCTCATCCCTTGCTCCAGAGCAGATTGCTTTACCAATTAAGCTACACCGACAGACTTTATCGCTGCAATTTCTCCGTCCTTACGTGTGCTTCACCTCTGTAGCACGTGACATGCGGACCATCCTAATTACGGCTACTGTCCACTATCCCTGGGGAAGAGCATGCGTTTTAAGGGTCTTTCCCCATCTCTTTTGTGGACTCTCCCAGATACTAAAGGGGACATCAATCAGAATACCTCGGATATACAGGGTGTGTCTAAAGTCTTTCCCTGATTACGAGAAATCGTATAAAATGAACCACTCTCGTTAGACACATACAGTTTTCGAATATAGCTTACCTGAAATCCAGAGTTTTTTTCGGGTGATCAGTATAATTCAACGTGGACACCTTTTATTACACGGAGGACATCAAGTTGGTACTCTTATCTCTTTCCATGCCTGCTTGCAACATGCCATCTGTGTTACTCTTTACTTCACAGTGTTAAAATCTGCAACTGGTGTTGCACACACTTGATCATTAATGTAGCCCCATAAAAAGAAGTTAAGGGGGGGTAATGTCTGGGGATCTTGGTGGACAGGGTATGGGACCATCTCTGCCTATCCATCTGTTAGGGAATTTGCTATTTAAGAATTAACGGACAGGTACACCCCAGTGCGGGGGCGCACCGTCCTGCTGGAACATTACCCATGGTTGCAGCTCTTCCAATTGAGGTGTATCATACAGCTGCATCATGTCGAGGTAAATACCCGATGCGAAGGTGGCCTCGATAAAAAAGAAAGGTCCAATTACTTTGTTGTGCATTAGTCTGCACCAAACATTGGTTTTAGGGATATCCCTCTGTTTCTCGAAAACCACATGTGGGTTCTCTGAACCGCAGATACGGGCATTATGCTTGTTCACTTTACCTGAGGTATGAAAAGTTGATTCGTCTGAAAACAAATCCACTTCAGGTAATCATTATCTTCGTCGATTCGTTCAAAAATATCCTTAGGTAATGTCACATGTCTGGGCCCATGATTAGGTTCCAAGGCTTGAAAAATTTGCAATTTGTATGCAAAGAAACGAAGCTGCTTTCTTAAAACGCAGTGCACTGTCTTCATAGGTATTCCAAGTTCACTAGAGGCATGACGAATTGATTTCCTAGGGCTTCGCACGAGTCTGAACGTGTTTTCAGCATTAACTTACAACTATCATCTTTTTTTTACAAAAAAAAAAAAAGAAAAAATGAGAAAAAGGCATTTTCTGATTTTTAAGTATTTTTTAAAGACGCAAAGAAAAGAAACGAACTGCTTGCCTGTCTTCACGATAACCACAGAGGAACGTTCTGGTCCCGTGACCTGCTGCCATGGTGACGCAGAGAATTTGTTAAGCATATGTTTTGTTGGTAAAGCTATCTCAGTTATTTAACGGTTTAGCATAACGGTTTACGGAAATGCTTTTTGAACCGCTTTTGTTTTCTTTAGTGGTACATTTAGTAGGTAATATAAGTTCAAACGACAAAAGTCTGCCCTTCCAAAAAATAACGACAATAAAAAATCTCGGAAACTTCGGAATGGCGGCGGAGCAAAGTCCTTCAATAGAAATAGAAGGAAAATTGAGAAAAGTTCCGCAAACATCCAACAGGGAGTTCACCAGGATCGAAACAAAAACTGTAAACAAGCCGCCATCTTGGAATCGATACAGCGCAAAAAGTACTGAACAGTTGGGAGAACATTTTCATTTCGTTGCGATATACTTGAAGATCAGGCTGTAGGGCCCGAGCGCTACTCTGCAAACGAGCGTAGCGAGCCTAGAGGCGCAGCCCCTACTAGACGTTAAACAAGTGGGAAAATGTGTTTCCGTGCGCGAATTGTTCGACCACTTATAAATGACCTAGGGATCTAAAAATTGATATGCTGATGTCTTAATGTCCGCATACCCAGAAAAGTCCGAAAAGCTATAAAATAAAAATGGCGGCTTTGGAATACTGCCTGCTAGAATTTTTTCGCGAATTGTTCGACCACTTTTAAATGACCTAGAGATCTAAAAATTGACATGCTGATACGTCTTTAGGTCCGAATACCTCAAAAAATCCGAAAAAAATAAATAAATCAAAACGGTGGCTTTGGAACATTGCTTGAATTTTTTACAAGTTCCACAGCTAGAAAAGTCTGAAAACCAAAACATTCAAAAGTGTGGCTTAGCTTTACTGTTCAAAATGCTAATAGTTTTAAAGGTAATTTTGCCATAAATGTTGAAATGTTGTAAAAATTCTATGAAATTTTAATCTGAAGTTAATGGGCGCCAAAATCTGCTAGCCGTGGTCTAAGCGATGGCCTCTGATCATTCGTCCGAAAGGAGTTCGGGTTGGAATCCCGTGAGGCATGGATGTTGTGTTTTTCTTACGGCACTGGCTCTCTCCCTTCTCTGGAGGCAGTGATCCTAAATTAAGGACTTGCGACTGCTTATAGCCCATTTTGTTGCTCACGGTGGTCGTTAAACCTCCAATCAAAAAAAAAAAAAAAAAATAAAATAAGGTTTGCTACAGTTTTACGTCAAACCGTATGCGTTGACGTCACGACCCTGTTGCAAATCGTAAAATAGTTACGGATCTTAAAGTACTTTTCCCTTTCTTTAATTTTATGTTCATAAAATGATTTTATAGATTCACTGTTCGGAGAACGGGCATGACTGCTAGTCTCTTTCTAAATCCAGGCACCTGATTTTCGTTGAAATGCAATAAAATTCTATGCCAGACAGGCCCGGCCTTCCTCCAAACAGGGGCCCGGGTGCAAAAAAATTTTGAGGCCCTAAAAAAATCTGAATAATAAGAGACAAATAAAATGAACGAAAAAAATTGTATTCGAGGAGACTCGTTCTCAGTTTGGATGTGTCAAGAGGAACTCGTAAAAATGTGTTGTTATTTTTAGTTGGTTCGTTAGGTTTGCGAGTAAACAGGAACTTTGAAGAGCCCATAGAATTGAGTTTCTGACAATATTAATTGATTCACCTTCATACAGATATTTCTGTAAAACACGATCAGTAGAAAATTTTATGTTAGCTACACTATCTACCAACAAGTAATTGGACACCTGTGATAGTAAAGGAAAACGAAGTTTATTCACCTTCAATAATAATTGGTTGAGCCTCCACGAGCGGCGATTACAGCTTCGACCCTCCGGGGCATACTCTCAACCAGGCGTTGTACGACGGCTAGTTGTATTTTCTTCCATTCGGCTTGGAGAAGACAGGTCAGTTCCTTCACCGATTTCGAACGGTGGGGGCACCCCTTAAGTCGACGCTCCAACTCGTCCCAGAGGTGCTCGATAGGGTTAAGGTCCGGGCTCTGCGCGGGTCGGTCCATTCGATTAACCCCATTGTCACCATACCAAGCCATGGTGGACCTCGCAACATGACAGGTGGCATTATCATCCTGAAAGTAACATGGGCCCACCCCGTAAAACTGCCACAACGTAGGAAGCGCATGGTCATCAAAAATGGTGCAGTAGGTCTCGTCGTTGAGTCTACCAGGAATTGCGACCAAGGGTCCCGTGCCATACCAAGAGAACCACCGCCGAACTTCACAGTTGGGACAATACATTCCGGCAGGAGGCGTTCTCCAGGCAGACGCCAAACCCAGACCCTGCCATCCGAACTGTAGAATGTGAATCTTGATTCCTCGCTCCAGATAACCTGTTTCCACTGTTCAACGGTCCACTTTCGACGTTCTTTGCACCACGTTAGCCTAGCAGCGCGTCCTTGGACCTGGTGATCAAAGGCTTGTGGGCGGCAGCACGTCCATGATAACCGAGCAAATGGACTTCCTTACGGTTGGTATTCATCGAAAGAACACTCCCGGATGCCTGTTAAAACTCCTCGCGGATGTGGCCCATCGATTTAGGGCGGTTCTTCGGAATTTCTCTGGCCAGCACCCGTCGGTCTCTAACTCCCAGTTTTGTGGGTCTGCCGGGTCGGGGCACACTCCGACAGCCACCTCTCATCTTCCAATTGCCAATCAAGTAGGCTACTGTCGATTTTGGGTACTTCAACTTGCTGGACATGCCACGTATGGATCGGCCATTTCTGTGATACCCGACGATTACACCTTTCTCGAAATCAGAGAGCTCCGAACTGCGTGGCATCTTGCATGCGACTGGTTGCGTTGTTGTTTTCCACACGATATTTATCGGCGGCGGCCGTGACATGTACCAGGACCGCAGATATCGTCGATTGCAGGGGTGTCCAATTACTTGTTGGTAGATAGTGTATTTGTGGCCTCGGTGACGAAAGCTCATACTCTTCTGCAGTTGTTAAAAAACTAAAACAAAGTTCGAAAAACATCAATAAAAATGTATTATTGCCAGCCTAAAACGTTTATTATACTGTATGTTACCTAATAATCGCTAATTTTTTTTTACTGACCCACATACTGAAATTTAAAGATATAGATCGAAAAAGGCAGACACATCATCACTTCTCAATGTGATGTTATGATCTCAGTCGTCTCACTGCGTCTGAACAACATGGCGGCGAAGGCTGTGACGTCAGAATCGTGACCTTTCGCTGGCTTCATTTTGATCACACGAAGTGAACGACGGACCCTTACTCCATCTATTCTAACCTCCTTGGCTCAAATTACGTAATTTCAGAAGAAAGTGCATGGGGGCGTTAACAAACGGCAGTTCGGTTACGGGTGCCCCCTGATGTTACAACAATTCAAATTGAGCTTATAACTTAATTTTAACAAATCAACTTCATTAAAATTTTTATTTTCAATTTTCTTCGGTTTCATCATCCCCCCCCCTTCTTTTTCATTTCTGGTACCCCTGCAAATCCCGGGACTCTGGTGCCTTGCACACGCTGCACCCCCTAGTTGCCGGCCCTGATGCCAGATGCAATACTTACAACATCTGACGTCAACATGCCGTTGTTTATCTAAGCCACAACTAAATGGAAGCGAAGAGGTTATCAGTTACTAAATCCATCGCAGGAGATATGAAAGGCATTGGTTACGATAGTAAAGCAAATTGCATTTTGTTTCTGCGCGTGGTACAAAACGAACGTTATCGTTATTGTATGATTTTGAAGAAATGTGAGTAGAAGACGGGTGCGATGTAATTTTCGGCACTGTTTCTGCCTCTGCGTTCTTTTGAATGCTATTTAGTTCAGTAATTGAAAACATTTTGTGACATTACGGCAGCAGTTTTTAGTCAGTAGTTATATTCGGAATAATCAGAAAACGCTTCTTCATGGAGACGTTAAATCTACGGACACACTTCATCTCAAACTGGGGAAAATTATTGTTGGCTACAGTGGTCGTCGTGATGGGTGTATATCTTTATCGCTATATTCATTCTCTGAGCAGCCACCTAAAGCACGTTCCTGCTATTAGCACCTCTCCAGCATTTGCTTACATCATGTTCCTGATATATACCTACAGAAATCGGAAAGAACTCACTCCCCTAACATGTAAGTACGCACAAGAACAGTCCAATGCTGAGATTCCATGATGTGCCTTTAAGTTATAAGGTCTTCAAATTGATTAACATGAATTATTTACTCAACAAAAATGAAACTTCATTTTTTGATCTAGTCTTTAAGATAAAAAGTTCCACGTACACTGCAAAATAATTTTTAAAATTCACGAGTCATTTTCCATGATTCGTTTCGTAAATTAACGAAGCATATTTCTGATACCTTTTCTGTAAACTGAGGAGGGAAAAACATGAAGTTCTCGGATTTTTTATATCTCAGGAAAATTTTTCTATTTTCAGAAACCTTTCCGCAATTACTTTCTCATATTAACGGGAAAATTCGGTTCTTACTTTTTCCACATCCATATGAACGAAAATTTCCGGTAATAGGAGCGATTCGGGGAAATATTTGAGGTTTGATTAACTATTGATTGTATGATGATGATGTCGAATGATTGTATGATAACTACAAAGAATGCTCACACATTTTTAGAACGATTTTACAGCAATAAAATTAATGTTTAAAATAAAATTATTTCTTCTTTAAATGTTCTATCTGATAGTCCTTTCTCTGCACTATGAACCTACATCAGGGCACTTCTAAAAATTGGTAGTGGTATTTTATTCCAGAGTTTTCATAGTTCAATGATTGTTTTAGGTCTGCGTTTAGAAACGCTGTTTATAGCAGTCCGAGGGCACAATAGTCCATCAGTGACACATCAGAGGACTTCGAAAGAATATGGGCAAAAGGTATGCACTTGATACCCGTCTCTTTTCATTTTTTCAAGAAACAGAGTGGTAGATGTGGATGTACACAGTCGAGTCACATCATTGTGACGACATCCTACTTTTGACATCAACATTGCGTAGCCAATGAAAGAAGGCACGCATCGTGAGCTGGTTTGGAGGGTATATAAGGTGTGCTGTAGGCATTCTGAAAACCTATGGGCCGCTGATGGCTTAGTGGGCAACGTTCGTGACTGCTACGGAAAGGACCTCAGGTTCGATCCCAGGCAGGTACGAACGCTCGATCCACTAAATATCCGCATTCCGTCGGATGGGCACGTTAAGCCATCGGACCCCGGGTACTGGCCTCTCGGTAATAAACAAGGGCGTCTTCCTCCCCCTTTCTACTTCGCTTCCGTGTCACTTTCCTATCGAGCACTCTAGCCCAAATATCCTAGCTTCCTATTTCTAAGGGTTGTTTAAGACCTTGAAGTCAAATACTCCCTTCCTAAAATCCACTACATATGATCATGATCTGAAAACATATAACTCGCTGCTGTCATGGATAAAAGGAGCGATTTTTCAAATTTGCAAAAAGGGATGATTATCGGCTTTCGGGCCAAGGGTAGCATTATTTCTGAAACAGCGCAGTTTGTTAACTGTTCGCGTGCTGCTGTGGTTAAAGTGTATCGTGATTGGAGAAATGGCACCATTGCGAATAAGTGACGTGCAAACTGCGAGCACCGTGTGCCATCGATATGAGAGGTGAATGTCGGCTGCGAAGGTGCGTGAGGGCCGTTCGACACGATACAGTGGAAGAACTCACTGGCCGAATGAACCAGGGGGCAACCTGAAGTTGGTCTAAAATGACAGTTCAGCAAACCCTGCTGCGTATGGGGCTCTGATGCAGACGGATGGTCACTGCCAACGAAAGTGCATCGGCAGAAAAGGCTTACATTTGCACGGCAGTATCGGAATTGGACCTATGCTGATTGGCAAAGGATTGCCTTCTCCGACGAGTCGCGTTTTCTGCTTCATCGAACAGATGGACGTTGGAGTGTAAGGCGAGAAACATCGGAGGACAAACACTCTTCAACCATTGCTGGCAGAACACAAACTGGTGTGGGCAGCGTTATGGCCTGGGAAATGTTTTCGTGCCATTCCGTGGGTCCACTCATACCTGTGGTAGGCACTATGGACCAAATTATTTATGCTTGCATACCACGTACACCTATACATGCTGATTGTCTTCCCTGGGGCGGATGGCATCTTCCAGCACGACAATGCGTTAGCTAGAAATGTTCGAGAGTGGTTAAAAGATCACGATGAAGACTTCAAAGTACTTCCCACGCCCCATAATTCCCCAGACAAAAACCTAATTGAGCATCTGTGAAGCCACCTCGATCGTGTTGTTCACTCTATGGATTCTCCACCACGCACCCTCCAGCAGCTGTCAGATGCACTGCAATCAGCATAGCTCATATATTTGCGTGCACCATTTTTTACGCTTTCCAACCGTAGGTTGAAGAAGCGTATACGCTCCAGCTTTGTCCGTCTGTCTGTCTGTCTGTCTTTCCGCACGATAACTCGCGTAAGAATGGTTTGATTTCGATGAAATTTTAGTACGTGATAGGGGACAATATGGGAACCAACCCATTGAAAATGGGCGAAATGGAATCAAAGGTCAGGACATTGGAGCGGGATCCATTCCATCGCTCTTATGCGTCATAACTTACGTAAAAATGCTTCGATTGCGACAAAACCTTATCATGTTGTTCCGGAGGTATACTGAACCGGTTCTGTTGAATATAATCGAAATGGGGTCAGGGCACAAGAGCGAGATTTATTCCACAGCCATTATCCTCATAGCTTGACAAAAATGCTTCTATTGCGACAAAACGTTACTATATTGTTCCGGAGGTATACTGAACGAATCAATAGTCAGGGTAGGGAAGAGGGTTTGTCTGCGCGCGATTTCTGGTATGTTGGAAAGCGTATCGTAATCAATGCATTGCATGATTTTACCAACTTTTTCTTACAATACTGGGCTAGAAGCAACTCAACACATCGTAAGAACTTTTCTGAAACTGGCAATCATGCCCCTTGTCCGAACGGTGAATCTATAAAATCCTTTTTTTAATATAAAATTAAAGAAAGGGAAAAGTAATTTAAAATCCGTATTTGAGATTAAATGAACACAGATATGATCTAAAAATGAATCACCAAAGCACCTCTTTTGCAAGAACCATAAGTGCTGGAAATTCCATCCCAGACTGGGACAACGCTAAAATCATAAACACACCTAACTCTGTTTATTCCTTGTTATTTGCAGAAAACCTCTATATTTCGGCTTATAATACACGTTGCTGTAATGACTATTATCCTTATGTTTTACCTGAACCTTGGAGCAATCTTGTTGGGAAGGACAGCACAATAGCAATTGCTTCTGTTAAGTGATCATTGGCTAACTATGCCTTTTTTGGATTGTCTTGTTATCTGGTATATCATGTGACATTGACATTACCTTTCCCATGATGCATTTACTCTACGTACTTAAGAGCAAAATGTAGCCACATGGTGAAATTACATCTGATGAAGGTGTCAATGTGACACCGAAAGTGCTCATATGTTTTTAAAACTGTATATAGATTTCATTTTTTAGCTGAATAAATATCATCGTGCAACAAGACGGATCTATTTTAATACTAAAATCCGTATCTTTTTTTACGATTTAGAAAAGCGTTGTGACGTCAATACATACGGTTTGAGGTAAAACGGAGCAGGCTTTGTCGCCCCTTAATTTTAAATCAAAATTTGAAATTTTCAAAGCATTTCAGTGATTTTGACAAAATTATCTTTAAACCTATCATCATTTTAAAACTGTAAAGCTAAGCCACCCTTTTGAAATTTATGGTTTTCAGACATTTTTCTAGGTGTAGAAGTGGTAGAAAAATTCAAGCAGGCAATATTCCAAAGCGCTGTTGTTGTTTTTTTTCTTTTTGGTTTTCGAGCATTTGCAGGTATTCGGACTTTAAGACCTACCAGCATTACAAGTTTTTAGATATCTTTAGGTTATTTAGAAGTGATCTAACAATTCACGAAATATTCAAGCAGGCAATGTTCCAAAGCCGCCATTTTGTTTTTGTTTTTGTTTTAGGACTTTTCTAGGTATTCGGACCTTAAGATTTATCAGCATGCCAATTTTCAGATCTGTAGGTCATTTAGAAGTAGTCAAACAATTCGCGAAAAATTCAAGCAAACAATGTTCCAAAGCTGACTTTATTTTTTTTGTTTTTTTTTGTTTTGTTTTTCGTATTATTGTAGGATGCATGCCAATTTTTAGATCTCTAGGTCATTTAGAAGTGGCCAAATAAATAACGAAAATTTCAAGAAGACAATGTTCCAAACCCGCCATTTTGTTTTGTTTTGTTTCCGTACTTTTCTAGGTATACGGACCTTAAGACCTATCAGCATGCTAATTTTCAGATCTCTAGGTCATTTGGAAGTGGTCAAACAATTCGCGGACGAACACACTTGCATTTTCCCTCCTTGCTTTCTATGTACGAGGCGAAAGCCTGTATTTACATAGGTATTCAGGTATACGGCGGAAAACTCCGATCTTGAAAAGCATCGCTAAGTCATTACCAGTTTGATTGTAGCCTGTCCTTTCACCCAATGAGAAGAGAGCTAAAAATAGCTCCGTCACCATAGCATCAGGTCATGGGACCAGAATTTTCATGTGTTGTTAACTCTGAAGATAGGGTAAGCCTCTCGTCCCTTTCGTTTGCGTCTTTAAAAAATGCTTAAAACTCAGAAAATGACTTTTTTTTTAATTTTTTTTGTAAAAAAGAGATGATAGTTGTGTTTATGCTGTAAAAATTGCAGTACGTTATGATTTATAGTTTGACATATCTCCGTTTTTTAAAATAGATCCCATCGGGAAATAGAGAGAATTTTGTGAAATTTAAAAATTTTATTTCTCGTAAACTAAATCGAAATTAAAAAAAGTGTGACGAGGTGCAAAAATTCGGCCGCGGCCCTACATACCTACAAAGTTTCGTGGTTCTGTTGCTGTTAGTGTGTCCGGAACGCGAACTGAAAGCACTTTTTATTTAGCTTACCTTAATTTTGAAATACAATAGAACTTGAAGTATCGCCGGAATCGAAAAACGGTTTATTTCAGCGTGTTTACCGAACAATTTTCCACAAACGATGTAAATTTCATGTTTTTGTGTTCAATACCTTTTGCGCTGCGAGCTAGGAAAGCGCGAGTGTCGCGAAATTTTTAAAACAGCGGCGGCAGTTATTTTTTTTAGAATAAAAGAGATTAATTATATTGCTGCAAAATCGTTCTGAAAATAAGTGGACATCCTCTGTATTTCCCCTTCCTAAAAGACCGATTTTAAAAATCCATTTTTTTTTTTCGCATTGGACGGTGTTCGACTATGGAAAGCACTTCACGTATTTTTCTACGCTACGATAATGAGTTCGACACCGCATGGGAGGAAGGGGGGGAGACCTCATTTTCCTGTTTCAGGTCATCATACAGTTTCCAAAATGTCGATTGAAGAAATTCCTTTTGCATGTAAAACCAGTAACAATGAAGGACTTTTACACAAAGCTTCTACATCTGGTGATGCATGGTATTCCTGCTAGGTGACGTATTATAGATACGCATGGCCATTTGTCTCATACTTCCGCTTCTTAAAGTCGAAAGGAAAAAAATCCTCATTGCGTAGGACGCATTTCTATGATATGAACAGTTTCCGTGAATTATACACTCATGAGACAAAAACATTATGTCCACTTATACGCAATAGTGTACTGGGCCTCCTTTCGACCGGCTGCACCCGAAGTGGCATCAACTTCACTACATCGCGGAAAGGACAACGTGCCAGCACCAGATGGACAAAAAGATGCCCTGGTATTCGTCAACTGAGTGGGGCCCTGTTGTAGACCAATGAATGCTGCTTTCCACAGCATCCAAAAAAATGCTCCATGGGGTTAAAGTTGTAATACTTGCCTGCCAGGGACGCACTTGAACATGATCCTCAAGCCACTGCTTCTCAGTGCTGTCATTGTGGCACGGGGCGTTGTCTTGATGAAAGATTCCACTGCCATCTGAATGCACGATCAGCATGAAGGACAACACCTGGATCGAGCAATGCTTACGTAAGATCTGAGGGTGAGTGTGCGTTCTACGGGGACGAAGGGATACAGTTATGAACGCATACTATGTATGATACCGCACTTTCGCTCTGTTTACGTCCAACCGCATAGTTTGTTTGCAGCTAGAACCTGGACTCATCGGAGCAGGCGACTCTTTACTAGTCGTCCAACATCCTGTCACGGTGCTCCCGTTCCCACTGCAGGCGGAGTTGCTAATGAGGGTAACCATGGTCAAATGAACGGGTCACTGACCATTTAGTCCTATCCATAACAGCTTCAACTGGATTGTGTCCTCAGAAATGTTACGCTGTTCGCCTTGGTTGTATTCTGCCGTTAACTGAGAGATCGTGAGCCGTCTGTTGCCCCGCATATCACATGACAACGGGTGTTCACCTCGACTGCCATCCAGTTGCGATCTGCGATCTCCTGTCCTGTTCATGTTTGGTGAATGTGTGTCTCTCTTCAGACAACATACTAACATTTCATCCAAATCGAAGCATTTGTACGTACGTTATGAAGCATAATGGCGATGGAAGTGATTCCGCTTCTATGTCTTGACCTTTGACCCCATTTCGCCCAATTTCAATAGGGTTTGTTCCCAGGTGGTCCCTACCACATACTAAAATTTCATCCAAATCGAACCTTTTTTACGTTAGTTATGACACATAAGAGCAGTGGAATGGATCCCGCTCCTATGTCCTGACTTTTGACTCCATTTCGTTTACTTTCGATAGGGTTCCTTGCCAGGTGTTTGCCTACCACATACTAAAATTTCATCGAAATCGAACGATTTTTACGCGAGTTATCGTGCGGATGGATTTACGCACACAACGCGGGACGTAATGAGACAGATGGAAATCGCGACCATCTGCTCGCAAGAGCGTGATGTCTTAAAACTTTAATAGGATCCACACACAACGCGTGACGTTATGAGACAGATGGCGTGACCGCCCGCCAACATCTCAATCGCGAGATTGTGACGTCATAAGATTTCTAAGCATAGCCCACTGGAAACAAGAGGCCCTGAAACGAACGGCTGCCACGGAGGTCAGGTGACCGACTTAGTACCAGCTCTTAATTTCACTACCGTGTGTGCGTCGTCTCAGCTATCAGTAATGTGCTGATGGGCCTACAGAATAGCTGGAGAATTTCATAAAACGTGAGCTGATGGAAACTTCGATGATTGTGTTGCAGTATGTATAAAATGTGCTAATATTTAGTTCACAAATTACTTTGAAAGTTTTACACAAAATGAAAGAAATACAAATGTTTCAACGAAACTCACAAAGTATTTGCGAAGTTTTCGCTTAGAATTCCAGCTAATGGGAACTTTGAAATTTGCCGCACAAAATAAACGAAATCTGATGTTGTTTTTTTGACAAATTACTTAAAAAGTTGTGGCACGAAATGCGAATATTTTAATGTTTTTGATGACACATGTCTGCGTCGATTCCAAAATGGCAGCTTGTTTACAATTTTTGTTTCGCTCGTGTTGAACTCCCTGTTGAATTTTTGCGGAACTTTTTTCAATTTCCTCCTATTTTTATTAAAGGACTTTGTTCCGCCGCCCTTGCCGAAGTTCCTGCGTCAGTATTTTTGGTTTCGGCCTATACCTGTAATGTTAACATTACGGGTGTGCGGTGTCAGTGGGTTCCGTATTCATGGATTATTCAAGAAAACTTAAGTACTTTTTGTATTTCTCTTGCTTGACGCGAACATATTTTCAGAGTTTTTTTACTGTCGTTATTTTTTGGAAAGGCGGAGTTTTGTCGTTTGAACTTGTAGCACATAGTAAATCTATCACTAAGGAAAACAAAAGTAGTGAAAAAAACGTTTCCGTCAGCTGCATACTTCTTATTGAAATGCTAAACCGATATAGCTTTACCAACAGAACATATGAGTAACACATCCTTTTTTCAATGTACATATAAAAAACTAAACTTTGCACGTTATTTTATTTAAGACAGAAAAGTAATCTTATTTGTATATCAGTAACAGAAGGACCAGCAGGTAGAAGTAAATAATCCTTAAAAAAAAAAAAAAAAAACGCTCAAACATTTTCTTGTTGTAGTGGTAAATGAACGTTATATGTTATTACGAGTGTTAATTTGTTTTTCTTTGGAAAGAAAATCAAAATAATAAATCAAAATAATAAAATATAAACAATTTCACAGCAACATGCTAATGGACTTCACCTACAGTTCGGAGCATGGAAGATGAGACCTTCTTGGTCACATGACTAAATCGTTTCAGTGCCTCTTCTTTCCAGTGGGCTATGATTTCTAACCATCGGTAACAATAATTGGACGACGCCATGACACTAAAAACGTGGTAATTCGGGGTGGTTATTTAACCCACTAAACGAATTTTCCTAAAGTCGAGATCAAGCTAAATCGATTTCTAGTACCAGAAAACGGTATGTTAACGACTTTCATCAAAATCCTTAGAGCCGTTTTCAAAATAAAATTTACATACATACAAGAATTGCTCCTTTAATAGTATGGGATTAGGGCGATGGAATGGATCCAGATCCTATGTCCTGACCTTTGACCCCATTTCGCCCATTTTCAATAGGGTTCGTCCCCAGGTGGTCCCCTACCACATACTAAAATTTCATCGAAATCGAATAATTTTTACCCACGTTATGACGCATAAGGGCAATGGAATGCATCCCGCTCCCATGTCTTGACCTTTTACCTCACTTCACCCATTTTCAATAGGGTTTCTTCCCAGATAGTCCCCTACCATATACAAAAATTTCATCGATATCGAACCATATTTACGCAAGTTATGACGCATAAGGGCAATGGAATGGATCCCATTTCGTCCATTTTCAATAGGGTTCGTCCCCAGGTGGTCCCACCCTATACTAAAATTTCATCGAAATCGAACCACTTTTATGCGAGTTATCGTGCGGACAGACGGACGGACGGACAAAGCTGGAGCATATACGCTTCTTCAACCTATTGGAAGCGTAAAAAAGTACTAGTGGGAAATGAATTATTATTATTATTTTTTTTTTTGCGTTCAAGCTGCAATGGATATGCATTAATAACGTGCTCGTTTGTTGTTGCATTGGAAGCGCTGGCAAATAAGTTTAATGTTTTGTTACTAGTTGGACTAACACATATTATGTACTCAAACGTATTTTTTGCAGTGATAAAACTTAAACTTTTTGCTATGTTTGTTCTACAGGAAACTTAACGTCGAAGTTTTTTAAAAAAAGGAGGGGGTGTGGGGAAATAATGTAACGTAATCTATGGAAATTATTATTTCTACTTTATAACTAGCTAAGATAAGGAAAAAACAGAATGGGTTATAACCTATTTGTAACTTAGTATTTATAAAAGCTGCATTATGTTGATAGTAACAGGTGTGTACTCGTAATTCATTATTTCAAGAAGTCTGAGGCCTCAAAGTCATTGCATCATCATGTTATCATCTGTTTTATGCTTTGTATTCAAGAGAGCAAAGTCTGTACTTGCCGTGTTTTTCCGATTGCACATATTGGAAAGGTATCGGAAATCTATCAGAGATATGCATATAAACATACAGACTGTGAACCAATCTATTACTATCTATGTGTGGGCATGACGATATTTGTAGAGAGGAATTTCAAAAAGACAAATTAGAAGTATAACAACAGATTGCGCGTGAAAAGTCTTTTGCCCCCTCCCCCCTATCCATTTGATAAATACGTACTCAAAACGACAGTTTCGCAAGATGCCGTTTCAGTTTCCTGTATCAAAATGGGTTGTCTTTTCGCACGCATCGTCATTCAGCAGAAGTCTCTTTGAACCAGAAAGGCAAAAATATTTTACTGCGGACTGTGAACAACCGCCCATTGGAATTATTAGCATATTTGTCTTTAGGACAATAAGCAGACGTTGTTAATGATCTGAAGAAATCGACCTTGGAGGTAGCATTGACAAAAGAGTAATAATGGCGTGGCTTCTCTTGGGCAATGGCTTACTTGCTAATTGGGCAAAAGTCGCCTCTGCAGTTGTAGCTGCAGTTGTAGGTCTGTATTTCTGTCGTTACCTAAGCAACCTGAAACGACAACTTGGAAAATGGCAACTATTCGTCATCCAGCTCCTCATTACTTGGTATTTTTGTTACATCTTTACAAGAAAGGAAAATATTTGCCTCCTTTAATATGTAAGTATTGTCAGCTCTTTGTACCTCGGTTACTTCGCACGTACATATGTGTGTGCATGCATACGTCATCATCATCATTGCCAACCATTGACAATCCACTGCAGGATGAAGGTCTCCCCAAGTTTCTTCCACGGCGGTCCGTATTGAGCCAGTCACCTCCATGTCACTCCCTCACGCTTCCGTATTTCACCCACCCATCTCCTACGTGGTCTTCTTCGGGGTCTTTTCCTGTCCCTCGTAATCCAGTCTAAAATTTCGGTTGTCCATCGGTGGTCCGTCCTTCTAGCAATATGTCCATCCCATTGCCATTTCAGGGGTTCTACTCTGATCATGATGTCTTCCACTCTTGCCATTTTCCTGATCCACGATTTCCAAAAATGGCAAGAGTGAAAACACTCCTGTCATTTTGGAAATATCCGTCTTTGGCCACAAGCTACCTTGCTTTGTTACATATTCCAACACATCTTCTTTCATTTTTTTCTTTCTCTGAGGAGGAAACAAAACGCTGCGTGTATTCGTCTGAAGTTTCCTCCCCCCTGCAATTTCCATTTAACAAAGCGAGAAGTTGGAGCTACAGTTAACGGTGGGGAAGAATTTTGTTCTCTATAAATCACGAAGCAGTTTTTTTTTACTCATGAACGAAATGTAAAGGACATTGAGAAATTGCTTGCGTAATTTCATCTCTGTATTCTGAGTAAAGAGGAGCATCAGGAGCGCCCATTCGGCAAGGGAAATCTGGTACACCTAATTTTACGCGGGGGGAGGGGGTCAGTTCCTCTTCAATTATTTTAAAGTGAATGAAATCCTCATTTACTCTGTGACAAAGCGTGCTGTTCAGCGCCCGAAACATATTAAAACACCTTATCTCTTAATTTTTGGAAGTGGAAAGTGAGAGAACAGACAAATGCCGGCGTTCATGTTAAATTCGAAAACATTAGGTAAATTTTCTCCAGCGAAAAGTTCACGAAGGTGCGTCAAGGTGGCATTTTGCATCGGGGGGCATACATGCCTTGAGCTGGGGCTGGATACTGTAGTCTGTATGGAGATCTATGGAGGCTACCTGGGAGATGCTCCGTAGGCCAGGGTACGCATGTACCGTTCGCTCGCTGATACTGCCCGGGCCTCCGACATCTAATCTGGATGTGATTTGCGTCGTAGTTGCCAAGTGGTCGGTCTGTACGAGCTTGGATAGTCTACCTCGACCATTGTCACCAATGGCGTGTGGTCGGGCACCTCTTGCTCTTTGGGCGCTATTATAAATACGCCCATGGATGGTATGTTCGCGGGATTCTTTTGATGCGGGTGTCCTCGAGAACCCTAGGGCAGAGTTGGGTACGGGTCATATATATATACTATCGATAAAAACATACCACTATAAACCATAATTTCAAAAAACAAACAAAACAAACCAGAAATTCTAAAGCCAAATATATATATATATATATATATTGATTATATATATATATATATATATATTGATTATATATATATATATTGATTATATATATTTATTGATTATGAAAAAGCCTTTGATTCGGTGAAACCATCAGCAGTTACAATGGCTCTGAAATCCTGTGGTATTGAAGATGCATACATTAATATTATTAATAACATCTATGAAAATGCAAGTGCAAAGATTCGGCTGTTTGAGAATACAGCACACATAAAAGTAGGAAAGGGAGTGAGTGAGACAAGGTGACACCATATATCCCAAGCTCTTTAATGCTACATTGGAGGGTGTGTTTCAGTTGCTGAGCTGGGAAAACAAAGGGATAAAGATTAATGGAGATTATCTAACTCACCTTCGTTTTGCTGATGACGTAGTCATTTTTGCAACTACCCCATCAGAGCTGCAGAGTATGATCCAGGAACTTGCTGACAAAAGTAAAGAAGTGGGATTAAAAATGAACTTTCAGAAGACAAAAGTGATGTTCAATGCTTTTTCAAGAAATGGAGATTTATCGATTGATGGAGAAAAGCTGGAGATAACAGACACGTACGTTTATCTTGGACAGCAGATATCAAGTGAGGGTCACATTGATGAAGAAATTAATCGGCGTACAAAACTTGCCTGGAGAGCTTTTGGAAGAAACAGCATAATTTTCAAGAGCAATATGCCATTATGTCTTAAAAGAAAAGTGTTTGATTAATGCATCCTTCCAGTGCTTACGTATGGTGCGGAGACGTGGACCTTAACTAAAAGAGACATACAAAGGCTGCAGACAACTCAAAGGAGCATGGAGAGGTGCATGCTTGGTGTAACCAGGAGAGATAAGAAGAGGAACTCGTGGATCCGAAAAATGACAAGAGTGGAAGACATCATGATCAGAGTTAAATCCCTGAAATGGCAATGGGCTGGACATACTGCCAGAAGGACAGACCATCGATGGAGAGCCAAAATTTTAGATTGGATTCCAAGGGACAGGAAAAGACCCAGAAGAAGACCACATGGGAGATGGGTGGATGAAATTCGAAAGTATGCAGGAGTGACATGGAGGAGTCTGGCACAAGACAGACCATTGTGGAGGAAACTTGGGGAGACCTTCGTCCAGCAGTGGATTGATAATGGTTGACAATGATGATATATATATATATATTAATACAAAGAGAGGTACTCAATCAAAAAAGCATTATAACCAAAAACAAACCTCTCAAGCCGATCTCATCAGGGGAACACCGCCTCGTGGATCATTACCTTTATATATATATATATATATAAAAGGGAAAATTAATATATTACTCACGCAATATAAAGTACAACAATACCGCGCTGTGCTGCAGATATTATATGTAGATAGTGCATGCAAAAGGATTTTCATTATGATGACTATTTTTCAATTGCATTGCAGTTTTGGTAGAGTTTTATGGTTTATTTTTAGTTTCAGTGGTTCCTTTTTTGTATATATTACAGTTCAGGTAGTGAAGGCAGAATGCATTGAAATTTTACTGTAATACACAATTTTAATGTGAACGTCTGTTGCTTTTTTCGATATTTTTGGCATTCTCGCGAAACCTGAACTGAATTTGTTTGCTCAGGGCCTCTGGATGTCTTTCCATGAAGAGTGGTCCAGGGATGTGAGTGCGTATTTACAATTACTTACTTCATTTTGTCATTTTATAATTTCATTTATTGTGCTTTTCTTCATCTGGAAGTCATAAGGCCTCACTTGTTTTATGAGGGTTGGTTGCTTGTGTGTTAATATTACTTTGCATATATATATATATAGTATGCACTCATGGACAATGAAATTTGTGCACCAAGGAGGAAGCATCGGATTGAACTGAAATTTTATGGACATAAGGATGCAGATTAATGATACACATGAAGGCACAAATAGAGCTGCAGGACAATGACAGAGAAATCTGTGGCACGCAGTCCGGTCATCTTCAATAGCGCGTCGCACAGCCTCGTGCAGCAATACAAGCTGCAATACGGTCCGGCATGGAGGCGAAGAGACGCCTGATGATGTCCTGCGGCAGACTGGCTCACAAGTGTTGGACGGTGTGCTCCAAATCCCGGATAATGCGGCACGGCGGCAGCCGGCGTTTAAACTGGTCCAACACAAGCTCGATAGGGGACATGTCCGGGAGGCAAGCAGGCCATGGAAGTGTCTGAACTTAACGTAGGCAGTCCTGGGTAACCCAAGCCGAGCGGGCGGGCATTATCCTGCTGGTATAGCGCAGCTGGAATCTCGGCCAGGAATGGGAGCACGTGGACCCGTAGGATCTCAACCACATACCGCTGGCCCGTCAATGATCCACGTACCACTACTAGAGCTGATCGGATATCGTAGGCTATGGCTCCCGAGACCATAATGCCTTCAGTGGGGAAGGTGTTGCGCTCGAAAGCGAGGCTGGAATTGTGCCGTTGACCCTGGGACCTCCACACCAGGATACGATGATCATCTTTCTCCAAAACAAAGCGCCACTCATCACTAAACACCACACGTCCCCAGTCTTGTGCGTTCCACGTTGCTCTTGCCCGGAACCATTGCAAATGCAGCTGGTGATGTCCCGGTGTTAATGGCAGCGTACGTAAAGGGCGCTGAGATCGCAGATTCGCTTCCGCGAGGCGGCGGAAAATGGTTCGCGGGCACACAGGAGCCGCTACATCTGCCTGTATAGTGGACCGCGTCCCCGTGAGATCCGTTCGTGCCTGGCGCGCGATCCGTCGATCCTCTCTACCGGTGGTCCTCCTGGTCCGTCCGAAGCCGCTCCGTCGTGTGGCAAAGCCGGCACGTGTCCACTTCTCCCAACACAGTCGGACGGTATGGTCAGAACGATTCACGTGGCAGGCTATACGACGCGCCGACCACCCCACGGTTTTCAGCCCGATGATCAGGCCTCTCTCAAAGTCTGTAAGTTGCGTAAATCGATGACTCTGGCGTCCGTCTACCTGGCATTCTTGTCACTCTGTACTCTTGCTTGCGTCGGCTGGTGCTTTTCGCTTTCATGGGGCATCGAATACGCGCCGGTTTATAAGGTTACCGGTTCGTGCTTGCAGCGCTACTATAAGGTGTGCGGTCACGCGCAATCGCCCCAAACGTGGATCATTTGCTTACCAGCACTCACTCTAGCTATTTGCAAAGTTGTTCCACATAATTTTGATGGTGCTACAGTCAAAAGTTTAGTAATAAGTAAATTGTTGTATGTTTAATTTCAGTTTTTTGATTTTTTCCTGATAACATATCAAACTTCAAAATATGTTTCACAGCAGCACCAAATTTCACCAGCTTCTGATTAGTTGAAAGCTTCCAAAATGTGGATGTTGATTTCATCATTGTCCTTCAGAAGCAAGGAACACTCATGAAATCAACATTCATATTTTGGAGACTTTCAACTCATCACAAACTTGTGAAAATTGGTTTTGACCGCCCCGGTGACGCAGTGGTCTAAGGCGTTGGCCTCTGATCATTCGTCCGTAAGGGGTCCGGGTTTTGAATCCCGGTCAGGCATGGATGTTGTGTTTGTCTTACGGCACTGGCTCTCTCCCTTCCCTGGAACCAGTGACCCTAAATTAGGGACGGGCGACTGCTTATAGCCCATTCGAGTTGCTCACGGTGGTCGTTAAACCTCCAATCAAAAAAAAAAAAAATTGGTTTTGCTATGAAACACATTCTGGTTATTTAATGATAGGAAACAACTTCAGCATTCACTTTTTGTTTTCAACAAGAGCGTATTTCTTGGCCTAGAAGCCTTTTTCAATCTCCTTAAGGTGGAAGTCAAGTAATTTTGCTTCCTATACTTCCAATGGAAGAACTTCTGTACACAGTTTCTTCACAATTAATGCGTTCCCAAGGATGAAAATTTGAAGATTGATTAAAATAGCTTCATTTTATAACTTGGAATACTTAATATTTTCTAAAACGTAACGATAATTATATTAAAAATCAATAACTTTTCCTTTGGTGGTGTTGAAACCTGAAAAAAGATGGCGCGACCTGTACTTTGATGACGTCAGTAGACAAACAAATGTTGGATTGCATAATTATGGTTATGTTTTAGAAAATATTAAGTATTCCAAGTTATAAAATGAAACTATTTTAATCAATGTTGAAATTTTCATCCTTGGGAACGTATTAATTGTGAAGAAAATGTGTACATTAGTTTTTCCATTGGAAGTATAGACCGTATACATTGACGTCACGAAACCGCGGTTCGCGTCACTTTTTCGTCTGCTGCTTTCTTGCAGAATAACTGGTGTACAAGTGAAATCAAAGATTCATTACATGGCGATCAAAAATAGCTTTATTCTGATAAATTAAAGTTATTGGGCAATTGTGGTGACCCATATGCAATTCCATACTCATTTTTCTTGAACAATATTGAGGTCTTGCCACGAATAGAACACGGCGATATTGTTAATTATTTCGTTTTTTGCACGAACGCCTTCACTCCCGAGCAAATGAAATCGTTCAAGTCATTCATAAAGAAAGGTTAATTCCAGTCTAAAGATCTTCATAGAGTTTTTGTAGATAACGCACCAGTAAATTTATGAACATACCTATTACAAAATGTAAACTACACGCTCTAATGTTCCTTCGTTTCCGTTCATCAATGTCAACTCTGTTGATACGTGATAACCACAAATTTTGGCGTTTCTGAAATTTTTTTTTATAATTCTGATCTCACTTTTCACTCAGATGGTAATCTATAATAGGACACATCGTTATCTCTCCCACTTCGGTTACCGCAGCCAAAAATAGCACATAACACCATCTTCTGTAACGCTCCACAATGCAAATCCAAGCAGTGTTTGTACACCAGTTGATCACGAGAGCGCCTGCTAGGATGGTTTACTTTGCTGTGACGTCATATGCATACGGTCTATAGGAAGCAAAATTACTTGACGTCCACCTTAATGTTAAATTCATCCGTGTTAACAACATAAGGCGGCATTAATTCCGACATGACATGCAATGGAACGGGATGTTAGCACGCCAAAGGGAAACGTCTGAATGCTCAATGCAAACGATGTGATGTGAAAAGTAACTCCCAGACTTACAATGTGACACGCGGGGTGTGAGAGAATGAGTCACCAGAGAAGCAGGCGACAAACGTTTGCCAGTATCTTGCTCCGGTCAATCGCACTGAAAACAAAAGCAAAGGAAGTATCGTTTTACGATATGGTATCGTCGGTCGGTGGAATCTTCTTTGCTTTAAGAAAGACACGGCAATAATTTTGTATGACAAATCACTTTTCACTCCTTTGGCACCAGCATCAAGCACAAATTTTCACAGTACGCATTTTTCTTTGTGAAACATTTTTTTGTTTTCAAATATAAAGCGAAAGTAAAACCAGGTCAAAATCGGATCAGGAACACCTTGACCCGAGCCGTTTGACCTGCAAGAAATTGTCAACCCGTTGACCTGCTGACCCGTGCCGGTTTCCATCTGTGTTGCGCCGCCGTTGCCAAGCAGTAGGTCTGTAGGAGACTGCATAATCTACTTCGACCCCTGGCTTCTGGCCGGCCACCGCTTGCTATCTGGGTGCCGGTACGTCCGCGGATGGTATATTCGCGGCATACCCTTGATACGGTTTCCCTATATAATAACCCTAGGATTATTACCACTTGGCGATCGAATGATCCATCTGTCTTGCGCCGACGATGCGTCCAAAGCCGCTCTGATGACCACGTTTACCCATGTTAGTCGATTGCGGTACACTGTTAAGAAGCCATGATGTCCGCCTATTTATCACTTACGTTCGATTTAGGTTTGTTCCACTCTGCGCGGGGGATGCCCATGTCAACTACCCATCACCCCCATCTCTAATGTTTTGTCTACTGAGTGCACACGCTTCCACATTAGTCTTTGTTTACTAGTCTGCGGGTTAAAGTGATGCACTCATGCTTCACCCATTGTAACAATCCGGTACTAAAATTTTATTGAATCAACAAGGAAGATGTTCAAGTTAGTGAGGTACATTTTTTTGTAGCAAAACCCATTTGTACAACGGAGCGCCTCCAGTCGTACCACTGAACAAATGAGTTTCGAACTAAACTTAGCATTGGCTTAGTTGTCATTGAATAATATCAATAGATCCAGACGCGTAGGGAGAAATAAAGTACAACATTCCAAGTAAGCTGTAAATTCATCCGATTTAAATATTTTCGTGCCAGTGTGTTTCGTTCCAGAACGCAGAGTGATGAGTATGTTCTCTTCATTTCCACAGTGACTATATTTGAAACTTTCGTTCATGAAGAATACTATTGTTCTGACTATGTTTTCACCAGTTTCACACAGAATACAAGCTGTATACGTGTAATAACCAGTTGGCAGTATTACACAATACTGATAAACGTGTTCTTGACACTCCATTGTCCTGGTGGTCGATGTGCTGATTTCTGACCATTCGTCCGGCAAGGATTCGAATCGCAGTGAGGTGTACATATTGTATTTGTCTTACGACACCAGCTTTCTCCCTTCGCAGTGACCCTAAATTATAGACTAGTGACTGTTTACAGCCCGTTGAGTTGCTCACACCCGAATAAAAAATAAAATTTTCAAATTTTTCGCCATTCCCTGCATATCTTACTTTTCTTATCTTCATCAACTGACCACATTTCACTGCGTAATACCAGTTTTTCAGGGCAGAAAATCCCACATCTTCCGTAAAGAATAGCTCTATTTTTTTAGGATGCAGTGAGCTGAGAAGCGTCGCAACACTAACATCATATCAGCCTCGAGTGCTTCCAACCTCAAATATATTTTTTTATAAGCACAGTTATGTCGAATGTCGCGTGAGCAAAAGAATGACTTTTATCTGTCAAGCTGGCTTTAATCAACTTTTTAAAACAGTTTTGATAATGAATCCTGTGGGGTTTAAGACGCGATCTTCTAATCATTCGTCTCACAAAAAAAGTGTTTCTTTGTTCCACTCGTATTTTAACCAAAAACTTGGCGCAAATGTTAGTCACCTATGAATGACACGTGCAGAATATTTCGACGGAAATCCGGTAGGTTAGGGGGATATCAAGGAGGTTAGAATAAGATATCTGGAGACGCCCCTGTTAATGGAGCAGTGCCACTTTTGTGAAGCCTATAACCGCGTGCGACGTCCATCAAAGTGTGGGAAAGCTGATAATTTTCAAGGCTATCGCAATGCATTTTGTGTTGGCCGAATCGCCTCCTTTCGTTGCAAATGTTCCCAATTTCGCATCGTATCTTGCTACCGATGTGTGAGAAAATGTTGAATTTATAAAATTATGAATTACTTTGAAGCTTCTTCCCGTCTTTATTTTAAATTGAAATACACGAACATTCCCGCGAATTCTAAACAAAACATAGCATTAAAATTGAAAACTTCACTCGTGTAAGAAATATAATTCATTCCGGTTTGACATTAACACGATATCTGCAACCAAAAACCACGCAATTCCAAAAGACACACAGTTGAAACTACATGGATATCATGTAAACAACGTCAAATTCCCACACCTTGCGGCTTCACGGTTAAGAGAGTCAGGGCATCTCCAGAAGTAATATTCTGACCTCCTTGGATGATACAGGGCGCGGAAGTTTTCGCATAAAAAGTGACACAAAGGCACAAAATTTGACTTTGTTTAACGATTTATTGAAAAATTGAGTGAAATTAAATACAAATATGAAAATTAATAATTGAATGTTCAAAACAAAATATATGTGTGTAATCAGCACATCGAAGAGAAAAAAAAACTAATATTAGTATACATTTATCACCTACTACACGTGCCTAATTCGGGTTTGAAACAGTATTCTAGTGGGATGACCACGTATAACTACAAAACTAAAGCTAGTCTTCACAGTGGAAGATCCCGAACTCTCCCAGTGATATAAATTAATTTGAACTCAATTATCCTCAGAACAAAAATTGTTGTTGGGTCACTATGACTAGTTGATGTACATAAAAATGCACTTGTGAAAAAAAAGTGGCTCGTGATGTCAAAAAAAAAAAAAAAAAAAAAAAAAAAAAATAGTGGTTGTACAAGTGAAAAACAACAATATGCATAAATCAGAATATTTACGTTGTATTTTCACTTCCGCAATTTCACTCAGATCCTAATTTAGTTTCTAAAATGAAGTCAATAATTTAGTTCACAAATGTTCTAGTTCCACACATAGATTAAAAGTAATTTTTAAGCCATTTCTTTATGTTCAAATTCTTTGCAGCTCTCGTTCCGGACGCACATATACAGTACACGTACAAAAGAAACTATAAATGCACAATTACCACAGAAATCTTGGAAAGAATGTTTAAGAAAGTGGGGAAAAAATAATTGTTTTGTCCCTGTCTCATGGTTCGCCTTAAGAAAAAGAAATTCAAAAAATAAAAATCAATGAAAGAAAAAAATTTAAGAAATCATTCTTGGAGACAAGAATGCGTGGATGTGTGATTTTTTCGCATAGTGGAGCCAAGGATCGGGCCCTAATCCCTGAAATCACTAATAGAAAAACATCAACACATGATCAGACACAAACAAGCACGACAGAGTCGCAGCTATGTCAAGAGGATGCTGACTGTTTTTTGCAATCATGAGGAAATTGTGCATCATAAATATGCTCCATCAGGCCAGGTAATCAACAAGAATTACTACTTTAACGTTTTGCGGCGTTTGAGGGACACAGTTCGTCGCAAAATGCCGGCATTACATGAAAGAAGCGAGTGACAAGTTCGCCATGACAACGCGCCTGCCCACGCGTTGCAACTTGAGCAGCAGTTTCTTGCACCGCATTGCACAGATCCGACAGGCACCCTATTCGCCAGATATCTCTCCCTGCGACTTTTTTCATTTCCTAAAAATCAAATACCACTTGATAGGAGAAACATTTCAAGATTTGAGGAGATACAACATAATGCGACAGAGCAGCTGTTCGCGATTTCATCAGATGATTTCAAAAAACACTTCGAGCAGTGAAAACAGCGCTGGGCTAAGTGCGTGTGGGACTACTTCGAAGGCAACTAAGTTTCAAATTTGCAGGTCCTGTACTTTTTTTTTTTTAAATAAATCAAATCTGGATCCTTTTTGATCACACCTTGTAATCTTAATGTTTTGTTACAAGTCGTACTAATGTACGCACAAACGTATTTTCTTTAGTGATAAATCTAAAATTTTCCGGAATGTTTATGCTACCGAAAACTTGACGTCAAAGTTCCAAAAAAAGGGGGGGGGGGGATAAAGTAAAAAAGAAATGAGAAAAATAAAGTAAAGAAAAAGGAAAAAAGAAAAGGGAAAAATAAAGTAAAAAAAAAGAAGAAAAGGGAAAAATAAAGTAAAAAAAAAGAAGAAAAGGGAAAAATAAAGTAAAACAAAGAAGAAAAGGGAAAAATAAAGTAAAAAAAAAGAAGAAAAGGGAAAAATAAAGTAAAAAAAAAGAAGAAAAGGGAAAAATAAAGTACAAAAAAAGAAGAAAAGGGGAAAAAAGTAAAAAAAAAAAAAGAAAAGGGAAAAAAAAGTAAAAAAAAAGAAGAAAAGTGAAAAATAAAGTAAAAAAAAAAGAAGAAAAGGGAAAATAAAGTAAAAAAAAAGAAGAAAAGGGAAAAAATAAGGTATATATCGAAATCTATCAAATTTATTGATTTTACTTCATTATTATTTAAGCTGAGGAAACTGCAGAATCGATTATGACATACTTGTAACTTTGCACTGTTCTAACTTGCTTTGTGTAGATAGTTACACTTCAAAATTGCCTTTATTCCACAGGTGTGTGCTTGTAGTTCGTCATTCCAGCAATTTTGATTCCTCAAATTCATTGCATCATCATGTTATCATCTGTTTTATACATTGTATCCAAGAAAGCAAAGCCTTTCATTGTGTATCATATCATGCTGCGTTTTTCCGATTACACATATCTGAGCAGTATCGGAATATTATACGAGATATGTGTGTAAACAAAACATATACCTATGCATTGCGATCTGTAAGCACAACGTAATTTGCTGAGAGAAATTTTAATAAGGCGAATGAACAAAGAAAACAATAGATTGCGCGTGGAAGGTCTTTGCCTCCCACTAACCTTTCGGTAAATAGCAAAGTGACTTTCTTGAGCAACTCAAGAAGCCGTTTGAGTTTGCTATACCAAAAAGGGGTGCGTTGTCGCACGCATCGTCATGCAGTGAAAAACACTTTAACAAGAGTTGGCCAACATATTTTAACCACGGAATGTGCACAACCACCCATACGAATTATTAGCAGATTTGTCTTTTGGACAGAAAGCAGACGTTGTTAGTGATTCGAGAAAATCAGCCTTGTTAACAGAAGTGCAACAATGAAATGGTGTTATTCTGGAATTGATTTACTTGCTAACTGGGCAAAAGTCATCTTTGCCGTTGTGGCTACAGCCGTTGGTCTCTATTTCTATCGTTACGTGAGTAATTTGAAACGGCAACTTGGAAAAATACCAACTATTGATCATCCACTTGCGCACTACCTAGTGATTTTTGCATATATTTACAAGGAAGAAAGATTTTTGAATCCTTTAGCATGTAAGTATCGTCAGCTATTTAAAAATTGGCTACCTCACATGTACATATATTCAGTGGTGGAAATTTAGTATTTAGTGGTTTAGAGCGAAACCCAAGTTCCGGGAGCGATGCGAAACCAAAAGAAATAGAGCATTTAATTTGAATAAAATATTTCGCAATTCATTTTACGTTTCAATTAATGACGCAATCTTGTATAAATTGTTCGTCTCTGAATAAAGAAAACAGCTCCGACTTCAGCTAAACGTCAGTATTTTATTTTAAAGTTTAACTACGAAATTTCTTATATGGTTTTAGATCTACGGCGTTGGGCCGCGGGTGGCCTACTGGGCAACGTTCGTTACTGCCACGAAAAGGACCCCAGGTTCGATCCTGGTAGGTACAAACGCTCGATCCACTAATCATCCACCGTGCGTCGGATGGGCACGTTAAGCCGTCGGATCCCGGGTACTGGCCCCCGGTAATAAATAAGGGCGTCTTTCTCTCCCTTTCTACTTCGCTTCCGTGCCACTTTCCTATCGGGCGCTTTAGCACAAATTTCCTAGTTTCCTGCATGCTTCTAAAGGCTGTTTAAGACCTGGGGTCATCAGACACTCCCTTCCTAAAATATTCTATATATGATCTTATATCTACTGCGAACGAGCTTGCGCATATTGAATGCTTATGGCATTCACTTGTACGTTGGGTTTCGGCAGCGAAAAATTTCCATTTCCGCCACTGCACCCATTTATCTATATACTTTTGTATAACAATTTAAAAACGCCTAAATCCTTTTATTGTAGGTACTTCCTTTTAAAACTGGAACGATAAGACTTTTAAAACCACGAAAATCGTCAAAATGCCTTTAAATTCTGTGTATCGAGAACTTGCGACTGAAGTAAGTATTTATTATAGAAAAGCAACCTTGTTGAGAGAAGTGTAACAATGGAATGGTGTCATTTGGGAAATGATTTCCTTGCTAACTGAGCAAAAGTCACCTTTCTTGAAATCAGAGACAACAGTCTTGTGACGATTATACATATTAAGATAATACATCGTTTGTGACAAATATTTTATTTTTTCAAGTCGACCAAGGTTTTGTTGGGTTCTGACCTTGCTTCATCAGGACGAATAACGAATGGAACGTAAATATTCAAATTGTACATGATATTATAAACCGTGTTTACAGTCACGGGTTTTGATTAGTTGCTTCCACGCGCTTGATAGAAATGGTGTGGCTGCCATATCATTAACAAGTTGCGAATAATTCTGATATATATGGAAAGCTTCCATATTATCAAAAGTTACCTTTGTGGCTGCAGGTAGTTTCTATTTCTGTCGTTACGATTGTTATCTGAAACGGCAACTTGGAAAAATGCCAACTATTGATCATCCAGTTTCCCACTACCACATGTTTTTGTTATACGTATATTTACAAGGAAGGAAATTTTTTTTAGTCCTTCAGCATATACATATATTTATCTATATATTTATATATAACATTCTAAAAACACCTAAATTATTTTATTTTAGGTACTTCCTTTCAAAACGTTCAAAACTGGAACGATAAGACCTTTAAAAATGCGAAAATCCTCAAAATGCCTTTAAATTACGGGAATTGGTTGTTTGCTATATAGTTATTAATCATACGGAGTAACATTTTACAACAAGGAGTAGTGCCTCATTTCTCGAGAGAAGAATTTACAGTTTTTTCTTTTTGTTTGGAATCAAGCACGAAAAAAGGGAGTACGGTGGAATGTTCGCTATGTAAAATAACATGTAGCTAACAAGCATAATGCTTAACTACAGGAAATGATAATAACGTGCTCTTTGATTGTCACTTTCATGCAGTTCAAGCAAGATGAACTGTAAAATTTTATTTTCGAAATTTTAGAAGCTTTTAAGTAAAACGGTAATTCGGAAACTATCGCTAACATGGGTGAATGTACAAAATTATATTTGATTAATTGAAAAAGACATAGCATGATTTCTTGGGAGCAATCTACCGAAAAATGTCAAATATGCAACATCCAAACTCTTTATCAAAAATCAATTTTCGATTTTGAGGCCCAACAAAATGTCTTCTTTAAATTTTGATCCTCCTAAAATTATGTTTGTCGTTTGGGAAAAGATTACATATTATCACTGCCCAACATACATTCCGGTGCTTTAAAAGTTCAAATTATTCTTGGATATATTTGGGGAGCTGATTACAAAAATGGTATCAGTTCAGCTGTAGTTTTGGAGATACGGCATAGCCACCTTATATACTGATTCAACCGGTCGTCCGCCAAAATTCGGGATCCTTAATCTCATGATCTGATTTTTTTGGCAATATTTTGACAGATATTAATGCTATTAATATTTTTATTCTTCTTATCATCCCTTCGTAGACCACTGCCGGACGAAGGCCTCCTCCAGTTCTTTTTATTTTTCTCTATTCTTGGCTATGATTGACCAAATTGTTCCCACAAATTTTGTGAGTTCATCGCTCCACCTTCTTTTAGGGCGTCCTCTGCCTCATTTCCCTACTTTCGGAATCCAGTTCGTTAATATGGTGGTCCATCGCTTGTCCCCTCTCCTAGAGAGATGTCCGGCCCACTTCCATTTTAGTCACTTGTGGTAAAGGTTGATGTCTGTGATAAGAGTTTGGCTTCTTATCCAGGTGTTCCGTTTCTTGTCTTTTAATGTGATGCATAGCATCAGCCTTTCCATTTTTCTTTGAGTTGTTGCAAGTTTATTTATCAGGGCTTTTCTCAGAGTCCATATGTGATGACTGGAAGTATACACTGGTTAAATGTCTTCCTTTTTAAACAGAGTGGAGCATCACTGTTTTGAAATATGCTTTTCAGTTTTCCAAATGCATTCCAGGCAAGTTGAACTCTTCTATTTATTCGGCTTGGGAGTCCATTGTTTAGATCAATGAGATTACTTAAGTATGTGTATGAGGAGGCTATCAGTGGTTTATAAAATTTTCACGAAAGTTCTTTCACACCGCTTGAAGGTAACACTGGACACGGCTCAACCGAGAGAGCAAGCTGGATTCAGGAGTGGCTACAGCACAATAGATCATATCCATGTACTGAGAGAACTAACTGAAAGAGTGAGGGAATATGAACTTCCATTGTGCATGGCATTTATCGATTATGAAAAGGCCTTTGATTCAGTGAAACCATCAGAAGTTGTAATGGCTTTGACATCCTGCATTAATATTATTAATAGCATCTATGAAAATGCAAGTGCAAAGATTCGGCTGCTTGAAAATACAGCACACATAAAAATTGGAAAGGGAGTGAGACAAGGTGACATAATATCTCCAAACCTCTTTAATGCTACATTGGAGGGTGCCTTTCAGTTGCTGAGCTGGGAAAACAAGGGGATAAAGATTAATGGAGATCATCTAATTCACCTTCGTTTTGCTGATGACGTAGTCAGTTTTGCAACTACCCCATCAGAGCTGCAGAGTATGATCCAGGAACTTGCTGACAAGAGTAAAGAAGTGGAATTAAAAATGAACTTTCAGAAAACAAAAGTGATGTACAAGAAATGAAGATTTATCGATTAATGGAGAAAAGCTGGAGATAACAGATGCGTACGTTTATCTTGGACAGCAGATATCAAGTGAGGGTCACATTGATGAAGAAATGAATGGGCGTATAAAACTTGCCTGGAGAGCTTTTGGAAGAAACAGGATAACTTCAAGAGCAATATGCCATTATGTTTTAAAAGAAAAGTTTTTGATCAATGCATCCTTCCAGTGCTTATGTATGGTGCAGAGACTTGGACCTTAACTAAAAGAGACATACAAAGGCTGCAGACAACTCAAAGCAGCATGGAGAGGTGCATGCTTGGTGTAACCAGGAGAGATAAGAGGAGGAACTCATGGACCAGAAAAATGACAAGAGTGGAAAACATTATGATCAGAGTAAAATCCCTGAAATGGCAATGGGCCGGACATACTGTCAGAAGGACAGACCATCGATGGACAGCCGAAATTTTAGATTAGATTCCAAGGGACAGGAAAAGACCCAGAAGAAGACCACATGGAAGATGGGTGGATGAAATTCGAAAGTCTGCGGGAGTAACATGGAGGAGACTGGCACAAGACAGACCGTTGTGGAAGATGCTTGGAGAGACCTTCGTCCAGCAGTGGATTGATAATGGTTGACAATGATGATGATGATGCTGAGGAGACTGTTTCTAAGAAACAGTTTTCTAGAATTATGTTTTTTGGTGTTACAAAATTATTAAACATGATTTTAGTTTTTCCACTATTTATATTTGGACCAACTTTTCTGCTTTCATGATACAGAACTTCTATCATTACATTTAGGTCTTCTGGAGTGTTTGCAAAAATGATGATATCATCTGCATATCGTAAATGTGTTAAATTTGTGTAATTAATTTTTATACCAAGATTTGTCCGGTTTATATTATTAAATATTTCTTGAAGAACAAATAATAGAAAAAGCAGCTGAAAACCAATTGCCTCTCTGTTTAGTCTCTGTTGACTACGAAAAAGCATTTGATTCCATCAAAACCAATGCAATAATCAAGGAACTTCAGAATCAGAGAGTTGCTGGAGAATGCATAGATCTTCTGCACACTTGGAGAAACGCAACAGTAACACCACAGCGCAACAGTAACAATCCAACATCACTTTGGTCCAATTAAGCAGCTGTCCCATTTATGCGAAGATTTATCCCCAAGAGCTACGTGTTTGGGATGTTTTCGAAGAATTGTCCCAAATTAACAGCTATCCCGATTTAACCAATGGCCCAATTAACCGGAATCTACTGTGTTTGGTAGGGAAAACATAAATAAGATCGCAACTGGATTCTATAGGTGAAAAATTTGCCGCGAAAAGAAGAAAAACAATTGACTTATGTTGTAACATCTTATAAACTGTATTCGTTTCTATGGTGCATTTAAACTTGCTCTGCGAGAATATGATGAATCGGACTTGGCGTTCAATCCCGGATTATTTATTTATTTTTTGGTGTCTTGGGGATAGTTTTAATGGCATTGTAAAGCATACAAAATATTAATTTATCAATGATTTACGTGTTCTCTACCTGCTTGCTGAACCATAAGCCGCCGTTGTGATTGGGTGAATTTAAAAGTAATATCTTGTACATCTCATGGTAACCTTCTGTCCTTCACTAAATGCAGATGGCTCAGTTAGTACCGTAACTGTCCGCAGAGAGTTGCTCACAATGCGTTGTTATGGTACAGCATCGAGACCCAAGCAAGCCACACATCACAACCGTGAACTCCAGGCGTCGCCTGGAGTGGTGTGTCTCCCATCGTTCCTGGACTGTGGGCGACTGGAAAGCTGTTCTTTGGAGTGACGAATCGTGCTTTTCACTCCAGTCCGATGGGCGTGTTTGTATTCGAACTGTGTTCTTGCAACTGTTAAGTTCAGCGGAGGCTCCACTATAGTGTGGAGTTGTTTTTCGTGGATGGGACTCGGCTCGTTGGTTATCATACCACGAACCATGAACCCTGAAATGTACTTCGACGTTCTGGATAATCCTGTTCTACCAACAATGTAGCAGTATTATGGAGATGACCGTTGTCTCTTGCAACACGATCGAGCTCCCTTCCACACTGCAGGAACGCTCTGCAGGAAGTATGGTGTGCATTGCCTACAGTATATTTCCAGAAGCTAAAGGAGTCCATGCCTCGTCGTATTTCTGCAGTCCTGCGCTTCCGTGGGGAACCTACCAAGTATTAGACTGGTGTACCAGTTTTTCCATTTTTCTATATATATATAGATATATTCTATAAAGAAGATACCTAAGCAAAAAAATACATATATAATTTTGACTCACACCTAATACAACATAGAAAAGGTTATGTATCTACCTGTGTGAGTAAAAGGAGAAAAGATAAAAAAATAAAATAAAACAACTGAATGTAGAAGGTGTCGAGAATACTGAGCCTTGGCTTTATCAAGGACCAGCAAAAACTCTGCATTTTCTCACTTCCACAAAGACCTAGTTGGAAATGGGTTTCTGCAAGGCCATAGATGCAAGTAACATTCCCACCTAAAATAGTTAAAAAATATATATATATAAGTCATGTCCTCCGTAGAGTAGCATGACCTAGCACTAGTTAACAATTTCGCTTGCATCCATTAACCTTCATGGCCCGACTCATGCTCTTCATCTATTACTATTAAACAGAGAGAAGAAGATTAAAGAGAACTCAAGCTGTGAGAGTGACATAATAAATGGAAATGATTTTCAGCTATAACGAAATTCCAAGTTCGTTTGAGAGAGAATTTAGACCTAAAAAATAATGCAAAAGAAATCCAAATTTTACATTGCAATTAAAAAAAAAGGAAATGTTAATTTATAACGAACAGATTTTTGAAAGAAAACTTGAGTCTAAAACCCCCTACTCTACAACTTATGACAGCACGAAAACGAGAATAAGTTAAAGATAAATATTAACTAAAGAAAACTTTGTGAAAGTTATATACCTTAAACAGTTAGTTGCAATATGTACAAAGTATTTCAGCAGTGCTTTAAGTGCATAATTAATTAGTTATTAAGAACTTAACTACTTTGAAAAAACAGCGCATAGACAGCGCATAGAAAAGGAACAGGCTTAGCCTTCTTCTGTTCCTAGGTACCTCAAAAGACGCTCAAAGTTACAAAGAAAAGTAAGAGATAAAACCCGCAAAAATGTTAACAGACAAACCAATGCTTAAAAGCTGAAAAGCTAAAAAACGACAGAGAAAAGGTACATAAAGTACAAACATTGAACTTATAAAACCTAGAACCCAAAAACAAGGAAGAGAGCTTACCTCTTGTGTAACAAAAACTTTTCTCCACACAAGAGGAGAACATGGCTGACCCCTTCCGCCACTCCCTAGACGCTGGGGGGCAGTGAGGGTGGGGCTGATGGCCTCCTCATACAGCAAGAAAACAACGCGCGGAGATTTTAACCAGAGAAAAAAATATATAAACTTAAGACTGTGGATCTGTATGATCAGAATGAGCAGAATTAACTCTCCAGAATACATGAGAAATATTACAAAATACACGAGCAGTTTATTTAATAATCTTTGCATGTATTAAATCACCTTAGTGAGCTTCTATAGATTAATCAGAATCTTATTAATTTTAATGTTGGTTTTCCTATTTTTAGTATAGCTATCCTAGTGATGAATAACTAGTTTTCTTTTTTATTTGTTTTTATTTTCTTTTATAAACAGATTTTTAAGCTTTTTTTGTGATTTTGTTTATATTATTTAATTTTTTGTTTTAATAGGACCGTCATATCCATAGCACTAAGGTTCCTTTAGGTAGTTAATAGGCATCCTCTAGCCAACTTCCTTACGGCTTTGATTGGTCAGAATCATATTATTAACTGTGTAGAAAATTAAAGCAGATCTGCCAACCTTACTCTATTATTCAGAATAATTTTTCTTAAAGTTCTTTTGATGAAAGAAGAAGGAATTTCGTTCTCTAGAAAACTTTCTAATAGTATATTAATGTGGTAATTGAAATCCAAATTGTTGCTGCAAATTCTTGAAATTCTTAGGACCTGAGAAATTAGTACATTCTCAATTACTTTGGTTGAAATGTTATTATTCCAGTGTAGATATTTAATTACTTTGAAAGGAAAATTAACTTTTTTATCAAAGAGGCTAATAGATGGGTTACCTCTGTTGAGCTTAATGCTTAAGTCTAGGAACTCAAGTTCCTGATTACTGTGGTTGGTTTTACATAAGTTAAGAGAGCTAGGATAGATATTATCAAAATCACTCTCTATAACTTCTGAATTATTGATACACAGCAGATCATCAATATATCTAAAAGTGTAAAGGTAGTTATCTGAGCAGGTGGGGTGATTTTTAATGAATTTATATTCCTTAAAGAACAGGAATAGATTAGCGATATTTGTGGACATTGATGTTCCCATTGGAATACCGTTCACTTGCTTATAGAGAGTATTATTATATAAGATATGGTTATTTTTTATGCAGCAATTGAGATAAGAGTTCCAAGTTCCTACATCAACAAATTGGTTAAGTTTAAATTCTGCATACAGCTCCTTAAATGTAGTTATTATATCTGATAGAGGCAGATTAGTATATAGGTTTTCAAAATCATAACTATTAATATCTAGGGGACAAACTTTGAGTATAGTAGAAATTACTTCTGCATTATTATTAATTATCCAAAAATCTCTGTACAACAAGTTAGAACAGTTTCTAATGTGTTTCAAAATCTTCTTTAAGACATCTTCAAAAGTAAGATCTATTTTCTTTTTATGACTCCTTACTCCACTAGCTATGAACCTGAACTTCACAGGATCCTTATGAAACTTAACCGTTGCAAAAAGAAATGGAAATTCAGGCCCATATCTTCTAGTTTGTGGAATTTTAAGTTTCTTGAAGAATGCCTTAAACCGATTTTCTAACTGCTTGGTAGAATAACTTACGGGCTCGTATGTTACTCTATTATTGAGTTCCATAGTTAACAATTCAAAATAGAACTTCTTACAGATAATTGCAAAATTATTGCTAGCTTTATCCGTAGTGGTAAAAATAAATTGGTCTTGTAGTTTGGAGAGTGACCTTTTAGCTTCTCCAGAGAAAAAGAGATTTCTGTCGAAACAAAAGTCCAGACCTGCCAACTCACCGGTGAAGCTATTGATTATATTATATTTCCATTCTGCGAAGGCCTCAATAGGCTGATTGTACGTCAAACTGGTTTTTACGATGTACTTATTTACATCTTGAGTGAAGCTCTCAAGAATCCTTTCTTTGGAAATTGTGAAGGAAGGTCTGAATTTAGAGCATATATATACGTGTTCTCTACCTGCTTGCTGAACCATAAGCCGCCGTTGTGATTGGGTGAATTTAAAAGTAATATATTCTGATTCAAGGCTTCTTGAATTGGAAGAGGAACTACAAAGGATCAAGTGGGACATCGTGGGGCTAAGTGAGGTAAGGAGAAAAGGAGAAGATCTCATCGAACTGAAAAGTGGACATCTCTTCTACTATCGTGGGACAGATACTGGCAGAACTAGTGGTGCTGGATTTATAATAAACAAGAAACTGAAGGATAAAGTTGTAGAAGTTGAAAGTTCCTCTGACAGAGCTGCACGGCTTGTTATCCAACTCTCGAAAAGATACCAGGCTCAGATTATTCACACTTATGCACCCACCACAAGTCATCCTGAAGAAGAAATTGAAGAATTTTATGAGGAAATTTGTCATCTAAATAATAAAGGTAAGCAGCACTTGAAAATAATTATGGGAGATTTCAATGCAAAAATAGGGCAACGGCAACAGAATGAAACTGCAGTAGGTAAATTCGGTCACGGCAACAGAAACCAGCGTGGAAATACTCTCGTTGAGTTTGCAGAGGCAGAAGGGTTTTTCATCTTGAACTCCTTCTTCAAGAAAAAGCCACACAGGAAATGGACATGGAGACATCCAAATGGGACGACAAGTGAAATTGATTTTATTATGTGTAACAAAAAATTCGTCATAGAAGACTGCAGTGTGCTAAACAAGTTCAACACATGCAGTGACCATAGATTGGTGAGATGTAAGATGCACCTCAACACTAAACTTGAACGTGGCAAGCTCATAAGACAAACAAAATCTATTGACATAACCAACCTTAAAAAACACCATAATACCTTCAAGTTGGAACTGAAGAACAGGTTCTCTGCTTTAGAAGGCCTAACATCGGAAGAAGTGGACTTCTCTGAAGTTAACAGAAAAGTAACCAAAGCTCTTATGGAAACAGCAACAAAATTAGCTGGGTCTAAGAACAAGTTGCATGTAAATAAATTATCCGGAAAAACGAAAATGTTGATGCAAAAAAGAAGAGAGATGAGGACAACTAAAGAAGATGTGACTTCCAAAGTGGAATATATAGAGCTATGCAAGACAGTACGAAAAAGTATCACTGAAGACGTAAGAAAATTCAACTGTGAACTAGTGAGGAAAGCAATTGAAAACAACCAAAGCCTAAAGATAGCAAAGGGACATCTCAGTAAGGGAAGAAAACAGATTATGGCACTGAGAAAAGAAGATGGTTCTGTAACAAGAAATAGAGGCGAAATTTTGACAAGAGTGAAAGATTTCTACTCCAAATTATATGAAAGGGATGATACATGCACTCCAGACATCATGAAAGATACCAGTACCAGAGTTCCTCCAGTCCTTCCAGCAGAAGTTACACATGCAATCAAGAACATGAAGCGGGGAAAAGCTCCAGGAGGAGATGGAATTACTGTAGACATCATACAAGAAGCAAGTGGAGAAATCGAAACAGTACTCGCCCAAATTTTCACTCGATGCCTTAATGAAGGAAAGATTCCTGAGGATTGGAACACCGCTACAATGATCCTGCTACATAAGAAAGGTGACATTGAGGATCTCGGAAACTACAGACCTATCAGCCTCCTATCAGTAGTTTATAAAATCTTCACTAAAGTTCTTTCACACCGCTTGAAGGTAACACTGGACATGGCTCAACCGAGAGAACAAGCTGGATTCAGGAGTGGCTACAGCACAATAGATCATATCCATGTGCTGAGAGAACTAATTGAAAGAGCGAGGGAATATGAACTTCCATTGTGCATGGCTTTTATCGATTATGAAAAAGCCTTTGATTCGGTGAAACCATCAGCAGTTACAATGGCTCTGAAAACCTGCGGTATTGAAGATGCATACATTAATATTATTAATAACATCTATGAAAATGCAAGTGCAAAGATTAGGCTGTTTGAAAATACAACACACATAAAAATTGGAAAGGGAGTGAGACAGGGTGACACCATATCTCCGAAGCTCTTTAATGCCACATTGGAGGGTGTTTTTCAGTCACTGAGCTGGGAAAACAAGGGGATAAAGATTAATGGAGATTATCTAACCCACCTTCGTTTTGCTGATGACGTAGTCATTTTTGCAACTAGCCCACCAGAGCTGCAGAGTATGATCCAGGAACTTGCTGACAAGAGTAAAGAAGTGGGATTAAAAATGAACTTTCAGAAGACAAAAGTGATGTTCAATGCTTTTACTAGAAATGAAGATTTATCGATTGATGGAGAAAAGCTGGAGATAACAGACACGTACGTTTATCTTGGACAGCAGATATCAAGTGAGGGTCACATTGATGAAGAAATTAATCGGCGTACAAAACTTGCCTGGAGAGCTTTTGGAAGAAACAGCATAATTTTCAAGAGCAATATGCCATTATGTCTTAAAAGAAAAGTGTTTGATCAATGCATCCTTCCAGTGCTTACGTATGGTGCAGAGACGTGGACCTTAACTAAAAGAGACATACAAAGGCTGCAGACAACTCAAAGCAGCATGGAGAGGTGCATGCTTGGTGTAACCAGGAGAGATAAGAAGAGGAACTCGTGGATCCGAAAAATGACAAGAGTGGAAGACATCATGATCAGAGTTAAATCCCTGAAATGGCAATGGGCTGGACATACTGCCAGAAGGACAGATCATCGATGGACAGCCGAAATTTTAGATTGGATTCCAAGGGACAGGAAAAGACCCAGAAGAAGACCACATGGGAGATGGGTGGATGAAATTCGAAAGTATGCAGGGGTAACATGGAGGAGACTGGCACAAGACAGACCGTTGTGGAGGAAACTTGGGGAGACCTTAGTCCAGCAGTGGATTGATAATGGTTGACAATGATGATGATGATGATGATGATGATGATATATATACTTAAGAGCAAAACTGAAGACTAAGGAAAAACTTTAGAATTTAAAACGAAGGTTGCAAAATAACCCGAAAATCAAAACGCGCAACGCAGCAGTTTTGAAAATTCAGAATTCACATTCTATAAAGAAGATACCTAAGCAAAAAAATACATATATAATTTTGACTCACACCTAGTACAACATAGAAAAGGTTATGTATCTACCTGTGTGAGTAAAAGGAGAAAAGATAAAAAAATAAAATAAAACAACTGAATGTAGAAGGTGTCGAGAATACTGAGCCTTGGCTTTATCAAGGACCAGCAAAAACTCTGCATTTTCTCACTTCCACAAAGACCTAGTTGGAAATGGGTTTCTGCAAGGCCATAGATGCAAGTAACATTCCCACCTAAAATAGTTTAAAAAATATATATAAGTCATGTCCTCCGTAGAGTTGCATGACCTAGCACTAGTTAACAATTTCGCTTGCATCCATTAACCTTCCTGGCCCGACCCATGCTCTTCATCTGTTACTATTAAACAGAGAGAAGAAGATTAAAGAGAACTCAAGCTGTGAGAGTGACATAATAATTAGAAATGATTTTCAGCCATAACGAAATTCCAAGTTCGTTTGAGAGAGAATTTAAACCTGAAAATCAATGCAAAAGAAATCCAAATTTTACATTGCAATTAAAAAAGGAAATGTTAATTTTTAACGAACAGATTTTTAAAAGAAAACTTGAGTCTAAAACCCCCTACTCTACAACTTATGACAGCACGAAAACGAGAATAAGTTAAAGATAATAATTAACTAAAGAAAACTTTGTGAAAGTTATATACCTTAAACAGTTAGTTGCAATATGTACAAAGTATTTCAGCAGTGCTTTAAGTGCATAATTAATTAGTTATTAAGAACTTAACTACTTTGAAAAAACAGCGCAAAGACAGCGCATAGAAAAGGAACAAGCTTAGCCATCTTCTGTTCCTAGGTACCCCAAAAGACGCTCAAAGTTACAAAGAAAAGAAAGAGTTAAAACCCGCAAAAATGTTAACAGACAAACCAATGCCTAAAAGCTGAAAAGCTAAAAAACGACAGAGAAAAAGTACATGAAGTACAAACATTGAACTTATAAAACCTAGAACCCAAAAACAAGGAAGAGAGCTTACCTCTTGTGTGACAAAAACTTTTCTCCTCACAAGAGAAGAACATGGCTGACCTCTTCCGCCACTCCCTAGACGCTGGGGGGCAGTGAGGGTGGGGCTGATGGCCTCCTCATACAGCAAGAAACCAACGCGCGGAGATTTACTGTAGACATCATACAAGAAGCAAGTGGAGAAATCGAAACAGTACTCGCCCAAATTTTCACTCGATGCCTTAATGAAGGGAAAATTCGTGAGGATTGGAACAACACTACAATGATCTTGCTACATAAAAAAGGGGACATTGAGGATCTCAGAAATTACAGACCTATCAGCCTCCTATCAGTGGTTTATAAAATCTTCACTAAAGTTCTTTCACACCGCTTGAAGGTGACACTGGACATGGCTCAACCGAGAGAACAAGCTGGATTCAGGAGTGGCTACAGCACAATAGATCATATCCACGTACTGAGAGAACTAATTGAAAGAGCGAGGGAATATGAACTTCCATTGTGCATGGCTTTTATCGATTATGAAAAAGCCTTTGATTCGGTGAAACCATCAGCAGTTGCAATGGCTCTGAAATCCTGCGGTATTGAAGATGCATACATTAATATTATTAATAACATCTATGAAAATGCAAGTGCAAAGATTCGGCTGTTTGAAAATACAACACACATAAAAATTGGAAAAGGAGTGAGACAAGGTGACACCATATCTCCGAAGCTCTTTAATGCCATATTGGAAAATGTCTTTCAATCACTGAACTGGGAAAACAAAGGGATAAAGATTAATGGAGATTATCTAACCCTACTTCGTTTTGCTGATGACATAGTCATTTTTGCAACTACCCCATCAGAGCTGCAGAGTATGATCCAGGAACTTGCTGACAAGAGTAAAGAAGCGGGGTTAAAAATGAACTTTCAGAAGACAAAAGTGATGTTCAATGCTTTTACAAGAAATGAAGATTTATCGATTGATGGAGAAAAGCTGGAGATAACAGACACATACGTTTATCTTGGACAGCAGATATCAAGTGAGGGTCACATTGGTGAAGAAATTAATCGGCGTACAAAACTTGCCTGGAGAGCTTTTGGAAGAAACAGCATAATTTTCAAGAGCAATATGCCATTATGTCTTAAAAGAAAAGTGTTTGATCAATGCATCCTTCCAGTGCTTACGTATGGTGCAGAGACGTGGACCTTAGCTAAAAGAGACATACAAAAGGCTGCAGATAACTCAAAGATGCATGGAGAGGTGCATGCTTGGTGTAACCAGGAGAGATAAGAAGAGGAACTCGTGGATCCGAAAAATGACAAGAGTGGAGGTCATCATGATCAGAGTTAAATCCCTGAAATGGCAATGGGCTGGACATACTGCCAGAAGAACAGACCATCGATGGACAGCCGAAATTTTAGATTGGATTCCAAGGGACAGGAAAAGACCCAGAAGAAGACCACATGGAAGATGGGTGGATGAAATTCGAAAGTATGCGGGTGTGACATGGAGGAGACTGGCACAAGACAGACCGTTGTGGAGGAAACTTGGGGAGACCTTCGTCCAGCAGTGGATTGATAATGGTTGACGATGATAATGATGAATATATACATATAAGGGGTTATTGCGATGGTTTTGGGTTATTGCGATTGCGAAGGGCCCCGTGAAGAGCCATCGCCCGGGGCCCCGCAAGGACTGGGGCCGCTACTGGGTGTACGTGGTCTGCAAGGATGGATTCATAACGAATTCGGTCCATAGTGCCTTTCACAGGTATGAGTGTACCCAGAAAATGCCACGGAAATATTCCCCAATCCATGACGCTGCCCACCAGCTTGTGTTCTTCCAGCAATGGTTGAAGAGTGCTTGTTCTCCGACGTTTCTCGCTTTATACGCCAACATCCATCCGTTCGATGAAGCAGAAAACGTGACTCATCGGCGAAGGCAATCTTTTGCCACTCGGAGATGGTCCAATTTCGATACTGCCGTGCAAATGTAAGCCTTTCCTCCCGATGCACCTTCGTTAGCAATAGGTGCAGTGACCATCCGTCTGCATCTGAATCCCATAGGCAACTGGGTTCGCTAAACTGTTGTTTTAGACACATTTTCGGCAGCCTAGTGGATCATTCAGCCAGCGAGTTGCATTAACTGTAGCGTGTCGATCGGCCGTCACGCACTTTCGCAGCCGACGTCCATCTCTCACATCAATATCACGTAGTGCTCCGCAGTTTCCACATCGCTTATTCGCAATGGTGCCATTTCTCCACTCACGATACACTTTAACCACAGCAGCCCGCGAACAGTCCACAAATTGCACTGTTTCAGAAATAATGTCACCCTTGGCCCGAAAGCCTATAATCATTCTTTTTTGCAATCTGATAAATCGCTCTTTTTATTAATGACAGCAGCAAGTGATATGTTTCCAGAATGCCTACATCACACCTTATATACCCTCCAAGCCAGCTCACAACACGTGCCTTCTTCCATTGGCTATGCGCTGTTGACTTCAAAAGTATGAGGTGGTCACAATAATGTAACTCGACTGTGTATATTATTTTAGTATTGTATATAAGGTAATTCTGTGATACATCGGTTATAATTTTATGCTGAATTCAACACAATAAACATTTTTCAGATCTTTGAGAAATGTAGCAGTTATAGGGATGGACGACTACTTATACTGTATATCCTATAAAGAGTTGCTCACGATTGTCTTACTCTCCCCCCTCCCCCTGAAAAAAATCCTTTGCCAGTAATATATTTAAATTTACTGAGCAGCATGAGGATTGAATGAAAAACGGGCACTATTTCAAAAATGTTCAGAAGTTTTCTGCTAGTAACGATTAATAATGACACATTTTTATTTATTGTTGTCGAGGATGCCATGGCATTTACAAAACGCTACGACTGTGAAGCACATTGTATTGCCCAGGAAAGAATACACGAACTCCTTTCCTATTAACAGTTCACAGCTTCTACTGCGGCTTCAAGTCAGCAACTTTTCATTAAGCATATTACTTTCGCCGGTAATCTGATGAGTCGGAAGTGAGCTCAAACTTCCGATTCTGGGGCAACGTCATTTCCTTTGGTGTCATGTGTCTCGAGAGTGAGGAGCAGTTTTACAGTTGTGTGTGCCTGCCAGCATGAGTCGGCATCCGTTTCCCAAAAAGCAATATGACACTGGAATTATCGATCGCGCCGAGTCGTACACGTGCGTGTGCTGTCTGTCTGCAGCCACCAGCTGGGCAAACATCTGCTCACAATGGCGTGTGCCTGTAGCCTTCTTCTGGCAAGCTTTCTCGCTATTTTACTGGGATTACGCCTTTTTTACTTATGGTTCGGTTACTTGAAGCTTGCGAGGTGTCTAAAGCCTCTTCCGGGATCAAAACGGAGGACCTTGGCGACATATTTTGGGTTACTAAGACAAGCATACGATGGAAAAAGACAGGTGCTACCTGTGCATTGTAAGTACACAATTACGTCATCGCTCCTTTTTCAAACAACGTTTCATGAGATTTTCCCCAGCGCATTATTACTGGTATGTGTTTTAAGCGAATTGTTTCATCCTGAAGGTCATTCTCGAATTCAGGTTACCTCTGCAAATAAATCAAAAATTAATTCGGTGAGAACTAAAGCATGGTATATCAGTATTGCATTGTGCAGCTCTGGTGGAGCAGATGGGTCCGTGTTCGAATCCCGTGAGACATGGATATTGTGTTTGTTTTACGGCACTGGATACCTCTGTTTCCCTTAAATTAGAGACGGCGACTGCTTATAGCTCATCGAGTTGCTCCCGGTGGATTAATGAATTATGGCTCCCAATTAAAAAAATCGAATTATGGCTCCCAATTAAAAAAATCGAGTCTTAATAAGTGTACTGTGGCTTCCAATTAAAAACAATTGAGAGAGTACCCTGGTACAATTTGCCCTATGCATTTTTCGCATTCTGAGATCTTTGTGGGTGTGAAATAAAATGAGTGATTCGAGAATATACGTACAATATATTATATATAATACATTGACATACAACATATTTATATATAATATATATTTACGTACAGCTATGTGACATTTATATATAATATATATTTAGGTACAGCTTGTTGCATTTACTCTCGTCACTCACGGTCAAACCCAGCCAAAGTTCGGTATATACTAAGTAGAATTAAATGATAACAACAAACCAAACAATAAAGTTTACTAATTCCTGACATTGAGCTGTACTTAGGTAGGTGGATAAATGAATCTAATTGTTTAAAAACCAATGAAAGAAGACACGTGAGTCATAAAAGTAAATATTTACTAAACTTAGCGGCGGCAATATTTCGTCTCTTTAGTTATTCAAAAACAATGTTTATTATTATTATTGAGATTTAGGCGAACGTAAGAAACCACCCTGACACCGATGAATTATGATGTTGATGCGAAAGTCCATCTGCGCATGCGCAAGCTAAAATCTGATCCCAAGTTATTAATAAAAGATGAAACGCAAGGGTGTTAGTGACGGGGATTGGTTACTTTTGGTCTAGGACATGGCTGTAGCTACCGGGAGGGCAGGGAGGGCGTCCCCCCCCTCAGGATGGTCATTTCAGGGGCGTAAATTCATGGATGTAAGAAATAGAAATGTATCTAAAAAAGAAAGTTAACCCTTCAGTATTTTCCTTTTAAAGACTAGTTAGTCTCATACAATATTCCACGCAGTTAACCAGGGTCCGGGATAACATATACTATGAGGTGTGAACATCTCATATCCATGAAGGGAATTTTCCAAAATAGCGAATGGAAGCATAGGAAACAATATGCTGATATGCCTAATTTCCATGATTTTTCCGAAGATGTCGTTGGGATGAAGAGATATAATTGATCATTTGTGCTCTGTCGCAGAAAGTTCTCTGAGCGTTTAACCTTGAACGGAATTTTTCCAAACCCTATTCATAAAGCTTCTTCCTATTGTTACGTTCACTATCCGATACTCATTCGTTCTGCGCTGGGGGTTTCCTTTGTTCTGCATTTCTGTGAAGTGTTGTGTTGACGGGGTTCACATAACTTTTGCGTTTTACTTGGTATTTATAACCTGTGGTTCTTGTGTGTTAACCTATTTTTTACATTTTTAATAAAAGTATGTCAGAAAACTGAAGTACGATTTTTGAACGATCATAATACTTTCCTATAACGCCGATGTGCGAGAAAGTAAAAACCGCGTATTATTTGAGTGGAACTCCAAGAGGCGTAATTTTGACCTCGAAAGGCGCGTAATTTGAAGTCTCACCTTTCCAGATAAGAAAAGCTTGCTACAATCCCGGTCTAGGATATCTACAAGTTGCAACCCATCGTGTTATACTGTACATCATTTTAAAGATCTCGTCAACACCGGGGGACCGAGAGGAAGCCACATTTCGTTACGACACACCGTTTTCATAGCATCAACAAAGCATTTTTGTAATGGCTTTTCTCCCATTTAGCACCAGGTTCTCGTAATTTACGCAGACTGCAATGAGATATTATTACGTTTATGTAAAACTTGGTGAAATACTTTTCGGCGATATGAAATTAACTGTTGTTGCGTCACTTCACGAGACAGCACGCAGCACGATCAGATTTCAACAATGGTTCTGACAATGAAGCACCGTTACCCATTTTCGTTACATCGAAACTTTTTGCATTGGATTTACTTTACTGCTGTCGGGAAAAGATGCATAGCATAAAAAAAAGGGGGGTTTGTTTCCAGTACGGCTTTAAGTTTTATATTAGTATATAGAGTGCATTTACCGTACAGGACTTTAGCTTTTTTCACTCTTCACATGCATGCGGTTTCTTATCAGAGTTGGTGACGGGTCAACAATTTCGGATCCGGTCGCAAGATATACACCACTGAGTGGCCACTTTATTATGACCACCCCCTCAGTACTTCTTTGGGCCCTTTTTGCCTTTAATACTGCGTCGATTCTTCGTGGCATGGACTTCACGAGATGTTGATAGGTGGTTTGTGGAATCTGAGACCATGCTTGATGAATAGCACTTTCCAGGAGTGTGAGATTGCAGGGTTGTGGATCCAGCTGTTAGATGGCTCGTTCAACTTCATCCCACAAATTCTCAATGGGGTTGAGATCTGGAGATTGTGGGGGCCACCTAAGCAAAGTAAACTCACCGGCATGTTCCTGAAACCAATCCTGTACAATACGAGCACTATGGCAGAACGCATTATCTTGTTGAAAGTAGCCATCGCCATTGGGATAAACCATCCACATGACCGGATGGATGCACTTGGTCCGCAACGATGTTTAGATATGATGTGCCAGTCAGACGTTGATCAACACGAATTAAAGGGCCCAAAGCATGCCAGGAAAACATTCCCCAAACCATAACGTTGCCTCCATCAGCTGGCAGGGTTGTAGCAATGCATTTGGGGTCCATGCTTTCGTGCTGTTTCCGTCAAATTCTCATTCGGCCATCGGCAAGGTGCAACTGAAAACATGATTCATCGGACCACATAATTTGTTTCCAATTATCGACTGTCCAATCCTGTGCTCCTGTGCGAACTGGAGACGTTTACTCTTGTTAACTGCAGACAACAAAGGTGTTCGATCAGGCCTTCGGCTGCCATATCCCATCCGATGCAGTGTACGGCGAACAGTGCGTGCAGAGATCATTTGAGGGGATCCTTGATTAAGATGGTCTGTAATTTGCTGCACTGTTGCCCTTCTTTTGTCTGTTACCAGTCTGGACACTCTCCGTTCCTCCCGAGCAGTCACTAGTCGATGACGACCACACGTTGCACGTAGAGACCCAGTTTTTTGGCTGACAGTCCAGTCTTTCAACACTTTAACAACAGCTGCTCTGGAACATTTCACGAATGCGGTGGTTTCTGTGATACTCGCTCCATGGCTCCGAGCTCCTACAATCATCCTACGTTGAAAGTCCGTCAAATCACATTTTTTACCCATCTCATCACCCAAAAATCACTTCTACTACTGTCGCAAGCACTAAGCTTTCCCTTTTTATAGTAGCCTCTCCCTCTGGCGGCGACAGAGTGCATCCATAGCTGATTTGCTTAAAACTGTCAGGTGGTCATAATAAAGTGGCCACTCAGTGTATAATAGTCCCAACACCTGCTTGATATTTAATAACTGAAATCCTTTTTTAATAATAAAATTTGGTTACTTGCTAAATTTTAATGTCATTTTTAATACCACTATTTTGCGTAATCCAAAAGTAATGGCTGACTATGACTGTGACCAAGGAGTATATTACAAATGGGAATCATAACTTACAATTACGCAAATGTATTTTTTTAAATGTATTTAGATTGTTCACTCTTTCCACCTTTTGATGGAGGTGCACATACTTTTATATGGTCCGTTAGATTTTTGGTTCCATAATCTTTTATTACACCATCGACATCTTTCTTTATAATTATACACTTTTCACATTTTGAACAACAAGCAAGACCAAACAACACAGAATTATTCACCGGTTACTTAATGAGACGAAACAATTTCCAGCATTCACTCTTCCCCTTGTGGTTTTCAACAAGCACGTATTTATTGGCCTCGACGTCTTTCTCAACCTCCTTAATATTAAATTCATCCATATTAATTTTGACGTGACATGTCATGGGAACGGGATGTTAGCACATCAATCGAGAACCTCTGAATGCTCAATGTAAAAGATGTGATTTGAAAAGTAACTCTTAGTCATACAGTGAACTTCGCACGGAGAGAGTGAATGACCTGAGAAGCAGGCGAATGGCGTTTGCCTGTACCTTTCCCTGGACAATCGCACTGTAAAAGAACGCAAAGGAAGTAACATATTACGATATGGTGTCGGTGTGTCTGACTTTGGTCGGTGAAAATCTTCCTTGCTTTAAGAAAGAGACGACAATATTTTTGCATGGCAAATAATTATTCATTCCGTGGGCTCAAGTATCGACTACAGAATTCCACAACGCGCATTTTTCTTTGGAAAATATTTTTCTCTTTTCAAAAATAAAACCGGAATAAAACCGGGTCAAAATCGTTTTCCTGGACCGACCCGTTGAACCCGTAAGAAATTGTAAACCCGTTAATCCGTGACCCGTTTCCATCTCTGTTTCTCATAGCTTTTGTGCTAGGTTTAAAACCAGAGCCTCCACGTTTGTCAAGATGAAAATTGTCAGCTCTACTGGTAGTTCTATCAGAAAACACGCCAAGTTCCTTTTAAGAAATTAATTGTTTAGGTGACGGGCATGCGATGGGCATTTTACTGGAATTAAAAAATTAGAAACTTATTACAATAAAATGAGGTTTAATAATGTATGTATTTCTTTTGACATTTTCATTATTTTTCAGTAGATGTTTAAAGTACTTCACTTAGCGAAAGTTCGATCCTCATCGCACCAAATTTAATTAAGAGAGTAAAGACCAAAATTGATCTTTAGAATTTCCACGACGATTTCGTAAATTCATTGTGGTTTCTAAACATTTCTGTCAGACGAGAAGAGATGACACAGCCGGGAAAAGAGTTTCACCAGTTTCACACAATTAAATAACCAAGACAAAACTAACTCTCATATCATGACGATCGAACGTTCCAGAAGCCGTGACGCAAAACACTGTTTCAAACACTTGGCAATTACACAGTCCTGACTCTGAGCTGTGCTGTGAATTGTCTGCGCATAGATTCGGTGACGTCAGCGACCACCATTGTGCGTAGCAATCCAACCACTTATACTGGTGATAGTTCTTTCCATTTTAGAGTTCATTAGCATCTTTGTCGTTGACCCCAGTATTGCGTCGCATTTGGTTAAAATATTGAATATTATTAAATTTTATTGTTATGCTTCGACGAAATTACAAATTTTGCATTCTTTTGCTTTCTCCTTCACGATATCGTAGGCAGCGTGGACTCCGCGTACCTAGTTCGAGTTATTATATGATTAGAATTCTGTTCATTAATAATTTGGCTTTTATCATCTACACACCACCACTGCATTGTTCACTGAACATCATAACATTCCACACGCGCTTCAATCGAAGCCTTCGAATCAGATCGACTTCTTACCAGTTATATTTTTAAACTGCTGTCCAAAATTAATTTGATAAATGCAAATTCGAGAATATGTCCAGAACAAGACGACAAATTTGCAAATATTTCCAAAGGCGAGTGCAAATTTGCATTCTTTTGCTTTACCAAACCAATGAGAAACGCAGAAAACAAGGATTCTTATCACCATTGGTTATCATCATTGGTTTCAGCACCTAAAGAAACGCAGAAAACAAGGATTCTTATCATAATTGTTTTAAGCACCCAAAGAAATGCAGAAAACAAGGATTTTTATCATCATTGGTTTAAGCACCTAAAGAAACGCAGAAAACAATGATTCTTATCATCATTGGTTTAAGCACCTAAAGAAACACAGAAAACAAGGATTCTTATCATCATTGGTTATTATCATTGGTTTAAACATCTAAAGAAACGTAGAAAACAAGGATTCTTATCATCATTGGTTTCAGCACCTAAAAGAACGCAGAAAACAAGGATTTTTATCGGCGGACCGTAAATAGGGATGGAAATACACGAGTTCAAAATCCCCCAAAATGTTTCTTTTGATTTGTCTTTTTTAGCCACTGGAGGCGCTACTGTCAACACGAACTGCAGAGACTGCGTTACAGTTCTTAAAATGTACTCACTGTTACTCCCATTTTTGTCTGAACCACACAATCATCCCTACGGTACACAATAGTTGCAATTAAACATGTATATGTCCGTTGAAAATGCCATACCAGTTATTCTGTGAACTTTAAACATCTGTAGCTTTTGTTTCATCAGCGGTTCACCGATTAATGTTTTCTCTTTAAAGGTTCCTTAAGGTGCTCTATCGATTGGTGCTATGCATTTTCAACGATCAAATTCACAAAATTGTGAAGGTCCCTTATGAGCTGGCTGTGATAATTGAAGCTTAAGCTGGAGTGTTAGTGGAAGAGTGGCTCCACGCCATCTCTTAGAAGCCCCTTTATGGTAGAGAGCGATCGGAAGTTTGGAAGCAGGGCAGTTGCAAGCTGAAGTAGCAAGATGTCTGAATGTGTTGAGGCAAGTGGTCTCCAATCCCTTGACAACGTACCAGGAAACTGGAACAGTAACCAGAAAGCCAGAACCAGGACGTCTACGAGCTACAACAAGTTAAGACGACCAGTATTTGTCTCTAACAGCTCGCCGCCATAGGTAATCGACATCCAGGCAACTCTCGCAGGAACTGTGCTACGAGAATCGCTTTGCCGAGGCAAATAGTTTACAGAAGACTCCACGAGAGAGGTCTGCCTGCGTGCAAGAAGGCTAATGGTCTGTGTCCTACTCGCCGTATCTCACAGAAGGGTCCGTCTGAATTTGGCCCGGAAACAACACCCCTGGGTCCTGATCAATGGGTCTGTGTTCTCTTCAGTGGCGAGTCGCGGTGCAGCAAGAACAATGATTCTCGACGTGTGTACCTTTGGAGAGAGGCGGGAAGCTGAAATCCTCCCTTCAACATCAGGTACATGTACTTGGAGTGCCACTTTTCCAAAATAAAAAATCAACGCTACCAAAGTTTTGTACTAGATTTGTACACCCAAAAGTAAATTTTGTACACCATCGGACGTGGCACTTTTTGGTTCTCTAAAAGTAGCCCTCCAAGCGCATGCTAGAGACCAATAAAGGAGAGTAAAAAAGTGCCACTTCCGGTGGTGTTCATAATTTTCTTTCGGGTGTACAAAACTGTACAAAACTAGTACATCACTGTGACAATTTTTATTTTCTATTTTGGAAAAGTGGCACTCCAAGTGCATGGTGAAGTACCGCTAACGAGAGCCAAACACTATCACTTCCGGCGGTGTACAAAAATTTTTTTTGGGTGTACAAAACTAATACAAAACTCTGGCAGTGTTTATTTTCAATTTTAAAAAAGTGGCACTCCAGCATGTACTTGGAGTGCCACTCTTAGAGAGCCGAAAAGTACCACTTCCAGTGGTGTACAAAATTTTCTTTTGGGTGTACAAAACTGTACAAAACTAGTACAAAACTATGGCAGCGTTTATTCTTTTTTTGGAAAAGTGGCACTCCAGGTACATGTATGTACCTTTCGAAATCTCCTGGTTTGGGCTCGCCTCATGCTTCATAAACGCATGCCACTGCACCTATTTTCAGGAAGCATCGTGACTGCTGCACGCTACAGGAACCACATCCTAGATGAGTGGTTTAGTGTTGGATCTCTTCCTTCTTTGGAATCAGTGTAAGGACCGGAGACTGCATATAGCCCTCTGAATTGCTCAGGATGGATGTTAACCCTTTAACGACCAGGGACCTGAAATCTTTGTCACTCAGAATACCATAACACCCGAAACTGTCTGTTGCTCCTTTCGGAATTTCTCCTCCCCCTTTACAAGTTAAAAAATGAAGGATTACTGCTCGGTCACTACACTAAACTTCCGATCAGTAGTCTTGATGTGGATTCACCTTCAAACGTTCGTGTTGTAACAGTGTTCGACATCGCGAACAAACAAACGAGCGTTGTAGGCGTTCCATTCTTAGCATTCACGTCTGCAAGGTCTCTTTTCGTACTAAATCGATGCTGCTTTACAACTTTGTAATTGCTTATTTTCCCGTATCTTGTATAGTTTTTGAGATCGGCAAGCTAACTCTTGACTTTGCCGCTAGGAGGCACTGTAAGCGATCTCATCGAATAGCGCATAGTCACTTTACTATACCTAGACACCGTTTTTATGGCTATAGCTGTCGGCGTTCGAAAGTTGCGGGGCTGAGAAAGGACTTTACTGGGCATCCTGTATATGGTATTCCCTCTGCTCGATTTTACCCCATCGGCACTAGCGTGCTATTAATGACACGTATCTGAGCAATGGTTGTGTGCAGCTATGCATAAGGATTCTATATATACACCCATGCTACTGGATCTTCAAATATTTATTGGAATGATATAATATTCTGTTTTTGTCTTCTCAAAGCTCATTTAAGGTAAATCAAATCAAGAAAATCACTTTCTATCATAAAAACAATTCAGGGCCGAACGAGGTTAAGAAATTCTATTATAAATTTCGCTTGTGTTCGCCATTTCAAAAAAAAAAAAAAAAAAAAAAATCCCGTTTTACGTGCACTTTGGATTTTTCTATTGCAGTTTTTTTTACCAAAATGACGTGCTTATTTATTTTGAGAATTTCATGCTATGCTTCTGATTTAGACATTATATTGGATCTGTTACAATACTTTGTTCTTCTACAGATCTCCTCCAAGTAGCATGCGCCCTCTGCTCAGCGTACATGAAACACAAGATCTGTTACGTATGGATTGCATTTCGTCCTTTTGTTCTATTTTACAAGGCAGAAACAGTGGAAGTAAGTAGAATTTACATTTTTTGATGCATTCGATTTCGAATGTTAGAGCATTCACTCACTACGTAAAACAAAAAGTGGGATAAAACAAGTATCGGCAGTGTGCCTTTACTGACGCGTTAAATTTTTTTCCCACTCTCGTTTGGAGGAAGTTCTTCGCAGTTGTTAGTCTAAAACTTTCAGTTTTGTCAAAAAGAGGTATCAAACGTGCCTGGTGAAAGACCTGACTACGTAACCAGTAAAATTTAATTTTGTTTCCACTTGATTCCATAGCAAACACTAAATGTTGGCGCAACGGCGTTTTCATAGTCTAAAACGCAAATTTTGTTGCCCCGATGTTTTTGATTCAAAGCAGTAAAATTTTTGTTCTCGTGATATTTTTTGGAAAAGGGAAGGCTTTGTTTAACGGCGCTTTGAACTTCAAAGGTTTGAAAAGTATTGAAAAAGCCAACAACAAAAACAGACAGCTACACTATGTAAGGAAATTATAAATTCACAGAAATATTCCTTCTATTTCTTAATTATCTGCTGAAGAATGTTAGTTGCAACACAAAAACATCTCGTATACAGTATAATTGATTGTATTACACAAGAATGTTAGCGGTATAGTATTTCAAGTTGTTTATCATATCATTAAACATAAGTAAAAGTAAAGCTAACGAGCACATTTTGCTGGAAAGAAATTATAAATACATAACAGATATTACAAAACCAGGAAAAGGAAATGGGGAATTTTACTCTAGAAACGCACATAGCGTATTAAATTCGTTTATTTCTTGTGGTGTAATAATCACAGTGATTCGCCAAGGTTTCGCACTTCACTGGGAGGCTTTTTCAAGGCAATGGTAGACATAAAATGCAGGGAATTGGAACACATAAAGAACAAAGATGATTTTCGAAAATAACGTGGAGGACATCACGAGCATATTTCGTGAATTTTTTTATCATGTAATTACAAGGCGCGCGACGACGTGTTCTCGTCTTTTAATAGCGCATGCCAAACCATTGGTAATTCAGTAGAGACCATGTCATTGCATGCTACTTTGCTGGAGAGGATTTCGACAGTTTCCCTGATGGCAGTCTCTTCAAAGTTCGTGTAAGGGGCAATTCTTCTAATATTATTCCATACTGGAGTGGCCGATGAATGCATGACTTCTCTGGCGAGGGCTGTATTCTGCACGTCCTGGTTGACACTTCGCACGTGTTCTTTACATCTAGTATCCAAGGATCGCTTTGTCATTCCGATATATATCTTTTCCGTCAGCAGCAAAGTGTTTACAGCCCATTGAGTTGCTCACGGTGTTCGTTAAACATCCAATCCATCCAAAGAAAAGGCGTGTTTGAGTCACTTGTTTCTACCCAGGGTGACATACTCCAGAGATGAAACACGTGTCAAGTGACGTACTACAGAGATGAAACACGTGTCAAGACGACGAATCTGCAGCGATACCTTCAGTGGGTGTAGTTTAGTCGTTTAGAACAACTCACTCTGGAGATGCGGGTTTGATCCTCATCACCGGCAAATTTGTGTTTTCACACCCTTGGCAAGGTGTCCGTGTCATGGGCACTGCCCCTTCCCTATCATACTCCTTCGGGCATGGATCACAATAAAGGACCAGAAGGAAGCACTTGTCACCTGTAACATTGTTTATGTCCTTTATGTCCCTTACTGCCGAGATGAGAGGGTAAAAGCAACTATTTTGTCCTAGCTTTCGTAACACCCGGCTGCTGTGTGAACATTGCGTTTTAGGTGTGCAGAAATTTTGGGGTTTCATTTGATTCACGTAAATCAGCCACATAAAGTGTTAAGCGTCTTAATTTCATGGAAAATAATCTAAATAAATGCGTTACGGTGAATCAGACAGGTCGCCCGCAACGAATTTTGAAGTCTTTTCTTCACTCTCTGAAGCCTTTCTTCAGAGCAAAAGCTTTTCCACTTGTTTCCTAATGTTTCCATCAAGACGGGGCCACAACGGACAGGTTCTTCAGTAGCGCCTTTACATGTGACAGAAAGGAATTCCTCACTCGTGCCAAAAGCAATCGGGAAGGCAGAGAAATTTCGTATGAAGGTATTATTGATTGGTTGTGGGTTTAACGACCACCGTGAGCAACTCAATGGGCTATAAGCAGTCGCCCGTCCCAATTTAGGGTCACTGGTTCTAGGGAAGGGAGAAATTCAGCACCGTAAGACAAACACAACATCCATGGCTCACCGGGATTAGAACCCTGACTCATCTCGGACAAATGATCAGACCCATCGCTTAGACCACTGCGCCACCGGGGCGGCCGTATGAAGGTAGGTGTGCTCAACAGATCAAGCTCCTTCTTATTTACCACCCTTAATAATGTCGCAATATTAGGATTGAGTGAGGCGATGCAGTGGATAACACTGTCTGCAGATGATATAGTGCTCTATAATTAAAAAGAATATATATATAGTCTCTCTGACTGGACTAGAAAATGAATTAGAACAAAAAACTGAAGATGCAGAGGAACACAATGAGCTGAACGTAACTGAAATGAAAGCTATGAAGAATATGTGGAGAACTGAATTCATACTGTTAATATGCAGAAAGGAAAAGAAACCAAGAAAATGAAAAAGTATTTTCGCATTTTTGTAGTGCGATAGCGATATGTATAAACTATATTGACAAAAGTCACCGGACACCCCTTCAAAAGCAAATGAACGAATCCGGTGCGTTGCTAAGATGCGCGGTACAGCTGCAAACGGTATAAAAACAAGCCTGCAGCTGACCGGGACCATATCGCACTGTGAGGTTGAGTGAAAATGTCGCGGCGGGAGAGAACTGACTTTGAGAAAGGAAAGGTTGTTGGGTGTTATATTAGTGGGTTGTCCATAAAAGTAACCGAGAGGCGTTTAAACATACCCAACTCAACTGTTTTGGATGTACTGAGTAAGTGAAAGACACATGGCGTGCCTGAAGCAGCAAAACGTAACGGCAGACCAAAGAAAATCAGTGATAGAGGATGTCGAAGTCTCAGGAGAGTCATTACAGCTAATCGACGGAGTACTGCACAAGACCTCAGTGTACAGGTGAGTAAAAATGCTGGAACCGCGGTATGTACACGTACCATTCTGGGAGAACTTCATTCCATGGGTTACCGTGGTCGCGCGGCTGCTCATAAGCCTTTAATCTTCACTCGGAATGCTACTCGTCGTTTGGCATGGTGTAAAGAACATTCGTCGTGGACCGTAGATGAATGGAAACGGGTTCTATGGACTGATAAATCAGATACACGATCCATCAGTCTGATGGTCGTGTGTGGGCATGGCGACAGCCGGAGGAACGCTATTTGCCACAGTGTACTGTTTCTAAGGTCAAGTTTGGAGCTGGCAGTGTACTCGTGAGGGGTGGTTTTCGTGGTATGGTCCCGGCCCATTGATTATCGTGGACAAACCTGTTAACCAGCACGTCTACCTCGATATTATGGACAATTATGCCCTACCAACTCTGTGGCAATAGTATGGAACCGAGCCTTGTTGGTACCAGCTGGATAATGCACCGAGCCATAAAGCAAGGACTGTTACGGCGTGATTTGACGATAATTCCGCATCGTGTGTGGACTGGCCAGCACAGAGCCCTAATCTTAATCTTATAGAGCACCTATGGGATGAATTAGAACGCCGCATAAGAAGTTTGGAACCAAGGCCTACTACTAAGCAACAGTTAGCGGCAGTATTATGTGCTGAATGGAAGCGCATACCTATCGCTGTGTTCCAAAACCTTGTCGAAAGCATGTCTCGAAGGGTCAGTGTATACATTGAGGCCAAATGTGGACCGACACCGTACTAACGTATGCCAATAAATGCTATGTTATGTTTGTGTTCTTGGTGTCCGGTGACTTTTGTCAGTATAGTGTATATGAAGGGCGGAATGAGCAATATAGTGCAAGCGGATGAAATCACTGAAAACATCACTTGGACTCCGTGATCAAAGGCTAGAAGCTGAAAAGCACAGTTTCCAAGATTGGTAAACGAACAGTGTTGTGAAATCGAACTTCGCCAATGTCAAGAGGCGTAAAGAATAAACAAACGCCGCAGAAATTAATACATTAAGACGGATGTTCGGTGCCATTTAACCGGACAGAAACTCAAAATGATAGTAAATATACAAGTAAAAACTAATTCCAAGAAGTCACAAAAGTAAGATTGCGCTAGTATGGGCATAGACTGAGTATGTATCAATAATAGTACATGGGGCAAACAGTTATGAAAGCAGTACCATTCTGAATGCGAAAAAGAAGAAGGCCGACGATGAGATGGAAAGACTATATAAACAATGACTTGAAAGAAAAGAACTTAAAGAGTCAGATGGCACCATTATACATTAATTCGTTGTTGAAAGATTATTCGCGACTCTGTCTTACCAATTCTTAGTAGCGTACAAATCGGAGAGGAAAACATGCGATTTCGATCATACCTATTCTTCCATCTCTCACCTGCAAGAAAAAAATCTTTTTTTCAGAATGCCGCTCAACAAAAATTCTTTCTCCGTCGAATATAGGAAAATGTACGAAAGATTTTATATATATCTGTTGTTCCATTTATTCGTTAGAAGCGCACAGTTTGCCTATGTGTTTTTCTACAGGATAATATCTGGGCTTCAAAATTTGATACTGGGAACTTTTTTCCCGAGTCTTGTAGAAAATTACATGCCTCTTCAGTTTGAGTTCCATCTGTCTTTCGCTTTATCCGTGGGTGAGAAGGAACAACAAATGTACCAACCGAAGGACGGATATCTTTAAAATCATGTGCGTATGCTTTGTTCTATCAGTTACAGAAACAGCAAAGAATTTCTTCAATCCGACTTTTAGAAGCAGACCTATCGTTACTGCAGACAGAAAAACAAATGAATGGAAGAATAGATATCGTGAAAATGGTACGTTCCGTCTGCAAATTAAAAAGGTAAATTGCCTTTCCGGTGCCCGAGTAAGCCTCTGGCTTCAGACTATTCGTCCCAGATGAACCCGGGTTCGAATCCTGGTTGAGGTATAGTTGAGAGTTTGTCTGATGGCGCTGGCTCCCTCTCTTCTTACAAAACCAATGGCCCCAAATTAAGAACAGGCGACCTGTTATAGCCCTACGAGTTGCTCATACTGGTCGGTGAACCTCGAAAAACAAACAAACTGACGTAGGCAGCGAATGGTGCTACGCAGAAGACACCAAGAAGACTGAACTGCCTGAATGACTGACGCATGCTTCTGGCTAATCATTCCAGCTGGGCCTGCATTCGAGACTCGAATGGGGTATAGGTGATAAACCGAAGAACATATGTATATATATAGGGCATCCTGAAAGTAATGCCTCGTCCCTCTTAAGTTTTTATTTGTCGCAGCAAAAATGTGAAACTTGGTGCCAAAATACTTGGACATATTGTTAATAATGCCTATTCAAAGTATCGTCCATTATTTTCTATACATTTCCGCCATCTTTCAACCCATTGGTAAAATCCATTTTGAAAAAATTCCTGAGGCTGTCGTTTCACTCATGAGTTCACAGCCAGTTTAACGTCTGTCACATCGTCGAAACGTTCCGCACGAAGGGTATTTTTCAAAGGGGCAAACAGCAAAAAGTCTGAGGGAGCCAAATCAGGACTGTAAGGGGTTGGGAAATCACTGTCCACCCCATTTTGGCAATAGCCTGTGAAGTCTCCATTAAGGTGTGGGGACGTGCGTTATTATGGTGTAAAGCAACACTATGAAGTGGAATGTCACATCTTTTCCTTCTGATAGCTTTCTTTAGCTTCTTCAATGTCTGCGCATAGTTTATTATTACACCACCGTTCAAGGAAATCAGTCAAAATGACACCACATGTTTCCCAGAAAATTGTCGCTCTCACTTTACCTGCGGAACGAGTGGTTTTCACCTTTTTCTGTGGAGGTGAAGAAGTGCAGTGTCATTCCATTGACGCACGTTTTGTTTCTGGGTCATGAAAGAACACCCAGGTTTCATCCCCCGTCACAACATTAGAGGAAAACACCTCACCCTCCTTCTCATAACAGTCCAAGAGGTTCCGGCACATGTCCACCCTTTGCTCACATTGTTTCACGGGTTTGGTTTCTTGGGATCTACTTTGAACAAATATTTCTGTAGCCCAGACTCCTAATTAATGTTTCTATAGCACTGTGACCACAGTGAATTGCATCACATAATGCTGAAATTCATTGTGGTCACAGGATGAATGAATGGTGACACGACGATGAGCTGTGACGAGGATTTTCACTCGTTGCCTGTTGGCATCTGTCACTGCAGTTGCGGGTTTTCCACTCCGTTGTTTGTCCAACACCGATTTTTCTCCCTCTCGAAACCTCTTCATCCATCTTCGGACATTACTGATATCGATTGTGGCAGCTCCATACACCGCCAGGAGTCTTCTGTGGATTTCTGGAGCCTCACATCCCTCTTTTTTCCAGGAATTAAATTACAGTTGACTGCTTTTTTCTGTCATTCATGATCTTTATTTCCGATTCTGAAAAAATTTGTTCCCACATTGGTAACGTACATGTCAGTGCAGTTTCATTGAAATCACTTCAAAATTCCAAAAGTTATTAAGGAGGAGGCAATACTTTCAGGATGTCCCACGGTACTAGTTTTGGCGCTTTGTCCCTGGACCCCCTTTCTCAGGATGCTTAGGTTTACCGGATGAGTGTCAATGCGCTTGTATAGTAAAACAATGTAACAAGACGAATAAAAATCTGATGCCCCATGGCAGCAGGCGCCTACGAGGCTGTTACCCATGGTTGTTGATGATGATGATGACGACTGGTTTTGGCCCTTCTTTGGCCAGTCCCAAATTAGAATCGAGCTTATCCATATTTTCTTAGAACTGAACTGAAGGTTTCGTTTAACACTGAAATGGAAAGAGAGGACATATAGTTGAGAAAGAAGAGCCTCAGGCTGCGAAACACCTTTCCGTGAGACAGGACAGTATTTGATGATTTTATTAAATTCGAAGTACAAATGCTTTTGAGATGACAATCACCAGACGATGTATAATGTTTAGTTTCAAGTTTTGCCATTCCAGTTTTGTCTATTTTTTGTAACAACTTGTTTTTAGTAACTGATTTGGCAAAGGTCAAATTACTACGATTTTCATATATTTGGGATATTTTTTTTTCTAGGCACTTTTGAATAGCACTGACACTATAGACAAGTCTCGTGAATACAGTCTGCTACATCCCTGGCTCGGTACTGGGCTCCTCACTAGGTAAGGAAAATCTGTGGTTTAAGAATTATCAGTAATTGCATTGATTCGATTCTCTCTTCGATGTTAAAAGAGAACTCGAACTTAAAACGATATCCCGTTGAAGTACAAATATCGTTGTTTTTTAATGTCGAATTTTAAATGCTCATATAAATTTTAAATCCTCTGTCAGCAAGTGGAATTGAAAAGTTCGCAATCTACTAATTTATTTACATTAGAGCTTGGTTGTTCTATATTACGGAGGGCTTTTTTCTGTAGGAAAGCGCCGGAACTGCGTTTCGGCACGATTTTAAACACGTTTTTTTTATATCTTTATAATAAATATTTAATTAAAATAACATAATAACCGTAACATGTGTGTATGAGAGAGAGAGAGAGAGAGAGAGAGAGAGTGCAGGGGTTAGTGTAACGGAAATGTAAATGAAAACAGCGTTCCATCGGTATAGTACACACCAAACGGAAAGTGTGCCGCCCCGGTGGCGCAGTGGTCTAAGTGATGGCCTCTGATCATTCGTCCGAACGGGGTCCGGGTTCGAATCCCGGTGAGGCATGGATGTTGTGTTTGTCTTACGGCACTGGCTCTCTCCCTTACCTGGAACCAGTGACCCCAAATTAGGGACGGGCGACTGCTTATAGCCCATTGAGTTGCTCACGGTAATCGTTAAACCTCCAATCAAAAAAAAAAAAAAAAAAAAAAAAAAGCGGAAAGTGCTGTGATTCCTCCTTACGAGGCGGCCTTCAATCTTTCACTTTGCGGTCGCCTAATACGTGTATACGCAGTGAAGTGCAAATTTAAATCCTTTGTGTTTATTTAATTCTCACTTGTGGGTAAATTAATTTTAATTTCAATGTTTCACATGCATTATAAAACTGTTACAGAATTTTTTTATTCAGTACAGAAGTTTAATAAAATACGAGCATGTAAATTAAGGTTCTTGCATTTTCTGCCATGCAATGATCTTAGGCTTGAGCTTTTAACCGGCTGGAACGAATTATTTCGAGGTTAGCAAAGTGGACTAAAATTAGCTTGAACTCGGTCAAAAACACCAGTGTTGGACATTGGTGGTTACGCATTCCCGAAACATCTATGCATCGACAGTATCGGTGGAAATTTTCCATGTATCGGTGAAAAAATCGATATTTTTACTAATGAGCCGAAGAATTCGTACTTTTTAATCTGCAGCAGTAAATGCACAATCGATGGGTAAAATCTCTGTACAATGTACAGAAGCGTAACTAGGCATTTCTGCGTCCGGGGCAAACAACAAAATATTGCGCCCCCATTTGTCTTTTTTTTTTTTTTTCAGTGGAGGTTTAACAACCACCATCAGCAACTCAGTGGGCTATAAGCAGTCGCCCGTCCCTAATTTAGGGTCACTGGTTCCAGGAAAGGGAGAGAGCCAGCGCCGTAAGACAAACAAAACACCCATGCCTCACCAGGATTCGAACCTGGACCCATCTCGGGCGAATGATCAGAAGCCATCTCTTAGACCACTGCGTTACCTGGGCGGCTCTGTTTTTTTTTTTATATACGCGTAAATACTGTATGGGATGTAAGGTCAGGTGATGCGTAACATCACAGCCTCTCCTTGACAAATGTCAACCCCGCCTTCTCGTGGTACATTCTGTTCCCACTAAGGGGCTCTGACGACCGCCAATAGCGGTATAACTATACCATCGGGACTAGAGGAAATGCTATCCCACACTCACCAACCCGCTTGGCCAGCGTGGTGAGTTATGGCCAAACCCCTCCAAAATGATTCCACAACTTAAATCTTGGCCCTCAGTCTCCGGCAGCTGGAATGTACCTGGCCAAGGCAGCGGCCAGTGCGACATGAAGGCAGAGGGTGCTAAGAATCCCCGGAGGACCGGACTAGGCTGCCATCTGATGCTGACCTTGGCTACGTATAACGGACGCTCCCTATCTTCTGATTAAAGGCTTCTTGAATTGGAAGAGGAACTACAAAGGATCAAGTGGGACATCGTCGGGCTAAGTGAGGTAAGGAGAAAAGGAGAAGATCTCATTGAACTGAAAAGTGGACGTCTCTTCTACTATCGTGGGACAGATACTGGCAGAACTAGTGGTGTTGGATTTATAATAAACAAGAAACTGAAGGATAAAGTTGTAGAAGTTGAACGTTCCTCTGACAGAGCTGCACGACTCGTTATCCAACTCTCGAGAAGATACCAGGCTCAGATTATTCAAACTTATGCACCCACCACAAGTCATGCTGAAGAAGAAATTGAAGAATTTTATGAGGAAATTCGTGATTTAAATAATAAAGGTAAGCAGCACTTGAAGATAATTATGGGAGATTTCAATGCAAAAATAGGGCAACGGCAACAGAATGAAACTTCAGTAGGTAAATTTGGTCACGGCAACAGAAACCAGCGTGGAAATACTCTCGTAGAGTTTGCAGAGGCAGAAGGGTTTTTCATCTTGAACTCATTTTTCAAGAAAAAGCCACACAGGAAATGGACATGGAGACATCCAAATGGGACGACAAGTGAAATTGATTTTATTATGTGTAACAAAAAATTCGTCATAGAAGACTGCAGTGTGCTAAACAAGTTCAACACAGGCAGTGACCATAGATTGGTGAGATGTAAGATGCACCTCAACACTAAACTCGAACGTAGCAAGCTCATAAGGCAAACAAAATGTACTGACATAACCAACCTTAAAAAACACCATAATACCTTCAAATTGGAACTGAAGAACAGATTCTCTGCTTTAGAAGGCCTAACATTGGAAGAAGTGGATATTTCTGAAGTTAACAGAAAAGTAACCAAAGCTCTTATGGAAACAGCAACAAAATTAGCTGGGCCTAAGAACAAATTGTATGTGAACAAATTATCAGGAAAAACCAAAATGTTGATGCAAAAAAGAAGAGAGATGAGGACAACTAAAGAAGATGTGACTTCCAAAGTGGAATATATAGAGCTGTGCAAGACGGTACGAAAAAGTATCACTGAAGACGTAAGGAAATTCAACTGTGAACTAGTAAGGAAAGCAATTGAAAACAACCAAAGCCTAAAGATAGCAAAGGGAGATCTCAGTAAGGAAAAAACAGATTATGGCACTGAGAAAAGAAGATGGTTCTGTAACAAGAAATAGAGGCGAAATTTTGACAAGAGTGAAAGATTTCTACTCCAAATTATATGAAAGGGATGATACATGTACTCCAGACATCATGAAAGGTACCAGTACCAGAGTTCTTCCAGTCCTTCCAGCAGAAGTTGCACATGCAATCAAGAACATGAAGCGGGGAAAAGCTCCAGGAGAAGATGGAATTACTGTAGACATCATACAAGAAGCAAGTGGAGAAATCGAAACAGTACTCGCCCAAATTTTCACTCGATGCCTTAATGAAGGGAAAATTCCTGAGGATTGGAACAACGCTACAATGATCTTGCTACATAAAAAAGGTGACATTGAGGATCTCAGGAACTACAGACCTATCAGCCTCCTATCAGTGGTTTATAAAATCTTCACTAAAGTTCTTTCACACCGCTTGAAGGTGACACTGGACATGGCTCAACCGAGAGAACAAGCTGGATTCAGGAGTGGCTACAGCACAATAGATCATATCCACGTACTGAGCGAACTAATTGAAAGAGCGAGGGAATATGAACTTCCATTGTGCATGGCTTTTATTGATTATGAAAAAGCCTTTGATTCGGTGAAACCATCAGCAGTTGCAATGGCTCTGAAATCCTGCGGTATTGAAGATGCATACATTAATATTATTAATAACATCTATGAAAATGCAAGTGCAAAGATTCGGCTGTTTGAAAATACAACACACATGAAAATTGGAAAAGGAGTGAGACAAGGTGACACCATATCTCCGAAGCTCTTTAATGCCACATTGGAAAATGTCTTTCAATCACTGAACTGGGAAAACAAAGGGATAAAGATTAATGGAGATTATCTAACCCACCTTCGTTTTGCTGATGACATAGTCATTTTTGCAACTACCCCATCAGAGCTACAGAGTATGATCCAGGAACTTGCTGACAAGAGTAAGGAAGTGGGATTAAAAATGAACTTTCAGAAGACAAAAGTGATGTTCAATGCTTTTACAAGAAATGAAGGTTTGTCGATTGATGGAGAAAAGCTGGAGATAACAGACACATACGTTTATCTTGGACAGCAGATATCAAGTGAGGGTCACATTGGTGAAGAAATTAATCGGCGTACAAAACTTGCCTGGAGAGCTTTTGGAAGAAACAGCATAATTTTCAAGAGCAATATGCTATTATGTCTTAAAAGAAAAGTGTTTGATCAATGCATCCTTCCAGTGCTTACGTATGGTGCAGAGACGTGGACCTTAACTAAAAGAGACATACAAAGGCTGCAGACAACTCAAACAAGCATGGAGAGGTGCATGCTTGGTGTAACCAGGAGAGATAAGAAGAGGAACTCGTGGATCCGAAAAATGACAAGAGTGGAAGACATCATGATCAGAGTTAAATCCCTGAAATGGCAATGGGCTGGACATACTGCCAGAAGAACAGACCATCGATGGACAGCCGAAATTTTAGATTGGATTCCAAGGGACAGGAAAAGACCCAGAAGAAGACCACATGGAAGATGGGTGGATGAAATTCGAAAGTATGCAGGAGTGACATGGAGGAGACTGGCACAAGACAGACCGTTGTGGAGGAAACTTGGGGAGACCTTCGTCCAGCAGTGGATTGATAATGGTTGACAATGATGATGATGATGAAATACTGTATATACACTGCTGACCACCCAAAATGCAACACCAAGAAGGACACGAGATAGCAAAGCCAGGTTTACTGGACACATAACAACAGATACAAAGATGAAACGATCGAGCTTAGAGGCCCGTGCGAATTGCGGAACACGCAGACATCAATAGTTCGTATAGCCCCCATGGCTGGCCATAGCGGCCGCTACACGCCGCGGCATCGAACGAAAGAGGCTTTGGATGTGGGATTGGGGTATGTCGGTCCAGGCTGCTTCCACACGTAGCCACAGTTCATCAGGCGTAGCCGCTGGTGATGCTTGCCGGGCCACTCGGTTGCCGATCAGCGACCAGACGTGTTCGATGGGCAACATATCGGGAGAACAGGGGTGCCACGGCAGCAGTGACATCTGGTGGGTCGTGAAGAATTGTTGCACGATGCATGCCACGCGCGGGCGCGCTTTGTCCTGTTGAAACGTGGTCGCTGGCAGGTCCTGCAGGTAAGGGAGGACTACAGGCTCCAAAACGTTAGAGATGTAGCGGTGGTTGTTGAGTGTACCTGCGACGCTTACCAGAGGGGTGCGCGTGTCATATCCACTTGCGCCCCAAACCATAACGCCAGGCGACGGGCCGGTATGGCGATGCATAATGCAGGCGTCATACAGTCTCTCGCCGCGGTGCTGCCACACGCGGATCCGATCATCGTGGTGTTGCAGGGAGAAGCGGCATTCGTCGGAGAAGACAATGTCGTGCCATTCCGTAGTCCAGGTGCGGCGTTCAACGGCCCACTGCGGTCGCACTCGCCGGTGGTGTAACGTCAATGGTAATCGGAGCAATGGGCGCCGTGCGACAAGTCCCCGCTCCTGCAGACGACGTCTAACGGTACGTGCTGACACAAGTTGTTGCGCAACACACCCTAATTCCTGTGCTAACGTTCGTGATGTGGCGGTGCGACTCGTCAATGCCCGCCGCCCAACATGCCGGTCCTCTCGCACGGCGGTGTGCCGCGGCTGCGGCAATCGCTCACGTCGGCCCGTCCGTCCCTCCTGCACCCACCGAATCCATACTTGCCTAACTGTGGCTGGATGTCGTCTCACACGGGCGCCGATGTCTCGGTACGATAAACCGCTGTCTCGATAAGTCACTATTCGTCCTCTGTCGAACTGCGAAACGTTCTAGAAGGACTGCCGTATTCTGCGACCAGGCATCAGGAAGCTTCCCACGCACAGGTCCGACAGCTCAACACACTTCCACTACTTACACCACGCCTTCTATGCACTCTTCTTATAGTGCGCCTCGGTGGCGTGCCGGGCGCACATGATTTGCATATGCACTTCAATGCTAATGGTTTGCATGTCCTCTCGCGGGCGACGCATGTTGCGAATTTCAGGCCAATCGGATGCTTCCTTCTTGGTGTTGCAGTTTGGGTGGCCAGCAGTGTAGTATATATATCATCGTCATCATTACCAACCATTATAAACTATTATTTATTGATTGAGTTTCCTGTCAACTAAAATCCATTTGTTCACGTCTTGATAGACATGTACAGCAATTTTATGCTGACAACAGGATCTTACGCTTCCTCTCGCTTTTGTGTATATCCTTACCTTAGGAACAGTTAGGGATTTTTTTATTTCCTTGCTACCTTGGAACTTTCCTTCCGACCTGAGTTGTAGTTTCAGAAACGTAAGACCGTGTCTCAGTCTTGCCCGGAGAATGCTCTTATAGGCTGGACATAGTGCGACCATTGCATTTCTTTTTGATTATTTATTATCAGCCTTCAAGTGTAAAAGCTTTTCAAAAGATATTCACTCCGTTTTAGACTGAAGGATTCTCAGACATTATCCTCATTTATATATATTAAGAGAATATAACGTGGTTTGTAACAAATATTTATTTTTTCAAACCGACCATACTTTCGCTGGGTATTGACCAAGCTGCATCAGGACGAATGACACGTAAATATTCAAATTATGTATGATATCATAAATAGTGTTTACAGTCACGGGTTTTGGTTAGTGGCTTCCTCGCGCTTGATAGAAATGGCGTGAATGCCATGTCATTAACAAGTTGCGAAGACTTCTGATATATATGGAAAGCTTCCAAAATATCAAGTTTGGTGGTTGAATCTGGCTTGTCAATTAGTTTTGCTTCTTCAAAGAGAAATTTATGGTCTTTTACGTAACAGTGTTTAGCCATCGATGACTTCTTTAGGTCACAGTTCCTAATTTAGGTCTTGTGCTTCTTCAATCGAAAACGCAAGGTTCTACGGGTCTGTCCTATATATACGAAGCGCCATATTCACACGGAATTTGATAAATTCACCACGAGGTTTTTTCTTCAACATAGTCCGTTGATCCTAAAAAGTTCATTTTGTTTATGGGTTTAAAAATCACTTTAAAATTAAAGGTTTTGAGAATTTTTGAAATTTTGAAAGCAATGTTACGGGGAAATGGAATAATGGCAAAATTATCTCGCAATGGGCGCATCACAGGAGTTAATGTGGAGATAGACTTCGGTTTCCGGAATTTTGTTAGAGCCTTGTCTATAATAGAAGGGTTGTATCCTTGCTGTACTGCAACACGTTTAAGGAAATACAATTCTTTTTCCAAACTGTCTTTATCTGAACATATATGTATCGCGCAATATACGCAACTGTAAAAGGTGCTGAGTTTTTGTTGCCAAGGGTGATTGGACTTGGCATGTGGAGGTGAGAAGACAGCGAAAGGCTACCGATAAATTGTGGTTGCTAGAGATCCATTCAAGCAAGTAACCAAGATGTCAAGGAATGGTAGGCATCCGTATCCATTAGTCAAATTTCACGAGTTTGAAAAGTTTCTCTTCAAATCGACACATGTAGATTTCACATACTAATATGTAGGTGACAGTGGGCTGCCGATGGCTAGACCTTCTGTCTGTTCATAAAACATTCCATGGAAAGTAAAACTGTTCTGTTTCATTCAAATGTCCAATAATCTTGTTATTTCTTCTACTTCGGGTTGGCTGTAATGATGCTCTATAAGACTTGCATTTAAGGATTCCAGAGCTCCTTTTACTGGAACATTGGTGAATATAGATACCATATCAAAGGACAGCATCATAAGTTGATCTACGCAGGGGTGTAGTCTGAGTCGATTGGTAAACTCAATGGAATTTTTTCAGATGTTTCGTTTAGAGTGGCCAAGGTATATATAATTTTGAAGATAAGAACTTGGATAACTTATATGGTGCTGTGCCGATATTACTTACTATTGGCCGGAAAGGAATGCCAGATTTATGTATTTTAGGGAGAACATAGAATCTCGCCAAACGGGGGTGTGAAGGTTTAAGTTTGTTTTTTATGTTTTGGCTCAGAGTTTCTGAGTTTTTGATAAATTTCTGTATTTCTTTTAATAGTTTATCTGAAGAATCATTCTTTATTTCTTTGTAAGGTCCATCCGAAATAAGATTTTAGACTTTGTTATCAAAATGCATTTTGTCTAAAACAACCACCTGATCTCCTTTGGCAGCTCTAGTGATGATTAAATTGGAATTTGAGCGCAATTCTTTAAACGCATTAATTTCTTTGGTGGTTAAATTTGGTCTAAGAAATGTAACGTGATTTGTGATTGTCACTTGGCTGATGCAATGTCTAACTATTTATTTTTGATTCAAATTAGAGACTGCTTTTTTTAGAGATTCTTCTGGGACACCGGTATCTTTCTTGAGATATCAAAGTCAGAATTGTATCGTGAAGTCCGCTTCTGAATTTCAATGAGACTATAATCGGACAAGTTGACAAACACTTCATTATCTGGATACACTATTCCGTTATTATTTTTATGGGTATAAGCCTGCTTATTGTTATTACCAACTATCAATTTTTCGAATTTTCTTTCGAGGGAAATCTTGTGATTCGAAGTCATGTTGATACCACGAACTGAAGTGTTTTTGTCTAAAATATTAAAATCTGCTAATTTGTTAGCTAACCAAAGATGTAGATCATAAAGTTCATGTTCCACCTTTGCGATCCTTCCGCGTGTCCTCAATAGCAGCTCTAAGAATGACAAACGAAGCATTGCTCACTGCTTTTGTTACGTTCTGAGTAGGTATTAGGTTGCATTTTAAGGATTTCAAGTTTCGGTAAGATGCGATGTCTTTTACATGGTTGTAAGAAATTCAAGCGGTTCAGTAATCTGAACTTCTTTATTCTGAGTTTCGAAAAACGATTAATCGTACTTTTTAAAGTCGTCATGTCTTTTCAGGAACATTAGATGCACAACGTTCCTACAATTCCCTTCACTTAGAAAGTTGAATTTGAAGTAGCCAATCAGGATGTTAAAATGGCTTTCGTTTAAGATGCACAGACGTATGCTTATGCACCCGTGTAGTATGGAAGTCCGTTAAACTAAATATTAAACTGAGATCAAGAATTATCCTCATTTCTTCAAATCATATACCGATATTCTTTGTGAGTAAAATATTCTTCGATATTATCTTTTATGTATTCGAATCAGATATCGATTAGTGTTACTCTGTCCGCGATTTCTCCTTGCATCATCCTTGTCTGCCCCTTTGAGATAGCTTTTCTCATCATGCATTTTCAGCATTGTATCCCCACTGTGTAAAACTCCCATCTCGTTAAGTATTTAGTTTTAAGGTGGACGTCAAGTTTTTTTCTCCCTATACTTCCAACGGAAAAATTTATGTACACATTTTCTTCACAATTAATACGTTCCCAAGGATGAAAATTTGAACATCGATTAAAATAGCTTCATTTTATAACCTGGAATACTTAATATTTTCTAAAACATAACCATAATTATGCAATCCAACATTTGTTTGTCTACTGACGTCATCAAAGTACAGGTCTTTTTTCTGGTTTCAACACCAGCAAAGGAAAAGTTATTGATTTTTAATATAATTATGGTTATGTTTTAGAAAATATTAAGTATTCCAAGTTATGAAATGAAGCTATTTTAATCTTTGTTGAAATTTTCATCCTTAGGAACGAATTAATTGTGAAGAAAATGTATATAGAAATTTTTCCATTGGAAGTATAGGAAGCAAAATTACTTGATGTCCCCCTTAAAAGTAACATAATTTAATGAACTACATTATCATTCGCTACAACCTTTTACGAATCCTACTTTTATAGCAATAAATTCTTTCAGTAATTTTTAACCTTCGGAAAAGATGTAATTATAATTGACTCATAGCAAGTCCGCAAGGCTTGAGTGACAGGTTGCATTTATTATCTTAAAAATGCTATTAAATGATGCTTCACGGTGAATAGGGATGTACAAGGAAAATTCAATTTCTTGTCATTTGTCTACAAACAGGAAACAAGGTCATCAGAATGCCGCGGACAGATGTTCTTAGTATACAGAGTGGAAGAAATATTATTATCATAATACGTGGTAAATACGTCATGATAATTAACACAGCAATCAGACATCGCTAAATTGACTGTAATTACTGTTTCACACGTGAATTCAATCACATCAGAAAACTTGAAAATTTCATCGCAATGGAGCGGCAATCGAATTCGCATCTACCGATTACAGTTCGAGCATGCTAATTATTTATCATACTAAAAGTTCTTAGTAGCAGTGAATAAGGAAGCCAGACTCTGATGTAACAGATTATGATGATACATTGTTTACTATGAACTTTGTTCACTTTCCTTTCAGATAAATGAGATAAATATATATACATCGCATCAAGGATATAACAAAACGTTCTGATTATGACGCTGCTGCATGTGATTTCGTTATCTTGCTTTACACTGTTACACAATTTCTCGTATTTTCCTTTAAAAGATGTAACAGGTGATGGACAAAATAATGGAAACATTTGTACGAATTCTACAAGTAGATTTTAATAGGGTGTTGGGCCAACCATTGCTTTTTCAACAGATTGCATCACACGCGGCATATATTCGAATTCATCATGAACAGAATTCAAAGGAATATTGGACCGTTCCTCATAAAGGAAAGTCTCAAGCTCCTGAAAAGGCGATGGTTGAGAAAGTCCGCTTTCTACACTCCTTTCCAGTTCTGCGCACAGGGCTTGTTTAAGTCAGGTGACTGTGCAGGTTGTGGCAGATGATTAGCTTTAGTTTAATGCTCACATCTCGCTAAGTGAATTGGAATATTATCATCTTGAAAGATGACGTCGTTTGTGGAAAACAATGTTTACACCAGTGCTCGAAATAAGATTTTAAAGTTTGCTGCAAATACTACTGTTAGATTTTGTAGGCTCACGGCAAAAAATTATAAACCCACGGCAAAAAATTATCAGCTCACGGCAACCGTCATCATTGATAATACTCTTTAAACTTTTGCACCTTTTTCTAAAACTTTAAAATAAGTAAATGAACAATGTAATAACAAAATTACCTTATCTTACAAACTCTGTAAAAAATTTTACGAAACACTAAAATACAGTTCAGATAAAAAGAAACACTTAAATATACTGCAGAGCAGACATACATTTACTTTATCATACTAAACGTATATGCATTGTTTTGCGTTTTTGACTAAAAGGTCAGATTACATGCACGAAACCACTTTTCAACTGATCGATCAGCCTTAAAATCAGAAAGTGAAGGGTCATCTGCACTAATTCTCATTAAGTCACGTAGTGTATCTTCATTTAATGAAGCCCACCCAGTCAATTTTACCCGTTTCGTCACACTAAACTGCTTTTGGCATGGTTTTCAGCATTACACTTTTTAATTACTGTGGTTACTTACAATACAATACAATATAATACAATACAATACAATTATTTATTGCACACATTTAAAACTTACAGTTATATGAAAATGAAATACACTAGGAGGAATCTGAACACATTGGTTGTAAGGCGATTCCCCCTATCAGATGTAAGAAAAAGAATAAAACATATGACATATATGAAAGCAAGTAAGATGGTTATAACAGAAGCACCACTGTTAGCAGCATGCTTGGAACTACAATTTAATGATAGGGTTGAGATTCCTTATGGAGATCAGGGTGATTTACAATGTAATTTCGCAGAGACAAGGAACACTTTTTGATATTTTCCAGGGATCTGATGCTCTCCGGGAGATTATTCCATAGGATAATGGCTTTATACAGTATGCTATTTAAACCATAATTAAGTCTAACACACGGCTGACACAATTTGTTGTTAGCAAAAGATCTGGTGAAGATAGAATAATCCAGATATTTGATGTCAGATTGAAAAATAAGCAGTTTAAGATGCATTATTTTAAAAAACATGATACCTAGTTTCAAGGTAAAAATTTCATGAATTTTTAGAATATTTAGTTCTAGAAATAATGGTTTTGAATGAGACATGTAATCTGTGTTCAGCATATAGTGAACAGATTTCTTCTGTAATTTGAGCAAGCATAACTTATTGTTTGCACTTATATTTGAATACCAAGATTCCAGACAATATGAGAGATGGGTATAAATAAAAGCATAGTAAAATATTTTTAGGACATTGATAGGGAAGAGATGCTTAATTTTACCAAGCAGGCCAACCTGTAAGGAAACTTTTTTGAAACAAACTGAACATGCGTATTCCAGTTAAAGAATTCATCAAACCAAACACCAAGATACTGAACTTTGTCCACAGTTTTAAGCGGGAAATCATTAATCCTGACTGGAAAGTTATTTATGTCCTCTCTTTTATGAACGTTTCGGAAATATACGGCGTTGGTTTTTAGAATATTAAGTGATAATTTGTTAGAGCATAACCAATGAGATAAATCTGATAGATCATTATTGATCATTATCTGTAACTTATGCAAATCATGACATTTTTGAAAAATGACAGTGTCATCAGCGTATAGCAAAGCATGAGTTGATTGCAGGCACAGAGGAAGGTCATTAATATATAACAGGAACAGTAACGGTCCCAATACCGAACCTTGAGGCACTCCACATGAAATATTAAGTAGATCGGAGTTTATTTTATTTACAGTAACATACTGTTTGCGATGAGAGAGGTAGCTCATTAAGAGGGATAAAAGTTTGCCACGAAAACCGTATTTGGGTAATTTATGTAACAGAATGTCGTGATTTACCGCGTCGAAAGCTTTTTGGAAATCAATAAAAACACAAATAGTATAATAACTGTCATCTAGTGCTTCGGAAATGAAGTTTGACAACTTAGCTACAGCCATTTCAGTAGACCTGTTTCTTTGGAAACCGAACTGTTCCAAAGAGAGCATACCATGGGTGTGTAAAAAATCAACCATTCTGCTGTGAATAGACGTTTCAAAAATCTTACTCAAAACGGGTAACAAAGATATCGGTCTGTAATTCCAGGTAGATTCCCTATCTCCTTTTTTAAAAATAGGAATAACCTTAGCGATTTTCAGACTGTCAGGAAACTGACCTGAATAAAAACTCAGATTAATAATATGTGTTATAAGTGGTACTAAAATAGAGATCGAGTCTTTTATGACTCTGCTATTAATATTGTCTGAACCAGCACTTCTTTTTAGGGACAATGAAGTGATAATATTATAGGTTTCAGTATCATCCAAAGGGCGTAGAAACATTGAAAAAGGAACTTCCTTAATTTTGGATAAAGAAGCATAACCTTTAGTATTTGTGGGCAAGTTTTGCTGAGATGCTAAATCATGAGCTATGTTAATGAAGTAATTGTTGAATTCATCAATGTACATGTCGCTGTTATTTGCTCTGAATTTAGCGTATGCCGTCACCAGTTCAGGATAGCTGCAACAAAATTTGCATTTTACCTTTTTCACAAACATGCCGCATTCAGCCGTCACAACATCCAAGAATTTAGTTTCCATCCTAGCACAGCAGAAGTTTTGACTAACTTTGCTGCTGGTTCATCATCTGATTTCGTCACTTGTTTTCTCTTTTTTTTTTTTTTTTTTTTTTGCTTTTAGGTCAGCGTTCGCAGTCCATTTAAAAAAATTCGTTATATTAGTTCATACACACTACACAGAGATTGTTAGCTCAGATCACAGAACAATAATAGCGACTGCAACATGGCCGGTTTCTGGTTTTGTTAAGGAGTGAACGACGGGCGAGAAGAATGGAGATACTCGCACGCATGCGCAGAAAAGTTCCTGCTCTGTGATTCCGAAAACCAGTTTCATTATGGCTCATGGGGTCAGTCTTCACGCTTGTTAAAATGACAGGTCTCCCTTGCATCCCTACTAAGAGCATATGACCATGAAATTTTAACTTAGCTTGTTGCTCTTATTCACCAAACTTGAACAGTGCACTTGGGGCACTCAACAAGAGCATGAACCCTCGCCCCCTGCCCCCAGTGACACTTAACAAAAGATAAAAAAAAAAAAAAGATTCTGGAATTTCTCTCGTTCCAAAAGCTCATACTGACCAGTGAATTTTCGAAACCTGAGGTGTCGAAAACATTAATGAAATGTTCGCGGCATAGCCTGATGCGAGAAACACTGATTGTCGCGGCATTTTTAAGGTAGCTCACGGCATTTGCAGCGATTTCCGCGAGTTATTTAGAACCCTAGTTTACACCATGAGGTTGACCTGGTCACCCAGAACATCAAGGTATGCTGTGGCTGTAACTCGCCCTTTCAATGTGATGATAGGACCTAAAGAACACCTAAAGATGTCTACAAGCCAATTTTGATCCAGCAATATGTTTGACTATTGGCGCAAGACATTGGATCTTTCGGCATTCTACAAACGTAAACTCTCCTTGAAGTTCGAAAAAGTGTAACTGATGACTCATCAGACCATATCTCATATTTTCAATCGTACAGTGTCCAGATTTTACACTCGCTGACACCATTCCCTTCTCCTTTTTTGTATTAGTTTTGGTAAAGATCTGCCTGGTAATAATGGCTCTGCCGTAAATGTCAGCTTTATGAAGTTCCCGGAGAACTGTTTGCTAGACACCGGATTACTGAGATTCATAAATTTCTGTAGTTATTATTTCAGCATTATAAAGTTCCCCGCGAGCTGTCTGCTAGATACTAGATAAGTGAGACCCATTAATTTCTGTATTATGAAGTTCCATGCGAACTGTAATGCAAGACACCGGACTGCTGAGACACACACATTCGTTTCTGCAGTTATTTTTGTTCGGGCTGTAATGCATTTTATTGTCGGGCGGTTTCTTTCAGTGAGATTCGATTTCTTTCCACAATTTGTCCCATCTGATGTTGTTTTTCCAATTTGGTGAATGCAGTCATGAGTTGTTCTAGATGTAATAAACAAATCTACAGTTTCAGTCACAGCTCCGCTGTTAAACTGGCTACAATAATTTGTCTTCTTTTGTGTTTAGAGAGGTCGGCCATTTTTTCTCAGGTACAGTTTTTAATCACTTCTAAAGAAGCGTTGGCTTCTATTCTCGGTGATAAACAGTACTACCTGCAAGAAGGACAAAAATAGTTCACCACTGCATACACATAAAATAAGAAAGTGAGCCATTACAAAAAGTAGTACTTTTATAAAGCAAGTGTTTCCATTATTTGGTCCATCTCCTTATATATACTAAGCAAGAGAACGTGAATATTTACGAAGTGATTCACTTCAATTTCCGCCGTTGTGTCAGTTCCATGCCAACTTCCGCCATTGTAAGCACATTTCGTACTTACAATGGCGGAAGTCGGCATGGAACTGACTCGACGGAACATTCCTATTTGAATTGTGGGTTTAACGATCCCCATGAGCTGTTCGGAGGTCTACAGGAGGTCACCCGTCCCTAATCAAGTTCCACTGGTTCCAGGAAAGGGAGAGAACTAACACCGTGAGACAGGTTCGCTGCCTCAACACGGATTTGCGCCAGGGACTGCTTAGACGGACTGTCAGAAGCCAGCGTTTAGACGACTGCCCCAATCGGGGCGGCCTTTCCGTGGTTTCCATTTTAACGGTCGTAATGCAACTACCTACTCGCCAAGAGAGAATCAGCTTAGGTTGTTATGCAATTGTACGTGCATTAGTATGTGTTTATGCTTCATCAAATTCTTCGCACTTTTCACACCTAAGAATGTGACGTACGAGTGGAATAGCCAATAAGAAAGAAATACGCCTGCCGGTGTAGTTCAATTGGGAGAGCAGCCGTTCCGTAGTTGGAAGATTCGAATTCCACTGTCAGCAAAAAAAAAAGGTTATATTGGCGCCCAAACGAAAATGGATTTCCTGGCCATGAGGACTGAAAAAAAATTGTGTGATGGTTTTTCCGAGCCTTAATACATAAATACTTCTGCAATGAAATGGTCGCCGATAATAATATCAGTTTAATGTATATCGTAGTTTTGCTGGGCAGTTGGTGCAGCTTCTTTAGTGGTAGGGGTCTCTTGTGCTGTGGTATAAAACACCAATCGTTTTGAAGAAGCTGGGTCAACTTCTGAGCAGTCGTCATTAAATTGATATTGTGGTACAAAAACCGTTGTAATTAAACTAATTTTTACATCGCGCTATTTTATTTAGACAACTTGATTTAAGGACTCAGAGTGCTATTTTCGTTTACACCTATCAGTTGGTGATATTTCAATTAAACTTAACGTACCTGTTGTCTGACTATGGGAAAGTTCAGTGAAACACATTTTGAGCTACTCGAAATTACGACGAAGAGAACCAGCTACGACAAAACAAACGTAACAACAGTTTCTAACTCGGAATTCCAGTCCCAAATTGATATACCGTATCCGAATTTACTCTATTAGAGGGTTACATAATTCATCTATTCGACATCTATTCCGCATACCAACCTACACATAGCTTCTCACAGAATAACTGTTTCCTTTCTTTCTTAAAACAAGTTAGTAAAATCATGCAATGCATTGATTATAATACGCTTTCCAACATTACAGAAATCATTACTCAAGTTATCACTCAAGTTATGAGAATAATGTCTGTGGAATAAATCTCGGTCCTGTGACCTGACCTTTGATCCCATTTCGATGATATTCAACAGAACAGGCTTGGTATACCTCCGAAATAACATGATAAAGTTTTGTCGCAATCGAAGCATTTTTACTTAAGTTATGATGCATAAGGGCTATGGAATAGATCCCGCTCCTGTGTCCTAACCTTTAACCCCATTTCGCTCATTTTCAATAGAATTCGTCGTTAGGCAGGCCCCTACAACATACTAACATTTCATCCAAATCGAAGCATTTTTACTTACGTTATGAAGCATAATGGCGATGGAAGTGATTCCGCTCCTATGTCTTGACCTTTGACCCCATTTCGCCCAATTTCAATAGGGTTTGTTCCCAGGTGGTCCCTACCACATACTAAAATTTCATCCAAATCCAACGGTTGTTACGCGAGTTATCGTGCTGACGGACATACGCTCACAACGCGTGACGTAATGAGGCAGATGGGAATCGCGACCATCTGCCTGCCACAAGAGAGTGACGCCATAAATCTTTAATAGGATCCACACACAACGCGTGACGTAAAGCGACAGATGGCGTGACCGCGCGCCAAAATTCTCAAACGCGAGTTGTGACGTCATAAGATTTCTAAGCATTGGTAACATTAATGGAACAACGCCATCACTAAAAACTTTATAATTCGGGGTGGTTATTTAACCCACTAAACTAATTCTTCTAAAGTCGAGATCAAGCTAAATCGATTTCTAGTACCAGAAAACGGTAGGTTAACGACTTTCATCAAAATTCTTAAGAGCCGTTTTCAAAATAAAATGTACATACATACATACAAGAATTGCTACTTTAAGGTGGACATCAAGTAACTTTGCTTCCTATACTTCCAATGGAAAAACTTTTGTACACATTTTCTTCACAATTAATGCGTTCCCAAGGATGAAAATTTGAACATCGATTAAAATATCTTCATTTTATAACGTGCAATACTTAATATTTTCTAAAACATAACCATAATATGCAATCCAACATTTTTTGTCCAGTGACGTCATCAAAGTACAGGTCGCGCCATCTTTTCTCTGGTTTCAACACCGCCAAAGGAAAAGTTATTGATTTTTAATATAATTATGGTTATGTTTTAGAAAATATTAAGTTTTCCAAGTTATAATATGAAATTAATTTAATCGATGTTCAAATTTTCATCCTTGGGAACACATTAATTGTGAAGGAAATGTGTACAAAAGTTTTTCCAATGGAAGTATAGGAAGCAAAATTACTTGACGTCCGCCTTAATAATATGGAATAAGGACAATGGAATGGATCGCAATCCTATGTCCTGACCTTTGACCACATTGCGTCCATTTTCAATAGGGTTCGTCCCCAGTGGTCCCCTACTACATACTGAAATTTCATCGAAATCGAACCATTTTTACGCACGTTATGACGCATAAGGGCAATGGAATGCATCCCCATCTTATGTCCTGACCTTTGACCCCACTTCACCCATTTTGAATAGGGTTCGTTCCCAGGCGGTCTCCTACCACATAGTAAACTTTCATTTAAATCGAACCATATTTACGCAAGTTATGACGCATAAGGGTAATGGAATGATCTCGCTCCTACGTCGTGACCTTTGACCCCATTTGTCCCTTTTTCTATAGGGTTCGTCCCCGGGTGGTCCCCTACCACATACTAAAATTTCATCGAAATCGACCCATTTTTACGCCAGTTATCGCGCGGACAGACGGACGGATGGACGGACAAAGCTGGAGCATATACGCTTCTTCAACCAACGGTTGGAAAGCGTAAAAAAAGACAAAAAAAAAAAGTTTGATTCTACTAAAATATTAAGAAAAGAACAGTGTTTGCATATAGATATCTTACGATATCTTCTCAGAAAAAGTTATGATTGTGCCATCCTAGAGTGAGCACCGAACCTGCATCTCCTCATTTTCCTCGAACATTTAATTTCCAAGTTCTCTGAGATGTCTACGTCAATATGGTACTGCTAGGCAAAAAAATTATATACTTGTATGAGTACATGTACTTCGGAAGATTGATTCTTCATTTACTTCTATGATATCAGCTTTTCTCTACACTCTGCCGTACTTGTGAATTCTTCCCTTTTGCAACATAAAAAACTACTTTTTCTTGCATATGCACACGTGCTTATTTGCTTGAAAAGGCGTGAGACACAAAGAGAAGTTATTCATTGATAGTCAGAAATCTACACCCTAGACACTAGACGATGATAAACTGAGAAACCCATAAAGTCGTACTACATAACTTAGTAACTTGGGTCGCAATGCTTTAGTTTCGAAGATATATCAGCTTCACCCGCATGGCGAAATTTTGGTCTGTGGATGCTATTCATTAAATTCTATTATAACAGAAATTATTTTAATATAAAAGCATTTTCGTTATAATACAATTCTTTATCTTGCATAAGACGAAACGGCCAGGCATGCAATTTCAACAACAGTGAAAAATATTTAATTACAAATAGCGGTAATTACTTTCAGGAAGCAAGTACATGACTTCACAATATCCATATAAGGTGAGACCAGTTTTAACTAAAATGCTGGACACAAGTAGCCAACCTAAGAAACTTTACAACGGTGTTTATCAAGATCACAATCCCAGCACCTATATTCAGAAAAGGGATACCTACTTCAATTTTCATCGAATATCTAAATAATTTTTAATATCCTGGCATTACGGCATTAGAAGAATTGCAAATACAATACAAAATAGTGGTTCTTTTGGTACAGAGCTGTTCACCCGATTTCATTTAGTGTCCTGTCGTGTGGGTTCGTCAGGCCTTCTGATGTAAGGTAATTAAACCATTTCGGGGTTTTAGCTATATTTCCCTCTATGATTAAATAAATGAATTGCCAGCTAAATGAGAACTCACTCTTCTGCAGTGGTGCTCTTTGTTTGCTTGTGCGAATTTTTATATTACTCTTTCTATTATTTACACAGTGATCTATTCCTGGTAATTCTATCTGGCGCCTTTCTAGGTTACCTATCTGCTAAGTTTCTCTTTCAAAACTTAGTTTCCGCTTCGACTCCCATCTCGGTCTAATCTATTCTAAATGAAAGAATGAGAGAGAGAGAGAGAGAGATGGGGGGGGGGGCTTCTTTACTTCATTCGAGGAGCTGAAAATCCTCCCCGTCGCACGGAGAAGCTTTTGGATATACTTTCTATCCCCTTCTGGTTCCAGAATAATCCCTCCCTTTTGTTCTTCCTTCTTCCAGAAAAGTTCGGGCTACTTTATATTTCCTCATCCGTTGTTTTCGACTATCTGGCCTGTTGCTAAATGCTTATGATGCAACTTCGACCCTCGCCGTGAGAAATCGCTCATTAAAACCTAAAGTTGTAAGAAGACTGCGTTCGAATCTCTTGCTTATGTTATAAAACGATACAACCATTAACAAAAGCCTTTTAGCTTTTTTGAAGGCATTTTTAAACTGAACTTCATTGACAGCATATTGCAGATGACTGTTAGTAATAGTGTTTTCCACGAAAATCGAAAGTGAAGCAGAGAATGGCTTATTAACGACTGGCATAAAGCTAGTAAAGTGGCCATGTCAATAGCCTCCTCAAAAGTACTAAGGAAAGGGAAAGTGATTTTAATTTGGATGACATTAAAATATTTTATTAATACTAACTTTCCCTGAAATTAATCAGTCCACGTGAACAATTTTGTCTGCTTATTTAATTTAAAAAAGTTAAGCATTATCTATGTTGATATTAATTAAAACTTAAACATTATCTATGTTGATATTAATTAAAACTTAAACATTATCCATGTTGATATTAATTAAAACTTAAACATTATCTATGTTGATATCAGACTGTTTTTTTCGGTTCCTGGCAGCACTGGTGACAAATGGAAGAGTAGGAGGAAGCTTCTCACGCCTTCTTTTCATTTCCGTATCTTGGAGGATTTTGTTCCTGTCTACAATGAACAGTCCCAAATACTCGTCAAAAAAATGAAAACGATGACAAAAGAGGAATGGGTTGATATAGTTCCTCTCATAACTATGTGTGCTTTGGAAATAATATGTGGTAAGTGCATCTGTCAGTTCATATTACAGTTAACTCTCCGTTTATTTCCTCTAAAGAAAGCGAATCATATTGTTAACACTTACATTGTAGAGGTTACCTGCGGAGTTTTGGCGGTTTAATTCCGCCAAGATTTGACTATCAGCATTTTAAAAATATTGTCCTTGGATGTTTATTATAAAATTCTCATGTGTGTTTCGTCATAGTTGTACAATTCGTTCATCGTAGAAATGCATAGCTATTTCCTGCCCCAAACATAACTAAATAGTGTTAAATAAACTACAAAAAGCTACAGAAATTGCTAAATATTATGAAGTATCGTCACATTTATTTGGTGAGAAACTGTGTGAGTAAATAAATACCTACACCCACTTTTGTAGAGTTTATTGGGTTGAACTTTTTATTTCTTTAAAGAGTAGATTTGGGTGCAATTTACAGAGCGTGTCGAAAGTTGTGCAATATTTGCATAAACGCATGCGCTACGTTGGGTGTATCACGTGTTTAAACTAGTTCAAGTCGCGCACTGCAGTCAGTTGAAAGGGATATAAAGTGATAGTCGTTGCTGTGAACAGCATTGCATGCCGTCGTTCTGTCTGTGGTTGGGACGCCTAAAAGATTAACAGCCACAACCGGCTAATTAGGGAACTCTTGCTTTACGAGTTTGAACTCGACAATAACGCTGCTCAAGCAGCATGAAACATTTGTCATGCAAAAGGGGAAGGTTCCGTGGACCACAGCACCGCAACCAGATGGTTCAAGAAATTTCGCTCAGGCGACAGAAACCTCGACGATCAGCCAAGATCAGTTAGGCAGAGAACCGTGGATTCGGAGGCCATGCGCCAGGCTGTAGAGGCAAATCGGACAGTAAACATTTGGAGATTATCAGGTTATCACAGACCACCGTGGTTCTTCACCTTCAGGACCTCGGCAAGGTCTACAGGAGCTGCTGCATTAAGCTACTGACGAGTAACGCCAGCTGAAGCAAACCGCCGAGTGGAAGTGTGCACGAAACTCCTAGAAAACCCGCACGTTGTGCGTTTCATCAAGAGAATTGTTACGTGCGATGAAAAGTGGGTCTATTTTCGTAATCCTAACACACAATGGCAGTGATTGAGCCCGGGCCAGCTTCTCGAACCCGTTGCCAAACGTGGCCGCTTCGAGGACAAGATGATGCTGTTGGAATTCCGAGGGGATAATCAGTTACGAATTTGTTCCAGACGGTCGGACCATCAACACCAACCTCTACTCTGAACAGCTGGACCGGATGTATGCCGTTTTGGAGGAGAAGTTCCCGGCACTGGTGAACAGAAAACGCTCTCTCCTACAGCAGGACAAGGCTCGGCCTCATACCGCGCGAACGACCCGGGCAAAACTCCAGGAACTTGAGGACATCGAACTGATGCCACACCCAACATATAGTCCGGATCTTGCCCCGTCGGATGTTCCTGTCCATGACACACTTGTTCCTGTCCATAACACACTTCCTTCCCGGGTGGTACTTCAACAACCAGGAGGAGGTGGCTGCTGGGGTGAAGGTATTCTTCGCCGGGAAGTACAAGAACTGGTACCGCCGCGGAATCAAAGAACTGGCAGACAGATGACTAAAGACGGCGCAACACGATGGCCTATAATTTGAATGCTAGTCAGATTTCGTCGGAAAGGTACGTATGAAGACATAGAGTGATCCAAATATTGCAAAACTTTCGACTCACCCTCTGTATATATAAAATTTTCATAAACATTTTCTGCTTAAGGTCCAGCAGTTTGTTTAATAATGAAGAGTTTTAATTTTTAAAATAATTTCTTCGTTGTTTTCACCGAGATGAACAGCTGCCAATTGACAGAGCATTTTATTTTGGAAAGTTTGTAACTCTCTGTGATGGGTTTCCGCGCAGAAGCCTCAGCCTCACTCCATGTAAGAGAATCCAACACCTGGAAGAGTCCGTGTTACTGTTGTGGGAGCGACAACTGGACACTCATATTATTAAGTGGGTGTATTATATTATATTATTAAGTGAGTGTATCATATTTTATTATCTTTATAGGGCATTTGTGATTTTTTTCCTAAACTTTTTGGAAGTTTTTCTTCATTTTCATTTCACTTGTAAACATTGAATTTACTGTTCTAGAGACAACGATGGGAGTCCGTCTTAACGCACAAGAAAATGCCAACAGTGAATACGTCACAGCTATTTATGAGTAAGTGAAGTACGAACATATTTTTACATGAAAATAGTGAATAAATAAAAATATTCTCTAAATGTAATTCCATAACTCCTTATTGTGCCTTAGAAAAGTACAATGTAGCTGCTTCTAAGTTATTTTACGGCGAAGTTGCTTACCGGTGCAATGCACGCCAAACACAAGACCAGAAAAGTTCAATTTAGCAGTCAGTTTAGACCTCGGAGACGCAGCCACTAAAGCAACTGTTACATCAAATGTATGCTGCGAATACAGAGGATGACTGACTTACAAAACGATTTCTAGAAACAGTACTGGTAAAATTACTTCGTGAATTTTTCTTTCATTTTTCTTAATTTTTTAATCGGTAGAAACATTCTAGTAAGGAAAGTCAACAGTCACATCTACTGGCATTAGTTAAACGAGAAACGTTTTGTTAAAACTATAAGTTATTTATCTGAATAGCATGATTTTGTGCTAATTAATAAGTAATTGTTTTTAAAATATTCCGCTGTGACTGAATATTGTGTCCAAAGGTAAACAATACCGTATGCTTTTTCAGTTGCATTATACGTCACTGAAAACATTAAAAAAATCAAGAATATGGATGGAAATTCTCAGTATGTCGCTCTCATCCAAAAACAATTATTTCGTTTTATATAAAAAAAAAAGGCATGAAACAACATTATACACTTACTCAATCTAGCATAAAATCCGCACACCATCAAAGCTACGTGTCGAACTAGCCTCGCTACACCGAATAGCCATCTCCTAATACAAGGATGATGTCCATCCTCTACGTGCTGCCAAAACAGCTCTTACCTGGAGAGGTATCGACGCTACAAGATTTCTAAAGGTGTCTTGTGGTACCTGATACTAACATGTTACCAGCAGATCCTTCAAGTCTTGTAAGTTACGTGGTTGAGCCGCAATCAAGAAAAACGATGTATCGAGTAAGGAACAGATTGCAATATCTTTCATTGGTTTTAATTTATAACATATAAACTAGTGATATTTCTCTCATAAAAATACCATTTTAATGAGTTCACCCTGCTAAAGGGGTATAGTCGTAAGAAGTAATCTTACAGTAAACTTCGTTTTGTTAATAGTACATCTTCAAAAAGTTTTAAATGAATTACTCTTAAGTCATGTGGTCCATGGAAGGCTGAGAAATTTTGAAACAACACATGCACAACGAAAACCCTCTAGCCACCCCGGTGGCGCATTGGTCTAAGGTGCTGGCTTATGATCATTCGCCCTAGTTGGGTCCGGGTTCGAATCCCGTGAGGCATGGATGTTTGTGCTTGTCTTTCGGCACTGGCTCTCAATATGTTACTTGTCCAACACTGGTTATCTGTGTACATTTGCCATACTGTAAAATCCATGTTTGATGTATACTTGTTCACAATGTGTTAGATGATAAACACTGTCTACATCTGCGTACATTGATCATTTGGCATGCTGTAAACCATGTATGATTTGTACATGTTGCTGCGTTAACCTCTGTATCTTGTGAAATATGTTTGTCATGTCTGTACCACACCAGGTCCAATAAATCATTTTTTTCAAAACTCTAATAAAAAAAATCCTCCAAACCTTGTAAAATCAATAAATACTTGTTGCCCTAAACACAAGCGAATCGTATGTTAAAATGTGATAGAATCTGTATTTAAAAATCATCCAGCACTCTGTTTTTGTCATAGGTCTCAAGATATGCCTGAAAAAGTGGGTTTGCATTTTGTTAATATATTATTCGATAAATTTAAAACAAATTAATGTTAATAGATTCTTCGCACAAATTTAGGAGAAACTAATGCTGATTCAGGGTAGAGCTATTATATGAAGATTTCTGAAGACAACCTTCCCATTAAATCTCCCAAAGAATTCATCATAGAGCGTACCTAATGACAGTAAATTAAGGTCTACTTAATTAAGTTTGAGCAATTTATCTGTCTCTTGAGTTGAATGAAAACCCTGTTAATGAAATCCTTCTCTAGATAGAGAAAATATTCTTAGATTAGTTTTAATTGCCAGTGGGCCATCATCAATCACCAACAACAGATTAGTGATGGCATAAATCATTCCTTCTTGGGAGTTTATTAATCATTCATGCAAAAGAATCATTCACAAATGATCATTCAAAAGAATTATCCAATTTCCTGTTTATCAATATGCTCACTAAGTAAATCATTCATTGCAGGGATTCCATTGTTGGGTTTCCAGAGTTACAGCTCTCCTTTGGAAAACTGCTAAAAAAAGCGCGAGCTCCTCAACCATTCACTATTCTAGATGAACGATTTCCTCGTGGCGAACGCGATTCGGGTACACAATTGGAACGAATAATATTCACGTATCACTCCCGTTTTTAAGTTTCATCATTGTTTTATAGCTCTGACTCCCGATTGCACACTCGCATAACCGTTGACACTTATTAATTTTGGGAATTCGTTTCCGAACTCATGGGGGCGGAAAAAGTTAAACGTGTGCTGCGCGTTATCGTCTGTGTCGCAGTAATGTGGGATTAAATGATCATTCACAGCGATGAAAGAACTTTTGGTAATTGGGGTTTAACCACCACCGTGAGCAACTCAATGAGCTGTAAGCAGTCTCCCCGCCGCTAACTTAAGTCTATTGGTTCCAGGGAAGAGAGTAAGCCAGTGCCGTAAAACAAACACAACATTCATGCCTCACCCGGGTCTCGAACCCCGACCGATCTCGGACAAATGTTCAGATGCCCTTAGATCACTGCACTACCGGGGCGGCATGGTGAGAGTAAACCACTCACGGTGAAGAATCATTCGTTGTGAACGAATCGCTTACGAATGGTTTATCACTAAGCAGGTACCACCTTTGAGCGTTTGAAACAAGCATGTCAGATGCATACGATTACTGCTCGCAGTGGAATGGTGATGAGACACATACACTCATCGTCAAAAAAAAAACAGTTGCTCCCAGAAGGAATCAACCGACAGTAATGAAACTCGGTGGGTAGGTTTGCCATCGTGAGACATGCAAATGAATGAAAAGAACAGGAATGAAAATCGGTAGGTAGGTTTGCCATCGTGAGACATGCAAATGAATGAAAAGAACAGGAATGAAAATCGGTGGGTAGGTTTGCCATCGTGAGACATGCAAATGAATGAAAAGAACAGGAATGAAACTCGGCGGGTAGGTTTGCTATCATGAGACATGCAAGTGAATGAAAAGAACAGGAATGAAAATCGGTGGGTAGGTTTGCCATCGTGAGACATGCAAATGAATGAAAAGAACAGGAATGAAAATCGGTGGGTAGGTTTGCCATCGTGAGACATGCAAATGAATGAAAAGAACAGGAATGAAACTCGGCGGGTAGGTTTGCTATCGTGAGACATGCAAGTGAATGAAAAGAACAGGAATGAAAATCGGTGGGTAGGTTTGCCATCGTGAGACATGCAAATGAATGAAAAGAACAGGAATGAAAATCGGTGGGTAGGTTTGCCATCGTGAGACATGCAAATGAATGAAAAGAACAGGAATGAAACTCGGCGGGTAGGTTTGCTATCGTGAGACATGCAAGTGAATGAAAAGAACAGGAATGAAAATCGGTGGGTAGGTTTGCCATCGTGAGACATGCAAATGAATGAAAAGAACAGGAATGAAAATCGGTGGGTAGGTTTGCCATCGTGAGACATGCAAATGAATGAAAAGAACAGGAATGAAAATCGGTAGGTAGGTTTGCCATCGTGAGACATGCAAATGAATGAAAAGAACAGGAATGAAAATCGGTGGGTAGGTTTGCCATCGTGAGACATGCAAATGAATGAAAAGAACAGGAATGAAAATCGGTAGGTAGGTTTGCCATCGTGAGACATGCAAATGAATGAAAAGAAGAGGAATGAAAATCGGTGGGTAGGTTTGCCATCGTGAGATATGCAAATGAATGAAAAGAACAGGAATGAGACTCGGTGGGTAGGTTTGCCATCGTGAGACATGCAAATGAATGAAAAGAACAGGAATGAAACTCGGTGGGTAGGTTTGCCATCGTGAGACATGCAATGATATCACTCTCGGCCGCGCATGCGACGCCAGGAAAGAGGGGTCGTAGCGCTGTGTCTGACCGGTTATATTAGGTCGTCCCGTTGCGCGTGTTTGCCATTTCGAATCGTGCTGTTAGGTTTCTTGCATCATTTGCAAGTGAAGTATGTCTCGAAAAAAAAAGCTCGAAAGCAATTCTAGCAGTTGGAGGAGTTCGAGAGGGGTCGCATCGACGGGCTTTGGGAAGAGGGATGGTCTAATCGCCGTATTGCTCGCCGTACCCGTCGTGCGGATGTCATCATGCACGCTGTTGGCGGCAGTGGATAGAACAAGGGTCGCCGTATTATCAACTGGATCACAGTAGACGGAGTGATAACGAAAAGATGTAGACATAGTTCTCGTGGCAGCATATCCTTCTTGAATGGTGTCAGATAAACTACAGAGATAGAGATGTACTTTTATTCCCTTGGCATCTAGCAACTCACAATCAAGACACTTTCCCTCGTGGCATCTGTGTAGAAGATAGAAATGACTGACAGTCACTTGGCTTTCTTTACCTCACTTCCATGTGTCTTTCTTGTCGGGCCCCCTTGCCCAAATTTCCTGGTTTCTTATTTTTAAGGTCTGTTTAATACCTGAAGTCAGACACCCCCTTCCTAAAATCCTGTCCAACAACATTCATTGAACATCAATTTTAATCAACTTACACAAAATATAGGAATCCACTGAACTAACACTGGAACTGTTTTACTTTTCTATAAGGCTTCGGGATAAAAGTAACCATAATAAACTGCTTGAAAAATTATACGACATTAGTATATCAGAGATATATCATACAAATTATTCTAGAACTTTACAGGGAAATTCATCCGCCAAAAATTACGCCACACGCCAAAAACTCGGGAAAAACAGTAGGAAATTCAAAAGGTTTCCTTAAAACTGAAAAAACAATCAGTAGATTCCTTTGACTTTCGAAAATCTATCAGTATATATACACTGAAGAGCAATGAAATTAGAGACAGCTGGCGTTATGCAAATGTGGAGCTGTGGGAGGCCCTGTAAACGGAAACGACATGACGTATGCAGCGATCCGACAATATAAGGAATGATGCGACGGGAATCAGTAGGAGTAGGACGCAGTAAGGGTAAGACGAAGGATCTGAGCGTATTTGATCGTGGGAAAATTGTCGGGGCCCGACGAATGGCTCACTCTATCTCGGAAGTCATGAAGGCACTGGGAGTTTCACGAGCCGCTGTGTCACGGGTGCACCATGAGTACATCGAATCCTGTAAAACTACACCTGCAAGGGCCAACTGCCGTGGACAACAGCGTATGGATGAGCGGGGTCATCGTTGGCTAGCTGGCACTGTAACAGCGGATAGATGGGCCTAATTGCAAGAAATCACTCGGCAATTTAACGCTGGTGCACAAAAACGTGTAAGCAGCCACACCATCCAGAACCATCTCCTCGCTATGGGGTACAGAAACCATCGTCCCACAAGTGTACCGCTGCTGACCGCACATCACAGGGTGCAAAGATTAGCATGGGCGCGGGAACATCGACACTGGACAATAGACTAGTGGAAAACTGTTGCCCGGACTGATGAGTCGTGATTCACGTTGATGCATGCGGATGGCAGGATACGAGTACGGCGCAAACCACATGAAGCGATGGATCCTTCTTGCCAGCAGGGTACTCTTCAAGCTGTTGGGGGTGGCATTCTCATCTGGGGGCTGTTTACGTGGACTAAAATGGGACCCCTGGTACGCGGGACATTGTTCCTCACAGGTCAACGTTACCGGGATATCCTGGACGACCATTTGCTCCCATTTGTGCGTCTTCAACATCCCACTGGGGACCTCATCCTGCAACAAGGCAATGCACCGTGTAATCCATCCCGAATTATATCCGAATGGTTGGATGAACACTCCACCGACGTGACCTTGCTTCCTTGGCCAACTAGGTCACCTGACCTCAATCCCATCGAGCACATCTGGGATGACATCGAGAGAGATGTTCGAGGCTCTGACCCCCTCCATCAAATCTTCGTGAACTGTGGGAGCTTGTTCATGGGTCGTGGATCCGTATGGCTTCCCAACGCTTCCGGTGTCTTGTCGAGTCCATGGCGAGACGAATCGCCGCCGTCATCAGGGCGAAAGGTGGTGCTACACGTTACTAGACAGATATCTCTAATTCAATTGCTCTTCAGTGTAGATCAGTAGACGGGAGTCAAAATCAGTAGATCTACTGATAAATCTGTAGATGGCAACACTGCCGTACACCCATCGGTTCGGAAATCATTCCAAACCGTTGATCCAGGTAAACAGATTTCTCATGGTACTAAAATTCTTTACTATTATGCTTTTAACACTCTCTAGGCAAGATATCCTGTTTTGCAACGTAGTACTTCCATTTTTAAGGAACAAAAATCTCCATGATGTGATGAAGATCGAAATTAAACCTACTAGGGAATCAATCTCGTCAGCATCTAAAATCATGGTGTTGCTATTTCGTACTGCAGTGGAATTGGCGTATTCATTTCGCTTTACTTGAAACATAATTTCCTTTCCTTTTATTTCAGGGTGGGAGATATATTCGTGTATAGAGCCTTAAGACCTTGGTTGTGGAATGAAACATTGTTCGGCTTATTTCCGGAAGGAAGACAATTCAAGAAGAAATTAAACATTCTACACAGCTTCACGAGAAAGGTTAGTTCGCAATTTATTGTTTATTTCCTTTAATATGTTTAAAAAGAGTAAGTTTAAATTTCAAGGGTCACATCTGTATATGTAAAACTAAAACAAAAATTTAAAATTTTCTGTTTAACAACTCTCAAAAACATCGTCAAATTAAATGACAAGTTATTTTGTACTTCGAGCTTGAAAGAGATCCCCGAACTCTTAAAAATGTGTAAAGAAGAGAGATATTTAACCAAAGAATGTAAAATTGAAATTTGGATGAAACTAAAATTTCTTCTTGTTTCTATGGCAGATTTTATTCCTTCATATATTTGTCAATGTACAAAAAACTAAAGCATGATTAATTCAGGCGTACAATCTTCTGTTACAGGGCTTGGAGCTGAGTTTTATTACAGCGCTCTGTGTGGAGGGTTCGTTTGATGCTTCCTTTGCAGTAAGTTCGGTATCGGTGGTGTAATCCGTAATTCTTCCATCTGGAGCAGATAGATACGATACAAAGTATAGAAGAATGAATCGACTGAGGCTAAATTTTGCAGTGAAGAAGACTTATTCAGATGTTACGGGGAATGTCTTTAAGCCTTGTCCTGATCTCCGTTCTTTCTACCTGTTTTCCCTAATTATCTCTTTCCGTCTTTACTATCATCGGTCTCATTTCTCTCTCCTTCCCTTCGTCCCGAAGATACTGCCCCCCGCTAAATATCTCTTGCTTCGTCGACCTCACATCGACGAAACTATAAATCTAACACCCCCTCTGTTGCAACGCGTGGGAAAAAAGGTATTTTGCCTGTCTGCTGCCCATTCTATCCAAATGGTGGGAATTGAAAGAAAATGACTACAATTCACTATCTCTAAAAATGGCTACAGAATTTCGCTTCCGATAAATATGGAAGCCCCGGTTACACTTCCCTACGTCTGAATGTTTCGTTTATAGTGCTTTGGCATGCTCATACGTATCTAAATGTGCTTCGAAAATTATAGGAGTACTCTTTCAGTGTAGACCAAACAGTTTTTTCTTGAGCAGCTGTTGACACTATTTACATGAAAATTTCATCGATTTTGGAACGTTCTATTCGCGTTTAGGTCAGTACACAGAAATCGATCTAAAATGTCTTAATTCAGTGCACAAAAAAGAAGTTTCCCTGACTCAGAACGCGGCATTGAATATTATCAGTTTCGTTTCAACAGGCAGGCATTTTCGTGAATAATGTTGTCGTATACACGAACAGGATTGGTTAACAAAAATTAAGGAACAGCGTGCAATTTAGGTTGTTTGTAAAGAGTCCACAGTGAAAGGGGATGAAACTAAGATAATGAAGGTATTTTAACACGGCAATGTCTAATACGAGTTTAATAAGCAAACTAACGTAAAATAATCTAAATATGCAAATCTGTTTGAGGTTAAAAGAAAGCAGCTGAGAGCTTCTTGCTATTCCGCTTCTGGATTGCAAGCAAGACACGTTGCTTTGAAAATTTGCGATTTAAGTTTTGGCAACATTATCTAGACGCCATATGTGAGAAGAATTAAGACGAGGCTCGAAGTCGACAAGTCTCAAGCAGATATAGCCAAGTCGTTCTGTACTCTATCGGCTTTGGGCCATACTCCAAAAGCCCAATACGGCATTCAGAAGTTTTAGTGATGGATGATTTCGGGTAAAAACTTCAAGAGCTGACCGCTATCTGCAACTAGTCATGATAGAAGACAGGTTGCCACACGTACCCAACTGTGTTTAAATCTTATGGAAGGAACAGGAAATGTGGTATCTTATTCCGCGGTGAGCAGGAGGTTTCGCGAATATGGTTTTCATGCTAGGACACATATAGTATGTTGTGAATCTCCCCCATCTCTCGTCATAAATGAGAGCGTCTAAATTGGTGTCGCAGTCATATCAAGGTGACTGATGATGAATGGAGGTCTGTTATCTTTAGGGATTAGTTCAGATTTGCCCTCTAGAGAGACTCCAGACAAAGACTTATATGGAGAAAAAATCATCAGAGATGCGCCATCATATTTAAATATCTTAGAAAGAAATATATGTGGTGGCGCTAGTGGCATGGTGTAGGCAGGGCGACCGCACATATCTCTACGTGCTTTAAACTGCGCAGACTTATAAGAATGTGATTCTAGAACTCTTTCTTAGACCTTATGCGGGAGCAATTGCCGACAATTTTATCCTACACGATGATAATGCACGTCTTCCTCAAGCCAGAATGGTTGACCAATATCTTGAGGTGGAGATCATTATCAATCGTCAGTGCGTTCTCTTCACCTGAAGCCTAAAGCATGCGTAGGAGGCTTTCGTGGTTATTATTGCCTGGACAACTTCTTGGCACTTTATTATGAGCATGAAACGTGTTTGTAAAGCATGTGTTGTTGTGAGGAGTGTGGTCACTCCTCACAACAACATATGCTTGACTGACTTTAGCTATCCCGTTTCAGGTATGTCGTGTAACCAGGTATATTCACATGCTATTTGTTCTTAAAATAACCCTTTAAGCGACCGATGTAGCTGAACCAAAATGTGCAAAACATTTTCTGTGCTCCTCTGACAGAAATGTTCATAAAACGGCCGTGTCTTACGAAAACTATGTCAAAACTTCCTTTCCCCCTCTCATCTCAGCAGTATCGACCGTAAAACTGTCTCTTGTTATAATCGCTCCTTTCCAGCTTCATGACTTAAGGCGTGATGGGACAGTTTTCCCGAAACGGTCACCATGCCCCTGGGAAGAATCAAGTGCTCAAACATACTCTTTTCTTTGGTTAGTCGCAACTGTTATTGTCCTTTTACCAGATAATCAGTCAGAAGGAATTAGTGTCAATCATCCCCCTAAATGACTACTTTGGAAAACAAAGCTAAGGGGAAAGTACTTAACACTTTCTGGCGCGCACGTTCACTCATTCCAGCGGTGTTCGTCGCACTTCTTAGACAGCTAATATTTCAGTTCTAGCAGATTTCAGCCAATTTGCTAGCCCCGAATTAACTCGATTCAGCCAGTTAGAGGGTTAACAGTCAGCTTATTTGTTATATACGTATAATATAAATAAGCATATTAAATTATACGTTTTCCTCAAATTTTATATGAAAACTCCATGAAGCTTTCAAGACATTTCGAAATTTCATTTTGTTCCTTGATTTATAAAAATCAGTGTACAACTTCATGAACATGCTCTCAAGAGCTGTGATTCCTTGTCCCATCATCTGCAATTTCCTCTCCGGTTGGAAAAAGCACGGTCAGTGTACACGTTTTTAGGTTGAGAGATATTTCCCTTCCACGGTATAAATGAGCGAGTGCGTTAAAATACCATAAAACAGTTTTATGGCAAATTGATACATTTTTCTTTTCTGATTTATTACGTTTTTATTTGCAGTTTCTTGCCTAAGTCGATACAGCAGGATTTCATCTGCCCTCTGGACGAGAAACAGTGTGTTAAAACCCCTTGCAGACTGTATCTGTTTCAATTTTCAAAAGATCCCGATCATTCTATTCAACACACTTGTACTGCGTACGTTCTTCTCTCCCTTTTCCATTCAGTTGGTGTCTCCATATTCAAACAGCGTCTAGGGATGATTAGCGTGACACCACAGTAAAGCGACTACGCAATTAATAGGTGTGCATCATAGGTGTGCTTTTTTCATCTGCATCCATTACATTATTTTCCTTACTGAGAGACATCAGGTTCTTTCCGAAAACAAGTTAGTTATACTTAACTGCGCCCGTTATCTACAGCTTTCATGAGCTTCTACCGAAGATCATGAATTTGAAGCTGGACTCTTCACAGTGATGACCATGGAATCTATTACTTCTACCCCTTTAGACAGCGGCTTTGAATAACACCAAAAGATGAGGTGTGGCCAGGGAAAAACGAATCAACAGAAATAAATAACCGATTTAAAGTGTTTTTTATTTAATGTTGTCAATATTTATTCCACTCGTTATATATTTTATCTTCTAATTGTTCAGTAATTGCTTGCCGTTAAAGTGTTATATTCATTTTGCAGGTAATAAAAGAAAAGAAGAAGATTTTACTGAAGCAGATGGAAAATAATAACGTTATTAATGGGAAAACAAATACTTCCGAAAGTGCTTATGTTGAGGACACGATAAATATACAAAAGAAAAGACGAGCACTCCTGGAATTACTTTTGGAGCACCATTTGAACGATGGATCTTTGACCGAGGAAGATATCAGGGAAGAAGTGGACACTTTTATGTTTGAAGTAAATACTTAACTTTCACAAGTTGATTTTCGTAATTTACATTTTAGTTTATTTCTTTTTACGAGGGTCATAACAAAAGTTCGGCACACGTTAATCTAAAGCAGAAGCGAATAACGCAATCGGGAAAATAATTGCGTTATGTCAAGGTCAGACTCTCAGCAACGCAGTGGTGTCAGAACGATGAGCTATCATTTCCTATGTGGACGTGGGAGGGTTTGGAAACGGAAGCGTGCAGCTTCTCAGGTCAAGTCACAGCGTTAGACCAGAGCTCGTACGTGAAAATAGAAACTCTGCGGAGAAAAACTCCGACACAGATCCACATTGCCTTACAAGAAGTTTGTGGGGAAGGAACTCTTGATCGAAGCACAATTTCGTGCTCGGCATCGTGTTTTCGAGAGGGCCGAAGCAGCATCTAAGATGCTCACCACACAGGGCTACTTCAAACGGCGATAGACAATACATCTGTCACCATTGTTTCAACATTTCTCGAAGAGAATCGCCGTTTGACAGTCGAGGAGATTGCTCATCAGGCAAATTTGTCCAGTAGAGGAGATTGCTCATCAGGCAAATTTGTCCAGTACAGGAGATTGCTCATCAGGCAAATTCGTCCAGTAGAGGAGATTGCTCATCAGGCAAATTCGTCCAGTAGAGGAGATGGCTCATCAGGCAAATTTGTCCAGTAGAGGAGATGGCTCATCAGGCAAATTTGTCCAGTACAGGAGATTGCTCATCAGGCAAATTTGTTCAGTACAGGAGATTGCTCATCAGGAAAATTTTTCCAGTAAAGGAGATTGCTCATCAGGCAAATTTGTCCAGTCGAGGAGATTGTTCATCAGACAAATTCGTCCAGTACAGGAGATTGCTCATCAGGCAAATTTGTCCAGTAGAGGAAGTGGCTCATCAGGCAAATTTGTCCAGTCGAGATTTCTCATCAGGCAAATTTGTTCAGTCGAGGAGATTGATCATCAGGCAAATTTGTCCAGTAGAGGAGATTGCTCATCAGGCAAATTTGTCCAGTCGAGGAGATTGCTCATCAGGCAAATTTGTCCAGTAGAGGAGATTGCTCATGAGGCAAATTTGTCCAGTCGAGATTTCTCATCAGGAAAATTTGTTCAGTCGAGGAGATTGCTCATGAGGCAAATTTGTCCAGTAGAGGAGATTGCTCATCAGGCTAATTTGTCCAGTCGAAGAGATTGCTCATCAGGCAAATTTGTCCAGTAGAGGAGATGGATCATCAGGCAAATTTGTCCAGTACAGGAGATTGCTCATCAGGCAAATTTGTCCAGTACAGGAGATTGCTCATCAGGCAAATTTGTCCAGTAGAGGAGATTGCTCATCAGGCAAATTCGTCCAGTAGAGGAGACTGCTCATCAGGCAAATTTATCTGTTCACCGGATTTTGACTGACTCACTGGAAAAAAGAAAATTTGCGGCGCACTGGGTGCCCCATCAACTCACCCCCGAGCAGAAGGCAGTCAGATTGAGCATCGCACAGGATCACCTCCACAGGTTCGAAAGGGATGGCGACACCTTTCCTCAACAGAATTGTCGCAATTGATGAGAATTGGACCCGTGATTTTGAGCTGGAACTGAAGTCACAATCATCGGAATGGAGGCATCCAAGTTCCCCACACCCCTTAAAGTGTCGTCGGCCACAATCCAAAGTGGAGCAAGTGATGTTTCTTTTGCGTACGATGCCCAGGGTATTGTGGTCTGTGATCGAGTTCCGGCACTGCCAAATGTCAACGCACAATATTATCGTGACTTTCTTAGGACAAAGTTGAGACAAAAATTCGTCAAAATCGCCCCACCTTGTTGGGAGCAGGAGCTATCTTGCGGCATGACAATGCATCGTGTCATGGTGCAACGTCCGTATGGAGACTTTTGTCGAAATATGACTGGGGAACTTTATCCCACCCACCATACAGCCCTGATCTCAGTCCGCCCGACTTTGGCCGTTTCTGAAATTTAAAAAATCGGCTCCGTGGCATGCATTTAGAATTGCTGGACGAACTGTCATTGGACGTGACCCGAGTAATACGACAGCTGAACAACAGAGATGGCGTACTACGGGGCATCCAGGACCTACCTCACCGCTGGCAAGCTGTCATTAGGAGCGGAGGGGAGTACATTGAACGACAATGAGGTAAGTTTTCTGCGTTACTTCACAGTTTTCTCCAAAATGGACAGTGTGCAGAACATTTGTCAGGACCCCCTATTGAAAGGACAACTTGCGCTTACTTCATTCACTGCATTAGAACTTTATACATATCGAAGATTCAATGAATATACACAAAAGGAAAGACGAGCACTCCTGAAATTTTCAGCAGAGTTTGAAGCACAATCATCTGCACTATCTTCACCTTCCTTGTTACCATGATTTTGGGGAAACTGGTAGCGGCAAGTCAGTCTTCCTTACGTAGAACAGTCCTCAGTGTAGATACAATGGTCAGATATTTGACGCTCTGCTTTTTTTTTTTTTTTTTTTTTTTTTGACAGCCGATATACATATGTGTCATTCAGAAATAGCAATCGTGAACATGGTTACGCGGTTCTCTCTACACCATAGGTACAGCAAAAGGTGTGCTTTTGTGTTTCCCAGTCAGCCTCATCCTCAGTTTCGTTCTGCAGATAATACAGTGCATATGAGGTGTTCAGTTTCAATCATCATTGCCAATCTCAGCAAAAAAAATCTTGCTAGGCCAACACTCAATCCAGCACTGGCAACCAGCAGTAGCCAAGCACAATGGTGCTGGTGTCCAAAAGTCAATAAAATGTCCCGGTGACCAACACGTGTGCCAGCTGTTGGGGCCAGCAAGGGTCAGTTGTCTTATGCCACAACAGGACTAAGCAGCGGGGCAACAGCTGGCACCCATTAGTTGTTATATGCCACAACAGGGTAATCAGTTATCTATCACAGGATAACATCGAAGGAAAAATAAAAAAAAATAGCAGAGGATAACTAATGCTCGACGTTTCACAACACATCAACGTTTCTAGAACAGCGTCATTTTTTTGTGCACCACGTGTTCGGTGCTCCGCCATGTTCCATGGCATCGCTGTTCTAGTGGATGATAATATCACAACTCCTCACCGTTTCCCGGCCAGCGCCATTTCCCCCCTTCATGTGGTTGATGTCATGTATATATATGGAAGATTCAAGTCCGTGCTATCCCCCTCCGGAAATTTTACTACGTAACATCACATCGCTGGAGAAACTTTCTCCGTCGATCTGAAATAATCCGCTGGGTTCGTACCCACGACAGCTTTGTTTCAAAACGGGTGTTATAACCACACAACAGCACTCCCTGTTGGAGAGTCTGTCTGACGGTGAGAATCTTTTCTGCGCAATGGGTGCAACTTAGACGTCTCTTCTAATTTTACAATATTCTGAGTTATTTTTCATAAATGTCCAGTTTATATACATATTTTTTTAATTTATTTTTTCAACGTAATAATTCTTTTCTTACATCGCGGTAGCTTCATTCATTTTCAACAGATGTATAACTTAAAGGTGTTTTCTCGAAGTTTAGTACCGTGCTTGTGGTTTTGAAACGTGATTGTTGTATTCATTTATGTGTTCATGACATATTCTGCTTGAATGGTGTGACGGTTGTTATTGCCTCAGCTTACACAGCATGCCTCACTTACTTTTTAAAACGTCGCGGTCTTAATAAAATGCCAAAGAAAACGGTTCACATTATTCTACTGCAATCAAAATAAAGTGATAATCGGCTCACCAGACAGAACGAATTTTGGCAAGCATGTTTGACCCAGCTTTTAGTACGCTATTCAGATATTCTTAGATGAAAACTAACATCGGTTTTTGAGAGCGGGGGATTAAAAAACTCTTAGCTTTCATTTGTTTGAGCCATTACAGTAATAATCTTCAGCGCAGATGTAACTACTACAGTTACACGATGGCGTCAACATCAACTAAATGGCATGAGACTCTGTGAACGTGTTGCTTTAGCGTATGCGCAGTCCCTCTGCTTTGCATCTCGTGCTACTGTACCGTACGCGGTACAGTGGCGATCAATAGATTTCCGCCAGCAGTGACCCATCACTGCTTTGCTGGCGGTCAGCGGTTTCCCAACATTTGTGTTTTTACTTCTAAGTCAAGGGCGGCAATCCCTCGGTGCACGTTAATTAATGAAATATTAGTGAAACACTAAAACTCACTAGAGCTCCAGTGATTTTAATAGTACACGAATTTAGTAAAATAAGAAATAAAGCCCATGAGATCTTTCAAGTTTCCTAAAACTCATCTTCAGATGAAAAAACAATTTTAACCCTAAGTTCGGGTAATCATGGTATATATAGTCAGGTGATGCGTAACATCACAGCCTCTCCTTGACAAATGTCAAAACCCCGCCTTCTCGTGGTGCATCTTGTTCCCTACTAAAGGGGCTCTGACGACCGCCATCGTATAACTATACCATCGGGATTAGAGGAAATGCTATCCCACACTCACCAATACGCTTGGCCAGCGTGGTGAGTTATGGCCAAACCCCGCCAAAATGATTCCACAACTTAAATCTTGGCCCTCAGTCTCCGGCAGCTGGAATGTACCTGGCCAAAGGCAACGGCCAGTGCGACATGAAGGCAGAGGGTGCTAAGAATCCCCGGAGGACCGGACTAGGCTGCCATCTGATGATGACCTTGGCTACGTATAATGGACGCTCCCTATCTTCTGATTCCAGGCTTCTTGAATTGGAAGAGGAACTACAAAGAATCAAGTGGGACATCGTCGGTCTAAGTTAGGTAAGGAGAAAAGGAGAAGATCTCATTGAACTGAAAAGTGGACATCTCTTCTACTATCGTGGGACAGATACTGGCAGAACTAGTGGTGTTGGATTTATAATAAACAAGAAACTGAAGGATAAAGTTGTAGAAGTTGAAAGTTCCTCTGACAGAGCTGCACGACTCGTTATCCAACTCTAGAGAAGATACCAGGCTCAGAATATTCAAACTTATGCACCCACCACAAGTCATCCTGAAGAAGAAATTGAAGAATTTTATGAGGAAATTCGTCATCTAAATAATAAAGGTAAGCAGCACTTGAAGATAATTATGGGAGATTTTTGCACTTGAAAATAATTATGGGAGGAAAGTTGCAGCCCAAGACTGCTTCGTACTGGGGCGCTTCCAACAGAGTTCCGGCCTGCTGTAAATGGCAATGCATCGCTATTTTATATCTACTGTGTTTCATGAACGTTACTGCTCGTATTTCAGTTTACTTTAATTTACCCTTGCTTAAGATCAAAATTTCCATTCTTAACTTCCAATCAATTTTCTATGGTTTATTTTTATATAGTATTAAAACTTGAGAAGTCTTGTTGAGTAAATTAAGTGAAGCGCCGCTTCCACAGCTTCCATGGATGCCTCGCTTTTGGTAGAAAATGTCATACAAAAATATCATTTATTATGTTTGCATGCGACAATGATACTGCTGCAGATCAGCGCCATATTTCCTTTACTAAACCGTAGTAAGACATAAGTGTTGCACGCAAACACAATAACCTATATGCAAGAATTCAGCTGTCTACATGTGCGATAAAACACCATACCATAAGTTGCAAATTAAAATCACTTTATTTACAATTTAAAAGTAGGTTAAAAAACTGACTAGCGCTTTCGGGGATCCCGTTGTCCCCATCTACGGGTCCAAAGCACCACAGGGACACGTTAGAGGCAGTCATTATATACAGATAAAAATCTCCCCCCCCCGTACACCACGTCACCAACATTTTAGTGATGCCAACATTTAAACAGAAAAAGGCGTACAAGTTATTAACAGCTGATATTACACTAAGTATAAGAAATTACAAATGACACTAGGCAAGAAGTGCAGATTAGCCATTGGACAAAATCTCTGTCAGGGCAAGCAATCTACGCCAAGGTCCCGGTACATATGTGGGCAAGTCCAAATTACAACATCTGTCACCATGAGCAAAAATATACAGGCTTTCGGAAAGGAAAACAGTACTTTTTTTTGAGATTTGTTTTCAGAATTTTCACATTTTCCCAATCTGGTGAGTAACCGCCCTGTGTGCACAGCTAACGTAAAGGCAGTATGAGTAGTGCCAGCTCGAAGCGTGTAGTGGTGCTCTCTCAGGCGGGTATTTAAGCACCTGAGAGTAGAACCTATATAACAATTCTCAGTAACATTCGGGTCTCCATGGATAAGAGGGATGCAGTATACCCCATGTTTCCTGAGGGTAGGAGTTCTATCCCGGTCATTCCTGACCATATCAAAGATATTTCTGGTGCATAATCCAAAAGAGATGTCATGTCGCTGACAGATTCTTCTGAGTGTGGAGACTATAGGAGGGAGGTAATCTACTTTACCTACAAATCTAGTTGTCCGAATTTCCCTAGACAAAGTGGTGAAGTTCAGTCTAGTAGACCTTCTCAACAACTTCTGAAAAAATTGTTCCGGGTAGCCGAATTTGCGAGCCAAAGACAAGGTTCTTGAAAGTTCTTCACGTCTTGCTCTGCCTGAAGTAGAATGTGTATAAGCACGTTTAATCAAGAAGCGAAAAGGCTGCAGATTTATGTTCTGGGGGTGAGATGAATTGAACGGTATGAAAGTAGATTACCTCCCTCCTATAGTCTCCACACTCAGAAGAATCTGTCAGCGACATGACATCTCTTTTGGATTATGCACCAGAAATATATTTCATATGGTCAGGAATGATCGGGACAGAACTCCTACCCTCAGGAAACATGGGGTATACTGCATCCCTCTTATCCATGGAGACCTGAATGTTACTGAGAATTGTTATATAGGTTCTACTCTCAGGTGCTTAAATACCCGCCTGAGAGAACACCAGTACACGCTTCGAGTTGGCACTACTCATACTGCCTTTACGTTAGCTGTCACACAGGGCGGTTACTCACCAGATTGGGAAAATGTGAAAATTCTGAAAACAAATCTCAAAAAAAGTACTGTTTTCCTTTCCGAAATCCTGTATATTCTTGCTTATGGAGACAGATGTTGTAATTTGGACTTGCCCACATATGTACCGGGACCTTGGCGTAGATTGGTTTGCCCCGACAGAGACTTTGTTCTAATGGCTAATCTGCACTTCTTGCCTAGTGTCATTTGTAATTTCTTATACTTAGTGTAATATCAGCTGTTAATAACTTGTACTCCTTTTTCTGTTTAAATGTTGGCATCACTAAAATGTTGGTGACGTGGTGTACGGGGGGGGGTCTTTTTTTTTTTTTTTTTTTTTTTTTTTTTTTTTTGGAGGTTTAACGACCACCGTGAGCAACTCAATGGGCTATAAGCAGTCGCCCGTCCCTAATTTAGGGTCACTGGTTCCAGGAAGGGAGAGAGCCAGTGCCGTAAGACAAACACAACATCCATGCCTCACCGGGATTCGAACCCGGACCCCGTTCGGACGAATGATCAGAGGCCATCGCTTAGACCACTGCGCCACCGGGGCGGCGGGGGGGGGGGGGGGTCTGTATATAATGACTGCCTCTATCGTGTCCCTGTGGTGCTTTGGACCCGTAGATGGGGACAACGGGATCCCTGAAAGCGCTAGTCAGTTTTTTAACCTACTTTTAAATTGTAAATAAAGTGATTTTAATTTGCAACTTATGGTATGGTGTTTTATCGCACATGTAGACAGCTGAATTCTTGCATATATCACTTCTCGTGCATAATTGTTTTCTGGTTATATAACAATAACCTATATTTGCAGAAATTGTGACGTGACGCAAAATTTTTATTCATTTTTGAAATCGGCGCATCAGAATTGATTGAAAACTGCCAAAATATTGTTGTAGATAAAATCATATTGGCAAGTGTAATTATTTATTTACAGGGTCATGACACAACAGCAATGGCTATCTGCTGGACGCTGTACAATCTCGGCTTAAAGCCCGACATCCAAGAGAAGGTCTTCATGGAATTAGACTGCATTTTTGGTGATGACGTGGATAGACCTGTTACCAGCGATGACATGAAATCTATGAAATACCTGGAATGTGTGATTAAAGTAAGTACTACCTTTCACTAAATACATTCAGAACTACATCATGTTGCCAAATTTTTGCGACATCGAGAAACAGAGAAAATGCCTTTTTGAATAAAGTTTACGCTCGCTTTTGGTTTGTATCACAGCATTGAACATCCGTGTTAAACATTTCAAGTACTTTTAACAAGAAGGACGTGTTATCATGGGAAATTCGCCTTCATTCTTCAATCATGAGTATATTAAATTAGTCAAAAGATGTTGGTCTCTAGGTACGATTCCTACTAACTTGCTTCACTTTGTTTCATAGGTATTCTGTTGGAAGCAAATCGCAGCTCGGAGTTTGCTACTTTGTTAGGAAAATTCTCAAATAGAGAAAAATAAACTTCGGTGTATTACTGGAAGTAATATCGACTGCAGCAGGAATCGCTCTTTTCCGTAGAACCTTGCAAGCACATGTTATAACGAGTACGTAACGTGACGAAGATTTTTTTTTTGATTGGAGGTTTAACGACCACCGTGAGCAACTCAATGGGCTATAAGCAGTCACCCATCCCTAATTTAGGTTCACTGGTTCCAGGGAAGGGAGAGAGCCAGTGCCGTAAGACAAACACAACATCCGTGCCTCACCGGGATTCGAAATCGGACCCCTTTCGGACGAATAATCAGAGGCCATCGCTTATACCACTGCGTCACCGGGGCGGCCGTGACGAAGATGACGTACTACTGCAGACGTACTACTTCCATGATAACACGTCCTTTACCATGTGTCAAATCGGAGAAGTTGTAGCGATAAGCCTTACCGACGTGGTTCATTTAGGAGAATAGCCTCTTCGGATTAGGAAGACGTGTGTTTGAAACTTACCACAGGGAAGAAGGTTATATGTTATATCGTAGTGCATCTTTAGCCAGGACGTCAAGGTAAAAGGGTTGTCCAAAACATTCTTCTTCTAACACAAACAGGAAAGCTGCACCATTAGGATTTTTTCGTATATTTTCTCTCGGCCACTGCAACACACTTTTATCCTCATCGATGATCTAGTACCTTGAACTATGCAGAATATGTTTTTAATCACGGTCCTTCAACCACGCGCCCACATCTGTGACCACCTCAGAGTCAGAGAAATAGCTCTTCCGACAGATTTCATCCCTTCAACTCTGGGAACAAATAAGAGTTCCTCGGAGTATGGTCTGCAAAATGCAGTGCGGCAGCCCTTGGGGCGCAGTGGTTTAAACGCTAGCTTTTGATCATTGTTGCAGTGAATGCCGGTAGGGTATGGATATTGCATCATACATAAATGGGAAACGAATTTCCCCGAAGAAGTAATTCTTCTCAAATACCTGGAAGGCGATGTTCCAGTGCTTCATGATTACATTTGTATCTCCTTCCATGTATTTGAGAAGAATTATTTCTTTGAGGAAATTCGTTTTCCATTTATGTATGATGTTCTATGAAACACTGGAACTTAAAAGACCTACATCCGACCGAGGATGTGAGAAAAGGTCGTTGAGACGCTACGATTAAACTCATAATTGCTTCGACTAGCGCAAATCTGAAATGCTCTCAGATTTTTCAGTTACATCTGTTTAGCTTCAGTTGCTTAGAATTTCCTTGTCCTGGGTGGTGTAACGGGTAGCATGCTCGACTAGTAATCGCTAGGTGCGGGTTCGATTTCCGCTCCAGGGCAATGTCATTTTCAAGTTTTCTGAAAGAGTGATTACATGGACAACAGTGGAAATACGGCACATTGATGACATCGATGGTGCATTTTTTGTACGGCATTGGCTCTTTCCTTTCCTTGGAACAAGTGGCTCGAAATTAGGGACGGGAGACTGCTTATAATCATCAAGTTGCCCAAGGTGGTGGTTAAACTCCCAACTGGAAAAAAAATATGTCTGGATCAACTGGACGACATGGAAATCCATGCTCACACAGGAGAGACGGTATGCTTGGAATTACAAACTTGAATGTGTAACTTGTCACCAGTGTGTTGGAAATAAAAATATTGAAAGCATATGAAAGATTCATTCATCTTTTGTTTATATATTCTGGAATGTTCATAACGAAAAAATTATGGAATGGAACTGTGCTGGGAAAGCCTTTTGGATTTGGCGTTTTACTAACAAGCTGTGTGATTACCAAATGAACTACACATCATCACCATATTCGAATACAAGACTTAGACGAGTCTAAAAACTTCCTCTAATAGCATAAACACAAACACAGTCAAACCTCGATTTAACAAACTTCAAGGGACGAACAGTCCTGTACGTAAAACCGCGGATTTCGCTAAATCGAGGAAACCTTTCGAATGAAACATTCAAATTAAGCTAGTGTTCGTAATAGAATACGTAAGCAGCTATGTTCTCTTTCTTTCAGTGACTATATGTAAGCAGCTATGTTCTATTTCTTTCAGTGACTATACGTAAGCAGATATGTTCTATTTCTTTCAGTGACTATACGTAAGCAGCTATGTTCTCTTTCTTTCAGTGACTATACGTAGGCAGCTATATTCTCTTTCTTTCAGTGACCAACTTTTGTAGTGCTACCTGTGTTCATCAAAACTTTGTCCGTAAACGAGCTGTTGTTGTTTAATTTGAGCTGTAGATTTAACACTGAGAAGAAAAAAAAAGTGCGATGTGGCGAAGAATTCCAGAAGTTCAGGAATGGTTACGTACCATGTGTGTCCCTGACTTCACAGAGTGCTATTGTTCTGTCTGTAGCTGAAAACAAGAATCTTTTTTTTTTTTTTTTTTTTTTTTTTAATTGGAATTTTAACGACCACCATGAGCAACTCAATGGGCTATAAGCAGTCGCCCGTCCCTAATTTAGGGCCACTAGTTCCAGGGAAGGGAGAGAGCCAGTGCCGTAAGACAAACACAACATCCATGCCTCACCGGGATTCGAACCCGGACCCCGTTCGAACAAATGATCAGAGGCTATCGCTTAGACCACTGCGCCACTGGGGCGGCAAAAACAAGAATCTCCAGGGCATTCTAGATTTCCTCCCCAACACCGCCTTTGTTATTCCTGCTTCCCACCAATGCAAGAAAACGTTGCGCTCCTTTGGAACTTGTTGGTCATTTGCTTCGCCCTGTAAGAAGCTTACGCTTGATAGTCAGAGGAAAGGCAAACTGATTTATGATTCTGTCAAGCTGTGTCGCAGATGGTGTTCTTTGAAACGCTGGTTAACTGCATGCGTAAAATTTTCCTGTTACGCTAAGCTCTCTTTCTAGCTGACTTTTAACGTGAAAATGCTGGTTAACATAGTTTGGTGGTTTAAAAGAATGTTCACTAAATTGAGGAAATGTGTTCGTTAAATCGGAAAACGCCAAGCATTAATTTCAATGTGGCTCAGTCTGGACCACAAAAAATATACGTAAAATTGCGGAATTCAGTCCGTTAAACAGGGGTTTGACTGTACTTAATATTCGCCGAGCTGCTGCACTATGCTATGTGTTGGAAATGTGTCGGATGGTGTTTGTCCAATGAAGGTCAACGCAGTTTCCCAGTGGAATGCGAAAGTTTGAAGTCGGCGAGTAATAAGTATTTGTGTTACGCCATTAAAGGGCTTTTTTTCAGACTCGTCTATGTCTTGTATTATAAGTTGTGCGACATACAGCAGCTACTTACGCAATGATGTAATTTTCATTCACGCATTTCAATTCCTTAATAATTCCATCTTTACATTTTTGGTAGTTTAACGACCACTGTGAGCAATTCGATGGGCTATAAGCAGTTGCTCGTCCATAATTTGGGGCCACTAGTTCCAGAGAAGAGCCAGTGCCCTGAAACAAATACAAGACTCATGAATCACCCGGGATTCGAAGCGGGACCGATCTTGGACGAATGGTCAGAAACCAGCCAGCTCTTAGACCACTGCGTCATCGGTGCCGCCTTTACATTTTCTAATATACCGCAAAGATTAGTTGTTTTACACACCCACCTAAATACACCTTTCGCCCCCACAACAGTAGGAACACGTTGTGGCATGGATCCTACCATGTATTGCAAAGTATGTGGGTGGTATTGCGTTAATAATTCCAGCACAATTGTTCGTAAAGGGTCGAGAGTTGCTGGAGAGGAGTTTGGGGCTGGAATGCATCACTGCGGTGAATCCATCCCCCCGAGATGCGTTCAGTACGTACGGCATTGTGAATTGAAGAAGTCTACAACTGAATTTTGTCACGAATGAAACATAAATTTCAGTTTGAAAATGCTAAACTTATTGATTAAACCTGATTCTACTATCAAACTTTACATGTTGGAAGTTTTCCACGTATATTGCAACCCCTCGCGACTAGTAAACGCCATGGCGTGGACTCTATTCCTTTTAAGCGCGTGGAAGCGACTCATCTGCCGTCTCGGTGGCGCAGTGGTCTAAGCGATGCCTTCTAATCAGTCCGACATGGGTCCGGGTTCAAATCCCCGTGAGGTATAGATGTTGTTCTGTCTTACGGCGCTGACTCTCTGTTTTCGCTGGAACCAGTGGCCCTAAATTAGGGACGGGCGACTGCTTATAGACCACTGAGTTGCTCACGGTGGTCATTAAACTCCCAATAAAAAAAGAAGCGAATCAACAAAATCCGTCACCGTCAGAGCATTGAGGACGTTACAATGATTTAGATATTTCCGCTCTATTTGTCCTAATGAAGCAGTGCCAACCGCTCAGCGAATCCATGCTAGACCTTAAAATAGAATATCATTATAAATAAACGCTGTTGATTTGATCCATTCTGCTATATGTCGAGAACTTCTTAAGATCCACCATATCAGTACTGCTAGCAAGAGTCCCGTGAACCATTGTTCTGAACAATAATACTCGATCTCATACTACTGCCGTTATTAATGAAATGTGATCATCACATGGCTGTGTTTTCTGCATCAACTCTCGTTTTGACGTGAATCATTGTTTATCGTGGCAGTTTCTTGGATATATCAGGAAATAATTCCACATCATTTCATTAAGCAGAAAATCGCTTTTGATGAACATTTGCTATGAGATTATTTCTATTGTAACTTATGACCTTTATTCCACCTTTTTCTTAGGAATCTCTGAGGTTGTACCCATCAGTTCCATTCTTCGCAAGAGAGCTAAGACAAAATGTGAAAGTCTGTAAGTAAAACTTTTACGTTTTTAATCGCTTATCTTTATTAATTACGTTTATTGTATCTAATTTGAGCTACGTCTCCAGGTATAATTGAATCATAATCTGAGCTGAAAAAGATAATGAAAAACTAACTCTGACAATTAGAAAAAAATGATCTGACCAAATGAATGTATTTGGTTGTTGGTGATGAAATGACGGAATATTGATGGAATTGATAGTACTAGTGAAATTTTCGTGCTATATGCAATACATTAAGAACATACAACGTCTTTGCACGATATTTTAATTTTAAAAGATCAATCTTTTTAACTATGTAAATATCTATCATCTTTTAAAATTAAATTATCGTGCAAAGACGGTGTATGTTCTTAATGTATTGATGGAATCTTCATACACCCAAAATAAGGAGCAAAATAAACTTTTAATAAAAATAACACCGCCGGTAGCAACACCTTTGCCAGCAACGAGATAGAAGCTTCTTTATGTTTGCATGCCGTTGTGAAAAACTATCGAGCTTCGTGATGCGACCAACTCATGGAATGCGTTTTGATGTTTGATTGGGAAACGATTTACCCTGTAGATAGGTGTCCAGGTGCTTAAAGAAGTGATAGTCCGTTGGGACAGATCGGCTGAATAAGGCGGTGAGGTGAGGTTTCGTACCTCAACTGGTGAAGTCTGTATCGTCTGGCATGCAACATGGGGTCTCACGTCATCATGGAGAAGCATGGCGATTGAGTATATTGTACTGTTTGATGGACATTGTTTTCATGCATAATGTCAAGTTTTTGACAGTACCCGTTCTCTGTGATGGTTTGACCCTGTTGCAAGAAGGAGGAGTGGATCACCCTAGTTGCACAGCATCGAGTGTAAATTTTATATTCAGTTTTTTTGTGAAATAATACTATAAAGAAAGTATATTTCACCTTTTTTAAAGATAACTGAAAGTCATTGTCAGTTTAAAAAAATCAAGTTGCAAAGAATTTAGTTGCTTAAAACAATCCCGATGAAAAATGCTTTATTTCTGAAAAATCTTCCTACAGAAAAAAATATATTGCAAACCTATTCAGAAAAATATAATAATAAGTTCCAACACAAAATAAAATCATTAAATCACTTGCACTGAATGAAAAAAAATTCATCGTCGCATAATTCGTTTTACGATGTACGTGATTTGGCCTGTCAAGCTATTGTGGCTCAGTGGTTAAAGGCGCGAGTTACCTGTTCAACCAGCTCAAACGTTGGGGGTTTGATCCTGACCTCAGCGGAAAGATTATCTGATTTAAGGACTGAAAAAGTACAGGGTCGTCGATTTTGCGGAATTTCAGTTTAAATACGGGAAAACCTGAAATGGACTTTTCTGAAATAAACGGTATTTCTGTCTACAGAAAATCTGTGAAAATACAGAAATTAAAATAAACGGACAATTTTAAAAACGAAAATTTCTGAAAAAGACGGAGACCTACCAGCAACTTTGCTGCACGTTATTTTCAGAAATTTTCCGTGAATTCGCACCACTTATTTTTTACAGTGTATGACTGAAAGAGCAGACCTAACTGGGGTCATTGTTAAAATCGTTTGAGAAAATAGCCTTTCACATTTTGTAGAAGTTACAGCAATGGTTTGCAAAGTTCACTTCAGCTGTACAAGTTGCTTACTTTTTCTTTTCCTTGAAGTTTTAGTTATTTTCAAACCCACGAATAGTGTCTCTTTTACAAAGCTGAAATCTTTCAAATCTTCCTCCCTTACATATTATAGTAATTACATTATACGGTTATTACCGCATCTTAATAATTATTTAGGTGTGCAACTTAATTCTCGGCCCCCAACAGCAAGCGGTCATAGAACGTCGGCAAATGTAAATAACTGTGTGCGATAATGGCTGATTGCAGCGCTATCCAACAGCTTTCCATGCAACCGTAACCGCTCACAGCTGTCCAACAGCTTTCCATGCAACCGTAACCGCTCACAGCTGTCCAACAGCTTTCCATGCAACCGTAACCGCTCACAGCTGTCCAACAGCTTTCCATGCAACCGTAACCGCTCACAGCTGTCCAACAGCTTTCCATGCAACCGTAACCGCTCACAGCTGTAGAGACTGAAGGGCCGAAAGTTGACGGTGAAAGCAATGTCGTTCGAGAAGCAACATTTGAGGCACTGCCTCCTGTTCGCGTTTCAGCTGAAAAAAGTGCCGCGGAAGCCCAGCAAATGATCTGTGCTGATTTGGGTAAGGCAGCTGTGTCTTGCAGCACGTGTAAGAAGTGGTTCCAGCAAAGGAAATTTCGATCACCGTGATGCAGAACGTTCGGGACAGCCACAGAAAGTTGACGATGAGCAACTTAAACAACTGTTGGACGCGGATCCCTTTCGCACACAGTCAGAGCTCGCCCAGGAACTCGGAGTAACACGGCAAGCCATTGCAAAGCGCCTGCACAATCTTGGACGGATTCACAAGGAGGGTCGTTGGGTGCCCCACCAACTCACAGCTGCGAACAAGTCTATGCGCTACGATATTGCTGTGTCCTTGCTCACCATATTCAAGAAGAAGGATTTCCTCCACTAGATTTTCACCTGTGATGAGAAGTGGATCCTCTACGATAATCCTAAGCGGCGCAAATCGTGGGTTCATCCGGGTCAGCCTACCACCAGTACCGCTAAACCAAATATCCATGCCAGGAAGTTGTTGCAGTGCATATGGTGGGATCAGCGGGGTGTCGTACACTATGAGTTGCTCAAACCTGGTGAAACGGTCAGTGCTGAGCGTTATTGTCAGCAACTCATTCGTGTGAGTGACGCAATCGAGGCAAAAAGGCCATACACCGGCAAGGTCAGAAGGTCGGTCCTGTTGCTTCAGGATAACGCGCGTCCTCACACCGTAATAACGACTTTAAACACCATCACCGACCTGGGATGGGAGATTTTGTCCCACCCGGCGTATTCTCCACACTTCGCTCCGTCGGATTAGCACCTCTTTCGCTTCCTGCAACTTCACCTGAGTGATACGCACTTCACTTCTGTCGAGGAGGTCCGCACAAGTATTGATGACTTTATCACCTCGAAACAGCCCTCTTTTTCCCGCAGTGGTATTCGGCAGCTCCCTGACCGATGTCTCAAATGTATCCAACACGACGGGGATTAGTTCCCTGATTAGGTACGTATTCGATTTGCTATAATTTGCTGTTAACGTGTCGTGCCTGTGGACGAGAATTAAGTTGCACACCTAATATTACGAAACTCAAAATGAGAAATTTTATGTTAAAAACGTTCCAGGGGCGTGTTGAAAACTTCGCCAGGAAAAAGCTCTGCTCAGGAAACTTTGTGTGATATTGTAACTCAGCCCTTTTTTTTATTCAAGCATTTTATAGTTGTGCACATACCGTACCGGTGCCGAGTGATATGAAGCCATGTCTTCTGATCATTTTCCCGAGAAAAACCCAGCTTACGGAGCCCCGAGTAAGACATGGGATGGTATGTTTTTCTGATAACGCTGGCTATGTGTGTTTCCCGAAACTAGTGTTCCCAAAATTAGAGGCAGGCGACTGCTTATAGCTCCCAGAGTTTCTTATGGTGGTTATTCTTTCCCACCCTCCAAATACTAATACATTCGAAGTGCACTATACGTGAACACTTAATTAAAGCGCTAAAACACTTAATTTTAGCGTGGAAAAAGGTTAACCGCACGCACTCTAGAATCATCATTTAATGAAAATTGCTTTACCTCTGTATATTCAAAAGTGCATGAAAATAGATTGACAGATTTTCAAAGAATGGATATTTTTAAATTCCGAGGAAATTGATTTAATAAGGTGATGAGCACCTTTTTGTACGATGCGGTCCAAAGCTGGTCTTCGATGCGTCGATCTGGTAAGAGAATTCACGAACGGCGATAGACTATTTGAACGCAAATCCGTTATAATGTTACGCTGGTTTCAAGTAATTACTGCTACACTAAAAGACTTGCAGCTTTAACGAAGGTACTCCTTCATTTGTCCCGCACTCCCCAGTGGCCGAGGGATCTGAGGCCACAGCACCTGACCACTCGTTCGAGATGGGGTCGGGTTTGAATCTCGAATGAGGAGTGGTAGATATGTTTACCTTACGGCGCTGTCTCGCCCTATTCCCTGAAACCAATGGCCCAAAACTAGCGACAGACGGCTGCCAATGCATAACTCTAAGTGTTACTCATAGTAGTCATGAAATCCCGAAACAAATATTTACGTATTACTCATTTATGCTTGACATGCCGTGAATGCGGTACCCTGATTGCGGCAATTGAGCACCATCACTGACTCAACCAGTGTTGCATTCAGCGAGTTTCTTCCGGAAGGAAGGGGTGGGACTTACAAATTTTGAGAGGACTAAAACTTGTTGACTGATTATATACAGTAGTGGCCAAAATTGTGGAAACCTTTTGGAAAAAATGTATTTTTGAGGTTTTATGGCTCATAACACCACTTTGTTTTAGAGTAATACCACAAAATTATATATCAATGGAAAGATAATTTTATCAAAAATGTAATGCAATAAGGTGTGTTTAATTATCTGCATTCTATGACAAGTTATAGCCAAATAACCAGAAAAGGAGAGCACAACTTGCTTAGGTTGATATGAAGTAGCTTTCCTTCATTTGAATGTAGCCAATAAGTATGAGTGCTTAGAGAGCCAATCAGGTGTCCTCTTGTTTTGGCAATGAGCCAATCAGGTGTCCTCTTGTTTTGGCAATGAGCCAATCAGGTCACAATAGGATCCAGCTATTGATGTCATGTAGCTAAGAGGAGGACATTTGTCAGTGTGTTATGTGATTGTTATCAATTTTTTTTTTTTTTTGTGTGTTTTTTCATTTAGTGAGCTTGTAAAACGTAATAAAATTAAAGAAATGGCGTAAAGAGTTGACTGGTCACCCAGAAAGCGATGTAAAATAGTACTGTTAAGTGAACAAGGCTTAAGTTATGAAGAAATTAGAAGAAAAATTGGTGGAAACTTAACCATAGGTGGAATTTCTAAATTTTTGAAGAGGTATAAGGAGACTCAGTCGCTACAAAACCAGACTGCTAAAGGCAGGAAAAGGTTCACAACATCAAGTGATGATAGAAGAATTAAGAGACTGTGCCTAGGTAACAGAAGAAAATCATGTGGGTGTATACAAGATGAAATGACGCAATGCAATGTGAGGTTGAGTGCAAGGACTGTTCTGCGCAGACTGCAGGAATTTGGTCTAAAAGCTAGAATTCCACGAAAAAAGCCATTTTTATCTCTCAAACAAAGGTCGAAAAAGATTAAACTGGGCTAAAACCCATGTTAACTGGACAGCGGAACAATGGGACACTGTTATTTGTACTGATGAGACCAAAATCTCCCTGTTTGGTAGTGATGGCATAAAATACGTAAGGAGAAGAATCGGAGAAGATTTGCATCCTGATTGCACTACATGTACCGTGAAACACCCAGTTAGTGTTGTGATCCGGGGTTGTATGACATCAAAAGGTGTGGGCAGAATTTGCGTGCTTAATGTTAATAGAAATGGCCAAAAATACATTAATGAAATACTTGTGCCCAAAGTGAAGCCTTCCGCACGTGATCTTTTCCAAGATAATGAAGCATTTATACTTCAACAGGATTCAGCTCCATGTCATGTTACTGCTGTGTGCAAAAAGTGGTTTGAAGATAATCGTATTCCACTGCTGGAATGGCCTGGGAGTAGCCCAGACCTTAACCCCATCGAAAATCTATGGAGCCGACAAAAGAAACTTGTTAGTCAGAAGCAACCCAGAAATAAAACCTAATTAATAGGAGCAAGAATTCAATCTTGGTTTCACATTATCACAGCTGCAGAACTGAAAAACTTGGTTCACTCCATGGGAAGGCGTTGCAAGGCCGTAATTAACGCTAAAGATTACCCAACTAAGTATTAACTGAGATGGTGAGAATTTTTGTATATCTAAGTTTTGCTATGTGTTTCACTCTTCGTCTTTATAACTGCTGTTCTAATACAGAATCCTTCATAAAAGTTATTGCATTACATTCTTGGTGAAATTATCTTTCCATTGATATGTAATTTTATGGTATTACTAAAAAAAATGGTGTTATGATCCATCAAACCTTAAAAATACACTATTTCCAACAGGTTTCCACAATTTTGGCCACTACTGTACATACAATCACAATTTTGTTATTAACATATATAAAATTTTTAAATAGAGTACAACAATTTTCTAATGCTCTTATATCGCAAATGCAAATTCCAAGAAATCTCCACATGCAAGTGATTGAAAATATTATACCTTTGCTTTAATTCAGTAACGCACCACAGATGTCACCATGGGGTGGTGTAAAATATTCAGGATGCTGGTAAATTCTGAAGGCTGTGCTGGAGAAAATCCCACCAAGAGAGGAGCGGCAAAAATGTCCTCGCCTTATTACAAGAGTGTTTCTGATTATTAAGGAATCATTGCCGTGTTATCTGAAAACGTATGGTGTAAGTGATACCCCTGCCATTTGGTTTCAGCCCCATTTAGATTATTTAGATTAGCAAATAGTATAGTAAAACACTCAAAAACTAACTAATCGTTTGGATGCCAGTTTGGTTTACCTTGATTTTTTTGTCACAGAGTGTAAACTACCACCGCCAGAAAAAAGAAAAGCAATAACTTTATTATGGGAACAATTTCTAATAATTTGTATTGTTAAAAATTAGGTAGCAAATATTTTGTTGTATTGGAAGCACTAGCTACACTGATGCTTAACCGTATACATGGAAAGTCGGCATCCAGAAGACTGAAATTAAACCGAATGCCAGCTTCCAAAATATGACGATGTACTGCAGTGCAAACATCTCTACCCTGTGGAATTAGGTTTTTATTGCGGAAGTAGTCCTAGTTGTCAGTGCATGAAAAATTGCCCTTTCAGCGAGGACTGTTTAATGTTTTGCTGAAAGATGATAGAAATTTCAGATTGAATAAAGTCCATGTGGATGAGTTTTTTCTTATTATTGTAATATTTTCCCTCATTTTCTTAATTTTTTTATTATTTTTTCCAAATATTCAGCTATATGAACTAACACAATTAGACTAAATATAAGGAGATCGCCCCAAAACCTACAGGGTGGCCTTCAGGGATTTTCGGGGGAAGAAGGGGGAGGGGGTAAACACTGCCGAGAAGATGCCTGAATACATCACTGTACTCAATTATCCATTTTAATGTAGGACTTACGTTCACAGAGTAGGTTCAGACCCCATCTAACTACAGTTGTTACAGCCTTTTGGGCGCAGCTGCAGAAAATGAAGGAAGTGAGAGAAAGTCTAGAGTCTATGACAGAGTAGTTTGTGGGTCAGAATGACGACAGTAAATGGCGCCGTACAAGCCGATGGTGCACATAGAAGGGTGAGAGACTAATTGGGGGGAGGGGGCTCAGTTCAGTTCATATGTAGATGATTTTAGGTAGGGAGTGTCTGACCCCAGGTCTTAAACAACCCTTAGAAATAGGAAGCTAGGAGATTTGGGCTAGTGACACGGAAATAGGAAGCTAGGAGATTTGGGCTAGTGATAGGAAAGTGACACGGAAGCGAGGTAGAAAGGGGGAGGAAGACGCCCTTATTTATTACCGGGGGCCAGTACCCGGGGTCCGACGGCTTAACATGCCCATCCGACGCACGGCAGGTATTTAGTGGTTCGAGCGTTCGTGCCTGCCCAGGATCGAACCTGAGGTTATCTCCATGGCAGTCACGACCGCTGACCACTAGGCCACCCGCGGCCCGGGGAGGAGGGGGCTTAGGTACTGACACCTTTATATGTAACCGGAGGGTCAGTATGCGGGGGCCGTCAGCTTAACGTACTCGTCCGATGCTCGGCGGATATTCAGCGATTGTTAACAAATGTCACCACCAGGGCTCAAATCTGGGTCCCCACCATCAGCTGTCACATTCGTTAATCACTAAACCATCCGCGGCTCATGCCACACATACAGTATTTGTCATTTTCTTGTAGGACTTCCGTCTACAGTGAGTAGAGTTTTAGGTCCCAGCCACCTACAGCGAGATCGCCTTTTGGGCAGGACACAGAAACGAAGGAATGAGAGCAAGTCTAGCGACTTTGACAGAACAGTTTGTAGTGAGATTAGAGTACAGTAGATGGCGCCACCGTACAATAAGACGTTGCACACAGAGGGGTCAGAGAATTTCAGGGGGGGGGGGGGGCATAGGAAAGGATACCCATTTAACCAGTGGGTCCAGCCTGGGGACCGTCACTTAACATGCTCGTCCGATGCACGGCGGATATTCAGCGATTGTTAGTAAATCACACCATCTCTGAAAGATCAGCCCAGGCTCGAACCTGAGGACCTTGCAATGATAGTCCGACTCGCTAACCACTAAGCCATTCGCGGCTCATGCTTGTCTCTTCTTCGCATGTATACCACAATGACGAACGTCGGAGAAGACACTCAAATGAAGCACTAGTTTCTGATCATTCGTCTGAAAGTGGTCTGGGTTCGAATCTGGGTGAGGCATGGATGTTGTGTTTGTCTTATGGCACTGGCTCTCTCTCTTCCCTGGAACATGTGGCCCTAAATTAGGGACGGGCGACTGCTTATAGCCCACTGAGTTGCCCACAGTGGTCGTTAAACTCCCAATCAAAATAGAAGAAAAAGCACAAGTATGATGATTTTACATGCAGATTAGTATTCGAAACAATATTTTTAAACTGAACGCACTAGTAAGTATTATTCAATATTTAATTCGATTAGAACACATTACATTGTCACTTAAAATTTCGTTTCGTTTGCACGTGGCTTACTCGTCTAACACTAAAGATACCTAGCTGAACACATCTTACACATTTTTTATATTCCAGTGTACCTGACCTGACTGACCGGCAGCGAGGCCACATTGGACAAATACAATTGAAAGTTCCGCCGTGACGTTAAGCACGATTAGATTATAGCTCACTGCGATGCTCACGGGGTGGTCATTAACCCTCAAACCAAAGAAAAAAAGGTAGTTTACGTTACACCGTTTTCATAGGAGATGATTTTAGGTAAACTCATCTGAGTATTTCTACAGATATGAGGACCCATTTGATAACATTTCAAACAAAGCTCTTGTAGGAAACCATGAGAAACGAAAGATAAAAGTAATTTAATTTGAGGCTTTACAAGGCGAAAACGGGATTTGGCAGCTCATCTACATTTACTGTAGGACAATTTTGAAGTTCTGCAGGAAAGCTCAGCGATGTAATATGCAGAACCAGCATTCATGGTCATTCTTTCGAACAGCTTGTGACGTATATTCTAAATTAACTTTCCTTTTTAGTTTCTTTCCCTATGTAAATCTTAAGTTTGTTCTCAGTTATACTTCGCACTTAACGTGATATCTTCTCTCTCAAACGAATACTGTTGGCAACACAGGTAGAATGAACGACGTATGCCTGTTATGAGATAAGAACCAGAGATAAAAACTAGAATACAACAGTTGCTCGGGTGGAGTGTGGAGTGTTTAATGTGGGGTGTTGATTTGTGTGAGAGAAGTGGTATGTGATTTCTATACTATCCTGAAGTCCTATATCTGCGCTGGAGAAATAAAGCATCATTTACAGTAAGTTGACTTCTGATTAAATGTTTCGTCTGGCCGTTAAGGTTTAATTTAGGAACTATTTCATCGCATTGTGATGTTTTTAAAATAACGTAAGAAGAGCGACAAAGAAGAAGTACGAAAAGACATTACGTTATAAGCTGATAGAGAGAATTATTTCCGCTACTTGAGGAAAACAAATGAATGTCATTATAATGGAATTATTGCATAAAAGCTCAAAGGCCATTTTGGTACAAGTATTCCATGATCGGCCAGTTCATTTAAATTATCCAGCTGAATTTCCTTTCGTTCAAATTCCATTTGAAATGACGTCTGAAAAATAAAACTCAAAATGGGAGGTTTGTCATGGAAGTAACACACCTGTCCTCGAAAAAATCTCTCTGCAACGGAAAAACTTTGCCCAAGCAAGAATTTCAATGAAATAAAAAGAACAGCAGCAACAACAATAACAACAACAAATTTGAAAGATGTGAATCCGTTTATTGGTTTAAATATGACAGTCAGATAATATCCGAAAACTTGAAAATTTCATCGTCCTGGAGCCGGAATCGGACACGCGTCTCCCGGATAGAGTCCTAATAGGCTAATCACTACACCATACAGAAAGATCAAGTTTCAAGTTTCCGATTAATTTGATTATCACCCTCACACGATTCGCTAGTCGAAGCAACCGGGATTCATATATAGCGAATCGAATCTGGAAGTTTAGAATTCATTCCCGTGATTGCCCAGAGGCGCAAAATATCAATGAATGAATTACGAGATTACTTTAATCCTGTATTTCATTCATTAACAACTACAAAGCTGATATCATCAGGATGAAACTGTATCAACGTTATATTTCTTTTGAGAATCAGTTTGCAGAATGGCGATTTGCTGTTCCTGATCACTTTTGAAAGATGCCACGTTCCGATCATTCACACATGGAACATTTCGGTGAGTAAATGACAAGGAGTAAAACCTTTCAACATGGCCCTTCCCCCGAGAGAAAAAATAAAGACGAAGTTAAATTCCCTTAAAAATGTCTCAAATAATGAAGGAAAATTAACTCAAAACATTGTACACCAAGAAATCTTTCATTGAAAGAAAGTTAGCAGCTAATTATTTGAATTTCTCTTATTGCATGCAACTGAACTTTCGCTAAAAATAGGGATGACGAAATGAACTGCTAGTTTTAAAATAAAATGAATGATATTTACTTTAATGTACACTCACGGGCAATGAAATTTGCGCACCAAGAAAGAAGCATCGGATTAAACTGAAATTTTATGGACGTAATGAAACAGATGATTGATACGCGTGATGGCAAAAACAGAGCTGCAGGACAATTACAGAGGGATCTGTGGCACGCAGCCCGGTCATCTTCAATAGCGCGTCGCGCCGCCTCGTGCGGCGATACATGCTTCAATGCGGATAGGCGTGGAGACGAACAGGTGCTTGATGTTGTCCTGCGGCAGATTGGCCCACACGTGTTGGACGGTGTGCTCCAAATCCCGGATAGTGCTGCACGGCGGCAGCCGGCGTTTCGACTGGTCCCACACATGCTCGATAGGAGACACGTCTGGAGAGCAGGCACGCCATTGACGTGTTTGGACATGACGTAAGCAGTCCTGGTCAACCCGAGCCATGTGCGGGCGGGCATTATCTTGCTGGTATAGCGCACCTGGAATCCCGGCTAGGAATGGGAGCACATGGGGCCGTCTGATCTCATCCACATACCGCTGGCCCATCAATGATCAACGTACCACTACTAGAGCTCATCGGATATCGTAAGCAATGCCTTTCCAGACCATAATACCTGCAGTGGGGGACGTGTGGCGCTGGATAGCGAAGTTGGGATTGTGCCGTTGACCCGGGGACCTCCACATCCGGAAACGATGATCATCTGTCCCCAAAACGAAGTGGCACTCATCTCATTCGAAGTGGCACTCATCCGTCGATCCTCTCTACCTGGTGGTCCTCCTGGTCCGCCCGCTAAACACCACACACGCCGCTCTGGCCTGGCACCACTGCACACGGAGCCGACATTGTTCCGGTGTTAATGGCAGCACACGTAAGAGGCGATGGGATCGCAGATTCGCTCCCGCGAGGCGTCGGGAAATTCTCCATTGGCACACAGGAGCCGCTACATCTGCCTGTGTAGTGGACCGGGTTCCCGTGGGATCCGTTCGTGCCTGGCGCACGATCCGTCGATGCTCTCTACCGGTGGTCCTTCTGGTCCGTCCGGAGCCACTCCGCCGTGTGGCAGTCCCGTCACGTGTTCACTGCCCCCAACACAGTCGAACGGTATTTTCAGAACGATCCACGTGGCTGGTTATACGGCGCGGCGACCACCCTGAGGTTTTCTGCCCGACGACGAGGCCTCTCTCAAAGCCCGTAAGTTGCGTAAATTGACATCTCTTGCGTCTACCCTGCGTTCTTGTCACTATGTACTCTTGCTTGCGTCGTCCAGTGCTTTACGCTTTAATGGGGCAAAGACTACACGCCGGTTTATAAGGCTGCCTGTTCGTGCTTGCAGCTCCACCACAGAGTTGTGGTCACGCGCACTCGCGCGAAACGTGGATCATTTGCATACCAGCACGCATTCGAACTATTTGCATAGTTTCGCGGTTGTAGCATGTTTTCTTCTAGGTGCGCAAATTTCATTGTCTGTGAGTGTGTTATATAAAAAGGAAAAAAAAACTTAAGATATTGATATGTTTTTTTATTTGTATATATACTTCTATTTTTTCAGTGGACTACACAATTCCTCCAGGAGCGATGTGCTTCATTTTTCCATACATGCTTCATCGTGATCCAGAGACATTTCCTAATCCAGAGTATTTCGATCCAGATAGATTCTTGCCAGAGAACTCAGCTGGAAGGCATCCCTATGCATATGTGCCATTTTCTGCTGGACCAAGGAATTGCATTGGTAAGTTCGTTACATGGATTTGTAAAATTTACGTCACATGGGCATTCCGGTATAGCTTCCTTGCGCCATCTGTTGCTGTCTAATTGGAATTCATTTCGTGCTGATGTTCTAAATCTTTCAGGATATTTGCGGTACCAGTCATAAATACATACTGCATTCGAAGAAGTCAATTTACAGCACGATAAATTACAACGTGCTATGTTAGGATTTTCAGGCAGAAAAATTATACTGAACGACTGCTAATGCTGTTGTTAGTAGTGAGTAGACAGAGCAGCATTTTGGTTACTCATCCTTATTTTCTGGAGATAACTACACCGATGAGCTATTACATTATGACCACCCCCCCAGCCTAGAGAAATGAGCGCGTCTGGAGACCGAACGGTGGTGCAGGTGAAGTTCACAGAGCAATATACAACCCGAGTACCAGCTTTCTGTTAGTACAGTGTTCAGAGTCAGAATGGGAAAAACTGCCGATTTATCGGATTTTGGTAAAGGGCAAATAGTGATGGTAGGGAGCCTCGGAACTGACTCGGCTTGTGGGTTATTTACGTGCCGCTATAGTGAGTACGTATCGAAAGTAGTGCACAGGTGGCCAAATGACGAACCGTTGTCTAGCCATGTGTCTTACGCAGCTCATTGATGCCAGAGGGGAGTGGAGACTGTCGCGCATTGTTCACAGCGACCGCAGGGCCACAATGCGACCAATGACCTGCAACTACAACAGTGGTGATCAGGGCAATGTGTCACAGCACACAGTTCATCGCAGCCTTTTGCGCATGGGCATGCGTAGCCGAAGACACAGCCGAGTCCCCTTGCTCACTGCACGTCATCGCCATCGCTAACAACGCACTAAATGGGCCCAAGATAATCGAGATTGGACCATGGATGATTGGGAAAACGTGGCCCGGTCTGAAGAATCAAGATTCCTGGTGCATCACGTAGACGGCCGAACGCGGATATGCCGATTGCCAAAGGAGGTTATGGCACAAAACAAATAAAGAGATATACTAAGAGGAAGTATGTTGGTTTAAAGGTACAACATTTATTCATTTTTCGACATTGTTGCCTAAGGACTCTAAACATTTATCGGGATGTATGATTAACTTTTCCACACCTGTACAGAAAAAGTCTCCTCCAGTTCGGTGCAACCAGTTAAGGATATCGCACACAATTTCCAAAATTCCAGCTGCTCGTGAATGATGGAATGTCTTAACTTACTGGCAATTTCCTTGATTTTGACTCGCCTATTATCTCCTATCATGTCGTTAACGGCAGCAACATGCTCCGGAGCGCTGGATATTCGTAGTCTGCCTTCGCGGTATTCGTCCGTCAAATTTGTGCGACCCTTTCCGAATTGTTGGCACCACTTTAAAATGGCCTAGCAAGACATGGCCTTTCTCCCGAATACAGCACAGATTTCACGATGGATGTCAATGGAATTTTGGGCGCTTAGCCCACAAAAATGGAATGATTCCTCGCACTTCCAATTTGGAGTAAGAATCCAGTTGACGCGCTATTACGAACTGCCGCCTGCACACGCCTTAATGCAGTTGCTGAACTAAATCACCTCCCGTATCCAGCTTTGGCATACTGTCTACTTCAATCCCAAGCACACAAGGTCTGACTGTAATCCCTCTCCAGATGACATTAAGTGTAACTTAACTTTTTGATTCACCTACGTACATACGTACTTCGTCACAACTCATCCACCTGCCTATTTGCATGCACTTCCAGTCACGTTTTCTGGGTGCTACAATTTTAATGTCTTAGATTATGTTTGTAAAAGAGACATTTTAAAGCAAATGTTCACGCGCCTGAAAGTCAATCAAAATGTGCACCATATGAACAAAAGCATCCAAACACTCCTTTTAAGTAGTGGATTTGCCCATATACGTCGCAGCCATATCCCGTACAGGTATAAAAAGACGCGCGTGGCCTGCCAAACATCATGGATAAACATGAACAGTAAAATAGGCCATACGGAAGTGCTCAGTGGCTTTCAACGTGGCATGGTCATAGGATGCCATCTTAGTAAGAGGCTAATTCGATCAACTGTAGGTGATGTTTTTGCAATGGAAACACATAGGAGCAACAACAACGCGATTGTGACCTGATTGGCCAATTAATTTTTTTTATTGCCAATTTAACGATCACGTGAGCAACTCAATGGGCTATGAGCAGTCGCTCGTCCCTAATTTAGCGCCACTGACTCCAGGAAAGGGAGAGGGCCAGTTCCATAAGACAAACACAACATCCATATCTCACCGGGATTCGAACCCATAGCCATCGCGTAGACCACTGCGCCACCGGGGCGGCCCAATTAAAATTACAGAGCGGGGCCGTCGATTGCTGAAGCAGGTGGTACGACAAAATCCCCTGCCCTTGCTTCAAACAGACGCCACCGAGTTCTTTTTTTTTCTTTTGGATTGGAGGTTTAACGACCACCGTGAGCAACTCAATGGACTATAAGCAGTCTCCCGTCCCTAATTTAGGGTCACTGGTTCCAGGGAAGGGAAAGAGCCAGTGCCGTAAGACAAACACAACATCCATGCCTCGCCGGGATTCGAACCCGGACCCCTTCCGGACGAACGATCAGAGGCCATCGCTTAGACCACTGCGCCACCAGGGCGGCCGCCACCGAGTTCCAAATGCATCTGCAAGCAACGTTAGAACTATTATGGTTCGTCGAGAGCTGAAGGGAATGGATTTCCATGGCCGCACACAAGCCTAACATTAGCAGGGTCACCACCAATCATATGTTGGAGTGATGCAATACTCGGAACCAGTGGAATCAGGAGCTGGGGAAACGCATCCTTCGGAGGGATAAATCATGCTTCACCAGCTGAAAGTCCGTTGGACTCGTTTGGCTGTGGAGAATGTTAGGTAAACGCTACCTTCACGACTGTGTTGTGCCAACTATGAAGTTTGGTAGAGGAAACATCATGCTCTTGAGTTATTTTTCATGCTTCAGGCTTGGTCCTCTGACTTGAATACTCGGGAATCTTAAGAAGGTGTCCTGTAATGACATTCTCGACAAACCTGTCCTCCCAATATTCTGTCGATAGTTCGATGAAGACCCTTTCCTTTAACAACAGGACACTGTTAATGATCCATAAAGTAAAATCTATGAGGGAATGGTATGGTGAGATGAGTGAAGGATAACTTGACTGACCTGCACAGAAACCCGATCTCAACCCCATGGAACACCTTTGTGATGAATTGGAGCACCGACTGCAAGCCAGGCTGAACCGCCCTCATTGGCGACCGATTTCACTAATGTCTTTGTAGAAGAATGGAAGGCAATTCCCGCAGCAAAGTACCAAAATCTAATGGAAAGCCTTATCAGTAGAATGGAGGCTAATATAGTAGCATTCAAGACAGTGGTTTAAGCACTGGCTTCTGACCAATTTTTCCAAGATGGGTACAGGTTCGAATCACGGTGAGGCGTAGATGTTGTGTTTGTCTTATGGCACTGGTTCTCTCCCTGTTGTACCTAATTAGTTTCTCGTCCCTAATTTAAGGACGGAAAACTAATTAGGGACAGCAGTATTTAGGGATAAGAGACTGCTCATAGGCTATCGAGTTGCTCACAGTGGTCGTTAAATTCCCAAACAGAAAAAAGTACCAAGGCAAGTGTCCAAATACTTTTGATCAGATAATGTATTTTTTGCATATTATATTAAAAAAAAAGGTTCTTTGAAAGATCCTTTTTTTGCACTTCGGATGTAGTCCGAAACGTAATGTGTAGTTTACATTGAAAAATTATCTGTTCTCACTTTTCAACTGTATTTTTGATTCTGAGAAGTACTGATTAAAAAATTAACTCATATGTAAGAAGTTGTGAATGCCGCCCCGGTGGCGCAGTGGTCTAAGCGATGGCCTCTGATCATTCGTCCGAAAGGGGTACGGGTTCGAATCCCGGTCAGGCATGGATGTTGTGTTTGTCTTACGGCACTGGCTCTCTCCCTTTCCTGGAACCAGTGACCCTAAATTAGGGACGGGCGACTGCTTATAGCCTATTGAGTTGCTCACGGTGGTCGTTAAACCTCCAATCAAAAAAAAAAAAAAAAGAAATTGTGAATCCGTTTATTGGTGTAAATATGACATGAATGGTAAGCCAGATGATATCCGAAAATTTCAAAACTGAATATTTTTGAAAATTTCGTCGTCTTGGAGCGGAAATCGAACTCTCGTCTCCCGGTTTGCGCCCGAGTATGCTAACCACTACACCACCCAGAACGACTGAGCCTCAAGTTTCCGATTAATTTGAATAATACCAAAACAGGATTTGCTAGTCGAAGCAACCGGCATTCATATATAGCGAATCGGGAGAATTCGAATTCATTCCTGTGATAGCCCGAAGGAGCAGAATATCATTGAATGAAATACGGGATTACACCACGTTTTCAAGTTTTCAGATATTATCTTACTTACCCTTGATGTCATGTTTACATCAATAAACGGATTCACAACTTCAAATTAATTTGTTTTGTACAATGGTGTGATCCCGTATTTCATTCATTAATGTGTAAGAAATTTACTGAACCTTTTTTAAGTGAAATCATATTTAAAATGAAATTCATCAAAGATTAGATTTTTACAAACATTATTTCTAAAACACAATTTGTTGCATAGAGACTTTGACCTAACCTTTACAACGCGTTTCCTTTTTCTACTTTCAGGTCAGAAATTTGCCATCATGGAGGAAAAAACAATCTTAGCTCATGTTTTGCGAAATTTCAGGGTGAAGTCATTAGATCATAGAGATCGTGTTCACGTGATTCCAGACCTCATTCTTCGGAATTCTGACCCAGTTCGTATGCAGCTGATACCAAGATATCAGTAGATGCTTACTACCAGTGAGACGACAATAATTATTACTGTGTTACTATCGGCAAATTTTTTATCATTTTCATAGAAGGCAAATTATTCAAAATTTTGGAAGCAAAACCTGGTCCATTTTTAAGGCTACATACTTACACGTATCTATGCGTATTATTTTATAACATTGTCGAACAAGTAATTTTTGCGTTCATGACAACGACTGTAAGCCAAATATCTGGAATGATTATCTACACAAGTCACAGTCAGTACATAAATAACTTACGCGAATTACTGGAGATTTCCATATATTTTCCTTTGAGCAAAGGAACACGTATGGTATCTATTTCCATAAATTATCACGCGGTGTTGTTCTAAATAATACAGCAAAGCAACAAGAGCGCCTCAAGTCGCTAGCAGTTTAACATTGTTTTGAAGAACTGTGCTACCTAATAGTCACTGGATGGTTTAACATGATCTGTGATAAATAGACTTATGTAAGTGTATATATATTATTGTGCTTAATTCTTTAATATAATTTTGTGTGTATGTTGTTGAATGGCTTGCGCACTTTGTGTGTTAGTATTATTTCTTCATTTTGTGAAAAATGTGGAAGTATTTTATTGATGGTATTCTAGACAGTATTTTAAGTCGTTGTGTGTAAAATGTTCAAGTGAATTTTTGAAAAGCACAAAAACTGTTTATATGTCTTTTTAAACATAGGTAATAAAATCTTTGTATTTAAACAATGTGCCTGTTTGTTGAATCATCTTACAAAGCAGATGAACTTCTTTTTTATTTAGTGCAATACAATTTGGTGGCGCAGTGGTCTAAACGCTGGTTTTTTTTTTTTTTTTTTTTTTTTTTTTTTTTTTTAGGTTTAACGACCACCGTGAGCAACTTAATGGGCTATAAGCAGTCGCCCGTCCTTAATTTAGAGTCACTGGTTCCAGGGAAGGGAGAAAAACGCTGGTTTATGACTATTCGTCCGAGATGTATCTGGGTTCGAATCCCGTTGAAGCACGGATGTTGTGTTTGACTTAAGGCACTGGCTCTTTCCTTTCCCTGGAACTAGTGATCTTAAATTAGGGAGGGGCGACTAATTATATCCCGTTCAGTTCCTCAAGATGGTCGATAAACCTCTAATAATAAAAAAAATGCAACTCACTTTTTAAACAAATGGCTTCTCAATCATTACTTTCTCGCATGTCGTTTGCAGCAAAATACTTTCAAAATTTTAAAGATTGTTAAGTCATAACGCAAGGAACTGTACACCAACTATATATAAGATAGTACAACTATACTAGTTATCCGAATTTATGGCGCATATAAAATCAAGATTTGCAAGCTTTCGCACATCAACCAGATGGCTTTCTCAAGGAAGGTAGACAGCAAACTTCAAACTGGATAATAGAACGTTTCAACAATTTGAACGCGGTGAGCTGACTTGACAATAAACGAAAAGATGCGAACGTAATTATTCAATAAAAACACGAGGCATCATGTTCGTATTGCATGCGGAATCCTTGGAGGAAAACAAAAGGCATTCATTATTTGAAGAATTGGTTCCAAATTTGTGGTAATTCTAGCGAGACGCTATCATTGCAGGCCTCATCGTTGGTAATGATACTACATTGGGATGACTAAACGTTCATTTAGAATTAGAGTCAACGAGCATAAGAGGGACATAAAGAACGGCAAATTAACCACGGCCCTATCCAGAGAAGTCCAGTTCAAGTCCGCCGATCCTATGTGGGATGACATAAAGGAATTAGCTGCCTACTCTACTCCTAAATCCACTGCCATTCGGGAAATATTGGAGATCATTACTAACGATGAGGCCTGCAATGATAGCGTCTCGCTAGAATTACCACGAATTTGGAGCCAATTCTTCAAATAATGAATGCCTTTAGTTTTCCTCCAAGGTTCCGCGTGCAATACGAACATGATGTCTCGTGTTTTTATTGAATAATTAAGTTCGCATCTCTTCGTCTATTGTCAAGTCAACTCACCGCGTTCAAATTGAAATAAATGGAATTCCTCTTCATGTTCTTGGAACCCTTCCTGAACCTCCTTCGCTGTGTGGCATAGAACATTGTATTGTTGGAAGACGCAATCTTCTCCAGGGTATACACTCGCCATAAAGAGATGTATTTGGTCAGCTACGATGTTCAGGTGCGTTACATCTGCCAGCGTTCGCTTTACAGGGATAATGGGTCCAAGTGTTCTCCGAGAAAATATGACCATCACACTCCCTCCAGCCGCCTGGATCTGTCCCACAGTGCATCCAGATGAGAAGGCTACCTTGGGTAAACGTCGCACACGAGCTCGTCCGCCGACATGGTTAAACAGAAAACGGGATTCGTTTGACCTTGAGACCCTTTTCCAGTCTTCTGTAGTCCAATGCCTTTGATTATGTGCCCACTTCAAGCGCTGAAGACGGTGAACGGCTGTGAGCATAGGCCATGGAGGTAAGAATAAGGGAGAAAGTATGACGTCACAAACTTGAAGCTTTCTTAGCAGACGACGCTGACGGTGTGACGGCCATCTTAAGCCTCTGATGGTGATTTTGAACCATTGGGTTACGTACGTGAGAAGTTTTATTTTCGAAATTTGAAGTTATTTTTTAGAAATGGTGTGTTGTTGCGCTTACGGATGTCACAACAATTCCGGGCGAACACCTCCTGGAGTTACTTTTCACAGGTAAGTAACAGAGAAACGTTTAATATGAAACCTTCCAATTTCCGAAGAGCAGTTAGTAGTAAAGCGCGTATATGAAGTCAATTTAGATATGACCAGCTTAACTTCCTATTTTGCTTGACAGAATGGCACTGAACAGTATGACATTTTGTTGTGCTAGTAGAGGGGAAAATTCTAATAGAAACTCGGAAAAGTTATCTTTCGGAGCATATGCTTATGCACACAGGTGAAAAGCCTTACCAATGTGATGTATGTTCCTAACAATTTACTCGAAAAAGTGATCTTTCGAAGCATTTACTCATTCGCACGGGGGAAAAGTCTCATCAATGTGATTTATGCTCCAACCGATTTGCTCGAAAAAGTGACCTTTCGAAGAATTAACTCATTTAGACGGGGGAAAACCTCACCAATGCGATGTATGCTCTAAACGATTTATTCGAAAAATCTTTAGAAGCATTTACTCAATCAGACGGGGGTAAACCTCACCAAAGTGTTGTATGCTCCAAACGATTTGCTCGAAAAAGTGATCTTTTGAGGAATTAACTCATTTAGACGGGGGAAAACCTCACCAATGCGATGTATGCTCTAAACGATTTATTCGAAAAATCTTTAGAAGCATTTACTCAATCAGACGGGGGTAAACCTCACCAAAGTGTTGTATGCTCCAAACGATTTGCTCGAAAAAGTGATCTTTTGAGGAATTAACTCATTTAGACGGGGGAAAAGCCTCACTAATGCGATGTATGCTCTAAATAATTTATTCGAAAAAGTGAACATTCGAAGCATTTACTCATTAACACGGGGGGAGGGGACTTCACCAATGTGATGTATGCTCCAAATAATTTGCTCGAAAAAGTGATCTTTAGAAGCATTTACTCATTCAGACGGGGGAAAAACCTCACGAATGTGATGTATGCTCCAAACAGTTTTCTTGGAAAAGTCTTCTTTCACCGCCCATCCTCCTTCACACAAGGTGAAAATTCTCCAAATACGTGGCGTCAGTAAATAAATAAATGCATCGCTCTTTCCACGTTCCAGAAACACATAGCAACCGAAAAATTGTTTTCAGCCGCCGCCGTGGAATTTAATCACGGAACTCTCGATAACTAGCCGAGCGCGTTAACTTTACACGGAGGCGAATTTTTTTATTGCTATGTGTTTCTGGAACGTGGAAAAATCGATGTGTTTATTTATCTCCTTCACACAGGTGAAAAGCCTCATCAATGAGATGTGTGCTCTAAGCAATTTCCTCGGAAAAGTAATCTTTCAAGGCATGTGCTTGTTTACAGCTGAAATGGCAAAATCATAATACAGTATATCTAATATAAAGTAATATTGGGGTATTACAGCTTAACATTAAGTTGCGTACACTATCATATTCTCTTCATTTTAACAGAGCAGATCTCTGTAAAACATCACTAAACTTAGGTTATCATACACACAACTTTAAAAACTATGAAATTACACGGCGGTTTTACCTATAGAATGAGAAAAACACTTGTACTTACGCTGATGGCCCAGAAACCAGCCGAAATGTTTCCTAAATTATAAATACCTGGAAGTAGCCGTAACGTCCTAAACATTGATAAATCAACTAATAATATCCTTAAGAACAGTATATCAACGATTAATATAATAAAGGGATAATTTATTAATGTTAAAAGCAAATTGCCAGCTTCATGCCTCGCACAGCACTAACAGCTATTGCATAGTCTGCTCATCGCAGGCTTAAGATGACTGCCGTGTGACGTACCTGACAAACTCGGGGGCCCTCGCAAAAATATCTTCGATGCCCTTTTGCGAAATCCTATTTGCACTCAAAGAAAATTTTAACTTCCATATTATTAACTAGGTTTTATGGGCGTTTCAATAATTCAAATTCTTTGGAACCTATAGGTATTTTCCGTAAAACCAAAATTGTTATACTTTTTCACATTCCTCGTCAGTTAGGCTTCGACGAACCGAACTCTCGAATGTTTTGCAGATTGCATTTACCTTTGGTTGTTCTTCGAATACCTTTTTTGAGCTGTTGCACAGCGTTCAGCGATTCAAGTTTACTACATTTCGCCCTGAGGCGTCCAAGCCCCAGTTTGTTGGTTCCATTGCGTTTTTTCCACCCATAATATCCATTCTAAAGAAATTTAGTAAAAAACATAACTTTAATTTTGGGATTCGCACCCTGAATGTTTTTCCAGTTGTTAGAAAGGATTGTGATTTAGTCCGAACACCCAATAAATCTGGAGTATACTGTATCCCTTTGGTTTCCCATAATCCTGTATTGGCCGTGAAATATTATATCGGTTCTACATTTCGGACTTTAAATGTTCGTGAGTCTGAACACAAATATGCACTTAGGACTAGCTCCACGTCCACTGCCCTAACCATGACTGTGAACCAAAGTGAATGCTTACCTGACTAGGACAACTCAAGGTATCTGGCGTCAGCAAGTAACAGGCGTTCATTACTTTTAACTGAAAGCTTACATATAATTAAATTTGGTAATTCGAACTGCAATACAGATCTTCCTAGTTTTGTTACACGCCCCTGGGAGCTGTTCATTGAATCCGTGTTTCATACAGCGGAAGTACAACATCTGTCATTATTTTTCATGTATTAGGTGTGCTACTTAATTTTCGGCCACAGGCAGGACACGTTGACGGCAAATTATAGCAAATCGAATACGTACCTAATCAGAGAAATAATCCTCGTCGTGTTGGATACATTTGAGCCATCGGTCAGGGAGCTGCCGAATGCCACTGCGGAAAAAAGAGGGCTGTTTCGAGTTGATAAAGTCATCAATACTTGTGCGGACCTCCTCGACAGAAGTGAAGTACGTATAACTCAGGTGATGTTGCAGGGAGCGAAAGAGGTGTTAATCCGACGGGGCTACGTCTGGAGAATACGCCGGGTGGGACAAAATCTCCCATCCCAGGTCAGTGATCGTGTTTAAAGTCGTTTTCGCCGCGTGAGGACGCTCGTTATCCTGAAGCAACAGGACCGACCTTCTGCCCTTGCCGGTGTATGGCCTTTTCGCCTCCATTGCGTCACTCACACGAATGAGTTGCTGACAACAAGGATCAGAACTGACCGTTTCACCAGGTTTGAGCAACTCATAGTGTACGACACCGCGCTGATCCCGCCATACGCATAGCAACAACTTCCTGGCTTGGATATTCGGTTTGGCGGTACTGGTGGTAGGCTGACCCGGATAAACCCACGATTTGCGCCGCTTAGGATTATCGTAGAGGATCCAGTTCTCATCACAGGTCAAAATCTAGTGGAGGAAATCCTTCTTCTTAAATCTGGAGAGCAAGTACACAGCAACATCGTAGCACCTAGACTTGTTCGCAGCTGTGGGTTGGTGGGGCACCGAACGGTCCTCCTTGTGAATCCGTCCAAGCTTCTGCAGGTGCTTTACAATGGCTTGCCGTGTTACTCCGAGTTCCTGGGCAAGCTCTGACTGTGTGCGACAAGGATCAGCGTCTAACAGATGTTCCAGTTCCTCCTCAATAGCTTTCTGTGGCTGTCCTTGACGTTCTGCATCACGGAGATCGAAATTTCCCTGCTTAAACCGCTGGAACCACTTTTTACACGTACTGTAGGATACAGCAGCCTAACCAAAAGCAGCACAGATCATTTGCTAGGCTTCCGCGGCACCTTTGTTTTAGCTGAAACTCGTACAGGAGGCAGTGCCTCAAATGTTGCTTCTCGAACGACACTGTGTTCACCGTCAACTTTCGTCTCTTCTGTCACTACAGCTGTGAGCGGTTACGGTTACCTGGAAAGCTGTTGGATGGCGCTGCAATCAACCATTATCGCACACAGCTATTTGCATTTGCCGACGTTCTATGATCGCTTGCGGTTAGGGGCCGAGAATTAAGTTGTCCACCTAATACTTGGGAATTCCCACTGCTCAGGTTTGGCAACGAATACTTATGTGACTATTGCATCATGGTATTGTTTCTTAGTGTATTTATTGTTTGCTTACGCTTACTGTGGCATTAAGCTTGATGATGAGACCGTTATGTTCGAAGTTATGTTTTTTTACTAAATTTCTTCTGAATAGAGGCCTTGAAAGATCTTGCTTTTAAGTATTTTAACTTACCTTCGTTTTAATTGTAAAGAAAGTAGTTTTAACTTTGCAGTTTCAACTTGGTGAGTTTGACATGTCGTACTTAGACAGCTTAATTATACTTCCTCATACTTGTATTACAAAATACGTTTACCCTTCACCTTGTTACACTTTATTGCGTACAACAAAAATGTACACGTTGTAATTAAAATGACTGTTCTATTTTTATACCAACAAAAAGTATTACAAAACACCAACGCCAAAGTTAATCATATCATGTAAATTTTATTCTTTTAGAGAACTAAGGCCAGCCTCTTTGAAATTCCACACGATCACACACACAAAACACGTAACGGTTATGTGACAGTGTCCAAATGACCTTCCGATTTTTACGAACATACAGAACATAGGCAAGCAAATTAAAAAGGTGATGATTCAGAATTTTGGCACAAAAAGAGTAAAATTATTTAAATGATTTTCTCTTGAATATAAAAAAGCACACACTTAACATAGTGTCATAATGTTTTCCACACGGTAAAAGTATTTTCTTTTGACATTGTTATATACAGTATATATAAAATGACACATGTCTCTGTTATTTCGTTCTCGCGAAGAACAGAAGGATGCGTAGTTATGTGCAGAGGAGTGTAAGATATAACGCCTTATCCTCACTGATATAAAAATTTCATTTATTCAACTGATATTTCATTCATATTCTCTTGTTATTATACATACATAGGAACTATTGCTGTGGCTGTGAAAAGTGGCCTTAGGTCCTCTGCAATAGCTTCTGTCCCGTCATCCAGTTTTTATAAACTGAAGCAAAAATAATTTCTTGAAGATTCTACTCATTTACTGAAAAAATATTTGCTTTTCTTTTTAATACTTCATTCAAATATGCTCTTAAAAACTCCTGGCTATTTCTTTAACCAGTTTTATATGAAGTTTCAGCAAAAATGTTGAAAAATCCTTCTACTGAAACTAGAGGCCCTCTTAGCCGTGAGACCCCCCACACTGCGGGGGTTACAGAGGCTATAAGTGCGCCCATGCGCACGATGGATATATTGGGCCCTTCATCACAACTGAAACTATGAGTAATATATATTATGTGCATCCTGAAGTAAGGAACACTACAGCTACGTGGTTAAATGAATACTCTTAATGACGTGTATCATCTTTCTATATTCTGTTGCTCACGTTTAAGTTAATCAGATTAGCAGCTCGTGGAAGATGTATATAGTGTACATAGAGACTTTATTTTAACCTTGAACTATGTGTTCTTGTTCAGTTGGTAATTCGCATCAAGGATACTTATGTTTTGTCATTTGACGACTTCAACCCCTTCCCCCGGGCCCTCTGGAACTGAGTTTGTAAACTAGGGCTGCTGCTGATTTAATGATACAAGTTCTGGCCCTCAAGAATATTTGTTACAATAGAAGGACATAGCAACTCATAGCAAGGAGCTTCACTTCACATTGCCCTACAGGTTACAGTTGGCTTCGACACAAGACTGGAAGTGATAGGCCTATAAACTAACTTACACTGGATTTACTGCTAGACCACATACACCACGAGATATGGGTATATCATGGATAGCAGCGCGTGGTGAATGTGTATATGGTTTACATAGAGACTTTATAGTCAACTAGTGTATTATACTTTCTCGTTCAGTCTATATTTCGCTCCAAGGATACTTATGTTAGGTTTGTTGACAACTTTAACCCCACGTCCCCACTGAACTGAAACTATAAAATTGGTACCGATGCTGACTTGATGTACAGGTCCTAATCCTCAAGAATTAAATTTGTTACAACAAAAGGAAACAACAATTCATAGTAAGAAACTTTGCTTCACAGTGCTTACAAGTTACAACTGGCCTCGACACAAGACTGGAAGGCCGTCCCGGTGGCGCAGTGGTCCTCTGATCATTCGTCCGAAAGGGGTTCGAATCCCGTGAGGCATGGAGGGTTTTATTGTCTTACGGCACTGGCGTTCTCCCTTCCCTGGAACCAGTGACCCTAAATTAGGGACGGGAGACTGCTTATAGCCCATTGAGTTGCTCACGGTGGTCGTTAAACCTCCAAACAAACAAAAAACTGAAAGTGATAGGCCTAAAAAAATACTTTCGTTGGATTACTACTAGGCGCATGCAATTTTTACAACGGAACTCGGGGTGTTTGGTGTATGGCAGTGAAGAAGCATTGTATGTAAGTAGCATATTTGTTGAATATTAAAATTGAATTGCACGAGTATATAGTAGTTCCCGCATTTTATGCACCACCATGGGCTGTAATTAATTTAAACGTGAGCAACAGAAAATAGAAAGATGATGCACGCCATTAAGAGAGTACTATGAATAATGTCAGCCACACATAGGTAGCCCTCCTGTTGCTGCGGACAAGAGGAAGTAGCCTGCGCTGACCTCTGGCATCAGTGAAGTGTGGCCTGTCCACGCCTTGTCGACGGCAAGACGTGTCTCCTGCTTCGGACAATCTTTGATAGGTTATGACATACAATTTAAATTAATTTCCATTTTTATAGTTACTGTCAAATTTGAGTTCATTCTCTTTTATCGTTTTAAACTTCAACGTTACATCTTTTCTCTCGTGGAATGAGGTTGGCAACACTTCTGAAGTCAGAGAGCATGACGTATGCATGTGAAAGATAAGAACTACACTGCTGGCCACCCAAAATGCAACACCAAGAAGGAAGCATCCGATTGGCCTGAAATTCGAAGCATGCGTTGCCCGCGAGAGGACATGCAAACGATTAGCATTACAGGGCATATGCAAATCATGTGCGCCTGGCAGGCTACCAAGAAGCACTATAAGAAGGGTGCACAGAAGGCGGGGTGTAAGTAGTGGAAGTGTGTTGTGCTGCCGGACCTGAGCGTGGGAAGCTTCCTGATGCCTCGTCACAGAATACGGCAGTCATTCCAACACGTTTTGGAGTTCGACAGAGGACGAATAGTGGCTTGTCGCGACAGCGGTTTATCGTACCGAGGCATCGGCACCCGTGTGGGACGACATCCAGCCACAGTAAGGCGAGTACGGATTCGGTGTGGGCAGGAGGGACGGACGGACCGACGTGAGCGATTGCCGTAGCCGCGGCACACCTCCAAACGAGAGGACCGGCATGTTGTGCGGCGGGCATTGACGGCTCGCACCGCCGCATCACGAACGTTAGCGCAGGAATCAGGGTGTGTTGCGCAACAACCTGTGTCAGCACGTACCGTTCGACGTCGTTTGCAGGAGCGGGGACTTGTCGCACGGCGGCCATTGCTCCGATTAAAATTGACGTTACACCACCGGCGAGTGCGGCGGCAGTGGGCCGTTGAATGCCGCACCTGGACTACGGAATGGCACGACATTGTCTTCTCCGACGAATCCCGCTTCTGCCTGCAACACCACGATAGTCGGATCTACGTGTGGCGGCAACGCTGCGAGAGACTTTATGACACCTGCATTATGCATCGCCATACCGGTCCGTCGCCTGGCGTTATAGTTTGGAGCGCAATTGGATATGACACCCGCACCCCTCTGGTACGCATCGCCAGTACACTCAACAGCCACCGCACCATCTCCGACGTTTTGGAGCCTGTAGTCCTCCCTTACCTGCAGGACCTGCCAGTGGCCACGTTTCAACAGGGCAATGCGCGCCCGCTCGTGGCACGCATCGTGCAACATTTCTTCACGGCCCACCAGGTGTCACTGCTGCCGTGGCCAGCCTGTTATCCCGATATGTCGCCCATCGAGCACGTCTGGTCGCTGATCGGAAACCGAGTGGCCCGGCAAGCACCACCCGCGGCTACGCCTGATGAACTGTGGGCAACGTGTGGAAGCAGCCTGGACCGACATACCCCAAGCCCACATCCAAAGACTCTCGTTCTTCGATGCCGCGGCGTGTAGTAGCCGTTACTGCCAGCCATGGAGGCCACACGAACTATTGATGTCTGCGTGTTCCCCAAGTCGCACGGGCCTGTAAGATCAATCGTTTCATCTTTGTATCTGTTGTTATGTGTCTAGTAAATCTGGCTTTGCTATCTCGTGTCCTTCTTGGTGTTGCATTTTGGGTGGCCAGCAGTGTAGATATAAAGTGTTGAAGCAGCAGCCAAAACGTCTGGTGTGATGGTGGAAGCTGTACGATGCTGAAACTGTGTTTACTTGAAGTTTACATATTCGAGTTGTGTTGGCTTTTGTATATTTAGCGTTTGGAGTCATCAAGTTTTCTGCTTGCTAAAGTACGTTAATCAGTGTTGAAAGATTAGTATCACGTATTTTGAATTTTTCGAGTAACGTACTCGCACGATGTTGATGGAATAAAAAAGGTGAACAGTAAGTATCTTTCTGAAACTTTATTTGAGTGACTTTGTTTCACTACGAGCGAGAGAGAAAAAGAGAGAGAGAGTGTGTAAATAAGAGGTAGTATTCTCAAAATCTTAAGTAGTACAATACAGCTTTGGAAGACGTGAAACCGTTTATTGGTGTGAATATGACATGAATGTTAAGTCAGATAATATCCGAAAACTTGAAAATTTCGTCGTCCTGGAGCGGGAATCGAGTCAGCGTCTCCCGGATAGCGCCCGAGTATGCTAACCACTACACCACCAAATATTCCAAAATTCTATTGTACAATGGTGTAATCCCGTATTTCATTCTTTGATATTCTGAGCCTCCAGGCAATCAGGGAAATGAATTCTAAACCTCCAGATTCGCAACACACCGACGAGCCATTACATTATAACCACCCCAGCCTAGAGAAATGAGCGACCCTGGAGACCGAACGGTGGCGCATGTGAAGTTCACAGAGCAGTATATACACAACCCGAGGACCGGCTTTCTGTTAGTACAGTGTTCGGAGTCAGAATGGGAAAAACTGTCGATTTATCGGATTTTGACAAAGGGAAAATAGTGATGGCGCGGCGACTCGGAACTATGACTTTGGCGCGGCTTGTGGGTTGTTCACGTGCCGCTGTAGTGAGTACGTATCAAAAGTAGTGCACAGATGGCAAAATGACGAACCGTCGTCTAGCCATGAGTCGTCCGCAGCTCATTGATGACAGATGAGAGCGGAGACTGTCGCGCATTGTTCACAGCGACTACAGAGCCACAGTGAGACAAATCACCTGCAGCTACAACAGTGGTGATCGGAGCAATGTGTCACAACACACAGTTCATCGTGGCCTTCTGTGCACGGGCCTGCATAGCCGAAGACCCAGCCGGATTCCATGCTCACTGCACGTCATCGCCAACAACGCATGAAATGGGCCCAAGATCATCTAGATTGGACTGTGGATGATTGGAATAAAGTGGCCTTGTCTGAGGAATCAAGATTCCTGGTGTATCACGTAGACGGCCGAGAGCGGATACGCCGATTACCAACGGAGGCTATGGCACCTGGATGCACTGTTGGGCTGAAACAGGCCGGCAGCGGCGGTGTTATGCTGTAGGAGATGCTTTCTTGGGACACGATAGGGCCCATTATCCCAACAACACAATCCGTGACAGCTGTCAGGTATGTGAACATCGTTGCAGACCGAGTTCACCCATTCATGGCATCCGTGTTCCTTGCTGGTGATGGCCATTACCAACAGGATAATGCGTCATGCCACACTGCCGGAATCGTCCAGCAGAGTCGAGAAGCATGCTGGTGAGTTTCTGTTAATGCCCCGGCCTCCAAATTCAACTGATCTGAACCCAATCGAATATTTGTGGTTCGACTTGGAAAAAGGGGTTCGCGCTAAATCACCACCACTTCGAAATACCCGGTAACTGGACGACCTGGTGTTGACATTATGGTACAAGATACCCCAGGATAGCTATAGCCACCTCATTTAATCGGTGCCTCGCCGAGTGGGTGCTGTTTTGCGAGCTAAAGGAGGTCCTACAGCTTATTAGGTAGGTGGTCATAATGTAATAGCTCATCAGTGTATATGAATGCCGGTTGCTTCGACTAGCGAATCCTGTGATGGTTATATTTAAATTAATCGGAAACTTGAAGCTTGGTCGTTCTGGGTGGTGTAGGGGTTAGCATACTCGGACGCTATCCGGGAGATGTGGGTTCGATTCCCGCTCCAGGACGACGAAATTTTAAAATTTTCTGATATTATCTGACTTAAAATCCATGTTATATTTACACCAATAAATGGATGCACATCTTCCAAATTTGTATTGTAATAGATTGATTTGGAAATTTATGGGACTTTGAAAAGGAATGACGAGGATATGTCGTCAGAGATCTTTTTTTTTTTTTTAGGTTTAACGACCACCGTGAGCAACTCAATGGGCTATAAGCAGTCGCCCGTCCCTAATTTAGGGTCACTGGTTCCAGGGAAGGGAGAGAGCCAGTGCCGTAAGATAAACACAACATCTATGCCTGACCGGGATTCGAACCCGGACCCCTTTCGGACGAATGATTAGAGGCCATCGCTTAGACCACTGCGCCACCGGGGCGGCTCAGAGATCTTGGAGGGTACTAAGATAGTGTACTTGTGCACCTTTCTTTGAAATGAATGGAATGAAATGGCAAATAAAAAGCTCGCATTTCAGTTTTAGCTTTTTGATGAAATTTCCGCACTGTGAATGCACATTTCTCATTCTCTGTGTAAATGCACAGTGTGCCCATTAAGTAATGTGACAAAAATTATTACATCAAAACAACAAAATATATTTTGAATCGTCACGTATAGAGATTAAAGAAATCTTCCACCAACTCTACACAACGACGACACCTTTCGTGCAGGTGCTCGAAAGTACTCTGGAGGTCCTAAATCGGAGCCTCCTTAAGGCTGTTGGCCACACCTCGTCGATTGTCCTAAATGTCGCTGAAGCGCCTCCCATTCAAGGCACACGTCATCTTTGCGAAGGGAATCGAGTCTGTGGGAGGCAAATCTGGCGATTAGGGTGCATGTTTGATTACGCAGATCGACTTCGAAGTCAAAAACCACTTCACAGGCAGAGCACAGTGCGGGTGCGAGTTGACGTGTGCGGCACAAACCTCGAACGAATCTTTCTCTTGTGTAGATCTTTTTCAAAAATTACCCTGGCCGTTTCCTCACCGACACCAAGCTGTTCAGCGAATGGCCTAGTGATTATTAGCCTGTCATGATAAATAATTGCTCTACCATTCACTCCATTTTAATTTGTCCGTGCAGAAACTGGACGTCTTGTGCGTGTTTAATCCTAGAAGGACTCCCTAGTGTCTTTAAACGATTAAAACCAGAACACCCCCGCACCACCCTCGTGGCTAAACTGTACGTAGACGACATTCTGCGACCTGCTGTGTTTCTATTCCTGTCGCAGCACCACTAAGGAATTTTTCACCAGGATAATTCCCGATCACACCAGGCGCGGCTCTCCCAGGCTTTCCTCTGTAATGTTGTCACCCCTCCGTGGCCAGCTCGAGCGCCCAAGCTCTCACCGGTCGAACATATGGGACCCACCTACGCCCATCCCAAAATGTCGGCGAACTGGACAGCAATTTGGACACCATCTGGCCGACTATACCTCAGGACATTATCCGTGAACTGTATGCATCCATCCCACGTGACCGCTTGTATCCAAGCCAGTGGTGGCTCAACAACGTACTGACTTGTTCGACTCGTGTAGGTGTTTTTTCCAAATAAATTGCCCAACTACTCTGACGTTTCAATAATTTCCTTTTCTATACATGTATGTACATTGCACCTACCAAGTTTCATCTCGATTGGATGATTCCTTCTGGGTGCTTCGTACATTTCTTTATTTAGCAAAGGGAATATTTATACCAATTAATACAGACATTTAACGTGGACCAGGAACATCAAACAAAGATCTTCGCTCTTTCCACGTTTATAAGTGAGTCACGGAAAAATTCTCACTGGCCGCCACCGGGAGTCGAACCCAGGGTCTTCCAGCTACGCGCCGGATGTGCTTCCGCTACACCACAGCGGCCTCGAATTCCTCCAGACTCACACACGCTAACTGCCAAGCCAAGTTGGCAGGTTGCTTCTTGGAGCCCCGCACAATGCTGGGGATTCACCAAAGATGGTAAGCAGCAACTGAACAAATAATTAGAAGGCGAATATATAATTAATACAGACATTGCCAACTTGGCTTGGCAGTTAGCGTGTGTGAGTCTGGACGAATTCGAGGCCGCTGTGGTGTAGCGGAAGCATATCCGGCGCGTAACTGGAAGACCCTGGGTTCGACTCCCGGTGGCGGCCAATGAGAATTTTTCCGTGACTCACTTATAAACGTGGAAAGAGCGAAGATCTTTGTTTGATGTTCCTGGTCCACGTTAAATGTCTGTATTAATTTTATATTCGCCTTCTAATTATTTGTTCAGTTGCTGCTTACCATCTTTGGTGAATCCCCGGCATTGTGCGGGGCTCCAAGAAGCAACCTGCCAACTTGGCTTGGCAGTTAGCGTGTGTGAGTCTGGACGAATTCGAGGCCGCTGTGGTGTAGCGGAAGCATATCCGGCGCGTAACTGGAAGACCCTAGGTTCGACTCCCGGTGGCGGCCAATGAGAATTTTTCCGTGACTCACTTATAAACGTCTTTGTTTAATATTTATACCATTGCGGAAAACTGGATTATTCGAAAAATAAAGTGTACGCAAAATCACCTTCGTTGCGAAACATATCGAACGAAAATAGAATTGCTTCAATCTGATATTTAGAAGTAATGCTATAGAATGAAATACACTGTATTTTGATTTCGACAGAGTAACAAACGGGGAAAAAAACTAACAAAACAAACGGAAAAAATAGGTAATAAGAATAAAATGCTTATCTCATGCAACGATCGTGATCACTTAGATAGATATTCATAAGATGAAAAGCAAGGATAACTGCAGAATTCTTGTTGTAATTTAGTAAGATTTACGCATTACAAAACAATCGCTTTTCTGTGACAAAAGGAAATGTTTTCGCATTCGTCACATGCTGCGAGGTTATTAAAGGAAATAAGCACATTAATTTTACCGCGGTATGTGAACAATGCGGCATTAGAAACATCTAGTTTAGTTTCCTGAACAAAAGGCAAACATTTTTTGCGATTTATGAAAATAACACGTGCAGATAACCTTGGCAGATAAGAAATACTGGAGTGACTACTTAGAAAAAAACCGAAAGTAGCTAAAATTACCTTGGCTGTTGTGTTTGCAACAATCTCTATCTCTCTATCATTACGCGAGTCATATGAACAAGCACCTCAGCAAAGGAACAAGTATTAATAATCAGCTTTTCGCTACTGTGTGATTTTGCCATATCATCATCAACTATGGGTAAGTCCCGTAGGTGTCTGGGCCAAGAAGCATCAGATATCAATCCTCTTGTATTGTTTTACTGACAGCGCATTGATACTCATCTCTTTGCATATGAACACAAGAAATGAAAAACCGTGATTACTTTAACTTGCAAATACAGTTCTTCCCATATAAATATGGAAACATAATTTTGTAAACGAAAACAGTTGCATGCAGAAAATAACAAGAACTTCTAGTGGAACATTATGTATTATGACCAGCAACATAATATACACACGTCAAACGCTATTGATAACATATATTTAACATAATATTCTAGCTTTATGAAGTCAAACTCTGTAAGAGTGTCCCAGAACTATATGGAAACAAAAAACCAGAAGTACACTATCTACCAACTAGTAATTGGACACCCCTGCAATCGACGATATCTGCGGTCCTGATACACGTCACGGCCGCCGTTAAATATCGTGTGGGAAACAACAACGCAACCAGTCGCATGTAAGATTCCACGCAGTTCGGAGCTCTCTGATTTCGAGAAAGGTGTAATCGTCGGGTATCACAGAAATGGCCGATCCATACGTAACATATCCAGCGAGTCGAAGTACCCAAAATCGACAGTGGCCTACGTGATTGGCAAGTGGAAGGTGAGAGGTGACTTTCGGAATGTGTCCCGACCAGGCAGACCCACATAACTAGGAGTTAGAGACCGACTAGTGCTGGCCAGAGAAATTCGGAAGAACCGCACCAAATCGATGGGCCACATCCACGAGGAGTTTCAACAGGCATTCGGGAGTCTTCTTTCGATGAATACCATTCGTAAGGAAGCCCATATGCTCGGTTATCATGGACGTGCTGCCGCCCACAAGCCTCTGATCACCAAGTCCAATAGCGCTGCTCGGCTAACGTGGTGCAAAGAACGTCGAAAGTGGACCGTTGAACAGTGGAAACAGGTTCTCTGGAGCGACGAATCAAGGTTCACCCTCTACCGTTCGGATGGCAGGGTCTGGGTTTGGCGTCTACCTGGAGAACGCCTCCTGCCGGAATGTATTGTGCCAACTGTGAAGTTCGGCGGCGGTGGAATTATGCTATGGGGGTGTTTCTCCTGGTATGTATGGCACGGAACCCTTGGTCGCAATTCCTGGTAGACTCAACGCCGAGACCTACTGCGCCATTTTGGATGACCATGCGCTTCCTACGTTGTGGCAGTTTTACGGGGTGGACCCATGTTACTTTCAGGATGACAATGCCATCTGTCATGTTGCGAGGTCCACCATGGCTTGGTATGGTGACAATGGGGTTAATCGAATGGATTGGCCTGCGCAGAGCCCGGTCCTTAACCCTATCGAGCACCTCTGGGACGAGTTGGGGCGTCGACTTAAGGGGTGCCCCCACCGTCCGAAATCGGTGAAGGAACTGACCTGTCTTCTCCAATCCGAGTGGAAGAAAATACCGCTAGCCGTCGTACAACGCCTGGTTAAGAGTATGCTCCGGAGGGTCGCAGCTATAATCGCCGCTCGTGGAGGCTCCACCAACTATTGAAGGTGAATAAACTTCGTTTTCCTTTGCTATCACAGGTGTCCAATTACTTGTTGGTAGATAGTGTAGTTTTCAATGGTAACATTAATCCACGCACAATAAGCTGAAATATGCGTTCTGGCATACTGTATATTAAATTATGGATAATTGTACCGTAAATATTAATACCAACAGTTGAGGATTTCGGTTTGCAGTTTTTTAACACTTGAAAATTGCCGGTGATTGGCTTAAACACTTCGAACCAAAATTCCCCAAAGGTTTCCAATTGGGTTGAAATCCGGGATGCGAGCTGGCCACGGCGGTAATTTGACATTGTTCGATCTTATCCAGGTCATCGTAGAGGTTGCCCTGTGAATGCTTGCGTTCACAGAGCAACCTCTACAGGACCACATATTTCAGCAGAAGCTGAGAGCAAACTGTCTTTTAAAAGTTCCTGGTATGTTACGGCATTTTGACGTCCTGACAAAACGCAGATATTATTTTGCCCATTAAATCCAAATAAGGCCTATACCATCACGGAACCTCCTCCGTATTGTCGGCTGAATATTTGGCGTTTTTTCCGTTCTCATATCATGCCAATATTTCGCACCGTCTGGGCCATCTAAATTAAATTTTGTTTCATCACTGAATAATACTTGGAGCCATTCGTCCTTCTATGACATACGGTCTTTGGCCCAGTTTAATCGAGCTTATGTGTGCTGTGCAGTTAAAGGCAGTTTCTTTAACAGTCATGCATATTTCACGAGGGGTGTCTTCTGCAATACTCTGCGAACCGTACTTTTCGACATTTTCACGTTTCCATGTTGATTTATATTCTGTACAGACAGATTATCATGCACAGGGAGCTTCTGGATATGCCATTTCATTCGAGGCGAAACATTACCATGCCGTCCAGTTCCTTTCTGAGCTGGATATGTTTTAATGCCACTTAAAACGTTATAAATAGAAGATTTGGGTCGTTTTAATTTGTTTGAAATCGCACTTACATTCATTCCTTGATCGTGAACGTGAATTATCTCCTCCGCTGACAGATCTTTCCCACGTGGAATTGTTAAAACTGAATCAGCCTCATCACGTTTACCGAATTATTTATTCTGCTCTGACGCCAGGTTAATTTGCGTAGCAATGCTTGTTAGTGTTCGCGCCTTTGTATAAAATTCCATATAATTGTGAGACAGTTTCAGTACACTACATGTTTAAAACGATTAATTCGTATCCGAAATTATTATTTTATCATCCGCAAAATATGTCTGAAAAGACTATGTGGTTTATTTTCACTACTGTGTTAATGCGTTGCCTAGATTTTCACTAATCGTACATTTACTCTGTTTTTACACCTTTCCATATAATTGTGGGACCGACTGTGTCTGTGAGACATTGTTAATCGGTTTCTTCACTTACATATATGCAAACATATATAAATCATTCTTGTTGTCCTAGTTCACCAAAGTGAATGTCTGCATCGGGCGTTTTTAAAACTGTGCCCAAATTTGAGATTATCTTTTAAAAAATTCTCTCCCTTGCCCGTGGGAATTTCGAGCATCAGATAATCATCCACTGTTTACTCACAAACAACATAAGAAAAATATAAGCAGACTGAAGTAAATGCCAACCGTTTATTTCTATTATTATCAGAATATTGATTTGCCCACTGTGTCTTCGAGGATTTTAGAACGTGTAAAAGGATGTCACATGTCCTTGCAGTCCAGCTGGTGCCAAGCAGGCGCAAGACGCATCTTGTGAACATTTCTCACTGCTCTCGTCTCGCTCAAAAGGGGTGGGGAGTAAAACAGCAGGCCCACCTTCCTCCTGGTCCGGAAGGAGAGGGGATCAGGAGTGCTGTCTTCATCACTGAACCCTTTGCTCCTCGCTTGTCCACTAATGTCACTTCAAGTTACGGCCAAGAAGAATCTTTTCACCCTCCTTCTAAGACAAAAGCATCTAAGAGCCATCTTCTCGCTGTCTGGCTAAAGTCCGTCTTTTGGGAAATATACCCGTGAAGATTTATTAAGCTGAAAAAAAAACCCCTTCCTTCAGGCCTTACTGAAATACTCTAAGCTCTCCCTAACACTCGAAACTAAAAAATATCCTTTAGTAACAGCTCCTTCATTTTATAATAATGATAATAACCATATATACTGATATTTTTTGAAAATGCATCACGAGGAAAAATGTGTGCAATTGGAATCAAACACGCAGGATGCGTAGTTCATGTGAGGAGGTGCAGATGATCGCAACCGCTGTCCCGCAGGAAGTACAAAGAGAGGACACACAGCGAAAGTTTCCGTAATCGATTCGTGGGAATTGTGGAAGTAAGGTAGTAGAAGTAACTGAGTATGCCTTTGTCGCAGCAGAGGAGACCCGTTCGCACAGCTGAAGGACTTTGAGCGAGGCCGATGTACTGGACTCCTAAAACGCGGACTTTCCTTCGTTGCTGGCGGCTGATGACGTGCTGCCAAGCGTCTCCCTGGAAGGTCCCACACGTGTTCGATTAGATGTAGGTCCGGGGACCTTGCGGGCCAATCCATGCGTTGAATATCTTCACTCTCCAACAGCTTTGTGACAGCCGCTGTACGTTGAGGTGTAACGTTGTCGTCCATGAAGAGGAACTCAGGACCCCCAGCACCTCTAAACAGACGCACGTGAGGCAGGAGAACCTCGGTACAATAGCGGACACCAGTGACTGAACCTTTTTGGAAGATGTGAAAATACGTCCAGAATCGCTCGTCAGACTAAATCGGCTCTCATCCGTAAAGAGAACTCGACCCCATTGCTGGTGTGTCCAGTTCTTGTGTTCCTGGCACCACAGAAACCGCCGTCTCCGATGAGCAGGCGTTAATGGTACACACCGTACTGGTCGTCGTGCAAATAGACCATCTTTGTGCAGCCTCCTGGCCACGGTAAAACGCGATAACGGTCGTCCAGTTGTATGTTACATGAGCCTTACGATTTCTCCCGCTGTCTGCCTCTTCTCGCCTTTAGGATAATATAGCGGTCGTCCGCCCCCGTGGTTGCTCGTGGACGACCAGTTCTAAACTGTCGGACAGCCGTTCCTGTCGTTTGAAATGCTCTCCAAGCGCATGAAACAATGCTGTGAGCGATCCCGAACTCCTCGGCCACACTAGTTACACTTCGACCATCTTCCAACTTTCCAATGGCGCGACCTCGTGTAAAGTCATCCAGATGTCGTCTACTGGATTGCCTGTTGGCCATATCACACGGTGGCAGCAACTCGACGTCGTTCAAACCGACGTACACCGTGCAATAGCTTTCACCGAATTGCTGAGCAGATCGGATGTAGAGGATTTTAGGAAGGGAGTGTCTGACCCCAGGTCTTAAACAACCCATAAAAATAGGAAACTAGGAGATTTGGGCTAAAGTGCCTGATAGGAAAGTGACACGGAAGCGAAGTAGAAAGTAGTAGGAAGACACCCTTATTTATTACCGGGGGCCAGTACCCGGGTTCCGACGGCTTAACGCGCCCATCCGACGCACGGCGGATATTTAGTGGATCGAGCGTTCGTACCTGCCTGGGATCGAACCTGAGGTCCTTTCCGTGATAGTCACGAACGTTGCCCACTAGGCCACCAGCGGCGCGAATTGCTGAGCGTACACCGCCCATGTGCTTTATACCCTTCCGAAACTCCCCCCTACGTCACGCTGCATATATGCGCATGCCCTACCGTACCCTAGTCTATCTCGTGAGTGGTCTTTCGGTCCGTTCTGCCTGCTCGTTACGCTGTTATGCTAATTTCTCCTCCTCGTACTCAATTTTTTTTTGCACACCAGTGTACGTATGTATAAACAATTGCTGCTTTGGACGGTGAAAAAAGGTACAACGTTAAAAAAATGTAACAGAAAATGCTATGAACACGTAAATTCATTAATAAACAATCGTGTTTTAAGATCAGGTCTACAGCACAAAACTTTGGAAAACGTCTTTATGTTGATACGTCCGTTGGAAATGCGTGAAGTCTCCTCAAAGAAAATAAAAAAAAATCGTTATGTTGAAAAATTATGAATATAAAATTATAGGGAAAAAAAGGAATAAATTCGTTGCAAAATGATCAAGTCATTGAAAAAAAATCGGTCTTGGAGCTCAATGCGTCTAACAGAATCTCAAGTGGCGCCAAATTCTCCTCTTACCCCATTTTTAATTCCTTGCATTTGTTCACAAGAAAAGCATTGCACCGACCCCGTGGACGAGAAAATGGCGCTGGCTGACGTCATGGTGTTTTCTGCTAGATTGGCAATGTCACCCAACACAGTGATTCATCCCAAAACACATAGCATACAAAATGGCATGGTCGGAGACAAAAGAAAAATGGTGACTCATCTCAAAACACGTGGTACACAAAATGTTATAGTCGGATGCGAAAGAAAAATGGTGACTCATCTCATAACACGTGGCACACAAAATGTCATGGTCGGAGACAAAGAGAAAATAGTGACTCATCCCAAAACACGTAGCGCACAAAATGTCATGGTTGGACACAAAGAGAAAACAGTGACTCACCCCAAAACACGTGGCGTACAAAATGTTATAGTCGGAGACAAAAGAAAAATGGTAACTCATCCCAAAACACGTGCCACACAAAATGTCATGGTTGGACACAAAGAGAAAATGGGGGACAAAAGATGGCGGTGAAACATGTGCGATAAATAAAAATGGCGAACAAAAGATGGCGTCATCTGAGGAAAGCCACGTGACGCTGTCATCCAAGATGGTTGGAAAGACCACGTGGAAAAAAATGGCGGCGACTGACGTCATGATTGACCACACCCACATCCATCCATGCTGCAGCACGTGGACGGCTGTTGAGGGAAGCACGTGGACGGCTGTGGGCAGCTGAGGAGAGCACGTGGGTAGCCGTGGGCAGCTTCCTTTGTGTCTGAACTGTCCTTTTTCTACTACTTAGGTACTTACAAGGAACCTAGACAATTTTTGCGGTTTGCAGTTAAATGCTTAATATTTCGTTTGTGTACAAAGGTGATAAATGCTAATAAAGCGTACGCCACACATTGAGGAAAACACTCCTGCAAAGTATCTAGGCATCAGGACTTTGCAGTAGAATTTTGTTATAGTATTAACATTTGGTGCGCCTATGTAAGTAATAAATAGGAGGTAATACAGTATATCAGTGAGTGAGTGCTTGAAAAGGGTCTAAGCTTCAAGACCTTTTGTAGTTATTTACGTTTTCCAACCGTAGGTTGAAGAAGTATATATGCTCCAGCTTTGTCCTTCTGCCCGTCCGCACGATAACTCCCGTAAAAATGGTTCGATTTCGATGAAATGTTAGTATGTGGCAGGGGACCACCTGGGGACGAACCCTATTGAAAATGGATGAAATGGGGTCAAAGGTCAGGGCATAGAAGCGGGATCCATTCCATCACCCTTATGCGTTATAACTTGTATAAAAATGTTTCGATTGAGACAAAACTTTATCATGTTGTTCCGGAAGTATACTTTACCGGTTCTGTTGAATACCATCGAAATGGAATCAAAGGTCAGGGCATAGGAGCGAGATTTATTATACAGCCATTATCCTCATAACTTGAGTAATAACTTGAGTAATGATTTCTGGTATGCTCGAAAGCGTATCATAATCAATGCATTGCATGATTTTACTAGCTTGTTTTCTAATATCTATGGTTAGGGCATCGAAAGTCGTGGGTTTATGAATTAGCATTTTCAAAATACCTTTCTAGGAAGAGACTTATTAGAGAATACTGGTACACAGAGAGACTACTTTAGAGACTACTGGTGCACCCTCACACCCGTACTTAGCCCGTGTGATTCCTTGTTTGTGAGGCGAGAGTTCTTTTGATTTTTTCATGTGTTTAACATTTATTCAGTTTGGTGGCTTCGTTAAAGAAGCCACCAAACTGAATGACTGTTGAACACATGAAAAAACATTAAAGAAGAATTCAGTTTTTAAAAAAACTGAATTCTTCTTGATGCGACACTTCCTAATTCCCCGTGGAAATAATACTAGGGATAAACTTTGCCTCAAACGTAGTTACTCTTCTTGGAAAAGCCAAGCACGAGTTTCTTTGGACAATGAGCTTTTTCTGCCATTTTGGGAATAAACTACGTAACTCTTGTAATACTAGGCAACGTTATGTGGTTGAGCAGAACTGTTCTGAGTAGTTTTGTCGACCCCTATTTGCAATTAAGATACTTTTTCATGAAATTATAAAAGGTCTCACGTTTCTAATAGACATAAGAACACATTTGTCAACAGCTGGGGAAGTTCCCTATTTTAAGGAAGTGAGTATGTTTTCTATTTTCGAGAAATAGGCGTTTCTTGTGAGCATTCTTACTTTATACCAAATTTTTTACATTATCACATTACAATCTGTTTTGGCCTTTTCAATGGAGACAGCAAAGTTTTTACTAGCGAATCATATCAATACATTTTGGATTAAGTCTATCCGAAGAATAATATGATAGATATAAGCGTGTAAGTAAATAAAAAGTTGAAACAAAGTGTTCAGAAAACAATGCTTTCTTATCTGAAAATATGGAAACATCAGCTGACAGAAATTCATTCGAGATTAAATGCCAAAGATAACACCATTCGCATTTGGAAAGCACATTTCCCCCTTACGGTGATTAGTTCTGTAACGCTCTCACAACACAAATCAAGTATCTGTTTACAAAACTAGATATTTCCACACACATCGTCTTACAACGAGAGGATGTTTGTTGAAAGACACAGATTTGCGCCAGACTGAGAATAGGAGTTACTTCCAATTTTGTAAAGCGGGCAAAAGGCCTGGGTTGTTAATGATTTTTTCTTCAGAAATTCGGCCTTCGAGACAGGAGAGCAATAATGGTGTGGTTACTCTTGGGAAATAATTTAGCGGCTTACTGGTCAAAAGTCGCTTTGACAATTGTGGCTGCAGCAATATTTTATCGTCTCTATCGTCATGTGAGTCATATGAATAGACATCTCAGCAAACTACCAAGTTTACGCTACCTGCTTTTCTACTATGTTCACCTTATGTCGTACTGTTACAACAAAAGGAAAACATTGTCCCCTTTAACTTGTAAGTATCATCAACTTATTATCACTTGGCTTCTTTGTATTTATATATAAGTGGTTACAACAGATACATAGCTTGTCCCCCCAAAAAAAACTCAGAATAATTTTATAAAAAAATGTGCAATACTGCGTTCGACTTTGGTTCGAGTCTCTAAAAAACGGTAGTCTTTGTAGTAACCGTAGCGAACCGCCACATCTGTTTATCACGCATGCGTCGTCGGCAGTGCGCAGTTAAATAACTGTTGTTTCGTGAACCTCTAACAAGTGTTTTCGCTTTGTGGTTTTTGCGAAAAAATGGATGTGAATGAGGAACAAAGTTGCACCATTAAAATTTGTTGTCGACTTAAGAAGTCTGTCGGAGTGACTTTGTCTTATGCAAGAGGCTTATAAAGATGAATGTCTAGGAAAAACAACAATTTACAGGTGGCATAAAGAAGTTATGGATGGTCGTGAGTCGGCGGCTTTAATCGCGCATGGAGGAAGACCTTCAACGAGTGTTATAGAGGTAAACATCAATACAGTAGGTGGTTTTATATGTGAAGACATACATCAGTTAGATATTTCACATTTCGAAATCATCAATTCACAGAATTCTAACCGAGCATTTGGGCATGAAACGAGTTTGTTTAACTTGGGTTCCCCATTTATTTTCATGTGCAAGGCCGCATATGGGCAGTTCTATCGTTTCTTATATGAAAAAAAAATAAATATTAAGTTGATGTCCCAACCTGCACATAGTCCAGATTTGTCACCATGTGACTTCTGGTTGTTCCCCATTTTAAAAAAGGCGTTACGATGACGACAATTTGAGACTGGGGACGACGATTGCAAAGCAAAATAGGGGTGTAATGAAAAGAAGCGACCTACTCCTAAGCAAAAAAGAGGATGGGTGAGGTTCACGCACATGTATTAAGTGGATTTCTGGGTGACGATTGCAGAGAGAGATAGAGGTGTAATGAAAGTGTTATTCGGAGAAACTTAAAGTAACATAAATATAAAACAAAACAAAGAACACATTTATTTAATGTTTGCCCATGATGTCTGCCTTAGGATTCGCTGCTAATATGTATTCATGTAAGTGCTGACTTTATTTTAATTTGTACTACTGGAGTTAATAATTATAATTAAATCTTTCAAATACCACCCCTTGATTTACCGTTCGTTACCTCCGTACAGCAGATGTTCACGCATTTTTAGAACGATTTTCCAGCAATATAATTAATGTTTAAAAAAAATTACTTCTTCCTTAAATGTTCTATCTGATAGCTCTTTCTCTGGATATGAACCTACATCTAGATTTCTAAGATAACAGGGCGTTTCTTAAAACTGGTAGTAGTAATTTATTCCACTCCTCTTCCAATGCTTTTCATAGTCGAATCATTTTTTTAGGTGTGCGTTTAGAAAGTGCTCTTTTCAACAGTCCGAAGGCACAATAGTCCATTGATGATACATCAGGGGACTTGGAAGGAATATGAGCAAAAGGTATAGATTTGATACCGTCCCTTTTTTCATTTTTATCAAGAAACAGAGTGGTGGATTTGAATGCATCACCGGTAGCCTTATTCTGATGGAGTTGTACTCTTTGAAGGCTCTGTGGATAAAGGAATGGTATTTCCTCTTTAAATATAGGAGGTAGAACATTATTTTGGCAATATGTACAATTAATTTTAACACTCTTTTCAACTTTTCTTAACCTTAATTTCTCATTATCGAGAGACCATCAATAATCACGAATCCTTTATTGACACTTTATTAGGATCCTTGGAACTAAGTTTGTAAGCCTTTTTCTGCTCTTTTGTGATAGTAAATGGGCCTTTTTGTGTTACAGTCGTTTAGGTAGATCCATGCTTCATCAATACTTACAATAAATTCCATTTGTCTCATGTTAAGTGATTTTCATAAAGAAGTCTACACCGTGTTATTAGCTGTAACGACTCTCCTGAGACTTCGACGTCCTCTATCACTGATTTTCTTTGGTCTGCCGGTTCGTTTTGCTGCTTCAGGCACGCCATGTGTCTTCCACTTATTCAGTACATCTAAAATAGTTGATTTGGGTATGTTTGAACCCCTCTCGGTTTCTCTTATGGACAACCCACTAATATAACACCCAACAATATTTCCTTTCTCAAAGTCAGTTCTCTCCCGCCGCGATATTTTCACTCAAACTCACAGTCGGTGCGATATGATCGCGGTCAGCTTCAGGCTTGTTTTTATACCGTTTGCAGCTGTACGGCGCATCTTAACAAAGCAGCGGATCCGTTCATTTGCTTTTGAAGGGGTGTCCGGTGACTTTTGTCAATATAGTGCATATCCTTCCTTAAAATTCAAATTATATTTACAGAAAGCTTAGTATAATAGAAATTCTTCACGCGCTTTCGAGCTTTTCCGGGGCACAATTTTTCGAAAGGACTGAATGTTTTCTGAGAATTCAGTTGAGGAGAAGGGAGATGTTCTCTATGTTCAGTCACTGTTTCGAATCAGTTTCAGTTTCCCTTTTCGCTTTTTTGCAGATATCATGGAAACTGCATCTGCTTTCTGCACTCTTCATGCTAAACAGAAGATCACTTACGTGTGGATTGCATTTCGTCCTTTTGTTGTGTTTTACAAGCCAGAAACCGTGGAAGTAAGTAGAATTTTTATTTTGTATAAATTCCATTACTAATTCCACACACTATTTCATACAGTGCTGCCATAAAAATCATAGATAAAATAGGAAGTATCCGCAGTAAGTCTGCTGATCTTTTTGTATTCCCTCTTTTTCGCACGTCTTTTGTAAAAAAGATTGTGCTTATGCTACCGGTTGGTAAGAAGGTGAACTCGTGAATAAGAAAAATGACAAGACTGGACGACATCATGAACAGAGTAAAATCACTGAAATGGCAATGACCTGGGCATGTTGCCAGAGGAACGGATCACCGATAAACAACCGATATTTTAGACTGGATTCCAAGGTACAGAAAAAAAACATGGGAAATGGATGGATGAAATTCGAGAGCGTGACGGAGTAACATCGAGGACACAAACTCAAGGCAGACAGTTGGGGAAGAAACTTGGGGAGACCTTCCTCCACCAGTGGATTGATATTTTTTTTTGGAGGTTTAACGACCACCGTGAGCAACTCAATGGGCAGTCGTCCGTCTCTACTTTATGGCCAGTGGTTCCAGGGAAGGGACAGAGCCAGTGCCGTAAGACAAACACAACATCCATACCCCACCGGTATTCGAACCCGGACCCCTTACGGACGAATGATCAGAGGCCATCGCTTAGACCACTGCGCCACCGGGGCGGCGGATTGATATGGGCTGACAAAGATGATGATGATAACATATATATATATATATATACAGGGCGCATAGGAAAGTCCCTTTAGCCTGAAAGAACTTTAGTACGGAGAGAAGTACAGTTATGCAAGTCAGATAACGGTATAGTAAAGCGACTACGCCCGATCGAATGCAACCAATTGCAGCGCTCCTAGTGGCGAAATGCGTAAGTTAACCATTGCAAATCGAAAACAAAAAGAGATAGAGCAAAATTTCCAATTACAAAGTTGTAATTACAAAGTTCCAATTACAAAGTTGTAGGGCGTCAATTAATTAGTACAAAACAACATTTGTTTCACACGGATAAGATTAATTGTCGACTGAATACCCCAAAATGTCCGAAATCGATGCGCGACGATTTGTGTGAACGTTTGAAGGGAACAGGCATAGGTATATGAGCAAATACACACAATTTATTGCATAAATACGTACTTATGTCAATACAGTTTGATGACGTCAGACAAAACAAAAACAAAAAAGGCAAACAGGCGCACAGTGATAAAAAGTTAATGTCGCGTATCCTGGAAGAGTTCGCCTCTGCCCACGATACACATTTGTATTCGTGAAAGTCACTCTTCATGCACATTCCTCAGCATGGAAGGTGTCGCGCTATTGCAAGCATCTGTAACACGACGACGTAGATCCAGCAGACTTGTAGGTGCTGTTGCCTACACCTGATTTTTTACGTAACCCCAGAAGAAGAAATCCAACGGAGTGATGTCCAGAGATCGTGCAGGTCTTTCAACAGCACCACCATACCAGACAGATGACTCGTTGCCCAAAACAATCTGCAAGAAAGCGTCGCATTGCTGCTGGCTGGTGTGCAGGGGCATCGTCATGTTGGAACCACAAGGAACGCAATGCGGACAAGGGAATGTCATCTAAATAGTCAGGTATGATATCCTGTAATAGTTGGAGGTATCTCTGTCCGTTGGCATTCGCCGTAAATAAGCACCATCTCGCAATATTGGGAGTGAGTGAAGCTTGCCATTCTAACACAGCGTACGTAGACCTAAACTTCTGATCAAGATACTGCTACTGGTTTTTATATCGTATGTACGGTACAACGTTACAATCTGCATTTGCATACGGCTACATTTGCGAAATGTGAATATGCAGATTTGAATCGTCGCGCATCGATTTCGGACATTTTAAGGTATTAAGGCGACAATTTATGTTATCCGTGTAAAATAAATGTCGTTTTGTACTAATTAATTGATGTTTTTAAAAATTGCAAATTTTAAAAATTGCTCTTAGAGAACTGAGAATTTTTAAGATAAATAAACAACTGACAAGTGCACTTCGATCAAGGTTTTAGCAAACATCTGTAAACTTCCACATCACATTTTTAAAACACCAAATATTTGTTTAGTACATCCTTGGAGCTGCCACAAAACAGCTCTTCCCATTAATTGTGGACGTAGATATCTCAAGTCAACGAATCTGCAAGAGTTTCGTTGATATGCAAGTTCTTAATGTTCTATTTTCTATAATTCCCAGTTTCCCGTCGCCACGAAAATTGCATATGGCTGTTGTCAAAAGTTACAGAAAGTCCGAATAGAACACTAGTCTTTGTTAAAGTCCAAGGCTGTTAGTTCTTTGGTAAAAGAAAGCATTTAAAATGTTTAGAATCAATATAAAAGTCCACAAGTCGGCTTTTTTGGCAGGGCACTTACCAGAGCTCTCAAGTCTTTTAACCATTTGGTCACAATCTACAGGATATATACAAAGATTAAATATAAATTTTAAATATAAATTTTAAATATTTGTTTTTAATATTCAGCCATCATCAGAAAGACATTTAAAAATTCTCAAATGTCCTTTTTAATTTAGTCACAGTCATAGAATGAGTTCGCAAGTTATTTAATCTCTTTTATCATTTGATATTATTAACGAGAAAGACACTAAAAAGAGTCCTGAAAATCTTCATCAACTGATCACAATTAGTGAGATATTAAAAGGAAAAGGAAAAGGAAAATCAATAAGACGCATAAGACGACTTGTTAAGGAACAGAGAGAGGAAACAGCATTAGTAACTATAAGATAAGAATGCAGGAGATTTGCAACGGACGAAGAGGAATACATAGTGCGTCAAATAATTTTTTAAACTGGCACTAGATTTCAGCCTACGGTGACACCACCAGTGTAATCGCGAATATAAACCGTGACCATCTGCTTGCTTTCTGCCAAAAGTACTGCGCAGTTGTTAAAGTAACTCAAACGGAACGGGCGTTCATTAGAGAAGTAAAATTTTTTCATGTTGAATTATTAAGATGGAACAAAGAGCTGTTATTAAATTTAACGCAAAACTTGGTAAAAGTGCCTCGGAACGTACCAAATGACGAAACAAGTTTACGGTGAGTTTTGTTTAAGTAGATCAAATGTTTTCCTGTGGCACAAACGTTTTTTGGACGGAAGAGAGACGCTAGAAGATGATAAGCATACCGGAAGACCAAGTTCATCTAGGACACCTGAGATTATTGGATTATTGAAAAAGTGCGTGATTTCGTGGCAAACAATCGATGTGCGTCACTAAGAATGATGGACGAGTCTTTAAACATCAACAAAGAAACGATTCGAACCATCCTGCATGAAGATTTGGGCAAAACAAAAGTCTGTGCTAAATTTGTTCCACACACGTTAACCAATGAACAAAAATCAAGGAAAAGTGCATATTGCAGAGACATCATTTCAGCCGCTGAAAATGATCCAAACTTCTTAAAATCGATTGTTACTGGTGATGAAATATGGTGTTTTTAATATGATCCTAAAACAAAGCGACAAAGTGCGGAATGGAAGTCAAAAAACTCACCACAAGCCAAAAAACAAGAAAAGTTCCATCGAAAATCAAAACAATGCTCATTACATTCTTCGACAGTAAAGGTATTATCCACAAAGAATTTGTTCCAAATGGACAAACAATTACTGGTGAGTTTTATTTAAATGTTTTGAGGCCTTTGACGGGAAGAATTCGTCGCATTCGTCCAGAATATCGAGATGAAAACAGTTGGTGTTTGTCGCACGATAATGCACCCAGTCGCACCTCACTTCTTGTTCGTAGATTTTTTTCGAAAAATAACGCATGTGTGTTGAATCATCCACCGTATTCGCCTAATTTAGCACCCTGCGACTTTTCTTTGTTCCCAAAACTTAAAACGGTGGTTTTTTAATGATATTTCGACCATACAAACAGCTTCGACGCGTGCTTTGGAGGCATTTGCGCAAAGTGAACTGGAACAGGCATTCGAATCATTATTAAATCGCTGTAACAAGTGTATTGAAGCCGGGGGGACTTATTTTAAATAACAAACCAAAACAAATTATAATTTCTTGTTTCTATTTCATTTTACAGAGCCAGTCTTAAAAATTTTTTGACGCACTGTGTAGTTCTGATAGTGAAAGATGTACAACTCATAGAGGAAATGAGCACAAACGTTTCCATATACAGTGGACAAAAACAGTATTTGCACACACGCATTACTTTGCATAAATAAACGTAGGAAGAAATTGTAACGAAATATTTTAATCATTGTATTACTTTTAAAACACACACACACACGCGCTTTTTTTTTTCACTAATCAGAAAAAATATATATATAACAAATTAAAATCTTAATTTTTTTTGCCAAAAAGTAACTGCACCCATAAAAACACTCTGTTTTAAAGCAGTTAAACATTACATTATGCAAATTGACAACAAACGCAGGCCCAAACTGTTTAAAAGACTCGTAATAAGATCTTTGGAGGGCAATTTAGTTAGTTTTAGCTGTCATGGCTCCGAAAACGTGCCAGTTTTCCGTTGCAATGCGGGAAAGGATTACAGCTCCTCATGACGGTGATATAAGTTATCACGAAATTGGTAAGAAGTTAAAAGCTGAATCATGAAAGAAATACGGGATTACGCTATATAATACAAATTTTGAAGATGACAATCCGATTTTTGGCGTAAATGTGACAAGGATGGTAAGTCAGATAATATCCGAAAACTTGAACATTTTCATCGTCCTGGAGCGGGACTCGAACCCGCGTCTCCCAGAAAACGCCCGGGTATGCTAACCACTACACCACCCAGAACGACCAAGTTTCAAGTTTTCGATCAATTCGCTAGTCAAAGCAACCGGCATTCATGTTTTCTGGGAGACGCGGGTTCGAGTCCCGCTCCAGGACGATGAAAACTTTCAAGTTTTCGGATATTATCTGACTTACCATCCTTGTCACATTTACGCCAAAAATCGGATTGTCATCTTCAAAATTTGTATTATATGACGTAATCCCGTATTTCTTTCATGATTTTTTTGCTTCTCCGGGCAAACACGGGATAAGATTCTTAACCTCCAGATTCGCTAAACATGAATGCCGGTTGCTTCGACTAGCGAATCCTGTGATCGTTAAATTCAAATTGATCGGAAACTTGAAACTTGGTCGTTCTGGGTGGTGTAGTGGTTAGCATACCCGGGCGTTTTCTGGGATACACGGGTTCGAGTCCCGCTCCAGGACGAAGAAAATTTTCAAGTTTTCGGATATTATCTGACTTACCATCCTTGTCACATTTACGCCAAAAATCGGATTGTCATCTTCAAAATTTGTATTAAAAGCTGAACTTCCTACTGTTCGGTATGTAACAAAAACAGAAAAAGAGAAAGTGGTAGTACAAAGAATAATCTGTGATATGGGCGTCCGAAGAAACTAAACGCAAGGCAGCTGGGAAAATTATTAGGAAATTATCGAAAAAACCCTTCACAAGTGTTCGAGAATTGGCCACTGACGTCGCTTCAACATCGGGCACCATAGAAAGTTCTCAAACTATTAGCAATATTCTTCACGATTCACATATTCGAGGTAGGACACTAGGAAAAATCTTTATATCAGTGAAGCAAATAGGCAGAAAAAGATTTGAGTTTGCCAAAGCTTATGTCAGCAAACCAGCAGAGTTTTGGCAAAATGTGATACTTTCCGACGAAAGCAAGTTTAATAATTTGAATTCGGATGGTAAAAAAATATGTGTCCAAAAAGCCAAACACTTCCCTTGAAACAAAAAAAATTTAAGACCAACTGTAAAACATGGTGGTGGTCATGTAATGATATGGGGATGCATGACTTTTAATGAAGTTGGTAGATATGCCCTTTATTGAAGGTAATACATGAATGCTAGACAGTATACTGATATATTGCAAGGTAATTTATTAGCCAGTGCAGCGAAATTGGGAATTGCAGATTGATTCGATTTTCAACAGGTCAACGATCCTAAACCTATGGGCAACATAAAAATGTCTGGTTGCTTTATAAAATGAAAGATAAACTGAAAACACCTCCATAATCGCCAGACCTCAACCCTATTGAGAATTTGTGGCATTTCTTGGATTTGCAAGTGAGGAAAAGGAAAATTTCCAACGAAACAGAACTCAGAGAAGAATGGCTGAAAATCAGTGTAGAAACAACTAGAAAATTAGTAGAATTAATGCCCATGCGATTAAAAGCTGTAATCGAAGCAAAAGGCAACCATACTAAGTACAAGTAACAGTTTTTTAAATTTCGAATGTTTCTTGTTTTTGTTTATCTTTACTAATGTGCAGATTATATTTGGCATTAAAAAATAAGATTTCCATTTATTATATATATATATTTCTTCTGATTACTAAAAACGCAACGTGCGCGCGCGCGCTCGTGTGTGTGCGTGTGTGTTTAGTGTAAAAGCGATCCAATGGTTAAAAAAGTTTCGTGCATTTTTTTATTGTGATTTATGTAGTCCTCTAAGCTATGACTAGAAACGGAAGAGAAAGGAAAGATGTAAAGCTATGAAAAAGTATAGAGAGATTATCAGTAACACCAAATCAGAGTACAGATATGTAAAATCAGGGATAATCTTATATACAAAATAAAATTCTCGTTAATATCTGAAAATATATAGAAAAAGGAGTGAAAATACGTAGAACAAACCTCGCTGATTTAATTGTTCCTCATCTGCGATCAGTTTTAATGGAAAATGGTATCTATTCCATCCACTCACATTCCCCGCACATGGATGGAATAACTGAAAACATACACCGCCGATGAGTCATTACATTATGACCACCTACCCAATAAGCTGTAGGACCCCCTCTCGCCCGCAAAACAGCGGCCACTCGGCAAAGCATCGATTCGATGAGGTGGCAATAGGTATCCTGGGGTATCTGGTACCATAATGTCAACAGCAGGTCCTTCAGTTCCCGTACATTTCGGGGTGGTGGTAATTTAGCGCGAACCTGCTTTTTCAAGTCGAACCACAAATGTTCGATTGGGTTCATGTCAGGTGAATTTGGAGGCCAGGGCATTAAACAGAAAGTCATATGTTCCTCGAACCACTCCTTGATGATTCTGGCAGTGTGGCATGGCGCATTAGTCTGTTAGTAATGACCATCACCAGCAGGAAACACATTTGCTATAAATGGGTGGACTTGGTCCGCAACGATGTTCAGATACCTGACAGCTGTCAGGGATTGTGCTATTGGGATAATGGGGCATAAAGTGTCCCAAGAAAACATCACCCACAGCATAACACCGCATCCGCCTCGTGTTTCTGCCCAACAGTGCCATAGCCTCCGTTGGTAATCGGCGTATCTCTGTTCAGCCGTCTACGTGATGCACCAGAAATCTTGATTCGTCAGACGAAGCTACTATCTTCCAATCATCGACAGTCCAATCTCGATGATCTTGGGCCCATTTCATGCGTTGTTGGCGATGAAATGCGCAGAAGGCTGCGATGAACTGCGTGTTGTGACACATTGCCCTGATCACCACTGTTTAAGCTGCGGGTGATTTGTCGTGCTGTGTCCCTGCAGTCGCTATGAACAGTGCGCGGCAGTCTCCTCTCCCCTCTGGCATCAGTGAGCTACGGCTGGATGACGGTTCGTCGTTCGACCATCTGTGCACCACTTTTGATACGTACTCACTAAAGCGTCACGTGAACAGCCCACAAGCCGCGCCATTTCCGAGATCGTAATTCCGAGTCGCCGTTCCATCACTATTTGTTCTTTATCAAACTCCGATAAATCAGCAGCTTTTCCCATTCTCACTCCGAACACTCTATTAACCGAGCGCCGGCCCTCGGGTTGTATATATGCTGCTCTGCGAACTTCACCTGCGCCACCGTTTGGTCTCCAGGCGCGCCCATTTCTCTAGGCTGGGGGTGGTCGTAATGTAATGGCTCATTGGTATATTCTGTGCTTTGGGGGCGAAAGGCTGCCAGTGAAGCTGAAAATTTAAATTTTCAAGTCTGCAGGAAGAGGGTAACGCTGTATACTAAATAGTACTTCACTAATTACAAGGTGATCTTAACATTACAGAAATTATATGCGAAGGTGGATGTGCAATTAAAATTGAAAGAACAGAATAAAAAAAAGAGAGCAGGAGAGAAAGGATCAGAATAATGAGTTTTGAATTAAGTCCAAATGGTTCAAGAACAGCAGTCTGCGGTTATATGGACATGTTTAAGAAAATGAAAAAGCGTTCGTGTGACGGTGGACTATGAACATGGTGCGAACAGAAAAGAGGAGCAGGTGGAGACTTGGAATGAAATGAAGTGAGTGCTTAAACAAGACCATCACGGAAAAGAATTTACAGAACGAAATGGCACGGAACAAAACTGAGCGCAGAATAGAGATACAGAACAACGACTACACTAAACTGGGGAAAACGAGGTATTTCTTTGCATTTTGCCGCTACAGGTCTCTTTTCCTTGTATTACTGCTTGTTTGAATTAATTGATTTAGCAAATCATAGGATTTATTTACCTATTGATTTACCTATTTATCTATTTATTCCTTAGGTTCTTTTGAACAGCAATGAAACTATCGACAAATCTCATGAATATAATCTTCTTCATTCCTGGTTAGGCACTGGACTTTTGACCAGGTCAGATGAATCTCCTTTTGCGGAACAATAAAGTGAGGAATCATTTATGTATATTACGAGAAGATGCTGATAAGTTCTCGGCCTCACCAATAAGGAAACGGGCAAGAGCCACGAAACTTACAGACTATTCGCCATATTCACCCCGAAGTTCAACGCACTTGGCACAGCGTTTCTGGAGCTTCTTTAACCCTTCCAAAAAAATTCTGAAGTCTGATCGCTCAAATACCGCTCTGCTGCTAATATCACCTCCGAATCATTCGAAAAATGCTTCCCTGAAAGAAATACGGGATTACGCCAAATAATACAAATTTTGAAGATGACAATCCGATTTTTGGCGTAAATGTGACAAGGACGGTAAGTCAGATAATATTTGAAAACTTGAAAATTTTCATCGTCCTGGAGCGGGACTCGAACCCGCGTCTCCCAGAAAACGCCTAGGTATGCTAACCACTACACCACCCAGAACGACCAAGTTTCAAGTTTCCGATCAATTTGAATTTAACCATCACAGGATTCGCTAGTCGAAGCAACCGGCATTCATGTTTTAGCGAATCTGGAGGTTAATAATAATATCCCGTGATTGCCCGGAGAAGCAGATAAATCATGAAAGAAATACGGGACGATGAAAATTTTCAAGTTTTCAAATATTATCTGACTTACCGTCCTTGTCACATTTACGCCAAAAATCGGATTGTCATCTTCAAAAAAAAAAAAAAAAAAAAATGCTTCCCTTTCAAACTTTTTTAAGGTTAGGGAACAGGAAATAGTCCAATGGAGCAAGGTCTAGTGAGTACGGTGGACGGTCTATGCACTTAAACCCCAGATCCCTCAAAACATCCATTGTCTTGCCAGCCTTGTGAGCCGGTGAATTGTCCTGCAAAAAGAGAACACCTTTCCGTAGATTCCCTCGCCTTTTTTCCATCAACGCCTCTTTTTAATCGGAACAGCAAGTTGGAATAGTATTCAGCATATATTTGTTGGCCCTTCGGGAGATAGTCAGTCAGTAAAACGTCTTTCGAATCCAAAAAACCGTTGCCATGACCTTTAATGCAGAACATTGAGTCTTGAATTACTCTGGCCGTGGAGAACCCGAGTGCCGCCAATGCAGAGACTGTCGTTTTCGTCTCTGGATCGTATTGACGTAACCACGTTTCATCAATAGTAACAAGTCGCAGCAAAAAATTATCACTAGATGACTCAAAATGCTACAAAACCGATTTGGAAGTGTTCACTCGTTTTCGTTTCTCATCGACGTTCAAACATTTGGGCACCAACTTCGCTGACATCTTCTGGATATCCAAGTGCTCATGAATTATGAACCCAACACGTTCCCTGGATATCTCCAGTGTCTCAGCTATTGTTTTATCCGAGATTTGCCGATCTGACAAAATCAAATCATGAATACGATCAACAATTTCATGTGTTATCACTATTGAAGGCCTCCCAGATCTTGCTTCATCTTCGGTCTCAAAGTCTTTACGTTGAAAGTCAGTACACCATTTCTTTTCAGTGGAATATGAAGGGCACTTGTCACTTAATGTTCGAGTCATACACTCGTAGATTTCCTTTGTAGTTTTCATCTGCGGGAACAGAAATTTCATGACAGCCCCGGAGTTCCACATTCGAAAATTCAACACTTTGCATTGGCATGATTCAGTTCAGGACGTCAAACATCAGCAAAAAAAAAAAAAAAAAAAAAAAGAGCTATTAGTATGAAAATCGACACTTTACAATACAAAAGAACACTCTTTTGAGCTGCAGTGACAGAATAATGCTATAATTACAGGAAGTGGGTTAGGCCAATAACTTTTCAGTATCCCCTCGGAATAATGAAAAATGGAAACAGAAAACCTTTCCAAGTTTAAGGACAAGTGTCGCTTTCTGAAGATTGCATTTAAAAAGATAATGTACTGAATGTTTATATACAGTTTTCTTATATTTTTCGACGAATGAATTTCTGAAATTTGCAATAATCTAATTTGTATCTGTTCTACTCTCAAAAAAGTGGATTTTTTATGGCAGAATACTTAGGATGTAAGATATGAACAACATATGTGCACAGGAAGAAACAACATTGAATATTCAGTGTACCCGCCAAGACCGGAGATAAAGGCGTTCACACGGCGAAGAATTGAATTGATGAGGTCCTGAATGCTTCTTTGGGGAACATCCTGCCTCAATCCGCATTCAAAGGTGGTGCTCAGTAGATGCTACTGTTCCGAAAGTCCAGTTGCCAAGTGACTGCATCTGGGACATGTTCAATGGGTGATAAATCTGGAGAGCCTGTACACAAGGGAAGAAATGTCATGTACCGGCCGTCCGGAGGATCAAACACACTTTGCGCCAGATGTAGTTGGGCATTGCCTTGTTGAAAGACAGAACCAGAGACAGTCTGCAGATACGGTATTGCAAAGTCTATCACTGGCAGTTCAGAGTCCCGGCAATGCATATGAGGTGGAAACCTAAACGAAACCCAATGGAAAAAACACATCATAACGCTCTGTATTGGGACCGTACGCATGTCTTCAGCAGCTGCTCACCAGAGTGTCCCCGCCCATTCATCCATTATGGTGTCCCTGTCTATCCATATATCATGGTGTCTCAGCCCGTCCATCCATCAAACCAATAGCCCCATGGTGTCTACGTCTATCCATCAAACCAATAGTACCATGGTGTCTCCGTCCATCCATCAAACCAATAGCCCCATGGTGTCTACGTCTATCCATCAAACCAATAGTACTATGGTGTCTCCGTCCATCCATCAAACCAATAGCACCATGGTGTCTCCGTCCACCCACCATCAAACCAATAGCACCATGGTGTCTCCGTCCATCCATCAAACCAATAGCACCATGGTGTCTCCGTCCATCCATCAAACCAATAGCACCATGGTGTCTCCGTCCATCCATCAAACCAATAGCACCATGGTGTCTCCGTCCATCCATCAAACCAATAGCACCATGGTGTCTCCGTCCATCCATCAAACCAATAGCACCATGGTGTCTCCGTCCATCCACCATCAAACCAGTAGCACCATGGTGTCTCCGTCCATCCATCAAACCAATAGCACCATGGTGTCTCCGTCCATCCATCAAACCAATAGCACCATGGTGTCTCCGTCCATCCATCAAACCAATAGCACCATGGTGTCTCCGTCCATCCATCAAACCAATAGCACCATGGTGTCTCCGTCCATCCATCAAACCAATAGCACCATGGTGTCTCCGTCCATCCATCAAACCAATAGCACCATGGTGTCTCCGTCCATCCACCATCAAACCAGTAGCACCATGGTGTCTCCGTCCATCCATCAAACCAATAGCACCATGGTGTCTCCGTCCATCCATCAAACCAATAGCACCACGGTGCCTCCGTCCAACCATCCATCAACGCAATAGCACTACACATCATAATGCTCTGTCTCGGGGACGTATGCACACCTCCATCATCTGTTCACGAGAGTTCCTCCGTACAATGGCCCACTATCCATCATGGTGTCCCAGCCTATCCATATATCATGGTGTCACAGCCTATCCATATATCATGGTGTCACAGCCTATCCATGTATCATGGTGTCTCAGCCCGTCCATCCATCAAACCAACAGCACCACGGTGTCTCCATCCATACATTCATCAACGAAATAGCACTACACATCGTAATGCTCTGTCTCGGGGCCGTATGCACGCCTCCATCATCTGTTCACGAGAGTTTCTCCGTACAATGGCCCACCCATCCATCATGGTGCATCAAGTTAAACTGCAACCCGTTCCTAAGACTCTATACTATGCCAATACAATAGGCTCCATTCTTGGTACCACTGCAGTCTATGACGTCATTAATATGAGGAGAACGGAAATCGCAGGAAGGCGGGTTGTGGTGAGACCTTTCCTGCAGAAAACGACGTCACCGAACAGAGGTAGTTGACATATCTTGATGTATTGTGACGTATACTCTAATTTAACCTTCCTTTTAGTTCCTATGTTATATAAATTTTAGTTTATTCTCATTAAGCATTTTTCAGTACGAACGCTACATTATCTCTCTCTCAGTGAATTCGTCTTTGGCAACATGGAGACTGATCAAGAAGTAATGGTACGCAAAAGCTGATGAAGAGCGTCGCTGTTTTGAAATGTATCGAGGGATTTGATTTGAGGTATTTACGAATTCACGCTGTCGTGAGTAGTCACGCTATCCCTAAATGGCTTCCTTTTTCAAAGCCTCACTTATCTGTCGGACGTTGGCGATATTTTATGATTACACTGTTTGAGTTCACGGCGTTTTAAATTGTTGTGAATTACTAAAATATCAAGCAACTGGTACTGTGTGTTGCTGAAAGAGAGGGTTGTGTCACATTGCATGTGTTAAACGACCAAACTATTCGACTGGGCAAAGTGTTTTGCCATGCTATTCCTGGGCGAACAAAGAGATTAAATCTAGTAAGTAAGAATCATTTGACATTTTTCTGGCAGCTTTGGTTTTTAAAAGTGTTGAATTAGTTGATTCTTGCTAGTTAAGTACCATTTGTGGCTAAGCTATCCAGGATTCAACTAAAGCGATTCAGCTGAGATTATTCGGTGAGGTGATTTACAGTGAAGCAATTTACTTATGCAGGTTTTAAGCTTTAGTCTGGAATCAAATTAGTACTTTTCAGTGAAGCTCATGTTAGGGTACTGGTTTAAACTATAATCAATTATCTAATAAAACAAACGTACTGTATACAGACAGGGACGAACTTAAACCTGTTTGAGGACCTGGGCAAGAGACTTTCAGGGGGCCTTTAGCATCCCGTGTTATGTGCATGCATGCATGTATGATTGAGAAAGGTCTCAGGAGCTTTGGTCTGAGCTTTTTGTGGATTCATTCCGATTTGGTTGAATACCGATCGGCAGAAAGTGTATACTCCATATGGAATAATTTCAGAGAAGATTCACCATGATGAATGGCCCACCCATCCATTACACTTCATCGTCAAGTGACGCGACGCAAAACAGAGACACAATTAGCCAACCCTTACTGGAGTCAGTTATTTCATGATTGGCTATTTCGCTCTCGTTGTGTCGCTTGTTGCTGAGGTGTAAATCTAGCTTTAATTTCAGTATTTTCCCGATTTGTTTTTTATTGGAGGTTTAACGACCACTGTGAGCAACTCAATGGGCTATAAGCAGTCTCCCGTCCCTAATGTAGGGTCACTGGTTCCAGGGAAGGGAGAGAGCCAGTGCCGTAAGACAAACACAACATCCATGCCTCACCGGGATTCGAACATGGACCCTTTACGGACGAATGATCAGAGGCCATCGTTTGGACCACTGCTCCACCGGGCGGCTTTCCGGATTCTGAATGGTGGTGATCATATGACTCCATGAGCTGTAGCCAGTCACAGAACTAAGTATTATGAAAAGGGAAGCTTGTGATACTTTGGAGGCGCCCTCAAAGGTAGGGACCCTGGGCACGTTCCCTGAATTCCCTCCCCTTAAATCAGGACCTGTCTACCAAAAAAAAAAACAAAAAAAAAAAAAAAACAGCTACATGCAGTATTATCTCTCAGTATGACAGACCGCCAATGTTTGGGATGTGACTCTGTGGTCCACCAGTGCTGTACGGTACGGGTGCTAGTCTTCCTTTTCATTCGTGTGACGTTGCATTCTAGATCTCCGAAAACGTCGCGTCGTGCACTTCTTCTCCACTGCGCCATGCGCCCGTTACCGTACTTGCATTTCTTTCGGCACAAGAGGCAATATCACGAAAAGAACTCCGGCTTCACGCAGTCTTACAATTCTGCCTCTTTCAGAGTCTTACAACCAGTGGCGATTTGTGACGTACCTGCCAGCAGGACGCACACGACATAAAGGCAGATAGGAATCAGAATGAACGTCTGCGTAGCTCAGTTGGTAGAGCGAATTGTTCCGGAATAAGCGGACTCGGGTTCGAATCCCGGCGTAGACCAAAAATGACGGAGAAATTTACTTCGTTATAGACTCTAATGCGTTTTATCAAAAGAAAACTAAACGTAGTTTTAACTACTCACATTATTTTTTATTAAAAACTTTAACATCAGCTAGTTTTAACTTCTCTTCTGTAATGTTTGTACACGTGTGGTGCACGAATCAGATAGCTACTTTCTAAAGAGATTATGCTGTAAATAACAAACATATTGCACGTAGTATAAATTGATTTTGGTAAGATTAAAAATAATTTGGAGTCCAGTGAACTGTTTTTAATAACAACAAATCAGTAATAATAATATTTATAGCTTCTATAAATTGTTTTAAAAATAACAGTGTCTACAAATCCATAAATTGCTTTATTATTATAATTACACATTCTATAAGTCGTTTTTTATAATAAAGCCAACTTGACTTCACATTTGTAATACTCGCTATAACGAAGTAAATTTCTCCGTCATTTTTGGTTCACGCCGGGACTCGAACTCGGGTCCCCTCATTCCGGAATAAGTCGCTCTACCGATTGAGCTACGCGGACGTTCGTTATCGCTGCTATCTGCCTTCATGTCATGCGCGTCCTGCTTGGCAGACACGTCACATCCCCTCCCGAAAGAAGGCCGGGGGCATGGCCTAGGGGTCAGCCGTGACCATGAGTCGTTGCAGGCAGCCATCCGCTGTAGAACGTACTTGAGAACTCCCAGTAAATCTGGTGTGTGGAATGCAACGTCACACACATTTATTTTTCGAAGCGCTGGAGAAGGAATTCTCTGATTTTTCCTTTCTCGCGGTGTGGAAAGAACATCACACCATTGCGAGATTTTGAACGGCCGGGTCATCCGAAAAGTTCGGGCGTCATTATAAAAAAGTAAATTTCTCCGTCATTTTTGGTCTACGCCGTGGCTCGAACCCGGGTCCCCTCATTCTGGAATAAGTCGTTCTACCAATTGAGTTACGCGGACGTTCGTTTTCGCTGCTATCTGCCTTTATGTCGTGTGCGTCCTGCTTGGCAGGCACGTCACATCGCGTTTACTGTCGACAAGGATAAATTGGTTAGGTTTACGTGGTCCTAATTTTCCTTATAACTCTAAATTTTATAATTCATTGTATTGAACTTGTTTTCCAGTTAAAAATATACTTGATTCATTGTAAAAATGAAAGTTTAATATCAGGATGGTTGTGTTCACGCTTCTCTGAACACAACAGGCTTATTTTCAGAGTTCGTGTCTTAAACTTCAAGCAGATGCAAATAAATCACAGGATAGACATGGTTAGCGCATGCTTCTTACCACTGAAAACGTTACATGGAGAAAGAAGTGACAATTCGTCCACAGGGAAGATACAAAGGTTTCACTTTCGCCTTTTTAACTTCGTTCCAGTGGTCGGACATGAAATTACATTAGCGCCTGTCACGTGATACTGTACCAGTGGCTATATAAGTGTCATCGCGAAGAGAGTTGTAAACTCAGGGCCGCGGATGGCCTAGTGGCCAACGTTCGTGACTGCCACAGATAAACCTCAGGTTCGATCCTAGCCAGGTACGAACGCTCGAACCTTTAAATATCCGCAGTGCTTCCGAAGGGCATCTTAAGCCGGCGGACCTAGAGAACTGGCCTCCCGGTTATAAATAAGGGCGTGTTTCTCCCCTTTCTACCTCGCTTCCGTGTCACTTTCCTATCGGGCCTCTGTCCCAAAACTCTTACCTTCCTATTTCTAAGGGTTGTTTAAGACCTGGGGTCAGACACTGCCTTCCTAAAGTTCTCTACATGTGATATGATGATCTGAGTTCCAAACTCTTGAAAAAAAAAAACTTTCACGGTTACGGTTTCGTTCCATATTAATCCACTGGCACGCAATTCTCTTGAGATCTTCGGCGCCAACGATGGGTCAAATTGTTGTCATGAGCCTCTATGGGTCTCCTACTATGTGAATTTGTCTACTAGTCTCCAAACCTCCGAAGGTCCAGGGGCGGTTCATATTACCTTTACTCAGCGCCACAGAAAATTTTTAACTGCGCATACGCGCTCGTTAAAAATTTTCTGTGGTGCTGAGGAGCCTGGATTAATGCATTGGAAATTGCGTCACCCATGGCTTGGGATTACTCACAGTCGTCCCTCCATAAATCGCGTGGAAAGAGAATACATACGATACGTTGGAGTTGGAGACAACAGAATGAATGAAATGACGCTGCAAGCAGAGTTCGAAAGAATACTCGAAATTAAAGCAGACTCACAGAACGGTCTAATCTCTGGAAACCTTTCGTATTTCCCTATTAAAAATAAATAAGCAGAAAAGTTTCGGACCTTCAACTTCGAGAGGGGAATGGGTCCCATGATCGCCTTGGTAAGAGCCGCTCCTGTTTACAGCTGTCCACACAGAATTCTTCAGCTGCGGCTCGTCGCGTGTAGTGTTGCCAACTTCAATAGTCGTAAATCAACACATTTTAACGTAAAAATCAACTAAAAATCAACCAAAAGTAGACATGCCATTTCAGAGAGGAAGCAGGACACTCTTTTTAAGAAATTGTCACAAGATGAAATGAATGATAACATTACTGCTGATATTCAAGGCATTCTGCCTGAAACAAAGAACAAAACCACAACTTTTTTTTCTGATACTTTCTCCGAGCAATAAGCTGCCATTCTACGTACACATGCATGCAGTTATGATGGTTCACCGCAAGTGCAGTTTGTATTCCTCAAAAAAAAAAAATGCACAGTAAAATTTTAAAGATTTAGGTCATATTCATCTTCATGGCTAAAAAGTAATACAAATCCCTGCTGTTTCAGTTTGAATTCACCTTCATCTTTGAAGTAGTGAACAATTAAATTTTACAACAATGTCTAAATAATTAAATTAAAAAACAGTTAAATTTTGCAATAATAACAATATCTAAAGTTAAATTTAAAACAGTTAAATTTTGCAATAATAACAATATCTAAAGTTAAATTTAAAACAGTTAAATTTTGCAATAATAACAATATCTAAATTTAAATTTAAAACAGTTAAATTTTGCAATAATAACAATATCTAAAGTTAAATTTAAAACAGTTAAATTTTGCAATAATAACAATATCTAAAGTTAAATTTAAAACAGTTAAATTTTGCAATAATAACAATATCTAAAGTTAAATTTAAAACAGTTAAATTTTGCAATAATACCAATATCTAAAGTTAAATTTAAAACAGTTAAATTTTGCAATAATAACAATATATTTCTTTTGGAAGATAACAAAGTTTGACGCCACGGTGGCGCAGTGGTTTAAGATCTGGCTCCTGACCAATAGTCCGAAATAGGTCCTGGTTTGAATATCAGCGGGGCATGGATGTTATGTTTGTCTTACCGCACTGGCTTTCTACTTTCCCTGGAAAGAGTTGCCCTAAATTAGGGGCATATGACTGCTTATAGTCCATCGAGTTATTCCAGGAGGTCGTTAAACCTCCAATCTAAAAAAAAAGTTTTAATTCTAGAAATGTTTCTTTGCCAATAACGAGTTTCTGTGATTTATAATATAAAAGGCCAAAATATAAGCTTGGATTTAAAAGTGCCTGTGTCTCTTACTGCAAAATAAACCAAAACAGAGTCAATGTACTCATGTAGTTTTCCTACGAACTTTACGTAGCCTTTATGTGTAACGCCTCTTGTGAGATTGCCAGAAATTAAATCTGATAACCACCAGTACCAGAGGTCACTTCGCCTAATCAAATGTCACGCTAATCGCCAACATGGTGAGAAAACGTGATGTTTATGACTGTGCAGTGAGGGTTGAATCCAACTTAAAAGAAAAAAAGTAAAACAAGAAACAAAAATAATAAAAATAAAACAACTAGAAACCAACTAAATTTTACAAGTAGTCAACTAAGTTTTTTCAACTGTCAACTAAACCAAAATTTCAACTGCTGCGCAAAATCAGTTGAAAATCAACTAAATTGCCAAACTCACTCGCTATCGATGCTACACTGGCTTCATTCGCGTGACGCAATTATGGAAACACGTTCTGAGCGGCCTGCATTTTGAACATGCACCGGATCAGTTGAGAGAGAATTTCCATCTATGCCGAGTGTTTCTCGTTAGTGTTGCATTTCCAATAAACAACAGTGTATATATGGGTACAAGTTGAATCAGAAAATTTCGCACACACACACACACACACACACACACACACACATACAGTGGTGTGCAAACGTATTGCATCATCTGAAAGAAAAAAGCATTTTTAAGTTTAACTCTTTCTTTAACTAACTAATTTTCATAGTTATTTCATCGATTATATGTCATTAAAAGCAAAATTTAATGGAGATTTCAAAAATATCTTGGCTTTTTCTGTTGTTACTTCTGTTCTTAAGATATGACATAAAATATGGGGTTTGACAAACCCATTGAAATTCACGTTAGTTGCGTATCGGTTGCTACAGCCAATCATAGACATTCTTTTACCTGATTGGTTGCTTTCTAATGCTATCCTAATCCTACTCCAGTCTTTACAAGGGTTAACGCAGAGCTACTAGATCACTGTAGTGGTCGTTTCTTGTTTGCTATTAGGATATAATTTGTGTACATTCTCAATAATGGTTAAAACTGCCGAATTGTCCCACAGCGGATAGAGTAAAAATTGTTGTTTTGCACGAAGAGGATATTCTTCAAAGCAAATCTATAAAACAGTGAGCTGCAATCAATCTACAATTATTAGGCTACTAAAGAATGCAAAAGACACTGGTTATATTGAAACCATGCGTCGCAGTGGAAGGCCCAGATCCACTACAACCATGCAGGAAAGAGTGCTCAGAAAGCTAAGCTTGGCATACAGGAGGCTCAATTCACCTGAATTGCTTGAAAGATGGTCTGAAGTGACTGATGTTACTGTTAGTTTATCTACTATTAGGAGGAGGCTGTTTTACTATGACTTACGTGGCTGCAAAGGCAGGCGTAAACCACTGTTCAATGCAAATCAAAGACAAGGTAGACTTCATTGGGTGAAACAGTATGTCTCATGGACAATCAAGCAATGGGAATGTCCTTTTCAGTGACGGATCAGAATTTTGCCTTAATGGGAATCAAAGTAGTGCCTATGTAAGGAGATACAGGCATAAAGAATTCACCCAAGTTGCATAGTAACTATTGTTAAGCATCCGGTGAAGGTCATGGTTTGGAGCTGCATGTGTGCACATGGCGTTGGGAACCTTCATGTTGTCGATGGAACGGTAAAAACCAAGAAATACATCCGGATATTAGAAATCAAAATGCTATCATCATCTATCATCATCTGGCGGCAATTTTATTTTTCAAGATGACAATAGTACCTGCCATCGTGCTGAAGTAGTGAGAAAAAGTGGTTTCAGGAAAAAAATGTTCAGCATTTTGATTGGCCACCACAGTCACAGGACTTAAAGCCGATGGAAAATTTGTGGTTCAAAGTATCATATGAACTATCAAAAGAAAAAAAAAGCCAACATTCAAAATTCAACTCATTGAAGGTGTAATTCAAATTTTGATTCGTATTGTTCAACCCAATCTTTTACAAAACCTCTTTCACAGTATGCCAGCAAGATGCAAAGCTGTGATTAAAGCTGAGCAACAAAATATCAGGTACATTTTATAAGTTTTTTTCATTATATTTTTGTATTTAATTGTTATTTCATTTCTTATGTATTAGAAAAACGATTTATTGCTGTAAACCTAAGTATTGGATAAATGATCGTTTTCATAGTACTTCGACTCTGTCATGATTTTTGTAATGTATCTTAAAAACAGAAGCAGCTACAGGACATTTTTGAAATCTCCATTAAATTTTGCATCTAATGACATATAAATGATGAAATAACTGTGGAAATTAGTTAGTTAAACAAAGAGTTAAACTTAAAAATTCACGGTTTTTGGAGGTGTGATGCAATATTTTTGCACACCACTGTTACTGATAATTTCGTAGAATGAAACCAATGTGAAATCACTCTGATCCCAGGCAATAGTTGTCCACGTCATAATCACGTATGCACTGCGTTTGGTTTAATTTTCGGGAGTTTTTTTTTCTTTCTATGCTGAGTGAAATCGCTATGGAACTGTTATTTGAGAAACACAACAGAAAAAGAAGCAATACAAAAAAGTGAGCACACTTTTTTTAATTATTTTTTTACATTAAGAGATATCAGACGCAGAAAATGATTTTGTTCAAATCGACATTTAAAAAATGGAGGTGTGACTAAAAATAAAAGATACTAATAATGACAACTGTGATATACGTTGTATGCCAAACATGTTTTACTATAAACCGGATTTTCAGACATAATTCCTTATTTTTGTTTGTAATAAACTGACATTTCTGTGTTTTGTACCTGGGATAGGTTAATAGTTTCCTATTTCCTTTGCCTTTGCGTATTCTTGCAGCACTGGTGATAAATGGAAGAGCAGAAGAAAACTTCTCACCCCTTCCTTTCATTTCCGTATCTTGGAAGATTTTATTCCGGTATACAACGAACAATCTCATATACTCATCGAAAAGATGAAAACGATGACAAAAGAACAATGGGTTGATATAGTTCCTCTCATAACAATGTGCGCTTTGGAAATCATATGCGGTAAGTACAGCCGTAGCGAAGGCAAAATTTATTTCTTTTCTTCCTTCTCCTCGGGCGAACGTAAGTATAAGTGACCGTTAATACTTTTTTCCTGTCACAGGGATTAACTTCAGAAAAATAAAAGCAATAAACAAATTGGAAATACTTTTATGTAAAAGGAAATACTTTTGTTATGCTCTCTAGTGAAAAAACTACTCATTATTAAAAATCCGCAGTGTGAACGATGTCATTCATAGTGAATGGAACCAGTTTAAAGAAATGCACCCATATTTATACCATCGGTAAAACATCCACAAATAGAAATAGCAACTACATCAGAAATGCATGCATGCATAAATACATACATATCACTAAGCTGTTCTCTGAGACTCAGAGGTTAGATTCTCAAAGAAAGTATATCTGCCACATTAATGCTTAACTTTTGGAACTAGACTTTATTTACTGTTAATGTATCAGACATCCCCATTTACAGCGATCTTGGCATACAATTCGAGCTTCAATGACATCCATCACACGACGCACACAAGACGTTTTGTACTTCATACTCATAATCTTTTTCTCATACAGTCATCCCTGAATATAGTCCTTCCACGATTTCCTAGGCCTTCCACTACCTTTCTTTCCTGCCATTTGGGCTGAAAAAATTCTCTTAGTAAGCATCTCATCATTCATTCTTTCAACATCGCCAAACCACCTAATAATATTAGTCTCCACCTTAGTAATAACTTTTTATCTCACATTACAGAACTGCAACACAACTCCATTCCTCACACAGTCAGAACATGCCTTGCCACAAATCCCCCATAAGTAACGTATTTCTTCAGCACACAAACGACTCTTCTTCTGTAGTACCCAGGTTTTACTGCCATACATCAGAGTAGGAACAATTACACTTTCGTACCCAGCCATGTGGAACTCTCTTGGAACCCATCATTCATTTGAAAACCTCCTAAAGTAGCAATGACTTTCAATGAAGAATTCACTCGCGTACTAATTTCACCATCAAATTTGTTCTCTCTGTCAAACATGCTTCCTAATTAGAGAAACTCATTCATCTTGTCAATCACTGTGCCATTTAGACTTATCTTGCATGCAGCAATAACAGTTCATCGCTCGAAACCTATAACTTTGGGTTTTCCCTTATTTATACTCAGTTTGAATTTCAGACAAACTTCATACATCCGGGACAATATTGCAACTCACTTTTGCACTCTGCCAACAGGGCTGTGTCATCACCATACAGCAATCTGCACCCACGGATATTACCGAGATAAAATAGTACTGTCCATTTTGGGGTCACGCCTGCATGCATCAATAAATATATTAAACAGCCATGGCAGAAGTATTTAGAAAAAAAATCACAAATTGTACAACAAATGTTCCTATCTGCTAAAACTTCCCGAGACTAAAAGAACGATTAGAAGAAAAGATATGGAGCAAAACATGGTATAACTTTACGTCTCCCAAGCGGGAAAGGTTATTTAAAGATGCAAATGAGAGAAAGAAATATTCTTCGGAGTGAAGAGTACAGGAAAGTTGCTAGATTTTGAAATCTGAATGGGCGACGGATGGGGAGCACTATGTTTGGTAGGGCATGCTTGATAGCAACTTTTTCTTTAAGAAACACTGGAAGAACTAATTTAAATGCTTTTCACTACCCGCTACAAAGAAATTTGTGGAACTCACCCCTACCCACACCCACCTGAACACACACACGTACACGGATCTGACTAATTACTCCAGTGGTGTAAGATACAAGTGTTACTAGAGTGAAGCCTTCAACCTTTTGCTTGCTCTAAATGCATTATCTTAAATTGTTTTTCCAAATTTTGCATTTTTGCTTACGAAAATAGTACTGTACTTGAACAATTTATTTAAGAGAAAATGTCATATTTCTTTATTTAAATCAAATTTTAACGTCGTGCCACGCAGACACAATACCTTTCCTCTCCTTAATTCCCTTCCTTCAAGCCAGAGATTTTGCCTTGCACTCCTCTTTCATAAAATAGTAGTCAGCCACTTCCTACACTTTCACTGTCCAGGGGCAGTCTTAAGAGCGCTAGTGTAGCTTTAGACACCACTCTCTGTGTTGGAATCCCCTATTTTGTAAAGAAAATAAACCGCAAAGCAATTAGTAGTGAACTCCTCAATAAATTCCTACTCACATTCCACATTCATCCCCTGGTCACACTGACAGGAAAAAGAGGCTTAAACTAAGGAATTGGAAGAGTGGAGAACAATTGTATTTTCATGGCCCTACGTATGCTACACTGCTGGCCAGCCAAAATGCAACACCAAGAAGGACACGAGATAGCAAAGCCAGATTTACTGGACACATAACAACAGATACAAAGATGAAACGATTGAGCTTACAGGCCCGTGCGACTTGCGGAACACGCAGACATCAATAGTTCGTGTGGCCCCATGGCTGGCAATAACGACCGCTACACACCGCGGCATCGAACGAAAGAGGCTTTGGATGTGGGCTTGAGGTATGTCGGTCCAGGCTGCTTCCACACGTTGCCACAGTTCATCAGGCGTAGCCGCTGGTGGTGCTTGCCGGGCCACTCGTTTGCCGATCAGCGACCAGACGTGTTCGATGGGCGATATATCGGTAGAACAGGCGGGCCACGACAGCAGTGACACCTGGTGGGCCGTGAAGAATTGTTGCATGATGCGTGCCACGTGCGGGCGTGCATTGTCCTGTTGAACGTGGCCGCTGGCAGGTCCTGCAGGTAAGGGAGGACTACAAGTTCCAAAACGTCGGAGATGGTGCGGTGGCTGTTGAGTGTACTGGCGATGCGTACCAGAGGGGTGCGGGTGTCATATCCAATTGCGCCCCAAACCATAACGCCAGGCGACGGACCGGTATGGCGATGAATAATGCAGGCGTCATACAGCCTCTCGCCGCGGTGCCGCCACACGCGGATCCGACCATCGTGGTGTTGCAAGCAGAAGCGGGATTTGTCGGAGAAGAAAATATCGTGCCATTCCGTAGTCCAGGTGCGGCGTTCAACGGCCCACTGCCGCCGAACTCGCCGGTGGTGTAGCGTCAATGATAATCGGAGCAATGGGCGCCGTGCGACTAGTCCCCGCTCCTGCAGACGACGTCGAACGGTTCGTGCTGACACAGGTTGTTGTGCAACACACCCTAATTCCTGCGCTAACGTTCGTGATGTGGCGGTGCGAGCCGTCAATGCCCGCCGCACAACATGGTGTGCTGCAGCGGCGGTGGCAATCGCTCACGTCGGTCCGTCCGTCCCTCCTGCACCCATCGAATCAATACTCGCCTCACTGTGGCTGGATGTCGTCCCACACGGGCGCCGATGTCTCGGTACGATAAACCGCTGTCGCGATAAGCCACTATTCGTCCTCTGTCGAACTGCGAAACGTGCTGGAATGACTGCCGTATTCAGCGACGAGGCATCAGGAAGCTTCCCACGCACTGGTCCGGCACAACAACACACTTCCAGTACTTTCACCCCGCCTTCTGTACACCCTTCTTACAGTGCTTCTCGGTGGCGTGCCGGGCGCACATGATTTGCATATGCCCTGCAATGCAAATCGTTTGCATGTCCTCTCGCGGGCGACACATGCTGCGAATTTCAGGCCAATCGGATGCTTCCTTCTTGGTGTTGCATTTTGGGTGGCCAGCAGTGTATTTTGATAACTTTTCTAGGGAGAAGTAAACAACGTACTTCTTAGGGTGAGGGCTACACAAGGAAAAACACCAGGCTCATCATTCCTTGGCAAAATCCAGAATATATTTTAGGGTTAAATACAGTATATTGAACAAGTTAGTAAAATCATGCAATGCATTGATTATGATATGCTTTGCAACATACCAGAAATCATTGCTCAAGTTATTTCTCAAGTAATGAGAATAATGGTTGTGGAATAAATCTCGCTCCTGTGCCCTAACCTTTGAGCCCATTTCGATGATATTAAACAGAACCAGTTCAGTATAGCTCCGGAACAACATACTAAAGTTTTGTCGCAATAGAAGCATTTTTATTCAATTTATGAGGATAATGGCTGTGGAATAAATCTCGCTCCTGTGCCCTGACCTTTGACCCCATCTTGATGATTTTAAAACATTATTGGTTCAGTATACCCCGGAACAACATACTAAAGTGTTGTCGCAATAAAATCGTTTTTAGTCAATTTATGAGGATAATGGCTGTGGAATAATTCTCGCTCCTGTGCCCCGACCTTTGAGCCAATTTCGATGATATTAAGCAAAGCCGGTTCAGTACAACTCCGCAATCGAAGCATTTTTACACAAGTTATGATGCATAAAGGCGATGGAATGAATCCCGCTCCTATGTCTGATTATGATATGCTTTCCAACATACCAGAAATCATTGCTCAAGTTATTTCTCAAGTAATGAGAATAATGGTTGTGGAATAAATCTCGCTCCTGTGCCCTAACCTTTGAGCCCATTTCGTTTGACCCCATTTCGTCAATTTTCAATAGTGTTCGTCCCCAGGTTGTCCCCTACCACATACTAAAATTTCATCGAAATCGAACTATTTTTACGTGAGTTATCGTGCGGACAGACAAACAGACAGACGGACAAAGATGGAACTTATACACGGTTGAAAAGCGTAGAAATTACACATTTTGAATGGGTGGGCAAGACAAATTTCAGAGTGGGCTCGCATCCCCTTGGCGACGTACCTGGAAGAGTATCTAACTAAGAAAGGATTTTAAAAGTCAAAGGTACTCTTTTTCACAGAAATGCAAGCTGATGACCCCTAGCGGCAGAATTATGTATAAAAATAAAGACATACTTTGCTGCAAAAACCATGCGATCGAAAAAGATTTTTCTTTCTTAAAATATGACTTCTAGATACAGAAGTGGCAAGGAAAACGTTTTTACACATATGCCAGCAACAGGGGGAAAATGGATGATATTCGTATAATATTTTCCATAGAGAATGGCAAACAGTTAAAAAAAAAATTTTTCGAAAGCGTTTTCAGCAGCTGAAGAAAGGCTGTAAACATAAATGCGCAATTACACCGAGCGTAAGGTCTTTGCACAGTGAAGGTACAAAAGTACATACAAAATGTTTCATGAAGTGAAATGTATCGGATATCAGGAAACATTTTTCAAATCGGTCTTTTAAAAGCAGAAATATCGAGAAAAATAAATTTGACCTTTGCGCTCCTAACAATAAAATTGCGCCTAACAATAAATCTGGGTAGGAAATGGGAACAAAATGTTTTTATAGTGGTCATTTTATAGCCGAATAGCAATTTTTCCATGCGGATTTTCAGACACTTATGTAGATCCGGCCTAAAACATGTTGCAAATCGAAATATGTACTTGTGCCCTCTAGTGGGAAAAATGATCGTTAAGGAAGTTTAGAAATTTTATGCAAAATATTTTTCACCAGAAATGTTTTTCGAAGCAAAAATAATTTTTCAAATAGCACCGTTAGAAGCAGAGCCATCAAAGGCCCGAAGAAAAGAAATTTAATGAAAGCCAAAGCAATTTAATGTAAATTGCGGTTTCTGAAGAAAGAATTTTTCAAATAACACCGTTAGAAGCAGAGCCATCAAAGGCCCGAAGAAAAGAAGTTAAATAAAAGCCTAAGCAATTTAAAGTAAATTGCGGTTTCTGAAGAAAGAATTTTTCAAATAGGACCGTTAGAAGCAGAGCCATCAAAGGCCAGAAGAAAAGAAGTTTAATGAAAGCCAAAGCAATTTAATGTAAATTGCGGTTTCTGAAGAAATAATTTTTCAAATAGAGCCGTTAGAAGCAGAGCCATCAAAGGCCAGAAGAAAAGAAGTTTAATGAAAGCCAAAGCAATTTAATGTAAATTGCGGTTTCTGAAGAAATAATTTTTCAAATAGAGCCGTTAGAAGCAGAGCCATCAAAGGCCCGAAGAAAAGAAGTTTAATAAAAGCCTGAGCAATTTAAAGTAAATTGCGGTTTCTGAAGAAATAATTTTTCAAATAGAGCCGTTAGAAGCAAAGCCATCAAAGGCCCGAAGAAAAAAGTTTAATAAAAGCCTGAACAATTTAGAGTAAATTACGGTTTCTGAAGAAAGAAATTTTCAAATAGGACCGTTAGAAGCAGAGCCATCAAAGACCCGAGGAAAAGAAGTTTAATGAAAGCCAAAGCAATTTAATGTAAATTGCGGTTTCTGAAGAAAGAATTTTTCAAATAGAGCCGTTAGAAGCAGACCCATCAAAGGCCCGAAGAAAAGAAGTTTAATGAAAGCCTGAGCAATTTAAAGTAAATTGCGGTTTCTGAAGAAAGAATTTTTCAAATAGGACCGTTAGAAGCAGAGCCATCAAAGGCCCGAAGAAAAGAAGTTTAATGAAAGCCAAAGCAATTTAATGTAAATTGCGGTTTCTGAAGAAAGAATTTTTCAAATAGAGCCGTTAGAAGCAGAGCCATCAAAGGCCCGAAGAAAAGAAGTTTAATAAAAGCCTGAGCAATTTAAAGTAAATTGCGGTTTCTGAAGAAAGAATTTTTCAAATAGGACCGTTAGAAGCAGAGCCATCAAAGGCCCGAAGAAAAGAAGGTTAATGAAAGCCTGAGCAATTTAAAGTAAATTGCGGTTTCTGAAGAAATAATTTTTCAAATAGGACCATTAGAAGCAGAGCCATCAAAGACCCGAAGAAAAAAAGTTAAATAAAAGCCTCAACAATTTAAAGTAAATTGCGGTTTCTGAAGAAATAATTTTTCAAATAGGGCAGTTACAAGCAGAGCCATCAAAGACCCGAAGAAAAGAAGTTTGATAAAGCCTGAGCAATTTAAAGTAAATTGCGGTTTCTGAAGAAAGAATTTTTCAAATAGGACCGTTAGAAGCAGAGCCATCAAAGGCCAGAAGAAAAGAAGTTTAATGAAAGCCAAAGCAATTTAATGTAAATTGCGGTTTCTGAAGAAATAATTTTTCAAATAGAGCCGTTAGAAGCAGAGCCATCAAAGGCCAGAAGAAAAGAAGTTTAATGAAAGCCAAAGCAATTTAATGTAAATTGCGGTTTCTGAAGAAATAATTTTTCAAATAGAGCCGTTAGAAGCAGAGCCATCAAAGGCCCGAAGAAAAGAAGTTTAATAAAAGCCTGAGCAATTTAAAGTAAATTGCGGTTTCTGAAGAAATAATTTTTCAAATAGAGCCGTTAGAAGCAAAGCCATCAAAGGCCCGAAGAAAAAAAGTTTAATAAAAGCCTGAACAATTTAGAGTAAATTACGGTTTCTGAAGAAAGAATTTTTCAAATAGGACCGTTAGAAGCAGAGCCATCAAAGACCCGAGGAAAAGAAGTTTAATGAAAGCCAAAGCAATTTAATGTAAATTGCGGTTTCTGAAGAAAGAATTTTTCAAATAGAGCCGTTAGAAGCAGAGCCATCAAAGGCCCGAAGAAAAGAAGTTTAATAAAAGCCTGAGCAATTTAAAGTAAATTGCGGTTTCTGAAGAAAGAATTTTTCAAATAGGACCGTTAGAAGCAGAGCCATCAAAGGCCCGAAGAAAAGAAGTTTAATGAAAGCCAAAGCAATTTAATGTAAATTGCGGTTTCTGAAGAAAGAATTTTTCAAATAGAGCCGTTAGAAGCAGAGCCATCAAAGGCCCGAAGAAAAGAAGTTTAATAAAAGCCTGAGCAATTTAAAGTAAATTGCGGTTTCTGAAGAAAGAATTTTTCAAATAGGACCGTTAGAAGCAGAGCCATCAAAGGCCCGAAGAAAAGAAGTTTAATGAAAGCCTGAGCAATTTAAAGTAAATTGCGGTTTCTGAAGAAAGAATTTTTCAAATAGGACCGTTAGAAGCAGAGCCATCAAAGGCCCGAAGAAAAGAAGTTTAATGAAAGCCAAAGCAATTTAATGTAAATTGCGGTTTCTGAAGAAAGAATTTTTCAAATAGAGCCGTTAGAAGCAGACCCATCAAAGGCCCGAAGAAAAGAAGGTTAATGAAAGCCTGAGCAATTTAAAGTAAATTGCGGTTTCTGAAGAAATAATTTTTCAAATAGGACCATTAGAAGCAGAGCCATCAAAGACCCGAAGAAAAAAAGTTAAATAAAAGCCTCAACAATTTAAAGTAAATTGCGGTTTCTGAAGAAATAATTTTTCAAATAGGGCAGTTACAAGCAGAGCCATCAAAGACCCGAAGAAAAGAAGTTTGATAAAAGCCTGAGCAATTTAAAGTAAATTGCGGTTTCTGAAGAAAGAATTTTTCAAATAGGACCGTTAGAAGCAGAGCCATCAAAGGCCAGAAGAAAAGAAGTTTAATGAAAGCCAAAGCAATTTAATGTAAATTGCGGTTTCTGAAGAAATAATTTTTCAAATAGAGCCGTTAGAAGCAGAGCCATCAAAGGCCAGAAGAAAAGAAGTTTAATGAAAGCCAAAGCAATTTAATGTAAATTGCGGTTTCTGAAGAAATAATTTTTCAAATAGAGCCGTTAGAAGCAGAGCCATCAAAGGCCCGAAGAAAAGAAGTTTAATAAAAGCCTGAGCAATTTAAAGTAAATTGCGGTTTCTGAAGAAATAATTTTTCAAATAGAGCCGTTAGAAGCAAAGCCATCAAAGGCCCGAAGAAAAAAGTTTAATAAAAGCCTGAACAATTTAGAGTAAATTACGGTTTCTGAAGAAAGAATTTTTCAAATAGGACCGTTAGAAGCAGAGCCATCAAAGACCCGAGGAAAAGAAGTTTAATGAAAGCCAAAGCAATTTAATGTAAATTGCGGTTTCTGAAGAAAGAATTTTTCAAATAGAGCCGTTAGAAGCAGAGCCATCAAAGGCCCGAAGAAAAGAAGTTTAATAAAAGCCTGAGCAATTTAAAGTAAATTGCGGTTTCTGAAGAAAGAATTTTTCAAATAGGACCGTTAGAAGCAGAGCCATCAAAGGCCCGAAGAAAAGAAGGTTAATGAAAGCCTGAGCAATTTAAAGTAAATTGCGGTTTCTGAAGAAATAATTTTTCAAATAGGACCATTAGAAGCAGAGCCATCAAAGACCCGAAGAAAAAAAGTTAAATAAAAGCCTCAACAATTTAAAGTAAATTGCGGTTTCTGAAGAAATAATTTTTCAAATAGGGCAGTTACAAGCAGAGCCATCAAAGGCCAGAAGAAAAGAAGTTTAATGAAAGCCAAAGCAATTTAATGTAAATTGCGGTTTCTGAAGAAATAATTTTTCAAATAGAGCCGTTAGAAGCAGAGCCATCAAAGGCCAGAAGAAAAGAAGTTTAATGAAAGCCAAAGCAATTTAATGTAAATTGCGGTTTCTGAAGAAATAATTTTTCAAATAGAGCCGTTAGAAGCAGAGCCATCAAAGGCCCGAAGAAAAGAAGTTTAATAAAAGCCTGAGCAATTTAAAGTAAATTGCGGTTTCTGAAGAAATAATTTTTCAAATAGAGCCGTTAGAAGCAAAGCCATCAAAGGCCCGAAGAAAAAAGTTTAATAAAAGCCTGAACAATTTAGAGTAAATTACGGTTTCTGAAGAAAGAATTTTTCAAATAGGACCGTTAGAAGCAGAGCCATCAAAGACCCGAGGAAAAGAAGTTTAATGAAAGCCAAAGCAATTTAATGTAAATTGCGGTTTCTGAAGAAAGAATTTTTCAAATAGAGCCGTTAGAAGCAGAGCCATCAAAGGCCCGAAGAAATGAAGTTTAATAAAAGCCTGAGCAATTTAAAGTAAATTGCGGTTTCTGAAGAAAGAATTTTTCAAATAGGACCGTTAGAAGCAGAGCCATCAAAGGCCCGAAGAAAAGAAGGTTAATGAAAGCCTGAGCAATTTAAAGTAAATTGCGGTTTCTGAAGAAATAATTTTTCAAATAGGACCATTAGAAGCAGAGCCATCAAAGACCCGAAGAAAAAAAGTTAAATAAAAGCCTCAACAATTTAAAGTAAATTGCGGTTTCTGAAGAAATAATTTTTCAAATAGGGCAGTTACAAGCAGAGCCATCAAAGGCCAGAAGAAAAGAAGTTTAATGAAAGCCAAAGCAATTTAATGTAAATTGCGGTTTCTGAAGAAATAATTTTTCAAATAGAGCCGTTAGAAGCAGAGCCATCAAAGGCCAGAAGAAAAGAAGTTTAATGAAAGCCAAAGCAATTTAATGTAAATTGCGGTTTCTGAAGAAATAATTTTTCAAATAGAGCCGTTAGAAGCAGAGCCATCAAATGCCCGAAGAAAAGAAGTTTAATAAAGCCTGAGCAATTTAAAGTAAATTGCGGTTTCTGAAGAAATAATTTTTCAAATAGAGCCGTTAGAAGCAAAGCCATCAAAGGCCCGAAGAAAAAAGTTTAATAAAAGCCTGAACAATTTAGAGTAAATTACGGTTTCTGAAGAAAGAATTTTTCAAATAGGACCGTTAGAAGCAGAGCCATCAAAGACCCGAGGAAAAGAAGTTTAATGAAAGCCAAAGCAATTTAATGTAAATTGCGGTTTCTGAAGAAAGAATTTTTCAAATAGAGCCGTTAGAAGCAGAGCCATCAAAGGCCCGAAGAAAAGAAGTTTAATAAAAGCCTGAGCAATTTAAAGTAAATTGCGGTTTCTGAAGAAAGAATTTTTCAAATAGGACCGTTAGAAGCAGAGCCATCAAAGGCCCGAAGAAAAGAAGTTTAATGAAAGCCTGAGCAATTTAAAGTAAATTGCGGTTTCTGAAGAAAGAATTTTTCAAATAGGACCGTTAGAAGCAGAGCCATCAAAGGCCCGAAGAAAAGAAGTTTAATGAAAGCCAAAGCAATTTAATGTAAATTGCGGTTTCTGAAGAAAGAATTTTTCAAATAGAGCCGTTAGAAGCAGACCCATCAAAGGCCCGAAGAAAAGAAGTTTAATGAAAGCCTGAGCAATTTAAAGTAAATTGCGGTTTCTGAAGAAAGAATTTTTCAAATAGGACCGTTAGAAGCAGAGCCATCAAAGGCCCGAAGAAAAGAAGTTTAATGAAAGCCAAAGCAATTTAATGTAAATTGCGGTTTCTGAAGAAAGAATTTTTCAAATAGAGCCGTTAGAAGCAGAGCCATCAAAGGCCCGAAGAAAAGAAGTTTAATAAAAGCCTGAGCAATTTAAAGTAAATTGCGGTTTCTGAAGAAAGAATTTTTCAAATAGGACCGTTAGAAGCAGAGCCATCAAAGGCCCGAAGAAAAGAAGTTTAATGAAAGCCTGAGCAATTTAAAGTAAATTGCGGTTTCTGAAGAAAGAATTTTTCAAATAGGACCGTTAGAAGCAGAGCCATCAAAGGCCCGAAGAAAAGAAGTTTAATGAAAGCCAAAGCAATTTAATGTAAATTGCGGTTTCTGAAGAAAGAATGTTTCAAATAGAGCCGTTAGAAGCAGACCCATCAAAGGCCCGAAGAAAAGAAGGTTAATGAAAGCCTGAGCAATTTAAAGTAAATTGCGGTTTCTGAAGAAATAATTTTTCAAATAGAGCCGTTAGAAGCAAAGCCATCAAAGGCCCGAAGAAAAAAGTTTAATAAAAGCCTGAACAATTTAGAGTAAATTACGGTTTCTGAAGAAAGAATTTTTCAAATAGGACCATTAGAAGCAGAGCCATCAAAGACCCGAAGAAAAAAAGTTAAATAAAAGCCTCAACAATTTAAAGTAAATTGCGGTTTCTGAAGAAATAATTTTTCAAATAGGGCAGTTACAAGCAGAGCCATCAAAGACCCGAAGAAAAGAAGTTTGATAAAAGCCTGAGCAATTTAAAGTAAATTGAAGTTTCTGCGCTTTTTGAATATTTTTCAGTTATTGACATCATTTGGGTACAGGACAATGTACTCATGATTACGCATTCGTTTGTAGATAGCTTTAACCTGCATATTTTCATCAGCAATTGTTAGTGCAAAAGAAAGCCTTTATCCAAGAAGATAAATCTGGATGACGGAAGCAGATATAGAGAAAAAGAGGTAGCGATTTTATTTATTTTGACCTCAGTTCGATGCAATAGATAAGAACAGTAAAAATACTGAAGATATCTAGAATGGCAACAAATTCAAAATTAGTTCCTGCATCTCAGCAACTGTGGAATTGAAAAGATGAATATTCGTGCCTAAAGTTTTTAATTTTAGATAAACGAGATTTTTTACTGAATTTAAAACCGTCTACATTCTTTCGCTTTATCCCATGCCACTATCAGTTTTTAGCACGTTTTTTGTGAAAAAAGCTCGTATTCGGTTTGTCCGTCCATCCGTCTCTCCGCATGTGGACACCATATCTCTGCAACTATTAGTCCGATTTAAAACGTTTTTTTTTTTGTATTGGGAAGCTAAAAATATAAAATGATGACCTTTATTTCATTTTTTTTACTATGCACAATTTCACCGCTAGAGGGCATAAACGCAGGTGATATCGAATTCAAAATACATTTTATTCATTATATTTGTTTCTAAACATCCGATTAAAAAAAAAATATTTTACCTTTCAATTCCATTAAAACTCCTATTTGAATTTTTTTCCAACGGATGCAGCTCCCGATGGAAAATCTTTTTCGTATAATTTCTAATATTTGATAAAGTATGGTTTGGCCACCAGGCGGGGTAAGTCTTAATTTCTGCTTCTGATATATTTGACACAAAATCTGAGCTTCTAAAATCCTGATTGAAAAAATTCATTCGTGGACTGATGCCACTAACGTCGATAAATTTTTTCGGAATATTTCCTCTTTAAAATATTGCATGGTTTCTCCGCCAGCGGGCGTAGATGCCTATCTTATTTTTGTCAACATCCCTACTTCTAATGGTCCTATTAGAAAAATTTCTTCTTTATTGGACAGAGTTTCCGGTGCGATATGTTTTTCATATAATTTTAAAATTTTCAAATAATTCATAGACATTCAGCTAGAGGGCGTAAAAGTAAATTGCGTTCCCCCGATATCTCTGCTTCTAAAATTCTGATTTGAAAATTCTTTCTGCACTATGGTGCAGAAAAAATTTTCCATTCAGCTCCTCAGGAAAATCTTTTGCATAAAATTTTTAATTTTTGGAAAAAAATTGTTTGGCCACCAGGAGGCGTACGTTTTATTTCGGCTTCTGATGTATTTGCAGCGAAATCTAAGCTCTTAAAATCTCGATAGAAAAAAATTCGTTGGTGGACCGATACTACTCACGTCGATAAACCTTTTTGGAATATTTTCTTCTTAAAATATTGCATGGTTTCTCTTCCAGGGGGCGTAGATGTATATCTTATTTTTGTCAATATTCCTACCTATAAGAGTCCGATTTGAAAAATTCCTTCTTTGTTCAATAGCGTTTCCGGTGCAGAATGTTTTTAATGTAATTTCAAAATTTCCAAGTGAATCATTGACGTTCCTCTAGGGGGCGTTAAGGTAAATTGAATTTCCCCCGATATTTCTGTTTTGAAAACTACGATTTGAAAAGTTCTTCCTGCACCGGATAAAGCTCCTGATGGGAAATCCTTTGCACATGATTAATAATTTTTGTAAAAAATGGTTTGGCCACCAGGTGGAGTAAGTCTTAATTTCCGCTTCTTATGTATTAGCAGCAAAATATGAGCTCCTGGAAACACAATTGAAAAAAAATGTTTCCTGGACCATCAAAAAACCTTTTTCAAAAAACCTTTGAGAATACTTTCTTCTTAAAATGATGCATGGTTTTCTCACCTGGGGACGTAGATGCATATCTTATATTTGTGGTTATCTCTGCTTCTAAAAGTCCGATTTGAAAAATTCTTTCTTTGTTGGAGAGCGTTTCCGCTGAGAAATGTTTCTCATATAATTCCGAATTTTCCTTAACGCACAAGTTTGCAAACTAAGGGCGTAAATTAACGATTCCGTTTACAGGAACATCTGCGGGATTCAAAACCCGATTGAAAAATTTCTTTCTTCGGTAGATACTACTGTTTCCCATACCGGTTCCATTTACTTTGTATAGCTTTGATAAATTCAATTCGCTTCAGAACGGATTCAAAAGACGTGCTCGTTACACCCGAAAATTCGGTGTTGTCTTTCTTGTTTTTCGGGAAGCGTTGTCTTGATTTTAGACCGGTAATATAATTTTTTCCATTGATGACAGTGTTGACTTCTACTGAGCATTCTGACGGTTCTTTTCAGAATCATAACAAATACGTCATGTCCTGTCACGTGCCACAATGCTTTGGAGAATGTCGGTTATATATGGAGGGTGTGAGTGTTGGAATAGTGAGTTATTACATTTGTGTAGAGATGTATATGAATAAATGTTCAAGTGTTTTCATTCAAGAGTTCATAACAAATAGCTAGTTTAATTTAATGAATTATGGCATCTCTTTGCTCTCTGCTGACTAAAGGATAGATCTTCGTGCAGCTGGTAAGTGGCTTACTGCGTTACATAAAAGGCTATCATCAATTATAGATTTTATTTATTTAGAAACAGCTAACAGTACTGTATCTGGAATTGCCATTAAACATCCAGTAGTCTCTTTTTACAATATATCATGCTTCAGCCGCAGGCTTGAGATTTTCTTGGTTTTCCAATCTTCCAGTGGTAGATCTTTTTGATTATGGTGTCATTCGGGACGGTAGATGTAACATTAGACATGCTTCTCTAATTTCCTACAGCAGGAAAAATTCTTCTGTATGAGCTCATTTGTTCACTGGGAAGGATATGATATTAAGAGAACAACCATTCGTTCTCTATATTTTTCAGAGTGAATATGTTCTCATTAATAAATTGCTTCTATTAATCATATCGCTAGTTAATATTTGTCTAGTGTATTGTGACGTCACAGACTCGCCGGCTATATAACAAGCAATTTATTTACAATTCGCTCGTACAAATATAATTAAATGTTACGATTACTATTCCACTTCATTAAACAATCTTAGAATAATTCAACTCGGTCAGCTTCCACACTTCTCATCCTTCTAAAATCTAACACAAAACTGTACAAACTCTCCAATAGTCAATATGTCATTTCGTGCTCTCGTGCATGGAAGTTCAAGTCGCGAGCCAAGATGGCTACTCGCTAGTGCTCCAAAAGTACTAGGCACTGTACCAAAAGTCAACAGTTCTCTGTATCAGTCCGCATTCTGCGTATGGAGGTTCAGGATGTTACAGTATGACAATTCCAATGAGAGACAAACAGAGTATTACATTGACTTTATAGGACCATAGAATTTTATTATTGCTAATGAGGAAGCATCTATGATCACTTTCCTCTGCAGCAACGTTTGCAAAGCTTTATTGCGCTTCATTTTTCTAAAACAAATATATTAATTTTCTTTTGAAATCGCATTAATTAGTTTCAATTTTCTAGAGACAACAATGGGAGTTAGTCTGAATGCACAAAGAGACACCAACAGTGAATACGTCGCAGCAATATATGAGTAAGTGGAAAATTTTCTCGTAATATTTATAAATAAGTTATACTGTTCAATCGAAATAATGTCGTTGCTCCCCGAGTTTCTCCAGAAAGAAACAGTGGCGCCTTTCTGATTTTTTATTTGGTTTAAGCTCTTGGAGCACAGATGTAGGTGTCAAACAGAAGACGGTAAAAAGCGTTTAAACTTGACAACGGAAGTATAGCCGTCTAAGTAACTGGCGCACCAAATGGCTCAATGCTGGGAAAGCCGTTGGTGACTGACTTACAAAAATGATTCACTGAAACGTTACTGAAGGAACTACATAAAGTTCTCATTCTTTCACCTTTTCATAGTGAGAGTTGTGTCGGTTATCCTCAGCCAAACATGGAACTGGTATATTGTCCAAAATTTAGTTATAGATAACTAAATATATATATTTGTTTATTTATTTAGTGCTTTCTTATGAAGTACTTTACGGTAGCTGGAAAACAACAGCCCACGGAATTACAGTGTACCTGCCCAGCAGCGTCACAGAATGCACGTGACAAGATCGACCACACGAAAATATAAGCGTCCGGCCCTGACAGATGAGCCACAGTGCATAACGTGAGCACAATGGGCAGAGGTAGTGATCTGACTGACGTTCAAAAATGAATGTTCATCGGCTACCGCGCCAAGGGTGGAAGCATCTCAGAAACAGAAGACTTTGTGGGCTGTTCGCGAGGTGCTGTAGTAAGGGTGTACCAAGAATGGATCATTGGCGAAATGTGGAAGCATCTCAGAAACAGCAGACTTTATGGGATGGACGTCATAACTGTGGATCTCTAAAGGCCATCGACCCCAGAGGTAGTCGTCGCCTCCGTCGACTGGCAAAAGGTAATCGGCGCGCAACAGTGCACAAATTGATCACGCAAGTGAACGGTGGGGTACCCAGGTACGTGTCCTTGATAACAGTACAGCGAACCCTGTTGCGCATGGGTCTCCGGAGTCGACGCTGCATTAAGGCACCCATGTTAACTCAGGCCCATCGGCAACAACGCCTGCAGTACGCATGAGACTGCCGTTATTGGATACTGGAAGCGTGGGAAAAGTTTGCCTTCTCCGAAAAATCAAGGCTTCTACTCCACAGAAGTGACGAGAGGTGGCGGATACGTCATCACACATACGAGAAAATACACTCGTGCACGCTTTTGGTCAAGACCAGGCCAGCGGTGGCAGTGTGCATGTCTGGGGGATGTTTTCCTAGAATGACCTGAGACCACTGGTACCACTGGATGGGTGGTGCCTGAATGCCAATGGCTAGCTGTCCATCGTCGCTGACCACATGCATCCTTTCATGTTGAACGTCTACCCTGGTGGTGATGGTGTCTACCAACAGAACAATGCGCCTTGTCATGCCTCTAAGGGGTGCGTGACTGGTTTCAGGAACACGACAGCGATGTCTCCGTTGTCTCTTGGCTGGCAAAATCGCCCGGCCTTAATCCCATAGAGTACTTTTGGAATTATTTAAATCGACAGGATCGACGTGCAGATTCACAATCACGTCATCTCCGGGACCTCCGTACTCTGCTGCAGTACAAATGGGCACGTGTACCTCTGGAAACCTTCCAGGGATTCATTGCGTCCATGCAACACCGTCTCGGAGCTGTCATTCGGGCCAAGTGTAGTTATTCCCAATATTAGGTAGGTGATCATGTTATTCTGATACGACCGTGTACATACACTCTTACAGCCAAACACACGCACAAAATCGAGGCATCCCAATGAAGTCATCAAAAAACCGTGAAAGTCCTTATGCAAATTGCTTTTAGCCAGGGATGCAAGTGATTCAAGTTTCACCGCAAATGTTTCCATCCAGGAGCGCATTTGATTCGAAAACCCATTGTCCTAGACATGGACTATCAGATGCCCACTGTGAACATTCTGTCTGCTTTATCTGATGTATTAACCTAAGTTGATGCTAATCATACCTCGATGACATCCTAGAAAAATATTGTGAACAATTCAGCGCATTTAAACGGAACTCAATCGCCGGATTGTGGGAAGCAGAACGGTCGTGTCGACGAATCGCTCACCATATGAGCCATAGTAATGCACCAGTGAGACAGTATTTGAAGCATTAGGTACCGGAAGGAACACTCGGAGAAAGTTCTTGTAAACCCAGGGAATACTGGATGATCGTCTCATAGTCCACTATGTCCGAATTGCTCCGACTGCTTCTCTGTAGATTTATACTCAGCCCGGGAACAACTCTCCAGCGCACCCTAAATTTTTTTCAGACAGCCTCATATAAAAAATTTAAAAACCTCTCTATTTTAAGGTGTATTTTTATATATATAACAAATGGTCCTTGTGACCAAGATTTTTAAAATATATCATCATAAAGAACAAGAAAATAGACAAAATTGGTCGGGTATAAAAAAAAAACAAAAAAACTGAAAACATTATAGGATTTTAATTATAGGTCTCTAAATTTAATTAATATTTTGGACCTATAATTGTACTTTCAGATAGACTCAACTAATAAATTTTGAACTGTTTAATAAATTTCGAACATGGGATTTTTCATGCTAAAATACAGAAATATTTGCAGAAATAACGTGCAGATGGTGAAATACTTCACCAACCACTTAAAATTTTATAACTGATTCTTCGGTTAGTTGTAATCGCTGTGGGATCTATAAGGCTTTATTCGATAGTAAACTTCCTCTCAAGAAATAAGACGTTCAAGCAGTCGAAATGTTACCGTAAAAACCCTAAATCCGTTATTTCGCGAAATTACTATAGTAAGAACACGAAGTGTCCACGAGCATTGGTTACTTCGGGTTTTTACTAGTGGCTTTTAATTTTTACTAGTAACATCTAGAAATGAAGAGCAACCTCAGTAAAATGCAAAATAAAAGGTTTTCATCGGGTATTTACTTAATTTTTTAGTTAAAACCCGTTCTCACTGGATGCGGAACAGTAAAAAATCCGAAATATTGTGTTAAAGCTGTTGTTTTGATGAAAACTAACGACAACATGTATCAATTAGGTACTAAAGAATGTGTCATAAATAATTTATACGCTAGATCAGAATTTGAAAAAAAAATTTATTGATATCACTGAAGTGAAAAAAGATAAGAAATGTCGCAGCTTCTTTTGTTATGACGCAGGTTCCAGCCAAGGTTTTTCAATGTGCAAGTGTACAAAGAAATGTATAAAAAAGTAATGCAAATGTAAAAAGAATAATGTATTGCATAACTCCAAATACCACAATAGCGGGTCATGTAAATTTTAATGTTCTTATTTTATGATTTTTTCAACAAATAACTTTTCTGTATTTTATTCAGTGTACTTTATTTTTACCATACGAGTTCATATCTATTGTATAATCATTTCGGATTTTTACTATTCCGCATCTAGTGATATCGGGTTTTGACTAAAAAATTAAGTAAATACCCGATGTAAACTCTTTATACTGCATTTTACTGAGGATGTTAGTCATTTCTAGATGTTGCTAGTAAAAACCCGAAATTACCAATGCTTGCGGGCACTTCGGTTTCTTACTAGTAATTTCGCGAAATAGCGGATTTTGGGGTTTTACGGTAACAGAAACAAACAAAACGTTTTTGCTGCATTCTCAAACGATAATCTCTTACAGTTCAATACGGAAATAACCCACGTGCTCTAGTATTTCTGCGCATTGAATGCTTGGTAATAAGACAGTGCAAATGTATCGGTAACTAAACTTTTGAAGCGACCTCTCTTGAGATGTCCTAAAACCAGGCATTGCCGGAGAAGTCACTGTATTTGAATGCCCTCAACTCGTCCCCTGGTTACAAGAAACTGAAAATTAAGAGTGAAAATGCCTTACACGTTCTTCCCAGAGCTATCAGGAATGATAGGAGAGAAGCATGCTGCTATTTCGTTCTCTCCACTTGTTTTTCCTGAAATAGGAGTGAAATAACCAATTTAAAGTATGGGAAACGACGCTTTCTGCTTAAACAAAAACTCTACGTACTTTATGCGGAAGGTAGAGATGGAACCACTAGGAACCTTCTTACAGTCGTGGATGTCCACACCAGTCCTCACTATAAATATACACCAATGCGCCATTACATTATGACAATCCCCAGCCTAGAGAAATGAGCGCTCCTGGAGACCGAACGGTGGCTCAGGTGAAGTTAACAAAGCAGTATATATACAACCCGAGGATCGACCTTCGGTTAGTAGAGTGTTCAGAATGCGAAGAGCTGCCGATTTATCGGTGTTTGATAAGAATAAATTGTGATGCCACGGCTCCTCGGAACTACAATGTCGGAAACGGCGGCTTGTGGGTTGTTCACGTGCCTCTGTAGTGAGTACGTATCAAAAGTGGTGCACAGATGGCCAAATGACGAACCGTCTTTTAGCTGTGTGTCGTCCTGTTTTGACTAAAAAAGTGCTGCTGTAGTGAGTACGTATCAAAAGTGGTGCACATATGGCCAAACGACGAACCGTCGTTCAGCCGTGGGTAGTCCGCAGCTCACTGATGCCAGAAGAGAGAGGAAACTGTCCTGCATTTTTCACAGCAACCGCAGGGCCACAATGCGAAAAATCACCAGCAGCTACAACAGGGGTGATCAGGGCAAAGTGTCACAGTACACAGTTCATCCCAGCCATCTGCGCATGGGACTGCGTAGGCGAAGACCAAGCCAGATCCCCACGCTCACTGCACGTCATCGCCAAAAACGTATCGAATGGGCACAAGATCATCGAGATTGGACCGTCGATGATTGGAAGAAAGTGGCCTGGTCTGACGAATAAAGATTTCTGGTGCATCACGTAGACGGCCGAGGCGCGGATACGACGATTACCAGTGGAGGTTATGGCACCTGGATGCACTGTTGGGCGGAAATAGGCCGGTGTTATGCTGCGGGCGATGTTTCCTTGGGGCACTTCAGGCTCCACCCACAAAAAATATATGGTGAGCTCACATCACAAACCATATCCCCCGATTCCAGCCATTGCATAAATCATTTCCAAGGTTCCATAGCACAATCCCTGACAGCTATCAGGTATCTGAACACCGTTGCGGACCAAGTTCACCCATTCATGGCAACTGTGTTCTCTGCTGGTGATTGCCATTACTAACAGGATAATGCGCCATGCCACATTGCCAGAATCGTCAACGAGTGGTTCGACGAACATGTTGGCGACTTTCTGTTAATGCCCTGGCCTCCAAATTCACCTGATATGAACCCAATCAAACATTTGTGAATAGACTTGGAAAAGCGGGTTCGCGGTAAATCATCACCTCCCCAAAATGTACGGGAACTAGAGGACCTGCTGTTGACATTATGGTGCAAGATACCCCAGGATATTTATCGCCATCTCATCGAATCGATGCCTCACCGAGTGGTAGCTGTTTTGCGGGCGAAACGGGTGTCTTACAGCTTATTAGATTGGTGGTCATAATCTAATGGCTCAGCGGTGTACCATACTGACACCACGAAGTTTTATCGTATGTATGATTCACAAAGTAGCTAAATTGAGACAACTCACTATGCTTTCTTTTGACAGTCGGATTTCGTTTTATTTTGTTGCAGGGTTGGCGACGTCTTTATATACAGAGCTTTGAGACCTTGGCTATGGAATGACACATTGTTCAGCTTGTTTCCGAAGGGAAGACAGTTCAACAAGAATGTAAAAATTCTGCATGATTTCACGAGACAGGTTTGTTCACAATTTGTTTTCCGTTAGTGTTCTCGAAAGCGGCAAGCTCATGATGTGATAATTTAATGCTTTCGATGAACTCCTTTTAGATTTTTTCGTTAAATAAATAAATAAATAAATAAATAAATACATCGCTCTTTCCACGTTCCAAAAACACATAGCAACCGAAAAATTGTTTTTCAGCCGCCGCCGTGGAATTGAATCATGGAACTCTCGATATATAGCCGAGCGCGTTAACTTTACACGACGGTGGCCAACAATCCACGGTGCTATGTGTATTTTTAAGTCAGCCCCTGACATCATAAATCCGTAAGATGGGCTCAGCTACTGCGACGTCACCATCTGGTGAGCATTAACGGCACTGGCTACATATATACTGTATATTATAGCAGTTAAATCCAAAGGGCAAGATCCAAGGTGAAAATCCTCCAAATACGTGGCGTCAGTAAATAAATAAATACACCGATCTTTCCACGTTCCAGAAACACATGGGAACCAAAGCCTCCGCCGTGGAATTGAATCACGGAACTCTCGATATCTAGCCGAGCGCTTTAACTTTACACGACGGTGGCCAACAATCCACGGTGCTATGTGTATTTTTAAGTCAGCTCCTGACATCATAGATCCGTAAGATGGCCTCAGCTACTGCGACGTCACCAACTGGTGAGCATTAACGGCACTGGCTATATATATACTGTATATTATAGCAGTTAAATCCAAAGGGCGAGATCCAAGGTGAAAATCCTCCAAATACGTGGCGTCAGTAAATAAATAAATATACCGCTCTTTCCACGTTCCAGAAACACATGGGAACCGAAGCCGCCGCCGTGGAATTGAACTACCGAACTCTAGATATCTAGCCGAGCGCGTAATTTACACCGTTGTGTAAAGTTAACGCGCTCGGCTAGATATCGAGAGTTCCGTGGTTCAATTCCACGGCGGCGACTGAAAAATAATTTTTTTTTCGGTTGCTATGTGTTTCTGGAACGTAGAAAGAGCGATGAATATATTTATTTACTGACGCCACGTATTTGTAGGATTATCACCGATTTTTTCGTTGACGTATAAGAAAGACAAATACTTGGGGCTACGAAAACAATATCTAGAGTGCGCCTGTTCCTATGATAAATCGCAGTGCAGTGTAGTTTTGATACGTTTTTTTTATAGGCACGCTCCTTTACTGATACATTAATGTCTCACTGCGATGTTCACATTCACGCCAGAAAGGATCAATTTAATAATGTTCTTGTTGTGTATAGCAGTACGCTCAACGTATCCATAAAATTTTCCAAAATGATCGCATGAGGGAAAGGATTTGAATATTATTTATGAATACGTGGTTTTCTAAAAGTGCATGCTGTTTTATTTACACTGAAATAGAATTTATTAGGAACATCTAATCAGCGGCGGACTGACGATCTATAAACGGCCCTGGAAGTTGATTTTGCGCTGCTCACTTTTGGGAAAAGTTATGAAGGTAACACCCCCCCCCCCCCACCACCCAGACGTTGTCAGCACCACCGTTTACTATGAAAACGTCTTTTCAACACAAGTCTACGAATCTTTTAGGTGTTTTTTTTGCATTGAGGTAAAAATATTAACTACACTTTAACCATTTTCCTGGACAAACCGCAACTCCCTAGTTAAAATTTTGCGTAAGAAAAAATTACTTTCGTTGCTGAGAAGCAACAGACGTTCTCTGAGAGACACTATAGAAGACTTTAGTGCATCCTTATGAATTTTTTTGCGATAATTGGATTCAAAATTCGTAAGAGTTCCTTCGGTTGTAGTGAGAACGAAAATCCAAATGTGTCAAAAAGGGTATATTTTTCGTTAAAGTGACATATTCCTGTTTCAGGTAATAAAAGAAAAGAAGAAGATTTTACTGAAGCTGATGGAAAAAAATGTTGCAGATGGGAAAACAAGTGTTACTTCTAAAAAGAGTAACGTTGAAGAATCAATATATACACAGAAGAAAAGGCGAGCCCTCTTGGAGTTACTTTTGGAGCACCATTTGGAAAATGGAGATCTAACTGAGGAAGACATCAGGGAAGAAGTAGACACTTTCATGTTTGAGGTAAAAACTTGGCCTTGAAGGTTTTCTTTTGTACTTGACTCTAGTTTAATTTTCTCTCTAGAACGAACAGGACAGCTGTAGCCTACTTCAATTAATTAGCCTACTTCAGTTAATTGCATTAGTACGGTATATGTATTTGAAAACTCAATATATACACTGCTGGCCACCCAAAATGCAACACCAAGAAGGAAGCATCCGATTGGCCTGAAATTCGCAGCATGCGTCGCCCGCGAGAGGACATGCAAACGATTAGCATTGCAGGGCATATGCAAATCATGTGCGCCCGGCACGCCACCGAGAAGCACTACAAGAAGGGTGCAGAGAAGGCGGGGTGTAAGTAGTGGAAGTGTCTTGTCCTGCCGGTCCTGTGCGTGGGAAGCTTCCTGATGCCTCGTCGCAGAATACGGCCGTCTTTCCAGCACGTTTCGGAGTTCGACAGAGGACGAATAGTGGCTTACCGCGACGGCGGTTTATCGTACCGAGACATCGGCACCCGTGTGGGACGACATCTAGCCACAGTGAGGCGAGTATGGATTCGATGGGTGCAGAAGGAACGGACGGACCGACGTGAGCGATTGCCGCAGCCGCAGCACACCACCGAACGAGAGGAACGGCATGTTGTGCGGCGGGCATTGATGGCTCGCACCGCCACATCACGAACGTTAGCGCAGGAATTAGGGTGTGTTGCGCAACAACCTGTGTCAGCACGTACCGTTCGACGTCGGCTGCAGGAGCGGAGACTTGTCGCACGGCCCCCATTGCTCCGATTTATACTGACGTTACACCACCGGCGAGTGCGGCATCAGTGGGCCGTTGAACGTCGCACATGGACTACGGAATGGCATGACATTGTCTTCTCCGACGAATCCCGCTTCTGCCTGCAACACAACAATGGTCGGATCCGAGTGTGGAGGCACCGCGGCGAGAGACTGTATGATGCCTGCATTATGCATCGCCTTACCGGTCCGTCGCCCGGCGTTATGGTTTGGGGCGCAATTGGATGTAACACCCGCACCCCTCTGGTACGCATCGCCGGTACACTCAACAGCCACCGCACCATCTCCGACGTTTTGGAGCCTGTAGTCCTCCCTTACCTGCAGGACCTGCCAGCGGCCACGTTTCAACAGGACAATGCACGCCCGCACGTGGCACTCATCGTGCAACATGTCTTTACGGCTCACCAGGTGTCACCGCTGCCGTGGCCCGCCTGTTCTCCCGATATGTCGCCCATCGACACGTCTGGTCGCTGATCGGCAACCGAGTGGCCCAGCAAGCACTACCCGCTGCTACGCCTGATGAACTGTGGCAACGCGTGGAAGCAGCCTGGACCGACATACCCCAAGCCCACATCCAAAGCCTCTTTCTTTCGATGCCGCGGCGTGTAGCGGCCGTTATTGCCAGTCCATGGGGGCCACACGAAGTATTGATGTCTGCGTGTTCCGCAAGTCGCACGTGCCTGTAAGCTCAATCGTTTCATCTTCGTATCTGTTGTTATGTGTCCAGTAAATCTGGCTTTGCTATCTGGTGTCCTTCTTGGTGTTGCATTTTGGGTGGCCAGCAGTGCATATTGTGACGCATAATCTATTTTAATTTTCATTTTTAGTTTCTTTTTCTATGTAAATTTGAATTTGTTCTCTTTTGCACTTCCCAACTGAACGTAATATCTTCTCTCTCGCATGAATGGAGGTTTGGCAATACCCCTGAGGTCAGTACGTAAGTGACGTACGCATGTTGATAAGAACGAGAAAGGATATACATTTTTTGCGACGCAGTTGGTTTGTGTGGAGATTTTAAATCTTTGCTGAGCTTATTCATACGAAAGATACAAAATGGCTAAGCATCAGATGTGTGGGTGGTGTGCCTTACTGTCACATAGTTTGGATTTCGTAAATAGGCAACGTTACGTGATTTCGTCTAAAGTTGCTGGACCGATAAAAAGTTACGTAAGCGATTTTGTTTCTGCACACGTTTCGTCTGGCCCTAGAAGCCTTAAATTTAAAGTGAGCTATTCGGTGCAATTAGTGCATCACATTTACCCTTAGTTCAACATCAATTCAGCCGGACATTTGGAACTTAGCATAACAACAAGTCTCAAATGACGTAATAAGGGTTACGTTATAATATACAGAAAAAATAGAGTACCATGGGACATAATTTTGGGCACAATTTATGTTCAGAATCTATAACCCAGGAAGATATTAAGAAAATAATGCAGACTTTCATGTTTGACGTATATACAGTATATTAACAAAAGTCACCGTACACTCCTTCAAAAGGAAATGAACGGATCCACTGCGTTCTGAAGATGCGCAGTACAGCTGCAAACGATATAAAAACAAGCCTGCATCTTACCGCGATTATATCGCACTGTGAGTTTGACTGAAAATGTCGCGGTGGGGGAGAACTGACTTTGAGAAAGAAAAGATTGTTGGGTGTTATATTAGTGGGTTGTCCATAAGAGAAACCGAGAAGCGTGTAAACATACCCAAGTCAACTGTTCTGGATGTACTGAATAAGTAGAAGACACATGGCGTGCCTGAAGCAGCAAAACGTACCGGCAGACCAAATAAAATAAGTGATAGAGGACGTCGACGCTTCAGGATAGTCGTTACAGCTAATCGACGGAGTACCGCATAAGACCTCAATGTATAGGTGAGTAAAAATACGGGAACCTCGGTATGTACATGTTCCATTCGAAGCGAACTTCATTCCATTGGTTACCGTGGTCGTGCGGCTGCTCATAAGCCTTTCATCTCTACTCGGAATGCTACTCGTCGTTTAGCATGGTGTAAAGAACATTTAGCGTGGACCGTAGATAAATGGAAACGCGTCATATGGACTGATGAATTCAGATACGCGATCCATCTGTCTGATGGTCGTGCGTGGGTATGGCGGCAGTTGGGGAAACGCTATTTAACACAGTGTTCTGTTCCTGCGGCGAAGTTTAGAGCTTGCAATGTACTCGTGTGGGGGTGTTTTTCGTAGTATGGTCCCGGGTGATTAGTTATTGTGGACGAACCTGCTAACCAACACGTCTACCTCGACATTCTGGACAATTATGCCCTACCAACTCTGTGGCAATACTATGGAACCGAGCCTAGTTGGTGCCAGCAGGATAATGCACCTAGCCATAAAACAAGGACTGTTACGGCGTGGTTTGACGATAATTCCGTATCATGTATGGACTGGCCAGCACAGAGCTCTGATCTTAATCCCGTAGAGCAACTATGGGATGAATTAGAGCGCAGCGTAGGAAGTTTGGAACTAAGGCCTACTACTAAGCAACAGTTAGATGCAGCATTATGTACAGAATGGAAGCGCATACCTAACGATGTGTCCCAAAACCTTGTCGAAAGTATGGTTCGAAGGGTCAGTGCATGCATTAAGGCCAAAGATGGACCGACACCATACTAATGTATGTCAATAAATGCTATATTGTGCTTCTCTTGTAGGTGTCCGGTGACTTTTGTGAATATGGTGTATTTGATTTGTTAAATTATTTTTTGTTTAATTGAAAATTCGTAATTTTTGTAAGTATATATGAACGAACATCAGGACCCATGTGCAACTGCACACAATACTAATGCTGTGAAATTGACCATTATGTTGTGCAGATTTTCGAAACTAATTTTTTGTTTAATTGCCTCAGTAGGCATCTGAGGCTAGGTACAGTTGGCTGTATCTATTTTTTTTTCGTTTTTATAATCTCGGTTATTTTTGTTCCCTTGTGAGGAGAATTCAAAGGATCATGACTGCAACCTTAGTCACGAAATCTATGTTTTATCCTGTTTCAGAATATATGAAGAATTTCGGGAATGTGATGACTTATCCTTATGAAAAATTTGTGGTAGCACATGTAAAACACGCAACTATACTTGTAAAGATGTCCTTGTGGAAAAAACCAAAGTGAATTCGTCAGTGCATTGAACCGAAATAAATGAAATTTTCCTGTCTGCTTGGAATTAAAATGTTTTAACGCTGATTCCCCGAATCATCTAAAATTTGGAGGCAGTTCTTTGAGGATTGTATAAGGTAACAGACGAGCTGTATTTCGTTAGGTAACCTCGTAGTACAACAGCGGTAACAACATCAGAATTTAAGCATACACACCCAGCCGCAAGCTAATGGGCTAAAAACAGCAGACGTCCTCTTCGAAATCGCCGCTGAAGAAAAAAATAAGAAAGAAATCAAAAATTCGTCCACAATAGGCACACGAGCACCAAACCTGGACCGTTGAGAACTAGAAAAATGTCGTCTGGCCCGATGAATCATGTTTGTTGTTAATACCCGTCGATGGTCAGGACAGAATATAGCGCCAACAGCAGGAATCGATGGATTTTAGCTGCAGCGGCATGTGAATGACCCACAAGCCCCGCGCCGTTTTCGAGATCATAGTTCCGAGGCGCCGTGACTTCGCAATCTGTCATTTAATGAAACTCCGATAAATCGGCAGCTTTTCTCATTCTCACTCCGAACAGTCTACTTACCCAAAGCCGGTCCTCGGGTTGTATATATACTGGTCTGTGAACTTCACATGCGCCACCGTTAGGTCACCAGGCGTGCTCATTTCTCTAGGCTGGGGGTGGTCATAATATCAGATAATCCCAAAAAAACTGTCGTTTTTTCAACGTATGAAGAAAAGAAAGAAAAGCCTACCTGGAACAGATGTTTTAATCCATATAATAAGTACCCCCGGAAGTTACAACCTTCTCCCATCGATCGACAAGATTTGAATCCCAGACTTGTAGAATTTTGTGGGTTTCGATGCAAAAGAGGCAGAAATGGTTCGCCGTACCTCCTCCACATTTCGAAATGTAGTCCCAGCAAGATGGTTTTGCAGGTTGAGAAAGAGATGGTAGTCGGATGGGGCGATGATAGGGGAATATGCTGGATGCGGAAGTTTTTGCCATCCGAAGTCCTACAACGTGGCACTGGTCATTTTCGCCGTGTGTGGTTTTGCGTTTTCCTGCTGCAGCAGCACTTCTTAACGATTCACGAGTGCTGGACGTTTATCCTGCAAAGAAGTGCGTAGAGACTGCAGCTGCTGACAGTAGACTTCCTCTGTAATGGTTTTGTTGGGTGGCAGCAGCTCGTAATAGATTATTCCTTGCATATCCCACCACGCAGACATCAAAATCTTTTGTGGGAAACGTCCTGGCTTCGTCACTGCTGCAGGCACATTCCCTTTGGGAAGCCATTGCCGTTTACGCTGAATGTTGTGATAAACAATCCATTTTTCATCGCCCGTGACAATTCTATGCAAAAACAGCTGCCTTTTTAAACGGGAGAGCAAAGGAAGTGCAAATGTCCACACGCTGTTCCAGCTGTTGTGGAGTGAGCTCATGGGGTATCAACCTATCTGGTTTCGACACATAACCGAGGTCCTGTGGATGCCGGTGAACAGTGGAATGGGTTGCATGAACAAGTGTGTCCAATTCCTCGACTGTTGCCTGTGGATTTCTCTCAACAGCAGCTTTCAGCACGTCGTTATTCAGCTCAAACAGGCAGTCCGGGTCGCTGCATGTCCTTGAAGCTGGTGTCCTCCCTTCGAAATTTCTGGAACCAGCTTTGACATTTCCTGACCTCCAGGGTACTCGGCACATATACGGCATTGATGTTTCGTGTTGCTACCGTCGCTGAATGTCGATGGTGGAACTCATGCACCATAATGTGCCTAATGTGGTCTTCTGACACTGCCATCTCCTATGCGGCTTAAGTACACAACGACTGCACCTAGAACTCCCGTTTGAGGTATCAAATGACTTGAAGGTCTGCTCTCGTGTTCCCTCTTATACTCACCGTGGTCGACGTCATAGTCTGGGCACCAGGGGCTCACTACTGTTGGGGTTGCGTAAAACGACATTACTTCTGGGATGACCTGATATAACGATGACTCATCGGTGTATCTGGAAATGCTAAACGTTCATTCATACATCTTTTTGTTTGTTTGGTGGTTTAACGAACACAGTGAGCAACTCAATGGGCAATAACCAGTCGCCCGTCTCTAATTTAGACGCACTGGTTTTACTGAAGGGAGAGAATCAGTACCGTAAGACAAACACAACATCCATATCTCCCCTGTACTCGAACCCGGACCCATCACGGATGAATAGTCTGAAGCCAGTGCTTAGACCACTGGCGCGGCCAACCATATTCGGAATTAAAAGCCTTTTGTTCTTTAGCGATTCTGCAGAACCTTTATAAAACCTACATGGCATTGCGCTAACACTTCTAAACTACTGCACACATTTTATGAATAATGCTTAATTGCCTGGAGCCGGACTTCACTGAGTTTTTCCAGCACCAGAAAGCTTACTTATCGGTGACCAGGAAAAGTTCCTGGAGTTTGCGAAGGGCAAAATATAAGAACAAAAATGCACAAAGGTACTGAAGTACCAATTTCTCATGTTATTTTAAGAATGCTCGGTATATTTAGAGAATTAGGAAACTCTATAGAATACAACGGTGACGATTTGCTATCAGCCACGCTGTTGGCATATTTTAAAGCCTTGAAATTCGCGTAGACGCTGATTTTGAAGCTGTAAGTTACATTTTAGACAAGACTGACTATTTTGAAACATCCTGAAATTTACAATATCGCTAATCATATTAAAATCTTCGGGATTTTTTATTTTAATGCACTTTAACGAGTAAATAAGAAATTTGTTAACCACTATACGCTGTAGTTTTCAGTTAAAGTGCGACTCCCGACGAACGTGAAACTGAAAAAATTGCATCATGTCTTTGTTTGCAGTGACACAATGTAAAGAACTTCCGAATTTTGAAAGTACTTTTGAAACTATCTCAATATGAATTTATGAGATGGCAAAGACAAATATAACTTTTCAACTTACAGGGTCATGACACAACAGCTATGGCTATCTGCTGGACGCTGTATAATTTGGGCTTGCGTCCTGACATCCAGGAAAAGGTCTTCGTGGAATTAGACTGTATTTTTGGTGATGACACGGAAATATCTCTCACCAGTGATGATATGAAAGCTCTGAAATACCTTGACTGTGTGATTAAGGTAAGTGTTACCTCTCACTAAATGTGCTCAGAATTACATCATGTTGTGGACAATTTTGCGACATCCATGAAAGACCGAACATTTTCTTTCGTAAAAAAACGTTTGATGAAGATTTGGCATGTATAAATACACACCTCCGAATTTCCACGAGTTCCTAATAATTTTTTCAAAAAAATTACCTTCATTCTGAAATTAAGACAGTCTTGAATAGATGTGATCTAAAAGAACTATCCTTCACGACTTGCTCCACCTCACCAAACAAGTGCTACGTCGAGTATAAATCGCAGCTTTGAGTTGGTCAGTCTGTTCGAAACACTATCAAACTAGAGTGCTCAGTGTAACAGGAATCAATGCCCTTTTAAGGCCAGTCCCGTTATATCTGGCTTTCCTGGGCCGCGGATGGCTTAGTGGGCAACGTTCGTGACTGCCACGGAAAGGACCTCAGGTTCGATCCCAGGCAGGTACGAACGCTCGATCCACTAAATATCCGCCGTGCGTCGGATGGGCGCGTTAAGCCGTCGGACCCCGGGTACTGGCCCCCGGTAATAAATAAGGGCGTCTTCCTCCCCTTTCTACTTCGCTTCCGTGTCACTATCCTATCGGGTAATCTAGCCCAAATCTCCTAGCTTCCTATTTCTAAGGGCTGTTTAAGACCTGGGGTCAGACACTCCCTTCCTAAAATCCTCTACATACACTGAAGAGCAATTGAATTAGAGATCCCTGTCTAGTAACCTGTAGCACCACCTTTCGCCCTGATGACAGAGGCGATTCGTCTCGGCATGGACTCGACAAGACATCGGAAGCGTTGGGAAGCCATACGGATCCAAGACCCCTGAACAAGCTCCGAGAGTTCGCGAAGATTTAATGGAGGGTGTCAGAGCCTCAAACATCTCTCTCGATGGCATCCCAGATGTGCTCGATGGGATTGAGGTCAGGTGACCTAGCTGGCCAAGGAAGCGAGGTCACGTCGGCGGAGTATTCATCCAACCATTCGGATACAATTCGAGAGCGATGGCACGGTGCATTTTCTTGTTGCAGGATGAGGTCCCCAGTGGGATGTTGAAGACGCACAAACGGGAGCAAATGGTCGTCCAGGATATCTCTGTAACGTTGACCTGTGAGGAACAATGTCACGCGTACCAGGGGTCCCATTTCAGTCCACGTAAACAGTCCCCAGATGAAAATGCCATCCCCTACAGCTTAAAGAGTACCCTGCTGGCAAGAAGGATCCATCGCTTCATGTGGTTTGCGCCGTACTCGTGTCCTGCCATCCGCATATACCAACGTGAATGTCGACTCATCAGTCCAGGCAAAATTAAGGTCACAAACACATTTTTTACAATAATTCAAAATAGCAACCGGTAAAATGTATAACATTGCTGTCATATATACTTTGGGGAACGGTGAATCTAATGTAAGGGCCGTGGGTAGCCTAGTGGTCAACGTTCGTGCCTGCCACGGAGAAGACCTCGGGTTCGATCCCAGGTAGGTACGAACGCTCAAACCACTAAATATCCGCCGTGCGTCGGATGGGCACGTTAAGCCGTCGGACCCCGGGTACTGGCCCCCCGGTAATAAATAAGGGCGTCTTCCTCCCCCTTTCTACTTCGCTTCCGTGTCACTTTCCTATCGGGCAATCTAGCCCAAATCTCCTAGCTTTCTATTTCTAAGGGTTGTTTAAGACCTGGGGTCAGACACTCCCTTCCTATAATCCTCTACATATGATCTGATCTGATCTTTTCTTGAAACCACATTTTCACTATTTTAGCACGATGGCAGGGCGCGTTGTCATCTTGAAAACTAAAACTGCAATCTTAAAGTCTTCTAGATGATTATATCATCTTGTTTTCTAATATCCAGATGTATTTCTAGGAATCTACCGTACCATCGATAATATGGAGGTTTCCAACTCCATGTGCACACATACAGCTCCAAACCGTGACCTTCACAGGATGCTTAACAACAGCTACTAAGCAACTTGAATGGAATTCTTCATGGTTGAATATCCTTTCATAGGAACTACTCTGATTCCCATTAAGGCAACAGTCTGATTCATCACTGAAAAGGACTTTTTCTCATTGCTTTGTTGTCCGTGAGACATACTGTTTCGCCCACTGAAGTCTAGGCTGTCTTTGATTTATTTGCAGTTAACAGTGTTTTACTCCTGACTTTGCAGCCACGTAGGTCATAGTGAAACAGCCTCTTCCTAACAGTAGATGTGATAACAGTAACATCAGCCACTTCAGACCATCTTTCAAGCAATTCAGGTGAATTGAGCCTCCTGTCTTCCAAGCTTAGCTTTCTGAGGCCTCTGCTGTCCTGACTGGTTGTGGTGGATCTGGGCCTTCCACTGCATATGTTTAATATCAGCAGTGTCTTTTACTTTCTTCAGTAGCCTGATAACTGTAGATTAATTACGGCCCACCCTTTCAGCGGTTTGCCTTCAAGAATATCCCTCTTCATGCGGAGCAATATTTACTCAGTCCACTGTGGACAATTCGACAGTTTTAACCATTATTGAGAATGTATACAACTTATACCCTAATAGCAACAAGAAGCGACCACTACAATGCTCTAGTAGCTCTGCGCCAACCCTTATACAGGCTGGAGTAGGAATAGGATAGCATCAGGAAGTAGCCAATCAAGTAAAATAATGTCTATGATTGGGTGTAACAACTGATACGCAGTTAATGCGAATCTCAATGCGTTTGTCAAACCCCATATTTTATGTCATATCTTAAGAACAGAACTAGCTACAGGAAAAACTAAGACTTTTTTGAAATCCATTAAATTTCGCATCTAATTTCATATAAACGATGAAATAACTATGAAAATTAGTTAGTTAAAAAAGAGTTAACCTAAAAAACGCACGGTTTTTGCAGGTGATGCAATTTTTTTGCTCACCACTGAATGTAAAATATTACCTCAGACTCATCAAGCCGGCACTACTGACAAGTAACGTAGATGACATTCTTCCATACAACCATTCTCACCCTCACACCGCTGATGTCATAATATGACGTGTTTATCAAACACATTCGACATTTTTGTCGTAGCAAATCTTGATGTCTTGACCAATTGATTGTTTCCTGCGACAGTTTCACGAGTAAAAGGGGAAAGAGTTAACTCCACGATTTCATTAAAAAGAAATTTCTTATGTACATTTATTTATAAAGAATCCATTTTTACTTTTTATTATGAAATTTATTCCGTCTTTTTTTTAAGGAGTCTTTGAGGCTGTATCCATCTGTTCCATTCATTGGAAGAGAGCTGAGACAAAATCTGAAAGTTTGTAAGTAAATATGTTTACATCTTTTGCCATTAACCATCATTATTTGTGTTTTTCTGATTCTTATTTCAGATCATAGTCTGATAACTGAATCATGATTTTCGTAGAACAGCTCCTGAAAGTGAAATTCTGATAATTAAAAATCCTAAATATGATAAGAGCAGAAAAATTTGCAAAACTCAGTGTGATATATACGAAAGTTCGGCAACTTCTGAATTTCAAAGTCCAACAGTCTGAACTTGTGCAGTGAACAAATTGAAATTACTGGAAGCTTTTCTGCAATTTCACTATACACAGTCGTATCAGAATAATATGACCATCTACCTTATAATGGGAATAACCAACTTTGGCCCGGATGACAGCGGCGAGACGGCGTGGCATGGACGCAATGAGGCCCTGGAAGGTTGCCCGGGGCACACGTGCCTATTCGGACTGCAGCAGAGCACGGAGGTCCCGGAAATGATGTGGTTATCGGTCGGTATGTCGAACTTGTCGATCCAAAGAGTCCCACAAGTGCTCAATGGGATTGAGGTCGGGCGATTTCGCCGGCCAGGGGAGAACAGAGACACATAGCTGTCGTGTTTCAGGAACTTGTCACGCACCCCTTAACGACGTGACACGGCGCATTGTGCTATTGGTAGACACCATCACCACCAGGGTAAATGCCCAACATAAAGGAAAGAATGTGGTCAGCGAGGATGGACAGGTACCCATTGGCGGTTCCAGGTAACACTAGGAAAATATCCCCCAGACATGCACACTGCCACCGCCGGCCTGTACTTGATTGATAAGCGTGTCCGGGTGTTGATTCTCGAGTGTCTGGCGCCGTACCTGCCACTGCTCGTCACTTCTGTGGTGTAGAAACCTCGATTTGTCGGAGGAAGCAACCTTTTTTCCAGTCTTCCACTGTCCAGTGACGGTAGTTCCATGCCAACTGCAGGCGTCGTTGTCGATGGACCTGGGTTAACATGGGCGCCTTGATGCAGCGTCGACTCAGCAGACCCATGCGTAACAGGGTTCGTTCCACTGTGATCGGGGACACGCACCTGTGTGCCCCCACGTTCACTTGCGTGATCAATTTGTCCACTGTTGCACGCCGATTGCCCTTTTCCATTCGAGGGAGGCGATGTTCTCCTCTGGTGTCTATGGTCTTTGAAGCTTCACGCTTATGACTTCGGGAGGTACTCGGTGTGCCAGCGGTCCATTCTCGGTACCCCTTACTACAGCACCTCGCGAACAGCCCACGAAGTCTGCTGTTTTTGAGATGCTTCCACTCTTGGCGTGGTAACCGATGATCATTCCTTTTTGAACGTCCGTCAAATCACTACCTCTGCCCATTGTGCTCGCGTAACGCACTATGGCTCATCTCTGTCCTGGCTGGCAGCTTATATCTCCGTGTGGTCGACCTTTGTCACGTGTACTCTGTGACACCCCAGGACGGGTACACTGTTATTCCGAGGGTGATCATATTATTCTGATACGACCGTGTATAACAAAGTTTTAGTCTTTATTTGTTCCTGGGTAATAAGTGTTACTTCGTAATTGCTTATTCCTGAACCATGTAGAAAATGACATTTGCACCCACAAACTTTGCCTTTGTGACTAGGACAGTGATATTTTGAAATTTACCTATTTTTTACAACCTTCCACATAGATTCAGTGCTACGTAAAGCTGGAGTAACTTATGTAACTCTCGAGAATCTTCCATAATATCTTAGAACTTTCCGGTGATTAAATAATCGTATAAATACAGTGACATGTGAAGCTCACCAGTTCAGTTTAGTTCCAGCTGTCTAAGTGGACACATATTAATATCTGCATTTTTCTAAATTGGTATCAAGATGCTGCAAGAGATATAGCAAATAGGCAGATATATTTTGCTATATCTCTGCAGTATAAGCAATTACATGCTAATTTTGATTCACATGTTGTTTCTTTTTACTTTATGTGAACCAAAAGACAAAAATTTGCCCGTTTCCTAATTGGAAATAGGTAAATTTCAGTGGTTACAAAAGCAAAGTTTATGGGGAATATAGTAGGTATAAGCAATCGCGAAATAACATTTACTACCCAGAAAGAAAAATTGTCTTACACAGTGTTTTCATTAGAAAGAAGGACTGCAAAGTGGTATTTAATTTTGGTTAAAAAGACGACAGAAACCGATGAAAGGGAAAGAAAGAAATGAAGTACACGGTTTAGAGTATACCTGAGTTCTTCATGAGCCATTGGATCTAATCTCGCTTTCTCATTCATTCACCTTTTCCTAGTATATTAGAAGACACAATGCTTGAACATTTTGAAAAATTACATATGAAATACTCTGTCCAACACAGGAAATGCCACACCCTGAAAAAATGAACGAAATGAGACAAAACTTACCACACGTGTAGATAAGTAAGTAAGAAAGAAGCGATTTAATTTCTGAAGAATCGCATGAAAGCAATGAGCAAGGAAGCGGTATAATGTGACTTGAGTCAGTCCAGGTACAACCGCCATTTTTGCATATATATATATATATATTCGGCAACATGGCCTGGCATCAAGTGGAGATGTCCCCGGATGATGTCCTGAGTAACCATTGACTTTGAGTTGCTGACATGTGTCCACAATTCATCGACGTTACTAAGGGGTCGTGCAGTGGCGTGAAGTCGTCTGCCACTGATGTCCCACACGTCCTCAATTGGAGAGCCGTGGGGTTTCCCGTGCTGGCCAAGGCAGCATGGGAATTCCTTGTAGGTAATGCATGCTGATGTTCGTAGCGTGCAGATCGGCGTTATCTTGTTGAAACTGGGCATCAGGAATACCACGGAGAAACTGTAAGAAAACGGCTTCAGCAATTCATCGACTTATCGTTGTGCTTCATTATACCCACTATGCGTAGCAGCTGTTCAAACTGATAGCGTGATATGTTCAAGCTGATAGCGCCATATATTCAAACCGATAGCGTCATATGTTCAAACTTATAGCGCCATATCTTCAAAGTAATAGCGCCATATGTTCAAAATGATAGCGTCATATGTTCAAACTGATAGCACTATATGTTCAAACTGGTAGCGGCAAATGTTCAAACTGATAGCACCATATGTTCAAACTGATAGCGCCATATGTTCAAACTAATAGCACTATATGTTCAAACTGATAACACCATACGTCCAAACTGATAGCTTCAAACTCATAGCGCCATATGTTCAAACTGATAGCACCCTATGTTCAAATTGATAGCTCCATGTGTTCAAACTGATAGCGCCATATGTTCAAACCGATAGCGCCATATGTTCAAACCGATAGCGCCATATGTTCAAACTGATAGCGCCATATGTTCAAAATGATAGCTTCATATGTTCAAACTGATAGCACTATATGTTCAAACTGGTAGCGCCATATGTTCAAACTGATCACACCATATGTCCAGACTGATAGCACAATACGTTCAAACTGATAGCACCATATGTTCAAACTGATAGCACTATATGTTCAAACTGGTAGCGCCATATGTTCATACTGATAGCACTATATGTTCAAACTGATAACACCATACGTCCAAACTGATAGTACAATATGTTCAAACTGATAGCACCCTGTGTTCAAACTGATAGCGTCATATGTTCAAACTGATAGCGTCATATGTTCAAACTGGTAGTGGCAAATGTTCAAACTTATAGTGCCATATGTTTAAAATGATAGCACCATATGCTCAAACTGATAGCGCCACGTGTTCAAAATGATAGCACATATGTTCAAACTGACAGCACCATATGTTCAAACTGATAGCGTCATGTGTTCAAAATGATAGCGTCATGTGTTCAAATTGACAGCACTATATGTTCAAACTGAGAGCACAATATGTTAAAACTGATAGCGCCATGTGTTCAAACTGATAGCGCTATATGTTCAAACTGATAGCGTCATATGTTCAAGCTAATAACACCATATATTCAAACTGATAGCGCCATATGTTCAAACTGATAACACCATATATTCAAACTGATAACATCATAAGTTCAAACATATAGCGCCATATGTTCTACTGATAGCGCCGCATGCTCAAACTGATAGCGCCGCAAACCATAGTAGCAGGCTGAGGAGCTGTTTGATGCTCACGGATGGGAACAAAATTAAGCTGCTGACCACGTCGTCTGCAGTATATCAATCGTGGATCGTCAGCGCTGCGACGGAAATGAGACTCGACGCTGGGTACGCCGTCGTACCTAATTCCTTCCACCACGCATGTCCGGAACGGCACCACTGCAACCTTTGCTACGATGTGCTGCGGTGCGTGGCAGTCCTCTCATTGGCGGTTAAGCTTACCAGCGATATCATTTTCTCATTTACACGTAACTACTACTGCGGCTGACAATTTTTCGTAGACCTAATTAATTTTTCAGGTATGCGCAAATAGTTGGAAGCTCTGTTCGATTTAACCTCATTTCTGAAGTTTTGTTTGTTACATTATCGACGTAAGAAATGATGTCTGGAATGGAACCAAAGACGTTTCAATGACAAAATAGCCATCAAGGTCATCGGAACATCGGTAACTCTCACACATTTATTCAATTCTTTCGGTCCGTGAAAGAACAAATGCGCCGTAACGCAGCCCCCCGGCCCCCAGTAATGATTCTTAGTTTTTGGTTTCATCACAACAACTCGCGTTTTTTTCGTTAGTTCTTGTTTATAGTTGGCAATAATTGCATTTTTTAGTCCGTGACCCAAATCTCTGCGTTTGTTACAAAGAATTTTTTTAGCCGCGCATACATGCGGCAGTTGAAAATCACTTCTTAATTCTTATGTGAGTGTATTTGAAACTGCAGAGAAATTAGATTTTCTTGTATCAACGGTATAAGCAAGGATTTGTAAATGAGGGTATAAAAAATATATGTACAGGATGATAAAATCCTGAAAGTCAAGGAAAAGCTATTAAACTTTCTTTTCCTGGTGTCACGCAGATTTAGTATATATAGTACTAAGGCTTCTTATCATTTTTAATCACCGTGCGCACGCTTATGAAAAAGCAAGGGACATTTCTGGAAAATTAAATATCGCAACGAATGCGTCATTTTCCATAAGCTGTCTTCATTTCAATAAGAAAAAATATTGACTAAGTGAAAAAATTGCGATTGCAAATTTTATTTGTGTAACCGCAGAGGACTGCCTGCCATGGCTGCCCCCGTAAATTGGGGTCTCTAGTTCCAAGGAGGGCAGACGCCCATTGATCTTCTTGCGATCGAGCCCACTCGGAGAGATCGTCACTGTCCAGTGCTTCGACCAATGAGCCAACCGGGCGCCTCAGCTGGCAATGTTAATCGGTAGTTCTGAATAAAAAATATATTCAATGCGAATGAGTTTGTAGTTAGGAATACTGGTAATATCAGAGTTAATATGAACTCTGAGTAAGCTTTTCATTAGAAATACCTACCTAATAATTAGGGCTGTTGATCGATCAATGTTTTTAATCTGTTAATATTTTTCCATTGATCGATTAATCGGTAATTTGATCGAGAGATAAAAAATAGTCACAAAAAATATATGACTGTAAATTACATTATGCATTATTCTATTATTATATGGATACCAAGTCCGTTGTCTAAAATGTTAGGGCGTTGAATGGTTTTTTTTTTTTGATTGGAGGTTTAACGACCACCGTGAGCAACTCAATGGGCTATAAGCAGTCGCCCGTCCCTAATTTTGGGTCACTGGCTCCAAGGAAGGGAGAGAGTCAGTGCCGTAAGACAAACACAACATCCATGCCTCACCGGGATTCGAACCCGGACCCCTTTCGGACGAACGATCAGAGGCCATCGCTTAGACCACTGCGCCACCGGGGCGGCGGCGTTGAATGTATCGTAGCCTGTTAATCTAGTAGTGTGCATTGCTTTACTTTATTAAAAAAATCAGAGATACAAATTAATAATAATTACCTTAAACCTGGTTCGCAGTCACTGCTTTAGTCAAAATTTTAGGCACAAGAGCTTGTCAACATTGGATGGTTTAAGCGAAGTACAAAAAAACAATACCAGCGGCACTACACACTCTTTCACTTGGCACATACGTTGCTGGAATGCACAACAACCGTTTTACTACAGTAGCAAGCAACGGCGACTGTAATGCATCAGTTTTTTACTACTGACTGAAGAGGATCTGTAAAATCGTCATCGAGTTCAGGCAACTCTGATAAACTTGAAGCACTAATTCTATCGGTGTGCTGCCATTTGTGTATTCTTTTATTTCTCTTTCTGGAATCGACGAATTCTCAAACATAGTTTTCTTCGTTTATGTTGCACATCATTACTTTGTTCTTGGTGCAAGGTCAGCTGTTGATTTGTGCTACTGGATGAAATTCTGTTCCACACTAGCTCTCGGTTGTTTTTTTCTGGTGTACAGCGTACTCTCTTGAATCGAGGGTCACGTGCTGTAGCTCCTTCGTACTTGTCGGATAAAGGCCATTGAATGAGTCTTTCCGTCAGATCATCGATCAACATAGCTTTAAATCTGCAAATATATGCTGGGTCGGTATCGGATAATCTCATTGCGCTTTTGATGTGTGTAAAAGCGGGAATTACAACACTAGCAGTTACGCACTTGTGACCCCCGAGTATTTCAGTGATTCACAAGCAAGGTTTAAATACGCTGATTAGCTTCTCAAGCACTTCCTACTCAACTGTTCTCAGAACAGGGGTATTCCATGCATTGGCTACCAGAATGTTGTCTACTGCGTTTTTAGCTTTCACAAGACTTTCCACCATGATGTAGGTACTATTCCAGCGTTTCACGATGTCATGTTGCAGCATAGTGTCAGGAAGACCAAGTTCTTTTTGCTTAGACGAGAGTGTAGCCTCTAAATGTGAGCTATGTTTGAAAGGTCCTACAATTTTCCGGCGTTTAGCTAGAACCTTTTCCATCGATGCGATTGTAAGAGCTTTATTTATACTTAACTGTAAAGTATGTGCCGAACATCTTACACTGTCAAACTTGATCTTTTAACTCCAAGTACAATATTTTTGGCATTATCAGTGAAGATAGCAACAAGTTTGTCCGTTAGTTCCAATTTTTCGACGGCTTCCTCAAATTTAGTTGTACACTGATTTGCAGTACGCTTCTCAATCACCTGTTTCACTTGAAGAGTTGCATAACAATAATGCCACTCATTGTCAATTCAGTGTACTGTTTTTGCTAAGTAGCTGTCTTTGGCGAGCGAGGTCCAAAAATCTCCAGTTAAACTAACATAGGAAGGTCTCTTTAATTCATTAAACACTCTTGACTCCTGAGTGTCGTAAATATGGACAATTTTGTCCAGACGATTCAAATAGTGGTGACTGCCAGATTTAAACTCCCATCGCCATAAAAATGCTAGTTTCCAAGAAGTGAAGACACGAGCACAAATTGGCGTATTCAACAAATTCAAAACTATATGCAATTTTTTTAAAAGGTTCCTAATGAATTTCATTTTTATACTAATTGTTTAAGTAACCGATTAATGGGAAGAAGAAATTATTCGGCGATTAAAAAATTGATCGATTAATCGGTTGATTAATTGATCAAAGCCGATAGCCCTACTAATAATGCGTTAGTCCACCTTTCTCTGCAATCACGGCTCGCAGGCGCCTAGGAACAGATTCTACAAGGTGTCGAACATCCTCCATGCGCAATTGGACCCATGACCGTTGCAGCAGCTCCGTCAGTTGTCCTTCATTCCGTGGACGAGGAACAGCAGTTTCCAGACCCCTTTCTAGCATATCCGACAAATATTCAATTGGGTTACAGTCAGGGAAGTTTGGTGGCCAAGGCAATGTGGAGAATTCATTATCATGTTCCTACAGCCACTCAGTAATTATACGAACCCGATGGCACGGTGCGTTGTCCTGTTGAAAGACGGCGCCGTGGTCAGCGTAAACCAGCAGATATGGGTGAAGATGATTGGCTAACATGTCCCTGTATCGTCCACCATTCAGTGTTTTGGGGATGATAACCAACGGACTTAGTGCTTTCCAGGAAAATGCTCCTCAGACCAGAACACCACTCCACCTGCCTGTTGAACCCCAACTGCGCAAACAGGAGATAGGGCTTCATACTGTTTACGTCATATGTGAATCCGGCCATCAACATGCTGCAGCAGGAAACGGTACTCATTACTCCAGACAACCTTCTGCCGTCTTTTTAGGAAAAAAGTTCCCCAGACCAGAACACCACCTCCACCTGCCTGTTGAACCCCAACTGCGCAACCAGGAGATAGGGCTTCATACTGTTTACGTCATATGTGAATTCGGCCATCAACATGCTGCAGCAGGAAACGGTACTCAATACTCCAGACAACCTTCTGCCGTCTTTTTAGGAAAAAAGTTCCCCAGACCAGAACACCACCTCCACCTGCCTGTTGAACCCCAACTGCGCAACCAGGAGATAGGGCTTCATACTGTTTACGTCATATGTGAATTCGGCCATCAACATGGTGCAGCAGGAAACGGTACTCATCACTACAGATCACCTTCTTCCACCTGTGGAGGGTCAATTGCCAACGTTCCTTGGCCCATACCAGGCGTTGTTCGCAATGACTGTGTGTCATCATGGGGATTCTCGTTGGTTTCCGGCTGTGGAACCCCAGGCAAAGCAATATACCGCGCACGGTGCTCGGTGACTGTTGCATGTCGTTGGTGAGATACCAGTCACGACAGGCGATGCGAACCTCTCGGATCAACCGCGCGTGGCTGACCAATGTGAGCCTTTTGCTGGATATCTGTGCGTGGTTAATCCTGTCCTGGTCCACCCTTGATCCCGTAGCACGGAAGCAACCAACAAGTGCGGATGTTACCGAAATACTGGCTCCGCTCCTCCGGGCTTCAATTATCTGGTCGCTGTCAAATTGGTTCAGTTTCCATGTTTCCCCATTACTCGCAAACGTTCACCGAGTACATACAGAGGATAGCAGTGAACAATTTACAGTGATAGCACGGGATCTTGACACCACGTAGTACTTCGTTATCGCTCCGAATATGTAAAACGGGGGTATTTCTAATACAAAGGTCACACAGTGTATAAAGTTAACGCTAATATTTTCTTTATTGAATTCTATAAAAATAAAAGAGCAACATAATACACCTTTAAGAGGTATTATAAATAAAATATAGTTTCATTATCCGGTTGACAGAGAAAACAGGCATTTAATGTCGATCTTTAATTTTGGTCCCTTCAAAGAAGTATGTTTCTTATTTCAGTGGACTACACAATTCCTCCGGGTGCGATGTGCGTCATTGCCCCTTACATTCTACATCGTGATCCAGCTACATTTCCTAATCCGGAATATTTCGATCCAGAGAGGTTCTCACCACAAAACGCTGCTGGAAGACATCCCTATGCATACGTACCATTTTCTGCTGGACCGAGGAACTGTATTGGTAGGTATCCCTCAAGTGAGAGTTGTTAAATATTTCGTCATGTGAGAGATCTGGTAGTAATTATTTTTTGTGATCTGTTTCTCAAACATTGTGTGATTAAATTTCGCAGAGATCCTTTGCCACTCGTAATATTTGCTACTCGTACACAATACAACACTACCTGGAAAGAAATAAGTTTACAGTTACATCTTAACCCTTTAAGGTGCTGATATGCCTGAATCAAATGTTACCGGATAACTTCTGTGCACTCTGAATAGAAATGTTCACATAGCGGACGGATTTTACGAAAGCTACGGTAAAACAATTCCATTCCCTCTCTCATCTCAGAAGTACCGGCCATAAACCTGGCACTGCTAATAAGTGCTTCCTTTCATTCCTTTTTTACGTTTTGCAACCGTAATTTGAAGAAGCGTATATGCTCCAGCTTTGTCCGTCTGCACGATAACTCGCGTAAAAATGGTTCGATTTCGATGAAATTTTAATATGTGATAGGGGACCACCCGGGGATGAATTCTATTGAAAATGGGCGAAATAGGTTCAAAGGTCAGGACACAGGAGCGAGACCCATTCCATTGCCCTTCTTCCTCATAACTTGCGTAAAAATGGTTCGATTTCGGGGTAGGGGACTACCTGAAGACGAACCCTATTGAAAATGGGCGAAATGGGGTCAAAGGTCAGGACATAGGAGCGGGATCCATTCCATTGCCCTTATGCGTCATAACTTGCGTAAAAACGGTTCGATTTCGGTGAAAGTTTAGTATGTGGTAGGGGACCACCTGAGGACGAACCCTATTGAAAATGGGCGAAATGGAATCAAAGGTCAGGACATAGGAGGTGGATCCATTCCAATGTCCTTATGCACCATAACTCGCGTAAAAATGGTTCGATTCTGACAAAACTTCATCATGTTGTTCCGGAGGTATACTGAACCGGTTCTGTTGAATATCATCGAAATGGGATCAAAGTTCAGGACACAGAAGCGAGATTTATTCCACAGCCATTATCCCCATAACTTGAGTAATGATTTCTGGTATGCCGCCCCGGTGGCACAGTGGTCTAAGGCGTTGGCCTCTGATCATTCGCCCGAAGGGGTCCGGGTTCGAATCCCGGTGAGGCATGGATGTTGTGTTTGTCTTACGGCACTGGCTCTCTCCCTTCCCTGGAACCAGTGACCCTAAATTAGGGACGGGCGACTGCTTATAGCCCATTGAGTTGCTCACGGTGGTCGTTAAACCTCCAATCAAAAAAAAAAAAAAAAAAAAAAAAAAGATTTCTGGTATGTTGGAAAGCGTATCTAATCAATGCATTGCATGATTTTACTAACTTGTTTCTCTAATCTATATTCAAGGCATGATGGGGAAGAGCAGTCCCCTTGACACGAACGTCATTCCACTGGGCAGAAACATGTTATTTTAACATCCTGTCTCTCCTTCTTCAGGTTAGTCCCCATTGTTATGTACTTTTCACTAGGTAATCAGTCAGAAAGGGTTAGTTTCAATTAGCTCCTAAATTTCCAATTTAAATAAGCAACGCTTTCTAATGCGCAGGTTCACTCGTTTCATCTGCGTTCAGCCCATTTCTTAGACAGCGAGTATATTCGATCGAGCTTATTTCTGCCCATTTTTCTAACATCGAGTTAATTTGTTCTCGTCGGTTAAAGGGTTAAATAACAGATTGTTGTGACGAAATTATGAGCCGTGTTCAATAAGTAATAGTGTCACGCAAAAGACTAAGGCATGATTTATTGCCTAGCCACCAGTCAGACGCCAAACGATTCTTTGTGCCATTAGCTTCATTTTACTGCGTAATAGAACTCCGCACATCTGTTTGTTCGTATTTAATTGTGTTTAAAACCGATTATTCTTTTTCAGCTTTGTCGACGAGTGTTAAAGAACGATCAGTTATATAGTTTTTAACTAATGAAAATGTACCTGCCAAAGAAATTCAAGCTGGATTATTGGCAATTCATGATTCTGCAACTTTGGACATGAGCACGTCTCGTCATTAAGTAAGAAAATCAAAAGGCAGTTGAGGAATGTTCACCGTAAAGGATTAGCCGCGGAGTGGGAGGCTCGTAATCGCAACTTGCGATTTGAACTGAGAAGAAGTCGATGAGCTCATCAGGAAAAATCAAGAATAACTCAGAGAACCAAGGCAGGTAAGCTGAACGTTAGTGTAGGTAGTGTCAGTGATATTGTTAAAGTTTTAGGATACAACAAAGTGTGTGCTCGTTGGGTTCCGCGTCACGTAACGACTGAAGTGAAGAAATCAAGAGCTAAAGCATGCTAATCGATGCTTGCTAGCTATGAAAAGTATCGAAGTGATTTTCTTCAAAGCATTATGTCTAGTGATGAGTGTTAAGTTCAGCATTATGACCCAGAAATGAGTAATCAATCGCTGGAATACCGATACCCATCTTCTCCTCGAGAGGAAAATTCAAAACTCAAATTTCTGCCGGTAAATGAATGCTCACTGTGTTCTGGGACTAGAGAGGTAATATTCATCTGGACTACATCGTCAAAAACAAAGTACAACTATCAACTTTGAGGGACACATTCATACCTTAAAAAATTTAAAGCAAAGAATGAACCGCGTGCGCGGGGAAAAAACCAACAATTCTGCAATACGACAACGCCAAATCCCACTTCAGTGCTTTGATTTAAGAAACAATACAGAAAATAATCGGGTTTATAAGTTCTTGAACACCCTACCTACTGTCCAGATTTGGCATCGATTGACTTCTGGTTGTTTTCTGCTCTCAAGAGACATTTGAAATGAATTCAGTTCACCTGTGACGAAGATGTTCAAGCCGCTACGAGGAAATGGTTCCGAGAACAACCTGAAGTTTTTACAGAGACGGGCTTCAAGAGACACCTGAAAGGAATTCAGTTCACCTGCGACAAATATGTTCAAGCCGCTACGAGGAAATAGTTTCGAGAACAACCTGAAGATTTTTACAGAGACGGGTTTCAAGAGACCTATGAAAGGAATTCAGTTCACCTGTGACGAAGATGTTAAAGCCGCTACGAGGAAATGGTTCCGAGAACAACCTGAAGATTTTTACAGAGACGGGTTTCAAGAGACACCTGAAAGGAATTCAGTTCAACTGCGACAAATATGTTCAAGCCGCTACGAGGAAATAGTTTCGAGAACAACCTGAAGATTTTTACAGAGACGGGTTTCAAGAGACCTATGAAAGGAATTCAGTTCATCTGTGACGAAGATGTTAAAGCTGCTACGAGGAAATGGTTCCGAGAACAACCTGAAGATTTTTACAGAGACGGGTTTCAAGAGACATCTGAAATGAATTCAGTTCACCTGTGACGAAGATGTTCAAGCCGCTACGAGGAAATAGTTTCGAGAACAACCTGAAGATTTTTACAGAGACGGGTTTCAAGAGACCTATGAAAGGGATTCAGTTCACCTGTGACGAAGATGTTCAAGCCGCTACGAGGAAATGGTTTCGAGAACAACCTGAAGATTCTTACACAGACGAGTTTCAAGAGACATCTGAAAGGAATTCAGTTCACCTGTGACGGAGATGTTCAAGCCGCTACGAGGAAATGGTTCCGAGGACAACATGAAGATTTTTACAGAGATGGGTTTAGAAAAACTTGTTAAACGTTGGTGTATCTGTATCGAGCATTAAGGGAACTGTGTAGGAAAATAAAATATGCGAATTAAAGAAGAAATTATGAACTTTGTTTTGTTTCAATTTGATACCTTCCCGTTGGGCTTGTAGTATATAAATATAGAAGCACTACTTTCTAAACACCCTCTGTATTTCGCGGAAAGATCACGTGAAAGATCATTTTCAAACTGAGAAAATTGCGAAAAGTGCATTTGAAACCTAAGCGTTTTCTGCCAAAGAACTGTACATAACGCACCCGCGTTTCCAAGCGTTGTATTAAATTATACATGATCTATTTTCTGCACATAATTTTTTTATTAATGGGTGAAAAAGGACTGGCTATGCCCAGGTGCCAAAAAAAAAGTTTATTTTTAGTGTCTTTTGAAAAAAAAAGACATGTTAGTAGTAATGGTTCGTGCGTACGTCTGTCGATCTGCCTTTGGGCACGACACTTGTGAGTGCGTATTGTATTCGAAAATTCTTTTGGGGATCGATAAGTGGTCCCGTGAGAACGATTGTCCGGAATTACTATTAATGTTGTGCCGTTCTTTCTGTTATTACATATGCACATTTCTCGCTATGTGCTGTAACAGTCTGTTTCTATTTGGCCAGGCATGTCATCTAAATTCCTGATTAAAGTCAAAGTTATTTCTGTAATGCGAGTGCTGAAGGGGTGATCAACATTTTACATGAATTTTGTTGTGCCCTTCTTTCTCTTATTACATACGCACATTTCTCGCCATGTGCTGTAACAGTATGTTTGTATTTAGCAAGTGATGTCATCTACAATCTTGATTTTGTTTTTAATTGGAGGTTTAACGACCACCGTGAGCAACTCAATGGGCTATGAGCAGTCGCCCGTCCCTAATTTAGGGTCACTAGTTCCAGGGAAAAGAGGGAGCCAGTGCCGTAAGACAGACACCCTGCCTCACACGGATTCGAACACGGACCCCTTTTGGACGAATGACCAAAGGCCATCGCTTAGACCACTGCACCAAAAATCTTGATTAAAGTGAAAGTTAGCTCTATAATTCTGCGCCGAAGGGACGATCAACATTTTACATGGATTTTGCATTTTACATGATGCCAAATATTATTTCAATGGGCTCATATTTAGAAATTTAGTTAGACAGTGCCTCAACTTTAGGGCAGTGCTTCCAAGGAAGATAGCGTTAAGGCCCCACTCATTACGGGGCTCCGACATGTAACTATATTGACAAAAGTCACCGGAAACTCCTTTAAAAGCAAATGAAGGGATCCGCTGCGCTGTTAAGATGCGCAGTAGAGATGCAAACGGTATAAAAATAAGCCTGCAGCTGACCCCGAGCATATTGCATTGTGAGGTTGAGTGAAAATGTTGCGGCGGGAGAGAACTGAATTTGAGAAAGGAAGGATTGTTGAGTGTTATATTAGTGGGTTGTCAATAAGAGAAACCGAGAGGCATTTAAACATACCCAAGTCAACTGTTTTGGATGTACTGAATAAGTGGGAGACACATGGCGTGTGTGAAGCAGTAAAACGTACCGGCAGACCAAAGAAAATCAGTGATAGAGGACGTCAAAGCTTCAAAGAGTCGTTACAGCTAATCGACGGAGTACTGCACAAGACCTGAGTGTGCAAGTGAGTAAAAATGCTGGAACCTCGGTATGTACACGTACCATTTGCATAGATCTTCATTCCATGGGTTACCGTGGTCGTGCGGCTGTTCATAAGCCCTTCATCTCCACTCGGAATGCTACTCGTCGTTTAACATGGTGTAAAGAACATTTATCGTGGACCGTAGATCAATGGAAATGGGTCCTATGGACTGGTGAATCCAGATACACTATCCATGAGCCTGATAGTCGTGTGTGGGTATGGTGGCAGCCGGAGGAACGCTATTTACCACAGTGTACTGTTTCTATACGATCAAGTTTAAAGCTGGCAATGTAGTCGTGTGGGGGTGTTTTTCGTGGTATGGTCCCGGCCCATTGGTTATCGTGGACAAGCCTGTTAACCAGCACGTCTATCTTGATATTCTGGACAATTATGCTCTACCAACTCTGTGCCAATACTATGGAACCGAGCCTTGTTGGTACCAGCAGGATAAAGCTCCGAGCAATAAAGCAAGGACTGCTACGGCGTGCTTTGACGATAATTCCGTATCGCGTGTGGACTGACCAATGGAATGCGTTCCAGATGCACGCTAGGAGGTCGTCGACGTATGAAGACAGATTTTTAGTTGTAACAGCAAAAAGCAATCGTCGCACCACGGCTGATCAGCTTGCGAGTTGCCTCCATTCCAGAACAGGAACACGGATATACTGGCAAACTATGGCAAGACGTCTGAGACATATAAGTTTATGCACCCGAAGGCCTTTAGTCTGCATCCCTTTATCCAGAGGTCAACGTAGCGCACGTTTTCAGTGTGTCGTATCCACAGAAATTGGACACGTCATCAATGGGACAACGTACTCTTCACAGATCAGAGTCGTTTCAGTCTGTCCTCGGATTCCAGACGTCACCTGACATAGCGTGAAAGTGGTACTTCGTAGCAGCGCGAGTATATACAAGAAAGGGACAGATACGGTGGTGCCGGGGTTATGGAGTTGTGTGGCATCATCATCAATGGACGCGTTGAGTTACTGGCGCTGGAAAATGGGACCATGACGGGCGAACGATATTGCTACGAAGTTCGATTAATCCGTGGTGCTGTAGGCGAAGATTTTCTGTTCATGTATGACAACGCAACACCTCATCGTACGAGAGCAGTGAAGACACTTCTGGAGACCGAGGATATTCATCGCATCGACTGGCCAGCACGCTCTACGTCATGTTCGATTATTCCGTGGTACTGTAGGCGAGACTTTCTGTTCATGGATGACAACGCGACACCTCATCGTACGTGAGCAGTGCAGACACTTCTGGAGACCGAGGATATTCATCGCATCGACTGGCCAGCACGCTTTACGTCATGTTTGATTATTCCGTGGTGCTGTAGGTAAAGACTTTCTGTTCATGGATGACAACGCAACACCACATCGTACGTGAGCAGTGAAGACACTTCTGGAGACCGAAGATATTCATTGCATCGACTGGCCAGCACGCTTTACGTCATTTTTCGATTATTCCGTGGTGCTGTAGGCAAAGACTTTCTGTTCATGGATGACAACGCGACACCACATCGTACGAGAGCAGTGCAGACACTTCTTGAGACCGAGGAAATTCATCGCATCGACTGGCCAGCACGCTCTACGTCATGTTCGATTATTCCGTGGTGCTGTAGGCGAAGACTTTCTGTTCATGGCTGACAACGCAACACCTCATCGTACGAGAGCAGTGAAGACACTTCTGGAGACCGAAGATATTCATCGCATCGACTGGCCAGCACGCTCTACGTCATGTTCGATTATTACGTGGTACTGTAGGCAAAGACTTTCTGTTCATGGATGACAACGCGACACCTCATCGTACGAGAGCAGTGCAGACACTTCTGGAGACCGAGGAAATTCATCGCATCGACTGGCCAGCACGCTCTACGTCATGTTCGATTATTCCGTGGTGCTGTAGGCGAAGACTTTCAGTTCATAGATGACAACGCAACATCTCATCGTACGAGAGCAGTGCAGACACTTCTGGAGACCGAGGATATTGATCGCATTGACTGGCCAGCACGCTCTACGTCATGTTCGATTGTTCCGTGGTGCTGTAGGCAAAGACTTTCTGTTCACGGATGACAACGCGACACTTCATCGTACGAGAGCCGTGCAGACACTTCTGGAGACCGAGGAAATTCATCGCATCGACTGGCCAGCACGCTCTACGTCATGTTCGATTATTCCGTGGTGCTGTAGGCGAAAGACTTTCTGTTCATGGATGACAACGCAACACCTCATTGTACGAGAGCAGTGCAGACACTTCTGGAGACCGAGGATATTCATCGCATCGACTGGCCAGCACGCTCTACGTCATGTTCGATTATTCCGTGGTTCTGTAGGCGAAGGCTTTCTGTTCATGGATGACAACGCGACACCTCATCGTACGAGAGCAGTGCAGACACTTCTGGAGACCAAGTGTATGCATCGCATCGACTGGCCAGCACACTCTCAAGACTTTAACTCCATCGATCACGTCTGGAACTCAATGAGGAGACGCATTGGTGTTCGAAACTCCCTTGCAGAAAACAAGCGGGGCCTCATTCGTGGTGTAAGGGAGACGTGGGCCAGTTTGCCTCAGGAACTCCTAGAACACTTGGTGCTCAGTATACCATACCGTTGTGAAAGCTGCATCGGTGTCCTGGGTGGACATATTCCATAATAAAATGTCTCTCCACAGGTTATCGGTAAGCACTGTACATCTATTCTTCAAGTATGTCCTCCTAAATTTGTAACTTTTGCGTAAACACTAAACGCAATGCAATTTGTGCGTCATTGGTAAAAACTTTTTTGTGTCTTTTCACGCATTCGTATGTTGGCAGTATACTTATTTCCCCAATTAGTCATGTACTGTTTTTACTGTACAGGTATGTAGTCCGTCCCTAGATTTTGGTCACCAAAGTATAAGATAAAACGCTAATCACGTAACTTCAAATTAGTCTGAGCTATCTCAACAATATTTCTCCAAAGCAATAACAACGATCTGGCCGAATTTTGAAGAGACCCTGATACAATCGTAAAACTCACTCTTATCAGTCACGTTAACATACGTCACTAACTTTTGATCTAACGACAGGTTGCCAAAACAAAATACCACGAGAGAGAAAATATAGCGTTAAATTTATAACTGTTTAAAGAGAATGAACTTAAATTTTCGTAAGATAACAGAAGCCAAAATTGTAGTTAAATTAGCATAATGTCACAGAGGAATGTCGCGGTCTTGTGGAATTGATGTGACGCTGAGTAGAAGCGGTTATTGAGGGGGGGGGCAAGCAATACGCTATTAACTCTGTTACCTTCAAGTTAGATCAAGAGTGTATTTGAAGAACAAGGCCTGCTTAAATCAAATGTTCACAAACATTAAAAACAATTAACATTTATGGTACATAAAATGAGGTGGCTTCTTTGTTTAGACGAAAATAAAATCCTTGAAAACGAAAACTACGTTTTAAATTTAATCATAATGTGTAGTTTACTTTTCGGGAAATATTGTTGCCATGGCATAGACAAAATAAAAGTTTGCAATTGCTACATGATGATGAAAAAAGTTATGTCTTCTCGAATATCATCTGCATTCCCTTTTGCTTGAGTTAACCAGAATTATCTAGAGTTCATTTGCTGAGGAGTTTAATTGGAATCGCATTTTAAATGAAATTTCTTCAAGTCTACACTTGTGCAAACTTCATACTTTAATACTGATTTATTGTGCTGAAATTACTAATCGGTTCAATTTTCATGCTTCTGGCTTTTCGTTTCTCATTTTCAGGTCAGAAATTTGCGAAAAGAAAAGAAACATTTATGGTACATAAAATGAGGTGGCTTCTTTGTTTAGACGAAAATAAAATCCTTGAAAACGAAAACTACGTTTTAAATTTAATCAAATGTGTAGTTTACTTTTCAGGAAATATTGTTGCCATGGCATAGACAAAATAAAAGTTTGCAATTGCTACATGATGATGAAAAAAAGTTATGTCTTCTCGAATATCATCTGCATTCCCTTTTGCTTGAGTTAACCAGAATTATCTAGAGTTCATTCGCTGAGGAGTTTAATTGGAATCGCATTTTAAATGAAATTTCTTCAAGTCTACACTTGTGCAAACTTCATACTTTAATACTGATTTATTGTGCTGAAATTACTAATCGGTTCAATTTTCATACTTCTGGTTTTTCGTTTCTCATTTTCAGGTCAGAAATTTGCGATGATGGAAGAAAAAACAGTTTTGGCTCACATTTTACGCAATTTCAAGGTGAAGTCATTGGACCATAGAGATCGAGTTCATGTAATACCAGATCTGGTACTACGGAACACTCATCCAATTCGTATGCAGCTGATACCAAGGTATCAGTAGGTGTGCGCTATAAATAGAACTACAACTGCTAAACGAGTTACAAGTGTGTCATTATTACCTATTTATAAGCATTACAAGAAAATACTCATTCAAAAATTTGGAAACAGATTTTGGCCCGCCTTCAAGGCTACTTAATTGTTTGTGCTTATTTGTCCTATTGTTGCAGAACAAATATCGTTGAAATCAAGACTGAAAGTAGAAGACCAAAATATGGGATGATTAAATCCACAAAACTCATTATTAACATAAAATGAAAGCACATTTGAAGAGCGGACAACTTCCATTTGATTTCTTACTTCTAAAAGGACAGATATCATAACAATAAAAATATTTCCTACAAATGGCTATATTGCATTCTGAATATTGCAGAAACTCAAGAAGAAATTTCTTTTGAGAAAGTGTGCGACCTACTAGTCACTAACAGATTTAGCATTCTTTTGAACAAGTGTGCTAATTACTAATCACTAGAAGCTTTAACACGATTTGTGAAAATAAATGAATAACAGTGGAACCACATTCGTACGTTTTGCAAAGGACCAAGTAAAATTAACATATAATTTAAAAAAAGGTATACATGAAACATGGCACGTTTCCGTCCCTAGATCGCAGTACATTATTCTGCTGCAGCGTATGGTGTTGCTGGTGAATATTACGTTGTATGCAGTATATTCTTTGTCCTAGTGTAGTTGTATTTTCAACTATACCTTTGCATTGATTCAATCACACTGCATAGAGTTATAGCACTTGTAAATTCAGTAGGCAGAACATATATTATATGTACATGGTACACAAAGCATTACTACTCATTCCTTTACGATTGATACTTTTTACATAAAGAGATATATGATGTAGTATGTTATAAAACATATGCATATGTTACTGTGAAAGCCCAAACATTGGTAAATCCTGGCATTTACCACACTAAGGTGGTAAAAGTCCGAAAAATACTTGTAAACGCTTCCATTTCGGGCTTTTACTAAACCATTTCGGTAAATACCAGCATTTACCAACACGAATTTTAAAAGTGCGATCTGTTTGTAAGTTTTAAAATATTGAAACAGCCATTTATGTTGCAAAATATTTTTATATATCCATTGTACTGGGCCCATATTTTTAATTTAATTCGTGTATTTAAAAAGTGTGTAATTGGAATAAGAAATTAGAATAGCCTTATATTATGAGATGGAATTCTATATTTTTCACTATTAAACTAATACATTTTAATAATATGCCTTTGTCAATTTAAATTTCAAACATAATGTCCAGAATAACATTAAACATGACTGCTTTATTATTTTACTACATTTAATTAATGTATAACAAGAAAATGTTCATGAAATAAAAGACCTGCGCGTTACATGCTCATCTGCGTTAGCACGTGCGCACTACAGGCTTTGACAGACTCATCGCTTATTTCGGACTTTTACCAATTGCCCACACAGCACAGAATATTTCGTATATGTTACAAGTACGTAGCACTGAAACATTGAGACTTTTCAGATACGTTGCGCAATGTAACAGTAATATTTCAGAAACCCTACGGGTACGGCAAAATATCCTCAAACGACTTTGAAACATAACCAATACGTTACAGTGAAAGGTCTTTGTAACAAATTTTGAAGATGACAATCCGATTTTTGGTGCAAATGTGACAAGGATGGTAAGTCAGATAATATACGAAAACTTGAAAATTATATCTGACATTATCTTATATTATCTTATATTATCTGACTTACCATCCTTGTCACATTTATACCGAAAATCGGATTGTCATCTTCAAAATTTGTATTATATGGTGTAATCCCGAATTTCTTTCATGGTCTTTTTAACTTCAACATACCAACTTCATGTTACTGTTACGTATTTGAAAGATATTTGGGACATCATCATGTTACTGTTACGTATTTACTACGTTGAACATTATAGTTTTAATAAACTTTGTAAAATCACAATAAAAAATATTACACTCGACAGCTACTTCAAAAGCAACAAGAGTCCTATTACACGTTGTTTACGTTTTTACAGGTTCAACGGAGTCCGCTGTCCATTGGGAACAGTGGCCGCGATTATATATTGATAACAAAAGAAAAAAATCGGTCCTAAATGAGGGTGTCGAATTTCTATTATATATGTGGAATAGACTATAATTCAGCAAAAAAAAGAAAGAAAATAAAATTCATCATTTCTCTAAATACGTACCAATATGAAATTTCTTAGCTTCAGGTAAAAAACCCCATGCTGGTATAGTATACTATAGTATACTAACACAACAACACAGCCATCTACTTATATTTTATAAAATGCTTTTTAGAATTTAAAAATTATAATAAGCAAGACAATTATTTACTTTCAGATGATCTTGAATCACGAAAAAAAAAAGATGAAATATTAAATCAACTAACTAGCTAACTCGAGTACGACAGTATCACCAAAAAATATGCCAATAGTACGTGGAAATGCGACTGCGAGAGTGCTTACTAACTGTCTACAGTCAGCTGTGTACTTTCCTTGAAAAAGCCATCTGGTTGATGTGCGAAATCTTGGAAACTTTGATTTATATTCTACGCCAAGCAATTCGGATCACTAGAACTATTTTAAATTATTATTATTACTGATTGCTGTCTACTTTAAAATTGAAACATTGCATTTTCAAGGCTGTTGAGAGTCCGCATTGTGTTATCATCACAAGGCTTATTAGGGCTTATAACAGAAGTCTAACGAAGCCGAACCATTTAGGTGCATCGCTAAATTTTGGTGCTGATGCACTACCTGGGAATCATCATCATTCTTGTCAGTGAACACGTCCTCATTGCCCTTTTTGTTCTCAGTCGTTTCATCTACAGTCATGAGGGATGACGTTGCCAAATCCGCGTCATAACTGCTAACGTAATCTTAGCAGCTAAACTCTTTTTCTTCTCCATTTATAGCATGCAAGTCAGATCGCAAAACGATATCGCTTTGGGGTGTAGATTTATCTGGAAAGCGAATTCAAACGAAAGTCTCCAGGAAAGAGCCCCGTGTTACAACGTCAAGAAAGAGCACGGGTCTACTGAAGGTGTTAACTGAGTTGACCAATGGTATATCTCAGGGAAAGTCATTCCGCAGAGTGAGTCATAAAGCAGGTGGAGGACTGGAAATAGGGAAAGAGAAAGGCGTTTGGGGTTTGCAAAATTCAAAACGGAATTCACTGCAAAATGTGGAAGAGAGTTTGGTAAACGGAATTCTTTTGGTTTGAATTTCTAATTTACGACACTAGAATTTACCGCATAAATGAAAAGAAAGCTAATTCAATTAACGTATAATTGATAAAATTTAACACTGAGGGCAATTCAGAATTCTTGGACCGGCGACATTTTACGTATAAATAAGAAAAACGTATAAGCGAGAAACGTATAAACGGGGCTCTACAATATGTAAATTGTACGGCTGTTAAAGGAATTTCAAAGATTTATTGACGAATGACTGGCTTACTTTATTTATTTGCCTTTTTACTTTGCGTCTTGAAAAATATGAAAGTACTTCATAAATGCAAATAGAGAAAATATTTGCCCTGCTAAATTTTAAAACCATTTTTAAATGTCAGGTCTGCCTTGCACGTTTTTAAACGTGCCTAATAAAAACATGATGAAATAATACATTCACTGACAATGAAATTTGCGCACCAAGAAGGAAGCATCGGATTGAACTGAAATTTTATGGACGTAATGATACAGATGAATGATACACGTGATGGCAAAAACAGAGCTGCAGGACAATTACAGAGGGATCTGTGGCACGCAGTCCGGTCATCTTCAATATTGCGTTGCACCGCCTCGTGCGGCGATACATGCTGCAATACGATCCGGCATGGAGGCGAACAGACGCTTGATGTTATCCTCCGGCAGATTAGCCCACACGTGTTGGACGGTGTGCTACAAATCCCGGATAGTGCGGCACGTCGGAAGCCGGCGTTTCAACGCGTCCCCCACAAGCGCGATAGGCGACAAACATGTCTGTGGAGCGGGAAGGCCATGGAAGTACCTGGGCATGACGCAGGCAGTCCTGGGAAACCCGAGATGTGTGCCGGCGGGCATTATCCTGCTGGTATAGCGCATCTGGAATCCAGGCCAGGAATGGGAGCACATGGCGCCGTAGGATCTCATCCACAAACCGCTGGCCCGTCAATAATCCACGCACCACTATTAGAGCTGATCTGCTATCGTAGGCAATGCCTCTCTAGACTATAATGGCTGCAGTGGAGAAAGTGTGGCGTTCGATAGCGAGGTTGAGATTGTGCCGTTGACCCGAGGACCTCCACACCCGGACACGATGATCATCTGTCCCCAAAACGAATCCCCGCACGGGGATAACTGGTTTTCCAGTTATTTGGGGAGCGGCGCCCCCACGGCCCGAGCTGACCTTGTGACGGATCAATTTATCTTTTCGTCTTGAACGATTATGTAACCGAAGGGACAGCTGTTCATCCAGCTGCTGGGGGATGGCGTCCCCACGGCCCGAGCCGACTTGAACTAGATGTGAATTTTCACATTTTTTATGTTTTTTGTTTTTTCACTTGACACGCTCCCGCCTCAGTTGTAGGTTGCTGAGGTTGTGATTATGCGCCAGCTCTGGATTTGAGTTTATCTTTTTCTTTCCTGTCTTCTCCATTTTATGTTCCTTTTGTTTTTCCGAGCTGGTTAGCTAGACCTACATGCACGTTTGCCGTGTGTGGTGACCCGTAAGGTGGAAAAGGGGATGCTGGAGGCTGAGGTTTCTGGAGGCCTGGGTGTTGTTGTCGCCAGTTGCCAACACTCCTCTTTGCCCCCTGCTTCACCCTAAACGGGCGGCTGGGAAATAACCCACTCCTAGTCAATGAGGTCTGTGGCCGAGTGGAGCCCAGACCTCTAACGGCTTGTCGTCTCGTACGACAGGGTGAGTCTGAGGATAGGGTGGGCATGCCAAAGGGGTGTTCCCCAGGCATGGGAAAGTCTGGGTGCACGCCGAGCGTATGTCTGCCCTATCAACTTGCTATATCCGCTTGCTATCCCTAGAGCCGTGTCCTGCGTCCACTTGGGCTTGCGGACCTCCGGCTCTCCCTCGTTGGGCTCGATTGTGGGTGGGGAAGTCGGCGGACGAATTCTAAAAACTTTTTATGGCTCAAAATGAAATTTCCCACGAACCTAAAACCAAAAGAGGTATTGAGGAAGGCTTAGCTCCTTCCGCTAAAAAGCATGTGCCCGATTGCTCGAATGCCAGATTCTTTTTTGTGCACTCATTGGACCCTTCAAAGCCTTTGAGTGCCAAAAGTCCATTTTGGATTAACAAAGCACTGCAATCCATAGCAAGTTCTCCCAAGAGCGTAAAGAAGCTCCAATCTGGAGATCTTCTTGTAGAGATGTCCACTGTGGCCTACAGTACCACACTTATTAACACCACCACGCTGCTGGAGACTCCTGTCAAAATAACACCCCATGGATACCTAAATTCATCTCGAGGCGTTGTCTCCTCTCAGGACCTCGTTGAGTGTACTGAGGAAGAGCTATTAGAAGAACTGAGGAGTCAACAAGTTACGGGTGTGCGGCGTATACTCTTTAGGCGGAATGGGCAGTCCGTCCCATCCCGCAACATCATTTTAACGTTTGATAGCCCTTCGCTGCCTACGTCCATCAAGGCAGGGTATCTTCACCTAGAGGTACGCCCGTACATCCCTAACCCTTTGAGATGTTTTAGGTGCCAGTCTTATGGCCATTCTCAGCAGTCGTGCAGGAGCAATCCCCGGTGTGCACGCTGTGGTGCCACAGAGCATCTTCTGCAGGAATGTGTGGCCGAGGCTGAGTTTTGTGTGAACTGCAAGGGTTCACACGCGGCATCAGCCAAAGATTGTCCCAAGTGGAAGGAGGAGAAGGAAATCCAAAGGATCAAAACGGTGGAAAATATTTCCTATCCTGAGGCCAGAAGAAAAGTGGTTCCTGTTACATCTGATCGGCGATCATACGCTTCAGTGGTGGTTGCCAAATCTACGGTTGCCACTCAGACCGACATTGAGATCCCCCTTAAATGTCCATTCAATGTTAACGACATCATCGCAGCCGGACTGGAGGCACTCCAGTCTCGAGCTAGGGGTCTGAAAGCGCCACCCACCACTTCGCCGAAGCAGACTCATCCCACATCCAACAAGGGAACTCAGGCCACTTCTTCTAACAAAAAGACCAAAGCCCAGGATAAGAAACGCATTTCTTCTCCTACAAAATCTCAGGAAACGACTCAACGCCGTGCGCCTCCCGGTAAGACACTTGGGACAAAACATGCTCCGATCTTAGCCCCTGGTCACACGCCTCCAGATCTGGGGGAACCCCCAGCAGAGGCGATGGAGCCGGACTTTGTTTGATCATTTTCATTTTCATTTCAATAATAACCATGGCTTCAATCATTCAGTGGAACTGTCGAGGTTTTCGGACGAACTTTGATGACGTGAAACATCTGCTTTCATTTTACTCTCCGGTGTGCCTTTGTCTACAGGAGACGAAGCTTAAACCATCGGACCTGCTTTCAGTTCGAGGCTACAGTGCATTTCGGACTGATAACTCGTCTGGAAATATAGCCTGTGGGGGAGTCGCTATTCTCGTCCCTCACAGGGTTCCGGTATCTTCCGTCGCGGTTTCCACAACTGTGCAGGCCGTGGCGGTTCGTATTTCTATGCCTGTACCTCTTACTGTCTGCAGTGTCTATCTGCCGCCGGACGAGAACGTGAGCGTCTCGGTACTGGAGAGATTGGTTGATCAGCTGCCTTCACCCTTTCTAATACTAGGTGACTTCAATGCCCATCATCATTTGTGGGGTAGTGTCAGCATCAGCACGAGAGGTCGTCGCATAGAGTCTCTTCTGTCCTCGGCCTCTTTGTGCCTTTTTAACACCGGTGCTGACACGTACTTCCATGAACCGACACGATCCTTCAGTGCGATCGATTTGACCTTGGGATCACCATCAATTATTGCTGACTGGTCGTGGGCGGTGTGTAACGACCTCCACGGGAGTGACCACTTTCCAATTGTCCTCTCGCATCATGCGAACATGCCATCTTCTGCCTCCCGCCCTCCTCGTTGGAGGATGGAGCGTGCGAGATGGGAGGTCTTCACACCGCCAGCTTTGATATTTTCTGCAATGGTGACCCAAGAGTCAATCGACGCAGCGGTTCTTGAAGTCACAAATTGTATTCTTCAGGCAGCTGATCTTTCTATACCAAAAACATCTACGACACTCTCCAGAAGTCCAAAACCTTGGTGGACCCCTGAATGCGCAGCGGCTAGGAGAGCTCAACATAAGGCCTGGTCTACGTTTCGGCGTTATCCAACCGATGCTAATCTCGTTACATTCAAACGAGCAAAATCCTATGCTCGGTTGGTGCGTCGACGTAGCAAGAGGGAGTCTTGGATCCAGTATGTTTCATCTCTCACTTCACGTGCCAGTTCGAAAAGTGTGTGGGACAAGATTCGTAAGATCCGGGGTAACTACAGCTCTCACCAGATCTCCATTCTCGAGAGTAACGGCTGCACATATGCTGGAGTCGGGGAGATTGCTGATTGTTTGGGGGAGGCGTTTGCCTCCGTGTCGAGTGACCTGGCGTATCCTTCCTCCTTTCTGAGGATTAAATCCACTGCGGAACGCCAGAGAATCTCTTTTGCGCCTTTTCTCGACACCGGATATAACTCCCCTTCAGCATGGTTGAACTCAGGGTGGCTCTGCATCGGTCCGGCGCTACATCGGTCGGTCCCGATGGCATCCATTATGACATGCTCCGTCATCTCTCGCAGTCGTCTCTCGAGAATCTCTTAATCTTGTATAATCGTATTTGGTCGGAGCACAGTTTCCCGGAATCTTGGCAAAAAGCTTTTGTTCTGCCTTTTCCCAAACCTGGCAAGGATCCTAGATCTCCCTCTAGTTATCGTCCAATTGCTCTCACTAGCTGTCTGTGTAAAGTTCTTGAACGCATGGTTAATTCCCGGTTAATTCATTTTTTAGAATATCATCAAGTACTTTCACCATCACAAAGCGGCTTTCGCCGTCATCGTTCACCTCACGATCATCTCCTGCACCTTGAGACATCTGTGCGCGAGGCGTTCGTGCGTAGGCAGCACCTGGTTTCTGTATTTTTTGATATTGAAAAATCTTATGATCGAGCGTGGCGGCATGGTATTATCCGTGACCTCCACGCATGCGGATTGCGAGGAAATCTTCCGACATTTATTTTAAATTTTCTTCGCAATCGGGTGTTCCAGGTGCGCCTGGGTACGAAGCTATCGGCAACATTCCATCAAGAACAAGGTGTTCCTCAAGGTTGCATTTTATCTGTCACATTGTTCATCCTTCGCATTAATTGTCTCCTCACAAATCTTCCTCCTGCGGTTTCGGCTACTGTCTATGTTGATGACTTGCACATTTTCTGCTCGTCATCAAGCATGCATTTTATTGAAAGGCAGTTGCAGTCTGCAATTAATCAGATCTTTAAAACGGCGAATAGCAATGGTTTCGTTCTTTCTCCCGACAAGACAGCTTGTGTTCATTTCTGCCGGAGGCGCGGCCTCCATCCTGACCCAGAGCTGTTTTTAGACCGTGCAGCCATACCAGTTTTGCCGGAGACCAAGTTCCTTGGACTGACCGTCGACCGTGCGCTTACATTCTGTGCGCACGTTCGGCGGCTCAAGATTTCCTGTCTGCGGGCTCTATCTATTCTTAAGATCCTTTCGAGAGTCTCATGGGGCGCAGACAGGGTGTCGTTGATTCGCATTTATCATTCTCTAATACGGTCGAAACTGGATTATGGTTGTATCGTGTATGGCTCTGCTCGTCGTTCCGTTCTCCGGCCTTTGGACACTATTCACCATCAAGCACTGCGTCTTTGTTCGGGAGCATTTCGAACATCTCCAATTCCCAGCCTTTACGCTGACGCGAACGAACCATCGCTTGAACTACGCCGTCTGCAGCTGTCTATTCAATTCTACTTGAAACTTAGATCTCTTCCAGACCATCCTTTATACGATGCAGTTTTTCATCCTCAGCATGCTCGTTTATTCGGGAACCGGCCCTCCTGCATTTCAACTTTCGGTCTTCGTAGGCGACCGTAGCCCGTGATGTAGGGCTCGACCTGTCACTTGTTGGAGAGACCAGGGGCTTTGGGGATCCTCCATGGCACCCACTTGGTGTCATGGTTGATACCACCTTTACATCTTTCGATAAATCCTCAACCCCTGCGTCAGTGTACCTGCAGCTCTTCGCTGAGCACCGTGACCTCAATTTTGACTACACCCCCATTTTCACTGATGGCTCCAAGATGCATGGAATTGTTGGATCCGCGGCTGTCTGTGTAGATGACGTGTCAGTAGCGCGGATCCCAGCTGAGGCCACGGTGTTTTCGGCGGAGATGCATGCTGTGTATCTTGCATTGCTTCATGTTCAGTCGGGCTCTCATCAACGGGCTGCGGTGTACACTGATTCTTTGAGTGTTGTACAGTCACTGTCATCGTTGGACTGCTGTGACCACCCCTTTCTTCTTTCCGTACGAAGGCTTCTTCGTTCCTTGCTCGAGGCCGGTGTCCAGATACAATTTTGTTGGATTCCCGGGCATGTTGGAATCTCGGGTAACGAGTGTGCTGATGCGGCTGCTAGATCTGCTTCCTCTTTGGTCGTCACACCCTTGTCACTGTTTCATCGGGATTTCCGCTTTCTGGTTCGCGACCATATCAAGCGAACGTGGCAAGGTCTGTGGGACCAACAGGTGGAAAATAAACTGCATCGTATCAAACCTAATCTTGAAATTTGGAAATCCACATATCGTCGGAACCGCAGGGAGGAAGTGGTGCTTGCGCGTCTCCGCATTGGGCATTGTCGTTTCACTCACCGCTTTTTGCTGTGTGGCGACACTGCGCCGATGTGTGAGGCGTGCAACTGCCGACTCACTGTCACTCATCTTCTGTGTACCTGTGTTCGTTTCCGTGATGTACGTTTTCATTTCTTTCATTCTCATTTGTTGACCGAGGACGCCGCTACACTGCAGCGGCTCCTCAATGACCACTGTGACTCTGTTGCCGTATTTTCATTTTTTAAAGAAATTGACTATTTTAAACGTATCTAGATTTTAGCCTTATCATCATCCTCATTTCTCAGTTTTACTGCATCAGCTAGATTTTAATCATTGTATCATGTTTTTAATACTGTTTGTTCCATTATCTTTTTTAGCCCTTCCATCGTTCTCATTTTTCAGTTTTACATGATCAGTCAGATTTTAAGCTTTTTACCACACTTTTAATACTTCTTGTTTGTCTTGTTTCTGGCGCTCTTTGGCCAACCATGGCCCTTGCGCCATAAAAATCAATCAACCAACCAACCAACCAACCAACCCCAAAACGAAGCGGCACTTATCTCTAAACACCACACGTCGCCAGTCTGTGTGGTGTCCCACGTCACTCTGAACTGGCACCACTGCAAACGGAGCCGGCGAAGTTCCAGTGTTAATGGCAGCACAAGTAAGGTACGCTGGGATCGCAGATTTGCTTCCACTAGGCGTCGGGAAATGGTTCGTGGGCACACAGGCGCTGCTACATCTGCCTGTATAGTGGAGCGGGTCCTCGTGGGATCCGTTCGTGCCTGGCGCACGACCCGTCGATCCTCTCTACCGGTGGACATCCTGGTCCGTCTGGAGCCGCTCCGTCGTGCGGCAGTGCCGTCACGTGACCGCTGCTCTCAACACAGTCGGACGGTATGGTCAGAACGATCCACGTGGCGAGCTATAAGGCGCGCCGACCCCTGCGGTTTTCAGCCCGATGATCAGGCCTCTCTCAAAGTCCGTAAGTTGCGTAAATTGACTTCTCTGGCGTCTACCCGGCATTCTTGTCCCACTGTACTCTTGCTTGCGTCGGCAGGTGCTTTTCGCTTTCATGGGGCATCGACTACACGCCCGTTTATGAGGCTACTGGTTCGTTCTTGTAGCGGCACCACAGGGTGTGTGGTCATGCGCAATCGCACCAAACGTGGGTCATTTGCATACCAGCACGCACTCTAGCTATTTGCAAAGTTTCACGGTTGTAGCATGTGTTTTTTTAGACACACAAATTTCATTGCCCGTGAGTGTAACATCAGCCTGTTCATCCTTTTTTTCCAAAAACAACCACTGGAAGAAAAAATCGCAGTTAATGTACTGACGCTTGTTCACTCGCCATTTTACAGCATGCATTTCCCAAACAAAGCAAGTGCTTTTAGCTTCACTTTATTGATCTTACTGCGGACACGATACGTTTCATCCAAAATTAAAGTCTGGAAGGCAATACCGCTTAAATAATCCAAAGCGATGAAAGGTTGCGATACTCAAAGAACAGACGCAAAGTAGTGAAATTTTCATGGTGAGCAAATGCTGTTCAATAAACACTGAAGTTCCAAACGTCATGGGATAGCAGTATGCAATTTTTTAACTGTTGCTGCCGTCGTATAAAGGCTTTGACGCACGCCACGATTTTTATCAGTTGCGAGGTGTGATCTCGAGAATCAGGTGAAACAACCGCCAGTAGGATTATGGCCAGCTGTAGTGAATTATCTGAGTTTGGATGAGGCACAGTAGTCGTATGGGACATTCAATTTCGGGAGTTCTGCGAGAGCCAAACGGCTGGGACATTCAATTTCCGAAGTTCTGATTTAATTTTCATTTTCCGATAATTGAATGTCGGATGGGTCATTCAATTTCCAAAGATTTTCTAGAGCCAGACAGATGGGACATTCAGTTTCCGAAGTTCTGCGAACGTTCAGCATTCCTCTATCCACGGTGTCACGTGTGTACTGAGAATACCTCATGGAAGGCAGTACCACCAACCGCGGACAGCGAAGTGGCTGACCATGGATTCTGAATGACCGTGACCAACAGTGTCTAACCAGGATTGACCATGCTAACGACAAGCAACAATGGCTCAAGTAACATCAACATTCAATGCAGGAGGTACCAGAGACATATCCATCAGCTCAGTTCAGGGTAATTCAGCGGCCATGGGGTATGGGAGCAGAAGACCCAAAAGAGTGCCTTAGCTAACACCACGACACCGGACATGGCACCTCACCTGGGCTAGTGAACACGGTAATAAGACCGTGGAAAACTGGTAACATGTGGAATGGTCCGATGAGTCACGCTACCAGTTGTTACGAGTTGATGGTAGGTTTTAAGTGTGGCGCAGACCTCCATAAGGCCATGGACCGAAACGGTCAACAATGCACTGTGCACGATGTTGGTGGTTTTATACACATGTGGGGTGTTTTTACGTGGCACGGTTTGTGTCCTCTGTTCCTCGTAAACATATCATTAACAGGTATTCACATTGTTGCTCTACTGGATGACCAATTGTAGCCTTTCATGGACTTCATGTTCCTCAACAACGATGGGATTTTCCAAGCGGACAATGCAGCATGTCATGCGGCCCCAGTTGTCCAAAATTGGTTCGAGAAACATTCTGGACAGTTCCGACGGATGGTGTGGCCATCACATTCGACCGACATGAACCCAATAGAGCAATTATGGGATATGGTGGAAAGGTCCATTCGCACCCAAGGTCCTGCACCTACAAATACCAGGGAACTGTGGGCGGCTGTTTAAACGGCATGGCTCACATCTCCCCAGAAGTCTTCCGGCCATTTGTGGAATCAATGCTACGTCGGGTTGCTGCTCTTCGTCGGGCTCGAGGAGGTCCTACACGATACTAGGTACATATCACATGACTATTGTCACTTCAGTGTATAAACTGAGTTTCATACTTAAAACCAACGGGAAAATGCAGTGGCATTTCTCGTTGAAAGCGCGTGTGAGAAGGTTTCAAAATCGCTTTATTATTATTCATCATAAGAAAACATAAGAGGGAGACGTACAGCGTTGGGCGTCTCACTGGGAAATAATACAAACTGTTAAAAGATGATGGTATATACACTGCAATGACAATGGGGATGAATAACAGATGCTGCAAGCAAAGCTTATTGCATAAAAATTGCAGAAGTGACAGAGAGAAACACATCGTGTCACATGACATTGGCTGGGCATGATTTACAGGATAACACAGGCGAAACAATAGTACACAATTAGAAAAAGAACAGCACATACACCGCCGTGAAGGTAAAAACATTACATACATGAGATAAAAACACAGCGTGCACAATTGTGCAAGTTATTTAACGAGGGCACCAAAGCAACATAATACAGGCGGAGTGAAAGTAAGTAATGTACACGAGTAAGCATGAAAATACACTGAGATGACATTAGCATTCACAATTCAACGGTAGCGTGGGCTGCACGAGTCGTAGAGTGGAGGAGGGGCACCAGGGTGCCACGGAACTCAGCAAAGGAGGTGTAGAATGTCCTAGGGTACTGATAGGTGTAGCAGTCCAGAATCAACCGCAAACCATGGAGCGGCCGGCGCCCAGGTAGCATAGAAGGTGGCTTCTCGACTACTGGAAGAAGCCGACTGGTACTCCAGGCGGAGTCGAGAAAGCAATCGATCTTGAAAATGGCACAAAAGTGCTGCGCTGGCCTGGTGTAAAGAGACCGGCGAGGAAACGCTGCGGAGTTGTTGAAGGTACACGTAAATAACGTGTTTAACTAGCACGAAAAGATAGACACATACTGACGGAAGAGGCGTAGGTGGATGAGCCCGCAGAAGAAGATGTCTGTAGGCAGTGAACGGAAGATCTTGAGAACAAGAGCGACTGGCAATCCGGAAAGCCTGGTGGAGGAGAGGCATCAGGATGGGACAGTAAAGGTAGACGTGAGAAACGTCTGCCTCCTGTGCGCAGAAGGAGCAGAGAGGGGAGGAGAGAAGAGACATGCGAAAGAGAAAATACGGAACAGGGAGGCGATTATGCAAAAAGAGCCAGTGGGTATTAATTTCAAGAGGGGCGGATAAGGGTGAGCGGGCAGCGGCCCAGACAAGAGGAAGAGAAGCAGGGGGAACCTCCAGAATAGAAAGCGGTGAAGGGGTGGCTAGGTGCACTAGAAAACGGCTCCTATGGCTGCAAATGCTTTCCTTGTGTCTCATTTTTTGTATATCCGAAACTGTAGGTGGCGTGCTATAGAACGACTGGAAGCCAGTCTCAGGAACAGGTCTCACGGGACTTCAATATCTACCCCACAGTCTTCTCAAAGTTATGGCAGTAGTTCACTAACACTAGTGGGATATCACGAATATCTGGCCAAGGTCGTCCAAGGCGTACGACACCTCTTGAGAAACCTTACATCGCTTTAACCGCAAGACGTCATAGATTCTAAGCACCCCAGTGTTGTAATATTTTGTGTGTTTTTATTTACTGATGGAGTGTGAGTTATGATCCCCCACTGTTGAATGTTTCTGTTTCGTGACATCAGATTAATAGATTAACACATTTGTCAAGCAGGCACTTGGTTAGAACTTTTTTACCTTGTTCATGTGAAATTAATAATCGCTGCCACCAGTCCAGAATGAAGATAAGGCCTAAACGACCTTATTCAGATTCACCTCTTCAGAGGCATGGTGAAAGATGCACGCTGCCGTTGAACAGAGCTGATACTATTAAAAAACGGAAACAACTTTTATTCCATACAGGGCATGATGCGCTGGATGATAACGCTCATTCAAATGTTGTTGGATGATGAACTATAAATTCCGGTACAAGTTGTTAAGGTGAACAAGTGTACAGTTCCTTTACAGTTTGCTGCAAAAGTTCTTTGCAGTAGTGATAGAGTTTCTTTTCCGGTGCGGAACACTGTCCTTCTTGTTAATACGGGTGATACGTTGTGTGACAGGATGAGTGTGATTTTATCTGGTACGTACTTTCACAGGTCGAGACAGCAGCCTGATTACAAATTGTACTTGTTTGGAAAAATAACCTTAGCTAGTTACCACCTCACATACGCTCCTCAGCCGCAGATGAGAGCTAGTCATGGGTCCAATGTTCCCATTCTATCATTAAAGTGCTGACCACTGCTCTGACTATCCAATAGACAAGAAATGCCTGGAAAAAATCCCCTATTCCCGCGTCCTCTAAAATTTCTTCGCGCCTGGACATTGCACAGCCAATGAGAAGATTGCATTCTACACCCCTCGTTCTGGGCCTCCAATCTGTCTCTCTCTCTCTCATTCTCTCTGTCTCTTTCTCTGTCTCTCTCTCTCTTGCTCTTTTTTTCTCTCTGTTTCTCTTTCGTTCGTTCTCTTTCTCTCTCTCTCTCTCTCTCTCTCTCTCTCTCTCTCTCTCTCTCTCTCTCTCTCTCTGTCTTTCTCTTTCTGTCTCTTTCTTTCTCTCTCTCCACTCTCTCTCAGCTTCCTATATTCCTCCCACATCTAACGCCAGATGTCATACACTTAGTGTTGCTAAGTACTCTATGAATTCCACATTCCAAGTTCTAAGAAGCTCGATGTCTCGCTTTGTTTTTATGACCTTGTCATTAAATGACCGTCTGGTTCTTCCTTAACTCTTTCAACTCAAAAAATGACGTCTTACTATCCCCTTTTTAAAGTTTTTCCCAATTTATGGAATTCAGCACTTCAATAGATATCCTACATTACTGACATTATTCTCTGACGCAGAGCAGGCACGGCATCAATACGGTTCTGTTCCTGCGAGATATAAAATGCTCTAGAAAATAGAGTCAAAAATTTCCAACTGAAATAAAAAAGAATCTATCGCACAATTAGTATTTTATTAAAATATAATTCACGGTAGTTCCTGCTGCTGGAGACGCTGATTGTGAGATCTCCAGAACTGATGTAGTTCGACTAGATGATTCATCTAACATCTCTGGCATAAGGGATGGTACTGACTGACTTATTCCACTTTTGCTGCATTACAATTCAATCCGCTCTATGGCTGTGGTATTGATCTAATCATAGAAACAAGACGAATATTCGCTATTTACAACACTAGACAAACAATTGGGAACGAGATGTGCAAACACTTACTATTCATTCACCCATTCACTGACGGTTTTTGGTCTTTCCACAAACAGATTCATGAAGGAAGGCTTACTTTTGCTCTTACTTTTGCTCCTGTTATCATTAGAAAATAGTCTGGCCGCCCCGGTGGCGCAGTGGTCTAAGGCGTTGGCCTCTGATCATTCGTCCGTAAGGGGACGAATGATACTATCCCCTTTTAAAGTTTTTCCCAATTTATGGAATTCAGCACTTCAATAGATATCCTACATTACTGACATTATTCTCTGACGCAGAGCAGGCACGGCATCAATACGGTTCTGTTCCTGCGAGATATAAAATGCTCTAGACAATAGAGTCGAAAATTTCCATTTACTAACAAAATCATTGGCTACACAATGTGGCAACAGATATCTGTCTGTTCTCCAGGTCAAATTCCGTGAGTAAATTGGAGATATTTAGGCAGTGTCTTTTTTTAATTAGTCTGCATCTTGCCCTTTCATAATCCTGAAAATCTTGCATCATTTATTAAAATCAATACAGTTTTTGAAGATCCACAATTTAAACTGAGAAGTAAATTATCGTATACTCTACACAGTATGTTGCTTTTCATGGTCAATGTCCAAAAGAAAAACTGGAATGAATTAAAGAAGGAAAGTAGAACAAACGACAAGTTATAAAAAGGAAAACTTACTAGAATCCAACTTTCGCTTCCAACTGTGTTTGGAAGCGAAAATTTCAGGAAAGCCTCAGGTAACAATGGAGATTCTATAACATTCGTTAAGTTGAATATATTTCAAATACGCGGAGACAATGTAAATAGACGATGTCATCGCTCTGTCAACGCTATTTTATAAACAACGCATAGCAACCGAAAAAGTGCTGTTTCGACACGGGCGTGATCGACTGGTTGTCGAGGGATCTGAGATTCGGTCCCGGCGGTGTCAGAACAGCGGTTTTTCGGTTGCTATGCGTTGTTTATAAAATAGCGTGAACAGAGCGATGACATCGTCTATTCGTAAATTTTTAGACTTAGATCTTTACGCAGGTAGTATAACATAATAACGCTATAAAATATATTTTGAATATCATACTTCGAGATCAAAGTATGAGACTGATCTCGAAGTATGAGGCTGAAATATGTTCATATAACTTTGTTCTCTTATTTTAAGATCTTAGGAAGAATAATGTTTGCAGTCCGGCGTGAAAGAAAGGTTACGTCTAACTAAACACAAAAAGACTGCTCTACGACATCTTCAATATGCCGGAATGCCAATATGGAAACGAAAATGTTGATTTTAGCCGCCTAATGTGAGAAAGGAGAGAAGCAAGTAAGCAAGGCAAGAAATTTTCAGTGCTACTTAAAACTACTGACACGTCATCAAGACAGCCTTCAAAGAAGGAAGGGTAACCAGGAATAATCTTCATCACCGACGGAAATTTAATATAAATGTGAACACTCCCATGATAAACTTCGTACGACTGTGTCATACAAGGAGATGAATTGAAGGCATGCATGACTCTCAGACAGGGCCGGTAGAACCTTTAGGCGAACTAGGCGGCTGCCTAGGGCGCAGAAATTTAGGGGGCGCCAACATTTAGAGTTGATAAAATAAAATTAGTTAATAAATGAGACAAAAAAAACAACAACTTTATTTTCTGTTGCCCTTTCGATATTCTATATATAACTTGAGAATTCTTATATTCCTTGAGTAAGTGAAAACCTGAGTCCTACGCTTATAGATTAGGTACGTCAGCGTACTGTAAATGAGGAGCCGATGAGAAAGTACGCCTCTGCCGAAAAATTTCCATCAACCAGGTCCCTCCCTATGCAGCAGGCAAGTCATGTGACACCTGAAGTTGGCAGTGGATTCTATATTAATCCGGCTTTCGATGGAAACATCAAGACCACTTCTTCTATCACAAATAGTAGCAATGCTCAACGCCAAAAAAAATGTTGGGGTTTTAACGACCACCGTGAGCAATACGGTCTGCGCCCGTCCCTAATTTAGAGCCACTGGTTCCAGGGAAGGGAGGGAGCCAGGGCCGTAAGACAAACTCAACATCTATACCTCAGCGGGATTCGAACCCAGACCCATCTCAGACAAAAGGTCCGAAGCTAGAGCTTAGACCACTGTGCCACCGGGGCAGCTTGCCTAAAGAGTAGAAACTGTCACACTCAGACTATTTTTTTTTTTTTTGATTGGAGGTTTAACGACCACCGTGAGCAACTCAATGGGCTATAAGCAGTCGCCCGTCCCTAATTTAGGGTCACTGGTTCCAGGGAAGGGAGAGAGCCAGTGCCGTAAGACAAACACAACACCCATGCCTGACCGGGATTCGAACCCGGACCTCTTACGGACGAATGATCAGAGGCCAACGCCTTAGACCACTGCGCCACCGTGGCGGCCAGACTATTTTCTAATGATAACAGGAGCAAAAGTAAGAGAGGCCATACTACTATATTCATTCCCCTAGCATTCTTGTTTCATTTTTTCTTTCCGTTTTTTTTTTTTTTACCGGGGAGTCCGGGAAAGAAATTTGTTGGGTTAGCTACGTTATCGATCGAACAAGAAATTGCTCGTGAAGACACGTGTTGGCAATTTTGCGAACAATGAAGAACGCAAAATGAAATTTTAATTTAATTTATATTGGAAGTAATTAAATAGATATATGTTCCAGTAGTTTCTTTCTATTTACTACATTTTTGCATCTTGACATTACAATTGAATAAATCCAATATGTTTAGCCACACAAAGAATAACATAAATTTTAGGGGCGCAAGGATGATAGCCTGCCTAGGGTGTCAAGCGCACTAGTACCGGCCCTGCTCTAAGAAGCTGTAAACTGCAACAAAACACACTCGGAAGAAGCCACATTTGGAGAAAATAATAAAAGGCAGGAAGGAAAGAAATCCATTTCTTTAAAAGAAAAACAAAAGGTTTATTGGACATACCTACTAAAATTACCCATTTCCATAAAAATTGCCTTAATACTGAGTCCAAGAAGAAAACAATATTGCAGCACAGTTGCCGTTACTTCTTTGAACTGCATGAATAATTCAGAGGGTAAGGGTTCACCACTTGTACTGTTAGAAAAACTGCAACATGAGACAGCTGAAATTGGAAGGAGGTCTCGGATGGAAATGAGGATGAGGAAATGTGACGAACGTGATCCGTGAAACACATCTGCATTGATAGAAACATATAAAAACATGCAACCTCAATAAATCCGCTCTGTCAGAAACTAACGAAGAAGGATAACAGAATATGAGCTCAGTGTGATGCAAGAAAATCAGGTTAGTACTATGCCAGAAAATAAGATCAATGCAATGCGGGAAAACGAGGACAGTATGGTGTCAGAATATAAGGTTCATGTGATTCCATAAAAAAAGGTGAACATGACATCAGAAAATAAAATCAATATGTTGCCGGAAAATGTGATTATCGCGAAGCAGAAAACGAAATTAACATATGCCAGAAAATGGAATCAGTACGAGGCCAGAAAATGAAATTAGTACATTACCAAATCTAAAATCAGTACAATATCGGAAAACGGGATCAATATTATGGCAAGAAATAAGATCAGTATGAGGTCAATATGATATCAAATCAATGTATCGATAAACGAGATCACTGCGACGACAGAAAGAGAATTTCATAAGATTTCTCTATTCTAAAAAAAAGTAACTGCCGCCACTGTTTCAGAAATTTCGCGACACTCTTGCTTTCCTAGCTCGCAGCGCAAAACGTATTGAACACAAAAATATGAAATTTACATCGCTTGTAGAGAACTGTTTGGAGAACACGCTGAAATAAACCGCTTCTCAATTCTGGCGATAATTCATAAGCTATTGTATTTCAAACTTAAGGTAAGCAAAAAAGTGTTATCAGGTCGCGTTCCGGACACACTAACAGCAACAGAACCACGAAACTTTGCAGGCATGTAGTGCCATGACCGAATTTTTGCACCATGTCGCCCTTTTTTTGAATTTCGATTATTTTTACGAGTAAATAAATTTCTAAATTTCACAAAATTCTGTATTTCGCGATGGGATCCATTTAAAAAAACAGATATATGGCAAACTATAAATCATAACGCATTGCAATTTTTACAGCATAAACTTACAACTATCATCCCTTTTTTACAACAAAAAAAGCCATTTTCTGATTTTTAAGCATTTTTAAAGACACAAAAGAAGGAAACAAACGGCTTGTCTGTCTTCACGATAACCACAGAGGAACGTTCTGGTCCCGTGACCTGCTGCCATGGTGACGCAGAAAAATTGTTATGCATATGTTTTGTTGGTAAAGCTATCTCAGTTGTTTAAGGTGGACGTCAAGTAATTTTGCTTCCTATACTTCCAATGGAAAACTTTCTGTACATATTTTCTGCACAATTACTGCGTTCTCAAGGACGAAAATTTGAACATCGATTACAATAGCTTCATTTTATAACTTGGAATACTTAATATTTTCTAAACCATAACTTATGCAATCCAACATTTATTTGTCTACTGACGTCATGAAAGTACAGGTAGCGCCATCTTTTTTCTGGACAATTAATGCGTTCCCAAGGATGAAAATTTTAAAATCGATTAAAATAGCTTCATTTTAAAACTTGGAATACTTAATATTTTCTAAAACACAACCATAATTATGCAATCCAACATTTGTTTGTCTACTGACGTCATCAAAGTACTTGTCGCCCCATCTTTTTTTTTTTTTTGGTTCCAATACCACCAAAGGAAAAGTTATTGATTTTCAATATAATTATGGTTATGTTTTAGAAAGTATTAAGTATTATAAGTTATAATATGAAGTTATTTTAATCGATGTTCAAATTTTCATCCTTGGGAACACACTGATTGTAAAGGAAATGTGTACAAAAGTTTTTCCAGTGGAAGTATAAGGAAGCAAAATTACTTGACGTCCACCTTAACGGTTTAGCATAACGGTTTAGCATAACGGTTTACGGAAATGCTTTTTGGACCGCTTTTGTTTTCCTTAGTGGTAAATTTAGTAAGAGCTTTAAGTTCAAACGACAAAAGTCCGACCTTCCAAAAATTAACGACAGTAAAAAAAACTCTGAAATTTAGGAATAACAAGCCTTATTTGCTTAGACATGCAATAAAAATTGAAATTTATATGAATTTTCCAGTTTTTATTTCATGTGATATACTTGGAGATCGGGCTGCAGGGCCCGAGCGCTACTCTGGAAACGAGCGTAGCGAGCCTAGACGCGCAGCCCCTAGTGGTAGAAAATGAAATCATAATGATGCAGAAAATGAGTTCAGTGCGATTCCATAAACAAATATCAGAATGATGCTGGAAAACAAGTTCGGTACGGTGCCTTAAATTGGCAGCAGTACGATTCCAGTAAATAGATTAGTTATGCTTGAAAATGACATCATATTCCAGTAAATAGATTAGTTATGCTTGAAAATGACAGCAGATTCCAGTAAATAGATCAGTAGTATGCCTGAAAATGATCCAGTACGATTTCAGTAAATAGATCAGTAGTATGCCTGAAAATTAGATAACCACGATGCAGAAAATAAGCACGACAGTTGAAGATTATATTTCAGACTGATGTTTTAAAAGAATTTACCACATCTGTAAAACATTGGGTTGACACCTCAGCTTCTCGTTAGTTCCATGCAATAATACACCTACGAGGGATGTATGTTAAGCTGCTGATTAAGTTTTATGATTGTGATGACACATATTATTCCGAATCGCTTTCTGTACAACCCGTATTTTCCAGATTATGGCTTCCTTCCGGTCATCGTATAATATTATTAGGGAAACGTTATCTTAGCACTTTAATTTAATACTTAATCACTTTGCGGATATGGTTCTGTGTCCAATCAGAACTGTGTCTTTTGGTTCGGAGCGGAATTACTTCATGCCTTCAAACTAAAAATTGCTTCCGATTAGAATACTACAACAATATTTATTTAACAAATAGTAAAATTAAATCGTGAATACTGAAGAGATTCAACGGGGAATTTTATTTCTAAGGAGTGTGCTAATTACCAGTCACTCGAGGACAGTGATAATAATTTCATAAGATGTGCTTCTGCACTACAGTGCTTAATTGTTAATGAAATTTCATGTACATTCTACTGAATTCCTTGCGCACTAAATATGAATTAGTTTTCCTTCAAGTCATGAAAACCTCGGGAGTGCTTTGTAAATATCAATATGGAAAATACACTGGCGTGCAAAAATTAAGGACAAGACGGTTTTTCGAAGGTAACGTCGTGCAGAAGTGCTCCACATCGACTCAAATCATACCATAAGATCCCCAAGATGTAAGAATATGGGACAAGTGAGAAAAACCGTCCAAACAAGGAATCCAAAGGATACAAAGGCACTGCATTGGAAAGGTAGCTTCGAGCACAACTGGACAGAAGACAGAAACGTCCATGTGACAGGTGGCTGCCAAGAAAAATCCAGTCTTTACTAGGAGATATGATCACCCCTGACTGCGTTGCAGGATTTACAACATCTGTCCATGCTGACGACGAGGTTGTCAAGGAGCTGTTGAAAATCGCGGATCATTCCTCTTGTAGCGCCAATCGCAGCTGCGGAATCGTTGCTGGCGGCTGGTGACGTGCTGCCAAACGTCTCCCGAGAAGGTCTCACACGTGTTCGATTGGATTTTGGTCCGGGGACCTTGCGGGCCAATCCATGCGTTGAATATCTTCACTCTCCAACAGCTCTGCGACAGCCACTGTACGATGAGGTGCAGCGTTGTCGTCCATGAAGAGGAACTCAGGATCCACAGCACCTCTAAACAGAAGCACGTGAGGCATTAGAACCTCGGTATAATAGCGGACACCAGTGACTGAACCTCCTTGGAAGATGTGGAAGTCAGTACGGCTACCAAGCATAATACCACCTCAAACGAGAACTTCGCCACCTCCAAACAGGTCCGTTTCGATGATGTTGGAGGTGTGATTGCGTGTTCGCTGTTCTCTCCAGATGTGTATGCGTCCAGAATCGCTCGTCAGACTAAATCGGCTCTCATTCGTAAATAGAACTCGACACCATTGCTGATGTGTCCAGTTCAATATACTGTCTATGTCTGCCTGTCAATAGTGTACAACTATGTCTGTTTAACCTGTCACTGTATCGGTACCACCAGGTCAAATAAATATATTTTTTTTAAACTCCCGATAAAATAAATCATTTTACATTGATAAATAAACATTAGCTATGATCGATATAATCCACTGATATTATAATTTTCCGCATGGAGGTGTTCCTTCGTATTTCTATTTGAAAAAAAATCGGGAAGTTCGATTCGTAAATCTATCACAATAATTTTCCACGAATTCCCCTTTTCCCAGATGCTACATTTTCCCGCGTTATGAGAAGAAAACATTTCATCCAAAACAATTTCCTTTGACAATATCTTAACTTTTATTATTTTCGCCCGTCCTTTATTTGGGGCAAACGGTTCCAGGAATGAGGAATCTGCTGCATCCGCAAGTTCAGCTCGAAAGACTAGCCCGACGCCAGCTCCTCTCGCCACTTGGCAACCGGGGCTGCCCTTTACTTTTACAAGTGCGTTTGCAATAACAGCTAGATAAAGCCGCTATCAATATGAAACGCATTACTTTTCATTTTCCAGAGGCATTGATTTTCCATTAGATTTCGTAACAATAGGTTTTGATTAATCAACATACACTCACGGACAATGAAATTTGTGCACCGAGAAGGAAGCATCGGATTGCTGAAATTTTATGGACGTAATGATACATATGAAGGCAAAAACAGAGCTGCAGGACAATTACAGAGAGATTTGTGGCATGCAGTCCGGTCATTTTCAATAGCCCAACATACATGCTGCAATACGGTTCGGCATGGAGGCGGACAGAAGCCTGATGTTGTCCTGCGGCAGACCGGCCCACACGTGTTAGACGGTGTGCTCCAAATCCCGGATAGTGCGGCAAGGCGTTTCGACTGGTCCCACACATGCTCGATAGGGGACATGTCCGGAAAGCGGGCAGGCCATGGAAGTGTCTGGGAAGGCAGTCCTGGGTAACCTGAGCCCTGTGCGGGCGAGCATTATCCTGCTGGTATAGCGCACCTGGAATCCCAGCCAGGAATGGGAGCACATGGGGCCGTAGGATCTCATCCACATACCGCTGGCCCGTCAATGATCTACGTACCACTACCAGAGCTGATCGGCTATCGTAGGCAATGGCACCCCAGACCATAATGCCTGCAGTAGGGGAGGAGTGGCGCTCGATAGCGAGGTTGGGATTGTGCAGTAGACCCGGGGACCTCCTCACCCGGACACGATGATCATCTGTCCCCAAAACGAAGTGGCACTCATCGCTAAATACCACAAAGCCAGTCTGTGGCGTTGCACGTCGCTCTGGCCAGGCACCACTGAAAACGGAGCTGGTGATGTGCCGGTGTTAATGGCAGCGCATGTAAGGGGCGCTGAGATCGCAGATTCGCTTCCACGAGGCGTCGGGAAATGGTTCGTGGGCACAGATGAATCTCTACATCTGCCTGTATAGTGGACGGGTCTCCGTAGGATCCGTTTGTGCCTGGCGCACGATCCGTCGATCCCCTCTACCGGTGGTCCTCCTGGTCCGTCCGGAGCAGCCGTGTGGCAGGGCCGTCACATGTCCGCAGCTCCCAACGCAGTCGGACGGTATAATCAGAACGATCCACTTGGCGGGCAATACGGCGCTCTGACCACCCTGTGATTTTCAGCCCGATGATCAGGCCTCTCTAAAAGTCCGTAAGTTGCGTAAATCGACGCCCCTGGAGTCTACCCGGCATTCTTGTCACTCTGTACTCTTGCTTGCTTCGGACGGTGCTTTTCGCTTTCATGGGGGCATCAGATCATATGTAGAGGATTTTAAGAAGGGAGTGTCTGACCCTAGGTCTTAAACAACACTTAGAAATACGAAACTAGGAGATTTGGGCCAGAGCACCCGATAGGAAAGTGACACGGAAACGAAGTAGAAAGGGGAAGGAAAACGCCCTTATTTATTACCAGGGGGCCAGTACCCGGGGTTCGACGGCTTAACGTGCCCATCCGACGCACGGCGGATATTCAGTGGATCGAGCGTTCGTACCTGCCTGGGATCGAACCATAGGTCCTTTCCGTGGCAGTCACGAACGTTGCCCACTAGGCCACCAGCGGCCCTTTCATGGGGCATCGACTACACGCCAGTTCATAAGGCTGCCGGTTCGTGCTTTAGCGCTACCACAGGGTGTGCGGTCATGCGCAATCGCAACAAACGTGGACATTTGCATACCAGCAGGCACTCTAGCCATTTGCAAAGTTTCGCGGTTGTAGCATGGTTTATTCTAGGTGCACAAATTTCATTGTTCGTGAGTGTACTTTCACCTAAAAAATTATATTTTGAAATAATTTTTCCCTAAACTACAGTCATGATTTTCCAATTTTGTGATGAAGTTATTTTTTTGGAAAGGTGTTACAAAATTATTTAAATTATATAATTAACGTTTTCTTGAAACAGACTACTAAAGTCGAGCTAATCACAAGAAAGAATCTTGTGTTTTCTTAACCTTGCAACAATACGTAATAATAACAACAAATTTCACTGTAATGTTTTGCTGTGTGCAACAAACACGGTATGGCACACAAAAACCGAGAAATAAATTAACCATAACTGCAATTTTTAGCTAATAAAATAATTTCTTAAACTAGTAAAAGCAAGGTTTTTTTTGCGATATGTTTCAAGCAGAAAAACATGCTCATTAAAAACTCCACTTTTCTGCACATTTTTCGAATTACGTACCTATCACCTATATGCTCTTATTCATTGCATGCAGGGGATTGGGTTTGCAACTCGTTTTATGCCGATTATGAACTTTAAGAGAATAAATTTGTTTAAAAATGTAATTGATATAAGTTTGTGAAAGTAAGCAGATTTGTTACTTCTTTCCAACGTTCCCTAGACTTCTGGCAATGGGAATATCTGAATGATTGGCTGTAAAGAAAGCGTTCGCCGCCCCGGTGGCGCAGTGGTCTAAAGCGCTGGCCTCTGATCATTCGTCCGTAAGGGGTCCGGGTTCGAATCCCGGTCAGGCATGGATGTTGTGTTTGTCTTACGGCACTGGCTCTCTCCCTTCCCTGGAACCAGTGACCCTAAATTAGGGACGGGCGACTGCTTATAGCCCATTGAGTTGCTCACGGTGGTCGTTAAACCTCCAATCAAAAAAAAAAAAAAAGAAAGCGTTCAGTCTCAGATTGAACAGATGCAAATCACTACGCGGCATGTTGCTGTCATTACATCGGAAATTCTTCATGCAACCATTGATGACGCCGGTACACACATCCTGCACGCAATCGAATTAAATGGCTCGCATATTCAGCCCGTTCCGTAACTGTCTTTGTAGTGTTGCATTTACGACTGTATTTGGCCTTAGAGTTATTTCCTTCTAGGGGCGAAAATTTCAGTAGCTTTTTTCTTCGTAAATTGACTTCCCGTGTGGTCCAACTAACATATACACGGAGTTTCATTGAAAGATATTAATCAGAAATATCTTGTGTGTTTTGCGAGTAGGGTCACTTTAATTACAGCTAACCCGTAATTAATGCTTTCCCTGTCCCACGAAACTGTAGCTAGATTATTTTTTTTATTAATTCTGGGTTTAATGACCACCACTAGCAATTCTATGAACTATAAGCAGTCTTAAATTTAGAGGCACTGGTTCCAAGGAGGAGAGAGAGCCAACGCCGTAAGACAAACACACAACCCTACCCTCACATGGACCTCTCTCGGACGAACGGTCAGAAGCCAGCGATTATACCACTGCGCGACTGTTCAGACTTAAATCCCCCGGAATATGTGGGCTTCACTAGAACGCGTCCACGACGGAAATCTCGTTCCGTCGCTGAACTCCGGGACGTTATTCTGTCAAACTGGTACAGCATACAGTTCGCAGTCTAGTGGCATCGATGCTATACTGGATGGAAGCGGCATTGGTACGGCGATAGGCCGCCCAACATGCCACTAGGTAGTCATAATGGCACGGCTCATGGGCATATAAGTAGGTGAATAAAAAAAATGTTACACTTTAGCCATCGGGACTGGGATCGCAGTCAGACCGTGTGTGCTTGGGAGCGAAGTAGACAGTACGTCAGAGCTGCCGACGGGAGGTGTTTTAGTTCAGTAACTTAGGAAGGCGTATGCATGAGGCAGTTCGTAATGCCGCTTCAACTGGATTCTTACTCCAAACTGCAAGTGCGAGGAACCATTCGATTTTTGTGGGCTAAGCGCCTAAATTTTTTTGATTTTTTTTTTTTTTAATTGGAGGTTTAACGACCACCGTGAGCAACTCAATGGGCTATAAGCAGTCGCCCGTCCCTAATTTAGGGTCACTGGTTCCAGGGAAGGGAGAGAGCCAGTGCCGTAAGACAAACACAACATCCATGCCTCACAGGATTCGAACCCGGACCCCTTACGGACGAATGATCAGAGGCCAGCGCCTTAGACCACTGCGTCACCGGGGCGCCGCGCCTAAACTACACTGACATACATCGTGAAAGCTGTTTTTTTTATTGTAGGTTTAACGACCACCGTGAGCAACTCAATGGGCTATAAGCAGTCGCCCGTCCCTAATTTAGGGTCACTGGTTCCAGGGAAGGGAGGGAGCCAGTGCCGTAAGTAAGCTGTGTTGTATACGGGGGAAATGCCATGTCCAGCCCGGCCATTGTAAAGTGGTGCCAACAATTTGAAAAGGGTCGAGCCGCAGTGGTCTAAAGCGATGGACTCTGATCATTCGTCCGTAAGGGGTCCGGGTTCGAATCCCGGTCAGGCATGGATGTTGTGTTTTTCTTACGGCACTGGCTCTCTTCCTTCCCTGGAACCAGTGACCCTAAATTAGGGACGGACGACTGCTTATAGCCCATTGAGTTGCTCACGGTGGTCGTTAAACCTCCAATCACAAAAAAACCTCCAGTAAAAAAAAAAAAAAGGGTCGCAAATTTTTTTTTTTTAATTGGAGGTGTAACGACCACCGTGAGCAACTCAATGGTCTATAAGCAGTCGCCCGTCCCTAATTTAGGGCAACTGGTTCTAGGGAAGGGAGGGAGCCAGTACCGTAAGACAAACACAACATCCATGCCTCACAGGGATTCGACGACTGTCAATGCTGACACATATTGCCAAACGCTACGAAATTTCCTTTTTTTTTTTTTTGGATTGAAGGTTTAACGACCACCGTGAGCAACTCAATGGGCTATAAGCAGTCTCCCGTCCCTAATTTAGGGTCACTGGTTCCAGGGAAGGGAGAGAGCCAGTGCCGTAAAACAAACACAACATCCATGCCTGACCGGGATTCGAACCCGGACCCCTTACGGACGAATGATCAGAGGCCAGCGCCTTAGACCACTGCGCCACCGGGGCGGGGCGGCCACGAAATTTGCGAAAGACAATTAAGGACAGACGCCGGGGTAAGTTAAGCGAAGGTGCTATTCTGCTGCACGACAACGCCAAACCCCACACAGCAGGAAAAACAAAGGAATTGCTGCAGTCATTCAAGTAGGTGTGGCAAAATCCACCGCACATTCCCGACTTATCCCCCTGCGACTACCATTTGTTGGGTAAAATGAAACAAGACCTTAGTGGACAACGTTTCCAAACCGACGAGGCTGTGAAAACTGCGATCCTTAACTGGTTGCGCCAAAGTGGGGAGGGATTTATCTATCCAGGTATGGAAAAGTTAATCACACGTTCCGATAAATGTTTACAGTCCTTAGGTGACTATGTCGAAAAAATGAATAAATGTTGCACCTTTAAACCAACATACATCCCCTGAATATGTTTTTTTTTTTTGTTATTCAACAGTGTAACTAACTTTTTGATACGACTTCGTTTGTACAGAGATCAGTTGAACCAGATACGTACATATTGCAAAATGCAGTCTCTTTAATGACAAACCTCGTTTGTGTCTGTTTTGGAGTTTAACGACCACCGCGAGCTACTTTAAGGTTTAGAAGCAATCGCCAGTCCTTAATTTAGGGTCACTGGCTCCAGGGAAAGGGAACAGCCAGCACCTCAGAACCCTAGACCACTGAGGCGGCAAACAAACTTTATAATATTCTAATAAATGTTTATTCTGATTCATAACTTTCAGCTGCTCAGGAACGCATTGCTCAAGGTGGGCGTACTGATAATGTACTCAAAAATAAGATGAAATTTCTTTTCTCATCCAGAGACATGAGTTTTCAAGTTTCCCAGGATTGGAAGCATAAATTGTAGCTGGTTAAGGCATCCGCGAACACAAAGGTGGGGTTTCAGACGAAATACAAAAAAAAAAAAAAAAAAAAAAAAAAATGTTTCTGTGAACCACCAGGAGATATCATTAGGTTTATATTCCCTAAAGAAATGTTGCGCTGTAATGATTTACTGTATACTGCAGTGAAACCGAATTTCCGGATCGAAGCTACTTTCTGAAAATCAAGCAGAAATTGCCAGTTTGTCTGTGAGTTAAACGGCCATCGTAAGCGAATCACTGGACTATAAGCAATTGCCCGTTCCTAATTCAGGGCCACTGGTTTCAGGGGAGACAGCCAGTGCCTTATGACAAACACCGCATCCATACCTCACCGGGATTCAAACCCAGACCCATCAGAAATTGCCGGTGGTACTTGACATGGCCACAAATGAGACGGTTTGGACTTTCTTCCGATAACAGCACTCTTGCTGGGATTGCTTATCAACGCCCCACTTCCGAGAGAACATAGTACTATAGGCAAGTTGAGAAAATTTACGTTTTCGATATAATTTATCTTTAGTAGATATTTTGATAACTGTAAAAAATTGTTTCCTTAAGCTGTCATGTAAGTATGTTTATCTGACATGAGCAAGATAAATTCTAGACAGAAAATGTTACACAAAAACAAGATGGAAATCATTTAATTATCTGACCTGAAGTACAAGAAATAAATATTTTAAAACAATTTAAGGAGTGAGGTAGAAGTGACGAATCTACAATAGTAGTTGTGAAAATGTGCGGGAAATCGCACGGGACTCTCCCCTTAATATTTCAAAATTAATATAATGAAAATTGCAAAACAAAACACACTGTCAGCCCTTGAAAAATAAGGGCACTTAACACAATGCAATGGAAAAATTACCATGCACAATTCAAACTGCATTTCACAAAACTAAAAAATTATACAGTATATATATATATATATTTGTGAATGACTGAAGATTATTTACAATTGGAAGGTAGTAAAAATCTTTAAAAAATTGTAACATGAACAATGATGTTCACCTTTCAGCCATCTTAAAAAAATAACTGCACACAATACATTTACTGCTTCACCAAAAGTCCAGAAAAAAAAACAGGTTTCATCACGTTTTTTAAAATATATACAAGGAAACAGTTTTATTTTTTTCATATTTTCTTAACAGACAGGGTGACAGAGCTTGTCATCTTTCAATTTCAAATCTTTCCATTTAAAACAAGACAAATCTGACAAAGGCAGTTAAAAAATAATCATTGTATCCGGAAAGAAAAACAAAGCTGCTACCCCCCCCAACTATTCAGGAAAACACAAAGTGTGATGTGGAATTATCTATTGGACAGTTAAAAATGGCATCACAATACGAACGCACTTCGTCTACTAGTAAATCATGCCCGTGATCATTTTTCGATTGCACAGTTAAAGAGGAAAAGATCTACCAAGTGTGGGTACTAAATTTGTAAATGGTAAAAAAACTTGTAAAGCGAAGGGGCGCATCTCTAAAGATGGCCAAAGACACGCACTTTTGAATGTCACGCCAGCAAATGGGGGAGTTTTGTGCCTGAGGCGGCATGTAGCGTGAAGAGTATTTCAAGCAGGCGTTGAAGAGCTTTACTCCTGGTTTACTCCACGCTACATGCCGCCTCAGGCACAAAATTCCTCCGTTTGCTGGCGTGACACTCAAACGTGCGTGTCTGTGGCCACCTTAATGAAAAAATCCAGCACAGCAGCTATGCGTACAACTCATCAGCAAGAACAGCAACCACTGTTCATATTCAGTTCTTCCTCCACAACACCTCCTCACACAAAAAACAATAGAAAAACTGGCACCAGAAACGTGATTTTTCGCAGCCAGCTGTGTTCTGAGTTCCGCGTGTCTACGACAATTGCAACTGTTACAACAACAATCAAGTCAGCTGCACATTGATACAATACACAGGGTGTTTCACGAAGTGTCTGAAAGGAATAGGAAAGTAACTGTTAGTCATACCAGTAAAGTAAAAAAATACAAAATACGTAGCAAACAGGACTATTCAGCTATGATAGTTGCACCCCCCGAATAGATAGTTTCTGAAAACATCCAAAAACGTTTTATAAAGACCCTCCCCCACGAAAGCCAATGTCAAATATATATTGTATATATACTAGCGGCGATACCCAGCGTTGCCCGGGATAGACATAAAGTTTGTTTTCAAGTAGCAATGTAAATCGCACTATAAAAAAAAATCCTACCACGATGAACAACGCTCAAGTCGGGCCTCACCCTGTTCCAAGGTCTCTTTTTTTTTTTTTTTTTTTTTTTTTTTTTGGTTGGAGGTTTAACGACCACCGTGAGCAACTCAATGGGCTATAAGCAGTCGCCCGTCCCTAATTTAGGGTCACCGGTTCCAGGGAAGGGAAAGATCCAGTGCCGTAAGACAAACACAACATCCATGCCTCACCGGGATTCGAACCCGGACCCCGTTCGGACGAATGATCAGAGGCCATCGCTTAGACCACTGCGCCACTGGGGCGGCTCCAAGGTCTCTGCCGCCCTAGATACACTGGCTCTTTCCCGCTGATCTTCGATCACGATGTTCGGTTGTCTCACTCTCTCGAAGTAATTTCACTTTCTTTGCTTTTGGCTGAACTTGTCCGATGGGTTTGCGTGTTTTTTTTTGGGAGTCATTTCACCACACTTGATGAAAATTTTATTATAAAAATCACAATCTATAAATGGCCGTTCTGAGCCCTAAAAACTCGAAATAGCAAACATGCACAATAATGCACTTCCTGCACTCAGCTTTCTAGAGTGTAGATATACAACCTGATCACACCCATCGTGAAAGAAAGTAGTTCACCATAGCATACGATTTTTTTTTTTTTACTAATCTTGAAAACTAAACCGATTCGGATAATTTTCACCATTGGGAAGTTTTCCGGAAGACATAGGCTATTTCGTTTATTTATTATTAATTTTTATTATTATTTTTGGCTGTAATACCACCGAATAACATCGCTTTCAAGTAGTTCCCAATTTCCTATGTACCGTTCCGCTTTCTTTACATACAACCTGATCACACCTAACGTGAAAGAAAGTAGTTCACGATAATATACGGAATTCTTTTTACTAATCTCGAAAACTAAACCCATTCGAATAATTCTTACACCGTTGGGAAGCTTACTTCTTTCCGGTGGACATAGGTTATTTCTTTTATCTATAGTAATACCAATACTAATCTTGTATTTAAATTTTCTGTATGAAGAAGACCGTCTGTTTTAACTTCAACTTAACCTTGATGCTATTTGAGAGGACCACGCCTATTGGTGGGAATCTGTAGCTACACCCATACTTGAGACTCCTGCGCCAATTTTTGGGAGTATAATGAAACCTAATCCTTACAAAGAAAATTACATGGTAACATAAACAAAAAATACTTATGACAATATGTTCCGCCGGTGCGTTGTGTTTTCAAACATCGGAATCTTCCCCGTATACCTGAACCGCGGAAGCTTGCGAGGAGTGAGGCGTCACCTGACGACCGTTGCTCTGACACGCGGAGTAATACCGCAGCAGCCGACTTGCACCCAGTCTATAGAGGGCCCCGTAAAAACACATTTGACCCCCTTAGAGATGGAATTTCAAAAATTTGGTGCAAATCCATCAAACCGTTTAGGAACGTATGCGGAACAAACAAACAAACTTTCACTTATATATATATAGATATATTTCTTTTGGACACTGTTCGTGAAACACCCTGTATACAAGGTACCTGCATGTTAGTTAAAATATTGTCTTAATAATAACTTTTCAGTTTAATTGAAAGGTTAAAAGATGTAACGAAGAATAAGTGGCGCCCAGATATCCGGTTTTGGAACTCTCGTCCTATCCGGGTTCGACCAAGATCGTCTGGAAATGATGATGCCATGATGAAAGACTGAATTCCTTTATTTCGTGACGTCACCCTCACGTTTGCCACATCGCTGTCGTTTTTGACTTCACATATGCCAACGTTGGAAACCAATGAAGGAAGAAACATTCCTCATAATACATGGAAAATCGATAGAATATTCAAAAGCAAACAGAATATAAATTCTGAATATGCTTGTACTACATTACTAATCATACATGTAACTCTCTCGGAAAACTTGAAAATTTCATCGCCCTGGGGCGGGAATCGAACCCGCATCTCCCGATTTCCGTTCGAGTATGCTACCGTTGCTTGGAACTTCACTGTCCTGGGTTGTGTAACGATAGCATGCTCGAACCGAAATCGGGAGGTGTGGGTACGATTCCCTCGTCAGGGCGATGAAATTTTCAAGTTTTCTATAAGAGTTACATGGATGACCAGTAATATGGTACAAGCATATTCAGAATTTATAATCTGTTTGCTTTGAATATTCTACCGGAGTCTTGGTTTCACGTGACGTCGCTAAAGGAGATCTCTCCGCCATGGCGTTTTACTTTTTAGGCATTGGTCCAAGCCCCTGTGTAGGCATGTGTTAGAACCTATCACTGCAACTGAATGCATTCCTAACAAAGTAATCTCACGAAGTAGCCTTGCGGTGATGAGAGCTTCTGGTGGCACACGTGGGGCCCTATGTATGAAGAAAAAGAAATTAAAGATGGAGAACATAAAAGTGTTCATATCATCATCAAACATAACCCAAAGCTAAATGTGCTTTTCGATTTTATCTCTGAGGAAGTGTACAGACCATTCTTAATCGCTGAAGAAATGATATTCTTGCAACATTTACATATATCATCGTTTTGCCTACTTCCAGAAGAAATATAGCAGGTTTAGTTAAAAGTTGATGAAACACTGCTACACGATGATACCAGGCTGATGACACTTTTCTTAAAACAAGAAACAAACCAATCATTGAAATGGGCGTGGAGGGGCCCGTTTTACGACTGTCTGATTCACGAGATTTAAGTCACATGTTTTCCTTTGGGTTGCATCAACAGCAAAGTTTTTGTTCCATCACCGCTATCTACTAATGATAATTTGGAAAAAAATCGAAGATGACATGCAAGCATGCGGACAAAAATCATGATATGCTGTATGTAATGAAGGGAAGTGGTATATTCCATTTTTTTTATTGGAGGTTTAACGACCACCGTGAGCAACTCAATGGGCTATAAGTCGTCCGTCCCTAATTTAGGGTCACTGGTTCCAGGGAAGGGAGAGAACCAGTGCCGTAAGACAAACACAACACCTATGCCTCACCGGGATTCGAACCCGAACCCCTTTCGGACGAATGATCAGAGGCCATCGCTTACACCACTGCGCCATCGGGGTGGCATATACCATTTTGATCGCTGCTGATCAAAAACATGGAGTACATAGGGAACCACTTCAGGTTGGAAAAGGAAATGTTTTTCTTCGGTAATAACTTTTTTACTTCTGCAGCCAAGTTCATTTTTTAGATAATTTGTGTAGCCGGGAAGACCATTTAAATTCTCTTGTATGTAAACATGTATTTCGCATGTGGAAACAAAATCCGTACAAACGCTGAAAAGTACAAGGTGTGTTACTGGCGTTCAAAATGGACACCCCTCCCCCCCCCCCCACCACCACCGCGGTCGAATATACTTTTGGCATGATTCCCGTAACTGCTGGAAGCAAAGGGGGGAAATTCTCCGTTATCAACTGCGTAATCACGTTTGCTTAAATGTCTCAAATATCCATAAATCTCGCTTTCATTGCTAAATTAAATCAGGGAAACGAAAAGCAGTTAGTCAGTACCAGACCAGGTGAATGCGGAGGGTGATTTAAGGCAGCAACGGCTTGCCCGTCTGGAATAATTTCATATTGGTTCTTTGCCTGCTAACAACGTGCACCTACATCATATGCCGTGACATGCTCTCTGTGCCACACCTTTTCTCACTTCTCCATGACGGTTACGGGAATGTTGATTGCGTCGCGCAAGTTTCCACACTTTTCACCATCTTTCCTTTATTGCGTTACGACAGCATTCGCCGAACTTTATTGACACACCTTGTAGTTCTAACTGTCCCTAAAGGCTTTCCAAGTGTGCGAAAAGAAACTAGTTCATCTCCTACGTGATGTAGGCATACATCTTTCTATGCGTCATTCAGTTATCTGCAGCCTTTGTACGTCTTTTTAAGTCTCTCCCAGTTTCGTGAGCAACGGTCTGTCTAGAACTAGTCTCCTCCATGTCACTCCGGCATGCTATCGAGTTTCATACATTCATCCCCCATGCGGTCTTGTTCTCGGTCTTTTCTTGTCTCTTGGTATCCAGCCTAATATTTCAATTGTACATCAGTGATCCGTTCTTCTAGCAATATCCAGAGCCCATTGCGATAACAGGGATTTTACTTTGATCACGATGTTTTTCACTCTTGTCATTTTCCTGATCCACGAATTCATCTTCCGACCTTTCCTGGTTACGCCAAGCATGCATCACCCTGTACTTCTTTCAGTTGTCTGCAGCTTCTGTATGTCTTTTTTAGTGAAGCTCCATCTCTCTGCTCCACACGTAAGAACTGGAAGAATGCATTGATCAAACATTTTTATTTTAATACATAATGGTACATTACTCTGGAAAATTGTAATATTTCTACCAAATGCTCTCCAATGAAGTTTCATATGCCGATTAATTTCTTCACACACACACACACAGTGAAACCCCTGAATAACGGACACCGCTCGGACCAGAAAAAAGTGGTCCTGTTGTTCAAAGGTTAGGCCCAAACTTGTGTTGTTTGTCAATTGTGTTAGGACTAAGAAAATTCTGAAAGTCAACACTGAATCATGAAAGAAATACGGGATTACGCCATATAATACAAATTTTATCTAACTTACCATCCTTGTCACATTTACGCCAAAAATCGGATTGTCATCTTTAAAATTTGTCAACACTGAATTTGAGACAGTGTGGTCAGCCATTGTAGCAACTAGATCAGAAAGACTGCATAAATTTCACCTGCGGAAATGTCCCCTATTTCAACAGAGAAAATGTTTAAGGGGTTTCACGACGACAGTGAGCAATTAAATGGGCTATAAGCAGTCCATAGTCCTTTATTTGTGACTACCGGTCCCAGTAAAGGGAGAAAACAGGACTCATCTCCGAGGAATGGTCAGAAGCCAGTGCTTAAAGAACCACTTCACCGGGGCAGCCAATAGTTTTTCTCGTTATTCGCACACACTGTTCACTAGAATTGGATAATCTACAGCTAAACTTTAACAATTAATCAGAAGAGTTTAAAAATTCGGTGTGTGACTCCTACTCTTAAACAGCCCTTAGAAATAACAAGCCAGGAGCCTAGGGAACCCAATAAGAAAGAAAAAACGAACAATTTTAGACACTTAAGTGTAACTGCACTATTAGGAGGCCACGAGTAGGTAAGCAGGAACAGAACGGTCCAAATCAAAAGTAAACGCTAGCAAGCAAAACTCCAGGTATCAGCAACCACCTCCGCTGGCCACGGTGTGGAAACGAGCAATGCACAGCAACTGGAGCTCGCCTGAAGTAATTACCGTCACATATTGAACAAAAATTTGACTCTTTTCTCTTAAGCGTCCCATTGCTTCCATCGTAATGCAACTCATCCTCTCCGCGGCACATTTCCTTTAACAACAGTTTTTGTCCCCTTCTTCCTTACCCGACGATGTACCGGAGCTAGGAAAAACCTAAATTACAAGGTGTCCTTTAGACCTCCTTTCAGACTGAATAGCTTACCCTTTGACCGCTGTTAAGACGTTTCCTTGTTCGGAGGTTATTTCTAATGTTAATCCTACTGCAGCTGTTCTCTATAAACCAAAACTTGCCGTAGTTCGGAGATGACTATTAATAGACGTTTCACTATATATAACTTCACACAGGAAAATATCTTGTTTCAATTAACAAGCAAGCAAGAGAAGTGTATAGAAAAACCAAAACAACTTTCCATTTCTTTGGTTATAAATATGTTGCCTACAACAAGCATTTTCTATAATAGACTAGTAAACATTTCTGTATACAACTGTTGAACCTTCAAGCGCAATTCATCATAAACAGCAAATGGATCTTCAAGTTTGCCAGTAATGGATCTCAAAGTTTGTCTGTAGTCATAGGCGTAGCGTGACCATCAAGTAAGGAGTTGGGGTAGAGCACGAATAAGTGCAAATGTTTTCCTTTGGGAAAGGTCATTCTTGGAACAAGTTTCCCGGTTTCTCCGTAAATGTCATAAAATTTGGGTCTTTTAACTTAAAAAGACATTTTTGTTGTTCATTTAAAGACCAGTATTTTTGACAAGACTCTTGGTTCTTCCTGTTTGAATTTCCTGGCAACTCCATTAAACCTCCCACTCATATTTGCTGCCCCATCGCAGGATTGAGCAGGCATTTAAATTTCCAAAAGTTGAGGGAGGACATGATCCGCCTGACACTACCCTATGTCTGTAGCTATAGTAAGAAGCATCCGCCTCAAGTGCAAGAACCTCCTTATCTGCTAGAAGGGGTTTTCTCGGCTACACTTGCTGTCTCTGAAAGGTAAAATAATTTCAATGGCGAAACACTTGGCAACATAAAAATGATGAAACAAAATGAGATAAGACTCTAAAAACGGAAGAGTGAGACGTGTCTCCAAAATTAGTAGTGTGAACAGACAAACTGAAACTGTTCTGTAAGGAATTCAGCCTGCCATCCATGTGATTGGAATACTTTAGTACTGACCAGAGGAGTAACTAGGGCGGGGCAGGCGGGCGCAAGCTCAAGAAGGGGCGCAAAAATCACTGCGTACAATCGGAATTTCTGCACTATTTCTAATGCAGAATTTACCTATAATTTCTTTCGCCAGTTGTGGTAGCTTGGCGGCTAAAAATTCGCATTTTCCGCTCAAAATGGGCAGGGTATGTAAGTTGCTCACAATCAGAAATGGCGGCGCTGTTGTTCGTACGTTACAAGGTAAGGATGTTGTTCATATTTTTTAAGATTCTCTGTGGGCAATTCAATCATTATTGCCACTATTGCAAGCTGCATTCGGTTCGCTTAATGTGGTACCGAAGGTCGGAACTCTGGAGCAGATGGGAATCTCACATCACGCTTCATTTTGCAGCTCTAAATGGCGTTCCGCGTCCAGTTTAGTTTCACCACTCAGAACATCCTTGATGTAAGTAAGGGTAAGAGAAATGCACGAAACCCTTCTGTTGAGTACTGTCCCCATTTCCTAATTTTTTTCGAAGCAATTAATGAAGGTAAAATGCTGTTCCTGTTTGGGATAAGAAATGACACCTAGTTTCCTAATACCCTATTTGCAGTATCATACCCCAATAAAAAATATCTTAAAGTTAGGTTATTAAACTACAATTAAGATGGCAATAATTTCGCAAAAGAACTTCCTCTGGTCTGCCGTAAAAACCCTTTTTTAAACTCTGTTGCACAACCGTTAGTTATTATTAGTTATCAATAAACTACAATATGATAAAAAAAATATAAAATTCAGTGTGAAGCGAAATGTCAGAAGCAACTCCTGGTGGCCAAGTTTAGTTCTTATGTAAAACTGTAATTGCATATGCGTGTGGGTACTAAATAAAGAAGATTTGTCTGTAATCAACAGACAAGACCGAATTTTACTATCCTGCAACAAGCAGGATTATAATATTTCAGGCGATAAAGCTCTTTTGTCTTAACGACTGGAGGGAGCGCAATGTTTTGTGGTTTGCCCCGTACGCAGAAATGCCTAGTTACGCTCCTGGTACTGGCATTTTACATTTAGTGATTACCTCTAGTATACATTACGTTTTCCACTTTACATGCATCTGCATTTGTGCCATAACTTGCACACTTAAATATATTATTTAAACTTGTGCATTTGGGGGACAATTGCAAGAAGTAACAAATCAAAGCTAATGCTCTTCATAGAAAGAAGTCAAGGAGTAAGTAAAAAATACATCAAGGACTCCTGAGTCACTAATCCACTTTTTTTCGTTGTAACCAAAATGTTCCTGGTATTTCCATTCCTCACGATATCAACATTACTGTAAACCAAGCAGAAGTAAAGCATTCTGTAATGTGAGTTCATCAGCCCAGAAGCTCACATGTTCACAGGGACCAACTTAGATAGTTAGGGGCCCTGGGCAAGAGGATTTCAGGAGGCCCCTCCCGGAATCCCGTGTTATGTGCATTGTGCATGCATGTATGATTGAAGATGGTCACAGGAGACCTAAGTCTGAGTTTTTTGGGGTATCATTCCGAATCGGTTGGATACTGATCGGCAGAAAGTGTTATTCCGTGTGGAATAATTTCACAGAAGGTTAGGCTCGATTTACAAATTAGCGTCAAGTGACGAGACGCAAAGCAAAGAGATGATTAACCAATCAAGATCGGTGTCAGTTATTTCATGATTAGTTATTTCTCTCTCGTCGTGTCCCTTGATGCTGAGGTGTAAATGATGCAAAGTTATACATTACTTGATGCAAAGCAAGTAATATATAACTACTTTTTTTTAGGGGGGGGAGGGCCTGGGCACGTGCCCCGAATGCCCTCCCGTAAATCAGGTCCTGCATGTTCACCAGAAATATAAAACTGCATTTACCTACTGTTAAATACACAGTTCGCGCTGGGCTTTTAAACGCATGACATCAAGTACTGTAAATAAATTTATAAGAGCCAATTCGCTGTCAAACAAACATTCATATATTCAATGTGTGAACAAAGGATGACAGTAGCAATACATTCTACATACCTCAATAAAAAAATACGTTATATGGACACAAAGCCCATTAAACGGCCTTAATAGAATTAATAATTAACTTTTCACTAACTGAAAATCAAACACACAGAAAAAAAGATTAAAACATAACTAATTAAAAATATTTACCTTTCCCTATAAATTTCACAGCTTCATTGTACTACGCGGTTATAGAATTTTTTTCTTTAAAGATATATTTCTGTTTAATTTTAGTCTTAACACACGACTCACCTGAAAGTTGAATACAAAATTTAAATATGTTCTCAGGCTTTCTCAGTTACGATAACGCATCAGAGCAAACAGTTTTTAGATTTCACAGGAATGCTCTTGGTTAAAATGCTACCAAATCTGTTTACTTTCACAAAAACATTATATTTTTAAAATAAATGTAATTTTCTTGAAATGAAATATACTTTACACATTTTGTTGAAATCTGATAATTGCAGCACTTAAATAATTTCAACAAGTAAAATTTTGTGACCAATAAGCTCAACATGGGCAAACTGAAGTATGCGTTCATGAAATTTTAAATTGTTACAAAAATTCAAATAACAATATTGTACACACACAGGCATGTTTTAGTTTGGGTTCAGCACTTTCAACAAAAATAAACTCTGCAAACTGAAAAAACAACAACAACAACAATGCATAACAGAAACTGCATAATGCAGTTTGAATTCCCTTTACCCGATACTAATAAAGCACCATTTTGTGACAGCATTCATTCAACACACATAATGTGATTCCTTAGAAAAATCAAGTCTTCAACAAGTATTTTTGCACAGCCATTTATGAGATTAAAGTTGAATCCTCCACTAAAAAGCAGAAACTTTTTGCAACAGTTACTAAGGTCAGATCCAAAAGATTGATTTCAAAAGTTTTACAAATTTGTTTTCCAAATTCTTGAACATTATACAATGGTATAAAACATTCATTCATTCATTCATTTCCAAGAAATGAGACACTTTTGAAACAGTTTTTTTGTTTTTGCATACCTACTGCAGACAGTGGAAATTTGCTATAATAATATTCTCTTATTATTTTACAAAACTTGTTAAATTATAAGAATATTCTCTTATTATTTTACAAAACTTGTTAAATTATAAGCATATCATAGTGGAACAATTAGGTAACTATCCTGACCAACACATCTTGTTTACTTTGTGATCAGAAGCAACTGAAGAGATTTTTTTTGTTTTATGATTATCATAAAGAAATGAAAATTATTACTTGAAATTTTTGCTTTGTCAATATCCACAAACGGTAAAATGTATCACTAATTTTTCTTTGTGATCATGAAGAAGTGATGAATAACATTATTCATTTGAGCTTTCAATCATGAGGAAACAATGAAAAGTATTTCTTACTTTTGATTAATGAGAATGACAATGGTCAGAAGCATTAATGAAATAAGCCTTGTGATCATGATTAAAATCATAGAAACCGCTACTCATCTGAACTTCAAACATAATAGATTGTCAATCGCAATGAATGATACACATAAGTGATTGAATACAAAAAATTTATAACTTAACAGTTTTAATCATGATTTTTGCAGTATGACAGTGGTGACTGCTGACACTACACAGATACATCAAAACAGAATATTCACATTGACAGAAATTTGCATTAAATGAGTAATTATAACCATTGTAACTCATTTAAAGGAGCAACAAATATTGAAAGTTGAAAATACGAATATGTTGCCCAACTAAATTTCTTAACCTAACGTATGGCAACCAAATGATTACACCATGATCCTCATAAAAACAAGCTACCACAATTTCCTAGTTGGCTGCTGGTTAATGTGACAGTACAATCAAGGATCAGAAATGGCAAGTAAGAAATTGATGTCAAGGATGCTTAAAATTAGCACACTGGACAACTGAATACAGATCACTCCAGACTGCTGCTTGAATATCAATTGGTGATGGATCAAGTGGTCTTTCCTCTAGACCACATGGTCTGTCATTAAAAAGAGGTTACAAATTGGCTTAATTGCTTCATCAAGCAGAATTCCTGGCCCCCAACAATGATGTCGCTTTGACTACAATATTCATAAACCTATGGAATGATGTTAAACTTGTTACAGATTAGAAAAACTAACTAATTTGCTCTGATGGGAGATGAATAAAAGCAAATGACTGCCATGACATATGTGTACTACAGTCATGTGACAATCAAATTCAGGTAGATATACTGCCACCATGCTGAAAGGCAGTAAACACAGATATTTTAGTCTGTCTAATAAAACAACTTGTTCTTGGTGAAATGTGTGGATATCAGAAAAACAATGTATAATTGCATATCAGAAATTTAATTTTATAATTTTTGATGTATAAAAATTATAAAATGAATCATATAGGCTGAAAATCTTCAATTAAACAGCTGGTTTTTTTTTTCAAAAGCACATAGCAATGGGGTTGCTTCACAAATAAATTTCTGAACAGGATTTTCCTTTTTTCAGTCAAAAATTCCATTTATGCATATTCATCAGCACAAAACTATTTTTAGGTTCAATGGTTAATTGATCTGCAGGATTTTGCAGTGCACAAGATAGTATTAACAAAGTAAACATGCAAACATCTAATTCCGGTACAGGATGAAGTAATCTCCATTGCTATTTAAACACAATTTTTTCTCATTTTTTTCTTCTTAACATTTTTGGTCAATGTTTTTTAACAAAATTTCATTTTAAGGCTTTCATTTCATCACTGTCTCTACAATGATAAAAGTTAAACACTTGAAATCACTGGAAACTGAGAGCCTGACAAATGACGATAGGTTGCTTTTGAAAATTTACCCCAAATTTTTAAAAGCAAATAGAAAAACTCTAATGGAAAAAACAAAAACAAAAAAAAAAAAAAAAAAAACGAAATTCATGCAAAAAATTAAAAACCAAAACTACTCATTAATTGAATGGTGCTTCATTTACCATTAAGAAAATGTCAATCATTTATATGCTAATGATCAATCATAAAACTTATTGGACAACATTCAATAAAACAGCAGTGGAACTACATTACTGACAAATATCTGCTAACTTTCAAACCAGACAATTTATAGCAGATGAATAGTCACCTATTCCAAGTTGAAGAGAAACACTAGAACTGATGGCAAACAAGACTTTTTCACGATTTACACAAAGAACATAACCGGCCTGTGTTTTGCCAAAATCAGCAGGCAAAATCAATTTCTGCAGTTAAGGCTGGTTTTTCACAATAAAAATATCAATATGCTGAGGGAGAAATTTGCTGGTTTTTGAAGATAATAAACAGTTTGAGATTTAGCTGAACAAAAAAATCCTGGTCACAAATTATTTTAAAATAATATTAATTTACAAATTTTCTAATTACAGCCTTTTGTAGTAATAAAAATGAAAATAATGGGGCATAAAACAAATATATGCTCATAATTCAACATTCAATTATGTTATTGAATGAAACATATCTATTAACAAAATATTAATATTTTACAGTGAAAAGAACTGAATTTATGGGCTTTAAGGGGCAATTTGCTTACTTTGAGTGGCCAAATTTTGGAACTAATTTTGGACCAAGTTCATCATCAGGGCAACATCACTGGAGGGATTGTTGCCATTCAGTCAGGAGTACTCAACAGCAATTATCTTTTAATATGATACTTCTTACTATTTCTATTTATTCAAGTATCTTCTTTACTAACTGTGACTAGTGGGTAATTATTTTTATTGGGTCCCAATTTATGGGGTGTCCATCAGTTGCCTGTACACATCTGTCAAACTCTGTCTTGTCTGTAATGCTTCTAATAGCCATCTTATGTTCTTCCACATGGATTTTTACTTTTCCCCATTTCACCTACATAGCTTAGTCTACAAATACATACACAGTCTATGCTATAGACTACCCTTCTTGTATTGTATGTCTTCTTGCTGTTTTAGGGATGGAAGGAATTTCTTTAACTTGTTATACAAATCTGGTAAGCAAGCCTGATTTGATACTTTTCACTAATCTTTTTAAAATTTTTCACAAAGTCCTTTAGAGTAAGTGATCTTGCTGGTGAATTTGAATTTTTGCTGTTGTGTCTTTTTTGCCTTATTCTTAAAAACATTCGTTATGAATGGGAAGGGAAAGTTGTTTTCTGACAAAATTATTTTAATCAGTTGCTTGTACACATCTGCCAAACTCTGTCTTGTCTGAAATGCTTCTAATAGCCATCTTATGTTCTTCCACATGGATTTTTACTTTTCCCCATTTCACCTATATAGATTAGTCTGCAAATACATACAGTCTATGCTATAGACTACCCTTCTTGTAATTGTATGTCTTCTTGCTGTTTTAGGGATGGAGGGAATTTCTTTAACTTGTTATACAAATCTGGTGAGCAAGCCTGATTTGATACTTTTCACTAATCTTTTTTAAATTTTTCATAAAGTCCTTTAGAGTAAGTGATCTTGCTGGTGAATTTGGATTTTTGCTGTTGTGTCTTTTTTGCCTTATTCTTAAAAACATTCTTTATGAATGGGAAGGGAAAGTTGTTTTCCGACAAAATTATTTTCAGTTTATGTTTTGTTTGTGGATACCTTTCTGTGCACCTGTAGAGCATAGGGAATTGATTTACTCCAAAAATTTTATTTAGCTTGGATGGTATGAATTATAGCCTAGTATCTTTTGTCTGTGCCAGTACTTTTTTTTTTTTTTTTTGGTAGACCCGAGTTAAGATTTTTCTCTCTTTTCAGATTAGGGTTAAATCAAGGCAGTCGGTTTTTAAGGAAAATTTCAGGTAATCTTTCAACAAGTTAAACTGTGACAGAATGTGAGAGGGGTGAGACTGATATTCACTCTGCAATATAAAAAATTCTATAAATGTCCATGTATTGATTCTAGTTTACTCACAAAGTAGTTTGCTAGTAGTGGCAATATTCTGTAACTGCATTGTGAGTTCTGATGTCTGTTTATAGTATTTTTTTTTAAACTAGAAGAAATTATTTCTGAATGAAAATAGAAGAATCTCATATAGACCCATTAATACTTCCCCCTTTCTCGCTTTTTTTCGTTTTAGTGTTTAACAATCATCATAAGCAACTCAGAGGTTTGCTTATGATACAGAATGTGTGTACATCTGCTCTATTTCATGTAGATTACAAACCAGACTTTCAGAACATAAATACAGTGTCAAGATGGGCTCCCAATCAACAGCATTATCCCGTTTAACCTCAGAAGGTAGATTTTACTCTATTTGCAATAGAGTGACTATCCTACTTACTCCCAGTATTAAAATCATCGTTACTGTCTACTGACATCATTTGTATTCTTAGCTTACAAGATATATGCTGTAATGATGAATACAAGCTTTTGTGCCAGAAACCTGGAAGAGGTTACTTTTGAAAAATGCCAGTTTTAACCAAGACAACTTTGGGCACCTTGGTAATATAAATTCAATGATCCACACCCCTAAGTAAGTCATTTTAACATATGCTTTTGACTTTTTAGTACGTATGGAATGGCAACGGACTTGATATATAACTATATGTCGAACTTGCTCAAGTTTCTTTTCACCTGAGGAGGACCTCATAGTGAGGTCAAAAGATTTAATGTGTTAATGTGTGTGTGTTATGTTTTTAACTTCGTGTATTTTAATAATAGATTTTAAATTCATGAATATGACTTGATTTTATCTTAGCTTAAGCATGCAAAAAATGGCTTTTATGTTTCATGTATTACATATCAGCATGAGCAATTGACATCAACTCAGAGGGTTATAAGTAGTTGCCTGCCTGTCTCTCTTCCTCATAACCAATGGCCCCTAATTTGGGACCATTGGTTATGAGGAAGAGAGACAGGCAGTGCTATCAGACAAAAATATCATGACCCTCACCACTCAAAATCAGCCCTATCTAGGATGAACGACACAAAACCAGCATCTTTGACACTCAGCTACCATGGCTGCAAACCATGGGCGGCAGAACCTAATATTTTTTCGGGGCGGGGTCCAACTTCGCCAAGATCGAAAACAATTTAAAAAAAGTAAGGAGAGAGAGAAATAAAACAATGTCGGTAGATGAGTATATACTCGTACATATCATCATCAACATCAACCATTTTCAATCCACTGCTGGATGAAGGTCTCCTCAAGTACCTTCCACAACTTTTTTTGTCTTGAACCTGTCTCTTCCAAGTCACTCCAGCAGTCTTTCATATTTCACCCACATATGGTGCAAAGACATTAATGTCTCTGCTACTACATCTTTCACATGATATTGTTCTGGGTCTTTTCCTGCCCCTTGATATTATATCTAATATTACAGTTGCTCAAACACGGACAGTTTTCTTAGCAATATGACAGGCCAAAAATGCATGCACATTTGTCCAGAATCGTTTATCTCCTATATGCCAAAACACCAAGAAAGATTTGTGCTCTGTGCACAACAAGTAGTATACTCCTTAATTTCAGTTCGAGTTCATTTGTTTAGTTATTTATTTCTCAGATGTAAATATTTAATGGGTTTTCTGATCTCGAGTAAGACACATTCAGACTCGGGGGGGGGGGGAACTCACAGAGAGAAGGAGAGAGACCCCTTCTCTGTCCTGATTATTGTTTGAAAGAGATTTAAATAATTCTTTAACGATCTTTTTAAGGAGAAAAACAGAGCATTGAATTAACTTTTCAGTATTATTTGTGCAAAATCAATTTTCAAAAGTGTACATAAAGAGTTTTCCAAAAAACTGTGAAGCATGGTGATGGTATCCAGGAAATCGTTAAAAAAAACTGTAAATTATATGTTAACCACATATTTTTAAGATGTTTCCTGGGTGGACCCCCTCAGTGAGGGGGACCATAAGATTCCAGAGGGGGTCCTGACCCCCGCATCCCCTACCTTCCGTTGCCCATGCTGCAAACATTAATTCAATGTACAGTGCTGTTGGGTATATCATGATATAATCATGTGATATGTTTTAAGCTGCTTGACAAAGTGAATAAACAAGAGAAAATCTACAACAGGACAAAAGGAAAAATAAGATCAACAGGTAACTGTTAACATAGTTCCCACTCTTTTTCCACTAAAAAAAAAAAAAAAATCAAGGACTTTTCAAGGACTCATAAAAAATTTTCAAAACTATATTCGTGCCCAGTAAGAACTCTCATGAAACACTAAAATACGTTGTAACAAACAATCAAAAAGTTCAGTTAAAATTATAGTTATAACTAAATATAGGGGCATACCTTGGTGAGGTATTATTGTTCCACAAGATTTTAGATTTCCTTATCACTGACACAATGTGTTACACATTTGACAAAACAGTTAAAAGCAAAATATTTTTCATTAAAGTCGAACTAAGTGAAGAATAAAATATAAGAAATTGAAAGCAACATCCCCTTGGGCACTATGGAATATGGTCATCAGTTGCAGACAAACTAGAAAAAAAGTAACGCTTGACTGCCAAAATTTAATTTTCATTAGTATTACCGTACTTAAAGCCAAAATCATTGTCAAGTTGCAAGAACAGTTTCTATGCCAAAGTTTCATCTTTTATCATTTTGACTTATAAAATGACTTATGAAATTCATATTTGGTTTTACTTACATTTGGAGTTCTTCTGGATCTTACACAGAGCTACACAGATGTATAAAGTATCTCTTTATATATATACTATATATATGGAAGACGCCATGATCAGAGTAAAATCCCTAAAATGGCAATGGGCTGGATATATGGCCAGAAGGACAGACCACCGATGGACAACCAAATTTTTAGACTGGATTCCTGGGCTACAAGCATTCAGCAAATTGCAAACCTGGTTTAAGATGCTAGTACCTTACACTTACACTCCCTAGCATTTGCTTATCGTAGTTCAGAAAAATTCCCCTCTCACTCGCTTATCGTAGTTCAGAATCATAACTGCATGAAAACCAGAAATGTGACAACTACGTATGAGTTCTTGATTCCAAGAGAGCGTTCCACAATACAATGCTGCCACCCGTGATATTTTGGCCATAGTTTCTCTTCAATTAACGGTGGCTATTCTGAAATTTATTGAACATAAAAAAAAAAAAATCAAGTACTTTTCAAAGACTCTTACAAAATTCAAGGACTTTCAAGGGCCCTTGAAAAGGAAAATTAAATTCAAGGAGTTTTCAAGGACTTTCAAGGACCATGGGAGCCCTGGTTAAGAGGCATAAAATAATAACTTGAACGTGATCCCTCAAAAAAATATCTCTATTCTAAAAAAGTAAATGCTGCCGCAGTCACCATTTTAGAAATTTCGTGACACTCGCGCTTTTCTAGCTTGCAGTGCAAAAATTATTGTACACAAAACTATGAAATTTTCATTGTTTACAGAGAATTGTTCGTAGAACACGCTGAAATAAACCAATTTTCGATTCTGGTGATGCTTCAAGAGCTATTGTATTTCAAAGTTAAGGCAAGCAAAAAAAGTGATATTATTAGTTTGTGTTCCGGACACACTAACAGCAACAGAGCCACAAAACTTTGTAGGCATGTAGGGCCATGGCCAAATTTTTGCACCTCATCACCCTTTTTTTGAATTTTGATTTAGTTTACAAGAAATTAAATGTTTAAATTTCACAAAATTCTCTATTTTGCGACGGGATCCATTTTAAAAAACGAATATATGGCAAACTATAAATCATAATGCATTGAATTTTTACAGCATAAACTTGCAACTATCATCCCTATAAAATATGCAACTTACAAGACCCCACCACCCTAGACACAGCCTAGAAGTCACTTATAAAAAGCGAAAAAATCTATAAAAAAAGACAAAAAAAGAACATTACAAAAAATCACACCATTTAACAAAGGACTAAAAATAATACATCTGTTTCTACAAATAAATAATAATAGCTCAAAAATATCTACACAAAATGAAAAAAATAATTATACTTACGACTGATATACCTATCAACACATCCAATAGATGGCGACACATGAGAAACAATCACCTAACACATACAGGCAGCAAACCTTTCCTTCGATTCCCAACATGCAACTCCTGCTACTACACACACGGGAGGAACCCTCATGTGGAAGTAGATTGCCCGACGATGGTATTATGACAATAATGAAAGCGCTCGTCGTAACAACGTGACGATGAACCCCTTGTGAGACGTCTCCCAACCCGATGAGTATAACTTTTTCTACTACAATCTTTTAATTAATAGTAAATTTAAAACGTTTGATTGTGCGAATGAATGAATGTTGAACTGAAAATATATAACCTAATTGTTTTATTTCTAAAAAATTTTAACTAACCAAAAACCCATGACATAATTGACCTCTCGGGATGGGAGCACGTGCCTCACAGAGCAACAACGTGCGAAATACTTTGTCAATATCAGGTAAACAACACCTTAGATATTATGTATATTCTATCATCCCTCTTTTACAAATTTTTTTTAAGGAAAAGTCATTTTCTGATTTTTAAGCATTTTTTAAAGACACAAAGGAAAGAAACTAGCGGCTTACTTTGCCTTCAGCGTTAACCACACAGGAAAGTTCTGGTCCCGTGATCTGCTGCCATGGTGATGCAGCTATTTTTGGCACTCTCTTCTCATTGGGTGAAAGGACGTGCTACACTCAAACTGGTAATGACACAATGCTTAATGATGTAGCGACGCTTTTAAAGTTTGGCATTTTCCGCCGGCATACATGAATACTTATGTAAATATAGGCTTTCGTCTCATATATAAAAAGCAAAGAGGGAAAATGCGAATGTGTTCATCCGCGAATTGTTCCACCACTTCTAAATGACCTAGGGATTTGAAAATTAGCATGCTGATAGGTCTTAAGGCCTATATACCTAGAAAAGTATGAAAAAAAAATGAATAAAAATAAAAATGGTGGCTTTGGAATGTCTGCTTGAATTTTTTGCGAATTGTTTAACTACTTCTAAATGACTTAGAGATCTGAAAATTGGCATGCTGGTAAGTCTTAAAGTCCAAATACCTTGCAAATGCATGAAAACCAAAAAGCAAAAAAAAAAAAAAAAAAAAACAGCACTTTGAAACATTGTCTGCTTGCATTTTTCTACTACTTCTACACCTAGAAAAAAAGTCTGAAATCCAAAAAATTCAAAAGGGTGGCTTAGCTTTACTGTTTCAAAATGCTCATCATAGGTTTAAAGATAATTTTGTCAGAATCACTTGAATGCTTTGAAATTAATCACTTAATTTTGATTTAAAATTGAATCACTTAAATGAATCACTTAAATTTTGTTAAAATTAAGGGGCGCCAAAGCCTGCTCCATTTTACGTCAAACTGTATGAATTGACATCACGACGCTGTTCTAAATTGTAAAACAGTTACAAATTTCAAATTACCTTCCCCTTCTTTAATTTTATGTTCAAAAAATGATTTTACAGATTCACCATTCAGAGAACAGGCACAATTGCTAGTATAATAATAAAAAAAAAAAAAGATAAGAAGAATAACACTTTACATCACTGAATGAAATGAAGTGGAGATAAAGTGTGCATAGGAAGTAGATTATGTAAAATGAAAAGAAGAAAACAATACAAATAATGGATTAAAGAAACTGCAATGCCCATTTAAAAACATGTCATGATACAATCAAATAAGCAAATTCAGAGACAACCATAAATACAATGTCTTAAGCTTCTAATACTGCCAGCTTGAGCAAGACATGGATGTCATAATTGATGACATGGCTATTCCTAGAATTAATAAATTAAGCTACAAATTTCACAAAAATATGTTCTGTGAAATTAACTTTTTTATGGGTCTCAAAGAGGTTATTTTTCAAAAAAGTTGGTGGTCAAATTTTCAAACTAAAGCCTAATTCGTCATCAGGACTACGTCACTGGAGTAGTTGCTGCCACTCAGTTGGAAAAGTCCAACCGCAATTATCGTTAATTTGGTACTTCTTCTTGCTATTTCGATCCCTTCTTCTAGTTTCCTCTTTACTAATAAAACAGGGCTAGACAGACTGACTGGTGGGCGATTATTCTTACTGAGTTCCAATTTATGGAGTGTCCACTTGCTTGCATATGTCTGTCTAGCACTGTTTTATTACTAATGCTCCTAATAGCTGCTTGGTGTTCTTTCATCCGGACTTTAATACTTCTCCCTGTTTCTCCTATATAGCTGAGTCCGCAGCTACAGTCGATGCAATATATTACTCCTTCTTGCAATTGGATGTCCACTTCTTTCTGCTTTAAAGCTGACAGGAATTTCTTTAATTTGTTACTTAGATTTGGAGCAAGTCTGATATTATATTTTGCTCCGATCCTCTTCAGTTTTTCGAAAAGTCTCTTGTGGTATGCAATTTTGCTGGTGAATTTGAAGTTCTTTATTTCCTGCTTCTTTTTTGGCACTTGTCTAAATAATTTCTCAACATAAGAGGAGGGGTAATTGTTTTCGGCCAATATTTCTTTTAATTCTTCTCTGTGAAGATCTTTTTGAGCATCTGAAGACATCAGGACTTCAATTTTTTCCAAATAAAGGTAACTAGCGTGATCAAGTTACCTTTATTTGTTAATATTGTTACGTGTTTTGCCCATAATCGACAATTTTTTCCAAAAATTGTCTCGCCGTATTCGATTTAATATAATCAGGGTGGAATGAGTAGAAGTCCAACATCTTCCCTGTGTTAGTGGGTTTTCTAAAAAGCTGAGTGAATATTCTCCCCTCTCTTGAGGTCAAGTTTAAATCAAGGAAATTGATGCTATGGTCTTTTTCCAGTTCTAGGGTGTACTGCAAGGTGTTTTCTAGCAAGTTAAATTCTGCTAGAATCTGAGAGGGTAGAGATTGGTCTTCAGTATCTACTATAAACAAAAATATGTTGTTTTTTTACTAAGGAGTAAAAGGATACTACTTAACTGATTCAGGACTCTGTCGAAGTTTGACACACCAGCAGCATTTTTTTCAAAAGGAAATTAGCAGAAGGACTGGAATTAGAGAGAACAAGAGGTACAACACTGAATGATTTGAAAGATTGGAATTTGTCTCATGAATAGCAATACCTACTGAGGTCCTGAGGAAGGGTAGGGGTACTACATGAAAATCTGACTGATAAAAAACATCTTTTTCTTCCTCAGTAAAAAAAAAAAATTGTGAAATTTGTAGTTTATGAATGTCATGATATGTACGTATTCCTCGACGTATCGAGATGAAAAAACATGTTTTATATATGTTATGCTTGTTTAGTTAAATCCATTCAAATAATGGTTAACTGTTGGAACTTTTTACATGTTATAGTTCTTTTGTGTGAAATGCAATTTCTTAGTTGGCAGTTATTAGTATTTACTGTGAACAAATATCTTGGTAATCAAATATAATTCAAGAAAACTTTTTTACGTACCTCTCAGTTGCAAGTGGTCGATGTAGTCTCTCAGTTGTAAATATTCGAATTATTTGTATGTTTGATCTCATCAGGCTATTGAGTTTAGACTGTTAAGAAATTAGCTGGTACATTTTCTTCATAGGGTTCCGAAATTGAAAAGACAAATTAATGTATTGGAGGAATTTTCAAGACTGCTATTTGAGTAGGATATATTTTAGTTGAAAACGAGAGGTACATGAAGACAAAGGAGTGATGAAAAACGTTTGAATGCTATGTCAAAAGACTAAAAAGATTATGAAAATTTTAGAATATCGTAGTGAAAGACTAAAAGAACCATGAAAAACTTTAAAACTTGGCCAAAAAGATTAAAAACTATAACAACGTTGAATTACCTTGGATTGAAAAGTACAAGACGCCATGACCTAGGATCAAAGGAAATATAAAGAATGCTAAATACCTTGAAAAACGAAAGTGTGGATTACTTGAAAAATTCTTCATATGAGAAAATGCAATCATCAAAACATCGTCGGACCTCTTGGTTGTACTGTCCGATGCATTTCGGCAGATATGTCTGCCATCTTCTAGGACCTGTGGTAGTCCGTTCTCTCTGCAGTCCACGTCGATTATGCCACGTACTCAGGCTGGGAATATTTGTTTTTACGGAAAGGAACATTGTGATATGTTATCACCGAGAAGCATATAAATAAGTAAATAAAAAATAATTTAGAATCTGCACACAGTATTTTTTTTTTTTTGAGGGTTTTAATGACCACTGTGAGCAATTTGATGGGCTATAAGTAGTCGCCAATCCCTAATTTAGGGCCACTGGTTCCAGGGAAAGGGGGAGAGCCAGTACAATAAGATGCACAACACCCATGCCTCACTGGGATTCAAACCCAGACCTATCTTGGATGAATGGTCAGAGTCAGTGTTTAGACTACTGTGCCACCAAGGTGGCCTCAAGCATAAATAAAAGAGATCTGTGTAAGAATCATCTCAGTAAAACTGTTAATGTACTAAACCCATTTGGTGTGCATCTGGTATGATGATTTAGTGACAGTATGCACTGTCAACAAGAAATGCCCCAGTCATTCCCTGTTGGTTGTATGTAACTCAATTTACATATTGGACAGCATTTTTTTGCTCACTGATATGCAAATTTCACTGCAACATTTCATTTGCATATGTCCCATGAATATAGCAACATTTCACTGAATGCTTTGGATCATTTGCCTGTTATTGCCTTCCAGCCTTAAATTTTAGACACCGGTTCACATACACTAGGTGTAATACATAACTTACCGATCTACAGAGTTTCTACCTAATGTGCTGAATACTCTCATATTCATTTGTAAAGAAAAAAAAAAGGATCATAAACAATACTTTTGCATATTCTGAAGACTGCAAGTAGTCATTTTGATAAAACAAAATGCACCCAATCAAAACACACATCTCTATATCCCAAATTGCTCCCCACCCTTCCAGAGTAAAGAAAAATCTTCAGATCTTAGTTAGTAATGTGCTGATTACTTGCATAAAACAGAGCAAATGACAAGCAAATTTTAAAAATTAGCCAATATTTCCATGTGAAAAAATTTAACGTGGTATTGACAGTCTTACATTTATATCTTATTACATCACCCATAATTCAAATTTAAACATTTGAATGCAGTATTTAACAAGATAGTATCATGAAAATTAGCAACACTGCAGTTTTTGGTGTAAGCTATTTTCAGTGCACTTATTTGGCACAATTCATTGAACTTGCTATTCATAACAATGTCACAAAATTTCTAAAACTGCATATATGTGTGAAAATACATGTACATATATATATTTAGGAATGACAGCTTTCTCACAACATAAGTGATTACATTAAAAAGATGTTATTAAACATGCATTGTTGAAAGCTCGTGGGGTTCTAAATGAAGAACAGCTCCAAACTGCGTAATATAAATCAGCTTTAAATTTCTTTATAACAAATACAACAGATGTGCTTTAAATAAAGTGACTTACAATATCAAATTTGCAAAATTAGTAACAGCTAAGGTCACTGGAAATTACTCACACAAAATAACAAAATAGAGCTCAGCTATAAGTTACAGTATTCAATGTACCAAAACTACCACACCTTGTGCGTTTTGAAACATGTACTATTCTTACTACAAACATGAGCAATTAAATTTAATAAGGGATTTTAAGCAGTACTGTAGAGAAACTGATGAAAGTAAAGAACTTACATTGAAACTGAAAAAAAAAATGTTTCAGATAGTAGTAACACTGGAAAACATTTTTACATATTAAAAGCATCAATGTCTCATTTTTCTATTACCCAAAATTAATACACCACTGAATAAAACATCAATGAGTTATTAAAATGTTACAGTACCTACGCAAGTTTCCAATAGCGATATCAAGACATCATTTATCTGACATACAGGAAAATAACCTTATCCCATACCAATGCGATAATTTATTAAAAATACAGTTACAGAAATACACATATAGAACACTGAGGAAGTTTTCCACCCTAACATAAAAATGAAAAGGCGGGAGGAAAAGGTGGGGGGGGGGGGAGAGAAGGTGAAATGTGACATGTTTTTACAGAAGTCAAACATTACCGAAGTTAGAAGGACATTACCTCTCAGTTATTTACAATTTACATACTTGAGGACATTTATGTTTTGCACACTTAGCCTCATTGCAAGTCCAACTGAAAATTGATTTTCTTCAAAGAACCAAGTGGTTTGTAGTATCAAGAATGAATTTGAATATTTATTAATACTGACTTCTGATTCAGACTGAAGACTGCAACAAATATCTGAACATAATTTCTACAGAAAAAAGTACTATGGATGTGTGAACAATTTATACTGTGTAAAGAGTGTTTGAATACATAACAAAATCATATTTTCTACAGCTTCTTTTTGTACAAAATGCTGCTTCTACACACAACAGTTACACTTCATTACTTATCTGCCACCTGTAGATCAAAATAAAACACAGCATTTTGGTTGGTGAATAGTGGCAGAATGATTATATATTTTTTTCTTGTCACTTTGTCAGAAAAATCTACCAAATATATTCAAATTATAAAGTGTTCTGTACATTGTTTGAAATAGAACAAACATGGGAAACAGCTGGCCATTTAACCACTAGAGCCAACTCAAGCTCTCTTACACTGCAACAGTCCTCTAGATATAAGGCATAACAAATAGTTGTAAGACTGACATGTTTATGCCCTCTATTCTGGCAAAATTGTACCATAATTTCCCAGCACATTCTCAGATGACCAAAAACTCTGAATACAAACTACTCATACGAGTCACGTCCAAAAAGGAAGTTAGGATTTGCTGCAAACAAAAGAAATTTTGTGTTTGTAATATTATTTTATTGGCACACGTTTATACATACCTGAAAGTATTTCTCAACATAATCAGACCTTACATTGAAACATGTCATATCAGGGCACAAGTTTTTGTATGTTCTGACAGCTGTGAGATATGTGTGGTAATAAATTTTTTGAATGCCAAAAATGAAATGAGTGGAGGAATGGTGAGAAGATAGTGTATGCAGTTCACTGAGGGGAAAGGGAGAATGTGTGTGCATGGCAAAGATCAAAGTGGCCACCTGTTGTTAGTCACTGCAGATCTGCTTGACCAGGTGAATGGGCAAATTGGAGTGAACAAAAGATTAACTTTTTCTGAGTTGATTACACATTTCCTTACAAATTTATTATTCCTTACTACACAAAATTGTCACAGAATGCTTGCCGTATCACAAAATGTGTTAAGATAGGTACCACATGAAGTCTTCAAGCACTCATTCTAAGGCACAGACCTTGCACCCAACAAGTTACCTTCTACAATAAACAAATCTATACAAACTCTGTTTATTGGTGTAAAAGTATATTTAATGAAGAAATACAAGGAAAAATTGTATCTCCTGAGCTTTTGCTCTCCAACCGGGAGGCTTTCTCAAGGGTTACAGACGTTACTAACAAGTCTGGCTAGTATAAACAAAACATTTCGAACCACGGGAACGTCATATTTTAAAACTTGATGTTCGAAGCAAGAGGGATACACGGGTTTCTTTCATGCAGAGAATTATCTGAGCATGTTCCTCCACACGGACGGAATATCAACAGATTGGGTATCGTTGCATGTGTAGGGATGTGTGGAGATCTCAATACTTTCTCTGATCAGTGTACCTTTGTAGCCAGTATACAGTGCAGTTATCTTTACTTTATCCCATAACGGGACTGCGTTTTTCTGTGCTACTTCTTTAGACAGGGCTGTTAAGGTCTTTCCCAATCTGATGTCTCTCATATGCTCCTTAGACCTTACAGCAATCGGCCTTTTCATCGTTCAGATGTAACTTTTCAACTAACCGTTCTGGTACATCAGAGGTATCATGTACACTCCTTTTTCCAATTTCTTGTCTGGGTTACTGCATGTGTTCGCCACCTCTTCGTGTATGCTGTTCGGAGATCTGATGCCGATGTGAAGGCCATGGCATCTCATTAGATTTTTGAATGAGTAAGAGAATTTTGGGATATACGGCACAGATCCAGCGTAACGTAAATTATCTCCTTTCGCCTTGGGAGTTGTACGATATCTTGATTGGACTTTTTGTAGGACTCTTCTTAAATCATGCTCGGGGAAACCAGCTGCAACACCTTTATTAATGATATCTCTTTGTTCCTTGTTTCTATGCTGGAACAGACGTTGAAAGCTCTTTCAAGATACGTTCTAAATGCTGCCATTTTATATGAATTTAGAGATACAGATTTAGGTGCGATAAAGTTGGGAACTGCTATTGGTTTGTAGTAAACCGCCGTGTCAAGTTGGCGATTCTGGTTTCTATGCAACATAACATCTAGGAATGGTAGTCTTCCTTCAGTTTCCCTTTCTAGGGTGAATTTGAGTGTTGGATGCAAGGTATTGATTTGTCTCTAGAATTCTTCAAGGTCCACGTCGGAATGCTGCCATATGAAAAATATGTCGTCGACATATTCCCCGAGCATGATTTAAGAAGAGTCCTACAAAAAGTCCAATCAAGATATCGTACAACTCCCAAGGTGAAAGGAGATAATTTACATTACGCCGGATCTGTGCCATATATCCCAAAATTCTCTTACTCATTAAAAAATCTAATGAGATGCCATGGACTACACATCGACATCAGATCTCCGAACAGCATACACAAAGCAGTGGCGAACATGTGCAGAAACCCAGACAGGAAATCAGAAACAGGAGTGTACATGATACCTCTGATGTACCAGAACGGTCTGTCAAAAATTTACATCGGAATGACGAAAAGGTCGATTGCTGTAAGGTCTAAGGAACACATGAGAGACATCAGATTGGGAAAGACCTTAACAGCATTGTCTAAAGAAGTAGCAAAAAAAAAAAAAAAAAACGCAGTCCCGTTATGGGATAAAGTAAAGATAACTGCACCGCGTACTGGCTACAAAGGTACACTGATAAGAGAAAGTTTCGAGATCTCCACACATCCCTACGCATGCAACGATACCCAATCTGTTGACATTCCGTCCGCATGGAGGAACATGCTGAGATGATTCTCCACATGAAAGAAACCCGTGTATCACCTCGTGCCTCGAGCATCAAGTTTCAAAATACGACGTTCCCAACCACCAGTGGTTTGAAATGTTTTGTTTATACTAGCCAGACTTGTTAGTAATGTCTGCAAACCTTGAGAAAGCCTCCCGGTTAGAGAGCGAAAGCTTGGGAGATACAATTTTCCCTTGTATTTCTTCATTAAATATACTTTCACACCAATAAATGGAGTTTGTATAGATTTGTTTATTGTATTTAGGTGTGGATCCCGTTCAACAAGTTTAAATTACTTTCTTTTTCACTTGAAGAGTGTTTTAGTGGCAGAACAGTTCAACAGTGATGTGGAGGTGAAGACATCTCTGCAGAATCGAGTCAATACAATAGCTACAGACTTCTTCAAAAAGGGGATACAAAAAAACTTATTTCTGGATGCACCTCATATTTGAAAAAAGAAATCTGTGGATCCTAAAACGAGATGAGACAATAAATGAATGAAGGGCTGTTCACGATGAAGAACTTAGAGAAAAATTTAAGACTCGGACATCGTCAAAACTATAACAAGAAGATTAAGAAGAACAAGAGATGCCTTTTAATCTGATCGCTGTAGACACATACAGATTGGAAGACCACTAGGGAGATCCTGCTTAATGGGAAGAAGAATTTATGCAAACTTGGTCAGCAGGGTGAGGACTATAAAACAAAATCACAAAACAGAAGCAAATGGCAGTCCCTTGTGAAGGTAGTCAAGGGGCCCATAAGGGCCCATAAGGTCCACAGCAGGGGCAATTGTGGGTCCTGATGAAATTTTCTGAACCTGATGACAAATTTTCTGAAATAACCCATAAGACAAATTTTACAATAACATTGATGTTCTACATGTAACCCAATTATTTTATCATAGAATTCTTAAGTCTTCTTTTTATTTGACATATTGTAACAAAATTCAGCATAACTTTTAAACTATTAGTAATGAAAATAAAAATCAATAATAAAATGAAATATAAATACCTTAATAAATATAAATACCTATTTAATGAAAATAAAAATCAATAATAAAATAAAATATAAATACCTTAATAAATATAAATACCTATTTAATGAAAATAAAAATCAATAATAAAATAAAATATAAATACCTTAATAAATATAAATACCTATTTAATGAAAATAAAAATCAATAAAATAAAATATGAATACCTTTCATATCATAACGGCTTTAATTAAGACTATCTCTCATGAAAAGTAACACAGCTAAATGCCAATGTTAAGCAATACAAAAATTGAAATTTGGAAATTCTTCATATGCCACCACAATGAAGTTTGTTCTAAGAAATATTCAAAATCATTTAACAGTTTTAAAAGCATCAATTCAAGTAGAGAATAAACTACTTGAGTTCATATGCATAAGCTTTCTAAATATGCAACACAGTTCAGTTTCTCCTACTTTCGTTGCAAAACACGATCCACTTTTGGTAACGTTTAAAATTCTCACATTTCATAATTTTTTTCTTTTAATTGGCGGCAGAGTTTTAATTTTATCTCCCTCCCTCCCTGGACTATGGGAGTTCAAATTTTCAGAACAAATAACACCGAAATTTTAGAACACAATCACCCCCTGGTCCACAGTACCATGGAATAGTAGTAATAAGCATTCCCAACATCTACACATTATTGCATCATGCTGGCCTAAACTTGTTAAATGCCTTCTACATAGCAATGCATCCTGGGGACAAAACACATTCACAAGCACACCAGCAATTCATTAACTACCTTTTTCAAGCAAAGCTTTAACTATCTTTTTCAGCAAATTTATGAGACAGTGTATCTCCTTTTGGTACTTTAATGTACTACATATAGCATGTAATTTCAAAATAACTTGCAAAGGACAATGCAAACTATATATATATAGCAAATGCTTTTATTTATCAATCTAACACATGCCAGCATTTTACATATCAATGGGAAACAAATCTCTCTGAAAGAATAATTCCTTACATATACATGACAGGCAATAGCAATAATTAATGACTTCATGGCTTCCTCTAATTACTTTCAGTACTGTAAATACTTAATGGGAATTATAGAGGACAAATTTATTAAGGTACATTACCTCTCAAATTTTCGATCTACACACCAGATCATCGTCAGCAGTTCTTGCATCTTACTTACTTCCACAGGTCTGCTGACCAAGCCTGATTGATTTGCCATCTGTCATGGTCATATGGTCAACCAAAATCATATACAGTGTATATCCCACACAATTATCTGGAAATTAGAGGAATCCCTCAAAATTTACAAGACACAAGGTAGCAACATCAACAGCCATGCTGGATGGCAAATCAACCAGGCTTGGTTGCCAGACCTGTGGAAGTAGTAAGACACAAGAACTCCTGATGGTGATCTAGTATATAGACCGAAAATTTGGGAGGTAATGTACCTTAATAAATTTATCCTCTATAATTCCTGTTAAGTATTTACAGTACTAGCAACACCAGTGTCATTGTCGGCGCAAATGTGCTGCATTTTCACTGTTTCCCATGTAGCCACTTTTTCAGAAAACTTCATTGCATAATGGATATCATGCCCAAATGGAAATCCAGAGATAAAGAGTTTGATTCCATGTAGCCACTTCTCCAAGATTTGGGCATGGAATCTGTGAAGTGGTTACATCGGAAACAGTAAAAATATGGCACATTTGGGCAAACAAAAACATCTACATACCAACATGTTTTAGAAGTTATTACATTTCCACAGTTGGCAGTTTCTTTTCTTTTTTTCTTTTGCAAACTCTTTTTCCTTCACACCACCATTCAATTTGTTTCACATCACAATAAAAAGTTTTTGTATCACTAACATACATTTAAGATACATATAAGCTTAGAAATCATCACAGTAAATCATCACCCTAGTTACGGCTTAGAAATCATCACTGTAAGAAATGTGATTTATACATCAATAATATGAAAACCAAAATTATATATACAATAAGTAATCACAAAATTAACTATCTACATATTTGTTTGAAAGACATTACTTAAAATTAAAGGAATAATAAAAATGTACTTTATTTAAGTTTTTATAAGCCACACAACACTAAAAGACGAAATATAACAAAACTAAATAAACTTAGTAATAAATATTGCTCAATTGATGCAGTGGATATAATTTGGGTGCATAAGGCATAGCATTTTAAATGTTGGTTCAGTATTATTAACTTCAGAAGCCAGGCAGTGTTCTGCAGTTTGATGAAGTTAATTTCAAAACTTCATGTTGTTTTCATTTATTATTACAAATATTTCCAGTATTTGCAGATGATTGAATAAAAATCATTCTGCGAAGTAAGTAATCCTTCCATTCCTACTGGATGGAAAAACACCAAATCTGTGTGCAAATGTGACTGATTTGGTGCCATCATTTATCAGAATAGGAACAGTATGAGCACAGGTTATTGTCCACTTATTTTCAAATAGGCATAAATTAAGTACTACTACTACTATACAAATAATCACTTATAAGCACAATGCTAAACAATGGGTTAACTAATACATGAATTAAATATTGCATCACTGGTAGGATTTGCTTTTTAGGACAGGAAATAACATCTGCTAGTGAAAATGAACAAGTCAATGCTATAAATGAGCACATTGGAGGTGATGCTATGAAAACACAGCAACTACAGATTGATTAGGTAAATTCACACACACAATATTTACAATGCTGTAACATCTGAATTTTCTAAGGAAGCCCAGTGGAAATAAAAACCATATGGTGTAATTGCCAAAACATGAATCACACACATTTTATTTGTATTTCAAATTCAGGTGGCACAGTAATTGAGCTTTTGACTGCTTTGGTGCAGTGTTTCCCAGGCTCAATGACACAAGAAAGCTACATGAATAGAGGCTTGTAGAAAATTATCCCAACCAGGAAGATAAAAAAAAAAAAAAAAAAATCACTTACAAAAAAATATGAAAAAGAAATCAAGTCATCACCAACACTTTTATTAATACATATGTAATAATAAACCTGCTTGTGCCTGGACTCCTGTATATTAAATGAAACAATAAGAGCTGCTTATCATTAATCACACAATAGAAGACAACTCAAAATACCACTTGGTAAAATCAATTATCATTTTATAAAGCTAAAACGACAAGAAGTACAGTACAACATGATAGTAATGATTGAGATGAAACCTAAGTTACATGGAAACAGGGCATTTTGTGAATGAAAGCTGTGTTTGCAATGCTCACAAGAAGGGGGGGGGGCAGCAGTTTGGTGACAGGTACATTGAATGGACAGAAATAAGGATTACTTAGTTCCTGGGCAATGCAATGCTGTCAGCCCTCTCAATAGTGGACTATCACATTCATGCAGTTCATGCAGTTGGTAATTGTTATACTGCAACTCCTCACATTCATGCAGTTGGTAATTGGTATCACTGCATTCACATAGTTGGTAATTCGATATCAATATTGATAAATACGTATACTATAAATATCTCCAAATAATGGGGGTCTTTTTTCCAAGGAATAAAAGGAATTAAAATGTGAAAAATTCAAATCACAAATCCTCTGAAGTTTGAAAAACTTCAGAGGATTAGTGAGAAGTTTTCTTATCAGACTGGCTCCAGGATTACAAAATAAAATTATTAACTACCTTCCAAAATTAAAGCAAAAAAAAAAAGAAAACATCCTTTTACAGGAAGCTGTGGTCTCAGCTATGTGGGAGAAACAGACAGACACCTTAAAACCAGACTGGCAGAACATGCAATTAAAAATATGACAAACAAAGCATTTGGACAGATGGAGCAACGTGCCACACAGGACATAAAGTGCTTTGGGACACTGTAGAAGTTCTGACACATCAACAGCACTTTTTCAAGAGAAAATTGTCAGAAGGATGGAATTAGAGAGAAGAAGAGGTACAACATTAAATAATTTGAAAGGCTGGAATTTATCTCGTGAATGGCAACACGTACTATAGTTGTAGTCCTGAGAAAGGACAGGGGTGCTATGCAAAAATTTGATATTTTAATTCCTTTTATTCCTTAGAAAACCCCATATTTATAGTGCATTAAGTCTAGGAATAGCCAGGTCATCAATCATTATCATCGATAAATATTAGGTCGTGAGTTAACAGAAAAGGGGATGATAGTGGGTACTTGACTCATGGGTCACTCTATTGCAGAGGTGGTACAGGAATTGCAGTATTCCTCTCAAAATAGTATCAAGAGTGTATTTGGAATAAGCCATTTCTGGAATAACATCACATTGTGGACAGCATGTGGGTGGAGGTGATGGATTACCATGGCTGTCAACGTCTGTCCTGCATAGTTGCAAACAACTGGAAACAAACAATGGCACTGTTGACTTCAATGAGGGACGTGCGAGAAACATCTCCACCAAGACGATCAGGCGATCATTAACTGCAATAGGATAAAGGAACTGCAGACACAGCAGAGTGCCACTGCTAACATTACATTGCTTGACTGCATGCTTCAACTGGGTGAAAGAACAATGGTACTGGACTTTAAATAATTGGAGAAAGGTTTCCTGGTCCAATGAGTCTGTTTACAGTTATTTCGTGCAGATAAGAGGGTGCACATTTGGCAGAAATGGCATAAAATGATGCACCTGACATGTCAACAAGGAACTGTTCAGTTAAATCTCTTACTTAAGGCTTTACCCAGATATATTCCTTTGGTTCCAGTTCCACTTGAAGAAATTTTGTTTAATCTTCCTTCCCTCTGAGTTCCTTTTGCCTTTTACAGACATTTCTGGCCTCTTGATGTTGGTCAAAGCCTGTTCTCAGTGTATAGAAGCGTTAACAAAAGTTGTGTTTACTTCTGAAGAACCTGGCAACAACATTCAAATACTTCAGAAGTAAACAAAACTTTTGTTAACCCTTCTATTCATTGAGAACAGGCCTTGACCAACATCAAGAGGCCAGAAACACCTGTAAAAATCAAAAGGAACTTAGAGGGAAAGAAGACTAAACAAAATTTCTTCAAGTGGAACTAGAACCAAAAGAACTGTTCAGGCTGGTGGAGGCTTACTTATGACCAGGGGTGGCTTCTGGCACATGTCGGGACCTCTGATACATTTAGATTCATTTCTGAATGGTCAACACTATGTGTCCATCCTCACAGACCATCTGCATCCATTTAAGGTCATCATGCATCCATAAGGCAATGGACTATTGCGACAAGAACATGGTTAGAAGAGCATTCCGCAGAAGTTTCCACCCTGGAATAGCCTCTCTATTTACGAGACAGAACCCTGTGAAAAAAATTTGAAATGCTGCTGAAAGGTTCATTCAAGCTTTAGATCCTCCACCCAGGAATGAGACGGAATTATGGATAGTGGTGCAGCAAGCACGGGTGAAGATACCCGTGGGACATTTTCATGACCAAGTGGAATCCGTGACTTACCATGTTACTGTCCTTATCTGGGAGAAAGGTGGGCTTACTCATTATAAGGTAGGTGTCCCATGATTTTTGTCCACTCAGTGTATATTGTTCAGCATCATAAAGTAATACTTTTTGGAAAAAAAAAAAAAAAAACACTGTGACATTACTTAATCTAAATCAGCAAATTAAAGAAATTCAATTTAACATTTTCCATAGGGTTTTTATAGAGGTGAATGTTTTATGTATGTCCACCCACATTTTTGGGCAAAAACTTGGCCCATCTTCTGGGTCACTTATCTTACTTCCAATTTTGAGCTAATTTTTTTTACTTACAACTGAATTTTCAAGAAAAACTGGGTAACTCACCCTGATTACATGTCAGGTTTTAAAAATTAGCATCTATGAAAAATCCTGTTTAAAATGTTTCAAATAATTTTCTTAAATTCTAAAGGTAGCCATGCATTCTGTTATTGCTAAAGATAGAACATTGATTTCTATAATTATAAATTGTTATTTTTGTGATGCTGCATAATATTCAAAGTGCTTGTTACTTCACATGTCAGGGAACTCTACATAACACAACAGCTTTAAAACCATTACTACTGATGAATTCTTATTACTGATTATGAGCCTGAAAATAAAAGCTACATAAACATAAACCACAATTTCATGCATTTTGTCATATGCAACATCATGATTTGTGACACAAAACTCCAAAATGTAACTGACACTTTGTGTGGTGGACCTAGCTATCATTTAATGAAAAGAACAGTAATGATGTCTAAACATGAGTTCTATAAAAAGCCATACAGGCAGATTGAGAGTGACAAGACTGGGGGAGAAAGGCAGAGTATGACTGTCACCAAGAGACACAGAAATATATAGAAGTAACTTCATGTCCATCAAAACAAGTAACAATATATTTTTAAATTAAGTAAAAAATAAATTCACATATTAAGCATGTACATCCTGCTTGTGGGTGTAAATGCTGAATAGAACGAAAAAAATGTATTTGATGGAAAAATACTTGGCAACAGACAAAACAAAATTGTACGCACCATACACGAACATAAACGACCCGTTATTACCATAATTTTTTAAAGAAAGAAACAGGAATCTGTATCTATGATTGACTTCAACAACCAACAGATTTTTGCAATGGGCATCTTGAAAGATTCCACATAGGCAAGACATAATTTGGCAAATGAAAATAAAAATTACCAAAGAATATAAGAAGACAAAGAAAACTGAACAGGTAATCTCCATCATCTCCTCCAAATCTGTCCAACATACAACCAGATAGAAGAGAAACAGCAACAAACAAACACAAAACCTTTTGAATATCATGCATCAACCATGAAATGCACATACTCTTTCAGAAGTAAAACTTTTTTGTAAAAGAATACCTACCAAAACACAAAGGGCATGCTAATGAGGAAAAGAAAATAGGGTGGACTTCCAAATCATGGTACTTTCAAGTGGTTTTGTGTCACTCACCACTACAAGGCAAAGAAAATGGCTCTGCATGCATTTCTTGCAGAATAGTTTTGAGAATAATAATGTAAGTACTCTAATGATGTGGATAATTTAATTTACACACAAAAAATGCTGATTATTTTATTCTACACAAATGTAGAGTAATACAGAACTGACTTTATTTTTCTTACTTCTTCAAAAATTGTTACAGTTAGTTCGAATAATTCTGTATGATTTTTAGTCATAAGTGACTGAGAAGAATCATGCAATTTATAAATATGTTACATGCCAAATAAATACCAGTTGAAAAAATTATTTTCTTTAAAATATATATTTCAGTAATTTTAGCATATTAAATTAGACAAGGCTTTAGCTACAGAATAAAATTATCATTAAAAAAAGCTGATGCTGAGAAGTCATATTTCTCTGTTGGAACATATGGGCGATTGACTTTTGGAATTTTGTTTGTTTCAATGTATTTGCTGAATGCAGCATTTAGACTCCTTTAGAGAATTAAAGTAATTGCCAACAGAATAGAAGAAATGATTCAGAAACATTAAATTAACTATCTCTGCAATAATTTTTTTTTCATTCTTTGTTAAGCAGTGAATTTCTTGTCTACACCTCACGTTGATTTGTTCTACATTTCATTTTTAAAATACATTTTATTTAAAAACGGCAAAACAACAACAACTCCAAATTGTAAGATTTCTTTTTTCTCCTATGTTTTTATTGTCCACCTTCAGCCACACAGCTAATTTCTTTGCCTTCCAATGGGGAGGGCATACAAGCAACATGGAACAATACACAGAACTAGTTGAAAGCCCTGAGACTTGAAAGTGCTTTGAAAGTCCACGAATTATAAAATAAACACATTACCTTACAATTTATTCTTTTATTTTTCTAGCAATTGTGACAATGTCTCACTACCATTTTTGTTCTATGCTTTTTTAACATTATAAATGTGAATGCTTTCTGAAGTGCAGTAGGGCGTAGAAAATCAGAACGTCAAAAAATCCAAACAAGCTCCACTCCACATCCTTTTTTTTTTTTTTTTAATTTTTGTTTTGTGGTTATAGTCCGTTCACTTTAACTTGGCACTTGATGATAATGGACTCCCCTAATTTTGGGGTTGCAAGCATTTTGAGGGCGATGTGTTGAAGGTGGAGGGGACTTTTGATACTCGGAGACAAAAGGCGAAAACTTCTCCAGTCACTTGTTCCCGGCGGGGCTAATATTTTATTTCCCATTACCACAGCAGTACCACCATTTGTTTCACCCCTCAGCCCCATTGCTCACTGTGAGTCGGGAAGGGGAGTTATTCCCCCTGCACTCAGCATAAAGTAAACCCCTTGACAATCAGAACCAGCTTGTAATGACTTTGGAATTTGTACTTTATGTTTAAAAATTTCACAGCAGTAGTAAAAATGGCACACTTGTTTCGTATTGCATAATAACAAAAAAAAAAAATCTTTGTCTTATGTAATTTTTTTTTTGTGTACAGTTGCTTATTTTTGGTACATGTATTTGGATAATATAATGTAGAAATGTTAACGTATTTGTATTTTATTACATGTCTGATAATCCGAACACATCAAAAATCCGAACTACCAGTGGTCCCAATTAGTTAGAATTTTCAACGCTCTACTGTATTACACAGGGTGATTCAAAAGTCCCGGAACTCTGAATTTAAATATTTCTACCACGAATATAGTGATGTATAACTATTTTTACATACTGAAGAGCAAAGCCGAAAACAAAAGAAAAACTTTTGAATTTAAAATGAAAGTTGCAAAATAAAAGTTGCAAAATAAAAGTTGTTATATTGACACTCATACTTATAAGGTAATGAAAACCATTTTACAATAGATGCTGGAATTGTCCACCATTCTGTTGAAGACACAAATTCATCCGACGACACATATTGGCCGACACTCTTTTCAGCGTGTTGGCTGGTATGTCCCTCACGGCTGTGATGTTGTTCCGCAGGTCCTGTACCATCTTAGAGTTGTTGTGGTAAACTGTGACTTTCAGATAGCCCCATAAATAAAAGTCTGGTGAGAGAGGTGGTCAAAATTTTTCGAGATTAATCGATCGTGGAAGAACTCACGGAGCATCACCATTGTGTCATTTGATGTGTGGCACGTTGCTCCATCTTGTTGAAACCAACAGTAACGTTCATGTTCTTCCAGCATCGCTACAAATTGATGGATGATGTCTGCATACTCAGCGGAATTTACAGTTGTGTTGAAATAAAATGGCCCTACAATTCGCCGTCTAGACATGGCGCACCACACTCCAACTTTCTGACAGTGCGTGTGGATTCTCCGCAGCCAAATATGTGAGTGATTTGGCTATTGACATATCTATTCCAATGAAACCACGCCTCATCACTGAAAAAAGTGTTGTTAAGCTGGTTAGTCATATTGTTCCGCATGAAACTCTTAAACCATTTAACAGTAGGCAATGTGCTTTTTCGAGTCCAAAGGACGTAGCTCTTGCACTACTCGAATTCTGTATGGCCATAGCTTTAGACATTTAGTAGCCCTCTGGCAGGCTGAATACGATGCCCCTAACTCTTGAGACAGCCGCCGAAGTGACTTCCGGGGAGAGCACTGCAGGGAAACATGGTCGTCTCCACAGAAGGACAGTCACTTTTAGGCTTATCCTTAATACTGCCTGTTTCACGAAACCGGTTCACAAGGTCATACACAGTTGTTTTCCCTGGTATAGGAGCACCAGAAAATTTCCTTTAAAAGGAGCTGGATGCAACGTTGGTAAGATTTTTCCGCCAAATAAACTTCTAACAAAGCAACTCTCTGTTCTTGCGCGAGACTCGTGGCTGATTGAATGTTACTGAATGCCAGCGCCCTCGTAAGCTTAGTGTCACGTGGTGCTATCACATGGCGCAGCTCATTCTCCAAGGACAGCCACAAGCAGCAATACTCGGATATATTTTATGGTTTTACAGCAAATACATTTTAAAATATAAAGTTCGGGGACTTTTGAATCACCCTGTATATATAAAAATCTGCATTATGAATAACTATGGAAGAAGCAATGAATGAAATCAAAATTTGTATGGAAGAAGCATTGGTAGCTTCTTTCAAAAAATAAAGAAAAAGCAAGTTTTCGAATTTCTACTGTCTAATGGACCTCAAAATGAATCCTTCCCCCTACCCAATTCATATTTTAACTACTTAGGCCTCAAAGTTTTAAAATTTTCCCATTTCTAAACCAAAAGAAAAGGTTTTTCTCTTTACAAACTTACTACATTTTTATATAATAGATATGTAAAGCAAATAAAAATGCTGCAGACAATTACAGCAAATGAAAATGACTTGACATAACAAAACTTTACTAACACCTTAGAGCACTCATTTTCTAGATTCTATACTCACAAAATTGCATGAACTGTTTTATCTTTCATTTGCTCAAGCAATTTCACTACTTACAAACACTTAATATTATTTGTATCTTATAGTAGTTATACTATATACATAACAGAGTGCATTATTGAAATCAATTTATAACACCCATTGGTACTTTTGATAGCTAAAATATTCATGTATATTACACTATAGCAACAATTTTTCACAATACAAAGCTGAATATGAACATATTTTTTACTTATTAATGATAAAATATGCATAACAGCATATCTATAAAACTTACAAAACATTTTAAAACAACCTTTTATTTTTGTTTGCTAAGTTAAAGACCTTTAATACTGATTGGTAATTACAGCATTGCTACTATGTGATGTAACTGTACTGTCACAATAGGTTCTACAGCTTAACAATACAACATCAGTAAAAATTCCATACAGTATGAAACTGAAACCATGATGCTTCAAAGAAATAACTCCTAACAAAAGTCTGATTTCCACAATGCCTAAAATTTCAATAAATTCTCCTTTTTGTCATCATTGAACAAGAAAACCTACAGGCCACAACTTCACATTACATTGATAGTATTTGGTTTGTAGCTAGAAACTCTTTTTTTTTTAATTATGTACAAAATACAACACACTAATTAGACAAAGTGATGCTATTGGCACCAAATATTAATACCATTAATCATACTGCAAAGACTGAATTTTATGTGATTTACAATCATGTCATCTTACACATTAAATAACAACATGAAATAAAAAACTACAATTAAATATGACCAAAGGCATATTTCTTGTAGAGTATGCTAATGATATTTATCAAATTCCACAAGTAAAATGAATTATAAGAGACCAACCTTTATTAAGATCACAGAAAACACATGCAGTAAAGAAAGAAAATAAAAAGAGCAGATAATCTGCAATATTTAAAAATAACATCTGATTTTCAGTGTAATCACAAATTTCTTTTTTCCACCAGAGGGAAGATTTACTGCATGAATTATAATTTTCCACTCTATAAGATATATGTTCATTTTGGACTTCGAAAATGTGAAGTGTGTGTTTGCAACATTTATTACAACAAGCCAAAAATTCTCTCCCAACATTCTATTATCTGTGCCAGACAGTGGTTGAACAGTCCTCAAATTATTTTCTGCTTGGCACAGAGAAATGGTCTCATTAGATGGTAAAATATGGCAAATACAAAAGTTGTGAGAAGAATATTAGGAAAAAAACACAACCCCAAATGGATTCAGTGGTGAGACAGGATTAGTAATACTGATACGGATATTTCCTCTGTAGAAGATAAAGTTAAAAGAAACATACTTATGTGGTTTGGCCATGTGTGTCATGAGAAAGAGGAAGATTTCAATTTCCCCACAAGAGACTACAATCTGCAGCAGCTGTTAAAAATTTAAAATAGTAAATAAAAAAATAGTAAATTTTAAGGTGCTAAGTGCTATGTACCCTGGGTAAGTGGCCGAAATCGCTGGAAAAAGGATTAACGTTCATGCTGAACAGACAGTCCAACCCTCTGTTTGCACACATACATCTGACCAGGAGAAACTGTCCTCTAGCTCTTCAGGTCAGGTGCTCTCAATGGGGCGAGACCTCAGAAACAGGGACCAGCACTCGGGGCCGGCTAATTTGGGAACGGTAATCGAATTGAAACACATGCAAACACAATTCAGGTGTAGGTGGAAGGGACTCTCCTTTTGTTGTTTGGTAAGGTCAAGGTCAGTGCACAAGGATCAGTTTCAAGTCCAGATTACTAGAAATCACATTTGTTTGCAATAATCATGTAGGTTTTCCTCATCAAGCGAGCTGTGAAGCAAAGATTTCTCAAACGTCGATTTTAAAATGGCGCACAAACGTAAGCGCTTGACTCTAAAAGAAAAAATTGAAATAGTGGAGATGAGTGAAAGAGAAAGAGTACATGGGCATGTTTAAAAACACAAGTGAGCGCAATCTTGAAGTCTTGGCAAGATTGTAATGGCAACAAGAAAATTAAGAGAGCTTTCCCTAAAACTGATGGCTTAGCTGTGGACATTCTTACCTATGACTGGTTTTGCCGAGCTAGAGCCAACAACATTCCTTTATTAGGGACTTTAATTCGTCAAAAGCCTTCAGAAATCACAAATGAATTAGAATTCACAGAATTCAAAGCTTCAGGCGGCTGGCTAGAAATTCATTTAGAAAACAAAATTTAACAAGAATGCAATAGATAAACAACAATACCTGACTATTTTGCTTCTTAGGTTTTGAAGGATATTTTTAAATAAAGGTTAGTACAAGTTTGCTCTATGTATTGCATTTACATACTTATATTTATTTATCTTTTAAACTGTTTTTACATTATAAACATAGCATGCTATCATAAAGCATGATTTTCCCAATAACGGACACTTCTATATAACGGACAGTTTTTCTTTTCCCTTCGATGTCTGCTATTTGGAAGTTTTACTGTATATGCTATTGACAAACATTTTGCACTTTCCATATTATCCCATCTGTTTTGATGAGGAGGAAACAGTATATTTTTTTACTTTATAAAATAAAAGAGAGCATGACCAAGATTCTCTAAATATTTTCCACTTTTGATGTCTTATTTTTCCACTAGGTGGAACAGAATCTGTATTATGAACCTATTCTTAGCAAAAAAAAAAAAAAAAAAAAAAAAAAATATAGAAAGAAAGTTTCATAAAAAGAAAATCAGGTTCTGATAATAGGTCTTCAAAATCTATCAGATCTATTTTTAACATGTTACTTAAATAGACAAATTACCTGGGAGTAGACTGCTCTCGGACTTACCACTCAATAAAATCTCAAAATTAAAATAATAATAAATTTCAAGATCTGACAATGACTTTTCTTGTTTTATTCCTCTCTTCAATTCAGCCTTCTAGAGAAGAACAAAACAACCCAGTTTTGCTAAACATCAAGTGGCCTGATACATCTGTCTTAGTCAAACAACTAAGTAACACAAGAGAACCCTTTCTATTTTTTAAACAGAAATATTAAAACTTCCTTTTTATTATGCACTGGGTTGGTGAAGATGAACACGTTTGACCACTCCAGTGGAATGGTGTCATCCAGAAACGTCACATGGCATATGTCACAAGATCAATATATATCTGGTGCACATGTTGTGTGCCTCATTTCGTGGAAAGGTTCAACCATAAGTGCACCAGGGTACTGCAAATGTATGCACCACAAGCTGATGGTCCCTAGAATTCCAAGCAGGAGACACTTCCCTTGCAAATGCACCTTGTGGTCATCTACCAGTTGCAGTAACAGATGAGGAGCTGAAGAATATCTTGAAAGCTGACCCACGGCAAAGTGTCCGTGAGATCACAGCTAAGGTCAGTGTACATCATTTGATGACTGTCCAGAGCTGGTGAGGGTGAGAAAACTGGATGTCAGGGTGCCACATAAACATATAGTGGCCAATAAAATGCCTTGCCTGGAAGTGTGCACTTCCATTCTTGCCAGCCAAAAAAAAGGGAGGGATTCATGCATTGGACCACAACCTGTGATAAAAAGTGGGTCCTGTACAACAATCAAAAGCAATCAGCCCAATTTTTAGATGACATGAAGTCACCTAAACATTGTCCAAAGCCACCACTACACTTGCGAAAGTGCTGGTTCTCGTATGGTGGCCTATAGCTGTCTTGATCATTTGTTTCTCAGACCACATGAGACCAATAATTTGAACCACTATTGTGCTGCAATGCTCAAAAAGCCCAGTGCCAAGTACCCAGTTTTGGTCAACAGGCATAGGAACTTTCTGATGCACAACAACATGCACTGATATGTCTCCCAAAGGATAATCCCACAAATCCACTAGTCAGACTATGAAACTTTGTGCACTCTTATTTCACTTCTGCAGTGCACAGGGTTTTCAAATCCTCTGAAAGCTACAGATTATTACCTCCACCGGCACCTGGACCACATCCTAGCAGATAGTCTTCACAAACAACCAAGCTGTGTATCAGGACATTGCCACCTCCTTTGTCTCACAGACTCTGGAATTTTATCACCGTGGGATTCACAGCCTCGTAACTCATTGAGCTGATGCAGAGTGGAACTACTTTAACTACAAGGGTAAGTACTTCCTATTTTTTGAAGGTTACAGGTGGTACTCTCATTTCAGATATTTCATCTGCATCAACCCCATACTTCAATAACCATTATTTTCCAAGACATTTCTCCTTTATGATCATGAACTCACTATGAACTGAATCATGTTCCTTAACATTTGTTAAAATGCTGCATTGTTTCAAAATGGTATAGCATTACCCCATCTGTTAATTCATTAGCATAAAGCAAAAGTCCCAAAAGTGCTGGAATCAAACTGGTAGTACACCTGCTACTCAAGTCATTGATATGACTTGAGTAGCTGTCATATCAATACATGCCAATAAATTGGGTATATAATAGTACACATAATTCATTTTGGTTAATGAATTCAAATGTCTGCAGTCACACAAAAATATTTAAATTACACTTGCTCATCAATCTTTTTCAATAAATGCTAAATAAGCAAGCATCCTTAGGGCACTGACATGCTTTAGAATGATACAGGAAGAAAAGGGAAAGATGTTAGGACTCATAACTAGTCAATGTAAACACAGAAAAATTAAATCTTTCTTTGAAGAAACATGATGCACACGACTTCAAAGGGCAGCTGTCACAAAATATTATGACTGCCAAAAACACAAACTAACAGAAAGATCATGCAAATGGATATCAGTTTTGAGTAAGAATGATCTAACTTCGATCAGAAATTTGACTTGTATATTCAAAAGTTTTAAATGGCTTATTTCACATTATACAGATTGCATGATGGTTGGAGCTGCTGTTATTGAAAGGCATTTTCTATATATCATATTAGCACAAGCTTTTTGCCCATTAACCTATGTTCCGATATTGATATTTTGCAAAGCTGTCTTAGGAGATTTTGAAATGTATAAAAAAATACTTTTAATGCTATGAGTGAACAATTAAAATCAATTTGTAATACTCATTTTTTAAAGCAGTACAAGAGGAATATGAAAACACCATTTGTGAACTATGTTCTATCTGAAAACATGATAATTTTTTTCCAATAACTGTTTTATCTTTAATTTATCCATTTCAAAACTTTGAAACTGTTCAGGTTTTAGCCAACAATTTGATTAGAAGAAAGTTACACCTCTTTGAAAACCCATTAAAAATAATATAAACATTTTATTTAGATTTTAGTTCTAAGGTTGCCATACACTCTTTATAATTGAAATGCAGTACAAATATAGTAGTCAGTATGCAAAACCCTGTATGCCAAATCAAGACATCTTTGAGTTAATGTTAGTTAGAGAAAAGGACAATTTTATATTCAACAAAATTTAAATATTTATATCAAAATAAAGGTTGGGGGCTGGAAGATATCATACTAAACACACAAACATATAGATGTGTAAATTAATGAATACATAGTTATTTATTAAAATACTAAAAAAGGTACTAAGATTTGTACGTAACACAAATATGGGTGCACAACCATCAGAAAATGAGCAATGCTGTACATATTTGTTTTATTACAGTTTCAAGACATATGCAATCAATTTGTGAACCAGATACTTTTCTTTTACTCTGTGATTAGCATATGTCCTTAATGAGGAAGATTGTCTCACCTCCCTCCTTTGTTTTTCATTCCATTTATTACTTATTCATTATTAGAAGTAAGCTATGAGCTTATGAAATAATTCAAACAATTTACTTCTCTTCAATTAGTTCAAGTACAAAGTAAATGATGATTTACTTCTTTCCATATAAAATTAAAATTCAGAATTCCATTCAAATCTTGTCTTTCAAGTCATAATGCTTTGAGAATTTTCTTCTCTCTTCTTAATACATTGTGTGACCATATATTGAGATGTACATTACATACAGAATTTATAAATACATACATACAGAATTTATGAGATATTGTATATCCTACTGTATACATTTTCCCACATACATCTGCTTCTGTGACGTTAATACGATGGCTAGATACTTGAAAATAAGCACACAAAATAAAAGTAAGAGCTTCTACACACTGAAGCTGCAACACAGAATTGGAATCCATGGCACACCTGTCACAATATTTTTTCTATCTGACAAAAATTTTATCTTTGGGTGACCAGTGTTTAAAAACATATGCCCTGCTACATGCTTTCAGCCATGTAACGAATATCACCAATGCAATTTCATTTCCTATAAATATTCTAATATTTACACCACTGTATACGAGCAAAATGTTCAAGTAGCTAAAACACTAAATAATCTTGTATAAAAATACATTTTGCATAGATGGTAGCCACACATAACAAAACAAAAATCTATTTACAAAGATTAAATGTTATAGACATCACACAATTAGAAAATTCCAAAAAGTTATAAATTCTTATCAACAAATAACGTTCATTACTTCACAACAGCATTTTATGAGTTAAGTGAGCTACAACTAGAGCAGGTGCCACATATTGTGCATGAAATGTGCAATTTAGCAAACACATTCACCTTTTAATTTTCATTTAACAGTGTGAAACTTTGCATGCACTGTTTCATTGGCTTTCGGGAATTATCACAATCAGAAAAACCAAAGAAACACTCTTTGAGAAGTCAATGCCTAAGGAATATACCAATGCTTTACTTTTGTTGCTCAGAAATTTGCACATTACCTAAAATATATGCTTGGTGTTTTTCACAAAAATAAATGTATATTTTTATAAACAAATGCATTTTCAGAACTTTCAGAGAAGGAAATGGTCATGGAAGTACAATAGGAAACAAAGTTACTGTGGAGAAAATAAAATCTTACAGTACAAACATGATGGGGTATCGAGGGGGGGGGGGTTAAAACACATCTATAGCAGTCCCCAGTGACATTTCTTCCCAGTTCATATCACAGAGCAATTACAGAACAAAACATGATAAACTTATGATGCAAATGGGAAGGGTTGTTGGAACTTGATTGACCAGCATAAGTTTCTAAAGGGCTATAAAGGTTAAGAGCACCAATCACTCAGATTATGTGTAAATATCTGTCAACATTTGATGTTCCCATAAAAACACATAAAATTCTCAAAAAAAAAAAAAAAACTTTTTGTAATTGTTCATATATTTTCCATAAATTATTTTCACCTCTGCCAATAATATTACTCTCAATTGATATTTCCCCTTATAAATCTTATTACTAATGGATTCTTAAAATGCAGCTTACTTGAAATGTTTGTGCTGTTAAATTGAGCAAACTGAAGCAGAAAGTTTTTCTTATAAGGGAAGATTTGCAGTTATGGTTTTAGAGCTAGAAACTGTTAGCACTGAATGTAATACAAGTCTAAATGGCACAGTGATTGACCATGTGAATGAGTTTATGTATTTAGGAAGCATGTTTGACAGAGAGAACAAATTAGATGCTGAAATTAGTAGGCAAGTGAATTCTTCATTGAAAGTAATGACTACTTTAGGAGGTTTTCACATGAATGATGGGTTCTCAAGAGAGTCCAGCATGGCTCTGTATGAAAGTGTATTAGTTCCTACTCTGATGTATAGCAATGAAACCTGGGTACTGCAGAAAAGACATAGGAGTCGCTTGTGTGTTGGAGAAATGCGTTACTTACGGGGGGTTTGTGGCAAGACATGTTCTGATCGTGTGAGGAATGAAGATGTGTTGCAGTTGTGTAATGTGAAGCAAAATGTTGTTAGCAAGGTGTGGACTAATATTCTTTGGTGGTTTGGCCATGTTGAAAGAATGAGTGATGAGATGCTTACTAAGAATTTTTTTTTTTTAGCCTGAGTGGCAGGAAGAAAGTCACGGAAGGATCAGATTTGGGAGTGTCTGCATGAGAAAAAGATTATGAGTATGGAATATAGAAGGTCTTGTGTATGGCATGTAATGGATGTCAGTGAAGCATGAATTGAATGTCAAGATCGCTGTAAATAGAGAAGTTTGATACGGCAATAGTAAGTAAATGATCAGTTAGAAATTTATCTGGTAGTTTGTATTTCTTTGTGGAGCTAACCTCTGAATCTCAGAGAACATCTTAGTGATATGTGTGAGTGTGTGTGTGCATAAAGAATGTCAAAATCTCCAAAGTAAACAGCTGAAACAGCACGGGGGGGGGGGGGGTAAGAAAAAGAATTATTCTAATACTTGAATCTCTTGTTCATGATTTTTTTTTTTTTTTGCTTTGTTGCTGGGTAAAATCTGTAGGGTTGGAAACCACTAAAAAAAGAAAGTCGTGATAAGCAATGTGGATCTACACCATGATACATAAATTTAAACCTAATCTCTAATACTTACTACACATCATGAGGTAAAATAAACTAGCTTTTGTTAATATATCATAGCAATATTTTGCATTATGTTGCAACTTTTTTTTTTTTTTGGTGGATAGACTTCACTAGAAAGTAAAGGTAGCTTTATACTTTGTCTTACTTCACTAGAAAGTAAAAGTAGCTTTATGAGCTTTGATCTGACATTGATATCATAGGACTTTATTTCAAAAGGACATGTGTAGAGAAGAGACAACAGTCAAATAGGGCTTAGAGAAAGTAGAAGTTAAAAGATGACTAAAAGCATAGGAAGCTAGAATCATTAACAACCGAGTAGGATTTATATTTTGAGCACTGAAAATATAACTACAAGAAACACAGAATCTATGAACACATGGGGCAACATATTTTAAACATGTGTGAGATACTGAAATGAATGCAAACAGAGTAAGTAAAGTGTGAATCAATGAGAGTACGTGCCTGAAATTGGATGCTTTGATATGAAGTACATAGGGTCAACCTTAAATCAGATATTGAATGACTCACATCTGAAGAACAATGATATTATCTTATCAATGAAGCAAAATATTAATACAGCATAACATACTGTTCTATTAAATAATCCCAGAACTGTCACTAATAATTTGTTAGCAGCACTCTTATAAGTTAGGGGGAAAATTTCTATGCAACAGCCATTAACAGACACTCTAATAAAATTGCTTTAAGCCTGAAGATGGTATGAAAATGTTAATGGAGATTTTATTAATAAATCTTAGAATGTATGAGCATTTGCATTAATACACATAAGGCAAAAGTGTGTGTTGAATAATATATTCAACTACACCAACAATATTTTTGATAAGAAATTCTGTTGTGTAAAGTTTGAAAAATGATTTATAAGGAAGTATCTTTTGCAAATGTAATAATTTAAACATAACAGACTCACAATTGTATTTTTAGTATCTTTAGTAACATATAGTTTCCAAAGGATGCAGAAATATCACCAGCTATATCACACAATAAAATGGCACCTACCAAGAGCTCATCACTGACTAAATTAATGCTATCCAAACACAAAGAATTACCAAAATATGAATCGAAATATTGAAGGCATTTATCAATATGCATACATCACAGGGCATTCCAAGACTTTTTGTTACCCAATTTTTTAATAAAAAAGGTGCACCTATTTCAATACATAGTAGGGAGTATAAGTAGCATAACTATACATCATGAGTAAATCTTTAGAAATGCTATTTCTGAATGTTGCACTTCACATAGCGTGAAATGAAAAACAGCTGCACTCTTCTCACTATTCTTTTAAACAAACAAATAACAGCCATTATTAGCATGTTTACAAAAATATAAAAACACAATGATTTAATAATATAATTGTTAAGGGCAGCATATTACCTAGTTCCGTGAAAGCTGGTTGATCTAATATTTAGTAAGAAAAAAACTAATTCTTTCTAACAAAATAACTCCACTGAATGGAATGCATATATTATAAGTACTTTTACCATAAACATTAAATTTACAACAATCATTTTTTTCCTTTTTTTCTTTACAATTACATTTTTTCCCACCCATGATACAGAAAATTACAGTTACAGCTTATAGAATCTTAGCATTTAACTAATTTGCATTGATTATGGATTTATGGATAAATAATGGTGGTTCCATATCAATGAGCTATTTCTTTTACATCTTTAAATCATAATTCAAGCATCAAATCATTCAGAGCAAGTTATCAATTCAATCACACATGCTGCATTATGAAATTCTGCACAAATCAATAGCATCAACGTAAAGGATAAATAAAATAAAAATCTAAATGCCAAATGAAAATTCCTTCTCTGAAATTCTGGCCATAATCTGTTGCTCTCTTAACCATGTAATATTCTTAAACAGCTTTTATATCACATTAGTAAACCCAAGGACCTTATACTAAATTTTGAAACAATTCAATTTTTCTTATATAAAAGAAAATGAATTGTTTATTTTTTTTTATTGTACCTTATACTAAATTTTGAAACAATTCAATTTTTTTGTGTGTGGTGCATTTGATACAAACATACTTTAAAAAAATTGGTAAAGATAGAACATGTAGGATACTAGCCACGTAATAATACAGTGCATACCATTAAACATGCAAAACAGAATAAATTAACAACTTCTAGACGTGTTTCAGTGAAACAAATTTTAGCTTAAAACGTCTACAAAAACTAAGAGACGGGTAATTACTCAAAGTCTTGGAAAGCTCTGGCTTTTCAAGGTTTGAAAACTGGATAGCACTGGTCAATAATAAATCATGTATGAAAAAGAAAACTTGGAGGAATGGTGTTCATTCACGCTGTTTTTTTAGTGATAGCTTTCCACCACTTTTCAGGTATTTTGATAGGCCACTCATATTCGTTTGGCACAATGCCGTCAACACCAGACTCAAAAAGTAGAACAGCGGAAACCATATACGAGTTCTCCGTCTGTCATCTTGCATGAGTGCTCTGTTGTTGGCTAAGGTATGATAATACAAAAACAATCGTGTAGATATATAAAAAGCAATAAATACATCAATAGAGTAATGTTCATGACCAGCAAGAATGAAGAAAATGCCAAAGAGGTTCAATACCCAGGTGAAAGTATGAAGATAATACATGCTCCTTGGAGTATCTGAAAAATATAAAAGAAAGGGGGGGGATTATGTTACCAAATGGCAAACGGATATAAATTGGAAAAGCATCCAGACAGATAACACAAACCATCACAAGCACAGAATACAAACCACATCACAAGCAAATCACATCAAAATTAAGGGAGTACTTTTGTAATTAGAATGACATGTATCTTCCTACTTAAATCGCAATTTTTCAAATAGAGGTAAGTAGGTAACTACTGACAAAGACAAAACACTGCCATTTGCAGTTAGCTACCCCTTGATTGTTTGGTCAGCAATACAAAGTGTCTGACAAACAATGGTAGATTTTCGGAAACACTTTTCTCAAATACAAAAAGGCATCACGCGGGACGTTGTCGTAAATTATCCCACTCTTAATAGGTTTTCGGGCAACTACCAGGAGGTATAACAAACATTTCTATAACCCCCTGTATAGCATCATGTGATCAAGTTCTCTTTATAAATAAAAACTGAAAAATAAAATTTCATGAAAGGAATATTGTTACGTGTTTTGCCCATCATCGTCATATATCAACTTGTTAATGTATCAAGCAAAAACAGAAGTCTAGGAATGCTTTAAGACTGAATATTTTACCAAATTGATTCCCCTTCAAATTGAAGGTTAAACCTTTCAATAGTTCATTGTTTTAGAAAGTGCAACGTTGGAATCACAAGGCAGTAAGAAGATAGGTTGCTCAACTATTAAAACTAGACATGACTAAAATCGTCATGAAGTGATTGCTTAAAGTGATTTAGACTTATTAAAAAAATTTGGAATATCGCAGAATAATGCTCGATGTTCCTGAATACTCCATGAAAACAGAACGTGGGTAATTGTTTTTCATTCATATAATATTTTTCACCTCAATTTTATAATATTTGGTTGCATTCAACAATATTCGCTCTATGTTAGACAAAGAAGGAATGTTTCCCATGAGCACTAATACAGTACATAATATAATAACTATATAGTTGACATATATATATAATAATGGAGTATGCACTTTTACACTGAAATCGAAACAGCAATTATTTGAATCTTTGGCAGAAGTTTTAGTTTTTCAAGCTTTCCATTCAATTCTTGTTAACACTTTACAGTTTATTCCTTATTTTTTTCTTAGAAGTTTTCCTAAAACTTTGATTTGATGGAAACCTCAGACTAACATTCATAATTTCATTATGATTCTCAGTTGTCATAATTTTACACTGGTTTAACACTAAGTGTGAACTATTCCTTTATAAACCTTCACAGAAGAGATTTAATGCTAAAGTAAATCAATCACTTGTCATAAATGGAAATATGTAAAAAAAATCAAGGTGTGCAACTGATGAACACTATAAATTGGCATCATTCAAGCATGTATGAGTGCTTCTACCAATTCACTGATGAAACCATTAGCTAATCCTTCATGATAAAGTTATAAAGTATTGTGAAAATCCACAGCAAAATATATAAATTATTAAAATAAATTACAAAAAAAATAAAAAATAAAGTCATTTCATGGGACTCAAACATGCAAACATACATTAGTTAATGCAAAAACCACAGCAAATAAAATGTTCCTCAAAGATTCTCACTGCAAAATTGATTGCAAGCACTGTGCTGTAACTGCACAGCTGCCCAATAGACTATATTGTGTCATTCATTTTACTTCAATTTTAGACTTAGTGAAGCTTGATATTGCATCATGCTAGATTTTACTTGGAAGAAATGGTTCTAAATCATGAATAGGATACTGTTACAGCTTTAGATGCTCATTGGAGCTGTCAGGCCACAAACTCTCAAACAGGAAAAAAAAAGTCTTCACCATCCTTTCCTATTTAATTTCCTTCAGTGTTTTCCCAGTGGTGCATGCTGCAAAGATATGACTATGCTTTGTGCAATGGACAATGGAAAAAAAGTCTTTTGGACAGCAAACCAACAACCACTGCAGACCACCATGACATCTGTGTGCATGCAGGCAATTTTTGAGAGAAAAATCTCCCAAACACTAGAATAATTCTTGATGTTGACATATCATGCTTAAGTTAAGTAAATATTACAAGTGGTGGGACATTTTGGTAGCAATTTCTACCTTCATCAGCCATGGAATGAAACACGTGGTATAAGCATCAGTTGTTGCCAGATTTCAAAATAGCTTTCCAAATGAAAGTTATGTTAAAAGGTGCATCTGTATTACAGGTGTTAAGAGTAAGGAAGATTTCAATGCTTTCGCGGTACCTGAGGGCTTTGCATAAACCCACTTTTCATGTATTCTTTACATAACTTAAGCATGATATGTCGACATCAAGAATTATTCTAATGTTTTCTGTGTTACGTGTTTCACTGCAAATTATTCTCACTATGATTCCCCAAAACACTTTATTACAATAATTCTTATACCATTTCACATGAATTCACACAACTGGAAGGACAGGCACAATTTTCTTGAGATGAATTCCCTGCTGATGTATACTGGATTATTGAAATCATGATGTTACAGAGCTATTATAAGTTTTTACCCCCTCTTTTCTTTATTACATAGAAATATGTGTGTCAGTCGCTCTGCAACTCAAGTTTATATAATTGGTAGCAAGAATGCCATTGTACAATCATGATGACCTTTGTTCTGTGAGTTTAGCATTTATTGCTCACAAAAGCCTGGTAAGCAGAGTGCACAGAGCTCTAAGGAATGTTGCCAGATGCTGTTGCAACTCTGGTTGCATGCTGCTACTACTATTCCAACAACACCTGCTTTTTCTTGCTCTGCACAGTTGCATGTAAAGGACTAGATGACATAATCTACACTCCTGGGCTCCACATAAATGGAAATGACACCATTGCATGTAACAACCCATACAGAGCTACAAAAATAGAAAGCAGTTACACCACAATCCCTCTCTTTCTTTATTGCTGACCAGACAGTAATCAGAAAAGACTTTGTGGGTAGCACACAACCCAATCAGCCATAGAACTAACACTTTTCCATCCAAACAAAGAAATCTAGAACCATCCCAGGGTCCACAAAAAATAAAAAATAAAAAAATCAGGAATTTTTTCCAGGTTTGTTATACTCCAAAAAAAAAAAAAAAAAAAAATTCTACGACAGGTGTGAACTCTGAAGTCACAGTATTGCATTAGGTAACAGATAATCTGTGTGCACCTCTAGGAGAGATGAAAACACCTTGCACAGAGAAGACTTGTTAACAGGCCAAGATGATCCCATGCAAGTGTATAGGTCTCCTTCCAATTTCATTATTCATTATCATCCATTGTGAAAGAACTGGCTCAGTAGCCTAAATTTGAAGTTCCTCTGTAACAGACAGACAGATTTTCATTTGTGGCACACAGTGGTAGGGCATGACACAAAAGGTAAGCATCTAGCTGGTTACACTTATCATCCCAAAAGGACTGCTTGTAGATCTCCTTCCAGTTGAAAGACTAATTTTCTATTATACTAATTGGACTAAGGATGTTACAGTCCAAGGAATTTCCCCTAAGGACATTCCTGACCGTTCAGATAAAATCCTAGTTGTACTGCTACATTAACTGCATGAATGTACTATATACTTATTATGTTGTTGTAAATTATGTTCATATTACATGCACACTGTGTGGCTACTTTATCAGGCACACTCTTTCATGTTATATAAACACTGAAGAGACAAAACACTATGAACAATGTGTCTTCATGAAAATTGAAGGTGCATAAATAGCACCTGATACTGAGCTCTGTTAACATTATTTTTGTTCTTGAGGTGGGGAAGGCAGCAGAAAGCGAGTTTGACAAATGCCAAATTGTAATGGGCAAACATCTGGATCGGAGCACTTCCATGACAAGGCTTGTGTGGTGTGCATGATCAGCCGTGGTTAGAAACTTCAAGAAATGGTCTGAGGAGGGGAAAACCACGAACTACACCAGCAAGGTGTGGTCCGACCATGGCTCATTGATGCTATCAAGCAATGGTTTCACGAGGGAAAAACCACGAACTCTCAGAAACGTGTGATTTGACCATGGATCACTGATGCTATCAAGCAATGGCCTGAGGAGGGGGAAACCACGAACTACCAGCAAGGTGTGGTCCGACCATGGCTCATTGATGCTATCAAGCAATGGTTTCAGGAGGGAAAAACCATGAACTCCCAGAAACATGTGATTTGACCATGGATCACTGATGCTATCAAGCAATGGCCTGAGAAGGGGAAAACCATGAACTACCAGCAAGGTGTGGTTCGACTATGGCTCATTGATGCTATCAGGCAATGGTCTGAAGAGGGAAAAACCACGAACTCCCAGCAAGGTGTGGTCCGACTATGGCTCATTGATGCTATCAAGCAATGGTTTCAGGAGGAAAAAACTCCAAACTCTCAGAAACGTGTGGTCCGACCATGGATCACTGATGCTATCAAGCAATGGCCTGAGGAGGGGGAAAACACGAACTACCAGCAAGGTGTGGTCCGACTATGGCTTAATGATACTACTATCAAGCAATGGTCTGAAGAGGGAAAAACCATGAACTCCCAGACTCCCAGAAAGGTGTGTTCCGACCATGGATCATTGATGCAATCAAGCAATGGTCTGAGGAGGGGAAAACCACGAACTCCCAGAAAGGTGTGATCTGACCATGAATCATTGATGCAATCAAGCAATGGTCTGAGGAGGGGAAAACCACGAACTACCAGCCAGGTGTGGTCCGACCATGGCTCATTGATGTTATTAAGGAATGGTTTCAGGAGGGGGAAACCACGAACTACCAGCAAGGTGTGGTCCGACCATGGCTCATTGATGCTATTAAGGAATGGTTTCAGGAGGGAAAAACCATGAACACCCAGCAAGGTGTGTTCTGACCATGGCTCATTGATGATATGAGCCAACAATAGGGATACTGTGGCATAACTCACCAGTAATTTAAATGCTGGAAACAAAAGCAATGTGTCACAAAACACAGTACATTGAATCCTGCTGAAGATGGGGTTATGTAGTTGCAGGCTACCCTGAGTGCCCATGCAAACCTCACTTTACCATTAAAAATGCCTACAACAGACATGCAAGCATCAAAACTGGACGTTAAATGATTGGAAGGAGGTCATCTGGTGAATCTCACTTCCTGTTGCACCATGTGGACCTCCTTAAACATCATTGCGGAGCAAGTACATTGTTTCATAGCAAAGTGATTCCCCTCTAGTAGTGCCTTCTTTCAGCAGGATGATGCGACACGCCACACTTCCCAGATTATTCGATAATGGTTTGAGGAACATGAGGAAAACTTCCAGGTATTGCCCTGGTCTCCAATTCCCCAAAATATCAACCCAATCGAGCATCTGTGGTGTGTGTTGAAAGAGTGAATCTGATCTGCAGTGGCTCAACCATGTAACTTACAAGAGTTGAAGGATCTGCTGGTAATGTGTTGGTACCAGATACCATGAGACTCTTTTAGAATTCTTGTAGTGTCCATGCCTCATTGGGTAAGAGCTATTTTGGTGGCATATGGTCATAATGTTTTGATTATTCAGCGAATATGGAAAGGAATATACACTCAGTTCAACATTTTTAATAATATAATAAAAATAAGTTTTTGTTGTTGTTGTTGTTGGAGGTTTAATGACCACCATGAGCAACTTAATGGGCTATAAGCAGTTGCCCGTCCCTAATTTAGGGCACTGGTTCCAGGGAAAGGAGAGAGCCAGGGCCATAAGACAAACACAACATCCATGCCTCACCGGGATTCAAACCCAGACCCTTCTCAGACGAATGGTCATAAGCCAGCGCTTAGACCACTACACCACAGGGGCAGCAATAATGAGTTTAATACTTAATATTTTCATTATTTAAAAATGTAATTCAATAAAGAGGAATATTTTCAAGGTTAGTCATGTACTCGTCTAATTCTTTACATATGTTTAGTATGTTTTTTCATTTGAGTTGGCCACCCCTCAGTAAATAAAACAATATTTACATATTGATAATGAGGAACAGTACACCAATTATGTAGAATACAGTAACACTATACTAGTGATCTGATTTATTGGCGTAGGAAATAAACACATAAGCGTTACCAAGCTTTCGCACATCAACCAGATGGCTTTTACAAGGAAGTTAGACAGAGACTGCAAACTGAATAATAGAACGCTTAACAATTTGAACGTGGGAACTTGACTTGACAATAAATAGATACGACGTTATATTCATTTAAAGATACGAGGTATCACGTTGGTTGTGCATGCTGCATCCTGGTATGGAGAGGACGTTAGTTGAAGAACTGGTTCCCAATTCATGGCAACTTGAGTGAGACGCTATCAAGATGATAAATTGTTAAGCGTTCTATTATTCAGTTGGCAGTCTCTGTTTAACTTCCTTGAAAAAGCCAGCTGGTTGATGCGTGAAAGCTTGGCAGGGTTCCCACTCAAAAGTAATAAAAAAATTCCTTGACTTTTCCAGGTTCTCCAGGTGGGGATTTTAAAGTTTTCCAGAGTGGTATGTTGCAAAAAATTGTTACATTTCATTTCATTCCATTCCATTCATTTTTCTCACCAAAGCACACACTTGTAAATTCTTTACGTAATTTGTCTTTATAAAATTACCTGCTTTTCATTAATAACAACTAACTGTGCACACTATTTTCTGTACCAAAGTTCTGTGAACTTTTGTGAATACTACCCACATGGAATTTGTAAATACATTCCCATAGAAACAGGTCATATGTAAGAAAAAATCTGTCAGTTGAATAGTTTCAGTTTTTCTATAACATAATGCAGCTAAGCTTAATGATGGAATGGCTCTGTTCAAAGAAACATGTTTCAAGAGAACCAACAAAGGACTTTGATCCATCATTTGGTTGGTTCTCTTGTGAAGTGTTTCTTCAACCAGGAGCCATTCTGCCTAATTGTTCCATGTTATAACAACTGCCTGCAGAAATTGAACAAAAGCTTAATAACTGGCAATTTAAAAAAATTAATTTTGCATCTTTTTTTAGAGAATAAAGGAAATACTTAATATAACTGAAAGTAAGATGTACCAAATTCTAGGCAGGCAGTAATAGAAAGCAAAAGTTTGAAATCTTGAAAAATAAGTATTTTTGGCAAAACAAAGTATTCATTGATTTTTACAAAAAAAAAAAAAAAAAAAAAAAAGAGAGAGGGTAATTTTCCCTGACTTTTACAAAAAAGGGCAATTTTCCCTGAGTTTTCCCTGATTTTTGGAACCATTTTGAAATTCCCTGAGAATTCCAGGTTTTCCCTGCTTTCCAGGTTGAGTGGGAACCCTGCTTGGAAACGCTTATGTATATTTTCCTACACCAATAAATTGGATCACTAGTATTAGTGTTACTATTTTACACATTATAACTAAGTAACTAAAAACATAGTAACCCTTATTACAGTTGAAAAGAATATGGGTTACTACTTTTCAGTTACTTAGTTTTAATACGCAAATGTCATTTTATTTACTGAGCGGGTGGTCGACTCAAACGAAAAAACATACTAAACATATGCTACAAATTAGGAGAGTCCATTTGATTTGAAAATATTAATTTTAAATAATAGTGAGTAGACATGAAATGAAAACATTTAACATTAACTATCAAAAGCATCAAAATATGGCATTAACTATTTATTAAACTGCATGAACATGGGAACTATTTATTACTGTTTATTAAACTAACATGCACATTTTCAGTAGCAGTAGTTTGCCATTTCCAAATAAGAGACTCAACTGCTAAACACTGAGATTCCTGCTAATACAAAAGTGAATACCAGTGTTGGTAACTAGCACTGAGAAAATCCAATAAAAATAACTGAGAAAATCCATAAAATAGAAAGAATGTAACACACATGTTCTGCCACAGAAGACAATTTCATAAAATAAAGTGTAAGGGATTACTAATCATTAGTACATGGAATCGTATTCCAAAGAATTTGATTGTTATTTTGTAGACACAAATACACATATCCCAGTATCTCTGCCATGCCTCAGAAACACACTCCTGGAAATTACTTTCTTTGAGCTATTGCAACACTTTTGCTTTTTCATGTCAAGATAAAGAGATTCTAAATGAGATCCTTTCAAGCAACTTTATAGTCTGAGAAACATGGAAAAACAACACACTGGGAAGGTAATACAGAGTGGTGGATCTCTTAGCAATACTACATATTTCATCGGTAGGAAGGCCATTTCACGTAATATGACGAGACCAATATTGCAGAAAATTTCTCGCATATTTTATTACGTATTGAACATTAGAATAGTCAGATTTGTAAGATCTTTCGGCTGCCGCATCAGCCTTGTTCACACACAACAAGAAAGCACTCACATGGTTGGTGTCGTTTCTTTAGCTGTTGCCAATGGAGATTTCCAAATTATTGGAATACTGAAGGGTGCATCCGAATTGCAAGAGTTTTTGTTGAGGAGAATTTCAATGCTTTCTCAGTAGTGTAATGAAAATTTGTTTGTAAAGGGTGTAATCTTTTTGGTACAATCCCGAGAAAGCATTGAAATTCTCTTCAATAAAAACCCTTGTAATTCGGATGCACCCTTCAGCATTTCGATAATTTGAAAATCTCTACTGGCAACAGCTAAAGAAATGATGCCAACCACAGGAGTGCTTGCTTGTTGTCTGAAGAAGGCCGATGCTGTAGCCGAAAGATCTTAAAAATCTGAAGTTTAATAAGTAATAAAAAATGAGTGACATTTTCTGCATTATTGACTACATATTTCTCCCAGAAAATTTCTTGGTGGGTTTGATTTAGAATTGATTCTGCTCTAAACAAGGTAAAAATACTACTTAGACATATATTTGGAAAATGATATCCAACAATCGTGCAGGCATGCTCAAAACATGTGTATAAAATTTAAAAAAGAAGACTTTTAGAGTGCCCACATCTGCTTAAGATAAGAAACACATGTAGAAATGTGTATATCTTTTCTTTTTTTATTTTACAATATCAGTTTTCATATTTTGATGTTTCTACAGCCAAGGCATGACTTTTATACACTTTACATCTGAGCAACTCATTTTTTCAGACATTATAAAGTGACCCCTAAGAGGTCTGTAGAAAAACACACACACACACACACACACACTAAAAATTTATATTTCATAAATTTTAAACTTTAGAACTCAATTACAGTTTTTGGCTCTTGAAAAGTAAAAACCCTTTTAAAAATTACTATTCAAGTTTTAAGAAATGCACAATCTTTGAAAGTTGAAAAACGCTTGTCAATAACATTATGCAACAGTATTTTAATGAATTCCAATTAGTAGTTCTAATTCTGACTATTATATAGCTCTAATCATTCTACTATTCTCTTTCACGTGCGATATTTCAAAGTAACTTGTACAAAATTCTAGCGGATAATGCTTACCTTGGCATTCCTTTCTAGCGATGGGAACATTTCACGCACGTGTTTTCCGGTCTTTGTTGATGTTATTGTCCTAAAGTCCATTGTATGCGATGACTGGCTTTACTTCTCACACTTTTCGCTGGGTATACTCATTGGATCTTTGCCTTAGGATTCCGAACACATCAATTTTTACCGTTCTTTATACTCGAAATTTTCGCCCATCCTCTGGGCATCCTCAGGAGCGTGGCGACTTTACCACCGATGATCGCGGTTAACTTCGCGCGATCGGAGTCCGATACTCCTTGTTGCCATTCGTCGGTTATACTTTCCTGGATATATTTCGTTATCAAGCCCGGCTGGCGCCATCTATGTTTCATTAAAACAACTTTTTTTTTTTTTTTTAAATTTCTTCTCCTATCCTGGTTTTCTTGTCTTTTTTGCCGGTTTTTCTTTTGTTGTTGTTTTTCTTGTCTTATTAGTTCTTTCCACAGGCCTGATAATGTGCTAGGGTCGTTCTGGTTACATACCCTTGCTTTATTTTTATAGATTAATATTGCTTCTTCCCTCCTCATTTGCCTTTCCGATTTTTTATTCTTTTTTAGCATTTTAATTTCATCGAATTTTGGGAAAGTTCGGTTTTCCATGCAGAATTGCACTAAAGCAGTTTTGGCTTCTTTTTGCCAATTAGATATGTGTTTGCATTTTTGAACTTCACTTTTAGTTGGTAAAGTTCGATGAACACTTACCGCACGTGGGGCTTGGCTTTCAATCCATATTTCCGTTACGTGGATGCGGCACGGGATTTTTCATTTGGCCACGGGTCTGCTTCTTCTTCTTTTTTTTTTTTTTTTTCTCCGTTGGAATTTATTTTGTCTCATCACCAAATGAGTTTTCCTTTGCTGCATCCTCATTTACTTCAATATTTATTCATACCCGAGTACTTTCGGTACTACTACTATACCGTCTTCGAGGGGACATTTTGCTCCAACTAGCACGGACCGTGTCAGCTGGGCATTTCGGTGGTTCTCGCGGGCTGCTTCTGTCATCTGCTATCGCTTCTTCTTGGGCGTTGTGGCGCCATCTCTTGTTGGTCAGTGATCTCCTTTTTCGAACTTTTTCTTTTTATGCTCAATTTTAATTAAATTTCTCCAGCTGTTTCTCAAATTATTAGGGTCATTGTGGTTGCAAACTTTTGTCCTATTTTTTTCAATCATTACCGACTCTGCTATTCTGAGGTGTTTTCGGATTTACAGCTTTTAATGATTTTTATATTTTCGAATTTTGGATATTTTTGGTTATCCAGACAGTATTGAATCAGTGCTGTTTTTTCTTCTTTTTCTGCCAGTTTTTTATGTGTTGTTTTAATCTGTGTTTAAGCTTATTTTTGGTACTTCCTATATAAGCCATTGGAGGATTTTCAGTAATAGGAATTGAATAAATACCTGCTTTTTCTAACATTCTTATTTTATCATTATTTTTTGTTACTATATTTTTGATGGTATTTACTTTTCCTCCAATTTGAATGTTATGCTTTTTACAAATATTATTAATTTCATTGGTAGTGCCTTTAATGTAAGGAAAACCATTTAAATATTTGATTTCTTTTTTAATTACTACAGCATTATTTTTTTTTATTTTCTTTATTACTTCTGTGTCCCATTTTTTTATTAAATGGTTAGGATAACCAAAGCTGCATGCAATTTTTTTTATGAATTTGATTTCTTCATTGATGAACTGACTATTTTCAGAATGCGTATATGCTCTTTTAATTAAGGTTTTTATACTATTGCATTTTTGAGGATATGGATGTGCTGAATTGTATGGGATTAGGACCGGAACAAATGAACTTTTCCGATAAACTCTGTATAGTAACTTATCTGTGGATTTGATAACATGTACATCCAAAAAGGCTATTGCATTATTTTTTTCCATTTCAACCGTGAGTTCTATAGTTGGATATAATGCGCTGTAACGTTTTGTTAATTTTTTTAATTCTTCTTCGTTCAGTTTTGATAGAATGAAAATGTCATCTACGTATCGACAGTACACTTCTGGTTTTTCTTCCATATGATGTAGGACATTTTCTTCAATTTCGTTCATCACAACCTCAGCATATAGAGTTGATAATGGTGAGCCCATTGGGCCTCCTGAATTTTGTTTGAATATTTTGTTCTTGTATGTAAAAATATTATTTTCATATAAATAAACTAAAACTTTTTTGAATTCTTGAATTTGTGTGTTATTTAAAATTTTAAGATTTTGCAACTTCTTAATGATGATTTCAATAGCTTCTGGAACTGGAGTGCTTGGATATAATGCTTTAACATCCATGCTTGCCATGTTTAAGTCCATTAGGCCAGTTTTTACATTTTTAATTTTCTCTATAAACTCATATGTGTTCTTGATGGTGAACTTGTTGTTCATGAAAAATGGTGCTAGGAATTTGTAAATGTTTTTCTCTAATGTTATCAAGGTGAGTTTTTTTTTGAAACTATCAGTCTCATTGGAGCACCATCTTTGTGCGTTTTTATCTTTGCAACGATACGTGGTATGCCTGCTCCCATTGGTGGAAACGGCGTTTGATTTCATCAGGTAATGTGCTATGATTTCTTATATCCGCTAAGAATTTAATTTGATTATCAGTTGGGTCTTTCTTAATTTCAGTACAATTTAATCCATCAATTGCTTCTGTCATTTTTGTTCAAATTCATCAGTGTTGAGAATAATGATTTGGCCGGATTTATCTGCTTCACAAAATTTGATATATGGGTCATTTTTCAATTCCAATAGTTGTTTTTTTTCATATTTTAATTAAAATCATTAAAAGCTGTAAATCCGAAAAACACCTCAGAATAGCAGAGTCGGTAATGATTGAAAAAAATAGGACAAAAGTTTGCAACCACAATGACCCTAATAATTTGAGAAACAGCTGGAGAAATTTAATTAAAATTGAGCATAAAAAAGAAAAAGTTCGAAAAGGAGATCACTGACCAACAAGAGATGGCGCCACAACGCCCAAGAAGAAGCGATAGCAGATGACAGAAGCAGCCCGCGAGAACCACCGAAATGCCCAGCTGACACGGTCCGTGCTAGTTGGAGCAAAATGTCCCCTCGAAGACGGTATAGTAGTAGTACCGAAAGTACTCGGGTATGAATAAATATTGAAGTAAATGAGGATGCAGCAAAGGAAAAACTCATTTGGTGATGAGACAAAATAAATTCAACGGAGAAAAAAAAAAAAAAAAAAAAAAAGAAGAAGCAGACCCGTGGCCAAATGAAAAAAATCCCGTGCCGCATCCACGTAACGGAAATATGGATTGAAAGCCAAGCCCCACGTGCGGTAAGTGTTCATCGAACTTTACCAACTAAAAGTGAAGTTCAAAAATGCAAATGCATTAATGCACGTTAAATAATTAACCTCCAATATCGGAAGTAAATTGAAATAGATATGTGTTGTTTAACTTGATACGGCGAGCGTACACACACACATCTAACAACAGGCTAAAAAATCAAGAGCTAGAGTTTATCTCGAAAATAGCACAAGAGTATGGGTACCCGAGCAAGCTAATTAATAAATGGATACATGAGAGTAAAAAGCATATGACTCATAGTAAAGAAGGCCAAGAAGTGCACAACCAAAGGAAGATGAGGAAGAAAAATTGAAATACATTGGAGCTTTCCCATACTTGGAAGGAGTGAGTAATGAAATCAATAGGCACTGTGCTAAATATGACTTACAACTAGGAAGCTCAGTGCACACCCTGAAAAGTATGACTGTCAACAAAAAAACAGAGGAAAAAATGCTAAAAGAATCAGGAACCTACGAAATTCCAATTGCACACATACCCCCAATATCGTACATTGGAAGTACGAAAAAGAGATTAAAAAAAGACTTAAACAACACATATCTAATTGGCAAAAAAAAGAAGCCAAAACTGCTTTAGTGCAATTCTGCATGGAAAACCGGACTTTCCCAAAATTCGATGAAATTAAAATGCTAAAAAAGAATAAAAAATCGGAAAGGCAAATGAGGAGGGAAGAAGCAATATTAATCTATAAAAATAAAGCAAGGGTATGTAACTAGAACGACCCCAGCACATTATCGGGCCTGTGGAAAGAACTAATAAGACAAGAAAAACAACAACAAAAGAAAAACCGGCAAAAAAGACAAGAAAACCAGGATAGGAGAAGAAATAAAATTAAAAAAAAAAAGTTGTTTTAATGAAACATAGATGGCGCCAGCCGGAGCTTGATAACGAAATATATCCAGGAAAGTATAATCGACGAATGGCAACAAGGAGTATCGGACTCCATTAGCGCGAAGTTAACAACGAACATCGGTGGTAAAGTCACCACGCTCCTGAGGATGCCCAGAGGATGGGCGAAAATTTCGAGTATAAAGAACGGTAAAAATTGATGTGTTTGGAATCCTAAGGCAAAGATCCAATGAGTATACCCAGCGAAAAGTGTGAGAAGTAAAGTCAGTCATCGCATACAACGGACTTTAGGACAATAACATCAACAAAGACCGGAAAACACGTACGTGAAATGTTCCCATCGCTAGAAAGGAATGCCAAGGTAAGCATTATCCGCTAGAATTTTGTACAAGTATTTTAATGGGAGCAGATTGACAACTGATATAAATTTTGTACTAAACAACAGTTTGCAATTGTTATGTCAAACAATTATCAGAAAATAAAAATTTAAAACTTGCACATTTCATAAATATCTCAAAATGTAAATTGTACTTACATTCTGTGATGAAGAAGTTAAGTAGAGTTAATGCAACAGTGTGGCCACTAAACATATAATCTCCACATGTGCGTACACCTTGTATTGACATCCCACCGCCGATCCATATTAAACATGCAGTATACACTTTCTCCCAAACTTGGACATATGACTGTAATGAGATATAACACACAATGCTTACAAAGAAAACAATCTACTAAATAATTGTAATACATATGCTCATGAGTATAGATTGAAATTACAATAACAAGAAATGTGTTTTCCTAATGGAGATCAAGAAAACATGGCATCTCAGATTCAGTTTCTTTACTTAAAGTTGTCCACAGCTTATAAAAATAATTAAAAGTAGTTTTTTAATCATTTCTTTCTACAAATGTTATTTCTCACTAACAACGAATAGTTTATGTAGGAATTTGGCTATTCCATGACTTAATGAACTACAAATATCTCAAAATTATGGGTTTTTACTAAGAAGAGGATATTTATAAGACAAATTTTTGGCTGGTACTCCTACCCTTCCTGAGAAATACAGCTATAGTAGGTGTTGCCATTCATGAAATAAATTCCAACCTTTCAAATAATCTAATGTTGTACCTCTTCTTCTCTTTATTTCCAGTCCTTCTGACAATTTGAAGACGAGGTACAACATTAAATGAATTGAAAGGTTGGAATTTACCTCATGAAGGGCAACACCTACTACAGTTGTAGTCCTGAGGAAGAGTAAAAGCACTCCCCAAAAATCTTACATATAAATATCTCTTTATTCCTTTGTAAAAATCCATAATTTTAAGAAATTTTGTACTTAATGAAAGTACCAACATGAAAATCATTGAAATGCCTTTCATAAAGAATGGCAGAAAGTTTCAAATTTTCTTTAGTTGTTCCCATTTGAATCTCTGCCCCTGAACATCCAAAATAAAATAATAGTAATAATAATCAGGAACAGTTTTACAAACCACTTATAAGAGAGGACAATAAACATTACTAATACCATGGATGCTGATGAAACAAACTATCATTTTCCAGAGAAAGAGATGTGAGACAATCCTAAAAAACACAAAACTGCAGCTTCCAGAATTACCAACATTTGATAACACCTGTCAGGAGCATCCCACAGTCAATATTTAATCAATGAAGTGTGAAAGAAAAATTTTCAAAAAATAAAACAAAACAAAACATGTTGCTCATTTACATATCTATATATGCAATATAAGACCATCGATGGACAGCTGAAATTTTAGACTAGATTCCAAGTGACAGAAAAAGACCCAGAAAAAACCCACATGGGAGATGGGTGGATGAAATTCGAAAGCATGCAGGATTAACATGGAGGAGACTGGCACAAGACAGACCATTGTTGAAGAAACTTGGGGATACCTTCATCCAGCAGTGGATTGATAATGGCTGACAATGATGGTTATATAAAATATTAAAAAATGGCTTACCTCTAATTATACTAATACTTAAAAAGTAATCTTTAAAAAAAACTGCCATGAGTTATTAAACTGCATCAATTTATATGACTGGGTACAATTTTTAGGAGATAACAAACTATATATATAAATTACCTACTTTAAAAATTCACTTTAGAAATGCAGTGTAATGCTTTTAAACAGTTGTTATTATACACTTCTTTAAATGGAAGAATCTCATTGGTTATTAAATGAAAAAATATGTTGCTTTTTTAAAGTTTATCTCCTGTAAATTGTCAGTGATAGCATGGAAATTCCCACAGTGGACATTTTTTATCTTTCAATTATTAGTGCTTCTAAGCTGTGAAGTTTCATATTTACTCTGAATTCATTAAACATTTTTCTCACTGTCCTAAAAATTCTGTGTAGCAAAACAACATCATCAAACATCAGCTGGGTAAGGTTTTTGTATTTTGGCTTTCCATTGTGATCACAAATTGGTCCATTAATTTCCAAATGTATCACTTTATCACAATTCAGCACAACACCAGTAAGAGTGTCCACTTTGCATGAAGCAAACTCAATCTCAATGGTATTTTTTTCTTCAAGACCATACTGAAAGAGCTCATGAAAAATATTTTTAGGGTCACTTTATTTTAATAAATGAATGGCATCTGGAAAAAGTTCTGTTCATTTAGCTGAAAATTCACCCCCCTCTCGAGACATTTTATGTTACCAAGCCAAAATGTTAATGAATTCAGGCTATAATGAAAAAGAAAGTTTCATTTCTTTTGATGCTACAAATATTTCTCCAATTATATTTTTTAAATATTTGTTCAAGTATTATAGTTTATTTTGCTTGGAAAGTGTATTAAGATGCATGGTTCTTCAAAATGTCATAAGTAGATTAGTCATTAGTCATACTTGATAGTCAGGGAATCATGATTCAGGATCAGGAGTGTGTTGAACACATTTCAATAGATGATAATTTCCAGCCATTCAGTGTAATGGATGTGAAAATACAAAATGAAAAAACAACAGTGTAACTGAGTGAAAGTGACTAAATGAACTGTGCATTATGAACTTCGTGGATTATTTCCTGTACTGTATTTTTTTATGTAAGTACTAAACCATTTATAAACTACTCATCCCAACTGGGGTTTTCATTCTACAGTTTTACATGTGCATTTTAAATTGTAATTATTATATCATATGAAAGAAAACTATTTAACAGTGTTGCTCTATCAGAGCATTTGGCAACTCTGAGCTTGGATTACAAATGTAAAATTATTCAAGTTTCACACATACAAGCAAACTAAAAATTACAACAACAAATGGTATTACAAAGCATAAGAAGCTCCTGAAAAAAATTGAAGCACATGGATTTTGTGGTTAAAAATCTGAACTAACATGCATCCCAGATTAACACAGCAATTTAATTACATGTTACAAATCTCCACTACTGATGACTGGATGGCAACTGTATGAACAATACTGATAATGAAAGACAAAAAGTAGGACTGAATTCCAAATATGTAACTATAGGCAGATCACGTGCTTGCCAACAATATTTAAACTGCCACATGGATTAAAAACAGATCTAATCCAGAGAATTTTAATTTGTAAAAACCTGTATATAAAAAAAGAAATTGCCAAAATTTCTGATGAACAAAAGACCAATTGCTAATTGATAAAATGATCCTTAAAAACTGCAGAATATGCAAAATAAACCTGCATTTGGCTTGAATTGATTACAGGAAAGTCTTAAACTCCTTGCTTAACCTAGATTAAGAAATACCTAAAAAAATTGAAAATAAGTGAAAATGTCATAAAATTCCTTGAATCTGCAATAAATATGTGGAACATGAATAAAATCACTTACTCAAAGCTCTACCCAGATATATTTATTTAATTCTAGTTCCACCTGAAGAATTTTTAGTTAATCTTCCTTTCCTCTGAGTTACTTTGTTTTTATTTCTGGCCTGTGGATTTTAGTCAAGGAACTAGAATTAAATACAGTATGTGGAACACAATGTTCATAGCAAATATCACCATCAGAAGAGATATATTCCAAGGTGATTTGCTATCACCTTTGTAATTTCTAATAACAATTAAATCACTGGCAATAATACTGAACATATGGTGGATATGAATTATCTAAACAAGCTGATGATTTTTTTATCTACTGTTCATGGAACTTTAAAATACTAAGAATTGAAAAACAGTTCTCAATTCACTCAAATTTAAGGTTTTCAAATTTATCTCAAGGAAGCCAAAATAATTAATGGCCATTTCAGTGATGATGTTCATGCACCAATCTCTCACTTTTTAAATAATTAATTTTACTGGTATAATATATATAAGAAATAAGACAACAGACTTACTAAAATATGCCATCATTTTTTATTTTCCTCCTGAATGGAAGTCATAACATTTACACAGCACATAATTTTCTTTTGACAACCTCCAGGCTACACTCATCCCTTTTATCACAACTTATTTAATTTAATTATTAATTTAAAACTTCTAAGAACATTATTATAGTGTCTTAAAATTCCTGAATTTGGAACTATTTATAAATAATGCATTTTTTCAAAAACCTACGATGACAACCACATAGTCTCAATACTATTATCAACACACTAAGTTAATTTAAAAATTAAGAACAACTTACAAAAGAATTAAAAGGCATTAAAAAGGTAAGACCTGGTGTTCAGCTCCTCAAATTTCATCTAATGAAGCTTTTCGTTTTTTTTTTTTTTTTTTGATTGGAGGTTTAACGACCACCGTGAGCAACTTAAATGGGCTATAAGCAGTCGCCCGTCCCTAATTTAGGGTCACTGGTTCCAGGGAAGGGAGAGAGCCAGTGCCGTAAGACAAACACAACATCCATGCCTCACCAGGATTCGAACCCGGACCCCTTTTGGACGAATGATCAGAGGCCATCGCTTAGACCACTGCGCCACCGGGGCGGCTGAAGCTTTTCATCTAACCACTGTAAACATCATCTGAGCACAACATCACCCAAACTTATGTTAATTGTTGGCACAAATGGGCCGTATTTTCACTGTTTCCATGTAGCAACTTCAAAAAACTTGAAAATTACATTGCCTTGGAGCAGGAACCGAAACCACATCTCCCAATTTCAGTTCAAGCATGCTATCTGTTACACCACCCAGGACAAGAAAGGTGCAAGCAACTGAAGCTAAGCAGATGCAGCTTAGAAATCTACTCAAATGGAAATCAGGAGATGTGGGTTTGGTTCTCGCTCCAGGGTAATGTGATTTTCAAGTTTCCGGAAGAAGTTGCTACACGGAAACAGTGAAAATACGGCACATTTGTGCCAACAATTAACATTGGTATTGCCTTCCATATATTTGTGAAGAATTATTTCTTAGGGGTGATTTGTTTCCCACTTATATGTATGATGATCACCCTACTGATGTTAACAAATGAACGGGAACCTTAAAAGTTCCACAAATTTACGTGTGAGCGTGTTTTCTTGAATACAAACTGTGGCGCTCTCAACTCACAAACATCTCTTTTTATTTGCACTCCCCTTGAAAAAAAAATTATTAAACAAGTGCATTTGAGACAAGAAAAAAAGTTAATCAACTGTGATTTGCAGTGTAAAGTGCTCCGCAAATTTGTGTGTGAGCGTGGTGTTTTCTTCAATACAACTCCCTCAACTTACAAATATCTCTTTTTATTTGCACACTCCTTGAAAGAAATTATTAAACAAGTGCATTTGAAACAAAAAAGGTTAATAAACTGTGATCTGCAGTGTAAACTGCAAATGTGGGGACACCTGCGTAGGAGAAATTGGGAGCCTTAAACCCCTGTAGCAGAACATAAAGCTGCCACAAGAAATGTTAGCAATAAAATAGGACTTGAGAGACACATTAAAAGCACTGGACATTCAATTAATTGGGACTCCATAAAAATTCTTTCACATCAACAGCTTTATTTGTCTTTAGTTAATATCCATTTAATGATAATGGTTTAACTGTTGTAACTTTTTACATGCTATTTTTCTTTTGCATCCAATTCATTTCTCGATTGGAAAATACTGGAATTAATTGGGAAAAATTATATAGACAAAATTCATAACGTACCTTTTGGCTGTAACAGTTGTTGGCCTAGTTGTCGGGGCATTATCTTTCACTCGGTTCTTGAGTTCAAACACTCCAAAAAACAGTAAGTATATTCTTCACGGAGGTGTGCATACTCATTGATTACGTAATTAAAAATAATAATCTAAAATCAATGAGTACACACACCTCCATGAAGAATATACCTACTGTTCTTTGGAGTGTTTCAATTCAAGAACCGAGTGAAAGAAAACGCAACGACGACTGTTACAACCAAAACGTATGTTATGAATTTTGTCTATATAATTTTTTGCAATTAATTCCAGTATTTTCCAATCGAGAAATGCATTTGACGCAAAAGAAAAATAACATGTAAAAAGTTACAACAGTTAAACCATTATCATTAAATGAATATTAACTGAAGACGAATACGTTTTTCAACATGTTTCTTTCCATCATCAACAGCTCTTTGTGAAAAGGAAGTTGGAAGGTCTACAAATTGAAAGAAGAGGAGATGCCACAATTAACTAATAGAAAGGCTGGGTATTGCTCTATGAGTGAAAACATGTACTCTCTTGAGTCGGTCTTGAGAACATTTTTTAAGAGCATTGTCTATAATGAAAGACCTGTAGTCTCTGTGCTCTGCAATGCTTTTAGAAATCAGAGTGGAGAATGGCTTCAGTAACGAAAAATGTTAAGAGCATTGTCTATAATGAAAAGCCTGTATTCTCCATGCTCTGCAATGCTTTTAGAAATCAGAGTGAAGATTGGCTTCAGTAACGAACATTTTTAAGAGCACTATCTATAATGCAAAGCCTGTATTCTCTGTGTTCTGCTTTTAGGAATCAGAGTGGAGACTGGCTTCAGTTAAAAATTTTTTTTTAAGAGCATTATCTATAATGCAAAGCTTGTAATCTCCATGCTCTGCAATGCTTTTAGATATCACAGTAGAGATTGGCTTCAGTAACGAAAAATTTTAAGAGCATTGTCTATAATGCAAAGCCTGTATTCTCCATGCTCTGCAATGCTTTTAGAAATCAGAGTGGAGAATGACTTCAGTTACAAAAAATTTAAGAGCATCATCTATAACGTAAAGCCTGTATTCTCTGTGTTCTGCAATGCTTTTAGGAAACTCAACTCTTTTTTTTAAAAAGTCATTATTTGAACAAACATGTAAGCTATTTAGAAAGTAATGCCTCCATGTTTGTATCTTTGCTCCCCCACAAGGTACTGAAATGAAATAAAATACAGCTCACAATGCATAATCCAATTTTACACTTTATTTTCCCATATGGTCTGCCTCTTGTCTGATGCAACACCACCAGCGTTGAGTAAGTTTTTTGATGATACACAATTTTGATTAACTGTGTTCACACGTTAAGTTACAGAAGGAAAACACAAGAACGATGCTAGAAGAAAAACTTTTGCATTGTAAATTGCTGAATCAATACCCATAAGAAAACATTAAATGACTTTGGAAATGCATTACAATAAAAAATAATAAAGCCTGTTAAATAACTTTGGAAACACATTAAAATATGACCAAATATTTATTATATATTAAAATATTTTTGTCAGTGTTATTTGACAGGCTAATAAAAAATAATAAAGCCTGTCAAATAACACTGAAAAAAAAAGTTTTTATATCATAAGTATGAACAGACACACCATTTCCAGAAAATATTACTTTTTGTAAAGAACATACCATCCGTTTGCATTCTAAATGCCTTCCAGGAACTGAGAGTGACGTGATTATCATGGTAATGCAACGCAATAGGAATACTGATCCAAAGAGAGAGCACATTCGTCTTATCAAAATGGATCTAAAAAAAAAAATTAAAAAACAAATTTTTATAACTGTACCAGAACACACGAATTATTGTTAACAAAACTACCAAGAAGGATCATTGAACACAAATTACTAAACCATTTCTGCAACCAAAAACTCAGGAATCATTAAACCAAAATATGAGATACATGAAAAATTAACTATAGTATCACATTAAGTTGCTAGTTTTCATATTGACTACTGTGCATTATTGATGTTTCTAAAAGGAACTAATCTTTTTAGCCTCTATCACTACAAAGGGGGCTAATAAGTCCTTGGCATTTTATAGAAAGAACAGTTGGGGAATGGTTTTAATACATTATTCTACATATCTGCCTTTCAGGTCAACATACTTCTGACACCGGTGCTTCAGTATCTTTAAGCTTTCCAAATTAAATCTGCAGTCAACAACTGCTGTGGCATTGGAAATGCACAAGAATTTTGTTCCCTTCATATTTTTTCAGTTTGGAGAACAAATGAGAATCAGATGGTGCTAAATGTAATATGTAAGCAGGGTATTTCAACAGCTGAAAGCGAATTTCATGAAATTTTGCCTCAGTGGTGCCAGCTTGTGGGCCAAACAAAGTATTGTCATATAAAAACAGAATCGCTTTTGACAATTTCCCTTTGCATTTTGATTACTGCTTCAGTTTGTCTGGAAGGAATGTATAATTTATTAATGTGATGTCGGCACACCCTTTTCCAGGCAATCCATTAGAACTACTCCATTCTTGTCACAGCACACAGATTCCATCACTTTTCCTGCAGACTTCTGCACTCACAACATTTTTGGGGTGAAGGGAACTTCTGTGTTTCCATTCTTTGGATTGTTCCTTTGACTCCAGGTCATACAAATGTATCAACATTTTATCCATGGTTAACAATCAAGATGAAAAACTTAGTATCCTCATGAAAATGCTGCAACATTGCCTTAGCTGCTGCAACTTGATGGCTTTTCAGATCTGCAGTCAGCCATTTTGGCACCCATTTGGCCAAGAGCTTCATGCTCAGCACCTTGCATATGATGAATCCACCACTTCATAGGACATCTACAGAATCTCCACTTTGATTTTGCAATGACTCTTCAGTTTTCTAAAATCATGTGGTGAATAGCATCTAAGTTTTATGGAACAGTGACCACAACAAGCCTTCATCCTCCATGCTGAAATATTGTGTCTTAAATCTGGCAGCTCTGTTTTTTGATTTTGTGGAATAGGAAGGACACTGATCAATCACATACTGTCTCCAACATTTCACTGTGAATTTCGTTTGGTGTTTTCCCTTTTGGGAACAAGAGCTAAATTACCACTCTTCATAATATTGCAGTTCTAGCTAATTACTATATTAGCTGGATATTATATTACATGGAAATATTTTTGCTGATATATTATCATATTTTTGCTGATATATTATAAAAAAGAATCATAGCACATTTCTGTTTCACATTATATATTGTCACAGTTAACATTGGAGGCCTGTAGCTGCTTAGCTCATATTATGGTATCACATGGTACTATAAGTAAATTAAAATAATTTCATTTATTTAATAATTTCATTATTTGAAATTATTTTTAATTAAAATGATTTCAAATTAAAAAAAAATTCACTTATTTTAATTTACTTAATGGTACCATGTAATACCATAATATATAAGTTAAGCAGCTACAGGCCTCTGACTTTACTGTGACAATATATAGTGTGAAACAGAAATATAGGATGATTGTTTGTATAATATATCATCAAAAAGTACAATTACCACTCCTTTCTTTCTCTGTGAAATCTACTTGAGAGTGTGTCATCTTTACTTTAGGCCTGAAAATGAAATGGTCATTCATGTCACAATGGGATCAAAATTGGTAAAAAAAAATATATATATATATATATTACAAGAAAACGTATACTTTCATGTAACACACGTTTCATTTGTCTGGAAAAACAGGAAGGTGTGAATGCAAAGGACTTATCAGAATCCTTTCACACAAACATTGTATTTCGTGTCAGAGATGGTGTGCTAAGCTTCTGTATCATAAACTTACTGTAAATATCTGCTTTTGCTCAAGATTAACAAATGTAACATCAGAGACAATTAATTACAAGGCCACAATGAAGAAAGGACAGCAAATGAACTATAAAGAAATTCTACTGATACAGGTATTGGTTTAAAGAAGATTCAATAAATTAAAGGAGCAGAAAAGTTGTTTATCTAATAAATTACACGCTGGAGTCCAAAACCTAAGGACGAACACTATTTCGAAAGGTTACAGCAGCAAAATCATAAACAACAGCTTGTGGCAATTTGCATAACTAGAGACATTCAGTAGAAAGCAGGTGCACATGCAAAATGTCAAATCGTGCACACAGGGGTCATGTGGTATCACTTAAACAGTTAAAAGAGAAAAGGGCGCAGTAGGCGACATGTGTTTAAAGGAAAATCTGGACATGAAGGCATAAAGATATGAACATGTAATTTACATTATGTCTCAAAGACATCATCTAGATGTAACTTGATTGACATTAAATGTCCGTCATTACTGTTTCACACGTTATGCAAGTTCTGCAATCGGGAGATTATTAAATGATGTTAGATACATATGGGGCATAGTATCGGCAATTAAAATCAAGAAACCATGAACTATATATGTACTTACAATATTCATAGTGGCTGTCGGGACTTCATATGTACGCCTGTAATGTGTTTATTCATAAGACATTGCCGTAAATATCTGACTCATTTTTTCAATTGTGAAGTTTAAAAAAAATAAATAAACTTCACAATTGAAAAAAGTTCACATTCTTTGAATGAATCAGATACTTACGGCAATGTCTTATGAATAAACACATTACAGGAATACACATGAAGCCCCGAAAGCCACTATGAATATTGTAAGTACATATATAGTTCATTGTTTCTTGATTTTAATTGCCGATACTATGCCCCATACATATCTAACATCATTTAATAATCTCCCGATTGCAGAACTTGCATAACGTGTGAAACAGTAATGACGGACATTTAATGTCAATCAAGTTACATTATCGTGGCCACATAAAAAGTATGTTCATCGCAAATTGGCGAAATTTGAACAACAATATATCATCTAGATGTTTCACATGATGAAGAATTATAGGGAAGCTGGATAATGTAAACATATAAAACGAGCAAAACACACAGAGTCACGTACTGTAAAAGTTTCGCTTAAGCTGGATAATGGTCGCTGAGTGAATGATGTTGCCAGGGAGTTTAGAATCGTGCATAGTGTGGTTTCCAGGCTCTGGGCAGCAATTCACACAAATGAAATATGTTCCACATGTATGCTATGAGGCCGTCGACGCACGAAGACAAACTTTTAGTTGTAACAACAAAATGTAATCGCAGACCAAGACTGGTCAGCTTGCAAGTCACCTCGATTCCAGCACAAGAATGTGGATATCTTGACATCTGTGGCAAGACTTCTGTGATGTATTGGGCTATATGCCTGAAGGCCTGTAGTCTGCATCACTCTATTTCAGTGGTGTCATATCCGCAGAAATTGGACATGTCATCAATGGGCCAATGTACTTTTCACAGATGAGAGTTGTTTCAGTCTGTCCTCTGATTCTTGATGTCAGGTGATCTGCCGTAAAAGTGGTACTGTGTACCAGTACGAGAATGTGCAGGAAAGGGACAGATACAGCAGTACCAGGGTCATGGCGTGAGGCGGCATCAGGATTAATGGAAAAATTAAGCTATAGGTGCTCGAAAATGGGACTATGATGGTGAATGATATTGCAAAGAAGTTCTATGTCATGTTCGATTATTCTGTGCTGCTGTAGGCAAATACTTTCTGTTCATCGATGACAACGCAACACCTCATCGTACAAGAGCAGTGCAGACACTTCTGGAGACCGAGGATATTCATCACATAGACTGGATAGCACGCTCTACGTCATGTTCGATTATTCCATGGTGCTGTAGGCGAAGACTTTCTGTTCATGGATGACAACGCAACACCTCATCATACGAGAGCAATGCAGACACTTCTGGAGACCGAGGATATTCATTGCATCGACTGGCCAGCACGCTCTACGTCATGTTCGATTATTCCGTGGTGCTGTAGGTGAAGACTTTCTGTTCGAGGATGACAATGCACACCTCTTGTATGAAAGCAGTGCACACACTTTTGGAGACTGAGAATATTCATCGCATCAACTGGGAAGCACCCTCCCAGACCTCAAACCCATTGAACATGTCTGGGACACAATGGGAAGTTGCATTGATGCTCGAAACACCCCTCCAGAAAACAAGCAGGATCTCATTCACAGTTTGAGGGAGGAGTGGGCCAATTTGCCTCAGATCACTTGGTGTTCAGCATTCCACAATATTGTGAGAGCTGAATCGCAATATGGGGTGGTCATAGTCTATACTGAAATGTCCCTCTGCCTGGTTATCGGTAAGCACTGTACTTCCGTTCTCCAACTATATGCTTTGGAAATTGGTAACTTTTGCATAAACACTGATTACAATGTAATTTGTGTGTCATTTATAAAAAAAATGTTGTGCCTTTTCATATGTCATGTATTGGTTTCCTTATACAGGCAAAAATGTAGTCCATTCTTAGGGGTCTTTGACACTAGTGTATATATGTTTATGTGATTCAAAAATTTTTTCCTATAGAAAAGAACTTAACTTCCTGCAACAATGCCTTATTTTAATAGTGAAGGAACATCTTAGCAAATCTTTTGCAGCTACCACTTATACACCACACACATCCACCACAAGAGGCGTCACCTATAAAGTACTTGTCTATAAACATAGAAATTGAGTGAAAAACACACACAGTCACATATAGTAATGAAGTTCATTAATCAATAGCTTTCAGCCATTTTACGGCCTTGATCAACTGCAATCAACTGAATCTAAGGACCGGTTGCCAGAATTTAGTATAGAGATATAAATAAATGGGATTTGGTGAGGGGTCTCTGAGTTGCAATTCTTGGTAAACAAAATTTCAATGCTTTCTTGGAAACAAAGATGATTCATTGATAAACGGGGCGACTTTTTTTTTTTTTCTTTCCAAAGGGGAACCGCAGAAGTGTTTTCAAGGGTTAGTGCAGATAATGCTGTTTTTGGAAGACCATTTGACACATCTTGTTTGTGTCCACAAAGCATTGATGCTTCAGTATGTACTTCCAATATGTAATAAGAGTCCAGAGGTAGTTGAAATAGGAATGACATAAACTCCAAGGGTGTGACATGATCCCTGTCTTCAAGCAGGCACTTTGTTGCATGACAATTAGGTTTCACAGTGAGAGCGCATACAATGTATATTGGATGGAGTCCTGGAGAAAATCTTATAGGAAATTTTTCAAAAGATCTGTAAACTCTTCAAAACTATGGACTACACTCTCACTGAGAAACCTAATCCTCCTGCAATAAAGTGCTTGCTTAAAGACAGGGATCCTGTCATGTCCCTGGAGTTTATGCCATTCCTATTTCAACTTCCTCTGGACTCTCAGTATATATTGGAAGTATGTACTGAAGCATCAATGCAAGACTTTCTGAACACAAACAAGATTTGTCAAATGGTCTTCCAAAAACAGCACTAACCCTTGAAGACATTTCTACAGTTCCCCTTTGGAAAAAAAAAAAAATAAATAAATAAAAAAAAATGCTTCATTTATCAACAAAGCATCTCTATGTTTGCAAGAAAGCATTGAAATTTTGTTTACCAAGAATTGCAACTCAGAGACCCTTACCAAATCCCATTTATTTGGATCTCTATACTAAATTCTGGCAACCAGTCTTCAGATTCAGTTGATCGCAGGTGATCAAGGCTGAAAGCTACTGCTTAACAAACTTTATTATCATATGTGATTCTGTGTGTTTCTCACTCAATTTCTATGTTTTTGTGATATTGTTGCATGAAGCCTGAGTTTTCAACCAAGTACTTGTCCATTTGTGTAAAAAAAAATTTGAGATGACAAACTTTAGAACAGCCCAAACCTATCCTCGTTAATAAGCCACCATATTTTAAAACAACTAGTCTAGACTATTAAGAAATATTAGTTACTTTTTATTTATTTATTTGAGAAATTCACAAAATGTGTTAGTACAAGGTTCATACAACACACACACACAAATACAAACAAACAAGCAGGACTTTTAAAACTTCTGATTTTTCCTTGGGCTTCATCCAATATACAATATAGTGAGTAGCAAGATGTATAACACCAGCTGTGTTTTGCACAACCTGTCAAGTTTTTGAAAAATTCCCAATTTGGTTGTCGCTATTAGTGAAAGCTACAGTGCTCATATTTTGTTTCTTCCTTCAGCCTACAGTTATGGTCAAAATTTCAACTTTTTAATTTTGCTTATGTAATTACTTTTTGTTATTGAGACTGTTGTTCTCCACAAAATATAAGCATGAATGGTATAAGACGAATTTTGCTAACTGCAAAAATGACTGACATTGATAATCATTTCAGTTTATGCAAGGTTTTAACAGAAAGTAACTCTCACATAAATTGAGGACTTACTCTAATCAATTTTTACTTTCTTTTGTATTAAACATTTCTGTGATAAAATCGACAAATTAATATTTTTTTTTTACCTTAACAGCATATCATTCATATCATTCACATCTTTTGTCCGTTATTTTTTTACGTGTTATGAAAAAAAGTTTGTGACAAGGACTGAACCATAGCTTTTTTTTTTTTTTTAAATCATTGGAGGTTTAACAACCACTGTAAGCAACTAAATGGGCTATAAGTAGTCACTCTTCCCTAATTTAGGGCCACTGACTCCAGGGAAGGGAGACAGACAGTGCCATAAGACAAACACAACATCCATGCCTCACTGGGATTCAAACCCATACCCTTCTCGGACGAATGGTCATAAATAAGCCAGCACTTAGGCCACTGTACCACTGGGGTGGTGAATTATAGTTTGATCAAAACAGTAGTGCAATATTTGATATATGCAATGGGGAGTAGAAAAAACTTAATTGCCATTGTCTGTTTATTTAAATGTTTATCCATAGTTAGTAAAACAAGAGTTATCCAATATATTTCTAAATGTAAGCTGCAGAACTCACCTGTGTTTATGGAAAAACAATATAGTAACCCATATCACAAGCAAAATGACACCAGTAAATTCACACATTGTAAAAGCCCAAGGTATCATAGGGACATTGTCAAGAAAAATATCAGGTAAAGGAGGATACGTCTGCATATCTGGAACTCTATCATGAACGATGACCATAACAATGGCAGTAATCCATGTGACAGTGAAGAAATAGATCATACCAACAGCAGTCTTCCAAACTTCAGGCTTTAACTGAAAGTGCAAGAACACAGGTGACTTTCCATATAGTACCAAAATGACAACTGTAAAGATAAGCATAAGTGATACACAACAGTAAAACATAGAAATTACAGAAATTCCTTTTTTTTTTTGTTGTTGTTGTTGTTAGATAAAAGGATTTTAAATAATTTCAGAGCACACAAGAGATTATGTACAAACTTACATTCACATCTTCTAAAAAATAAAAAATAAAAAAATAAATAAATAAATAAATAAAATGCAGGTAGGCTCAGTTCTGATTGAGCTGTCAGTTTGGAATGTAGGACTATGACTTGCAGATCAGAAAGTTGAAATGAGCTAGTCAAGCATGATTTCAAAACGTTTATTTAATTTGTTATAGCCAACGCAAGTCTATGACATGAAATGTAGCTTACATAACTTATACAAATAATGCTGGATACATTGCAAACACAAAGCAGATCGATACATCAATTACCCAATGTGGTGCTATGTCTTCTTGGGCTTCTTATATTCCTTATCACTTGCTCTTGCCTCTCGTTTTAATTTTCTCCACTTTTGCTTGAGTTCATTCTGCGAATTTTGCTGCTTTGTCGAAAATGTTAACCCATTCACATGAAAACAAGTTTTAAAATTTTTAGTTTAAACCACTGCAATATCTTCTTTATATATTTGAATAGATCTCATTGAGAGCTTTAACACGATACCATGCACAGTCATTTTGCACCCACAGTTGTCCAGATAAACCGCGATATTTTCAAAAGTGTTCGCCACAAATTTTTTTTTTTTAAATGTTCAGTGTTTAGTTCAAACCACTGCAAAATGTTCTTCATATATTTGAATAGATCTCATTCAGAGCTATAAAATGATACCATGCACAGTCATGTTGCATTCATGGTTGCCAAGATAGACTGAGTTAAACATGGTGGCACACCCAGAAATATTGCATCATATACTCCGTGCACAGGCAGTGAGGGGAGCATTGCACAAACGATATATTGCACAGTACGCGAATTGGACTACATCCTGTTTATGAATATGCTAACACGATTAGTGTGTGGCACATATTTTTAATGCTATAAAGATTTCAATTGGGACCTATTTTTGTCACAGGTGGTTGGCTTTAAGTCGCCCCATACTATCCACATAGTTAGCGTAGCCTTACATCAAAATAAAAATAAAAATTGTGAGGGTATTTACATCTGCCTACTTTTATGTGTATCCTGTCAAGATAACTTTCGAACAAGATGTTCTAAGAATGATTCTGCTTCACAAAAATCATATAAAGAAATGATTTTGGTTACTATCATAACAAAGATAATCAATTAAACTGAAAAAAAATCTTTAAAAAGAGAAAAGAATCTAGTTTGACTACCAGAAAACATATTACAACCTGAATGGATATTCTGACATTGTGAACGTACTATCCATCTCTTTGCAAAACCATCACATCAGTCTAAGTATGACTAACCAAAAACTTCACATTTTTTTTGCCAAGACCATTTTAGTATTGGTGAAAACAGTTATTTCTTATCATAATTATTTATTTACATGAAGAACACATGGAACGTGCTCAATACAAAACAACTCACTTGTACATTCTTGATAAATAAGTATAAAGGACACTGTCTCTGTACGAACAAATAAATAAGAAATTCAAAGAACCAATAAGATTAAAAGCCATAAAACTTTCAATCCATTAGTTTTATCTAAAGATACACATTAGTACTTTCGGGCCACTTTGGTCCCATCTTCAGATGTGAAGTGAACATTTGAACAGTGCTGCTATTTATACAAACCAGAGCAGTATGGGTAAACATAGTATGTGTGTGTTACGTCAGCGATGTTCAAGGTGGAGCCCCCCCCCCCCTGTTTTGTCCAATCTCTTCTAGGGGTGATTATATAATATTTTTCCATACAGGCAGTAAATCACATGGTATATAGTCATTACAACATTTGTTTTGGGCTTTACAAATAAATAGACTTTCAGTCAATAACAGCATTGAGCGGGAACTTGGTGTTACGAGGATTCTTGCATGGTCCCAATCTGAGTAGAAAGTTCCATCATTGACAGTTTGTGCCAGGCAGTATTTTGAAGCCCTGCCTTGATGTTGTATTTGTGTTCCTGGATTCTGCATGCAAGACTCCAAGCCATAGATCTGATATAACAAGAACAAAGCTGGCCTGTCCCATCAAGTAAGGGAATGCTGTAGATACCCCATTTTTGCTCTTCTGGGGTTCTTTCTCGATCCTTTTGGATCATGGTTAGTATATTGCGAGATTTGGGGTTGAAGTCCAAAAGATACGGTAACAGGTGTTTCCGAGGAGTTTAGTGAGAACTGGAATATAATCTATTGAACCACGTATCTTTTAGAGTGATCATCAATATGTTGTAGTGAAGAGACTAAGGTGGTCCTGGCACGTGAATGAGTTCTGTTGATCAAGTATGTAGGGTATCCAAATGCTTTCTTTAGCAAGCCCAATTATCCAATGGATCTCCTCAATGCCAGTTGGACGGTCAGAGGAGTGGGTATAAGCTCTTCTCAGAAGAAAGCGTAAAGAGGCAATTTTTTTATTAGGCAGGTGGACTGAGTCATAAGGAATCATAGTTGGTATAGCTGTTGGTTTCCTGTAGACAGAAAATGACATTAAGTAATTATTAAGTGGTGAGCGTGATATAAGTATATCCAAAAAAAGTAGTTTATAATTTTGTTCAATTTCAATGGTGAAGTTTATAGATGAGGTTTGTGAAGAGAATTCATTGGCAAATATATTTAATTCTTCAACTGAGTATGGCCAAGTAATCAGAATATTGTCCACATAATGAGAGTATAACAGAGGTTTTAAAGGATTATCATTCAGAAATTTTTCTTCGAGATGTTGCATGAAGATTTCCGCCAGGGTGGCCGAAAGCGGGGAGCCCATCGCAGTTCCATCTGTCTGTTGGTAAAAAATATTCTGAAACTGGAAAAATGAATGCTTTTTAATAAGGTAAAGAGCACTCATAATAGCAGAGATCTCGGCTGGTGGGAGACAAGAGTCAAGAAGACGTGATTAGATAATTTGATGAGTTAGCTCAATGGGCACATCTGGATATAATGCCACGACGTCAAGTGAGGCAAGAATGAAAGAGCCTCCACGAGTCCATGGTGTTGAATTGATTTTAGCTTTACAATCACTTGAACAAAATTCCTAATGGAGAACGGAGATCCTTCAGTAAGAGGGGCTAAGTATTTAGAGAGGGCAGTTTCTAATGGCCTGGTTGCTCAAGACAAGTGGGCGAAGTGGAAGCCCTGATTTGTGCAGCTTTAACTTCCCCAAAATGCTGGGAACACAAGTTCCCAGTGGAGGTCGAAGTGAGTTATCAAAGCAAGAAGGGAAATAATAGCATTTCTTTCGTTGTCTCAACAAAGAAATAATCCCTTGTGTTGGGTTTTTAGATACAACGATGTGTGGGATTTCTGAGATTGCATCATTCATTTTTTCGATGTAGTCAGATTTATTTAAAACAATAATTTGTGATGTTTTGTCCACTGCAATCACTGCTATAGTAGGCTCCGCCCGTAAAGTTGCGAGCTGTCTTCTTTCCTCACAGAATGGGTCAGCATTGGATCTTGTTAATCCCCTGTGAAGTATTCTCGAAATTTTTTGGTGTGATGATTCTAGTTATTTGTACACTGTCTTTCCCATATGAAGAACAAGAATAACACTGATTAACAGAGCTCAGTATAAGGTGTTATTTATACCATTTCATGACCTTCACACGCACTGTCGTTTGCCTGCAGTTGCTTTGGCTTGCATAAAGATGTGCTGGTCATAATATTTTGGCTCTTCAGTGTATAGCAAAATAAACTCGTAACTTGATATCTGTGTGCAACAGTGTATGTTTGATAATATTGATGTACCTATTCCTGTAATAGTTCACAACAAGTTCCAGTCTACAGGAATGAAAACTTTCTCTGGAACAGGTATACACTCCCACACAATGCATTATCTTCATAGGCTACAACAGCAGAGTCACTTCCACATGCAGAGCTTCAATATAACAGCCTTTAGGGCCATATCATATGGGAAGTACTTCACTGCATCACACATCACAGCACAGTGTCAAAAATTTACCTGCAGTAACCACCTGACATGTCCTTTATGCATGATGGTATGGTCAAAATTATCTCCATTTTTCTGATTTGCAAAATACAAAGAATCATGACCTTTTACTGCAGTAACAGCTTTCAACATTGCATCACTTCCTACTGTGTTTGCATTCCAGATACAAACAGACCTTGGTCACCTAGGCACAAACTATTTTATTGCACAGTGGAACAGGAAGAAACCAAAAATGCATGTCAGACCACTATAGCAGCCATGACAGTGCTAGAAATTTACTATTGAGTTTTGTTTTTGTTTTGATATTGTATCAGCGTGTTGTAAGATGCTTAATCAGTGGTTAAAAAAGGAACACAAATTAATAACTTCTGGTCATTTTTCTGGTTTAAATCAGATAGGTGTAAATCATTATTTACCCCTAGCTGATTGAGATAAAAACAAAACTGATTTAAATCATATAACTATAATCATCCTTTAAGAGTTTAAAACTAAACTTAATGGAAATTACAGAGAATAAATTTATTAAGGTACATTACCTCTCAAATTTTTGATCTATACACTAGATGATCGTCAGAGGCATCAGACGCAGGTACTCCTGATGATGATCTAGTGCATAGATCGAACATTTGAGAGGTAATGTACCTTAATAAATTTATCCTCTATAATTCCCGTTAAGTTTTTTTGTTTTACTGACAGTAACTATTTACTGTTTAATTAGTTAAATACAAATATTTAAATTCAAGTGTTTCATTGGAAATTAACTGCTTATTTGGTATGTCACATTTTAATTTTTAACTATTTATGATACACTAGGTGATAGCCCATCAATAATGATGAGGAAAAATAAGATATGTAGAATAATTTTTTAATAACCAGGTATTATTTTTGTTTGTGATGTCCAAAAGTGAAATTATGTTTCATGAACATCACAACAATTTAAGAAAAAAGTACTATGGCATACAGTTGTTATATCACACAGTGGCATAATTTGCAGTTTCCACTCATGAAACACCAGCCCAAAAACATGATAACTAAGCGTGTCGTCACAAATATTTCTTTCCTGGTTGTTGCTATGGTGACGACTCTTTTCACTGCACCACCAAAATGGGGCAAACATTCAAACAAAGCAACTTATATTGTTTGCAATTGTATTTTGAAATTGATGAATGTATGCAGGATTGTCTAGCCCCAAACCTTTGTTCACACAAATTAATACGTGAAGAACAGAATTATTTAACACTGACTCCCACTAGAAGTTTTTACCCTTTAAAGTTTAAGTTGTTCAGTAGCTGCATCTTCAGTTTCTATAGAAATGTAAATTTTTGCAGATTTGGTTTAGTGAAATCAAAAGTAAAGATCCATTTACTTTTCTTAAGGAATTTAGAAAGTGGCCAATCCCATGACTTCCTTTGCTTTCTCTGGTTTTCCTTCCTGCCACTCGGGCTAAAAAGATTTTCTTAGTAAGCATCTCATCACTCATTCTTTCAACATGGCCAAACCACCAAAGCATATTCTTGCTAAAAACATTTTGCTTCACATCACACAACTGAATGAAGATGTTTTGCAGTTGTGTGATGTGAAGCAAAATGTTGTTAGCAAGGTGAAGACTAATATGCTATAGTGGTTTGGCCATGTTGAAAGAATGAGTGATGAGATGCTTACTAAGGAAACCTTTTTAGCCCAAGTGGCAGGAAGGAAAAATAGAGGAAGGCCAGAGAAGTCATGGAAGGATCAGATTCAGGAGTGTCTGCACGAGAAAAAAAATATGAGTATGAAGTATAAAAGATCTTGTGTACAGCGTGTAATGGATGTCAGTGAAGCCCGAGTTGTATGTCAAGATCGCTGTAAATGGAGAAGTTTGATACAGCAACAGTAAGTAAAAATTATCTTGTAGCTGTATTTCTTTTTGGAGCTAACCTCTGAATCTCAGAGAACAGCTTAGTGATATGTATGTATGTAGAAAGTGGCCAAGTTTGTACTGTTTTCGAAACACATAATTCAACTTAGTTTAGTTGCCTAGCTGGTTCCAAAATGTTTTATCTGCTTTAGTGTTGTGGCATAAAAGCATTAGTTTACCCTACAGTGTATAGACACTGTGAAGTGCAATTATATATGGTAAATGTAAACAGAGTGTACCTAACAGTAAAATACCTTAATAAAAGTAAGCAAGCATCAAAAAAATTTTGACTCAGGAAAAATGAATTTCATTAAATTAACAATATTAATTTTTGTGTTTAGAAGTTCAACTCCACAGTTCTAGACAGCATCCTAATTAATCAGTGCTCTATAATATAATTCATAAGAGCTGACCTTGAACTTGAATATTCACATATGCATAAACACACATGACATTGTGCCTCCTAAAAAATGGTGCCTTTCAAACACAATGACAAATCCTTCATTACAAATTAATTTAAAACTTATTTAAATAAAGCTAAAATACTTTAGCAATATGGCCACCCCGGTGGCACAGTGGTCTATGCGATGGCTTCTGACCATTTGTCCTAGATGGGTCTGGGTTCAAATCCCGGTAAGGCATGGATGTTGTGTTTGCCTTACGGCGCTGGCTTTCTCCCTTCCCTGGAACCAGTGGCCTAAATTAGGGATGGGCAACTGCTTAAAGCCCATTGAGTAGCTCACAGTCTTTAACAATATACACGTAAGCAACTAGTTTCATAAATAGGTTTAGAATAAATCTGAACTCCCACAGTGGTTTAGAATAAATCTGAACTCCCACAATGCCTCTAGATGATAGCACAAAGAACTGACCATACTCCCCCCCCCCAAAAAAAAAAAAAGAGGAAGCCTCTACATTGATGGCCATTTACACTAGTGTTGAACAAAATTTTGGTAGCTTGATAATGATGACCTTAAAAAGAGGTTGAAAGTACTTGCAATGGTGCAAGTTTTTCAGTTGCTACTCAACATTTGCCTTTCTAAACACTTAAAAAAAAATGAATTTGTGGTTTTTAAACTAATACAAATCCGGTTAGACTTAGCATTTGCAAAAAAGTATTTCTTCATTCACTGAGCACATTGCAAAGTGGTTCTGTGGATGGTTAACAGTTTTTTAATTGTAAATTATTAATTTAAAACTACTTTATCTTTCATTATGATGAAAAAATACACCAATACAATTAATTTTTGGGTACTTTTTTAATTACACAGTGGAGTCACATTATTGTGACCACCTCCTACTTTTGACATCAACAGCGTGTAGCCATTGAATGACGGCACATGTCGTGAGCTGGCTTGGAGGGTATATAAGGTGTGCTGTAGGCATTCTGAAAACATACCACTCATGGATAAAAGAAGTGATTTATCAGATTTGCAAAAAGGGATGATTATCGGCTTTCGGGCCAAGGGTGGCAAGTATTTCTGAAACAGCACAGTTTGAGAACTGTTTGCGTGCTGCTGTGGTTAAAATGTATCGTGACTGGAGAAATGGCACCATTGCGAATAAGTGAAGTGGAAACTGCGGAGCACCACATGACATTGATGTGAGAGGTGAACGTCGGCTTTGAAGGTGCGTGAGGGCCGACCAAGATGCTACAGTGGTGCAACTCACTGGCCGAATGAACCATGGGGCTATTGGAAGTGTGTCTAAAATGACAATTCGGCGAACTCTGCTGCATATGGGGCTCCGATGCAGATGGATGGTCACTGCACCTATGCTAACGAAGGTGCATCGGCAGAAAAGGCTTACATTTGCAAGGCAGTATTGGAATTGAACCTCTGCTGATTGGCAAAGGATCGCCTTCTCCGATGAGTCAAATTTTTTGCTTCATCGAACAGATGGATGGACGTTGGTGTATAAGGCGGGAAACATTAGAGAACAAACATTCTTCAACCATTGCTGCAAGAACACAAGCTGGTGGGGGCAGTGTTATGGTCTGGGGAATGTTTTCGTGGCATTCTCTGAGTCCACTCATACCTGTGGAAGGCACTATGGACCAAATTCGTTACGAATCCCTCCTTGCAGACCACGTTCACCCATACATGCTGATTGTCTTCCCTGGGGCGGATGGGATCTTCCAGCATGAAAATGCGACCTGTCACACAGCTAGAAATGTCCGAGAGTGGTTGGAAGAGCATGATGAAGACTTCAAAGTACTTCCCTGGCCTCCTAATTCCCCAGATTTAAACCCAATTGAGCATTTGTGGGACCACCTCAATCATGTTCGCTCTATGGATTCTCCACCATGCCCCTCCAGCAACTGTGAGATGCACTGCAGTCAGCATGGCTCCACATACCTGTGAACACCTTCGAGCATTTTATTGAGTCACTCCCAGCCCAACTAGCTGCTGGTCACAATAATGTGACTCGACTGTGTATTTTAATTATGACAATGGACAAATACACCAATATATTGTATTCATTTTTTAGACATAACTCAAAACCTGCCAAGCTTTTGCTCTCCTCAGGAGGCTTTTTCAAGGTTGTACATTAGAGCAAGATTCAAGATAGAACAAGTACATAAAGTGGAAATCTTGCTGGTCAGGGTGAATATGTGTTGACAACAAGAGATAAATGAAGGCACGTGGAACACTAAGTCATTATAAAAGGTATAATGCTACTTGATTTCAATATCAATTCTCCAAGTCAGAAGATTGCAGCATGTGCTTGAAAGCTCTGAAGATAGGTTATCATTGTACAGGTGGTGATAAGTAAGAATTTCTATACATTTTTGCTTGCCACCGTACAGGGCCAGTCATTTTATCTTTTTGTATTTAGATCCATCAAAACAAGGACTATGGAGGACAAGAGATACCTTACCAGATGGTAAAATGGCAACAGCTCTGTGTAAAAAGTAAAAAAGAATGATGTGATACCGAGATACCAACATGGAACAATTTAAGTAAAAAGACTGGCACAGTGGCATGCGAAAGGGTAGAAATTCTCACTCATCACCACCCATGTATCGAGAACCTCTCTTCAGAACTCTCAACCACATGGTGCAATCTGACCAGAAGATCACGGTTAATACCAAGTAGTATTACACCTGCTATGATGACTTAGTATTCCACATGCCTCCATTTATCTCTTGTTGTTAACACATGTTCACCCTAACTGGCAAAATTTCAATTTTATGTACTTCTATCTTGAATCCTGCTCTAACATACAGGTCCTTGAAAAGCCTCCCTGAGGAGATCTGGCAGCGTTTGAGTTATTTTATGCCTAATAAACACATATTTATGACATTGTTTATTCAGTGTATATGTAATGCATTTTAGTTTTGTTTGAATAAGTTTTAAATTTATTTGTGATGAAGATACTACTAGTTATTTCATATCCTGCTGCACTTGAAAAGCACATTTTTTCTGAGGCACGACATGCGTTTACATATTGAATATTTAAGTTCAAAGTAAGCCCTTGTGAATTACATTATGAAATATTGATTATTTGGGATGTTGGACAGAAGAATGAAATACAATATTATTTTTCTGACATTTTATTTTTTAACACAAGGTGACTGTCAGCTTTTTATTTAGAATAAATTATCAACCTTTATTCACAATTAAATGTTTTATTAACATCGATTATAGTTTCACAGAGCGTTTGGCTTGGCATCGTCAAGACGAATGGAGAGTAAACATTCAAATCATTGTGACATCATCAGAGTTCTGACGGTCACGGATTTTGATGAGTTGTTTCCACGCGCTTGAAAGAAATGGCATAGAAGTCATGCCATTGACAAGTCGTGAAGAATTCCGGTATATGTGGAAAGCTTCTAATATATTAAGCTTGATAGTCGAATCAGGTTCATCAATAAGTGTGGCATTTCCCCCAAAAAATGTATGGTTATTTTTGTGACAATGTTGGGCTATAGAAGACTTCTTCAGTTCATAGTTGCGTACGTAGGTCTTGTGTTCCTTCATACAAAAACTTAATGCCCTGCGAGTCTGTCCTATACATGAAAGTCCACATTCACAATGTATCTGATACATTCCCCAAGAAAAAAATATTAAAAATTATTTTAAATGTTCCACTTAACTAAATATTTATACAAAGAAATTATTTAATGATTTAGCTTTTTGTTTCCTCTTTTATAAATTTTAGGTAGGTTCAGGTAACAAGGCATTTTATGTTTTTGGAAATTATGCACAACTCAAAAATGTGTTTTAGAGTCTGGAAAAATACAGATAACACACGGCCTGTTATATTAGAAAAGCCAAAATACTTTACCTGTCCTATAGGACCTCATGCACACTGATTTTGAAAATGAAACTTTTTCTCTTCACTGTTTACACACAGAGCTTTCAAAATCCACTAATTTAAAATTTACTCCAGAACAAATATAATGCGAGAGCTACAGATTGCTTTTAAATATGTAACTAAATATTAAAGATATAATTTTTGGGGAAAATTGGAACCCACAATTATAAAGACAATCTAATAATTTAATATTTAAGAATACCAATGTATTTATTATTAGCAACAGTAAAATGTTCCACTTAACTAAATATTTGCACAAAGAAAATCTGATTTAAATAAAAAAAAATCCTACTTTTTTTTTTTTACAAAGATAAAAAAAATAAAATAACTCAGCTCCTGATTTTCACTATTAACCACCACAAGTCATGAAAACATCACATGCCATTTGAAACTGGAGACTACTTAAAGTCTGTAACAAGGTAAAATTTCTTACCGTGGCTGTAAGCATCAATGGTGATTGCTTGAAAAAGATTAAGAAAAGCATCATTATTTAAGATATACATTTTAAAAAGATGCCAACATTTATAGGGTACTTTAAGTTGTAGAAAGTCTTTTGAAAGATTTATTTCCTTAACATACGAGATAAATTTTTCTATAGATAAATCTTTCAAAAGACTAAACATAAAATTTATTTCCTTAACTTCTCTTCTTTTTTTTTTTTACATTTATTTCCTTAAATGTGAAACAAACAGTTTCAAACAATTTAAAAAGGATGAACTATTCGAACATTGCACATTAAAATATTTTTTTATTTTAATGAGAATATACACAAGGTTTATAAATGAAATTAGTTATAATCGCTGAAATGTGCACAACAGTTTCCCATGGAACCCTGATCTAGCTAAATTTTCTTATTAAAATGAAAAAAAAGTTTCAAACAACTATATATTTATGAGCTCTTTAATATTTGTGAATGTTACCATTCCAAAACTGACTTCTTATCTTGTGTATATATATATATATATCTAAATTCTGTGTGGAAGAAATATTGTTCTCTTAATATGCGGAAGCACTTCAGAATTTTGATTGTTAAGTTAACAATTCCAAACATCTTGTGTTTTATGAGGAACATTACATATGAAGTAAATAATTGGATTCCATATGAGTGTGACAAACACATGCAATCTGCAAGACTATAACTTTCAATGACATATCATAAATAATAAAGTACTATCAAGCAGGGGTGCAGAAAATTTTCAGGACCCTATATTTCCCCAGTACACAATTTTTTTTTCAGAAATTTCACCCAAAACTGTAACGGATTTTCATACAAGTTTAAGCGATTATTAGAGTATATGTTGATGATTAAGAATTATCCTTAAAGCCTATTACTTAAAAAATTGAAAAAAAACAACTAATATTTATTCCAATGAATAAATAAAAAACAATTTTACATTGATGGGTAACATCAGTTGTCACCAAGAAATAGCAGCCTTCCTGTCTCTTTGTAAAGGTTGTAAATCACCTTTGACGTCTTATACACCTTGAGACGAGATGCTGAAGAAAACTATGTAAAATTGTATCTTCCACCATGGAAATGCCTGTCCAAGGAATCTTTTAAAAGTTGTGAAGCCTTATGAACAGGAGGTCCATTCCAAGAAATGAAGACTTCATTAAAAAGGGTATCAAACTGGATGTTCACATTATATTCATTGTTAATAAGTCAATTTTTTGTTCTTTTATTATTGCTATTACTATTATTATTATTATTTTACCCCTGGGCAAAAATTTCCCCAGAGCTGCTCTAATTTCCCCATGAACATAATTTGGACATATTCTGCACCACTGCTATCAAGACCACTAGTTAATAAAAATTATTTCAGCAAATGGTTATCTCAACACAAAATTGAAAAACTATTTTAAGAAAAAAAAAAAAAAAAAAAAACGGGGGGGGGGGGGTATTGGGTGCCAGATACACCCACAGGACAAAACACCAACATCTTACTTTCATTTGTTGCTGCAATCATTGTTATCAGAAAGTTTGTATGCCTGCCACATAACTCGTGATTGGCATTATATTTCTGTCTCCATTCCGCAGGGTCACTTCCTGTTCTTTGCCGGAGCGAGGCCACATGCATCTTGCCAATGCAAATACACTCATGTACATAAAAAAGAGAACACCAGAAAGGAGTCCAGCCATGACTGATTCTTATAGGATATGTTGATCAGGCAATATAGCAGAAATGATTAGCATCTGAATTAGCCCTGGAAAATACATGCAGGGAAAAAAATGATCCCATAATGCTTTGGGGTTCCTTTCAATGATGTTCACCTCAGCTGCTGCTAGTGATATCGCAGTGATAGATACGAACAAAAAAAATAAAAAATAACGACGAAAAAATAAAAAATAATCTAAAGCAACTTTTATGGGAATTTTACTAGGAAATTTTTTCATTAATAGCAAATTTTCGGAGAAAACTCTTCTCCTTCTTCAGGCTGTCTTGTTGTTGTCACTTTTTACTTGTCACTATCATGGTTACGGTTTACCTTGACGGTTCAGGTTATTTTTCAACAAATCCTGCCAGATGTTAGGCAGGGAAATCCTTTGCAGTCATTGATGATGGAATTTTGATTTTTCTCAATCTCTATTCCTTCTTTCAGTTTTCTTTTTTGGAAATTGCTTTGGAAACTGATTACTTTAAGGCAGGATTTGATGAAAAATAACCTGAACCGTCAAGGTTAACCGTAACCGTCAAGGTAAACCGTAACTGTGATAGTGACAAGTAAAAAGTGACAACAACAAGACAGCCTGAAGAAGGAGAAGAGTTTTCTCCGAAAATTTGCTATTAACGAAAAAATTTCCTAGTAAAATTCCCATAAAAGTTGCTTTAGATTATTAATTCAATTAAACTAGGAAGCCATTTCTCAACATGAGCTTTATTCAAAGAAATAAAAAATATATTTAAAATGCCTCTCACACTACAATATTTATCTTAAGGTAAAATTTTACTGAAAGTAAAGACATCACCACAGTTGAAAATACTATTTTTGTGAAGACACGGAGCTAAAAATATTTTTGTAAAGATACCACCCAACAGTATCAGATACTGCCTGGATCAACCCCTAACTGTACTTGTAGCATTATTAAAGAGATACTTCACGATAGAAATTTAGATTTTAAAAAATAACATTTTCAAAATGGAATTTGAAAACTCAGGCACCAGTTGAAAATTTTCAGGTGCCATGGTGACTAGGCACCTTACACTTGTCTACTTCTACTCATGATATAATACAGATGTCTACATTACAAAAAATGGAAAAGGAAGTCATGGAAAATGCACATTTTCCTGATGCTGTACAAAACTTTTAAGTCAACTAATTTACATCAAGCATATGTAAGTTAAAAACATATTATAATATTAAAAAGTCCAGCAAGAACTGTGGTGATGTACTCAACAAAAATTTTACTTACCTGATTTGGTTTGCTGGTTGACTGCTGCTCTTCATCACCACTTCCATCACTTCCTAATGTATTTATATCAGATGAATCACTACTATTAAAATGGAATTTGCGCTTGCGCAATCTTGAACTATTACTATGTGAACATTCTGTTGGTGCACGTAACTGAGAATAAACGCCGGAATTTTGCTGCTGAAGTTCATGGATGGCAATCATCAGGCGCTTTATATCTCCCAAGACCTATACGAACAATGAAATTGGGGGGAAAAAAAAAAGGATTTGTTTCCATGTGATACCATATTGAAAAAAAAAAAATGGCAATAATTATGTTCAAATCATAGAATTTAATCAATATAATATGCACACTTTATATCCACAGGCACAGTCATGCACATTTTTGAAGATTTTCTTTTCTGCACTGCATTACAATCATAGGAGGTTGACTCTGGTGTACTCTACACCCAAAAGGGAACAATTACATTTTAGGTTAGATGAACTTGCAACTTTTGTGGTACCAAAAGTTATGCAAAGGAAAAGTATTTCAAAAGATAAATCTTAGCCTACTTGTAGCATCTTCTGGTTTCATTCTAGGATTACAGAAAATCAGGGTACAGACTGAATTAAAAAAAAAAAAAAAAAAAAAAAGAGACGAAAAGGCACTTTTGTAACTCAAGAAAGCGATTACCGTATTTATCGGCATATAACATGCACCCTAATTTTAAGAAGGAAGTTTGAGTAAAAAACTTGAATTTAAAATAAATGACTTGGGAGCACTGAAATTTTTTTAGATAACTCAACATTTTATTAATATTCATACCACTTATTAATATAAGGCAATACAAAAGAAAAGGCATCTGTTTGAACGAAGAAACTTGGATATTAAACCTATTACAAAAATTTTAATCAGAATCACTGCTATCTTGGAAAGTGATGAGACAGACTAAAAAATAAAAAACAGCAAGAAAGCTGGTTTCCCTAAACTGATGCCATTTGCTGATAACGCATGGTCATCGTCGTGAGAAATGTTACCCTTGAACCAGCAAGACAAGACCATACATACACTAACGACTTTTATCACCAACCATCAGCCACGGAGTTCAGACCAACGGAAGTTTCGTCATATTTTCTCCAAGAAGCTGCCGCTTAAGCAGGTTGTGCCGTGAAGGCAACTTAACGAGAGTAGACACTTAGGCTTAATGTGGCAGCTCGGATTCGGTACTGAAGTGAGTGAGGTTACTTTCGGGCCCTTAAAAAGGTAAATCAGGAGTCTATCTCAATTTTTTGTGCAAATATTCTTTCCAAAGAACTAAAGATCGTACTGATACCACTTTTAACAAGATCTGTCAGAAAACAGAAGAGATATGCATTAGAGAAGCGTCTGCAGTTCGAGTAAAATGATAAACATTTGGCAACATTGGGATGCATCACACTCTGCAGTAGTATTCATTTGACCTAAGTTTAAATAAAAAAGTAGTAAACGCATATAACATGCAGGTCGAATTTCAGCTCTAAATTTTAGGGGAAAAAGTGCATGTTATATGCCGATAGGGATGTAAGGTCAGGTGATGCGTAACATCACAGCCTCTCCTTGACAAATGTCAACCCCGCCTTCTCGTGGTGCATCCTGTTCCCACTAAAGGGGCTCTGACGACCGCCAATAGCAGTATAACTATACCATCGGGATTAGAGGAAATGCTATCCCACACTCACCAACCCGCTTGGCCAGCATGGTGAGTTATGGCCAAACCCTCCAAAATGACTCCACAACTTAAATCTTGGCCCTCAGTCTCCGGCAGCTAGAATGTACCTGGCCAAGGCAGCGGCCAGTGCGACATGAAGGCAGAGGGTGCTAAGAATCCCAGGAGGACCGGACTAGGCTGCCATCTGATGCTGACCTTGGCTACGTATAATGGACGCTCCTATCTTCTGATTCAAGGCTTCTTGAATTGGAAGAGGAACTACAAAGGATCAAGTGGGACATCATCGGGCTAAGTGAGGTAAGGAGAAAAGGAGAAGATCTCATTGAACTGAAAAGTGGACATATCTTCCACTATCGTGGGACAGATACTGGCAGAACTAGTGGTGTTGGATTTATAATAAACAAGAAACCGAAGGATAAAGTTGTAGAAGTTGAAAGTTCCTCTGACAGAGCTGCACGACTCGTTATTCAACTCTCAAGAAGATACCAGGCTCAGATTATTCAAACTTATGCACCAACCACAAGTCATCCTGAAAAAAAATTGAAGAATTTTATGAGGAAATTCGTCATCTAAATAATAAAGGTAAGCAACCTTTGAAGATAATTATGGGAGATTTCAATGCAAAAATAGGGCAACGGCAACAGAATGAAACTTCAGTAGGTAAATTCGGTCACGGCAACAGAAACCAGCGTGGAAATACTCTCGTTGAGTTTGCAGAGGCAGAAGGGTTTTTCATCTTGAACTCCTTTTTCAAGAAAAAGCCACACAGGAAATGGACATGGAGACATCCAAATGGGACGACAAATGAAATTGATTTTATTATGTGTAACAAAAAATTCGTCATAGAAGACTGCAGTGTGCTAAACAAGTTCAACACAGGTAGTGACCATAGATTGGTGAGATGTAAGATGCACCTCAGCACTAAACTTGAACGTGGCAAGCTCATAAAACAAACAAAATGTATTGACATAACCAACCTAAAAAAACACCATAATACCTTCAAGTTGGAACTGAAGAACAGATTCTCTGCTTTAGAAGGCCTAACATCGGAAGAAGTGGATATCTCTGAAGTTAACAGAAAAGTAACCAAAGCTCTTATGGAAACAGCTACAAAATTAGCTGGGTCTAAGATCAAGTTGCATGTGAACAAATTATCAGGAAAAACCAAAATGCTGATGCAAAAAAGAAGAGAGATGAGGAAAACTAAAGAAGATGTGACTTCCAAAGTGTAATATATAGAGCTATGCAAGACAGTACGAAAAAGTATCACTGAAGACGTAAGGAAATTCAACTGTGAACTAGCGAGGAAAGTAATTGAAAACAACCAAAGCCTAAAGATAGCAAAGGGACATCTCAGTAAGGGAAGAAAACAGATTATGACACTGAGAAAAGAAGATGGTTCTGTAACAAGAAATAGAGGCGAAATTTTGACAAGAGTGAAAGATTTCTACTCCAAATTATATGAAAGGGATGATACATGTACTCCAGACATCATGAAAGGTACCAGAGTTCTTCCAGTCCTCCCAGCAGAAGTTGCACATGCCATCAAGAACATGAAGTGGGGAAAAGCTCCAGGAGAAGATGGAATTACTGTAGACATCATACAAGAAGCAAGTGGAGAAATCGAAACAGTACTCGCCCAAATTTTCACTCGATGCCTTAATGAAGGGAAGATTCCTGAGGATTGGAACAACGCTACAATGATCCTGCTACATAAAAAAAGTGACATTGAGGATCTCAGGAACTACAGACCTATCAGCCTCCTATCAGTGGTTTATAAAATCTTCACTAAAGTTCTTTCACACCGCTTGAAGGTAACACTGGACATGGCTCAACTGAGAGAACAAGCTGGATTCAGGAGTGGATACAGCACAATAGATCATATCCACCTACTGAGAGAACTAATTGAAAGAGCGAGGGAATATGAACTTCCATTGTGCATGGCTTTTATCGATTATGAAAAAGCCTTTGATTCGGTGAAACCATCAGCAGTTACAATGGCTCTGAAATCCTGCGGTATTGAAGATGCATACATTAATATTATTAATAACATCTATGAAAATGCAAGTGCAAAGATTCGGCTGTTTGAAAATGCAACTCACATAAAAATTGGAAAGGGAGTGAGATAAGGTGACACCATATCTCCGAAGCTCTTTAATGCCACATTGGAAAATGTCTTTCAATCACTGAACTGGGTAAACAAAGGGATAAAGATTAATGGAGATTATCTAACCCACCTTCGTTTTGCTGATGATATAGTCATTTTTGCAACTACCCCATCAGAGCTGCCGAGTATGATCCAGGAACTTGCTGACAAGAGTAAAGAAGTGGGATTAAAAATGAACTTTCAGAAGACAAAAGTGATGTTCAATGCTTTTACAAGAAATGAAGATTTATCGATTGATGGATAAAAGCTGGAGATAATAGACACTTACGTTTATCTTGGACAGCAGATATCAAGTGAGGGTCACATTGATGAAGAAATTAATCGTCATACAAAACTTGCCTGGAGAGCTTCTGGAAGAAACAGCATAATTTTCAAGAGCAATATGCCATTATGTCTTAAAAGAAAAGTGTTTGATCAATGCATCCTTCCAGTGCTTACGTATGGTGCAGAGATGTGGACCTTAACTAAAAGAGACATACAAAGGCTGCAGACAACTCAAAGTAGCATGGAGAGGTGCATGCTTGGTGTAACCAGGAGAGATAAGAAGAGGAACTTGTGGATCCGAAAAATGACAAGAGTGGAAGACATCATGATCAGAGTTAAATCCCTGAAATGGCAATGGGCTGGACATACTGCCAGAAGGACAGACCATTGATGGACAGCTGAAATTTTAGATTGGATTCCAAGGGACAGGAAAAGACCCAGAAGAAGACCACATGGGAGATGGGTGGATGAAATTCGAAAGTATGCAGGAGTGACATGGAGGAGACTGGCACAAGACAGACCGTTGTGGAGGAAACTTTGGGAGACCTTCGTCCAGCAGTGGATTGTATAATGGTTGACAATGATGATGATGATGATATGCCGATAAATATAGTACTTCTTTGCTTTCCTTTATTTAATAACATGAGCATAATAAAGTTAAACATGATATTATGCAAGCATGTAATACAGTTTTGGAGCTGTCAGGGTGGTCTTTTTTTTAAAGTTTTAATTCCAGCAAGTCACAATCTCAGCACTAAATGAGCAAGGTGGGGTTTTTAATCCTTACAACAGATTGCTGCCCTAAAAAAAAAAAAAAAAAATGAAAACTGTGTTTGTTTAGTTAAGGAATCAATGAGGCCAGGCCAACACTTTAGCTTCATATGATTATTCTCAATAACATATGGCTACAGTATTCAGTATTAGAATACCAGCAAGATGAAACAGGGCAGCACAATCACTAACATCCATCAGTAGTGTGGGAACAACCTTAGGATAAGAGGCAAAAGATAACTCTTATCTGCAAATCTGTGAATTGGAGTGCAGCAGTGTGCTAAGAGCAGAATAGTACTGGGGTCAGAGTATGATGTACCACCTTGAGTGAACTTGGCAAAAAAAAAAAAAAAAAAAAAAAAAAAAGGAATAAATAGATTGCAAAATGTGCTTTTCCTTCCAATGGTGATGTTTACCATATTTTTTGGAGCATAAGACAAGACTTTTTCTTCAGTCTGGGCCTTGACTTTTACACCACTGATTGGTCACTGAAAATTTTCAATGAGAAAAAAAAAATGGTGTGTTACATTCTGTCGTGATCCAAGCACCCAAAACGCAATATTATGTTTACAAGAAATCATTCCAAAATCATATGAAATGTAATATTCGGTTCACTAAGAATCTGTTTAAAAGTTGCAGAAGTGGATATCTCCATTTGACAAAATCATAATTGAATTTACAGTGACTGATTTGGAGTGGCAACTATCATAATTTATTCTCCATGGAAATCCTTCATGGATGGCATTTGCCCCTGGTTTGGCAAGGCATCCAGAACTACAATGGGTAACCTCATTTATTTTGCATTGATACCTCTGAAACACATTGCTGCCATGCAGTGTGTGTGTGTGTGTGTGTGTGTGTGTGTGTGTGTGTGTGTGTGTGTGTGTGTGTGTGTGTGTGTCAACACTATTCAGCCGGTGACTCGTGCTTTAACAGTAATGACCAGTGGCCAAAGAAGGAAGTCTTTTTTCACTCTGTTAATTTCTCAATTGTATCTCTCAACTGAATTAAAATTGACTATTATCTGCATTTATGCTTCTCTTAATTTGTTTCATGTTTCCGATTGAAATCAAAAGTTCTTTTGGTTTCTGATTTCATCCAGACTCTGAGGAAGCAGCAAATGATAACTCATGCTACAAACATTACTCTCGAACTGTTACACTTGTATGACCTCATTTTTTTTAATCACTTTTGTGCAGTGGCTTCTCTGACTGATGGGTTGGAGGGAAGGAATAAGTAGCATCAGTTCCTCAGAAAAAAAAACAAAAAAAAACTTACAAAATTTAAATTTTTCCTGAAAAGAAAAGCACAGAAGTTACCTCGATCTCTCTTCCTCTTAATATTTACTTTTCCATTAAAAATATAGTTAAAGAATTTCAGAAAACTAAGTGCATTTGTTCCAGCCTCATCTTACACTTACGGTCGACTAATTTCCGAATGAAGATAAGGAAATTGAGAAATTTAACCACTTCAACTTATACTCCATATCAACTTATAAGCCAAAAAAATACAGTATTTTCTCCCTCTAAAATCATCAATCATGGATAAAATTAATTTTAAAACAACAGATCTCTTTACAGTATAGTTCTATCGAACATGCTAAGAAAGTTGTTCTATCTCAACTGCATAAACATGTGAGAAATGCATGAAAATGAGGTGGAATTAGCTGAAGAATGAAAAGATTTAGGTTCAGTCATTAAAATCAGACAGAGGGAAAAGATTATCCTTGGAATTTCAGCATTTGACAGCAAAGTTTGAAATAACAAAAGAGGAATTGAAGATGAATTGGATAAATTTGAAAAAACTACATACATGTGAAAGAAAAAAAAAAAAGCTTGATCCGCATTTTAGCAAATAAGAATCTAATTATGAATCTACATTTTGAGGTTACTCACCTTTATCCCAAATATCCTTTAAGAGGTTTTTATCTCTTACACACATTTACAACACATAATTTTCTGTAGTCACATCATGGTTCAAGGCCCAAAAATGCACATCACACTCACGCAAAACTTCGTCCCCCCCAACTAAATGCCGATTCAAAATAATCAGCTACAATGACACATAATTCAACTCCCTAAAACGCCTATCTAATTAAAACCTTAATAAAAAACTTATATTACACATTTCCTAAACCTCAAAGTTAAAACTGCAACCCATAATTATTTACAACTGCACACCGGTAATTAATTGAAACAAACCAAACCCGACACAATCATTATCCTCAATAATCTCAGACCTCTCCCCACTCAGCAATAAGCATACTATCCTAGCACTTTCAGCCTCTTCCCAGGCCATTTTCAAGGAGTGGACACAACAGATGAACCTCTGTCGCCACCCTAAAACGTAGCAAATGTTCTAGGTCTTGAGAGGCTGAAAGTGCTAGGATAGTACAAATGTTCTAGGTCTTGGCAGAGGCTAAAAGTGCTAGGATAGTACGCTTATTGCTGAGTGGGAAGAAGGCCGAGATTAATGAGGATAGTGGTTGTCTCAGGTTTGGTTTATTTCAATTAATAACCGGTGTGCAGTTGTAAATAATTATGGGTTGCAGTTTTAACTTTGATGTTTTAGGAAATGTGTACTATAAGTTTTTTATTGAGGTTTTAATTACATAGGCATTTTTAGGGAGTTGAATTATGTGTCATTGTAGTTGATTATTTTGAATCAGCATTTAGTTATTGGGAAACCCCCCCCCAAACCCCAAGTTTTGCATGAGTGTGATGTGCGTTTTTTGGGGCTTGAATCACGATGTGACTACTGAAAATTACGTGTTGGAAATGTGTGTAAGAGATGAAAACCTCCTAAAGGATATTTGGAATAAAGGTGAGTAACCTCAAAATGCAGATTGTCTAAATAACATGTTAATACTTAAGCAGCTATGTGACGTTTTTGACATTTGCAATGCTGTATGAATATATGACTAATTATGAATATTATTAGACATAAAAAAGCACCCACTTGGTAGGAAGAGGCTAGAAATACAAAAAGCATAACTGATTATGTCACAGTAGAAAAGTGTCAATGAAATGAGATCAATTTACTGAAATTTTATAGGTTTTGAAATTGTTAGTGGCAGCTTATCAGTGAAGCTTACTCTTGAGATCGATTTTCAACGAATAAAGAGACCAACAAGGATATTAAGATATATCAGGGTTGACACTATGATCAATATAAACATGGGAAAATATTTCTGGAGGAATTTATAGAAAATCATATAGAAACATACATCTCACCTAGCAAAAGACTTAAGGCTGAAGGCAACTGGACTCAAAACTTTTTTTTTTTCACAACAAATTGGCTGGTGCTAACCTTATCCCATCACTGATTCTTATGACTGTTTCTTACAAGCAGATATTTCAAACATATTGAAATTCCCAAAGTTTCAACTTTTGCTAAAAATGCAAATACCACAATTTTTAAAACATGAAAATCAATACAAAAAACTGTTGAAAACAGTTCTCACTGTCTGACCTAATCTCCAATTCAATTTAATAAAATGTATGCTAAAAGACAGAGATACTGTCCCTCCCCTGGAGTTTAGGCCACACTTATTTTAACATTCTCCAGACTCTCAGCATACATTGGAAGTGCATACCAAAGCATTAACATGAGACTGTGAACACAAATAGTATGTGTCAAATGGTTTTCCAAAGACGGTATTATCAGCACTAACCCTTGAAGACACTTCTGCAGTTCTCTTTTGGAAAGAAAGAAATACACACACACACACACACTTGCCTCCTTTATAAACAAAGCATTTTTAAGTTTTCAAAGAAGTATGGAAATACTGCTAACTAAGAACAGAAATTCAGATATCCCTCATCAAATCTCATTTATTAGGATCTGTCTACTAAAATCTGGAAACAGTTCCTGCATTTCCAATTCAAGTCATAGTTTTTGTATCCATTTCTCTGATTCAGTTGATCATGGGTGATCAACAACACAGCATGGTGGAAAGTTTCCACTAACAAGAATTTATTATAGGTGATCCACAAGAATGGAGTCATGTTGCATATATGTCAAGCACGGCGCGATTTTACCGATTAGCAACTAGCAAATAGCTAGTGAAAAATCAAATTTGCTAGTGAAAAAAAATCGCAGTAGCAAATATTGCTAGTAAGGTAATTTCTTTATTTAAAGTAACCAAAAATCATTATTCATCCACGAAGTTTACATAACAGTTTCTATTATCACTTGTTAAAACAGCGACGATCAGCGATTCTCTTTCGCCAATTTCCTTTCGACACTTAATACCCATCCTCCCCATATCTTTCATCCCTTCCAGTGGAAACGGTCGTAGAAGCGCATTGAAACTCCTCTCCATCGTGCCCTCATTGGTCTGTTACAGAAACTGAACGTGACGTCGGCAGTGGTTGCTGTGGCAACCCAGAGCTCTGGGATGGATTGGTTGTTTGACCACCTGCTCTGCCACCCTCCCTTCTTTTGCCCCACGAACTTTGTCCTTAACTCCTGTAGTACCCTAAGCCAAGCAATCGCTTACTTCCACAAGTCTTGATAGTCGTGCATACAACAAATACTGCGCTCTAATGATCAGTGATGAATAAGCAAGAATAATTCCACTTATTCAGATGGTAGACAAAACCGAAAGAAGCAAACCAAAATGTTACTGGAAAATAGCCTGCCAACACTGGCAAAAGTCTTATCCATAGTAACTAGCCTTATTGCGTGGCATAGATAGACGCTTTTTTACGAAACGTGTTCGTGGAGGGGTAAACGATTACAGAAGAAACTTTTGCTTCGTCTGACTTCTGGTTTTGGAAATTTTCCTTGTATTTTCAAGCTGAAATACAAATATTTATCCAGTAAAATGTTAATGAGCAATGTACTTGACAGAGGCAACATCGTGAGAAAAAAAAATTATGATTACGGAAAAAATCCGAATTCCGTCGACCTTTCGTTTTCTAGTTTCGTAAAGCCGGAATTCCAATAATAACGAAAAAGCCGGAATTCCTTGAATTCGTGGAAGAATCTCATGCCTGAAGATTACAGAAAAATTTTGCAGCAGCCAACTTCCGTTTTTGCAAATTGTTCTCCAGAGTTTCAAGCTAAAATGCAAACATTTATGCAATAAAATGATATTTAAACAAGAAAAGCAGACACAAAGACAACATTGGGAGAAAAATTTGCGATTACGGCAAAATTTTCTTACTCCATTTCACTACTGTGTTCGAAAGTTTTGAAGCACGAAATTTCGTCTCCAGATGGAAAACGATCCCCCCCTCCCAAATATCGATCTTCAGAATGATCTAACTGATGACAAAAAAAAAAAAAGCGGGATTCCGCGAATCCCTGTAAGAATCTCGTGTATATCATAAAAATAATAGCAAAAGAAAAATTTGAAACAAAATGAAAATTTGTAGAATCCGTAGTTTTGATAGTGAGTTCCGTAGTCAGACAACTAATTCCGTAGAAACTACGGCATTGTGTGGTAGTTGGCAGGTATGAAGTGTGTAGAAGTTTAGCAGAAATTTGTGCGATACTTCCACTTAGTACTGCATGTTGTGAGGTGGGATTCAGTTTTTTAAAAAGAATACAAGGGAATTGGAGGAACAATTTGTCTGTTGAAACTTTAAATGCTCTGATGACAATTGAAATAGAAGGGCCACAAGAAGAGATTTTTAATCCACGGTCAGCAGTTATAAAGTGGTATGATGACAAAGTCAGACACCCTGAGCGTAAACCATATGGGAAGAAATCTGAATTAAAATGTCAGTGAAATATATTCATGTGGTATGAGAATGTTAGAAATTAATAATAAAGATAGTCACTAAACATATCTAAGATCCTATTCATTATTCAAAAAGGTAAGCCAAAATATTAATACACATATTTAAATTTCTGTGTAACTTTATTAGAAAATAAGTTACGATGTGATTCAGTTTTACTTGTTAGTCATGCAAATGTTTTGCTAGCAAACTATTTGGTCACTAGCAAAATTTGCTAGTGAGCAAAAAAGATGAAATCTTGCCCTGATGACAAGACCCTGAAGAATAACCAATGGCCCTATGGAATGCCGTGATATGGCACCTCACAGCATCACAGGGAACCATCTCCATGCTTCACAGTTGGAGCCAAACAGTCCAGGTGGTACACTTCTTCAATTTTTGCCAGACATAAACTCTACCAGTGGTAGTAAACAATGTGAAGCACATTTCATCATACCAGATGACACTTGTCTGTCTTTAGCATCCAGTTTTAATGTGCTTTGCACCACTTTACACATTTTGTTGCATTGATATTGGTAATAAGTTTTGTGGATTGCATCATTGCCATAAATACCAGCATAATGGAGTTCCCAATGAACTATTACAATGGAAATGGGATCATTCTGAGTGTTCAACTGTGCTGCTGTTTGAGTTGCTGTGGTCTTGTGCTTTCGTTGTACAATCCATGACAATGATTGCCTAACCCTATCTGACATCTTTGTATGGCATCCACAATTTGTACATTTGGAGGCAATGCCATGTCCTTTCTGATAGGCAGTTATAATCTTCAATACAGTTGCTTTTGTTACACATGATATTTCTGCTGTTTTAGTTGTTGAAGCTTCTGCAAGATGCGCTCCAACGGTCATGAATTTTTGAGGTCACTCAGATCTGACATTGTCAAAAATTACTCCACAACAGCTGTTTCACCAGCAACTGTGGCACTGCTACATGATAGCAGACATACTGCCTTTGTTTACAAACCTCACATCAAAAGCAATGTCATCCCTGTGATTTACATACAGTGCATTGTGCGTACTCTCTTTGGAGATGCATTCAGTGTTTCATTATTTTGATAAACCCCTGTTTAAGCTAAATATTGTTTATATTTAAATATTTTGAAATAACCCATGCACTGGAAATTTAAGGATAAGGAAAGGTGAAATGTGGAGTACACATTTTTTCACTAATGGAAATCATTTGTACTGATACCATGATAGTTCTTCCTTGCAATCTGATTATCATCTATTTTATAATATCTATCATCTATCCTTTGTTTATACAAAGGGACAATGCTGGCATCCCTCCAATCCTGAAAGACCATTCCTAACTCCCAACACAAGTGACAAATTTAAGTTAGCCAGTCAATGACAGAATCACCACTATATCTCAGTTGTAATGCCATCTACTTCCTAAGCCCTACCATTTAATAGCTTACAAACATCCTCCTCTTGAGATTCTTGCTGTGTTTGCTTTTCTCTCTGTGGCATCATCTGTTTCAACCCCCAAACCATCCATTCCCAACCAGATGTCTAAATAAACTCACTGAGCAAATCATTCTTTGCTCCCAAGTGCCTGCGAGTGTGAGGCCAAGTGAAAATTGACAAACTGTCACCAAAAAAGAGCACGAGTTCACCATTCACAAAGAATTATTTGCCAGGAGTCAGCACATTCACAGCTCTTTAAAGCAAACTGTCCAAAAGAGCAAGAGCTTAGGTGACCCATTCACTGATTGTTCACGAATGAATCTGTAGTCATGGTGAATGATTAAGGCACATCATTCAAGTGAATGGCATTTACATATTATTTCCATTCTCAACTTTTACCATTATTTCCGAGCTGACTGCTGATTGTTCTCTTACATAATGATTGACACTAACACCCGACATTACTTTACTTAATGGGAATTATTTTCCAAATTCCAAACTCACGGGGGCAGAAGAAAGTTAAACTTGCTGTGACTTGAATGTGTGTCACAGTAATGTTGAAATAATCATTCACAACAGTGAGATTGAACCATTCACAGGGAAGAATAATTCATTCACAAATGATCCGTCACTATTTTACAGTAATGCTGATGTTTTTCAGGAAGTCTTTCATTTTATTTCAACACAAGCATCTCTGTATCACTCTTCTTCCAACCAAGATTCAGTTTCACTAGCAGTGGCATCGAAACCACAGGGGATACTGTCCCTATACTCATTTGCATCCAGCAGCAAAACACATTTAACCCCCTCACATTTCTTCCTATTTACTTGGAAATCAAATAAACATGTTGAATTTTTTTCAATTTCCTGCCATTTGAAATTTCTTTTGATAAAATTAAATATTTTCTGTTTTGATTATTCACCATCTAGAACTCTGAATTTTTAACGCCATTCCTAATACGTGGGCTAAACTCTTCTTACTTGTCCGGTATGAGAAAAAAGGTTCACAACCTATAAGATGCCGCGTAACCAAATCCTGGAATCGTGAAGTATGCTCTGTGGGTTAAGAGACTACCTGAGAGTTCATGCATTCTCTTCAGCTTCACACGGAAGCACCATCAATGGAACTCACAATGTTCTGCAACTACTGTTGGAAATGGAAACATACACACAGTCTGCCAGATCTTGCCAATGGTTCCACCATCTACTGATTCACAAAGACCTATGCACAATACCTTCTGACATCTAATATGGTGGGCAATTAGCAAAACACACACACACACACACACACACACACACATTACTGTGGTTCATATTTGACAACATTTTTTTTTTTTTTTTTTAAACTGTTTTCAGTTCATTTCTGTCTAAAGTACAAATGGCCATTACATGTTACTGAAACAATAAACATAATAAAGTATTGGTTCATTTCAATTGCAAAAAAAAAAAAAATAAAAAAAAATGCTTACACTCATGGAAAGTGGAGGTAACCGTAAGTCATTTTCAGTAATTATTAGTAAAGCCTTGCCATCTATTTTGTGTTCGTCACATAGCAAGCCAACATACTCCCCAAATCCATGCTGATCTAACCAGTTTGCAACATCACGTGTGGTCCAATCAGTGATATGGTCCATCTCTATTATGAAATGTAAATAATTACATTAATAAGAAAAACAAATAACAAAACATTCCACTGATATGGAAGAAAATCACTATTATGATAACAAGGAATGCAAACTTTATATATGCTGATGAGCAGGAAAAATAACCATTACACTCACGACATGGGCATACAGAAGGGGCACCAAAGGGGCCTTGCCCCCAAATTGTTTCATTTTTTGTTAAAATGTGCCTTACATTAGAAAAAATGCTTTAATTTAATAAAATAACTATTTTTCAGAAATTAATACTTTAATTTTTTTCTTCTATTTTTCATGAACTTTTTGTCCTGATGGATTTCAAAAACTTCTATTTTCTGTCAGCCCACTTCCCAGGAAGAAAAAAATAAAAACAATCTATATACGCACGACTGGCAATATAGACGTTTCAAATATACCACTGTGTCTTATGAAAAACTGCACTAACATGAGGAGGAAATAAATCATGAACAAAAATATGCAGTCAACACCTTCTTTTGCTGTTGTTTTGTATGATTAAGTTCATGAAAATATCAAATAATTGGTATGAAATGAAAATCTGGGTTTATCTAAAAGAAAAAAATAAGTGTTTTAAGATTTTAAACTTGCTAACGAATTTCAACTGAATTATTGGTCCAAAATCGTCCGATTTTCAGAGTCAGATACAAAGATCTACAGGAACTTACATCTGCCATAAAGAGTGGACTGGCCACATATTCGTCTGGTGCAGCCACTAGGCTAGGCTAGGGCTAGCTAAAGGCTGATTCCTCAATAATTATTTAATAAAATTAACAATTGTATGACGTGCAACAATTTAAATCACGGAAAAATCGAGGTGTGGCCCGTGCGATAATATGGGTAGAATCACATGCGTATGCACGTCTTGACATGTTTCACATAGTGTGAGCCATACACGAGTAAGCAGTTGAGAAAGCAATCAATGCAAGTCTTTGTGATAACATACTGAATGGACAAATTATTGCATACACCTTGATAGCAATACACACAGCAGAAGTACTGCACTCGGTCATGTGGGATGTTAAAACTGGCAGTGCTTATAAATACAGCAAGCCTATATGTATTGCAAAGCAGTCCCGAAAAGTAATCATGAATGAATAAGAATGGACTTTATGTAAAATGGAGAAAAGTTAAATAAATTATACTAAGCCTTACCAGCCCAAAATAATTCATATAAAGTCCCCATAAAATAAAATAATTAAATCTAATGAACGCAGCTCAAGAGTTGGGGCTAGCAAAATTGCTCTCTGCACTTGATCCAAACATATAGATTGCAAGCTCACAAGTCTCCAAATGACAAAAGCTGGGAAAGCCTAAAAAAATGCAAACACAATAACTAGAAACCTAATTAATTTTGCAGGGAATATCAAAATTTCTTTTTGTCTTTTTAATCAGGTAGATACATCAGTGTGGGGGATTAGCCCACAGCTGACGGTTCTAGTTGGTCATTCAACCTCAGGATCTGGAACAAAACCCAGTGAGTTGGGGTCTTTTCGCCAGTCACACAGAACTAGCTTGTACCTATCTAAGATTGACAGAGGCCCTTGTTGCTGTTGTGTGTGCCATTGTTACCACGAAGCGTCCCGAGGAGGCAAACCCATCTCTCACTTAGGAACGAAGATGTGTTGCAATTGTGTGATGTGAAGCAAAATGTTGTTAGCAAGGTGAAGACTAATATGCTTTGGTGGTTTGGCCATGTTGAAAGAATGAGTGATGAGATGCTTACTAAGAAAATCTTTTCAGCCCAAGTGGCAGGAAGAAAAGGCAGAGGAAGGCCAAGGAAGTCATGGGAGGATCAGATTCAGGAGTGTCTGCATGGGAAAAAGATTATGAGTATGAAGAGAAGAAGATCTTGTGTACGGCGTGTGATGGATGTCAGTGAAGCCCGAGTTGTATGTCAAGATCGCTGTAAATGGAGAAGTTTGATACGGCAACAGTAAGTAAAAACTATCTGGTAGTTTGTATTTCTTTTTAGAGCTAACCTCTGACTCTCAGAGAACAGCCTAGTGATATTGTATATATACATGTATAAAAAAAATGCCAAGATGCCCATGGCTCTTTCTTAAAGCACTGAGGAATAACCACCAAGGTACAATGTACTGTGAGAAACGAGGTAAGATGGCTAAGATAGGTAACCGTACATACTGTGAGAAACAAGGTAAGGTGCCTACGCTTGCTTCTGTGAAAAATTTTCTTCAATTTTTGAAAAGAAGCATCTAGTTCATCATTTTCAGATGAAGATGATGAGGGTGGGGTGGGGGGGGTCTCCATCTTTTGTGAGGGTCCCTTCTATTAGCTCTGGTGATATTTAGCCCAATCTTGGGTGCTGCAACTCTTCTGGGTGCTCTGGAGAAATTGCGTTCCCAGATAGCTTTTACAAATTTCTGTATGACCAATGACCATGGTGTTACAGGGGACAGTAGAAATTTGTGGAGTCGTGGCGGTTGTGGAATAAATCATGAAGAACCATCAGACTCTTGCTTACTGGGTGATGCATTCTGAAGGCCCTAATGCAAGGAACACCTAGGGCCTCAAGAGATCTCAGGCACAACTCATCGGTGATCACAGATGGGAGCCCCTTCAGAATAAATTTGAAGAATCTTTCTTCCTTAGGCTTTCCAGAAGAGGTAGATGGTCCTGGTGGATGAGAATCCGGTGATACTTAATTGTTGTCAGCAGTTGGTGAATGAGCAGAAGTCTGACATGACTGCTTTACAGTGGGCCGGTTGTTATCAGAAGACATTTTACTTGAAGAAGTGGTAAATGTGTAGTTTAGCATCCTAAATTATTTGGCAAAAAATTTGTAGCAATACTTATATACATATGTTAAGGTATGTAATTTCATATGAAACGCTGAAAAAATTCAGCTTTACAACGCACTTTAAAGATTTTTACTGTAAAATTTACCTGCAAGTACCGGAGTTCTTCCAGTCCTCCCAGCAGAAGTTGCACATGCAATCAAGAACATGAAGCAGGGAAAAGCTCCAGGAGAAGATGGAATTACTGTAGATATCATACAAGAAGCAAGTGGAGAAATCGAAACAGTAGTCGCCCAAATTTTCACTCGATGCCTTAATGAAGAGAAGATTCCTGAGGATTGGAATAACGCTACAATGATCCTGCTACATAAAAAAGGTAACATTGAGGATCTCAGGAACTACAGACCTATCAGACTCCTATCAGTGGTTTATAAAATCTTCACTAAAGTTCTTTCACACCGCTTGAAGATAACACTGGACATGGCTCAACCGAAAGAACAAGCTGGATTCAGGAGCGGATACAGCACAATAGATCATATCCACATACTGAGAGAACTAATTGAAAGAGCGAGGGAATATGAACTTCCATTGTGCATGGCTTTTATCGATTATGAAAAAGCCTTTGATTCGGTGAAACCATCAGCAGTTACAATGGCTCTGAAATCCTGTGGTATTGAAGATGCATACATTAATATTATTAATATCATCTATGAAAATGCAAGTGCAAAAATTCAACTGTTTGAAAATGCAACTCACATAAAAATTGAAAAGGGAGTGAGACAAGGTGACACCATATCTCCGAAGCTCTTTAATGCCACATTGGAAAATGTCTTTCAATCACTGAATTGGGAAAACAAAGGGATAAAGATTAATGGAGATTATCTAACCAACCTTCGTTTTGCTGATGACATAGTCATTTTTGCAACTATCCCATCACAGCTGCAGAGTATGATCCAGGAACTTGCTGACAAGAGTAAAGAAGTGGGATTAAAAATGAACTTTCAGAAGACAAAAGTGATGTTCAATGCTTTTACAAGAAATGAAGATTTATCGGTTGATGGAGAAAAGCTGGAGATAACGGACAAGTACGTTTATCTTGGACAGCAGATATCAAGTGAGGGTCACATTGATGAAGAAATTAATCAGCGTACAAAACTTGCCTGGAGAGCTTTTGGAAGAAACAGCATAATTTTCAAGAGCAATATGCCATTATGTCTTAAAAGAAAAGTGTTTGATCAATGCATCCTTCCAGTGCTTACGTATGGGGCAGAGACGTGGACCTTAACTAAAAGAGACATACAAAGGCTGTAGACAACTCAAAGATGCATGGAGAGGTGCATGCTTGGTGTAACCAGGAGAGATAAGAAGAGGAACTCGTGGATCTGAAAAATGATAAGAGTGGAAGACATCATGATCAGAGTTAAATCCCTGAAATGGCAATGGGCTGGACATACTGCCAGAAGGGGAGACCATCGATGGACAGCCAAAATTTTAGATTGGATTCCAAGAGACAGGAAAAGACCCAGAAGAAGACCACATGGGAGATGGGTGGATGAAATTCGAAAGTATGCGGGAGTAACATGGAGGAGACTGGCACAAGACAGACCATTGTGGAAGAAACTTGGGGAGACCTTCGTCCAGCAGTGGATTGATAATGGTTGACGATGACCGCAATGTAAACACCTGCTGCAGCAAGCTTATCCCCAAGCACCGCCACAACATCATCCGAGGCTTCGGAAAAGCAATGAACTTTGAGTCGTGCTGCGACAGCCATTTTTGTGGATCTGCCGAAATGAAGATTTATGTTGTTTTTGTTTTTTGTAATCCACTTAAAAACTGAGTTCTAATGCCCCTTCTACAGTGAATAATGGTAAATTTTCATTTCGTAAATTTTCATTCAACAATATGCTTTGCTCTTCCAGAGCAAAGCATATTGTTGTATGATGCAAAGGCTTGCTCTGCCTCATTCCGTCCATAAAATGGCGGCAGCAGCACGAGCCAAAGATCGTTTTGATGAAACAGCATTGCTGGAAGTAAGCTCGCCGTAGACTATCTTTGCATCCCTGTACCTGCAGGTAAATTTCATGATAAAAATCTTTAAAATGCTTTGTAAAGCTGATTATTTCACATCAAATGCCATTATTTTAAAATATGTATATCCTCTTTTTCGAAATTTTCAGCTAAATAATTTAGGACGTTAAACTACACATTTACTGAAGAAGTTATAGTGAGAATAATTGGCAGTGAAACACCTAACACACAAAACATTAGAATAATTCTTAATGTTGACATATCACTACTTGTTAATTTTTATGTAACTTAAGCATGATATGTAAACATCAAGAATTATTCTACTGAAGAAGTTGCTGATGTTGTTGTTTTCTTCTGTGATGAGGACTGTATGACTTGAGAAAAAGGCTTAAGACCTGGAGATAAAATCTCTGGATGAGACTGGAGGATGCCCCTGATTTTTGCAGGGGACAGAGCCTTCTTAACATTAGTACAAATAGAGTTGGCTACCATGTTTTCAATGGAGTCAGTCCTGATAACAAATTGAAGATAAATAAATGAAGGAAGAAATATTCCTCATAATACATGAGAAATCGATAGAATATTCAAAGCAAACAATATAAATTCTGAATTTGCTTGTACCACATTACTGGTCATCCATGTAACTCTCTCAGAAAACTTAAAAACTTCATCGCATTGGAGCGGGAAATGAACGAACCTATGCTAGCCGTTACACCACCTAGGATAGTGAAGTTCCAAGCAACTGAGACTAAGCAAACATAGCTTAGGAATCTGAACATCTTCAGATTTTCACAATTTGAAGCAACCCTTGCTTGCTCATAGCATACTCAAATGGAAATTGGGAGATGCGGGTTCGTTTCCACTCCAGGGCGATGAAATTTTCAAGTTTTCTGTGAGAGTTATATGGATGACCAGTAATGTGGTACATGCAAACTCAGAATTTATATTCTGTTTGCTCTGAATATTCTGCAGATTGAAGATGTTGCAAAGTAATAATGGGTAAAAGCAGTGACACATGTGAGTTTGACCATGGCCAGACAGTAGCAGTAGTAAAGACTGGTTGTTCTTTTTTTTTTTTATTGGAGGTTTAACGACTACTGTGAGCAACTCAATGGGCTATAACAGGGTTCCCACTCAAAAGTAATAAAAAAATAAACCCTGACTTTTCCAGGTGGTTTTTAAAGGTTTCCAGAGTGGCATGTTGCAAAGAATTGTTACATTTCATTCCATTCCATTCCATTCATTTTTCTCACCAAAGCACACACTTGTAAATTCTTTACGTAATATAAAATTACCTGCTTTTCATTAATAACAACTCTGCACATTATTTTCTGTACCAAAGTTCTGTGAACTTTTGTGAATACTACCCACATGGAATTTGTAAATACAGTCCCATAGAAATGGGTCATATGTAGGAAAAAATCTGTCAGTTGAATAGTTTCAGTTTTTCTATTATAACACAATGCAGCTAAGCTTAATGATGGAATGGCTCTGTTCAAAGAAACATTGTTTCACGAGAACCAACAAAGGACTTTGATCCATCATTTGGTTGGTTCTCGTGTGAAGTGTTTCTTCAAGCAGGAGACATCGTGCCTAATTCTAATTGTTCCATGTTATAACCACTGCCTGCAGAAATTGAACAAAAGCTTAATAATTGGCAATTTTAAAGATTCAATTTTGCAACTTTTTTTAGAGAATAAGGGAAATACTTAATATAACTGAAAGTAAGATCTACCAAATTTCAGGCAGGCAGTAATTGCAAGCAAAAGTTTGAAATCTTGAAAAAATAAGTTTTTTTTGGCAAAATAAAGTATCCATCGATATTTACAAAAAAAAAAAAAAAAAAAAAAAAGGGTAATTTTCCCTGAGTTGTCCCTGATTTTTACAAAAACGGGTAACTTTCCCTGATTTTTACAAAATTTTTCGAACCAACTTTCCCTGATTTTTACAAGATTTTTCGAACCATTTTCGAATTCCCTGAGAATTCCAGGTTTTACCTGTTTTCCAGGTTGAGTGGGAACCTTGTATAAGCAGTCGCCCATCCCTAATTTAGGGCCACTGGTTCCGGGGAAGGGAGAGAGCCAGCACCGTAAGACAAACACAACGGTATCGTCCCACTTCCGTACAAATCCAGGTGCTCTAGTGCCATTTCCGTACACAGATATGATGATTCGTGAGCAGTGAGATATGCGTGAAGGAAGACAGAGGATCGGGGGAGTACTGATCATCTTCGCACACCCTCCCCTTACCCACTGTGGGAGGGTTTACCGCTATTAGAACTTCTAGCCTTAGGAAAAAGATTTCGCAAAATCTTTTGTGGAAACTTTATACGAAACTGGTTAAAGAAATAGCCCGGAATTTTTATGGCAGCTTTGAACAAAATATTTAAAAGAAAAGCAGATTTTTTCCTGGGTTTTGAAATTAAACATCTATGACGAATGCTGAAGACTATAAAGATGGAGTTAACAGACAGCTCGTTTACTCTTCAGTTTTTATTGCTTTTCCCACTTATCCTATCATGAGCACCTATTGGTTGACGAAAACAATGAATGGTGATCTCTATGACATCGGAGGAATTCGACAGGGGATCAGCATTTACTTTCGTCCTTTGATTCCCCACGTCTGATACCAGGCGCGGTGAAACTGTACGGAAATGGCACTAACCGATTTGCTATGTATGAAAATGGCACTAACCGATTTGCTATGTACGAAAATGGCACTAACCGATTTGCTATGTACGAAAATGGCACTAACCGATTTGCTATGTACGAAAATGGCACTAACCGATTTGCTATGTACGAAAATGGCACATACGGAAGTGGGAGACAATCAAACACAACATCCATGCCTCACCGGGATTTGAACCCGGACCCCTTTTGGACGAATGATCAGAAACCATCGCTTAGACCAATGTGCCACCGGGGCTGCGACTGGCTGTTCAACCACTGCAAATGCTGAACTGCTGTGATTTCCACATTAGACAGTTACATGTGAATAACAAGACTACATGAAATATTGCAAAATTTGCAACCAAAAGGAGAAATATGTCCATAAATGAGTAATAGACTCTCATGGTGAGAGCAGAATGTCCTAAATCGTTACAAGGAATTGCATGGCTACAACGGAGCACATGACGTCAGAATATAATGAGGGTGTATCCACAAGCTTGAGCTCAAACACTATCCATCACAGGGGCTGAAAAATATCTGAAAAGTTACATGTCCAGCCAGGCATGTGCAGAAACTATTTTACCTGCCCAGGTAGTAAAAGCTGGATGACCAAAAAATTTATCTTTTAAGATAACAAATCACAACTCCCATTTTTTAAGTTAAAAAATATGAACTTTTTTTACATATTTTGTATCTCTGTTTTAAGGGTCTGTATTCAAAATGCTTAATGTATGAATGCATGTATCTCAAGTTTTAAGAAGAAGATGATGAAACTGGTATGAAATGGTACGATGATGAAATTGGTATTTAGGAAATTTAGTGTTTCTACCATGTTCTTTTCGTTGAAATATTCAGCCTTTGTCACAACTTCTGATGATTAGCAGTGAAATGAAACATAATTTGCGATGGCTGTTTTTTTCCTGTAGAAGGAAATCCTATTCCAAACTTTTTTATTTTAAAATTTAGTTGCCCCGACTGGGCAACTAGGTTTTTAATTTACCTGCCCATGACAATAATTTACATGCCCCGAGCATCTCGGGCATGGTATTTTTCAAGCCTTGCATCACACCATGGAAAAAATAAGCCATAGCAGTCAACCTTTACATCACGTCTCCTTGCTGACTGCAACATACTGAAAGATTAGGCTACAGTGTGCGAAGGCCTATCACAACTTGATTGTAGAGTACTGGAAACATAGCTGGTCTGACACATCATGGCTTCAACTTTCATCAGGCCATTGGACATACACTATAAACGTCACCGCACACCCCTTCAAAAGCAAATGAACGGATCCGCCGAGTTGTTGAGATGTGAGGTACAGCTGCAAACGGTATAAAAATAAGCCTGCAGCTGACCGCAATTATATCGCACTGTGAGGTTGGGTGAAAATGTTGCGGCGGGAGAGAACTAACTTTGAGAAAGGAAATATTCTTGAGTGTTTGTTATATTAGTGGATTGTCCATAAGAGAAACCGAGAGGTGTTTAAACATACCCAAGTTAACTGTTTTGGATGTACTGAATAAATGGAAAACACATGGTGTGCTTGAAGCAGCAAAACGTACCGGCAGACCAAAGAAAATCAGTGATAGAGGACATCGAAGTCTCAGGAGAGTCGTTACTACTTATTGACTGAGTTCTGCACAAGACCTTAGTGTACAGGCGAGCAAAAATGCTGGAACCTCGGTATGCTCATGTACCATTCACAGAGAACTTCATTCCATGGGTTACTGTGGTCGTGCAGCTGCTCATAAGCCTTTCATCTCCACTCGGAATGCTACTCATCTTTGTTTAGCATGGTGTAAAGAACATTCATCGTGGATCGTAGATCAATGAAAATGGGTTGTATGGACTGATGAATCCAGATACATGATCCATCAGTCTGATGGCCGTGTGTGGGTATAGCAGCAGCTGGGGGAACACTATTTATCACAGTGTACTGTTCCTGCGGTCAAACTTGGAGCTGGCAGTGTACTCGTGTGGGGCTGTTTTTCAGCCCCACACGAGTCCCATTGGTTATCGTGGACAAACCTGTTAATCAGCATGTCTACCTCGATATTCTGCCCTACCAACTCTGCCGCAATACTATGGAACCGAGCTTTGTTGGTACCAGCAGAATAATGCACTGAGCCATAAAGCAAGGACTGTTACGGCATGGTTTGCCCTACCAACTTTGCAGCAATACTATGGAACCGAGCCTTGTTGGTACCAGCAGAATAATGCACTGAGCCATAAAGCAAGGACTGTTACGGCATGGTTTGATGATAATTCCATATAGTGTGTGGACTGGCCAGCACAGAGCCCTGATCTTAATCTCATAGAGCATCTATGGGATGAATAAGAGCGTTGCATAAGAAGTTTGGAACCAAGGCCTACTACTAAGCAACAGTTAGCAGCAGTATTACGTACTGAATGGAAGTGCATACCTATCGCTGTGTTCTAAAACCTTGTCAAAAGTATGCTTCGAAGGGTCAGTGCATGTATTAAGGCCAAAGGTGGAGTGACACCATACTAATGTACGTCAATAAATGCTATTCTGTGTTTCTTTTCTAGGTGTCCGGCGACTTTTGTCAATATAGTGTATATATAACATGTGATGAAACATGTAAAATAGAGGTGAAGGCCATGCCCATCATAACTTTGTCAAAAAGAGGTCACTTCAAGAAAGAGACAGTGAAGTGTAGTCCTATGTATGTATTTCTAGGCCACCCATGTGGTTTACTTCATTGTATCTTAAACGCATTCATTAAGTTGGTTATTATCAAATGTTATAAGTCAACTATAAACAGAGTCATTCTCCAGCATGAAAACACCCACATATAATTCAAACTATTCTGCGACCATCATCTGCAATCGCAATATGACACTATTATATAAAGAAAGCAACTCATTTGTTATACGGGGCCATTACCATCCAGGCTCTTTACTCTGGAACATGTGTTCTTCTGTCGGCCTCTATGCGCTTATTCTTTCCTTAAGACTAGTCTAGTTTTTCTCACTCAGGAGTGTCCACGTACCCTCAGGCAGATGGGACCAGTCCACCCATTGCTCCTCCTGCACTGTCATCAATTTACAACTTAACGTATTAACGATGCACACTTGACATTAATTAATACAGAAAAAGAAATCATATTATAACAAGAGTCTTTACATGCAGTTACTACAAACTATGTATGGAGCTGTTACTACTTGAAAATGGCAACTCGTGCTGCCGAAAATGCTTGCAGAATGTCATCATCATCATTGTCAACCATTATCAATCCACTGCTGGACGAAGGTCTCTCCAAGCCTTTTCCACAACGGTCTGTCTTGTGCCAGTCTCCTCCATGTTACTCCCACATACTTTCGAATTTCATCCACCCATCTCCCATGTGGTCTTCTTCTGGGTCTCTTCCTGTCCCTTGGAATACAATCTAAAATTTCGACTGTCCATCGATGGTCTGTTCTTCTGGCAGTATGTCCAGCCCATTGCCATATGTCTCTGAGACATACAAAGGAGCATGAAGAGGTGCATGCTTGGTGTAACCAGGAGAGATAAGAAGAGGAACTTGTGGATCAGAAAAATGACAAGAGCGGAAAAGATCATGATCAGAGTAAAATCCCTGAAATGGGGATTAAAGTCAGTCTTTCCCTTAGTTGTATTTTTTTTTTTTTGATTGGAGGTTTAACGACCACCGTGAGCAACTCAATGGGCTATAAGCAGTCGCCCGTCCCTAATTTAGGGGCACTGGTTCCAGGGAAGGGAAAGAACCAGTGCCGTAAGACAAACACAACATCCATGCCTCATCGGGATTCGAACCCGGACCCCGTTCGGACGAATGATCAGAGGCCATCGCTTAGACCACTGCGCCACCGGGGCGTTTTAAGTCCCTTTATTGCTTAAAATGGGTATTGTTGTAGTTTTTAATCATTCAGTGTTTTAAAACTTCCTTTTTAAGTTATTAACAATTTGTGGTTTAATAGTATTTTTACTTTGTTTAATCTGTAAATCATCATCATCATCATTCTCAACCAAGGATGAAGGTCTCCCCAAGTTTCTTTCACAACGGTCTGTCTTGTGCCAGTCTCCTCCACGTTACTCCTACATACTTTCAAATTTCATCCACCCACCTCCCATGTGGTTGTCTGGGTCTTTTCCGGTCCCTTGGAATCCAGTCTACAATTTTGGTTGTTCATCGATGGTCTGTCCTTCTGGCAATATGTCAAACCCATTGCCATTTCAGGGATTTTACTCTGATCGTGATGTCTTCCACTCTTGTCACTTTTCTGATCTATGAGTTCCTCTTCTTATCTCTCCTCGTTACACCAAGCATGCACCTCTCCATGCCTCTTTGAGTTGTCTGCAGTCTTTGCATGTTTTTTGTTTAGTTAAGGTCCAAGTCTCTGCACCATACGTAAGCACTGGGAGGATGCATTGATCAAACACTTTTCTTTTAAGACATAATGGCATATTGCTCTTGAAAACTAAACTGTATCATCCAAATACTCGCTCCATTGTTTCGAGATCCTACAATCGTCCCACGTTGAAAGTCCGTCAAATCATATTTTTTACCCATCTCATCACCCATAAATCCCTTCTACAACTGTTGCCAGCACTAAGCTTTCCCTTTTTATACTAGCCTCGCCCTCTGGCGGCAACAGCGTGCAGCCTAGCTCATTTGCTTAAAACTGTCAGGTGGTCATAATAAAGTGTCCACTCAGTGTATACGATAGGAAAGTTAAAATTTTATATATGCTTCAAATTTTTAAAACAGAAGATTTTGAAAATTTTACAGAGTAAATGAGTGAGCGTAATAATATACTCAGCTCTGTTCCCCTATGATATCTAAAATTTTCCCCATGTCCAGTGGAAGGCCCGACTTAGACTTATATCGTTGGGCACATACCAAAATACAAATGTTGACAAGTACTGAGTGTGGGTAGAAAGAATACAGCCCTCCAGTTTTGATAACACATTTCACAATATATGTTTTCTCATTAGGAATGAGTACAATGATGCACCAACTTTTAGTGGGCAAATTATTTTAAACACAATTTTAAATTCCCTACTCCACAAGTACTCCTGAAGATTTATTTTGTTCAGTCAAAAATTTGGAGTACATACTTTCATCTCTTCACCAGCACTAAAAGTCAATGAAGGAAGAAATATTCTTCATGGTGACGAAATTTTAAAGTTTTCCGAGAGATGTGACATGGATGACTGGTAAGTGTAGCAAACAAATTCAGAATTTATGTTCTGTTTGCTTTGAATATTCTAGCCCTAAAAGGCCAAATTTAGGGTGGCTTCCATGATCATAGTACTTCTCATGCTTTTAAAACAGATTGCCATGGACTCTTGTAAATTAGTCAAATTCGAACCATTCAGCATATACTTGTCTGTTATAAATGTACTCTGAACTTTTAGTAATTATCTTTATTAAGTGGAAATTACCAAAGTGCACATCTGTTTTTGCGGCGATTTAGTCGTTTTCAACATTTCCGGCCAAACAAACGCCAAATAAGTCATAGTTGTAAAATAATTATTTGTATGAAACTGAGAAATGTGAGACGCTTAGATATTATAACAGGAAAAACGGAACTTGTGGGTACGTAATGGAACGAAATACCCCAATTTCCTTTAATAAGTTATTTGGAGTATAAACAAATTAGACTATTGCAACTAATCAATCACGTTTTCTCGGATGCAATTTTTAAAATGATCTATATTTAATAAAACAATTTATTTCGACAAATTCTTTACGAGAATACTCCTTATCCACATCCTATACAAAAATCATAAAACATTTTACGACAAGTATTAATTTCTGCCACTGATTACATGTTTCAAAATAAGCACATCAACACAAGATTTAAAAAGCAAAACAAACTTACAATCAACAGTTTCAAAACAGGGGAACAAAATGAAATAAATTGAAACTGTTTAAAAGCGTAACATGGCATTTAGCTTGCACAAATATCACGTAGTGATTCCCAAGAAAATGAAAGAAATATAAACAGTCACACACATTCTTCCAGAAATCGAAACACGAAATCCGTCGGCGTATTCGTCACCGTCCATCAACATCACATGACATGCTTACATTCTCTGCTTGACTAGCGAAACTCGACATCTAGATGTTCTCCGAAATTTAACGCGAAATGAAATTTTCTCATTGAAGGCGAGTGTTGGATTAAAAATAAGAAACATATAACAACAAGTATAATAACACACTGAGGTCAATTGCTGGGATATGAGTTAAGGAATGAGATTAGTCAAATTTCTTCTGCAAGTGCAGGTGCTTGACAATTTAACTCTGACTTCTGAAAAAAGGAATTAAAGTAAAACACTTTAAAACAACAATATTCAAATAAGTTTATGAAGTCGAACCGTGCTCTCATTCAATTAGTGAAACATTTTTTTCTCAATTTTGATTTTTCGTTTATCACAAATGTAGTTTTTCATCCCATCGAACTCTCAGTCTGGTTTTAAGAAAAAAAATCCGATTTTTAAGTTTGTAGGTGCTTGAGTAGCAAATATTAAAATACATTCAATTTAAGTAATCGTCGATGGGCGGGGAATTGAAGTCAGGTATTGTTCGCTGTAAATGAAACTTGGAAAACTGGCAACAACACGTAGCTCCACTTAGCCTCGGGCTCCACTGCTCCATCTTCCGGTTTTCATAAATTTTTTGGCATTTGCATTTTGCAACACCGTGGGGGTATAGTGTGTCTTGTCCTTGCATTTTACGTTTGTAGTTGAGTTTGAAGTAAGTGTAAGACTGGTAATCTGGTTAAGAAGAATGATTTAATCTTAAATTAGATTTCGTGTTAAACGCATTGTAGCCTCCATAGCAGTAATGCTTAATTCTTTCCCATGCTTGTCCAGTGATTTTAAGGCATTGTCCTTTGCCGAGGAGTCGCCCGCTTAAAGGACATTGTCCTTTTTCTTTGGCTAAAATATATCGGAATTAGTTATTTTGTTGTATAGAATTTGTTTCTTGTGATTTGGTTGTTGTGTGTTATTTCAGAAAAACAACTTATAGCTTGTCAACAAGAAATTTGTGGTATTAGTTATATGTTAAATATATATTAGGCTTGTGGTGTCTTTGAAACATGGTTAGCTCGTTCAGTAGAACCCGTAAATGGATGCAATACTGGCGCAGTTCATAACAACTGATTTATATTTTAGTGGGTCAACCAGCAGTTGTGCAAGCGATTGACCTCTAGAGAAGTAGCCGCACGTAAGGACACAGGGCCCATCTCCGATAGCGTGGAATATGAAAGTGTACCTTTTGTGAGCTTAGTCTGGTATTCGCATTACCTAACTTAACGTATTGCTTTGTTTAGCTTAATCAAAGATAACAGAATAGAAAGTTACAGATCTAGTATTGCAAAGTATGGATTACTTTGAGAATTATTTTTTTGGCAGAATTTAATTACTGAGCATGAATAGTAATGATTGAGGGTTTTTGTTTTTAAACGGGAGCGTTAGCCAAAACTGAAATCAAGTTTGTTTGCATACCCTTTGGGCAAAAAGTATTAGTGTCTAGGGGTATACTTTTCTGACTTTTTAATATACAATGATAAATTACTGGAATGCAAAAACTGTATAAAAGATATGTTCATTGTATTTATTTGTAGAACTTGTATGTTTTTAGTGTTAAGAACTGGCAGAGCAAAAAGAAAAAAACTCAATAGTTCATATTACTGTCTAGGGAAAAGTCTCTTCCCACCCATCCGCAAATGAGTTGATGTCACTAGTGTAATTGGATTCTTCCAGTGCCTCTTAGAGTAATTTTTTTTTTTTTTACAATAGACTGCCTGTTATTGTGTAAGCATGCATGATAACTTTTTGACAGTTATTCCACCAGGAAGTTTGTTTAATACCATTTATATGCACTGTTAGTATATATCTCTTTGTTCAAGGGTCTCAGCTCATTTCACTGGACAGTGCAAATTCCTTAGCCCCTCCCCCTACATTGTGGTTAAACTGCCTGTTATTGTGTAAGCATGCATGATAACTTTTTGTTATTCCACCAGGAATTCTGTTTAATCCCATTTATAGGCACTGTTAGTATATCTTTGTTCAAAGGTATCAGTACATTTCACTGGACAGTGCAAATTCCTTAGCCCCTCCCCTTACATTGTGGGTAAACTGCCTGTTATTGTGTAAGCATGCATGATAACCTTTTGATAGTTATTCCACCAGGAATTTTGTTTAATCCCATTTGTAGGCACTGTTAGTATATATCTTTGTTCAAAGGTCTCAGCTCATTTTACTGGATAATGCAAATTCCTTAGCCTTTCCCCCTACATTGTGAGTATAATTGCAGGCCTGGGCTAATGAAGGGTCTATATAGTTTAGTCACTTTCCATCATTTTTTCATTGGGCACTCTAGCCCAAATCTCTTTGCTTCCTATTTCTAAGGGTTGTTTTGGATCTGGGGTCAGACATTCCCTTCCTAAAATCCTCTACATATCTGATCATTAGGTTTAACATTAGATATAACTACAAGGAAAGCAATTTCAGCACTTAAGACCAATCAAAGGCTTTAGTGCTTACCTGCAGTAATTTCAAAAATCCTTCCCTGTCAAAAAAACATCTAACCAATTGTGTTATAGGATTTTTGAAATTACTGCAGATAAGCATTTTGAAGCCTTTGTTTGGTTTTTAAGTGTTGCAGTTGTTTTCCTTGTAGTTATATCTGTTAAACCTTGTAAGCTTATGACTAAAACTTATGAAATACTCGTGTGATAATTTTTTTTACATCATTAGTATAAATTCACCTTTAAAACCAGAGTGCTATGATATGTAAATGCATACACAAGTTAAATATATGGTGAAAAAAATTCCATCCACTTGCTGAGGTAATATTTTATTTGTAAGTCTTTATGGTCTTTCGTGGAATCTCCTAGCAGTCTTTCAGTTCTTACTCGAATGTCATCCCCCATCAGTTTTATAAGTAGTGTCTTGACTTCCATATGTGTCATTCCATTGGCAGGAATTTTTGAGATTCATGCAGATTTTCAGGAGGGTTCTAAAAATCTAGTTGGTTGCCTTAACGGTTAAGATATGTTAAAACTGTGTGGGAATGGACCTTTACTGCAAGGATCCTGCCAATTTCTATGTCTCGTGCTATCTCTAGGTTTTCTAGGAAATGTTGGCCTTCAGCATCTTCAGACATTTTTGATTGGCTACTACCAGGATGATCAAGAAACTTCTGCACTTCAAGAGGAGGTATTAACTGATTCTTCTATACCTTTTTCTGGTAGCTAAGGAATTTTCTTTGTTAGGTCAAATTTGTTGGGCCCTTTTTTTCTTGGTTTGCTGTGTCTTTTATTTTGCGACATCCTGTGCTCTCATCCTCTTTTGTTTCTGGTGCAGTGAACCTTCTGCTGTAGCCATTTATAAGCCTGTCGTCTTCTGTTTGAAGTCCAGTATGTTAATGATTAAATTTATTTTCCAATGGCATGACCTTAATGCGAGGAGTAGCACCAAAAATAATTGTTTTACAGTACTGCACTTAATGCAAATTATAGAAATAACTCATTAAGTTGAAGCACTTGTGATATGAATAGGTCCTTTTGTAAGACAGAAAACTTAACATTGGCCATTGGTAATGATATGATCTGATGTGTGTGCATGTAAAAGAGTTTAATTTCCCTGTAAAGTGTAAATGGATACTGTGTAGTTTGTTGCCTTTTGTTATGTTCTCGTATTAGCTTTTGTTATGTGTTGTGTATGTGTTTACTGTGGTGGTATTTGAATTTGTATATCATTGACCATTCTTAATCCACTATTGGATGAGGATCCTACATGTCTTCCACAACCATTATGAAACAATGCATATAACATCAACCATTATCAGTCCCCTACTGGATGGTCTGTTTCTTCCATAACTAAATCTTGAGCCAGTTTCCTCCATGTTGCTTAAGCATGCTTTCGAATTCCATCCATCCATCTCCTTCATAATTTTCTTGATCGTTTTCTAACCCTTGGTATCTTTTCTAATATTTCAGTTGTCCATTGTCTTTTCTTCTAAGAATATTTCCAGCCCTTTGTCTTTTGTCATTTTTCTGATGCAGAAGTTTATCTTTTCTGGTTAACACCATGCATGCACCCCACTATACTTCTCTGTTTAGTTAAGTTTAATGTTTCACATCCATAAGTAAGAACTGGAAGAATGCATTTAAAAACTTTAGGACAATGGTAAATTGCTCTTGAAAATCGTATTGTTTCTTTCAAATGCTCTCCAACCAAGTTTTATATGCCAATTAGTTTCTTTATCTATGTGGCCCACTTTATCTGCCCTAACTTGCTACTCTGACAATAAGTTGGCAAGTGTAGTTATATTACTGCTATTGTTTGGCTGTCAGAGCCCACTTCAGTCAGAATGTGATGTACAACAAGCAGGTGGAGTTGACATTTGTCTAGGAGTGGTAATATGATGCACGGGTGTAGAACTGGCCACACAAATTTTAAGGGGTTGTATAAAAATTGCGTTTTTGACAGTTTCATGTCCACAACCCCCAGAGGTTGGTTATCTGAGTCATATAAAGTTTCCGTAATTTCGTCTTTTCTTATTGCGATAATTAATGTAATTTTTTATAAAAAATGTTTATGATCTACATCTCAACAGATTTCAGGATTTTCAAACTACAAGTCTGCAAATTATCTGAGCGCATGTGCTGACTCAGGAAACCTGTCGAGGGGGTGGGGAGGATACCAAAAGTGCAAAATACAAAGCATTTCTCTTCCGAGCGAGAAATTTTCAGCATTTACAAGCTACGTACAACTCGACACATCTAAAGGGCATGTGCCTACTCAGCAAACCTACGGGGGACGGGGGGGTAGTACCAAATGTGTAAAATATGAATTATTTCTCGTCCGATCAAGAGATTTTCAGTGTTTACGAACTACAACTTAAATCCTCTTCTGATATTACGTGCAAACTCGGAAACCTGTCGGGGGGGGGGGTTCGTTTAACCTCCAATAAAAAAAACCTGGTGGGGGGTCATGCCCCGACAGGTTTCCTGCAGTAGCAGATGCCCTCAAAGAATTTGTAGAGTTGTAGTGTGTGAACACTAAAAATCTACTTCCGATTGTGCTACAATTCCTTATATTTTTGGCATTAAGTGCCCTCCCACAGACAAATTTCCTGAGGCAGCACATGCCCTCAGAAAAATTTGCCGAGTTGTAGCTTGTAAATGCTGATGCTGAAAATCTCCCGATCAGACAAATTCTTCATCTTTTATTTACACTTTTGGTAATTAACCCCCCAGACTTATGCTGAGCAGGCACATGCCCTCAGCATAACAGTCGGGGGGGGGTAATACCAAAAGTGTAAAAGATGAAGAATTTGTCTGATCGGGAGATTTTGATTGAGTTGTAGCTTGTAAATGCTGAAAATCTCGATCGGACAAAAAATCTTTATATTTTACAATTTGGGTATTCCCCCTGGACTAGTATCCTAAGGCAGCAGATGCCTTCAGATAATTCGATGAGTTGTAGCTTGTTAAAGCTGAAAATCTCCCGATCGGACCAGAAATTCTTTATATTTAATATTTTAGGTTTTAAGCACCCCCCACCCCACACGCAAGTTTCCTGGGTTTGCACATACTCGCAGAGAATTTTAGTTGTAGTTTATAGAAAACTATCGTAAATCAGAAAATGTGAAATTAGACATTTTATGTGTCATAACTAATCTAGGGAAGACGGAGCAGCCCAGAACGCAATTTTTATACCGACCCTTAAAAATTTTGTGGCCAGTTCTCCACTTAGTCTTAGCCCTGAAAATCATGGAAATGTCTAAATTTCTCACTGAAAATGAAATATTAAACAAAAATTATGAACAATAGTTGCTCAAGTAGTGGGGAATATAGCCACACGAATTTGTTTATGCAGAACAATTTTATGGCACTGAAATTCCAATGTGTCCAGTTCTCCGTACCCGATGATGCACATTGATGGACCTAATTTTCAAGAGCAATTTCCCATTGTCTTAAAATAAAAGTAATTAATTCAACCTAGTTTTTACTTATGGATTATATACATGGACTAACTGAAGACTTGTAGATTCTGTGTGCTACTCAAAGGAACATGATATGCATGTGGTATAACCAGGAAAGATCATTGATAAAGGAAATGACAAGTGGATATGATCAAACTAAAGATCCTTAAATGGTAATGGGCTGGACATATTGCTAAAAGAACTGACCACCATAGGACAACTGAAATGCTTCTCAGGATGCCGAGGTACAGAAAAGACCCTGAAAAATCACATGGGAAATGGTTTGATGAAACTTGCAAGTGTTCCAGAGTGACCTTAAAAAGAGCTCAAGACAGTTGTGGAAGACCATCCGATAATGGATTGAGAATGGTTGATGTATACGTGCATAAATGTATATGTAATTTTTTAAGTCATTTTTGCTGCAGAATTGTTTTAAAAATCAACTTAACATTTTTTGCCAGAATTCTGTCTTTGACACTGTGTGGCTGAGCTCATAGGTGCCGACTTCCCAGAATTCCAATGGGTTCAAAATCGCGCAACAAGAAAGACAAGGAGGGGCGTAAGTATTTGCTAAATTAAGGTTGGGGCAGGGGAGGTGGTAAAGCTTGTATGAAAAGTTATTCTTTCCATATCTTGAATGTACCTTTTAAAGTTTTTTTGTTTTTTTTAATCTGAAATATTTAGGGAAAATTTTGAGCTCCCTAAGCATGATTTGAAATGAAAAAAAAAAAATGGTTTTCACTTAAGTGATCCATTTTCTAACTTATTCTTACCCTGTTTTCCTCATTTTTTTCTAATCATGGCCTAGCAGTGCAGAGGCCTCTTAGTACATATTTCACGTGGCTAAAGAAGGTATAGTTCAGAATTGTGAAAAATGGAACTCTTCGACATATCGCCACTGGGGGAGGAAAAAAGCTGAAGCTAGATATTACGAAAGATCCTTAATTTTGCGTGAATTGTGTGGATAAGTTAAATGGTTCATTTCATCTATAGCTTAAGGTAGACTGAAGTAGGATCAATATTTGTAATTTCTTTGCTCATAAGTCCTTTAAAGAAGAAAATATTTAGCTTTCTAAAATCCCCAGTTTACTTTTTAATTTCAACAAGCACCTGTACCCCAGAGTGAGTACCTATGTAGTCAGTGCCTATGGCTGAGCTTACAGGGTCAAGGATAATCAGGTGAAATAGTTTGTTGGGAAAAGCTGATGCTGTTTTATAAATTGAAATAGCTTTTTTAAAAAAGAATTGTTAGTGTGAACCATTTAACCATTATTAGCATTGATATTTTTTACCTCTTGTATCAAACTTGTATTCAGAGTTTAGTGAGGAATTCAAGCACATTTTGTAGAAAAATAAGTTCTTGATATGTGCTTTATGAACAGAGGTAGTTTCATGACCTTGTGACCTGGAGGGTGTGCAACTATTGATAATTGTTGCAAACGATAAAAATGACTTTCCTGCTGAACATGTCATTAGCTCTTTGACATTTATTTCAAATTTATCATTAAAAAAGTATGAAATGTAATTTAAAATAGTGTAGCAAAGTTGTGCGACTCGTCACTATTTAAAATAAGCAAGTTTGATAAGCCTGCCCAGTCCCCAATAAGCCATTTCTATCGTGGGTTTTTATCAAACTTGTCTTTCCATCTGAGGGTGGGCCATTCGATGGCCCGAAAGTGCTAGTCTTTTGATGTTTTTTAGGTATAAGGTTTTATTAAATTGATGGCTCATATTTGAGTTGATTTAATTTAAACCAAACCAAGTTTTATTATTATTCTCTTGAGGTAAAAGTAGTCTTTGTGTGGCTTTTACCTCAAGAGATTGTTTATTTTAGCTCAGTAAAGTACGAATGTAAAATTGATGCACTTAGTTTGGTAGAATTGGGGAGGGGGGAAAGGGTGCACCTAACACAAAATTATTTCTGCTATGTTTTGATGGTACAGGGCTTGAAAAATATCTGAAAAGTTACATGTCCTGCTGGGCATGTGCAAAAATTATCTACCTGCCCAAGTAGCAAAAAGGCTAGATGCCCAAGAAAATTTATCATTTAAGATAACAAATCAGAACCCTCATTTTCTTTTTAAGCTAAATAACTTTTTTTACATGTTTTGCATTTCCATATTTCAAGTCTGTATTCAAAATGGTCAATGCACAAGTGTATCTCAAGTTTTAAGATGCTGAAATATGATGAAATTGGTATTGTTGAAATTTTTGCCCCACCCCCTTTGTCACTAAAACACTAGAGGCTAGTTCTATCAGAGGCATGCATCCTGTCGCTCACTATAAATGTTTAGAGCAAATAATCACAACGGTTCCAAAATCTGGACCTAGAGCATAATATAATAAAGTGATATTCTTTTGTCTATGGCACCAACTTCTGGTGATTAGCAATAAAATGAAACAAGACCTGTGACTGCCTTTTTTCTTGTAGTAGGAAATTCTGTTCCAAACCTGTTCATTTTTAAATTTAGTTGCTTGGTCCAGGCAACTACAGGGTGTCCACAATGCCTTGTTACCCCCCCCCCCTGTAATAAGAAATGTAAGTGAGCTTTGTATCTGTTGTATGATGTACAGGGCCATTTAAGCCAGTACCATGTGATTTACTTTAATTTTTTTATAAATAGTCATACAGTAAGTTGAGAATCATACATGTGGTATTGGAGAATAATTTTATCAAAGCAAATGTTGGAATTGTCCTCCATTTTCTTGTAAACACAGTTGAACACGCCGCACCATGTTCAGTGATGTCTCGTGTACAGTACGAGCAGTAACATTGCCAATTTCAGTAGTGATTGTTTCATGCAATGCATCCAATGTTTTTGGATGGGTTTTGTAAACTCTATCCTTTAAGTAGCCTCATAAAAAAAAAAAAAAAAAAAAAAAAAAAGTCGGGAAGTCGAGATCGGGAGGCCATGTTTTTTGAAATTAATCTGCCTTCAAAGAAGCTGGTTATGAGTTCCATTGAGACTTTCGATGTGCGACACGTAGCGCCATCCTGCTGAAAGTAGCCCTCTGTCAATTCAATGTCATCAAGTTGTTCCACAAATTCATTGAATATGCAGCAATAAATGTTAGTGTTGACAGTCTCAGAGAAAAAAATGGGGCCAATAATTTTCGTAGATGAAACCGCACACCATTCACCAACCTATTGTGAATGCATCAATGTTTCACACATAACGTGTGGGTTTTCGGCAGCCCAGTATCTGCTGTTTTGCGAATTGACGTAGCCTGACAGATGAAACCAGGCTTCATCCGTAAAACCATGTAATGGAGAGAATATCAGATCGCAAATTAAGAAAATTTTCAAACCATTTGCAGTAACTTCCTTTTCCCCTTGTCCGATTCGTGCAACTGATGGATTACGTGCGCTTTAAATGGTCGAATATTCACTTTTTTTGCTGCCCTTTGACAAGTTCCGTATGAATATCCTGTCTGCTTAATCTGCGCTACGATTTCGTCGGAGATTGAAGTAAACGTTGCCAAACATCATCCACACGTGTTTGGGGCATCGGAGGGTGATGTCTACTGCTACCGCTGAGAAGAGAACCGGTTTGCTCCAGTTTTTTTGCCATCGACAGAATTGTTGACTTGCTTGGCACTTTTCGAACCCCAAACTCTCTTTGAAATGCTAGTTGCGTTTTGATGACAGAATTGGTTACCCAATACGATTTCACTAAAAAACCCGCTCTGGAACAGAGTACTGCATGTTTCCGAATGCACGCAAGTGAATGACAACACAACAACAACAAACAAATCACGAGCTGAGTTACAGTTATGGTTAACAATCTTCTTCACGGTGGCGGTTTTCATTCTCCAGGAGTTGCTGCTTCTATTGAAAAAAGGAAGTTCCTTGCACGATCCCTTGCAAAAATGTAAGGTTTTTTCAGGGTACTGGTTTAAATGGATCACCCTGTATATTAGTTGTATGTTGAGGCATCCTTAAATATCTAGTGGATCCGTTTGGGCTCAGTCATTCTCGTGACCAATAATAATTTTACGCTATGTTCTGTTTAACATTTTCTGAAGCAGTTGCAGGGTGATACGAGAGAAAGCGCGTCTCACTGCTTGTTTAATTTCATCAGTGGTTTGGTAGTGCTGCTGTGCAACAACCTCCATTATGAAACCTCAAAGGGCATTATCACACGTTGAGAGATCTGTGCTTCGAGGTGGCCATTCAAGTGGAGCGGGCAGCACTGCCGATCCATCGATCCCGAAAGACCTCACCAAGGTATTCCCGAACAGCGATTACATAATGGGGAGGGTGCCCCAATCTTGTTGGAGCCATACATAATTCAGAATGCCAAAATTTCCAAGTTGTGGCACAAACCAGGTTTGCAGCATGTCCAGATAAGTTGTCTGATTCACTGGACCATCAAATAAATATGGTCCAAACACTTGTTTACTATTCATTGCAGCCCATATGATGGCATGTAGAGGATGATGTTCCAATTCTTCGACATAATGTGGGTTTTCCTTGGACCAGAACAAAACTTTCCGTGATCGACAGCTGCGGTATATCGCACAGATACAGACCATAACACAACCTGTACATCATACGACAGATACATAAGCTCACTTACATTTCTTATTGGGGGGGGGGGTAACAGAAATTGTGGACACCCTGTAGATTGCTTTTTGCCTGCCCAGGCCAAAAATTTACTTGCCTCAGGCATGATATTTTTCAAGCCCTGTGATGTATTAATTTTGTGATGTTTTGATGTGGATATAACAATGTTACATCCACATGGGAATGATACAAAATTGTTAGTTGTTGTAGTGCTTACCTCTCTGTGTATTTGAGTGAGTGGCATTCTAATGTGAACAAGTGCAGTGTTGCATACTGATATCAGAACTACCTGAAGGTGCAGCCATCACTTCATGCCAAACATCTAGCACTATAAAGACATGCACTAAATCCACTCTAAACACACTTTTACCTTAAATTCTTAACTGATTCACTTCTCAAACTTATAAGCACTACTGAATTTTTCATTCAAATAAAGAAAAAGAAAACTAGATCTTTTGAGATCATGATTTTAGGATGGTGGGTATTTGAATCATACAGAGCATGTAAGAAATGTGAAACTCATTTGCACTATTCTCAAGACTGATGCAACACTGGAAAGGAAATTTTGGGGGATTGGATAGAGGGTCTGTATGTTTTTGTTTCACAGAAAAATCTGTTTTAAAATCTCTGCTGTGATAAAAACCTTGAATGGAAGAAGTAAAGAACAATAGCATACCTGCTAATTCTTGCACTTCAGGAAGAAATCTGATTTTAAAATTTTCTCACCTTTCCAACTGCATGTATGAATCTCCTGCTTCTCTATTATGTGGCATTTATATGGTGAAATTCTTTGGGCTTATAATTTTGGAGTGTAGTTGGTATTTTTTAGTTTTTTTTCTGGTAAGTTTGTGTGTGTATATATATCCATAGGCAAAAGTTGTCCCGGGAATTCTTCTGAAAACTTCTTTCGTAATCGCAAATTTCTTTTCTCACTATGTTCTGTCTTGTTAAATGAATTTTTTCATAAATGATTGTATTTCAGCTAATGAAAGGCACAAATTTCTGAAAATTGAAGTTTAATGTAGTAATTTCCCATTGCCATGATTTCTTTTTCTCACGCTGTCTGTCCTGCATCATTCTTAAAATGTCACTTTTTCCATAAATATTAGTATTTCATGACACTAAATTTCTAATGGGTTTTTACTAGGAATTTACTTAATTTAAATTGCAAATTATCGAAGGAAGCTCGTGAGGCAGTCGCTCTTTTTTCGTGGTTACGATTAGCCTTGACAGTTATGGTTATTTTTCACAATATCTTGCCAGATGTTAGGCAGTGACAAACCTCTGCAGTCATTGATGGTGGAATTCTGATTCTTCTCAATTTCTAGTACTTTTTGGATTGCAGTCCAGTTTCTGTAATGTGTATCTAAACGTGTTTTGTTGGCACAATTTTTTTTTATAGCTGTTCTATATTTTGCCATTTGAGTTTCTAGTTCTATGAGCTATCTCTTATGTAAGGTAGTCCACAACATTTTACACCTTAGATTACTACTTGCATTTTAAAATTGGAGTAATCTATGAAGTAAAATCTCTTGTGGATAATCTTACGTAGGAGAGGTTGTAGACTAGAAACTTGGAGCAATTTTTTCTCTGCTTTATGTTCTAACAAAACAGGTTTAGATAGACACGTTAGAGAAACTGGTCACAAACTGAACTGTGATCCTGTAGTAATCAGTTTTTAAAGGAACTTTCTAAGCAAAAAGTACTAGAAATGGTTGAAAACTCAGGCTTCAGGCAACAATATCACATAAACATAGAAATAGTCTGAAAACATGCAGTCATGTATGAGAGTGAAGGTTAAGTGGTAGGTTTTAGCTGTTCTATGTCCTTGATCAACTGAATCTGAGGACTGGTTGCCAGAACTATGTGAATTTGAGGTGCAGGAACTGTTGCCAGAATTTTGTAGACCCAAACAAATGGGATTTGGTGAGGGGTCTCTTCAGTTGCAATTCTTGAACAAAATTTCAATGTTCTTTTGGAAACTGGGACAACTTTTTTTCTTTCCAAAGGGGAACTGCAAAAGTGTCTTCAAGGGTTAGTTCACCAAAGCATCAATGACTTTATGAACACAAACAATATGTCAAATGGTCTTTCAAAAACATCTGCACTAACCCTTGAAGACACTTCCTGCAGTTCTTTGGAAAGAAACAAAAGTTACCCCATTCATCAACAAAACATAGTTTCCAAGAGAGCATTGAAATTGTTTATCAAGAACAGCAATTCAGACCTCTCACCAAATCCCATTTATTTGGGTGCCTATATAAATTCTGGCAACTAATCCTCAGATTCAGTTGATCACCAGTGATCTAAACCATAGAATGGCTGTAAGCTACCACTTAATGAACTTCATTACCATATGTGACTGTGTTTGCATTTGACTGTTTATGTACTAGAAATTGAGTAGAACCAGAATTCAATTGTCAAATAACTGCAGAGGTTTGTCACTGCCTAACATCTGGCAAGATATTGTAAAAAATAACAAACCACAATATTAAGTGACAAGCCTGAGTTTTTTTTAATTTGCAACTTTAATTCCTAGCAAAATCCTTACTAGAAGTTAATAAACTAGGAAGCAAAATTTTCAAAATGAGCTTTAGTTTTTCAGTTGGTAAGACAATTTTATGAAAATGAAAAACAGACATAATTGACTTGCAATCATAAATTATTTTTCTTGCAGTGATCCATTTGTCCTCCATTGATATTTATTGCATAATTGTTTGCATTTCTTGTAAAAGGAGGCAGAAATTTCCAAAAATTGGAGACTAAGTTGAAATTTCCTCCCACATAGTTGTAACTTTGTTTTTGATGTTCCCTCTGTCCTATATTGTTAAATGCCATTTTATCCCTGTAATGCTTGCAATTCAGCTTGAAAAGGGAGGCATATTTTTTTTGAAAATGGAAGTGAAGGAATTGGGATTTTTAAGAATTGACTCGTGGTAATATCGCACACCACGAGTAAGGCAGTTGCAGTCTATCCCTGTAAATGCTTGCATTTCTTGTAAGCCAGCAAGCTACACTGAAAACAAAGCAAGGCTTACAAGAAGAAACTTAAATTGATTTGCATGCAAGCACAATAAAAAAGAAAAAAAAAGTGGTGTTTTTGAAGCAATCTTTTAAACCATGGCATTCTAAATTGATGTAAAAGTTATCTATCATTTAACAAGTAGTTTAATTTACTTGCCACAGATATTCAAATATTGTGATTCTTAGGACATGCTCAGAAAACTTTGATTTCTGAAGAGTAATAATGTATTAAAGTGCTACTAAGCCAACAGAAGCTTGACTCATCTGTATTATGTTTGGCCAAAACAAAATCAGTAGATGTATATTTTTAATTTCTGGAAACTCCTAGAATGCCTTTACAGAATACACAAAACTTCCATAAGAAAAAAAAACACAAAAAAAAACCCTTTCACCTCAGGATATTTAATAACTTAATAATTCCCATGAAAGTTTTAATTCTCATTTTTTCAGAATGTTGCTGTTTATTTTGTTTTGAATTCAGTAATTTTATATTAATGCAATAAGTGTGCTGCAGTTAATATTTGCATACATAAATTTCAGTAAATAATTCTGTGGTTCAGGCTACCTTAAGTATTACATGCATTGTATTTGTTTTTTTGCCGAGTGATGTTCTGCAATGTAAAAAGTTTTGTTCTGGTTCTATCGTGCAGAATGATTTTCTGTAGGGTAAAAAGTTTTGTTATGGTTCTATTTCATGTACACTGATGTTCAAAGTTTGTCTGGAAGGTGTTCGCAGGTATAAATAGAAAAACAAAACTACAGATAAAAATGTTTGGCATGGAAAGAGCCAATTGTAAGGGTAATGAACATAGTAAAACAACAAACATGTACACATTTTGCTTATACAGGGTCACATCCACAAATGTCACCAAAGTAAGATGCAAAAATGTAACCTAAAAATGTCTTAAAAAATAAGATTCTTTCTCGTGCAACTTTCATAAGTAGCACGCGTGCTAATCACCAAATTGATCTCTGGAGCCAAAGAATTCTATTCTTAGATGATGGTGCATAGTTTGGGAGGGGGTTGACAAGCTACTGCATGTTGTTCCAGAGCATCCCAGGCTGTAAGGTGCAAGCCCGGAGACGTGGCTGCCTGGTTCGCCAGTTCCTTCAAGTATCCTCACTCTAAAGGAAGTTGTAAACAATCTGAGCCTTGTGCAAGTAAGCGTTATCCTTTTGATTGGCTTAGATTTTTTTTACTGGGGGCTGACAGCTCCCCAAAAAAGTCTGACATACAGCTGTAGGATCTCATCTCTATATTGCTAAGCATTCATATTGCCTCAGCACAGGAGTGGTGTGCGGTTGTTGAACATAATGCCATTGCCTTTCGAAGGAGTTTCATTCATGGATGTTTGCAGGATCGTTCCCCCAGATAAAATACCAATGAGAATCCATTTGTAGACTGCATCTCGACCAATCTGTAAGACCAGCCCACTCGTCTGGGCTGCAGGGAACGATTCTGTCTGCACCAGTTCGAGCAAGCTCTCCTGTGAGATTAAGTGCAACATAAACCATGGGTCCCCTGGCACAAAGGCCAATTTGCATTATACATTTCATATCATTTGCCTTGATACTACATTCCCATTGGCAGCAGAGAGCTTGGAAGTTTATTGCCAGGCCTGTATAGGACCTTATGTCGCTTTAACCACACAGCATCGTAAGTCCACAAATTTTTTGTATGTGTGGGACCACCTTTGGCCATGCCCTTTGCACCCCACTGGTTTTGAATTGTTTCCACAACACTGAAACCACTCTGGGGTGGATATTAAAGTTCCTAGAAGTGTTCATGCCCTTTGCACTCCACTGGTTTTGAATTGTTTCCACAACACTGTGAAACCACTCTGGGGTGGATATTAAAGTTCCTAGAAGTGTTGCCAGAAATTGTTTGCTTGAAATCAGTAGACCGCAGCTAAAAAAAAGTTGTTTTTTTGCACTTGATATATGAACTGACATTTAATTTAGCATTGGATCAGTGGGATTTGTACAAGATATTACTCATAATCAGCTTTATAACATATTGTACACAATTAAAACTGTTGCTGGAGATAAAAATGGAATTAGCCCTGTCTGTTGTATTGGTCTTACCTTTTTTCTGTAGAAAAATGTAATCTTAGTTGTTACTGAACAAATACACATGTACTTAGATGTTCTCAAAATAGGTGAAACATTTGCCATACTCAAAGTATCATTAATACAAATATCAAACTATAGAAGTTTTTGAAGATTCTCTAGTTTTAGCTAAATACTTGAGAGAATCTTTAAGACTAATGAACGATTTAGATTGAAAAAATATTTCATGGAAAGCAGGTATGGATTTGAAAATAGAGGTAGTAAAAATTTCAAAAACAGTAAGCCTTTTATCCTCAAAAAAAGTGCTGGTTTGAATATTATCAACTGAATTAGTAGAAAGTGAGTACAGAACAGATGCAAAGTGATCAAGAGAACATATCTTTTAGTGGTGTTAGAAATACCAGAGGTGGCAGCTGCATCGAAGTCGGAAATGACACTTTCTCTCATTTCCTTGTCTTTCCTGTCAAAAACTAGCCCATATTTCTAGCATCCTACTCTTAAAGCCTATTTCTGAAGTCACACCCCTTCCTAAAATAGTCATTCATTTTTAATCAGTGTACACAAAAAACAGGAATTCATTAAACTAACTCAAACATTTTTTACTCCTAAGATATTTGACAAAAGAAAAACTTAGTTCTATAACATTAGTATCAGAGGTACGTAAAAAAAAAGTTTTAAGGTTCTTCATAAAAAGCATCTGTCAAAATATTATACCACAAGCCAATTATAATTGTAAGCGTAACAGCAGGAGGTTGCTTTAAAACAAAGATCAGTAAATTCCCATGATTCTACAGAAATATATCTGTAGACAGGATTCAAAATTGTAGAATGACACTAGTTCCTTGTGACCTCGGCCGTAGACTGGCTTGCTTCTAGTCCTATTGCTTTCTGCTGTAGAGCATTGGATACACATGCATGAGACAGAAATTTTCTTACATGCACTGTCAGAGAAATGTTACTATTTCCTGTTGGCTTTGTGCATAACTCAGTTTATATATATTAGACAGCATTTTGAACACTAACATGCATTTCACTGCAGGCATTTTTCTCTTGCCACATGACTTGTTAACATAACATTTCATTGAGTGTTTTTATTTGCCTTCTGGACTTTCATTTAGGCACCAGGGTCTGAAAACAGTCTGCACAGAGGCTCTGTTTGTTGGACTAATATTTAAATTTCATTTAGAATGGCCATTCCACAAAAAAGTTAAATTTTTTTAGTTGGCAACAGTGCACAGGGGAAAATAACCATGCAGACAACTGAATTAAGGAAGTATCTATGGCAACAGTTATTGGGCCATGGCAGACTATTTTGGTTTTGTTGTGCAGTTTAAGGTACGTCTGCATTTTGCCATACAGCTATGAAGGTGAGTGATTGAGTTAAAAAGTGAAATGCATTGTGTGATAAAATGTTGCTATGTTTGGGTAAAACTGCTCCAAAAGCAGTTGATTTAATGCAGAAAGCTTACAAAGTTTGGGTGAGTCAAATATTTTTAGATGGCACCACGATTCCAAAAAAGGAAGTTTGTCGGCAGAGCTCGATCAGAGGCCTGGTCGACCTGAAAGTGTTATGGAGCATATTGTTAACACTGTTTGGACAATCCTGCAAGATCGACAAATGACGTGTGAAGACAGTGGCATCAACTAATATTTAAAAAAATGTTGGCATTCCGCATTCTATGCGACAAATTACTGCTGCATCGTATGTGTTCCAGATGGGGTACCTCATTACCTGATGACAGAATAATTGTTAGCCAGAGTTCAGGTGTCCTGAATGGAAACAAATGATTGCAAAGGATCCGAACTTTCTAAACACGGTAATAACTGGCGATGAAACATGGGTCCACTATTTCTACCCCCTCGTAAAGCGCTCAATGGGTGTCTGGAAATGCGTAATAGGCTCACCTCCTCCAAAAAAAGTCTGCCAGACGAAATCAGCTAGTCTACCAGCATGCCATTCCTCCACAAATTACTGTCAGTGCTGAGTATTACATTTGTCTTGAAGCATCTGCGATGACATCAATCAAGCGACTGGAAGTGGTGGCCAAGTAGACCCTGCCCCATGATGACGCCCACCCACATGTGGCTGCTTGTGTTCAACAGTTTCTTATGAAATGCAGTGTTTAAATCATGCCACAGCCTGTTTACAGTCCTGACATTGCCCTGTGCAATTTCTGGTAGTTTCCAACAATGAAGTTTTGTGGCGCAACATTCAACACAGATGCTGATGTTATTCAAGCTGTACAGGGGTCATTAAAGCAGCTTCCACAAAATGCCTTCACAACATGCTTTTAAAAGGTAGACTGAGCGATGAAGATACTTTTAGAAAGAATAACATGTTAGGTTTCGTGCAAACGTGCATGTTCTTCATTGTCATGAACTTTTTGCGTATTATCGCCTCTGCTGCTCTTTCTGTTCGTCATACCTAAAAAAAAAAAAATACGTAAAATAAAAATGCTTACCTGTTCTAATGTTGTTCATTGTCCATTGAATAAAAAATTTTCCTTTTTGGTGGGTGATAAGCCCAATGAAAAATGGTTGGTCAAGTAAAGTCACTTTACATCTGTTAAAAAATGTCAGTCTGAAAACATCTCATTGTAACAGTTCTCGAAGTGAGAAGTTTAAGTAATTGAATACTGTGCATCGTGACCAATGGAAATCTCAACTATAATGAAGTATAAAAAGCGTTAATGTTAAAAACACTGGAAGTTACCACACTAATGAAGTATAAAAACACAAATGTTAAAACAAATGAAATGGCCTACCAAAACGAATATAACACTATTTTAAACCAAAAAAAAAAAAGATTCGGACGAGGGCATAGAAGCAGAAATTTCACGGAATTCGGTTGTTTTAACATTTGTGTTTTTATACTTCATTAGTGTGGTAACTTCCAGTCTTTCTAACATTCATGCTTTTTATAATACTTCATTATAGTTGAGATTTCCATTGGTTATGATGCACAGTATTCATTACTAAAACTTTCCATTTTGAGAACTGTATTACAATGAGATGTTTTTTTAACACTTTGCCTTTTTTAACTGGTATATTGTATTTTTACTTGACCAACTATCTTCCATTGTGTTTTTTTATGCTTCATTATCATAAAGATTTCCATTGGCCATAATGTACAGTATTTATAAAACAAACTTCTCACTTTGAGAACTTTGTTATAATGAGATGTTTTCAACACACTGACATTTTTTAATGGATGTAAAGTGACTTTACTTGACCAACCATTTTTCATTATGCCCATCACCAACCAAAAAAAAAATCAATGGACAATAAACAACAGAACAGGTAAGCATTTTGATTTTATAATTTTTGTAAATTTTATTTTTTAGGTAGGATGAACAGGACATAGAGCGTCAGAGGCAATAATAAGCAAAACGTTCATGGCAATGAACATGCGTGTTTGCACAAAACTTAAAAATTTTTAGTGCATTTTTTTCCCCTGCCTTATTAATAGTAAAAGAGTATTTTAGTGTAGAATAACATGTATTTTGCTGCACCTATATTTCTTCATTTTGTGCAGTTTCACTGTTTTCATGCAATGGCTGTTGTAGAAATGTCCTGTCTATTATTGCCAGTGGAAGTATTAGATTTCTGGGTGCATTTTAAACTTAAGTTCTGTTGTGAGGGCTGTCTAGTTTTTGCAGATGTTCTTTTGTAATTGCAAGTTACAGAAATGCTTTGAATACATTACATATGTTTATAACACTTTTTTTAAATAGGTGTACGTTCCTCGAAGACCATGGCCCCTCCATCCTATTCTGAATTGGGCAAGCACACAAGAGATGTGTTCAGCAAGGGCTATAGTACGTGCAGTGTTTCACATTTTTTAAAATGTTTCTGATCAGTGAGAATGGAACTGTATTGTATAATCTACAGTAAATTTATACTTCACGCATAATTAAGTTTTGAATCTTTTATGTGACTGTAGTGGTCATGTTTTTTTTTTTTTGACTTATTGAAAATAATTTACCTTTTTGTGCTTTGTCAAGTTATTGTAGCAAAACTTTGAAAATAAAATGCAAACAATTGGATATTACAAGCATAGTTTGAATAAAAGTGTCAATCTGATTTGAAACTTTGCTTTGCCAACAGGTATTAAATGTAACGTTGCACATCTTTCCTGTAAGATTGAACACCTATTTGTCACAGTTTTGGTTTAAAACCTGTTTTTCGACTTTCATCACTTTTGGCACCTTTTGATTTTCAAAGTATTAGAACTCCTTACCAAAAATCATTAAGTTAAGTGTTCTTGATATTTTTTTGTGGTGAAACATTCTTTTAGAACACAAAACAAAACTATTTAATAACAGGTATCGCTGCATGTTTATTTTAACACTGAATTTAAATTGCAGGTTCTCAATGACTTGTTTGCTGGCCCTTGGATTTTAAGAGTAATCTTGAAGCGTGGAATGTTTTTTATGGCCATGCAGGGATTGCATTCCTTTTAAAATTCCTAATATTTTGTGACCCTCCTTAAATTCCTAAAATTATACCTAAAATTTGCTATTCATCCTAAAATTTTCGTAAGCTTATTTTTATTAAAAACAACCGTTATTAACGCCAATAAATTTACCATTACGGTAAGGTAAAAAGACCTGTTATTGTAGAAACACAGCCTATATGCTGTGCTGCTGAAGGGAGGGAAAAATGACGCCATCAAGATCAAGATGCACTTGCTTCGGGGCGGGCGCTCCACTTTTTTGCCTTCGAACAGTTTTCGAGAGTAACAAGAGATCTAAGGGAAAAGGGGAGGGGTCATTTTCACCCCTGGTTTGCGCTTTGCAGACGAACTCCGTGGCACGCAGAAGATCGTACTTTATTTTTGTACATGCCTTGTGGAACCTCCTCTTTCTGCCGATGTTTTGTTATTGTAAACCGCAGGTGGGTGGAAGCAAAGAGGAAACATGTGGTCTCCTTCCGTAACCTCCGGTAATGACGATGGGATGGTAGCTGAGTGTTATCGTGGCAGGCAGTAGAGCACGTGATCGTTGACCTTCGATCGTGCGTTGGCGACAGCGACCTTTGATGCGCAATATATCTCGGCTCCGACTCGCTTTGACTGAACTTGCGTGAGATGCGTATGATAGTTTCTGGTTTTGCGTCTTTTATGGTGTTCTCTGTGCTGTGTGCAGGTTCAGTTCTCTAGTGGTGACCTGCTTTTTTTTTTTTTCATATCTTCTGACATCCTCGCAGCCAAATTTCGGGAAGTTGTCTGGTTTTGCAATATTGGAACGTGTTTTTGTACTTCCCTTTCATTTTCTGGTTAGTAATACAAGTGTTTAAGATGCCTAAATCCAAAACAAAATTTCAAGATGCGTGGCTCGCCAAAGAATTGGACGGAGTGAAGTTGAAAGAATGGTGTTCTGCAACTGAAACAATATTTTCTGCTAAGTGTATATTGTGTTCAGAAATTTTCAACATTTCTAATAGTGGCTTTTCACAAGTAAAAGCGCATCATAAAGGAAAAAAACATTTGCAGAAATTTCAAAGTAAATTTCAAAATAAGTCCATCCTGAAGCCTTTGGAGGACGGGATCTTCAGCCCAAAACAAATATTAGTGAAGTACTGAGTCATGATTTACAGTTGGCTAAAGCCGAAGCATTATGGGCCATGAAAGTTGCTAAGGACAATGTCTTTTGTTTCATGCACTGTAACAGTTGAACTTTTCAAAGAAATGTTTCCTGATTCTGCTATTGCAGCCAAAATGCAACTTAAAGGGAAAAAAGTTGCTTATGTGATATCACATGGATTGTCAAAATATTTTGAAGAGGATTTGAAAAAAGACATTGCATCTAGTAGCCCAGGAAAGGTTACTATAGCATTTGATGAAACTACAAATACACAAGTGAAACGGCAGTTGGATGTGTATCTCAGGTACTGGTCTTCAGAAATAAATTCAGTTTCTTGCCGATACCTAACAAGCATTTTTCTGGGTCATATAACAGCAGATATTTTGCTAAAAGAAATTCTTGATGTGTTATCATCCTTCAATATTTCGTTGAACAGAATTATTTGTGTATCCATGGACAGCCCAAATGTAAATAAGTGCTTTTTACGCAAATTCAATGAAGTTGTAAAACAAGAAACAGGCCAGAAATCTTTGGAACTAGGTTTTTGCAACCTGCATGTTGTTAGTAATGCATTTAAATTTTTTTGACAAGCTTAAATATAGATTTTGACGAATTTGCTACTGATATGCATTACTTTTTAAAGAGTAGTGCTGCAAGATGAGAGGATTATAAATCTGTCCAGGATATAACATTGGTCACAGCCAAATTTCTTTTGCGTCATGTCAGCAACAGATGGTTAACCATTGGTTCTGTAGCCCAGAGGCTCTTGGATCAATGGCTAAATATTACAGAATATTTTTTAAACTTCTTGCCATCTCAAAAAATTTTTGAAAAACAACTACGCAATTCGGCAAGGTATAAAAGAATTCACTGTTTCCTGAAAAATGAGCTAACTCCTTGCTATTTAGCATTAATTTCATTTTCACACCAAAATTTTGAAAAGTTTTCATTATGTTATCAGAGTGAAGAACCAAAAATACGCCAGTTATATTCTGATTTAAATACTTTAATGAGGAATGTTATGGCTCAGTTTATCCAAGATGATGTTATTGCAGGGAAATTTGGAGAAGACGTAAAGAATGTAGATTTTGAAAACTAAAATTCATGGAAAAAAACTAGGGGAGTTAGAAGTTGGTATGAAGACAAAAAATCTCAGGAATGTTCAGGAGACCAGGCAGAAATTATTTCTCTTAGATGTAAGATCATCACTAATTGCAACCACAAAATATTTAAAGTCAAATTTGCCATTCTGCAATCAAAAGCTAAGAGGCATAGAAGTTTTAAAGGCAAAAGAACCAAAGAAAGAGTCCACTCAACTTTCAGTCACTGAAGGACTTTCAGAAATAACCAGAATTTCAAGTGTTTTGCATCTTTCTGAGGAACAAATTGATAGAGTAAGAGAAGAGTGGAAACTTTTAAATTGCAATAAGCAAACTCTAGATGAACTAGTGAAATTTTCAGAGGAAGGGCATATTCCCGTGCGGATTGAGCATTACTGGCGTAATATATTTAGTATTAAAGACTCTAGCGGAAAAGAAAAATACTCGAATCTTGCTAAACTCATAAAGTCAATATTAGTTTTACCTCATGGTAATGCTGATGCAGAAAGGGGATTTTCGGTTAACACTACTCTGTTAAGGAAGGACAAGGCTAACTTAAAAGACTCAACTATAACATCATTAAGAATAGTTAAAGGGGCCATTAAACACTATGGATGTGTAGGTAAAGTTCCCATAACAAGAAATTTGTTAAATAGTGTTCGTGATTCACATAAATTTTATAAAGAGTATGTTGATAAGCTGAAGGAAGAAGAATAAAAAAGGTAAAAGAAAGGAAGCAGAGAGAGGGAAAATAAGGAAAAGCAGCTAGAGAAAAAAGAAAAGCTGAGTTTGATGACAAAATAAAAGAAAATGATGCAGAAATAAATAGGCTTAAAAAAGATAAAGAAGCCTCCCTAGCAGTAATTCAAGAGGGAACAGAAAGAATGAGAAAAGCTGTAGAAAAACAAAATACTGTTGAAATAGCAGTTGCCTCTAACTTGATCATACAAGGTTCAGCTGAAATAAAGAAAACTGAAAGTAAATTAGTTGTGGTGGAAGCAGAAAAAGATAGGCTAATCAGGAAAAGGTTAAAACAATAATATGAAAAAAGTAATTCAGTGAACAATTGTACATAGTTCTTGGTTTTCAATTACCTTTTTAGGATATTATAATTTAATGTGAAACCTGAAAACTTTACTGTGAAAATCGTGAATTGCTTCTGGTTCAACAGCATATTAATGTTCAAAGTGAAACTTGAATGTGGTAAATATACTTGAATATGATAGTAACACGTGAAAAGATAAGAACTGAACATTAGAAGTAAATCATACTTAAACTTTAGACATTAGAGGTTATGCAAAAAATTTGGGTTTGAACTTCGACCATATATACTAATGGACTGCGCATTGGCAATAGCTGCATCAAAGCCGCCATGGCTCAAACATTGGGCACGTCATCATCAGACTCCAAATTTCGTGTAAAAATGCTGTTATGATTACTAATTTACGCTGCAGAACTTCAGTGTTTTCGGTGTATTATGTGAATGCGCCTCATATATAATGAAAACTCTTCAGGTAAGTTTACTTATGAGCTATATACATGCATGATTGGGTTGTTTGCATTTTGTGATTTATAATGTGATGAACATTTGCGAAGAATTTGGAACATGCATTCCATTTTTTTTTCTTAAGTTACTATATTTTTATATCAATAGTTGCAAGTTTCTGGTTAAGTAATTGAACTTTATTGACTTGGGTATTTAATTCGTTTCTTACCCATGAAAAAATCATAGAACTTTCTTTACTATATCGCTCAGAGCAACCATAAGCACAGTATGTGTAACCCATCTTTTTGACTGTTGTCATGTGATTTTATGTTGGAGCCAGAAATTTTGATGTCATGCGCAGTCTATCAGTATATATGGTTTAAGGGTGTGAAGCAAACTCTTTACAATGTATACAAAGTTGTTTTACTAGATGTATACAAATATACATCTAGTTTTTATTGAAATACACTCCTAAAATTTTTCTAAAAAGTCCTAAAATTCCTACCTAAAATTTTCCAGAAGTATGCTATGATCCCTGGGCCATGTGTGTGTCTTTAAGTGCTTTATGGCCTTTGATTTATATTGGATAAGTAAAAATCCATCTCATATAAATAGATCATTACAAAGACACAAAAATCCCCATTGCCGTCTAGGCTAGCAGTTGCATCAATGGTGCTCGTTAAGCATACCAGAAATATTTTGAGTTTGTCTTCGTTCAGATTCTTCCATAGGTTGTAATTTAACCCTTTAAGAAGCTGGTGTAATTGAACCAAATGCCAAAATTTTCTATGCTCCATGAACAAATATTTATGGTGGCTGGAATGTTTGAAAGCTACAGCAAAATAGTCCCCCCATCCCCCAAAATCTCATCAGTGTGGACTGTTGTAGACCTGTGACTGGTAATAAGAGCTTTGCAATAATTCTTTTAGTGCTCTTTGCTCCCTGACCAAAGGCATGAAGGGCTAGTCCCCCTGACACAGACATCATGTGCTACTAGGCAGAAACAAGTGCCTCAAACATCACTATTAGTTAGACTATATTGGTACAGCTCTTTTAGTAGGTAATCAGACAGAAAGGACTTGTGTTAATCATCCCCTCAAATGACAGTTTTGAATAACAAAGCTACTTGTACCAATGGGGGGGGGGTACATTGACCCAGCACCGCGACTCTTAAGGTCTATTGTGCATCCCCAGCCCTAATCTCGAAAGAGACCAGATGCACGAGCAAAAGCAAGAATGCTCTTGACTGGTACTAAAGAAAGATCAGTTGGTCTCAAGTTGTGAGTACCAAAGTGTTCAAGCCTGAGTACTGCAAAAAAGTCTGTCACAAAGAAAATGCAAGGAAGTCTCCTTCGAGATGGGCATCCTCTACATAGCGGATCCTTTCACCCAATCAAATTAAGGTGTATTAAGAAGACAGTGTCCTGTAAGTAGACCAACAATCAGTCCAATAATATCCTTTTTTGGCAGTTTAAGGAGTTCCTTAGCCCTATGAGGCAAGGGTCCTTTATTAAGTTCCTTTGCCTGCCTCTGACACCTGGTAGCTTGCCATAGGTCAAGAAAAAGCCTGCTCTGCCCCCTCTTTCGCAAGAAGGTCAGCTTTCTCATTACCTACAAAACCCCTATGTCCTGGCACCCAGAGCAGTTGCACTTCTGGTTTGCCAGTTCAGTTAGGGTCTGGAGGCAGTTCCAAACAATTTTGGATGAAATGTGGCACTGACAAAGTGCCAGCAAAGCCTCCTGGCTGTCTGAACAAATCTGGATATGCATATTGTGATACCATTCTGGCATGTGCCTCAGAATTTCCACAAGTCTTCTCGTGTGGGAATTCCGAGGCACATGCCAGAACAGCATACACCTCAGCTTGGAAAACGGTAGCCTACCTTCCAAGGCTTTGGCATGAACCATAACCTCTGGATAGGCAATACTCCCCTGCTCCAATCCCTGTGTTTGTCTTGGAGCTGTCAGTAAACCAAACACAGTGCTGCACCCAGGGACAAAGGAAGTTTCCCATTCACTGTGACTGGGAAAATTCACACTGAATGCTTTATCGAAATGATATTTTACTAGCATGTTGTCGGTTCCCATTTGAAAGATGGGCTCCTTACAAAAATACTCCTGAATAGGCTTGGTATGGCTGCTAACCCACAACGAGGGTCTCCACATGCCATTGCAGCATAATCTACACTGGCAGAAAGTGAAAAAAGAACACAAAGCAGACGTCTGATACCAACAAAATTTATACAGCGTAATAACGGAATACAGAGGATAACGTGATCAAAGCATTATGGCAAAATACAGCTGTATTTGCTGGTAAACTGAAAAATAACATTTCCATATAACATGGTTAGTACGAGGTTGAACCGCCATGAACTGCGTCACACTGTGCAATTCTGGCATGGAGTCTGTTGTACAGATGTTGGATGTAAGTTTGGGGTATTGAGTTCCAAGCATCCTCAACCTGGACGCGTAAATTGGGGATGGTCGTGGATGGCCGTGGAGACTGGATAAGTCGTCCCATAAAATCCCACACGTGCTCAATGGGGGACAAATCCGGTGAACGTTTAGGCCATGGTAGTTGTCTCATACCCTGAAGTGCATGTTGCGTTGCACGTGCCGTGTGTGAGCGTGCGTTATCTTGCTGGAAAACACCACGATGGACCGATCTTACAAATGGCACAACAACGGGCTGAATGATGTTCTTGATGTAGGAGGTGCTGTTTAAAGTACCCGGTACAAACACTAGTTGTGTACGGGTGTAATAGCTGATCGTTCCCCACACCAGGAGACCAGGTGGAGGCCCTGTGTGTTGCTGGCAGATGCAAGAAGGGTGGAGACGCTCCCCTGTGCATCTGCGAACACTCGTACGGTCATCAGAGGCTCCCAAGCAGAATCTGCTTTCATCGCTGAACACGGCAGATCGCCATTGCGTTCTCCAGTGCAGACGTTGGCGACACCACTGCAGCCGTTCCTGACGGTGGGCTTGGAGTCAAAGGCACACGTGCACATAGTCCTGCATCCAGTAGACGGTTGCAGATTGTTCGCAGGTGCAATGACAGCTTGGATTTGCGTCGCAATGGATATTCTGCTTGACAACGCCGCTCTTATGCGTCGATCGGTCTGTGACTCCTGGTACCACGTCTTCTCATGTGGGAATGTTCCTCGGACCATCTACGCCACCATCGTACCACCTCCGATACTTCCCGTCCAATTCGCTCTGCAATACGACAATATGACCACTCGGCCTCACGGAGTCGGACTAGACAACCTCGCTCAAAGCACGATAATTGATGAAATCGTAACTTTAAAAAACTGCTTCTTGCACCACTTTACCTGCACAGTCCACTTGATACAGTGGAGAAAACTAGATTTATCAGAGAAGGTAACTTTCTTCCAAGGTCCACTTGATTTTTTTTTCTGCAAAACTCAAATTGTCACCAGTGGGCGTGTTGTGGTCATGAGTTGACACCATAGGCTAATACAAGAGGATTTTTGCACTGTAGCTGTGGATACACTCCTCAGCTACAACACACTCTCTGGTTATGTGCTGCAACTCTTGCTACCCACTCTGAATTACACTTGAACTATGGCAGCTTATAAACAGTTCCATTTCTCAGATACTGCTACCCTCTGCTCTATTCAGTGGTCATGCCATTTTCCAAGAGTAATATAGTCCTGTATTCATTGCCTCTGCTGTTTTGACCTCCAAATGATACTGGACATGCCACAGCAATGCATATGCCCTTGACCTTTTAAATGTGCTCAGTGCTGTGTATGAAACAATCCACGTATCAGACGGGTGTGTATGTTGGAGGAGGGGGATTGTAATGTTTTTACTGCAACAGTATAAATAATACTGGTTTATGTCTTGGTGATATCTGTGTGTGCAGATTGCTGTATGCTGATGACACTGTCCTGTTGGCAGAGAGCAAAAGTGAGTTGCAGAGTATGTTGTCCAGGATGTACAAAGCTTGCATGAAATTTAAACTGAGTATAAATAAGGGAAAAACCAAAGTCGTGGTTTTTGAGATAGGAACTAATATTTATAAGTCTAAATGGCACAGTGATTGACCAGGTGAACGAGTGTATTTAGGAAGCATGTTTGACAGAATAAATTGGATGATGAAATTAGGAGAGTGAATTCATCATTGAAAGTAGTGGTTGCTTTGGGAGGTTTTCACAGGAATAATGGAATAGTTCTCAAGAGCCCCACATTGCTGTGTATGAAAGTGTAACTGTTCCTGCTATGATGTATGCCAGTGAAACCTGGGTATTACAGAAGAAACATAGGAGTCGTTTGTGTGCTGGAGAAATGTGTGTACTTAGGGGGGGGGGGGGGCAAGACATGTTCTGCCCCCCCCTAAGTACACACATTTGTGTGAGGAATGATGTTGCAGTTGTGCAGTGTAAAGCAAAATGTTATTAAGGTGGAGACTAATGTGCTTCAGTGGTTTGGCCTTGTAGAAAGAATGAGTGATGAGATGCTTACTAAGAAATTTTTTTCAGCCCAAGTGGCAGGAAGGAAAGGCAGAGGAAGTCATGGGAGGATCAGATTCAGGAGTGTTTGCAAAAAAAAAAAAAAAATTGAGTGTGAAGTAAAGATCTTGTGTATGGCGTGTGATGGATGTCAGTGGAGCTAGAGTTGTGTGTCAAGATCTCTGTAAATGGGTAAGTTTGATACAGCAACAATAAGTTAAAATTATCTGATAGATTGTATTTCTTTGTGGAGCTAACCTCAGAATAGAACAGCTTTAGCAGTCATATGCCAGGTGACAGAAACTGTATATTTTCAACATCAGCAGGCTTTCTCAGAGTAATACTCACTTTAAGATAACTAGCTATGGTACTTTTTTTTCCCCTTTGTCTTTTTAATCAGGTAAGTACATCAGTGTAGGGGATTAGCCCACAGCTGATGGTTCCAGTTGGTCATTCAACCTAAGGTTTCTGGAACAAAACCCAGTGAGTTGACTTTTCATCAGTCTCACACAGAACTAGCTGGCACCTCTCAAAAATTCAGAGGCCCTAGTTGCTGTTGTGTGTGCCATTGTTACCACGGAGTGCCCCGAGAAGGCAAACCCATCTCTCACTAGATGTAAGTATAAATGGCACTGTGATTGACCAGGTAAGTGAGTTTGTGTATTTAGGAAGCATATTTGGCAGAGAACAAATTGGATGGTGAAATTAGTAGGTGAGTGAATTCTTCATTGAAAGTCATAGCTTCTCTGAGAGGTTTTCACAGGAATAATGATTGGTTCTCTAGAGATCCGCATGGCTGTGTGTGAAAGTGTAATTGTTCCTACTCTGATGTATGGCAGTGAAACCTGGGTACTACAGAAGAAACATAGGAGCCGTTTGTGTGCTGGAGAAATGCGATACTTACTGGAGGTTTGTGGCAAGACACGGTCTGATTGTGTGAGAAATGATGTGTTGCAGTTATGTGATGTGAAGCAAAATGTTGTTAGCAAGGTGGAGACTAATATGCTTGACTTCGGTGGTTTGGCCATGTTTAAAGAATAAGTGATGAGATGCTTACTAAGAATCTTTTTAGCCCATGTGGAAGGAAAGGCAGAGGAAGGCCAAGGAAGACATGTGGATCAGATTCAGGAGTCTGCATGAGAAAAAGATTAAGTATGAAGTATAAAAGATCTTTTGTACAACGTGTAACGAATATCAGTGAAGCCCAAGTTGTATGTCAAGATCGCTGTAAATGGAGAAATTTGATTCAACAGTAAGTAAAAATAACTGGTAGTTTGTATTTCTTTTTGGAGCTAACCTCTGAATCTCAGAGAACAGCTTAGTGATATGTATGTAGCTATGGTATCTTATATAACTTGCTCAGAACTTAGAAAAGTATCTAAGATATTACACATGCCTCAGCTGTTCAGGTGCAATTTCCAAATCGGAGTTTTAGAAGCAGAGATATCAGGGGAAAGCAATTTACCTTTACGCAACCTAACGGAAAGTCTATGAATAACTTAAAAATTTCGAAATTATATGAACAACATTTCGCGCTGGAAACTCCCTCTAACAAAGAGGAAATTTTTCAAATCTGTCTCTTAAAAGCAGGGATATTGACAAAAATAAGATATATATACGCTCCATGGTGGAGAAACCATGCATTATTTAAAGAATAATGTATTCTCAGAAGGTTTATCGACGTGAGTGTATCTGTCTTTTAACGAATTTTTTTTAATCAAGATCTTAGCTCAGATTTTTGTTGCAAATGCAACAGAAGTAGAAATTAACCCTTACACTCCCTGGTGGTAAACCGTTTTTTACTGAAAATTAGAAATTATGTGCAAAAGATTTCCGATCAAGAATGGTATCTGCTTCAGAAAGAATTTTTCAAATCTGAGTTTTACAAGCAGAGATAGGGGGGGGGGGGTAGTAATTTACTTATACGCCCATACCGGAAAATATATGCGTAACTTGAAAAAGTGACTATACTTAGAATGGTCTCCGACATAAGTGGTATCAAAAGGTAAATTGGAGTTTATGGTGAATGTAGGGCATAATTTCGTACAAAATCGGTGACGCTCTACACGTTTGCTATTGACTTTTTCGCTATCTCTCTTGGTTCTCGTGATAGGATATCTAACTTCCAAAATTTGCCGCTGGGGTGCTGCAATCGGTCTCATCTGATAGAACATAGTCACTTTACTTATATGTACACACTACTTCCACAACTCTAGCATTTTGTGTTCAAAAGTTATTTCCCTGTTTAAGGACTTTCCTATACACCCTGTATCTATATTTTTTTTCAGAGCTGAAGTAAACACTTGTTCAAAAATAATAATTAATTAGTTGACCCTTGTAATACTATACTTGCACATCACACAATGTCCAGTGAAGGTTTATCTTGTGTGATTGAGGTACTGCAGATTTCCTTCTGCCACAATGGAACTCTTTTTGAAGTTTGAGTGTGTAGAATCTGAAATTGTGAAGCAATACACACCCACACCACACAGTTTTGGGTACAGTCTTTCAAAAAAAAAGCCTGGCAGACCAGTTTTTTCTCAAATTAAAAAAGATGCAGTTATGGAATATTCACTGAAACGTAGCTGTGAAAAAATGGAGTATGCAACAATGTACAAGATTTTATAAGCAACCATATGCACGTGTTACCATTAAAGTGTATAATTCAGTTATTTAATAGAATACCTAGTTATTTCATGAAATAACTGATCAAGTTAAAGCATGTAATAAATTATTAAGTCCACAATTTAACTAGTTTTTCTATGAATATATTAACTAATGATACAGTTAAAGTGTAAAATAAACAATTTCATTGAATTATACAACATACAAAATGTTATTTATATAAAGACACAATAAAATAATTTGTTACAACAGGGATTACTAAAATGGCATTTGGAATTGCATAAAACATTTCTTAAACAAATTTTTTGTTGACACTGCATTTTACATGAACATTTTTTAAATCCCTGACCGGTACCTAAACTTTGAGCTGTAGCAACCGATGGGAGCGATTTCTCTATCTGGCACTTCTTCGATCTGAATGTTTTTGTTCACAGACGCTGAACTGGGATTGGGAATATAGCTGTTTTATGCGGCCATTTCTTGTTCCCAATTGAAAAAATTCTTCAGTTATTTTCATAACAGCTAAAATAGATCTGGCGTCACCCCCTTCCTCTGTCAACTTCAGGTATTGGGATACGGACTTGTAAGCCTCACAGAGGCTTCAGAATGAGATTTATGAACAAGTCCACCCTACGGTCTGGAAGAGTTCATAAATTCAGTAGGAGTGGAAGGTAAATGTTTCTCGTTGATGTTCTGAGAGTCTAGCGCAAAAAAAATATTCGGCTACAGTAATCTCTATATATTAAGTTCAGCAAATTATCATTAATTACAGAAATATTGCGTGTAAATGAAATACTTCCCATATTCTTAAACAAAACATAAAAGTTAATATTGTTATATAACACTTTACAGTGGGTTGAAAATGGTGTGCTATTTCTGACCAGTGGTTCTCACTTTACAGCCTTTTGAATTTGGGATCTATTTACTTGGTTATTTTACACTTTTAACTGGGTGTAGATTATTATTCTATGAAATAACTAGTTAAACCATTGAATACAAGTGAGTTTTACGCTTTAACTGACTTGAGCAGATATTTCATGAAATAACTAGGTATTCTATGAAATAATGGATTTCATACTTTAACGATAACACATTTCTATTGGTGTCAAATTTTCTTCTGCAAGTAAGTCTTGTGTTGCATTTAACAAATGTACAATGTGAATGTGGCTTTAGCACACAAAACAAAATTTTGTCAAAACTTAAGAGCCACTGAGCAACAAAAATCTTAATGCATATTACTGAAATTGGGCCAGATAAACTTAATGCAAATTACTGAAGAAATAAAAACAGCAGCTCATCAAAGCTTGCTAACTGTGGCAAGGAATGAAAGACAGACATATATACTTCAGGTGTGATTTTTATATCAATGTACTACAAAATGCACAACTCTAGTTTTATTTTTTCAGGGTTATAATATATTCGCTGTGAATATATCGTAGTAATCGAGTGTGATTCAAGGAAAAAATCTTTCACGTCCCTCTCAATCATAGGTGGTCGATGTTCAAATCTTTGCACTGTTATCAGGTGGGTGTAGGCTTTTTTTAAGTTAGTCCGCATGTTTTCTTGAGTAGGATATATTTTTTTAGTTGAACTACGGGAGGCACATGAAGAAGAGATGTGAAAAGTACGCTGGAAAACTTGAAAAACAGAAAAATTAATCACTCGTAAAAAATATTCTCGTGAGGAATTGCAATCACCAAAAAACTAGTAAAACTTCTTGGATGTATTGTCCGATGCATTTCGGCAGATCTGTCTGCCATCTTCTGTGACCTCTGATCGTCTGTTCTCTGCAGTTTACATTGAATATGTGATGTGCTCAGTTTGGGAATCTGTGTGTAGTGTTTTTCCCCAGATTTTTTTACAGGTGGATGGCAAGAAATTTTAGCTTGATGGTATTAACGATCCCTTCCCCAACCGAGAAACAAAGGGATGTTATTTTGCTTAACATTGTTATACTTATTAAACATCTTTAGTGGTCTGGCAGGCATTAATGTAACATATAACATGATAAGCATTAGAAAATTGTACATAAATGATAAAAAAGTGTACTTACTAATAAACCATATTTGACAAAGATTTCAGCCAGTTTTCATCAATATTTATGGTGTATGTAGGGATAAGTTTTTCATTCTTACTATTATGCGCGTGTGAAAATGTTAAAGGAAATTTAGCTGGGTGGGCCGCCCAGTGAAAAGGCTCTAGGGAGAACACTAGTGTGTTATACGTCATCGGATGTGTTGCATTGCCACTCCTGTGATCTGAAGACTCTGGGAATTTTTTTTTTTTTTTTTTGCGTGTTTGCATTGTTTCTGTTCTGTTTGTCTTCCCATTTTTCTCTTTTTCTATCAGTATCTTCCATGGAATTGGCATTTCTACTCCACTAGTAATGTTGCAGTTTTTTTCTTTGGTTTTTTCAATTGACAAAAAATGGAAAGGGCAAACAGAACAGAAAAAAAATAAATTCCAGAGTCTTCAAATCACAGGAGTGGCAACAAAACACATCCGATGACATATAACACACAAAGATTCCCAAATTGAGCACGTCGTATATTCAACGTAAACTGCAGAGAAAACGGACGACCAGAGGTCCCAAAAGATGGCAGACAGATCTGCTGAAATGCATCTGACAATACATCCAAGAAGTCTGACAAAGTTTTTTTGGTGATTGCAATTCCTCATGCGAATATTTTTACGAGCGATTCATTTTTCCTTTTTTCAAGTTTTCCAACGTAATTTTCACATCTCCTTTGTCTTCATGTGCCTCCCGTAGTTCAACTAAAAAAAGTATATCCTACTCAAGAAAACGTGCGGACTAACTTCAAAAAAAGCCTCCACCCAACAACCTGATGAGAACAGTGCAAAGATTTGAACATTGACCACCTACAACAGAGAGGTATGTGAAAGATTTTTCCTTGAATCATGTTCGATTACCGCGATATATATTCCCAGTGAATATTAATAACTTGCAACTGAGGAATTGCTTTTCACTCAAAGGAAATATAACATGTAAAAAGTTACAGTAGTTAAAACCACCATTAAATGGTTCTACCTGAAAAAATAGTGTATGGAAAACATGTTTGTTTAAATCTCGATACATCAAGAAATAAGTGTTGTATTATAACTCCAGTTTTGTAAAATGAATTATAATTTGCATTAGATTGCATGTAGTAAATTTTCTGATCTGACACACCTGTTTGTTTTAAAGACCAGATGCAGCTTTACATTGTTTGAAAAATTACTACTGCATTGAAAACTCCCCACATGAAATTTTCAATCCCCTCCATTTGCAAACACAAGTGGAGTAAATCGAGGAACTCCCATTTTGAATTTTAAGCCCTGGATTTGCTGTATGCAGGATGGGTGCTGTAAGTGAACAAACTTGCATAGATTGGTTCAGGTGATAGGACACTTGACAACAAGTCCCACTATGAATGTCCTTACAGTGTTTGATGAATAAATATTAGTAATAGAGTCCAGCCCTCATCAAACCTATGAGGTTATTGCAGATAGTTCATTGAACAGCTGCCATGAGAAAAACTCGGGCTATTCAAATCAGGGCCGGATAGAGCTTTTGCAGGGTCCGGTGCGAAATTTCATTGCTGGCACTAGAGAATAAATCTCATATTTTAAAGTATGTGACAAATGTACATAAAAAAACCCCCACTGAAATTGACAAATTTGCCTGTGACAAAGACTAACTCTCATTCCTCTGCTGTACCGCCAAATGCTTTACTAATTAAGCTAGACCAACAGAATTTATTACTGTAACTTTTCCGTCTTGACATGTGCTTCACCTCTGTAGAACGTCATAACGAAAACTATTGTAAAGACAATTATCGCAAAGAAGTATTTGCTTCAAGCTTAACAAAAAGAACATAGTATGATTGAAAGCTGAGAGAAAGTCTGATTTTTCTTTCCAGGGAGATGGGATTGAGGTATAACTCCTATAAAAACTTCCTCACAAAATGATAAAAAGATAGCCGCACGGCGAAAAATTTTGGATAGCGATTATTTTTATGTAGAAAATAAGGATCCCTCTAAAATTTATTAACTATTTTTCTCCTGATACAGGATTTAGTGGTTTATTTTTAATGCAAAGTGGAGTAATTGACAAATTAGTGAGTTTTGAAACTTTTTTACATGCTCATATATGAAATTTTTTTTGTCTTGTAATGTTTTTTAGTCCTGAATAATAAGCTTCCATATGTTGCCCGAAACCAACTTTGATATTATTTTTATTTCTTTAAAATAAAGTATCTGGTTTGCATGCAAATTGTTAAATACATAAAAGTAAGGGCCACAAAGTGATGAAACTTAATTTGCTATTTCACAAATGCAGAAAATATAAAAAATAAAATCACTTGAAATCTGCAAACCTCAGTGTTTGTACAATGAAGGGTGCTAAGTTTTTCAAAAATAGGAGATTGGAAACTTAAAATAAAAATTAAAGGCATCATGCCCCAAAACATACACAAAAATAATTGCGAAAAATTCTACTGAAAATTTTTTTCCAAACTGTAGGGCCCCTTGAAGGCATAGGGCCTGGGGTGACCACCCCAGTTGCCCCTATGGTCCAGCTGGTTCTGATTGGAATGATTTGAAAACTGGAACAATGGGTACCACACCAGTTATCAGCTGAGAACCAAATGGATAAGTGTATCTCTAAATTTGGTACAAAATTGGTCCATTCTAGGATAAACTGGTGGCTGGAGACAAAGTGAGTGCTATACAAGAATATTAAACTCTCCAATTTTTTTTTTTTTTTTTGCTGCTAAAAGGGAGAAGCTTCAGATACTACTCTGAAGGCTGATCTCCACCCAAAGAAAGTCTTGCTCTGTACTTAGTAGGGTTGTAAGGGAATTAACCATCACAAGCTTTTTGCACCTAACCAAATGATCAGTCTTTATTCTTAGCAATTGGACCAAATAAATAAGGCTTTGAAGTCTAAGCATCGTAGGTTTTTATTGGAGAGGTTACTTCCATCATAGTTATGCCAGACTGCATGTGACTGTGGAAGCAAAGCAAACATTGCTCTTGCCCTGGATGTTGAAATCACATAATGGTTGCAGTTTAAGTTTTGTTATGAACTAGAGCTTATCCTCCTGGAACAGTTCATCAAGAGCTCACTCGGGTGAGTACAGAAGTGGTGAACCTGAGGTAGCTGATGCTGGACCATGCCTTATTTTGTGTAATACACATGTCTGTTATATTATCTGTAGACTGGTCTCTACTCTTGCTCCTTCCCTCAATGCTATTAGAGTAATTCAAGGGCTAAAGTAAATATTTTCTCACCCCCTCCCCTCTATCTAAAGCAGTGGGAGTCTGCCTTCTCTCCCAGCTGGCAGATGCTATAAAATGTATCCCCCAACCTATCTGGTCAGTGGGGGGGGGGGGATTAGTCAAATTTACCTCCCAAATGAAATGGAAGTATTGCAGAGTAACAATGTAAAACAAAGTTTCGGTAAGAAAGTTAGAGAAAAGAATATTAGGAATAGGAAGATAGTTAGAAATGAACTTAAGAGAAAGAACAGGAATAATAGATATAAAAATAAGAAAGGAAATGATGGGCTGGACATGTTGGAAGACTGAAAGCTGGACACGATTAATAATACAATGGCAACCGAGAGATGAAGGAGAATAAGATGGAGAGATGACCTTCAGAGACTTAAAGGTGCTAAATGGTGGACTGAAGCTAAGGATTGAGGAAGTTTGAAAAGAGTGGGAAAGGCCTATACCCTGCAGTGGGTGTCAAATATGTTAAGAACAACAAAAAGTTGGAAAACATTTGCATTTGTACACACTACCTCTGAAATTCATTTTATTGTATTGATGTTAAATAGAAAGTTGCTGAATGCAAAAGGAGCAGAACCTGTTCATGGATTTCTTCAGGCATTATTTCCAGATGAAGCCTTTCCAGAGGCAGTGACTGAATTTTCCACACCACAAGTCGGACTAAATAAACCCTTTTGTTTCAAAAACAATATAAAGTCAAAAGCAGTAGTAAAATAAAATTCATAATCAACAGTACAGGTAGCTTTTTCCGTATCGGGAGAGTTAAAGAACTTATTGGTAAAATTATACATCTTGATAGTTGAAATGGAAAACTGAAGTTAAATCTATTACAGTACCTTGAAAAAAATTGTGCATGTACTCTTATTATAAAATAAACAGCATCAGAGTAAAGGAAAATGCAACAGAAATTGGAAATAACGCAATGTACATAATTTTTAAATGTGTCGTTTGGTACTGTAAATAGTACAGCACACAATGCCTGAACTTTACATGCTTATCAGGATTGACTTTCAAGCTGTGGCATACTGCCATATGCTCTTATTCCAAAAAACTGTCTGAAAACATGATTTATCTGAGTGTTTCATCATAATTGAGGAAACAAGATATTTCATGTTGGGGAAAATGGAAAAGATAAATATACTAAAATTAAGCCTGGCAGCCAGACATTTAGATGGTGTTTGAATCTGGTTGGGGGAGCAATGAAGTATAGCTGCTGATCTACATATATCTAGACACTGGGTTCATGTGAGGTAAAGAGATACAGTAGTCCCCGCCAGACTCCAATTTGATGCCTGAAACTGCAGGTAGTGCCAAACCCTATATATACATTTTTCCTATTTATGTATAACATACCTATGAAGTTTAATTTGTAAATTTTAGGGACGGGTGACTGCTTATAGCCCATTGAGTTGCTCACAGTGGTCGCTAAGCTTCCGATTTAAAAAAAAAAAAAAATTATAAATTACGCACAATAAGAGAGACAATTTTTTAAATATGAAACTAGCACGAATGTTTTTCCTTCACAATTTCACAGATAGAAGATTCGTCCTTGCCATAGATTCGTCCTTGACCTCAGCATATGATTGATTTTTTTCCCTTATTAAATGAGAATTTTAGCTTTTCACTTAAAAGCACTTTTTATTTTTAGAGCTTCTTTTCAGCATATCTGAATTGCCAGCATCACTACTCGTGAGCTTTTAGGGCCATTAAGTAAAGTAAGGGTTACTTGAACCTAAGTACTATACCGGGACAGCCAATCTGATAAATGAGATGGCTACCAAGTGACTAATGGGTGGGTAACATATACAGCATGGTTAGGCTGGACAAAGGGATGATTTGTGCCCCTGACAGAGCGAGACAGTGCGAGATTTCATTGTGCTACTCAGAACGCCATGCAAACTTCTGAATTAATTTCTGGAATTTTTAATTTAATATTTTCAGACTGCGGTCGATCAGATAAGGAGGGACTACTATACATGCAATTTTTCATGTATACCCAAATATGTGGCCAAATGATACTGTATTTAGTATGTAAGACCTGATTTTTTTTGTTTAATTTAAACACTTATTACTTTGAACTTCTGTATCCTGAAAGGGTTTCTCTTATTTCTAACAGTTTTTAAATAACTACTGGGTACTCTGTCAAAGCTTGCTAATGAATTTTGAGCTCTAGTTTTCCAGGTTACTTATTTGTTCAGTAATGTTAAATACTTTGGGGTTGAAAACTGTTCCCAAATTATGTTGGTGAGCCTGAACTGCATGCAGATGTTTGTCAATTAAAACTGGCATTTCCGTGAAAAGTTATTTATTTTTTAACCATTTGCTCATAATAGTATTCCATCTCTTTGTAGGTTTTAATCTGGTAAAGTTAGATTGTAAGACAAAAACTTCAACTGGCATGGAGTTTAGTGTGAATGGCTCATCAAATGCTGATACTGGACGGGTATCTTCCTCTCTTGAAACCAAGTACAGATATCCAGAATATGGTAAGTGGTATATTTTTTTCTTAATTTTAAATAGCACTGAAATTTCATTTTACTGCTTTATGTACATATATGAAAACATTAGTGACATGTAGCCAGTTCAATCTGGTTTGAGCAAATTGTTTCCCCATTTTTATTTTTTTCTATTTTGTTCCTTTTGCAACCATGTTGTCGTCTGTTTATCCTTCTATATCCTTCACTGTGGAGGTTGAATGTGACAATTCTCTTCCGTTTTTAGACTTCCAACTTCGTAGGAACCCCACCTCCCAGTACTTGAGTTATTCGGTTTACAGAAAGCCTTGTTCTATACCTATCTTGATACCACGCGTTTCTGCCCACCCGACCAGATATAAGGTTTTATCCTTATACTTTCTTATTCAAAGAGCATTTACCCACTCCTCTTCTGTAGCCTTTCGTGAGCAGGAACTTCAAAAGATATATACCATTGCTTATCAGCACGGATTTTCTCATTCAGATGTCCATAGAATCTACCGAAAAATTCAAAGTTCAGCATTTTTTACCTTGACACGTGAACGAAGGGATATCAAATATGTTGGATCGATGACTTCTTGCGTCCCTCATATGAATGGTAATTTATTAAACACAGTCACAGTGTCTGTTTTGGGTTAAAAACATCGAACATTTATTCTGTGATTAAAAATGATCGGGACAGTGTTGAATTGTTGGACAAATGTGGCATCTATTCCATTTCTATGAAATCTGTATCCTCAAGACAAGGACCTCATATATATCTGCTCAACCTTACGGAGACTGCAAACAAGAATTAAGGAACACCAATATAGTGTAAAAAATGGCTCTTCATTGACTGCTTTAGCCAGGCTTTCTTCAGCTGGTACATATTACCCATCTTGGACAGACGTCTCCATTCTTTCTATTTCTACTACGAGGGAAACAGTGCTCTTTACAGAGAGTCTGCACATTTTGCATCGAGTGGACACTTGTTGCAACGATGAAGTACCCAGCTATATTTCCCAGGCCTGGAAAACTACTGTCCTAGATTCCTGTTTTCTACCTCTTACATAGCAGACTCTGCCAATCATTAATAGAACTCTACAGGCCTCTATTTGGTGAACTTTCTTGTATTTCTTTCCTCAGTGTGAACGATTGGCAACAGCACAGATGCATAAATGTGTTTTCTGGAACTCACTCTTGTCTTTCATCTGATGTCCTCGTAGCGAGCATGAAAATACTCATGTCGTTTTAAACAATGTAAATAGAATTTAACTTGTGTGTGTGTGTTTAGCTATTAAAGTTTGCATAGAACTGGAACCATTCAGCAAGTTTGTACATTGTGTGTTAACAGCAAGTTTCTTACCCTGAGTAGTCCATGTGGCACAAAATCCTTGTTTATTATCAACTGTAGCTGTATTGGTATGTGATTTTATACTTTCATCTTGCATTTTATTCTTCAAGTATGGAGTTCGCCATTAAGATGTTTCGTCGTTTTCGGAGAAAACCTTTTATTGAGGAGACACATTTATCGTTTTTAGTGAACTGTAGAGACTTGCAGGTTGTTCCCAACTACCTGAAGTTACGCTGTTTTCCAGTCTCTCGCCGCGATGCCTCAGTCCTTGGTTCTGCAGAATACAAAAGACTCACTTCAGAGTTCCGAATGAAGCGTAGTTTCATAGACTATTTGCACAGGAAATCATATTACGCTTTCCTGCATTTGCCATTATACTTTAACCCTGCACTACTGGAAAGACTTCTTATTACATTTTTGGCCTCCTGCAATACGGAATTACAACTTTTTCAAAACAGACAGATTAAGAAACTACGCAACTTAGTTGCTGACGCTTGTTCTGCAAGGCGTTGTTCTTCACAGCTGCAAAGGCAAAGTTCTACCGCTCAACCAGCATACATTAACTTCAGTTCTCATCCTCCTAATTCTTTACAAAAGTCTGCCTTAAATAGAGGTCCTAAATATGCTTATCTGGAGTTTAACCCTAATCCCTTTCAGCTTATTTCCCAGGCAGAAAAGATTATTCAATCTCTCCGCACTCCTGAATGAGAACTCACCAGGTATAAGGTAGGGAAAGCCATCAAATTCAGTAGAAGTTCAAATATCTCTCCTGCATCTAAAACCCTCCATAAAGAAAAAACTCTGCTGCAGGCTTTTCGCTCGAACCCTAATTTGGCAGTTATCACAGCAGACAAATCCAACCAGGTTGTAATTCTCGATAAGCAGTACTACATAATGAAAATGGAAAATGCCATTGATAATACCCCCATTCTATTATTCAAGGTGATCCTACCTCTGCCACTATTTCTGCTTTAAGCAGACTCCGTAATCATGGGGCCTTTACCCGCTTGCATTTCCTACTTCATGCACTCACCTTTTGGACCTAGGGTCCCAGAATTGTTTGGGAAACTGAAAACCCATAAGGAAAATCAGCCCATTAGGCCTTTGGTTTCTGGGGATGCTAATCCCACCAGGCCTTTGGAGAAAGCACTAGTCAAATATCTTACTCCCCTAATCTCTTCCTCACCATATTCCATTTCTAGCTCCGTAAAAGCCTTACAACGTATCAAGGCTTTCAACCATCCTGGTTCCTCTTTCCTTATGGCTTCTTTAGATGTAGTGTCTGTTTCCCAATGTCCCCATTTCTATTGTACACTATCATTGAAAGCAAACTTTCCCAATTGGGGTCTGTACCCCCTGAGGAAATTCAAGCCGTTCTGCAGGCATTACGCCTCATTCAGAAACGTTCCTTTTTCAGGTTTAATGGCATTTTATATCGCCAACTTGAGGGATGGGGTCCCCACTCTCCCCTCTGTTGGCTGAACTTCTTAAAGACATAAAACATCGCATTTTGGACTTTTGTCAGATTGCACCTTTATTATATCTTCGGTATGTTGACGATGTCTTGGTCTTTTGGCCTTCGTCAGTTGAAAATTAGTTCTCTTTTGCAACCATGTTGTCTGTTTATCCTTCTATATCCTTCACTGTGGAGGTTGAATGTGACAATTCTCTTCCGTTTTTAGACTTCCAACTTCGTAGGAACCCCACCTCCCAGTACTTGAGTTATTCGGTTTACAGAAAGCCTTGTTCTATACCTATCTTGATACCACGCGTTTCTGCCCACCCAACCAGATATAAGGTTTCATCCTTATACTTTCTTATTCGAAGAGCATTTACCCACTCCTCTTCTGTAGCTTTTCGTGAGCAGGAACTTCAAAAGATATATACCATTGCTTATCAGCACGGATTTTCTCATTCAGATGTCCATAGAATCTACCGAAAAATTCAAAGTTCAGCATTTTTTACCTTGACACGTGAACGAAGCGATATCAAATATGTTGGATCGATGACTTACGTCCCTCATGTGAATGGTAATTTATTGAACATCTGTCACAGTCACTGTCAGTTTTGGGTTAAAAACATCAAACATTTATTCCCTGATTAAAAATTATCGGGACCGTGTTGAATTGTTGGACAAACGTGGCATCTATTCCATTTCTATGAAATCTGTCTATCCTCAAGACAAGGACCTCATATATATCGACTCAACCCTACGGAGACTGCAAACAGGAATTGAGGAACACCAATATAGTGTAAAAAATGGCTCTTCGACTGCTTTAGCTAGGCTTTCTTCAGCTGGTACACATTACCCATCTTGGACAGACGTCTCCATTCTTTCTACCTCTACTACGAGGGAAACAGTGCTCTTTACAGAGAGTCTGCACATTTTGCATCGAGTGGACACTTGTTGCAACGATGAAGTACCCAGCTATATTTCCCAGGCCTGGAAAACTTTACTGTCATAGATTCCTGTTTTCTACCTCTTACATAGCAGACTCTGCCCATCATTAATAGAACTCTACAGGCCTCTATTTGCTCACATTACATTAGAGCAAGTGAACTTTCTTGTATTTCTTTCCTCAGTGTGAACGATTGGCAACGGCACAGATACATAAATGTGTTTTCTGGAACTCCTTGTCTTTAATCTGATGATGTGCTCGTAGCGAGCACGAAAGTACTCATGTCGTTTTAAACCATGTAAATAGATTTTAACTTGTGTGTGTGTGTGTTTAGCTATTAAAGTTTGCATAGAACTGGAACCAATTCAGCAAGTTTGTACATCGTGCGTTAACAGCAAGTTTCTTACCCTGAGTAGCCCTATTTAAATATCTAAAGCCAGAGCCCAACTTAGACATACAGAGCCCCTTGGCCTACCTGCAAATCTGGGCCCTTATATTTTACAGAACCACACAGTATGTTTTTGTCAACATAATGCACTTTAAAGAAATTTTGGGGCTCTCTAAAACTGAGGGCTTAGGTGCCATGTAGGCCCATGTGTAAATCAGGCCCTATCTGGAGCTAAATCTGATTTTCAAGAAAAGATTGTTTATCACAAAATGTATAATTCTTTAGAAACTGCAATTAACTTCTGTTGGTGAATGTCACTTGTTGTATGGCATTTATCTTCCACCTCTGTAATTTATGTTGCTGCTCAAGTGAACCAGTTATCCTTTGGTATGTCACCCCTGTGTGAAAGTAGATGTTTATATTTGTTTTCCCACATCTGATTTTGAAGATCTGTGAAACTTGAATACACAGCCTTTACCAATAAAGCCCACTCAAAATTTAGACTTGCAGTTTCTGTTTAGCAGTTTTGCAATACTGCTTTATTCATGAACCGACATATTAAAGTGTGAATGTCTGGCTCTAGATACAACACAATGCTTGCGCTGGGATTAGTCTGTTTTGTAATGAAAACATGCTTTCTCGTTTTAGCAACTGGTCCCAGAGACCACCCTAAATTTATTCTCCTGGTCCGATCAGACTTTTATTGGTCTTAGGCGAGTGAACTACCAATGATTCTAAATGCTGTCTCTAGTGGTTTGTGTGTTTTACAAAGAGGGATACACCACTCTAATCTCACGTGTGATCATTCATGGAAGCACTGCAATTTTGTGGTTTTCTCTGTGGTAGTGGGCTCATCAAATGTATTATGCTCAAGGCCAAAAAGAAATCCACATTTTACTTTCCATAGCACCAGATAAGGAAAAAATTGACAAAAAAATAAAGGTGCTGTCAAAGCCTAATTTATTAATCCTAAAAGATTTTCTGACAGTAAATCATAAACCAGTTGCACACAAAATGAAAGGCAAGATTGAATCTTTGCCATTCTCCAAATTATGTATTCACTTACAATGGTGCACATGGGTTGTGTGCGCAGATAATTCTATTGGGTTGTTGGAAAAGTCATGACGTATTTTGGCACCCGATGGCGGTTGGGCGGTTTTGGAAGTACTAGAGGCATGCACAGTCGAATGTCACAGCTCTGTTATTGCTATGGCATTCGACAGGGGCCAGTTCTAGCTGCAGTCTAAAAGGAATAGTGAGCGATTTGGTTGATTTGCGGAGGTTCGACATCAAGTTGAAGAGGGAAGACCAAACTGTGCATTTTTGCCATATTTTACTGTTTTACTTCTGTAAAGGGAAGAACGCGTGTCAAGCTTGTGAAAAGTTGCGTAAAGTGTACGGCGGTGATGCTCTACAAGAACGTCGGTGCCAGCGGTGGTTCGCAAAATTCTGTGCTGGTGATTTTGGCCTCAACGATGCTCCTCTGTCCGAGACGCCCACTGAGGTTGATGACTACCAAATCAAGGCATTGATAGTCAAACCCAAGTTACACTACAAGAGAGATTGCAGACACATTGCACATTTATCATTCAAGCGTTTATGACCACCTGAAGAAGCTGGGATACGTAAGCAAGCTCGATGCGTGGGTTCCTCATGAACTCGAACGCGTGTAAACATCTGCGATATGCTCATCAAACGTGAGGAAAAGATCCTTTTTTGAAGCGACTGGTGATGAAAAGTGGATTATGTACAACAATGTGCTGCGCAAACAGTCTTGGTCCCGGCGTGCTGCTTCGCCTCAAACGACATCCAAAGCAGACATTCATCAGTGGAAGGTTCTGGTCTCAGTGTGGTGGGATTTTAAAGGTGCCTTGTTTTTTGAGCTCCTACCACGGAACCAACCTATCAATTCGAATATGTACAGTCTGCAATTGGACAGTTTGAACGAATCCATCATCCAGAAATGTCCAGAGCTCGTTCATTGTAAAGGTGTTGTGTTCCATCACAACAACTTGAGACAACACAAGTTTGATCACCTGCCAAAAATTATTGGAGCTTGGGTGGGATGTGTTGCCACACCCAGCATACTCGCCTGACCTTGCGCTCTCAGACTTCCACTTGTTTTGCTCTCTTAAACAGTCCTTGCGTGGTATAATGTTCAATTCAGATGAGGCTGTAAATCAGGACCTTGGGCAGTTTTCTGCCACAAAAGACAGGTCCTACTATGAACGAGGCATTCTGCAGCTCACTGAAAGTCACTGAAAGATGGCAAAAGGTTATCCAACAAAGCGGGCATTATATCATTGATTGATCTTTGATCTTTCTATCAATAAATGACCTTTGCAAAACATGGCTAAAATACGTCGCGACTTTTTCTGACAATCCAATATTTTTATCTAGCTCTGGTCGAGACTCCAAATTCTTTATAGCTAAGTAAGTGTCTGCCTAAATGATTCACAAAACAATCTTGTTTTAATATCTTGAACGACTGTTGAAATTTGTTACTGAATACTGTTACAAGCTTAACCTAGTTAAATGCTGCAATTCAGCGTCGCAAATTTGTAAAATAGTTTAATGCTGCGACATTATAATCAGAAAATACGGTAACTCACAAGTTAAACTCAGCTCTTGAGTCTTGATGCTGTGCAGAATAGATCGGTTTCTTTAATTAACAGTACAATTTTTGTAACATTGAATGGAGCTTGCTGAATGCTTGTCAGCTTAGTGTGACAGAAATTACATTTTTATTCTTGCAGGGATCGCATTGCTCCTAAAATTCCAAATATTTTGTGACCCTCCTTAAATTCCTAAAATTATACCTAAAATTTACTATTCCTAAAAATTTCGTAAGCTTATTTATTAAAAGTACAACGGATATTAACACCAATAAATTTACCATTACGGTAAGGTAAAAAGACCTGTTATTGTAGAAACGCAGCCTATATGCTGCGCTGCTCAAGGGAGGGGAAATGATGCTTGTTAAGCATTGGTGGTACACCATCCTTAGCCCTTGAAGCATTTCCTAAGTGATGACAAACAAATTTTATGAAAATTCAAATAAACAACTTTTAACAATCAGTGTGGTTAAAGCAATTGGATAAGTTTTCCTCATGCTAACATTGACTATTATTCTAGGAGTTAAGCATAGGAAAGCAAATGTTGCTTGTAAAATGATCAAACATCCGCAGCTTTTGTAAAATTTTAGAAAACTGTTATCTGATTTGTATTTAGAGTATTTTCTGAATATCTGCTTATTTTAAAATCTGTTGTAGGTATGACATTAAGGGAGAAGTGGAGCACAGATAATGTTTTACAAACTGAAATTTCTGTGGATGACCAGTTAATCAAGGGTCTGAAATTAGCATTTGATGCTACATTTGTTCCGCAAAGTGGGTAAGCAGTGTTTGTGTAAACTAAAATTTATCTGTGAAGAAAGTAAATGAATTTAATGGCATGTCATTCCGAATGTATTTTTCTTTCCAGTACAGTTGCTGTTTTGAAAAGTAAGTTACAATAAGGATATGAAATCACATAAAAAAAAAAAAAAACACATTCTATTACTAATAAAACAATGATCATAGATTGTAACTGAGCTGTAAGTGAAGTAGTATTTAACCTGAGCTGGAAATTTAATTGAAAAAATTCTTACGTGAACCGATACTTACTCACCTTGGAAAACGTTTTGAGAATACCTCCTGCTTAAAATAGTGCATAATTTTTCCACCAGGCGACGTGCATGTATATCTTATTTTTGACCATATGTTTCTAGAAGTCCAATTTGAAATATTCTTTCTTTGTTGAACATTTTGATGTGCGAAATGTTCGATATAATTTTAAATATTTCTTAACGCACGAGTGTGCCACCAGAGGGCACAAGTTCGTTTCCGTTTACAGCAATATCTGCGCAACTAAACTAGACTGAAAAATATTCTCTTGCGATCAGATACTATGAAAAACTCCTTATACGTATTTTCTTCCGAAAATAGCGCGCAATTTCGCCGCTAGGGGGTGCAAATATTTAATTTATTTTTTGTCAATATCTGTACAATGTCAAATTTAAAAAATTCTTTTAACATCAGATACCGTTTACAAACTTGTGGAACACTTTGTTTATATTTGAGGTTTGTGGTTCACAGTTCTGCCGCTAGGTGATGTTTGTGTACTTCAGTTTGCAGCCTATCTCTGCCTCTAAAAACCCTATTGAGAAACTTGTTTTTTTTTTTTTTACTGTATGCCATTCGGTATAATAAAGATAAAGTAAATAGGATTTTTGCTGCAATAAGGAGACCCTCTTCAAATAATGTACAACTTCCCCCTAGGGGGTGTAAAGGTCAAAACGTTTTCCTTGCTATCTGATTCTGGGAGAAATTTGTTTGAAAAGTTCTTTTTTGTTAGCATAGCTTTTGCTATGAAGAATGCTTTTTGCTTGTGTTAAATTTTTCCATTATGCAAAATTCTTTTTTTTTTTGAAAAAATCGTTTTACGTTGTCGAAGTGTGCACACTTCAATTGTACAATTATGAATTACTTCCTAATCACATACATCCAGGTGTGTTTTGAAACTTTCATTTGGGCAGTTATTGATACATTTTAATATTGTTGTACCATATCTAAATGTTTTTGCTCGCAAAATGTTAATATTTATGTGGCCCTGCTTCACTAAGAACACTGAATGAGCTGGCAACCTATATAATTGTTAATACACTGCTGGACAATTGCTAAGGACGGATCATAAACTGTTATATAGCGCATAAAAAAGTAAGTGTGGTTGGATGCCAAGTGAAATAAAATGTCAGAATGCCAGAACATTACAAGAAAGACAATTTATTGTGCTCTAAAATCCAGAAGGCTTTGGAACGTGTTCAAGGGACAAACAGGCAATTTTGTGCAGAATACGTAAACGTGAAAAAAATGCAATTACCGTCCGCAGGCATTCCGGCGTAAGATGTCAAGACGGGATATGGCCACCATGAAGGGCGATGGAAGATTCCACACGTCGTGTCATGCTTTGCACAACATTATCAAGCAGCTGTTGGGGTAATTTATCCCATTCCTCTGTCAGTGCACGGATGAGGGTGTCCTTGTTTATTGGAGGGCATTGGCAACCAGCAAGACTCCTCCAAAGCATCCCACACATTTTCAATGGGATTCAGATCTGGAGAACGTGTTGGCCATACGAGGCGTTGAATATCCTCGCTCTCAAGACACTCCTGGACAGCGACTGTTCGATGACATGTTGCATTATCGTCCATGAAAATGAATCTATCACCGACAGCACCACGGAACATGCGAACATGAGGTAGCAGAACATAATTAATGTATCGTTGGCCAGTCATAGTCCCAGTTGGAAGCACATAGAGGGACGTATGGCCATTGATCATGATGCCAGCCCATACCATGACACTACATGTCGGATATCGGTCCCTTTCCTGTATGTTTGCTGGACAATATGCAGTACCACTATTATGCCAGATCAGTTGGCGTCGACAATCGGACGATTGACTGTATCTACTCCTGAGAAGAGGACAGCAGACCAGTCGTTATCAGCCCAATTGCGATGTTGATGGCACCATTGCAAACGGGCGGTACGGTGACTTCTGGACAATGGGATGCACACAACAGGACGGCGGGCGTATAGTCCTCCTTCATGCAAACGTCTGGCGACAGTTTTTCGTGAGATCCGCTTGCCAGTAGCAGCCATAAACTGATTTGCTACCTCACTAGCTGTGCTGCGCCGGTGTCTTTTTGTTGATAGCACTATGTACCGATCTTCTGCAGGTGTCGTACTGCGAACACGACCTCCCCCGTGACGTTTGCTACACTCTCAATTTGTTTGAAATGATTTCCAAAGCCTTGAAACAACACTGTGGCTGATGTCGAACTCCCTGGCAACATGTTATTTTTCGCCCTTCTTCAATCTTGCCAATAATACGGCCACGCGTAAAATCATCTAGGTGATGTCGGGAAGACATACTGAAAATTGCAAGTTCGTCAATTGATTCTTTCCCTTTCAACTTTGTGTTTGAACAACGGTCAATATGCATCAAATCCTTTATCTCTTATCAGCGCTATGACGTCATGAACAAGTTCGGCAATCCAAAATTTGCATGCGCACAACAAGTCTTACTGTATCCCGTACTAATGCTAATTTCCACATTTTCCTGCCTTCCATTTTATGGTTGCTATTATCATCCGTCCTTATCAATTGTCCGGCAGTGTATTAAGGTTTATTTTAAAAATATGTGCAAGATGGTAATAAGAATTAAAAACATAATTAGTAAACTAAGAGTAATAGAACCACTAAATAAACATATGCCAACTCTTTTAAATTGTGTGAGTTTAAGTGTTATGTATTTATGTAATCTTATGTGACATATATTCCAACACTTTTAAGCTGCATAAATTTAAAAGTGTTGGTATGTCTTTATTTAGGCAAGTGTTCATTGTTCTGTTAAATTAGTATGATTTGAGAAGAAAAAAAAATATCCCTAAAATATCCCTAAAATTTTTAGCAGAATGCCCTAAATTCCTACCTAAAATGTGTTTGTGCTGCACCCCCTGAATATAACTGGTATACAGTAGATTCCAGTTAATTAGGGCATCTGTTCATTTGGTACAGTTCTTTAAGAACATTCCAAATGAGCTCTTTGGGATTAAGCTTTGCATAATTAGGGCAGCTGCTTAACTGGGCCAAAGTGTTCTAGTCCCAATCAACTGGAATATACTGTACACTGTTTTGTTAAATTTTAGCAAAAGTAACTTTGGGATTAAGTGAAAAAATAGCTTTGTGAATAATCTTCCATGTAGGTTTCACTGTCGCATTTTTTTTTTTTTTTAAAGAGCTTTAATCTAATATGGCCCTAGTATTGGAAGAGCATATTTCTCAATTCTAAACACTGTCATCAAAGATTTCCTAAAGAAAGCTGAAAATTTTAGATCTGTTTAGTGAAAGAATAGGTGATCATGAATTTTATTCATTGGTATGCTTATGCTCAGGGCTTGATAAATATGTTCCTGATCTAGGAGCCAGCTTCAAAAATTTAGGGGCCAAGCAGGTGAAATTAAGTCAAATTTCAAAGAATAATGCATGAACAAAAACATATCTGGTGATGGAATTAAAAGTTATAAACTTTATTTTTTTCTTTTTACCCGAACCACTTATTGCGAAATAAAGTTCAAATTTGTTTCATAATTTTTTTCTCATTCTTCCAGTTGATCTCAAAAAATTAAGATTTTCAATTTTGACTTTATTAAAACACTTTGTGGAGGTCATGTTTTGTATATATTCAAAGTACTGTATTTTTTCCTTCGCATAATCTGCAGACTAAAATTCAGAAAAAGAAAAATCTTCCTAAGATCTGCGGTGGCGTGTAATCCTCAGGGGGGGGTCGGTCTGACGAATAATCTGCAGTGAAATCTGTAAACCGTGAAATTCTGAGAAACTATTTTTTTCCCATCCCTCAGATTATGTAACTGCGTGTCACATTATGAAATTACAGGGGAGCGAAAAGTCATTGTATAATCCACACCTGTTGTGTCAATCGTAAACCATAACTTCAGCAGATGGAAAAGCTGCAATTCACAGGATGACTGACTCAAAAGTTGACAGATGTAAAACAGAAACTATCTTATTAAAAAAAGTAACTCATTTTTAAGTTCTTTGTGTTACTTTTAAGTAATAGAGCTAAAATGCCTAGCTTCTGCAGCATTACTGTAGTACATTAGACCTAAAAAATCTGTTGAAATTATGAACAATCCGTGGTGTATGTCTTTTTACTGAATGTGTTCCAACTAAATAGAAGAAAACAACCCATAACTAATACGATTAGCTCAGCAAAATTAATTAATGAAATTCACAAAATGGTTAGGTGCCTTGGAATAGCTTTTGAGGGCTCCTCACTGCATGTGGGTTTTCACACATTCAAATAGTAGCGTCTTCATTGTATCATATTTTCTGTCAGAATGCAGAATGAAAAAATTCTTGCAATCTCTTAGTGGACTTCTATCTCCATGCTGAGTTGCATTTTCTGTTACCTCATTTTTGGTACTTTCCCCAATGACACCTCTCCTGTCACATGGATATTTTTTAAACACTGCACCAACAGCCCCCGTTTACCATTATCAGCAGTACTTAAATTTATAACTTAACAGATAATCTACGGGTTAAAAAACAGAAATTACGGTATTTACTGCAAATTACAAAATCTGAAGTAAAAAAATAAATTGGTTGCTACGGCTTGATCCCGAAATTTGTAGAGCCCTGCTTATGCTTAAAGTGATTTTCAGACAGAAATGAAACGTTAGCGCACATACTTCAAGAATTTTCACAGACTGAACTAAACCTAGAAAAACAAAGTACGACTTGATCTTGATAGCGTTTCAGATAACACTGTTACCATTTGAGTAATAGGATTATTCAAAGGTAACAAATGCTGTGGATCTTGGATTTTGAACCCTGCATATACCATAAATCAATGTGAAATTATCTGTTAGTGAAGAGTATTTAGGAGGCAAAAAAAGGGACTTACCTGGTAATTTGTTTTACTGATGTATAATTTTATGTGCATTTTCTGCTATTACTTGTATATCATTTTTTGGTGATTTTTTTATTGAAAGTATTTGGAGTTTTTCAGGTTTAAAAATTGATTTCTGTGAGGATTAAAGATGTATTTTTTTGGGTTTTTGATCATTTGACATTTAGTGATAGTCACAACTTAGTGTGAATGTCTGTGGAACAGTCATGGGGAAATTTCAATGAAATGACTTTTCAACATGTGGTTTAGTAAAGTTAACTGTTTAATCTAAAAACAGAAAGTGAGTTATGCCTAAGTTTACCACTATGCATGAATTCCCTGTTTTGTGCTCAAGATTGAAGCACATTTTCTCATAGCCTGGGTTCAACATTCTGATAGATATTTTAATAAGTTATAATTGTAATTTTTAAATTTATAGAAGAAATTGGTTACGTTCTTTGAATTAATAAATTACCCTTAAGATATATATACCCCCTTTTGCCTCTTGTGAATTAAGAGATAAATTAAACTTAATTATTGCTTATGATTAAAAGAAAAATGTTCATTTGGGGGAGAAGAAAAGCAACTAAGCAACACAATTTACATTTCGGTTATTTAAGCATTTGAGGAAGTCAGTATTTCATTACAGATTTTTATAGTTGATGGGAGGTCAAATATGCATGCATTTAACTACTGTAATGTAACATGTGATGTGTGAATTTTTTGTGTTTAATAACTGTATATGAATCAATGTTTTGAATATGTAGCAATTGCCTATTGTATTTATAGAAAAGAAAACTGGAATGTTTAAAACTGCGTACAAGATGGAGAATTTACACCTAAATACTGATGTAGATTTTGATTATGCTGGACCTATAATTCACAGTGCTTTAGTTTTGGGGTTAGTGTGCTTCATTTCTTATTAAAATTTATGCCTGTGTGAGTAACATTTTTGTGCTAGTGTATGTAATTTTTAGTTTTCATTTATTGTCAGAATTTGATACTTGTTGTGCTATCCTAAAGTGCAAAACACTTTATAGGAGAGCTTCACAAAGTATTTTAACCATTTCATTGTGTAAAGGAGGAATTGTTGTTTCATCTGTGCCGTACAGGGATGGCTATTAGTAGGGCTATATGAATTGTGTGGAATTCCGCATAATTTGAAGTTTTCCACATAATTTTATTCCTCCATTCCACCTGCATGTTCCCTTCGGCTTTAATCTGAGGAGTTACTTTTAGGTGGTGGGTGAAATTGCTAAAAAGAACTATAAACTGATTAATAGTTTCGACTGATAGTAAAGTTAATGCAGTCTTATACACAATTAAAATAGTTTTAATGTTAAAAGCACACTAGTTAAAAATACACAAGACCTTTCGAGTTAGCTTCTAACTCATCTTCAGATGTGAGAACAATGCACCAAAAACTGGACAGTGTGTTCTTGTCTGGTTTATGTGCATTGTTCTCACATCTGAAGATCAGTTTGAAGCTAACTCGAAAGGTCTTGTGTATTTTAACTAGTGTTTTTAACATTAACACTATTTTAATTGTGTATAAGACAGCATTAGTTTTACTATGGGTTATTTTTAGCATGACTATCTTTTTAACCTTGATAGTTTCAACTATTGACTGGGTCAGTTACTAATTTTTAGTTGAAACAGTTAAGACACTGGTTTGACTGATTTAGTAACCCTACCTACTAAACAACTGATTCAGTAATCAGAAGACTATTCATGTCAGCTCGATAGTTAGTTTGGTTCTTCACGCAGACACTACCTCCCTTGTGCTACGCCAAGAAACACTTTCTATCCATCTCCTGTGCAAAGGGGGAAACTCCAATCAGATCAATTTATGAGATAGGTTATGGCTAGTGGCAGCAATGAGTGGACAGGAAATAAATTAAAGGACTGATTTTGCAAAAAATGAATTTATTTGATGGTTTGTGACTGTCTTAAGTTTTTATTTTTCAGTCTAAATCGCCCATTGCTACTTTTGGGCAGGACTTCACGAATGTTCCAACCTGCTAATATCCCTTACTCCCCTCCCCCCTTTTATCGGACTGGGCTGGAAGTTGCTTCAAGGTAATTTTAGTGTCTGTTTCTGGTTTTCATTTGTGCCATCTGCACTTCTGTGTCACTGTTCATTCTCATTTGTAGGAAGTTGTACAAACAACATATTTTTCAACATAATTATGTTTTCATGCTCATGTTTAGATGTTGACAAAATGTATCAAAACCAGAGAAAAATGCCATAAATATTTCGGCGCAGAATAGGTGCAAGGAATATCCACGTACTTGCCATGTTTCCGATGGCATAATGTTCTGTACCACGTGCGATGTTTGGTACCTTTAAGTCTGCAATGGCTGATGCACAGTGCCAATATTCCCATAGAAAAACTAGGTCATCCTAAAGTGAGAAAATTCCTTAGTAAGGACAAACGAACATTACAGGTGCCTTACCTTGTGCTAATTTTCTACGCCAGAACTATCTACTCAGTTTTTAAGGCCAAGAAGAAAAATCTCAAGTCTGCTCAGAATTGGTTTTGATGAAGGCAGCAATGACAAAGACAACTATGTTTTATGTATTCTCCCTGTTCTACAATTTAAATTTGGCAATTAAATTTAAATTTGCCAATTAGCTTCAAAATTAATCTTGAATTTCAGGCTGTCATGTAATGCCTTGCAAATGTGTAGATTTATTTGAGCAAAGTATTAACAATCTTAGCCGACAATGTGACCTACATGATGTGAGCTTACAAAGAAGTGCTATGTACTAGACTACCGAATTTGGTGGACATGACTTGCAATGTTCACATTGTAAACCTAGCCTCTGACCAATGGCTTGTGCATTTTGCTGAAGTGGACAAGTTTTACCAGATGCTTTAAGAAGTTGTTCAAGCATTGTCCTGTGAGAAAACGGCATTATCTAGTTTTTAACAGAAAAAAAAACCAAGGTAATATGCTTAAATTCTTGGTTTGAAACAATGCAGTACCATGCTACAAGCTGTGATGTTTATATAGACTTCTTTGACAATCAGATGAAATTTACTCTTGAAACCACTAGTCTCGGTGTATGTAAGCTCCTGATGAAAAGTAAATATACATCTGTAAAGGCTTTCAGTTCATAGAACACTTGCAGATCCTGGTGGACATGCTGTTATTTGAAACATGTGGAGTGTCTTGACAAGCCATACAGCTAAGTCTTTGATCTGCAATCTTAAATTACAGCTAAATTCGGGGGCAACCTGTTCTTGAAAAGGTGCATGTAATTTATTTCTGCGAGAAGTTTTTTACAAAACCTTAGCAAAGCTGGACAGGAATACTGCCCAGAGTGATCATCTCCAAAAAAAAAAAAAAAAAAAAAAGTGAGGACCCAAGTTTTGTCAATCTGATGTGAACTTCATGAAAGCTGATTATGTGTTCGACCCAAATCAAATGGCCAACCTGGATATTGATGATGGCATAGTGTTCAAAAGTATTCTAGGAATTGATGACTCATCAGTATGACTTGAGTATGCTGCATACAAGGAGTTTGTAAAAGAATGTACAGTTCCTGATGTAATCAAATTCTGGAATTCAGAGTTTCGGAGAACTTCATGTATTAATGCGAAAAACAAGGCAGGTACTGTCGGTGATACCTAATTCTGCAGACTGCAAAAGAGCAGCAGTATCATGTTATGCTCAGATGTTTACAAAATGAAGTTTACGGTAATTTTCAGCTGCTGGACTAGCATCTCTTTATTTTAACCAACTGTAATCATTGCTGTGGTAATGATTGCTATGATTACAGAAATATTCTATTACTAAATAGTATATTTGTGTTTGTAACCACAACGAGGAAGCAAATAGTTTATACATACATACATATCATTAAGCTGTTCTGAGATTCAGAGGTTAGCTCCAAAAAGAAATACAAACTTCCAGATATTTTTACCTATTGTTGTCGTATCAAACTTCTCAATTTACATCGATCTTGACACACAACTCGTGCTTCACTGATATCCATTACTCGCCACACACAAGATCTTTTATACTTCATACTCATAATCCTTTTCTCATGCAGACAATCCTGAATCTGATCCACCCATGTCTTCCTTGGCCTTCCTCTGCCTTTCCTTCCTGCCACTTGGGCTGAAAAGATTTTCTTAGTAAGCATTTGATCACTCATTCTTTCAACATGGCCAAACCACTGAAGCATATTGGTCTCCACCTTGCTAACAACATTTTGCTTCACATCACACAACTGCAATACATCTTCATTCCTCACACAATCAGATCGTGTCTTGCCACAAACCCCACGTAAGTAACGCATTTCTCCAGCACAAAAACGACTCCTATGTTTCTTCTGCAGTACCCAGGTTTCACTGCCATATATCAGAGTAGGAACAATTAGTTTCATACAGTCATGCGGACTCTCTAGAGAACCCATCATTCCTGTGAAAACCTCAGAGCAGCTATGACTTTCAAAGAAGAATTCACTCTCCTACTGATTTCACCATCCAACTTGTTCTCTCTGTCAAACATACTTCCTAAATATACTCACTCACCTGGTCAATCACAGTGCCATTTATACTTACATTACATTCAGTGCTACCAGTTCCTCTCTCAAACACCATAACTTTGGTTTTTCCCTTATTTATACTCAGTTTGAATTTCATGCAAACTTCGTGCATCCGAGTCAACATACTCTGCAACTCACTTTTGCTCTCTGCCAACAGGACAGTGTCATCAGCATACAGCAATCTGCACACACGGATATCACCAAGACATAAACCACTATTATCTATTTTGGCATCACGCATGCATGCGTCCATAAATATATTAAACAGCCATGGTGACATTACACAAACTTGTCTAACTCCTGCACCAATGGAAAACCATTTTGATAAAACACCATTCACTCGTACACAAGCTCTACTACCAGCATATATGGCTTTTACACTATTAAGTAGATTCCCAGTAACACCATATTCATTCAATACCTTCCACAAAAGTGTCCTATTCACTCGGTCGTAAGCTTTCTCTAAATCTATGAAGGCAGTAAAATCTTTCTTCCCAACAGCCAGATACTTTTCAATCATCGTGCGTAATGCAAAAATCTGGTTAGTGCAGCCTTTCATAGGCATAAAACCACTCTGAACATCCCACACTTTCAATGATGTAAGACCCGTACTTTTTCAATAACAACCTTACCAAACACTTTCCCTGGCACACTCAGTAGGCTAATACCACGATAGTTTTTGCATTCAGTCTGATCACCATTTCCCTTATACAAGGGAACAATAATAACATCCTTCCAATCCCGAGGGACCATTCCTAACTCCCAGCACAACTGGCAAATTTCAGTTAACCAGTCAATTATAGTCGCCACCATATTTCAACATCTCTGCAGTTATACCATCAACTCCTGGAGCCTTACCATTCTGAAGAGATTTTAGAGCTTTACACACTTCTCTTGAGATCCCTCCTGTGCTTTCATCCCTCATTGTGACATCTGCACCTGTCTCGGAATCATCTTTGCTTTCCTGATCTAATAACTCACAGAAGTATTCACCCCATCTGTCACTTAACTCATTGGGCCCCCAAATCATTTCCCCAATCTCATTCTTCACACAACTTACAACTTTGTTTCCCCTATTTTTCCTGAGTCTCGTGTACTTCCAGAAGGACTTTCTATCTTTCCAAAAAGCCAGTTCATGCCTTTCCACTTTCTCCTTTTTATCTTTTGCCTTACTGTGGCGAACCAGCTTAGCAGCTTCACGCTTCTTACAGCGATATTCATCCACAGAGACTCTACCTTGCAACATCCCCAAATAGGCTTCCTTCTTTCTCTGTACTGCCTCTTCAATCTCACTATTCCACCAAGCATCACCTCTATTGTTACCCACTATTGTGGTGCCACAGACCTCTTTAGCAGCAGTGACAATAAAGTTCTTAAAACATTCCCACTTCTTTTCTACATCCCTCTCACCAGACTTCAGATCCTTCAGTCATTCTCTGAGTAAGTCAGAATACTGCTGATGATCTTCAAGGAGCCTATCAACCTGTATTTTTTCTATCCTGGGTCTCTTCCTATTCCTTTTCCTCCAACCAACATTAAGTTTCACTCGTGACACTACCAAGTAATGATCAGAACCAACATCTGCACCTCTCATCACACGGGTGTCAACTAAGTGTTTCAAACGCTGATCGTAAACAACAAAGTCTATCACACTCTTTTGACTAAGAGTACGATTTTCCCAAGTATATGTGTGGATATACTTGTATTTGAAAAATGTATTAGATACACACAAACCATTCTCAATGCAGAGTTCAATTAATCTTTCACCATTATCATTCACACAAGGATCATTAAACTTACCCAGAACATTGTCAGAAATCGCATTCTGCACACCTACTCTAGCATTGAAATCCCCTGCTATTATAACTTTTTCTTTAGCACCAAACTGGCTCAAAACAGCTTTTAGCTCATTCCAGAAATCTTCTTTCTTATCAGAAGGTTCAGAGTCACAAGGAGCATACACTACAACAATTACAATTCTCTGAAGTTTCACTTTCAAACGAATCCAGAGAATTCTCTCACTTATGCAACTATAGTGAATCAAGTTGTTCATCTTTTCCCTTAAAATCACACCTACACCAGCCTGTCCTCTCATATTATCCAATACTCCAGACCACACACTCACCGGTGCCATTCACTTCTTCTACCCCAATTTCCTTCTTTTTGGTTGTGATTACACACAGCACATCCAGTCTATACTTATTCATCTCCTCAATCACCTCACTCATCTTGCCATTTATACCTCTAGTATTCCATACACCAATCTTGCATTCACTCAGCAGAGATCTTTCTCATACGCCGTTTAGAAAGTCCAGGTCGATTCCGTGGTGGACCGTCAAGTGTGGTAGGTCCACCATATCCCACACTTGAGTCATTCTTAATATTTTTTTTTGTCTTTTTAATCAGGTAAGTACATCAGTGTGGGGGATTAGCCCACAGCTGAGGGTTCCAGTTGGTCATTCAACCTAAGGATTCTGGAACAAAACCCAGTGAGTTGGGGTCTTTTCGCCAATGTCACACAGAACTAGCTTGCACCTCTCCACGATTTACAGAGGTCCTAGTTGCTGTTGTGTGTGCCATTGTTACCACGGAGCGCCCCTGAAATAGATATTCCATTCAAAGTGAATTTTTTTAGTATGAGTGTACACTGAAGTGCCAGAAAAACTGGAACAGATGAGCTTATGCAAAATACATAGCAACGTCACCTATGCGCGTACTCAGTTGGTCTGCCAGTGCGTATATAAAGCGATAGACATCCTTGTCAGCTGTCAGAGCTGTTTTCGGCATGAGAATGACTAGTAATAACGATTTAAGCAATTTTCAACGCAGTGTCACAGTTGGCGCTCATGAGATTGTCCATAGTATTTTGGAGGTAGAAACAAAGTTCGGATTTTCACGGCCGACCATTGCAAGAGTGTACAGTGACTACAAAAATTCTGACAAAACCTCCAACCTACGATACTAGTGTGGCCGTAATAAAGACATTGGGTGCATGTGACCATTGTCAGCTGTCAAGAAACGTTTCAGGCGATAGGCGTGCAGCACTCTCGCAGGTATCGTCAGAATTAAATGCTGGAGCCTCAACAAGCACCAGCGTCCGGACTGTGCAACGTACCCTGCACGATATGGGCTTTGGGAGCAGACTCCCAACTAGTCACCTTGATAGGTGCACGACACAGCTATGCGACTCACTTGAGCACGGCAACACCGCCACTGGACACTTGATGATGAAACAAATAGCCTGGCCTGACGAGTTGCATTTCCAACTGTATCTGGTAGATGGAAGGATTCGTGTGTGGCGCAAACCCCATGAAGCCATGGATCCTGCCTGTCAACAGGGAAGTGTACCAGCTAGTGGGGGTCCGTAGTGGTATGGGGTGTGTTTAGCTGGACTTCACTGGACCCCTGGTACATCTACAAATGTCTGTGACTGGCCAATGCTATGTGCACATCCTTTCGGATGAGGTACACCCGTTCATGTCCTGCATTCATGCTGATGGGTTGGGCCTGTTCCAACAGAAAAATGCACCTCCACAAGTGTCGGGACACCACATTGTGGTTAGAGGAGCATTCATCTGAGTTTGGGGTGTTGCCATTCCCACAAGTCCCCAGATCTGAACGTGATATAACACATTTGGGATGCCATGCAACACACTATCAAACACAGGAATGGGAGACCTCAGAATACACCCGAATTGTGGAACACTCTGCAGGAAGTATGGTGTGCATTGCTTACAGCATATTTCCAGAAGCTAGTGGAGTCCATGCCCATCTTATTTCTGCAGTCTTGCACTCCCATTGGTGGCCTACCAAGTATTAGACTGGTGTAAAAGTTTTTCTGGCACTTCAGTGTACTTTACAGAATTTTCCTAGTTCGCATAATTTCAGTAAGTTGTCGTATCAATGCCGCATAATTTATAGGGCTTTAGTTATTAGTCTTCTGGATTTAATGTCTAAGTGCCCTGAAGGGTGGGTCATAAAAATACTCCCCAGCATCTGTGGATGGTGGTCAAATAAGTGTCCTATGCTTATCTGTCTAGTAACAAAGTCCTTTGGTTGAGTGATGTGTGTGATTGGTACTAAGCATGTAATGCTGCTGATGTAAATTTGTTCTTTGTAATTCAGTAGTTCTCAGGTGATATGCAAACAAAATTGTTGCTGTTAGACAAAAAGAACTTCATTTATACTTTTAAAATTTAAGAAAACAAGATTTAGAAATTTTCTGTAATTCATGACATTTTCAAAAGTTTTAAATTTATTTTGTTAAAAATTTACATTTGTTTTTGTAAGCCAGCAAATTTACAAAGTTTTATGAAAATCCAAGGTGATTTGATTCTGGATGAGCCTAATGTTTTACATACGTTAGTTTTACTGAGATAAAAATTGTTAATTTTGTTTCAGGCTTCAAGGTTGGCTTGTTGGTGGACAGTCATCATTTGACACTGGGAAGAATAAGTTAAATCGAACCAATTTTGCTTTAGGTTATGCTACAAAAGACTTCACTCTTCACACTAATGTGTAAGTAAAATCTGCTGTTATTTGTTAAACTGGCATGTCTGCAGAGTTGATCATGCTTCTATTGTAATAATTGTAAGTTATAAAATATTCTGTGCAAATGTAGCTAGATAAAGGTAAATACTGAAGTTCTGGTGTAGCAGGAATGAACAAGTTGGGAAAACAATTTTGATGGGCACAATCTCATTTGAACTGAAAATGGATATGAAGTGACCATTTTTTGTGTCATGGGGAAATTGCAGGAATTTGAACAAGCAGGATGATATACCCATAGTACCTGTAAAATCTGCTGCCACACTCCCATGTGGAAGAGCTTGAAGACAATTACTGAGTGCTGTGATTAACAAGTATGGCATCAAGAAGTTCCTGGATTGATTCACGCTTACCCGAAATGTGAGACCAGTGCACTCCAGGGTTGGGCAAATATGCAACTAGTGACAAAAGTTGTTTATGTAAAAAGTTTTTTTATGGATATAGGTTTAATAGTTGAAGAAATTTTATTTTGCCAATGCAGGTTGGTGATTGGGAGGAATATTCAAACAAAGGACTAAGTGCTCCAGGTTAAAGGGTTACTTGATGTTGAAACCAAAAGATAATTTTGATTTATTCTGGTGCTTGTAAAAAGGAGTTTCCCAAGAATTAAATTCTATAAAAGTGTTCTCACCTCTTTTGCTTTAACCCTTTATGTGGCTAACCTGAGTTCAGCTCTTCTATGTGCTAAGAGCCCTAGTGGGAACAAAACAAGCTGAGCTAGCAGCATATACTGCTGCCACTGGCAGTCCTGAGCCAAGCTCACTTGGGAATTTAGGAGAAAATACTGCATGAAACAAATGAACTACTCTGAAACCAATTTGTTTCAGTTTTTGTTACAAGGCTTGAAAAATACCATGCCAGGGATACCCTGCACATATCAATTATTAGCTTGGGCAGGTAAAAATAAAGATTTAAAAAAAAAAAAAAGTTTGGAATGGAAAATTTCCTCCTATATAAGACTGTCATTGCATTTCACTTTACATATCACTGCAAATCACCAGAAGTTGTATTGTTATTACAGAGTACCAAGAACAGGAGAATATCATTTCTTTATGTTATGCTGTAGGTCCAGAAATTGGAGCCTGTGTAGTTCTGCTCCAAATGTCTACAGCTAGTGATGGAATGGGTGTTATGACAACAGGATATCGCACAGCCCTTGGCGAGGTTGGGTCTCTGGTATAACTTGGTTGAGTGAGGCAAGAAGTGAGCGTGGAAGTGTCTGCCCGTGAACAAACCGTGGTACTGCTGAAACAAAAGCAAAGTGTCATTTAAAAACAGATGTGTGCTATGGATTCCAATTAGCTGGCAGAACAAATTAACATCAATAACTAAGATACACTTATTAGGTTATTGCACATGAAATGTCTGTTTTGGGAGTGAAACTTCAATCTACAGTTACACGGTGGAAACCGACCTGTATCAATCGAAATAGGTACCATTAGCTACAATACATTTCTCCCATTGCGATACCAGTGCATTGATGCCAGTTGCATAAAAGTCTGCCGTTGTGGACTGCAGAAACTGTTCAAAGGCGTTTGACGGCAGCTTCATTGGTAAATTGTTTCCCTGCCAAAAAATGGTCCAAATGCTTGAACAAGTGGTTGTTGGTGGGTGAGAAGCCTCATAGCCCGGGCTGCATAATTTTTGGACTGTTCTTGAAATGAGGGGTCTCGCATTGCCATGAAGCAATACAAACGCCATTTGTTGACCTATCTCGGCCGCTTAACGCGTAACTTTTGATGCATTGCATCCAGCTGCTTGCAGCATTTCTCTGCATTAATGGTTTTGCCAGATTTCATGAATGAATAGTGCAGAATACCAGTTGCACACCTCCAAACAATCGGTTATCTTCTTCGGATGAAGTTCTGGTTTCGGCATGTGTTTTGGGGCCACACCGACATCTAGCCATTGTGCAGATCGACTACAATTGCCGTACATTATCCATTTTTCGTCACATCACTACTCTGCCAAAATGGAGTGTTTCTGTTCCGGGCGAGCAGCGAAGTGCAAACCTCAAGTCGACGCTTCATGTTGCCTTCAGTGAACCCATTTATCGAGCTTCTTGACTTTAGAGTTCTTGCAAGTGACTGGAAACTGTCTAATAGTGGACGCCTAATTTTTCTGCCATGTCCCGTACAGTTTGGCTTGGGTCACTCTCAACTAGGGTTCGTCGACAGCTGGTGCCGAGTGCCCGCAAGTGCATTTGCAAGTTCCATATAATCGGCTCGGAATTTTTGAACCATCGCTGCACGGTCCGTTCGTTTACTGCGTCATCTTGATGTTCCTGGCTGCTTCTGCGGCATTGTGGCCCAGTTTGAACTCGTACAGAAATAGTATCCGTAATTGGCCTCCTTCCATGTTCTGGCTACACGATCACACTATGAGCTAACACCGAAATGATTCCCTGCCAACGGGCTGGGATATTTAACCTTCCTGATCAAACACTGTTTGTACGGCTCGGAATGCTTTTTCCTGGGCATCCAGCTTTTTTTACAGGGGTTCATAAAACTGCTAAATTGAGGACTTGGTGAAATATTTAGCAGTTTAATAAAACTGCTAAATATTTCACCAAGTCCTCAATTTTATTTACTTTAAGAACTCGGAACGTCTGATTCGCGATTTTCATGGCCAAGTAAACCTTTTCCAACTTATTAAACACAGTACTTCGTCGTTTCTCGCGCGTGTCATTGCAGTACGTATGCCCAATTACTGAAGTGCATTTTTCTTTATTCTTTTGTTTTGCCTTTAACTATTAAAATTTCCAATAAATTAAATAGTTGTTTAGGATCATTAAAATTACAGACTGTTTATGTGCTTTTGTATTAAGTTTCTGCCAGTCTTAGCTGCCTTTCTGATTTACTGACAACTTTTTAAAACCTTCTTTTGATCAAATAAAGATTTAAAAAACTAAATCAAAAGTGATTTATTGATCAAATAAAGATTTTGTAAGTTGTAAATCAGAAAGGAATCTAAGACTGGCAGAAACTGTTTTAATATAAACATATATGAACAGGCTGTAATTTTAATGATCCTAAACAGCTGTTGAATTATTAGAAAGATCTAATACAGTTAGAGGCAAAACATAAGAAAAGCAAAATACAAAAAAAAAGCTTTTCAATAATTGGGGATACATACCTCAATGTTCAACAGATGGCACCACATGTTGCATAGTTCTCCAACTTGCCTGACAGTGGAAGACTCAGTTGCTGGCAGCCGACGTGCTAACAACTCTTCCTTTAAGATGCCCACGGAAGCAGGGCAACGATACTAGGAAGCTCCTTATGGTTTTGATGTCAGTTTTTTAATTTCAGTTTTTAAAGTGTAAATAAATCTTAATTATATTCATTTTAATCTTTTTAACATTCTAGAATTGTAAATTAGTGTTTTGGAGGTAACCAACAAAGTGGAAATTAAGATTAGTTAGTTTTTTGCTTTAGCAAATAAGTTCGATTTGAATTTTTTTGGTTTAAAAGTTCTCTTAAATTAAATAAGCATAGCATAAGAATAAGACTATTTTACTAAACACATCTTGCCACTGGGAAGTTTGTAATTACCCCTAGATGTGCTGAAAATGTGATAAAATAAGCTTCAGCAACTTTGTGTTGGCTAAAGGTAAACTTACTATTGGTATTATTTTTGCATAACTTTATGTGAATTTAGATCACTTTCATTTTCGATGTTTGATATAGTTACACAGGTTGTTCAAAATGTATTAAAAATGTTTTCCTAACACCTCCCTTTATTGAGTCATTTACCTTTTGACAAAAGTCATACAACATAACATACTCCTACAATGTCAGGGAAGGGTCCAAATAGGAAATACTTGGTGGTATGTTTACCCATGGCTTTAAATTGGTGGTGTTCTAGAAAAAATACAGTAATCAAAGTGCAGTGCTGTTAAAATTAATTCCTCCCATTTTTAGGCATTTTGGACAACTACTTTGTTTATATACTATTTCGTGTAAATTTTCCCACTGTTAGTATTCAGAGTCAAATTTTAGACGGTGGGTTATAGAATTTTTTGTGACTAAGTGTTGTACACATTTTGAAAAAAAATTAACATTGAATCGAGTTAACAGGGTTTGAGTTTTTTATAATTTGATGGTTGTTTTAGGTTAGTAAGAGGATTTTTTTAAATAGGTGGCATCTCTGAACATTCAGCTGCTGTCTAATAAATCCTTTACTTTTATGGCACTGCATGGCTAGACTTTGAATGATTGTAATAAATAAATTGTATGACAAAATATTTTAACTTTTAATTTGGCCAGAAATTGTCATTGTTAGTTTATCAATGGTCTTTTGAAATGTTTATTTGTGCATTTTTGTCTCACAGCACTAAAAATTGCATTACTGTAAAATTTTGAAAGTGTTTTGTTTGAAGTATCGAAGAGTTGAAAACTAGAGTAAATGTCTTCATTTTGGAAACTTGCGCACTTCCATTGCTTCAACAGTAAGAAGTTAGTTTTGTAGTTGACTGGTATGTCTTTATTTAGTTGGTTTTCATTCAGTATGTTTTAATGTTTTCAGAAATGGATAAGTTGTGGTTTGCCTTGTGAATTTATCACTCTGAACTTTATTTTTAGGAATGATGGACAAGAATTTGGTGGCTCTGTTTACCAGAAAGTTAATTCCCATTTGGAAACTGGTGTTCAGTTAGCTTGGACTTCAGGAAATAATGCCACTCGTTTTGGTTTAGGCTGTGTTTACAGCTTAGATAGAAATACATCTTTAAGGGTAAGAAATTAATAAAGGAAAATGAAATTAACTTAAATTTTTAGATTTAAAGTAGTGTAATGAAAAAAATATTCTCCAGAAAGTAGTTACACATTCAAGTTTTCATAATCTAATTTACTTAGGGTTCAGATAAGTAAGTTTGCTGTGCATGTTGTAACATGTACAGGTCATTTCATGTCAAATCAACCAATGAAATGGCCATTTTCAGCCTGACCCCTTTTGATTTCCTTGAAATTTGGTGTGATTGTTAGGAATGTAGACTTGTGGACAATTCCCATATTGTAGCCCTGTCCACTGACGGGGTTTCAAATTACGTGACCTTGAAAATTAGAAAATCGTGACCTCCGGACAAACTTGAGTGAGTTGTATCTTCTCACCTAATTGTGCTGGAAGGTTGAAATTAGTGTCTTTTACAGATCTCATTGGGTTTTCATGTAATTAATTTTTTTAATTTTGAAAAATCGTCATTTTTTGGCTTGCATAAACTTTTTCAGTCTTGAATTTCTCAAGTTCTATAAGGCCTAGAGTTGTTTGACCCCTAATTTTAAAGAGAATTTCATAAGTTTTAATTTGATATGCAACTTGAAAATGCTTGGTTTAAAAAAAATTAAATTTTTTTTTGTGAGTTTTTAAAAATTCTGAAAAAAATGTTTTTTGTAATATTATAAGCTTTAAATCCCGAAACTTTTAGCTCCCGATCCCATTGAGATCCAACTCTATCGCAAAAAACTTGGTTACTGTACACAGGGTGCGCACGCGTGCTTGAAAACCTGGAAAATCATGATTACGTTTTCAAGGCCTGGAATATCCTGGAAAAACGGCGTCTTTTTAATGCTGTCTTGAAAAGCCTTGACATTTGAAATTAGTGCTTAAAAAATGCCCTTTTAGGAAATCGTGTTACTGTTACCCTTCATTTTTTAAAGTTCCTCTCCTCTGTTCTCAAAGAAACCGCCGGCAATGGTCCAGTGCAATAAAATTGGATGATTACTAGTAGGTCTGTTTGAAAGGTGAGCTTGATGTCCGTCAGACAACTGAGAATGGAAAGGGAAAGAAAAGGCATTTGCAGGGGGGGGGGTCGCGTATGTACCAAGTCGGCATCCACCAGTGAGGAGTATGCCTGAACAACACATTCATCTTGTTTATGTGCATGCCACCCTCACTCCTCTCAAGAGACTTCTGCTACTTATGATAAAAAATAAGAAAACTATCTTTGCGAATTTTTCACGAAAATGGCTGAAATTTTTACATTCACTATAATTGGATTACAGGACCTCACTTCCAAAATTCCAATTGAATCAGTTTAAAACTTAAAAAGTTAGCATTGGTAATTTTTATTATGGAAAAGTATGTGTGCCTTTGTGGATAGAGTGAGCTTCCAGCAGAAAGGGTGTTACCATAGCAACAGTTGATTGACAGCTGGGAGCTCTGATCTGAAGCCCTTGGTTGGGAAGAAAGCAAACACCTGTTTATCACTTCCACAGCTCAAAAGGACTAGGAGAAAATTTTCAGAAATTCATTTTTCCGAATTTTGAAAATAACAGTAAAATTTTTACAGTGGTTAAGATAAATCACAATAAAGTTCTAGTGCAAATTTCGCCAAATTCCGTTGGGAACTTTAGCAGATGCAAAAAAAAAAAATTATTTCCGTTGCATAATCGGATTGAAAAAAAGAAACAGTATTTATAAATTACGGGAAAAGCAAGTGAATTATTTTTTTTAGATGCCATGATTTATTTAAACAGTGATCCTTAAATTTTTTTCTGTGATGATATGGACTATTTGAATTATAAACATACATTTTTATTTAGACGTCTGAGTTACTGTTTTAGTAAAAAAATCATCTATAATTAAAAAGTTTTCAATGGATTTAAGCGATATTCAGCAGATAAACAGTATTTTAGTAAATTGCAACATGATTTATATTTGGTAATTTTGTCAAATTGGGGAGCATTTTTTTTACACTATCTATTGTGTTAGGGTGAAGCAGGAAGGGTGCAACTTGACAGTTCATTGAGCTGCAGGTGGTGATTTATGGCGATGTGCCAAATGAAAAGAAGCCGTTCCATCAAGACATTCCAAAGGTTGTGCGTGGACGCGTCCTCCTGCTGTTTGATCTTAATCGGAATGTTTTTGTGCGTGGGGGTGGGTGGGGGTGAGAGAAATATCCGTTTCAGCTTTCACGGCTTTTTTTTTCTTGGTAATAAATAAAAATCATAGTTGCTGCATTCACCATTGATCCATATTTGCATTTCTTGAATATAAACAGCAAACAATCAGAAACATGGTGTTGGGTCTTGATGTTCTTCATTTTGCATATGCTGAATTCAGTTCTGTGGGAATAAGGAATGAATTATACTGTGAATATATACAAAACTACATATTTTTGAGCTGAAAAAAATAGGTCTACTTGTACACAGTAGCTAACGCGTGAACTCAGATGAAGACAATCAGACATACGGACTTATGATTCCATAAAAAAAAATCAGTTTTTTTATACACTACAGGTAAAAAAGCAAAAACATGTTTTTAAACATTATAAAGGAAAACGGAATTTTGAAACGCATGACTTGATCTTAATTTCTGAAAGTTTCTTTTTTCCACATCCTTTTTTTTTTTTCAATTACAATACATTGTAGCAGGATACTGTGTGTTATATCATTTAGTGATATGGCAGATTTTCTGTTGCCAATATCCGCGATCGTAAGCGGTAATTGCATTGCGATTGTTGATGACAAAATAAATACTGGAGTGATGAAAAATGTTGCATAAACTAAAAAAAAAAAATCGACCCCCATCCCCCCAATCCCTCTGAACTTTTATGCGGTCCTCATAGCTGATCAACCATTTCATTCCATGCACATTTCAATCATTTGAACATTTGGGGTATCTGAAGGAATTCAGCCGTGCTTAAGCGCCTAGCGCAACGAAAACATGCTAATTTTGGACAGTTCTATTCCCTTCCCCTCTACCATCCCTAATAATTGAGTGCATATTGTAGTTTCAAATATTCTATTTATGAGCTAGTTTTCGCGCTGTTCGTTATGCTTTTATTTTCGAAATTACTAACCCTTTGGAACTATGGTTACAGAAACGTTTATGCTTTGGGTTTGTCTGTACGATAATTCGCATGAAAGCGGTTGGATTTCGGGGAAATTTTAGTATCTGTTGGGTACAACCTGGAAACCTACCTCGTTGAAAATGGTCGAAATTAAATTCAAAGGCCAAGACATAAGAGCAGTATTCGTTCTCCAGGCTTAGGAATGTTAACTCACATAAAATCTGTTTGATTGCAACAAAGTTTTGGTATGTTATCAGGGAGGAGAAACCTACCCTTGTAGAAAGTGGTCCAACTTGAATTCAAATGTCGGGGCATAAGAACAGAATTCGTTCTTTACAATCTTGTGCTTGATAAACTTGATCCATTTGCGTAAAGCACATTCATCCATTTGCATCTTTCATCATTTTTATTACTTAAAACTGAAATTACTTTAAAAAAATAATTTGGACATTATACTGTAAAGCGTAATAATCATCCTGGAATTTTTTGTATATGTCCTGGAAAAGGCCTGGAAAGTCCTTGAATTTTTTGCCCCCCAAAAGTGTACGAACCCTGTGTACAAGTAATAATGGATTATAATTCTCATTTTAGTGTGTTTACATTAGACACTGAGTTTTAAAATCTACATAATACTATACATCATACTAATACATAGTCAAACATAAAACAAGGGAAGGATAGTCCCAACGGGCTAAAAGTTTTACCTGGGAAAATTAAGTTTTTTTTTAGTTAGCACTCAGAGTTATGCCAAAACAGCGACCTCTTAGTTTTTCTATAATTTAACAAATAATTTCTTGTTTGCCTTTTTGGTATCTGAGTCTGTAAGTTGATAAACTCTTCCTGTAGCTGTTGCAGGATCAACTTTTGTTAAAACCTCACCCACAATTTACTGCCATACTAGTTGTGCATAAAAGTATTTGAAAGATGAAGGGCCATGTGGTTCCAAAAAACTTATTTTTACTTCATCTCCTTCTATTCCTAACACACAACTTAACCACCACTTGTCTGAGTATTGGCATGTAACAAAGCCAACAATGTCATTTATGTCCAGATCATCAGTGTCATCAGCTGAAACTATTTCTACACTTGATTCCTGCTGGGATTAAAAATGAAAGCAATGCTAAGACTAGATCATTAATGGGGTTTTTTTTTTTTTGTGTTTAAATTGTTTGTTAATAGCATAGGATTACAAGTTCCCCCAATTTTTCTGGTTTTTAGCAAAAACATTAGTTTCTTCCCGAGGTTTCACTGATTTCTTTGGCACCAAGTTTTCCCCCATGTATCTCACTGTTTTCACAGGGTGGCATACAAACCATGCTATCCCTTCTAAACCAGAAACACCTTGGCGTATGACCAATAGCAAGTTTAGTTTTGTTTGCTTTTGGCTTTCATTAACTAATCACAACTTTGTTTACTTTCCTTAGTCAAATACAACAGTCAACTGCAGCCATCTCACACTTTTGGTGTTTCATTCTGTTAGTTGTTAGTCTTTAACATGTCATTCTCTGAGCTGTTATGCCCCCCCCTCCCTCCTCCTAATTTTGTTTACTCTTCTGGTCTCAAAAGGTATTACACCAAAAATATAGTGCATTAAAATAGTTTCTTTAAAAAAAATTGTGCCTTTTTTTCCCCCTGGGGAAACTATTGTTGAAATTATTCTCCCTCTTTAAGTACTAAAATGTCATTTTGAGACCTTTGTTATAACTCTTTTTAAGAAAAGGGACACTATAATGTAAAAAAGAATATCATCCTGTTCCTCAGAGTGGATGTTTTAAACTTTCTATTTGTAAAAATATCTGTCGCAAGTTACAAAAATTATTTTAAAGAGTAAATAAGTGTGAACTTAAAACTGATGACAGCCTCTCATCAGTTCAAAGTTCACAGGTGATGAAAGCTTATACTTAACATATCATAAGCCGTGGTGAAAGTGAAAAAGCTGCCCCAGTGATTTAAGCACTAAGAACAGTAATTAATTTCGTGCATCAGAGATCCTAGTTATATTTTATTTTACAGTCTATACACGAAGATTTTGAATCTAAATATTCAAATCCGAGAAAGATCTTAAAACCACCTGCAACCAGATAAATATCTTTATTTGATCATTTACACACTACTAGATCTTTCAAAATGCCAAGCGTTTCATCTTCAGGTATTAGCTGATCAACAAAGATAAGAAACATTGTTTATATTACAGCAGTGAACTGCTGTAAATTTGAAAGATCTAGTAGTATGTGAATGATCATACAAAAATATTTATCTGGTTGCAGGTGGTTTTAAGATCTTTTTCGGATTTGAATTATTTAGATTCAAAATCTTCATTGTGTATAGACGGTAAAATAAAATATAACTAGGTTTAAGCACTAGCTCTTGATCATTCGTCTGAGATGGGTCTGGTTTCGAATCCCGGTGAGGCATGGATGTTTGTTTTATGGTGCTGGCTCTCCTTTCCCTGGAACCAGTGACCCTAAGTTTGGGGCGGACGACTGCTTATATAACCCCTTCAAGTTGCTCAGTGGTCGTTAAACCCACAATCCACAAAAAAAAAAAAAAAGAAAAAAAGTGAAATATATGAGTAAGGAAACATCTGAAAGTGCAATACAAATTTTGAATGTATGTTTACAGTTAATTATTGGCTAAACTCCTGAAATCTCCCCAAACTCCTGAAATCTCCATTACACGTTTGAGCTGACCACCGTAAATGGTTGGTTATACTGGACTGCCCCATGCTTCTAGAAAGCTTTCTTTTCAGCAGCTTTTAGATTTTTAGTCAAACTTTTGGCCATGTGATCAATTTGGGATATCTTTTCTTCATGAAGGCACGAATGCTATCTCTATCTGACAAAAAAAAAACAAAAAAAAAACTGATCTTTATTTCTTCATAGAGGCCTAAGAGTAATAAATTGCACGCATTATTTTCTAAGTCCCCATCAAAAACACCTTTTTGGACGACAATAAAATCTACAATATTTCCCTTGCAAATATCCATAATGAAATACACACAATATTTGGCGCAAAAACCTGGCGAATCAAACTGGCAATCTCTGCCCACCCAAATTTCGGAATCACATAATTTTAAATCAATTTATTCTTTCATACTGTGCCATGTAAATTTGAATATTGGCCCAACTAAAAATTTCACCACTTTGTAAAAAGTAGTGCTACTGAGTGCTTGTAAACCAAGGATTTCAGTGAAATCGGTAAACTGCTTAAAATTCATTCCAGTTGTGTAAATTGCAGCGGAAAGTTGTGTTGAACGTGTCCTGTTCATTAGTCATCAAAGGAGAAACATTCCTGACCCTAATTACCTAGTACTTTCCCTCACAACCCCTAACGCGTCGAGTACACAGATGCTGCTGGTGCGAGAAGTGGTCTGACTGACTGCTTGTCTAGTGTGAGGTGATCACCAGAAACTTTGTCGGCCGTTTACTCAACTCTCAATGGCCGTAGGGAAACAAATTTTGGCTCTACGAGCATCACCCTGTGATCCGTATAACATGACAGCAAAAATTCGTATTTTCGGGGACTTTTTTTTTTTTTTAAGTTTACTGTTCCTTTAATCTGAGTAGGGATGGGCAAAAAAAAAAAGAAATCCAATGTTTTGAGCATTGTTGTTTTGCCAGTGATAATTGGTTTGACACTATGAAAGAAAAATATCTACAAAAAGTAAATGAATCTTTTTGTTGCATTCCTTTAAAGAAGGGAATATTATTCTTGTCATGAATTAGTTATTTTTTTGCTGTATTGTATTTGATGTTTTGTCGTCGAAAATAGCTTTTTATCATAGTCACGAACTTATACATCGAAGAAACAATTTCCACTGATACATCAAGTGTTTTAACAGGTATTCTTTACTCGATGTTGAATTGGTGGGTAATCGCTGATAAATTGCATAGCAATTTTACCCATCGATGTGCCAGTTACAGCTAGCTGCAAATGAAAAAAATGGGTTCTTTAGCTTTTTAGCGAAACATAGGTTTTCACTAACACGTCAAAAATTTCTATCGATGTATGGAAGTTTCAGGAATGAGTATTCACTGATGTCCAACGCCAATGTTTCTCACCGATGTGCCCATCCCTACTTTTAGTTAGCCCCTGGAAAATGCATGTGAAGTGAGACTGCCAGAGGAGGGAGCAATGCTCACATAATGCTTGGGGTTTCCTTTCAGCAAGTGTCTTCTCAATTGCTGATAATGTAGCCACCACCAGAAATGAGGGTGCAGTGATTGAAAGGCATCTACCAAAGACCATTTTACTGAAAACTGTTCATAATGAGAGAAAAAAGTATAACAGAACAATTTTGAAGTGCAAGAGATTATACCATCACAGTTAAATGTTTTTGTGAAAGATATCATTTGAGCAAAAAAATATTTCTATGAAGAAACCACCCAACAGTATCGGATACCGTCTGGATGGATCGACCCCTGAATGTAGTACAATTAATGCAATTAATGTGCCGTATATACTCGCATATAAGCGGTTTTTGGAAGAAATCCTGCTTCAAAATTGGGAAGTGGGGGGGGGGGGGTAGTAATGTGGATCAGTAAAAAGTATGGCTTGACTTTCACAATGTTATGTGAATTTTCTGAGAAATTTACTGGTGGGTTTGTTTACACTTCAGGCAGTGGTTCTTCACATGTCACTATGAAATAGTTTTCTGGCCTGTTATTTAAAGCCTCAGCTGTGGCCCCTACATTGAGGGAGGGAGGGAGGGAGGGCAGGCGGGCTTAGCTATGGATAATAACTGGTAGGTATGGTTATTATCTCTCTCTCACACACACACACACTGTGGAGAAATGACTCTCCTTTCATCAGCCAATGGTGTACGTGCAATTCAAGAAGAGGCATTGATTTCACACGAAAATAAGATAAAAATTAGAATTGCAGGAATTTTTTGCATTGTCCTATGTATTTTACTTGTGCTCAATGAAATATGTATTAAAAATATTCCAACCCTGTTTTGCATTTCACTATGTTCTGTAGTGGCACTGGAGGGCCACAGTCTCAAAGTAAACAAATTGCTTACAACTGCAGCAAAATAATTTATGTAACACTTCTTTGAAAGCACTTCCAAAAAAAAAAAAAAAAGTTTTTTTTGCCCGGAGTAGAATTTCTTCAGAAATAGGTGCCACTAATAAGCAAAAAAACTAATCCTGTTTCATATTCAGACTGGAATTTCTTGCTTCCAAACATGAAAAAACAGTGTTTTCCCTGTTCAACCTCAAGATGCTGTTTTTTTTAACTGGACATGCAGTGAGTCAGATACCAGATAAATCAATTAGTTGTTGGGAAGGCCATAACCAATCTGGCCTCTCTCCTCTCCTGAGTTTTCACAACTAGTGTCAGTGTATGCTTGTGTTTGGTCTGCCTTTACACTGACATAGCTGCCAGGACCATCAGTGCCGTCAGCACTCTGGAAGAGCAAAGGCGCCATGTTGTACGATAGGTGGTAACTTGGAAAAGGCACATTATTAGCCTTATTTCTTGGGTGAAAGTTGTGAGACGCTATTTCAAAGGTTATAAAGTCTTTTAGAAAAATGCTGCATGAGTAATGCCATGGATGTTACAGGGGTTATTTGGAACTGATAATCTTACTTTGAAGGTTTTTACAGAAGATAATTCATCTCAAACATTTCCAGAATCTTGAAATTGTAAGGTCTGCTGGCAGCTTAAGGGTTTTTTTTTTTTCACAATTTTTAGCTGTCTAAGTAGGAGTGTTGGCATATATGCGAATATATACAGTTTAAGATTTTCTCAATCTTCTGGCACTAGGTTATTATGTAAAATGATTTCTTAGGTGACCTGATGGTGAACTTAATATCATGTTGTGATTTAAGAAAACTTTTCCAGTTAAAATCATAGCAGTTTGAGGTATTGTGGTAAATATATGAAAATTATGGTGATGCTTACCAGTCATATTTGGGGGAACATTTTTTCAAAATCTTAGTGGAAATATAAATACCCAGTACAGACATCACCAGGCAGTCGTTTTTTCAGGAACAATTAAAAAGTACAGAATGTGGGTAGTCTTATGTATTAATATTATCAGTTCTCAGCTTCAAAGAGTATTTTGCAGTTTATAATAGTAAAGGTGTGTTAAACATGAATGTACCCTTATGACATTTAGTAAGAAAAGTGATCACTTTGAAACAAGTGGAAAATAATTGAAATTATGCTGAGTTATTGCTACCAGTGGAAAATCTGGTGACTTGGTAAACAAATGTCCTTTGAAATTGCCTTCTTCCAAAATGAATCGAAGCCATTGATTACACTGCAACATTGTCCTGCTATGAGTAACTGTTAGTGCCACTGTACTGGATCATATTGCTGGAACATTCAAAGTTAGTCCAGAAGGATTTATTAAAGACCGAGCTTAATGATGTGTAACACCATAAACCAACTTCATTGTGCAAAATGGTCTCTCATTTGTATACTAGTATGTTTAATGTGACCTACCCCCAAAAAGAAAAGTGGTTTGCATGGGGTGTTTTTTTTTTCCAGAAATTTCCACCATTATACTGTCTATTTTTTTTTAGAAATGTCCTTGCTCTATGAAGTTTTGCTTTTATCAGCAGCAGTGTGTTCAACAGACATGAATGCAGCTCTGCATTCATTGAAACATTTTATTCAACTGCAAATACTAGTTTATTCCATAATTTTACTTACACCAAAAACTTCTGTGAATTGTTGACTTATTACATCAGTAAACAAAATGTTCAAAGTACAAACTTTGTCGTACGTTTCATTATCTTTTCTGCACAAGAAACTACACTATTGACACAAGCAGCAGGCATAAATTATGTAAGTTGCTTTTTATTTTATCAGTATTTCTCTTTTAGTGTTCCTTTTGAAGAGTCAAACCTTAGAAATTTCAGTGAAGGAAGAAATATTTTTCATAATACATGGGAAATCTGTAGAATATTAAAAAGCAAACAATATAAATTCTGGAGTAACGCTAATTGGTCATCTATGTAATACCTCTCAGAAAACTTGAAATTTTCATCACCTTGAAGCGGGAATCAAACCCGCATCTCCAGAGATCCGTTCGAGTATACTAACCAGTAGCCACTACTCCTGGGTTTGTTTCGTGACATGTTGTATTTTGTTTTACTTATCTGCTTGTTTCTCTGTGTGCCTGTTGTTTTGTTAATTTTACCAATCGGTGAGAGTATTTTTGGATTTATTGTTGGTATTAATGAGATTCTTTTTGTATAGATATTTTTCTTTTTTGTAATATAATACACTTCTGTGTTTTATTTAAAGAATGTCTTGCTTTTCTTTTTCAGGCAAAGATAAATAATTCTAGCCAAATAGGTTTAGGGTTAACTCACAAGCTTAGAGATGGTAAGTGCATTTAGCTTTGTTGCAAATTTGAAAAGTTTAAAAATATTTCCATTTCCAGTTGCTAAAAATAGCTGATTTACATCAGATTGAGTACATAAACATTTTTCTGAATCCCCCACCCCATGGGACTCAGTTTTGCATTTCATACTATGGATTGATATTGTGATCATTGAAACTCTTCATAAAAACTGTTACTTAAGAGATTATACTTAAACACGGGTGGGGAATTATGCTCGCCATTGTAGAGTGGATTTCTTGGATTTTAGACCTTAAAAATTGCAGCTTATAAAATATTGTAGGCTTTCAATATATATAATTTTTTTACACCTTAAGCTTCTTCATTTATAAGACTGGCAAGTATATTTTAATCCAAATGCCCAAACTTGAAGTCATTACCTCACTAGGCAGAAAAGCATTCTATTTTTTTTTTTTTTTTGACTGATCCTGGTGTTCAATCGCACGAAAAGCGGAGCTGACATCACGGATCCTGTCGCTCAAGGGCCAAACTGAGTCGCTTCTGCTGCTGGAATAAACTGCCCCCCCCCCAAACCACTGGAGAACGATGTGTGTAACCGCCAGGAAGAGCGCGCGAGAAGCATTGATGTCCCTCTGTTTGATCACGTGGTACCTACGGCTCTCTTTTGGAGTGCCAACTAAATTGTCATTTTGTCTGAATGCGTGATGGAAACATAAACAACAGAGTTTTGGTGGACAAAGGGCTTTTGCAACATAAAAAATCGCAGTATCATTTAAAATCAGTGTGTGATTTCAATATGTTAATTCCAAATAATGTGATTCATCCTCTACGCCATGTGTTTTGGTTGATAGCAGTGTGATACAACTCGATCCTGGTTCTGAAAATGTTTTATTTAAAGATAGAAATTTGCAAACAATTGTGAAAAGCCACAGAAGAGGAAATTTCAGGAGAAATGGATAGAATTCCCCTGGATTGTTTATGATGACTGTCTTGCAAAATGTGGATTTTGCTGCAAGCAGATGTGAAAGTCAATACATCACGTAAGTTTTCAGCGATTTAGTGGCCCTTTCAAACATGTAACTTTTAAATTCCATGACAAATCTGTGCAGCATAGAAAAAAATGTTGTTTTATTGAAAATTCGTCACAGCTTCTTGTTAGCACCCCATTGGCCAAATTCATTAAAAAGATGGATGAAAAATATTTAAGCAGCTCAAAGTGTTATTCAATCTGAGCTACTATATTGCAAAAAACAATAAGCCATTTTCTGACATTGAATCACTAGTCATTGTTATCCAGAAAGTTAGAGGTTGATGTACAAAACCAGTAAGCAAACAGAAATGCTTGTAGGGAATTTATTTCTTGCATATCAGAGGTTATAATAGTCTATGTTGAAGGATCTATAAAGCAGTCCCAGTTCATTAGCATTATTTTAGATGCCGTACAGACAAGGGCACAATAGAGGAATTCATGTATGCAAGATATTTCAGAAGTGGTAGAATTGAATGTTTTTTGGGGTTTTTAGAATCAAAAATAGCACATCTGAGTTCTATTTTTCTGCTATTGAGAAAGTTTGCTTCTCTTGGTTTAGATTTGAAGAAAAATTGTTGGTATAACAAATGGGGCAGCCAACATTGTTGAAGTATCTGGTTTATGTGCCAAATTAAAAAAAAAATTTAGCACATATATTGTCTGTGCATTGTGTTGCTCACTGATTGCAGTTAAGCATACTGTATACTCTGAAGAATGTATTGTATTTAGTAATGTTTTACTATTTTAATTTATAAATTTTATGGACATTCCAGTAAAAAAAATCAAGCATGGAAAAAATAGCCAACTAATTAGCACAAATTTTTAAAAAATTCAAATTGCACCAAATTAGATAGGTCCCATTTAAAGTAAGAGTTTTGAGAGCAATTTTTCATGACTAATCAACCAGTTGTGTTGCACTTCTCGACTTCTCCACCTCTCGACAAGTGTATAATGCTGTTACTGTTGCAGTGAGTGTCTCAAAAGCAGAAGTTACAAGAAACAGCATCATGTATGCCAAAGGAGCAAGTCAACAATATAGGCATGCTGTAGAAAAGAAAACAAAAACCCAGCTTGGAACATTAAAAGGGAGAGCAGAAACAAAGTAGGAAACCCATGAAATCTGTGAGCTTCAATAAAAAATAGGCAATGAAGCTAGGGAGATAAGAGAAAGACTGGGTAAACTGCAGGGACATACTAACAATGTTAAGTTTATTTAAAGTCTCGCTCATTACTTTGTTAAATGAAGATTGCCATTAAAACTACGAGGTTGTGTTTTATGTTAGTGTAATTCAGTGAAGTTTTTCTTATTTTGATGCTGAAGTTGAATCAATATTTACAGTTGTTTTATGACCAATTTCTATCTGAAATTGTGATTTGCAAGTTGTATAGCATAATTTTAATTTTGATGGTTCTTCAGTTTTTCATATTTTTAATATGAAATTTTTACTATTAAAATGTTTTTACTTTGTAGTTTTTATGAAAAATTACAAAGTAAAGACATTTTTAATGTCACAATTTTTATTTTCAAAAAGTTGTGTGGTTGCTTTCAAGTTTTCCTGCACATGTCAGGATGGCACTGATGTGCCTTATTTTGGCTGTCTATATACAGGGTGGTGTGCATGCGTGCTTGGAAAGTCCTGGAAAATCATGATTATGTTTTCAAGGCCTGGAATATCCTGGATAAACGGTGTTTTTTTTTTTTAATGCTGTCTTGAAAAGCCTTGAAATTTGAAATTAGTGCTTTAAAAAATTCCCCTTTTTAGGAAATCTTGTTACTGTTACCCCTTCATTTTTTTAAAGTTCTTCTCTGTTCTCAAAGAATGTTTCAGATGTGTACCAAATCCTAATTTGGCTGGGGGGAAAAAGAAAAAAAAAAAGCACTACTTCCAGTGCAATAAAATTGGATGATTTCTAGTAGCTCTGTTAGGAAGGGGGAGCTTAATGCCCGTCCAATAACTGCTGAGAACGGAAGGGGAAAGAAGAGACATTTAGCATTTGCAGGGGTGGGGGTTGAGTATGTACCAAGTCAGCCGGCATCCAGCAGTGAGGAGTATGCCTGAACAACACATTCATCTGGTCCTTGTTTATGTGCATTGCCAGCCCTCCCCTCAAGAGACTTCCGCTACTTATGATAAAAAATAAGAAAACTGTCTTTGTGAATTTTTCACACAAGTGGCTGAATTTTTACATTCACTATAATTGGATTACAGAAGCTTACACCCTAAATTCCAATTGAATCGGTTTAAAACTTAGAAAAGTTGTGCATAATAAAAATTTCCAATGCTAAGTATGAATGCCTCTTTGGACAGAGTGAGCCTCCAGCAGAAAGGGTGTTAGCATGGCAATGGTTGATTGACAGCTGGAAGTGCTGATCCAAAGCCCTTGGTTGGGAAGAAAGCAAACACCTGTTTATTTATCACTTCCACTCTCAATGGGACTAGGAGAAAATTTTCAGAAATCCATTTTCCCAAATTTTGAAAATAACACAGTAAAATTTTTAGTGTTTAAGATACATCAAAATAAAGTTCTAGTGCAAATTTCGCCAAATTCTGTTAGGAAGTTTAGCAGATGCAAAAAAAAAAAACTTTTGCATAATCGGATTGAAAAAAAAAGAAACAGTAATTCTAAATTAAGGGAAAAGCAAGTGAATTATATTTTTTAGATGCCATGGTTTATTTAAACAGTGATCCTTAAATTTTTTTCTGTGATATGGACTATTTGAAATTACAAACATACATTTTTGTTCAGACATCTGAGTTACTGTTTTAATAAAAAAATCTATAATTAAAAAGCTTTTTATAGGATTAGGGAAATTCAGCAGATAAACATATTTTAGTAAATTGCAACATGACTTAAATTTGGTCATTTTGGCGAAAAGCGGAGCTTTTTACATATTCTCCTATATATGTAGGACAGGGTTCCCACTCAACCTGGAATTCTCAGGAAATTTGAAAATGGTTCCAAAAATCAGGGAAAACTCAGGGAAAATTAACCCTTTTTTTGTAAAAGTCAGGGAAAACTCAGGGGAAAATTACCCCCCCCCTTTTTTTTGTAAAAATCAATGGATACTTTATTTTGCCAAAAAAAGACTTATTTTTTCACGATTTCAAACTTTTGCTTGCATTTACTGCCTGCCTACAATTTGGTAGATCTTACTTTCAGTTATATTAAGTACTTTATTCTCTAAAAAAAGATGCAAAATTGAATTTTTAAATTGCCAGTTATTAAGCTTTTGTTCAATTTCTGCAGGCAGTTATAACATGGAACAATTAGGCACAATGGCTCCTGCTTGAAGAAACACTTCACAAGAGAACCAACCTAATGATGGATCAAAGTCCTTTTGTCTGTTGATTTTCTTGAAACAAGTTTCTTTGAACAGAGCCATTCAATCATTAAGCTTAGCTTCATTGTGTTATAGAAAAACTGAAACTATTCAACTGGCAGATTTTTTCTTACATATCACCTGTTTCTATGGGAATGTATTTACAAATTCCATGTGGATAGTATTCACAAGAGTTCACAGAACTTTGGTACAGAAAATAATGTGCACGGTTAGTTGTTATTAATGAAAAGCAGGTAATTTTATAAAGGCAAATTACGTAAAGAATTTACAAGTGTGTGCTTCGGTGAGAAAAATGAATGGAATGGAATGAAATGTAACAATTCTTTGCAACATGCCACTCTGGAAAACTTTAAAAACCACCTGGAGAACCTGGAAAAGTCAGGGAATTTGTTTATTACTTTTGAGTGGGAACCCTGTAGGAGGAAGGGTGCAACTTGACAGTTCAGTGAGCTGTGGGTGTTGATTTATGGCGATGTGTCAAATGAAACAAAGCCATTCCATCAGGACATTTCAAAGGTTCTGCGTTTGTGGAGACGTGCTCCTGCTGTTTGATCTTAAGCGGAATGTTTTTGTGTATGAAGGGGAAGAAATATCAGTTTCATCTTTGCAGCTTTCACAGGGTTTTTTTTTCTTGGTAATGAATAAAAATCATAGTTGCTGCATTCACCATTGATCCATATTTGCATTTCTTGAATATAAACAGCAGACAATCAGAATCATGGTGTTGGGTGCAGGGATGCCAACTTCTACGCATTTCTTTAGCTTTACTACGCACTACGCATCATATGCCTAATACTAAGCTTTTGTTGCTATGACGCCGCATTTTTTCCCCGCTAACTTTATTTAGCATAATTTTTGTGTTATTTGCTTTGACCCCCTTAGCGTTTATCATGGACCCAAGTGCTTTAGAATATTCAGACAACTCAATAACAGGTTGCATATAAGAATAGTCAAAAAGCGCAAAGCAGGATCTTCATTATTCAATGTTTTACCAGCTATACTTCGGTATCTGGCCCGCGTCGTCTGCTACAACGAAGCAACTGCCGATAGGTGGCGCTTCCGCTGCTTCGCCGCCGAGGCTGGTAACTGCGCATTAAAGACTGGAGGTTACGCGCTGATCCTCTGCTACGTCACAGTCCCACTCAATTGCCTGTGTCTCAGTTTCTCTTTGCTACTTCACACACACAGTAACCGACTGGAACTGCTTTCACCCTCCTGTATGGGTAGCAGCATCACGTAGGAATGCGAGTGCGCACGCTCTGTACTAAGGAGTATTATTCGAAGTGTTTTCACTGAAGTAAGCACGTGGTTTATTTTAGCATATCAGTTGATCTTGCATGTGTGCGCACACACGTTTCACGATCTTCTAATTGGACAATGTGGGAACGCTGCCGTATCGTTCGCATAATAGTACAGCTTCGGATTGGATTTTATAGTGATTTTCTTTCTTTATGACCAAGTGCGTCTGCTTGCTTTCCATGTGCTTTCGCGACTTGTGAACACATTTAGCAATTACACGTTTTAATGTGGCTGAACAAGCAAGAAAAAAAGGTAAAGATTGCAGATCAGAAATTTAAGTCATCGTATTCAGAAAAATGGCCATGTTTGCGTGCATCAGATGTCATCGAATGATGCATTTTGCACTGTGTAACAGCAATTTTTCTGTTAAACATGGTGGTTTCTATGATTGTACCCGTCATATTGCATCAAAGAAGCATCAATCGATGAGTAAAATTATAACTCAGACAAAACCTTTGTCTACTTTCTTGGTGAAAACTGACTTGGAACTAAGGACAACGAATGCAGAAATGCTTTTACTACATTTCTGGTTGAGCACAGTTTGCCACTGAGTGCAGCGGATCATGCTGGGCCGTTATTCAAAAATATGTTTACAGACTCGGAAATCGCAAAAGCGTATTCACGTGCTCATACAAAAACTACAGCTGTGTTAAAATGTATGGCTGAAAAAACTGTTTCAGATATTATGTTATCATTAAGGAGTTCACCATTTTCAATGGCAACTAATGGCAGTAGTGATCAGAATTCTACTAAATTATATCCTGCTGTAGTAAGATATTTTGATGTAAATAAGCAAAAAAGTTTCTGCAATATTGTCTCTCTTGGAATGCAGTGATAATACTAGTTATGGGTATTTTTTGTATTCTGGATAAAGAAATGGAGAAAAAAATTTTTTGGTTGTGACAATGCAAGCACCATGTTAGGGCATTTGAATGGTGTAGCTGCACATATAAAAAAGTAAACTCTAACATTTATGTCCAAAGTTGCATTTGCTTCACATATGTGCTAAAAAATCAGCAAAAGAGCTTACTTGTGAAGTTGAATCACTGCTGTTGGACATTTATTTTTATATTGACAAAAGTTCAAAGAGAAAGAAAAGGCTGTTGGACTGTCAAGAAATGTGTGGGCTTAAATCGTATAAATTCTTAAAATATGTCTCAACAAGGTGGCTGTCATTGTTAGATGCTGTAAATAGAATGTTATCTCAATGGGATGCTATCATAGTTTTTTTTGCTCAAAGTCTGACAATTTGAAAGACAATGACAGTCAGAAATGTGAAAAAGATGCTTCTGTCCCCAGATACAAAGTTGTATCTGTTATTTCTGCATGCAACATTACCTGTATTTACATCATTAAATGTTAAACTACAAAGTGAAGCACCAAATGATCCATCGTGTTAGAAGAAACCTTTATCATTTCCTTACTGATTTATTGGTAAGATTTATCAAACCTTCTGCCATACCAGACTTTTCGAGTGACTTAAGTAAACTAAAATTTCTGAAACTGAGCTATCAAAAAGCAAACGAAGATTTGGTTATTGGTGCTAAAACCAGAGCATATCTAATTGAAAATAAAATTAGTGAAACAGAAGCAAAGAACTTTTATTGTTGTGTAAGAAAGTTTTATGAAGCTGCATGTACATATACTATCAAAAAAGTTCCCCTTGTGTGGTGAATTTTTGAAACATGCTGAAGTAGCTGATCCAAATTTAAGGAAACAAGTCTTTCTCTTCAGTCAAGTATTTTGTAGATACTTTCACTGGAATTGTAGCTAATGATGACTTGGACAGTCTGGAAATGGAATTTTCCAGGTATCAAGCAGATCAATTTGACAGTGATTTTCTATCTTCAAATGCGGATATAGCTTGGGCAAAAATTTCAGAATTGAAAGATGGAAATGGGGCAGCGAAGTACTTTTTCTTCCAAAAATAATGCTAGCGATTTTAGTTGTGCCGCACAGTAATGCTGGGGCTGAAAGAGTTTTCAGCATTGTAAAAAACAATGACTGAGTTTCGACCACGTTTAAGCATAGAAACATTAAATGCACTATTGGTCGAAAAAATCGATATGCTGAATAACAGTGAACCATGTTATGGTAGGAAATTTTTAAAAGAAGAAATTCAAAATGCAAAGCATGCAACTGTTCAGCTACTGAAACAGGCAGAATAAACATGTTCATATATTATTCTTGTTGATTCAGACCATGCTGATTGATAGATGGCAGACTTCTACTTTTGACTTTTTTCTCCCTCTAGTAAAGAGAGGGTCAGTCAATTAGAAGTTGTGAAACGAGCATGGTGATCATTTAGTTTGCTATTATAAATAATTTGTGTACAACCGGGAGATATTATATTAAATCATGTGTTCATGCCTAACCTGTGATTTCTTATTTGTGTGGATCCTGTCATTTATTCTAGCAGGAATAGGGGTAAGTAAAACACCCTTTTTAATTTTCTCCATTGTCGATGTTTCGTAAGTCACTAATTGTTTAAATCAAAATCTCAAATCCGCACATACAGTTCTCAATATTGATTTTTCTGGTTATTTTTATAACTGTCTAGTCTAGTAAATTTACAACATCTTAAAATACTTTTTCGTAATATTTCTTGTGTTTACACATGAAAGCTCAAAACTACACATTTTTATGGCTTGGACTACACATGAATGCTGTAAGAGGTTGGCATCCCTGTGGGTGGGTCTTGATGTTCTTCATTTTGCATCATTTGACCATTGGGGGTAGGTTGGGTCTGACTGAATTCCTAGCCCAATGAAAACATACTAATTTGGGGCAGTTCTATTCCCTGCCCCTCTACCATCCCTAATTTCTGTGGGAATAAGGAATGACTTATACTGTGAATATATACAAAACTACATATTTTTGATCTGAAAAAACAGGTCTACTTTACACAGTAGCTAACGTGAACTCAGACAAGACATACGGACATCTGATTCCATAAAAAAAAAAAAATCAGCAGTATTTTTATTATACACTACAGGTAAAAAAGCAAAAACATGCTTTTAAACATTATAAAGGAAAACATTTTTGAAACGCCATGGCTTGACGATCTTAATTTCTGATAGTTTCTTTTTTCCACATCCTTTTTTCTTTCAATTACAATAAATTGTAACAGGATACCTGTGTGTTGTATCACTTAGTGATATGGCAGATTTTCGGTTGCAGATATCTGCGATCGTAAATGGTAGTTGCATTGCGATTGTTGATGATCACAAGATAAATACTGGAGTGATGTAAAATGTTGTATAAACTTAATCCCCCCTTCCAAACTTTTATGCAGTCATCACAGCTGATCAACCATTTCATTCCATGAACATCAGCACATTTCAATCATTTGACCATTGGGGGTAGGTTGGGTCTGACGGAATTCCTAGCACAACGAAAACATGCTAATTTGGGGCAGTTCTATTCCCTGCCCCTCTACCATCCCTAATAATTGAGAGTGCATACTGTAGTTTCAAATATTCTATTTATGAGCTAGTTTTCGCACTGTTATGTTTTTATTTTCGAAATTACTAACCCTTTCGAACTATAGGTTGCAGAAACGTTTATGCTTTGGGTTTGTCCGTACGATAATTCGCACGAAAGCAGTTGGATTTTGACGAAATTTTTGTATGCCGTTGGGTACAACCTGGGAATATACCCTATTTTTGAAAATGGTCGAATTCAAAGGCCAAGACATAAGAGCAGTATTCGTTCTCCAAGATTAGGAATGTTAACTCACATAAAATCTGTTTGATTGCAATGAAGTTTTGGTATGTTACCAGGGAGGAGAAACCTACCCTTGTAGAAAATGGTCCAAATTGAATTCAAAGGTCAGGGCATAAGAACAGAATCTGTTCTTTATGATCTTGTGATCCATTTGAATCTTTCATCATTTTTATTACTTAAAACTGAAATTACTTTTAAAAAGTAATTTGAACATGATACTGTAAAGTGTAATAATAATCCTGGAATTGTTTGTATATGTCCTGGAAAAGGCCTGGAAAGTCCTTAAATTTTTTCTCCCAAAAGTGTACGAACCTTGTATATAGCCACTCTTTCAGAAAACTTGAAAATTACACTCCTGGAGTGGGAACTGGTAATCGGGAGGTGTGGGTTCAATTCCTGTTCCAGGGCAATGTAATTTCCAAGTTTTCTGAAAGAGTGGCTACATGGATAACAGTTAAAATACGGCACATCAGTGCCAATGATTACATTTGTATCGCCTTCCATGTATTTGCGAAGAATTATTTCTTCGGGGAAATTAGTTTCCTATTTATGTATGATGTGAGACTTTCAAGTACTATGTTGTGAAAATTTAGATTTACCGCAAGTACTAATGAATTCAAATTCTTAACTTTCTAGGTATTCAACTAACATTATCAGCAATGATAGATGGGAAAAACTTCAACCAAGGAGGACATAAATTGGGTATAGGCTTGGACTTAGAAGCATAATTGCACCAGTCATTGATTGATGTAATCATATTCAGCTAGGTCAGACACCGTTCTCTTCTCCATTATTTTTTAATCTCAGCGGATGAAAGAAACTATTTGTAACTGTTATATTACTGTTTACTTTTTCTTTTCTTTGTGACTTAGTGGATCTAAGATTGCTTCTCTTTTGTTTATCATGTAACTTTAACTTTTGAAAAATTTGCACAGAGAATCTCTTCTGCATTTGATGAAGAATACTGCCTATTTATGACTGTCATATGCATGTCATCTATTTATAGTTCCCATAGTGTTTGGTAGCAGTCAATCATACTGTAATGAAAAGTGTAATATGATGTAGGTATTTGTATTTGTGGAAATGTTGAATGAAAATAAAGTAACAGTTCTTAAAAAAATTGCACCTGTGTGTTAATGTCTTTATTTCTGTACTTCAATACTCTTCTCTTCTGGAGGGTAAGTGCATTTTACAACATCTTGAATTCAACCCAAGTTACTGATCTGTAATCATTTGGTTGCATTCTTGTAGAAAGAAGTGAGGGGGAGGAATGCATTCATTATTTCTTGCTTTGAAAAGGACTAGGTTAAATATATTCACTACAGCCAATTGTATCAAGATGAGCCAAAAGTGGACTTTACCACTTGTGGCTGAAAATTCCATGGTTATATTTCGAATTTGCCCTTTGTAGACAGCAACAGCCTCTTCTGCACTCTCAAAACAATATCAACATTACCTTTCCTTCACATTTAGAAAACGGGGGAAAATTCATGGATCAAGGTTGGGACTATGTGGTGGGTGGTTCAACAGTCTCGCACCCCTCCAGATTCTTGCCAGAGCCGCCCCGGTGGCGCAGTGGTCTAAAGCGATGGCCTCTGATCATTCGTCCGAATGGGGTCCGGGTTTGAATCCCGGTGAGGTATGGATGTTGTGTTTGTCTTACGGCACTGGCTCTTTCTCTTCCCTGGAACCAGTGACCCTAAATTAAGGACTAGCGACTGCTTATAGCCCATAGAGTTGCTCACGGTGGTAGTTAAACCTCCAATAAAAAAAGAAAAAAACTTGCCAGAAGTAGTACGATTTTATTGCAGTGTAGGCAGAGGCATTGTCAAAGCACTACACAATTTTGTAGAGTCCTGTTTTTGGTATTTTCACTTTTATCACTTATAATGCTTTGGGCAGACACATGGTAGTGTATATTTGTGTACTAACTGCCCTACTAGGGTAATCTTTGCAACATGTCACTAGCTGAGAAAAACGAGGCCACCATTTTTCAGTAAACACTCGGAGGCCTGTGACTTTTTCAGGCAGATAATTTTAATACACACACCATCTCTGGATCACATCAGTACACCAATGAGCCATTGCATTATGACCACCCGCAGCCTAGAAAAATTGACCACGACTGAACGGGTGTGCTGGTGAATTTCACAGCAGAATATATACAACCTAAGGACAGGCTTTCGGTTAGTGTGTGGAGTCTGAATTGGAAAAGCTGCCGATTTATTAGGTTGATAAAGGACAAATCGTGATGCAGCGGTGCCTCGGAACTACGATCTCTGAAATGGTGCGGCTTTTGTGTTTGTTCGCATGCCAGTGAGTGAGTATGTATCAAAAGTGGTCCACAGATGGCCAAGTGACGAGTTGTCGTCCGCAGCTTATTGATGCCAGAGGAGAGCGAAGACTCGTGCACTGTTCAGACACCACAGTGTGACTAATAGCCACAGCTACATCAGTGGTGATCAGGGCAATGTGTCGCAGTCTTCTGTGCTTGGGCCTGCATAGCAGATGCCCTTGCCGGGTCCCCATGCAAGTCATTGCCAACAACGCATGAAATGGGCTTAAGATCGAGAATAGAAGAAAGTGGCCTGGTCTGACGAATCGCGATTCCCCATGAATCGCGTAGACGGCCGAGCATGGATATGCTGATTACCAGCGGAGGCTGTGGCACCTCGGAGCACTGTTGGGCAGAAACAGGCTGGTGGCTGTGTTGTGCTGTGGGTGATGCTTTCTTGGACCACATCCCAATAGCACAATCCGTGGCAGCTGTCTGGTAACTGAACATCGTTGCAGACCAAGTTCACCCATTCATGGCAACTGTGTTCCCTGGTGGAGATGGCCATTACCAACAGGATAATGCTCTATAAGCCACGCCGCCAGAATCGTCAAGGAGTAGTTTGAGGAACATGCTGTTTACTTTCTGTTCTAGCTTCCAAATTCACCTGACATGAACCCAATTGAACATTTGTGGTTCGACTTTGAAAAGCAGGTTCACGTTAAATCATGACCACCCCGAAAGGTACGGGAACTGGAGGACCTGCTGTTGGCATTATGGTACCAGGTACCCCAGGATACCTATCGCCACCTCGTCGAATCGATGCCTCGCCGAGTGTCCGCTGTTTTGTGGGCTAAAGGGGGTCCTACAGATTATTCGGTAGGTGGTCTTAATGTAATTAATGGCTCATCAGTTTATATCTGGCTTTCATCTACAGACGTACCAACTCTCCGGAATTAGGCGGGTTAGCCCTTCCCACCCTCGGGATGAATGTCAAATTCTTCAGGTGTTCACGGAGCCGTTAGGATGGTCGAAATTCCATCAACCACAATGATTTCGAACCGCATGTGAAATCTTTCTGCGTCGATGCAAGATGGCATTACAATAATGAGTTTCGTACTTGTCCTCTCCTATCTGCAAAAAGAAAGCCACCCCGTTTGCGCAGTGGTCTAAGCGCTGGCTTCAGGCCAACGGTCAGAGATGGGTCGGAAAAAATTTCTCCCAGTCCAATTATCATACGATGCCTTCAAAGAAATCTGTCACTAGAATGCCGGTAAAGGTAATTGATTCACAAATGGGAGCTGCCCTGCATTCTTGCCAGTTTGGTGTTTCAACCCTCCCCTCAACAGAGCCGGGCGTATTCTAAGTGATAAACAGTGGAGTTGTGGCGAATTCACTCGACGGCAAAAGGGAGTAAGCTACAGTTGGCCTCTCCTTGTAACGAAAGGTGATGTTGGTACGATACGTTTTTTCATCTTCGCCTTCGCGCACAACCTAAAAGAAGTATTTTATTCGTTAAAAACATGCGAGCCAATTTTGGTTTTCATTATATTGTGGAATTGACGTGCCTAAAAACGAATTTCGGTAGGGGTGGGGTTTGATTTTTGCTGTTTTTTTCCCCCAGAAATTTTAGTGGACTAATACCACATTTGAACATTCCTACTTCTGGAAAATGGCTATTAAAAAAAAAAAGTGATTTTATGTGTTGTAAAAATCTCCCGATTTTCAGATTTTGAAAGTTGGCATGTCTGCATCTGTCCTTAACAATGCCAAGAACACAGCAATAACTCCATCTACAAAATTGTATGATTTCACAACACTCCATTCTGGCTTCCTTCTGAGTTTGTACAGGGCATCCCAACTTTACTTTAGGTCAGCCATCAAGAAGTTTCCATTCATGCATGTAGTTTGTGAGAATTTTGGAGAATGAATGCACATGGAGTTGCTCTGCCTCTTTTTAAATTGCCTGCAGATCGTTCTTTATCAAAGCTTGCACATAAGTGGCATTTTCTCCCATAACTGCTGTTGCTGGCCACCCGTATGTTTTTAATCTTTCGGAGATTTTCTGCCTCAGTGAAATTCCACTAACCTGTTGTAAATGGTTGTGCAAGATGGTGGAAAAAAGAAACCAAAAGGGCTGGCTGCAATATATAAGTATTTTTTTTTTTTGAGGTTTAACGACCACCGTGAGCAACTCAATGGGCTATAAGCAGTCGCCCGTCCCTAATTTAGGGTCACTGGTTCCAGGGAAGGGACAGCAAGTGCCGTAAGACAAACGCAACATCCATGCCTCACCGGGATCCGAACCCGGGCCCCGTTCGGATGAATGATCAGAGGCCATCGCTTGGACCACTGTGCCACCGGGGCGGCTATAAGTATTCAAATGAAATTTCTTTCCAATTGTGACACTAGGCATTGCCTTCCTTGTGCGAAGGTGGTGGGTTGCTGGTGGAATAATTTCTGAACAGTATCCTGCACCTTTGTCAGCAGCATCTCTAAAATGTGGAAGTCGGGACAAATCTTAACAAGGTTAAATCTGGTGACAAATCGACCTCAGTAAATGTTCCAAGGACATTTGCTGTGGTATCAGTAAATGTCTTTCTGCACGGATGGCAAGTGGTGTGGCACCCACTGCAGATGATCCCGGGTAATGGTGTGCACATTGCCTACACTGATGACAACTTCGTCTGCAAGCGCTTCCACTGTGACTTCTGTCTTCCCGCACGAGACTATCTACTTTCAGCAATGGAAACGTTGATCACACGGTGTGCTTGCTCTGGCTTCAAATTATCTGCCAACAAAGACTGCTTCTCTCAAAATTGCTTACTCCAGTCTAACACGTGATGAAAACATGCAATTTTCGTACATGTTACTCGTGTAGTGAATTTCTGTACTACCAACGCCTTTCACGGTTAAAAACCAGATTAACAGCTACGTTCCACATTTGTTGCTTCAAACATGACTGGTTAGAACGTATGCCTGCAAAGAGGTCCTAAAGACCAACTGCTTCCATCGCTGCAGGATTGCAACACCACATTTCAGTGCATCACAACACTACAGTGGTGACACCTACATTTTGTGTAGATGGTGTTGTGGTAAATACATTTCGCAGTTTACTATGTCCAATGGCTCATTTTCATTTGAATGACCTATTCACATATATTAAAAAAAAAAAAAATGTCAAAAAAGTGACTAACATGTCACTTGCCAGGTTCAGTTACCTGTAAAGAATGGTCATATTAAATTGACTACACATCATTCTTGAATGATGTGTAGGTCAATTGAATATGATTAGTCTTAGAGATGACACATGAGCATTTACCCACCATGGTGTTTGATCACAATTTTAAGTGTGGAATGACTCAACAGGAGTGACTGGAATCAAATGATTTGCATTCAGCATTTTCCGTTAAGTTCATCCCATTTGTTCAGTATGAACTCGTTACACTAGAAGGTGATAATGCTTTTCAAAAACTTTGAATTGTAAATTTCCTTTTTTTTTTTTTTTTTTTCCAGATGTTTGATAAGTGAAAAGACTCCACCATGCTTTGAAGTGCTGGAAGTTTTCTTGAACATAATGCCCAGTCTTTGCGTGATTTAATCGTGGTATTGTAAACATTAATTTTTACCTTTCAATCTGTCTTGTGTATAAGCTTTTCAGTAAGACTTGACATTCTGAAAAATGTCTTGAGCAATTTTCTGTTGTCCTGGTAGCAGAGTGGTGAGAGTTGCCAGTATCCGGCTATGTGTTCTAGCTGAGCTAGAGTCCTGAATGAGATATGGGTGACGTGAGTGTTCCATTGTGCTAGTCTCGTCCCTTCCTAAAATCAATTGCCCCAAATTAAGCATAAGTGACTGCATATAAACCAAAGACATGGTTACTAATCCTCAAACGTTTTTCACTTTTTTTTTTTTTTTTTTTTTTTTTTATGGTTTCTGTTCTGCAGGGTATTCAGTGTTTCCTGTTTTTACATACCCAAAATTACCTCTTTACGGCCTCAGCTGCACATTTTTTACAGCTGTTCCATGCAGTGTGTTTGCAATATGAAGTTTCAATTTTAATTCCCTTCAGAAAACTACATCCGATTTCGACAGAGTTTCTCAGTTTCACATGTCAGTAGTTTAAATGCGTTATTAAACTCGTGCCATTTTCCTCTGAAGGTAAATACCTCAAAGTGATAACTGCTAATCTAAGAGCATCCATAGATCATAGTATCTTTAAGACTGCAATTGTGGAAAAGTTTAAGAAATAATCGTCAATAAATTTATTAACATTACATATTTCTACATTTAACTACAAGCAAACATTTCTTTACAGTTTTATTGAAAACCAATGATATATCTTTTTTAAAGAACTGTAAAAAACATTTTTGACTGCAAACATGTTTGCATTCAGAGTCCCTCTGGGCACAATCCTTAGAATTTGACACTGTATCCAGATTACTGATCAAAAATATTCACATTAAAAGCTGAATAAGAAAGTAAAATATTTATTGTGTTTTCATGTGCAGAACTAATCAAACTTCAATGAAGAACGTCCTCCGTTGTTAAAAATGACCTCGTGCAGTTTGAAAACATTCGTTTCAGTCTTCAGGGGTTACACTTGTATCAATTACAAGTTTGAAGCTGTCGCTGCACGATATTACATGATACACATGTTAGAGAATCAGCTCTTCACAAGGATTAAAAGGTTTAGTATGATAAAAATACAAGTCCCAGATTTATTTGGAAAGCTAAAGACCCACAAGAAAGAACTACCAATCCGCCCTTTAGTCCCGGGCCGAACCAATCCGTCAAGACCACTTGAAAAAGCTTTTGCCTGGATTTTAACTCCCTTGACTTCAAATTCTGCATTCTCTATCTCCAGTTCAATCCAAGCAGTTAGCCATCTGAAAGCTGTTTGTGATCCTGGTATTCCATTTATTCTTGTCTCCCTGGACGTCGTGTCACTGTATCCGAGCGTCTCTATTACCACCGTGCATGAAATCATCAAGGACAAATTAATTTCATTGGGGTCTATCCCATAAGTTGAGATCCAAGTAGTAATTGATGCACGCAAGTTGATTGCTAAAAGGACTTGTTTCCGCTTCAGTAATGTTCTGTACCGCCAGGAGGGTGGAACCCCCATGGGCTCTCCACTCTGCAGTTTTAGTGAAGACTGCCACACAAGCTCTGGAAAATGATATTCTGGCTAAGTACAGTCAAGGCCCTCTTCTATATATGCATTATATATCCTACAACCTGCTTCTTTGGCCTAATTCTATTGAATCTCTGCATGTTTTTACAAATTGAATGTCATCGAGATTTCCCTCTATCAATTTTACCATGGAAGTTGAGGAATCAATATCATTACCTTTTTTAGATCTACTTATCCAGCTAAACACAGCCACCAACCGTTTAAGCTTTTCTGTCTACCGGAAGCCCTCAACTTTGTTGGCTATTATTCCAATGAGTTCCTCATACCCCCTTAAACATAAGCTATCTGCCTTGAAATATTTAGTACAACGTGCATATTCGCACTCGTCCACAGTAAAAGCGCGTAATTTAGAACTTAAGAAAATATATACTGTAACCCCCAGACAAGGCTTTAACAGAACTTGTGTAAAAAATTTGATTAATCGATACAGACGTAGTAAATTTACAACTATAAAGCGTGATGGCTCAACTGTAAAGAGATACGTTGGGCCAATAATTTATCTCTCAACTGTGACCTCTTGCACAGTGCATGAAAAAACCAGCATTTGGACTGTGGCGTTTCAACATCAAATCTTGTTTCATTTATTAGAAAGGACCGAGACACAGTGGATGAATTACACAAATGTGGATTATATTGCATTCCCATGAAGAGTAATTATCCAGCAGCTAAGGACAAATTGTACATTGGATCCATCTTGCGTAGCTTAGGTGTCAGATTGTCTAAACATCAATACAACAACAGACGAGGTCCTCTGCCACAGCGCTATTCCGGCTCGCAAATGGAGGTACCCACACACCGGTCTGGAAGGACGCATATATCCTACTCTGCCCGAAAACTAAAAGACTTGCTTTATTTGCAGAAAGTTTACTGATTCGCAAATACAGTAAACAATGTTGTAATAATGAATTACCTTCATACGCACCGTTGCCTTGGAGACTCCTATACAACAGGATGAGTCCAGATGCCATCAACAACCCTCACCCCCTGTCATTGGTGAGTAAATACTTTCTCAATTCTTCTTGTGGGAGTGCGTTACTTATTCACGAGCCCCATGTGACTGCACTTTAGTTACTTCACTATGTCGTGAACTTATACATTGGATTGCTGGCCTGGGTTCACCTTTTAGTTCATAATTGATGATGTGTAGGTAGCCTACACGAAAGATCTAGTATAGTTTTCTTAACTTGCTTTTTATCATACTATATCTTTTAATCCTTGTGTAGGGTTAGTTCTCTAACATGTGTAATATCGTGCAGTGACAGCTTCAGACTTGTAATTGATGCACAAGAAATATATTCAAGTGGTTACACTTGTATCATTGTATCTTGTCCAATTCAGCTTCATTAACCCTTTTGGATTTTATGGCTGCTGAAGTGGCACTGAATGTTTTTTGTTTCTTTTCAACACTTGCAACACAGTTTGTCAAAACTCTATAGAGTTATACACTGCCAACAAGTAATTGGACACCCCTGCAATCGACGATATCTGCGGTTCTGATACACGTCACGGCCGCCACCGTTAAATATCGTGTGGGAAACAACAACGCAACCAGTCTCATGCAAGATGCCACGCAGTTCGGAGCTCTCTGATTTAGAGAAAGGTGTAATCGTCGGGTATCACAGAAATGGACGATCCATACATGACATATCCAGCGAGTTGAAGTACCCAAAATCGACAGTGGCCTACGTGATTGGCTAGTGGACGATGAGAGGTGACTGTCGAAATGTGCCCCGACCCGGCAGACCCAGAAAACTGGGAGTTAAAGACCGTCGGGTGCTGGCCAGAGAAATTCGGAAGAACCGCACCAAATCGATGGGCCACATCCGGGAGTGTTCTTTCGATGAATACCATCCGTAATGAAGACCATCTGCTCGGTTATCATGGACGTGCTGCCGCCCACAAGCCTTTGATCACCAAATTCAATAGCGCTGCTCGGCTAACGTGGTGCAAAGAACGTCGACAGTGGACCGTTGAACAGTGGAAACAGCTTCTCTGGAGCGACGAATCAAGGTTCACCCTCTACCGTTCAGATGGCAGGGTCTGGGTTTGGCGTCTGCATGGAGAATGCCTCCTGCCGGAATGTATTGTGCCAACTGTGAAGTTCGGCGGCTGTGGAATTATGCTATGGGGGTGTTTCTCCTGGTATGGCACGGGACCCTTAGTCGCAATTCCTGGTAGACTCAACGCCGAGACCTACTGCACCATTTTGGATGACCATGCGCTTCCTACGTTGTGGCAGTTTTATGGAGTGGACCCATGTTACTTTCAGGATGACAATGCCACCTGTCAGGTTGCGAGGTTCACCATGGTTTGGTATGGTGACAATGGGGTTAATCGAATGGACTGGCCTGCGCAGAGCCCGGGCCTTAACCCTATCGAGCACCTCTGGGACGAGTTGGAGCGTCGACTTAAGGGGTGCCCCCACCGTCCAAAATTGGTGAAGGAACTGACCTGTCTTCTCCAAGCCGAGTGGAAGAAAATACCGCTAGCCGTCGTACAATGCCTGGTTGAGAATATGCCCCGGAGGGTCGCAGCTGTAATCGCCGCTCCTGGAGGATCCACCAACTATTGAAGGTGAATAAACTTCGTTTTCCTTTACTATCACAGGTGTCCAATTACTTGTTGGTAGATAGTGTATATGACCAAATTATACAGAGAAGGAATAAGTGAAGAAAAGATCTTTGATTTGGGGCATAAAAAGCCATTTCTGCATCTGAGAACAAGACTTCAGTATCCTAATTTTATTTCTAGACATACATTTCCAAACAACTGAAGAATCTGAATCAACATTCAGAGCTGGATACTTTGTGGTCCCTCTGTTATTAAAATGGGAGATTACTGCGCGGAATTGATTGTTTATGTAGTAGTCTATTCTATAGATGTTGACTCAGATCACTTGGGAATTGGTGATTTATTTAGTAGCACATTCTACACCGATGAGCCATAGCATTATGACCACGTGACTAATAAGCTGTAGGACCTCCTTTAGCCCGCAAAGCAGTCGCAACTCAGCGAGGCATCAATTCGATCAGGTGGCGATAGGTATCCTGGAGTATCTGGTACCATAATGTCAATAACAGGTCCTCCAGTTCCCGTGCATTTAGGGGCGCGAACCCGCGTTTCCAAGTCGAACCACAAATGTTCGATTGGGTTCATGTCAGGTGAATTTGGAGGTCACGGCATTAACTGAAAGTCACCAGCATGTTCCTCGAGGCACTCCTTGACGATTCTGGCAGTGTGGCATGGCGCATTATCCTGTTGGTAATGGCCATCACCAGCAGGGAACACAGTTGCCATGAATGGGTGAACTTGGTCCGCAACGATGTTCAGATACCTGACAGCTGTCAGGGATTGTGCTATTGGGATGATAGGGCCTAAAGTAACCCAAGAAACACTGCCTACGGCATAACACCCCCGCCGCCTGCCTGTTTCCACCTAACAATGCATCCGGGTGCCATGGCATCCGTTGGTAATTGGCTTATGTGCGCTCGGCCGTCTACGTGACGCACCAGGAATCTTAATTCGTCAGACCAGACCACTTCCAATCTTTCACGGTCCAGTCTTGATTATCTTAGGCCTATTTCATGCGTTGACGATGATGTGCAGTGAGCCGGGTCTTTGGCTACGCAGCCCCATGCGCAGAAGGCTGCGACAAATTGTCCTGATCACCAATGTTGTATCTGCGTGATTTGTTGCACTGTGGCCTTGCGGTCACTGTGAACAATGCGCGACAGTATCCGCTCCCTTCTGGCATCAATGAGCTGCAGACGACACACAGCTGGACGACGGTTCACCTTTTGGCCATCTGCGCACCACTTTTGATACGTACTCACTACAGTGGCAAGTGAACAAGCCGCATCGTTTCCGAGGCGCCGGGCCATCACAATTTGTCCTTTATCAAACTCCGATAAATTGGTAGCTTTTCCCATTCCGACTCTGAACAGTCTACTAACCGAAAGCTGGTCCTTGGGTTGTATGCATATATATCATAGCTGAGCCCGAAAGCCCGAAGCAGAGTCCGGGCCCAAATCGGGCTCGGGTTCTTAGAGAGAGCGAGATAATTTTTTTTATATATAAATGTGATTTTATATGATTTAGCAAATGAGACACTTTATAGTTGGTAAAAGGAATTCCTCGGCAACTGGTTCTGGTTGGGGAATGGGCATTCGAGATGGCTATTTATTCCGGGCTTGGGTGGAAAATGCCATAGGCCGAGCATTAGTGTGTTTCTGCAGAGAAAAAAAGCTTTTTCAAGAACTATAGATATTGGACAGTTGATAGCATGCCGACAATTATTTACTCCCTATCTCCACGCAGTAGCTCCCCGCTAATTCTATTTAGCAATGTACATAATGCAGCGCATTATGGCGCGACAATATTAGCATTATTTGAGCAACATACAATTGCAGCAACGCCCGATCATTTTGGATGCCGTCCGCCCGAAGCACTTCAGGTGGGAAAGAACAGTCGGAGAACATGGTACAGTTACACTGTAAAAATATATTGGGTTGTCGGAAAAGTCGACATATTTTAGCAATGTTTTGCAAAGGTCATTTATTGATAGAAAGAACAAAGATCAGTTAAAGATATAATGCCGGTTTTGTTCGATAACCTTTTGCCATCTTTCAGTGAGCTGCAGAATGTCTCGTTCATAGGACCTGTCTTTCGTGGCGAAAAACTGTACAGGGAGCTGATTTACAGCCTCATCTGAATTGAACGTTATACCACGCAAGGACTGTTGAAGTGTTGAAGAGAGCGAAACAAGTGGAAGTCTGACGGCGCAAGGTCAGGCGAGTATGCTGGGTGTGGCAACACATCCCACCCAAACTCCAATAATTTTTGGCGGGTGATCAAACTTGTGTGTGATCTCGCGTTGTCGTGATGGAACACAACACCTTTACGATGAACGAGTTCTGGACATTTCTGGAAGATGGATTCGTTCAAACTGTCCAATTGCCGACAGTACACATTCGAATTGATTGTTTGGTTCCGTGGTAGGAGCTCAAAAAACACACCTTTAAAATCTCACCACACTGAGACCAGAACCTTCCGCTGATGAATGTCTGCTTTGGATGTCTTTTGAGGCGAAGCAGCACGTCGGGACCAAGACCGTTTGCGCAGCACATTGTTGTACACAATCCACTTTTCCTCACTAGTTATCAGTCGCTTCAAAAAAGGATCGTTTTCCTCACGTTTAATGAGCGTATCGCAGATGTTTATACGCGTCGTCAATTTAGTTTCTTTGAGTTCATGAGGAACCCACACATCGAGCTTGCTTACGTATCCCAGCTTCTTCAGGTGGTCGTGAACGCTTGAATGATGGATGTGCAATGTGTCTGCAATCTCTCGTGTCGTGTAATATGGGTTTGACTCGGTCAATGCTTTGATATGGTCGTCATCAACCTCGGTTGGCCTCCCGGACCGAGGAGCATTGTTGAGGTCAAAATCACCAGCACGGAATTTTGCGAACCACCGCTGGCACTGACGTTCTTGTAGAGCATTAACACCGTACACTTTAAGCAACTTTTCACATGCTTGACGCGCGTTCTTACCTTTACGGAAGTAAAACAGTAAAATATGGGGGAAATGCGCAGTTTGGTCTTCCATCTTCAACTTGATGTAATATCTCCGCAAATCAACCAAATCGCTCACTATTCCTTTTAGACTGCAGCTAGAACTCGCACCTGTCGAATGCCATAACGATAACAGAGCTGCGCATGCCTCTAGTACTTCCACAACCACCCAACCGCCATCAGGTGCCAAAATACGTCATGACTTTTCCGACAACCCAATAGATAGGTCCTTTCCCCACTCTCCATACATTGGTTAATTGCAGGAGGAGGACAGAGTGGAAGTGTGGAAAAGGAGATGTTTTTTTTAATGGTTGAACTGGTTAGCCACTTTTTGGGCCTGGGATCTATCTTGCAATGTAAAATTCGGGCTCCGGTGGGTCGGGCTTCGAAAATTAAGCCCGAATTCAGTTCTAATATATATATTGCTTTGTGAACTTCACCTGCGCCACCGTTCGGTCTCCAGGCGCGCTCATTATCTAGGCTGGGGTGGTCATAATGTAATGACTCATCGGTGTATGCTGTTTTGCATTAATGTCACTTGGAGGAAATGCAGTGGGCAAGATAGTAATAAATTTTAATAACTCAAAAATTATGCATGTTTGAATGCTGCTTTATTATGAACTTTTTAAAAAGTTTCCTGGAGAGTTAACCTCATAGTTAACAACCCACAATGGCGTTTCTATACCAAGAAGTGTTCTCAATATACATGTATAACTGAAGTATAATGCATACAGCAAAGTCTTTCTTTGTATTACAAGAACAATCAAGGACAGGATGAGTATAGCTCGGTGTGAACAAATATGCATAAAAAAAACTGGAAAGAATCCCCCCTACCCCCCCCAAAATGTTGATTTCTAGGATAAGTCAAAAGTTCATCCTGTTTGCAGCTAAAGAGTTGAATGATGCAAGAAAGCCATACATGGTCATCTAATTTTGCAAAGTATAGACCTTTCAGTGAAAGATTATATTCTCATAAGTACATGAGTAATTTCACTAGAATATTGATATCAATAAGATTAGAAGCACTGAAATCGCTTGTAGCTTGTACTGATCTTTAATGTAACATCCCTTAGAAAACTTGAAAACCTCACTCTAAAGTACATACCATTGTTTTCTATAGTCCTTTGCCAATGTTCCACCAGAGCCGCTATTCCACATTGGTACAACACTGCAGCTTTCAAGGACAGAAACTCCCTGATACTATTCCACATCCACTGCTGAAGCGCAGTGCCTTCATGGTAAGAAATGGACTGTTGAGCGAAACAGGTGGCAGTCAAGAGGGGCAAGGTCCGGGCTGTATGGAGGAAGAGGTAGGATCTCAATTTTCTAATTCCTGTTGCTAACCACTTTGGAAAAGCGACTTGGTGCATTATCCACTTGCTGCAACACCTGTTTCCTATTGATGTGTGCTGGGTAGCATTGGGGCAGAACATCATGGACCCGGTGCAGTTGTTCTGCACTGGGTCCATGATGCCTTCAGCCTGACCATCTGGTATGAGTTCCCAGTACACAGGACTTTCACAATTCCACCACTTGCACAACATGACTTTCTTCTCGAACTACCTTCTTTCCACTACTTCCTGGTGACCTCAGCCACTTGTTTTCAGTGGTAGGATAATGTAAGAACGCCCACTTTTCATCAGCTGTGATGATACGATGACAAAACCTATTTGACAGCAATCGGACAAAAAACGACACATTGTTATGCCTGCTGGGGTGTCTATTCATAGGGAACCGTTCGATGATGCCTGGAGGAGAAACGTACCTGGTGCAGGTGATAAATAATTGTGGATTGGAAAGACAACACCTCATCTGGTAATTGTCATGTACTGGTATCAGAGTTGACTCTCACAGCTTTGACCAGGGTGTCGGTGTTTGTGATCATTGGGTATCCTGATCTCGGCTTGTCTTCGAGACTGATCTCCCCGGCATTGAATGGCTGAACCATTTTCGTGTAATGCTGCTGTTTGCTGCAGCATTACACGAAAGTGGTTCAGCCATTCATCGCTGCACATTGTTTTTCTTGCTACGGTAGCATTTAACTTCCCTATAATAGTGTAAAAGTACCCGAACAGCACGGTTATTGACCTCCATCCTCCGCTCACCTGAAAATGCAACGCAGCTCCAAATCAAATGCATGTGATCAGCCTAGTGTGTTCTACATCATCATGGTCTCCAGTTGAAGTTATCACGTTTTGTTCAGGCCCAGCAAAATGTGTTGCTGGAATTGGAGTACACTTGTAACTCGCCTTGCTATATGTAAGTGATGGATGATGGTGGATTGGGAAGACCCCACCTCATCTGGTAATTGCCATGTACTGGCGTCAGATTTGACTGTCACAGCTTTCACCAGGGTGCCGGTGTTCAAACAGAAGTCATCGGTCTTTCCACGTTTATAAGTGAGCTTAGTAACGGAAAAATTCTCATCGGCCGCCACCGGGAATCGAACCTCGGGTCTTCCAGTTACGCGCCGGATATGCTTCCACTGCACCACAGCGGCCTCGAATTCCTCCAGACTCGTGCTTGTGATCATTGGGTATCCTGATTCCGGCTTGTCATCGAGACTGCTGCAGCAAACAGCAGCATTACACGAAAGTGGTTCAGCAATTCATCGCTGCACATTGTTTTTCTTGCTATGGAAGCATTTAACGCCTTTCCCCTAAAATAGTCTAAAAGCACCCGAACAGCACGTTTATTGGCCTCCATCCTCTGCTCACCTGAAAATGCAACTCAGCTCCAATTCAAATGCACGTGATCAGCCTCGTGTGTTCCACATCATCGTGGTCCCCAGTTGACACTGCCACGTTTCGCTCAGGCCCAGCATTATGTGTTGCTGTAATTGAAGTAAACTTTTGACTCGCCTTGCTATATGCTTCAGAGATAAAAGTAGAATTTCCATAGGTGAAACATTCAGCGTTAAAACAGCGCTAGAAAGGTGCCGTTTACTTCAATACTGCAGAAAAAGAATCGGCTCAGAGTGCAAATACACGCGTTACACTTTTTTTCATGTTTCCGTATCTTGGATAGGATAGTTGAATGTCATTTAGTGATTAGGCCTTCATTAAAATGGAACTGTACTGGTTAATTTCAGAATATAAGATTCCCAAAATTCGTTGTCATTAAGTGTTATAAATATAGTTTGTTTTTAAACAAATAAAGTACGACATATGACTGCGTAATGTTGAGTTAAAATTGTAACCAAAAAAAAAAAAAAAAAAAAAAAAAAGACCAATGGGGCCGAAGTGGATTTGCCCGCTGTGTTTAAACGTAAAACTACGTATGCCCTGTTTTGTGCCTGTGATAAAATCGTCAATAAAATACACAGTGGGTGTTGGTAATGTTGTTTATTTATTTTGTCGGTGATATTACATGTGTAGGTCGAAATCCTCGTTAGAACCTCCATCCGCACTGCTTATGTTATTACAATGGGGGAGTCGAATGTTTTGCAATATTTGCATAAACGCATGTGTGCTGCGGCGGGTATGTCACGTGTTTAAACTAGTTCAAGTAGCGGACTGGTCAGTCAGTCAAAAGAGATATAAAGTGGTAGTCGTTGCTGTGAACAGCATTGCATGTCGTCTTTCTGTCTGTGGTTGGGACACCTAAATGATGAACAGCCACAACCGGCTAATTCGGGAAATTTTGTTTGACGAGTTTGAACTCGACCATACCGCTGCTCAAGCAACACGAAACATATGTCATGCGAAAGGGGAAGGTTCCGTGGACCACAGCACCGCAACCAGATGGTTCAAGAAATTCCGCTCGGGTGACAGAAATCTCGACGATCAGCCAAGGTCAGGTAGGCCGCGAACCGTGGACTCGGTGGCCGTGGGGCCGGCCGTAGAGACAAATCCTACAACCAGCATTCGGAGATTATCACGCGAGCTGGGCATATCACAGATCAACGTGGTTCGTAAACTTCAGGACTTCGGCAAAGTCTACAGGAGCTTCCGCATTGTCCCTCACGAACTGAAGCCAGCTGAAGCAAACCCCCGACTGGAAGTGTGCACGAAACTCCTAGAAAACCCGTGCGATGAACGTTTCATCAAAAGAATTGTTACGTGCGATGAAAAGTGGGTCAATTTCCGTAATCCTAACACACAACAGCAGTGGTTAAGCCGGCCAGCTTCCTGAACCTGTTGCCAAACGAGGACGCTTTGAGCACAAGTGATGCTCTGCGTCTGGTGGAATTTCGAGAGGAGATTCCATTTCGAATTTGTTCCAGACGGTCAGACCATCAACGCCAACTTCTACTCTGAACAGCTGGAGCGGATGTATGCCGTTTTGGTGAAGTACTCGGCACTGGTGAACAGAAAGCGCCCTTTCCTACAGAAGGACAACGCTCGGGGATACCGCGCTAACGACCCGAGCAAAACAATTTGAGGGCATCGAACTGATGCCATATCCAGCATATAGTTCGGACCTTGCCTCGTCGGATTATTACTTGTTCCGGACCATGGCGCACTTCCTTTGCGGGTGGCATTTCAACAAGTAGGAAGGGGTAGCATCTGGGTTGAAGGAGTTCTTTGCCTCGAAGGACAAGAACTGGAACAACCGCGGAATAGTAGAACTTGCAGACAGATGACAGTGCAACAGGATGGCCTGTACTTTGAATGCTAGTCAGCTTTCGTCGTAAAGGTACATATGAAGACATCAAGTGATGCAAATATTGCAAAACGATCGACCCAGACTCTGTATATGCAGTTGCTGCTGTATCTGAAGTCGATGTTGCTGAGCTTAAAGTCGTTGCGCTGTGAGTTATGGCAAGCAGTGGTCGATGGTACGAGAAGTAAGAGACATAGTTGACTTTACCGAACAGTTGTATGCCGCGTGTGAATGTAGCATCGATAGTCGTGCTGCCCACAATTGTTGAGTAGGATCAGTCGCTATCTGGAAAAACTCGAGAAACCAATGGTTGTCCGATTTGCTAATGTCCATATTGAAATCTACGGTAAGAATGATCGGTAGGTCCCACAAACTAAATTGTCGAAGCCACTGAACGTCTGTGCAAACTTGCGTGTGTAAGAAAAAACGAAAACAGAAGTATACTCGCGGAGCAGAGCACAAAAATGACCATTAACTCCGGCAAGCTGTCAGGAACTGCCATTGATTCGCCTCCCCCCTCCCTCCCCGACTTATAATTGTCACTAAATGTCATCTATGCGCTATCAAACGATACTAGCGCCGTTGCCACAACCCCGATAACCCCGGAGTTATTGCCAGATCAGTCACACAATTATGTCGCGTCCACCGCTAAACTGTATAGTACCATAAAATGTAGTTCTAGGTCAAAATGCAATTAAATTGCATATCACTTTTTATTTTAAACTATGTAATAGCAGTTAAATAAAAGCTGGGATAGTGTTTTGGGGCTAATGTTATGTAAATCATCATCATCATCATCGTCAACCATTATCAATCCACTGCTGGACGAAGGTCTCCCCAAGTTTCCTCCACAACGGTCTGTCTTGTGCCAGTCTCCTCCATGTCACCCCTGCATACTTTCGAATTTCATCCACCCATCTCCCATATGGTCTTCTTCTGGGTCTTTTCCTGTCCCTTGGAATCCAATCTAAAATTTCGGCTGTCCATCGATGGTCTGTTCTTCTGGCAGTATGTCCAGCCCATTGCCATTTCAGGGATTTAACTCTGATCATGATGTCTTCCACTCTTGTCATTTTTCGGATCCACGTGTTCCTCTTCTTATCTCTCCTGGTTACACCAAGCATGCACCTCTCCATGCATCTTTGAGATGTCTGCAGCCTTTGTATGTCTCTTTTAGCTAAGGTCCACGTCTTTGCACCATACGTAAGCACTGGAAGGATGCATTGATCAAACACTTTTCTTTTAAGACATAATGGCATATTGCTCTTGAAAATTAGGCTGTTTCTTCCAAAAGCTCTCCAGGCAAGTTTTGTACGCCGATTAATGTCTTCACCAATGTGACCCTCACTTGGTATCTGCTGTCCAAGATAAATGTATGTGTCTGTTATCTCCAGCTTTTCTCCATCAATCGATAAATCTTCATTTCTTGTAAAAGCATTGAACATCACTTTTGTCTTCTGAAAGTTCATTTTTAATCCCACTTCTTTACTCTTGTCAGCAAGTTCCTGGATCATACTCTGTAGCTCTGATGGGGTAGTTGCAAAAATGACTATGTCATCAGCAAAACGAAGGTGGGTTAGATAATCTCCATTAATCTTTATCCCCTTGTTTTCCCAGCTCAGCGACTGAAAAACACCCTCCAATGTGGCATTAAAGAGCTTCGGAGCTATGGTGTCACCTTGTCTCACTCCCTTTCCAATTTTTACGTGTGTTGTATTTTCAAACAGCCTAATCTTTGCACTTGCATTTTCATAGATGTTATTAATAATATTAATGTATGCATCTTCAATACCGCAGGTTTTCAGAGCCATTGTAACTGCTGATGGTTTCACCGAATCAAAGGCTTTTTCATAATCGATAAAAGCCATGCACAATGGAAGTTCATATTCCCTCGCTCTTTCAATTAGTTCTCTCAGCACGTGGATATGATCTATTGTGCTGTAGCCACTCCTGAATCCAGCTTGTTCTCTCGGTTGAGCCATGTCCAGTGTTACCTTCAAGCGGTGTGAAAGAACTTTAGTGAAGATTTTATAAACTACTGATAGGAGGCTGATAGGTCTGTAGTTTCCGAGATCCTCAATGTCACCTTTCTTATGTAGCAGGATCATTGTAGCGGTGTTCCAATCCTCAGGAATCTTTCCTTCATTAAGGCATCGAGTGAAAATTTGGGCGAGTACTGTTTCGATTTCTCCACTTGCTTCTTGTATGATGTCTACAGTAATTCCATCTTCTCCTGGAGCTTTTCCCCGCTTCATGTTCTTGATTGCATGTGTAACTTCTGCTGGAAGGACTGGAGGAACTCTGGTACTGGTATCTTTCATGATGTCTGGAGTGCATGTATCATCCCTTTCATATAATTTGGAGTAGAAATCTTTCACTCTTGTCAAAATTTCGCCTCTATTTCTTGTTACAGAACCATCTTCTTTTCTCAGTGCCATAATCTGTTTTCTTCCCTTACTGAGATGTCCCTTTGCTATCTTTAGGCTTTGGTTGTTTTCAATTGCTTTCCTCACTAGTTCACAGTTGAATTTTCTTACATCTTCAGTGATACTTTTTCTCACTGTCTTGCATAGCTCTATATATTCCACTTTGGAAGTCACATCTTCTTTAGTTGTCCTCATCTCTCTTCTTTTTTGCATCAACATTTTCGTTCTTCCTGATAATTTATTTACATGCAACTTGTTCTTAGACCCAGCTAATTTTGTTGCTGTTTCCATAAGAGCTTTGGTTACTTTTCTGTTAACTTCAGAGATGTCCACTTCTTCTGATGTTAGGCCTTCTAAAGCAGAGAACCTGTTCTTCAGTTCCAACTTGAAGGTATTATGGTGTTTTTTAAGGTTGGTTATGTCGATAGATTTTGTTTGTCTTATGAGCTTGCCACGTTCAAGTTTAGTGTTGAGGTGCATCTTACATCTCACCAATCTATGGTCACTACCTGTGTTGAACTTGTTTAGCACACTGCAGTCTTCTATGACGAATTTTTTGTTACACATAATAAAATCAATTTCACTTGTCGTCCCATTTGGATGTCTCCATGTCCATTTCCTGTGTGGCTTTTTCTTGAAAAATGAGTTCAAGATGAAAAACCCTTCTGCCTCTGCAAACTCAACGAGAGTATTTCCACGCTGGTTTCTGTTGCCGTGACCGAATTTACCTACTGAAGTTTCATTCTGTTGCCGTTGCCCTATTTTTGCATTGAAATCTCCCATAATTATTTTCAAGTGCTGCTTACCTTTATTATTTAGATGACAAATTTCCTCATAAAATTCTTCAATTTCTTCTTCAGGATGACTTGTGGTGGGTGCATAAGTTTGAATAATCTGAGCCTGGTATCTTTTCGAGAGTTGGATAACAAGTCGTGCAGCTCTGTCAGAGGAACTTTCAACTTCTACAACTTTATCCTTCAGTTTCTTGTTTATTATAAATCCAACACCACTAGTTCTGCCAGTATCTGTCCCACGATAGTAGAAGAGATGTCCACTTTTCAGTTCGATGAGATCTTCTCCTTTTCTCCTTACCTCACTTAGCCCCACGATGTCCCACTTGATCCTTTGTAGTTCCTCTTCCAATTCAAGAAACCTTGAATCAGAAGATAGGGAGCGTCCATTGTACGTAGCCAAGGTCAGCATCAGATGGCAGCCTAGTCCGGTCCTCCGGGGATTCTTAGCACCCTCTGCCTTTATGTCGCACTGGCCGCTGCCTTGGCCAGGTACATTCCAGCTGCCGGAGACTGAGGGCCAAGATTTAAGTTGTGGAATCATTTTATGTAAATATAGGTACTTAAATTTATGTTGATCATCTGGGTGTGTCTGTGTGTGTAAAATTCATTCACACATTAGATTACTCAAAAGATATTTTATTGCAAATTGTTTAATGTACATTGTGGTAAGCTAATCTGCAGCACAGGGATATGGGCACAGAATTCATTGGAAATGAGTTTTCTTTGTGTTTGGTTTCTTTCATAATTGATACCAATTTCATTTTGTAATACTTGGTGGCATCTTTTCGGTTGCCGCTGGCATAGGTCCTTTATTTGGGACAGATTTTTATGTTCTACTTCTGGCTTTCCCAAAAAGTGACGTTGTTAAGAAAATGTGCGGCTGTTGCTTTTTAAGTCTTGATGCTGCTACTATAAAATTAATGTAAAACAAAATTTTGCACTGAAATGAATATATCAGTAATAGTATTGCATGTAAATTTGCAGAACATGTGAATATTTACCTAGTACAGCATTGTTATCGATGTTAAGGTAATATAAATATAATACAAATTTATGAATTTTGTGGGACTTAAAATGAGAGGGCTGTATTTTTTTTGCATTGATTGTGACCAAGATATTACACTTCCATATGGAACATCCTTTGTGCATTTTCTTCAGCAAGTTTCAATGACATCCGCAACTGACTGCTACCATGTCATCATAGTTCTTCAGTATGACATTTTCATGCTCATCGAAGTAGAGTAAGTTTATTGAGTGAAGTTTGTTTGGAACACAGCATGGTGCTCCCACTGACGGAACCAGTTCTAGCTCATGCACAATGCTTTGAACAGTGGCGTGATTTGTCGGCCACTGGTTTTGTCCCAAGGGAAAGGTACATTTCCCTTTGCAAAAATAAGCATTGTACCATTTTGGGGAGATAATCCATGACGACCACCCAATCTTCTCAAAATCAACACGAAGTTCGTGTTTGGTACATCCCGAAGGAGTTTCTGTGTGGCCGTGTGTCACCGTTGCTCGCTGGCTCCTGGAACGGCTTATGTTTGTATCGTCAGTAAGTGTTATGTTCTGGTCATTGTACTCTTCGTCTAGTGCTTTTTCATATGTTGAATTGTTAAAAAAGGAATCTGCCAGGAGTTCTTTGTAACCATAACTTCTGAAATCTGTAAATAAGTAAGAAAATAAATTATGCTTTTGTGGAAACTTGCAAACAGAGAAGTTGTCACATGAAAACACTTCTGCAATTATTGGGTTGGTGAGAATGAAATGTCCGGCAAAGGACCAGCACACGTGGACGGCGAGAACGGAAAATTATGACAACTTACCTAGGCAAAATAATCCCCATCGGCATCGACACATAGTTGCCATCTGTCCGGCAAAGCCATGATCCCGAAACGAAAAAATTCTTGTGGCTGGGACCCGAAGAAGTCATCAACTGCGCGTTGAACCTCGTTGTCTGTCGTGAACTGTTTCCCGGACAGGAAGTGGTCCAGGTGACGAAACAGACGATAGTCTGTCGAAGACAAGTCCGACTAATAGGTATGATGAGGCTGTGCTTCATAGCCCAAGGCACTTAGTGTCAGCATCGTTCGTTGTGCGACATAAGGGCGGCGTTGTCCTGGAACATAAGAACACCATGTCTGTTGACCAAATCCGGTTGTTTCTGCAGCAGTTTCCGGTGCATCTGGTGCAATTCAGCGCAATAACGTTCTGCAGTGATAGTTTGGCCTCTTTTCAAGAAACACCGATGAATTATCCCGGCTGTGGACCACAAGACAAGGGGCATCATCTTCTTGGTGTGTAGAGGTGGCTTAAGATGCCGTCCAGCAGGCTGTGCCTTGCTTAACCATTGTGCAGATCGTTTTCGATTATCATAAAGGACCCATTTCTCGTCGCGGGTGACAATGCGATGCAGTAGCGGTTCCTGTTTATTCCTGGCAAGCAGCGACGTGCAGACTTCCAAACGCCTAGTCTTGTTTGCAGTTGTCAACTCATGCGGCAGACACATGTCCAGCTGTTTGACCTTACTCAGCGCAGCCAGACGCCGAACAATTGTCGTGTGGTGGACAGGTACCTGTGCCTTTATCCCACGACACGTTTTTCGGGGGTCCGCTTCAACCACACGTGACAGAACATCGTCAAAAACTGCAAAAGGTCGGCGACCACGTGGTTCGTTTTGCAGGTCCCTATCTCAGGTTCGAAACTTCACAAACCATCGCCGAATGGTTCGTTCATTGTCTATATATGGTTCGTTCATTGACACTATATTGACAAAAGTCACCGGACACCCTTTCAAAAGCAAATGAACGAAAACGCTGTGTTGTTAAGATACGCGATACATCTGCAAACGGTATAAAAACAAGCCTGCAGCTGACCGCGATCATATCGCACTGTGAGGTTGAGTGAAAATATCGCGGTTGGAGAAAACTGACTTTGAGAAAGGAAAGATTGTTGGGAGTTATATTAGTGGGTTGTCCATAAGAGAAACCGAGAGGCGTTTAAAAATGCCCAAGTCAACTGTTTTAGATGTACTGAATAAGTGGGAGACACTTGGCGTGCCCGAAGCAACAAAACGTACCGGTAGACCGAAGAAAATCAGTGATAGAGGACGTCGAAGCCTCAGGATAGTCGTTACAGCTATTCGTTGGAGTACTGCACAAGACCTCAGTGTACAGGTAAGTAAAAATTCTGGAACCTCGGTATGTACACGTACCATTCGCGGCGAACTTCATTCCATGGGTTACCGTGGTCGTGCTGCTGCTCATAAACCTTTCATCTCCACTCGGAATGCTACTCGTCGTTTAGCATGGTGCAAAGAACATTTGTCGTGGACCGTAGATCAGTGGAAACGGGTCCAATGGACTGATGAATCCAAATACACGATCCGTCAGTCTGATGGCCGTGTGTAGGTATGGCGGCAGCCGGGGGAACGCTATTTACCACAGTGTACTGTTCCCACGATCAAGTTTGGAGCTGGCAGAGTTCTCGTGTGGGGGTGATTATCGTAGTATGGTCCCGGCCCATTGGTTATCGTGGACAAGCCTTTTAACCAGCACGCCCACCTCAATATTCTGGACATTTATGCCCCGCCAATTCTGTGGCAATACCATGGAACCGAGCCTTGTTGGTACCAGCAGGATAATGCACCGAGCCGTAAAGCAAGGTCTGTTACGATGTGATTTGACGATAATTCCGTATCGTGTGTGGACTGGCCAGCATAGAGCCCTGATCCTAATCCCATAGAGCACCGATGGGGGGAATTAGAGCGCCGGATAAGAAGTTTGGAACCAAGGCCTACTACTAAGTAGCAGTTAGAGGCAGCATTATGTACTGAATGGAAGCGCATACCTATCGCTGTGTTGAAAAACCTTGTCGAAAGCATGTCTCGAAGGGTCATTGCATGCATTAAGGTCAAAGGTGTACCGACACAGTACTAATGTATGTCAATAAATGCTATGTTGTGTTTCTCTACTAGGTGTCTGGTACTTTTGTCAATATAGTGTAGAGCACAAAGATCCTCTGGCAGAGATGTTTTGAAATCCGTGTCCCACTGACATTTATCTTCAAAGAAATAGCCATTTACCGGTATTGAATCAAAATGGTAGTTCATCAGTCAAAATAATCGGTAGATAAAAAAGACATCTAGTCAAGGAGGTGGTGCGAATACCGTTGGGAAATAGACGATCAATGACCAAATAAGTACAGTATAGTTATCTGGTAGAATATTCCGTTTTGAGTATGGTTTCATATGTTACATCCAATCATGATTGGATTTTTAAAATTCTTTGTCCCTTAAATTGCTGTTAAAATTTGTTCACGACTCAATCAATTTTACCATGTGTATTTCAAAAGTCCTCTTCTAGGAGTTAAGAATTTTTTTTTTCCATTTAAGAATTTATGAAGTGTTAAGCTGTTGGTACATGCGTTTCTGTAGTGGACCACAACACCAAAATTCCCGGCCTGATTTCATCGACTCAATCCGCCCATGCTGGTGGGGTGTCTTAAAGGCCTGGCCGAAGTTGTTCAAGACGTAGGACACCTCGTGAGGACCATTATGTATCTTTAATTGCACGGCGTCATAGGTCCTATACAACCCAGTAATTACCTTCGGAGCTCTCTGCTGGCACTGGAACTACGGTATTAAATGTAAGCTGACCAGAACTCCCGAATTCTTGAGGACAGTCCTCAAATTTATTTTACTGTCCCCAAAAGGTTTTCGAATTCTTGAGGACAGTCCCCAAAAGGGTTTCGAAATCTTGAGGACAGTCGTCAAATTTTACTGTCCCCAAAAGGTTTTTGAATTCTTGAGGACAGCCCTCGAATTTATTTTACTGTCCCCAAAAGCTTCTGATGTATTTGGGGACACGCAAGTTGTCCCCAAATTTTGATATTTTTCCTCAAGTGTCCTCGAATTTACACTTTCTCGTTAGCTCATTGGATTTCTAATGAAAAATGTTCTTAAAAATAGTTTTCGTTGTACTAATTTTTCAACATGCTCCTTGTAGAAACAAATTTTGACTGCTTTTTTTCCTTTTTACAAGTTTAACGATCACCGTGAGCAACTCTAACGGCTATTAATAGTCACGTCTCCTTAATTTGGGGACATTCGTTCTACGGAAGAGAGAGAGAGAAAAAGAGAGAGCAAGTGCTATAAGACAAAAACACCACCTGTGCCGTATTCGGGATTCGAACCCGTACCAGTTTGTACGAATGGTTAGGGGCCAGCACAATTGAACCACTTGGGCGGCCAAATTTCGACTTTACTTGTTCTGAGTTCCACCTAAAACTTTGGCAAAATGAAAAATTCGCCATGCAGTTCGTTCCTTAGTGTGCAGCTTGATTTTAATTCGGCACGTACACTATATTGACAAAAGTCACCGGACACCTAGAAGAGAAACGTAACATAGCATTTACTGACGTATGGTGTCGGTCCACCTTTGGCCTTAATGCATGCACTGACCCTACAAGACATGATTTCGATTAGGTTTTGGAACACAGCGATAGCTATGAGCTTCCATTCAGTACACAATGCTGCCGCTAACTGTTGCTTAGTGGTAGGCCTTGGTTCCAAACTTCTTATGCGGCGCTCTAATTCAACCCATATGAGCTCTATGGGAATAAGATATGGGCTTTATGCTGGCCATTCCACACACGATACGGAATTATCGTCAAACCACGCCGTAACAGTCCTTGCTTTATGGCTCGGTGCATTATCCTGCTGTTAGTAACATGGCTCGGTTCCATAGTATTGCAAAAGAGTTGGTAGGGCATAATTGTCCAGAATATCGAGGTAGTCGAGCTGAACAGGTTTGTCCCCGAAAACCAATGGACCGGGCCCATACCACGAAAAATACCCCCACGCAGGAATAGTACACTGTGGTAAATAGCGTTTCCCCGCATGCTGCCATACCTACACACGGCCATCAGACTGAAGGATCGTGTATTTGGATTCATCAGTCCATAGGACCCGTTTCCATTTATCTACGGTGCACGATAAAGGTTCTTCACACCGTGCTAAGCAACGAGTAGCATTCCGAGTGGAGATGAAAGGCTTATGCAACCGCACGATCACGGTAACCTATCGAATGAAGTTCTCTGCGAATGGTACGTGTACATACCAAGATTCCAGCATCTTTACTCATCTGTACACTGATGTCTTGTGCAGCACTCCGTCGATTAACTGTTACGACTCTCTTGAGGCTTTGACGTCCTCTTTCACTGAATTTCTTCGGTCTGCCAGTACGTTTTGCTGCTTCATGCACGCCATGTGTCGTCCACTTATTCAGCACATCCAAAACAGTTGACTTGGGTATGTTTAAACGCCTCTCGGTTTCTCTTATGGACAACCTACTAATATAACACCCAACAATCTTTCCTTTCTCAAAGTCAGTTCTCTCCCGCCGCGACATTTTCACTCAACCTCACAGTGCGATATGATCGCGGTCAGCTGCAGGCTTGTTTTTATACCGTTTGCAGTTGTACCGCGCATCGTAACAACGCAGCGGACCCGTTCATTTGCTTTTGAAGGGGTGTCCGGTGACTTTTGTCAACATAGTGTATACCTAATGCAAAACCTTTCACTTTTGCTAATGTATGTTCTCAGCATCATAGCTCTGCTTTATTAGTGCAAATTACCAACATTCTACAAAATATATCCTTTTAAGACAAATTTTCATATGTAATATCACACTTGTAGAACAATACAGTTTTGTGACAAAAAGGTCTGTTCATTTATTTTGAGTATGTGTGTGTCTCCAAATGATCTGCAGGTTTGGGGACCCCACACAAATCCGTGTTTTAATATCTGGCCTCCTTATATTAAGGCAAATGATATTCGAAGGCTTAATTAATGCAATTGGCCTTTATGCCAGGGGGCATGATGGTCTGTGTCCCGCTAAACGCATCTCACAGGAGTGATCGTATAAACTGGCACAGGTAACACATTCCTGGAGCCCGGATGAGTGGGCCAGTGTTCTTTTTACAGACGAGTTGAGATTCAGCTTATGAACGGATTCTTGTCGGTATCTGATCTGGAGGGAACACGTAATGATCCTTCAAACTTCCACGAACGAGACTACGGAGGCGGTGGTGTTCACCGACCGCTCACTCCACTCCACGTGTTCACAGGATGCAATGTGAATGCCAAGCGCTATAGGGATGAGGGCCTTGTGCCCTATGTCAGACTTTTTCAGGTAGCTATAGGGATGAGGTCCTAGAGCCCTATGTCAGACTTTTTCGGGCTCTATAGGGATGAGGTCCTAGAGCCGTATGACAGACTTTTTCAGAGAGGTATAGAGATGCGGTCCTAGAGCCCTATGTCAGACTTTTTCGGGCAGCTATAGGGTTGAGGTCTTAGATCCCTATGTCAGACTTTTTCGGGCTTTATAGGGATGAGGTTCTAGAGCCCTATGTCAGACTTTTTTGGGCTTTGTAGGGATGAAATCCTAGAGCCGTATGTCAGACTTTTTCAGGGAGCTATAGGGATGCGGTCCTAGAGCCCTATGTCAGACTTTTTCGGGTTCTATTGGGATGAGGTCCTAGAGCCGTATGTCAGACTTTTTCAGAGAGGTATAGGGATGATGTTCTAGAGCCCTATGTCAGACCTTTTCGGGCTTTGTAAGGATGAAATCTTAGAGCCGTATGTCAGACTTTTTCAGGGAGCTATAGGGATGCGGTCCTACAACCCTATGTCAGACTTTTCGGGCAGCTAAAGGGTTCAGGTCCTAGAGCCCTATGTCAGACTTTTTCGGGCAGCTATAGGGTTGAGGTCCTAGAGCCCTATATCAGACTTTTTCGGGCTCTATAGGGATGAGGTCCTAGAGCCGTATGTCAGACTTTTTCAGGGAGCTATACGGATGCGGTCCTAGAACCCTATGTCAGACTTTTTCGGGCAGCTATAGGGCTGGGGTCATAGAGCCCTATGTCAGACTTTTTCGTGCTCTATAGGGATGAGGTCCTAGAGCCGAATGTCAGACTTTTTCAGGGCGCTATAGGGATGCGGTCCTAGAGCCCTATGTCAAAATTATTCGGGCAGCTGTAGGGTTGAGGTCCTAGAGCCCTATGTCAGACTTTTCGGGCTCTATAGGGATGAGGTCCTAGAGCCGTATGACAGACTTTTTCAGAGAGGTATAGAGATGCCGTCCTAGAGCCCTATGTCAGACTTTTTCGGGCAGCTATAGGGTTGAGGTCTTACATCCCTATGTCAGACTTTTTCGGGCTTTATAGGGATGAGGTTCTAGAGCCCTATGTCAGACTTTTTGGGCTTTGTAGGGATGAAATCCTAGAGCCTTATGTCAGACTTTTCAGGGAGCTATAGGGATGCGGTCCTAGAGCCCTATGTCAGACTTTTCGGGCTCTATTGGGATGAGGTCCTAGAGCCGAATGTCAGACTTTTCAGGTAGCTATAGGGATGCGGTCCTAGAGCCCTATGTCAGACTTTTTCGGGCTCTATTGGGATGAAATCTTAGAGCCGTATGTCAGACTTTTTCAGGGAGCTATAGGGATGCGGTCCTACAACCCTATGTCAGACTTTTTCGGGCAGCTAAAGGGTTGAGGTCCTAGAGCCCTATGTCAGACTTTTCGGGCAGCTATAGGGTTGAGGTCCTAGAGCCCTATATCAGACTTTTCGGGCTCTATAGGGATGAGGTCCTAGAGCCGTATGTCAGACTTTTTCAGGGAGCTATACGGATGCGGTCCTAGAACCCTATGTCAGACTTTTTCGGGCAGCTATAGGGTTGGGGTCATAGAGCCCTATGTCAGACTTTTTCGTGCTCTATAGGGATGAGGTCCTAGAGCCGAATGTCAGACTTTTCAGGGCGCTATAGGGATGCGGTCCTAGAGCCCTATGTCAAAATTATTCGGGCAGCTGTAGGGTTGAGGTCCTAGAGCCCTATGTCAGACTTTTTCGGGCTCTATAGGGATGAGGTCCTAGATCCCTATGTCAGACTTTTTCGGGCTCTATAGGGATGAGGTCCTAGAGCCGTATGACAGACTTTTTCAGAGAGGTATAGAGATGCCGTCCTAGAGCCCTATGTCAGACTTTTTCGGGCAGCTATAGGGTTGAGGTCTTAGATCCCTATGTCATACTTTTTCGGGCTTTATAGGGATGAGGTTCTAGAGCCCTATGTCAGACTTTTTGGGCTTTGTAGGGATGAAATCCTAGAGCCGTATGTCAGAAATTTTCAGGGAGCTATAGGGATGCGGTCCTAGAGCCCTATGTCAGACTTTTCGGGCTCTATTGGGATGAGGTCCTAGAGCCGAATGTCAGACTTTTCAGGGAGCTATTGGGATGCGGTCCTAGAGCCCTATGTCAGACTTTTTCGGGCTCTATTGGGATGAGGTCCTAGAGCCGTATGTCAGACTTTTTCAGAGAGGTATAGGGATGATCTTCTAGAGCCCTATGTCAGACTTTTTCGGGCAGCTATAGGGTTGAGGTCCTAGAGCCCTATATCAGACTTTTTCGGGCTCTATAGGGATGAGGTCCTAGAGCCGTATGTCAGACTTTTTCAGGGAGCTATACGGATGCGGTCCTAGAACCCTATGTCAGACTTTTCGGGCAGCTAAAGGGTTGAGGTCCTAGAACCCTATGTCAGACTTTTCGGGCAGCTATAGGGTTGAGGTTCTAGAGCCCTATGTCAGACTTTTTCGGGCAGCTATAGGGTTGAGGTCCTAGAGCCCTATGTCAGACTTTTTCGGGCTCTATAGGGATGAGGTCCTAGAGCCGTATGTCAGACTTTTTCTGGGAGCTATATGGATGCGGTCCTAGAACCCTATGTCAGACTTTTTCGGGCAGCTATAGGGTTGGGGTCCTAGAGCCCTATGTCAGACTTTTTCGTGCTCTATAGGGATGAGGTCCTAGAGCCGAATGTCAGACTTTTTCAGGGAGCTATAGGGATGCGGTCCTAGACCCCTATGTCAAACTTTTTCGGGCAGCTGTAGGGTTGAGGACCTAGATCCCTATGTCAGACTTTTCGGGCTCTATAGGGATGAGGTCCTACAGCCGTATGACAGACTTTTTCAGAGAGGTATACAGATGCGGTCCTAGAGCCCTATGTCAGACTTTTTCGGGCAGCTATAGGGTTGAGGTCTTAGATCCCTATGTCAGACTTTTTCGGGCTTTATAGGGATGAGGTTCTAGAGCCCTATGTCAGACTTTTTTGGGCTTTGTAGGGATGAAATCCTAGAGCCGTATGTCAGACTTTTTCAGGGAGCTATAGGGATGCGGTCCTAGAGCCCTATGTCAGACTTTTTGGGCTCTATTGGGATGAGGTCCTAGAGCCCTATGTCAGACGTTTTCAGAGAGGTATAGGGATGATGTTCTAGAGCCCTATGTCAGACCTTTTCGGGCTTTGTAGGGATGAAATCTTAGAGCCGTATGTCAGACTTTTTCAGGGAGCTATAGGGATGCGGTCCTACAACTCTATGTCAGACTTTTTCGGGCAGCTAAAGGGTTGAGGTCCTAGAGCCCTATGTCAGACTTTTTCGGGCAGCTAAAGGGTTGAGGTCCTAGAGCCCTATGTCAGACTTTTTCGGGCAGCTATAGGGTTGAGGTCCTAGAGCCCTATGTCAGACTTTTCGGGCAGCTATAGGGTTGAGGTCCTAGAGCCCTATGTCAGACTTTTTCGTGCTTTATAGGGATGAGGTCCTAGAGCCGAATGTCAGACTTTTCAGGGAGCTATAGGGATGCGGTCCTAGAGCCCTATGTCAAAATCTTTTGGGCAGCTGTAGGGTTGAGCTCCTAGAGGCCTGTGTCAGAATTTTTCGGGTGCTATAGGGATGTGGTCCAAGAGGCTTTTTTTCTATGTCAGGCTTTTTCGGGCTCTATAGGGATGAGGTCCTAGAGCCGTATGTCAGACTTTTTCGGGGAGCTATAGGGATGAACTAGAGCCCTATGTCAGACTTTTTCGGGGGGCTGTTGTCCTTCAGTTCCTTTTAATGGATGATAACGCCTGCCCGCACAGTTCTGAACTGGTGGATGATTTCGTGCACACGGAGCGTATTCAACGTATGGACTGGTCAGCCAGGTCTTCAAACCTGAACCCGAAAGACCCTTCCTGTGATGTTCTGGGACGACACGATGCAGCTCGTCACCCCTCACCCTTCCAGAGCTACAGACCGCCCTCATCGAGGAGAAATGGAATTATTTGGCTCCAGATTTCATCAACAACCTGGTGATGAGTTTGCATCGTCGTTGTGAGAGTTGTCTAGGTGATCACATCCTTGATTAAGACATTTTTAGGCTACATTCTTATATCTTACCTCGGTGACATTTGTAGATGTAACCCTGCGTACGTATTTATCTGTTATAAAATGTTTATTACCTGTATGATTTTGTCTCTTTACATGCCAAAACAGCGCATGAATCCACCTGCTGTTACATGTTTTCTTTTTTATTCCTGCGAATGCCTTCCGGACATTTTTTGAAATCTTTCCATGCATGGCGTGAAGGAGTTGCAGAACAAATAAGAATAAAGTAAACCTTAACGGTAGAAGATCAGTTTGAAAAATCTTCGCAGAAGGGGGAAAAACTAAAAAAAAAAACAAAAAAAAAAAAAAACCTCAAAAGTAATAAAAATGACTTTTTCCTAGAAATGCCAGTCACCTTTGCCACTCTCCATAATGCAATATCCACGTAGCTTTAATTTTGCTGAAGAGAAATTTCAATTGCGCACAAGCTGTAAAATTTAAATGGAATATTGCTACTGATAAAAACGAATGTCTATTTACTGGTTGCTTGCCAACCTTTTTGGGTATCACTGAAAATTATCTAAATAACGGATTTAAAAACTACACACACCATTTTTACATGAATTACTTTGAAGTCTCGCCCTGGTTTACTAGGTGCAATGCAACTTTAGTTTTGGGAATGCAGATATGAGTTCTGTTACCAGAATAACATTGTTTTATTTGTTTAGGTCTGTGTGTACTAAATTAATACATGTTTGCAATGTGTCATACATTCTTCAAGCTATTCCTTATTCGTAAAATTAATTATCTTAAAATAATGAAAATTTCTTACTTTTGTTATGACTGTCGGACTTTTTTGGCCGGCCGTCATCTGTGAAAATGACAAGAATGGGCTGCTTGTTTTTATGATGTTGGTGACGTTTTGAGAATTTGGAAATATTGATATCAATAGGCGTGCCCAGAATTGTACTTACACTCACCAGAAGACCTAAAAGAAAAAAAAGGGGGGTGGGATTACTAAAAGCAAAATGAAGCTTAGTCATACACGTGTATATACTACCATATTAAGTCAGTGTATCCACAATGAATCAATACACACATAAATAAACAAATGCAGTGGAAAAAATTGTTAGCCTTGTGTCAAATCAATTTTGAATATTCAGTTCCGCAGTGAGTGTGTGAGTTGTAGTTTTAAAAAAACGTTTTTAAAAACACACGTAGACCTCAATTCAGCGTGATTCATCCTTAATTCAGCGTATTTCAATTCATCCACCTTCCCTAGAAGGCAGCTAAAAGAGAAGTAAAAGGACGTTGTAAAGGATGTTGAGACGTTGTTAAATTGCTTATAAATGCATGTATTTGTTTCTCGAAGTCAGTTTATGAGTGACATAAAATTAAAAAATTTCGTTACGTAACTTTTCGTGTTTCTAAGCAGTTGTCGAAACGACTTTGATCGTGTATCGTAACCCAGTTCTGTCCTCATTTCAGAATGCCGCGGATTCGATGATAACATAGCACAATACCACGTAAGTATTTTCACTAGCGGCAGCTATGAAAAACCAGTTTTCGAATCTATGACAAAAAAGTGCAACATTTAGGTACGGATAATTTTTTTTTTTACAACATCCATACCTAACAGGATTCAAACCCGGACCTATCTCGGACGAATGGTCAGAAGCCAGTGTTTAGAGCACTGCGCCACCGGGCTACGTACGGAAAGACAACGAATATTGTATTATATATAAATATTCATCAGGGGCCGCGGGTGGCCTAGTGGTCAGCGTTCGTGACTGTCATGGAGATAACCTCAGGTTCGATCCTGGGCAGGTACGAACGTTCGCGCCACTAAATACCCGCCGTGCGTCAGATGGGCACGTTAAGCCGTCGGAACCCGGGGTACTGGCCCTCCGGTAATAAATAAGGGCGTCTTCCTCCCCCTTTCTACCTCGCTTCCATGTCACTTTCCTATCGGGTACTCTAGCCCAAATCTCCTACACTGTAAAAAAGTTACTGTAGATTTTACGGTTTTAAACCGTTTTCCAGGGTGCCAACACAAAACCGTAAAATCTACAGTTTTATGCCGTGTTGGAGCAAAGCTATAGCTTTGCTCCAACACAATCAACGCATTCGTTCCAGCCAAATTTTTGTGTTTTTGTGATTATTTGGACTGTGACTCGCTCCAGCCAAATTCTGTGCTGTTTTCTTCATTAAATGCGGTGTTGGAGCAAAGCTATAGCTTTGCTCCAACACGGCATAAAACTGTAGATTTTACGGTTTTGTGTTGGCACCCTGGAAAACGGTTTAAAACCGTAAAATCTACAATTTTTTTTTACAGTGTAGCTTCCTATTTCTAAGGGTTGTTTAAAACCTGGGATCAGACACTCCCTTCCTAAAATCCTCTACATATGACTTGATCTGGTCTGATTTGATCTATTATATATAAATATTTCCTGTGCGGAACCGAAATCGTGTTTAAGAGCAAAGTCATCGACTTTATATTGAACAAATTTTGTGTAGCAGTATGCTTTGGTAACCAAGAGCTAAATTATTTTTAAAGTATTCCAGCTCATTTTTTCACTTGCTAAGGTGCAATCATTCTATTCTTTTAATTTGCTTCATTACATTTTTCCTCAGTTTCATTTATGATTTAATATCTAAAATCTGCAAAATGATAATTAGATCTTTTGCTCCGAACTCGTTGCAAATCTGCTCCTTTAAGTTTAAAATTTATACTTGGAGTTATGAAGTAGGAAAGTTTCGTATTTGCATATATCTTCACTGTTCGTGAAGATATTTCACTGATTCATTCGCTACTTTTGTGTTCACTAATTCTTGCGTGAACTTTATCATGCCGATTTCTGAAACAATTAAGTCATCCTTTAACGCACGTGTAGTCTTCAGAATTTGTCGTAATACGAGGACCACCCAGAAAATAAAGAACGTTTAATCATTGATACATTAAAATTATAGAAAAAAAGCAAAACTTTTATAGACAAGTGTTGAAACATACCTTAACCTATTATTTGGTATAGTCACCAATGATATTAAGACACTTTTCATATCGTGTGACGATGTTTTGTATACTCCTGTAGTAGATTTCGGCCAGCTATGCATTTAACCAGTCCGTGACTATCTTTAATTCCTCATCACTATCAACCCGTTTGCCAGCCAGAGTGTCCTTCATGTATGAAAATAAGTGGTAGTCACTCGGAGGAAGGTCCGGGCTGTATAGAGGATGCTCAAACATTTACCAGCGAAAGTCCTTGAGCAACGCTCCTGTCCTGGTAGCAGCGTGCGGGAGGGCGTTGTCGTGGAGAACTCTCCTATAGAGCAGGCTTATAAGATGGTTCTGTATAGCATGTCATAGCCTTCGAAGAGTGTTGGAATAAGCATCGGCATTAACGGTTGTTCTCTGAGACATGAATTCCACCAGTAAGATACCTTTACGATTCCAAAAGACTATGGTCATGTTTTTTCGGGTAGACAAAGTCTGATTGCTTTTCTTAGGCTTTTTCGGCGAGTGTGGAATTTGTTCTCCGGGGTATAGTACGAGACCAAGGCCTAGAAAGCACAAGGTCATGACATTAAAGGAGCTGAGTTCCCTCTTTTAGAGTGGCGTCATGCGGAAACTAAGGCTTCCAACGCTGTCGTGTGTGACGTCACACAAGACCCTGGCGTATCAGTCCGTGTAACATGAAAGTGCCGTCGTAAACAGAGGAAATTCATCTCTCTAATATCACGGTCTTGTGTTTTCTAGGCCTTGGTGAGATCCAGGTTTCATCCCCAGTAACAATGTGTTCTAAGCTCTCATCGCAATCTTGTTGATAATGCACCAAAATGTCAATGTAGCACCCATAAGCTGTTTCTTGTGCTCCTCCGTTAGCATTGTGGTGTCCGTCGTGCACAAATTTTGTGGTAACCGATATGTTTGTTCTCAATTTCATGAATTAAAGATCAAGAAACTTCAGGACACTTTTCGTGCAATTCCTCAATCGTATAGCGTGTGTTCTGTCGAATGTCTGCGCCAATCTTTTGCATCAGGTTGTCAGTGATGAGAGAGGGTCTCCCAGATCGTTCCTAATCGTGAACGTTTGTTCTCCCATTGTTATACCTTAGACATCGTTTTATGAAATTTGACTTCTTGACTCGTTCATTACTCCCTCTCCGTGTACCGCAACAAATTTTGTGATAATTTACAATTGGTAGAACATTTTGCGCGTTCAGGAAGCGAATAACTGACCTCACTTTACAGTCGGTGGAATTTTCTATTTCCTTTTTCATCACATATGACCGTACAAACTTCCTAATTGACAGAACTAGTGCGCGAAACACTCCGGTCGAAGGCTAACACGCAACTACGGTTGGCTGACCTTGAAACAGCACCGGAGGCTCATATGCGCCGACGCTATGCGCAAACGTTCTTTGCTTTCTGGATAACCTTTTTATTAATTTCTCCTTATATTATTAAAACAGAACATTGAAATCGTCACTTCTTAAACCCTTAAGCCATTCCATCAATACTTTGTCAAACATCGACTAGTTCAGATTTCTTGAACCTTATGTTTCTACTTGTTTTGATTCTTACACTTTCATTTTAGGAACATCATTTTAAAAGTTCTGAACAAATTTTGAAATGAAAAGTAAAAACCGAACATCTAAATAAAAGTACAGCAAACAATATCATGACCCTAGATGAAGTGATTTTTTTTTATATAGTGGAAAACAGACCATTTGGCCTAGACTGGGCTGTGAGTGCTAAAGGTGCAGTTAGCGTAAAATTTGCTTAAATCAAATGAAACGAAATTCACTTCATCTGTTGCCAGCTGAAAAGCAGCTTTGCCGTTAGTAGAACTACTTGTATACTTCGTTTTAAATATTAATACAGCGTGATTGTAAACTCCTTCTACAAAACAAGAGGGTTGATAGTACACATCAAGATGAACAATATTTGCAATGGAACCTAAGGCCGCATTCCACTCCTAGTGTCATCAAGACGAACAATATTTGCAATGGAACCTAAGGCCGCATTCCACTCCTAGCGCCAGAAAAGAGTAAAGTTACATATCCACGTTGAACCTTCAACAGTGAAAACAAAGAGACATACCTAATTTATAAGATGCACAATTCCGATCGCATCAGAGAAAGACTCAAAGGCGTTGCTCAAACTGGCGTCCAAGGGCGTCGTTGCACAGCTCACACCGGCGAATGAAGGACTGTCGCACCCTCTCGTAGACTACCGATGTGGTGTTGAACTTGTCCGCAGCAACAGCGATTCGCGCAACGAGATCTTCCAGGGAGTCCACAGGTGTCTCGTACACCAATGTTTTCATGTGCCCCCAAAAGAAGAAGTCCAGTGGATTAAGCTCCGGGGAGCGTGGAGGCCAAGCCACAGGTCCACCGCGTCCAATCCACCGCCCGGGATATGTCGCATTTAGGAAGTATCGGACCTCGGTGGCAAAGTGTGCTGGGGCCTCATCATGCATAAACTACATGTCCCTCCGTGTGGTGAGCGGAATATCCTGCAACAGACCGGGAAGCACTTACTCCGGGAACACACGGTACGCTGCGCCGGTCAGACGTATACATCAATTCTCATGTGATGTTCGCACGGTAATATTCTGAACGTGTTCGGCTGGGTTTTTAAATGTTTCTTGCTCATCGTCTACGCACGTGTTCGGCGCACCTGATTTGCATCTTGTTCTTCTCATGCACTGATTGGAACTCCGTGTGCCTGCTGGACGTTTTCCGAACGAGCTCTTTTCTGGCACTAGGAGTGGAATGCGGCCTTAGGTTCCATTGCAAGTATTGTTCGTCTTGATGACACTAGGAGTGGAATGCGGCCTTAGGTTCCATTGCAAATATTGTTCGTCTTGATGACACTAGGAGTGGAATGCGGCCTTAGGTTCCATTGCAAATATTGTTCGCCTTGATGACACTAGGAGTGGAATGCGGCCTTAGGTTCCATTGCAAGTATTGTTCGTCTTGATGACACTAGGAGTGGAATGCGGCCTTAGGTTCCATTGCAAATATTGTTCGTCTTGATGACACTAGGAGTGGAATGTGGCCTTAGGTTCCATTGCAAATATTGTTCCTCTTAATGACACTAGGAGTGCAATGCGGCCTTAAGTTTCATTGCAAATATTGTTCGTCTTGATGGCACCAGGAGTGGAATGCGGCCTTAGGTTCCATTGCAAATATTGTTCGTCTTGATGACACTGGGAGTGGAATGCGGCCTTAGGTTCCATTGCAAATATTGTTCGTCTTGATGACACTAGGAGTGGAATGCGGCCTAAGGTTCCATTGCAAATATTGTTCTTCTTGATGACACTAGGAGTGGAATGCGGCCTTAGGTTCCATTGCAAATATTGTTCGTCTCGATGACATTAGGAGTGGAATACGGCCTTAGCTTGCATTGCAAATATTGTTCCTCTTGATGACACTAGGAGTGGAATGCGGCCTTAGGTTCCATTGCAAATATTTTTAGTCTCGATGTGTACTATCACCCCTCTTGTTTTGTTAAAGGATTTTACAATCACCCTGTATATGAAGGGGCTTGAAAACAAGTAGAATTTTTTTTATTGCGGCTTGGACAAGGCATTAGAGATACTTACCTAATAGCGTGTTGGTCCTCCTTTAACGCGAATAACAGCCTGTACAAGCAATAAAATCCCACAAACTCTGTGTCCACAATTTCGCCAGAGACCGCGGTTCAGGATCCGTGGATCTCATGTTCAGCTCCACGGCATTCCAGAGAGGTTCCACAGGGTTTAAACCCGGAGGACCTTGCTAGCCACTGGATGGTTCCAAATCCAGATGACTGTTCCTCGAGCCATGCCTGGGAAGTTGCAACCCGGTGGGGAGGCGCATTGTCCTTCTAGAACAGACCATCGGCCGCAGGATGCTCAAGACCACGAAAGTGCGTAGGTGATCACCCAGCACATGCTAGTAGCGCGCTGCGGTTAAGAACCTCTCCAAGCACAATAAGGGACCTTATGTGTCACACGAGAAGGCTTCCCAAGCCATCACAGAGCAACCACAGGCTTGAACACAGCCGACCTGGCAAGACGGTGCCATGCTTCATGGTGTCGACGCCACACCCGAACCCTCCCGTCAGCTCGGTACGGCTGAAAACCGGATTCATTTGACCACACGACGCGGCGCAATTTTCCAGTGTTCCAGTTTTGATGTTCCCGGCACATGGCGAGGCATAATATCTGGTGACGAGCAGTCAACAGCGGCACACGAGTAAGGCGTGGGCTACCGTAGCCCAAGGTTTGCAGCATGCGCAGGACCGTTTGCTCACTGACGTTGCTTGAGCCTCCGACATTTAACCTGGATGTGATGTACACCGCCGTCGCCAAGCGGTTGGTCTGTACGAGCCTGTACAATGCACGTCGTCGACCTCGGTCATCAATGGCGTGTGGTAAGCCACCGCTTACTCTGTGTGTGCTGGCCCGTCCGTCGATGGTGTACTCGCGGTACACCTTTGACACGGTAGCCATCAGGAACCCAAGAGTTCTTAGGGTGATAGAATGACCGATCTGTGTTGCTCCTGCAATGCGTCGACGATCAAAGTCGCTCAGATAACCACGTTGACACATGTTCGTTGTTTGCGATACACTGTTGTGAAATCACGCTGTCCGTATACACTGAGTGGCTACTTAATTAAGACCATCCCCTCAGTACTTTGTTGGGCCACCTTTTGCCTTTACTATTGCGTCGATTCTTCGTGGCATGGACTCCACGCGATGTTGATAGGTGATTTCTGGAATCTGAGACCATGTTTGATGAATAGCACTTTCCAGGAGTGGGAGATTGCAGGGTTGTGGATCCAGCTGTCTGATGGCTCGTTCAACTTCATCCCACAAATTCTCAATGGGGTTGAGATCTGGAGATTGTGGGGGCCACCTAAGCAAAGTAAACTCACCAGCATGTTCCTGAAACCAATCCTCTACAATACGAGCACTATGGCAGGACGCATTATCTTGTTGAAAGTAGCCATCGCCATTGGGATAAACTATCCACATGACAGGATGCACTTGGTCCACAACGATGTTTAGATATGATGTGCCAGTCAGACGTTGATCAACACGAATTAAAGGGCCCAAAGCATGCCAGGAAAGCATTCCCCAAACCATAACGTTGCCTTCACCAGCTTGAAGGGTTGTAGCAATGCATTTGGGGTCCATGCTTTCGTGCTGTTTCCGCCAAATTCTCATTCGGCCATCGCCATGGTGCAACTGAAAACGTGATTCATCGGACCACATAATTTGTTTCCAGTTATCGACTGTCCAATCCTTGTGCTCCTGTGCGAACTGGAGACGTTTTCTCTTGTTAACTGCAGACAGCAAAAGTGTTCGAACAGGCCTTCGGCTGCCATATTCCATCCGATGCAGTGTACGACGAACAGTGCGTGCAGAGATCATTTGAGGGGATCCTTGATTAAGATGGTCTGTAATTTGCTGCACTGTTGTCCTTCTGTTGTCTGTTACCAGTCTGGACACTCTCCGTTCCGCCCGAGCAGTCACTAGTCGACGACGACCACACGTTGCACGTAGAGATCCAGTTTTTTTTTGCTGACAATCCAGTCTTTAAACACCTTAACAACAGCTGCTCTGGAACATTTCACGAATGAGAAGGTTTCGGTGATACTCGCTCCATGGCTCCGAGCTCCTACAATCATTCCAAGTTGAAAGTCCGTCAAATCGCATTTTTTACCCATCTCGTCACCCAGAAATCACTTCTACTACTGTCGCAAGCACTAAGCTTTCCCTTTTCATACTAGCCTCTCCCTTTGGCGGCAACAGCGTGCAGCCATAGCTCATTTGCTTAAAACTGTCAGGTGGTCATAATAAAGTGACCACTCAGTACATTTATCACTTGCATTTGGTTTGGATCTATTCCACTCTGCGTGGGGGATGCCCTTGTCAACTGTCCATCACTCCTTTCTCTAATGTTTCGTCTACTAAGTGTATACATCTTTCTAAGTTATTTTGTTTCTCTCTCCCATACTCTAACAGAATTCAGTCTTTAAGTTCTCATTCTCTTGAAGGTGTTCCTTTTTTCTGTTTTTGTCCCACATGATATATTTTTGCGCGATATTTAACACTCCAACGAAAACAGTTGAAACATTCGTTTTCGGTTATGATGTAATCATTGAATAGCCAAAGTGCTTACTTTTGTTGTTTTGGCTAAAATGTTGAAGCAATATGAGTGGGCCATTTGTTCTCTGTTTGACATAGGTACCTTATGATAAGTTTACATACGTAACTGAATTTTACCTATATTAGACATGTGAATTAGTAATGTGGCATGTGCAAAAGAAAAAATATTTTTTTTGTTGATTGGAGGTTTAACGACCACCGTGAGCAACACAATGGGCTATATGCAGTAGCCTGTCCCTAATTTAGGGTCACTGGTTCCAGGGAAGGAAGAGAGTCAGTGCCGTAAGACAAACACAACATCCATGCCTCACCGGGATTCGAACACGAATCAGACTCGGACGAATGATCAGAAGACAGTGCTTAAACCACTGCGCCATCGGGGCGGCAAAGAAAATATTTGTGACCATGTGTAAACACAAGTTTGTCCGCGACGGACATCGAATCTCAGGAGTGAGTCGCTCTACCAACTGAGCTACGCGGACAGAATATCTCACTGCACATTTGTCGTCTTGCCACATGTTTTCACCTCTGTAGTACGTCACATCATCTCCCTCTTAATTTTTTTTTATTTGAATCGAAGTAGGAATTTTTCATTAATTCCGAACAACGTGTGGAACAAACATCACGCATTTTTCGAAGAACCCAAAGGCCAGTGGATCCGTTTTCCACAATCAGGCGCCAATGTGAAAACACAAGTTTATCCGTGTGCCCTCACTCCGGAGTAAGTCGCTCTCCCAACTGAGCTACGCGGACAGAATATCTCTCTGAAGATTTGTCGTCTTGACACATGTTTTCACCTCTGTAGTACGTCACAACCACTAATATCATGTAGTTCCACCACGTGCCACCAAAATAGCTGTTACCTGGAGAAGCATGACACTACAAGATTTCTAAAGGTGTCTTGTGGTATCTGACACCAACATACACTGCTGGACAATTGCTAAGGACGGATCATAAACGGCTATATAGCGCATAAAAAAGTAAGTGTGGTTGGATGCCAAGTGAAATAAAATAATGTCAGAATGCCAGGACATTACAAGAAAGACAATTTATTGTGCTCCGAAATCCAGAAGGCTTTGGAACGTGTTCAAGGGACAAACAGGCCATTTTGTGCAGAATACGTAAACGTGAAAAAAATGCAATTACCGTCCGCAGGCGTTCCGGCGTAAGATGTCAATACGGGATATGGCCACCATGGAGGGCGATGCAAGATTCCATACGTCGTGTCATGCTTTGCACAACATTATCAAGCAGCTGTTGGGGTAATTTATCCCATTCCTCTGTCAGTGCACGGATGAGGGTGTCCTTGTTTATTGGAGGGCATTGGCGACCAGCAAGACTCCTCCCAAAGCATCCCACACATTTTCAATGGGATTGAGATCTGGAGAACGTGCTGGCCATACGAGGCGTTGAATACCCTCGCTCTCAAGACACTCCTGGACAGCGACTGTTCGATGACATGTTGCGTTGTCGTCCATGAAAATGAATCTATCACCGACAGCACCACGGAACATGCGAACATGAGGTAGCAAAACATCATTAATGTATCGTTGGCCAGTCATAGTCCCAGTTGGAAGCACATAGAGGGACGTACGGCCATTGATCATGATGTCAGCCCATACCATGACACTACATGTCGGATATCGGTCCCTTTCCTGTATGTTTGCTGGACAATATGCAGTACCACTATCACGCCAGATCAGTTGTCGTCGACAATCAGACGATAGACTGTATCTACTCTCATCTGAGAAGAGGACAGCAGACCAGTCGTTATCAGTCCAATTGCGATGTTGATGGCACCATTGCAAACGGGTGGTACGGTGATGTCTGGACAATGGGATGCACACAACAGAACGGCGGGCGTATAGTCCTCCTTCATGCAAACGTCTGGCGACAGTTTTTCAGGAGATCCGTTTGCCAGTAGCAGCCATAAACTGATTTGCTACCTCACTAGCTGTGCTGCGGCGGTGTCTTTTTGTTGATAGCACTATGTACCGATCTTCTGCAGGTGTCGTACTGCGAACACGACCTCCCCGTGACGTTTGCTACACTCTCCATTTGTTTGAAGTGATTTCCAAAGCCTTGAAACAACACTGTGGCTGACGTCGAACTCCCTGGCAATATCTGTTATTTTTCGCTTTTCTTCAAACTTGCCAATAATACGGCCACGCGTAAAATCATCTAGGTGATGTCGGGAAGACATACTGAAAATTGTAAGTTCGTCAATTGATTCTTTCCCTTTCAACTTTGCGTTTGAACAACAACGGTCAATACGCGTCAAATCCTTTATATCTCTTATCAGCGCTATGACGTCACGAACAAGTTCGGCAATCCAAAATTTGCATACGCACAACACGTCTTACTGTGTCCCGCACTTATGCTAATTTCCACATTTTCCTGCCTTCCATTTTATGGTTGCTATCGTTGCTATTGTCATCCGTCCTTAGCAATTGTCCGGCAGTGTATAAGGAGAACCTTTAATTCTGGTAAGTCTCGTGGTTGATCCGCCGCAGATTAGATTTGCTGTTCTAACACAAACTACAGATGCTCAATTGGATTGATCTCTGAGGAGTTTGGAACTCAGGACAATACCTAGAATTCTTCCTCATGTTCTGCAAACCATCCTCGAACAATCTGGGCAGTGTGCCATGACTCATCATCCTGCCGAAAGATGGCACTACTAGAGGGAATACCGTTGTCATTAGAGGATGTACCTAGTCTGCAATGATGTTTAGGTAGGTATTAGACGTCATAGTTTACTGAATGCTAGACCAAGGATTTCAAGCAGAACATTGCCCAAATCATTACACTTCCTCCACTCACTTGTTTTCGTCCCACGGTGCTCCTGGTGCCACCACTTCCCTAGGTGAACGACGCTCCCGTACCAGACCATTCCGCATGATGCAAGAGGTAGCGAGGTTCGTCGGACCAGACGACCTTCTTCGAATCATTAAAGGTTTAGTTTTGTTGTTCGCGTACACGACGTGAACCGAGGTTAACATGGACACTGGGAGCGGCCTGTTGCTACGCAACCACATTTTCATCAGGATTGAGTATACTCTGTGTTGTGACACAATACTCTCGTCACCAGCATTCAAATTCAAACAAAGATCTTCGCTCTTTCCACGTTTATAAGTGAGTCACGGAAAACTTCTCATTGGCCGCCACCGGGAGTCGAACCCAGGGTCTTCCAGTTACGCGCCGGATATGCTTCCGCTACACCACAGCGGCCTCGAATTCCTCCAGACTCACACACGCTAACTACCAAGCCAATTTGGCAGGTTGCTTCTTGGAGCCCTGCACAATGCTGGGGATTCACCAAAGATGGTAAGCAGCAACTGAAGAAATAATTAGAAAGCGAATGAATGCTTATTACAGACATTTAACGTGGACCAGGAACATCAAACAAAGATCTTCGCTCTTTCCACGTTTATAAGTGAGTCACGGAAAACTGGAAGACCCTCGGTTCGACTCCCGGTGGCGGCCAATGAGAATTTTTCCGTGACTCACTTATAAACGTGGAAAGAGCGAAGATCTTTGTTTGATGTTCCTGGTCCACGTTAAATGTCTGTATTAAGCATTCAAATTACCGGCGAGTTGCGCAACAGTAGTAATCCATTCTGTTGGCTAGTACAATACGGGATAGCCTTTGTTCATCTACAGCATCGGTGAGCCGTGGTTGGTCCACACCTTGCCAGCTGTTTATGGTTTTTGCTCCTCGGACCACTGTTTTGAAGGTACTAACCACGGCTGACCATGACCATCCCATAAGCCATGCCGTTTCTGAAATGCTCTCTGCCGCCCCGGTGGCGCAGTGGTCTAAGGCGCTGGCCTATGATCATTCGTCTGTAAGGGGTCCGGGTTCGAATCCCCGGTCAGGCATGGATGTTGTGTTTGTCTTACGGCACTGGCTCTCTCCCTTCCCTGGAACCAGTGACCCTAAATTAGGGACGGGCGACTGCCCATTGAGTTGCTCACGGTCGTCGTTAAACCTCCAATAAAAAAAAAAAAATCCTTTGACCCAGTCGTCTGGTCATCATAATTCGACCTTAGTCAAACTTGCTAGGCCCACTGCCTTTCCCGTCTGAAAAAGAAGAATAGCAGTGATTAGTAGAGCTCAAGCTCAGTAGATGTTATTTATGCCGTTTCATGACCTTCATATGCACCTTCATTAACCTCCAGTTGCTTCTATTTGCATAAAGACGCGCTGATCATAATGTTTTGACTCTTTGCTGTATGTATAACAACAGTATTCTGAGCACCTTAATTCGGGAATTGCTCATGCTCACGCTTTTTGAATAGTCAAAGGGCTAATTTCTGTCGTTACATAGCATGCCGTTCGCCAGATTTCCTAGAACAAAAATTTACTACCTACCTAAATTGGTAGCTGGGTTTTGTAGCCAGTCAGTGACTGCGTGTTTTACATAGAAAACTTCCCACCCACTGGAATGTGTGCTAACCCGTCTTACATCCAGTAATCTATTTTCCTCTTCAGATGAATTGCTGTTAAGAGGCATCACTTGGTACACTCTGACCTGCAATAGTGAAAACAAAAATTTAGGAAGTGAAAGTGGTAAGGAACGCACAAAAATTAATTCATACTTCATCACCTGATTCATACCTTTTCGAACACCTTAAATTGATTCCCTTTCTTTGCGTTTCTTTTTTAATTTGGTTGTTGTTCATTTTCAAATAGAAGAAGTCATCGCTCTTTCCACGTTTATAAGTGAGTTCACGGAAAAATTCTCATCGGCCGCCACCGGGAATCGAACCCAGGGTCTTCCAGTTACGCGCTGGACATGCTTCCACTGCACCACATCGGCCTCGAAATTCTCCAGACTCTCATGCGACAAACTGCCAAACCAAGGCAGTTTATCGCATGTGAGATGGTTGGTTTTGTCACATGTGAGAGGTTTGGTTTGGCAGTTTGTCGCATGTCAGTCTAGAGAATTTCGAGGCCGCTGTGGTGCAGTAGAAGCATGTCCGGCGCGTAACTGGAAGCCGTTGGGTTCGATTCCGGTGGCGGCGGTGAGGATTTTTCCGTGAATCACTTATAAACGAGGAAAAAGCAATTTCTTCTATTTGATGTTCCTAATCCACGTCAACTGTGTATTTATTATTGTTGTTCATTGGTTTGATTTAAACATAAAACTTGGGCATCTAAGACTGAGAAGAATCTGCCATATGTAATTTAGATCCATCGTTTCCTGAAGCCATGTGGAAATACTATATGCAGTTGCATGGAAATCACTCACTTGCATTTTTTAATTACCACATCTTTGAATCGGAATTAGTAGACCCGGTGTTCAGAGGCGCGATTAATCGTCCTAGTTGGACCCACTTTCGAATTCCGGATGGGGGATGCCCTTGCTCTTTGGCCCTAGCTGTCTCACCCTCCCTGGAACCAGTTTTCCTAAATTTGAAATGAGCGACCGCCAGATGGTAGCTATTTTCATTAAACCCTGAAATAATATTAATAATAATATTAATTCATTTTCACCAATTTCTCGGTAACGCTGATTTTCGTGATATATTTGCTCCTTGATGCGTAATGCATGACTTGTAACAACCAAGTAAAATGTATACTTTTGCCAAAATTCCTCTATCCATTTTTAAGGCAGCGTTACAAGAAATTTTCTGATGAAAGACAGAGCCAACATATAAAACATCATGTGTTTCGAAAGACGCATTTTGGAATTATAGTTCATTTTATCTGAGACTACGTTTATATATAGAAACAAATGAAGCTTTATATCTTTGCATCGCGGCTGAAAAACTCTTCTCGTAACGCGGGCTTCATTCAAGTCGCGTAGGATCCTGGTATTTATCATTTCCGGTATTAAAACGAGACACAGTCGGAAATTTTTAATGGGATAATATACACCGATGAGTCGTTACATCATAGCCACCCCCAGCGTAGAAAAATGAGCGCGCCTGGAGTCTGAACGGTGGCACAGAGAAGCTCACAGAGCAGTATACGTATATACAACCCGAGGACCGGCTTTCGGTTAGTAGAGTGTTCGGAGTCAGAAAGGGAAAAGCTGCCGATTTATCGGAGTTTGATAAACGACAAATTGTGACGGCACGGTGCCTCGGAACTACGATCTCGCAAACGGCACGGCTTCTGGGTTGATCACGTGCCGCTGTAGTGAGCACGTATCAAAAGTGGTGTACAGATGGCCAAACGACGAACCGTCGTCCAGCCGTATGTCATCCGCAGCTCAATGATGCTAGAGAGGAGCGGAGACTGTCTCGCACTATTCACAGCGAACGAAAGGCTACAGTGCGAAAAATCACCCGCAGCTGCAACAGTGGTGATCGGGGCAATGTGTCACAGCACACAGTTCATCGCAGCCTTCTGCGCATGGGCCTGCATAGCCGAAGACCCAGCCGGGTCCCCATGCTCAATGCACGTCATCGCCAACAACGCATGAAAGGGGCCCAAGATCATCGAGATTGGACCGTGAGTATTGGAAGAAAGTGGCCTGGTCTGACGAATCGAAATTTCTGGTGTGTCACGTAGACGGCCGAGCGCGGATATGCCGATTACCAGCAAAGGTAATGAATGGCACCTGGATACATTGTTGGGCGGAAACAGTCGGGCCGAGCGCGGATATGCTGATTACCAGCGAAGGTAATGGCCTGGATGCATTGTTGGGCGAAAACAGTCCGGCCGGCGGTGTTATGCTGTGGGCGATGTTTTCTTGGGACACTTTAGGCCCTATTATCCCAACAGCACAATCCCTGACAGCTGTTAGTTATCTGAATATCGTTGCTGACCAAGCTCACTCATTCATGGCAACTGTGTTTCTTGCTGGTGATGGCCATTACCAACAGGATAATGCTCTAAGCCACACTGCCAGAATCGTCAAGGAGTGGTTTGGGGAACATGCTGGTGACTTTCTGTTAATGCTCTGACATCCAAATTCACCTGACGTGAACCCAATCGAACATTTGTGGTTCGACTTGAAAAGGGGGCTAGCTCTAAATCACCACCACCCCGAAATGTATGGGAACTGGAGGACTTGCTGTCGACATTATGGTACCAGATACCCCAGGATACCTATCGGCACCTCATCGAATCGATGCTTAATGATACCAATCAGCACCTCATCGAATCGACGCTGTTTTGCGAGCTAAAGGGGGGGTCCTGCAGCTTATTAGGTAGGTTGTCATAATGTAATGGCACATTGGTGTAAATGAACTCCGTTCGATGCATTCTTGAATTCTTGCACTGAGGCAGCACAGAATTTTGGTTCCCTTTATACTTATTTTAAATGCATTCATTCTTCAACAGGCGCATACAGTGTTGCCAATTCTTCAAAAGGACCAATGACTAAAAGATAAAAACATATGTACTGTATATATGAACCCAATTACACACCAAACGATCCGCGAGACGTGCCCTTAAGCAGAATGCGGTTCCTTACGCGTTCTTCGGTAGCTTACATTGAGGTGCCAAAAAAACTAGGAAGGGCGCAACCATTTCCATTACATGCCACCACACCCACGCGGTAAATTGTATCGTCCGTAAACGACGTATATATAGAGGAGGCAGACATCACCGCAAGCTCATGTGCCGCGAACGGCGTAGTGTTCAACGTCAGTGGTGCTGCCATGGAGGAACTTCAATTTCGAAACCAGCAGGTATGAACGCTCGAATTACTAAATATCCGCCGTGCGTCGGATGGGGACGTTAAGCCGTCAGACCCCGGGTACTGGCCCCCGGGTAATAAATAAGAGGAGTCGACGAGTCTTCCTCTCCTTTTTACCTCGCTTCTGTGTCACTTTCCTGTCCGGCATTCTAATCCAAATCTCCCAGCTTCCTATTTCTAAGGGTTGTTTAAGCCCTGGGAACGGTTAGACATTCCTTTCCTAAAATCCTCTACGCATGGTCTGATCTCATCTCCGCAAGCTCATGGGCAGCGGATGGCCTAGAGGTCAACGTTCGTGACTGCCATGGAGGAACCCCAGGTTCGATCCCAGGCAGGTACGAATGCTCGAATTACTAAATATCCGCCGTGCGTCGGATGGGGACGTTAAGCTGTCAGACCCCGGGTACTGGCCCCCGGGTAATAAATAAGAGGAGTCGACGAGTCTTCCTCTCCTTTTTTACCTCGCTTCTGTGTCACTTTCCTGTCCGGCATTCTAATCCAAATCTCCCAGCTTCCTATTTCTAAGGGTTGTTTAAGCCCTGTGAACGGTTAGACATTCCTTTCCTAAAATCCTCTACGCATGGTCTGATCTCATCTCCGCAAGCTCATGGGCAGCGGATGGCCTAGAGGTCAACGTTCGTGACTGCCATGGAGGAACCTCAAATTCGATCCCAGGCAGGTACGAATGCTCGAATTACTAAACATCCGCCGTGCGTCGGATGGGCACGTTAAGCCGTCGGACCCTGGGTACACTGAGAAAAACGTTTTTTTAATTCAACAAATTTTTTTGTCGATATACAGTCAACAAAAATTTTTGTTGACTTTGCAAAATTATTTTGTTTAAAATTATTGTTGATTTAACAAAATTTATTGTTATCACAACAGAACGTTTTGTTCATTTAACAAAATGATTTGTCGATTTTTGGGAATTTGTTTCATCCAAGAAAACATGTTATAGTGACATAAAAAAGTTTTGTTGCTGCAACAAAACATATTGCGTCACCATAACAATATGTTTTTTTGCAGCAACAAAACATTTTGCCACGATAACAATATGTTTTGTTGGATCAAACAAATTACCAAAAATCGACAAATCATTTTGTTAAATGAACAAAACGTTTTGTCTTGATAACAATACATTTTGTTAAATCAACAATAATTTTAAACAAAATAATTTTGCAAATTCAACAAAACATTTTGTTGACTGTATATCTGCAAAAATTTTGTCGCTTGAACAAAAATTTTTTTTGAATTAACAAAACGTTTTTCTCAGTGTCCTGGCCCCCGGGTAATAAATAAGGACGTTTCTTCCCCTCTTCTTCCTCGCTTCCGTGTCACTTTTCTATCGTGCACCCCAGCCCAAATCTCCTAGCTTCTTTATTTCTAAGGGTTGTTTAAGACCTGGGGTCAGACACTCACTTCTAAAAATCCTCTACATATGATCTGATCTCTGCAAGCTCAAGTAGTAGCATTCGCTGTTTAGACGGCAGCTCATAAGGATATAGGCGATTTCGAACGTGATGTGATAGTCGGCGCCCGGGAGATGGGCCTCTTCATTTTGGAAATTACCACGAAATTTGGATTTACACGGTCAACAATTTCAAGGGTGTACCTGGACTACAAAAACTCAAAGAAAAATCCAGAGTGCGAGAATGGTGTGGCCGTAGAAAAGCCCTGGACGATCGTGGACAGCGGCGTCTGGTACGCATCGTAACATTCGCCAGGTGTGATCCATTCAGGGTCCGATTTACACTGAATTGAAATTATTTTTTTAGTTTCAATGAAGAGAAACTTTGCTTTGCTGAGGCGTTAGTAACTGGAATTGTTAATGGAACTCTTAAAGCCATACTGAAATTTTGAAATACACTATATTGACAAAAGTCACCGGACACTACTTCAAAAGCAAATGAACGGATCTTCTGCGTTGTTAAGATGCACGGTACACTGCTGCAAACGGTATAAAAACAAGCCACCAGCTGACCGTGATCATATCGCACTGTGAGGTTGAGTGAAAATATCCCGGCGGGAGACAACTGACTTTGAGAAAGGAAAGATTGTTGGGTGTAATTTTAGTGGGTTGTCCATAAGAGAAACCGAGATGCGTTTAAACATACCCAACTCAACTGTTTTGGATGTACTGAATAAGTGGAAGACACATGGCGTGCCTGAAGCAGCAAAACATACCGGCAGGCCAAAAGAAATCAGTGATAAAGGACGTCGAAGCCTCAGGAGATTCGTTACAGCTAATCGAAGGAGTACTGCACAAGACCTCAGTGTACAGGTGAGTAAAAATGCTGGAACATCGGTATGCACACGCACCATTCGCAAAGAACTTCATCCCATGGGTTACCGTGGTCGTGCGGCTGCTCATAAACCTTTCATCTCAACTCGAAATGCTACTTGTTGTTTAGCATGGTGTAAAGAACATTTATCGTAAACAGTAGATCAATGGAAACGGGTCCTATGGACTGATAAATCCAGATACACGATCCATCATTCTGATGGCCGTGTATGGGTATGGCGGCATCCGGGGAACGCTATTTACCACAGTGTACTGTTCTTATGGTCAATTTTGAAGCTGGCAGTGTTCTCGTTTGGGGTGTTTTTCTTTGGTATGGTCCCGGCTCATTGGTTATTGTGGACAAACCTGTTAACCAGCACGTCTACCTCGATATTCTGGACAATTATGCCCTACCAACTTTGTTGCAATACTATGGAACCGAGCCTTGTTGGTACCAGCAATATAATGCATTGAGCCATGAAGCAAAGACCGTTACGGCGTGTAATTCCGTATCGTGTGTGGACTGTCAAGCACAGAGCCCTGATCTTTATACCGTAGAGCACCTATGGGATGAATTAGAGCGCCGCATAAGAAGTTTGGAACCAAGGCCTACTACTAAGCAACAGTTAGCGGCTGCATTATGTACTGAATGGAAGCGCATACCTATCGCTGTGTTCCAAAACCTTGTCGAAAGCATGTCTCGAAGGGTCAGTGCATGCATTAAGGCAAAAGGTAGACCGACACCGTACTAATGTATGTCAATAAATGCTATGTTATGTTTCTCTTCTAGGTGTCCGGTGACTTTTTTCAATATAGTGTATATCCCATACAAATTAAATAGCATTCGCTGGTCATTTATATTGGGTTGGAAAGAAAGTAAAATCTGCAAATGCAAGACAACAGAAAAGTGTCATTTACCGTACATACAAGTACAAATCAGTCCAAAATGTTGTCGCCATCTTTTGCCACGACCTGCTCCCATCGTCTTCTGTTGGATACCGTCCATGTAGAATTGCGGCAGATTGGACGCAAAGAAGTGAGTAAGAGCGCTTTTGACATCGTCCCGGTTGGTGAACCGCTATCCGTCCAGGAAATGCTGCAACGACCGGGAAAGGTGGTACTCGTTTGGGGGAAATGTCCGGGGAATAGGCTGGGTGCTGCATCAGTACCCAGCCCAGGTCTTTGATCTAGTGACAGGTCACCGTGCTATGTGAAGTCCCGCATCATCCTGCTGTAAGAGGACGCCCTTGCGGTTCCGTAGTGCTGGTCGTTTTGACGTGAGCGATGCGCGCAGATTGTCGAGTAAAGACAGTACACATGGGCGGTGATAGTAGTGTTATCCGGAAACAGCTCAAAAAGCATGACACTCCGCATATCCCACCAAACTGACAGCAAGACCTCACGTGGGTATAAGCCGGCTTTGGAGGTCGGCATGGGCTTCTGTTTTGAGTCCAACCACTTGGAAAAATGTCGATTTTAGCAAAACTTCTAGAAAAGCTTAATTACAGTAGACTTAAACTGAGAAAAACATTTTGTTAATTCAACAAAACATTTTGTCGAAATACAGTCAACAAAAATTTTTTGTTGAATTTGCAAAATTATTTTGTTGAAAATTATTGTTGATTTAACAAATTTTATTGTTATTCCGACAAAACGTTTTGTTTATTTAACAAAATGATTTGTCGATTTTTGGAAATTTGTTTGATCCAACAAAACATATTGTTATCGTGACAAAATGTTTTGTTGCTGCAACAAAATATATTATGTCACGATAACAATATGTTTTGTTGCAGCAACAAAACATTTTGTCACGATAACAATATGTTTTGTTGGATCAAACAAATTCCCAAAAATCGACCTAATCATTTTGTTAAATGAACAAAACGTTTTGTTGTGATAACAATAAATTTTGTTAAATCAACAATCATTTTCAACAAAATAATTTTGCAAATCCAACAAAAAAATTTGTTGACTGTATATCGACAAAATGTTTTGTTGATTCATTCAACAATTTTTTTGTTGAATTAACAAAACGTTTTTCTCAGTGTATCGCTCTTTCATAATATGACGTAATTAATCCTAACCAATTTGGCTTTCAGTCCGATAAATCAAACTCCACAGCTTTACTTCATATGCAAAATACTATAATACAGAAAAATATGGAACAAAAAAAATAACACTTGCATTATTTTTGGATCTCACTAAAGCTTTTGATATATTAAACCATGAAATTTTATTAAAAAAAGCAACGTAATATTGGAATAACAGGTATTTCTCAGATACTCTTTAAAAATTACCTATCTAACAGACAACAACTAACACAAATTGATCAGTGTTGTTCTCCATTAGAACATATGGATTCGGGTGTACAACAGGACTCTATTTTAGGTCCGATCTTATTTAACATTTATATTAATGACATGGGATGTGAGGTCAGGTGATGCGTAACATCACAGCCTCTCCTTGACAAATGTCAACCCCGCCTTCTCGTGGTACATCCTGTTCCCACTAAAGGGGCTCTGACGACCGCCAATAGTGGTATAACTATACCATCGGGATTAGACGAAATGCTATCTCACGCTCACCAACCTGCTTGGCCAGCGTGGTGAGTTATGGCCAAACCCCTCCAAAATGACTCCACAACTTAAATCTTGGCCCTCAGTCTCCGGCAGCTGGAATGTACCTGGCCAAGGCAGCGGCCAGTGCGACATGAAGGCAGAGTGTGCTAACAATCCCCGGAGGACCGGACTAGGCTGCCATCTGATGCTGACTTTGGCTACGTATAATGGACGCTCCCTATCTTCTGATTCAAGGCTTCTTGAATTGGAAGAGGAACTACAAAGGATCAAGTGGGGCATCGTCGGGCTAAGTGAGGTAAGGAGAAAAGGAGAAGATCTCATTGAACTGAAAAGTGGACATCTCTTCTACTATCGTGGAACTGATATTGGCAGAACTAGTGGTGTTGGATTTATAATAAACAAGAAACTGAAAAATAAAGTTGTAGAAGTTGAAAGTTCCTCTTACAGAGCTGCACGACTCGTTATCCAACTCTCGGGAAGATACCAGGCTCAGATTATTCAAACTTATGCACCCACCACAAGTCATCCGGAAGAAGAAATTGAAGAATTTTATGAGGAAATTCGTCATCTAAATAATAAAGGTAAGCAGCACTTAAAGATAATTATGGGAGATTTCAATGCAAAAATAGGGGAAAGGAAACAGAATGAAACTTCAGTAGGTAAGTTCGGTCACGGCAACAGAAACCAACGTGGAAATACTCTCGTAGAGTTTGCAGAGGCAGAAGGGTTTTTCATCTTGAACTTCTCCTTCAAGAAAAAGCCACACAGGAAATGGACATGGAGACATCCAAATGGGACGACAAGTGAAATTGATTTCATAATGTGTAACAAAAAATTCGTCATAGAAGACTGCAGTGTGCTAAACAAGTTCAACACAGGTAGTGACCATAGATTGGTGAGATGTAAGATGCACCTCAACACTAAACTCGAACGTGGCAAGCTCATAAGACAAACAAAATGTATTGACATAACCAACCTTAAAAAACACCATAATACCTTCAAGTTGGAACTCAAAAACAGATTCCCTGCTTTAAAAGGCCTAACATCGGAAGCAGTGGATATTTCTGAAGTTGACAGAAAAGTAACCAAAGCTCTTATGGAAACAGCAACAAAATTAGCTGGATCTAAAAACAAGATGCATGTGAGCAAATTATCAGGAAAAACCAAAATGTTGATGCAAAAAGAAGAGAGATGAGGACAACTAAAGAAGATGTGACTTCCAAAGTGGAATATGTAGAGCTATGCAAGACAGTAAGAAAAAGTATCACTGAAGACGTAAGGAAATTCAACTGTAAACTAGTAATTAAAGCAACTGAAAAGAACCAAAGACTGAAGATAGCAAAGGGAAATCTCAGTAAGGGAAGAAAACAGATTATGGCACTGAGAAAAGAAGATGGTTCTGTAACAAGAAATAGAGGCGACATTTTGACAAGAGTGAAAGATTTCTACTCCAAATTATATGAAAGGGATGATACATGTACTCCAGACATCATAAAATGTACCAGTACCAGAGTTCTCCCAGTCCTTCCAGCAGAAGTAGCACATGCAATCAAGAACATGAAGCGGGGAAAAGCTCCAGGAGAAGATGGAATTACTGTAGACATCATACAAGAAGCAAGTGGAGAAATCAAAACAGTACTCGCCCAAATTTTTACTCGATGCCTTAATGAAGGGAAGATTCCTGAGGATTGGAACAACGCAACAATGATCCTGCTACATAAAAAGGTGACATTGAGGATCTCAGGAACTACAGACCTATCAGCCTCCTATCAGTGGTTTATAAAATCTTCACTAAAGTTCTTTCACACCGCTTTTTAGGTGACACTGGATTTGGCTCAACCGAGAGAACAAGCTGGATTCAGGAGTGGCTACAGCACAATAGATCATATCCACGTACTGAGAGAACTAATTCAAAGAGCGAGGTAATATGAACTTCTACTGTGCATGGCTTTTATCGATTATGAAAAAGCCTTTGATTCGGTGAAACCATCAGCAGTTACAATGGCTCTGAAATCCTGCGGTATTGAAGATGCGTACATTAATATTATTAATAACATCTATGAAAATGCAAGTGAAAAGATTAGGCTGTTTGAAAATACAACACACATAAAAATTGGAAAAGGAGTGAGACAAGGTGACACCATATCTCCCAAGCTCTTTAATGCCACATTGGAAAATGTCTTTCAATCACTGAACTGGGAAAACAAAGGGATAAAGATTAATGGAGATTATCTAACCCACCTTCGTTTTGCTGATGCCATAGTCATTTTTGCAACTACCCCATCAGAGCTGCAGAGTATGATCCAGGAACTTGCTGACAAGAGTAAAGAAGTGGGATTAAAAATGAACTTTCAGAAGACAAAAGTGATGTTCAACGCTTTTACAAGAAATGAAGATTTATCGATTGATGGAGAAAAGCTGGAGATAACAGACACGTACGTTTATCTTGGACAGCAGATATCAAGTGAGGGTCACATTGATGAAGAAATTAATCGGCGTACAAAACTTGCCTGAAGAGCTTTTGGAAGAAACAGCATAATTTTCAAGAGCAATATGCCATTATGTCTTAAAAGAAAAGTGTTTGATCAATGCATCCTTCCAGTGCTTACGTATGGTGCAGAGACATGGATCTTAACTAAAAGAGACATACAAAGGCTGCAGACAACTCAAAGCAGCATGGAGAGGTGCATGCTTGGTGTAACCAGGAGAGATAAGAAGAGGAACTCGTGGATCCGGAAAATGACAAGAGTGGAAGACATCATGATCAGAGTTAAATCCCTGAAATGGCAATGGGCTGGACATACTGCCAGAAGGACAGACCATCGATGGACAGCCGAAATTTTAGATTGGATTCCAAGGGACAGGAAAAGACCCAGAAGAAGACCACATGGAAGATGGGTGGATGAAATTCGAAAGTATGCGGGAGTGAAATGGAGGAGACTGGCTCAAGACAGACCGTTGTGGTGGAAACTTGGGGAGACCTTCGTCCAGCAGTGGATTGATAATGGTTGACAATGATGATGATGATGATGATGATGATGATTAATGACATATTCTTAGTATTATCTAATGCACACATTATTCTTTATGCTGATGATACTACTATTCTTTTCACTGGTTCAGACATCTCTGACATTATTAACCGATGTAATCTTGAATTATTAAAATACTTTAATTTGTTGACTTAAAATGAACTTGTGGTAAATATAAAAAAAAAACAAGGCAATTATATTTACAAATCGTCTGATAAATCTAACACCTCCTAATTCTATAAATTTAGATGATAAGACAATAGAAATAGTATCTGATTTCACATTTCTAGAACTAAATTACAGTCTAACCATATTAACTTTTTAATGAATATAGTGTCATCAAGTATTGTGATAGTTAGTCGTGTTCTTACTAACTTATCAGTTTCAACACTAAAGCTTCTATATTATTCTCTGGTACAATCACATTTAAATAATTACATTCTATCTTGGGGACAAACAACTAACTCTAATTTTAGAAAACTTCGGACATTACAAAATAAATATATCAGACTCTTAGAATTAAAACATAATTCTGATATGAATCACTTTTCACTAATGAACTCACCTATATACATACGCGTTGACCCAAATAAATATAACATTAACATTAAAACAATTATGTAATTACAATTTGGGAAAAGCCATGTACAGGAGAATAAAAAATGATATAGATCATTCGTTAATTGAAATTTCGTTACCTATCCGTGACTATAATACTGGAGGTAGATCTCAACTAAAACCAATTTTTCCCAGGACTCAGTATGTTAAACAATCACTGAGTTATACTGGGCCTCAATTTTGGAATTCTCTACCTCATGATCTTACAATAATAAATAATTTCTATCTATTTAAAAAAAAAATTAAAACTTTACATTCTGGGACTACCAAGAATGTAAAAAAGGGAAATAAAGGAATAAGGAAAAATGAAACGGTAAATGTAAGAAACAATGGGGAGGGGGAGAAGCGGCTAAAAGGTCAAAGGGATACATTAAGAAAATGGGAACAGGAGGGTGAAGTGGGTAAAGTGGGGAGCAAGGGGGATGGGAAACAATTTTACTAATACTAATTTCTACTAATACTTTTGAATGTCCTGCGCCAGCTTTCAGGTGTAACTCTGACTTGCCTACATCTGCATAGGGAGATCAGGGCCTTGTCAGGACTTTTGTGACCTTTTCCCAGATCTCCCTTGCTGTTACAATTACTTACACTGTTGTTGTGTTACATTGCATTTTGTTTTCATGTAACAGCTAAATAAACTGCATTGAATTGAATTTCCGGGCGCTGATATTATCATACAGGACCCATTTCTCGTCACCTGTCACAATGCGGTCCAAGGACGGTTCAACTTGGTCACGTGCTAGCAGGGAAACGCATGCACTAATGCGATTTGCTTTGTGCTGAAATATGAGTTGATGGGTACCAAACTCCTCTCTTGTGCACCTTCCTAATTTGACACAGGTGCGTGATAATACTCGTGTGGGCAGTCCCCAGCTGTGCTGCCAACTCCCACGTAGTCACACGTGGGTCGGTCTAAGGCCTTTAGCATGTCCATAAACACTGTTGAGGGTCTTCCGGCTTTGAGACTGTCTGACAGATCAAAATTTCCCTCTGGAAACTGTTTGAACCAACGACAGCACTAATGATGTAATATGGCATTGGGATACACACTACTGATGTTTCTTACAGCACTTGCGAGGGTACTACCGCGACAAAACTCATACAGCATGATGCAATGGCGGATGTGCTCCTTGTCCACTTCCATGTTGGCTGGCGTTTACACTCTCCGCCTTCTGACGGTTAACTGCCACTGACGTAAGCCACCTACCTGCTGTCATGCCGGTGTGCTGCGCAATATCAGTGGCCAATGTGCGCTGTAGCAGGGGCTTCGACTTTGGGTACCTCGTCATAGGACATTACTTTCTTCCGAATCCAATAATTATGTTACTGCGCATTACATTTTTATCTTTAAAATGTTCGTGCCTATGATGAACGGGGTCCTGCAAAGTACGGGGTTCCTGAAGCGCGGGGCCTAGGACAGCTGTCCGTTTTGCTTACCACGGAGTTTTTGGAAACCCATCCCCGCCCCCTCTCTCTCTCTCTTTTAGCACATTTTGTGCGTGTATGTACACCTATACTTCAGATGCAGGAAGAATGAGCTTCTATTGAAATAAATTGAATCAGACGCTACTTGCGCCAGATGACGTTGTATTTATTCTTTTTAACTCAGTGTGTGGAAAAAATTATAAATGTGTTAAAAGTTCTTAGTGTTTATAAGTTGTTGCGTGTAGTGAATATACATGGTGCAAAAGTAAAGTCCTAACTCACCCCAATAAGTTCTGAACGAACGGTGCTAGAGCCATGAAACGTAGGTGTAGGTATAGTAAAGTGACCCTGCCCCGATCCGATGACAGCGCCTCTAGTGGTGAAATGAGGAAGCTGACAAGTTTAACTCGTGAACCAAGAGAGATAATGAAAAATGTCAAGACAAAGTTGTAGAGCGTCGTTGCCTTGGTACGAAATGACATCTTACGTCCACCAAAAGAGTGTGTGAAAGACGCGAAACGCTGTTGAAGCGAAATCCGTTTCTGGAAAAATGACGCAACAAACATGCGAGATCAGAGAGTAGCAAAGTCGCACATGGAAAGAAAATAAGCACTGTACTGAGAGCAAGAGAGGATTGTTAGATACAGTTGGTTTATTCAACCATGACAGTATAACCACATTGTATTCCAGTCATCAATGTCAATACAGCATTTTCTCAGCCGTTGAGCAGAATGGTTGATAGTCCTATCAGTTGGATGTTGACCAGCCGGGAAACGTAAGGCATACTGCCGTACTGCTTCAGCGTTACGTTGACACTTACCGTACAGCAGCACCATTTCACAGTACTCATCGTTGGAATAGCCCGTAAAGTGAACGTTTAGTCGTTTGACGACCGCCCGACAGTTAGCAGAGACAGCCAGGCATTTTCATGTAGGACTTCCATCCACAGAGAATGTTTAGGCCCAAACCACCTACAGCGGGTCCACCTTTTGGGCAGGGCACAGAAACGGAAGGCGTGAGAGCAAGTCTAGCGACTTTGACAGAACAGTTTGTAAGTGAGACAGAGCACAGTAGATGGCGCCACCGTAGAAGTACGACGTTACTCATAGAGGGGTGAGAGAAAGTCAGGGGGGAGTAGGAATGGTTACCCAACGTAACCGGGGGTGCAACCCGGGGACCGCCATTTAACGTATTCGTCCGATTCACGGCGGATATTTAACGATTGTTAGCAAACCACACCGCCTCTGGAAGATCAGCCCAGGATTGAACTTGAGGACCCTCCATTGACAGTCTGACTCGCTAACCATTAAGCCATATTTGACGACCCCATCGCTCTGACCGGGTTTTATATCGCAGGCTGGGTGCTACGTCATGGTCATCGTTTGCATTCGCATGCAGCTCTTTGTGCCCTGTAAGAAATGAGGGGCATACAATGATACTTTAACTATTTGGGGCTTCACGTACGAATGTGTTGCGTCAATGGCCAGAAAAGAATTCTGCTTCAACAGCGTTTCGCGTCTTCCATAGACTCTTTGGTGGACGTAAGATGTCATTTCATACTAAATCAATGACGATTAACAACTTTGTCATTGACATTTTTCCATTATCTCTCTTGGTTCGCGAGTTAGAATTGCCAACTTACTCATTTCACCACCAGAGGCACTGCCATCGATGTCATCGTATCGGGCATGGTCACTTTACTATACCTACACCTAAGTTTTATGGCACTAGCACCGTTCTTTCCGGACTTATTAGGGTGAGTTAGGACTTTACTTTGCACCCTGTGTAATATTTGATTGCAAAGATTCGGTTATTTGAGAATACAGCACCCATAAAAATTGGAAAGGGAGTAAGACAAGGTGACAATATATCTCCCAAACTCTCTAATGTCACATTAGAAAATGTCTTTCAATCACTGATCTGGGAAAACAAAGGGATAACGATTAATGGAGATTATATAACTCACCTACGTTTTGTTGATGGCATAGTCATTTTTGCAACTATTCCATCAGAGCTGCCGAGTATGCTCCAGGAACTTGCTGACAGGAGTAAAGAAGTGGGATTAAAAAGAACTTTCAGAAGACAAAAGTGATGTACACGTACAATGCTTTTACAAGAAACGAAGATTTATCGATTGATGGGGAAAAGCTGGAGACAACCAATACCTATATTTATCTTAGACAGCAGATATCAAGTGAGGGCCACATTGATGAAGAAATTAATCGGATTATAAAACTTGCATGGCGAGCTTTTGGAAGAAACAATATAATTTTCAAGAGCAATATGCCATTATGTCTTAAAAGAAAAGTGTTTGATCAATACATCCTTCCAGTGCTCACATATGGTGCAGAGACGTGGACCTTAACTAAAAGAGACATACAAAGACTGCAGACAACTGAAAGCAGCATGGAGAGGTGCATGCTTGGTGTATAGATAAGAAGAGGAACTCGTGGATCAGAAAAATGACAAGTGTGGAAGACACCATGATCAGAGTAAAATCCCTGAAATGGCAATAGGCTGGACACATTTGCCAGAAGGACAGACCATCGATGGACAGCCGAAATTTTAGACTGGATTCCAAGAGACAGGAAAAGATCCAGAAGAAGACCACATGGGAGATGGGTGGATGACATTCGAAAGTATGTGGGAGTAACATGGAGGAGACAGGCACAAGACAGACCGTTGTGGAAGAAAATTGGGGAGATCTTCGTCCAGCAGTAGATTGATAATGGTTGATTATGATGATGATAATATTTGATAGAAAAAATAGATCTAATTGCGGATCTCATTTGAACTGGCTTTCAGAATTTCATGTAACTTTTACCTGGTTAACTGTGGACTACCAGATAATCGATCCCAAATAATCAATTACCGACTGTAATCTTTCCGGACTAGACTTGTAGAATTCGTCCTCATAAATTTATTGAGCATGTTACTACCAAACGATTAGGAGCCCATACATGGATGGATGCTGAATCACTCGGACAACTTTCAGCTATCTAAAATAATAATGTAATTATTAATTAATGCTTTTTTAACAATATAAAAGGGACTGAACTTTACCTCCAATAAATGAGACAGAACGTCGCTTTCTTTGTCCAGTACCATTTCTTTGGTTTTAGTCTTGTACAAGTGGAATTCCGCTTCCAGAATTCTCTCCTTGGATGGCACGCTTGATGTAATGTTGAAATAAAATTTCTGCGAGTGGCGATCATCTGAAAAAAATTGCATGATCAAATAATTGTTTGCCCTTGAACATATACAAAACACTACTTACATGTTTTAGAGCTTGCGACATGATACCTTCTTTGAAGGCCGTTTATATGGGGCTAGGGGGCAAAATTAGAAACGAAAATGGAATTTGTTATAGTAAAGCATCGTTGCGTTGAATGTCGCGCAGTTTGCACTAGTACTATAGCGGATGATAAAGCCCTCAGGCGAAAGTCACGTGACTGAGTTGGTGTGTCAAGATACTTTTCCTTCCTGTCCGAATAGTATTAGCCGCTTTGCTGTATTCGTCTATGTGTAAATAAAATTATGTGTGTGAATCGTAATATGATGTTTCTCTACCCTCAAGAATAAAAAAGGGGATAAAGTAATTAAGTGCTAACATTCTTTCATCAAATTTCATACACCTGTGGCGCATTTGGTTTTGACGTCAAGGAGTAAAAAAAAAAAAAAAAAAAACAGAGATAACATATGTGACGTACCTGCCAGCAGGATGCATACGACATAAAGGCAGATAGCAGTCAGAACGATCGTCCGCGTAGCTCAATTGGTAGAGTGACTTATTCCGGAATGAGGGAACCCGGGTTCGAGCCCCGGCGTGGACAAAAATGACGGAGAAATTTACTTCGTTATACATACTTTCATCAAAGTTGTTACATCTCCTGTGGTGCTTTTGGTTTTGACATCAAGGAGTGACTTCTGCGAATATAGTCCTTATAGTCCCTCCTCAGCATTCTCCTGGGTTATCTCATTTTTGAAAGTTCTTGATTCCTTTTCTCCGTATCATTTAGTTAACATTCCCGTCATCTCAGTTTTAAGGATTTCCATATCTTATTGGCTCTGCGTTCATAATTTACATACCACGATCTTTTATTCGTTTTTAGTAGTATATGCTGTACAAACATTCTTTTGACTTCTTGGCACTTTCTTGATATAGAAACGTTTGTGTTCCTAAGTATTGCTCCAATTCTCCCATTTTTCTTCCTATCCTTTCTGACGTCACTGTTAATCCATATTAGCATTTTAATTTGTGTGCCATTTAGCTTATTTCTCTATATGTCAAGTAACTGGTCATGTATTAACACGGTACAGCGTTTTTGATCAGGCAACTGAACTGAAAACTTAAATTTTTCAAGCTTGTTAGCAAACTTGCAAACTTTTTTTTTTTTTAATTCCAGGTTTAACGACTACCGTGAGCAACTCAATGGGCTATAAGCTGTCGCCCGTCCCTAATTTAGGGTCATTGGCTCCAGCGAAGGGAGAGCTAATGCCTCAAGATATGCACAACATTAATGGCTCACTGGATTCGAACCCGGACTCATCTCGGACGAATGATCAGAAGCCATCGCTCAGACCACTGGGCCACCGGGTAGCAACCTTTTGCCACAGAGTAAATCTCGTGTTGGCTCAGTGGTCTAAGCGCTGTCTTATGACAATTAGTCCGAGACTGATCCGGGTTCGAATTCCGCTGAGGCATGCATGTTGTGTTTGTCTTACAGCACTGGCTCTCTCTCTCTTCCCTGGAACCAATGACACTAAATTAGGGACGGGCGAATGCATATAGCCCATTGAGTGGCTCACGATGTTCGTTAAACCACCAATCAAAAATACACTCACGGACAATGGAATTTGCATGCCAAGAAGGACGCATTGGATTGAAATGAAATTTTATGGACGTAATGATACAGATGAATGGTACACATGATGGCAAAAACAGAGCTGCAGGACAATTACAGAGGGATCTGTGGCACGCATTCCTGTCATTTTCAATAGCACGTCCCAAGGTATTCTAACTACCTTGAACGCGTCCCACCGCCCCGTGCGGCGATACATGCTGCAATACGGTCCTGCATGGAGGCGAACAGTCGCCTGATGTTGTCCTGCGGCAGACAGGTCCACACGTGTTGGACGGTGTGCTACAAATCCCGGATAGTGCGGCACGGCGGCAACCGGCGTTTCAACTGGTCCCACACATGCTCGAAAGGGGACATGTCCGGGGAGCGGGCAGGCCATGGAACTGTCTGGACATGACTTTGGTAGTCCTGGGCAACACGAGCCGTGTGCGGGCGGGCATTATCCTGCTGGTATAGCGCACCTGGAATCCCGGCCAGAAATGGGCGCTCATGAGACTGTAGGATCTGGTTCACATACCGCTGGCCCGTCAATGATCCCCATACTACTACTAGAGTTGATCGGCTCTAGTAGTAGTACCAAATTACAAAAAGATGACTGATGTCTGCTGTCCAGAACTTATTGAATTTCCATAAATCATGACTGAAATGAAAGAAAAAATTCTAATTAACAAGGGATTTAACTTTACTGAAATCTTCTTGTAATAGATTTCAATAAATTTGATAAATCCCTCCAACCGCATAAAATTAGAGAAATTCACGGAGTAAGCCAGAAAGTCCCGGACGCGAATGGACGCTACTCTTTTCGACGGCAGAAGTAGACCTACTATCATACCTGATATCCATCACTATAAATAAAGTTGTTAGTACGCTTTGCTATTGTGTACTGTCACGCCAAAAATATGTCTGACTTTTTCTATTATTAAGTACCACCCATTCTGTCGTATTTCGCTATTAACGAACAGTTATTCAATCCGACACTAACTGTTGTACAATTGAACTGATAACAGAACGGATCATACTTAGCAATAGAAAACATCAGAACTTTTGAATATTTATTTAATCATACACTAACTGTTGTAAAGCTATTCCCCCTCTATTTGACCATATGTTATAGTTACCGAGTTGATCGGTAAAAAACATACGTTTCCATTCTAATTCAAAACTCCAAAGTGTATTTACGACTTTTTTTCTCAAAAGATGTTCTCATTACAGCGTCCTCCTTGTTATCTCTATGTGTTTATTTGATATAATTCAAAATGTCCATTTTGAATTCGACTTGTGTCCTCCGGTGAAAACAGTCTTCAGTATACTAGCTGTGAAATATTTGTGATTTATTTTAGAAACAAAAAAAAAAGGGGGAAGGGAATTTCGAATTCAAGTTCTTACAACAGATTTTAATAACACAGAGAAAAACGTTTTGTTGATTCAACAAAAATCTTTTGTTGAATCAACAAAATTTTTTGTCGATATACAGTCAACAAAATTTTTTGTTTAATTTGCAAAATTATTTTTTGAAAATTATTGTTGATTTAACAAAATTTATTGTTATTACGACAAAACGTTTTGTTCATTTAACAAAATGATTAGGCCGATTTTTGAGAATTTGTTTGATCCAACAAAACATATTGTTCTCATGACAAAATGTTTTGTTGCTGCAGCAAAACATATTGTTATCGTGACAAAATAAGATTTGTTGCTATAACAATATGTTTTGTTGCAGCAACAAAACATATTGTTATCGTGACACAATAAGTTTTGTTGCTATATCAATATGTTTTGTTGCTGCAACCAAACATATTGTTATCGTGACACAATGAGTTTTGTTGCTATTGTGTCACGATATTGTGTCACGATATTGTGTCACGATAACAATATGTTTTGTTGCTATAACATTATGTTTTGTTGCAGCAACAAAACATTTTGTCATGATCAAAATATGTTTTGTTGGATCAAACAAATTCTCAAAAATCGACCAAATCATTTTGTTAAATGAACAAAACGTTTTGTCGTGATAACAATACATTTTGTCAAATCAACAATAATTTTCAACAAAATAATTTTGCAAATTCAACAAAAAATCTGTATATCGACAAAGTTTTTTGATGAATTAACAAAACGTTTTTCTCAGTGAAGAAGCCTTGCGACTTATGAGCACCATGTTTCCGTTTCCTTTCTGAATATAAAAGTCGAATTTCACGAGTTATTTAACATATTTTGTTGTTTTAGAATTTAGCGATCTATATATTAGATCACGAATTTGAGTACAAAACAGCACGGTACACCCGAATCGATAAATCATTTGGGGACACATGTATACTGAGACTAAACATGTAAAACTATTTGTCACAAAATTCTATTGTTTCTCGAAGTGTGATGTTAAATCAGGAAATTTTTATCTTAAAAAGCTATATCTTATAGAATATCCGTTATTTGTACCGACAAAACAGAACTGTGATGCCGAGAAAATATTTAGCAAAATTTAAATATTTTATCTTAGGTGTGCATGCTGAACCTCCTATTTTATAACAATTACTATGACCAAGTTGCATAATCTTTATATTTTTCTGGAGAACAAATTGCATAGAGATTGGATTTTCTGATTCTGTAAAAGTTTTTGGTAGAACTCAGAATATGTTCAGTCAAAATTTGTTTTTATAGTAAGCATGTTGGGAGTTGCGTACAACGAAAACTAATTTTAAGAACATTTTTCATTAGACATTTAATGAGTTAATCATAAAGTCTTCATCTGGGGATATTTGAGGACAGACATCAAAATTCGAGGATGATTTTCATCCCCAATAACATCAAATATTTTTTTTTTTTTTTTACTTTTTTTGGTTAGAGGTTTACCGCCCTCTGTGAACAACTTCACTGGGTTATAAGCAGTCGCTCGTCCCTAATTTAGGGCCACTGGTTCCAGGGAAGAAAGAAAGCCAGGGCCGTAATACAAATACAACATCCATGCCTAACCGGGATGCGAACCCGGACCCACCTCGGACGAATGATCAGAAGCCATCGCTTAGGCCATTGCGCCACCGTGGCGTGGAGGCCATCAAATGTTCTTGGGGATAGTAAACTAAATTCGAGGACTGTCCTTTGATTCAAGGCCGACTTTAACGTTCATGGTGCGCTGGGCGACAATATTTTTTGACGTTCATCACATGCTTGTGTGTGTGTGTATGTGTGCGCGCGCGCGCGCGCGAGCCCAAGCTGGATTTTATGTTTTTTTCAGCACATGTGAAAGATATATAATACAAATTAACAGTCGCGCGCATTGATCCTAGGGTCAGCGCCAAAAACAACACTAATTTTTGCACTAAATTGTAATAATACTTTATTGTGATGATATGGATTGTTCCAGTGACAGCAAGACTTTTCATCGTCTGCGATCATCAGTGCTAATTTTTTTGAATTACCACAATAGCAGCGTGTATTTTATTTTTTCATCTACTCTACTATATCCCAAAAAATAAAGAATAAAAAATTCAGCTCGCGCCCCTCTGAACTTGGCGCTCGATGCGGCCGCAGGGCCCGTACTAAAGCCGGTCCTGCTCTGATCTGTATATTTAACGACAACAATGAGCAACTGAATGGGCCGCTCCGGTGGAGCAGTGGTTTAAGCACTGTCTTGTGACCATTCGACCGAGATGGGTCATTGGTTTGAATCCCGGTGAGGCATGGATGTTGTTTTTATATTTTTTGTGCATATAGTAACTTTGTATTCTAACGCCAGCCAGCAACAGTATCAATACTCCCAAATAAAACGTAGGGAATGCAACGAAGTTAAAACATCGAAATGTAGACACCCCTTATAGCTACCAGCCTGTTACAAGAAAACTCCGACAACTATCTAAAACGACGAAATTTATTTTGTAGTTATAGTACTACATACATATTAAAACCTTGGAAAAGTAGAAAAGATTTCACCATAAGCTTTTCAACGTCCCATTGAAGAATGTCTTTCAATCACTGAACATGGAAGACAAGGGGATAAATATTACAGGAGGTTGTTTAATCTACCTTCCTTTTGCTATCGATGTCACACAGAGCTGCAGAGTGCATAATAATTTCTACACACTTCTGTTCTCATTTGTTAAAACCATTCCCGACTGTTCCGGTCCTCTTTAACCAGTTGTTAAACTCCACTTTTGACTGGGTTGTGTAAACGTGAAATATGATTTTTATATTCTTAATTTTGATTGAAAAAATACATTAATTGGTTCATTAGGCTGATCAACATTTGAATAAATTGCGTCCCACTTTAGCCAGCTAAAAGCTATTTCTGACTGGGTTGTATAAATCCTGAAATAATCTTATGATTTTTTATGTTCTTAATTTTGATTGAAAAAATACATAAATTGGTTCAGTAGGCAGATATTTATGCAAAGATTGATTTAATTATGAAGAAAAAGTACGAAATGAAACTGAACCTTACCTTTATCCGGAAAACTCCTGACTATATTGGCATGGTAGGGATGTAGAGTCTGGGTGACGCCCGAGTTGTCGGCTATTGTATTATACAAGTCCAGCATGTACTCTGGAGGCGAATGATTTGGCGAAGGGCGACCTGGATGACTCATCCCGAACACATGTAGAAGTTTATGTAGAACTGCTTCTTCTCCATTAATGTCAACTCGTGATTCTTCTTCACTTTCTAGAAGAGGCTTGCACTGCGCGTGATCAATCTGTTGAAGATGTATTGTAACGAAACACAACAGAATGTTCGCTAGTGTAGAAATTCGTAATGGAACCATCTGATGCTGCTGAACATTCATTATTTTTTCTGCTACCAGTTTTCGAATATGAAGTTTTATTTTATTTTCAAACAAAGCAGTTATTCGACAGGTGTGTGCAGTACTTTATTTGCCACAGTTGTTCTTTATTTGAAATCTGCAGATATAGTGTAGATATTTTAGTAATTTTCGTTTAATTGTTATTTTAAATGAAATCTTTTCGTCGTTTCTTGATAAAAAAAGACTCGTCGTTCTGGCTAGAAAACAACTGACTGTATGTACTTCTTGATGTTTCGTCAGAGTCACACACTCAATATTTATGTCCACCAATCAAATGTAGTATCGAGCTTGGGAATTGTTTAGTATGTTTGCTCTGTCTGCCATCAGTCTCGCGAAAAATTGTTTCTTTCCTTTCACAGTTTTGATAGAGTAATTAGCTCGTAGTGGACAATCAATCGATAACTCGGACTGATTAATGCCGTTGGAAATTGCTGTGTATTGTTGGGATAAGGAAAAAGCACCAAGGTTGTGGCGTTGTAGTTATAATCAAAAATAAAGGACAGAGTTGTTAAAAAATTTAAAATGAACGGTTATGTGTGCAATTTATGTATATAAATTATGCGGTGAAACTAAAAAAATCATGTTTCATTTTAAAGTAGTTGAACGAAAAAATAAAGAATTAACACTTCAAATCTAATTCTATGCAAAAAAAGAAAAGAAATCAGTAAAAGCAAAAGTGACAGCGAAATTTCTGCTTCTCACTCCAGATGGAATTGTACGATGTCATTCTATCACAGATTTCTCCGGCTCGTTAACATTTAACAAACTGTCTAAGTTGATGAAAATAATTCAAATATTACTTTATGAAAAAAAAAATAATTCAAATATTACCTTATGAAAATAATTCAAATATTACTTTATGAAAATAATTCAAATATTACCTTATGAAAATAATTCAAATATTACCTTATGAAAATAATTCAAATATTACCTTATGAAAATAATTCAAATATTACCTTATGAAAATAATTCAAATATTACCTTATGAAAATAATTCAAATATTACCTTATGAAAATAATTCAAATATTACTATACTGAGAAGAAGAATCCAATACACAGAGATCCTTTTGTAAGTGGAAAAAATACTGGGGAATCTTGAAAGAAACAAAAACAAATGATAAAACGTTTTTTGATTCAATGTATTATCTCGCGTTTTGGGGGATATTGTATTTTCGCTCTGAGAAGCCTAAATATTTTTCAATAATGTATTAAATGGTTCATTGAAAAATGTTGAACAGAGATGAAAAAATTGCTGATGATACCTGCTAGTTTACTTAAATTTATGAAGGTGATGTGAGAGTACGCAGATGTTATTTTCAAAATGATTTCGCAGACAAACTGGGTGATTAACTGAGATCCTCCGAAATCCCGTCAAAAAGATTCGTTTCTTGATTTCAGTGCATCAATTAAAACTATTATTTTTACGATTCTTGCTTTTGGTAGGTTATTTGAGCAAATAGGAGGTGAAATTTTCTTACACTTTACAGTACATACGCATTATTCACTCAAGTTCGTAATGTTCTTTAATTGTTTTAAACTTATCTCTCTCCTAGACCTCTATTTTCTTTATCCAAGTACTGCTATCTCCTTCAGAAGCGAATCTATGTGTTAACTATCAACTTCCACGTGCTAATATCCAGTATCTATAAAATATTTATTAATATTTATCATTTTTGGCATACCAACGGGTGCTTCATACACTACAGTCAATCGATGATATAATTTCCAACTTTTCCATTCTGTTGTCAGCCGTTAAAACGAAGAGTCTGAAAAATTAAAGTTCACAGTACTTACAAAGTTTGAAAAAAGAACTCGGAAAAACCGAATTGAGGAGCTTCCGTCAGGGAGAAATCAGTTTGAAATTTCTTGTCACTTTCGGATTGTCATTTCATTCTCAACAAACAAACACTGAAATCAAAGTAAAACATTTTTCTCCAGCTTTTATATTCTCCGCTGCGATTACTCGAAATAAAGTGTTCGTTACGAAACACCGGTAGCTCTAACCGTAGTTTTCCTCGCAAACGGACACTGTTTTCCTTTCTTACGATGCAGCGTTAATTATCCACCAGTGGTGACAGATTATTTCAGCCTGTAATTCATTTCCGATAGCGTTTTGTGCGTACCGCGGTTGATAGCCATCTGACCGGAAGCAAACGCGTGTATCAAATTATGAAGATGTCATCTTCCGACCTTCCAAGTGCTTGTAAATGTGTCCACGCGGAAGCCTTTACTTCATTTTTATAAACATGGGAAAGACTCCGCTCCCGACCCCAAGTCGCCAGCTGAAAGTCCAAGAAGATACACGATGGTAGCGGATTAAGAAGGGCATCCGATCCGGCGCCGCCATCATCATCATCATCATCATCTCCCGTGCAACCGACCGCCGTGATGTACGGGCACTCACTCGCACCTGAAAAATGACAGAAGAAACGCCCGTTGACTACGGTTTACCCAAGGTAGCCAGCCGAAAGTTGTTTGGCGGCAGCGCAGCGAGATCTTTTATTTCATGTCAGCTAACAAGGCATTTTTTCCCAAATGTCCCGTTCTTCTCAGGCGTAGGATTGTGCCCAAATTTTTCGCTTCACAGTCTTTTTATTTTTATTTTACTTCATTCCTTTTTTAACATTCCGAACCATACACACTCGTACTTCCTGTAAATTTGGGGTTTGTCTGCAGAGAGTTCTGTTGGTAGCAACGAGAGGAATTCCAGGGGTGGCAGTGTCCCCTCTAATAAAACTTCTTTTAATTTTCTTTAAAGGCAAAGATTCGTTTATTAAAAAATTCGTTATTTTTTTTTCGTAGCTTTACCATGAGGATGTAAATAAAATCGCACTGTAATTTAAACTAGGCGCCTTATTCCTCAGTTATAGAGGCAGTTACATAGCCGCCCTTAGTAACCGCGGGTCCGGGTGCGGACCTAACCGCGGAGGCCTTGCTTTAATCCTCCCCTCTACGGTAGACTTAAAACATACACTAGACTTAAAACATAGTTTATTACAGTTACCTTTACAGTTTAATGAAACGTCACGACGTTTGAAATTAACCAATAACGAAAGACAGCATTTAAAATATTTTGAACACTACTGATATTTTGTAAATGTCTTAAATGATGTAGATAAAACAAGCACACCAGCATCGTCTTTCCCTCACAATGGCTCCGTCTCTACCTATTATGGGACAGTATTTACATTATTGAACTCACCTTATAAGAACTGGACTTTTCTTATACAAATTATTTCTTCTGTTGGATGGATTGGAAAACGATTTTCCTGAAGAAATTTTATACATGGTAGGGATATCTTTTATATTTTCATTGTACACCATGTAACCCCTCCGTTCAACACCATGTAGCCCCTCCGTTCAACACCATGTAGCCCCTCCGTTCGGAAACACCATGTAACCCCTCCGTTGGTGTACAGTGAAAATATAAAAGATTTAAATCCCTACCATGTATAATATTTCTTCAGGAAAATCGTTTCCCAATCCGCCCAACAGAAGAAATAATTTGTATATGACTTATTTCCATCACTGCAATTTCCGACCTTCATCCTAAAGACGTGAGAAAAGGTCTTCAGTCGCTACGATGGGGCAGAATCGCTTCGACTAGCGCAAATCTGAAGATTCTCAGATATTTATGTTCAATGAAAATGAGGAACATAAGTTTGCTGTCTGTAGTACGATAAGTTGAAACAAATCCCTAAAACTGCCGAATAAAACTCAATTTATTTACAATTTTAAAAACCTATCACTTTCGGGGCTCGCATGGCCCCATTTTCAAGCCCAAAAGCCCCGGAACACATAGAAGCAACGACTATATACTATAGTATTCGTGACTAAGGTGATATACGTCATAAAAAATTATACAGGTGATGCCATTTACATTAAGAAAAAAGAAGTAATTAAAGTCAAAAAAAAAAAATACAGAACATGTTCAAGTAAGAGTCTCACCTCCTAAGTGTGTCGTGATGAGAGCGATCATCTGTCTCCAAGGTCTTGGGACTGAAGTCGGAAAGTCCGTATTACAGCAAACGTCGTAATATTTAAGAATAAACAGGCTTTCCGAGAGAAAAATGGTATTCTTGTTAACAGAGGAGTTTAAAACTTTAGCATTTTGCCAGTCCGGTTTGTAGCCTTCCTGTTTGACTGCAACGGTGAGGGCTGTGGCGATGTTTCCACTTCGTAGAGAATATTGGTGCTCCTTCAGTCTTATATTTAACGATCGAAGTGTCGAACCGATGTAAACTTTAGAGTCACGGTTTGGGTCTTCTGAGGTCAGGGGTATGGAGTAGACACCCGGTTTGTTAAACATATTAAATTTATCCGGTCTCTACGAACTAGTGAGAAGATATTTCGGGTACAGATTCCAAAGGATAAATTATGTCGCTGACAGACTTTTTTCAAGTAATTAACAGCATGTTGAATAAAATCCAATTTACCAACAAATTTAGACAGAGGAGCTTCATAAACCAAAGTGGTAAATCGTAGTTTAGAAAACTTACTGAGTAACCTGTGAAAGAGAGAGGTCGGGAATCCGAACTCCCGGGTTAAAGCTTGAATCTTATTTAATTCATCAATGCGAATCTTGCGGGATGAAGAATGGGTAAAGGCTCTTTTAATCAAATATCGAAGAGCAGAAGATTTATGTTCCGGAGGGTGAGCAGAAGCGAAAGGAATAATACAGGGAATAAACGTAGGTTTTCTGTAAACTGAGTACTGAAGTTGATTCGAAGTTAAATGCCTTGTTAATAAAATATCAAGAAAAGGGAGTTTTCCCTCAACTTCAAGTTCCTGGGTAAAGGACATAGTTGGATATTGAGAAGACAGACACTCAGTAAATTGATTCAAGAGAGAGAGAAAAAATAAGGCCAGAACACCAACATGTCATCCACATACCTCATCAGAAGTAAAGGTTAGACAGAAAAACTTGCCAAAACAATCTCCTCTATAGACTGCAACAGGATCTCGGCTAAAATGGGGGATAAGGGGGACCCCATAGGCGCACCTTCTGTTTGACGAAAAAACTGGTCATTGAATTTAAAATGGGAACGTTTTGCAAGAAGTTTAAGGGCGGATAAGACAGCATCAGTTTCAAGTGGGGAGATAGAGTTGTCTTGAGATAATTTTTCAAAAGCAATAGAATGGACAGAAGAAAGGGGTACATTTGGAAAAAATGACACTACGTCAAGAGATGCCATAATAAAATTAGTTCCAAAAGAGTTAAAAGCCTTAATACGGTCAAGAGCCTGTGTAGTGCTTTTGATAGATATTGAGGAATTCATTATTCAATATCTATCAAAAGCACTACACAGGCACCTGGATCCGGACGTCACATAATTAGACCCGACCTGGATCCGGACGTCACATAAGTGGACCCGACCCAGATCCGGACGTCACATAATTAGACCGACCTGGATCCGGACGTCACATAAGTGGGACCCGATCCGACGTCACATAAGGGATTAGACCCAGATCCGGACGTCACATAAGTGGACCCGACCCGGATCCGGACGTCACGTAAGTCCGACCCGGATCCGGACGTCACGTAATTCGACCGATCCGGATACGGACGTCACGTAATTCGACCCGACCCGGATCCGGACGTCACGTAATTCGACCGATCCGGATACGGACGTCACGTAAGTGGACCCGACCCGGATCCGGACGTCACGTAATTCGACCCGACCCGGATCCGGACGTCACGTAATTCGACCCGACCCGGATCCGGACGTCACGTAATTCGACCCGACCCGGATCCGGACGTCAGGTAATTCGACCCGACCCGGATCCGGACGTCACGTAATTCGACCCGACCCAGACAAATGTGCTTTGAACTATCATATACATAGAAAAAGGATTCAAAAAGTCTCTCCGCAGTGGGTATCTTTTATATGGAAATCAAACAGTGGCGCAGTGGTATAAGCGATGGCCTCTGATCATTCGTCCGAAAGGGGTCCGGGTTCGAATCCCGGTGAGGCATGGATGTTGTGTTTGTCTTACGGCACTGGCTCTGTCCCTTCCCTGGAACCAGTGACCCTAAATTAGGGACGGGCGACTGCTTATAGCCCATTGAGTTGCTGACGGTGGTCGTTAAAATTCCAATAATAAAAAAAATCGAACAAATGCATTATAGGACCGTATATTTATTCACTTTTTTACGGGAAGTGCTGAAACTGTCGTCCTTCATTTACAAGACATAACCTAACTGTTTAACGCATGCTTTCACACACACCTGCGAAAGTCAAAAAGTCCGGCCGCAGTAACGTTGGGCTGTTCCACCTAATTTTGATGGCGCTACAGCCGAAATTGTTAAATTAAGCAACTTGTTGTATGTTTAACTTCAGTTTCTGCTGTTTTCTTGATAACATATCAAGCTTCAGAATATGTTTCACAACAACAACATTTTTCACAAGTTTATGATGAGTTGAAAGCTTCCAAAACATGGGTGATGTTTTCATCATTTCCTCTCAGAACGAAGGGACACTTTTCCTTCTGAGGACGCTCTTCTTTCATATTGCGTGACAAATCTTTTTTCCGTCCGAGGACAGGATCGAGCACAAAATTCCACAGTGCGCATTTTTCTTCGAATTTTTTTTTTTTTTTGCTTTTCGAGAATATAACTAAAATAAAACCGGATCGACCGGTTGACCCGCTGACCCGTCATAAATTGCTGACCTGTTGACTTGCTGACCCATGACCCGTTTCTATCTCTGATCGTGACATCTTATAGTGATGCAAGTGTCACCACCCCGATGTCTCATGCTGTAGATAAGGGAAACAAGTTAGTAAAATCATGCAATGCATTTATTATGATACGCTTTCCAACATACCAGAAATCATTACCCAAATTCAGAAGATGGGAATCCGATTTTTTGTGTAAATGTAACAAGGATGATAAGTCAGATAATATCCGAAAATTTGAAAATTTCACCGTCTTAGAGCGGGACTCTAACCCGCGTCTCCCAGATAGCGCACGGGTATGCTAACCACTACACCACCCAGAACGACCAAGTTTCTGATTATAGTCTGAAGTTTCCTGTCATGGTTATATTCAAATTAATCAGAGACTTGGTCGTTCTGGGTCAGGTGGTGTAGTGGTTAGCATACCCGGGCGCTATCTGGGAGACGCGGTTCGAGTCCCGCTCCAGAACAATGAAATTTTCAAGTTTTCGGATATTATCTGAGTTACCATCATTGTCACATTTAGACCAAAAATCGGATTGTCATCTTCAAAATTTGTATTATATGGTGTAATTCCGTATTTCTTTCATGATTTATCTGCTCCTTCGGGCAATCACGGGATAGAATTCTTAACCTCCAGATTCGCTAAACATGAATGCCGGGTGCTTCAATTACCGAATCCTGGGATGGTTATATTCAAATTAATCGGAAACTTGAGACTTTGTCGTTCTGGGTGGTGTAGTGGTTAGCATACCTGGGCGCTATCTGGCAGACGCGGATTCGAGTCCCGCTCCAGGACGATGAAATTTTCAAGTTTTCGGATATTATCTGACTTACCATCCTTGTCACATTTACACCAAAAATCGGATTGTCACCTTCAACATTGGTATTATATGGTGTAATACCGTATTTCTTTCATGATCATTACTCAAATTATGAGGATAATGGCTGTTGAATAAATCTCGCTCCTGTTACCTGACCTTTGACCTCATTTTAATGTTATTAAACAAAATTAGTTCAGTATATCTCCGTAACAACATACTAAAGTTTTGTCGCAATAGAAGCATTTTTAGTCAAGTTATGAGGATAATGGCTGTGGAATTAATCTTGCTCCTGTGCCCTGACCTTTGACCCCATTTCAATGTTATTGAACAAAATTAGTTCAGTATATCTCCGTAACAACATACTAAAGTTAATTCGCAATAGAAGCATTTTTAGTCAAGTTATGAGGATAATGGCTGTGGAATAAATCTTGCTCCTGTGCCCTGACCTTTGACCCCATTTCAATGATATTCAACAGAACCGGTTCAGTATACTTCCGGAACAACATGATAAAGTTTTGTCGCAGTCGGAGCATTTCTACGTAAGTTATGACGCATAAGGGCGATGGAATGGATCCCGCTCCTATGTTCTGACCTTTGACCTCATTTCGTCCATTTTCAAAAATAGAGTTCGTCCCTAGGTTGTCCCCTACCACATACTAAATTTCATCGAAATCGAACCATGTTTACGCGAGTTATCGTGCGGAAAGACAGACAGACGGACAAAGCTGGAGCATATGCGCTTCTTCAACCTGCGGTTGGAAAGCTTAAGCAAGAAGACTCGGTGGCAGTAAATCCCGTTTCCAAACAAGAGCAGATCGGAGTTTCTCGAAAGTTCTCACAATAGGTTGACGACCTGCAATGCGGCTCTCCAATTCATCCTACACATGCTCTATCGGGTGGAGGTCTGGGGAATGCGCTGGCCGTGGCATACGGTGGATATTTTTACTTTCCAGATAATCATCGACAATAGTAGCTCTATGAGGTCTTGCGTAATCGTCTACGAAGAGAAAATCTGAGACGAGAGAACTGTGAAAAAGCCTCACGTAGGGATCAAGGATTTCGTCTCTGTATCTCCGACCTGTTAAGGCTCCCCTAGAATAGACACGGAGGAACTGTGTACGCCTGTTGGACATAATGCCACCCCATACAATTACACCGCCACCACCCCTGTAACGGTCCATTTCTCGAATGTTTGTGGGAAAATAACAGATTTCAGGTTCTTTTCAGATCAGAACACGACGGCCGCCACTTTCGAGACTGAACTTAGATTACTGAGAAAAACACATTCGTTGAATGATTTCCCCTCAGTTCTCAGTTTCGATGTTGTCTGTGACACAATACCCTGGAACGTTTTGCTGACGGAGTGATTGGGGACGCAAACTGCAGATTTTCTCGCATCTAATCCTTGTTTCTTGAGCCGTCTGTACACTGTTTGCCTTGAAAAAGCTAGTCCATCAGCCATAGACAATCCTAAAGCAAGTCTTTTCGCTGTCATCCACCTGCTACATCACGTGGTTTGTGCCACATACCTACCATACTGAGCCGTTGTAATTCACGAACGACCTGCTACAGATGGACGATTAGCATCTCTTGCGTCCCGGTACCTTCTTCAAAATCTCAATGTAATGGATTGGTTCACGCCAGTGGCCCTGGCAACATTACTCTGCATCTGTCCAGATACCAACATTCCGATAATGCGACCACGTGTAAACATGTCTATTTGCCGTCTTTCTGACATATTATTTTGATAAAGAAAACAAATTTTACTATCAGAGGGCGCGATGACGACAAGAGATGACATTTTTTTTCATTTTTGCAGCTCTTCCTCTACTCCACAAATATCTGCAACAGTCCTGGCTACCATGAAGAGTGTCACCACTAGCCTCACTCAACTGTAACTTTGCCACACACTGTAAAATATTGCAGGGTCAAATTACGGTAGATACACCGGCAGCTGAGCGGCCAGTAAATAAACTGTAATGTTACAGTAACCTTACCGTAATGTTCATTAACAGTCTAATGACCGGGAAATAAAAACTTGTTGTCCACAGAGGTGGTCCCATCAAATAGAAGTCATCACTCTTTCCACGTTTATAACTCAGTCACGAAAATATTCTCATCAGCCGCGACCGGAAATCTAACCCAGGGTCATAAACGTGGAAACAGTGATTACTTATATTTGATGTTCCTAGTCCACGTCAACTGTATATTTATCATTCATCCGCCTTCTAGTTACACTATCTACCAACAAGTAATTGGACACCCCTGCAATCGACGATATCTGCGGCGCTGATACAGGTCACGGAAGCCGTCGTTAAATGTCGTGTGGGAAACAACAACGCAACGAGTCGCATGCAAGATGCCACGCAGTTTGGAGCTCTCTGATTTCGAGAAAGGTGTAATCGTCGGGTATCACAGAAATGGCCGATCCATAGGTGACATATCCAGCGAGTTAAAGTACCCAAAATCGACAGTGGCCTACGCAATTGGCAAGTGGAAGATGAGAGGTGACTGTCGGAATGTGCCCCGACCCGGCAGACCCACAAAACTGGGAGTTAGAGACCGACGGGTGCTAGCCAGAGAAATTCGGAAGAACCGCACCAAATCGATGGGCCACATCCGCGAGGAGTTTCAACGGGCATCCTGGAGTGTTCTTTCGATGAATACCATCCGTAAGGAAGCCCATCTGCTCGGTTATCATGGACGTGCTGCCACCCACAAGCCTTTGATCACCAAGTGCAATAGCGCTGCTCGGCCAACGTGGTGCAAAGAACGTCGACAAGGGACCGTTGAACAGTGGAAACATGTTCTCTGGAGCGACGAATCAAGGTTCACCCTCTACCGTTCGGATGGCAGGGTCTGGGTTTGGCGTCTGCCCGGAGAACGCCTGCTGCCGGAATGTATTGTGCCAACTGTGAAGTTCGGCGGCGGCGCTGGAATTATGCTATGGAGGTGTTTCACCTGGTATGGCACAGGACCCTTGGTCGCAATTCCTGGGAGACTCAACGCCGAGACCTACTGAACCATTTTGGATGACCATGCGCTTCCTACGTTGTGACAGATTTACGGGGTGGACCCATGTTACTTTCAGGTTGACAATGTCACCTGTCATGTTGCAAGGTCCACAATGGCTTGGTATGGTGACAATGGGGTTAATCGAATGGACTGGCCTGCGCAGAGCCCGGACCTTAACCCTATCGAGCACATCTGGGACGAGTTGGAGCGTCGACTTAAGGGGTGCCCCCACCGTCCGAAATCGGTGAAGGAACTGACCTGTCCTCTCCAAGCCGAGTGGAAGAAAATACCGCTATCCGTCGTACAACGCCTGGTTGAGAGTGTGCCCCGGAAGGGTCGCAGCTGTAATCGCCGCTCGTGGAGGCTCCACCAACTATAGAAGGTGAATAAACTTCGTTTTCCTTTGCTATCACAGGTGTCCAATTACTTGTTGGTAGATAGTGTATTTGTTCAGTTGCTGCTGTTCATCTTTGGTGAATCTGTGCGAGGCTCCAAAGAAGCAATCTGTCATGTGGTTTGGTAGAGTGTCGTTAGTGAGTTTAGGAGAATTTTCGAGGCCGCTGTGGTGCAGTGGAAGCATATCCGACGCGTAACTGGAAGACCCTGGGTTTGATTCCCTGTGGCAGCCGATGAGAATTTTTCCGTGACTCACTTATAGACGTGGAAAGAGTTGATGACTTTTATTTGATGTTCCTAGTCCACGTCAACTGTGCATTTATCATTCATTCGCCTTCTAGAGGTGTTACCAGTCGACTGATTGCACGTAAAAAAATAGGTATATAACCATTTTAAGAAGAACGTTGCGAGATTGTCAAGGTTAAAATACAGTAACAGTTTAAACACCGTGAACATGCAGTTTATCTACCGAAAATTTATGGTTCACCGCCAGGTGGCATGCTTTTTTTTTCAATGCTTAACTTCTGGACACTAGTGTATTTCATGACTCACTGTGCTGATGACACGGCCAACTCATATCGAACACTTCCGGTTTTTCCAAATCTTAGTGCGAAATTTTTCTCATATTTTGCAAAACAGAGAGAATTCTGTTTTTTAAATGTTCATATGTGCAACAGTCCTGGACTACCATGGAGATGGAAGATTGCCTCCACTAGACTCTCTCATCTGTAACTGAGATTTGCTTTTCAAGGGAGCACTCAGTTCGGAGTGTTTTAAAGAGGGATGGATGAATTCGCGTCTTTCAAAAATTTCATATTTTAATACATAGAAGAAAGCTGTACCACCGCGATTCCATTCTTCGTTTATGGAAGGAGTCCGCGCCCCCTACAACACACTTTTCCCACTGATGTCCTGATGGTTTGATTCCTGTGGGATAAAAATGAATTTGATCTTGGTCCTTCGATCACGCAATCACAGCTACTTCCATCGCAGAAGTGAAGCCATCAATCCATGGATGTTTATCTTCAACTTCGGGAACATATTATGTACACTAGGGACAAGGCCTTGAGAATAGAGTGGGTGGTGAAGAAAATCAAGTCTTACAGTTTTTATGACAGTCTTCGCAGTCATGGAGGTGTGGTTCAGTGTTCAGATGAGCTATGGCAAAAAGACCGGAAACGGAGCCGGGCCAGCTCAGGGCCTGGGATGGCTCTTATATCAGATGTTTGACTAAAATCCAGGCCCGTACGGGGTTCGGGCTCAAATTAAGTTTCGCTTTCACTTTTTTAATTAATTACATTTAACACTGCTAACTGAATTAACTAACACAATTGAAAACACACAAGTCAAACACAACTGAATGGTTAGGCTGTATACAACCTAAAAATTAAAATTTTTATGAGTAAGATTGACTTGCAAAAGCCTCCCAGTGGAGGATCACAGAAATAAACGGATTTAACACGCTATATGCGTTTCTTGAGTATTTACGATACCTCTTTTGTTCTTCGCCTAAAATTTTTAACAATTGTTGCGTGTCGCGTGCATTTCGTTATTCAAAAGTGTCTGTGAGTGTTTTAAGGTGGTTCCACCTAAAATCTCTGCCTTATGCTTCCAATGGTAAAACTTCTTTACATATTTTCTTTGCAATTAATGTATTCCCAAAGATGAAAATTTGCACATCGATAAAACTAACTTCAAGTTATAGCATGGGATACTTAATACATGCTAAAACATAATCATAATTAAGCAATCCAACATTTGTTTATCTATTGACGTCATCAATGTTCAGGTCGCGCCATCTATTAACAGGTCTGAACATCACTCAAAGAAAAGTGATTGATTTTTAATATAATTATAGTTATGTTTTAGCAAGTATTAAGTATCTCATGCTATAACTTAAAGTTATTTTTATCGATGTGCAAATTTTCATCCTTGGGAATACATTAATTGCGAAGAAAATATGTCAGAAGTTTTACCATTGAAAACATAAGGCACAGATTTTAGGTACCTTAACTAACAACTATGTATTTTTTCGCAAGATATGATGAAAACTGGTAGTATAAATTTTTGTGGCGACAAAAATTTAAAGTTTTGTTAGCTACAATATGAAAAATGGGAATTTTCGGTCATTCGATGAAAACATGAAAGTGAGCTGAGGTAAAAGAATTAACTTGATACACTTCGGAAACAAAATGAAGGATATTTTGTGGTCAGAATATGATACACATAATAATAATAATTTTTTTCTATCTATTTTTTTATGGGGGGGGGGGATCGACTTTAACGGGAGCCTAGAATATAATTCTTATCTGTTGATGAAAATAAGAATAGCAATATGCTTAATTTTTTCCTTATTCACATAGGGAAAATTCGCACAAATGGTCGGGCCCGGACCAGTCACAAATAGTGATATTATGAGCCCGGACCGGACCAGGGATTTTTTTTTTTTTTTTTTTGATTGGAGGTTTAACGACCACCGTGAGCAACTCAATGGGCTATAAGCAGTCGCCCGTCCCTAATTTAGGGTCACTGGATCTAGGGAAGGGAGAGAGCCAGTGCCGTAAGACAAACACAACATCCATGCCTGCCCGGGATTCGAACCCGGACCCCTTACGGACGAATGATCAGAGGCCATCGCTTAGACCACTGCGCCACCGGGGCGGCGGACCAGGGATGGATTGAGGCCTTTAAAAAGAAGCCAGTGTCTCTTTTAAGCTAATTGTGACTTTAAGGGACTCTACCTTAAGCTTTCCCGCTCATTCTGTCAATTTTAATGCTCCCTTTTCAGCTGACACTGACTGGATTCTACTTGCTTTGCAAAGGGCAGCGCAAATAGCATAAGTTACCCAAGGCAAAAGCAGTGACAGTTAAAGACATACAGTACTCATTACTTAAATAAATAAAATAAATAATTAAATAAATAAATTAACAATGAACATCCCTCTTCTCATAAACAAAAACAGACAAGACACCAAACAAAATTAATAATTCAGTTCGCAGTATAATCCAAGACTCACTTTTGGTATTAAATGCTTCGTCTGGCTTACCAAACAAAACACAATAGCAGTTGAACAAATTTAAGTAGCTCACAATATCAGATACAGCCTTTCTCCGGCTTAGCATTCCAACTTTTGGCAATGCATATACACTAACTCTAATTTTTCATTGCTTTTCATTACTACTTTCCTGTATGAACATCTGTTCAAATTTCTCCTTTCAAGGCGGTTAGACCTAAGACTTCTTCCCGTCTTCCACGACCCGGTTAGGTTTGCATACTGGCGACTAAATCTTTTGAGGGAACAGTAATCGGAAAGAGTTTTTCAAAATTATTGAAGCATGTGCTTCAAAATTTAAGCCTTCGGTTCATGAAAGAGATCTCTAGTTCAGTGCCACGCAGTTTTCCACGTTTCTTCATTGACGGCTGCAAGAGAAGTTCGTTAACGAGCTTGCCGTAATATAAAGTGGGCTCGAGCTTGCCGTAATATAAAGCAATGACTAGTGGGCAACGTTCGTGACTCCCACGGAAAGGACCTCAGGTTCGATCCCAGGCAGGTACGAACGCTCGATCCACTAAATGTCCGCCGTGCGTCAGATGGGCACGTTAAGCCGTCGGACCCCGGGTTCTGGCCCCCGGTAATAAATAAAGGTGTCTTCCTCCCCCTTTCTACTTCGCTTCCGTGTCACTTTCCTATCGGGCACTCTAGCCCAAATCACCTAACTTCCTATTTCTAAGGGTTGTTTAAGACCTGGGGTCAGACACTCCCTTCCTAAAATCCTCTACATAGGATCGGATCGTTTTCAGATAGTCAATCGTGATTATGCCCTTTACCCCCCCCCCTCTTCTTCTCCCCGAAAAAAAAATACAGCGATTGATGCCATAGTCTTACTGGATGAGAGCCACAAGAAGCTTCTTGGAAGGCGAAAAAGATGCATACTTCCACATTTGATTCTGTTTTTTATTCTCTGGATCCATGTTTCATCCATTGTAGGAACCAGAAATTTATTGGATCCTAATGAAGCATGTTCCGTGTGGTGAGGCACATGCGTTTGCTTCATACCTTTTGCTCTCCTAATAAATATTAAATTCAAAATATTAATATTTTTCCATCTTCCGAATCTTTTACGTAGAATTTGTATATTTGAAATAATACATAACACCGCTATAGGAGACGTAAATGTACATTGCATTTTTCGAGAAATTTCATTTAGTAATCTATTTTAGAAATTGCTTTTGTGTTCAGTAGTCACGACGAAAAATATTTTTCGTACTATTTACAATATTTTGTGTCAAAATGTTTTGCCGCTATGGGTGTAAGTGTATATTTTTGTTTTTCGCATTTTTGCAATCGTATCTTCCGTGTAAAATCCTAAGTGAATATAATTTTTTTCAGCCAGACCCCACTAACGGTGGAAAACAAGTTTATGTCCTCCCCCTTCCCCCTCAAAATAGTGTTTTGTTTTCCCACTATGGGGCGTTAAATCCCCGCAATGATGATATCCCCGCTTCTAAAATCCCTATTTTAAAAATTCTGTTTGATACTGACAGCGTTTATGGCGAGAAATATTTTTCTTACATTTCCCAAATTTTGTACCACCCAGTTTTGCTTCATAATGGGTGTAAATACACTGATCGCAAAAGGTTAAGAATATTACGGTTTCGAAGGGAAAACTTAGTGATATGCAAATTTAGCGACTACAGGAGATCGATTATCTGCGTAGCTGCGTCACATGTAAATTAGCATCATGATAACAGAGCGCGTAGCGTGTGAGCTCCGATAAAAGTACCCCGAGAAAAGTGGAAAACGGGTCGTTCCACCGCTTGGTCAGAAGTTTAATGAACATATTGCCTTCAGTGAGAGATTAACCTGAAATTATATCCAGACGAGGTTTAAGCATTGGCCACAGAAACGGGGCTGATGGAATGTTACACGCAGGTGTACGACAGATCGATCTGGCTGCTGCTTCAGCAGTTTCGCAAAGTGTGGTAAGTCGGCTACACACAAGATTTCTACGGCATGAAAATGTTGCAGATCGACACCAGAGTGGTCGGCCGAGGATAACCACGAGGAGGTACGAAGCTACCTCACAGTAAATGCTCGTAGAAGGCCGAGTATCACCAGTAGCCAACTCCGCGAATAACTTCGAGCTGCTTCTAGTGCCACGGTATGCACTCAAAAGGTGCGAAACCGTCTTCAGGTACCACACTCGGCCGCGCATGTCACGCAAGCAAGGAGGGGTCGAAGCGCTGTGCCCGACCGGCTACATAAGGTTGTCCCGTTGCGCCTGCTTGCCATTCTGACTCGTGCTGTTATGTTGGTTGCATCCTTTGCAAGTGAAGAATGCCTCGGAGAAAAAGGTCGGAAGCAATTCGAGCAGTTGGAGGAGTTCGCGAGGGGCCAGATCAGGGGCTCCTGGAAGCGATATGGCCTTATCGCCGTATTAGCGCCATACCGGTTGTGTGGATACCACCATATCACGCTCGTGGCGGCCGTAGATAGAACAAGACACGCAGCAGCGACAGAAAGGATCTGGGAGCACTAGACGAACCACGGAGAGAGAGGACGGACAGGTTGTCCGACATGCGCGGAATGACCCAACAGCCACGATTGCGGATATTCAGCGAGCAGTGGTGCCCTCCATGGATCGTCCGATTAGTGCCAGCACCATTGGCAGACAGCTGCACGACGTAAGACTACACGCACGCAGACCGTTACGACGATTCCCCTTAACACCATTGCATAGACTGCAATGATGTCGTGCCAGACTGTCATGGACCCACGCAGAATGAGAGCGGGTGATCTTCAGTAACGAGTCCCACCTTTGTCTTGGTAGAGATGACTATCAAATCCGTTTGAGGAGGCACCGTCGTCAGCGCCAAGATGAACCTTTTGTTATCGAGCGTCACGCGTACAAAAGGCCTAGTGTCATGGTGTGGTTTGTAACTACGATGCCAGATATCCTTTGGTGTTCATTACAGGCACTTCAACAGCCCAACGTTACGTTAATGAGGTCCTGCAACCAGTGGCCCTACCTTTTCTGAACCCTCACTCAGGTGCGAATTTCCAACAGCACATACTGCTGCTGTCTCGAGAGCTTGCCTTCAAGGCATGACACTCTGTCATGGTCAGCCGTATCGGCAGATCTCTCGCCGATTGGAAATGCGTGGGATCCTATTGGACGCCCTATTAACACTCCACCTCTATCGCGCAATCTGCAGAAATTGTGTGAGAATATTCTAGCTGCATGGTATGGCTTATCACAGGACACCATTAGGTACCTGTACAATTCCATGCAGATACGTCTGGCATGCTGTGTGAGCAAACATGGCAGCCCGACGCCATACTGAGGGACACTACTTATTGGAGTGTAGCTTAATAAATATTGCCTATACCAGTCTCAATGTTCAATCAATTGTTGTGCCTGGCAGCTTTTACTTTTCTCGTCAATAGCATTGCAGTCCAACATGCCCTTCTGGGTGCAACTATTTTTTTTGGCGATGAGTGTAAATGTATACTGTCGAATCACTCATAAGCTATCTACAAAGTGTACTAGGGTTCCCATTTTCTTAACCGGCTCAATGCACTATGAAAAACACTACGTACATTGTGCATTTCAGATTATGCGTAGATTTTCTCTAGAAGGTGTTAATGCATTTTCTTTTCCGCATAATTTTTTCTTCTAAAAATCTCCTTTAAAATATATTTAGCGTTTCTATTGAAAATACGTGTTATTTACACCCCCAGAAATCGATGTCATCTTGCTTTTTTTTTTTTTTCGCTTTGGTGTCTAAGGGCGTCCATATGAATCTGGAGGTATAAGGAGTTGTCCGTCCCTAATTTAATTTAGGGTTTCTCCTTCTAAAATGGAGGTAAGGGCCAGAACCGTGGGATGAGCGCATCACCCATGCTTCATCCGGGGCTTCGTCCTCTCGGCTCCAAGCCAGTAACTGGCCAGACGACCGTGCGTCTGACAACTCAATGACGTCCCTTTTGAAGGGTTAGCAAATCAGGTAAGAATTAGAACTAGAAATAGCAAATGTACACCTGCTGGATAAAAAATCAACATTGCAGGATGGTCTTGATCGGCAACAATGTTCAGATAATCCTTGGAGGACACATCTTCCAGCAATATCAGGGAACGCGTTTCGTACAGAGCGACTCTATTCCATGACACTACCTCCAAACTTTGAGTTGTGTTTATAAAGTAAGCGGGGCCCATTGCTTCATGGGATCCCGCCGAACTCTCTACAGACCATCGGTTCAGAACAAGATGAACCGTGACTTGTCGGACCGCATTACTTTATACCAATATTCCAGTGTCCAGACACGGTGTTCCTGACACCACTATAGACGAACTTTCCGGTTCTACGCAGAAATCAGTGGTTTCCACTGTAGACGAACTTTCCGGTTCTACGCAGAAATCAGTGGTTTCCACTATAGACGGAATTTCTGGTTCTACGCAGAAATCAGTGGTTTACACTATAGACGAACTTTCCGGTTCTACGCAGAAATCAGTGGTTTCCACTGTAGACGAACTTTCCGGTTCTACGCAGAAATCAGTGGTTTCCACTGTAGACGAACTTTCCGGTTCTACGCAGAAATCAGTGGTTTCCACTATAGACGGAATTTCTGGTTCTACGCAGAAATCAGTGGTTTACACTATAGACGAACTTTCCGGTTCTACGCAGAAATCAGTGGTTTCCACTGTAGACGAACTTTCCGGTTCTACGCAGAAATCAGTGGTTTCCACTGTAGACGAACTTTCCGGTTCTACGCAGAAATCAGTGGTTTCCACTATAGACGGAATTTCTGGTTCTACGCAGAAATCAGTGGTTTACACTATAGACGAACTTTCCGGTTCTACGCAGAAATCAGTGGTTTCCACTGTAGACGAACTTTCCGGTTCTACGCAGAAATCAGTGGTTTCCACTGTAGACGAACTTTCCGGTTCTACGCAGAAATCAGTGGTTTCCACTATAGACGGACTTTCCGGTTCTACGCAGAAATCAGTGGTTTCCACTATAGACGGACTTTCTGGTTCTACGCAGAAATCAGTGGTTTACACTATAGACGAACCTTCCGGTTCTACGCAGAATCAGTGGTTTCCACTGTAGACGAACTTTTCGGTTCTACGCAGAAATCAGTGGTTTCCCTATAGGCATGGAACTGCCAATACAGATCCTCTTTAATTCCTTGCACATAGTTCGCTGAGATATGGGTTGAGAACAGCTTTCATTGAATGTCGCACACTGGAAATCCTGTTTCTCCGTACAAGCTTTCTCAGATGACGGTGATCTAGTTCCTGACAGATTATTACCGCGTCACAGTTACGGTTTTTAGACAAGCAATGTGGGTTATTTTTCTAATTATTAAAGACTCAGAATGTCACACCTTTTGAGAAACCAATTATATATACCAGAGATGGAAACGGGTCGCGGGTCATCGGGTCAACGGGTCGGATCAAGTGAGGTGTTCCTGCCCGATTTCAACCCGGTTTATTTCCGTTATATTTAAAAAAAAAAAAAAAAAAAAAAAAAAAACGTGCGCACTGTGGAATCCGACCCAACCAAATCCGAAACCACTCAAAAACTGAACCCGGCTAGACCCGAGCCTGAACAAATATTGTTACAAAGCCAGATTTTTTTGTACCTTCTTTTTTAGCACGTCTTTTGTAAAGAAAGATTGTGCTTATGTTATCGGTTTGTGCGTCCGTCCGTCTGTGGACACCATATTCCTGCAACTATTATTTGGGTTTGAAAAAAACATTATTTTTGCATTGGGAAGCTTGAAATATGCAAATGATGATCCTTCATTTAGTTTTTTTTTTTTTTTTTTACGATGTATAAATTCGCCGCTAGAGGTCGTAAACGCAGATTATATCGAATTTAAAATACATTTTATTCCATGTATTTACTTCTAAACGTCCGACTGATAAAAATCTTTTAACTTTCGATTCTATTTATGTCGAAGAGTATTTTAGGTATAGCCACTATTTCAAGTTACGCATAGATTTCCCTCTAGGCGGCGTAAAATAAAATTGCGTTTCCCCCGATATTTCTAATTCTAAAACTCCAATTTGAAAATTTTTTTTTCTTCAACGAATACAGCTCCTGATGGGAAATCTTTTGCATATAATTTCTAATTTTTGGTAAAGAATGGTTTGGCCACCAGGGGGCGTAAATGTTAATTTCTGCTTCTGATGTATTTGCTACAAAATCTGAGCTTCTAAAATCTCGATTGAAAAAATTCGTTCATGGACCGATATTACTCATACGTCGATAAACCTTTTTGGAATATTTTCTTCTTAAAATATTGCATTGTTTCTCCGCCAGGGGCGTAGATGTATATCTCATTTTTGTCAATATCTCTGCTTCTAATTGTCCAATTTGAAAAATTCCTTCTTTATTGGATAGAGATTCCAATGCGACATGTTTTCCATATAATTTCAAAATTTTCAAGTAAATTTATAGACTTTCCGCTAGAGGGCGTAAAGGTAAATTGCGTTTTCCCTGATATATCTGCTGCTAAAACTCCGACTTGAAAAATTCTTTCTGCATCGGACGCAGCTGCTGATGGTAAATCTTTTGCATTTAGTTTCTGATTTTTGATAAAAAGTGGTTTGGCCACCAGGGGGCGTAAGTCTTAATTTTCGCTTCCGATGTATTTGCAGCAAAATCTGAGCTTCTAAAATCTCGATTGAAAAAATTCATTTGCGGACTCGTACTACTCAGGTCGATAAACCTTTTCGGGATATTTTCTCCTTAAAATAATGTATGGTTTCTCCACCAGGGTGCGTAGATGTATATCTTATTTTTGTCAATATCTGTACTTCTAAAAGTCCGTTTTGAAAATTTTTTTCTTTGTTGGAGAGCGTTTCTGCTGCGGGATGTTTCTCATGTAATTTCAAGTATTTTTAACCCACAAGTCTGTCACCAGAGGGCGTAAGGTCACGATTTCGTTTACAGTAATATCTGCGGGATTAAAAACCCGATTGAAAAACTTCTTTCGTTAGACAGTTACTACTGTTTTTCATACCGGTTCTTGTGACCTTGAATAGCTTTGATAAATTTAATTCGCGTTAGAATGGATTCAAAAGACGTGTTCATTACACCCGAAAATTCGGTGTCATCTTTCTTGTTTTCTGATGTAAACTGATAAACGCGTCGGAGTTTCGGTTTGACCTGTATGTTATTGTATATATATACAGGTCAAACCGGAACTCCGACGTCTACATCTATACCCATGTACCCATGTCTACATCTCTGAAAAAGTTAGTAGAAAATCTCCTGCGCTCAAAAGAAAGCGTACTAGCAATGGATTGGATGTTAAAATTAACATTAATAATGTAAGCAAAGGAATAATGGTTCCGCTAAAACTCGTTCAGTTTTAAAATCCAATTAATCTCTTTCTGAAGGTGTCATTTTCTGTGTCGCAGGCCCAATTAAACCTAAACTTCACGCTAAAACTCCTTCAATTTAAAATCTGAATAATCCGTTTGTATAGGTGTCCTTTTCTGTGTCATGGGTCCAGTTAAACCAAAGTTTCACGCAAAAACTCGTTCAATTTAAAATCCAATTAATCCGTTTCTAAAGATATCACTTTCTGTGTCACGGGCCCAGTTAAACCTAAGTTTCATGAACTCTGATGGAAATTTGATCCTTGCTATAAATGGATTCACCATTAGTAATCATTTTAGGGTCCTATTGTCCAGACATAACGAGGAATCCCTGCACAACAGAAAAAGTATAGTTGGCATATCATCCTTTGTTACATAAATTCCGTAAATTTATATGAAATGGTGGTCTCTAATAACAAGAAGAGAGAAAATGGGTTTATAAAAGATCGAGGGGAAATATCTAAATTAATATATGCATAGAATTCATCTTGGTAAATTATCATAAAGAAACAAAATGCTGTTTACAATCTCAGTCTTCAGATTAGTTCTTCTTCCTTCGAACATCCTCCCGGTAGTACCGAAATTTCATTCGGTGCTTGCTCTTGAGGTAACGATTGAGATAACATGCTTAGTGACCCTAGCTGTCGACATTGGCTTGAATTTAACTTACACCATGATAACAAATCAGTGTGATTTTTGTCATATGGTAAAATCATGTAGCGGGTAATGGGCCAACGCAACGAATTTTTTTCTTTTGTACTGATATCCTCCCAATCACTAACATTGTTTTTAGGTGTTTTGCAACTTTCTTTTTCAACGAGTTTTTTTTTTTTTTTTTGCGAAGAACTTCGCTTTAGTTGAATCCTGAGGTGATAACATTCTCAGCTGTCAGAAAGATGATTAACTGCTCTCAACAGTCTTTAACTAATAACCAAGACGTTCATGAGTAATAAGCGCCAAGATTTCAGACATATTTTCAAATTTCTAAAAAATTAAAAGCTGCAGGAAATAAAACATCCGCTAAGCCTACATAAAGCTTCATTAAAGCTACAGAAAAAAAATTAGTTACCGAAAGAAAAATCCAGTGTTGAAACCTATTTTTTTATATGAGATGATTAAACGCTGGCCCGACCCGAAAAGCAACTACTGTTTCTTGACCCGCGTCACTCAAGTGCTTATAAAATACGCGGAAAATGCGAAACAATATTGATGGACCATGAAAGAAATACGGGATTACACCATATGACACAAACTTTGAAGATATCAATCCGATATTTGGTGTAAATGTGACAAGGATGGTAAGTCAGATAATATCCGAATACTTGAAAATTTCATCATCCTGGAGCGGGACTCGAAGCCGCGTCTACCAGTAGCGCCCGGGTATGCTAACCATTACACCACCCAGAACGACCAACAACTTCCAGATTCGCTAAACATGAATGCCGGTTGCTTCGACTGGCGAATCCTGTGATGGTTATATTCAAATTGATCGGAAACTTGAGACTTGGTCGTTCTGGATGGTGTAGTGGTTAGCATACCCGTGCCCTATCTTCGAATATTATCTGACTTACCATCCTTGTCACATTTACACCAAATATCGGATTGATAACTTCAAAATTTGTGAAATATTGATGGCAGTCAGTAATAAAATTCAACGGAGAATAGTATGCCTACTTGTTGATTTGGGGGTATTTATCAAAAAAAAAAAAAAAAAAAAATGGAGATTTATTTCAACTGTAGATGAAGACTCTGTACTTCATTACATTTCCAAAACCTGTACCTGGAATGTATTTTGAATTTAATTATCATGTTCATGGGGGAAAAAGTTGCACCAGTGTCTTTTATTCTGAAATAGCCAAGAAAAGCTTATCTGCTTTCGTAATGGTTAATGGCACGCAACTATAACAGAAAAATCTTCCGTATTAAATTACAGCAAAATGATTCAGTCCACAGAACGAAAGAGAATTAATGGGTTTATTAAATATTAATTTCAGAAGAATATGTCACTCTAATTTTTTAAAGAAATAATAAAGAATCAGTATTTTTTCATGTTCAAAACAAAGAGAGAAATCCTTTTTTTCATGTGATTCGAAATCTCTGTAGTATTTTTGTTGAACAGATGGATAAAATTGCTACTTGCAACCGCAATTTTCGATAACAAGCACACTTTTTTCCTCACCAGGCGATGCTTCAAATGTGTTAAACTTGAACTCCACAGGAACACAACTTTCTTGTGGCTTCTTCAGAGACATCAGACATTTTTCGGGATCCGCGGAATCCCTAAACAGATGCAGATACATTAGTACGGATATTCGTACATGATGGTAAAAATCGACGTAAAAAGCTACAGAAAAAGCAAATTTATTACAATGTTTGAACATTTTGTCCGTCCAACACGGTTAATAAGACTTAAATGTGATTTTAGGGTGGAGCTTTGAGCATTGGTTTTGTACATCTGCTTTCGTCAAATTATCTGATGCAGTAGGTACTGACGATTTGTTATGTTACGGTTGTTTACACCGGTGCTGAAAATCAAAGGATAATCTGCAAGAACATGTATCACTGCCAATGTATGTAAAGTAACTAACTGAAAATTGGCAAATATCAAAAGCAAATGCGAGATAGTCTTTTGCCAAGCGGAAGAATATCTTGCGTTTACTTTTGTCACATGTAAGCCGGAATAGGCAATAGGATTGCGTTAAAAAGATGCGCGAGTCTATTCACATCTTGTAGCTCTTCTAGGCAACTCTTGTTTTCACTTAAGTAGTACGTTGAGCTGATTGCGTCAGGAAGACACCGTACAACTAGTCTGAAACCAGTGTCTCTGGCCATCTTACCACTGGGCCCGCCATAATGATATAGTACATCTTCATACTAACGGAAGTGGTTAATATACACTGAAAGGACAATGTATTACGAACACCTCGGGAAAATACGCAGAGCAGCAAATCTTAGTGTGCAGGAAAACCGGTTGGGGCTATAAATAGAGCGGGTCGGTACGTACAGGAATACATGAGCAGCGGATGGCTTAGTGGTTAGTGTTTCAGACTACCGATGCAAGGTCCCCAGGTTCAAGCCTGAGCTGATCTTTCGGAGATGGTGTGATTTACTAACAATCGCTAAATATCCGCCGTGCATCGGACGAGCACGTTAAGTGGCGGCCCCCAGGCTGGACCCACTGGTTAAATGGGTATCCTTTCCTATGTCCCCCCTGAAATTCTCTCACCCCTCTATGTGCAATATCGTACTTGTACGGTGGCGCCATCTACTGTACTCTAATCTCACTACAAACTGTTCTGTCAAAGTCGCTAGGCTAGACTTGCTCTCATTCCTTCCGTTCATGTGTCATGCGCAAAAGGCGATCTCGCTGTAGGTGGCTGGGACCTAAACTCTACTCACTGTGGACGGAAGTCCTACAAGAAAATGACGAAAAAAAAGTACAGGAATACATTCCGTCAAGTGCCAGCATGGGTCGAGGACGAGACTTCAGTGAGTTTGATCGAGGTCAAGTCGTGGGAACCACGAAGGCCGGATGTTCAATCAGAGCAACGGAAAAACTGTTAGGAATTCCACGACAAACCGTAGCAAGTGTGTACCAGGAGTACGTACAATCCGGAAAAACCCCTAACAGTCGAATGAAATGTGGCCATAAAGTGCATTGGACGTTCGAGTGCGCCAACCTTTGGCCAGTATCGTACAGACGAATCAGAAGGCTGGTTTGAAGTAAATCACGTCACCATTTAATGAAGGAGCATCTACAAGCCTATGCTCAGAGACAATCTGCAGACACATGGCACAATTCGTCTGCGGCAGTCGACTACCACATCGTGTCCCGATGTTAACGGCACAGAATCGCATGATTCGGTTGCAGTTTACGAAGGCCCATCGAAACTGGAGCATGGGTGATTGGAAACGCGTCATATGGAATGACGAATCCAGTTTCACACTGTGTCTCTCCGATGGCAGGCAGCGTGTGTGGCGTAAACCACACGAAGCTATGGACCCCGCATGTCAAGTTGGGGTACCACCGGCCGGTGGAGGCGGTGTAACTGTTTGAGCAGCTTTCACGTGGTCCGGCCTGGGTCCCTTGGTACCTCTTGAGTATTCTATCACTGGTTCCAGCTATGTGCAGCTCCTGGCGGATCATCTCCACCCTTTCATTACGTGCCTCTGTCTGAACCAAGTTCCGATCTTTCAGCAAGACAACGCTCCATCCCATCGGTCTCGGCTAGCGACCGACTGGCTCCAGGAGAATAACAGTGAGCTTACCATACTCGCATGGCCCCCCTCGCTCACCGGGCATCAACCCCATAGAGAATTTATTGGACATATTGGAACGAGTTGTGCGTGATAAACCATCCCCACCTACGTCTTTGCCTGCTCTACACCAAGCACTCTTAGATTGTTGGTCAGCGTTACCTGAGTCTGTGTTTCGGAACCTAATTGCGTCCGTACCACGACGTTTGGATGCTGTCCTGTGTGCAAAACTGGTGCCACACGCTATTAGGTGGGTGTAGGTAATAATTTGTCCTTTCAGTGTACTTGTACATGATATGAAATATTAAAGTTGTAAGAAGACAAAGAGGAACTCTAAGTCGAATAGTGAGATAAACGTGCATGGCCGTTCCGCTGGCCAAGTGGTAAGAGGCGTGGATTTCTGGCTAGCCCTTCTAGCTTGGGATCCAGTGGCCAAGTGGTCAGAAAGGCTTCTCGCTAGTTGAATGCACCATCCGCGACTCCCGAGCTGGAGTCGCGGATGGTGCATGGGCAATGCGATTGTCTGATATCCTTTCTGAAGCAGTAGCTCAAAATTAGCAGCGATTGCGTCCCTTTAATCTTAGATGCTCACGGGGTTCTGCCCCCAAAATATACTCGTTTGCGTTTCTTTCCTTTGTCTAAAAATTAATTTAAGTGACTAAATTGAAAGGTGTTTTGGGATCTGGTTAGAGTTCAGTAGGTGATAAAAATTACGCGAATAACTATGCATCGTATACGGAATTTAAGAAATTTATTGATTTTATAGACAGGAAGGGGATTTTTGGAAAACATCCCCTTCATTTTTGGATTACTAAGTGATTTCAAAATTTTGATCCTCTACATTAACTCTTCAACTGGCCAAACCGATTAAAACCGTTTAAATGAGTCACTTCGTTTTTTCTTGGATTTGAGCTTGACCCAAGAGGCGCACTGCTTGATACTACGTGACAGTAAGCGCGGAGCTGCCACTTCTTGAAAAGTGTTTACCAACACTTTGAAAATTAATTAGTCTTTCATTTCGTCATCAACTGTTTTCATTCCACTGCTGAATGAAGGCTTCCTCGAGTCTAATTCTTTTTCATACCACTTCGACGTGCTTTTGAATCTCATCCACCCATTTCTCACGTGATCTTCTTGCTGGTCTTTTCCTGTCCCTTATTATTCGGTCTAGTATTTCAGTTGTCCAATATTGGTCAGTCCTTCTAGCAAAATGCCCAGCTCATTGCTACTCAAGTGTCTTTACTTCAATGAGGATATCATCCGCTATTGTACTTTTCCTGAGTCGTGAATTCCTCTTACTATATTTCCATCAAACATAGACATCTCCATGCTTTTTGGAGTTGTTCGCAGTTTCTGTATGCCTATTTTTAGTTAAGGTCCATGACTCTGATCCAAAGGTAAGAACTATTAGGGTGCATTGATTAAACTCTTTTAAAGTATAATGGTAAATAACTCTTGATATGTTTACTGTTTCTTCTAAATGCACTCCACAGCCAAGTTTTACACCCATATGAATTTCTTCTTGCATGTGACTTTCGCTTGATATATGTTGTCCAAGCAAGATGTAGGCATGGGTTGCTTCTGTATTTTCCGCATCAACCTTAATCTTGTATTTCAGTTCTTGTAAGAAGCATTGTACACCAGTTTCTTTTTCTGTTAGTTCATCTTTAAACCAATTTCTTTACTATTGCCAGCAAGTTTCTGATTCATATTCTGCAGTTCTCAGGGAGAGCTTGCAAAAGTGAATATGTCGTCAGTAAAACAAAGCTGGGTTAAATTATTATTAATGATTATCACCCTTTGTCCTTCTAGTTCAATGACCGAAAGATATTCTGGAATGTAGCATTGAAGTATAGATATAAAAGTGTTCTACAAAATGCTCTATGTGAAGCAAAAAATATCAAGAAATTTTTCATTCACCAACACAGTATGCAGCTGCAGGAATGAAATGCAAAAAATTTTATGTAACTTTTACACAATTTTAAGGCTACAAAATTGTGGAAATCGCATATTTTATGGCATTTGCTAGATTTTTTTGCTTCATTGAAAACATTCTCGAGATTTTCTGCACTGTCCGTGTCTTTCCTATGTCTGTTTGTTTTTCTTCCTCTTCGTTAGATTTAATAACGCTTTGTGATACGTGATTAGCCTACATACACAAAACAGATCGCGGACTCAAGCTTTCATGCGGATACCTTCTGGGGTTGTTCTACAGCTGCAAACAACAATCTGAAGTGCGTGCAATGGAAATTAAAGCAACGCGAATTTTACCAGTTTTATTGAGTTTTACATTAAAATTCGTCAGTCCTACTTCAGTGTGAGTTGCTATGTGTCGTCATCCTAGTATTCATTACTTTTTATTTAGTCTTCCTTCTCAGTGTTCTGTGGTGTTTCTGGAAGAAGTTTTGTTGACTCTTAGTCGGCACCGGAAAATCCTTCGACATCATAACTTCTCTTGATTTATTCAGAAAACAGTTGTGAATGATTCCTGCGTGAGAATATGTGGGGAAGGATCTCCTTCAAGAGAATATTTCGGTGGTGACGGCCGCCACGAAGGAGACATGATGGTTTAGATGTGCAGAATATTGTCGCCTGATGTTGAGACCGCGCCGATTTACGACCAGCAGTTCGTCCTTGCCGCAGTCCATGAGGTCAGGCCAGGGATGAGGTCAGGGACGTTTCTCCTGGCTCTGCGACTGATGAACCTCGGAAGTAAACCGTTGGAGGGATGGATGGTGATAATAAAACTGGCAACATGGTTTGGCTTTGTCTGCGCGTTTTGAGGGTCAACAACGTATTACACAGGATTCTTTTAGTTCGAAAAACATGTCGAATTTAAATTGATTTTATTCACTGTAAGGCCATATTTCCGAGTTTTTGGCTTAGATGATCTTGAGCATGCATATTATCGTTTCCAGGAGTTAGGAAAGAAGTTTATTAGGGAGCTAATGAGGAATGTTTAAAGATTTGATGAAAATAAATTTTTCAACGGTTGAAAAATTTTATAGTGAAACATTAAGGTTTTAAATCTGTGATTAAAAATTGGGAAAACTTTAAAAACTGGAAAGCTGTTGAATTGTTTATAGTTAAGAATGGTTAAAACCGGGTATGCGTTTTCCAAATCTACACAAGGGTCTTTTGTTTTCGTTCTATTTTTAATAGAACGAAAACAAAATAATCCACAGCTGAATGGTCTCACCAAGTTTCTTCCACAACGATCCGCCTTGAGACAGTCTCTTTCATGTCACTCCTTCATGCTTTCGAATTTCATCCACCCATCTCCCATGTCGTCTTCTTCTGGGTCTTTTCCTATCCCTCGGAATCCAGTCTAAATTTTCGGTTGTCCATAGGTGGTCCGTCCTTCTGGCAGTATGTCCAGCCCATTGCCATTTCAGGGGTTTTACTCTGATGACGATGTCTTCTGTTCTTGTCGTTTTCCTTATTCATGAGTTCCTCTTCTTACTTTTCCTGGTTACGCCAAGCATGCATCTCTCCATGCATCTTTCAGTTGTCAGTTGTCTTTGTATGTCTTTTTTAGTTAAGGTCCACGTCTCTGCTCCGAACGTAAGTACTAGAAAGATGCATTGATTAAACACTTATCTTCTAAGACATAATGACATATTGCTCTTAAAAATTGCACCGTTTCTTCCAAAAGTTCTCCAACCAAGTTTTATTCGCCGATTAATTTCTTCATCAATGTGACCCTCACTTGATATCTTCTGTCCAAGGTAAATATGTATGTATCGATTATCTCCAGCTTTTCCCATCAATCGGTAAATCTACGTTTTTTGTAAAAGAATCGAGCATCAGTTATGTCTTCTGAAAGTTCATTTTTAATCCCACTTCTTTACTCTGGTCAACAAGTCCCTGGATCTGAAGAGGCAGTTGCAAAAATTACTATGTCATCAGCAAAACGAAGGTGATTTAAATAATCTCCATTAACCTTTATTTCTTTGTTTTTCCCAGTTCAATGATTGAAAGACTTTTTGCAATGTGGCATTAAAGAGTTTGGGAGATGTAGTGTCACCTTGTCTCACTCCCATTTCAATTTTTATAGTTACTGTATCCTCAAACAGCAAGATTTCAAAGCCATTATGACTGCTGATGGTTTCGCGGAATCAATGGCCTTTTCATAATCAATAAAAGCCATGCGTAATGGAAGTATCTCTCTCTCTCTCTCTCTCTCTCTCTCTCTCTCGCTCGCTCTCTCTCTCTCTCTCTCTCTCTCTATATATATATATATATATAAACGTATATACAGTATATATGTTTTGTGATTGCAATGACTGACTTTAAACATATGCTTTAAACTCAAATTAAAAACAACCATTAGACTGCAAAATTCATAGACCTCAAATCAGAAAAAAAAAAATATATATTATTGTGTTGTTTTAGAAGAAACTTCAAGGTATAGCTGAGGAGTTCATGTCAATGCTAACTGCTTTTGAAAACTGTGCTATATGATAACAAAAAGGATTGACTCTTAATCAATATTTCCTCTAAGTGGCCATGGGCAGTGCGCGTCTAACATAATGAGCTGGGCAGGCATAAAAAAAACTTGGGCAAAAAATTTTATTTTCTCAGCTTCTCTTACTGGTGCAGTAGAAGTTGGAACTTGGATCGGGACCCTTATTTTTTCTAATTCCCCCATTTTTATCACCGTTCTTTCCGCAATTGATTTTAAATAAAAAAATTATAAAAAAACATTTCATTAATTAAAATTTTTATTTTATAAAAAGTGAGAAGCTCAAACTTTCTTCTGGAATGAAAAATACTGGAAATTAGGAAAAGCATGTTTACGCATAATACACAGTTTCTTTGCATATCAAAATACCAAGTAGAATAGGAAACAAAATAACAGCTAAATGCAAAATAATTAGTTCAAATGGAACAAGTGCAACATCTTTCTGATCCGATAGCCCTTTCAAGGAATAAATCGCGTCTCAATTTTTCCCCCCAAACCGAAGACTCGACCGTCGGAATTCTCGGCGTGGAAAAATCACTTATCCGCATTCTCGCGTTCACTATCTGCTCGAACAAGGCTACTTTGCAAGAGGACTTTGAGAATGAAGAGGACAAGGATATGACCTTAGAAGGAGGTGAACGGTATTTAAGAAAAGTGTTTTGACTTTTGAGAGCCCGAATTTTATTTATTTATTATTATTTCTGCAGGTAATTGATTTTCGATTTACGAAAATTAATTAGGGATTTGGAAATTTTAATTTAAAATGCTTACTGCGTGGAGATATTTCAGCTGCGCGGCTGAAGATAAGTCGCTGCGCGGCCGCGCGCACGTCCAGCTTAAAGGGAACATTGCCTGAAATCTAAAAAAAACAAACATATGTATGCCATTCCGGGGCTCCAAAGAAGCAACCTGCTAGGTGTTTGGCAGTTTGTCGCATGTTTTTCAAGGCCGCTGTGGTGCAGTGGTAGAGTCTCCGGCGCGTAACTGGAAAATCCTGGGTTCGATTCCCGGTGGCGGCCGATGAGAATTTTTCCGTGACTCACTTTTAAACGTGGAGAAAGGGTGACTTCTATTTGATATATATACCTCTGTGGATGTGTGTTACACGCCGTCACATGGGGTTTGATAGTTTTTATGAGTGTTTGTGAAATTTGTAGCTTTGCTTTGGGAGGCGTATTGTGGTGTGTGTATAAATCTGTGAATTAAGAAACGGAAATTATTAATTTGAATAATGGAAAAAAAAGCACGTACAATATTTAATTTTCCACTCTGCTTATTTCATCATTTTCACTATACACATACACAACAGAAAATATTAATTGAATGCCAGAAGACACAAAAATCACTTACAGGAAGATAGATGAAATCAGATAATATGTTTGAAAAATAAATGCCGTAGGTATTTTTTTTTATTTTTTTTTAGTTTTGCGCTTTTTGGCCACTTTTGTCCTTTGTGCTGTAAAAACCCAGTGATCAATAATAATCGCCGCCCTGATGGCAGAGAGGACAGAGGCGCGGACTTGTTTTTGATTGCCTAAGCTGGAGTCGGGATAGATTCTTTAAAAAGGCGTGGCTAGCCAACGAGTATCTTACGGTGCTGGCTCCCTCTTCTCCCCGGAATCAGTAGCCGCTCTAAATTAGGGAACGGTAACTGCTTTTTAGCCTTAGATACTCGCTGTGATCGCTAAACCCGAAACATAAGTATTAAGGAAAAAGGCAATCAGTAAACAATGAGCTAATATACTCTCCAGACAGAATTGTGGAGTAACATCGGTAGTAATATTTGCAGAAGCGAATGTAACAGAAATGGCTAATGTAGATGAAGACGTATTTTTTAGTTCTGCGCCTTTCACACGCTTTCGCATTGTGCACATGCAAACTGTCCCCCAATATGCATAGCGTTCCCACTGGTAACCCCTAAAGTCCACCACAGGTAAATTCCCCTTCATTGGAAAACTCCTCCATACAAAAATTCACCCACGGAAAAAAGTTTGGTTCTTATGTAGAATAACCGGCGAAATTAATTAATTGCATGTATTTTGTTACATTACCCACTCATATTGATTACTTTGTAAAATAACCAGTTGATTATGCATAATAACCAACTTATTAGATTAACCGTAACATATACATGGTTCATTAATTGCAAACAAATGTTTTCCGTATGTAAAACAACAATACAAAAAAAAAAACAAAAAAAAAACAATCTCTTATCTAGGCAATGAGCATAATTTACCTCAGAACGCAATGATAATTCCGCTCTTCGTCGCATTTCCCCACACATTTCCCAATGTCTACTTTCTGTAAAAGAACATGAGAAATGAGTGATTAACAGAAGGTAACAGTTACCTAAGACAAAAATGCAATTCGAAAGCCAAAATTTTGAAGAATAAAATTTAATATACTGATGATTTAGAATAAATTATCAACGTTTATTCACAATTAAATGTTTTATTAACATCGACTATTGTTTCGCAGAGCTTTTGGCTCGGCATCATCAGGACGAATGGAGCGTAAACATTCAAATCATTGTGACATGATCAGAGTTCTGACGGTCACGGTTTTTGGTGAGTTGTTTCCACGCGCTTGAAAGAAATGGCGTAGACGTCATGTCATTGACAAGTCGTGAAGAATTCCGGTATATGTGGAAAGCTTCTAATACATTAAGTTTGTTAATCGAATCAGGTTTATCAATAAGAATAGCGTTTTCAAACAAAATTTATGGTTATTTTCGTGACAATGTTGGGCTATTGATGACTTCTTCAGTTCATAGTTCCGTACGTAAGTCTTGTTTTCCTTCACACGGAAACTTAAAGCCCTGCGTTGATAATTTATTCTAAATGAACATCACAAGTGTGTAGTCTTGAATTATATATAATATACTGATGATGTTGGAACATAATGAAATCCCTAGTATATTATACATTACTACCTTTACTACCCGGCTTTGGCCTAGATTTAGGCTTATTAATTTCATATTCTCCTATATGTCACGGAAAAAATCGGGGAAAAAATTGATGCTTGCAAGAAAGAAAAAGCTGATTTCACAAATTCGGTCATTACAAATTATTTATTCATAGTATGATTATTTCGCACTTGGCCGTACACAACATTTTTGGTTTCTCCTTCATCGGCGACAATATATAATTTTGTTGGATCCTTTGCTCTTGACATTTCCAACATACAGCTGTCCACGCCAGAAGCGTTCATCTGTCAAACCCAAGCCCGTAACTTTAAGCGATTGTTTCATAAGGCTCTTTAATGGCTCTGGCATTTCCGAAAGCTCTGGCAACGAAATCTTTCCTCCGGAACAGCACAATCCTGGTGTCTCGCCTTCAAACTTCAGCGCATCGCAAAAACTGCACTTCAAAGACATGCTACCAATGACAATCGGAGGACAGTTTGAATAATCCAATTTAGGATCATAATTGAATGCTTCGTTCTTCAAATGTCGCCACTTACTTGCCCGTGTGGTACCTTGTTGAATTCTCTCCTGCTGGAGTCGATTTCTGCGAGCTTCGACAGTTTCAGACAAAATTCGGTTCTGGTGAACAACAGTAGCTCCCGAGTTTGAAGCTCGATGTCGATCGAACGTGCGGCGCTCGTTCGTCTCTTTAGCAGTCTCACTGCTTCGTCTTGTAGCAGTTCGAAATCGTTGTTCAGCAAGTCGCGCCACTGTTTCATCGAACACCTTGTTGAGTTTTGTCCGCTTCACGTGCTTGTGATCTTTGCTTTTCGGATTGCTTGGTTCGTGATATCTTTTGGCGTTTTGTGCTGATTCGTGTTTGATTAAAAATTGGTCTCTTCCTTTAGGGCAATGCTGCCACAAATATTTGTCGTACAGAATGTATGGAATCTGTAGAATCAAACGGACCAAAAGCGTTACGAATTATTTAACACATGCGTCCAGGAGAAACAGCATTAGAACAGTGATTGAAAAAAATTCGTTAACAATTTGTTATCTACAGTCAAATGCATCACGTAATTTCAGTTTCAGACGTCTTTGAGGGGCGAATCTCTGGGATAAAAAAGCTAAAAACGTATCTTTGCGAATATTTTATGAAACTGGCTGAAATTTTAATGAACACCATAAATCATTAATAGGAACATGACCTCCAAATGTCGCCTGAATCGGTAAATAACATTTTAAAATTAGCCGTCAAAATTTTATTAGCCGTTCCTGCGTATATATTTGTTTACTGATGAATTAAAAAATCCATGCCTATTTTAAAAAAGTTTTGACCAGATTCCGGTGAAAATTTTTAGGGCCTCTTCTTATTACCAATTCATGGTGTTGATAAAAATTTCAGCCTATTTCGTTAAGATTTCGCAAAGTTCGTTTTTGCATTTTTTATGCACATTTTTTTATCTCAAAGAATAGAAACACCTGTGGATGTGCCGTAGCGATGAAAGCAGTCAGCTGCTTTCATATTTGGAACAGGAAACGATGACGTAGCAAACGACGCTGACTTTATTGATTATTAATTAATTCATAACTTATTAATTAATTCATAACTCGCGAATGGAAAGACGTAGATATCTTAAAATAGTTGCGTTGACCTAGAAATTCCAGTATTAATATGCTATGCAAATTTCACGATGCCACAGTTTGACGTTCGAGAGTTTTCACAGACGTTTTGTGTTTTATATATAAGATTGGAGTAATGTCTTTGTTTAATTGTCACAATCATCCGAATAATTCATAATTTTAACTGATTTTTTTCAAGGGTTAACTGCGATAAGCATAACAACTGTTCGCGTATTCGTATTTTTATGCTGTTTTGTTGAAAAGTGTATGATTATGAACAATAAAAATGGATGAGTCTGATAGTTTTTTTAAGAATAATAGTTGTTTCAGATTTCCTGCACGTTTTAGTGAAAAAATGAAAGAAGCAAAAACGGAAACAAAAAACTTTTTTGATTATTTTAAGGACGCCACACACTAGGTCGGAAGGGAACGCTAACACATTTTATCCGCTCTGTACTACACAGAGTCTGATAAATCCTAATTTCGTGTTTCGCAATGATACATCAGGGCATATTCATTAATAATAAAATAGACAGGATGTTTTCATACAATAAGAAAAGAAAATACAAAACATGGGAGAATGTGATCTTCATTCCAAACATTAGAAATAATTCAATTATTTTTTAAGTAAAATCCACTTAGTTTGCTATACTTGAAAAACGGGCTTACCAGAATCTTTTCTTCCGTGGTGTTTGTATCATCATTCCAAATGTTCTGATAAAACGTTTCGTAGAATTTCATTCTGTAGCAGGGTAAAGCACAACCACACTCTCTAATAACAGATACACATTCTCCACCTAAAACAAATTAAAACATACGTGCCTATCATTTCTTGATATATATACAAAAAGTCAAGTTTTATATGAGAAGGTTTCAGTACTTAGTGTAACATTTTATGTTCCAAACTTTACCATGCAGATGTCAGGTGAATTTGTTTGATTTTAGCAGCGTGTTTAACTCTAATGCTTAACATATAAAATGAATCCATACGTGCAAATAAAGGAACTTAGTGAAATGCCATAAACGGCGATATATGAACCTTAGACAACGTTAGTCATGTCTAACGAAGGTAAGAGAAATAAATACCTTAAGTGGTAATGTATAAACTATTGAATTTAGAAAAATGATAGATACAAACCCACGATAAATGCAGAAGGCAACATACGAACCAATGATGAATTCAGAAGGCAACATACGAACCTATGATAAATGCAGGAGGCAACATACGAACATATGATAAATGCAGGAGGCTGCATAAAAACCTATGATAAATGCAGGATATAACATACAAACCTATGGTAAGAACCTATGTAGTCGTACGAAAATATGGTGAGTGCAGGAGGCAACATTCGAAGCCATGATAAATGCAAAAGGAAACATACGAACCTATGATAAATGCAGAAGGCTACATAAGAACCTATGATAAAGGCAGGACGCAACATACAAACCTATGGTAAGAACCTATGTAGTCGTACGAACCTATGGTGAATCAAGAGGCAACATTCGAACTTATGATAAATGCAGGAAGCAATGTACGAACATATTATAAATGCAGGAGGCAGCACACGAACCTATGATAAATGCAAGAGGTTACATACAAGCCTATGGTGAATGCAGAAGGCAACATACGAACGTATGCTAAATGCAGACGGCAACACACAAACCTATGACAAATGCAGAAAGCAACATACGAACGTATGATAAATGCAAGAGGCAAACCTACGGTAAGAACCTATGTAGTCTTACAAACCTATGGTAAGTAGAGGAGGCAGCATACGAACATATGGTTAATGTAGGAGGCAAAAATACGAACCTATGGAAAATGCAAGAGGAAGCATGCGAACCTATGATAAATTCATCAGGTTACATACGAGCATTTAATAAATGCAGAAGGCAACATACGAACCTAAGATAAAAGCAAGAAGTTACATACGAACCTGTGATAAATGCAAGAGGCAACATGTAAACCTATGGTAAGAACCTATGTAATCGTACGAACCTACGACGAATGTTGGAGGCAACATACGAACCTAAGAGGAACACAATTACTGGTATCAGAAATATCATAGTAACAACTTCATGAAACTCAGAGAGATGCCATGAGTGATAATGTATAAATTTAAGAAAGATGACGCCAGCAGCATCATTTCATTCATTGCAGTCATTTAATGGATGGTTATGACGCTGGTTGCAAGACCTACCAGGTTCACCTCCACCACAGACTCAACAATTGATTTGTAGGGTTTACACCCACAAAGAAGGTTTAAATTCGACTAGTCATGCCTGTTTCAGTCGTTTGAGCACCAGAAACGAAGACACATTAGACGGAACCTACAGGCTCACGATAGAAAAGTAAGTAGACAGAAAGAAGTGAGAATGTCTAGCTAATAGTGCGCAACACTAACGCAACTGACGTCGCACAACGTCAAAGTACATACCAGCAGTGAGGGAGATAGAAAGGGGTGAAGGAAGGAACATACACCCTTATTTTTAACTGGGAGAGGGCCATACCCGGGTTTGCACGGCGGATTCTTTTGCTGTTCGACGCATGTAACCTACCTGGAGATCGATCCTGAGACATTTCGCTTGGCAAGCAGACGTGCTAACCGCAAGGCCATCCGCTGCCACTCATACGAGCAGCATCGTATGAAACTAACAGAAATGTGGAATCGTACAACCTGAAAGAGGCACCATTATGTCATCGTATGGACTTAAAGAAATGCTTAACCGGCGAAGAATGAACCTCAGAGACGGGCTATAATGCATTTAAGAGGGACGGACAACTTTAGCGGCCTCATGGTATCCTAAGTTAAAATTAAGTATGTTCATATGATACTACTAACGATATCTCTCATAACTAAATATAAACCTATGAGAGGTATCATTAATGTTGTCGTATGAATGCAATTGAGATTCCGTAATTGACGACTACAAACCTGGGAAAATTCGCAAAAGTCACTGCGCATGAAAATACAGGAAAATCTATCACAGGAAATGTTTGAACCAAAGCGAAATAAATACCATAAGCTGTAATGTTCTTACAAGGGAAGCCCTTCAACTGTCACTCTACAAAATTGAAGAAGCGTGGCCAGGAGATAGTACTAAGGACAAAAACCAAGGGGTGAATTTCCGTTTTGGCCGAAATGAACTGAAAAAGGTGAACCAGTGGTCTGAAAATACCCAAAGTGGAGAAAATCATCGAACGTATCAATGAACAGTCAATGGCAGTCAGAAAAAATCAACATGTTGTTATATCCGTGGATAAAAATTGGATACTGTGAAAGTGATGATGTTTCTTTTGATAATGTTCAACGTATTTATTTTCCAGATATCAATGGCAATTTTCGGTACTCTGATAACTTTGGTATCTTGCGTTGTTCTCATTGTTCCAAATTACTTTGCTTTGGTCATGTGTTCAATGCCGCAAATGTTGATTTACACCTGTAATAAAGGTTTTTGTTGCTTTTTGTAGGACATGAGCTTATTTTGAATCATGGGACATAGCTAATATTTGAGATTACATATCACGCACCACAACACATGTTAGATGATTTTTCCTACTTGTGCTATAATTTTCAGACCACTGGTTCACCTTTGTCAGTTCATTTGGGCCAAAACGGAAATACATCCATTGATTTTTGCCCTTAGTACTATCTCCTAGCCAAGGTTCTTCAATTTTGGGGTTTGACAGTTGAAAGGCGTCCCTTGTTAGTTAATTATGTGTGAAGAAAAGTCAGCCTCACTAGAACATAATATTACCTGAGTCAGAACACTGCTTTGATTTAAACGTGCCGTTGCTTTTATGTGATACCCCGGATAACAAAATATTCCACACAAATATTTTTATTTACACTCTGATTGGCTTGAACAGCCACTAAATAACAAGTTTACTTACTGAAACTTAAACTTTATTTCATCCCAAACTGGTTACTTTAACGATTAGTATACTTTACTATGTTACTAGCAGCGTGTAACGCTCTTCAAGCATTACAAACTTGATAGCAGGCCAATGCTGTAAGCTGGAATCAATGTAACAATCAACTTCTAACAAAATTGAGCCTCAAAACATCTATCTAGCAAAGTATTGGGTGTGTGCATAAGTCTACCCGTTTTTGTAGGTTACAAAGAAAGGAGGAGAACACAACAAATAACGTACCTAGGAGTTCACGTAATTGCCATCATTCTGTATAAACGTTTGCCGTCTGTCTATGAGTAGTTGAATCCCACGCCCGGAAAAAACTCCTGTGTTTTAGAGTAAAAAAAATCACGTAATGCCGTTTTCACATCGTCCACATCATCGAAGGTTTGTAGAGCGAAGACGTTCTGTAACGATCGAAAAAGGTGGTAGTCCGTAGGTGCCAGATCAGAGGAATACGCCGGGTGATGTAACACTTCCCAACCAAAATCCAGTAATTTTTGCCGAGTGATTAAAGTAGCACGAGGTCTGGCGTTATCATGATAAAGAATTCACGGCTTCGCAATTGACGAGTGCTGGCCGCTTCGATGTCAGTTTCAGTTGTTCACGCAATCTGTCTAACTGTTGGCAGAAGAGGTCAGCATTTATCGTTCGATTAGGGGCCAGCACTTCTCAGTGGATTATTCCCTGGACATCCCACCAAACACTCAACAAAACCTTTTTGGGATGCAGTCTTCCTTTTGAGGTCAATGGAGCCGCACGTTGGCACACAGTCCGACGACGTTTTACATTACGGCACAGTACCCATTTCTCACTACTCGTTACAATTCGTCCCCAAAACGGTTATTTCTGTGACGAGAAAGCAAAGTAGCACTGGTACGGATTCTCCCCTCTCGTTGCTTTGCAGAAAGCTGGTGGTCCGAAAGGGGCCCGGGTTCGAATCCCGGTGAGGCATGGATATTGTGTTTGTCTTACGGCACTGGTTCTCCTCCCTGGAACCAGTGACCCTAAATTAGAGACGGGAGACTGCTTATAGCCCATTGAATTGCTCACGGTAGTCGTTGAACCTCAAATCCAAAAGAAAAAAGCTGGTGGGGAACCCAGTTATTGAACTTAGTGACGAACCCAAGAGCATGCATTCGTAGTTCGACTGTTGTTCTGTGTACCGACAACGTTTCTGCTAATTCTTGAACGGTTGGATCTGGATTACCTGTTATGGCTTGGTCCATATCCTCGTCAGAAACCACGGATTGACTTCCAGGACATGGTTGGTTTTTACAGCTTCTTTCTCAGTCTCGGAATTTCCGAAACTAACGGCGACATGTGCTATCCTCAACTGCATCCCTCCCATACACTTGACAAGTGTTGCGGCAAGCCGCGGCTGCAGTACTTCCTTTATCAAACTCGTACAGTAAACAATGTCTAATGTGCTCATTACCGCATGCCATGTTACACCGTCCGTGATTTCCATTATGAATGACTTACTCGGAAAAACCTAGTGCCCCTATGTGCTCTACTGTTCCACGCTTTGCAGGCCAAAAATTCGGCATCGCAGCGTTATCTGTGACGTATCTACTTCGATCTCAATTCGAATCTATGACAAAAACGGGTAGAACTTTTGCACACACCCAATATATCCAAGAAACAGAACTTTGACAGAAATCAAGCAGAAAGCATCTGACGAAAGTTAGCTAGAACGTCAAAGCCAGCTGGCATGTGCTGTAAACACCATTCGTATCTCTGTTTTTCTGATACGTGATATTCTGCTCTAGACCTGAATTCAGGTTTACACAAAGCATTAAGTCGTTTTGGTTTGGACGACAATGCTGCTATTTATCATGTAAGATGTATTCAGCAGTGATTCACGAGAATGAAAGAGACTTCTATCCTCTTCCCTGGCCAGCAGAAGGCCCGGATACAAACCCCATTGAGAATGCATGGGGACATGTTAAAAGAACAGATCCGGGATCCAAGACATATGTTAGCCAATCAAAAGATCGTCTGGTGGACGCCTGGTGTGCTGAAGACGCAGATGCTCTTCAACGTCTTGTGGAAATTATGCCAATCCTCATACGTGCAGTTATTCAGGCTAAAGGATGTACAACTCGATACTTAATAAAAGTTTCTAATTTTTTTTTGATTGAAGGTTTAACGACCACCGTGAGCAAGTCAATGGGTTTTAGGCAGTCGGGGGTCCCTAATGTAGGGCCACTGGTTCTAGGGACGGGAGAGAACCAGTGCCGTAAGTCAAACACAGCATCAATGCCTCACCGGAATTCGTACCCAGACTCAACTCGGACGAATGATCAGAAGCCAGCGCTGAGACCACTGCACCACAGGGGCGTCAAAATTCCTAATTCCGTGGCCAGCATGTGTACTTACTGCCTCATTTTATCAAAGGTAAAGAGACATGCGATTCCACAAATTGATTTGATGTAATCATGGCTGACTCAGGTATTTTAAGTATTATGTGTAATACAGGGCACTTTCATATCACTTCCAACTTATCACTTAAAGAAATTCGTACATTAATTACTTGGCCTATTGCATTTCTTTAACTCATATGAAATATTTTAACTGTATTTGTCCAGTGAAATGTTCTTGGAACTCCGCCAAGTGCTAAAGCCACTGTGCAGCATTATTTCAAAATGGGAATCGCTCCAGATTCTAGGCATTTGAAAATTTTGCACTTTATTTTTGAGAAGGTTCTGAGAAGTTTCCTAAACAATGATTGGTTTGAAAAAATGCTCAGATGCATATGCGGGAAGAAACGCGTATCAAGTTGAAATTTCTATTTCTAAATTTTTTGCTTAAAATATGATCATTTAAAATAAATTCTAACGTTGTACAAAGAGAAGAAGAAGCACACAGATCCCATGCACAACGGTTTAAGTTTTTCTTTGACTGGTTTAAGTTTTCCTTGACTGAAAAAGTTTTTTTCCTTAAGCTTTTTTTGACTGAAAGTTTTTCCTTTAAATTTTTTCTTGACTGGTTTAAATTTTTCCTTGATTAAAAGTTTTTCCTGAAAGTTTTTCCTCTGAATTTTTCCTTGACTGGTTTAAGTTTTTCCTTGACTGAAAGTTTCTCTGAAACATTTCGGAAACTGGAAGCTTTTTTGATTAAATCTCTGAAAAACAAAAACAAACACATAAACTACGTAGTACTCCAGAACACGCGACTATTTACTTTCCGAAAAGCACAAGCATTAATTTCCAGTTTCTACATCCAAACAAACAATCACCAAAATGCAGCATTTTTCGAAGAGCGGGAATTTACTGCAGAAATCAAAGACAATAAGAAAATCGGTTTACGTACACTGCAAAAAATAAGTGGTGAGAATTCACGGAAAATTTCGGAAACTAACGTGCAGCAAAGTTGCCAGTAGGTGTCCGACTTTTAACAAAATTTCCATTTCTAAAACTTCCTGTTTTTCCCCCTCTGTATTTTCGTGTTTTCACAGATTTTCCGTAGTCAGTAATTCCGTTTATTTCAGAAATGTCCGTTTCAAGTTTTTCCCTATTTAGTCTAAAATTTTGGAAAATCCAACAGAATTTCAGCTCTTGCGTGAGAGAATCCTTTCGCGCAAGTAGTGAAGATCGAGCCCGGTTCTTTTAGGTTGAAGCCGCGAGTCTTAACCACTGAGCCAGAATGCCACAAGAACCAGGCTCATATTCAAGATAACACTTAATTTCGCGATGATGATTATTTTTTTCAGTAATGCGAGGGATTTAGCCCTTTTACTTTCTATTGGAGTATGTTATTTATTTGAATATGTTTTTAATAATTTTATTTTTTCTGTAGGTCTTATTACAAATTACGTATTTTCTTCATCGCGATTTTGCGAAGCAACAGAGTGATTTGGAGTTTGAGATCTTTTTGTCAACTGACAATAACTTTCAATTATCTTTAGGAGAAGGCGCAATGTACTGTTTTATAATATGTGACGTACAAGTTTGTCCGCGCCGTGCACCGAATCCAGGTCCTCTCACTGCGGAGTAAGTAGCTCTCCCAACTAAGCTACATTGATATGTGCTCTCACCGCTATCTGCCTTTATCTCATGTACGTCCTGTAGGGAAGGCACGTCACATCGCCCCCCGAAAGAGGGCCGGGGGCATGGTCCACTGGTCATCCGGGACCATGTGTCGCTGTAGGCAGTCATCCCATGAAGGAACGTGCATTTGAGAAATCCAAGATAATTTGGTATGTGGAACGTAACAAATATTACTTCACAAACCTTCTATATAAAATATACTCTAGGTAGCTAAATAGATTTTGTCTTAAAGACTCCATACACTGAAACATAGGCATCGTACAAACACCTGTACAATAAATTAAGTACCCGAATTCTTATGGTAACACAATATACGAGGGTTGTACCAAAAGTAATGCAAAATTAGGCATAACTTTTTTTTAACTGAGAGAGGTCATTCAAATTGCACATGTTGGTAGAGTAACTCTTCCTCTATACAAAGGTACTACTCAACATAGTCTCCATCAGAAGCGATGCATTTGCGCCATCCATCAATCCACCTCTCGAATCCTCTTTGAAAAAATTCAGGTGTGGACTGTTGTACCCACTTCTTTACTCTCACTTTTACCTTGTCTATATCATTAAATCGTTGTCCCCGGTGACTGTCTTTCATTGGACCGAACAGGTGGAAGTCAGATGGCGCCAGATCTAGGCTGCGCGGTGGATGGGGAACCACCGACCAGCCTAATTTTTCTGATCGACTGATTTGTTGCGAAAGATGTGTATGGTCTCGCATTGTCATGGTGAATGTGGATTCTTTTCAGATTATTGTTCAGAATCTTCCTCCTTATGGCTTCTCTTGGCTTCTTGAGTGTCTCAATGTCCCGCTCGCTGGCCACGGTACGGTCACGTTCTGGAAATTCAGGGAGAATGACACTTCTGTCATCCCAAAAAGACAGTCACAATGACGTTCTGTGCTGATCGCTGGCTCATGAACTTCTTAGGCCTTGGTGAAGAAGTGTGACGCCATTCCATGGATTAATTCTTCGTCTCCGGATCGTAAAGATACGCCCACGTTTCATTCCCTGTCACGAGATCGGAAAAATTTTATCTTGATTCGCTTCAAATGCTCCCAGCAGATCAGAGCAGAATTCCACCCTTCCGTACCACAAATCGGGTGTCAACTGCCGAGGTACCCACTTTGCACTCACTTTCCGATACCCTAAGTCTTCCACCATTTTCTGTACGGCATTGTGACCACAGTCCAGTTGTGCAACGAACTCAGGGGTTGTGACTCGTCTCTCCGTGAGAGTCAATTCATCCACTCACTGACGATTAGTGTCAGTGGTCGCAGATCATAGTCTCTCACTACGTGGTTTGTCTTCAATGCTGTTTCCCCTTCTTTAAACTTCTTCATCCATCCGTGCATATTGCTCTTGTCAATGGTGTCATCTCCACAAACATTCTGTAGCCTTCTGTGGATGTCGGACAGCTTGCACCCTCCCTTCGTCAAGAACTCAACGACGGTACATTGTTTCTGCTTGGAATCCATTATTTATCTGCAATGAAGAAGGAAGGTTACAATAGAGAAAGAGTTATTGTACCAACATGTGCAATTTGAACGACCTCTGTCAGTTAATAAAAAAGTTATGCCCACTTTTGCATTATTTTCGGTACAACCCTCGTATAAAACAGCTGGTACACAAAATGGGAGAAAGAGAAAGAATTATCCGTTGACACATTAACCAAAATTTATGCGATATACTATCCACAATATCGGTTCTTGCTACAGAATTTCAAAATCAAGTACTTCGACAGACTATTGAAATTTAACAGTTAATCAAACCCCCAGGTATTCTCGTGAATGTCTACAATCAACGGAAAAGTTTGGTCATATGCGTACGGGAAAAGTGAGGATGGAGTTTTTTCGTTAAAATAAGAAAGGAATTCCGGAAAGGTTTCTGAAAATTCAGAAATATCCGTTAAAAAGGTATCACTGAAGACGTAAGAAAATTCAACTGTGAACTAGTGAGGAAAGCAATTGAAAACAACCAAAGCCTAAAGATAGCAAAGGGACATCTCAGTAAGGGAAGAAAACAGATTATGGCACTGAGAAAAGAAGATGGTTCTGTAACAAGAAATAGAGGCGAAATTTTGACAAGAGTGAAAGATTTCTACTCCAAATTATATGAAAGGGATGATACATGTACTCCAGACATCATGAAAGGTACCAGTACCAGAGTTCCTCCAGTCCTTCCAGCAGAAGTTGCACATGCAATCAAGAACATGAAGCGGGGAAAAGCTCCAGGAGAAGATGGAATTACTGTAGACATCATACAAGAAGCAAGTGGAGAAATCGAAACAGTACTCGCCCAAATTTTCACTCGATGCCTTAATGAAGGAAAGATTCCTGAGGATTGGAACACCGCTACAATGATCCTGCTACATAAGAAAGGTGACATTGAGGATCTCGGAAACTACAGACCTATCAGCCTCCTATCAGTAGTTTATAAAATCTTCACTAAAGTTCTTTCACACCGCTTGAAGGTAACACTGGACATGGCTCAACCGAGAGAACAAGCTGGATTCAGGAGTGGCTACAGCACAATAGATCATATCCACGTACTGAGAGAACTAATTGAAAGAGCGAGGGAATATGAACTTCCATTGTGCACACATAAAAATTGGAAAGGGAGTGAGACAAGGTGACACCATATCTCCGAAGCTCTTTAATGCCACATTGGAGGGTGTTTTTCAGTCGTTGAGCTGGGAAAACAAAGGGATAAAGATTAATGGAGATTATCTAACCCACCTTCGTTTTGCTGATGACGTAGTCATTTTTTCAACTACCCCATCAGAGCTGCAGAGTATGATCCAGGAACTTGCTGACAAGAGTAAAGAAGTGGGATTAAAAATGAACTTTCAGAAGACAAAAGTGATGTTCAATGCTTTTACAAGAAATGAAGATTTATCGATTGATGGAGAAAAGCTGGAGATAACAGACACGTACGTTTATCTTGGACAGCAGATATCAAGTGAGGGTCACATTGATGAAGAAATTAATCGGCGTACAAAACTTGCCTGGAGAGCTTTTGGAAGAAACAGCATAATTTTCAAGAGCAATATGCCATTATGTCTTAAAAGAAAAGTGTTTGATCAATGCATCCTTCCAGTGCTTACGTATGGTGCAGAGACGTGGACCTTAACTAAAAGAGACATACAAAGGCTGCAGACAACTCAAAGCAGCATGGAGAGGTGCATACTTGGTGTAACCAGGAGAGATAAGAAGAGGAACTCGTGGATCCGAAAAATGACAAGAGTGGAAGACATCATGATCAGAGTTAAATCCCTGAAATGGCAATGGGCTGGACATACTGCCAGAAGGACAGATCATTGATGGACAGCCGAAATTTTAGATTGGATTCCAAGGGACAGGAAAAGACACAGAAGAAGACCACATGGGAGATGGGTGGATGGAATTCGAAAGTATGGAGGGGTGACATGGAGGAGACTGGCACAAGACAGACCGTTGTGGAGGAAACTTGGGGAGACCTTCGTCCAGCAGTGGATTGATAATGGTTGACAATGATGATGACCTCTTGAAAACGGTAATTTGCAGTCAATATAAGGAAGAAATTGCAAAAAGAATTTCTGAAAATTCAGAATTTTTTTGGTGTACGAAAAATCCGCGAGATTCAGAGTTTTGTCCGTCATTTCACGAAAAAATTTGCATCAGAAACTATGCTTCTCGTGAATTTCAAAAAAAAAAAAATCCCTGTGATTTGCTGAGTTTTTTTCTATTCCAAGGTTTTCAAATAGTTTATTGGTAACAAAAGTTGTAGAGGGAACGTGTACTCTTACAACGTCAGAAAATTAAGAAATTATATTATATGCACAATGAAGATGAGGCATTTACAGATGTGCGTATGTACAATACATATGATATAAGAACACAAGATGAAATAACAGGCAAGGAACACTCGTGAAAGTTCGAGTACTTGCAGTAGAGGAAGTTACAGATGTGCGTATGTACAATAAAATATGATATAATAATATAAGACCAAAAAAAAAAAAAAAAAAAAAGGAAAAAGAAAGGGACCCACACTGGACTTTCCTTGTTAGAACTGGAGATATCCCTTCTGGAGACTATTTTATTCGCAGTAGAAGAGCAATAGTACATAGAGGCAGACATCGAACGTCAACTTATAATGAATATGCTCTTAGAAAGATACTCATTTTTTGCATTTATCAAAAGTTAGTGTTCAATATCTCTGTAGCTGTTAAGGTATCTCACTACGTTGAAAAGTCGTTTTGTGCCAAATTTCACATTTTGTAAAAATGCGTTCATTTTAAAGCCCGTTTTTTTAGGATTCCAAAACTGCGGAAGTTTCTTGTCTACGATTAATAGATACAGAGTTATAGCAGTCGGAATATCTAAACCCAGGTGTCAAACGAACGGGAATTGACACTTGAAAGGCTGCAAATTGGGGAATAATTAGGTTAGTCTTACTATTAGTGCATAAAATTGTAGTAGAAAATATTTTGTACAAGGTTTGACGGATCTGGAAATTCTTTGGATACAATTATGTGATGCAATTTATGTTTGCGAGGGTGGCAAACATAAACATACTTTTCATCCCATCCATCGAAACTGTCTTTCAAACTTTTATCGCGATTTTCGTCCCGAACTCTTTATGGAAAACCTGATAACTGCAAAAGGTATGTAAATAAACTGATCAAACTTGGTATACATCTTTCTTACAATGTTGTGCATGTAATGAATTAAAAGTTTTGCTGTTTGTCAGTTCAGAGTCAGGTTATAGCTATTTACATTCAACATAGAGAAGACATTTGTCTAAAATTCACTCTAATGCATGTAGGAATGAGTGTATATCAGCGGTGTTTAGGAACATCGCTTACCTTTTAGTTCACTGCAGAGATAATAGTCATGCGCATATACATGCAAAAAATACCATCATACATCTGAAACTTTTTTATTTAGAGCGTTTACCGTAAACGACATATTTCCTTAAATATTTTTACAAATTTCCCTATTTCTTGAAAATTTATATTGATATAATTTTTTTCCAACTTTTATGTTTTTTTGTGCGTGTGTGTTAGCCTTATCAAAAAAAAATTACACATTCTTGCATTTTTTCAAAAGAAGCACCCCCAACGTAGTGGGGTACCTTAATTGCCCGAAAACCGAAAGGATTCGCCCCAATACCACGCTATACATTTCAGTTCATAAACTAGCATTTTGAAATAAACAATTCCAGAGCATGTAGCTTACCGTTCGGTCCTTCTAGAAATAATGTCTCATTCCTTGTCGGGATGCACGACTGATCTGAAATAAAACAATAAAGAAAATTGAAACTTTCAGCTCCAAGTTTGCCTCCAGACACACTGGCAGAGTACATACATTCGGAGCAAATCTACACTGCTGCCCACCCAAAATGCAACACCACGGAGGAAGCATCTGATTGGCCTGAAATCCGCAGCATGCGTCTTCCGCGATAGGACATGCAAACGATTAGCATTGCAGGGCATATGCAAATCATGTGTGCCCGGCACGCCACCGAGAAGTACTATAAGAAGGGTGCACAGAAGGCGGGGTGTAAGTAGTGGAAGTGTGTTGTGCTGCCGGACCTGTAAGTGGGAAGCTTCCTGATGCCTCGTCGCAGAATACGGCAGTCATTCCAGCACGTTTCGGGTTCCACAGAGCACGAATAGTGGCTTATCGCGACAGCCGTTTATCATACCGAAACATCGGCGCCCGTGTGGGACGACATCCAGCCATAGTGAGGCGAGTATGGATTCGGTGGGTGCAGGAGGCACGGACGGACCGACGTGAGCGATTGCCGTAGCCGCGGCACATCACCGAACGAGAGGACCGGCATGTTGTGCGGTGGGCATTGACGGCTTGCACCGCCACATCACGAACGTTAGCGCACGAATTAGGATGTCTTGCCCAACAACCTGTTTCAGCACGTACCGTTCAACGTTGTCTGCAGGAGCGGGGACTTGTCGCACGGCGCCCATTGTTCCGATTACCATTGACGTTACACCACCGGCAACTGCGGCGGCAGTGGGCCGTTGAACGCTGCACCTGGACTACGGAATGGCACGACATTGTCTTCTCCGACGAATCACGCTTCTGTCTGCAACACCACGATGGTCGGATCCGCGTGTGGCGGCACCGTGGCGAGAGACTGTATGACGCCTGCATCATGCATTATCAGACCGGTCCGTCGCCTGGCGTTATGGTTTAGGGCGCAATTGGATATGACACCAGCACCCCTCTGGTACGCATCGCCGGTACCCAAAAGCCACCGCTACATCCCTGACGTTTTGGAGCTGTAGTCCTCCCTTACCTGTAGGACCTGCCAGCGGCCACGTTTCAACGGGACAATACGCGCTCGCACTGGCACGCATCGTGCAACAATTCTTCACGCCCCACAACACTGTAAAAAAATTGTAGATTTTACGGTTTCAAACCGTTTTCCAGGGTGCCAAAACAAAACCGTAAAAGCTCTACAGTTTTATGCCGTGTTGGAGCAAAGCTATAGCTTTGCTCCAACACGAGCAAAGCTATAGCTTTGCTCCAACACCGCGTTTAATGAAGAAAACAGCACAGAATTTGGCTGGGGCGAGTCACAGTCCAAATAATCATGAAAACACAAAAATTTGGCTGCAACGAATGTGTTGATTGAGTTGGAGCAAAGCTATAGCTTTGCTCCAACACGGCATAAAACTGTAGATTTTACGGTTTTGTGTTGGCACCCTGGAAAACGGTTTAAAACCGTAAAATCTACAGTATTTTTTTACAGTGCAGGTGTCACTGCTCCCGTGGGCCGCCTGTTTTCCCGATATATCGCCCGTCGAGCACGTCTGGTCGCTGATCGGCAACCGAATGGCCCGGCAAGCACGACCCGCGGCTGCGCCTGATGAACTGTGGCAACGTGTGGAAGCAGCCTGGACCGACATACCCCAAGCCCACATCCAACACCTCCTTCGTTCGATGCCGCGGCGTGTAGCGGCCGTTATTGCCAGCCATGTGGGCCACAGGAACTATTGATGTCTGCGTGTTCCACAAGTCGCACGGGCTTGTAAGTTCAATAGTTTCATCTTTGTATCTGTTATTATGTGTCCATTAAATCTGGCTTTGCTATCTCGTGTCTTTCTTGGTGTTGCATTTTGGGTGGCCAGTAGTGTATATCAAGATATATCGAGCAAAAGCGAGCAAAATGAAAAAATTCCGCTCACAACACGTTTGAATATCACGGTGCTTTCTGAGCATCAAGACCGAAAACTCGTATCTCGGATTGTTTTTCTGGAATATTTTTCGGAAAAATTAGAATAATATTTATAAGTCTCTCGAGTAATTATTTTCATTATTATCACGGTTTTTGCAAACACTATGCCAGCTGGGTAAAAGCTGACCCTTCCTGGCATCGTAAAGTTTTTAATTTTTTTTTTCAAATTTCCTATTGAAAAGTACTGATCTAAATTTTTAAATCGCCAAAGAGAACCAAAAATAGGCACTATTTTCATAGCATTCAATTGTCCGCTTTTCAAGAAACCAGCTTGATGCTGTTACAGGGCTTTCAGTTCCCTGTGTGAAGGGTTCGTAATGTTTCGATTTCTGAGAGTTTTCTTATCAGGAGTTTAACCCGTATTTTAACTAACTGGAGCTGATGAATAAAATATAAAATAATGTTATAACTCGCTCTTGAAGTGAGGAAATTATTTATTCAGTTGATATGGGGAAGGCTTCGAGCTTTTCCCCGATTTCTATTCATTCTCTACCTTACTAACTGGTCGATCACCTTCCCGTTGCGGCCAGTATTCGCTGTTTCCTAATCATCAGCGTTCATTTCTTTTCCTCTTATCTCGGTTTCGCACCAACTAGAGAGAATCTCCAACCTCCTTCTCCGCTCATTTCGAACCGACCCCCCTTCCAAAACAGAAGTCAAATCCACGGCTAAGAAAACTCCCAAAGAGCGTCCCCTTCCCAGAAGGCGCAGAAGATTCTTATTTGCCTTCCTGTGTGATCCCTCAGAGATCATTATTCAGTTCCTCCCTCGCGAGCAACAAAACCCCATAAATCTCACTTTCCCTCGTATGGGACGCTGAGAACGGAGAGCCAGCCCCATTGACGCAGCTGCATCGAAATTGCGAAAAAAAGTGCTGAGGAAAGAGAAGGTGATTCAAAATTTATTATCCTTAAAATGTTTAGCTAAGTTCCCTCCTGACAAACATTGATACCCAGGTTAAAATGCCTTTTAAATTCACTTCTGGATAACATCTTTCAAAGTAATGTTTGATCTCTTTTATTCAGATTAGTTGATTTAACAGAAAGGTTTCCAGCTTGGTGATTTGTTACAGGTGTTTTTGTTCATTGTCCAATCGAGGTACGTACTTCGCTCTGTCAGTCACACTATCGCGCACACACTTCAAATTCTACCCCACGCGGTAAATTTCCCTGCTAACAATTACGATTATGCCAGACATTACAAGAAACCAGAACAAACCTCACGCATTGTGCTTTCCATGATCAGTCAAAATCTCATTTCACTTCTTCTCTGATCTTTCTCTGTTTCTGAGCCTCTAGTTTTTCTGCTGCTTTTTCTGCTGAAGCTAGAACAGAATATTTTGTCTCCAAATTTTCAGCACATATTAGTTGGCTTTGAAAACCTTTACGAAAATCTGTGGATTTATTGCTATTATTTTACAAAACTAAATGCATTAATTATTTAATGCATGAAATTGGGCTAATTTAAAAAGTATAAACCTGCTTTAGCGGGGGAATGGGCGGTCACCCCATTCGCCCCCATTGGATCCTCTACTCATGCCATGTTGGGTCCAAGACTTCGGAAGAAAATAATTTGTGTAAAATGGCTAAATTACCCTCATCGTCAAAAAAATAGTTGCACTCAAAAGGATGTGTCGGATTGTAATGCTATTCGGGAGGAAGGTAAAGGTTACCCAGGAACAATAACTGATTAGACGTTGAGACTGATATGGGTAATATTTATTGAGCTACACGTCAATAAGCAGTGCCTCTCAATATGGCATCGGGCCGCCATGTTTGCTCACACAGCATGCCTGACGTCTCTATTGTACAAGTTCCATAATGGTGTCTTGTGATAAGCCATCCCATGCAGCTTGAATTTTCTCACGCAGTTCCTGCAGATTGTGCGATAGGTGTGGAGTGTGGATAGGACGTCCAATAGCATCCCACACATTTTCGATCGGCGATAGGTCTGGCGATGCTGCTGGCCATGGCAGAGTGTCAGTGCCTTCAAAGCAAGCTGTGGAGACAGCAGCTGTATGCAAACGAGCGTTGTCCTGTTGGAAAATCGCACCGGAGTGAGCGTTCGGAAAAGGTAGGGCCACTGGTAGCAGGACCCCATTAACGTAACTTTGGGCTGTCAAAGTGCTTGTAATGAACACCAAAGGTGATCTGGCATCGTAGGATATTGCACCCTTTTCCATGGCATCAGGCCTTCTGGACGTGTGACGCTCAACGACAAACCGTTCATCATGGCGCTGACTGCGGTGCCTCCACACACGGATTCGTTGGTCGTTTCCTCCAAGACACAAGCGGGACTCGTCACTGAAGATCCCCAGCTGCCATTCTGAGTGGCTCCATGACAGTCTGGCACGACACCATTGCAGTCTTTTGCGACGATGCGATGGTGTTAAGGGCAGTCGCCGTAGAAGTCTGCGTGCGTGTAGTCTTACGTCGTGCAGCCATCTCCCAATAGTGCTGGAACTAATTCGACGATGCATGGAGTGCACCACTGCTCGCTGAATATCTGCAATCGTGGCTATTGTGTCACTTCGCGCATGTCGGACAACTCGTCGGTCTTCTCTCTCTCTCCGTGCTTCGTCTAGGTCTCACAGACCCTTCCTGCCGCTGCTGCATATCTTGTTCTATCCACTGCCGCCAACACAGCGTGTTATGGTGATATCCGCACAACCGGTATGGCGCGCAATACAGCGATAAAACCATCTCGATTCCCGGAGCCCAGCAATGCGGGCCGTATTGCACTTGAACTCTCCAACTGCTCGAATTGCTTCCGAACTTTTCTCCGAGGCATACTTCACTTGCAAAGGATGCAACCAAGACAACAACACGTGTCCAAATGGCAAGCACGCGCAACGGGATGACCATATATAGACGGTCAGGCACAGCGCTACGACCCCTCCTTGCGTGCGTCACATGCGCGGCCGAGCGTGATACTTGAATCATTTGCATGCCTAACGATGTGAAACCTATCCACCAAGCTTCATTCCTGTGAGTTGCTTCCTCCTGGGTGCAATTATTTTTTTGACGATGAGTGTAAATACGAAATCCTTGGAGCAACCATTAGTTAGCTACGATGCATATTTTGGAACGCTTGACGGTGTCATATCCAAAATGACCGAATAAGCGGATTAGAGATTAGTGCTGAAAAAATCCAGTGGACCGAAAGTGTATCAAACACAGAACGAATCAAGCAAAAAGAGAGATACGTACTGTTTACGTACTGTTTTGTACATCAAAAAATTATCCTTTTGAGAATAATAGTCCAAACAATGGGAGAATTAATAACATTAATTACATGGGTCTGGATGGATTTTCTTGTTGGAGATTTTTGTCCTGCTTCTTATTGATTTTGATGTGCTCATTACAAACATGATGTCAGAATTTATCTATCACATACAGTGTTTACTCAAAATTAAATTTTTAAGTGATTGGAGTAAGCAGTAAAAGAAAAAAGGTTTCTGAAGTTATTAATTCTGTACGTTCACGTACAAAATAACGTTTCCGCAAAATCTTGCTGTGTAAAATAAAGTTGCCACTAAAACTTGCATTGTAAAATAACGTTGCCACAAAACTTGCTGTGTAAAACAACTTTCTCATTAAAACTTGCTGTATAAAATAACGTTGCAACAAAACTTGCTGTGTAAAATAACGTTGCAACAAAACTTGCTGGGTAAAACAACTTTCTCATTAAAACTTGCTGTGTAAAATAACGTTGTCACAAAACTTGCTGTGTAAAATAACGTTGTCACAAAACTTGCTGTGTAAAATAACGTTGTCACAAAACTTGCTGTGTAAAACAACTTTCTCACTAAAACTTGCTGTGTAAAATAACGTTGCAACAAAACTTGCTGTGTAAAATAACGTTGTCACCAAACTTGCTGTGTAAAACAACTTTCTCACTAAAACTTGCGGTGTAAAATAACGTGCCACAAGAGCTTGTTGTGTAAAATAACGTTGCCACTAAAACTTGCTGTGTAAAATAACGTTGCAACAAAACTTGCTGTGTAAAATAACGTTGTCACAAAACTTGCTGTGTAAAATAACGGTGTCACTAAAATTTGCTGTGTAAAATAACGTTGTCACAAGAACTTGCTGTGTAAAATAACGTTGTCACTAAAACTTGCTGTGTAAAATAACTTTCTCACTAAAACTTGCTGTGTAAAATAACGTTGCAACAAAACTTGCTGTGTAAAATAACGTTGTCACCAAACTTGCTGTGTAAAACAACTTTCTCACTAAAACTTGCGGTGTAAAATAACGTTGCCACAAGAGCTTGCTGTGTAAAATAATGTTGTCACTAAAACTTGCTGTGTAAAATAACGTTGTCACAAAACTTGCTGTGTAAAATAACGTTGTCACCAAACTTGCTGTGTAAAACAACTTTCTCACTAAAACTTGCTGTGTAAAATAACGTTGCAACAAAACTTGCTGTGTAAAATAACTTTCTCACTAAAACTTGCGGTGTAAAATAACGTGCCACAAGAGCTTGTTGTGTAAAATAACGTTGCCACTAAAACTTGCTGTGTAAAATAATGTTGCCACAAAACTTGCTGTGTTATATAACGTTGCCACTGAACTTAAAGCAATAGAGTGACATCATAGGATTTGTAAAAAAAAACTATGGATACTATGTAGTGAAATTTGGGAACCGGGACAAATCATGGATGTAAAATCTACGTTGTTTGTGATGAAGAACTAAGCCACTGGACAAAAGATAGGGAAAAATCCACTCGTTTTGATGTGTAAATAGTCTGAAGGCAACAAAAAATTCTTAGTGAGAACTGTTACTTTAGCTGCTGTGTACAGGAATACAACATCAAAGTAAAAATGGAAGCCTACCCCTGGATGTTGCACAGAGTGACTGTGACGTGCCTGCCCAGCAGGACGCACACGATATAAAAGCAGATAACAGCGATAACAAACGTCCGCGTAGCTCAATTGGTAGAATGACTTATTCCGGAATGAGGGGACCCGGGTTCGAGCCTCAGCGTGGACCAAAAATGACGGAGACATTTACTTCGTTATAATGGCGCACAAACTTTCCGGATGACCTGGCCGTTCAAGATCTCGCAATGGTGTGATGTTCTTTCCACACCGCGAGGGAGGAAAAATAAGAGAATCCCTTCTCCAGCGCTTCGAAAACTAAATGTGTGTGACGTTGAATTCCACACACCAGATTGACTGGGAGTTCTCAAGTGTACGTTCTTCAGCGGATGCTGCCTGCGACGATTCATGGTCACGGCTGACCCGTGGGCCATGCCCCCGGCCCTCTTTCGGAGGGGGGGGGATGTGACGTGCCTGCCCAGCAGGACGCACACGATATAAAGGCAGAAAACAGCGATAACGAACGTCCACGTAGCTCAGTTGGTAGAGTGACTTATTCCGGAATGAGGGGACCCGGGTTCGAGCCCCGGCGTGGACAAAAATGACGGAGAAATTTACTTCGTTATATGACGTCACGTGAAACATATAAACGGAAGTTTAAGAAAAACAGTATTGAAAAAACCCCCAAGAAAACCAGATATTTTACAGGAAGGAATCTGAAACCCATTAGATGCGAGAGCAAAAAGTATGCATAAATATTTCAAAGTTACTAAACGTATCTTCAATAATCAAAATTATATTTTTCTGCAGTTTTAGTGTTTGACAACCTGCACTTTTACGCATGCTTTGCACAAAGTTCTACATAATTTTGTGAAAAATTCTCACTCGACAGAGTAAAACTAAATTCGTACTTGCGATCAGCATCGCAATCGTATACGTGTGCTATATCTCCGCAAACAACTCCTAATGTTTTGTAGACTTTCGCTATTCGAACGTGGAAGATTTACAGCTTTGTTTAAATCAGTGAACTAACTCATGTGGACTCTACTACGAATCTTCTTATTCTGATTTGAAAATATGAACAATTTTAAATGTTCAGTTTTGCGGAATATACATCGATGAGCCCTTACATTATGACCATTTACCTAATAAGCTGTAGGACCTCATTTAGCCCCCAAAACAGCCGCGGCTCGGGGAGGCATCGATTCGATGAAGTGGCGATAGGTATCCTAGGGTGTCTGGTACCATAATGTCAACAGCAGTTCCTCCAGTTCCCGTACATTTCGGGGAGGTGGTGACTTAGCACGAACCCACTTTTCCAAGTTGCACCACAAATGTTCATTTGGATTCATGTCTGATAAATTTGGAGGCCGGGGCATTTATAGAAAGTCACCAGCATGTTCCTCGAACCACTTCTTGACGATTCTGACAATGTGGCATGGCGCATTATCCTGTTGGTAATGGCCATCACCAGCAGGGAACACAGTTGCCATGAAGGGATGAACATGGTCCGCAACGATGTTCAGGTACCTGAAAGGTGTCAGGGATTGTGCTATTGGAATAATGGGGCCTAAAGTGTCCCAAGAAAACATTTCCCACAACACAACACCACCGCCGCCGGCATGTTTGCGCCCAACAGTGCATCCAGGAGCCATAGCCTCCATTGGTAATCGGCGCAACCGCGCTATGCCGTCTACGTGATACACCAGGAATCTTGATTCGTCAAACCAAGCCACATTTACCCAATCATCCACGGTCCGATCTCGATGATCTTGGGTCCATTGCATGCATTGTTGGCGATGACATGCTGTGAGTACGGGGATCCGACTGGGTCTTCGGCTACGCAGGCCCATACGCAGAAGACTGCGGTGAAGTGTGTGCTGCGACGTATTTCTTTGATCACCACTGTTGTAGCTACTGGTGATTTGTTGCACTGTGGCCATGTGGTCGCTGTGAACAAAGCGGGACAGTCTCCGCTCCCCTCTGGAATCAATGAGCGGCGGACGAAACACGGCTAGACGACGGTTCGTCATTTGGCCATCTGTGCACCACTTTTGATACGTACTCACTACAGCGGCACGTGAACAACCCACAAGCCGCGCCGTTTCCGAGATCGTAGTTCGGGGGCGCCATGCCATCCTAATTTGTCCTTTATCCAAATCCGATAAATCGACAGCTTTTCCCATTCTGTCGCCGAACACTCTACTAACCGAAGGCTGGTCCTCGTGTTGTATATATACTGCTCTGTGAACTTCACCTGCGCCACCGTTCGGTCTCCAGGTGCGCTCACTTCTCTAGGCTGGGGGTGGTCGTAATGTAACATCTCGTCGGTGTATCTTTCGGTAATTATTTTCGCCACTACGTAGCTTTTCTACACTAATTTAGAAAGCACTGTTAAACGGAAATATCAACAAAGTTCATTCATATCGCTCTATTTGAAAAGCACGGCTTTCTTTTTTTTAAAGGTACATTTTTAAAATCACTTTGTCTTCCCGTTGGTCATTATGAAACATAATATCCTCGTCTCTATAAGTCAGGTTAAGAAAATTCTTTTTTGAGCCGGAGAGCGGTGATGAAGGAGCTACAGACGCTTTCGAATTTCTGTGATGCCCAGTTCTGTCACTAGGTGGCAAGAACTTATTTTACCATTGGGCTCATATCTCCGCTTCTAAAAGACGACTTCGGAAATTCTTTTTTTTTATTCTTTTTCGATGGCTGGAGATAAGGACAAAACTTACGACGCACTTTTTTGTGTTTTACTTTTACGATACAATATTTAAACTTTAGGTAGAGCAAAGATATACTTCTGTGAGGTAAAATAAACGTGCACCTCCATTTAGCACAATCTTCGATCCCAAGAGTTCCACTTGAAAAATAATTTTTGTATGTTATAACTAAAATTACGAACAATATTTTTCATGCATTTCTGAAGTAAAATGCGTACGTTTAGTGGTGTAATTTGAGATTTTCAATTTAACAGTTTCTCCGTTTTCAGTTGTCGGATTAAATAAAAAAAAATTAATCATTGAGCAACGTGTAACTTCAAGCTCTTCTGGTGTAATAAATGTACTAAATGATTTTCCAGTTCCACTATTTTCTCTCTTGCGGGCTTCAGCGCATATTTCCGACTGATGTTTTAACTGCGCAGCTCAATGTAGGATTAATAAATTTCTTTTTGTATGAGAATGGTGTAGTCGGTATCATAATATTTCGTTCCCTTTTCCAGCTTTTGTGATGCACTAATTATTCGACTAAATGGCGAAAATTGTGATTTTTTTCGTTCAAAGATTTCTCAACTACTCGAGCTTGGACTAAAGAAAAAGTGTTTTAACACTGAGTATTTTCTGCCGCGCACAAATTTATGCACGTGACTTTTAATTTGACATATTCTCAACAGGGGGAATAATTATACATCTGCATTTGTCACTATATCTGCGCTTCTAAAAGTCTTGGCTACTCCAGTGGCCGAGTAGGCTGAGGGCTGACTTCTGACCATTCCTCCGAGATGGGCCCAGGCTTGAGGATCAGATATGGGTTATGTGTTTGTCTTATAAGCGCTGGAACCCTCCTCTCACTGGTAGAAGTGGCCCCAAATCAAGGACTTAGCCGTTCCAATTGCTCATGGTGGTAGTTAAACTCCGTACCAAAAAAATGTTCTAAAGAAATTAACTTTGACACACCTTCAGCATCATAGGCTTGAGAATATATCTGAGAATTCTCTCATCTGTCTTTTTCTTAGAGCAGCTGATGAAAAACTTAAAACTTTTATTGTAATTTACGAAGACAGAGAGGGGAGGAAGAAAGGAGGACAAACAGAGGCAGGGGCAGAAAAAGAAAAAAGTAAGAGATAAGGTGATGTAGAGACAAAGAAAACGGCAGCGCCAGGAATAGATAGATACACAGCTTGAGAGAGAGAGAGAGAGAGAGAGAGAGAGAGTGGGAGAGAGGAATAGGTATAGGGTTAAACTATGAGACCGCAAAAGAGTGGAAGAGATAAAGAGAAATGGAGGTAAAGAAAGAGAAAAATAGCTAAAAGGAGGTAGAGGTTAGAAAGGGCGGAGGTAGAGAGAGAGAAAGAGAGCAACAGATAAAGACAGGAAAAGACAAAAGTGATGGAGGTAAATAAAAAGACGAACAGATAAAGGGAGATAAAGGCGAAAAAAGGGAATAACGGATGAAAAGAGATAGAGGTAAAGAAAGAGATGAATGAAGTAAGATTAAAAGATTAACAGACGGAAAATGAGAAGCAGCTAGAGGAAAATTGTGAGAGAGGGTAAGCGAGAGAGAGAGAGAGAGAGAGAGAGAGAGAGAGAGAGAGAGAGAGAGAAAGACATCGGAAGAACAGATAAAAGACAAACAGGGGAAGAGATATAGATATAGAAAGGGTGATCTTATGAAAGATAAAGAGAGGAAGAGATAGAAGCGAAGATAGCAAGAGATAAAGAAAGAGAAACGGAAGATGGATGTAATGAAAGGGAGGAATCAACAGTGGAACGGCAGATGGAGAATGAGAAAGGGAAAGAGGCCGTGAAAGTGAGAGAAAAGGAAATAGCGAAAAAGTGTGGAGTGCAAGGAAGAGAGGGAGATAGGTAAAAAGGGATCGAATAAATAGATCTATACAAAGAATCAGAAAGACATAAAGAAAGAGAAGTAAATAAAGAGAAATAAAATAAGAGATAAAGCTAGGTATAGCAAAATAAAAGGGGAAATAAAGAGAAAAAACACACACATAAGCTGACTGAGAAACAAAGAGGGTTAGAGAGGTAGAAAAAGTGAGATATAAAAAAAATAGGGAAAGAGAAAGTAAAAGAGATAAAACAGACCTAAGCAAATAAAATGAAGAGAAAAGATAGACGTAAATACAAATGAGAGGAAGATATAAAAGGAGATAACGGTAAAAAAGAGAAAGAGATAGGAAGATATAAAAAGAAACAGAGGTAAGCAAAGAGAGAAAGTGTGAGAAGGGAAGATAGACAGGTAATAAAAGAGTTGAGGGGAAGAGATAAAAACAGTGAGTGTAACATACTGAGATGTGCTTTTCCTTCGGTTCGTTTTTGCTCTCTTCCTAAAGCACTAGTCACAGGAGGGCACTGCTCGACCTAATCAAATTTTACTTGGAGGGGCGACATTTGGATTGAAGTACTTTGGAGTACTGAATGACGATAATATAAACAACACTTGCCGTTTTTACACGATATTATAAAAGTCGATGATGCTGACTATAAAACTTTAATCAAAAGGTTGTATACGTATAATGAAGTATTTATGTCTCGTAAAATTTTATTTATAATTTTAATTTAAGACAGAATTAAATTGACTCAAGAGTGGATGCGACAGAAGTTTCTACCATTTGATCAAGCAAACCGCATATAACTAAGAAGAATCAGAATTATTTTACTAAACTTGACAAAAAACTATGGTGTTCATGATTATATGCCAGAATTTCTGTAAGAAATTTAGGATATTTTCCACCTTTATTTATATTTAATTTTTGATTTTAATTTTAGCTATTTAAATTTAATTTTTGATTTTAATTTTAGCTATTTAAATTTAATTTTTGATTTTAATTTTAGCGTCATTGAGTCTTGTTTGCATAATAATTATTTCTGCTCTTTAAGAATGGTAAAAACAGCTTAGTTTGAGGTTTTTTTTCTATCGAAACAGCTATAGTTCGACTATTGTACATGTACTGTTATTACTAATAAAATAATTTGTAATAGCTGCCGTTAAATTAAAACACCTTCCCGTTCTTTTGTATAGTATGAAAGGAACGTTTTGAATTTATGAAAATTGAACACACTGAATTGCTAGATCACACTCGAATTAATTCATGTAGTGCGTTTCTTTCTTTCGCGAAGGAGAAGCTAAAAAAGAAGTGAAAGAACAGCTAAGACAGGCACCGACTGCTACAGTGCTGCAGACACTTGCAGTTATGAAAAATTGGATAATAATTCAACTTTTATTTTTGAACGTGGTATTTTCGAAACATCGATTTTATCTTTACGTTCGTCGCCGCAGTTTTATTGTAAATCATTCTGCGTCGCAGTCGGCTGGTGCTACGGAGTGATGACCGCGTTATGCAATGAAAGTAACGTCCGTTTCTTTTCCCAGCGACTCTTAGGCACCGGCGATAAAATATTAATGTTATTCGATATCGTAAGATGTACAGGAACTCCGTGAAAAAAAGTAACACTTTACTCCCTGAAGATAGTCGAAATCTGTGTAATTCTATAAATATGTTTACATATGAAAACGCATAAAGTTTTGCTGTGAATGATAAGTTCTGAGATTGCATAGCATGGTAGAGGCACCAAGCAAGTAATCACTCTGTGTGTACTGTTCACATATCCGTCATGAACAAGCGATGTTAAAACATACCTATGCATGTGTATTGATCCTACGTTTGGCAGCATTTCACAGCTCGAAATTTGAAGCTAGTAGCAGCAGCTTTTGCAAACATAAGGATTGTAGCATAACCTTGTATTACGCTGGTGTGCAAAATTAAAGTATAATCTGCTACAAAATAATCTTACATTACTCGCCATGACGAAAGCAAATTCAATGAAAATTGACAGTAACTTTAATTGAGACATAAAATTTACATATTGTAGAGCATCGCAATTAAATCATCAACAGGAAATATACATATGGGAACAGGAATAGAAAAATAGGAGTTCTATATTAACCTTGTCCGGAACAGTCGTCAGTAATGCCTCTATTAGGCATAAAAGGCTCGCAATGACTCCCCGTACTGTTAATGAGACTATCAATTAAGTCTTGTGGAATCAACCGCCACTCCTCTAAAAAGAGCCTGCCATTCAGCTACTCGTTTTCCTAAGGCATGCCAGACATGCAAGCCTCGACGTGGCATCGATTCCACAAGTGACCGGAAGACTTCTGGGGGATATGTTGACCCATGCCGTCTGAACAGCCGCCCACAGTTCCCTGGTATTTGTAGGTGCATGATCTTGGGTGCAAATCGACCTTTCCACCACGTCCCATAAGTGCTCTACTGGGTTCATGTCGGGCGAACGTGTTGCCACACCATCCTTCGGAACTGTTCAGAATGTTCCTCGAACCAATTTTGGAGAACTTGGACCCCATGACATAGTGCCTTGTCCGCCCGGAAAATCCCATCGTGCCTGAGCGCAGAACACCGTGTAGACTTCTTCATGAATATCACTTAGCCGGGGACAGATATAAATTTATCGTGATTATTGAAGAAGCTTTGTTCTAATAAACGACTGTAACAAAAAATGGTCGATTTACAATTGCAAAAGAGCAGAAAAAGACATACGAACCTGGTTCCAAGAATCCAAAGTAAGTTTCAGTAAAGGATTCATGATTATTGTTGGCTTCTCGTACAACAGGAAATTAAAGTTAAGGAATGTTGAAAAGAATGTTAAAATCAATTCTACGTATTACCAAAATAATGTTCTAACTCTTATATTTAAAGAGGAAATACAGTTCCTTTATTCACCGAATCTTCAAAGAGTAGAACTCCATCATGACAAAACTACCAGTCCATTTCTTGAAAAAACGAAAAACGAGACGGGTATCAAATCTACACTGAAGTGCCAGAAAAACTGGTACACCAGTCTAATACTTGGTAGGTCCCTCACGGGAGCGCAGGACTGCAGAAATACGATGGGGCATGGACTCCACTAGCTTCTGGAAATATGCTGTAGGCAATGAACACCGTACTTCATGCAGAGCGTTCCACAATTCGGGTGTAATCCGAGGTCTTGGATTCCTGTGTTCGATAGCGCGTTGCATGGCATCCCAAATGTGTTCTATCACGTTCAGATCTGGATACTTGGGTGGGAATGGCAACACCCAAACTCAGATGAATGCTCCTCTAACCATAATGTAACGTCTTGACACTTGTGTGGAGGTACATGGTCTGTTGGAGCAGGTCCAACCCATCAGCATCAATACAGGACATGAACGGGTGTACCTCGTCCGAAAGGATGCGCACATTGCGTTGGCCGGTCACAGCCGTTTGTAGACGTACCAGGGATCCCAGTGAAATCCAGCTAAACACACCCCATACAATTACGGAGACACCCCCCCCCACCAGCCGGAACGGTTCCCTATTGACAGGCGGGATCTATGGCTTCATGGGGTTTGCGCCACACACGAATCCTTCCATCTGCCCGATACAGTTGGAAACGCGACTCGTCAGACCAGGCTACTTGTTTCCAGTCATCAAGTGTCCAGTGGCGGTGTTGCCGTGCCCAAGCGAGGCGCATAGCTCTGTCTCGTGCACCCATCAAGGGGACTCGAGTTGGGCGTCGACTCCCAAAGCCCATTTCGTGCAGGGTACGTTGCACAGTCCGGACGCTGATGCTTGTTGAGTCTCCAGCATTGAATTCCGATGATACTTTCACGCGTACAGCGTGAAACAATTCTTGACAGCCGACATTGGTCGCGTTCACCCAATGTCTTTTTACGGCCACACTGGTATCGTAGGTTGGAGGTTTTTCCGGAATTCTTGTAGTCACGGTACACCCTTGCAATGGTCGTCCGTGAAAATCGGAACTTCGTTTCTACCTCCGAAATACTATGGCCCATCTCACGAGCGTCAACTATGATACCGCGTTGAAAACCGCTTAAACCGTTATTACTTGTCATTCTCAAGCCGAAAATAGCTCTGACAGTTGGCAAGGAAGTCTATCGCTTTACATACGCACTGGCGGACGCAGCCGAGTACGCGCATAGGTGACTTGCTATGTATTTTGCATAAGCTTGTCTGTACCAGTTTTTCTGCCACTTCAGTGTATACGTCTTGCCTATATACTCTTCAAAGTGCCTTCGGACTGGTAAAAAGAGCGCTTTCTAAACGCAGACCTAAAACATTGATTCATTATGGAAAGCACTTGGAAGAGGAGTGGAATAAAATATTATTATCAATTTTAAGAAATGCACTGTTATCATGGAAATCTAGATGTAGCTTCATTGTCCCTAGAAAGGGCTATCAGACACAACATTTAAGAAAGAAAGAATTTTATTTTAAACATTAATTATATTCCTGTAAAATCGTTCTAAAAGTATGGGAAAATCCTCTGTAGACTTCAGCATTTCGCTTGGGCAGGAGTAAGAATATAAAGCTTGATAGTGACGGTGAAGGTATGTTGTACTTCTAAAAAATCTAAATGAAATGTTACATAGAATAATTGCATTTGGAAGGAATTACCTTTCGAATGTAAACCAAAAAAATATCTCTTCTGCTTTATTTACGAATTGAAATCAGAAACATGGAAAGCTGATATAATGAAATACTTATCGTGTTTAGAATTAGATCTTTATTTGAGAGCGAAATCTGTTTTCATAATCCAATAGGAAAATGTTTAATCTTCAAGCCCTACATTCGGTTTAGACCCATCCTTGTCGTTCTAATAACTTATATAGTCGAAAACCCCAGACCTGGCCCATGCAGACCTAGTATTGGTCCCTGCAGTTTAATATATAGTGCATTTTGTCTATGTTAATATTGTAATACTTCTGCATCTCCACACAAAGCGAAGGTCTGAATGTTGATGCTTTTCGTAATTTCAGGGCGAAGTGTCGCAGCAGGTTTGTCGAAATGTTAATAATTGGAAGTAACATCTTTAACCAATATCACCTTTATGGCTTTTAAGAAAATTAAATCAAAGCTCTGTTTCGTTTCTTTTTTCTCCTAATGCACGAAATTCAGCACTACACATTTCTGCTTTCTTGTAATGCATTTTTTTATTACATCACTAAGCAAAATAGACAATTTCTACAACCATAGTGAACATTTTTAAAACGATTTCAAATGAAACATATGAAAGATAACTTAAATATTAAAAAAAGTGAAATGCATACCGTTTTCTCCACATTTTCCAGCACATTTTCCGATACCTACAGTTTTTTCGTATGGCGTATTGGGAAAGTACGTTACATCATTTTCGGACCTGGAACACGCTAAAGGTGAACGCATGCATCCACATTCTTTTACGATAGTTGCTTGTACAGGGCCGTTCAGCAGGTGATGCCATTTGGCGACTGTCTCTGTTGCTTCACAGTGCTCATGGGGAGAACAGTGCTCGATGTGGTGAAAGATTTTCAACGATTCGTCTGGGCTCTAAAATAAAAGTAATATTTAAATCAGCATGTCTCTTTTTATTCACATTTCAAAGCTGCTTTGTATTTAAGAGCACTTAAATACAAAAAAAAAAAAAAAAACAATAACACAGCAAGTTCAACACAAAGCATAAAATACGATGGTAAACAAACTTTTCTTTTCGAAAAGCTTATTATTTGATAAATAAATCCTCACATTAAAGCAAACAGAATATAAATTCTGAAATTGCTTGTAGCACTTACTGGTCATCCATGTAACACAGCTTTCAGGAAATTTGAGAATACTAACCGTTACACCACCAGGACAGTGAGGTTCTGAGCAACTGAGACTAAGCAAACTTAGCTTAGGAATTTAAAAATCTCAGTTTTTGCTAGTCGAAGCATCATTAGTTCCTCAGCGTTTTGACCCATCTCCCATCCAGAAACGGATGTAGGTCGATGTAACGGTTAGCATAGTCGAACGGAAATCGAGAGTTGCGGGTTCGATTCCCTCTCCAGGACGATGAAATTCTAACGTTTTCTGAGAGGCGTTACATGGATGACCAGTAAGTGTTACAAGCAAATTCAGAATTTATATTCCGTTTGCTTCGAATATTCTATCGATTTCCCATGTGTTATGAGGAATATTTCTTCCTTCATTGATTTATCTGAGGATGACCAGTAAGTAGTACCAGAATTTATATTCTGCTTGCTTTGAATATTCTATCGATTTCCCAAGTATTATGAGGAATATTTTTCCTTCATTGATTTATCTGTGGATGACCAGTAAGTGGTACCAGAATTTATATTCTGCTTGCTTTGAATATTCTACCGATTTCCCATGTGTTATGAGAAATATTTCTTCCTTCATTGATTTATCTGTGGATGACCAGTAAGCGGTATAAGTAAATTCAGAATTTATATTCTGTTTGCTTTGAATGTCCTATCGATTTCCCATGTATTATGAGGAATATTTCTTCCTTCATTGATTAAATCTTCACATAAAGTATTTCCACATAATGTGGACGCTTCTGTAATAGTGCTATGTTACACATTAGCAGTATTACACGCTTCTGTAATAGTGCTAAAGGGAAGACGACGTTGTTCCGGGATCTGTTTCTCTAACATACCTCATACATTTTTTATGCGTTTCAGATTCGGTCTTTGTGGTGGCCAGGAAAGATCGTGAAAGTTGCTGTCATGCTTGCTGAACTATTGCTGAGCTCATCTTGCGCGATGGGTAGTAGCGTTGTCGTCCACGAAACAGCCGTCATCTGCTAGATAAAGTAAACCTTGTACGATGGACTTGATCAACAATAATGTTAAGATAAATCTTGGAAGACACCCCACCTTCCAGCAATATTAGGAGATCAGTTCTATTCCAACAGAACGTGCCATATACAATGACACCAGCTCCGGAACCTTTAGTTGTGCTTACAAGGCAAGCTAGTTCCATTGTTTCATGGTACTTTTGCCAAACTCTCTGACTACTGTCAGTACAGAACAAACTATACCACAACTCGTTGGATCACATGACTTTTTCCAGTCTTCCAGTGTCCATTCATGATGCTCCTTACACCACTATAGAAGAAGAATTCGGTTCTTCGCAGAAATCAGTGGCTTCTGTACAAGCATGAACTGCCAATACCGATCATCTTCAACTGCCTGCATTTGTACTGCTGACAAGTTCTTGAGCGGTAACTGCACTGTAAACGCAGTTTTTGTCTCATAGAACATTGATTGTGTTTCTTTCGTTTTTTTTTAATTGAAGATTTAAAGACCACCGTAAGCAACTCTATGGGCTATAAGCAGTCGTCCGACCCAAATTTAGGGCCACTGGTTCCAGGGAAGGGAGAGAGCCCGGGCCGTAAGGCAAACACAACATCCATGCCTCACCGGGATTCGAATCCGGACCCTTCTTGGACGAATGGTCGTAAGCCAGCGCTTAGACCACTGCGCCACCGGGTCGGCAGATTGTGTTTCTAACGTAACGTTTTACGGTGAATTCAAAAACGTAATAAGAAGTTTTCTATAACCCATAGTTTTTTTTTAAATGTATTTTTCAGTATTAGTTATTGAATTTTTAGGTATTACCTCAATAGAAATAAAGTACATAAAATATTTTAAATTACTTTTGTTGTATTTTATTTCAAATGTAGTGAGGGGGAAAAAAACAAGCTATCATTATAATGGCACTAGTATGTGCTTAGCCATAATCAGGGAAGATTCCTACACAGAAGCCTCGCGACAACATCTGAGCAACCACTGCTCTGCCAGTAATGAGCTAGCCTTTTCGGTGTAAGCATTGCGAGTGTTGCGTTATCTTTACGAATTGAATAATAACTTGCGCAATAGTGCTGTATTTCAAATCATGTCATTATGCCAAGAAAGTGTGTAACGTACCAGGAGAGGAGATGTGACGTACCTGCCAGCAGGACGCACACGACATAAAGGCAGATAGCAAGTAGAATCAATGTCCGCGTAGCTTAATTGGTAGAGCAACTTATTCCGGAATGAGTGGACCCGGGTTCGAATCCCGGCGTAGACCGAAAATGACGGAGAAATTTACTTCGTTATAATGGCGCCCGAACTATCCGGATGACCCGACCGTTCAAAATCTCGCATTGGTGTGATGTTATTTCCACACCGCGAGATAGGAAAAATATGAGCAGCACTTCGAAAGAAAAAAGAAAAGACAAATAAGGGGGAGATGATGTAACGTACCAGGAGAGGAGATGTGACGTACCTGCCAGCAGGACGCACACGACATAAATGCAGATAGGAATCAGAACAAATGTCCGCGTAGCTTAATTGGTAGAGCAACTTATTCCGGAATGAGTGGACCCGGGTTCGAACCCCGGCGCGGATAAAAATGACGGAGAAATTCACTTCGTTATAAGTGTTTAAATCATCCTGATACTTTCGGTTGCATGTGCGGTGGAGTAACCTTAAAAGCTCAAAGGGGAAACTTTACTACATAATTAAAAGTGCCATGAACTTTATTTTAATGGTAAAGTGAGTGACCAAAATAATAATTGAGCCCCTCATATATTTTGTGTAACATGCACTTCAAACATTTGTGGCGATTTGAAAGTCATCGATCTCTTGGTTGGTTTGCAGCCTGGCTTCGCAAATTTTTGTTGTTTCCTATGTGAGTGGAATAATAGACACAGCAGAAATCTTTATACGAGAAAGGACTGGCCGAAACGTGAGGCATTAACTCCAAAAGAGGAAAATGTCGTAAACCCTACACTGGTGAACTATGAAAATTTCTACGTCAAGGCAATGGACCAAAATAGTGCCGTATTCACCTATTTAGAAGAAAAATTCCCCAGAATTAGTGACGCCAAAATAAAGGAAGGGATACAAATTTTGAAGATGACAATCCGTCTTTTGGTGTAAATATGACAAGGATGGTAAGCCAGATAATATCCGAAAACCTGAAAATCTCGTCGTTCCTGGAGCGGAAAACGAATCCGCATCTCCCAGATGGAGCCCGGTTATGCTAACCCCTACACCACCCAGAACGACCAAGTTTCAAGTTTCCGATTAATTTGAATATAACCATCAAAAGATTTGCTAGTCGAAGCAACCGGCTTTCATGTTTAGCGAATCACGAGGTTAAGACTCCTATCCCGTGATTGCCCGGAAGACCAGACAAATCATGAATGGAATACGGGATTACACCATACAATACAAATTTTGAAGATGACAATCCATTTTTTGGTGTAAATATGATAAGGATGGTAAGTCAGATAATATCCAAAAACCTTAAAATCTCGTCGTTCTGGAATTTCCCGCTCTAGGACGATCTTTCAGAAGTGTTACTGAAAACGTTTTGGAGTATATTAAGGCAGAAAATTATCGTGACTTATACTGTGTGAACTCTTGGATTCATACAAAGTCATGGAATTTAATATGTCCTTGAAAATGAACTTCCTCGATCCTCACTTGAATTTTTTCCCCTGAAAATCTAATCGCTGTCAGCGACGAACATGGCAAGCCATTTCATCAAGATAGTTCGAGCATGGGAAAAGTGGTAATGGGGTAAGGGGAGTCCCATTATGTTGGCTGACTACTGCCAGATACTGAAAAGAGACATTCAACTATAGCGAAATAAACCAAGAAGTCATCAATGTTTACGTTTTAGGTAATTTATTTATGGTTTACAAGTGTATGTACGTAGGTCGTTCAAAAAGTACCGAGATTGACGTCATATCGCCAAAACTGACTTACGCCGAAAAATGCAGCTGCCCGTGTCAGAACACCTGCTAGGTCAGTCACGTGATGACATGTCGTCACAGCTCTCTTCATTCTTGTAGTAGATGGTGTAGAGTTCAGACGTGTTTCTGGAACCTAGTATGGATTTAGAACTGGAGCTATACAATCTTAAGGGGGTTTAAATGAAACCGCCACAGAAACGCACGCAATGATTAAAATAGCATATAAAGGCGATTCTTTGTCACGTGCAAGAGTTTTTGAGTGGCACAAGAAATTTGTGAATGATGAAGAGTATCTGAAAGATGCGCCATGCTCCGGTAGGCCTTCGAAATGGACTACGGAGGTTAATATCAATACCATCAAGGCACTCCTGCGCAAAGACAGCCGAATGACGATTGAGGAGGTTGCTAATGTAATGCAGATGCCCGTTGGTTCCGTTGACGACATTGTAAGAAATGGGTTGGGGTATCTAAAAGTCACTGCAAAATGGATTTCCTTCTTGATCACGGATGAACACAAGGCAAATTGTGTTATCACTTGTCACCAATGGAGAAGCCCGCGATGACGTGACCCACACTTTTTGAATCGAGTTGTCACATGTGATGAAACATTTTTGCATCATTTCGATCCAGATACAAAACAACAGAGCACCCAATGGAAACACCCCAGAGTCCCCAATCCAAGGTAGCAAAGGTTCAAGAAAGTGCAGAGAAGGTCATGTACCTGATTTCTTTTAATGAAAAGGGAATTATGTATGATCATGCTGTTCCACAAGGGAAAATTATTAACGGTGCCTATTATTTTAAAGTTCTCAAAGGTCTTCTAAAGAATTTTTTTTTCCGAAACCCCCATTATATGCACACACTGGTTGGATTTTGCACCAAGATAATGCCCTGCACATCATACTTTGCTTACTCAGCAGGTTATCCATGATCTAGGCATCGAAATGATGGCGCACTTTCCGTATTCATCAGACCTGGCGCCGTGCGACTTTTACCGATTACGTGAAGTTAGAAAACAACTTCGTGGCCGTCGGTTGGTATCAAATACTGAACTGAACAATGCTGTGAAAATCCTCCAAATACGTGCCGTCAGTGAATAAACAAAGATATCGCTCTTTCCATGTTTTAGCAACACACAGGAACCGAAAAATTGTTATTCGGTCACCGCCGGGGAATTGAATCCCGGCTATCTCGATCTAAGGCTAACGCGCTCTGCTAGATATCGAGAGATCCGGGATTCAATTCCCCGGCGGTGACCGAATAACAATTTTTCGGTTCCTGTGTGTTGCTAAAACGTGGAACGAACGATGTCTTTGTTTATTTTGAACAATGCTGCGATGGTTATCCTGGACTATATATCGAGAAAGGGCTTCGAACACACCTTCCGAAAATGGATAAAAAGGTGGGGCCGCTGCATGCACGTAGAGGGAGAATACTTCGAAAGTATGTAAGTGTAAGTATGTTTACTGCATTACACTTCTGCTCACCAGTTTCGTTACTTTTTGAACGAACCTCGTCTTTATACCATAATGTGTCACTAAAAAAACCTTGTGTGATAGAAAAAAATAATAACATATTTGAATTCAGCATAAAAATACTATTTAATATCACATTATTTCTTGTGGACAAAACAAAAAAGTTTTTGTTTCGTAGACCAGTGTAATTTGCTTTAGTTTATAGATGTTTCCGCGATTGAGGCGTAACGATTGCTCACTATAGCGGTTCTAATCCTTTGAAACATGTACACACACTCCTTTCTGTTTGCAGCGTTAAGAGATTTTAACTATTCGGGCAACTGTGCTTGAACAAGTGAGCAAATAACGAAGTTACTGCCCGAGTTAGCATTGCTTGCATCTGTAAAACACGCAATTTAAATTTTTTTTACAAAGAAAAAAAGGAAGACAGAATAAGTTAGAAGATATGATAAAGTGCTCAATAAAATGTTTTATGCATACGGACATCTCGTCTTTCCACTGTTCTTTAGCTATTGGGCAATAGAAACACAGGAAAAAAAATCAGATCAATGCTACCTCGGTCGTTTCAGGTAATGACAGTGAAACATTGCTGTCCTCCTCAACCGTTACAACATGATGATGATGATGATGATGTCTTTTATGGCGATGGTGATGATGATGTTCGTTTTGGTGACGATGACATGAGCTGCTACATTCTCCAACATCCATTAACTCTTCATTTCCAGCCACATCTATAAAGAGAGAGAGAGAGAGAGAGGAGAAAAAAACCTGGTTTGAAACAAAAGCTTATGGTTCAAGGCATTGCAAAACAAAGTTATTTATTTGATTTAGGTTTTTCGATTTCTGTACCGATTTGTATTACCTTCATTTATCATGTTATCTCATTTTCCCCTTACGAATTGTTCGTATTTTCTATTCTTGCTCTGAAATTTGCAAAAGCACTTTTTTCTATGTACGGTTCAGTTTATTTAAAATGCTTAGTTTTTTCATGAAAGAAATACGGGACTACGCCATATAATACAAATTTTGAAGATGACAATCCGATTTTTGGCGTAACTGTGACAAGGATGGTAAGTCAGATAATATTCGAAAACTTGAAAATTTTCATCGACCTGGAGCGGGACTCGAACCCGCGTCTCCCAGAAAACGCCCGGGTATGCTAACCACTACACAACCCAGAACGACCAAATTTCAAGTTTCCGATCAATTTGAATTTAACCATCACAGGATTCGCTAGTCAAAGCAACCGGCATTCATGTCTAGTGAATCTGGAGGTTAAGAATCTTATCCCGTGTTTGCCCGGAGAAGCAGATAAATCATGAAAGAAATACGGGATTACGCCATGTAATACAAATTTTGAAGATGACAATCCGATTTTTGGCGTAAATGTGACAAGGATGGTAAGTCAGATAATATCCGAAAACTTGAAAATTTTCATCGTCCTGGAGCGGGACTCGAACCCGCGTCTCCCAGAAAACGCCCGGGTATGCTAACCACTACACACCCAGAACGACCAAGTTTCAAGTTTCCGCGATGAAAATTTTCAAGTTAAGAATCTTATCTCGTGTTTGCCCGGAGAAGCAGATAAATCATGAAAGAAATACGGGATTACGCCATGTAATACAAATTTTGAAGAGGACAATCCGATTTTTGGCGTAAATGTGACAAGGATGGTAAGTCAGATAATATCCGAAAACTTGAAAATTTTCATCGTCCTGGAGCGGGACTCGAACCCACGTCTCCCAGGAAACGCCCGGGTATGCTAACCACTACACACCCAGAACGACCAAGTTTCAAGTTTCCACGATGAAAATTTTCAAGTTTTCGGATATTATCTGACTTACCATCCTTGTCTTAGTTTTTTGTCCAACATTTATACATACAGTAGATATACAGTATATCACTAAGCTATTGTCTGAGATTCAGAGGTTAGCTCGTCAAAATAAAATCATCAAGTTACTGATGTTGCATTTTATTTACAGTTGATGTATCAAACGTCGCCATTTACAGCGATCATGGCACACAACTCCAACTTCATTGGCATACAGCATGAATCTTACACAAGACATTTTGCACTTCATACTCATTGTCTTTTATTTCATGCAGCCATTTCTGAATCTTGTCCTCACATTATTTTCTTGGTCTTCTTCTACTTTCACTTCTTGCCACTTCGGCTGAATTAATTGTCTCATCATCTCACCACTCTTCTCTTGAACATGGCCAAACCAGCTCAAAATATTTGTTTCCAGCCTATTAATATCATTTAGCTTCACATTATGCATCTGCAACTCATATTCGTTCTTCACACCATCAGAACGCGTCCTGCCACAAACTCCTCGTTAAGTGACGCATCTATTCAGCACACCAGCGACCCTGTGCCACGTCAGCAATGCCCAGATTTCACTATTTTACATCAGAGTACGAACAATTATTCTTTCATTACAGCGCAAAAGCCATTTGCTGGTGGCGGCATCGAAATCGCATCCTTCTGCTCCGGAGAAGAAAGCTTTCCCAATTTTGCTACATCGACGAAGTTGGTCGCTGCAACTTTGCCGTCTTGAACTGTGTGTCTCCCCTGTGAGGTAAGTATGTCACATGTATCTCCCTACCCTTGAGAAAGGGCTCAGACAAAATCGTATGTTTCCAGGTCAGCAGGCGAACGATACTTGAAGGAGGTCACTGCAAAAGGAGGAATTCTCATGTATTCCAGATTATGTGTGGAACGAACATCACACATTTTTTGAAGAACCCAACCGCAAGGAGATTCGTTTTATACTTCGGCGCCAATATGAAAACTCAAATTTGCCGGTGGCGAAATCGAATCCGTCTGCTCCAGAGCCAAGTGCTTTCCCAATTAAGCTACACCGATGAAGTTTGTAGCTGCAAATTTGCCGTTTTGAACTGTGCGTCACCTGTGAGGTAGGTACCTCATAACATGCACAGCTATTCTAGGATCTTTTCGAGAACCCACCAATCAGTCTTGTAAAATCCTCCTAAAGCAGTTGTTATTTCAAAACTGAATTCATTCGCCTACTGATTTCGCTATTTTACCTTTTTTCTCTGCCAAAAATGCTATATACGCACACTCATCCAACTGGTCTAACTCAGTACAATTTAGGCTGAATCTACATTCAGTACAAACAGTTCATTTCACAAAAACCACAATTTTGGGTCTTCCCTTATTTATACTCAGTTTTAGTTTTCTACAAATGACATTCATCTTAGACAGCATACTTTACAGCTCACGATTACCCTCCACTTACAGAACTGTGTCTACAGAAAATATAAAGCTGCGTACAAGGACATTTCCAGGTCATAAGCCAGTATTGCCTATTTCGTTATCACGCATGCATACATCCATAAATATACTCCTCGACCTTCTTCAACCTCGGCTTTCCAATGCCTTGTCTAATTCCGGCACTATGGGTAAACCATTTCATTCAAATACTGTTTACCGTGCACATGCTGCAGCATGATTATACAGGACCTTCCACAGAATCACCCTGTTCACTTCGCTTAAGCTTTCTCCAAATCAATAGAGGTAGCAAATAATTCTTACTAACAGATAGACATTTTCAATCATAGTATGAAATGCAAAAAATTGATTAATGTAGCTTTTACGAAGCGTAAAACCACTATGTATATCGTAGACCTTCCTTGATAGACAAATACCCATACTTTATCAATAATGATATTTCCAAAGCCGCCCCGGTGCCGCAGTGATATAAGTGCTACCTTCTGTTCATTTGTCCGAGATGGGTCAGGGTTCGAATCCCGGTGAGGTATGGATGCTCTGTTTGTCTTACGGCACTGGCTCTCTCCTTCTCTGGAACCAATTTGAGGTGCACACGTTGGTTGTTAATCATCCCCCTTCCAAAAAAGAAACCTTTTCAAACCCTTTCCCTGGTACACTCAACAGGCTGATACCACAATAACACATTACGTTCAGGCTGATCAACGTTTCTCTTATACGTATAAAAGGACAATGATAGAATCACCCCAATTCTGAGGGGGAAATCCCAACTGACAACACAAATTGCCGATAAACAATCAGTGATAGAATCACCATCATACTGGTGTTTCAGCATCTGAGCTGATATGCCATCTACTCCAAGGACCCTTCGATTCGGAAGAGATTTTTTCAGCTTTACAAACTTCCGTTAAGATCCGTGGCCTGCTCGTTTCTCTCTCTCTCTGTTGAGCACCATCTCTTTGAACCCCAAAATTATCTGGGCTTCTATTTAATAACTCACAGAAAACAGCCCTGGTGGCCAAGTGGTATCAGGCTCTGGGTTCTTACCATTCGTCCGAAGTGGGCTAAGGCTCCAGTCCCTTATCAGGAATGGGTCGTGTGTTTTTCTGATGCACTGGTTCTGTCCCTTCCCTGGAACTGGTGGCTCTAAATTCGGGACGGATGCCTATTAGTTGCCCAAAGATTTGTTAGTGGTAGTCGTTCTACCCTGAAACAAAAACAAAATCCCCTCAAAACTCACAGAAGTATACACCCCACATTTCACTTAATTATCACAGAAGTATACACCCCACTTTTCACTTAACTTATCAAAGAAGCATACACCCCAGAAGTATACACCCCACTTTTCACTTAACTTATCAAAGAAGTAAACACCCCACCTTTTACTTAACGTATCACAGAAGTATACATCCTACTTTTCACTTAACTTATCATAGAAGCATACACCCCACCTTTTACTTAACTTATCACAGAAGTATATACCCACCTTTAACTTTACTTACCACAGAAGTATACACCACACCTTTCACTTAACTTATCACAGAAGCATACACCCCACTTTTCACTTAACTTATCAAAGAAGTAAACACCACACCTTTTACTTAACGTATCACAGAAGTATATACCCACCTTTCACTTTACTTACCACAGAAGTAAACACCACACCGTTTTACTTAACGTATCACAGAAGTATATACCCACCTTTCACTTTACTTACCACAGAAGTATACACCACACCTTTCACTTAACTTATCACAGAAGTATACACCACACCTTTCCCTCAACTTATCACAGAAGTATACACCACACCTTTCCCTTAACTTATCACAGAAGTATACACCCCCACCTTTCACTTAACTTATCACAGAAGTAAACACCCCGCTTTTCACTGAACTTATTGTAGAAGTATAAAACCCACTTTTCACTTAACTTATCAAAGAAGTATAAACCCCTCTTTTCACTTAACTTATCAGAGAAGCATACACCCCACATTTCACTTAACTTATCAGAGAAGTATACACCCCACCTTTAACTTAACTTATCACAGAAGCGTACACCCCGCCTTTCACTTAACTTATCACAGAAGTAGCCTATACACCTCACCTTTCACTTAACTTATCACAGAAGTATACACCCCACCTTTCACTTAACTTATCAGGCTCACATATCATTTCATGGATTATATTTTTCACATTTTTTTAGGGCGTCTGGTTTCAGGAAAGGTTGAATGCCAGTGCCATAGGAAAAGTGCATCACTCATGTCTCATCAAGGACTCGAACTCGGGTCCGTCTCCAATGAATGGCTAGAAGCCATCACCTCAGACCACGCGGCCAACGTAGCGGCAAATTCGTGTGATGAGAGGTGCAGGTGTCTTGTCTCACCATTACGTATTAGTGTAACCAGTGATGCTGAATGTCAGTTTTTTTTTTTGATTGGAGGTTTAACGACCACCATGAGCAACTCAATGGTCTCTAAGCAGTCACCCGTCCCTAATTTTGGGTCACTCGTTCCAGGGAAGGGAGAGAGCCAGTGCCGTAAGACAAACACAACATCCATGCCTCACCGGGATTCGAACCCGGACCTCTTTCGGACGAATAATAAGAGGCCGTCGCTTAGAACACTGCGCCACCGGGGCGGCAAATGTTAGTTGGACGAAAAAGTTTAGGGCCACCCCGGTGGCGCAGTGTTCTAAGCGATGGCCTCTTATCATTCGTCCGAAAGGGGTCCGGGTTCGAATCCCGGTGAGGCATGGATGTTGTGTTTGTCTTACGGCACTGGCTCTCTCCCTTCCCTGGAACCAGTGACCCTAAATTAGGGACGGGCGACTGCTTATAGCCCATTGAGTTGCTCACGGTGGTCGTTAAACCTCCAATAAAAAAAAAAATAGCCCAAGCGTTGGCTTATGATCCTTCGTTCGGAAGGGGTCCGGGTTCGAATCCCGGTAAGGCAGGGATGTTGTGTTTGTCTTACGGCTCTCTCCCGTCTCTGAAACCAGTGACCCTAAATTAGGCACGGGCGACTGCTTACAGCCCATTGAGTTGCTCACAGTGGTCGTTAAACCTCCAATCAAAAAAGAAATCTCTCGTCCGTACGGGGTCCGGGTTGAATCCCGGTAAGGCATGGTTGTTGTGTTTGTCTTACGGCACTGGCTGTCTCCCTTCCCTGGAACCAGTGGCCCTAAATTAGGGGCGGGCGACTGCTTATAGCCCATTGAGTTGCTCACGGTGGTCGTTAAACCTTAAATAAAAAATATATATATATCTCGTCCGTAAGGGGTCCTGGTACAAATCCCGGTGAGACATGGTTGCTGTGTTTGTCTTACGGCACTGGCTCTGTCCCTTCCCTGGAACAAGTGGCCCTAAATTCGGGACAGGTGATTGCTTATAGCCCATTGAGTTGCTCACGGTGGTCGTTAAACCTCCAATCAAAAAAAAGTTTAGGAAGATGCCCGCCTAATATTTTTAAACGGGGAAAACTTAAAAAAATGGTACATTTCTTACACACGAAGTTAAAAACGCTTATAGCGCGTAGTTTAAATTCGCTATACCTTGAGTTTTGAGATCGCCTTTTAGTGGAAAGCGAAAGATTTTGTGATTTATATTTACCATGTCGCACAATAATTAAACAGATTTATACTACGCTATAAGCGTTTTCAACCTGTAAAATGCTTTCAATATCATTAAACTCTCTTTCGTATTTACAAGCTCCTGTGCGTGTGAGTCAAAAGAAATGCCGTCGCGTTAATACTCTGACCGCACAATTGAAAAACTACGTTCCGTAAAAATTGTGAAATGATAATAATATTGTAAAATACCTCAAAACACCCGTACGTATGTTTCGACAGTTATGCGTAATGGAATCTTTGCTCGGAAAAGAGAAAGAAACGATATTATCAGAATTGGTAGAACAGGATAGCACCATTTTTCTGTTGTCTTTCATTAAATCTTTTTCATACTCACTAGTTGCTTTGTGTATCGTATTCCTAAGTAAAGTAACACTTATAATCGATGTAGTTATTAAAGTAACAGTTGCAGCAAGAGCATAATTGAGGAATGCTCAACTATATAAAACCTTCGTAAAGTATTAAAATTTATAGCGGCTAATTTTTCATATTTCAAGCATATGAGAACTTACAATTGCTGTATCAGTTCCTTATGTGACACACTGCTTTTAGATTTAATTAAAATGAGTACAAAATAATTTTTGAATGCAAAATATATGTTGGCAACTTTTTGCCATTATTGTTTCCTTGCAAAATTCGACAGAAATAATCTTTTAAAAGTTTCAGCTCCTCTGCTTTAGCAGTTTCAATATAATTCTGCTGCAATATTTCAGTGCTTTACGGTAAATCCAACGTATGTTTGATGTATTATTTCTCGTGAAACTCTTTTTTTCGAATATTAAAGCACTTCGAATTTGCGTCTCAACTAAGTATCGAAGCATTTTCACTGCGATTCTTTCGAGAAATATTTTCTGAACTGAGTTTTAGAAAACGTGGTGGTAGAAGGACTGTCATATCTCACTTTTGCTCTCACTTTTTACATTTTTGTGTCCTCAGGCAATCAAACTTTGGCTCTTGGTATTATAATTTAACAGATTATCTTTTCAATAAATCTTGTGTGCGAATTTTGCGCAGTGTTTCCATAAAAAAACAAAACAAAAAAAAGCTTTCTATAAAGAACAATATCAATGTATCGTTTCATATATTTATTTGATCTCATAGTCTCATTATCACGTTTTCTGTAGATGTTCCCTGTTGTGCTGTAATACCTGCTGAATCTAGTCTGCTCTCTTGATTGCATCCAAAGTCGATTTTTAACATTGTGAATTCAGTGCATTCTTTGAAATCGAAAAATCAGAACGCTTTATTGTGCTTCTGTTTTTTAATATTGACATTTTACAATAAACTATCACTGAGCTGCAGGATTAGTTGGTGAATGGATACAGTAGTCACTATGCTAGCGAAATCAAATGTCATAGAATTGGCTTGCAAATTAAACTCATTTATCCCCAGGGTTATATGCATACAAATCACAGATGAATGTACAAAAACCATCAAAACCACATACAAAATATCAGTACATGCAAAATTGTCCGCAAAATAACATTGATAACTTATTACTAAGAGCCTCCATCTTTTCAATCACATTCCTTCACTTTTTGCTGAGAAATGTTGATTGATATCATTGGCACAGATCTTTTAATATGTTCCCTACCACCGTTTTATTACAACTGTATGAATCATCGATGTATGTGTGATTCATACAGTTTGTGAGATAGGTGAGCGAAATTCGAAAGCATGCACGTGCTATGTTCACGATCAGGTCTGTCCATCATCTTTCTTTACGTGATATGTTCACAATCTTCTTCCCAGCTCCTTTCTTTATCTGCTATGTTCAAGATCTCCCTTCTATCTTCTTTCTTTACATGCTATGTTCACGATCTTTTTCCCAGCATCTTTCTCTACGTGCTATTTTCATGATCTTTTTCCCATCTTCATTCTTTACGTCCTATATTCACAATCGTCATTCCATCTTCTTTTTTTACGTGTTATGTTTACGAATTTCTTTCCAGAATTTTTCTTTACGTGCTATGTTTACGATCTTCTTTCCAGCTTCGACCTTCTTAACGATTTCCACGATTTTCTTTACAGCTTCTTTCTGTACTTTCTCTAGAAGACATGTTTACGATCTTCTTTCCAGCTTCTTTCTTTACGTAATATGTTCACGATCTTCTTTCCATCTTCCTTCTTCAGATATGTTCACGATTTGTTTTCCATCTTTCTTCTTTCCGTGCTATGTTCACGATCTTTTTCCCATCTTCATTCTTTACGTCCTATCATTACAATCGTCATTCCATCTTCTTTCTTTACGTGTTATGTTTACGATTTTCTTTCCAGCTTCGACCTTCTTAACGATCTCCACGATTTTCTTTACAGCTTCTTTCTGTACGTGCTATGTTTACGGTCTTATTTCCAGCTTCTTTCTTTACGTGCTATGTTCACGATCTTCTTTCCATCTTAATTCTTTACGTCCTACGTTCACGATTTCCAGATTCTTTCTTTACGTGTTATGTTTACGATCTTCTTTCCATCTTCCTTCTTCACGTGCTATGTTCACGATTTGTTTTACATCTTTCTTTTTTCCGTGCTATGTTCACGATCTTTTTTGCATCTTAATTCTTTACGTCCTTCGTTCACGATTTCCAGACTCTCTTTACGTGTTATGTTTACGATCTTCTTTCCAGCTTCTTTTTTTACGTGCTATGTTCACCATCTTCTTTCCATCTTCCTTCTTTAGATATGTTCACGATTTGTTTTCCATCTTTCTTCTTTCCGTGCTATGTTCACGATCTATTTCCCATCTTCATTCTTTACGTCCTATGTTCACAATCGTCATTCTATCTTCTTTCTTTACGTGTTATGTTTACGATTTTCTTTCCAGACTCTTTCTTTACGTGCTATGTTCACGATCTTCTTTCCATCTTCCTTCTTTATGTGATATGTTCACGATTTGTTTTCCATCTTTCTTCTTTCGGTGCTATGTTCACGATCTTTTTTCCATCTTAATTGTTCACGTCCTACTTTCACTATTTTCAGATTCTTTCTTCACGGGCTATGTTCATGATCTTCTTTCCAGCTTCGAATTCTTAACGATCCCCATTTCTGTCTTCATCGCGATGCTACTCCTCTACTTGATACTCCCGTGTGCGTTAGTTCCCTTTGCCGTTATCAAAATGATTTAACAACCCCAAAAATAAACAAATTCTCTGAATGAAAAAGGTCAGATATCACCATAAATAAAACAAGAGAAATCACAACCCAATCAGCAGTTTACATGAATGTAACTCCATTTGTTGGCTCGTTCGCGAGGCTCTGCCGCGATGTTTACAAAACGTTCGTATCTCTTAAAATTAGCAAACAGAAATTTCTGATATAGAGTTACACGTGTAGTTCAGTTTTACTTGATTGCTTAGTTTCGGCGAAAGAGATCGTTGCATGCAGGAAAAGTCCTAGAAAAGAAAAAAAGTGAAAAATAAAGAAGTAACTCGAGCGGCGTGTTTGCATTCTACAAACACTGGAGACATCAATTTCTTGTGCCCAGAATCTAGTGCGGGATGTTAAAATTGAAATAAGTTTAGAGCCTTATTCAAATAACAAATTCAAGTATTCTAAAAAGAGTTTATAATAAGGGTCTCCCTTTAAATTTTCTTTATTTCGTTTTTCTTCGGGGTTTAACGACCGCCATGAAGGTACCTTGGGCTCGTAATCAGTCTCCCATCACTTATTTAGGGCCAGTTCTGAAGAGGAAAGGGGGCGACACCACCCATGCCTCATCAGGGATTTGGGCTGGGCTCAGCTAGGACGACTAGCCAGAAACCTGAACCTCTACCTTTCATTTATTTTAACAAATAAATTGACTCACGTTTTTTGGAATACAATTTTCCCTCTCCTTCTAAATTCATTTAAAGTCTGGGTAAGGTGAAAATTGTTATGGTTCCTGGGTACTGCCCCCCGTAATAAATAAGGGCGTTTTCCTCCCCCTTTCTACTTCGCTTCCGTGTCACTTTCCTATCAGGCACTCTAGCCCAAATCTCGTAGCTTCCTATTTCTAAGGGTTGTTTAAGACCTGGGGTCAGACACTCCCTTCCTAAAATCCTCTACATATGATCAATTATTATGGTAATGTCCTAATACAGACAACTGTGAAGATTGCGGTAATGTCCTAGAGATACAGCGAAATGTCGAGGGAAGATTGCGGTCAGACACGGCAGCTACCCTTGCTGACGACCGTCGACTTTTGGACTTCTTAGGGGCTTATTCTTTCTACAAATTGCGTTTTTAGCAGTAACAGTCCAGTTGACTCACTGTTTTACCTGCTGTCAGGGTAATAACATTTAATAACGTTTTTCGTATTAGCCCATGGTCCACTCCAACAATGCATTGCAAATAGCATTTGTCCTAAGTTTTAAAACAAGTGGTATTACATTTATGTATCTCCATTAGTTCGGGAGATAGCCCCTTTAGATTTATGTTCTCTGGTTGCCTCACTGTTTTACCTGCTGTCAGGGTTATAACATTTAAAAAAAGTTTTTAGTATTAGCCCTGGGTCCACTCTGACAATGTATTCCACATAGCACTTGACCTAAGCTTTAAAACAAATTGTATTAATTACATTTCTGTATCTCCATTAGTTTGGGAGCCTTTGGTGTCAGCTCATTTGCATACCCTGACCCCTTGCTTTACCTATTTGGGGTCTCACTCGTTTTCCTGCTGCACAACTCCTTGGAACAAGTTAGGTTAATGTTACAAACACAATTTGCAGACGTGCCCCTTAGAGACCCATCAGTCGACGGTCGTCAGCAAAGAAGACGGCAGCGTGAGCTCGTGATTTACACCGTGAGACTTCGCTGCATCACCCGGTGGATTTCAAAGTTGTCTGTATTAGGACATTACCCATTTTCGACGCGCAGTAACTTTAATGCTGACCGCAGAGGTTTTAAATCATGTATCCGTAATTGAATTAGTGCTTTATTTTACAGAAACTTGTAACTTTTTTTGGGAGTTTGTTGGTGAGTATGTGAACTAAAATCCTGTGTTGATAATAATACTTCATTATTGATGACGAGTGCGTGTCCTTTAAACGAATTCTCTGGGAGGTCAAATTTTGTTTTAAGGCTCAAACAAGAGTCTTAATGTAATTCTCTCAGACTGAAAATTATTGCACGTTTGAAAATGAGCGAATCTGAAATCCCCAGAGCTGAAGCTCTATTTCAAGTGTTTGCACGCTGGTATTCACGTACGCTCCCAATTTCTTTTTACCTTTAAGTTTTATGTTTAGTTCATCTATTTAATAATAATGTTTTATTACTTAAATAGATCAACAAGATAATTAACGAGTTCAGCGTTTTTTTTTCATCTCAGCAGTACATTGTTCCTTTATTTCCAAGAATAGCACGAAAAGGAAGTCATTGTTCAGCAAAATGACAAGAGGTGAAAATATCACCAAGAGGTGAAAATGTCATCAAGAGATGAAGATACCTCAAATATAAATGGGCTGAACATGTTTCTTGGAAAACTGACTACCGTTGGATAACTGAAATACTAGTATGAATTCCAAGGAATAGGAAAAGACTAAAAAAAATGACCATATGTGAAAGACGTGATTAAAATTCGAAACCATGCTGGAATGTCACTGAAAGAATTGCTTAAGGAGGAGAATTATTGAAGAGACACGATGAGATCTTCATTTAGGAATAGAATGCGTGGTTGATTCTGATGATGATAAAGGCAAACATTTCTCAAATCGTAAATAATTTCCCATATTTTCTTTTACATGTCCACTAGCGACTTTCTATATACATATTGTATTTGTAACATAGGGGAAAGAAAACACAACCGGGACGGATTGCCAGTAAGTAAATTTACCTGCCAGCAAATTGCACAAACATATACAGATGTTGCCACAAGAGTCTCTACATACTCCAGTTTGACGAGACCGATCTAATGAGGCTGCAATAGCATTGATAATGCTCTACAACGAAGTTATTTAGCACGTTTTTAAGTATCTTGTTCAGGATATTATTTAACACTGAAGGTGCTGGTCTGGGTCATCCTTGGAAGACACAGTTTTCTTTTAATTTCCATAAAATACAATCGTGAAAAGTAAAACCTATGGTATATAACCTCATAATACTAGGACAAGTTTTCGTAGTCAGTTATAAATTGCTCAATCGAAAGTAGAATCATTTACTTCATTTAGAGAGTAATGTTAAAAAAATGATGCATAAACCAAAAATACACACTTTCGTATTGACAGAAACGGAAATCAATGACTATATTTCATACGTTTAATTCGTATAGTGATTTTGATGCTGCTAGTCTATCCATAAAATATTTGAATTCAAGAATATTGGAAAATATTCTCGCAAAACAACTTGAATATTTAAATTATTGAGGACTGAAGAACCTGTTCTTGTCTTCCTTCATGACAGCCTGGATAAGTTAAAGACGTGGAAAGAAATATTTGATTTTTGGAAGATATTTTCAATAATCGGGAACACAAAGAGGAGGAAACATGCATTCATAAAAAAGTCAAGATATCGTTTAAAAGAATACAACAGATGAAAACTCAAACTCACAACATAAGAACATAAGGCAAATGAGTGAAACGATTATGGAGTTGTTGTTTAGACACTGATGCCAACTTGCTGCCATTTTTTATTACACCTGATGTTTAAAAATGATAATTTCTGCTAAAGTGTGATGTAAATTGCATCAAGCAAGAAATAAAGAACATCATTCAAGTCTGGTTTTTCTAGTAAATCACCAGAATTTAAAACGGAGGACGACGACTTCTGTTTTTCGAAACGTTTTAGTCACTTGTAAACTTTGTGCCTCTGAAAAGAGCGTAGCTATTTTGGAAGGTAAATGTTTTGCTATTTTCAGTGGCTATCATTTCAGGGACGGTAACTTATTTTTATTTTAAGGTACACGCAAACAAGGAAACAGCTCACTCTACACCCCCACAATGTTTCGGCGTTAATTTAAAATACTATGGGCAAAACGCCAGAAGAATAACACATGAAAAAGGTCTCCACTATTTTCCGAATTTCATCTAAGTAATTTCTTGGAAATAAAATGTTCAGTACGACATCATAGAAAAGAACTTTCGATAAAAAATTATCTCCGGAATGTTTGTGCTAATCATGAAACCAAAATCTCTGGTTCTTTTAAGCAATGACAGGCTTAATGCGTTTTTTAAATCTCCTATCACTGAAACGAACCAGCGATGTATATTTTCATGATCATCAAAAACATACCAAACGTTTTTTATTATTTTGGCACAGAAGCGTCTTCATTTTTCAGTTTTATGGCAAATCATACAACGTACTTTTTGCCAAACTAATAGGATTGTATGATTTGTCATGTCATTTGTTCTTCATTGATTCCTGTTACAGTTTCTGAAACTGATGACGATAATATGTAAAGAATGAAGATAATTATACAATTGCATTTTAAATACAAATTTATTTTTAAGAAAGTCGTAAAAGTCGTATTTGACATTACTTTTCCAAGTCATTTATCCGGACCTTAGAAAAATACTGTTAATTTGAAAGACAACGACAGAATATGAAAGTAAGAGATAGCAGTAGAAAACACATAGAGAATGAGACGAAGAGAGAATGAGGAAATCCAGAACGTCTCAGAGAGAGAGAGAGAGAGAGAGAGAGAGAGAGAGAGAGAGAGAGAGAGAGAGAGAGAGAGAGAGAGAGAGAGAGAGAGAGAGAGAGAGAGAGAGAGAGAGAGAGAGAGAGAATTAAAATGAAAGATAAAAGATAAAAGAAAGATGAAGAGAGCAAAGGAGAAAAGGAGAGAAAGCAAGTTTACGAAATTGTGGAAAAAACAGAGATAGGGAGAGGTATAGTGAGATGGAAACAAACAAAAGTGAAAGTAAGTGATCAAGAGAGAGAGAGAGAGAGAGAGACAGGCTCATGCCCTTTTGCACCACACGTTTTCAGTCTGACAAACATTAGGTGAATTATAATGTGACGTATACTACGTCTCTTTTCCCGTTTTTGTTAAAATTTCCATATGTAAATTCTTTTTGCTTCTCGCTATGTTTTTCCGTACTGAACGTTACGTCTGAGCACCTAAGAGTTTCTTTCCCGTTTTGTTGTGTGCAATCAGAACGACTGAGACGAAATGAACTGAGCAGCTTAGTTAAAACTGATTTTTATTTTTCTGTCTAGCAACCGCAATGAGCAACTCTAAAGGCTGTTAGCAGTCGTTCATCCCTGATTTGTGGCCACTGGTTCGCGGGAGGGAAGAGAACCATAGGAGTAGGACAAACACACGAACAATGCCTTGTCCGGTGTTCGAGCCAGAGCCCGCTTGGACGAAAGGTCGGATGCTTTTGCTAAGACCACTGTGCAACAAGGGCTGCGTTAAAATTCATTAGACTCTGTGTTGCGCCAGTGTGTTCTCGTCTTTTAAGTCTGCTATGGGATCATTCAAGCTCGACAATGTTGTCGGGGTCTACGCAAATGTTCTACTACCAGGAGTTAAGTTTTCAACCATACTTAGATCTATTTATTGGCCCTATGACATACTTTTTTTTGTTTGGGGGATTAACAGCGACCGTGAGCAACTCAGTGGGCCAGTACCGTTTATTTCTTCGGCCTGAGTATAAGTCGAATGCTGATCCAGCTCGGATGAATGGCCTGAAGCCAGACCACTGCGCCACATGGGCGGCGATAACATTGTTCGAATTTCATCGAGTGTAAGTTCGATTGTTTTAGTATTAGGGCATCTTCAAGTTATAGCAGCACGTACGACTTAATTTCAGACAGAAAGAATAAATGATTAATCAGAGAATTTGACAGTAATAGACTTTTTACCTCCTTGTTTTTTGTTCTACTAGTAATTAATTGAACCATATAAAGCGCCAAAATAGAAAATAATCTGAAAATAAAAAAGATTAGGTACCTAAAGAATAACCAATTACTCTTACTAAAGTTTTATAGAGAGCAGATTGAGTATCTTCTACATGTAAGTTACTACAAGAGGTTAGGCTATAAATATTTACCTAGTCCTAATTCAACAAATTTCGATCTTCTAGAGCAACAGGGATGAGCTTCAGGACTTTTACCATTTTTCTTGAGAAAAACTAAATTCTTATGAAGGTGTTCATTTTCATCAACATGGGTCATTATGATTTCATCGTAGTTTCCCTCATTTTCCTCTTGCAATGGTAAAACCGTATCGGCGTAGATTTCGTCGTCGCCATTTTCTTCTTTTTCATCCACGGGCGTTGGAGCCTCATTCGTATGTTTTTCTTCGACGAGATCAATATCCGATTCCGAGAGGATCTCCAAATCATCCAGAATGAAATCTACAAGATTAGAATAAAAAAATCATTTGACTATCGAAACCAAATTCTAGAGCTCTTTAAATATCAGGTAATCCCAAAAATACTGTCGTTTTTCCAACGTGTGAAGAAAAGAAATAAAAACGTACCTGGAACAGATGTTTTAATCCATATAATAAGTACCCCCGGTAGTTAAACCTTTTCCCGCCGATCGACAAGGTTTTGAATCCCAGAATTGAAGAATTCCGTGGGTTTCGATGCAAAAGAGGCAGAAAGGATTCGCCGTACCTCCTCCACATTTCAAAGTGTAGTCCCAGCAAGATAGTTTTGCAGGCTGCGAAAGAGGTAGTAGTCGGATGGGGCGATGTCAGGGGAATATGCTGGATGTGGAAGTTTTTCCCTTCTAAAGTCCTGCAACGTGGCACTGGTCACTTTCGCTGTGCGTGGTTTTGCATTGTCCTTCTGCAGCAGCACGCCTTTGCGATTCACGACTACTGGAAGTTTATCCTGCAAAGCAGTGCGTAGACGCTGCAGTTGCTGACAGTAGACTTCCCCTGTAATGGTTTTGTTCGGTGGCAGCAGCTCGTAATGGATTATCCCTGGCATATCCCACCACACAGACAGCGAAACCTTTTGTGGGAAACGTCCTGATTTCGCCATTTCTTCAGGCACATTCCCTTTGGGAAGCCATTACCGTTTGCGTTTAATGTTGTGATAAACAATCCATTTTTCATCGCCCGTGACAATTCTGCGCAAAATTGGCTCCCTTTTTTCACCGGAGAGCAAAGAAGTGCAAAGTTGCAGCTGTTGTGTTGTTACCGTCACTGAGTGTCGATGGTGGAACTCATACAGCATAATGTGCCTAATGTGGTCTTCTGACACTGCCATTTCCTATGCGGTTTAAGTACACAACGACTGCACTTAGAACTCCCGTTTGCGGTTTCAAGTTACTTGAAGATCTGCTCGAGTGATCCCTCTTTTTCTCACCGTGGTCGACGTCATAGTCTGGACACCAGGGGAATCACTACTGTTGAGCTTACGCAAAACGACATTATTTTGCGGATGACCTGATAATTCACTGCAAAAATGTCGGAGCAACACACTATATATTTGATGAAACTCATCTTGAAAAACATTTTTACTTCTACCATCAATTTCTAAATGCTGTATTTTTATAAAAATGCCTTTACCCTTTTTTTAGTGCATATCTCAAATATTTTCATTTTCTTCCATGGCAAGCTTCAATAGAAGGACAGCATTTGAAAAGAGGTGCATGTCGTATAGCTTCTATTCAAATAATTAAATTGTACAAAAACAGATTTGATGCGGAAGTTTTAGAGAACACAAATACTGTTTCCTAACAGCGACTATCTTCGTACTCTGGTTGTTTGTCCTGTACGACAAATTTCTTTCGTGTAGCTATTTCAAAGTATTATATCGATAAATCCTTTATTACTTCGCGCATAATTTTACATGAATAGATAAGGTTTGAAGTTCAAATAAACAATTCAGGAATGGAAATAATAGCAGCATAAAATATGAAACTTTACCTTATTCCAAAGTGCTTCAAAATGCTTCCAAGGTGCTAATTGACATTACTAACTACACAATCGAGTCACATTATTATGACCACCTCCTACTTCTGACGTCAACAGCGTATAGCCAATGAATGAGCTGGCTTGGAGAGTATATAAGGTTTGCGGTACGCACTCTGAAAACATATCACTCGTTGTTGTCATGGATAAAAGAAGCTATTTATTAGATTTGCAAAAAGGAATGATTATCGGCTTTCGGGCCAAGGGTGGCGATATTTCTGAAAGAGCGCAGTTTGTGAACTGTTCGCGTGCTGCTGTGGTTAAAGTGTATCGTGATTGGAGAAAGGGCGCCATTGCGAATAAGCGATGTGGAAACTGCGGAGTACCACGTGCCACTGACATGAGAGGTGAACGTCGGCTTCGAAGGTGCGTGAGTGCCGATCGACCCACTACAGTGGAGCAACTCACTGGCCGAATGAACCAGGGGGCTACCGGAAGTGTGTGTAAAATGACAGCTCAGCGAACCCTGATGCTTATGGTGCTCCGATGCAGACGGATGGTCACTGCACCTATGAAAACAAAGGTGCATCGGCACAAAAGGCTTATATTTGCACGGAAGTGTCGGAATTGGACCTCCGCTGATTGGCAAAGGATTGCCTTCCGCGATGAGTCACATTTTCTGCTTCACCAAACGGATGGACGTTGGCGTATGACGCGAGAAACTTCGGAGAACAAACACACTTCAACCATTGCTGGAAAAATACAAGCTAGTGGAGACAGCGTTATGGCCTGGGGAATGTTTTCGTGGCATTCTCTGGGTCCACTCATACCTGTGGAAGGTACTATGGACCGAATTCGTTATGAATCCATCCTTGCACACCACGTACACCCATATATGTTGATTGTCTTCCCTGGGGCGGATGGGATCTTCTAGCACGACAATGTGACATGTCACACAGCTAGAAATGTTCTAGAGTGGTTGAAAGAGCACTATGAAGATTTCAAAGTACTTCCCTGGCCCCCTAGTTCCCCAGACGTAAACCCAATTGAGCATTTGTGGGACCACCTCGATCGTGTTGTTCACTCTGTGTATCCTCAAATACGAACCTCCAGCAGCTGTCAGATGCACTGCAGTCAGCATGGCTCCACATACCTGTTAATACCTTCTAGCATTTTACTGAGTCACTCCCAGCCCGTCTAGCTGCTGTCCGTGCTGCACACGGCGGTTACCCTGGATATTAGCTGGTGGTCACAATAATATCACTCGACCGTGTATGTCATAGTTTCGTCAAATGTAAAAAAAGGTTTTTCTTGCTGCCATCGTAAGAGAATAGTGGGTAGAATCGGTACATATAGTCATATACGGTATACAAAATATTCGGATTTAAAGATTCTCTTTTGGCATATACTTTTCTTCTAAGCGTTTTACTTAATTTTGTTTGTATTATGAGATTTTTTTGTTATTATTGGAGGTTTAACGACCACCGTGAGCAACTCAATGGGCTATAAGCAGTCGCCCGTCCCTAATTTAGGGTCACTGGCTCCAGGGAAGGGAGAGAGCCAGTGCCGAAAGACAAACACAACATCCATGCCTCACCGGGATTTGAACCCGGACCCCTTCAGACGAATGATCAGAGTCCATCGCTTAGACCACTGAGCCACCGGGGCGGCGTATTATGAGATGCTTGTGATCCTCACATGCTTGTTTGCCCCGATATTGATAATGAAGTCTGAAGATCGAAAATCAAAGTTAATGCGTAACTCAATTCGCCTTATAGAGTGAGTTAAATATCAGCTTAGATTTCACCGGTAATATGGAGATCATAAATGCTAATTGTAACTGAGAGACAGAATGTTCAAATTCTTTACGTCTAGTCTGCTACCAATTTCCGTCGTGTGTGAACACGCATATTAAAAGACGATCTTCAGTTGGAAGGCAATCACGCAAGAATCCCTTTGTTCTCACTGAAATGCTGGTATAACAATTTTGTAAAAAGCTGATGCAGCAAATTATCGCTTGTTACGAACTTTCTTTTCCATTCCTTTCCAATTTAACTCGGGGTTAGCAAATTGGGGGGCTGAAATGAGCTCGAACGATTATATTCGTTGTCTAAGAAGTGAGCCGAACTCGGCTGGAAGAGTAAACCTGCGCAAAAAAGTGCGGCTTTTCCCTTAGCTTTGTTATTGGAAGTGGTCACTTGGAAAGGATGATTGACCTAATCCTCTCAGATGGATTGCCTGCTAACAGGGCTAGAGTAATGACGACGAATCTGAGAAGGAAAGGAGATGTTTATGTCAGTTGTTTCTACCTTGTGGAGTGATGTCCGAGTCAGAGAGAATAGCCGTCTGCCATCATGCCTTAGATCATGGAGCACAGAGTAAAGGACTAGAAGATAGCACTTATCACCAGTGATGCGTGTATGGTAAGTACTGCAGAGATGAGAGGAGGGAAAGGAATTGTTTTGCTGTAGTTTTTGTAAGACCCTGCTGATATTTGAACACTTCCTTTTGGGGAGCACAGAAAAGTTTAGTCACCATTCGTCTCAGACATATTAGCAGCTTAAAGGGTTAAAATGGTCAAACATTGAACATTCAAACTATGAATGTTTAAATTATCTACTTCTGTGAAGTTTTCGTCTCCTGAAGGAGTAAAAACAATGCTCTAACAATATGCATCGAACAATGAGAATCTGATAACTTAAATATCATAATTGTTACAAATTTTGAAGATGAGAATCCGTTTTTTGGTGTAAATGTGACAAGGATGGTAAGTCAGATAATATCCGAAAACTTGAAAATTTCATCGTCCTGGAGCGGGATTCGAATCTGCGTCTCCCAGAGCTCCCCGGTATGCTAACCACTACACCACCCAGAACGTCCAAGTATGAAGTTTCCGATTAATTTGAATATAAACATCACAGGATTCGTCAGTCGAAGCAACCGGTATTCATGTTTAGCGAATCTGGAGGTTAAGAGTCCTATCCCGTGATTGCCCGAAGGAGCAGATAAATCATGAAATAAATACGGGATTACACCATATAATACAAATTTTGAAGATGAAAATCCGATTTTTGGGTTAAATGTGACAAGGATGGTAAGTCAGATAATAATTTTTGGTGTAAATCCTTGTCACATTTACACCAAAAATCGGATTGTCATCTTCAAAATTTGTATTATATGGTGTAATCCTGTATTTCTTTTTTTTTCTTTTGATTTCAGGTTTAACGACCACCGTGAGCAACTCAATGGGCTATAAGCAGTCGCTCGTCCCTAATTTAGGGTCACTGGTTTCAGGGAAGGGAAAGAGCCAGTGCCGTAAGACGAGCACAACAGCCATGCCTCATCGGGATTCGAACCCGGACACCTTACGGACGAATGGTCAGAGGCCATCGCTGAGACCACTGCGCCACCGGGGCGGCCCCGTGTTTCTTTCATAATAATTGTTCTTTGATATCTCTCTCCTGACAAATAGGATCAGCCTGTAAAAGCTTCTCTATCAAGGACGATGCCAATGCACGGGAGGACAGAGTGCAAAGAGAAATTTCTGTTGCTGAAAAAGGAACGGTGGGCAAGACATTATATCCAAGATTAGAACACACATACATTGGAGCAGTTGCAGACGAGATTGGAATTGTGCTAGTTTTGTAGAGGTGGGTGGGGTTAAAGTCCACCATGAGAATCTCTAAGGGCCATAACCAATGCGAGTACCAAATCTGAGGCTGCTGTCTCAAATGGTGGGAGAGGAACAAAACCGTAAGCCAAACGCACCATCAGTGATTCGAGTTTTGCCCTAATATGAACGACCAGTCAGAAACTTACGGCTCTGACAATTCGGTCGCCGTACCGACAACTTGATTTCTTAAGCGCTTTAATTACATTAGGGATGTCTGATCTAAAGTTAAGTGTGGTTGAAGCTTGCAACAAAAACTAAGGGCCGTCCCAGTGGCCAAGTTATCAGAAGTCCAAGGAACCTTTGCTCCCGACTAAGAATGGATGTTGTGCCTGTACCATGGCGTTGACACCTACTTGGAACCAGTAATTTCATATTAGGGACGGTTGTGTCTTGGCCACCCCGGAGGCACAGTGGTGTAAGCGGTGGCTTCTTACCATTCGTGAGTGAGAAAGGGCTCAAGTTCCGAGTGAGGCATGGATGGTGTGTTTGTCTATGGAACCAGTAACCCCAAATTTGGGACATAAGATTGCTTATACAGTAGCCCAAATTTGGGACTTAAGCTCTTAGAGTTGCCCATAGTGGTCGTTAAACCCCGAAAAAAAGTAAAAACCCACAGCTTAATTAAACTGATTGATAAAGGTTTGTTGAAGAGTATGCTATTCGAAAAAAAAAAGGGAATTGAATTCCCAGCAAACACCTTGTCAACGGTGCAAAATAATGAAAGCAATATTTTAGAGATTTCAAGTTCTGTGAGTTCAAACAGGAATAAATATCGTTAGAGAATTGCAATGAAATTTTGCCTGATGTTAAGAAAAAAATATTCAAAACTTGGAATCACGATGAATTTTCTGTAAAAGCTGAAAAGCGTAAATTTTTTTGTCGGAGAGAAAAGAAAGTTATTTGAGGCAAAATTTGAGCTAAAACAGCCGTAACACCCAACATTACCTTTATAAACTGCAGACGCATTTGTTTTGACGGAGCGGTAGGCAACCATGTTGACCGCAAGGATAACTTTACAAGCATTCCTAGTAAAACGTAGAATTCGAAAGGAAAGTTTAAGCCGCCCCGGTGGCGCAGTGGTCTAAGGCGTTGGCCTCTGATCATTCGTCCATAAGGGGTCCGGGTTCGAATCCCGGTCAGGCATGGATGTTGTGTTTGTCTTACGGCACTGGCTCTCTCCCTTCCCTGGAACCAGTGACCCTAAATTAGGGACGGGCGACTGCTTATAGCCCATTGAGTTGCTCACGGTGGTCGTTAAACCTCCAATCAAAAAAAAAAAAAAAGTTTAAAATGTCAAGGAAGGTAGATAGCAAGTTTGCTGTCTATCTTCCTTGAAAAAGTCTTCTGGTTAGTAAATAGTAACACTGTACTAGTGGTCCGATTTATTGCCGTAGAAAATAGACACATTAGCGTTTCCAAACCACTAGTACAGTGTTACTATTTACTACTTAATTGGTGTACTGTTCCTTGTTATCAGTCTTCTGGTTAACCTGCGAAAGCTTGGAAACCCTGATTTTTATTCTACGTCAATAAATTCGGATCATTAATATAGTTATACTATTTTGAGCATAGTTGGTGTACAGTTCCTATTTATTAATTAGTTTTGGATGTTATTTTAGATTAAATTGTCAAACTTTAGCCATTGTTACAGCATATATTCTTCTCATCACATAAATTCATTGTTAATCAAAAAATAAAAAACTCCTAATTTAAGTTTATTAAATCGCTTTCCCGATTCATCTCTTCAATCTAAGTCTGCATACATTGCAGGTTTTTTCATGAACATAAATGCCTTAAACTGTTGGTTCTGGAAAACCACCCAATTCATATCAAGTCGGAGACAAACTAAGAAATATAAGGGGCAATTTAAATCCGCTGTCTTATTCTCTTCACAAAGCGAAGTGCCAATTATTTTCACGAATTTCTGTTATGTTGGCCACATTGTAAACCGATTCACGGCCAAGCTTTAGGAAATTAAAAATGCACTTAAATTGGGCTTTCCTCTGCTTTCAGAAATATTGAAACAGAAATTCCAGATGTGGTGTTTGATGATGTAAAATTCATGAGTTCAACGTCTGATGCGTAAGATTTATAAACTGAAATCTCACATAATATGGATTTTAACCTAGCTTTCAGGAAAAAAATATTTTACTGACAACTGAATTCATGTTGAGATATAGAAAAACACGTTTTGTCACAGTATATGTTTGTGAAAATGAATGCTGAATTCTCAGTTCATGTAGAATTAGGGCCAAAATATCTATATCGGCAATCTGTGAAATTAGACTTAGGGCACAGTACCTGCAGATTGATGTTCCAACTTTGGTATTACTCAAAGAACTTTAGTCACCTCGCTAGGTCATATATTTAATTTAAATGTATTTTTTTCGTACCTACTTTTGCACTTTCCATGCATTAGCTTAGATGGGAATGTCGCATAATCTCAAATGTGCTTAATCAAAATGATTAGCAAATGTATATCTCTCTCTTAATTTATTAATATAATTTGTTTTGTAAAAGTTAATGAAATAACGGAACCAGTTTTTTTTTCGCAGCATTTATAAGTCTACGAAATCTTTTGAAGACTGAAAATGTTGTAATTGTGTTATGAATGACATTATATTTCGCTCTAGAAAACTTTGTAGATCACTGCACTATCGTGTATAAAGCTGAAATGGCATTGATGCTTAAAGATATTAACTGATAATAGCAGAACTTTTTAAAGGCTGGAATTCCTATTATTTTGAATGAATAAATTCAATACATCCTCAAAACTGTTGCAGCGCTAGATGTACGATTGGAATTCGATTTATGCTACGAAATGACTAGTGACAGATTTTAAATGCATATTATTTTTTGATGAGTAGAACCAAAACATATTCTCGAAAAATCTTGCCGATCAATGAAACTCAAAAATGTGGATTAAATGTCGACATTTTTTATTCAATTGAGAATGATCCTAAGAAAATTTTTTTTGCAGTTTAAAATATATGTTATTCTTAATTAATAAAATCGATAGTGAGGATCAGCGAAGTTGCTACGTGTACGACTCAAATGGAATTGATTCTGCAGAACTTTCTGGGTTAATTCGTTGCTCACAATTTTTTTATAGTTGAAATATATGTTCTTTTTCAGTATATTCTTTAAAAAGCTGCAGATCATTGCATTACCAAGTATTAGACTCAGATGAGACATATTCTGAAGTACTCTGTGAACTGACCACTTACGTTTCCGCAGTCCAGATGAGTGGTCCCACAGCAAGATCACAACTATGATCAGTCGAAGCATCTTAGAGATCATAATATTCCAGAAGAAAATGCGGTCCCAGCGGCGATCTGAAAAAGAGTTTCGTAATCTGACTGATTGTTTGTCCGATTCCTTTTTATGTAACATGCTTGAGCACTGCTCCAGGGCCTTGCACGCTTTTCTGTTTTGTAGAGTGGGCGTCAGGATGTGTAAATTCAAACTGCTTTAACCCGTGACTCATCTTTAGCTAGAGGGGAGAAATATGTCACAAAATTTCTCAGACGTTCATTTCTGTAGATCCGCTTTCATCGTACAGTGAGATTGACGTTCTGGTGATAGCCGCTGGGCACTATGACAAATGATCTCTGCTGTCCATCGGAACACACACCTGCAGATCGCTTTTTTCGGAAGATGATCAAACTGGATTCCTTTGTGATCACGTCATTTTGGGGCACATGCATGCGTCAGCCACTTCCAGAGAACCTAAGACAAAGTAGACGTCGAAGACATAAGATCACTTCAGCCTTTTCTAATGATGTTTTCCCCTCACCATAATTCGAAAATTATTAATCGAGACGTCTATAAACTATTTTCTACGAAATGAGCAAACGAGAGCTCCAAACTGAAGAGTTAATGCAACTTGATCGAGGATGGAATAGTTGGCGTCATGTCATATGCGCAAAAGAAACGTAATAAATGTTAACGAATAACGCAAAACTGAATAACTAATTTGTGCGTAAAATAACAAATGTTGACTGGAGGTAACTTATTCCTGACATGGACTGAATCAGCGTAAATTGAAGCAGCGATGCTCATGGGTAATTATTGAAACAGTCACAGATCTGTTCCCTTCTTTCAACGGAGTTAAAATGGCCGAAATGTCCCATAATCATCAGCTCTGAAGTCATTTCTAACAATTTTGCACTAGAGTTAATGGAACCTACGTTGAACTATTGTATAATACTGCTAAAGTTTGTTTCGATTCAACTGTGCTCAAACCTTTCTTCAGAGAATTACCGTGTTTGTAGCAAAATATGAAGGAATGAAATAGACACTTGGGAAAATGAGTTAAAGCAGGATTAGGCGCTGCTGAGACACATGTCATTTTATCAATGCCTATGTTTTATCATGGTAGACGACAAGTATAGCGCCAGCATTATTTTTTCAGTCCTGTTGAAACATTTCGCTTGCAGCAATACGTTTTATGTATGCTCTTACTTGGTACAGAAGAACTATCGTCTTTTTGAAAGCCACAGTTTGAGGATCGGAACTGACACCCGGTGGCCGAGTGGCGAGAAGGACCCAGGTTCGAATCCCGAATGAAGCATGCATTTTTTACGGCACTGGCTCTCTCCTTTCTGTGGAATCAATAGCCTTAAATTAGGGATGGCGACATCTTGTAGCCCATTGAGCTATTCACGGTAGTCGTCCAAATCACAAATTAAAAAAATAAGGTTTTAACTGAAAGTTGGCAAAAATTTCATCACAAGATTGATCAGATTTATTTATATGGAAGTAGACATTCGTCATACATAACACGATATGCAACTTGCTCATTAACCACCTTTAACGAAATGATGAAGATCACTTCTACATTTAATCAAATTAAAAACGATATTTACAAGTTAAAGCATATGATAGATTAAAACACTAGATCTTTCGATCACACTAGTGATCTTCATCAGGTCACTCACCTAATGACATCAAGGTACATCGACACGCAATATATAGGGATTTTTCATGACCCAAACAATGGGTAAAGCGCATGCTCACGAAAGTTGTTGTGAACACAGAGAGAGAGAGACATAGAGAGAGACAGGTAACAGTACTGCAAAAGAAGAAAGTAAAAATGATGCTACACAAGTATTATTAATTCAACTGTAATGATTATTTCCGCAATGTTCAAGTAGAGCAGTCCATGTTCGTGGGAAGAAAGAAGGTACGACGTCATTACAACAAATACCCTCTATAATGGTGAATATATAAGCTTTCTGCAAAGAGGGTCATGCTTTTGGTGCTGTGTGTAATGAGGATTTTGCATTCATCCCATAATGGTATATGTGTGCCGCTAGCTACCAATCGGGCTAGGGCGGTCGAATGTGAGCCTGTTCTGACATCGCGTGAGTGTTCAAGCAAACGGGTTTTTAAATTACGTAGGGTGGAGCCTATGTACACTTGATCTATTTCAGATTTAGTTGAAGCACACGATGAAGGAATAACGCTGGGAGAGTAAGCCGCGTAAAATGCAGAAAATAGATGTTGTATGTATTCATAAGAAGCGCTTTCACCTTAAGAACATATTTGCTGTGTTGATATTCCACATCTTTCGGGAATTTTCCAATCACATTTCTGATAGAAATTCAAAAATTCATGCATTAACGACGCTGCAGCACTTTTGCAAATGCAAAACGTAGCATATAACAGAAGAGTTTGACATCATGTAGGCTTACTTAACTTACCAAAACGTCTGCAATACATGAATTATGCCTCAAAGGAACGAAAAATGTATGTGACTCCCTTTCTGAAAGGCATTTTCGTCTGTCGTAGGTGAAAGAACGAACATTACAAAATTATGTCACTCGGAGAAGTATATCTTTTAAATATGCCTTCAAACTTTGTATCAGAAAAGAGGTCTTGTGTTCCACTGAATTTATCGAAAAAGTGAATCATTGTAGAAGAATGACGGGGATAAAATATTGATTGAATTTTTAGTTCTTTCAAGCTGTTATCCAAGCTTCAGTTTTTCATTGCAGTCGGGATCAATTGCTAATTTGTGTAAAAGATTTGATCTCAATATGTTAAAAAATTACTTCTGATCAACATAATGGAGTGAAAATAATAAAACCTTCGTAAAGTATTAAAATTTATAGTGGCTAATTTTTCATATTTCAAGCATATGAGAACTTACAATTGCTGTATCAGTTCCTTATGTGACACACTGTTTTTAGATTTAATTAAAATGAGTACAAAATAATTTTTGAATGCAAAATATATGTTGGCAAACTTTTGCCATTATTGTTTCCTTGCAAAATTCGACAGAAATAATCTTTTAAAAGTTTCAGCTCCTCTGCTTTAGCAGTTCAATATAATTCTGCTGCAATATTTCAGTGCTTTACGGTAAATCCAACGTATGTTTGATGTATTATTTCTCGTGAAACTCTTTTTTTCGAATATTAATGCACTTCGAATTTGCGTCTCAACTAAGTATCGAAGCATTTTCACTGCGATTCTTTCGAGAAATATTTTCTGAACTGAGTTTTAGAAAACGTGGTGGTAGAAGGACTGTCATATCTCACTTTTGCTCTCACTTTTTACATTTTTGTGTCCTCAGGCAATCAAACTTTGGCTCTTGGTATTATAATTTAACAGATTATCTTTTCAATAAATCTTGTAGGCTGAAATTCTGCCTTTTTTTACCAAATATTAGAAATGATATGAAAAACATTTCCTATCAAGTGCTGTATGTGATACAGGAAGAATTTTTCAAATCGGAGTTTTAGAAGCAGATATATAGGGGAAACGCAATTTACCTTAACGCATTCTAGCGGAAAGTCTATGAGCGATTTGAAAATTTTGAAATTGCATGAAAAACATTTCGCACCCGAAACGCTATCGAACAAAGAAAGAATTTTTGAAATCGGTTTCTGAGAAGGAAAGATATCGACAAAAATAAGATAAATATCTACGCCCCATGGCGAAGAAACCATGCATTATTTAAAGAGTTAAATATTCCGAAAAGGTTTATCGACGTGAGTAGTATCGGTCCACAAACAAATTTTTTCAGTCGAGATTTTAGAAGCTCAGATTTTGCTGCAAATACATTAGAAGCGGAAATTAAAACTTACGCCCAATGGTAGCCAAATCATTTTTTACCAAAAATTTGAAATTATATTCAAAAGATTTTCCATCAGGAGTTGTATCCGGTGCAGAGAAAGAATGTATTAAATTGGAGTTTTAGAAGCAGAGATATCGAGGGAAACGCAATTTACCTTTACGCCCCCTAGCGGAAAGTCTATGAGCTACTTGAAAATTTTGAAATTATATGAAAACCATGCTGCACCGGGAACTCTACCCAATAAAGAAGGAATTTTTCAAATCGGACAATTAGAAGCAGAGATATTGACAAAAATATGACATATATCCATGCCCTGGCGGAGAAACAATGAAATATTTTAAGAAGAAAATATTCCGAAAAGGTTTATCGACGTGAGTGGCATTGGTTCACGAACCAATTTTTTTAATCGATATTTTAGAAGCTCAGATTTTGTGTCAGATACATCAAAAGCAGAAAGCAACACTTACGCCCCCAAAATTAGAAATTATATGCAAACGATTTCTCATCGGGAGCTGTATCCGCTGAAGAAAAAAGTTTTGAAATTGGAATTTTGGAAGTAGAGATATCGGGGTAAGCGAAATTTACTTGTACGCCCCCTAGCGGAAAATCTGGGCGTAACTTAAAAAAGTGACAGTGATTTTCGTCATTAGAGGGCGTAAATGCACATGATATCGAAATCAAAATACATTTTATTCCATGTATTTGCTTCTAAACATCCGATTGAAAAATTATTTTTACCTTTCGATTTACGCCCAATGGCTACCATTGGGCGTAAATCGAAAGGTAAAAACAATTTTTCAATCGGATGTTTAGAAGCAAATAAATGGAATAAAATGTATTTTGAATTCGATATCATGTGCGTTTACGCCCTCTAATGACGAAATTGTGCATCGTAAAAAGCTGGAATGCAAAGATAATTATTTAGACATTTTAGGCTTCCCAACGTAAAAAGAAGTTTTCAAATCAGGCTAATAGTTGCAGCGATATGGTGTCTACAGACGGACGGACGGACAAACCGATAACATAAGCACGATCTTTTTTTACAAAAGGCGTGCTAAAAAGGATTTATCACTTAATCTACAATGTTCTATATACGAAAACTAGGTTGCAGATTACGAGCAAGTTCCGCACGGGTATGATGCAATGTGATCGTAGTGCAACGTTGAATCTCACGCTCTCTCCCTCTCTTGGAGAGGTAGGGGAGAGAGAGAGAGAGAGACAGACAGACACAGAAAGAGAGAGAGAGAGAGAGACAGACAGACAGAGAAAGAGAGAGAGAGAGAAAGACAGAGAGGCATGAAACGACACGGAAGAAGTAAGTGTGTATGGATGTGTGTGCACACCAAGACACTGGAACATTACATCCTAAGATCGCCTATTCAATAAAGGAGCTGTTCGCGGCCCGCTTATCACGGCAACCAAAATGATGTACAACGTCTCCGTGAAGTGGAATTATGTGCGAAACACCCGACATCAGAACTGCTATAATGAATAAAATTATCCGGCTGGACGTGTAGTGCAGGAAAGCTTACGTTAAGTCACGTTAGGGTTATTGAAAGGTTACTTGACGTAGCTAAAGTGTGCTTAATCTTCAAAGTGCTAGAGTTTGTTTAGGTAAGACACGCACGTGCAATAAATTCCAAGAATATGGAATTTATATTTTTACTCAGCGTTCCTCATTATCTTGAATATCAGTAATGTAACTTCGGTTTTAGTACATTAGTTCCTTGAAGGCTCCTTATTAGAGCGGTAAACACAATATACCCTGAACTTAACGTAAACACTAAATGAAATAGACTTAACGGCCAGACAGAGGTCTGACAATAAAATGAACTAAGTAAACGTACTCACTTTTAACCTTTTATTGGGGAGCTCCTGGTATTACTCAAATACACACTCCAAAATAACACAACTACTGATAGCCCGAACTTTCGTACTATCGTAATATCGTAGAAAAGTAGGTAAATCGCATATCAATAATCAGGAAGAACCTATCAAATATAAAACGAAGCTGTCTGGTATACTTGAGCGCACCTATATATACTGCATACCACCACGTCATGACTTACACTCGTTGTCACATATAATTCAGCGGGAGAAACAACATCTCGTTAAGTGAGAAGATAATTTGCATAGGAAAATAAAATAACAAGAGATAGTAAAATCAAAAAGAAACTGAATCTAGAGTATACGTTACATCATCTCCCCCTTATATATATATATATATTTTATTTGAAAAACCTATCAAATTTTGAGTGTAGTCTGACATTTCGCTGACTGACGTTTATTGTCCTACTTCTTTTTTTTTTTTGTGGCAGCAGTATTTACAACTTCAAGCTTGGCATAACAAATTCAGTAAACCTGTGTCCGCAGCTATTGTCGTCTGTGAAGCAGGAAACAACTTTTTATACGTGTACAGAACAAACCTGCATCGGCATACCTTATTTTTATTCTGCCCAGCAGGAATCACTTTTTTGATTTCATTTTACTTCCTCATATTTTCAACTCTATATATATTTATCGTTGATTACAAACCAACTGTATCAGCAACGAAGATTGCCTGTAGCTGCCTAACAGTAAGAAATTTTCACTATTTTACCCCTAACACACACATATATATATATATATAAAAAATTCGGATTAGTAGACGGACATAGAATATATATATATATATATATATATAAAAACTACATATATACACAAAAAGAATGCGTAGGCCCACAAGGAAAAAAAAAAAATTCTGTCACGCCAACTGGTCGTGCAGGAAAAACAACATAATGAGAAAATAACCTGTCCACGAGAACTTACTTATCTCGAGGACGCATAAAAAACCTTAGTACGATATCTTTTTCCAGGCCTAATCGGACTGGTAAATTCTGGTGGCGCCGATCTTTTCTGCGACTTGAATGGATCTGGAACATCTGTAGTCTGTCGGTCAAGAAATTCTGAAGTCTGTCGGTCAAGAAATTCTGAAGTCTGTCGGTCAAGAAATTCTGAAGTCTGTCGGTCAGGAATTCCCTGCGTCTGACAGGAACGGTGAGGAACTGCTGAAGTCTGTCGGTCAGGAATTCCCTGCGTCTGACAGGAACGGTGAGGAACTGCTGAAGTCTGTCGGTCAGGAATTCCCTGCGTCTGACAGGAACGGTGAGGAACGGCTGAAGTCTGTCGGTCAGGAATTCCCTGCGTCTGACAGGAGCGGGCTCCCCAGGCTTTCGATATGTTGTCCCTGTTCGGGCGCCAATTATAATGAATAAAATTCTCCGGCTGGACGTGTAGTGCAGGAAAGCTTACGTTAAGTCACGTTAGGGTTATTGAAAGGTTACTTGACGTAGCTAAAGTGTGCTTAAATTTCAAAGTGCTAGAGTTTGTTTAGGTAAGACACGCACGTGCAATAAATTCCAAGAATATGGAATTTATATTTTTACTCAGCGTTCCTCATTATCTTGAATATCAGTAATGTAACTTCGGTTTTAGTACATTTGTTCCTTGAAGGCTCCTTATTAGAGCGGTAAACACAATATACCCTGAACTTAACGTAAACACTCAATGAAATAGACTTAACGGCCAGACAGAGGTCTGACAATAAAATGAACTAAGAAAACGTACTCACTTTTAACCTTTTATTGGGAAGCTCCTGGTATTACTCAAATACACACTCCAAAATAACACAACTACTGATAGCCCGAACTTTCGTACTATCGTAATATCGTAGAAACTTAGGTAAATCGCATATCAATAATCAGGAAGAACCTATCACATATAAAACGAAGCTCTTCGGTATACTTGAGCGCGCCTATATATACTGCATACCACCACGTCATGACTTACACTCGTTGCCACATATAATTCAGCGGGAGAAACAACATCTCGTTAAGTGAGAAGATAATTTGCATAGGAAAATAAAATAACAAGAGATAGGAAAATCAAAAAGAAACTGAATCTAGAGTATACGTTACACTGCCACCTCACAGATCGCGTCTTCAGGAATGGTTCATATAGAGACGCGACGATAGGCGTAGTCACTGAGGAGGAGGTGGAGGTGTCAGGACCCCCAGATTTTCAGAGTCGGCGATCCTCATATCTAAATACATGCATGTATCAATATATAATGTGCGTATGTGTGATCAGTCCCCCCCGTCAGGTTTTGAAAAATTTTTACGCCACTGGAGACGACACTGGACTGTGGAATGGAGGAACGCTTCTATTGATAGAAAAGCGTGGGCTCTGTTTTGATGTGTCAGATGGGCGAAGATCCATGTGTTTCCATCATTATAAGCGAAATGCTGAGGTATTTACAACTGTGATGTAGTGCGAGGAAGGAGAAGATCTCTGTGACTGCAGAAGATCCGGAATTTCCACTTGCGACAGTAACTCGTGTGTACAACATCAAAACAAGCAGCCGCCGGGAAAATGTGGCGTTGATATTTGAGGTGTGCTTCTCCTCTCTCGTATACGGTGGTCGTTAAACCTCCTCCTCCTCTCTCGTATCGTTACGACGAAATGGAAGGCTACAGTGGAGATGAAAACTCGACTTTAAACGACGAGTCATCTACAAAAAGTTGTACAAAAACCACTCAACATACAGTGGTACAAGCGGTCTATGGCAGTCGACGCCTACATCGAGTATTACGTCAGAATGGAAGGCCACAGTAGAAACGACAGCTCGGCGTTCAACGACGGACCATCTACAAAAATTTTTTACAAAATCCATTCGATGTTCAGTGGCACACGTGGCCTATGGCTGCCGACGCCTACATCGAGTATTACGCCGAAATGGAAGGCTACAGTGGAGACGACAACTCGGCATTCAACGACGGACCATCTACAAAATTTGTACAAAAACCATTCGACCTACAGTGGCACACATGGCCTATGGCTTTTAACGCCTACATCGAGTATTACGCCGAAATTGAAGGCTACAGTGGAGACGACAAGTCGGAATTAAACGACGGATCATCTACAAAAATTTGTACAAAAACCATTCGACCTACAGAGGTACACATGGCATATGGCTGCCGACGCCTACATCAAGTATTACGTCGAAATGGAAGGCTACAGTGGAGACGACAATTCAACATTAAACGACGACTCATCTACAAAAATTTGTACAAAAACCATTCAACATACAGCGGTACAAGCGGTATATGACAGCCGACACCTACATCGAGTATTACGTCAAAATGGAAGGCCACAGTAGAGACAACAACTTGACGTTCAACGACAGGACATCTACAAAAATGTGTACAAAAATCATTCGACCTACTGTGGTACAAGGAGTCTATGGCAGCCAACGCCTACATCGAGTACCCTTGTTGACTGCACATCGCCGGAATATGGGCCTAAACGAGCGTAGGAAGCGTTGGAACATCTCCATTGGAATGTGAATCACTGACAACGAGCAGCTCTCTCCGAAGAATATAGTTTTCAACTACAATACGGCTGTAGGAGGGTTCGTATGTGGTGTAGTGTACACGATGTCATGGACGCCTAACTGCCAAGTCGGGTGTTACAGGGTCGAGTACACTGTGTAATGTTCTGGGATGTGTTTAAGCGGGTCCCCTTTTACAGTTTTTACGTGTTCAAACCACCATCATACTCACCCTATGATGATACAAACGCCGATCACCTACACCCGTTTCGGTTATCCATTTTATACAGCAGAGGATATCCTTTCAACAAGACAAAGTCCCGTCTCATCGCTCCCATTTCGCGAAGGAAAAACAGGGGCGATAAAATTTTGTGGATTAGCTGTTGAGCCGTGACCACCATTACGCTTACAATTTTGACGTAGGCCTAGGTCTAACTCCGCGGATAGTATGGGGCGACTAACGGCCGACTGCCTGTGACAAAAATAGGTCCCAATTGAAATCATTATAGCGTTAAAAGTACGTGCCGCACACTAATCGTGTTAGCATATACGTAAACAGCATGGAGTCCAATTTGCGTGTTGCGCAGTACATCGTGCGCCGGACGCTCCTTTCGCTCCCTGTGCGCTGGGGAGATGAAGCAATATTTCTGGGTGTGCATCCGCCTTTGACTCAGTCTATCTCGGCAACCGTGAGCGTAATACGATTGTGCGTGGTATCATTTTAAATCTCTCGACGAGATCTATTCAAATATAAAAACATTTCGCAGTGGTTTCAACTCAACATTTTAAAAATTGGTTTCTTGTGAACCGGTGAACACTTTTGACAATATCGCGGTTTATCTGGACAACTATGAGTGCTAAACTAGTATGCGTGGTATCGTTGTAAAGCTCTCGACGAGATCTATTCAAATATATAAAAAATACATCGCAGTGTTTAAAACTAAAATTTTAAAAACTTTTTTTTATGTGAACGGGGCAACATTTTTGGCAATGCCGCGGAATTCGCAGAATGAACGCAAGCAAAAGTGAAAAAATCAAAACGAGAGGCAAGAGCTAGTGATAAGGAATGTAAGAAGCCCAAGAAGACAGAGCATCATGTGGGGTAATTCGTGTATCGATCTGCTTTATGTTGGCAATGTATCCAGCATTATTTGTAAAAAAAAATATGTAAGCTACTTTTCATATCGTAGACTTGTGTTGCTTATAACAAATTAAATAAACGCTTTGAAACCGTACTCGACTAGCTCATTTCAGCTCTCCGATCTGGAAGTCGTAGTCCTACGTTCCAAACTGACGGCTCAATCAGAACTGAGCCCACCTGTAATTTTTTTATGAAATTTTTTTACGCTAGATGGCGTGTTTCCCCGACGATATCTCAGCTTCTGTAGGCCGAACGTAAATAATTTTTTTAACAGCCCTGCTTCTTCTTCTAAGATGAATATTATCACCGTCTTCTGATTCTTCAGATTTCGATTAAATTACTGCATCCTCACTTCCAAATCCGCAATTCCATTTTCATTTGAATATTTTTTTTGTGCTAGACTGAGGTAGGTACGACCAAGACTTTCCATATATTTTTCAGATTTTTCAGTAGAAATTTTCTCGGCAGGTGCAGTAAAATGAGGTTTTATTTTTGAATAATCCTACTGACTGGATGGTGAACAAGGAAGATGCCACTGTAATCTCGGGTGTAATGAGCACGTCTTTTGAATTCTTTCCGAGATAAAAATAATTTTTCAAAGCGGATTCTCAAGAACGGAAAAATTTAGCGAAAAAGAATATACATTTAGGCAACTTAGCGGAAAAAACCTAAGCATTGTTATAAAAGGCACAAGGTACGAAGTGGTCTTTACAGTAAATGGAACAAGTTACAAACACAATTTTTCAACCAGATTCTTACGTAGGCTGATAAATAAGGATCTCCTGATTACCTTTCGTGGCGGATTAGGAATATGGAAATCCGTGTCTCCTAATGACATTACACTCTCTGAACTAAAATGCGTTGTGCGGCACAGGAGTTTGAATAAGAAGACTACTTGCTGGAGAAGAGATTGAGGTGAAAATGACGACCCGCCTGGAAACATGGTCTCACTCGGAGGTTAGTGTTGTGATTAAGTTGAACAATGCGGTGCCGAAAGGAACATTTACAGCAAATGATGCAAAGTCACACATCTGTCTTCATGCACTAAAGCCTCCACACGCGCCACGTTGCTATCTGCTGCTGCTGATGATGAATGCCTTCCACTGCGCTTATCATCTGTCAACGAACTGCACCCTTTTGTGAATCTGGAACACTATTCTGACACACTTCGAACATTCCCGACATAAGAACTATAGACTTTTTGCAGTAGGCAATGTATCTCTGCTGCCTTGGCGTTTTCCATGACCAGAGTAACTTAACGCAGGCGTATACCTCCGAGTGAGACCAGGTTTCAGGCAGGTTGATAATTTCACCTGAGCACGTTCGCCCGAACGTTGCCTTTGTATTTAAAAACCTATGCCAAACAACTCCTTCTAGTTAGGAGAGTGTAATGACGTTAACAGATATCTACTTACGTATCTCTAATGCGACGCCAAAGGTCATAGAAAGTTACTTATTGAGCAGCCTTCGTAGTATCCGTAAAACATTTTCAGGTAAAAGTTGATACTTTTGCCAACTGCTGGGAGAAATGTGAGTTATTAAAATTTAGACATTGTGTACAAAATTTTAGGCATATCGGAAGATATGCTAAGCGAAAGGAATTTTTCAAATGGAACAAGTACAAGCGGAGATATAAGGGAAAGCAAAATATAACTCTTCTACGATAGTGGGGAAACTGTGCCTGATCTGTAAAACAAAATGGACGCAAACGCAAAATATTTTTCATTGTCAAAGATATCAGACCGAGAAAGAATTTTTCACTCTGATTTTTAGAATCGGAGATAACAATGCAAATACAAAAACATAAACTGACGCACCCTACACTGTTAAAACTTGGTACTTAGAAATAAGCAAAATGTTCTCGTTTTTGAGTATATTCTGGGCTTATAATAACTCCGAGTACTTGTGTCTCCTTTTTGAGTGCATACAGGGAATCAATTGTGAGTATATCTGGTATTTCTAATTTGAAATATATGTACTCAAAATAATCCATGTATTTCAAATATATGTACTCTAACTTCATTCAGTTTACGTGCCCTTTCCGGCAGGGCAGAGAAACTGAAAGAAGTTAGAGAGAATCTAGCGATTCTGACAGGATAGTTTGTAAGTGAGAGAGCCACCGTACGATGTTGCACATAGAAGGCAGAGAAAAATTCGGGGGGGGGGGGGGGGGGGGGCTGGTGCTCGTCCGACGCACGGCGGATATTCAGCGATTGTTAGACATTCACATCACCACGGGGAGCCACCAGATTCAAGCCTATCAGGCTAGGTTTGAACCTGTGGTCTCTCCGTCAGTAGTATGCATCTTTGACCACTAAGCCATCCGCGGCTCGATATCTGGAATACGTGTACTCCATACATACTCATTTATTCATAGAATCAACTGGATGTATATTATTCGATGGTACATCTGGGATAATAGATATACACGTTATCACATTTTATGGCAAATATAGTGATGAAGCGACAATATATTATTTATGAGATTGACTCATATATAGGTAATGTAAAAGCGTACACAAATATAATCTATGTATAATTAAATTACTTGTGATCAGTGACTTTGTTGTACTAATTATTTATGTGTGTTACTTTACACATTTATTAAACAATTTCTCTTGAAATCTGTAATATCTAAGATGAAGTAATGCGAGATTATATTTATATTTACTGACGCAGTTATTTGTAAGTACGTATGGTTACTTATATTTGACCATGTCATGTACTCGTTTACGATACGATTGTGCTTAAAAAACGAGTAGGTTCAGGTTCTCATTTTTAAGTAGATTTTTTTAACAGCGTAGAGACAGAATTGTGCTCTACAAAACGTAGGAAATATTTTTTATAGCGGAAGATACACACACGCACACTCACATATGTATATATAGATGAGAGAAGAATTTTTCAAATACGACGTTTACAAACAGGGGTAGGGAAAGGAAACTTTATTCATATGCACGCCCTAACGAGAAAACCTAACATTATTTAACCAGTATAATGTTCACAATCTTTGCAGTAGCGAACGGCATACAGCACAAAACGAATGATTTCAGTGGGAAAAATTATGTGTCATTTAGGGCAAGAAACACACAAATATGTTTTCTGTTGTGAGCGGTACCTGGTTATGCGCCAATTCATCGCCTAGGTCAGTTCCTAGTGGACAAATTCGTCGCCTAGGTCAATTCGTCACAAGCAAATTCGTCGAGTTCCCAAAATTTGTTTGCATGTAAATCGCATGGAGGAATGCGTAGTATTTCGGTTGTCTTTCCTTCCGTCTCTCTCTCTCTCCTGCAGGAATGGTATGATATTTAAGCTTAGAAATGTTCATCTGCTGATTGTTTTTCTTTACCATGTGCGGACGAGCACGCAGTATAAAATTTCGCACATCACTGCTTATGTCCTTTCCTTCTGTAGTTTCTCTGTTTGCCCATCTGCAAAAATTATATTTCCGCTTCTGACGGCCATATCGAAACAAATCGATTTGTGACTTATAGGGACAGGCATGAACACGTCTGTCAGTAGAAACGATATCTGTGGTTCTTTTTTTTTTTTTTTTTTTTTTTTTTTTTGATTGGAAGTTTAACGACCACCGTGAGCAACTCAATGGGCTATAAGCAGTCGCCCGTCCCTAATTTAGGGTCACTGGTTCCAGGGAAGGGAGAGAGCCAGTGCCGTAAGACAAACACAACATCCATGCCTCACCGGGATTCGAACCCGGACCCCGTTCGGACGAATGATCAGAGGCCAACGCCTTAGACCACTGCGCCACCGGGGCGGCTCTGTGGTTCTTATGGTAAGACTGACGAAATTCTTTCTGTGCTTTAAATGGGAAAGCATGACCACACGATTTCAGATATCGCTCTGTGCGACCGTCCACCAGTTTGTCTGTCTGACCGTCAGAAGCAAAGATATCGTTTTATCTCTGCTTCTGGTCTGTCCCTGCTTCGATCTATCTCAGATCTGGTCCTCAGAAGCAGAAGTAGAATTTATACGGACGGACAGACAGGCAAAATAATGAATGGACGGACAGACAGACAAACTAATGAATGAACAAACAGAGATATTTCTAGAATTTTACGCTCACGTTTTCCCTTATTCGGCTGAGAAAGAATTTCTTCAATCCGATAATTAGATGCAGGGACATTGTATCTACTGACGAACAGATAGAACAAGAAAAGGAGCTAGAGTCACTCATAACACCGTGCTTGTGCTTATCCGCATAAGTCACAGAACGATGTTTTCGATCTTGCCGTCAGAAGCAGAGATAGAATTTCTGCTGACAGACGGACCGGCAGACAAAGAGACAAAGTGACGAATGGACGAAAGGAGATGTTATTCCAATCTTACGCTCGTGTTTCCTCATATTACACAGAAAAATAATTTTATCATTCCTACATTTTTGAAGCTGAGATACAGTTTCTTCGGACGGACAGACAGACAGATAACCTGAGAAATGAATTGATGGAAGGATACATTTTTGAAATGTTACGCTCTTGTTTTATTCTTTGAGACCGAAAAGGATTTTTTCCAGTCAGGATTTCGATGAAGAAGTATTGTTTCTGGAGAAGGACAGACAGGCTGATGAGAAGAAAACAGACGTCGATAATTATACCTGTCTCTGTCGATTGCGTACCTGTGTCTATCACTACAGAAATAATTTCTTTTCAGCCTGATGATATGAAGGGGAGATACGGTTTCCGCGGACAGACGGAAAAACGGGTGGACGTAAGTATTGACATCAAAAATCTGGTACGCATAAATGTATTTGTCAGCCATAGAACGAATATTTTCACTGGCCATTAGAAGTAAAAATATAACTTCTGCGGACGGAAAAACAGAAATTGCCGAGGGAAAGGACGGAAGCAATGATGTGTGAAATATTACGCAGTTCTTTCCGTCCTTTAGAAAGAAACAATCACTAGATAAACATTTCGGAGCTTAAATACCGTTCTTGCGAGAGAGAGAGAAAGAGAAAGACGGAAGGAAAGACAACACAAATCACACGCTTTTCTGCGTGCGATTTGTATGTCACTAAACTTCGGAAACACGACGAATTGACGCGACACTGACCAAAATAAATAAAAAAAAAAAAAAAAAAAAAACTTTTTTTTTTACTCAGGCATTTATACATCTAGATATCACTCCAAATATGCGGTAGATAGAATGTGCACTTCTTGTAGTGGAAAATGTTGCACTAAAAATCAAAATTGTATGCAAAATATTTTATACTACAGTATGAGCGCTATGCGATGCAAAAAAGTTTTCAAATGTGTCTTTCATAAACGGAGACATCAATAAAATTAATATATTAATATACGCCTCCTAGCTGAAAAATTATGAATCATTTTGTGCAAAAATATGCGTAGCGCATTTTTCGTAGTGAGCGGTATTTCCCATTACACATAATGAATTCTTCCAACTAGGCTTTTGGAAGCATAGATACTGCTGGAAAATACACTGCCCGAAAGTGAAAAAAGAACACCAAGAAGGAATTGGCGGAAGATCATGGAATTTACATATGTTAAAGGGGTCGAGTTTACGTAGGTGTGATGTTAATTTCGGGAGCAACCGGAGAGCGCTTACGCCACAGCACGGCATAATATGCAAATTATCGTCGGTGGTATTTAAGGAGTACGGCGAAGTGAATATAATCAGTCGTCGGCGTACGGACACGTGCGAAGACCCTGAAGAAGCTGCAATGCCTGGACATGGAAGACGTGTACGATTTCAGCAGTTATCGCACTTTGAGCGAGGTCGTCTAGTCGGACTCCGCGAGGCCGGGTGGTCGTATCGTCGTATTGCGGAGCGAATTGGACGGGAAGTATCGGTGGTGTTACGATGGTGGCGTAGATGGCCCGAGGAACATTCCCACACGAGAAGACTTGGAACCGGGAGTCACAAACTGACTGATGAGCGGACCGATCGACGCATAAGGAGAGCGGCGTTGTCAAGCAGAACATCCACTGCGACGCAAATCCGAGCTGCCGTTGCACCTGAGGTGACTGTGCGAATAATCCGCAACCGTCTACTAGATGCCAGACTACGTGCACGTGTGCCTCTGGCATGTGTACCACTGACTCCAGCCCACCGTCAGGAACGGCTGCAGTGGTGTCGCCAACGTCTACACTGGAGAACGCAATGGCGATCTGTCGTGTTCAGCGGTGAAAGTGGATTCTGCTTAGGAGCCTCCGATGGCCGTATGCGTGTTCGCAGACGCACAGGGGAGCGTCTTCACCCTTCTTGCATCCGCCAGCGACACACAGGGCCTACACCTGGTCTCCTGGTGTGGGGAGCGATCAGCTATCACTCCCGTACACAACTAGTGTTTGTACCGGGTACGGTAAACAGCATCTCCTACATCAACAACATCCTTCAGCCCGTTGTTGTGCCATTTGTAAGGTCAGCACATTGCGGTGTTTTCTAGCAAGATAACGCACGCCCACACACGGCACGTGCAACGCAACATGCACTTCAGGGTGTGAGACAACTTCCATGGCCTGCACGTTCACTGCATTTGTTCCCCATTGAGCTCGTGTGGGATTTTATGAGACAACGACTTAGCCGGTCTCCACGGCCAACCACGACCATCCCCGATTTACGCGTCCAGGTTGAGGAATGCTTGGAACTCAATACCCCAAACTTACATCCAACATCTGTACGACAGACTCCATGCTAGAATTGCACAGTGTGGCGCAGTTCATGGCGGTTGAACCTCGTACTAACCATGTTTCATGGAAATGTTATTTTTCAGTTTACCAGCAAATACAGCTGTATTTTGCCATAATCTTTTGATCACGTTATCTTCTGTATTCCGTTATTATGCTGTATAAATTTCGTTGGTATCAGACGTCTTCTTCTTGGTGTTCTTTTTTCACTTTCCGCCAGTGTATATCCGTCCTCAGTGTCATGTCCAGGTAGGAAATTCATCACCAGGTGCTACACTCGGTCATGTTAACGAATATTTTGGGGAATAGGAATTAAAATGAGGTGGTTCCCTAATTCCCTCCCTCATTGGGTGTCAGGGGTAAGCGCCAAAACTGGGTGGTTCTCCCAGGAAGATTCAATCCTGGAAAACTGCAAACTGGAGGGTCTGTAGCACCGGATATGAACCTGCAACAGGTGCGCGCCACATAAACACGTGACTGGTGATTAGCCAATTATGCTACACCGACGGTGTTGGAAAAGTGTTAGGAAAAGCAACATGCACTAAAGGTAGCTGTTATGAAAAATTAGAAATTATATGCAATGTATTATTCTTTACCATATGCCCGAAAAGAATATTTCGAATAGGACTTCTGAAGCGGAGATTTCAGGAACAATACTCTAAATGTCTTCACAACTAGAAGAAACCCGCGCATAACGTGAAGAAGAAATTGTATGGAAAATGGGCTTCATGGGAATTATGAATCCGCTTCAATCCAATTTCTAAAAGGAATAATACATTTTGAATTCCTATCATTTGCCGGTACTTTCCTTAGCGGCAAAATTGTGCATCGGGAAAAGAACAAGCAGCATCAATTATGCTTCTCTCGGTTAGGTCTCTCCACTGCAAACATAATTTTTAAATCGTGCTAACAGGTGCAGAGATACCATAGTGTCCACAGATGGCTTGTCCGACTTAGCGACACAATAAGCACGTTGTTTTAAAGATTGAATAAAAAAAACTTGAAATGTTGTCAGTGAAGGTGATTTGAAGCTTCCTTTCAAAAACACGTTCATTAACACGACTTCATTTACAATGTCGCCGAGACGTACGCCGGATATGCTACCACTTCATAACACGACTTCAACGCAAAAACGTGTTAGTCATAACACGACTAACACATTCATTAACACGACTTCATTTACAAGCACACCGGATATGCTGCCATTGTGGTGCAGTGGTAGCATATCCGGCGCGTAACTGGAAGACCCTGGGTTCAATTCCCGATGGCGGCCGATGAGAATTTTTCCGTGACTCACTTATAAACGTGGAAAGAGCGATGACTTCTGTTTGATGTTTCTAATCAACGTCAAATGTCTGTATTAATTATTCATTCGCCTTCTAGTTATTTGTTCAGTGCTGCTTTCCATCTTTGGTGGATCTCCAGCATTGTGCGGGGCTCCAAGAAGCCACGTGGTTTGAGTCCATCTGGTATGTGAGCATGGAAAATTCGAGGCCGCTGTGGTGCAGTGGTTGCATATCGCGCGCGTAACTGGAAGACCCGGGGTTCGATTCCCGGTGGCGGCCGATGAGAATTTTTCCGTGACTCACTTATAAACGTGGAAGGAGTGATGACGTCTGTTTGAGACGTAACTGTATTTTACATTCAACTTAACTGAAAAAATGTATCATAGCAATTTGAAGTACAAGTATTCTGCCGTAAATGCACGATAAAAGAAGCTCAGAGCTACAGAAGTGGGTAAGATATTTAATAATGATATATAGTTAAACAGTTAAAACCTGGGATAAGATAATCCTTCAGGATATTGAATCCTGTGCCCTCCATGATCCCACAGTGCGGCCCTTTCTGTACCTAAGGTATGTTGACGACGTCCTCATTTTTTGGCCAGAATCCACTGATGAATTTTCTTATTTTGCGGATACTTTGATCTCTATCTATCGTACCATTAAATTTTCGGTCGAAGTTGAAGTTAACTCCCCCCCCCCCCCTTTTTTTTTTAGATTCTCTTCTGGTGAGAGACCCTTCTCTAAATTCTTTACAATATTCGGTTAACCGGAAACTATCTTTTACACCTAATTTGATTCCGTTTTCCTCTGCTCACCCTATAAACCACAAATTGACCTCTATCAACTTCCTTGTTCGATGTGCCGTTTCCCATTCATCTACTCTTCATCAACGCAGAATTGAGTTGTAGAAGATTTCTTACCTTGCTATTGCACATGGCTATACTAGAGCACCTGCTTATCGCATTTTACGGAGAGTTCAGAGGTGGGCATTTACAACACTGACAAGTGAGAGACACCCCATCAATTTGTTGGAGCAATGGATTAGGTTCCTCTACGTGTTCAGTCTTTAAAAAATGTATGCCATCGTTATAATTTGTCGTTTGGCACTCGGACTCGGAGCATCCTCACCAGAGTCAAAAAAGATGGAGAAGAAGTCGCTGCGCGTGACAGATTTGGAGTGTACTGTATTCCCCTTAAGGCGAGAGAGGAAGGAGATGGCGACCATATATATATATATTGGCTCGACATCGATGATATTAAAAACTAGGCTCTCTGAACATACACTATATTGACAGAAGTCACCGGATACCCTTCAAAAGCAAATGTACGGATGTGCTGCGGTGTTAAGATGCGTGGAACTGCTGCAAACGGTATAAAAACAAGCCTGTAGCTGACCGCAATTATATCGCACTGTGAGGTTGAGTGAAAATGTCGCGGGGGACGATAACTGACTTTGAGAAAGGAAAGGTTGTTGGGCGTTTTAGTGGGTTGTCCATAAGAGGAACCGAGAGGCATTTAAACATACCCAAGTCAACTGCTTTGGATGTGCTGAATAAGTGGAAGACACATGGTGTGCCTGAAGCTGCAAAACGTACCGGCAGACCACAGAAAATTCAGTAAGAGGACGTCGAAACCTCAGGAGAGTCGTTACAGATAATCGACGGAGTACTGCACAAGAGCAGAGTGTACAAGTGAGTAAAAAGGCTGGAACCTCGGTATGTACACGTACCATTCGCTCCATGGGTTACCGTGGTCGTGCGGCTGCTCATAAGCCTTTCATCTCCACTCGGAATGCTACTCGTCGTTTAGCATGATGTAAAGAACATTTATCGTGTACCGTAGATCAATGGAAACGGGTCCTATGCACTGATGAATCCAGATACACGATTCACCAGTCTGATGGACGTGTGTGGGTATGGGGCCAGCCGGTGGAACTCTATTTACCACAGTGTACTGTTCCTACAGTCAAGTTTGGAGCTCGCAGTGTACTCGTGTTGGAAGGGGGGGGGGTTGTGGTATGATCCTGGCCCATTGGTTATCGTGCACAAACTTGTTAACCAGCACTTTTACCTCGATATTGTGGACAATCATGCTCTACCAACTCTGTGGAGATACTATGGAATCAAGCCTTGTTGGTACCAGCAGGATAATGCACCTATCCATAAAGCAAGGACTGTTGCGGCGTGGTTTGACTATAATTCCGTATCGTGTGTGGACTGGTTAGCACGGAGCCCTGATGTTAATCCCATAGAGCACCTATGGGATGAATTAGAGCCCCGCATAAGAAGTTTGGAACAAAGGCCTACTACTAGCAACAGTTAGCGGCAGCATTATGTACTGAATGGAAGCGCATACCTTTCGCTATGTTCCAAAACCTTGTCGAAAGCATGTCTCGAAGGGTCAGTGCATGCATTAAGGCCAAAGGTGGGCCGACACCGTTCTAATGTATGTCAATGAATGCTATGTTGTGTTTTACTTTTGGGTGTCGGGCGACTTTTGTCAATGTCGTGTATGTACAGTGTTAAAACCTTTTCACAGTCTACAGCTCTCTCTCGCCTTGTAAATAAGGGTTCACACTCTCCCAGTTGGAGTGATTCTAGTATTCTTGCTGTGCGCACCTCCAGGACTTCATTGCTATTCACCAAAAGTATGCATATACTTCATAATTATAATATTTGTTGTAATGAAGAAATTCCTACCTTCTTACATCAATCGTAAAATTATTATTTAATGACAGAGATCATTGAACTTCTATTTTTGTACCATCTTACGTTATTTTTGTTGCCTCTCAATAGCGTAGTCATTGTATTAATATTTCATGTAATTATTTTATTTAAGATGTATGATAACGACTAGGTGTGTGGTTTTGTATTTAACTTGCAAATATTGAGCACTCGGGTCTTTCCATCTGAAGTTGTGGGTGTTGCAGGCACGAAAGATCTCATGGTTTTAACTTTTTTTTTTTTTTTTTTTTTTTGAGGTTTAACGACCACCGTGAGCAACTCAATGGGCTATAAGCAGTCGCCCGTCCCTAATTTAGGGTCACTGGCTCCAGGGAAGGAGAGAGCCAGTGCCGTAAGACAAACACAACATCCATGCCTCACCGGGATTCGAACCCGGACCCCGTTCGGACGAATGATCAGAGGCCATCGCTTTGACCACTGCGCCACCGGGGCGGCACGATTTCATTTTGCCAGTGTAATCATCTAAATTCACTCACGCTAATTTTAAACTCTCGCGTTAACTTTTAGTATTTTTTTCCATGTGCTAAATTATTAAAAGTAGTTTTAAGGATAAATGTTTGCGTACGAGCTTAGGAAATAGAAACTTTTGGGGGGAGCCGAAAGGTGATATCTTTGTAACTTTGTGCTGAATATGACGCACGTGTGTGAGTGCATGCAAATTTTAAGGAAGTCGTACGCCGGAATACTGCATTCCCAGAGTCTCTGACGAAAACGTGTGTGTAACCTTTCAACATGCGAGAAAGGAAAACAACAAGAATGCACTTCCATGGGAGGAAGAAAACGGTGGGGGTGCTCAAGTTTTGCGGCGTTTTATGTTTTATATAGAAGAAAATGTAGGAATTCCTCTTCCAACTCGTCCGCCCACCTTCTCTGAAGTGCACTAGATTTCATATGCGTCGTGCATACACTCATATTTCATGTCAAGTGCGTGACGATCTTCACGTGCGAACTGGTTCCCTTTTCAGGAATTGCACACGGGAAACAACTTTGCTCTTTTTGGACCTTCGTGATCGGGGCATTAATGCTACAAGCTCAGGACGACTCTGATGAATGTACTCAAGCCTCTGCATGCTAAATGAACAAATAAATTTTGTCACAGACAGATTCGCGGGGTAACCTTTTTCCTCATCAGCCAAATAAACGGACTAACATTCGAATTCTGCGAACGCAGATTGATTCGTTTAAAAGTTTTCCCATAAAGTATATATTACTAATGTTCATAACTTGAACAAACAATATCAAGAAATCCTTTCTAGAATTTCACGAAAGTTTCAGAGCATATTTATAATATTACATATATTAATATCATTGTGACATCCCGGTGACGCAGTGGTCTAAGTGATGGCTTCTGACTATTCGTCCGAGATGGGTTCAGGTTCCAATCCCGATGAGGCATAGATGTTGTGTTTGTCTTACGCCACTGGGTCTCTCCCTTCTCTGGAACCAGTGGCCCTAAATTAGGGATGGTCGACTGCTTGTAGCCCAATGAGTTGCTCGCGGTGGTCTTTAAACCCCCAATAAAAAAAAAATCATTGTCCGCATACACTAAAATATAAGTGGGGTAAATTCACGAAAAAATTCTGAAAACAATGTGCAGCAAAGTTTCCGGTAGGTGTCCGTCTTTTAAAAAAAAATCCGTTTTGAAAAGTTTCCGTTTCTTCTAGCTTCAGTATTTTGACAGATTTTCCGTAAACAGTAATTCTGTATATCTCAGACAATCCCGTTTCAGTTTTCTTCGTATTTATACATAAATTTTGCAAAATGTTTGATTTTGACAAGTTTAGCCCTTTTATCAGAGGTTGTCCTTTTCCGACGTACGAAATTAACGAAGCCTTCTCCTTTGCCCCTAATGGGTTTCAAACAACTTCGTGTTCAGCGGCAGCCGAACGTACTACCGTTGAGCCAAAAAGACCCGTAATGCATAGTCATGTATAAGGCAGAAGTCTAATCGTACGATTGTGAAATGCTATTTTGTTTTAATGCGGGTGAATTAGACATTATATTTTCTGTTGGAGCTTATTAATTTTCTGAATATGTTTAAAATACGTAGTGCGATCAACAAGTTCCGAGACTAAGTACGTAGCACACCAACATAACCCAGTACGAGGATGCTCGAACAGCGGTCGAGGGCAGTGACCTTCATGAGTCATTGTGCCGAGAGGCGTCGTTCTGTGAACATCGAGAGCTGTGCTACACGATATTTGGTGACCACGTGCAGAACGCAACTGCGATTTCGGTATCAACTGCAAACTAGAGCAGCGAGCGAACATCAAATTCTGCGTCAAACTAGGCAAATCAGGAACGGATATGTATGAAATGTTCCTGTCGCCGGTCATCACTGGGGACGAGACTTGGGTCTACGGTTACGACCCGGAGACCAAACAATAGTCGTCGCACTGGAGAGGCCCGCTATCTCCACGACCGAAGAAGGCCCGACAGGTCTGGAGTGCAACCAAAAGCATGCTCATTGTGTTCTTCAACATTCGTGGGTTTGTGCACCGTGAATTCGGCCCCCCCCAGGGCCAGACCGTCACTGCCCTTTTTTAATTGCGATGTTCTGCAGCATCTTAGGGATGACATTCGGCGCGAACTACCTGAAATGTGGCGCAGGGGTGATTTCCTGCTCCATCACGACAATGTAGCAGCTCACAGAGCGATAGCAACAGCATGACTACCCTAACTCACCCGCCTTACTCGCCTGATTTGACCCCCTGCGACTGCTTTCTGTTCCCGAAGATGAAGATGAAGCTCAAGGGTCGCCGTTTTGAAGCCGTGAACGAGATCCAGCTAGAATCGCAGCTTGACACGATTCTCGAACAGGACTTCCAGGGAGCGTTGCAACAGTGGCAAAAACGATAGCAGCGGTGCATCGCTGTCCAAGGAGACTACTTTGAGGGAGATCATAGTCAGACTTAAGTAACGTAAGTACTTTGTTGTATATCGGCCTAGTCTCGGGACTTTTTTATGGGGCCTCGTAATTTTTTTTTTCTGCAGGGGAACTTATTACAAATTATGTATTTTTTCATCGTTATTTTTCAAAGCAACAGATTGCTTTGGAACTTCAGATCTTTTTCAATTGAAAATGACTTTAATTATCTTTAAGAAAATGTGAAATGTACTGCTTTATAGTATTTTTCCATAAATCTCCTAAATGTTAAATTTCCTCTTGATAGCTTGTGACGTGCTACAGAGGTAAATCACGCGTATCAAAACGACAAATCTGCAGCGATACATTCAGTCCATGTAGCTTAGTTGGGAGAGCAATTTACTCCGGAGTGAGAGGAGCACGGGTTCGATCCCCCTCTCGAACAAGTTTGTGTTTTCACAAGGAATTTAGACATCTAGATATCGCTTCACATATGCTGTAGATAGAATGTGTACTTCTTGTAGTGTAGATTTGTGCACTAAAAAAACAAAATTGTATGCAAAATATTTTATACCATGAGCGCTATGCGATGCAAAAAAGTTTTCAGATTAGCTTGTGGTGACGTACTAACTACACGTGAATGTGCCATGGGTGCGCGTCAAGACCTGTGAAAGTACTACAGAGGTAAACAACTGGGATGCACACATCGCAGTGCTCGCCTGCATGTCTTTCAGGTTGCACTGCGGAACCTCAACCTGGCCGCCCCTGTGGCGCATAGATCATTAGTCCGAAAAGTGTCCGGGTTCGAATCCCGGTGAGGTATGGATGTGGTGTTTGTTTTACGGCACTGGCTCTCTTCCTTCCCTGGAGCCTGTGACATTAAATTAGGGACGGGCGACTTCTTATATCCCAGTGAGTTGCTCATGGTGGTCGTTAAACCTTCATTCAGAAAAAAAAAGAACCTCTTCCTGAATTACTTCTGTCAATATCACTGCATAAAATGTATAACTCTGCTGGTGATAGTGCTGAGAATTGATATTGGCATCTTCATTATTCTGATTTGTTTTTTGGTAAGTAGTGTACAAAAAGGACTCAAACAGAAAAAATGCTGCTTTACTAAAGTGATGGAACTTCATAACAAAGCTATATTTTAAAAATACAATTTTCGGAATTGAATTTGAAAGCTCAGGTACCAAGTAGGGCCGTAGCCAGGGAGGGGATTTGAGGGATCAAACACTCCACAAGATGTTTAAAATGTCTAAAAAATAATCACTCTTGATAGCTTGTGAAGTACTACAGAGGTAAAGCACGTACATGTACCATGGGTATGAACATCCCGGATGCACACACCACACCGCAATGCACGCATGCATCTCTTTTGGGTTGCACCGCGGAATTTCAGCCTGAATTACTACTGCCAATATCACTGCATAATGCACAACTCTGCTGATGATAGTGCTGAAAATATTACTGCAAAGAATAGGAACATGCCCAGTGCTTGAAAAATATCTAACAAGTTAGTAAAATCATGCAATGCATTGATTATGATACGCTTTCCAACATACCAGAAATTATTACTCAAGTTATGAGGATAATGGCTGTGGAATAAATCTCGCTCCTGTGTCCTGACCTTTGACCCCATTTCGATGATATTCAACAGAACCGGTACAGTACACCTCAAGAATAACATACTAAAGGTTTGTCGCAATAGAAGCAGTTTTACGCAAGTTATGAGAATAATGGCTGTGGAATAAATCTTGCTTTTGTGCAATGACCTTTGACCCCATTTCGTTGATATTCAACAGAATCGGTTCACTATACCTCCGGAACAACATGATCACGTTTTGTCGCAATCGAAACATTTTTTGGTAAGTTATGATGCACAAGGGCAATGGAATGGATCCCACTCCAGTGTCCTGACCTTTGACCCCATTTCGTCTATTTTCAATAGGGTTCGTCCCCAGTGGCTCCCTACCACATACTAAAATTTCATCGAAATCGAACCATTTTTACGCAAGTTATGACGCATAAGGGCAATGGAATAAATCCCGCTCTTATGCCCTGCTTGACCTTTGACCCCAATTTGCCAATTTTCAAAAGGGTTCGTGCCCAGGTAGTTTCCTACCGCATACTGAAATTTCATCGAAATCGAACAATATTTACGCATGTTATGACGCATAAAGGCAATGAAATGGATCCCGCTTTTATGTCCTGACCTTTGACCCCATTCCACCCATTTTCAATAGGTTTCGTTCCCAGGTGGTTCCTTACCACATACCAAAATTTCATCGAAATCGAACCATTTTTACGCAAGTTATGACGCATAAGGGCAATGGAATAAATCCCGCTGTTATGCGCTGCCTGACCTTTGATCCCAATTTGCCAATTTTCAATGGGGTTCGTGCCCAGGTAGTTTCCAACCACTTACTGAAATTTCATCGAAATCGAACCATATTTACGCATGTTATGACGCATAAAGGCGATGAAATGGATCCCGCTCTTATGGCGTGACCTTTGACCCCACTTCACCCATTTTCAATAGGGTTCGTCCCCTGGTGGTCCCCTACCACATACTACAATTTCAACGAAATCGAACCATTTTTACGTGAGTTATCGTGCCGACAGACAGACGGACAGACGGACGGTAAAAGCTGGAGCATATACGCTTCTTCAACCTACGGTTGGAAAGCGTAAATAAAAGAACTGTCGAGGACACTAATTAAAGAACTATCGAGGGGCAAGTCACTCGATAGGGGTCGTCAAAAAGAGTGAAGACACACAGGGTTGGAAACCGAGACAGAGAAAGAGGGACGTAGACTTGCATTATAGGAAATATAACCCGTAAACTAATGGCATATGTACATAAGGGCCGCGGGTGGCCTAGTGGTCAGCGTTCGTGACTGCCATGGAGATAACCTCAGGTTCGATCCTGGGAAGGCACGAACGTTCGAACCACTAAATACCCGCCGTGCGTCGGATGGGCACGTTAAGCCGTCAGACCCCGGGCACTGTTCCCCCGGTAATAAATAAGGGCGTCTTCCTCCCCCTTTCTACCTCGCTTCCGTGTCACTTTCCTATCGGGCACTCTAGCCCAAATCTCCTAACTTCCTATTTCTAAGGGTTGTTTAAGACCTGGGGTCAGACACTCCTTTCCTAAAATCCTCTACACATGAACAATATATGTACATAAAAATTCATTGTATGGTAAGTGTTGTTAATGATGATTGAACATCACGCTGATTTAATTCTGGTGAACGTTTCGTAAAGACATGTATTTCAAACACGAACCGCCAAACAACTGGACCTGACAGGAAGAGTGTCTGAATGCAGTTCTCGCAGAGTCCCACATATGTCGGATAAGTTTTCCAGTTATGCAAAGTTATGTATTAAGCCTTGCAGTTAAGTATAAGGCATGATAATGTACCAGAAAACTGTTCTTCTGTTAGGAGTAAATATCCAACTTGAACTGTTGTTGCCATGGCTAATTCTACAAGAACATATTCCAGTGTAATGAATAAAAAAAAAACGTTTCCTGAGTCTGAAAATTGCGCATGCCCAAACATTTACCACCATTGCAGATACTGAGATTAAAGTAATTAATCAAGAAGGATATTTACCTCTAACAGAAGTACAGCTTTCACAACGAGCTCTCGTGCTTCTCATATGGCTATGCTACAATAGAGTAAGTAGCAAACCCGACTCCTCTATAAATGCACTTCTTAAAGTGGACGTCAAGTAATTTTGATTCCTATACTTCCAATGGGAAAACTTTTGTACACATTTCCTTCACAATTAGTGTGTTCCCAAGGATGAAATTTTGAACATCGATTAAAATAGCTTCATATTATAACTTGGAATTAATATTTTCTAAAACATAACCATAATTGTGCAATCCAACATTTGTTTGTCTACTGACGTCATCAAAGTACAAGTCGTGCCATCTTTTTTCTGGTTTCAACACCACCAAAGGAAAAATTATTGATTTTTAATATAATTCTGGTTATGTTTTAGAAAATATTAAGTATTCCAAGTTATAATATGAAGCTATTTTAATCGATGTTCAAAATTTCATCCATGGGAACACACTAATTGTGAAGGAAATGTGTACAAAAGTTTTTCCATTGGAAGTAACGGAAGCGATTACTTGACGTCCACCTTAATTCATGAAGAGTCTGAGAACAGGGTTGAGGACTTCCAGCTCGCTTTTGTCCAAGGCATTTCATGCATATACACGTTTGTTTTTTCCGTTTCGTGGTTTAACCCTTTAAGAGACCGATGTACTGACATGGACAACCAAGCGATTGTTACATTATTTGTATGGGGTATATATCATTTGGGTTATGAGAACGTGTGAATACAGCAGACTTATGCCAGCCAATTTTCCCGTGTTAGAGAAAGAATAGAAACAAAAAAACCTCAGCAAAATTAAGTACTAAAAAAGAGATTTCATAATATTTTATTCATCCATGTCTAAAGAAGAAAGGAGAAGAAAGGATAAATCCATATACATATTGCAAAAACAAAACGATCTTGTTTTTTACATAACTTGCGTAATACGCTTTTATGTTAGAACCACAGCAACTGGAAATAAAATTTGATGTCTGCTAATCTTTCTTACGCTGCTGTTTCGAAGCAATGCAGTCCGGGATCTTGCTTTTCAGAGGTTTTAGGAAACCCGTTTAGGACGACACCGCGATTATCTGAAAGAAAAAAAAATCAATTAAAATGAAACAAAAATACTGAAAGAGACAGCTGGATCCACAACCCTGCAATCTCACACTCCTGGAAAGTCTATTCATCAAGCATGGTCTCAGATTCCATAATAAAGTGGCAAATCAGTGTATATACTGTATATATATACAGGGTGAAAAGAAACGACTGCATAAACACCCCAGGAGGTGATTCCTTGGGTCAATTCAAGCAAAAAATGTTCAATGACATTTTTAGATATAGGGCTTAGTTTTCCATGTATAAACCCCCAAAGGTGCGTGACGGCACGTCCGGAATCGTCTGTCTTTGAGGCTTCAAGCACAACCCGAGTGTAATGAAGGGAAGCGCGTGACGGATGCCTGATGCTGCAATCGCAGTACAACAACAGTAATCCAACCTGTTTCCGGAGTCGTGTTACATCCGCAATTGTCGAGACGCATGGAATTGGTTGCCCTGTTGCATGATATACGGCCTCGGAGAGCACTGCGATATGTCAATCAGTCATGATGACTGCCGAGGTACTGAGCTTGTAGAATGAGGCATCCGCCACGAGCTTTTCTGCATGACACTCGGGATCTTTTTTTTTTTTTTTTTTTTTTTTGATTGGAGGTTTAACGACCACCGTGAGCAACTCAATGGGCTATAAGCAGTCGCCCGTCCCTAATTTAGGGTCACTGGTTCCAGGGAAGGGAGAGAGCCAGTGCCGTAAGACAAACACAACGTCCATGCCTGACCGGGATTCGAACCCGGACCCCGTTCGGACGAATGATCAGAGGCCATCGCTTAGACCACTGCGCCACCGGGACGGCCTCGGGATCCTAGCCAGCCTCAAAAACAGGCGATTCCAGACGTGACGTCACGCACCGTTGGGGGATTATATCTGGAAAACTAAACCCTAAACCCAAAAATGCCAGATAACATTTTATGCATGAATTGACCCAAAGAATCACCCCTTGGGGTGTTTATGCGGTCGTTTGTTTCCCCCTGAATATACACTGAAGTGCCAGAAAAACTGGTACAGACGGGCTTATGCAAAATACATAGCAACGTCACCTATGCGCGTACTCGGTTGCGTCCGGCAGTGCGTATATAAAGCAATAGCCATCCTAGCAACCTGTCAGAGCTGTTTTCGGCATGAGAATGACAAGTAATAACGATCAAAATGTGATGCACGGTCAGGTGATGCGTAACGTATCCTAGCCTCTCCTTGACAAATGTCAACCCGGCCTTCTCGTGGTGCATCCTGCTCCCACTAAAGGGGCTCTGACGGCAGATGAATAGCGGGATAATTATAACATGGGAATTAGAGAAAAAGCTATCCCACACTCACCAACTCGCTTGGCCGGCGTGGTGAGTTACGGCCAACCCCCCCAGATATGCTTACACAATTTCAAACTTGGCCCTAAGTCTCCGGCAGCTGGAATATACCTGGCCAAGTCAGCGGTCAGTGCGAAATGAAGGCAGAGGGTGCTAAGAATCACTGGAGGACCGGACTAGGCTGCCATCTGATGCTGACCTTGGCTACGTTTAATGGACGCTTCTTATATTCTGATTCAAGACTCCTTAAAATGGAGGAGGAACTCGAAAAGACCAACTCGAACATTATGTGACTAAGCGAGGTAAGAATAAGAGAAGAGCTCATGAAACTGAAAAGTGGACATCGCTTTTACTATTGTGGGACAGATACTGGCAGAACTAGTGGCGTTGGATTTATAATAAACAAAAGACTGAACAACAATATTCTGGCAGTTTAAAGTTCCTCGGACAGGGCTGCACGACTCGTTATCCAACTCTCAAAAAGATACCAGGCTCAGATTATTCAAGCTTATGCACCCGCCACAAGTAATCCTGAAGTTGAAGAGTTTTACCAGGAAATTTGGAGACTAAATAACAAAGGCAAACAGCACTTGAAGATCATTATGGGTGATTTCAATGCAAAAGTAGGGCAACACAGCAACAGAATTAAACTTCGGTTGATAAATTCGGTTATGGGAACAGAAATCAACGTGGAAATACTCTCGTTGAGTTTACAGAGGCAGAAAGGTTTTTCATCATGGACTCCTTTTTCAAGAAAAAGCCACACAGGAAATGGACATGGCGATATCCGAATGGGACGACAAGTGAAATTGATTTTAGTATGTGTAAAAATTCCTCATCAAAGACTGCAGTGTGCTAGACAAGTTCAACACAGGTAGTGACCATAGATTGGTGAGATATAAAATGCACCTCAATACTAAACTTGAACTTGGCAAGCTCATAAGGCAAACAAAATGTATTGACTTAACCAACCTTAAAAAACATTATAATACCTTCAAGTTGGAACTGAGGAACAGATTCTCTGGTTTAGAAGGCCTAAAATCAGAAGAAGTGGATATTTCTGAAGTTAACAGAGAACTCACCAAGGCTGTTATGGAAACGGCGACAAAAACAGGTGGTACTAAGAACAAGTTACATATGAAGAAAATTTCAGGAAAAACAAAAATGTTGATGCAAAAGAGAAGGGATATGAGGACAAATACAGATGTAGATTCCAACGTTGAATATATAGAACTATGCAAGACAGTGCGAAAAAATATCACTGAAGACATAAGGAAATTCAATTGTGAACTAGTGAGAAAAGCAATTGAAAACAACCAAATGTTGAAGAGAGCAAAAGGACATCTCATTAAGGGAAGAAAATTGATTTTGGCTCTGAGAAAAGAAGATGGTAATGTAACAAGAAGTAGAATCGAAATGTTTACAAGGGTGAAAGATTTCTATTCAAAACTATATGAAAGGGATGACACATCTAATCCAAACATTACGAAAGGTTCCAGTACTAGAGACCCTACAATCCTCCGTGCAGAAGTTACATATGCAATTAAGAACATGAAACGGGGAAGCGCTCCAGGAGAAGATGGAATTTCCGTGGACATTATACAAGAAGCAAGTGGAGAAATTGAAACTACACTCGCTCAAGTTTTCACCAGTTGTCTGAATGAAGGGACGATTCCTGAGGATCGGAATAATGCTACAATGATCCTGCTACATAAAAAAGGTGAGGTTTAGGATCTCAGGAACTACAGGCCCATCAGCCTTCTTTCAGTAGTTTATAAAATCTTCACTAAGGTTCCTTCACATCGCTTGAAGGTAACACTAGACATGGCTCAACCAAGAGAACAAGCTGGATTCAGGAGTGGCTACAGCACTATACATCATATCCACGTACTGAGAGAACTAATTGAAAGAGCGAGGGAATATGAACTGCCATTGTGCATGGCTTTTATCGATTATGAAAAAGCCTTTGATTCGGTGAAACCATCAGCATTTAAAATGGCTTTGAAATCTTGCGGTGTTGAAGATGCATACATTAATATTATTAATAACATCTATGAAAATGCAAGTGTAAAGATTCGGCTGTTTGAAAATACAACACAAATAAAAATTGGAAAGGGAGTGAGACAAGGTGACACCATATCTCCCAAGCTCTTTATTGCCACATTGCAAAATGTCTTTCAATCACTGAACTGGGAAAACAAAGGGATAAAGATTAATGGAGATTACTTAACTCACCTTCGTTTTGCTGATGACGAAGCAATCTTTGCAACTACCCCTTCAGCGCTGCAGAGTATGATTCAAGAACTTGTTGAGAAGAGTAAAGATGTGGGATTAAAAATGAACTTTCAGAAGACAAAAGTGATGTGCAATGCTTTTACGAGAAACGAAGATTTATCGATTGATGGAGAAAAGCTTGATACAACTGCTACCTACATTTATCTTGGGCAGCAGATATCAAGTGAGTGTCACATTGATAAATAAATTAATCGGCGTATAAAACTTGGATGGAGAGCTTTTGGAAGAAACAGTACAATTTTTAAGAGCAATATGCCGTTATGTCTTAAAAGAAAAGTGTTTAATCAATGCATCCCGCCAGTGCTTACGTATGGAGCAGAGCCATGAACCTTAACTAAAAAGACATACAAAGACTACAGACAACTCAAAAAGCATATTTCCTGGCTACCAGGAAAGATAAAATAAGAAGAGGAACTTGTGGATAAGGGAAATAACAGGAGTGGACGACATCATGACCAGGGTGAAATCACTGAAATGGAAGGTACATGTTGCCAGAAGAACGGTTCACCGATGGACAACCGAAATTTTAGACTGGATTTCGAGTGACATGAAAAGACCCAGACGAAGACCCCGTGGGAGATGAATGGATGGAATTCGAAAGTTTGCTGGAGTGACATGGAGGAGACAGGCTCAAGACAGACAATTGTGAAAGAAATTTGGGGAGACCTTCATCCAGCAGTGGATTGATAATGTTTGATGATGATGATGATGATGATTATATGTCAAAATAGGAAATATTTACCTTTGATACATGCCCATATCACTCTGAAACCGCGCAGTGTAGCTAGCTGGAAAGCAAGATTGAACAGTACATACATATATAAATAACCAAAAGCAACACCTCTCAAACATGTACATGACAGCAAATGAACTCCAAACCATAGCAAAAGAAAAAAGTATAGCGATAAAAGATACCTAAAAATCACACCGCAAAAAAATATGAAGATATTAATAAAGAAAAGAAAAACCCAAATAAAATATGGTATCAAATGGCCCCGAACCCCCGAACCAGTCTTCAGGGAAAAACATCCGGGATCCCGGAGCCAGTCAGGTTCGGGCTTCATGAGATAGCCTCGGGCTTCATGAGATATACCTATTTTAAAAGAAATTGTGGTTGCAACCGAATTTGGATTTGCAAAATGTATTGGCCATCTGTCTTTCCTACCGGGACCCTTAAAGTAACACAGCAATAGATGTTAATTAAACACCACAGAAATAGGTCAAATACTCAGTAATTTCTTACCTCGTCTTATTAATGGACAAAACATACTGAAGTACGTAATATAACGGACATACATATATACATAACTATAAGGCAAACATAACTCATGCTTCCCTCGCGTGTATCCAACGCTGTAAAGGTAAACATACCATGTGAGATAAGGTTAACTTGTCATCTGAGCTAAGATTACAGTTACTCTCGACACCAACTCAAGTAGATCCACTCAACAATGGTATGTTCGTAAAATCTCTGTATTCCTAATAGACACGCAATCTGACAAAAGGTTCAAATGAGACACAGAAGACCGTCCAAAAGAAATACCTTAAATGTGGAAGAAAGTATAGCTTATTGTTATACACAGTGCGTCAAATAATTTTTAAGACTGGCGCTAGATTTCAGCCTACGGTGGCGCCACCAGTGTAATCGCGAATGCGTTATAAACCGTGACCATCTGCTTGCTTTCTGCCAAAAGTACTGCGCAGTTGTTAAAGTAACTCAAACGAAACGGCCGTTCATTAGAGAAGTAAAATTTTTTTCATGTTGAATTATTAAGATGGAACAAAGGGCTGTTATTAAATTTAACGCAAAACTTGGTAAAATGCCTCGGAAACGTACCAAATATTGAAACAAGTTTACGGTGAGTTTTGTTTAAGTAGATCAAATGTTTTCCTGTGGCACAAACGTTTTTTGGACGAAAAAGATACGCTAGAAGATTATAAGCATACCGGAAGACCAAGTTCATCTAGGAGACCTGAGATTATTGAAAAAGTGCGTGATTTCGTGGCAAACAATCGATGTGCGTCACTAAGAATGATGGAAGAGTCTTTAAATATCAACAAAGAAACGATTCGAGCCATCCTGCATGAGGATTTGGGCAAAACAAAAGTCTGTGCTAAATTTGTTTCACACACGTTAACCAATGAACAAAAATCAAGGAGAAGTGCACATTGCAGAAACATCATTTCAGCCACTGAAAATGATCCAAACTTCTTAAAATCGATTGTTACTGGTGATGAAACATGGTGTTTTCAATATGATCCTAATACAAAGCGACAAAGTGCGGAATGGAAGTCAAAAAACTCACCACAAGCCAAAAAAAAAAAAAAAAAAACAAGTTCCATCGAAAATCAAAACAATGTTCTTTACATTCTTCGATAGTAAGGGTATTAGCCACAAAGAAGTTGTTCCAAGTGTATACAAACAATTACTGGTGAGTTTTATTCAAATATTTTGAGGCGTTTGATGGGCAGAATTCGTCGTATTCGTCCAGAATATCGGGATGAAAACAGTTGGCGTTTTTTGCACGATAATGCACCCAGTCATATATCACTTCTTGTTCGTAAATTTTTGGCGAAAAATAACGTCTGTGTGTTGAATCATCCACCGTATTCGCCTGATGTAGCACCCTGCGACTTTTCTTTATTCCTAAAACTTAAAATGACGTTAAAAGGGTGTTATTTTGATGATATTTCGACCATGCAGACGGCTTCGATGCGTTCTTTGGAGGCAATTCCGCAAAGTGAACTGGAACAGGCATTTGAATCATTATTAAATCGCTGTAACAAGTGTATTGAAGCCGGAGGGACTTATTTTGAATAACAAAATAAAACAAATAATAATTTCTTGTTTCTATTTCATTTTACAGACCCAGTCTTAAAAATTCCTTGCCACACTGTGTAGTTCTCCGGAGCTCATAATACCTAGGGAATAATACACAGCTCAGAAAAGTTCAATTTTCTCTTCTAATTTAAGAAATTGAACCATCTCTGGAGAAATATATTTAATGCCATATATTTAAAAAAATTCAATATTAGGAACAATATTTCTACCCAAAACTACCGCAAAACCATCGTAGCATATCAATAAAGTGATAACAAATGTTTTATGAAATGCGTGATTACAACGTTTCCATTGATTTCACACATTCCAGTTGTATGTGATACCTCAGAATATAAATTTCTTCACGTAGGTCATCCGGTTCTTTATCACTTCGTCCGTGTTCATTTCGTCCACGCTCACTTCGTCCGTGTTCATTTTGTCCACGCTCACTTTGTCCGTGTTCATTTCGTCCAAGCTCACTTCGTCCAGTTCATTTCGTCCAAGCAGCTCACTTCGTCCAGTTCATTTCGTCCAACGTTCACTTTGTCCACTGTTCACTTTGTCCGTTGTTCACTTAGTCCAATGCTCACTTAGTCCAATGCTCACTTCGTCTACTGTTCATTTCGTCCACCGTTCACTTTGTCCACGTTCATTTCGTCGTCAGAACGAATGGAATACCGTGGAATTTTTTTGTTTTCATTGAGTTTTTGTTATAGGCAGAAGAAAAGGTCAGTGGACATTCCTTGCATACGATACGTTTTTTTTTCTATCGGAGTTTCTCGATTAAAATATAACTATTTTAAATGTTATTTGAAGTAAAACAAGGAACTTAACTTTGAAGAGCTTTTTAACTCTTTTGTCTGGTACGATGTCAATCACTACTGACTCACGCTATGTTTGGAAAAGGACTATAAGGTGGGATTTTTTAATAAAACTGCACTTTTACTTAGGCACTAAATATTTACATAAGATGCCTAATATTTCTCTTTTACTTACTTAGACACTAAATACTAATTACTATGCCTCATGTGTAGTCCCTTTTTACAGTTTTTATCCTGCCGATGTCATATTCAAAATGTTTAAGTATCCACTCAAGGTAATAATATTGTGCTTTTACTGAGGCACGAAATATTAATTCATAATTCCTAGGCTTAGGCTGTTCCAACAGTTTTTATTCTACGGATGTCATATTCATAGGGTTTACCTATCAACTCAAAGTAATAATATTGCGCTTTTTTTAGGCACTAAATATTATTTCATAGTCCCTAGACCTAGGCCTTCTTCATAGTTTTTATTCTGACCATGTTGTATTCATAACGCTTACATATCAAGTCTAGTTAGTAACGTTGCACCTTTACTTTGGCTCCAAACATTAATTACTAAACCAAGGTCTTTTTAACAGTTTTTAATCCATTACACTAAATGTCCATAGCATTTGCATAACATGTCAAGTTATTAATATTGATCTTTTACTTAGGCCATAAAATTTTAATTACTTAATTACTAGGGCCTAGGACATCGTTACAATAAACACGTTAAAAGGTCCTAGGCCTAAGATCTATGAATTAATATTTAGTGCTTAATTAAAAACGGAATATTGCTAAGTTGTTATGTCATGTAAACGCTTGAATACGAGATCGGCGGATTAAAAAATGTGAAACCGCCTAGGTCTAAGGCCAGTAAATTAATGTTTGATGCCTAAGTAAAAACGCAATATTAATGCCTTGAGTTGATAGTTAAACGTTATGAATATGACATCCGTAGAATAAAAACTGTTGGAACGGCCTAAGCCTAGGGATTATGAATTAATATTTCGTGCCTCAGTAAAAGCACAATATGATTACCTTGAATGGATATGTAAACATTTTGAATATGACATCGGCAGAATAAAAACTGTCAAGAGGGCCTACATATAAGGCATAGTAATTAGTATTTAGTGCCTAAGTAAGTAAAAGAGAAATATTAATAACTTGACATCTTATGTAAATATTTAGTGCCTAAGTAAAAATGCAGCGTTATTAAAAAATCCCATCTTATAGTCCTTTTCCGAACATAGCGTGAGTCATGCTGCAGTGATTGACATCGTACCACATGAAAAGAGTTAAAAAGCTTTTGAATGTTAAGTTCCTTATTTTACTTTAAATAACATTTAAAATCGTTATATTTTAATCGAGAAACTTCGACAGGGGAAAAAATCGCATGCAAGCAATGTCTGCTGACCTTTTCTTCTGCCTATAACAAAAACTCCATGAACACAGAAAATGTCGACGGTATTCCATTCATTCTGAGGACGAAATGAATGTGGACAAAGTGAACGTTGGACGAAATGAACAGTGGACGAAGTGCACATTGGACTAAGTAAACAACGGACGAAGTGAACAGTGGACAAAGTGAACGTTGGACGAAATGAACTGGACCAAGTGAACGTGGACGAAATGAACACGGACAAAGTGATCCGTCACCGGTCATCCGGACTTGACGCATTTTCTCTCAACTTTTAGGTTTAGGTGGCTCCCTCTTTAGTACATGTTTTGTAAAGAAAAAGAATCATGCTTGTAGTACCATTTTGTCCGTCCTTCCGTCTGTGTAAACTAAATCTATGAAACCATTAGTTCGAATTACAATTGTTTTTTCGTATTTTGAAGCCTGAAAGGGGAGAATGATGATCCTTGCATTACGGTTTTTCTCGATGCAAAACTTCTCAGCTAGCTCCACAATTCCGATTGAAAAAAATATTTTTCATTTCGATGTCATTTATATCGAAGACTATTTTAGAGAACTATCATTTTCAAGTAATGTATAGCTTTACCGCTAGGGGCGTAAAGCTGAATTGCGTTTTTCCCGATATCTCTTCTTTTAAAAGTCCGATTTGAAAAATTCTTCCTGCAACCAATACAGCTCCTGATGGAAAATGCTTTTATTATAATTTCTAATTTGCAATTAAGAGTGGCTTGGTCACCAGGGGGCGCAAATGTTTATCTGTGCTTCTAATGCATTTGCATCAAAATCTGAGTTTCTGAAAACTCGATTGAAAAATTTCTTTCGTGGACCGATACCGTTTACCTCGAAAAGCCTTTTGAGAGTTCCTCCTGTTTAAAATCTTCCATTGTTTTTCCGCCAGGGGCATATATATATATCTTATTTTTGTCGATATCTCTGCTTCTAAGAGTCCGAATTCTAAAATTCTTTATTTGTTGGAGAGAATTTCCTGTGCGAAATGTTTTTCATATAATTTCAAATTTTCCTTAACGGACAAGTCAGCCACTAGGGGGCGTAAGTTCACATTTCCGTTCACTGCAATATCTGCCGAACTATGAACCGTTCTGAAAAAAATTCTTTTTCAGTCAGATACTACTAGCTATGAAAAATCTATATGTATATTTTTTTTACCAAAGTAATTCACAATTTCGCCGACAGGGGTGGAAACGTCTAATCTGTTTTTCTCAATGTCTCTCTACCTAAATGTTCGATTTAAAAATTTCTTTTAACGGCGGATACTATTTACCTCGTAGAACACATTAAGTTTGTATTTGAGGAGTTTTGTAGTTGTTGCTAGGTGGTGTTTTTGCACTTCTGTTTGGAGCTGCATCTCCGCTTCTAAAAACACTTTCAGAAATTTATTTTTTTTACTGTATGCTATCCGCTACAATAAATATGGGGAACATTATCGTATTTAAATGATACACAACTTTCTCGCTAGGGGGCCGTAAAGGTAAAAAAATGTTTTTTCCCTACTTTGCTTCCAATCGACGTAGGTATTTGGAAATTCCCTTTTTCTTAACACAGCTTTTGCCATGAAGAGTACAATTCCCTTACTTTCAAATTTTCCATTATGCAAAATTCTTATGCTAGAAGGCATTGTGTTAAATAATGTTTCCTTCTAATTTGTTACTCTTAACTGTTCGATCTGAAAATCTCTTTGATATGCTATGAGAAACGTTTTGTACGCCATTTGTTTATTTTCGTAACTTACTTTTTCACCGCTTGTGGAAGTAAGTAGCTGTTTCTATTTCTGGATTTTTTATCGATCGTAGAAATCCGATTGATTTTTATTCTCTCCGGTTCCACTGACTTTGAATAACTCTTAAAAATTTTATTCGCAAATTTTAGTAGGATTCAAAAGACGTGTTCATTACAAACAAAATTTTGGGTTATTTTCTTGTTTTCTTGTTCGAGAGGTAAATTCGATGTACCTTTTCTTGTTCTATTGTTCGAAAGGTAAATTCGGTGTCACCTTTCTTGTTTTATTCTTCGAGAGGTAAATTCGGTGTCATCTTTCTTGTTTTATAGTTCGAGAGATAAATTCGGTGTCATCTTTCTTGTTTTATTGTTCGAGAAGTAAATTCGGTGTCATTTTTCTTGTTTTATTGTTCGAGAGGTAAATTCGGTGTCATCTTTCTTGTTTTATTGTTCGAGAAGTAAATTCGGTGTCATTTTTCTTGTTTCATTGTTGGAGAGGTAAATTTGGTGTCATCTTTCTTGTTTTACTGTTCCAAAGGTAACTCCAAATCATTTGAGATTTCGAGTTCTGTATTCAGTTTTATATCAATGAAATTCTACAGCACTGCATAATTACTAGCACATGCCGTAGCTTCGACTTCTCCAGCACTTGAAATGGTATGCAAATTGTTGTGTGAAGTTGTATGTTCTCTTATGCTATTATTTTCTGTAGGCAGGGATTAATGTTCAGAAATACATCACCCTAGTAAGTCGATGTCAACTTCTCGCAGAAGTTCATGTAAATACGAGGGTCATTTCAAAAGTTTTGCACACCGTTTGTTATCTCTTAGAAAGGATTTTATTTAACAACATACCTTTACAGGCCTTCGAAGTAATATGCATGTTTCTTTATGACAGCGGCTCAACACTTGGGCAAGTATTTTAATCCAGTCAGGACAACTCCATTGTAGAGGCGTCGCGTTACTCGGGGTCACCTCATTGGAAACATCCTAAATCGTTTCCCGCGGAGTGGCTTCTTCAGTTTGGGGAACAAGGTATAGCCTGCTGAGCTCAAGTCAGGACTGAATGGCACGTAAGGAAGCAATTCCCATCCATAGTTTTCCAGAATGTCTCTTAGTATGCGGACAACATGCGGCCTTGCGTTGTCGCACAAAGTGGTGACACCAGCTTCGAGCATGTCGTTCCTTCATTGGCGAATATTTTGGTAGACATGGGAATCTTTGTGTAGACATGCGAATCGACAGATTTGCTTCATATGCAATCTCTTCACATGTTTTTTGTCGATCTTCTTCCAAAATGCTGTTGACGATAACCGCAAAAGTGTTGTCCGTTGCATCTGACGCCCGGCCGCTTTTTGGGTAGTCTCCAATGCTTTTCTGACCTTGCCGGAAACGAGAAGCCCACTACGAACGACAATGTGCTACGATCCACTACACTAACACCACGAACTTCACAGAAAGCTTTATGAATTTCGGTAGGGGATTTTTTTCCCTCCTAAAGTTTCAATTTTAATAAAGGATCGCTGGTCGCTAAGCGAGATCTGACCTGACTCAGTTTCTTCCTCTATTTCTAGGCAGAATTCTTCGGAACAGGAACAAAGTAGCCATAGACAGAACTTTGTATACTGAAGTCTGACTCACAACTGGCACAACGATTGGAGCAACTGCATCATCGCAGTGTGCAAAACATTTGAAATGACCTACATAGTCCACCGTATGTCTCCAAGCCAACAAACAAGCGATTTTTCTTTTTGAATCTGCCCATTGCAGATGCAGATGTAGGTGTTGCGTCAAACGTAGTGCATCGCAGAAGCTGTTTTGAATCTATGCAAATTTTTCATGATATGTAGTTCGAAATTTTAAGTCTTACTTATATTCAAGCTCAGATATCTCACATTATTTTGCGTAGTAATAGGGTTGTTTATAAGTAATGTTGCTTTCCCTTCAAAACAAAAATAATTTTTAACAAAATCTCATGAAACATTCGTCAAGGTGCTCAAATTTCATGTCTAGTAAAATCTCGAACTAAATCTGATAAAAAAAGTTCTGAATATATTGGAATAGGACAGAATAAAGTTGTGGACAGAATAAAGTTGTGTCCAAGAAATACTAAATCTCATAAAAAAAGTTCTGAAGAGATTGGAATAGGACAGAATAAAGTTGTGGACAGAATAAACTTGTGTCCAAGAAATACTAAATCTGATAAAAAAAGTTCCGAAGAGATTGGAATAGTACTTACCGCAATATGGACAGAATAAAGTTGTGTCCAAGAAATACTTTTGACTTGCGTTTCCGTCGGAAGGAGTGTAATAATATTCCCAGTCCATCCCCATGACACCGCAATTAGAGCCATCTACACTGCATGTTTTGCAATTCCCAGATTTAAACGATTGATAATCCGAACACTTTACTCCAACAAATTGGCAGCGGCAGGGATTTATAGATGCCTTGTAAAACTGCAGCGCCTGGAGGTGGTAGCAGTATTTAGTAGAAAACGAAATCACGGCTAAACATGGAAGAAAAAAAAATAATAAAAAATACATTTGTTAATAATTTATCGGCGACACTTTATGCTTGTATTAATATTTTTCTTCGAATTGAAAAAAAGGTTACAGATGTAAAGCTCACTACTGAAAGAATTATCATTAATATCATACAGAGAAATGTCATTCTTTTAAGCCATTTTGCAAGTACAACATGAAAGTGATAACGTTTATATGTGTAACGTCTACGAGAAAAAAGTACAGAGTTTTCCCAGTCATCACAGAATGGCTTATTTTCATTTGAAATATCGAAGTCGCTTAGCAGCAGAAGTGCTATTCAAAACTAAGTGGCCCCGTTATCTGGTAAAATTAATCAAACATCGAAGTATAACATCATCAAACAGAAGTCATCTCTCTTTCCACGTTTATAAGTGAGCCACAGAAAAATTCTAATCGGCCGCCACCGCGAACCGAACCCAGGGTATTCCAGTTACGCGCAGAACATGCTACCACTGCACCACAGCGGCCTCGAATTCTCCAAACTCACATACGACTAACTGCCAAACCACTTGGCAGGTTGCTTTTGGAGCCCTGCACAATGCTGGGGATTCATCAAAGATGGTAAACAGCAACTGAACAAATAACTAGGAGGCGAATGAATAATTAATACACACAATTGACGTGGATTAGGAACATCAAACAGAAGTCATCGCTCTTTCCACTTTTATAAGACCTTGGAATCGAACCCAAGGTCTTCCGGCGCGTAACTGGAAGACCCTGGGTTTGATTCCCTGTGGCGGCCGATGATAATTTTTCCGTTACTCACTTATAAACGTAGAAAGAGCGATAACTTCTGTTTGATGTTCCTAATCACGTCAATTGTGTGTATTAATGAAGTATAATATCAGCTACGAATCACATTACTTTAATACGAGGGCCCTAACAAAAGTTCTTCACACTGTCCATTTTTGATAAAAGTCTGACGTAACGGAAAAAAATTACCCTATTGCCGCTCAATGTACTCCCCTCTGCTGCCAATGACAGCATACCAGCGGTGAGGTAGGTTCCGGATGCCCCGTAGTACGCCTTCTTTGTTCGGCTGTCGTATTACTCGGGTCACGTCCAAGGACAGTTCGTCCAGCGGTTCATAGCGGATGCCACGGAGCCGATTTTTTAACTTTGGGAAAAGATCAAAGTCGGGTGGATTGAGATTAGTGCTGCATGGTGGGTGAGATCAAGTTTCCCAGCCATATTTCGACAAAAGTTCCCGTACAGACGCTGCACCATAACACGATGCGTTGGCATGCAGCATGTTCCAAAATGTTGGAGAGATTTTGACGAAATTTCGGTCTCAACTTTGTCCTCAGAAAGAAATTGTGCTTCGATCAAGAATTCCTTCCTCACAAACTTCTTGCAATGCAGTGTGGATCTGTGTCAGAGTTTTCCCCGTGGAGTTTCTATTTCCACGTACGAGCGCTGGTCTAACGCCGTAACTCGACCTGAGGAGCTACACGCTTCCATTTCCAAACCGTCCCACGTCCACACAGAAAACGATAGAGCGTCGTTCTGACACTGCTGCGTTGCGGAGAATCGTCTAGCCATGGCATGCCGCAATCATTTTTCCGATTGCATCATCCACTGTCATTTTAGAATAACGTGTGCAGAACGTTTGCTATGATCCTCGTATGAGCTGTGAAACTTGACGAGCTATGATAAACTTTCAAAACAAAAGTGTTCATCTAATTCATCGTATACTTTTTTCTCGTTTCAACACAGAAGAGAATCTTCTCGTACGGTAATTTTAAAGGAATCACACTTGTGATCGTCAAGATTTCTTCAACGGCGTTATTCCTTTTCTTTCCGAGGTTTAACGACCACCATGAGCAACTCGTAGGGCTATAAGCAGTCTCCTGTCACTAATTTGGTGTAACTGGACCCAGGGAGGAAAGAGACCCAGTGACGCAAGACAAACGCAACATGCGCCCATCTCCGACAAATATTTAAGCGTTTTTAGGGGCAAAAATCAAATATTATGAGCATGAAGGCAATTATTTAAGCATTTCAAAACTACTAAGTGAGTTTGACCCCTTCCTAAAGGAACACATTTTTGAAAGAGGGAGCAAGGGTAAAGGAGTCCCTTCATGTTTATCATCCTCCAAAAACAGTCTTGCTGGCTCAGCACTATGTTGCCGCCGCCCAACCGTCAATAAAATGTCCCGGCGGCCACCACATAAGCCAGCAGCGGGCCAACAGTGGCACCCCATCAGTTGTCATATGCCAGAAGAGGGCCATTTGTTTTCCATCACAGTCAGTAGCTGCCACACGTGGCCCTTCAGCGTCCCTGCATGCACGTGCCATAAATGATGGCAAGCCTAATGTTGTCCGCTAGTTTCCCGGCATTGGCAGCCGGCAATCATGTGACCTAACTGACGGCTTGCCGAATCTTGTCCGCAAATTTCCCAGTAGTAGCCGTTAAAAAAAAAAAAAAAAAAAACTAAGGATAGCCGCAGTTTCCCAAAGCTATAACTACTTTTTTTTCGCTTTCAGGAAATTTCTGCATTCAACACTGCGATAGGGAAATTTTCTCAACGGGTCCTGAAAAACGCCCGTTTACATCTGGGTGGAAACTAACCAAGGCCAGTTTGCGTGGGAAGTGGGCGCTCTACCAACGGGATTGATTTGTCACGCACGAACGTTTGCTTGAAGCTGAGCCGCTTTCCTGTGGAATGTGTAACAAATGGTTATCTCTTAAATTTTACAATATTGCGAGATATTTTTCATAAAAGTCAGTTTCAAACAATTCACAAATTTGCTTTTTCAATGTAACGATTTTTTATTTACCTTTAGGGAACTTCACTCATTTTCAACGAGTGTACCAACTTAAAGGCGCTTTCCAAAATTTCGTGCTGTCCTTGTCGTCTTCAAAGGCGATTGTTAAATTAATATATTTATCCGTTTATGTCACATTCTGTTACGTTGTTAACGTTGTATCTTTCCTTTCCGTTGTCCGAAGCTACATTTGTTTTAAAGAGGAAAGATATTTTAATTAAGTTCTCCTTATTTTTAGAAGTGATTTCCTCCAGTCTTGTGTATTCCACCCGTGGATGAGTACATTATGTTCACATAGCGTTTTTTTTTCAAGTAATTGATAAATTTTTTACGCGCATAATTCTTCTTTTTTCAAACATAACGATTTTTCAATGTTTTTCCAGGACTTTTGTTTCAAGCGGTTTAGTGAATGTTAAAACGAAAGATTACACAGAAACTATTTCTTGTTATTCATGGGAATGGAGTAGGTGTATTTCATGGCTGTAATCTAGTATTTCATAGCTTAATATGATATCTTCGTCGACGTGGCATTTCATTATAGGAAATTAATTCGCCTCTCTACATATCGTTTTTTTTTCTTAACATCCACTAAAAAACACAATGGCGATAGCGTCTTTTTGAACTAACTGGTACCACGAGAGACACAGCACTTGTTGATTTTGCGCATGCGCAGTCCTGTTGCTTCCACCTCGTGTTGGGGTTGCTTCTGTTGCCAGCTACGGGCCACTAGTGGCACTTGCTCGGAGGCCCGCAATTCACGACGATGCTGCAGTGCTATCAATGGCTGCCAACTGATGGCTCTGCCATCAACGGACTGCTACCGGGCCGTGAGGGGCAGATTTCAGCCAGCAGTGACCCATCACTACCAGCTGGTGGTCAGCAGTTTCCTAAGCAATGTCCGCTGACCTTTTTTTTCCTGCCTAGTACAAAAATGCCATAAAAACAGAAGATTTCCACTGAATTCCATCCATTCTGAGGATGAAATGAATGTGGGCAAAATGAACGGCAGACAAAGCGAATGGTGGATGAAATGAATAATAGACTAAATGAACAGCAGACAAAGTGAACGGTTGGCAAATTGAACCGTGGACGAAATGAACTGGATGAAGTGAACGAAATGAACACGGACAAAGTTAAAGGGAACCACGCCGAAGTACGCAGATGTACAAGCCAAATTGCTCAAAGTTAGTAGAAATGCTGGTTTCGTTCCTTGTGCTGGACATTCCCTTTAATTAATTGGAGTTCATGCTGCTTCTTTTTGTCCTGATGTTGCGCCTGCGCCACCGATCGGTCTCCTGGTTTGCTTATTTCTCTAGGTTCGGGTGGTCATAATGTAATGGCTCATCGATGTATCACACGGCGAGAGATCAGGACAATAAAGTGAAAGCGGCCAAACGATGACTTTGTGTTGTTCCAAGAATATTTTTGATGGAAAATTCAGTATGATGTCTGGCGTTATCATGCAAGGAAAATCACTTCCCTATCGGTAAAATTTGAGCAACAGTGGTGAATGTTTATCGTAAATTGTGAAAAAGCCATTCTAATTTTACTGATTCCCAATCTATTTCTAAAATGTTTGGTACACTGTACCCTTTCAATTGAAAAGATCAATCAAAATGTTTTCTCTCGACTGCTGTTCCCAAGTTTATTGAAGTACGTAGGGTGTTAATTCAAAGCTTTGATGTTTGATACCAGTGCCATATCTCAGGCAGTAGGTTACATCGCTTCCGATTCTGGAGGGGGAAAATTTGTCCCTAATCGAGATGCTTCCCAAACGTCATTACAGATCACTCACCAACAGTTCAGTTCTAAGCCAAAAGCATATGATGCATACACTTAAGTGCCAAAAATCATGGAATAGCAGTAGCAAACTTTCTACAGGTGTTGTCTTCTTATAAAGGCTTCGACGCACTCCACGATTTCTATGAGTTGCGAGGTGCAATCTCGTGAGTCAGGATGAACAACCGCCAGTAGGATTATGGCAAGCCTACGTAAATTATCGGAGTTTGAACGAGGCATGGTAGTGGGAGCGAGAAGGATGAGACGTTCAATTTCCGAAGTTGTGCGAACACCCAACATTCCTCGATGCACGGTATCACGTATGTATCTAGAATACCTCATGGAAGGCATTATCTTCCACCGTGGACAGCGCAGTGGCCGACCACGGGTGCTGAATACCGTGACGAACGATGTCTGACCAGGATTGTCCATGCTAACAGACAAGCGACACAGGCTCAAATAACATCCATATTCAATGCAGGATGTAACAGATAGATATCCATCAGATCAGTACAGCCTAATTTAGCGTTATGTGGGTATGGTAGCAGAAGACCCACCAGAGTGCCTTTGTTAACACTCCGACATCGGACATTGTTCGTGAACACGGTAATTGAACCCTGGAAGACTGGCAATATGAGGTGTGGTACGATGTGCAACGCTACCAGTTGTGACGAGCTGATGGTAAGGTTCGTTTGTGATGCAAACCCCATTAGGACACGGATCCCAGCTGTCAACAAGACACTGTGCAAGCTGGTGGTGGTCCCATATATGTGTGGAGTGTCTTTATTTGGCACCGTTTGGATCTTCTGGTCCTCGTAAACGCGTAATTTACCAGCACTCGCTCTGTTGTTCTGCTGGATGATCATTTGCAGCCCTTCATAGACTTTATGCACCCCGACAACGATGGGATTTTCCGGGCCGACAATGCACCACGTCATCGGACCCAAGTTGTCCAAAATTGGTTTGAGAAGCATTCTGGAGTGTTCCGGCGGATGATGTTGCCACCACATTCGCCCGATATGAACCCAATAGAGCAATTATGGGACGTGGTGGAAAGGTCCATTCGCACCTACGATCCTGCACCTATAAATTACAGAAAACTGTGGACCGCTATTCAGACGGCACTGCTCAACATCTCTCCAGACGTCTTTCGGTCACTTGTGGAATCGATTCTCCGTTAAGTTACTGCACTTCGCCGGGCTAGAGGAAGTCCTACATGATACTAGGCACGTATCCCATGACTTTTGGCACTTCGGTGTACATTTGGTAACGTTACCCTCATCTGCTAACATTTAAATGCTAACGCGATGGATGTTTTCGAAACAGTGACTAAATGTTTAAAGTGGTACACATAGAAGAAGGACGTCCAGACCTGTCAGTATCTTCAACTGTCGCTGGTCTATCTCGAAACCACAGATAATCTCATTAAAACTCACGTGAACGTTATGGTCTTTCATCGTCATAAACCTGCTAAAATATCTTTTCGATAGCACGTATTCGCAGTCGGGGAAAAGTTTAACGTTTACCCTCTGCTCATCCATCCTCACTGAATCGCCTTTTTAAAACTGACGTCCAAGTGTTCGCAAAAACCTTGATTTCATAGAATTTACCAGACTGAGTTCATTTGTGAAAAAAGGCAGAGGAGGAGTCCTTGTTTAGTTTGTTACGTCTCCTCCAGATCTGAAACTTTCTTAACATATGTTGTATATTGTGGTATATCAAATAATCACAGGTTTATCAAAATAGTTCTTTCATATATTTCGAAATGTTTAATCTTGTCCACCGAGATGTGATCAACCGGCATATGTTTACTAATCATTGTTGCTCTTTTACCGGTTTAAATCAATGAAAATTTTCGCAAGTAAGTTTCATACTGTTCCGTAAAAGAGAAAAAACATATTGTACAAAAACAGAAATCATGTGATTAATTTTTGCTTACCATAAGGAATATCCAGCTTAAGGAAGCTCGTTAAAATGTAGGGGAAACAACTGGGCTGCGTAACTCCTCCATTTGGATAAAAATTAGCATGGCCAAAAGTGCGATTATAATCATATTCTAATTGAAGAATCCAGAGAAGAGAAAAGAAATTGGGTATGCAAATTTTTATCAAATTTTGATATGTTTCATATGTGCAAAACATGCATACACAAGGACATAAACATAAGCATAACCTTCAACATTCTTTAAGCGAAACAACAAATTGCAGTTGATCACATTCGAAATTGCATATTTTGACGGAAAAGTGGAAATGTTATTTTGTTACGTAATAATTTAATTCTGCTGAAAGCAGCTACAGCATTTCGGGGAGAAAAAGAGACATTCGACATTCACTGAGACAGGGAAAGATAAAATAAAATTGCAATACCAGAGTGAATGTATGGGTGTTATGAGGAACTGAGAGCTCTGAGACATACAGACTGCCAAGTAACAACATTGGAAGAGAGAAGGTCGAACCTTAGTACAAAGCGCAGCAGAGACAGATGATCAAGGAGCAAACGGACAGAGATACATGCGTGCGCACATGGAAGTTGACATGCAAAAAGAGAAAGTAGACGCAAAAACTTATAGAAGAGGTGTGATGTCGAGGAAGAGTTTAGAATTATAGAAACCAAAATGTGTTTGTAAAAGATAAAGAGCAGCAGAGAAGTACGTAGAGCAAGAAAGACAAGTGATGCAGAAGAAAATGATGATTTGGTGAATTAGCAAGTGGAAAAGTGAGACAGATGGAAAGAAGAATAAAATATGTATATAGACAGAGACCAAATGGACGGAACAGAACAGGCACTACAGAGAGAGAGAGAGAGAGAGAGAGAGAGAGAGGAAGAGAAAAAGAGAGAAGAAAAAGAAAAATGTGAAAACTGAGGATGATTAAAGGATAAGAGAGAGAGATGAGAGAGAAAGAGAGAGTGAGAAATAAAGAGGGAGACAGATAAAAAAAGAGATAGAAAGAAAGAAAAATACAGAGGGAGAAAGAGAGAGAGCGAAAGCGAAAGAAAGAAAAAGACAGAGAAAGAGAGAGAGAGAGAGAGAGAGAGAGAGAGAGAGAGAGAGAGAGAGAGAGAGAGAGAGAGAGAGAGAGAGAGAGATGCAAAACGTGATAAACTATGTAGAATATAGGCCGAAAAAGAAAAGAAGAAATATAGACAGAAAATTTGGGAAGTCAAAGAAACAGAAAGACTGAGCAGAAGATCCAGAGAAAAATACAAAATGGGAAAGCCAGCAGAACGTTTATAAGAGAGACAGAGAGATACAAATTAATGAGCGATAGACCTACAAAGAACGTAGTAGGCGAGGTAAATAGAGGAAGAGAGAGAAAGAGAGAGAGAGAGAGAGAGACATAGAAACACACACACGCTAAAAGCATCCTAAGACATAGAATAATGTTAGACAGATAGGGAGGCACTCAAAGAGAAATGGGGAAAAAGAGGAGTGAAGAAACGCAGAAGAAAGGAGACAATTTACAGAGGAAGGAAGGATGAGTGTTAGCGGTACGCGAAAGAAATTCAAAAGATACAGAGACAGCGAAGAGAGACCAGAACGGAAGATATAAGGACAGAGGGTGAGGAAGAATGAGTGAGAAGAAAAACAGAGTAGTCAAAAAGAGACAGAAGCAGAGAAACAAAAGTTCAGATAGAGAGAGAAGGCAAGAGCACAGTGGAGGAGATGATGAAGAGAGACTCAGACACAGAGCTGAAGTGGTATTTAACGTATGCTATAATTTTATCCTACGGGAAAGAAATTCTGTATATATAGGCTAAATATTCTACAATAATTTCTGGATTGCAGATGATTTTTTGTGTACATATCTAACATCATGATTTTTCAGTAAGATCGTATATGAATGCGCGTTAGAATAGGAATCATCAGAATAAGCTAAATTACCCAGAATTGTAGTATGAACTGAATTCAGGAGATTTGTAACGTGAGCAGGGAAACGCTCAGTTTCTTTTTGCTATCTTCATGAATCCGGGTGATCATGTACTTTAGATTAAATAGTTTGTTGTTTTTAGATTCATTCTCGGAAAAGGAGTTCTTTGACAACACCTGATTAGAGTGCACCATATTCCTATTGCTGAACAAATTCGATACTGTAGGGTATGTGAGGTTTTCACAATTTCAGAATATTTAGTGTTCATTTCTATTTCTTACACTACGTTACGGCGCGATGCTAAATACTAGTATATTCAATTTGCAAACAAATGAAGTCAAATATCGAAATATTGATCCGAAAAAACTTGATAAAATTAATGATGTTCAGTTAGCGCCTGTACATATTGTGTGAATTTACCAAAACATGATTTCCAATAGTAAGCAACAGCTTTACTCTCGGAGAAAGGGCGCGTTTTCTGAACAAAAGAAAAACATCAGGAATGCATTAAGTCGCTATATTAGCCTTTTCACCTACCTATTCTTCGATAAGAACAAAAAGAAATTCCGACGGATATTAGTTGATAATCATGATTTCATTTATGCTGTCATGTATTAATATATACAATCTTCCATTGCGATAGGGGCGTAGCTTGAAAATAGGAGTTCCAACATGCTTTGGTGAGATGGTGTGATGTCTCAAATTATTACGCCTATGCGTTTTCATGACGGCTTTGCACATGTCAGATATTGTGGAAAAATTTCTTGTTTTTAATGAAGGTGGATCAAAAACATCAACAACGCTCCCGTAAAATCGCACAGTGCCCTTTTCTTGTGAGGTGCACAATAATGCTTTTACAAGATACTTTTTCACAAAATTTGAATTGAACAAGTTGTGACACCTATAGCGAAACACAAGTTTTTGCCGGTGGCGGCGCTCGAATTCATATCCTTCTGCTCCGGAGCCGAACGCTTTCAGTTGAGCTACACCGACGGAATTTGTCGTTGCAACCTTTTTCGCCTTGACATGTACGTCACTCCCGTAGGACGTCACATATATCTCCCCTTGAGAGAAGCGGGGCTCGGAATCCCAGGTTTCGGGTTCGCCGCAAACCATACTTGAAGTAACTCTCTGTAGAAGAAGGAATTCTAAATAATTCCAGACGATGTGCGGAAGGAATATTACATATTTTTCGAAGAACTCAACTGCCAGTAAATCTATTTTTACGGTCAGGAGCCAATATGCCGAAACATAAATTTGCCGGTGTTGGTGCTAACACCAGCATCTTTCTGCTCCGGAGCCGAACGCTTTCGAAATTAAACTACACCCACGGAATTTGTCGCTGCAAACTTTGCCGTCTAAACTTTGTACATCACCTCTATAGTACGTTACACACCACATAAATATCGTATCCAGCAACGTTTTTACCGCACGTGGCCGCGGATAGCTCTGTGCTCAACGTTCGTGACTGCTACGGAGAGGTCTCAGGTTCGATCCCAGGTAGGTACGAGAGTTTGAACCACTAAATATCCGCCGTGCGTCGGATGGGTACGTTAAGTCGTCGGATCTCGGGTACTGCCCCCCCCCCCGGTTATAAATAAGGGCGTCTTCCTCACCCTTCCTACGTAGCTTCCGTGTCCCTTTCCAGTCGGGCATTCTAACCCAAATTTCCTAACTTCCTGCTTTTAAGGGTTGTTTAAGACCAGGGGTCAGACATTCCCTTTCTAAAATCCGCTATATATGATCTGATCTGATCTGTTTTTACTACATTTAATTCAACCCTGAAGCTCTCTGGAACAAAAAACCACCTGATCAAGAATCACCAAAGTTACCTTTCCGAGTTGTCATATGAGTCGCGCAAGTCTTGAATTTTGTTTATGAGGCACAGGAAGCTTGGTCAGCGGAAAACTATTTTCTGTCCGCTGAGTGACTGCTTCACAAATCGCCTTGTGAATTCATTCATTCATGCCGTAAATGCTTCGGAATTTCTAGCCTGGTTGTACTTCCACTGAGAATTGAATCTCTCAAACATTTAAGTAAGGTGAATAGATCTACTTTGTGCAGCTGTGAGATAGGAAACCAGAACCGATACTTATTGTTCAGAAGAAATATACAGCAAAACATTGAGGTAGAGCTACACAACACTAGTGTCCAAAGTTAAAGTCAGGATGGTATTCGCAGGGATAAAAAGGAAAGCACATAACAGTAGGTAGAGATGCTTGGCATGCAAACAGAGACACAATCATAAGGTAAATATATTTTATGACTACAATACTTGTGATGTAGAATAAATAAGCGACGTTTACTCACTATAGTAGATCTTAAAATAAGGTATTTCATTGTGAATAAACGTTGCTTATTTATTCTATCTACAATCATAATAAGGGTAATAAACCTTTTTTAACAATGTACAAGTATGTACATATTTTGCGTATATATAGAGTCACATCCGCAAATGTCACAAAGGTGAGATCAAAAATGTTGCTTAAAAAGGTCTTAAAAAAGGAATGCGATTACCTCGTAAGCTTAGAACTCTCACAATTACGGTACAAAACTCATCACCAAGTTGTTGATGAATCCTCGAGCCAAAGAGTTTCACTCCACGATGAGGGCGGTGCGTAGCTCTCGAAGAGTTCTGGGAGAAGAATGACGAGCTCTTACGTGTCGTTCCAGAGTATCTTATGCATGCTCTATAGGGTTCAGATCCCCAGACCTGGCTGGTCAATCCATACGTTGAATATTCTCGCCCTGCACGAAATCATCCACCAGTTCGGCCCTGTGTGAGCAAGTATTTGTCATCCATTAAAAGGAACTGAAAGACAACAGCTCTCCGAAAAAATCTGACATATGGCACTAGAAACTCGTCCCTGATAAGATAAGTGTAACACAAATCAAAATTCCCCGGCATAAAGGCCAAATGCATTAAGTATTTGATATATCGTTTGCCTTGATACCGTAGTCCCAGTGGTAGCGAAGAGCAACAAAGAAAATTACCGGCTGTGCAGGACATACACTATCTACCAACAAGTAATTGGACACCTATGCAATCGACGATATCTGCGGTCCTGATATACGTCACGGCCGCCGCCGTTAAATATCGTGTGGGAAACAACAACGCAACCAGTCACATTCAAGATGCCACGCAGTTCGGAGCTCTCTGATTTCGAGAAAGGTGTAATCGTCGGGTATCACAGAAATGGCCGATCCATACGTGACATATCCAGCGAGTTGAAGTACACAAAATCGACAGTGGCCTACGTGACTGGCAAGTGGAAGATGAGAAGTGACTGTCGAAATGTGCCCCGACCCGGCAGACCCACAAAGGTGGGAGTTAGAAACCGACGGGTGCTGGCCAGAGAAATTCTGAAGAACCGCACACAATCGATGGGCCACATCCGCGAGGAGTTTCAACAGGCATCCGGGAGTGTTCTTTCGATGAATATCATCCGTAAGGAAGCCCATCTGCTCGGTTATCATGGACGTGCTGCCTCCCACAAGCCTTTGATCACCAAGTCCAATAGCGCTGCTTGGCTAACGTGGTGCAAAGAACGTCGACAATGGACCGTTGAACAGTAGAAACAGGTTCTCTGGAGCGACGAATCAAAGTTAACCCCCTACCGTTCGGATGGCAGGGTCTGGGTTTGGCGCCCGCCTGGAGAACGCCTCCTGCCGGAATGTATTGTGCCAACTGGGAAGATCGGCGGCGGTGGAAATTTGGTATGGGGGTGTTTCTCCTGGTATGGCACGGGACCCTTGGTCGCAATTCCTGGTAGACTCAACGCCGAGACCTACTGCACCATTTTGAATGACCATGCGCTTCCCACGTAGTGGCAGGTTTGCGGGTGGACCCATGTTACTTTTAGGATGACAATGCCACCTGTCATGTTGTGAGGTCCACCATGGCTTGGTATGGTGACAATGGGGTTAATCGAATGGACTTCACTGCGCAGAGCCCGGACCTTAACCCTATCGAGCACCTCTGGTACGAGTTGGAGCGTCGACTTAAGGGTGCCCCCACCGTCCGAAATCGGTGAAGGAACTGACCTGTCTTCTCCAAGCCGAGTGGAAGAAAATACCGCTAGCCGTCGTACAACGCCTGGTTGAGAGTATACCCCCGAGGGTCGCAGCTGTAATCGCCGTTCGTGGAGGCTCCACCAATTATTGAAGGTGAACAAACTTCGTTTTCCTTTGCTATCACAGGTGTCCAATTACTTGTTGGTAGATAGTGTATATGCGTGCAGTTAAAGCGATATAACAGTCCTCACGAAATGTCGTATGCCTTTAACGACCTTGACCAGGCCTTCGTGACGGTGTTGTTGAATTACTGCCATAACAGTGAAACCACTTTTGGGTGGATATGCAGGTCCCTTGCGACCTTCCTGAGACCAGCCTGCTTGAAGATGTTCTATCGCTCGTCACCGTACAGCATCGGATGCACATGTATGAGACAAGGAAGGCATTTGCAGCCCCTGGAATGTATCTTACACGTGCTGTCGACGGGAAATGCTACTGCTGTTTACCGGTGTCTTTAAGTTTGCAATCCAATTAACATATTGGACAGCATTTTGCTCAGTGATATGCAAATTTCACAGCGGGCATTTATTTCTCGTGTTCATTTGCTTATGTCCTCTGAACATTGTAGCATATCATTGGGCGTTTTGCATTATTTGCCCACTATAACCTTCCGGACATTAAGTTTGAACCCCAGGGATTAGCTGAGATAATGTCTGAAATCAGACTGGTTTACGTAGCTGGTGTTCTAAGATCTACCTCGGAATCATAAATACCCAGTTTTTACGGTCAAGAAAGCTTAGTAGCGAGTTTCTGTTCTGGTATTCTTCTGGTATTGATGTATGACACTGCCCGTTGGACGTGCATTTGTAAAAACTTGTTTTATAGATATACAAGATGGCCATAAAATATTTCCCACATTACAAAAATTAATATAAAAATCTATATAACTTAACAAAAAATGGTTGGCAACATACAGTAATATAGCAGCACTCATAAAAAAATTTTCTGTTCTTGAGGTGAGCGCTACTGCTGAATAAGAAGAGCATTTCATCGATAATGGCTTCCATGCAAGGAAAAGCGGCGTGCGTGTTGTGGTTCCATGAGACAAAATCGGCGGTTACTGTCCACAGTCATTTCAGAAAAGAGTACAGACGATCACCACCGGACCAGAAAGCCTAAATGATTGGTATGAAAAGTTTAAAGCGAAGGGTAGTGTTTGCGATCTCCCCCGAACGGGCCGACCACCGGTTACACAAGACACAGCTGCAGCTGTTTAGAAGGCATTTCTGCGAAGCCCCAGGAAATCCATTCGTCGTGCTTCACTGGAAACTGGGATTACCCGTGCCACGATTCACAAAATTTTACACAAACGTCTTCATTTGTATACTTACACTGTCGTGCAAAAGTTAAGGACGAGACGGTTTTTCGAATGTAACGTCGTACAGAAGTGCTCCGCATCGACTCAAATCATACCATAAGATCCCCAAGATGTAAGAATATGGGACAAATGAGCAAAACCGTCCAAACAAGGAATCCAAAGGATACAAAGGACTGAATTGGAAAGGTAGCTTCGAGCACAACTGGACAGAAGACAGAAACGTCCATGTGACAGGTGGCTGCCAAGAAAAATCCAGTCTTTAGTAGGGGATATAATCACCGCTGACTGCGTTGCAGGATTTACAACGCCTGTCCATGCTGAGGACGAGGTTGTCAAGGAGCTGTTGAGGCATCGCGGTCCATTGCTTGTAGCGCCAATCGCAGCTGTGGAATTGTTACTGACGTCTAATGACGTGCTGCCAAGCGTCTCCCGAGAAGGTCCCACACGTGTTCGATTGGATTTAAGTCCGGGGACCTTGCAGGCCAATCCATGCGTTGAATATCTTCTCTCTCCAACAGCTCTGCGACAGCCACTGTATGATGAGGTGTACAGTTTTCGTCCATGAAGAGGAACTCAGGACCCACAGCACCTCTAAACAGACGCACGTGAGGCAGGTGAACCTCGGTACAATAGCGGACACCAGCGATTGAATTTCCTTGGAAGATGTGGAGGTCAGAACGGCTACCAAGCCTGAAACGGTCCCAAACGAGAACTCCGCTACCTCCAAACCGGTCCCTTTCGATGATGTTGGAGGTGTGATTTCGTGTTCCCTGCTCTCCCCAGATGTGTATACGTCCAGAATCGCTCGTCACACTAAATCGGCTCTCATCCGTAAAGAGAACTCGACCCCATTGCTGATGTGTCCAGTTCTTGTGTTCCCGGCACCACAGAAACCGCCGTCTCCGATGATAAGGCGTTAATGGCACACACCGTACTGGTCGTCGTGCAAATAGACCACCTTTGTGCAACCTCCTGGCCACGGTAAAGCGCGATAACGGACGTCCAGATGTCTGTTCCATGTGCCTTGCGATTTCTTCCGCTGTCTGCCGTCTGTCTCTTCTCATCTTTAGGACAATATACCGGTCGTCCGCCGCCGTGGTTGCTCGTGGACGGCCACTGCTAAACTCTCGGACAGCTGTTCCTGTCGTTTGAAATGCTCTCCAAGCTCGTGAAACGATGCTGTGAGCGATCCCGAAATCTCCGGCCACACTAGTCAGACTTCGACCTTCTTCCAACTTCCCAATGACGCGACCTCGGGTAAAGTCATCCAGATGTCGTCTACTGGAATACCTTTTGGCTATATCACACTGTGGCAGCAACTCGACGTCGTTCAAACCGATGTACACCGTGCAATAGCTTTCATCGAATTGCTGAGCGTACACCGCCCGTGTGCTTTATACCCTTCCGACATCCCCCCCCTACGTTATACTGCATATATGCGCGTGCCCTACCGTACCGGACTCTAGTCTATCTCCTGAGTGGTCTTTCGGTCCGTTCTGCCTGCTCGTTCTGCTGTTATGCTAATTTCTCCTCTTTGTCCTTAATTTTTGCACACCAGTTGTAACGTATACTCTATATTCACTTTCCCTTTGATTTTACTATCTCTGGTTATTTTATTTTTCTATGTAAATTATCTTCTTACTGAACGAGATATTATTTCACCCGCTGAATGAGATCTGGCAATGAGTGTAAGTCATGACGTGGTGGTAGCCAGTATAAATAGGCGCGTTCAACGAGACTTAGGGAGATCGTTGTTGTTATACGGAGAGCGTTGTTGTTGAGAGAGAGCTTTGGTTTATGTGAAGGAGAGAGTTTGTTGCTGTATGGAGAGCTTCGTTCTATGTGATTAGTTTGATTCTTGATTATTGTGAAAAGAGTTGTGTGTGTGCGTTGGATGATCAAGCGTACATAATAAAAGAACTTTGTAGTAAGTACGTCTTTCTCAATTCATAGTTTTTGTCAGATCTCTGTCTGGCTGTTAGGTTTATGTCAATTAGTGGAATATTATTAACAACCAGCGTTAAGACTTTATTCATCCTAATTACTACTACAACATTACTACCAGTTATAAGTTTGTTCAATACTATTACTACACTACCAGCAGGAGACTTTATTCATGATATTAATTAACTAGTAACAACAACCATTTGAATTCATTATAATATTCATGCAAGCTATATTCACGATAGTATACTTAGCTTAGTTGAAAGCTTTATTCATCATTATCATTAGCTTTAGCTAGTTTAGCTGGAGATAAAGCTTATTCATTATACAGTGTATAAGGTACAGATTGTTCAAGCTCTTGAGCCTGATGACCGGCCTCGCTGTGCAGCATTTCCGATGCAGATGTTGCAGCACATAGCCCATGATAGTGATTATCTGCACCGAGTCTGTTTCTCAGATGAAGCCATATTCCACGTCTCTGGTACAGTAAATAGGCACAATGTGCAAATCTGGGGATCAGAAAATCCCCATTATGTCAGCGCACAACAAAGGGCAAGCCCGAAAGTGAACGTATGGTGCGGCCTGATGCATGACAGAATCATCGGACCCTTCTTTTTCACAGAGCCCACGGTAACATGTAACGTGTACCTGGATATGTTGGAACTTTTTGTAGATTCTCAGTTGCATGAAATTCAACCTTCGGTTATTTTCCGACAAGACGGTGCCCCACCACATTGGTCAATAATGGTTCGTGAGTTGCTTAATGCCACGTTTCCGGACAGAAAGATTGGCCGGGACTGTCCCATGACATGGCCACCTCGATCGCCCTACATAACCCATCTAGACTTTTTTCCTGTGGGGTTATGTGAAAGACGAAATTTACTCTAGCAGTGTTCCGGATGTCGAGACGTTGAAGAGCAGAATAACGGACGTCATTGGTTCTGTCTCTGCTGAGATGTTAAACAAAACATGGCGTGAAATCGAATATCGCTTGGATGTCGTCCAGGCCACAAATGGCGCCCATGAGGAGGTGTACTGACACTGAGAAAAAAATTTTACTAGTGCATTATCAATGTCGTGCAATCCCTTTCTTGTACCTGTAATACATTTTTTTATACTAATTTTTGTAATGTGGGTAAGACTTTATGGACACCCTGTACACGACATCTGCTCGTATTTTAACATTCTTAAATTTTTAATCACGGGGGAAATAGAAATGTTTGACGTTCGGCAGTGCACAGTCACTTTAAATGTTTGTGCGCTCAGCGTGCGATAAATGCAAATATAGTTCACAATTTGCAAACTCACTCGTTAGGAAACATTCTCTTCTTGATGTATGCATGACATCTACCATTTTCGCATCATCAGGGCTTAGCATTTCGTCAGGAGGATACTCATAGTAAGCAGGAGATGCAGGATCCAGTCCTTTTTGAACAGATTGAGAAATCATTAAGACGTAGTTCAATGTGGGTATCAGAGAATCAAAGACATTTTAAAAAGTTTAAATTTTACAGGTAGCATGAAAGACAATAAAGTATAATTAATTCAAACACTCGACGTATATCAGGAACACCAAACAGAAATCATCGCTCTTTCCACGTTAATAAGTGGAAAGCGCGATGATTTCTGTCGGCGCCCGATGATAATTTTTCCGTGACTCACTTATTAACGTGGAAAGAGCGATGATTTCTGTTTGGTGAAATAAAGTATAGTCTGCAAAAATTCTTATGCACATTTTCCAACAGTTTGGGAAATCACAGCAAACTGGGAAGAAATATTATTCACAAGTACCTTAATTTAAGCACAGGTTGCGGTGGTGACATGCTTTACACTGAAGAGCAATTGAATTAGAGATAAATATAATGATCCGATTTATTGGTGTCTAAAGTAAGAAATCACACAAATTTCTCTCCGCAAGCTTTCTCCGTCAACGGACGGCTTCATCAGGCGGAATTAACGTCCTATCTACAAATAACAAATATTAGAATTAACGTCCTATCTACAATTTTGATTCTATATTCTCTATGTAACCGCCTGATGAAGCCGTCCGTTGACGGAGAAAGCTTGCGGAGTGAAATTTGTGTGATTTCTTACTTTAGACACCAATAAATCGGATCATTATATTTATAATTAGTTTTCTGGTGTTGGCGTCCCACAAGCTATATATGAATTAGAGATGCCTGTCTAGTAACGTGTAGCTCCACCTTTTGTCCTGATGACGGCGGCGATTCGTCTCGGCATGGACTCGACAAGACACCGGCAGCATTGGGAAGCCATACGGATCCACGACCCCTGAACAAGCTCTCACAGTTCACGAAGATTTGATGGAGGGGGGGGTCAGAGCCTCGAACATCTCTCTCGATGGCATCCCAGATGTGCTCGATGGGATTGAGGTCAGGCGACCTAGCTGGCCAAGGAAGCGAGGTCACGTCGGTGTAGTGTTCATCCAACCATTCGGATACAATTCGGGAGCGATGGCATGGTGCATTGTCTTGTTGCAAAATGAGGTCCCCAGTGGAATGTTGAAGACGCACAAAGAGGAGCAAATGGTCGTTCAAGATATCCCGGTAACGTTGACCTGTGAGGGACGATGTCACGCGTACCAGGGATCCCATTTCAGTTCACGCAAACAGTTCCCAGACGAGAATGTCACCCCCACCAGCTTGAAGAGTACCCTGCTGGCAAGAAGGATCCATCAATTCATGTGGTTTGCGCCGTACTTGTATCCTGCCATCCGCATGTACCAAAGTGAATCTCGACTCATCAGTTCAGGCAACATTTTCCCACATGTCTAGGGTCCAGTGGCGATGTTCCTGCGTTCATGCTAATCTTTACACCCTGTGATGTGCGGTCAGCAGCGGTACCCTCGTGGGACGTTGGCTTCTGTTACCCTCGTGGGACGATGGCTGGAGATGGTTCTGGATGGTGTGGTTGCTTACACGTTTTAATGCACTAGCGCTAAATTGCCGAGTGATTTCCTGCACTGTGGCCCGTCTATCCGCTGTTACAATGCGAGCTAGCCGACGATGACCCCGCTCATCCACACGCTGTTGTCCACGGCAGTCGGCCCTTGCAGGGATGGTTTTACCGGATTCGATGTACTCACGGTGCACCCGTGACACAATGGCTCGTGAAAATCCCAGTGCCTACACGACTTCCGAGATGGAGTGACCCGTTCGTCGGGCGCCGACAATTTTCCGACGATCAAATGCGCTTAGATCCTTCGTCTTACCCATACTTCGTCTGACTCTTACTGATTCCCGTCGCATCCCTCCCTATATTGTCGGATCGCTGCATACGTCATGTCGTTTCCGTTCACAGGGCCTCCTACAGCGTCACATTTGCATAACACCAGCTGTCTCTAATTCAATTGCTCTTCAACGTATGTTCACTGTTCTCCATGTAGTATCTAGAGATAGAAACGGGTCACGGGTCAAGGGGTCGACAATTTCGTGCGGGTCAAACGGTTCGGGTCAAGGTGACCCTGCCGGATTTCGACGAGCTTTATTTTCCTTATCGTTTTGTAAAGCAAACAAGAAAAAAAATTTGTCAAATAAAAATAAGCGCTTTGGAATTTTGTGCTCGATACTGGTGCTCGCGGACTAAAAAATGACTTGTTATGCAAATTAAAGGAAGACTGTCCTCAGAAGGAAGAGTGTCTTTCCTTCTGAGACGCAATGATAAAAACAACATCCACATTGTGGAAACTTTCAACTCATCATAAGCTTGTGGAAATTTATGTCACCGTAAACATATTTTGAGGCTTGATATGTTATCAAGAAATCAACAAAAACTTAAATTGAACATACGACAAGTTACGTAATTCAAAACTTTTGTCTGTAGTGCCATCAAAATTACGTGGAACAGCCTTAATGTTACTGCAGACGGACTTTTTCACGCCAGCAGATATATTTGAAAACGTGTGTAAAACAATTAGGATTCGTCTTGCAAATGAAGATGATAGTTTCAATACTTCCTATGAATGAGTAAATTATGCGTTCCCATAATATGTTTTGTTTGGTTTTCGTATAACCTATGTAAGATACCCCCTGCGGAGAAACTTTTCGAACTCCCTGTATACATATAAATATATATAGTAATTAGTTCAACCACAGATAAATTACAATCCTAATACAGACCCCAATAACAGCATTTCTAAACTCCTAACAAGAAGAGTTATTTAATTTCTGAAGGATGTTCCTTCTTGCTAGGAGTTTAGAAATGCTGTTATTGGGGTCTGTATTAGGATTGTAATTTATCTGTGGTTGAACTAATTACTATACTGATTATGTTTGAAACCTGCAGTATGGCGCGGTTTTGCAGAAATCATATTACCTTTGTTTGCAAGTTACAGTTTTTTTAAGTTAAGGGATATATATTTGTATGAATATACGATATAAAATACATTAAAATCACAACTACAGAAACACTGAACTCACTTACCTCATCAAATGAAATGCGATATCCAAAGTAAATAACTAGCCCAAGAAAAAGGATCAAAAATAAGAAATTATCTCGAAGATTCGGCTGTCATCATCAGGAAGACTCCAGCTGAATATATGGCCTTTCAAAACGACAGCAGAGGTAAACAAAGTCAATACCTGCTGTGTGGCTTCCCTAGGCTATAAATGGAAATAACGATAAACCCAAGTAAGATACAAAACAAAAAATACAAAACAAATAAGTACATAAAACTAGCAATCCAGAGACACACTAAGAAGCAACAGGAAGACTTCCGGATAACACAACAACCTGAATATCACAGGTTGTATCACAGGTTGTTGTGTTATCCGGAATTCTATCTGTTGCTTCTTAGTGTGTCTCTGGATTGCTACTTCTATTTGCTTGTTTGTTTTGTATTTTTTGTTTTTTATCTTACTTGGGTTTATCGTTATTTCCATTTATGGCCTAGGGAGCCACACAGCAGGTATTGACTTTGTCTACCTCTGCTGTCGTTTTGAAAGGCCATATATTCAGCTGGAGTATTCCTGATGACGACAGCCGAATCTTCGAGATAATTTCTTATTTTTGATACTTTTTCTTGGGCTAGTTATTTACTTTGGATATCGCATTTCATTTGATGAGGTAAGTGAGTTCAGTGTTTCTGTAGTTGTGATTTTAATGTATTTTATATCGTATATTTGAGCACAGTTCGGTCTGCTGCATCGCGCGTCTGGGTGTGTGCTTGTGTTTCTTTGTAATAGTTTTTTGCAATTTTCGATGTCATTTTTGTGTGTATAAGGTATACGCAGTTTTTTCGTTTGGAGTTTTAGTGTGTATATATATATATATACACAGTAGGCCTAACATCGGAAGAAGTGGACATCTCTGAAGTTAACAGAAAAGTAACCAAAGCTCTTATGGAAACAGCAACAAAATTAGCTGGGTCTAAGAACAAGTTGCATGTAAACAAATTATCAGGAAAAACGAAAATGTTGATGCAAAAAAGAAGAGAGATGAGGACAACTAAAGAAGATGTGACTTCCAAAGTGGAATATATAGAGCTATGCAAGACAGTACGAAAAAGTATCACTGAAGACGTAAGGAAATTCAACTGTGAACTGGTAAGGAAAGCAATTGAAAACAACCAAAGCCTAAAGATAGCAAAGGGACATCTCAGTAAGGGGAAAAAACAGATTATGGCACTGAGAAAAGAAGATGGTTCTGTAACAAGAAATAGAGGCGAAATTTTGACAAGAGTGAAAGATTTCTACTCCAAATTATATGAAAGGGATGATACATGCACTCCAGACATCATGAAAGATACCAGTACCAGAGTTCCTCCAGTCCTTCCAGCAAACGTTGCACATGCAATCAAGAACATGAAGCGGGGAAAAGCTCCAGGAGAAGATGGAATTACTGTAGACATCATACAAGAAGCAAGTGGAGAAATCGAAACAGTACTCGCCCAAATTTTCACTCGATGCCTTAATGAAGGAAAGATTCCTGAGGATTGGAACAATGCTACAATGATCCTGCTACATAAGAAAGGTGACATTGAGGATCTCGGAAACTACAGACCTATCAGCCTCCTATCAGTAGTTTATAAAATCTTCACAAAAGTTCTTTCACACCGCTTGAAGGTGACACTGGACATGGCTCAACCGAGAGAACAAGCTGGATTCAGGAGTGGCTACAGCACAATAGATCATATCCACGTACTGAGAGAACTAACTGAAAGAGCGAGGGAATATGAACTTCCATTGTGCATGGCTTTTATCGATTATGAAAAAGCCTTTGGTTCGGTGAAACCATCAGCAGTTACAATGGCTCTGAAAACCTGCGGTATTGAAGATGCATACATTAATATTATTAATAACATCTATGAAAATGCAAGTGCAAAGATTCGGCTGTTTGAAAATACAACACACGTAAAAATTGGAAAGGGAATGAGACAAGGTGACACCATATCTCCGAAGCTCTTTAATGCCACATTGGAGGGTGTTTTTCAGTCGCTGAGCTGGGAAAACACGGAGATAAAGATTAATGGAGATTATCTAACCCACCTTCGTTTTGCTGATGACGTAGTCATTTTTGCAACTACCCCATCAGAGCTGCAGAGTATGATCCAGGAACTTGCTGACAAGAGTAAAGAAGTAGGATTAAAAATGAACTTTCAGAAGACAAAAATGATGTTCAATGCTTTTACAAGAAATGAAGTTTTATCGATTGATGGAGAAAAGCTGGAGATAACAGACACGTACGTTTATCTTGGACAGCAGATATCAAGTGAGGGTCACATTGATGAAGAAATTAATCGGCGTACCAAACTTGCCTGGAGAGCTTTTGGAAGAAACAGCGTAATTTTCAAGAGCAATATGCCATTATGTCTTAAAAGAAAAGTGTTTGATCAATGCATCCTTCCAGTGCTTACGTATGGTGCAGAGACGTGGACCTTAACTAAATAAGACAAACAAAGGCTGCAGACAACTCAAAGCAGCATGGAGAGGTGCATGCTTGGTGTAACCAGGAGAGATAAGAAGAGGAACACGTGGATCCGAAAAATGACAAGAGTGGAAGACATCATGATCAGAGTTAAATCCCTGAAATGGCAATGGGCTGGACATACTGCCAGAAGGACAGATCATCGATGGACAGCCGAAATTTTAGATTGGATTCCAAGGGACAGGAAAAGACCCAGAAGAAGACCACATGGGAGATGGGTGGATGAAATTCGAAAGTATGCAGGGGTGACATGGAGGAGACTGGCACAAGACAGACCGTTGTGGAGGAAACTTGGGGAGATCTTCGTCCAGCAGTGGATTGATAATGGTTGACAATGATATTGATGATGATGATGACACAGTATAACCCGGATATAACGAGTCATAAAGCGAAGTTCGGTGCATAACGAATTTTTATCAGCTCCCCTGAGTTCACCCGACAATTGTATCGCATATTACGAATGACATTTTTGTCACAAACCGCTTATAACGAACTTTAGCTGAGAGGAAAATAAAGGCGTAAGTTTTGCATCTGGGTTGCAAATTTCCAATCCAATAATTTGTGGTTTGCAGAAAAAAGATCATCGCTGTCAAAATAGCACATCTTTAAACAATACAATCCCCTAGCTTTTGATAAACTTAGAAATAAAAAAACCCAACCATTATTGATTTCAGAATGGCATGTCACATGATAAGAGGTGCCTGGAATTATTTGTCTTCCCAAACAATCAGAAACTGTTAGAAACTTGGGGGTTTCCTATCGAAAGTGATGCTGCTGCTCATGTGGTCGCTATAGAAACGTAAGACGAAATTTTGAATCATTTGAATGAAATGGGAGTTATCCCTTCAGATGTACTCTTGAGAGATTATCAACAGACTGATTGTGTTGCAAGTGGACCGACAAACACAGACCAAGCAATCGTCGTAAGTGAAAAACATTCCCCTTCGGAAGAGTCCGACAAGGAAGACATGGAGACAGAAGTAAAAAACTGTACAATTTCCAAGCAAGTTGCTATACAAAGCCTTGAAAATCTGCGCATTTACTTGACGTCGAAAAATATGTGCACTGCAACACTGGATGAAGTTGAAAAACAATTAACTGTTGCCGTTGTAGGAAGCCGAAAGTAGGCCACCACCTACAAGTACTTTTGTTCCAACGTACAGTTGTAGTGCGTACTACTGTAGTTTGAAAAGGTGTATTGTATGTAGTACGATATGTACTACGTACGTACCGAACAAACCTACTTAAAAATTCCATTTGTTTCCTTTACAAGTTTCTGTTTATTAGGTATGTTGTGCAGTTCTTTATTCATTTTCTCTTAAGAAAATACGCTGTTAATTGCGAAATCGAACGTTTTAACTTAATTTGTTTTTTTTTTTTTGGGAGGGAGGGAGTTGGTTATTACGAAGTTTGCTTATAACGAAGTTTTATCGGCCTCCCTTCAGCTTCGTTATACCCGGGATCTACCCAAAGCAGATGTTTTGGGGTCGGGTCCGGTTCCAAACTTTTTGACCCGTTTCCAACTGTGATAGTATCTCTTCAGAAAACCTAAAAATTACGTCGCCCAGGAGCGAAAATCGAGCCTGATTTCCATCTTTCCGTTCGATGCAGTTTTCATTTTCTCTTTACAACATAAAAGATGCAAATTACATATACACAGGGCGTCAAAGTATTTTTAAGACTGGCGCTAGATTTCAGCTTACGGTGGCGTCAAAGAATTTTTAGTGTAATCGCGAATGCGTTATAAACCTTGACCATCTGCTTGCTTTCTGCCCAAAGTACTGCGCAGTTGTTAAAGTAACTCAAACGAGACGCAAAACTTGGTAAAAGTGCTTCGGAAACGTACCAAATGTTGAAACAAGTTTACGGTGAGTTTTGTTTAAGTAGATCAAATGTTTTCCTGTGGCACGAACGTTTTTTGGACGGAAGAGATACGCTAGAAGATGATAAGCATACCGGAAGACCAAGTTCATCTAGGAAACCTGAGATTATTGAAAAAGTGCGTCATTTCGTGGCAAACAATCGATGTGCGTCACTAAGAATGATGGAAGAGTCTTTAAACGTCAACAACAAAAAAAAACGATTCGAACCATCCCGCATGAAGATTTGGGCAAAACAAAAGTCTCTGCTAAATTTGTTCCACACACGTTAAGCAATGAAAAAAATCAAGGAGAAGTGCACATTGCAGAGACATAATTTCAGCCACTGAAAATGATCCAAACTTCTTAAAATCGATTTTTACAGGTGATGAAACATGGTAATTTCAATATGATCCTAAAACAAAGCGACAAAGTGCGGAATGGAAGTCAAAAACCTCACCACAAGCCAAAAAAACAAGAAAAGTTCCATCGAAAATCAAAACCAATGTTCATTGCATTCTTTAATAGTAAGGGTAATATTATCCACAAAGAATTTGTTCCAAGTGGACAAACAGTTACTGGGGAGTTTTATTTAAATCTTTTGAGGCGTTTGATGGGCAGAATTCATCGCATTCGTCCAGAATATCGGGATAAAAACAGTTGGTGTTTGTTGCACGATATTGCACCCAGTCACACCTCACTTCTTGTTTGTAGATTTTTGGCGAAAAATAACGTCTGTGTGTTGAATCATCCACCGTATTCGCAAGATTTAGCACCCTGCGACTTTTCTTTCTTCCCAAAACTTAAAATGACGTTAGAAAAGTGTTATTTTGATGATATTTCGACCATACAAACAGCTTCGACGCGTGCTTTGGAGGCAATTCCGCAAAGTGAACTGGAACAGGCATTCGAGTCATTATTAAATCGCTGTAACAAGTGTATTGAAGCCGGGGGGACATATTTTGAATAACAAACCAAAACAAATTATAATTTCTTGTTTCCATTTCATTTTACAGACCCAGTCTTAAATTTTTTTACCACACTGTGTGTAACGAAGAACTTAAATACACAGCTATTAATTTAGGTCTAGATACGTTGCAATTATTTATCAGGAAAATCTGTAAATTACCTCAGTTATAACTAAGGAGATAATAAGGTCATGTAATCCGTGAAAATGGTGTATATCAAAATATTTAATCGTACAAATGCTTTCGCCTTTCAACGGGAGGCTTTATCAAGGCGAACTTACCCTAGAACAACGAACCAGTTGGAGTTTAAAAATCAGGCAACAGTTTAAAAACTTGATTTTTACTTAAGTTATATTTTGAAGCATTAAAAGTACCTACTTAATGAAGGAGCTTAAGACTTTTGTTGAAGCTCGAGAAGTTAGTTACCATTTTTCTACAACAGCTGCGTTAAATATGCTACCCCAAACGGTTGGCGAGAAAACCTCAAGATCCCCGTCTTGTGCAGTAGTGCGAACTACGAGATGCGTTCAATAAGTAATGCCTCCAAGAAAGTGCCTCGCGTATGACTTGTTGCTTAGTAACCAGGCAGACGACAAACGATTCTTCGTGCTGTTAGCTTCATTTTACTGCATAATAGAACTCGTACATCTAATTGTTTGTATTTAAATTGTGTTTAAATTGGATGATTCTTTTTCTACTGTGTCTACAGATGTCAGACAACGATCAGTTATAGAGTTTTTGACTCATGATGATTTACTTCCTAAAGAAATTCACGCTAGATTAGAGGCAGTTTATGGCTCTGGAACTTTGAACATGCCACTGTTCGTCTTTGGGTAAGAACGTCAAAGGACAGTGAAGGAATGTTGGCCGTAAAGGATCAACCGAGGAGTGGGAAGCCCATAGTCGCAACTCGCGATTTGAATAGGCAAAAAGTCGGTTAGGTCATCAGAGAACCATAGTTGGTAAGCTGAACATTAGGTTAGGTAGAGTCAATGACATTGTTAACATGTTAAGATACGACAAAGTGTGTACTCGTTGGGTACCACGTCACCTAACGAATGAAATGTACATATAAATAACTGAAACATGCTAAAGGCTGATTCATAGTTATGAAATATATGGAAGTGTTTTTTCCAAAAGCATTGTGACTGGTGATGAAAGTTGGGTTCACCATTATGACCCAGAAATGAAAACTCACCCATCTTCTGTTCGAGCGAAAAAATTGAAACCTCAAATTTCTGTCGGTAAGTGCATACTCACTGTGTTCTGGGATTACAGAGGCACTATTCATCAGGAGTACATAGTCCAAGGTACGACAATCAACGCTCAGGGCTATGTGAATACCTTAAAAAAGTTAAAGCAAAGAATAAACCGTGCGTGTAGGGAGGAAAACAATAATTCTAAAACACAACAGCGCCTAACCCCACGCCAGTGCTTTCACTTTAGAGGCTATGCAGAAAATCGGGTTTAAACATCTTGTACAGCATACCTACAGCCCAAATTCGGCGCCGTCCGATATCTGTTTTCTTTTCTGCTCTCAAAGGAATTCAATGCCGAAGATGTTCAAGCTGCGACGAAGAAATGGTTCCAAGAACAGCTTGCAGATTCTTACAGAGACTGGTTTCAAGAGACATCTGAAAGGAATTCAGTTCACCTGTGACGAAGATGTTCAAGCTACTACGAGGAAATGGTTCCGCGAACAAGCTGAAGATTTTTACATAGACGGGTTTCAAGAGACATATAAAAGGAATTCAGTTCACCTGTGACGAAGATGGGCCGCGGGTGGCCTAGTGGGCAACGTTCGTGACTGCCACGGAAAGCACCTCAGGTTCGATCCCAGACAGGTACGAACATTCGATTTACTAAATATCCGCCGTATGTCGCATGGTCACGTTAAGCCGTCGGGCCCCGGGTACTGGCCCCCGGTAATAAATAATGGCGTCTTCCTCCCCCTTTCTACTTCGCTTCCGTATCACTTTCCTATCGGGCCCTCTAGCACAAATCTCCTAGCTTCCTATTTCTAAGGGTTGTTTAAGACCTGGGGTCAGACACTCCCTTCCTAAAATTCTCTACATATAATTATGTGACGAAGATGTTCAAGCCGCTACGAGGAAATGGTTCCGAGAACAACCTGAAGATTTTTACAGAGACGGGCTTCAAGTGACATCTGAAAGGAATTCAGTTCACCTGTGACGAAGATGTTCAAGCCGCTACGAGGAAATGGTTCCGAGAACAACCACAAGATTTTTACAGAAAAGGGTTTCAAGAGACATCTGAGAGGAATTCAGTTCACCTGTGACGAATATGTTCAAGCCGCTACGAGGAAATGGTTCCGCGAACAATCTGAAGATTTTTGCAGAGACGGGTTTCAAGAGACATCTGAAAGGAATTCAGTTCACCTGTGACGAAGATGCTGACACTGGTACGAGGAAATGGTTCCAAGAACAACCTGAAGATTTTTAAACATAAGGGTTTAAAAGTCTTGTTAAGGGTTTGCGTATCTGTATCGAGCGTACACACACACACACACACTGAAGTGCCAGAAAAACTGGTACATCAGCCTAATACTTGGTAGGTCCCCCACGGGAGCACAGGACTGCAGATATACGATGGGGCATTTATTCCAATAGCTTCTGGAAATATGCTGAAAGCAATTCACACCATACTTCCTACAGAGGGTTCCAGAATTCGGGTGTATTCCAAGGTCTTGGATTCCTGTGTTCGATAGCGCGTTGCATGGCATTTCAGATCTGGGGATATGAGTGGGAATGGCAACACCCCAAACTCAGATGAATGCTCCTCTTACCATAATATGGCGTCCCGACACTTGTGTGGAGGTGCATTGCCCTGTTGGAACAGGCCCAACACATCAGCATGAATGCAGGGCATGAACGGGTGTACCTCGTCAGAAAGGATGCGCATATAGCGTTGGCCGGTCACAGACATTTGTAGACGTATCATGGGTCCAAGTGAAGTCCAGCTGAACACACCACATACCATTACGGATCCCCCACTAGCCAGTACAGTTCCCTGTTGACAGGCGGGATCCATGGCTTCATGGGGTTTGCGCCACACACACGAATCCTTCATCTGCCCGATACAGTTGGAAATGCGATTCATCAGACCAGGCTACTTGTTTTCAATCATCAAGTGTACAGTGGCTGTGTTGCCGTGCCCAAGCAAGGCGCATAGCTCTGTGTCGTGCACCCATCAAGGGGACTCGAGTTCGGCGTCGGCTTCCAATGCCCATATCGTGCAGGGTACGTTGCACAGTCCGGACGCTGATGCTTATTTAGTCTCCAGCATTGAATTCCGATGATACCTGCGAGAGTATTGAGTCTCCAGCATGAAAGTCTCCTACCGCATGAAACGATTCTTGACAGACGACGATGGTAACGTTAACCCAATGTCTTTTTACGGCCACACTGGTATCGTAGGTTGGAGGTTTTGCCGGAATTCTTGTAGTCACGGTACACCCTTGCGATGGTCGTCCGTGAAAATCCGAACTTCGTTTCTACCTCCGAAATACTATGGCCCATCTCACGAGCGCCAACTATGACACCGTGTTGAAAATCGCTTAAATCGTTATTACTTGTCATTCTCATGCCGAAACCAGGTCTGACAGCTGGCAAGGATGTCTATCATTTATAAACGCACTGGCGGACGCAACCGAGTATGCTCATAGGTGACGTTGTTATGTATTTTTCATAAGCTCGTCTGTACCAGTTTTTCTGGCACTTTAGTGGATATATATATAATACAGCACCCATAAAAATTGGAAAGCGAGTGAGACAAGGCGACACTGTATCTCCCAAACGTTTTAATGCCACTTTGGAAAATGTCTTTCAATCACTGAACTGGGAAAACAAAGGGATAAAGATTAATGGAGATTATCTAACTCACCTTCCTTTTGCTGATGACGTAGTCATTTTTGCAACTACCCCATCAGAGCTGCAGAGCATGATCCAGAAACTTGCTGACAAGAGTAAAGAAGTGGGATTATAAATGAACTTTCAGAAGACAAAAGTGATGTATAATACTTTTACAAGAAATGAAGATTTATCGATTGATGGGGAAAAGCTGGTGATAACCAATACCTACATTTATCTTGGACAGCAGATATTAAGTGAGGGTCACATTGATAAAGAAATTAATCAGCGTATAAAATTTGCCTGGAGAGCGTTTGGAAGAAACAGTATAGTTTTCAAGAGCAATATGCCATTATGTCTTAAAAGAAAAGTGTTTGATCAATGCATCCTTGCAGTGCTTACGTATGGTGCAGAGACATGGACCTTAACTAAAAGAGACATACAAAGACTGCAGACAACTCAAAGAAGAATGGAGAGATGCATGCTTGGTGTAACCAGGAGAGATAAGAATAGGTACTCGTGGATCAGAAAAATGACAAGAGTGGAAGACATCATGACCAAAGTAAAATCCCTGAAATGGCAATGGACTGGACATATTGCCAGAAGGACAGCTGAAATTTTAGACTGGATTCCGAGGAACAGGAAAAGACCCAGAAGAAGACCACATGGGAGATGGGAGGATGAAATTCGAAAGTATGCGGGAGTAACATGGAAGAAACGGGCACAAGACAGACTGTTGTGGAAGAAACGTGGGGAGACCTTCGTCCAGCAGTGGATTGATAATGGTTGACAATGATGATGATGATATGAAGACATTACTTTCTGCACACCCTCTGTATATTGGCTCACATATATGAAGCTGAAGAAAAAATATGCGTTTGGCAGACAATAGTGTTAGCAACAAATAGAGAATTTTGTGGGAGACAGTTGGTAAATCAACACCCTATTTTCAATGCAATTGGTGAACTACTGATGGCGGTGTACGTGCACGACGATTAGATTTGTAGCAGTATATTTAATTAACGAAGGAAAATCATTGAAGGGGTCTTAAGTTTTCTCTGTTCTACAAAAGGATAATGCATTTTTAGTATTCTGAATGATTCCGTGATGAAAATGGACATCTCATGGAAAAACCGTTTGCGATTGCGTACTTCCTAAGTCCAAGAACAAAATGAGTAAATATTATCAACAGATGGATTTTTTTACCATAAAGCTTTGGTTACGAAATCTGTTGAAGAAAACTTGAAGACAGTTTTAGATAAGATTGTTCAGATGAATCTTATTAAAAACAGGTCATCCAGGTCACGCGTGTTAAATCAGATGTATGAAGAAATGGAAGTGCACCGGAAGTTGTGTTTGTAAACGCAAGGGTTCAACCTGTTATTATTTCAGCAAGGAGAAGTAGAAGTTTCTGACTCACTGCATAATATACTTTTCTCAAAAGATTAGGTTTTCTTCCTGATACACATATTTGCATTCCTGAAAAAAACAAAAACATATGACAATATTCAAGGAAAACGTACGAATATTTTGGTGATCACTAACAAAATTTCAGCTTTTAAAAACAAAATAAAAATTCAGTGCAGGAAAGTTAAAGATAACGATTCGGAAATGTTTTCAAAACTGATATTCCACTTGTAACTATTGAACAATAAGCAGAAAGAGTATTTTTCAAGCTTAAAGGTAAAAGCTTTCTAAGAAATTAATTTATTTCAACATATTTTTTTTGCCTTCCCCTAGCAGAAGAAGAGGTATACACAGAAAAAGGACAATGACCGTATTTTGAAATTAAAATACTAAGAAAGCGGCAAGAATGATTCTGCATTTCATCTCAAGAGAATTTTTACAGATGGCAAAAACAGTTCTCTTGCGTTGGAATTTTCAGTAACCTAATTTTATGAAGCTGTTTTTATCGTCTTTTGTGAAAAAGGATCGCGCTTATGTTGTTACTTTGTTGATCCGAGTGACAGTTCCTCAGTCCGTCAGTCACTCCGTCTATGGACACCTACCCTGGTTTCCATAAATTAAGCAACAAATGAAAAAATCGTGATAACCCAAAAAGTATGCAACCAATTTATATGGAATTTGGCGGTAAGCTTTATCAGATTAAATGCAACAACAACAACAACAAAAAACCCCATAAGAACATGTAATACAAAGCATTTACATTTTGTATGAGTGATACAAATATGCAAATACTGAAATATAGGTATCAAGATGAAACAGGGAAAGGTACTTCAATACGGAGTGTGGTTATCCCGAGCACCAATACAGGCCCAACATTGATGTTCCAAGCTGTCAATTATGGTGTCGAGCAGTTCTGTGGGCAGCTGCGTCCATTGCTCGAGCAAAGCAAAGTTCTGGGAAGAGCTGGAGGGCAGGAACACGCCTCCCGAGAGCATCCCAGCCATGCTCAATGGGTTTCCGATAGGGAGAGCGTTTTGAAATCTCAATACGCACTATATGGTCTATAGTTTCCTGTTCCAGGTAATGGTGCACGAGGCGAGATATGTGAGAGCTGGTGTTATCCGCCGGCAGTGTAAATGTTCCGCCTGCAGTGCAAATGTTCCGCCTGCAGTGCAAATGTTCCGCCTGCAGTGCAAATGTTCCGCCTGCAGTGCAAATGTTCCGCCTGCGGTGCAAATGTTTTGCCTACGGTGCAAATTTTCCACCGGCAGTGCAAATGTTTTGCCTACGGTGCAAATTTTCCACCGGCAGTGCAAATGTTCCGCCTACGGTGCAAATGTTCCGCCTGCAGTGCAAAATGTTCCTCCTTCAATGTAAATGTTCCGCCTGCAGTGCAAATGTTCCGCCTGCGATGCAAATGTTCCGCCTGTAGTGCAAATGTTCCGCCTGTGGTGCAAATGTTCCACCTGCGATGCAAATGTTCCGCCTGCAGTGCAAATGTTCCACCTACGGTGCAAATGTTCCACCTACGGTGCAAATGTTCCGCCTACGATGCAAATGTTCCGCCTGCAGTGCAAATGTTCCACCTGCAGTGCAAATGTTACGCCTGTGCTGTATTGCAAATGTTCCGCCAGCAGGGCTAATGTTCCGCCTACGGTGCAAATGTTCCGCCTGCGGTGCAAATGTTCCGCCTACGGTGCAAATGTTCCACCTGCAGTGCAACATGTTCCGCCTGCGGTGCAAATGTTCCGCCTGCAGTACAAATGTTCCACCTGCGGTGCAAATGTCCGGCCTGCAGTGTAAATGTTCTGCCTGCAAGGCAAATGTTCCGCCTGCAGTGCAAATGTTCCGCCTACAGTGCAAATGTTCCGCCTGTGCTGTAGTGCAAATATTCCGCCAGCAGGGCAAATGTTCCGCCTGCAGTGCAAATGTTCCGCCTGCGGTGCAAATGTTCCGCCAGCAGGGCAAATGTTCCACTAGCAGTGCAAATGCTCCGCCTGCGGTGCAAATGTTCCGCCTACGGTGCAAATGTTTCGCTTCAGTGCAAAATGTTCCTCCTTCAATGCAAATGTTCCGCCTGCAGTGCAAATGTTCCGCCTGCAGTGCAAATGTTCCGCCTGCGGTGCAAATATTTTGCCTACGGTGCAAATGTCCTGCCTGCAGTGCAAATGTCCCGCCTGCAGTGCAAATGTTCCGCCTGCAAAACAAATGTTCCGCCTTCAGTGCAAATGTTCCGCCTGCAGTGCAAATGTTTCGCCTACAGTGCAAATGTTCCGCCTGTGCTGTAGTGCAAATGTTCCGCCAGCAGAGCAAATGTTCCGCCTGCAGTGCAAATGTTCCGCCTACGGTGCAAATGTTCCGCCAGCAGGGCAAATGTTCCGCTTGCAGTGCAAATGTTCGGCCTGCGGTGCAAATGTTCCGCCAGCAGGGCAAATGTTCCACCGGCAGTGCAAATGTTCCACCGGCAGTGCAAATGTTCCGCCTGCGGTGCAAATGTTCCGCCTACGGTGCAAATTTTCCACCGGCAGTGCAAATGTTCCGTCTGCAGTGCAAAATGTTCCTCCTTCAATGCAAATGTTCCGCCTGCGATGCAAATGTTCCGCCTGTAGTGCAAATGTTCCGCCTGCGGTGCAAATGTTCCGCCTGCAGTGCAAATGTTTCGCCTGCAGTGCAAATGTTCCGCCTGCAGTGCAAATGTTTCGCCTGCAGTGCAAATGTTCCGCCTTCAGTGCAATTGTTCCGCCTGCGGTGCAAATGTTCCGCCTACGGTGCAAATGTTCCGCCTGCAGTACAAATGTATCACCAATTGCGGCGACATACGGACGAACAACAGGGTCCAGAATGTCGTCTCTATAGCTCTATGTATTGAGGTTCCCATGTGGCCGCTTAACAATATTCCTGCCCACACCAGAACACTACCACCACCATAGGTGTCCCTTTCCTCGATATGAGAGGGAAGATAGCAAGTACCAGCCTCTTTCCAGATGTAAACTCGGCGAAAATCACTCTGTTAACAGTATCGCGACTCATCAGTGAACAGAACGGACCTCCACTGATTTTGAGTCCAGTTGACATGCATTCGTGCCCAATCGAAACGTTCCTTCCAGTGGCGGAGGAATGTTGGCAGGCATAATACCGATCGCCGAGCATACAGTCCTCTTGCGTGAACCTTCTGCGTACCGTTGAAGCTGATACCGTCCGTCCAGTGGCTGCTGCAAGCACAAATCTGAGATGAGTCGGTGTAGCCATTCTGTTCCACCGCGCTGAAAGCCTGGAATACCGGCCATTCGCGTAGGTCGTTGCTCTTGGACTACCTTCGCTGTACTTTCGGGAAGCTGCACCCGTGGCTTGAAACTGCTACTACACCCGTCTGACCGCCACAGAACAATCGACGTTGAGCCATCTTGCGATGTTCGCCTGCCTTTATCCTGCTTCGAGTCGGCCTATCGCTCTTTAGCGTAACTCCGCTGGTAAATGACGTCTCGAAGCCATGTTAACAAAATCGTTATCTCGAAATCTTGTCATTTACCGCTGCACATATATTGGCGACTCCCTCCGAAACAGCTGGTTTTAAGTTCTCGCGCATTTGCATAAAGCTCTGCCAGCACCACTCAATTGCCTTCCATACATCGATGCTGAATGCCTTCGCCCGTAACATATGCAAATCTCATACAATTTGAACTATATTTCGCCCAATTATCGCGATTTTTCGTTTTGTTGCTTAATTTATGGAAAACAGTGTATTAGTCCGATTTGAAAATTGTTTTTGTACTGAGAACTAATGATGATCCTTGCATTTCGGTTTTCCTGGTGCACAACTTCGTCACTAGAGGGAGTGAATGCAGATGATATCGAATTCAAAATACATTTTATTCCATATATTTGCTTCTAAATATCCGACTGAAAAAAATATTCTTTCTTCTTTTCGACGCATTTTATAACGAAGGCATAAAAGCCTCTTTTCAAGTAATGCATAGATTTTCTGCTGAGGCCCTAGAGGTTTAACTGCATTTTCCTCGAAATATCTGCTTCTAAAAGCCCGATGTGAAAAATTCTTCCTGTGTCGAACAAAGCTCCTGAAGGGAAATGTTTTGCGTATAATTTCTAATTTTTGATAAAGACTGGTTTTGTCTCCAGGGGGCACAAGTGTTTATTTCTGCTTCTGATGTATTTGTAGCAGAATCTGAGCTTCTGAGAACTCGATTAAAAAAAACTTTTTCGTGGACCCATACCGCTCACCTCGGAAATCCTCTTCTGAATACTTTCTACTTTAAATATAGCGTATTCCTCCCCCCCCCAGGTGGCGTAGATGTATGTCTTATTTTTGTCGATTTCTCTGTTTCTAAGAGCCCGATTTGAAAAAATTCTCTCTTCGCTGAAGAGCGTTTCTGTTGCAAAATGTTCCTCATATAATTTAAATTTATTAACGCACAATCTGCCACCTGAGGGCGTAACTTTCACGTTTCCATTTATAGCAATATCTGCGGGACTAAAACCCGATTGAACAAATTCTTTTACGGACAGATACTACTAACTATGAAAACTCTTTGGGCACATTTTCTTCCCAAAATAATTCACGATTTCACAGCTAGGTGGCGCAAATCTGAATCTATCTTTCTCAATATCGCTGCTTCTGCATGTACGATTTGAAAAGTTCTAACAACGGATGTAATATAATTTGTGGAATACTATTTAAGTTAGTATGTGAGGAGTTTTATAGTTCACAGTTCTGTCGCTAAGTGGTGCTTGTGTACTTCTGTTTGAAGCAGTTTCTCCGCTTCTAAAAACCCTATTGAGAAATTTCTTATTTTACTTATGAAATTCGCTATAATAAAGATGTACAGCATTATCCTGTTCAAATAATGCGCAGCTTTCCCGCTAGGGGGCGTAAAGATCATAACCTTTTTCTTGCTATCTCTGCATTCGGGAGACGTATTTGAAAAGTTTTTATTCCTTAGCATGGCTTTTCCCATGAAGAAAATTTTTCGCTTTCTTTAAACTTTTCCACTTCGCAAAATTCTTCCGCGAGAAGGTGTAGAGTTACATTAGGTTTCTTTCTATATTTCTTCTTTTCACTGTTCGATTTGAAAATCTCTTTATCTCTGATACTCCTTCTTCTATGAGAAATGTTTTGTGCATCATTTGTTAATTTTCGTAACATATTTTTAGCCGTTGCTGGAAGTAAGTAGCTGTTTCTATTTCTGGATATTTTACCGATTGTAAAAACCCAGTTGATTTTCTTACAGCCTTACTGAGAGGTACCATTGAATTTGAATAACTTTGATAAATTTAATTCGCGTTAGGAATGATTCTAAAGGCCTACTTATTACAACCGAAAATTCGGTGTGATCTTTCTTGTTTCAGTGATGAGCAGTATAAAATCAGTGAAACACTGAAGCTTAGAGACATTAAATAAACTTGAAATTTTGACACGCCCATCTAAATATGGAGAGATCTGAATAATACACAAAGCACATGCTAGCCATTGGAGGAAATAAACTGTCAGGAATTTGTGTGTTCCAAAAGCCCTTCTTGCTCCTAACTGCCAAACAAAAACTAAAAAGAACCGCAAAATTATGTTTTAGTTTCAATAGAATCACACTAAATGTTTTAAAGATTTTGGTGGAGAGTCCGAAAATACTTTGCACACTCATGAGCTGCACTATGCAAGAAAACTTGGAAAGCACATGTCAAAACTGATATGGGATGAAGCTCACTATTCAGGTTTCTTGTTTTTCTGCCCTCTTCTAAGATTCAATGAATGAAACACTGGGTAACCTTTATTTTAAATACATCAGAGTTGAATAATAATGAAACGCATATAGCGTATGAAATCCGTTTATTTTTGTGGTGGAGTCAACACAAATATTCGCCAAGCTTTCGCACTCCACTGGGAGCCTTTTTCAAAGCAATAGTGGACACAAAATGCAGAGAATTGGAACATGTAAAGAACGAAGATGATTTTTGAAAATAACGCTGGTGACATCACGAGCATATTACATGAATATTTATCACGTAATTATACGGTGCGCCGTGATGTGTTTCCATCTTTTAATAATGCATGCCAAACCATTGGTAGTTCCGAAGAGACTATATCATCGCATGTCATTTTGCTGGATAGGATTTCCACTGTTTCCCTGATGGCAGTCTCTTTGAAATTCGTGTAAGGAGCAATTCTTCTAATATTATTCCATACAGGAGCGGCCGAGCAATGCATGACTTCTCTGGCGAGGGCTGTATTCTGCATGTCCTAGTTCACACTCCGTAAGTGTTCTTTACATCTAGTGTCCAACGATCGTTTTGTCATTCTTATATATATATATCTTTTCCGTGTTGTCAGGATATACCAACGGTATAGCGTATACACCCGCCTTTTCTTTCTCACACTGTCTCTTCTTGCAACTTGTGATATTGGGGTCGGGGACTTCATTGCTATTAATATGCTGTATTTGCGTAATAAATTCTTGAACCAATATGTAAAGCCTGGGATATATGTGATGGATCCTGCGTATCTCATTGTTTTTTAGGCGATTCTGCTATTGCTGATATTATACGATTTCTCACAGTCCTATTTACTCTGTCTATGTCATACTTCTTATATCCAGCCTTTAGACCTTTGCTGTAAATATTATCAATTTATTTATTATTTAGGTAGTCGGGTTTGCATACGTTGTACGTTTAATAGAACCACGCTCTGAATGCGGAAAGTTTGTACTCCTTTGGGCAGTGCGAATCAGTAGGGATATGGTTCAGTACTGCGGTCGGTTTATAATAAACGTTAAAATCAAAGCTGGATGTTCCATTTCTTCTGAGCGCGACCTCAAGATAATTCAACGCCCCGTCTTTTTCAAGCTCCATGGTGAACTTTATTGTATTGTGTAGGTTGTTTATCTAGCGCATGAACCCCGAGTTTGGATCCGCTATGCTGACGACATATTCTTCATATGGGAACATGGAGTAGACGAATTAAGGGATTTCATACGCTATATGCGTTTCATTATTATGAAATACTGGGATTTAAAAAATAAACAATATATTTTACCAGTTATTCTTCTGAGTTCTGTTACTGCTTGACCAACAAGTCCAGCAATACGAGTTCCAGCACTGTGTCCAATGAGATGAAACTTGTCTTTTGAGACACCAGTCTGTTTCTATGAGATATTTATATTAACGAAATAAAGTTAGTTAAAGATTTCGCATTCTTTTAAAATGATTTTAAAAAATACGAAAACAAATGAAACAAAACTTAGAAACACTTTCATAATTCCAATATCCCTCCGTATTACAGTCCTTTGCAAAAGTTTAAGAGCAGCTGTCAATTTATTGAAAATTAAGATTTCCAAAAAACAACAACTAATTGCTAGTCAGAGATACTTAAAAAAATGACTCCACGGATAAATACTTACATTCTTTAGAACACAAAAAGACCGATTAGTACTCTGTATGGCCACCTTAGTTTTGTATAACGGACAAAATTTGATGTGGCATTCTCTCAATCAGGGATTTGCAGTAGTCGTTTGAAATGCCTTTGCACCGCACGTACTTTATCGCATCAATCAAAGCTTGGGAATTTGATGGCTGTTTTTCTGCTACCTTACCTTTTAAAATGGTCCACAAATTTCAGCTGGGGTTAAAGTTGGAGCTATTACCGGGCCAGTGAAGCACAATTATGTTTTTCCTCTGCAGGTAGTTCTTTACTTTCTTTGATCTGTGACATGAAGCACCATCATGAATAATAGTTGTGCCTTGCATATGAATTAACATCTTCTCGTGTAACATTTCCACATAAAAAGGACCAGTCATGATAGAGCCTGTCGGCAAAAAGGATAATAAAACAGTACCGGATGCTGACATAGCACCCCATATCATCTGACTAGGCGGATGGCTCACGGCCCTAACGGAGTATTTTTCATCAAACCTTTTTGCCTTTGGGTCACCGAACATGTGCTTAAAATTTTTGAAAATGACAATCCGATTTTTGGCGTAAATGTGACAAGGATGGTAAGTCAGATAATATCCGAAAACTTTAAAATTTTCATCGTCCTGGAGCGGGACTCGATTCCGCGTCTCCCAGAAAACGCCCGGCTATGCTAACCACTACACCACCCAGAACGACCACGTCTCAAGTTTCCGATCAATTTGAATTTAACCATCACAGGATTCGCTAGTCGAAGCAACCGGCGTTCATGTTTAGCGAATCTGGAGGTTAAGAATCTTATTCCGTGTTTGGCCGGAGAAGCAGATAAATCATGAAAGAAATACGGGATTACGCCATATAATACAAATTTTTGAAGATGACAAACCGATTTTTGGCGTAAATGTGACAAGATGGTAAGTCAGATAATATCCGAAAACTTGAAAATTTTCATCGTCCTGGAGCGGGACTCGAACCCGCGTCTCCCAGAAAACATGAATGCCGGTTGCTTCGACTAGCGAATTGATCGGAAACTTGAAACTTGGTCGTTCTGGGTGGTGTAGTGGTTAGCATACCCGGGCGTTTTCTGGGAGACGCGGTTTCGAGTCCCGCTCCAGGACGATGAAAAAAATGTTTTTTTTTCAAGTTTTTGTATATTATCTGACTTACCATCCTTGTCACATTTACGCCAAAAATCGGATTGTCATTTTCAAAAATTTGTATTATATGGCGTAGTCCCGATTTCTTTTATGATGTGCTTCAAATTGACGCACAGTTGATTCATCGGAAAAAAAAAACTTGGCTCCATTTTTCAGCAGTCCACGATTCATGATGCTTTGCAAACTTGTCTTTTCTTTTTCATGACAGAGGTTAGTCTAGGTTTATAAGACTTTGATCCAAAATCTTTGCTAAGACGTCGGGAACAGTGCTGATACTAATATCAGACCCTTTTGAATGTAGAAAGGCTTTGATTTTCTTGCACAAACTCCTCGGAGAACGCAGAACTATTTGTCGTATACTATTGTCATCACTTAGGGTTGTTTTCCTTGGACGTCCACTTCTCTTTCGATCGCTAAATTCACTTGTATCTCGATATTTCATGATCGTATTATGAATAGCCGTCTTGCTTACATTCACCTTTCTGCTTATGTCACGTTCGGAGTATCCTTCATGATATGAAGTCACCATTTGTGCCTTCTGAGTAAAATGACGCTTTTTGCCCGTTTTTCCCTATATAGAAAATACGTACAAAACCTCTCAGCATTAACACCAGAAGCAAACTGATGCTAGTACGCTTCCCCTACTCTATCAACAGCTGTCGTTGTAGAATGATGCAACAACGACATGATGTGGAGTAATACAGACAGTAGCTGACGCAATCGGCAGAAATCTCGTAATACCAACAGAACTGTACAATGTTAAACGCAAAGGTCTTTACGTAGATGACATCGTCACTGACTCAGTGCTTACGGTTTTGAGACTAGTCAGTATGTAAACATTTTGTTTGCTTTGCGTTGTTTTAGGGTTTGATGATCATCATAAGCAAGGCGTTTCGGTGACACAGAGATCTTAGCAATGGCTTCTGTCTGCTCGTCCGAGTGCAGCAGAACTTGAGTGCAGCATGAGGAGTGGGTGGTGTGCTTGTCTTACAGCTTTGACTCATCCCCTCCCTGGAACATGTAGCTCCAAATTAGGAACGAGAAACCACTTATACTTATTAGAGTTGCTCAGGGTGGCAGTCGAATCCCCCAAACAAAGAAACAAACACAAGTTAGTAACATCATGCAATGCATTGATTATTATACGCTTTCCAACATACCAAAAATCATTACTCAAGTTATTACTCAAATTATGAGGATAATGGCTGTGGAATAAATCTCGCTCTTGTGCCTTGACATTTTCAATGGATTTCGATGAAATTGTTTACGCAAGTTATGACGCATTTTCAATAGGGTTCGTCCCCAGGTGGTCCCCTACTGCATAACAAAATTTCATCGACATGAACATTTTCTTACGCGAGTTATCGTACGGACAGACGGACAGACAGACAGTTGGACAAAGCTGGAGCATATTCGCTTCTTCAACCTATGGATGGAAAGCGTAAAAAAAAACATTAGCTAAGCTAAGTGCGTATCAGCAGTCATCTCTTGCTAAATCAGGGCCACCGGTTCCAGGAAAGGAAGTGAGACAGCGACGTAGGACAAACACATCACCCATGCCCAATCCGAGACAAATAATTAGAAACCTACGCCTCTGACCACTCGCTCACTACGGCAACATGCGTAAGCGTATGAAATGACCAAAATTTTCATAACGTCACAAAACTGGTAGGAGTGCTAAATAAAGGCTGTTTTATGATTAAGTAGATCTTTTGTGCTGTGCCTGGTTCATATTCAAAAGTCCTATAATCATTTAAAAGCGTGTTCATTCTCATGTGTCTCGAGAATGCAGATTTTCATACTTCAGTACGTTTCCAGATGGAACCCAGAAATGATAGTAGCAGTGAGTTCACAATGATACAACGTTTTTATACAGAGACAACGTCACAATGGCTTACTACAAGGAATAATTTTGACATAGGGCTACGTCTAACTCCGCGTATAGTATGGGACTACTTTCGGCCAACCTCCTGTAACAAAAATACGTCCCAATTGAAATTATTATAGTGTTGAAAATACGTGTCGCCTACTAATCGTGTTAGTACGTTCGTAAACAGCTTGGAATACAATTCGCGTATTGCGCAATACTTCGTGCGCATGACGCTCTCCTCGCTCCCTGCTCGCGGGAGAGATGATGCAGTACTTCTGGGTGTACCTGCTCGTTTGACTCAGTCTGCAATACTTCTGGGTGTGCCGTCTCGTTTGACTCTTTCTATCTACTTCTGAGTGTGCTGCCTCGTTTGACTCAGTCTGCAGTACTTCTGGGTGTGCCGCCTCGTTTGACTCAGTCTGCAGTACTTCTGGGTGTGCCGCCTCGTTTGACTCAGTCTGCAGTACTTCTGGGTGTGCCGCCTCGTTTGACTCAGTCTGCAGTACTTCTGGGTGTGCCGCCTCGTTTGACTCAGTCTGCAGTACTTCTGGGTGTGCCGCCTCGTTTAACTCAGTATATCTACTTCTGGGTGTGCGGTCTCGTTTGACTCAGTCTGCAGTACTTGGGTGCCGCCTCGTTTGACTAAGTCTGCAGTACTTCTAGGTGTGCCGCCTCGTTTGACTCAGTCTGCAGTACTTCTGGGTGTGCCGCCTCGTTTGACTCTGTCTATCTACTTCTGGGTGTGCTGCCTCGTTTGACTCAGTCTGCAGTACTTCTGGGTGTGCCGCCTCGTTTGACTCTGTCTATCTACTTCTGGGTGTGCCGCCTCGTTTGACTCAGTCTACAGTACTTCTGGGTGTGCCGCCTCGTTTGACTCTGTCTATCTACTGGGTGTGCCGCCTCGTTCGACTCAGTCTGCAGTACTTCTGGGTGTGCCGCCTCGTTTGACTCTGTCTATCTACTTCTGGGTGTGCTGCCTCGTTTGACTCGGTCTGCAGTACTTCTGCTTGTGCCGCCTCGTTTGACTCTGTCTATCTACTTCTGGGTGTGCCACCTCGTTTGACTCTGTCTATCTACTTCTGGGTGTGCGGTTACGTTTGACTCAGTCTGCAGTACTTGTGTGCCGTCTCGTTTGACTAAGTCTATCTACTTCTGGGTGTGCCGCCTCTTTTGACTCAGTCTGCAGTACATCTGTGTGTGCCTCCTCATTTGACTCAGTCTATCTCGGCAACCGCGAGCGCAACACGAATGTGCGTGGTATATTTTTAAAGCTCTCGACGAGATCTATTTAAATATATAAAGAATATTTCGCAGTGGTTTGAACTGAACATCTTAAATAGTGTTTTCTTGTGAACCGGTGAACACTTTTGACAATATCGTGGTTTATCTGGAAAACCGTGAGTGCAAAACGACTGTGCGTGGTATCGCTTTCAAGCTCTCGACGAGATCTATTTAAATATATAAAGAACATATCGCGGTGGTGTACACTAAAATTTTTAAAACATGTTTTCGCGTGAATGGGTTAACATGTTCGACAACCTGCGTAATTCGCGGAATGAACGCAAGCAAAAGTGGAGAAAATCAAAAAGTGGAGGAATGTAAGAAGCTCAAGAAGACTGCAGCCCAATGAATAAAGAGAGCATCGAGAACGCCTGAAAACAGCTTGTATTATATACACCAAAGGTTTCAGAAGCCTTCCCGCAACTGGTCAGAAAGGGATACGGCAACATACCAATCATTGGGCGATTTCAAGTTTAACGTCAAAGACAGAGCCACTTACGACAGATTCAAAGAGTTTACGTCTTGTGATCTCTGCATGGATTTTGTAACCGATCCCACGCAGAGCATCACGTTGGATGGTTTATGTATCTATCTGCTTAGTGTTCGCAATGCATCCAGCATTATTTGTAAAAATTATGTAAGCTACTTTTGAACTCATAGACCTGTGTTGGCAATATCAAATTAAGTAAACGATTTGAAACCATACTCGACTAGCTCATTTCAACTCTACGATCTGCAAGTCGTAGTCCTGCGTTACAAACTGAATGCTTAATCAGAACTAATCTCACCTGTACTTTTTTATTACTGACGAATGTCAGAAACAGTTCGGGAAAGAAGCAAACAATGTGTAATGTGTCTAAAGAAGGAACTAGTGGGACCGGTGTCCGAGCGGCATAAGGTGTTGGATCCGGATCATTCCGCTAAGTGTGAAAACACAAATTTTCCGGTGGCTTTCTCGAAACCACATCCTTCTCCGAATTCGAATACTTCCTTTATAAATCTACATCGACAAGTTCTTATACTGCAATATGTCGTCTTGGCGTGTGCGTCACTTTTGTAATACGTCACATATACCTCGCCCCTCGAGAATGGCGGCGCACGAAATCACAGGTTTCTACAGTCAACATATACTACGTTGAAAAAGTTCCGGAACATTTTGAATATTTGCCAAATGTCAGTGAATTACGTCATTCCCAGCTGAGCAAGCGAAGAGCATGATGTGACCGACCAGCCAGAACCGGTTTGATCCAGATCCAACACGTACAGCTATGTGCGTAGTTCGTGATTGGAGGCTCTCCATCGCGAGGACAACGATATCGAATTTTGAACAGTATACAAGTGTAAAATTTTGTGTTCTGCTCGGAGAATCTTTCGCTGAGACTTTTCAAATGATTAAATCAGCGTACGGTGAGAGTGCAATGAGTCGAACTAGAGTTTATGAATGACATCGACGATTCGTAAACGGGCGACAGGGTATCGAGGATGATGAAAAAGTTCAAGGCTGACCGTTCCAAAGAAAATATCTTGTTAACACTTTTCTTCAATTGCAAGAGGGTCGTACGCAAGGAATTCCTTCAACATGGTCATACTGTCACTAAAGAAGACTACGTCAACGTTCTGAAACGTCCCCTAGAATCAGTAAGACGCAAGTGACCCGAATTTTGGAAGACCAACTCGTGGGTGCTTCGTCACGATAATACGCCGCCTCACAGATCCCTCCTGGTGTCCGATTACCTGTCCAAACATCACATTCCCGTTCTTCCACAGCCAGCTTATTCCCCTGATCTCGACCCGTGTGACTTTTCCCTTTTTCCCCGGATGAAGAATTTGCTTAAGGGGCGACGCTGTTCAAGTTCCGAAGAAGTGCAACGAACTGCGCTGGAGGCACTGGAGGATGTGGCAAAAGAAGGCTTGCAATCTGCATTTAAATCTTTGTATGAGCGCTGGCAAAAATTCATAGTTGCACAGGGTAACTACTTCGAAAGAAACACCGCATAAACAGGTATTATCTGACCCATTCTTTTTTAATATAAAAAGTTCCGGTACTTTTTGAACGTATTGCTGCGACGGCTTCTACCACGTGTGCGTGTTTTCAGTGATTTGCGGGATCTCTCACAAGATGTGCTTGAAATACCGAGAATAGCTTCCTCGACTCATTGAAAAGGGCGTGTCAGTACCTGATATTTGCACATCTCTAGAAAAAATGTGGGCATTTATCGGAAAATATATTATGCACGAAAGAAATGCATGAAGATGATTGCACACGTTTCGTGAAATACCATACGCTTAAGAAAACGAAACTCGTGAATCAATCCTCGAAACAGGCTGTCCCAGGAAAACTTCCATCGGTTGGGTGAATTGCTCTAGGAGACAGAAGATTGAGAGTAGATGAAACCACATACACTCTGCGCATTTTTCTTGGCAGCATGCGCATATCAATCATTCTTCGTGAAGCCTCATAATGACCAAAGTTTCATTCACGTGGGTTCTTAGGTTATTTTTCCGAGACCAAAAAGAAGTTTGCGTGAACTTGTCGGCTGCAAGGTCATTTCAGATACTCCAACGGATGGTTCGATCCTCTTCCTGACTTTGACGAATTAAACACTTCACATTCCAGTGGAGAATCAGCCTGAATAAACGACATGCTTCATTTACGGTTGGCAATTAGATGAAACATTTGACTGAAAATGGTAGCAGACAACTTTAGCATATTGTTTATCTGAATAGATCCTCCACTAAAATGCGGGATGACTCGTCAAATTCATTTTGAGAAATGTGAGTACTTACAAATTTAGTAACAAATTCTCCGAATGCCTTTAGAACATTAGCAATTAATACTTCATATCTAGTGGAGGATTTTAAAAAATTGTGAACCATTTCCAACTGAAAACATTCCGGATTTGTATGCGATTGGACAACTAAGGACATATTATCCCATAGATTGCCCCATAGGATAAGATTGCCCCATAGGTTTTGGGGCAATCTTCCCTAATATTTAGTCTAATTATTTTCGTTTATAGCAGAATATTTGGAGAAATTAATTTAAAAAACTTAAGAAAATTAGGCAAAATATTTTAATAATAAAAAACCACACATCCACATGGATTCAATCAGAAATTTCTATCATCCTTCAGGAAAATATTAAACTGCTTCTAATATAACAAAATATTTGCTATCTATTTTTTAACAATACCAAATTATTAGAGATTGTTCCCATAAAAAGTTTGTTTTTCCTGGTGTTGGGTGGTTTACATTCTGTGATGCAAAAAAAAAAAAAATTAAAAAAATCCAGGCACCTCAAACTGACATACAAGTGGTTAAGTAACCGTTTGTTTTTTGCTATTAGGTGCTAATCTAAAGGGGTTGAAACCAAGTGGCACGGGAATGGTTTACACTATACGTTTTCAGGTAACAATGTAATGATTCCTTAACAATCAGAAACACGCTTGTAGTAAGGCGAGGTGAATTTTACCACTCCTAATGTTTTGGAGGAATTTTCTTCAGTATTTAGCGTTATTCTGCTAGCATCCTCAATATTGTACACCACCCCATGGTGAAATCTGTGGTGCATTACTGAATTAAAGTAAAGATTTTTATATTTTTAACCTCTTGTATGAGTAGATTTCTTGGAATATGCATTTGCAGTATACAAGCATAAGAACATTTTTATACTCTATTTACAATTTTGTTATATGTATATATAAATAACAAAATTGTGATTACATATATGTAAATATAATGTCAACAAGTTTAAGCCTCCTCAAAATTTGTAATTGCCCCCCGCCCCAGAAAAAACCTTCTGAATGCAACGCTGTTATTTAATAACAGCGTTGACTGATTATATTTACATATGATTCAGAAGGTTTTATAATCAAAGGCATTTATGTATAAATAAATAAGGGGGTTATTAGTGGAAGCGAAGATGAACAAAAATTAATGCTAAAAGCAGGTACTTCCAATTTTAGAGCTGCAGGTAATTTACCAGAGGCCAATGCTAGATTGAACTCCAAGATAAAGAAGCCCTTATACGCTTTTCATTATCTTTCGTGCTAACCAATCAGGGCGAGCTGGAGTCAGCCCAGATAGTGATAATTTCGTTTCAAGGCAAGTGAGTGCTCTTGTAAAATAATTATTTTTGTATATCTCTGAAATTTTATTTTTCGTGATTTATAAAAATTACAGTATTTCGCTTTTTAGTTGTAAGTACAAATATGTTGTCTTACTTAAGCACTTATGTTTTTAAAGAAATATTCAAATGATGCAATACAAACATTCAAGAGAATTTTTCATTTCAGTGTGAATCAATGCGAACTCTTGTAGCAGTAATATTCTACTATATAGCTACAAGTTCGATGGTACTAAGAGTTGGCTGAGGGAAAACGGTGTACGTTCGACTGCGTGAAATGTGAATTTTCGAAGGACGGGAAAAACAAATTAAACTCAAATGCAGAATGTGGTAAAACTAAACTGAGGACTGAAACAATATTTGTAACTTGATAAGTGACTGAGAGATATTAAATTGCTTTAGTACAACTTGCAAAAATCTAATAACGAAGAACCACTGAAGAATAATCGAGAATTAGTGGTTTGTTAAATAAATTTTAATAGAAAAAAATAGTGTGGATACACCAGAGTTAAATAGAAACAAAAAAGTGCAAGAGTTAATAAGACAATAATCCGAGTCTTTATATAGGTGTACAAGGGATCATTCAATATCTGTCGAACTTCCGCTTCCCAACCAACGACTTTTTCAACACACTAGAATGACTTCCAGACTAAAATTGTAATTGCTCCCTATTCCACAGCAAAAGGAACCTCACTAAAGGAGACCACAGAAATTCTATCTCACAGAGACGTGTGCAATGAGTTTGTATCAATGGATCTACGACGTGTATGGACTGCACTTTTCAAGTTAAACACAAAATAACTTTATCACGTGCATTTTTGTACTTCAGCACGTGACTGTACTGCGTTATTATGGTTCACATGATAAATGTGTTTGAAAAGTGAGTTAACTTATGTTTTGCAAACGAACTACAGTACAGTACTAATTATTCGACATAACCATACGATATTCTCGGCAACTAAGCGCCGAAATCATCACATAAAACGTGTAAGATTCATATGTCAGTTCTTTGAACCAGATATATTATTAGGATAGGAACTATGAAAGCCATCAAACGAGTTTTATGGACGATTACACACACACACACACACACACACACACACACACACCTTTCTCCTCTTTTTGGCCGAATCACTCCCGTTTCATTTGAGTTCTCCTTGTACGAAGACCATAAGAATCTGTAATTTCGACCTTCGTAAGATAATTTATTAAAAGGCGAACTTCCTTTGGTAAACCATGTGGGCTTTTAGCTGGCGTTCGTTGTGGAGAAGCTAACGCTTAACCTTGCCCCTCTTCTTTCTAATTGCGACGGATATATTAGTAACTTTCGATGTAACGCTGTGTCTTTCTTTAAATTCAAATTGAACATAAAACAAAAAAAAATACAGTAATGGTAATAATAAATTTTAGACTGAAAGTAGCTTTTATAGTTAAATAGATATACAGTATCAAGTCTTAAAAATCTGGGAAAAGGCCAATTCCATGAAAATAATTGTGCCCGCATTCTGCGTGAGGCGAGTTACAGCTGACAACTGAAATACGAAACGAAGTCAGCTCGAAGACATACACAGTGAGGTCATCCGATCGGACCTCAAGCAAAGGACTTAAAAAAAAGAAAACGATAACGATCAAGAAGTAAGAATATGAAAAGTAAATCTTTGTTATCATGGTTCCTAAAGCTGCAAGGCAAGGGCATGCCTGTCACATGCCCATCTTTTAAAGGTAAGCTCTGATTTTTCAAAAAATATTTAATGAAAGGAAGCCTGGTTTTACAGCTAATTTACGCTGGCATGGAAGTTGGTAAATATGATACAGAATAAAAAGCTCAACATCTATGTCGATGTATTATCAGCAAATTTTGAAGAATTTTTGAAATTCAAATTTTAATTTAATCGAGGATTATTAAGTGAACAGATATCTAACTGTCATGAGACGAAAGTAAACTAAAACATTTTGCCTTTGAAACTGCAGTTTCTCGGGTTGATTCTTCAGCCTTTGGGTATAAATGAAGTAAGGAAAGGATGAAGATTGTAGCACGTAGTAACGCTGTGGGTAAATACAATTAAAATTCGTATTTATTATAACCGGCAAAAACCACGAACTGCCAAAAACTTTGCTCCATTGTTGTACCAGTTTCGTATAAGAACAAGAAGAAATCATGGAGGGATTCAGAAATTTTCCAAGACTAACTTTTAAGTGAATTTTTGTCTTAAGTAGAACACCAATGAGACATTTAATCTTGGGGAGAATGAACTGAGCGTGAGGGCATTAGAGAAAATTCTCTTTCTTCTAATATCACCTTATTGCGTTACTCTGTGGAACAGTTTGTCTGGGAATCTTTAAAGAAAAAATACTGTCGTTAACTTTTAACTGTACTCATTGAGACGATGGTGACAGTGTTCTATACAAGGTAAGAAAAACGAACATAAGAGGTTTTATTTAAGGAGTCGCAAAATCATGGAAAGTGATATGGCTACACACTGCAGCAAAATCATGGAAAATGATATGGCTACACACTGCAGCAAAATCAAGGAGAAAGTTGTTTTCGGTAGACGAAAATACAGGAGAAGTGACAAAAGAAAATTGGGATAACCTGTTACCTTTGCTACAACAAATCCCGACAACAAAAAAGTGAATGATGATCATATACATAAGTGGATGAACAAAGACGAACAGCAAGAACTCACTGACCACGATATAATAGCTCTAATAAATGGAGATAAAGGTGAAGATGATGAAGATAATGACATTGGGATGTAATTGTGAATTTGCTCTGTCAATAGAACGATGTGTTGAATTAGCTAACCTTACTGAACGTCCTTTCAAAATTTGACGATTACCTAAAGTAGCTTAAAGGTGGTTAATTGTAAGACACCATAAAACGATGGACTTACTATGATATTTTGAATGACACAGGCTGTACGTCTGGCAATATCTTTATGAACGAGTCCTGCACCGTAACTATCGGGAAAATTTTCTCTTGACCAGTCAACAAAGAGCACATTGTAGTTGCCTCGAACGAACAGTTGATCTCTCATTTCCTAGAAAAAGAAGTATAAATGCGGTAGTTTAGCTTGACTTTCTTTATTGGGTAAAAGAAAAACATTTCATGAAGTGAAACATATTAAACATGAAATAACAGCTGATGGAAAATCCAAGCTCACAATGTCTTCCTGGTAACGACTGTAGGACTACCGTATTTTTGGGTTTATAAATCGATATGATGTATTTAATAAATATCTCAATTTCCTTATCTTTATTCATAGATTATTCAATCCTGAGTATAAGTCGAGGCTAGAACAAATATTGTTAGTGTTTAAAAATTCGGTAGCTATTAGGGTTTTGCAAAAGTTTCCGCCGTTTTAAGGAGAAAGGAGACAGGAACAATCAGGAAACCAGTACACATTTATTCAACGAAATATTGGCCGTTAGCATCAATGACCTTTTACCATTTTTCAGGCAAAAATTAATGCCCCTGTAATAGAAGGACTTGGGTTTTGAGTTGAAGAACGCATTGCCGAAATTTTCGACCTTTGGAACTGTGGTGAACCGCTGTTGGGCCAGGGCATGTTGCACAGAGCAAAACAGATGGAAGTCCGAGGGTGCAATGTCCGGGGAGTAAGCCGAGTACGGTAAAACATCCCAGTGTAACTGTTCAAGGTTTGATTTCGTGGTGGCATCGACATGTGGTCTGGCATTATCGTGTAACAGGATGACCGGGCGGCGTTCTTTACCTGCCCATGGGTGTTTTGCTCGATTGCAGCGTTCAGTTTCATCAACTGATCGCCATTACATTATGCAGTGATTATTTCGCCCGGTTTCAACATTTCGAAGTACAGCACTTCATGCATATCCCACCGCACACACAACAGCACCTTTTCCCACGTGGATATCCTGTTTTGCAGTGGATGTTGAGGGCTGGTCTTGGTCGATCCAGGATCTCTTGCGTACGGGGTTGTCGCAATACACCCATTTTTCATTTCCGGTGACAACTTCCACAAGAAATTCTTCCCTTGAAACCTCTTCATCAACGACATGTAAATGCCCAATCGTTGATCAATATTACGCTCTGTTAAAATATGCGGAACCCACTTACCAATCTTCTGGATCTTCCCCAAGGCCTGTAGACGCCGTACCACCGTCGATTGAGCCACTTTCAAACGTTCGCCAGTTGCATGGCCGATTGTGTGGCATGCAACAGCGATTCCAGCTCCTTGTTTGCAAGTTCCTCCGGACAACCTGCACTTGGCTTGTCTTTCAACATTAGATCACTTTTCTGAAACCTGACAAATCATTCTCGACACGTCCGCTCACACATAACCATTTCGCCATACGCCTGACATACACTATATTGACAAAAGTCACTGGACACCTAGAAGAGAAATACAACATAGCATTTATTAACATACATTAGTACGGTGTCGGTCCACCTTTGGCCTAAGTCACGCTTTCCTGAGCTCCGTGTTGTGTACCTATTTAGTGTGTTTTATCGTGTGGTTCGTCATTTTCCATTCGTGTTCCTTCAAGCTGAAGGTCCGTGCTTTGTTTTGATACATCTCCCAAGTTGGTGAGTAGTTTATTTTTTCTGTTATCAGCATTTAAATCGATTTCTCACGTAGCCCTCGCCATTAACAATGGCGGCGGCTGCTGATAAGAGCGATGTCCACGCCCATATCAGCGAGGCATTTCCGGTCGCCTCCTCCTCCTCCTCCTCCTCGATACGAGACAAATCTCCTCCAATGCTTGAAGGTGACGTCACCCAACCACTAGAAGTGGAAAGTGACTCCTCTACTACAGCAGGTCAAGCTGCTTGCCCTGCTTCGACCAGTGACGTCAGTGCAGCGCAACCCTCTGTTGCTTTAAGTGAAGACATGGATGTGTCTGACAGCGCTACTAATTTACTCTCTACTTCAGCTCAGTTCAAACAGCCGGTTGCAGACAGCCACGTTGCGTCGCAGCCCTCACCTTTGAGTCCTGCTCCTAGGGCATACTCTGCCGCTCTTACTGGAACAAAAGCTCCTTCCAAGTTTGTTGCAGAAGTCCTACCGGACTCGTACGTCAGTGTTGATGGCACTACTGCCACCATAGATATTCCCGAAGATTCCCCAGCGGGAAAACAATTCTATTCTACAATGGACTTTCGGAGTGTGTTTTGATGCGCTCCAAGACACAAAGTTGAAAGAATATAGTATGGCTCTCAAGCAGATACTTCCAGATGGAGCCAGTATTACTCACATGGCTCGAAAACCTCGAGCTGTGTTGGTGTACTTTGCTCTTAAAGAGCATGCGGATCTTGTCTTGGCAGAAGGTTTGTCCCTCAAAGACGTCCATCTTCTACCAGAACCTGTCTCTCAGCGTCTCATCCAGGTTACATTTCATCCGGTCCCACCTGAGGTATCAGACGTTGCGCTGTGCACTGTACTCAGTAAGTTCGGCCGAGTTGTTGGGCCCAGTTACTACTCTTTCAGCTGCGCCGAGAGATCCAGACGATAAATCCATAGGAGGATTTCGTCGAAGTGCAAGAGTGATCTTTCCATCTGATGAACATTTGCTCGCCTGCCCAAAAGTGCTTAACGTTCGTTGTGGACAGCAACGTAGGAGAATTGAAGTGACTACCTCCCTCCACTGCACTTTTTGCCACGGAGAGAATCATTTACGTGTGCATTGCCCACATCTAGCATCACATGCACCTAATAATTCTCCTACAACTTCTGGCCCTCTTCTGAGCCGAGCAACATCTTCTTCCACTGCACAGGAAGCTTCAGAATCGAAACTTTCACAAAAGTCGACTGCAGGAGTTGGTCAACGCCTGTCTACGGACCCTTCTTCCTTCGACCAGCAACTGGATTTTCCCTCACTTAATTGTTCGCTTCCCATGCGTCGTCATTCTGTAGCGGAGTCCCCTTCAGGGGGTTTATCTACTTCCCTTATCATTGATACCCTTAAGTCTGCTGATGACGGATTTTCTGGCCACGAATCTCGAGTTGACGAGAGCTCGACTGAGCCTTCGCTGAAACGTCGTGGATCCTCTCGAAGACGCCCACCAAAGAAGCAGACTTCCGCATCACCCCGTACCTTCCCCCGTACTGATGGTGCCTCTCGTAAGAAATTCACCATCGAAGGCTGCTACCTGTTATGTCCAGGTCGACGAAGAGCCTCCTCTCAAATTTGAGGATCTTGTCGAATACCTTATGGATGGCTCGGTTCCTACTGGGCCGATTTCACATGAAGATTTGCATCAATACCTGCCACATAAGACAGGTATTGATGCAAATCCACAACGCATGCTTTACTCTCAAAGTACGCATCGTTTCTCCCTCTAGGGCTTGATCAGATCCAAGTCCTTAATCAATGCCTCTCCCGCCTTCGCAAGGAACATCCGTGGGCTAAAACCTATTTTAATCGACTCAAATCATTTCCTCCTGTTGTGAAGGTTCTTCAGCAAGCATTTATGGAAAAAAGTCTTCAAGATTGTATCACTTAATTGCAGGGGATTTGCATCCCCATTTTCTAATGCCTTGGTACATGAAGACCTCACTCCGTTAGGAGCTGATCTTCTCTTACTACAAGAGACAAATTGCCAATCCACTACGATATTCTCACGATGGTGCCAGTGGAACTACACATTTCACCATGCCTACCAACTATCACCCCATAGTGGTCTAGCTATAGGTATCCGCCATACCTTCAACTCCATTATCACCTCTTTTTCGGTTCGAAACTTATGTCGAGACCTATTACAGTGTGCATCATTCACCATAGCTTCCACATCTTATCATATATTTGATATTTATATCCCAAGCTCTTCAACCCACTTGACAATACTTTTTACTCGCCTTCGTCGTGCCTTGTCTCGCATTCCCCTCATAGATCATGTTTAAATTGGAGGATTTCAATTGCACTCTGAATCAATCTCCTTCCACCAGAGAACGCGGTGTTAACTTGGTGAATCTTCTTCAGTCAGTGGTCTCCGACAACTCATTTACTGATGTTCACCGTCACTTCCATCCTTCATCGACTATACATACTTGGCGCTCGCAACATAATCAAAATCCGTACACAGCTCGCCTTGACAGATACTACGCCTCATCTACTCTTCTTACAGCTGTGACAGAATCTATTATCACTCCTACAGCTTCTTCTGACCATTGCGCCATCGTTCTTATCGTTCAAGCTATTCCAGCACAACCCCGTTCCGTTCGTTCATGGACTTTTGACGACACTCTTCTTACAGATTCAGACTTCTGTACTTCAGTACGCTCTTTCCTTGAGGACAAACGACCTCAACTTCAATCAGTTACTTGTGGTCTGACTTTTTGGTTGGAAATTAAACAGCAACTCGTTCTCCACGTTCACAAACTTTCGTTTAAAGCAAAAACGCTTCAGAACATGCGTCTCAACCATGTCTGTTCCATGCTCTCCATCCTAAGCCTAAGTGATCTTCTCTTCTGCCACTATCAAGAAGAACTGCGATCAATCCTCCTTCTTCTGGCTCAACAAGCTCTACGACGTCTCCGTCTACAAAATCTATCGCCAGACGCATCCAATTACGATTTCCTTACATCCAAGAAAAAAACACGAACAGCATCGAATTCACTTCGGCACCTTCGCCTTCCATCTGGAGAGGTGTCTGATGATCCACTCTCTCTATGTTCCCAAGTCCGAAAGTACTATACAGAGAAGTTCCGTGAATCTCCTCCGCCATCCTCTTCAGCTTTGGCATCACTTCTTTCTAACCTACCACAAGTTCCTCCCCATCTTGCCTCTTCCCTCCTACTTCCTCCCACGTTCTCTGAACTATCCTCTACGTTTTCTTCTTTAAACTATAGTGCCGCACCGGGTCCGGACGGCCTCACTTTCCTCATCTATAAAACCTTTCTACCTCACCTTCTACCGTTTCTCTTTTCTGCACTCTCTGCTGCTTTCAATCACTCCCCTCTACCAAGGCGATTCACAGTAGCATATGTTGTCCTATTCCCTAAGAAAGGTGATCTCCTTGACCAGGGGAATTGGCGCCCTATCTCCCTCTTAAATCTAAATCATAAACTTTATACTGAACTTCTTTCCCAACGCCTTAACCCCATTCTCACTCACATTCTCTCCCTCAATCAAACTTACACAATTCCCGGCCGTTCACTTTCTCATAATATCCATCTACTAAATGATCTAATCCATCTTGCCCGATCTCGCTCCGAACCCCTCGCCCTTCTCACTCTTGACCAACAATCCGCTTTTGATAATATCTCACATTCCTATCTATCGGCTACACTCCTTCATTTCGGGTTTCCTCCTTCCTTCGCCTCCCTTCTTTGCTCACTCTATCAAGACGCCGTTCTCCAGGTCAACCTGCCCACCTTTCTCACAGCGCCTATTCCTTTCCGCCGGGGAGTGCGGCAGGGCTACCCACTCTCCGAACAACTCTTTGCAATCGCAATTGAACCATTCCTCCGCTCTGTACACCAATCCTTTAAAGCAGTTCTGCCACCACTCTCTGCCTGCACAAAACATCATGCTACTACCTCTGTCGCATACGCAGATGATGTCACCATCTGCATCCGTCATGACTTACAGTTCCCGTGTCTCCAACGTCTATTCGCAGCTTATGCCTCATGCTCCGGTGCAGCGCTCAACTAATATAAAACCACTGGTTTATGGTGCGGCTCATGGGCACATCGTGTAGACACCCCTTGGGGAGTAAGCTGGTCGTCCATCTCACAGCGCTTCCTTGGAGTTCATCTTGGTTCCTTACAAGCTGCCCCTTTCTATACGTGGAATGCTATCCACCCACGCTTGCTCAGGTCAACTGTCTTCTGGAGGAGAGCCCAGTTATGCTCATCATTCTTCCAGAGAGCTCGCCTCTCTCGAACTTACCTAATTTCCTTGTGCACACACTCCTGGCTTGGTGTCAAGTCTCTACAACTCCGCCTTCATGAAATTACCCGATGTCTTACTTCTCTGATATAGACCTGCCACCACTGGGTCAGTGCCACAAAGCTTTGCCTCCCTCCGGATCACGGCGGCATCGGACTCATTGATACACAGGAGTACCACAAGGCCGTCAGAATCACTACTTTTCTCCGTCTCTTCATGTCGTAAGTACCAGATGCCGTTTCAGCTAGGGACGTCATCGCCTCCCCGAGCAACACTAGCTTTTCCTTTCTCTCCTTACTACCTATGGACCACCGACCCCTCATCCTCATTCGACTTCCCCCTGTTTACCGTGAAGCTCTAACTTTCCTTAGTTCCATCCCTCTCTCTCGTTCTCCACCTGATTCCACAACTGAGCTCCTCGCTGAACCCCTCTTTTATTCTTCGATTCTTCACCCCCTCTCATCTTCCGTACTTTACCTATCCTTCTTGGCTCCGAGCAGGTGTAGTAACAGTTAAAGATCTCACTAACCCTGACCTTTCCTGGCGACCCTTTGCCAGCCTCCCTCCCTCGCTTCTCCTCTCCTACTCCTCTCGTGACATCTACGACTCTATTCTTTCATCTATCGTTTCTCAGTTTTCTCATCTTGCTTCCCATTCAGGTCTTTCCTTTGTTTCTTCTGCTTCTCTCCCCTTTCCTCTTTTCTTGCTTGCTTCTGGCTCAGCTCGTCCCATTTCCTCCCTCTCGGTATCAGCTCTTTATCGGTTCCTCTCTATGTCCCATTTTTATCCTCCTCTCCCATATTCCTGATGTTCCCCCCGCTGCCACTGCTACGGTGTGGTCCACCGCCATGTCTCCTCTTTCTGCTCCTCTAGAAATTAATACCCATTGGCTTTTCCTCCATCACCGCCTTCCTACTCCCTCCGTTCTTTTCCGAATGTCTCTTCTCGATTCCCCTCTTTTCCCTTTCTGTGCTCGGGAGGCTGATGTCTCCCATGTCTATCAACACTGTGTTATATTACTCCCAATGCTGAACTTGGCATTTACTATCGCCCAATGTTCCATTACAGCAGATATTACATTTGATGCATATCGGACTCTTCTGCTACAGAACTCTCCCCCAGTCAAGCTTCCATCAGTCTGTGCCTATATTTTTATTTAAGTGAAGCATGTAATCTACGTGTTTCATCAACGCTGCAGAGATTTGACTACTCCTCTGACTGTGCATGAAGCTTCTACGGCATTATTATGCCACTTCCGCGACCGCCTGACATCTCGACTTCGGCTAGAGTATTCTGTTGCAGTTACCCATCGTCGGGAGAGCCAGTTCCTTGCCACCTGGTCACCGGCTGCCTCATGGTTTACCAGCTCGCCAGCGTCATTTTACCTGACGGTCGGCAGATTTGGTATTTGACCTTTTTGAATCAGAAATGCATATGTTATCTCAACAATATGTTTATAAGATCTTTGCTCAGCTTTGAAATTTACCGGTCTGGTTTTTTTATAAAGGGATACAAGAGTTTACACAGTAAATTGTTTTTTGTGACACTCATCTTGTATTTTTCCTTAAATTGACGTTCAAGTTTAGTTCGTCTTTCGGTTACATTTTGATTATAAATAATTGCAGTTAGTCATTAGCATAGTGCTGTATACACATATAAATTGTTTCTGTCATTTGTAACCATCGTTTTGCACCTTTTGTTTGGAGACGCTAAGAGTCGTTGATCTCCTAGTAGTGATTAATGTTGTTAGTGTTTCAATTGTAAAAATGTTCAAACTATATTCATCATGGGTTTGCTTATTTTCCTGATAACGTTTCTCTGCTTCATTAAATGCATAGTGTTGCTTTTTGTAATTTTGTTTTTTTTTGTTTCCCGAACATGTTAGCACTGTGATGTATAATTATACATAGTTTTAAAAATATTGCGGAACAAATTATCCATCTTATTTGCATCAGGATGTCCAAGTTTAGTTATATCCTGTTATTCAATATTCCATTGATTTGTCTGATAATCAGTTTTTCAATTGCATAGAACTGTACATCCTTGTAAATATGTTGTGTTAAAACTCACTGACATATTGTACTTTTTTTCAAGAGACATGTTGACTCATGATTCTTACTGTATCTATTTTTGCACAAGTTAGTCAACTGCACGGTGTTGTACTTATGAGTAATATATTTTAAAAACATTTTACCTATTTTGTTCGTTTGTGTGAGGTGATGCTTTGTAGTATCATTCTCCTATCACTAAATATGGATAGTGAAGAATACGTTAAAGCTTTATTCCTCGTGTGTTTTCTTATTCTACTTACATTTTCTATCTGATCAACAGAATAGTGTTACATTTCTGTATATGGTCCTATTTTGATTCCTAACATGTTTACACTGTGCTGTATATTTGTACATTGTTTTTTAATATTGCCGAACAGGTAATATATTATATTTACACCAGGAAGTCCAAGTTTGTTCTTCTCCTGATATTCATCATTTCATTGATTTGTCTTATGATCAGTTTGTCAATTGCTTTGTACTGTACTTTCTTGTAACTATGGTGTGTTAAAACTCACTATCTCATTGTACTTTTTTGCAAGAGAAATGCTGTCTCATGAAGCTCTCAATATTTTCTTGAACAAGTTTGTTAATCGCACAGCAATGCACTAATGAGCAATAAGTTTTTGTTAAAATCCTTCCTAATTTGGTTCTGTTGTGTTTGGAGATGCCCAGACATGCTTGTCGCTTATCATTGATCACGAGCTGTGTGTTTGCTCCATTTTTCAACTTGTGCACTATGCTGTATATTTGTATATAGATTTTAATGGTTTAACGATCTTTGATTGTATTTTATTTGTATTAAGACGTCCTTATTAGTTCGTCTCCTGATTTCTACCTTGAATAAAGATATTTTGAAACCACCTTTGGTCTTAATGCATGCACTGACCCTTCGAGACATCTTTCGACAAGGTTTTGGAACACAGCGATAGGTATATACTTCCATTCAGTACATGATGCTGCCGCTAACTGTTGCTTAGTAGTAGGCCTTGGCTCCAAACTTCTTCAACGGCGCTCTAATTCACCCCACAGATGCTCTATGGGATTAAGATCAGAGCTCTGTTCTGGCCAATCCCCACACGATACGGAATTATCGTCAAACACGCCGTAACAGTTCTTGCTTTATGGCTCGGTGCATTATTCTGCTGGTACCAACAAGGCTCGGTAACATAGTATAGCCACGGAGTTAGTAAGGCATAATTGTTTAGAATATCGAGGTACACGTACTGGTTAACAAATTCGTCCACGATAACCAATGGGCCGGGACCGTACCACGAAAAACACCCTCACACGAGTACACTGCCAGCTCCGAACTTGACCGTAGGAACATTACACTGTGGTAAATAGAGTTCCTCCGCCTGCCGCCATACCCACACACGGTCATTAGACTGATGGATCGTGTATCTGGATTCATCAGTCTATAGGACCCGTTTCCATTGATTTACGGTCCACGATAAATGTTCTTTACACTATGCTTAACGACGGGTAGCATTCTGGGTGAAGATTAAAGGCTTATGAGCAGCCGCAAGACCAGGGTAACCCATGGAATGAAGTTCTCTGCGAATGGTACGTGTACATACCGAAGTTCCAGCACTTTTACTCACCTGTACACTGAGGTCTTATGCAGTAACTCCGTCTATTAGCTGTAACGACTCCCCTCAGCCTTCGACGTCCTTTATCACTGATTTTCTTTGGTCTACCGACACATTTTCCTGCTTCAGGCGCGCCATGTGTCTTCCACTTATTCAGTACATCCAAAGCAGTTGACTTGGATATGTTTAAACACTTCTCGGTTTCTCTTATGGACAACCCACTAATACAACACCCAACAATCCTTCTTTTCTCAAAGTCGTTCTATCCTCCGCGACATTTTCCCTCCACCTCAGAGTGCGATATGATCGCGGTCAGCTGCGCACAACGCAGCGGATCCGTTCATTTGCTTTTGAAGGAGTTTCCGTTGAATATTTTTCAATATAGTGTATATTAACCACTTGCACGTTTCTCTATATTAAACGTGAATAACACACAGAGCCGCAAAGGAACTTTATGGACCGCCAGGCTTGGCTTAATGTACCAGCTGACAGCACGGGTCGCCGGCCGATTAGACCCATATAGCGCCAGATGGCGGAGGCGGCGGAAGCTTTTGCATACCCCTAATATATTGTACGTCCAGTTTCACATTACTCAGTAAGTCTTTTCCCTTGTAACTATCAGGAAGAATTTCACTTACTGAATTTTAAACTCCTTGGGAGAAATGCAAGTGTATACTGCTTGACAAATCAAAATTAACGCCATTCTTTAATGTTATCTCTAAGCGGGATCAAACTGGCTCAATCAAACTGTGACTACGGACCTTCGGTATAACATCAATTGGACCGCATGAAGCTGGAAGTCGTGCCTCGCAGTCTCAGTAGTGATCTAATAGCCCCCGAAGAATCTGCAACAAGGGGAACGACTTCATTTTTTTCAACGTAAGTAAGCTCATCCAATAGTAAGGAGAACTCACTCGGCTAGTTATCGAGAGATCTGGGTTTCGATCCCAGCTGTGTCGAAATACAATTTTTCTGTTGATGTTTGTTAGTTAAAGAAAAAGATGGGAAGAGCGATGACTTTGTCTATTTACATTGTCTCCACGTATTTGGAAGATTTTCACCATTTTTCTCGCCTTTTGGATTTATTAGCTATAATTAAATAGCTTGCGCCATTAAGCTTTACCAGATGGAGGCATCTCAGTTGCTGAGCCCATCCCTACGGATTTGTGAATTCATTTGCTGACAGATAAACACACATAGCGCGGTGGATTGTTTGCACCGTAGCGTAAAGCGAACGCACTCGGCTGGTTATCGAGAGATCTGGGTTTCGATCCCAGTGGTGTCGAAATGCAATTTTTCGGTTGCAGTGTGTTAATTAAAGGAAAAGATGGGAAGAGCAATGACTTTGTCTATTTACATTGTTTCCACGTATTTGGAAGATTTTCACCATTTTTTAGAAGAATAACCGCAGGACTTGTTTTTGTAGACGAAGATCATGCTTTTTTCTTTAGTTGACTGGACTATACCATTGCGCTCTCACTTCCAAATGTCAGCAGATAACGTCCTCTGAAAATTGTAGGGTAGAAATGCATTAAACGGCTAAGACAACCGATACTGGCGAAATATATTATAAGCAAAATTTTGCAAATAAACAAAGCATGGCGCGAAGAAAATGCACCAAGAACTAGTGCAAAAGTTTTAGTTCCAATTTTCAACAGATTGTAAGCACAGAGGTTTGCGGCGCCCCCTCTTGAGCTGCTGTTGGGGCAACCACCCTACCTACCTTTCCCTAGTTAACCCTCTGGTTAGAGTTGTGGCTCTGTGCTGTGTAAACGGCTCATCTGAAAAACATCTTTTCTCTGTAACACTTACAGCTGTTCAGTAACTCGCTCATAGTTCATCATTCGAAATAAATGTTTTCTTTTTTATATAATACCACATAATTAAGTGATCTAGAATTTCAGCAAAAGCAACTAGTTCTGTAACCGATGTGATTGTGCTCAACATTATCTTGGCTACTAGTTATGAAATTGAATAATGTTCCACATATGGGCGCCGTAACTTCACTTGTAACGTACCAGGAGATGTGACGTACCTGCCAGAAGGACGCACACGACATAAAGGTAGATAGGAATCAGAATAAAATGTCCGCGTAGCTCAACTGGTAGAGTGACTTATTCCGGAATGAGGGGATCCGGGTTCGAATCCCGGCGTAGACCAAAAAATGACGGAGAAATTTATTTCGTTATAATGGCGCCCGAACTATCCGGATGACCCGACCGTTCACAATCTCGCAATGGTGTGATGTTATTTCCACACCGCGAGATAGGAAAAATAAGAGCAGCACTTCGAAAAAAAAAATAAAAAAAAAAAAAAAAAAATAAGGGGGAGATGATGTAACGTACCAGGAGATGTGACGTACCTGCCAGAAGGACGCACACGACATAAAGGCAGATAGGAATCAGAATAAAATGTCCGCGTAGCTCAACTGGTAGAGTGACTTATTCCGGAATGAGGGGATCCGGGTTCGAATCCCGGCGTAGACCAAAAAATGACGGAGAAATTTATTTCGTTATAATGGCGCCCGAACTATCCGGATGACCCGACCGTTCACAATCTCGCAATGGTGTGATGTTATTTCCACACCGCGAGATAGGAAAAATAAGAGCAGCACTTCGAAAAAAAAAATAAAAAAAAAAAAAATAAGGGGGAGATGATGTAACGTACCAGGAGATGTGACGTACCTGCCAGAAGGACGCACACGACATAAAGGCAGATAGGAATCAGAATAAAATGTCCGCGTAGCTCAACTGGTAGAGTGACTTATTCCGGAATGAGGGGATCCGGGTTCGAATCCCGGCGTAGACCAAAAAATGACGGAGAAATTTATTTCGTTATAATGGCGCCCGAACTATCCGGATGACCCGACCGTTCACAATCTCGCAATGGTGTGATGTTATTTCCACACCGCGAGATAGGAAAAATAAGAGCAGCACTTCGAAAAAAAAACAAAAAAAAAAATAAAATAAGGGGGAGATGATGTAACGTACCAGGAGATGTGACGTACCTGCCAGAAGGACGCACACGACATAAAGGCAGATAGGAATCAGAATAAAATGTCCGCGTAGCTCAACTGGTAGAGTGACTTATTCCGGAATGAGGGGATCCGGGTTCGAATCCCGGCGTAGACCAAAAAATGACGGAGAAATTTATTTCGTTATACACTCTTTGGCTAACGTTCGAGTTTGAGATCATCTTCTGTAATACATCGATAAGGTAGCCAGAAGTTTTCAAAGTCTTCCACATGGATCAATTATTTAACAAGCCAAACGTGGCATCGAGGTCTGCAGGAAACCCCTTGCCAATTTACCAGATTACCGCTTTATTAAACTAATTGTTATATGTGATAAAAGCGGAATTTACTTGAACTATAGGAAAAATCAAAAACTATAGGAAAAATCAAAAGTCTGGCTTTACGTGGTCCAGTCAGAATTTCCTGTCCCAGGAGAATAATTCGAAATGAAGGCAATTTTGTGATTCTCGTGGAGGTTTTGAGGAGAAGATCATTTGGAACTGTTACCCGATGTACATACCATTAATACTGATCTCAGGGGAGAAAAGACCTAAGTAGTGGAATTTGTGTTACGTCAGTGGTACCCTGGATTCGTTATCAGGCAAGAAGTACTCCTGCAACGAGAGAAAGTATGGCGTATATGGAACAAAGGAAAACCTAAAGGACTGATATTTGAGGTGCTTTCTAACCCACTATATAATCGGATCCTATCTCTATCTCTCAGTTTGTTCAAGGGACAGACTTTAAAACCTTGGATTAAATTGAAAACTGTTGTTGGGATTTTTTCCCTTAAAACAACCAAAAATTGCATCGGAACAGTCTCTCAGCTTACCGACAAGAAGGCTATATGTAGCATTGAAAACGATGGTTTATATTTCCCACTGAAAGGTATTTTATTAATGTTCTGACAATCGTTCGTCATTCATAAAATTAAACTAACAGACGTATGAAGACACCTGATTGTTCTTCTGTATGGAATAATTCGCACTGAATAATTTGGATGTACAAATTATGAAAGTGTAAACACTTCTAACCCTCCAGACGGCCGTTCTGCAGGTTCCATCATATGTTCCATGAATGAATACTTCCGTATTGATCGTGGTATCAAAATATGTGTTGCTAGGGAGCCTTCCACCACATGCATGCAGAAATTCTGGATTTTTCTTGTTCTTGGGTGTGAACAGATAAAACAGGGTAAGTGGGTCAGACGTCTTGCCGCAATTCTCTGTAACAGAACTGTTATCTGGACAGATTGCACCTGTTCGCTCTTTAAAGCAGAAAAGATTCGGCGAAAGCAGCTTATTTAGAGTTACATCTGAAAAAAGAAAAATACAAGTTTCAAATGATAATTGAATTTTTCATGAAATTACAATGATTTTCATGCCGAAGCATTGCCCATTTTTGCTTGGCAATTGAGTACACATTAAATAAGAAGAAACATTTACACAACTCAATTCTGAGTATGCATAAATATTTGGTATACATACAAAGAAACACAGTTTTTATGTGAATTAACGTTTTATTAATACTAATGATCGCGTTCATTTAAAAATGCGATATTCTGAAATCGCGCACATTTTTGAACTAATGTTATTGGCAAAAAAAAAAAAAAACCTTTGCGGGGTAAAGTCATTGAATAATTCCAATAGCTAAATTTCATCAAATTAAGTATATCATCATTATCTGGTTCTTTGGAGCAGCAATGTCTTTCCCAGAGAAAAAAGTCACATTTTTTCTACGATTGTACAGAACATCATTTTACATGGTGCGGAGACAAGGACACTGAGTAAAAGACATCAACAAAGATTATTGGCTACAGAGATGGACTACTAGAGGGGTTCAGTAAGAAAACCCAGATGTGAAAAAGTGCGTATTACAAAAATTCGAGATATTATGAGTGTTAAAGCAGAACACTATTGAGATGTGGAGATTGCGATGGTTCAGCCATTTAAGAAGAATGTCATCAGAGAGACTTCCTAAAATTCTGGTGGAGTGGGAGGAACCAGGTAAGAGGAAAAAGAAGACCAAGGAGAAAGTGGATGGAGGAGATAAAATCAAGTTTAAAAAATAATGGACTGGATAAAGTGATGGCCTTGGATAGAGAGAAGGGGAGTAAAACTCTGGCTGAAGTGTATAGTCGAAAAAATCCGCTTAGTAGTTGAAGTTCATGATGATGATCTTTATCTGGTCGCTTTAAGCACATAATGTCATTCTGCACAGATTCATCGTTTAATTCTTTCGTTTCGTCAAATTTAGTATATCATCTTTATATGGTTGCTTTAAGCACATAACGTCATTCTGCACAGATTAATCGTTTAATTCTTTCGTTTCGTCAAATTTAGTATATCATCTTTATATGGTTGCTTTAAGAACATAACGTCATTCTGCACAGACGAATCGCTTAATTCTTTTGTTTCGTCAAAGGAGTGAAAGCTAGAATTACATTTTTACGTTTTCGTAATCTTCGTCACCTCATCCATCGAAGATACATCTCTGAAACTATTGTGTTGGGCAAAAAGTCTTTACTTATTTGTAGACAAAAGTGAAAGACAAAATATTTAGATGCCATTACCATTTCATTTAGTGATGCAGATACTATTATTTTCCAGTAGCCACCTAGTGTGCAGCTTGAGGCTTCTATCTGCACAGATCGTTGTAGATTTTGAGTCAAACAACTAGTCAAAATGATTTTCGCACAAAGAAGCGAAGTTCTTTCTGTTCAGAGAATTCTGTAGAGATCGGAAAAATGGAAATTTGAAGACGGAAGATCGGATAAATAGACCGGTAAGGCAAGAGATTTCGATCAAGCTCCAACAAGTTTTTCCTAGCGACCGAAGAAACACGAGGTCTGTGGTTGTCCTGGTGGAAGGCAATTTCCTCCGTATTGACCATTTCTAGAAATTTGTCAACAAATTCGGCCCTCAGATGGTCCAACTGGGAACAGTACTTATCAGAATTGAAAGCTGATTTGCCTGCGAACGGCTCGAGATTCAAGAGTCCGTTCCAATCCCACTATACACGATGCGTTACCTTCTTAGGACAGAGAGTACATGATAGTAGTGGGGTGTAGGGCGTGATAATAGTAAACTACGTTTGGAGTAGGTAATAGTAGCTCACCTCTCTTGCTCCACGTTCTTTGTCATTCCGTTTGAACAGTGAGTCGCAACTCCATGTGCGATAGAGAGCATTTTTAACACTCAAACAGCGCAATACCCAGACTAGAGATTTGTACGTGTCGGGCCTGGCTCGAACTCGATATCCGGTTGATCTCAAGCAACTCGGGCCAATGAATATAAGTTCTTTCTTTGGATCGGATTCAAGTCTGACATGCATTTTAATCATTTCATATAAAAATCGGGCCTTAACGCCAGTTTTTTCGACATAACTATTTTTGTTTGTTGAAGTTCGTTTTTTAAAATTTGAAAATAAGTCTCAGACCCCGGCGTGGATATTAGTTAAGCACAGTTGATAGCATTTTTCTGTAAGTTCAGTATGTTTTCACCCAAGGAGGCAGCCAAAGTGGAGTCCTTCCCGAAAGACAGTCTGATTGCAAAACAAAGTGTAAAAAAAAAGGAATCTGTACATCAAACACACGCCAGGAAAAGTAAATATAATTTCAATAACTACGAGGTTATCCGTAAAACTCGTTTCAGGATTTTACTATATGACGAAAGTCACACTGATTTGTTAAAATCAAGCTAATGTCCATAGTTATGATCACCAAGCGTGTTATCTAAGTCCCTATCTTATCGCTCAACTTCAGGCAACGAAAGAATGTTTTGTACTCAAGGAAGGTTTTTCGAAGAAAGTAGAAGTAAGTTGACCCTGAGAATTTTGCTTCTTTACGATAAATTTTATGCTCATACTAATTTAAATATTTCTACACGAGAATTTCCGAATACATTTTCTTTTTATGTTATTCAAGACTGCCATTTCCTATAAACTTGCTGAATTTACATTATAAAGGAATGTACACGATCGTATCAGAATAATATGACCACCTCGGAGTCAAAGTGCATCAGCCCAGGACCGTCACAGAGTACACATGGCAAGGTCAACCACACAAACATATAAGCGGCCGGCCAGGTAAGATGATCCACAGTGCGTACCGTGAGCACAATGGACAGAGATAGGGATTTGACGGACGTGCAAAAAGGAATGGTCATCGGCTATCGCGCCAAGGGTGGAAACGTCTCAGAAATAGCAGACTTCGTGGGCTGTCCCGCTGACACACCGAGTACCTCCTGACGTCATAACTGTGGAGTCCCAAAGGTCATCGACCCCAAAGGAGAACGTCACCTCCTTCAACTTGTACAGGGCGATGGACGCGCAACAGTGCAGCAATTGATCACGCAAATGAACGCTGGGCACCCAGGTACGTGTAGAGCAAACCCTGTTGCGCATGGGCCTCCTGAGTCGACAATATATCAAGATGTCCATGTTAACCCAGGTCCATCTGTTGTTTGGTTGATAAGAGTTTTATGGCGCAAGGACTAAAAGCCAAAGGACGAGACACAAGGCCATCAAAGAAAGATATTTTAGAAACGTGGTTAAAAGCAGGATAATTCGGTAAAAGTGAAAAACAGGAATGTAAAAAAAATCAGGTCCATCGACAATGACGCTTTGCAGTTCTCATGAGACTACCATCATTGGACAGTGGAATTGAGGTTTCTACTCCACCGAAGTGACAGGCGGTGGGGGATACTGCACCAGACATACAAATACCAACACCCGGACACGTTTGTCGGTCAAGTACAGGCCGGTGCTCATGTCCTGAGGATGTTTACCTGGAATGACCTGGGACTGCTGGTATCACTGGACAGGCCCCTGGAAGCCAAGGTTACCTGTCCAAGGCACTGACTCTCTCCGTTTCCTGGAACCAGTTGCCCTAAATTAGGGACGGGCGACGTCTTGTAGTCCATTGAGCTGCTCACGGTGATTGTTAAACCCCAAATCAAAGGAAAAAACTTTGCATAACTTGAAAGAAGGTAGAGCTAATCGCAGACCTATTTTACAGACTGCCCATTATTAATTCAACCGTTTATTATAGTTATGTACATGTAGTTTACGATTCGTGCCATAACAATATCAGTCATAGCTTTTTCACCCGTGCATATCACGGGCTATGAGCTAGTTGCAGTATATTCCGGCTAACTGAAACATATTGGGAATAGAAGACTTTGGCTCAATAAAGCGACTGCCCCAATTATGCGAAGATGTATTCCAAAGAGCTGATTTGGGATGTTCTTTAAGCATTGTTTTAAATAAACGGCTGCCCCGATTAATCGATAGCCAGTTAACCGGAATCTATAGTATTTAATAAATAATAAGTATGCGAGTTTTAAAATTCACGGTGTAGCATATTTTACTGTTACGCACGTATGTTTAAACATGCATCAAAATACGTACTATAACGAAGTGAATTTCTCCGTCATTTTTATCCGCGCCGGGGTTCGAACCCGGGTCCACTCATTCCGGAATAAGCTGCTCTACCAATTAAGCTACGCGGACATTGATTCTAATTGCTATCTGCCTTTATGTCGTGCGCGTCCTTCTGGCAGGTACGTCACATCTCCTGGTACGTTACATCATCTCCCCCTTATTTTTTTTTTTTTTTTTTTTTTTTTCGAAGTGCTGGAGAAAGGATTCTCTTATTTTTCCTATCTCGCGGTGTGGAAATAACATCACACCCATGCGAGATTTTGAACGGTCGGGCCATCCGGATAGTTCGGGCGCCATTATAACGAAGTGAATTTCTCCGTCATTTTTATCCGCGCCGGGGTTCGAACTCGGGTCCACTCATTCCGGAATAAGCTGCTCTACCAATTAAGCTACGCGGACATTGATTCTAATTGCTATCTGCCTTTATGTCGTGTGCGTCCTTCTGGCAGGTACGTCACATCTCCTGGTACGTTACAGTACATCGCATGAACTGTATTTTAAAAATGAAAGTACTGTACATGTACTGTATGTATCCACACGTATTGCATTGTTTTTCACTGTAAAACAATAGCAAAAAAAATAAAGTGGTTAATCCAAAAAAACATAATTTTAATTATATATCGTACGCACGTATTCGATATGAAGTTTTTTGTTTTGTGACACTAGTTGGCCTCGGTAGTCAACGTCCTGAATATCGCGCAACTCCCAACAGTGGACAAATGTTAAAGTACTACGGTGCCAGCGGTTTTACTGTATAACCATATTTTTAAAATACGGTAAAATTAATTGCTATTAGATGAAAAAATTCGTGTAATAACTTCATGGCTATTTTAAAAACGACACTTTCAAAATTTTGCTGACTTTTTAATTTTAGCTCTTATAATGGAAACCTCATAAGATTACTCAAAAACTTATGGGTTCATAAATTAGCTGTTTTTTGGAGTAATTTGTGAATATTTTATTATTTAAATGAAGCTCTCCTCAAATTGTGATATATACGAAGAAGAAAAAAATATGTTTGCGAAATTGGACATGATTCGTTTAAAAAATACGGTTCTACCTACGGATTTGAGAATCAAACTTTAAATTTTCAAAATTTTCCCCAAATTAGACATTTCCAGATCAAAGCTCCAAAAGTAATTCAGGAGAGTATACTTTCAATATTATTCGTCGTCACTGTTCAATGGCCCAGTGACGATGTTGTTTTCCCCAAACAAGGCGATTTTTCTGCTGTTAACTTTGGAAGTATTCGGGCAACACGACTGAAAAGGTCCAAGCGATGCAGTTCTCACCGTAGTGTTCGTTTTGAGAATGGTTTACTGGGTCCAGCATTATACTGTTGAAACAAATCTGCTTTATTGGGTCCAGCATTATACTGTTGAAACAATTCTGCTTTACTGGGTTCAGCATTTTACTGTTGAAACAATTCTGCTTTACTGGGTCCAGCATTATACTGTTGAAACAATTCTGCTTTACGGGTCCAGCATTATACTGTTGAAACAATTCTGCTTAACGAGGTCCAGCATTATACTGTTGAAACAATTCTGCTTTACGGGGTCCAGCATTATACTGTTGAAACAATTCTGCTTTACGGGGTCCAGCATTATACTGTTGAAACAATTCTACTTTACGGGGTCCAGCAACAACAATTCTGGTTTACTGGGTCCAGCATTATACTGTTGAAACAATTCTGCTTTACTGTGCCCAGCATGACACTGTAGAAACAATTCTGCCTTACTGTGCCCAGCATGATACTGTTGAAACAATTGTGCTTTACTGGGTCCAGCATTATACTGTTGAAACACTTCTGCTTTACTGGGTCCAGCATTATACTGTTGAAACACTTCTGCTTTACTGGGTCCAGCATTATACTGTTGAAGCAATGGTGCTTTACTGGGTCCAGCATTATACTGTTGAAGCAATTGTGCTTTACAGTGCCCAGCATCATACTGTTGAAACAATTCTGCTTTACTGGGTCCAGCATGATACTGTTGAAACAATTCTGCTTTACTGTGCCCAGCATTATACTGTTGAAACAATTCTGCTTTACTGTGCCCAGCATTATACTGTTGAAACAATTCTGTTTACTGGGTCCAAATGATACTGTTCGAACAATTCTGCTTTACTGGTCCAGCATGATACTGTTGAAACAATTCTGCTTTACTGGATCCAGCATGATACTGTTGAAACGATTCTGCTTTACTGGGTCCAGCATTATACTGTTGGAACAATTATGCTTTACTGGGTCCAGCATTATACTGTTGAAACAATTCTGCTTTACTGGGTCCAGCATGATACTGCTGAAACAATTCTGCTTTACTGGGTCCAGCATTATACTGTTGGAACAATTATGCTTTACTGGGTCCAGCATTATACTGTTGAAACAATTCTGCTTTACTGGGTCCAGCATGATACTGCTGAAACAATTCTGCTTTACTGGGTCCTGCATGTAACTGTTGAAACAATTCTGCTTTACTGGGCCCAGCATGATACTGTTGCAACAATTCAGCTTTACTGTGTCCAGCATTTAACTGTTGAAACAATTCTGCCTTACTGTGCCCAGCATGATACTGTTGAAACAATTCTGCTTTACTGGGTCCAGCATTATACTGTTGAAACAATTCTTCTTTACTGGGTCCATCATATACTGTTGAAACAATTCTGCTTTACTGGGTCCAGCATTATACTGTTGAAACAATTCTGCTTTACTGGGTCCAGCATTGTACTGTTGAAACAATTCTGCTTTACTGGGTCCAGCATTATACTGTTGAAACAATTCTGCTTTACTGGGTCCAGCATGGTACTGTTGAAACAATTCTGCTTTACTGGGTCCAGCATTATACTGTTGAAACAATTCTGCTTTACTGGGTCCAGCATTGTACTGTTGAAACAATTCTGCTTTACTGGGTCCAGCATTATACAGTTGAAACAATTCTGCTTTACTGGGTCCAGCATTATACTGTTGAAACATTTTCTGTTTTACTGGGTCCAGCATTATATTGTTGAAACAATTCTGCTTTACTGTGCCCCGCATGATACTGTTGAAACAATTCTGCTTTACTGTGCCCAGCATTATACTGTTGGAACAATTCTGCTTTACTGGGTCCAGCATTATACTGTTGAAGCAATTCTGCTTTACTGGGTCCAGCATGATACTGTTGAAACAATTCTGCTTTACGGGGTCCAGCATGATACTGTTGAAACAATTCTGCTTTACTGGGTCCAGCATGATACTGTTGAAACAATTCTGCTTTACTGTGCCCAGAATGATAGTGTTGAAACAATTCTGTTTACTGTGCCCAGCATGATACTGTTGAAAAAATTCTGCTTTACTGATTCCACCATTATACTGTTGAAACAATTCTGCTTTACAGATTCCACCATTATACTGTTGAAACAATTCTGCTTTACTGGGTCCAGCATTATACTGTTGAAACAATTCTGCTTTACTGTGCCCAGCATGATACTGTTAAAACAATTCTGCTTTACTGTGCCCAGCATGATAATTGTTGTAACAATTCAGCTTTACTGTGTCCAGCAATATACTGTTGAAACAATTCTGCTTTACTGTGCCCAGCATGATACTGTTGAAAGAATCCTGCTTTACTGGGTCCAGCATTATACCTTTGAAACAATTCAGCTTTACTGTGCCCAGCATGATACAGTTCAAACAATTCTGCTTTACTGTGCCCAGCATGATACTGTTGAAACAATTCTGCTTTACTGGGTCCAGCATGATACTGTTGAAACAATTCTGCTTTGCTGGGTCCAGAATTATACTGTTGAAACAAATCTGCTTTACCGTGCCCAGCATGATACTGTTGAAACAATTCTGCTTTACTGGGTCCAGCATGATACTGTTGAAACAATTCTGCTTTACTGGGTCCAGCATTATACCTTTGAAACAATTCAGCTTTACTGTGCCCAGCATGATACAGTTGAAACAATTCTGCTTTACTGTGCCCAGCATGATACTGTTGAAACAATTCTGCTTTACTGGGTCCAGCATGATACTGTTGAAACAATTCTGCTTTACTGTGCCCAGAATGATAGTGTTGAAACAATTCTGTTTACTGTGCCCAGCATGATACTGTTGAAACAATTCTGCTTTACTGATTCCACCATTATACTGTTGAAACAATTCTGCTTTACAGATTCGACCATTATACTGTTGAAACAATTCTGCTTTACTGGGTCCAGCATTATACTGTTGAAACAATTCTGCTTTACTGTGCCCAGCATGATACTGTTAAAACAATTCTGCTTTACTGTGCCCAGCATGATAATTGTTGTAACAATTCAGCTTTACTGTGTCCAGCAATATACTGTTGAAACAATTCTGCTTTACTGTGCCCAGCATGATACTGTTGAAAGAATCCTGCTTTACTGGGTCCAGCATTATACCTTTGAAACAATTCAGCTTTACTGTGCCCAGCATGATACAGTTGAAACAATTCTGCTTTACTGTGCCCAGCATGATACTGTTGAAACAATTCTGCTTTACTGGGTCCAGCATGATACTGTTGAAACAATTCTGCTTTGCTGGGTCCAGAATTATACTGTTGAAACAAATCTGCTTTACCGTGCCCAGCATGATACTGTTGAAACAATTCTGCTTTACTGTGCCCAGCATTATACTGTTGAAACAATTCTGCTTTACTGGGTCCAGCATGATACTGTTGAAACAATTCTGCTTTGCTGGGTCCAGAATTATACTGTTGAAACAAATCTGCTTTACCGTGCCCAGCATGATACTGTTGAAACAATTCTGCTTTACTGGGCCCAGCATGATACTGTTGAAACAATTCTGCTTTACTGTGCCCAGAATGATACTGTTGAAACAATTCTGCTTTACTGTGCCCAGCATGATTGTTGAAACAATTCTGCTTTACAGTGCCCAGCATGATACAGTTGAAACAATTCTGCTTTACTGGGTCCAGCATTGTACTGTTGAAACAATTCTGCTTCACTGTGCCCTGCATGATACTGTAGAAACAATTCTGCTTTACTGGGTACAGCATTATACTGTTGAAACAATTCTGCTTTTTTAGGTCCAGCATTATACTGGTGAAACAATTCTGCTTTACTGGGTCCAGCATTATACTGTTGAAACAATTCTGCTTTACCTTGCCCAGCATGATACTGTTGAAACAATTCTGCTTTACTGGGTGCAGCATTATACTGTTGAAACAATTTTGCTTTACCGGGTCCAGCAATATACTGTTGAAGCAATTCTGCTTTACTGTGCGCAGCATGATTCTGTTGAAACAGTTCTGCTTTACTGGGTCCAGCATGATACTGTTTAAACAATTCTGCTTTACTGTACCCAACATGATACTGTTGAAATAATTCTGCTTTACTGGGTCCAGCATTATACTGTTGAAACAATTCTGCTTTACTGGGTCCTGCATTATACTGTTTAAACAATTCTGCGTTACTGCGCCTAGCATTAGACTGTTGAAACAATTCTGCTTTACTGGGTCCAGCATTATACTGTTGAAACAATTCTGCTTTACTGTGCCCAGCATGATACTGTTGAAACAATTCTGCTTTACTGTGCCCAGCATGATACTGTTGAAACAATTATGCTTTACTGGGTCCAGCATTATACTGTTGGAACAACTCTGCTTTGCTGATTCCACCATTATACTGTTGAAACAATTCTGCTTTACTGATTCCACTATTATACTGTTGAAACAATTCTGCTTTACTGGGTCCAGTATTATACTGTTGAAACAATTCTGCTTTACTGTGCCCAGCATGATACTGTTGAATCAATTCTGCTTTACTGTGCCCAGAATGATAGTGTTGAAACAATTCTGTTTACTGTGCCCAGCATGATACTGTTGAAACAATTCTGCTTTACAGTGCCCAGCATGATTCTGTTGAAACAATTCTGCTTTACTGGGTCCAGCATTCTACTGTTGAAACAATTCTGCTTCACTGTGCCCTGCATGATACTGTTAAAACAATTCGGCTTTACTGGGTCCACCATTATACTGTTGAAACAATTCTGCTTTACTGGACCCAGCATTATACTGTTGAAACAATTCTGCTTTACTGTGTCCAGCATTATACTGTTGAAACAATTCTGCTTTACTGGGTCCACAATGATACTGTTGGAACAATTCTGCTTTACTGGGTCCAGCATGATACTGTTGAAACAATTCTGCTTTACTGGGTCCAGCATTATACTGTTGAAACAATTCTGCTTTACTGGGTTCAGCATTATACTGTTGAAACAATTCTGCTTTACTGGGTCCAGCATTATACTGTTGAAACAATTCTGCTTTACTGTGCCCAGCATGATACTGTTGAAACAATTATGCTTTACTGTGCCCAGCATGATACTGTTGAAACAATTATGCTTTACTGGGTCCAGCATTATACTGTTGAAACAATTCTGCTTTACGGGGTCCAGCATGATACTGTTGAAACAATTCTGCTTTACTGATTCCACCATTATACTGTTGAAACAATTCTGCTTAACTGGGTCCAGTATTATACTGTTGAAACAATTCTGCTTTACTGTGCCCAGCATGATACTGTTGAAACAATTCTGCTTTACCGTGGCCGGCATGATACTGTTGAAACCATTCTGCTTTACTGGGCCCAGCATGATACTGTTGAAACAATTCTGCTTTACTGTGCCCAGAATGATACTGTTGAAACAATTCTGTTTACTGTGCCCATCATGATACTGTTGAAACAATTCTGCTTTACAGTGCCCAGCATGATTCTGTTGAAACAATTCTGCTTTACTGGGTCCAGCATTGTACTGTTGAAACAATTCTGCTTCACTGTGCCCTGCATGATACTGTTGAAACAATTCTGCTTTACTGGGTCCAGCATTATACTGTTGAAACAATTCTGCTTTTTTGGGTCCAGCATGATACTGTTGAAACAATTCTGCTTTACTGGGTACAGCATTATACTGTTGAAACAATTCTGCTTTACTGGGTGCAGCGTTATACTGTTGAAACAATTCTGCTTTACTGGGTCCAGCATTATACTGTTGAAACAATTCTGCTTTACTGTGTCCAGCATTATACTGTTGAAACAATTCTGCTTTACTGGGTCCACAATGATACTGTTGGAACAATTCTGCTTTACTGGGTCCAGCATGATACTGTTGAAACAATTCTGCTTTACTGGATCCAGCATGATACTGTTGAAACGATTCTGCTTTACTGTGCCCAGCATGATACTGTTGAGACAATTCCGCTTTACTGGGTCCAGCATTATACTGTTGAAACAATTCTGTTTTACTGGGTCCAGCATTATACTGTTGAAACAATTCTGCTTTACTGGGTCCAGCATTATACTGTTGAAACAATTCTGCTTTACTGGGTCCAGCATTATACTGTTGAAACAATTCTGCTTTACTCTGCCCAGCATGATACTGTTGAAACAATTATGCTTTACTGTGCCCAGCATGATACTGTTGAAACAATTATGCTTTACTGGGTCCAGCATTATACTGTTGAAACAATTCTGCTTTACGGGGTCCAGCATGATACTGTTGAAACAATTCTGCTTAACTGGGTCCAGTATTATACTGTTGAAACAATTCTGCTTAACTGGGTCCAGTATTATACTGTTGAAACAATTCTGCTTTACTGTGCCCAGCATGATACTGTTGAAACAATTCTGCTTTACCGTGGCCGGCATGATACTGTTGAAACAATTCTGCTTTACTGGGCCCAGCATGATACTGTTGAAACAATTCTGCTTTACTGTGCCCAGAATGATACTGTTGAAACAATTCTGTTTACTGTGCCCATCATGATACTGTTGAAACCATTCTGCTTTACAGTGCCCAGCATGATTCTGTTGAAACAATTCTGCTTTACTGGGTCCAGCATTGTACTGTTGAAACAATTCTGCTTCACTGTGCCCTGCATGATACTGTTGAAACAATTCTGCTTTACTGGGTCCAGCATTATACTGTTGAAACAATTCTGCTTTTTTGGGTCCAGCATGATACTGTTGAAACAATTCTGCTTTACTGGGTACAGCATTATACTGTTGAAACAATTCTGCTTTACTGGGTGCAGCGTTATACTGTTGAAACAATTCTGCTTTACTGGGTCCAGCATTATACTGTTGAAACAATTCTGCTTTACTGTGTCCAGCATTATACTGTTGAAACAATTCTGCTTTACTGGGTCCACAATGATACTGTTGGAACAATTCTGCTTTACTGGGTCCAGCATGATACTGTTGAAACAATTATGCTTTACTGGATCCAGCATGATACTGTTGAAACGATTCTGCTTTACTGTGCCCAGCATGATACTGTTGAGACAATTCTGCTTTACTGGGTCCAGCATTATACTGTTGAAACAATTCTGCTTTACTGGGTCCAGCATTATACTGTTGAAACAATTCTGCTTTACTGGGTCCAGCATTATACTGTTGAAACAATTCTGCTTTACTGGGTCCAGCATTATACTGTTGAAAGAATTCTGCTTTACTCTGCCCAGCATGATACTGTTGAAACAATTCTGCTTTACTGTGCCCAGCATGATACTGTTGAAACAATTATGCTTTACTGGGTCCAGCATTATACTGTTGAAACAATTCTGCTTTACGGGGTCCAGCATGATACTGTTGAAACAATTCTGCTTTACTGATTCCACCATTATACTGTTGAAACAATTCTGCTTTACTGATTCCACTATTATACTGTTGAAACAATTCTGCTTTACTGGGTCCTGCATTATACTGTTAAAACAATTCTGCTTTACTGGGTCCTGCATTATACTGTTAAAACAATTCTGCTTTACTGGGTCCAGCATTATACTGTTGAAACAATTCTACTTTACTGGGTCCAGCATTATACTGTTGAAACAATTCTGCTTTACTCTGCCCAGCATTATACTGTTGAAACAATTCTGCTTTACTGTGCCCAGCATTATACTGTTGAAACAATTATGCTTTACTGTGCCTATCATTATACTGTTGGAACAATTATGCTTTACTGGGTCCAGCATTATAGTGTTGAAACAATTCTGCTTTACTGTGTCCAATATGATACTGTTGAAACAATTCAGCTTTACTGGGTCCAGCATGATACTGTTGAAACAATTCTGCTTTACTGGATCCAGCATGATACTGTTGAAACAATTCTGCTTTACTGTGCCCAGCATGATACTGTTGAGACAATTCTGCTTTACTGGGTCCAGCATTATACTGTTGAAACAATTCTGCTTTACTGGGTCCAGCATTATACTGTTGAAACAATTCTGCTTTACTGGGTCCAGCATTATACTGTTGAAACAATTCTGCTTTACTGGGTCCAGCATTATACTGTTGAAACAATTCTGCTTTACTCTGCCCAGCATGATACTGTTGAAACAATTCTGCTTTACTGTGCCCAGCATGATACTGTTGAAACAATTATGCTTTACTGGGTCCAGCATTATACTGTTGAAACAATTCTGCTTTACGGGGTCCAGCATGATACTGTTGAAACAATTTACTGATTCCACCATTATACTGTTGAAACAATTCTGCTTTACTGGGTCCAGCATTATACTGTTGAAACAATTCTGCTTTACTGGGTCCAGCATTATACTGTTGAAACAATTCTGCTTTACTGTGCCCAGCATGATACTGTTGAAACAATTCTGCTGTACCGTGGCCGGCATGATACTGTTGAAACCATTCTGCTTTACTGGGCCCAGCATGATACTGTTGAAACAATTCTGCTTTACTGTGCCCAGAATGATACTGTTGAAACAATTCTGTTTACTGTGCCCATCATGATACTGTTGAAACCATTCTGCTTTACAGTGCCCAGCATGATTCTGTTGAAACAATTCTGCTTTACTGGGTCCAGCATTGTACTGTTGAAACAATTCTGCTTCACTGTGCCCTGCATGATACTGTTGAAACAATTCTGCTTTACTGGGTCCAGCATTATACTGTTGAAACAATTCTGCTTTTTTGGGTCCAGCATGATACTGTTGAAACAATTCTGCTTTACTGGGTACAGCATTATACTGTTGAAACAATTCTGCTTTACTGGGTGCAGCGTTATACTGTTGAAACAATTCTGCTTTACTGGGTCCAGCATTATACTGTTGAAACAATTCTGCTTTACTGTGTCCAGCATTATACTGTTGAAACAATTCTGCTTTACTGGGTCCACAATGATACTGTTGGAACAATTCTGCTTTACTGGGTCCAGCATTATACTGTTGAAACAATTCTGCTTTACTGGGTCCAGCATTATACTGTTGAAACAATTCTGCTTTACTGGGTCCAGCATTATACTGTTGAAACAATTCTGCTTTACTGGGTCCAGCATTATACTGTTGAAAGAATTCTGCTTTACTCTGCCCAGCATGATACTGTTGAAACAATTCTGCTTTACTGTGCCCAGCATGATACTGTTGAAACAATTCTGCTTTACTGGGTCCAGCATTATACTGTTGAAACAATTCTGCTTTTTTGGGTCCAGCATGATACTGTTGAAACAATTCTGCTTTACTGGGTACAGCATTATACTGTTGAAACAATTCTGCTTTACTGGGTGCAGCGTTATACTGTTGAAACAATTCTGCTTTACTGGGTCCAGCATTATACTGTTGAAACAATTCTGCTTTACTGTGTCCAGCATTATACTGTTGAAACAATTCTGCTTTACTGGGTCCACAATGATACTGTTGGAACAATTCTGCTTTACTGGGTCCAGCATTATACTGTTGAAACAATTCTGCTTTACTGGGTCCAGCATTATACTGTTGAAACAATTCTGCTTTACTGGGTCCAGCATTATACTGTTGAAACAATTCTGCTTTACTGGGTCCAGCATTATACTGTTGAAACAATTCTGCTTTACTGGGTCCAGCATTATACTGTTGAAACAATTCTGCTTTACTGTGCCCAGCATGATACTGTTGAAACAATTCTGCTGTACCGTGGCCGGCATGATACTGTTGAAACAATTCTGCTTTACTGGGCCCAGCATGATACTGTTGAAACAATTCTGCTTTACTGTGCCCAGAATGATACTGTTGAAACAATTCTGTTTACTGTGCCCATCATGATACTGTTGAAACCATTCTGCTTTACAGTGCCCAGCATGATTCTGTTGAAACAATTCTGCTTTACTGGGTCCAGCATTGTACTGTTGAAACAATTCTGCTTCACTGTGCCCTGCATGATACTGTTGAAACAATTCTGCTTTACTGGGTCCAGCATTATACTGTTGAAACAATTCTGCTTTTTTGGGTCCAGCATGATACTGTTGAAACAATTCTGCTTTACTGGGTACAGCATTATACTGTTGAAACAATTCTGCTTTACTGGGTGCAGCGTTATACTGTTGAAACAATTCTGCTTTACTGGGTCCAGCATTATACTGTTGAAACAATTCTGCTTTACTGTGTCCAGCATTATACTGTTGAAACAATTCTGCTTTACTGGGTCCACAATGATACTGTTGGAACAATTCTGCTTTACTGGGTCCAGCATTATACTGTTGAAACAATTCTGTTTTACTGGGTCCAGCATTATACTGTTGAAACAATTCTGCTTTACTGGGTCCAGCATTATACTGTTGAAACAATTCTGCTTTACTGGGTCCAGCATTATACTGTTGAAAGAATTCTGCTTTACTCTGCCCAGCATGATACTGTTGAAACAATTCTGCTTTACTGTGCCCAGCATGATACTGTTGAAACAATTATGCTTTACTGGGTCCAGCATTATACTGTTGAAACAATTCTGCTTTACGGGGTCCAGCATGATACTGTTGAAACAATTCTGCTTTACTGATTCCACCATTATACTGTTGAAACAATTCTGCTTTACTGATTCCACTATTATACTGTTGAAACAATTCTGCTTTACTGGGTCCTGCATTATACTGTTAAAACAATTCTGCTTTACTGGGTCCTGCATTATACTGTTAAAACAATTCTGCTTTACTGGGTCCAGCATTATACTGTTGAAACAATTCTGCTTTACTGGGTCCAGCATTATACTGTTGAAACAATTCTGCTTTACTCTGCCCAGCATTATACTGTTGAAACAATTCTGCTTTACTGTGCCCAGCATTATACTGTTGAAACAATTATGCTTTACTGTGCCCAGCATTATACTGTTGGAACAATTATGCTTTACTGGGTCCAGCATTATAGTGTTGAAACAATTCTGCTTTACTGTGTCCAATATGATACTGTTGAAACAATTCAGCTTTATTGTGCCCAGCATGACACTGTTGAAACAATTCTGCTTTACTGTGCCCAGCATGATACTGTTGAAACAATTCTGCTTTACTGTGCCCAGCATGATGCTGTTGAAACAATTCTGCTTCACTGTTGGAACAATTCTGCTTTACTGGGTCCCGCATGATACTGTTGAAACAATTCTGCTTTACTGTGCCTAGCATGATACTGTTTAAACAATTCTGCTTTACTGTGCCCAGCATTATACTGTTGAAACAATTCTGCTTTACTGTGTCCAGCATGATACTGTTGAAACAATTCTGCTTTACTGGGTCCAGCATTATACTGTTGAAACAATTTTGTTTTACTGGGTCCAGCATTATACTGTTGAAACAATTCTGCTTTACTGTGCCCAGCATGATACTGTTGAAACAATTCTGCTTAACTGGGTCCAGCATTATACTGTTGAAACAATTCTGCTTTACTGGGTCCAGCATTATACTGTTGAAACAATTCTGCTTTACTGTGCTAAGCATGGTACTGTTGAAACAATTCTGCTTTACTGGGTCCGGCATTATACTGTTGAAATAATTCTGCTTTACTGGGTCCAGCTTTGTACCGTTGAAACAATTCTGCTTTACTGTGCCCAGCATGATACTGTTGAAACAATTCTGCTTTACTGGTTCCAGCATTATACTTTTGAAACAATTCTCATTTACTGGGTCCAACATGATACTGTTGAAACAATTCTGCTTTACTGGGTCCAGCATTTATCTGTTGAAACAAGTCAGATTTAATGTGCCCAGCATTATACTGTTGAAGCAATTCTTCACTAGTCTGGAAAACTGCAGCAGTTGTTAATCGCCACAAACGCCTGCAATTCCGATTCGTCAGCATAGAGCTTCTACTGCAGTTGCTCCGTCTACAGTGATAGCTTCCACTGGGAATGGACTAATGCCGCCCCGGTGGCGCAGTGGTCTAAGCGATGGCTTCTGATCATTCGTCCTGGAGGGGGCCATATTCGAATTCCGGTGAGGCATGGATGTTTGTGTTTGTCTCACAGCACTGGCTGGCTCTCTCCCTTCCCTGGAACCAGTAGATCTAAATTAGGCACGGGAGACTACTTATAGCCCGTTGAGTTGCTCACGGTGTTCGTTAAACCTTCAATTAAAAAAAAAAAAAAAAAAAAAAAAAAGGACTACTGACTGTCAATTTGGACAGTCCGAAAAACTTCGTCACCTCTTTCAAGGAATGACCATATTCTCGTCCCAAAACAGTGGCCTCCTTTTGACACTTAGTAATACCTCCTTATCACCCATAGTTGTAACTGTAATAGGAAATTCAGAATGTGCTTTAAACACACACCTCAGTCATCCGCAATTATAATCTTAGCAGGTTTACTCTCCATACTTATACAGCTCGTTGCGTTCATCAACTTTATACTTTCGTATATGTTTTATTCATCATTCCGTAATTTTTCGACCGGTGTGTTTAATTTACGCTTTCCAACCGTAGGTTGAAGAAGCGTATATGCTCCAGCTTTTTCCGTCCGTCCGTCCGTCGATGTGTCGGCACGATAACTCACGTAAAAATGGATCGATTTCGATGAAATTTTAGTATGTGGTAGGGGACCACCTGGGGACGAACCTTATTGAAAATGGGTGAAGTGGGGTCAAAGGTCACGCCATAAGAGCGGGATCCATTCCATTGCACTTATACTTCATAACTTGCGTAAATATGGTTCGATTTCAATGAAATTTTAGTATGTGGTAGGGGATAACCTGGGGACGAAGCCTGTTAAAAATGGGTGAAGTGGAGTCAAAGGTCAGGACATAGGAGCGGGATGCATTCCATTGCCCTTATGCGTCATAAGGTGCGTAAAAATGGTTCGATTTCGATGAAATTTTAGTATGTGGTAGGGGACGACTTGGGGACGAACCCTATTGAAAATGGGACAAATGGAGTCAAAGTTCAGGACATACGATCGGGATCCATTACATCGCCCTTATCCCACACTTTAAGGTGGACGTCAAGTAATTTTGCTTCCTATATTTCCAATGGAAAACCTTTTGTACCCATTTCCTTCACAATTAGTGTGTTCCCAAGGATGGAAATTTGAATATCGATTAAAATAACTTCATACTATAACTTGGAATACTTAACATTTTCTAAAACAGAAGTATAATTATATTAAAAAAACAATAACGTTTCCTTTGGTGGTGTTGAAACCAGAAAAAAGATGGCGCGACCTGTACTTCGATGACGCCAGTGGACAAATAAATGTTGGATTGCATAATTACGGTTATGGTTTAGAAAATATAATTACGGTTATGGTTTAGAAAATATAATTACGGTTATGGTTTAGAAAATATTAAGTATTCCAAGTTATGAAATGAAGCTATTTTAATCGATGTTCAAATTTTCATTCTTGGGAACGCATTAATTGTGAAGAAAATGTGCACAGAAGTTTTTCCATTGGAATTATAGGAAGCAAAATTACTTGACGTCCACCTTAAAGTAGCAATTCTTGTTGTATGTATGTATGTAGATATTATTTTGAAAACGGCTCTAAGAATTTTGATGAAAGTCGTTAACTACCGTTTCCTGGTACTAGAAATCGATTTAGCTTGATCTCGACTTTAGGAGAATTCGTTTAGTGGGTTAAATTACCACCCCGAATTATAACGTTTTTACTGTCATGGCGTCGTTCCATTATTGTTTCCAATGCTTAGAAATCTTATGACGTCACAATCTCGCGTTTGAGAAGGTTGGCGCGCGGTCACGCCATCTGTCTCATTACGTCACGCGTTGTGTCTGGATCCTATTAAAGTTTTATGACGTCATACTCTTGCGAGCAGATGATCGCTATTCCCATCTGCTTCATTACGTCACGCGTTGTGTGCGTATGTCCGTCCGCACGATAACTCGCGTAACAATCGTTCGATTTCGATGAAATTTTAGTATCTGGTAGGGTATCACCTGGGAAGGAACCTTATTTAAAGTGGACGAAATGGGGTGAAAGGTCGGTGGGATACATTCCACTGCTATTATGCGTCATAACTAACTTGGTCAAAACTGACATTTACTTTAGGTGTTCCAAAAAATGTAAAATGTGGAGGAGCACGATAAATCACAGCAACGAAATTTCGTGCCATTCACGTCTAGGTAACAATACGGCTGCATTAATGCTGTCATTATATTCATTATCAGTACTGTCATAAAATTCATTTACTTCAGCATCACTGCCGGATTCACTAACACTAAAATCATCATCCAATTCGCATGCATCATCCGATTCCATAACGCATTCAAACAGAAAAAAACAGCAATCTTTTTCATAAACTAACAAACCACGTGATTTCCGCAAACAAAATACAAAAATCTGCCGACAATCGCAGAGATATGAAACACATATAGTGCTGCTATCTAGTGTCATGGGAAGTGGCGGCTTTTCAGGTGAAGTGCCTCTTCACCTATTTTATTTGAAATAAGATTTTATTTAATAGTTTCGTATAATATATATATTTTTTTGCCTTTATTGAGTGCCAAAATACCCAAAATTTTTATTAGATATCACTTCAAAATGCGCGTTTAATACGGAACACAAGTCCTCATACGCAAAACAGTTTAAGTGAAGAGCTGAAATGAGAATGCTTGGAAGTCTGCAGTTTTCGTCCGAGTTGCCATGGTAACTGTGACGTCATCCTCCCCTATCTGCCGGGCAAGTGAAGTGTTTTATCATGAGACGTCAAGGCTCTGCACCTGGAGTCGTGACCTTAGGAAGAGATCGCAGTAGAACAGGACGGATTACCAAGGGTTCTTTGCAATCCATTAGGGATTTTTTTCTTGCTGTGTTTTGGTACATACTTTCTGAAAGAGATATGCTTTTACGTGTTTTGTGATTGTTTGTTAAAAACTTCATTAGTTTCGTGTACAGTTTAACTGATAGTGATAGTTTTAGTTTTTTTATGTATCCTGTGAACAACATTGTCCGTAATTTATTGCAAACTCCGTTCAATCGGTGGAAAGTTGAAAACAAAAGACATTTTACTTCAAGGACGACCGATGGATTCACTGACAATTGTCGTCAAGAAAGAAATCAAGAAGAGCGGTAAATCTTACAATATTAATTTTAAAAATTGTTGGTTTACTGAATGTAAATGGCTTTGTAGCCCTTCTGTGTTACAAAAATTATTTTGTTGGGCCTGCTTACATTTCAGTAATAAAATTCGGCGTGGAATAAAGAGAATTTTCAGATTTCTTAAATATAAAACGGTCACTTTACAAACGTGGTGATTCTAGCGAACACCTGAAATGCGAATTAATGCTAAATAATTTTGAAAAGAATCAGAACACCATTGCCGATGCCCTGAGGGAGAATGCTAGGCTTTTGAAAATGCATTACAACGAAAGCGTTCGTTTAAATAGACTTTTCCTGCAGACAATGATTGATGCAGTACTGTATTTAAGTAAACAAGAACTATCATTACGTGACCATGACGAAGGCATTGACTCGATAAATCGTAGAAATTCAAGGAATTTCTTTCACTGTTGATATCAAGAAGTCCTTTAAAATTCAAAATCAATACGAAAGGATAAAAAATGTCTTCACAGGTGACTCAAAAACTATTCAAAACGAATTAATTGAATGTATTTCTGAATATATAAATGAACACGTCAAAAATGAAATAAATGAAGTTCAATGCTTTTATATTCAAGTAGATGGGAAGACATAACCAGACTTCCGAGTGCTCTTTAATAATAAGATCTGTTGATTCGGAAGGTGTATTGGTTAAGCGATTTTTGGTTTCGATGGTGTCAGTGAAGATAGAACGTCAGAAGCTTTATACAAAATGCTAGACAAAATTTTGGAACAATTTGATTATCAACACAAGTCAATAGGACAATGTTACGATGGGGCAAGCGTAATGTCTGGACACTTGACTGGGCTCCAGAAAAAATTAAGCATAAAGCTTCTCAATCTGTTTTTGTTATTGCTTAGTACATCGTTTGAACCTTGTATTACAGCAAAGTTTTTCTAAAATTTCTAAGTGTCGAATATTTTTTGCAAGCCTCAGTGTAATTCCTTTGTTTTTTTCACCACTCAGCGAGCGAAGCGATCGCTTCACTGAGTGGTGAAAAAACAATACATATACGTCAACAACCGCAAGAGGCATGCCAACTATAACAGAAACTCAATGGTCCTCCACTTCGAAGTTAGTAAATGTAATAGTTGAAGATTGACATACATTGAAGGAAGTATTCGAATTTCTCACAAATAGTGACCAATCAGACAAAAAATAAATTCAACTTGCCCAATGTTTTTTAAATGATATGAACACTTTTGAATTTACATTTTTGGGAATAGTATTTGATGAAATATTTGGTTCACTGATCTGTTACTCGAAATTTTGCAAAAAAAATCACTAGACATATACTGTGTTACTCAAATAAAAAAAAATTATGAAATTTTGAGCCATAAAAGGAACGATTAGGTATTTGAAACACTGTTTGGAAAAGGTAGCAAAATCACAGAAATAAGTAGAGCTAAACGGGAATATGCTGCCCTTACACAAGAAACAATTTTTTTAAAAATTATAAACTATTGTATTTTTAATTTTGTACCACATTTTTATGGAAATGGATATAACATTTCAAGACAGTGAGAAACTTAAACTTTAATTTCCCTGTCTTGCTGACACAACCAAATTCTACCAATTTAATTCATGTTCCCTCTCACGCTTTTGAAAATCTACAACATTTTTACGGAAAAATATTAACTAAACACCAGAGACTTAAAAATGAACTGAGTCTTGTATATGCTGATGAAAAATTAAGGAATATATCGACTCATGAACTTTTTCGAGTGCTTCATGGAGATAAAGGCATTTTTACAGAAGCTTATAAATTGGTTTCCCGGATTTTAATAATTGCATCTGCAAGTGTTTCAGTGGAAAGAAGTTTTTCTTGCCTTAAAAGAACACAAACTTACTCAAGAAACACTATTTCTCCAGATAAACTTGCTTCTTTGGCAAATATTTTTATTCAGAAAGACATATTCTTGATGTCACGAAGAAACAGCCATTTTATGACGACATAATCGACAAATTTCCAGCTTTAAAGAGAAGAAGAATTGATCTAATATATAAAAAAATAGGTACGTTCTCATTAACTGATTTTCATTGAAGACAGTAGATATCTTTTCATATTGTTCTTGTAGCTCTTTACCAACTTTTCCTACCACGATCCGCCACTGGTCATGGGTGCGATAAATCAGTTGTGTTGGCACTATTCAGTATGTGAATTATTTAACCCTTCAGCCCGGCAATATCATTAACGCAATATCATTAGGGATCGATACCTCAGCCCGTCATACCGACGGCAGAATTCTTAGAAGGATAAAAATATTCAGTTTACTGTCCGTAAAGAGAAGGAAAACTTTTGTACTTTTACAATTTCAGCTATAAGGAAAATATTTCCAAACCTTGATGAGACTTTTAAGCATTAAATGATGTACTCAAGGAGATGGAAATTCATGGTTCGCTTGAAATTTGGAGAAACATAAAACAAATTTTTCAGAGTAACATTTAAAATACAGAATATAAAACCTAATTCGCAAAGAAAGAAATTATTGCGGTGTTTCGAAATAAGACAAATAGATTTGTTATTGAAATGATTACTTTACCATCATCACTGCCTTCAGTTTCTCCTATTATCAGAAGCAGGGGAAGCAGAAAAATATGCAATATGGATGTTGTCATTTTAACTTTTCCAAACTTCATTTTACAATCCCTGTTTTGTTTTGAAGGTACGAGACATCTTGGAAGCTTAGTGAAGCTGACCATCATCATTTGTACGAACGTTTGAGTGAAGATGTTTACGAATAGAAAACTTTTTGTATCTTTTAATTAGGTCACTTGAGGAAACCATGTGTCCCTTGAGCAGGTGAATAGTGTTGCGCTAATTAGTCTCCCCGACGGAAGGCACCCTAACAGCTGTTAACAAAGATGTTTTGAACACCGTTTCTAAGAGTACAGCTGTCAAGAGTTCTGCAACAGCTATTCGCGCAATTGAAGCACAATTTTTCTAAAGGTCATATTACGAAATCATTACCTTGGGAGTTTTAGACAAACATCTAAGTGACTTAATTCTTGTAATAGGTTCAAAGGCAGGTGGGTAACATATTTGTTTAGAAATTACAATAGTATTCACAATGTTTCACTTTCTTTTGTCTACAGCAGTTTAGTTTCATTACCAGCTTAATCTAGCATTACGAAATTGAAGTATATAACGAAGTGAATTTCTCCGTCATTTTTATCCGCGGCAGGATTCGAACCCGGGTCCACTCATTCCGTAATAAGTTGCTCTACCAATTGAGCTACGCGGACATTTTATTCTGATTCCTATCTGCCTTTATGTCGTGTGCGTCCTTCTGGCAGGTACGTCACATCTCCTGGTACGTTACAAGTAGACAATTGCGTTTTAATGTTTAAACTGACTTACATAATTTATTCTTTTGCTTTCTCTTTTCCGATTCAGTGACCACCTGTGATTGTTAAAAGCAATCGTCAGTCCTTAATTTGTGACGGCGAGAAAAGATCCAGGGACTTAAGAAAAACGCACAATCTATGCTTCATTATGAGCTCGAGCCCAGGTTAGCGTCGGACTATTGGCTATAGACCAGGCCTCACACAACCTGGGTGCTTTTATTCATTCACAAGCAATATCAAGGCTTGTCCCCATCACATACACAGACGAGTCATTCCTTTATGACCACCCCCAGCCTAGAAAAATGAACGCGCCTAGAGACCGAACGGTGGCACATGTGAAGTTCACAGAGCAGTATATATACAACCCGAAGACAGGCTTTCGGTTAGTAGAGTGTTCGGAGTCAGAAGGGAAAACGCTATACCGGTTCATCGGAGTTTGATAGAGGACAAATTGCAATGGCCACGGCGCCTCGGAACTACGATCTCCGAAACGGCGCTGTTTGTGGGTTGTTAATGTGCCGCTGTAATGAGTACGTATCAAAAGTGGTGCACAGATGGCCAAACGATGAGCCGTCTTCAGCTTACTGATGCTAGAGGAGAGCGGAGACTGTCGCGCATTGTTCACAGCGACCGCAGGGCCACAGTGTGACAAATCTCCCACAGTACAAAAGTGGTAATCAGAGCAATGTGTCACAGAAACAGTTCATCGCAGCCTTCTGCGAATGGAACTTCATAGCCGCAGACGCAGCCGGGTCCCCGTGCTCACAGCACTTCATCGACAACAACGCACGAAATTGGCTCAAGATCGTCCAGATTGAACCGTGGATGATTGAAGAAAGTGACCTGGTCTGACGAATCAAGATTCCTGGTTCATCACGTAGCGCGAATATGAAGAATACCAACGGAGGCTATGGCACCTGGATGCACTGTTGGGCTTAAACAGTCTGGCGGCGGCGGTGTTATGCTATGGGCGATGTTTTCTTGGGACACTTTAGGCCCCATTATCCCAATAACACAATCCCTGATAGCTCACAAGTATTTGAACATCTTTGCGGACCAAGTTCACCCATTCATGGCAACTGTGTTCCCTGCTCATGGTGGCCATTACCAACAAGATAATACTCCATGGCACACTGCCAGAATCGTCAAGGAGTGTTTCGAGGAACATGCTGGTAACTTTCTGTTAATGGCCTGGGCTCTAAATTCACCTGGCATGAACCCAATCGAATATTTATGGTTTGACTTGGAAAAGCGGGTTTGCGCTAAATCGCCACCACCTCAAGATGTACGGGAACTGGAAGACCTGCTGTTGACATTGTGGTACCAGATTCCTCAGGATACCTATCGCCACCTCATCAAATCGATGCCTTGTCGAGTGCCTGCTGTTTTGCGGGCTAAAGCGGGTTCTACGGCTTATTAAGTTGGTAGTCATAATGTAATGGCTCATCCCTGTGTGCTTTACGTTTCCTGTACCTTGGTATCCAGTCTTGTATTTCAGTTATTCGGTAGCTCTTTCAGCAATATGGCTTGACTATTGGTACTTCAATTTCATTACTTTTTTCAGTGTGTGGTTGTGTGTGCGTGCGCGCGTCGGTATGTTCCGATAATCATTAATTATCAGTATAATCGCTTTTTATGACTTCATAGCTATCCCAAAACAGGCAGAAAAAAACGCCATACTTAACTCTCACATTTCATTTTTATAGGGTTTTTTTTATCAAAAATCACTCAATGTATTTATGATTTGCGTTTAAAAAATCCCATGCAATGATCATCCTTTTCTTGATCTTTTCACCGTTCTTTTGCTTTATCCAGGTATTTTTCAGAGAGGGTATTTTTCACACACGACAGAAGGAAAAGAAATTTCATGAAAAAATGTGGATAACGAAAAAAGAAGTAAGACGAATTTAGGCAATTTTTCCTTAAAATTTGATTTTTGATTTTTGCAATTTTCATACAAAACACATATTTCTTGTTGTATGTTTATTCCTTACGTTGGTTCTTTTTTTGTGTAGACAGCCAAGTAACTGCACTCAATTGATTTTCGAAAAATTCAGAAAAGCAGACCTAGGACTGCACTCTTCCAAAAACACCACGCATACAAAATGAAAAAATTAAAAAAATGTGGTCTGCCTCCTAAAGTTAGAAGAAAGACTGTTCTCCGAAGCGCAGAAGGATTAATCACATATCGTAATGGCAAAATATGGTTTTGTGGAGTCAATTAAATAAAATAAAACAAGGGGAAAATCTTGTGCTTTAAAGTTTTATGACAACAGAAAAGGTATCAATTTCAAAATATTGTAACCTTTGGTGCTATTCTTTATTAGACGTTGCATGGAATTCAGTGCCATTTTCTCATTTTTTTTAAGAAACGTAAGTCTACTAGAGCAATTCAAAGATATGTTTGTTAAGTCAGCCATGGATAGAGACACTTATGTTAGCTCCTCTTTTTTTTTTTTTTTTTATTGGAGTTTTAACGACCACCGTGAGCAACTTAATGGGCTATAAGCAGTCGCCCGTCCCTAATTTAGGGTCACTGGTTCCAGGAAAGGGACAGAGCCAGTGCCGTAAGACAAACACAACATCCATGTCTCACGGATTCGAACCCGGACCCCGTTCGAACGAATGATCAGAGGCCATCGCTTAGACCACGGCGCCACCGGGGCGGCGCTCCTCTTCTTGACGTTGTTATCCTAAAGACCGCAAGTTTCCATCTTCAAAAACAAAAATGTCCACCAGATGGGGCAGTGGTATAAGCGATGGCTTCTGATCATTCATCCGAGTGGGGTCCGGGTTCGAATCCTGGTGAGGCATGGATGTTGTGTTTGTCTTACGGCACTGGCTCACTTCCTTCCCTAGAACCAGTGGCCCTAAATTAGGGACCGGTGACTGTTTATAGCCCATTGAGTTGCTCACGGTGATCGTTAAATCTCCAATAAAAAAAAAGAAAATCCCCGTGACGCATGGATGTTCTGTTTATTTTACGGCACTGGCTCTGCTCCTTCCCTAGAACCAATGGCCCTAAATTAGAAACCGATGGCTGCTTATAGCCGATCATCTTGCTCACGGTGGTTGTTAAACCATCGAAAATATCCCTTTAACATGGGGTGTGTTTGCAATTGATGAGATAAATCTAAAGAATATAGAGAAGTTGCTTTAAAGTCGGAGAAGGCGTTAGTGTAAACGTCTTTTCTTCCGTTCTAGTGTTGCAACCTGCTAGGACCTTTCTCTCTTTGCAGTTTATCCGAGAAGAGATTTTTATCTTGCAATAAGAACAGCTGTGCTTGGTCATGTCTGTCTTCTTTTTTTGTCCCCTTTTTCTCTTTCAGAGTTGTAGTGTAGTGCCTTAGTATGTTTCTAATGTTTTATTTTACATTTCCTTTCTCTATTTTTAGGAGTTCACCTTGAACTGTGTGTGCGTGTGTATGTGTGTGTGTCTGTGGTCAGAATCAAAAACTATCGTAGGAAAATTCATTTATCTTATTTTTTTTTTTTTTTTTTTGTAAGTTTTGCGACAATCCTGAGCAACTCCATGGACTATAATGAGTCGCCTTTCCCTAGTTCAGGGCCACTGGTTCCAGGGAAGGGTAGGAGAACCAGTGCAGTAACACAAACACGTCATCTATGCCTCTCTGGGATTCGAACCCGGACCCTTCTTGGACGAATGATCGTAAGCCAGCGATTAGACCATTGCGCCACAGGAGTGACTGATTTGTGTTCATAACATGCAGTTATATTTATTAATGTATTTTGTATCAAATCAGTTGAAAAAAAAAGAAAATATAAATCGATATAAATGCAAGGAGAATTTTATTGAAACAATCAAAATGTTGGAATGGAAGCAAGAAATACAATCATTCAATAGATCTAACAAAAAAAACTTTAAAAAAGAAACTGTGTTTTAAAAAATGCTGATTCCAACGCTTACTGATTTTTCTTACAAAATGAAAACATTTTAAATATTAACATCTACACTGCTGGCCACCCAAAATGCAACACCAAGAAGGAAGCATCCGATTGGCCTGAAATTCGCGGAATGCGTCGCCCGCGAGAGGACATGCAAACGATTAGCATTGCAGGGCATATACAAATCATATACGCCCGGCACGCCACCGAGAAGATTTATAAGAAGGGTGCACAGAAGACGGGGTGTAAGTAATGGATGTGTGTTGTACTACCGGACCTGTACGTGGGAAACTTCCTGATGCCTCGTCGCAGAATACGGCAGTCATTCCAGCACGTTTCGGAGTTCGCCAGAGGACGAATAGTGGCTTATCGCGACAGCGGTTTATCGTACCGAGATATCAGCGCCCGTGTGGGAGAACATCCAGCCAAAGTGAGGCGAGTATGGAATCGGTGGGTGCAGGAGGGACGGATGGACCGACGTGAGCGATTGCTGCAGCCGCGGCACACCACCAAATGAGAAGACCGGCATGCTGTGCGGAGGGCATTGACGGCTCGCACCGCCACATCATGAGTGTTAGCGCAGGAATTAGGGTGTCTTGCGCAACAACCTGTGTCAGCAAGTACCGTTCGACGTCATCTGCAGGAGTGGGGACTTGTCGCACGGCGCCCATTACTCTGATTACCATTGACGTTACACCAACGGCGAGTGCGGCGGCAGTGGGCCATTGTACGCCGCACCTAGACTACGGAATGGCACGACATTGTCTTCTCCGACGAATCCCGCTTCTGTCTGCAACACCACGATGGTTGGATCCGCGTGTGGCGGCATCGCAACGAGAGACTGTATGACGCCTGATTTATGCATCGCCATACCGGTTCGTCGCCTGGTGTTATGGTTTAGGGCGCAATTGGATATGACACCCGCACCTCTCTGATACGCATCGCCGGTACATTCAAAAGCCCCTGCTACATCTCGGACGTTTTGGAGTCTGTAGTCCTCCCTTACCTGCAGGACCTGTCAGCGGCTACATTTCAACAGGACAACGCGCGCCCGCACGTAGCACGCATCGTGCAACAATTCTTCACGGCCCACCAGGTGTCACTGCTGCCGTGGTCCGCCTGTTCTCCCGATATATCGCCCATAGAACACGTCTGGTCGCTGACAGGCAACCGAGTGGCCCGGCAAGCACCACCCGCGGCTACGCCTGATGAACTGTGGTAACGTGTGGAAGCAGCCTGGACCGACATACCCCAAGCCCACATCCAATGCCTTTTTCGTTCGATGCCGCGGCGTGTACCTGCTGTTATTGCCAGCCATGGGGGCCACACGAACTATTGTTGTCTGCGTGTTCCGCAGGTCACACGGGCCTGTAAGCTCAATCGTTTCATCTTTGTATCTGTTGTTATGTGTGCAGTAAATCTGGCTTTGCTATCTCGTGTCCTTCTTGGTGTTGCCTTTTGGGTGGCCAGCAGTGTATATAAATACGATTATCGAAATACTTGTAAACCTCTCTAAGCAAAATCTTAAAATTAGAAATTTCTCATCAGTGTCTTCTAGTGTGGGTCCCACTCATGGCTGTTCTGTATCATCCATGATACCTTCTCCCCAATCATGAGAACAACAGCATGCAGATTACCAGTGGGAACAGTTGACATGACTGATGTATCTACCACACTTAAGCAATCAATGACTTTGTAAAGAAAACAAAAGAAAAAGAACCTTTAAAATTTGCATATATACGTACATGGTATGCTTACGAATTTTTTAAATTCCCAAGCGATAAAATGATACGGAGCTTACTACAAAATGCTTAGAAATATCATTCAATGCAGTGCATACACAAAAAGGAGATTGTCAATTTTGACGGGAAGAGATTTACACTGGCGTGCAAAAATTAAGGACGAGACGGTTTTTCGAATGTAACGTCGTGCAGATAAGCTCCACATCGACTCAAATCATACCATAAAATCCACAAGATGTAAGAATATGGGACAAGTGAACAAAACCGTCCAAACAAGGAATCCAAAGGATACAAAGGCGCTTTATTGAAAAGGTAGCTTCGAGCACAACTGGACAAAAGACAGAAGCGTCCATGTGACAGGCGGCTGCCGAGAAAAATCTAGTCTTTAGTAGGGGATATGATCACTCCTGACTGCGTTGCTGGACTTACAACGTCTGTCCATGCTGAGGACGAGGTTGTCAAGGAGCTGTTGAGGCATCGCGGCCCATTCCTCTTGTAGCGCCAATCGCAACTGCGGAATCGTTGCTGGCGGCTGGTGACGTGCTACCAAGCGTCTCCCGAAAAGGTCCTACACGTGTTCGATTGTATTTAGGTCCGGGGGCCTTGCGGGCCAATCCATGCGTTGAATTTCTTCATTCTCCAACAGCTCTGCGACAGCCACTGTACAATGAGGTGTTGCGTTGTCGTCCATGAAGAGGAACTCAGGACCCACAGCACCTCTAAACAAACGCACGTGAGGCAGGAGAACCTAGGTACAATAGCGAACACCAGTGACTGAACCTCCTTGGAAGATTTGGAGGTCAGTACGGCTACCAAGCATGATACCGCCCCAAACGAGGACTCCGCCACCTCCAAACCGGTCCCTTTCGATTATGTTGGAGGTCTGATTGCGTGTTCCCTGCTCTTTCCAGATGTGTATATCTCCAGAATAGCACGTCAGACTAAATCGGCTCTCATCCATAAAGAGAACTCGACCCCATTGCTGATGTGTCCAGTTCTTGTGTTCCTGGCACCACAGAAACCGCCGTCTCTGATGAGCAAGCGTTAATGGCCCACATCGTACTGGTCGTTGTGCAAATATACCACCTTTACGCAGCCTTCTGGCCACGGTAAAACGCGATATACGGACGTCCAATTGTCTGTTGCATGTGCCTTGTGATTTCTCCCGCTGTCTGCCGTCTGTCTCTTCTCTCCTGTAGGACAATAGACCGGTCGTCCACCGCCGCGCTTGCTCGCGGGCGACCACTGCTAAACTCTGGGACAGCTGTTCCTGTCGTCTGAAATACTCTCCAAGCTCTTGAGTTGATGGCGTGAGCGATCCCGCACTCCTCGGCTGCACTAGTCACACTTCGACCTTCTTCAGCCTTCCCAATGACGCGACCTCGGGTAAAGTCATCCAGATGTCGTCTACTGAATTGCCTGTTGGCCATATCTCACGGTGGTAGCAACTCGACGTCGTTCAAACCGATGTACAACGCGCAGTAGCTTCCACCGAATTGCTGAGCGTACACCGTGGGTGCAGGAGGGACGGTCGGATCGACGTGAGCGATTGGCGCAGCCGCGGCACACCACCGAACGAGAGGACCAGCATGTTGTGCTGCGGGCATTGACGGCTCGCACTGCCACATTACGAACGTTAGCGCAGGAATTAGGGTGTGTGGCACAACAACCTGTGTAAGCACGTACCGTTTGACGTCGTCTGCAAGAGCGGGGACTTGTCACACGGCGCCCATTGCTCCGATTACTATTGACGTTACACCACTGACGAGCGCGGCGGCAGTAGGCCGTTGAACGTCTCACCTGGACTACGGAATGACACGACATTGTCTTCTCCGACGAATCCCGCTTCTGCTTGCAACACCTCGATGGTCGGATACGCGTGTGGCGGCACAGCGGCGAGAGACTGTATGACGCCTGCCTTATGCATCGCCATACCGGTCCGTCGCCTGGCGTTATGGTTTGGGGCGCAATTGAATATGACACCCGCACCTCTCTTGTACGCATCGGTGGTACACTCAGCAGCCACCGCTACATATCCGACGTTTTGGAGCCTGTAGTCCTCCCTTACCTGCAGGACGTGTCAGCGGCCACGTTTCAACAGGACAATGCACGCCCGCACGTGGCATGCATCGTGCAACAATTCTTCACGGCCCACCAGGTGTTACTGCTACCGTGGTCGGCCTGTTCTTCCGATATGTCGCCATTGAATACGTCTGGTCGCTGATAGGCAACCGAGTGGCCCGGCAAGCACCACCTGCGGCTACGCCTGATAAACTGTGGCAACGTGTGGAAGCAGCCTGGACCGACATACCCCAAGCCCACATCCAAAGCCTCTTTCGTTCGATGCCGCGGCGTGCAGCGGCCGTTGTTGCCAGCAATGGGAGCCACACGAACTATTGATGTCTGCGTGTTCCGCAAGTCGCACTGGCCTGTAAGCTCAATCGTTTCATCTGTGTATGTGTTGTTATGTGTCCAATAAATCCGGCTTTGCTATCTCGTGTTCTTGGTATTGGATTTTGGGTGGCCAGCAGGGTATATTCCACGGACATTACATGCGTTCTGCTACTCGGCTACCGGAGCTGTGCGACAAAACGCGTGCACACTGTTTGAAGTAGATAGTGTCATTTGCTACGGAAAGTATTGAAAACACTATGAGAAATATTAATTTTATTTATTGTTAAGATAGTATATAAATATTATTTTTTGGGTATGTGGTAGTACTATATTATACACAGTCCACTCATGAACTTGTGGCCAAGGTTTAGGATGAGGTATGACCTCCTCCTGCCGTAAATATAGCAGATATACGGCGTGGAATTGATTCAGTGAGGACTTTGAAGCTTCCTGAACTGATGTTATACAGTTCCATGAAAACACCAGAGCTTCTCCCAAGTCATCAGGAGTCATAGGAAGTGGAACATCAGCCAGCAGTTATTGGGATGATTTCCCTCAGCAGTGCTTTGCCACATTGTACATCGACCATCCACACGATCAAGCAGAAAACGTGATTCCTCTGAAAAGACGACTTTCTTCTACTGCTCGATGGTCCAATGCGTCCTCTCAGATGCAAATTCATGCCGTAAACATCGATGTCTGGCTGTCAGCATGGATACCTTGAGTGGACGGCGGTTCCTGAGACTCATAAAGAGCGGAGCTCGTTAGACTGCCGTCTGCGATGCGACCCTCGTTGTGCCTGCAATGAATGCTCTGTCCAGGTGTTCAACTGTAGCCCGTCGTTTGGATCGTACTAATCGGGGCAGCCGTAGCTGCTCACTGTCGTCAATATTCCATGGGCGTGTATTATTGCCGTCTGGAAATGGTTCTAACTCAGACAGGAGTCCCCTGTACAGCCGCCACATGATTCCAAATAATGAACAAGGACGTCGTTGCATCTGTGCGTGCCGCTCTTACTATCCCACGGCCCAAGGTCCTTTTTGCTGGTGGTGTCTGTGGGTGGTCCAGAGCCAGTCAGCGGGGTCTGGGTACCTTCCCGTTTCCCTTGCTCCCAACTCAATCGCACCGTACTGGCGAACTGCTCCCTTTATGCGGTCCCAATATCTTCATTTCAGTGCCATGCTATTCAGTGCATCCTTTAATTCATTCAAGTATAGGTAGCCCAATTATTGGTTTATGTGGTAAAATAAATAACTTTCCCTTTGTGGTTATGAAATACATAAACTGCTCTTGTAACATTCAATGAAACTAATATAAAATGTGCTAAACTCGCAATGTATTCAAACAGCTAGTATATGTAACGCTGAATTAAACTTTCACAGGCATATTAACCCTTTAACTACCATAACGCCCAAAACGTCCGTTCATAGAAAAGACCATAGCAGCCCAAAATGCCTGTCCATAGTGAGTCAGATTTTCTACCCTTACCTGTTCTTCAAATTTTCACTACCTATGAGGGAACAGCTGGAGTCACCCTCAGTCACTATTGTTACTAAACAACGAAGTGAACCAAGAGACAGTTTCTGGCGTTATGCTATTTAGAGTGATACAATATTTCTGGGTCATGGTCGTTAAAGGATTAAAGCTCTTGTAGATCATTTTCTTGGTAACCAAGTGCCTAAGGCTTTCATTAAGCTATCATTAAGAGAAACAGCAACTGAATGTAATATTAGGTTTACAGACTTAATTTAAACCTTCCTGGACAGGAGTGAATGAGTACCAAAGTTGTTACAGACGTGAACGGTCTCATGCTCACTGATTTTCATGAGAACCTAAAATGCTATGGAAAATACTTTTTTCTTTGATGCAGAAAAAGGTTTACAAAGAAAAAGAAATACTTAAAATAATACAAAAAAAGTAAAAAAAAATAATAAAAATTTCTAAATCATAAAAAGCAAAAAAATATTATACTTATAAAAAGTTAACAAGAAAGATGACACCGAATTTTCGGGTGTTATAAGCACGTCTTTTGAATCCGTTCTGACGCAAATTAAATTTATCAAAGCTATTCAAAGTCAATGAAACCGGTATGGAAAACAATAGTGCCGCCCCAGTGCCGCAGTGGTCTAAGCGATGGCCTCTGATCATTCGTCCGAACGGGGTCTGGGTTCGAATCCCGGTGAGGCATGGATGTTGTGTTTGTCTTACGGCACTGGCTCTCTCCCTTCCCTGGAACCAGTGACCCTAAATTAGGGACGGGCGACTGTTCAAAGCCCATTGAGTTGCTCACGCTGGTCGTTACACTTCCAATTAAAAAAAAAAAAACAATAGTATCTGACGGAAGAAAGAAATTTTTCAATCAGGTTTTTAACCCCTCAGATATTGCTGTAAACGGATGTTTTTCATACCACACAAGTCTGCAACCCTCTGGTTGCAGACTTGTGCGTTAAAAAACATGAATTTATATGACAAACATTTCGCACCGGAAACGCTCTCCAACACAGAAATAATTTTTCAAATCGGACTCTTAGAAACAGAGATATCAACAAAAATAAGATGTGACTTTATATCCCCTAATGGGAAAACCATGCATTATTTTAAGAAGAAAGTATTTTCAAAAGGAATTTCCATATGAGCGGTATCGGTCCAAGAAAAAAAAAATTAGTCGAGTTTTCAGGTCCAGCTTTTGCTACAAATACATGAGAAACAGAAATTAATACTTATGCCTCCTGGTGGCCAACACATTCCTTACCAAACATTAAAAAATATGTGAAAAATATTTTCCATCAGGTCTTGTATGCGATACAGGAAGAATTTTCCAAATCGGAGTTTCAGAAGCAGAAATAACGCAGAAAACACAATTTGCCTTTGTGCCCCGTAGCGGAAAGTCTATGATTTATTTGAAAATTTTGAATTTTTAAGAAAAACATTTTGCATCGGAAACACTATACAACAAAGAAGTATTTTTCCAAATCTGACTCCTAGAAGTAGAGATATTGACAAAAATAAGATATTCATCTACGCCCCTGGCGTAAAAACCATGCATTATTTCAAGACGAAATAATTCTTAAAAGGTTTGTCGACATGAGTAGTATCGGTCACAAATGACGTTTTTTTCAGTGGAGATTTTAGAAGCTTATATTTTGCTGCAAATACTTCAGAAGCGGAAATTAAGACTTACGCCACCTGGTGGGCAAGCCATTTTTTACAAAATTTAGAAATTATGTGCAAAGGATTTCCCATCAGGAGCTGTATCCGGTGCAGAAAGAATTTTTCAAATCGGAGATTTAGAAGCAGAGATATAGAGGGGAAAGCAATTTACCTCTACGCCATCTATCGGAAAGTCTATGAATTACTTGAAAATTTTGAAAATATGTGAAAAACATGTCACACAGAAAACACTTCCAACAAAGAAGAAATTTTTCAAATCGGTCTTCTAGACGTAGAGATATTGACGAAAATAAGGTATACATGTTCGCCCTCTGGCGGAGAAACTATGGAATATTTTGAGAAGAAAATATTCCGAAAGTTTTTATCGATGTCTGTGGCATCAGTCCACGAAATAATTTTTTCAATCGATATCTTAGAAGCTCAGATTTTATGGTAAATATATTAGAAGCAAAAATTAACGCTTACGCTCCCTGGTGGCCAAAGTATTCTTTACCAAAAATTGGAAATTATATGCAAAAGATTTTCCGTCAGGAGGTGTATCACCTGAAGAAAAATGTTTTCAAATCGGAGTTTTAGAAGAAGAGTTGTCGGGAAAAATGTAATTTACGTTTACGCCCCCTATCGGAAAATATATGTGTAATTTGAAAAGGGGGACTATATCTAAAATAATCTTCGATATAAATGGAATCGAAAGATAAAAGATTTTTTTCAATCGGTTGTTTAGAAGTAAATATGTGAATTAAAGCGTATTTTTGAATTCGACATCATCTGCATTTACGTCCTCTAGCGGCGAAATTGTACATCGTAAAAAAAAAAAAACGAAATAAAGGATCACCATTCGCATATTTCAAGCTTTCCGATGCAAAAAGAATTTTTCAAATTGGACTAATAGCGGCAGAGATATCCTGGGTACAGACGGACGGACAAACCGATAACATAAGCACTATCCTTTTTTACAAAAGACGTGCTAAAAAGTAAGAAGGTTGTATGCTATCTTTTATGTAATTAAATACTGGGGCTGGGCATGTCAAACAGGGAAATTCTGTGTTCGAAGTGTCTCTTCCAGTATTCATTTTAGAACATTTTCTCAGCAAAAGAAACAGAACTATACAAAATAAAATTAGCCTTTTCTGGAGATTTTATTGAGTTAGGTTTGTGACGTGATGTGTCAGCTAAAGGGCTCTTTTCAGCACAGATTTGTCTGGCTGTTTTGGCTACTAAAGGGCAATGATTCCTGGTAGTTTGGCTTGGTCAGCCCTTTCTTTTGTGAAATTCATCAGTGCAGGTCATGTGGAACTTAAAATCCTTAGTAAGTATGCTTTTTAGCACGTCTTTTCTAAAAAAAAACGTGCTTATGTTATCGGTTTGTCCGTCCGTCCGTCTGTACCCACGATATCTCTGCAACTATTAGTCCCATTTGAAAAATGTTTTTTGCATTGGGAAGCTTGAAATATGCGAAAGATGATCCTTCATTTTTTTTTTACGATGTACAATTTTGCCGCTAGAGGACGTAAATGCAGATGATGTCGAATTCAAAAATACGTTTTAATCCACATATTTGCATCCATTCCATTTATGTGGAAGAGTATTTTAGATATAGTGACTTTTTTCAAATTATGCATAGATTTTTCGCTAGAGGGCGTAAAAGTAAATTACACTTTTCCTGATAACTCTTCTTCTAAAACTCCGATTTGAAAACTTTTTTCTTCAGCGGATACACCCCCTGATGGAAAATCATTTGCATATAATTTCAAATTTTTGGTAAAGAGATACTTTGGCCACCAGGGGCGTAAGTGTTAATTTTTGCTTCTGATATATTTACCATAAAATCTGAGCTTCTAAGATATCGTTTGAAAAAATTATTTCGTGGACTGATGCCACTGACATCGATAAATCTTTTCGGAATATTTTCTTCTTAAAATATTCCACAGTTTCTCCGAGAGGGGCGTAGATGTATATCTTATTTTCGTCAATATCTCTACGTCTAGAAGTCCGATTTGAAAAATTTCTTCTTTGTTGGATAGCGTTTTCAGTGTGACATGTTCTTCATATAATTTCAAATTTTTCAAGTAATTCATAGACTTTCCGCTAGGGAACGTAGTGGTAAATTGCGTTTCCCCCTATATCTCTGCTTCTAAATCTCCGATTTGAAAAATTCTTTCTGCACCGGATACAGCTCCTGATGGGAAATCGTTTGCACATAATTTCGAATTTTTGTAAAAAATGGTTTGGCCACCAGGTGGCGTAAGTCTTAATTTCCGCTTCTGATGTATTTGCAGCAAAATATGAGCTTCTAAAATTTCGACTGAAAAAAAGTCATTTGTTGACCGATACTACTCATGTCGGCAATCCTTTCAGGGACATTTTCTTCTTGAAATAATGCATGGTTTCTACGCTAAGGGTGTAGATGTATATCTTATTTTGTCAATATCTCTACTTCTAGGAGTCTGATTTAGAAAATTCCTTCTTTGTTGGATAGTGTTTCTGATGCGAAATGTTTTCCCTAAAATTTCAAAATTTTCAAGTAAATTATAGACATTCCGCTAGGGGGCACAAAGGCAAATTGCGTTTTCTGCGTTATTTCTGCTTCTGAAACTCCGATTTGAAAAATCCTTCCTGTATGGCATACAAGACCTGATGGATAATATTTTTCACATAATTCCAAATGTTTCGTAAAGAATGGTTTGGCCACCAGGAAGCATAAGTGTTAATTTCTGCTTCTCATGTATTTGTAGCAAAATCTGGGCTCCTGAAAACTCGACTAATTTTTTTTCTTGTACCGATACCTCTCATATGGAAAATCCTTTTGATAATACTTTCTACCTAAAATAATGCATGGTTTTCCCACCAGGGGACGCAAAGTCACATCTTATTTTTGCCGATATCTCTGTTTCTTAGAGTCCGATTTGAAAAATTATTTCTGTGTTGGAGAGCGTTTCCGATGCGAAATGTTTCTCATATAAATTCATGTTTTTCTTAACGCACAAGTCTGCAACCAGAGGGCGTAAGTTCACGATTCCGTTTACAGCAATATCTGAGGGATTAAAAACTCGATTGAAAAATGTATTTCTTCCGTCAGATACTATTGTTTTCCATACCGGCTCCATTGACTTTGAATAGCTTTGATAAATTTAATTTGCGTCAGAACGGATTCAAAAGACGTGCTTATTACACCCGAAAATTCGGTGTCATCTTTCTTGTTTGTAACTGTTTTCGTGTTTAGGTATTTTTATGTACAATGTATTTTAAATAGACAATTCTAACAGTTTCCGTTGCAAATATTTTCTTGTTTGCGGATAAGTTTGTCATGTTCTTCATCCCGAGTTCAGTTAGCCCTATTCTTTTTTCTTGGCAAGGGTTTCCTGTTTAAATGTGCTGTTTATCAAGTTGCAAAGTGTTTAGAAATTTTTTTTTCTTTGGAGTTTAGGACACTTCTACACATTCTAACTCAGCAATATTTCATATACATTGGTAACATTTTGTTAAAAAAGCAACTGTCTTTAGTTTTCTTTTTGTTTTCTTTTGCAAATATCTTGTGTCTCGTTAACAATGGTTCGAGACCAGTGTGTCCCATTTGTACGTAGAAATTTGTTAATTTGTATTTTCTTTTCACTAAATATTTTTCTTTTAATTAAAACTATTTCCATTTTTAAAATAAATTGCTTGGAGGATTTAAAATCCTTTATGGGTGAAAAATCTAAGAATTCATATACTTTAGGTAGCGAATTTCGATTTTCCCTTTTTCTGAATTTGTTTTCCTGTCATTACAGATTGACATAGCGGAAACCTATGTTTAAGTGGTCTGTGTAGAAATGAAAAGATTGACATTTGTGTGGGTCCTCGGAAAAGTCATAAATGGCAGCCATCAAAGATTTCTGCAATCCTTTCATCTCATTCCGAGACAAATTGTACCTTTTTTTTTTTTTGTTTTCACGAAAACAATTTTGGGCCTATTTTTAAACATTAGTTATTGAATCATGTTTTGTTTTTGAGAGGTTATATATATTTTATGATGTTCTTCTTGAAAATTCTATTTTACACCTATTTTGTTCGATTAGATGTTCAAAGCTTTTGCAGTTTTTTTAGGGTTATTTGCTGTTTTTAGAAAAATATAATAAGGAAAACAGACAGACACAGCCGGTAACATAATAGATTTGAGCGTGATAAAAATGTGATTTTTGATTAGCTACAAAGGAGCAAATGTCTTGACAAAATCTAACATCGAAACGCACAAAACGTCATTCAACGCCTTTTGCCTTTTTAAAACAATTTATCAAATTACTTATAGTTCTGTGATTCTTCTATTCCTTATTTATTGTCGAAGGTGTTTTTAAAATCGAAGATGGAGTCTCGGTGTCTTTTCGAGGACAATCTAGAGTAGGGGACATGACATCAGAGGTTCATACTTTCACTGTATTCCATGTAACCACTTCCTTCAGAAAACTTAAAAATTTTCATCTTCCTGGAGCGGGAATCAAACTCGCACCTCCCGATTTCCGGTCGAACATGCTAGTCATTACACTACCATGAAAATTTTCAAGTTTTCCGAAGGAAGTGGTTACATGGAATACAGTGAAAATGTGCCAATAATATCATTACAATGCCTACCATGCAATTATTATTATGAAGAATTATTTTTTCGGGGAAATTCGTTTCTCAATTGTATGTGATTAATAGTTCAATTCACGGCTGAATTAACAATATTTCTGAAAATAGCTCTACCACGACTTCTGTTCATAACAGAAAATGGCACTGAACTCCATGCTACATATGAAAAACAATACTGTAGGGAATTTTTTTTTTAAGATTCATGATCTTTCTGATATTCATGAATAACATTAATACAAGAGAGCGTTTCCTTCACTTTCTTTAATTAGCGCCACAAAAGCCATATGTGTACATAACGATACAGATTATGTATTCTCTGAGCCAGTGAGCGAAGCTGTTCTTCTGACTTTACGAGACAAACAACATTTTTTGCATTTTTTGGACATTGATTGAGTGGCGTTTCCGAAACAGTGCAGTCCTGGCACTTGGTTTACTGAATTTTCAGGAAATCCATTGAGTTTAATTCCTCGGTTATCTGCAAAAGGAAACAAAGAAAAAGGTTCAGACAAAGCAAGATTTTTAAGGGTTTTGTTTGAAGGTTGTAATAATTAAGTACATTTTTTGAGGTGAAACAGCTGAAATTTTTTCTCACTACCTTTTGCTTCATGCACGGTTTGCCCAGAAGAATTTTTTTTCTCGTGTCCTATGTGGAAACATTCCCTCTCACAAAAATCATGGATAATAAGAAACATTAAAAAAAATAAAAGAAAAAAGACAATGAAATGAAATGAAATTCTTCAGAGTTACGTAGGTGAACAAAAAGCATGTTACACTTAGCGCCATCTGGAGAGGGAAGTAGACAGTACGCCATAGCTGCCGACGGCAGGTGTTTCAGTTCAGTAACTGCGTAACGCTTGTGCAGAAAGCAGTTCGTAATGGCGCGTCAACTGGATTCTTACTCCAAATCAGAAGTGCGAGGAACCATTCGAGTTTTGTGGGCTAAGCGCCTAAATTGCACTGAAATCCATCGTGAAATCTGTGTTGTATACGGGGGAAATGCCATGTTTCGTCCAGCCATTGCTAAGTGGTGCCAACAATCCGAAAAGAATAGCACAAATTTGATGGACGAACACCGCGAAGGCAGACCGTCAATATCCAGCACTCCAGAACATGTTGCCACCGTTGACAACATGATACCGAATAATAGGGTGCATCAAAATCAAGGAAATTCCCATTACGTCGTTAGACATTTCGTACGGGACTGTGCATTCCATCATTCACGAGTAGTTATGGGATTTCGGAAATTGTGTGCGATATTCTTAACTATTTGCACCAGACTGGAAGAGACTTTTTTCTGCACGGGAACAGAAAAGTTAATCACACGTTCCGATAAATATTTACAGTCCTCAGGCGGCCCTGTCGAAAATTGAATAAATTTTGTACCTTTAAACCAACATACATCCACTAAGTGTATCTCATCATTTGTTTTGTTTATTTATTCAACAGTGTAACTAACTTTTTGAGCCCCTCTCTCAAAAGCAAATCCTTTGTGAATGATTTGCGCAGCCACGCCATCATAGCTGTCCTGCACGAGGTATAAAAGCAAGACGCCTAGCTAAAGTTGCCCTAGTCGATTCGCGAGAATTGTGGCAGGAAGGTTGTGGGAATAACTGAGTATGCCCAGCCACAGTAGACGAGAACCGTTGGTACAGCTCGCGGCTTCGGGCGAGGCCGATGAATTGGACTGCGGGTACGTCGACTTTTCTTCCGCGACATCGCCGCTAGCGCTAGTATTGGATGATACGCGAGCACAGTGATGAGAATGGTGACAGTGGGAAAAGGAATGTCTCACGCAACGACGTGAGGGGTTTGGATTCCAGCGACGATTAAAGCTCTCAACGCCACAGTGTGGCTACGCAAAAGTAGTCGTCAGGTCAGCAACGACCTTTATTATTATTTTTTTTATATTATTTCTTGTACTATTATTATTATTTATCTTTTTATTATTTTTTATACTTTTTAATTATATATATATATATATATATATATGTATAATATAAAAATATAATTTAAATATAAAAAATAATAAAAAGATTAAAAAAATGATAATAAAAATTGTAAAAAAAATAATATAAAAAAATAATAATAAAGGTCGTTGCTGACGACTACTTATATATATGGGTTCTAACAGTTCAGTTTGATCTTCATTCCTGGCGTTGACCGGTTTGGTTTGCCGGTAAGCCGTTTTTATAATTTTTTCAGTGTTTATATTCTTGTTTCTTGAATTTCAATGCCTGTTTTGGCGTTTGGTCTGGTGGCCTAGGGAGCATGACCAACCGACATTTTTGGTTCTCCTTGTCGTTTGTTGGTACTAGAAAGGCCACTCCCGTAGGTTGACGCTCTCCTGATGACGGCAACCTGCTTGTTCATTTTCTTTGGTTTTCAATTATGAATTTCCATTATTGAGTTTAATTCAGTATTCTTCATAGAATTTAATTTTTGCAATTCTTATTTTCTATAATTCACTCTATGTATGCTACTACATGAGTATAGATGCCTTTGCCGCTTCTCATTGTACTAGCTATGTTTTTGTTCTATTTTTGTGATTTGTTTTTCTTGTTTTACTTTTGCAAATTAATTTATATATCTATATATATAAACGCCCGGTGTCAGGAGGCCCGTATGATGCTACATAATTCATGCTCCTACCAGCCATTCCCCACGGTGTCGCCGTAAAAGGATAATGCGCCATCAAGTTGAACAGCGTCTTGCCGGAAAATTACTTAGTATACGCTGCCATTCATCACGTCCGCATTCTCGGCCCCATTGCAGCCGCTGATGTCTGTGGTTTAAGGTAAAGAGCATTGGAAGCAGCTGACAGCTAGCGACGAGGCATCACTGAAACAAACGACATCGGACAGCGCTTGTAGATAACCACGACCAGCCAGCGGTACATCGCCCGAATTGTGGAGGCTTAGATGATGCCATATCTTTCGCAGGTTCCCGATGCCATCTTTTAACAGGACAATGGCGGATCACATATGGTGCGGTATGTTTTTCAGCTCCTGGATGCTCCAGGAGCTGAAAAACATGTTCTGTCTTTTTTGAGCAACTTAGTCACCTAATTTGTCGCCCATTGTACAAATGGGGAATAAGGTCACTCGGCATATCGCCAGTGAGAGCGCGCCGCCTGTTACCCCAAAATAAACTTTCGGTGGGAATCTAGACAACATGGAATAACCTTCCGCTGTACTACATCCATAACCTCTTTCAGTTGATGCCACGCTCTGAAACGAGCCGTTATCGCCGCTCGTGGCGGGTAGACAAAGTACTGAGTATTGTATGTTCTACAACACTTACAGGTCTATACGTCTGATTACTTACGTCCTGTATCATAAGTAATGTACCCTATAAATTTATCTTTAATTCCTCAGATGGTCTTTCTCGGTTTTGCAATTTCATCAGACATCAGTATTGTGAAAACACAATTTGTCCGTGAAGAGGATCCGTGCTCCTTCACTCCGGAGCAAGTTGCTCTCCCAGCGAAGTTACAGAGACGAAATGTATCGCTGCAGATTTGTCGTCTAGACAGGTCCATTACCTCTGTAGTACGTCACAGTGTACATTTATCCACATCTTTTAATACATAGTTATGTTACACTTTTCAATGTAATTTTTTAAAGGAAGAAATAGTTTAAAATGTATTCAAGATATTTTGTGTGTGTGGTTCATCACAGGATAATGTGGTTACTGATTTAGCCGGTTAACGATTTAGGAAATTTCTTAATAGTTTTCCGTTTTTTTTCTTTATTTTTCGCATTCAACAAGAGTTTTTAAGTACGCAACGAATTAATTCTCATCCCTTGTTCCAGGTATTACTCAGAAAGGTTTCACAAAATCTTTATGGATGATTTGACTTTTCCCATAGCACCATGGTTTGGGCTACTATCCTGTGATGTCTTCAGAATGAAGATTTCCCTGGGCCACGTTATATTCCTCCCTTAAATCACCGTAGACCTTTTATTTAGCTTCGATGCAACGCGCGCAATTTGCGGTTTTAAATTTCATTATTCTGTTACTATGTTAGACCTCCGAAGTGTTACGTGTTAATGTCCTCCGCAGTGGCCAGCGCGTTACTTTAGGTTTTAGTTCTCTGCTGTTAATGTTTTACTAGGCAATATAAGTAATTCCCAGCTGGACTCACGGAAAGTTTCTGACTGTGTATCTGCAGTTATTGCGTCGAATTCGACTTTACCCTCCAGATTTAAAATTTGAAATTTAATTTTGCAGTTCACTGTGTCATAATAACCTTAACGTGGTATTTTTTGTCAAATAGTTCCCGATATATTCAGTTATTGCTTCGAATTTGACTGTACCCTCGAGATTTAAAATTTGAAACTTGATTTTGCAGTTTACTACGTTAGAATAACCTTAAGGTGGTATTTTTTGTCAAATAGTTCCAGTATTTAAACAAAACTAGATCCGCGATTCTTTTAGAGAAGAAAGATTTTTTAATGAAATGCAAATAGAAAACAAGCAATGAAATATGGGAAAAAAGCGAATATTTTTGCATTTCATTTCTTCAAAACTTAATATTGCTATTCCTTCGTTCCGCCATTCTTCCACCTCATCTTGACTATATAATTATATTTTCTCGATATTATCTGGAACTACCAATACTTTTGTAGCACGACCGACTATCAAGAAATCCATTTTAAGTGTAATCGAAGCAAAAATGTTATTATGCAGGAAACCATTCAGCGCATTCCAATCGTCCCATCCGACCTTCCGTTTCATCTTAAATGTCTGGAGTTTCGTGTTCATTGCACTTTCGCTTTGGGTCCTACAATAACAGGGTTCATTGTTAAAAGTTGTTAGTCTGAACCTGCAAAACCCATGCTTTTCACACGACTACTTCTACGTTGGTTGCTCCGGAATTGGCAAAAATTAAAACCTCTTCAGTTCGGTTCCAAATGAAAGAACAATCAACTTATTTGATGCAAGAAGGGCTTTTCATAGGTGAACTTACTTACGCTTCGAAACAACTATGCATTACAATGACCTCAACGCAATAGAAAAATGTAGAAGTTCAAAGTACAGCTAATGTCATCCAATTTTACTGGCGCAAGTACATACTTTATTCTGTTTCTTAACTTCGTTTCTCTTCACTTCTGAAACACATATCAATTAAATCTTTATTGGCAATATATCCTTTACATCGATATGATAAAATGTCTCAAAAAGCAAAAGAACTTACAAATATCAAAAAGAAAAGCATAAGAAATCTGCCCATAGAAGACAAGCAAGACAAATTAATTTATGAAATTGAAATGCAAGGTGAAAGATGGAAGGAATACATTGAAGATATCTATGCAAAAAATGTAAGGCCAGAGAACATTGAATTAGAAGAGCAAAGCGAAATATTAATAAATGACAGAGGCCCTGAAATACACTGGTGTGCAAACATTAAGGACGAAGAGGAGAAATTAGCATAACAGCGGAACGAGCAGGCAGAACGAACCGAAAGACCTCTCAGAAGATAGACTAGGGTTCGGCACGGTAGGGCATGCGCCTATATGCAGCATAACATAGGGAGGGGGGAGTGTTGGAAGGGTATAAAGCACACAGGCGGTGTACGCTCAGCAATTCGGTGAAAGCTATTGCACGGTGTACATCAGTTTGAACGACGTCGAGTTGCTGCCACCGTGTGATATGGCCAACAGGCAATCCAGTAGACGACATCAGGATAACTTTACCCGAGGTCACGTCATTGGGAAGTTGGAAGAAAGTCGAAGTGTGACTAGTGTGGCCGACGAGTTGGGAATCGCTCACAGCATCGTTTCGCGAGCTTGGAGAGCATTTCAAACGACAGGAACAGCAGTCCGAGAGTTTAGCAGTGGTCGTCCACGAGCCACCACGGCCGCGGACGACCGGTATATTGTCCTACAGATGAGAACAGACAGACGGCAGACAGCGGGAGAAATCGGAAGGCACATGCAACAGACATCTGGACGTCCGTTATCACGTTTTACCGTGGCCAGGAGGCTGCACAAAGGTGGTCTATTTGCACGACGACCAGTACGGTGTTTGCCATTAACGCCTGCTCATCGGAGACGGTGGTTTCTGTGGTGCCAGGAACACAAGAACTGGACACATCAGCAATGGCGTCGAGTTCTCTTTACGGATGACAGCCGATTTAGTCTGACGAGCGATTCTGGACGTATACACATCTATAGAGAGCAGGGAACACGCAATCACACCTCCAACATCATCGAAAGGGACCGGTTTGGAGGTGGCGGAGTTCTCGCTTGGGGAGGTACCATGCTTGGTAGCCGTATTGATTTCCACATCTTCCAAGGAGGTTCAGTCACTGGTTTCCACTATTGTACCGAGGTTCTCCTGCCTCACGTGCGTCTGTTTAGAGATGCTGTGGGTTCTGAGTTCCTCTTCATGGACAACAACGCTACACCTTATCGTGCAGTGGCTGTCGCAGAGCTGTTGGAGAGTGAAGACATTCAACGTATGGATTGGCCAGCAAGGTCCCCGGACCTAAATCCAGTCGAACACGTGTAGGACTTTTTCGGAAGACGCTTAGCAGCACGTCAACAGCCGCCAGCAACGATTCCGCAGCTGCGATTGGTGCTACAAGAGGAATGGGTCGTGATGCCTCAACAGCTCTTTGACAACCTCATCCTCAGCATGGACAGACGTTGTAAATCCTGCAACGCAGCCAGGGGTGATCATATCCCCTACTAAAGACTGGATTTTTCTTGGCAGCCGTATGTCATATGGACGTTTCTGTCTTCTGTCCAGTTGTGCTCGAAGCTACCTTTTCAATAAAGCGCCTTTGTATCCTTTGGATTCCATATTTGGACGGTTTTGCTCACTTGTCCCATATTCTTACATCTTGGGGATCTTATGGTACGGTTTGAGTCGATGTGGAGCACTTCTGCAGGACGTTACATTCGAAAAACCGTCTTGTCCTTAATTTTTGCACGCCATTGCACTAAAGAGCGAAGTTGAAATAGCACTTAAGGAATTAAAAAGTGAAAAGATGGAATACCTAGTGAAATACTAAAACAACTAGATGACAAAGGTATAAAATAAATGTGGAAATTATGCAACCTTATTTATAAAACTGGAGAATGGCCTAAGGATTTTACAGAGAGTATTCTTATACCAATTGAAAAGAAAACTAATCCTACTAAGTGCAGTGACTATAGAACTATAAGCATACTCTCGCATGCTTCTAAGTACTACTTAGAATATTGAATCAAGGACTGTATAGCAGAGCGGAGTATTTTTTGGGTGATGATCAGTATGGATTCAAAAAGATAGAGGAACTAGAGATGCAACCGGAGTGATGAGGACTATATGCAAAAGAAATGTAAAAGTAAACAAAGAAGTATATATATGTTTCATCGACCTAGAAAAAGCATTTGATAGGTGAATTGGGAAAAGCTGATAGAAGTACAAAGTAAAATAGGATTAGGCTAGAAAGACCGGAGGTAAATAGCTGAATTATACATGAACCAGATCGCCATAATAAAGACAAAAGTAGGAAAAATTAAATTAAATAATGTGTGATTGGTAGGGGTGTAAGACAAGGATGCTCTCTGTCACCAACGCTCTTCAATATTTTTGCAGAAGAAATGACAAAAGAAGCATTTGATGAAGAGAAATCAAGAATCACTATTGGAGGAAAAACAATACAAAGTATTTGATTTACAGATGACCAAGCAATATTAGCTAATACTGAAGATGAAATACAGCATCTAATGCAAAAGTTTGAAAATGTATGCATAAAACATGGTATGAAAATTAACACAAAGAAAACAAAAACGATGAGAGTCTCTAGGAGACCAGAAAACGTTGAAGTGATGATGAATGGACATAATGTAGAGCAAGTGAGACTATACAAATACTTCAGTAGCATAATACAAGAAACTAGGAAATGTGACATGGAAATAAAAGAAAGAATTAATAAAGGAAAATATGCATTTTACAACAAGAAAAATTTGTTTAGTAATAAAATGAATAAAAATTCAAAGAAAAGGCTTATTAAGTGCTATATTTGGAGTATAACTTTATATGGGGCAGAAACGTGTACACTCGGGAGGAAAGAAGCTAAAATGTTGGAGGCTTTTGAAATGTGTTTATGGAGAAGAATGGAAAAAATAAAGTGGATTGAAAAAATTACCAATGATGAAGTATTGCAAAGAGTTGAAGAAGAAAGGAATTTACTAAAGACCATAAAAAAAGAAAATATAACTGGATGGAACATGTGTTAAGAGGACACAGCTTATTGAACAGAATGATCGAAGGGAAATTTGAAGGAAAACGACCAAGAGGAAGGAGATGACTAAGGATGCTTCATGATATCATGGGCACAGGGAAGCTATCAAGTATTGAAGAAGGAAACAAGGGTCAGAGAAAACTGGAGGAAGAAAGCTTGTTGTGTTACCGTTGGACCTGGCAAAAGACAGAACACTAATGATGATGATTCTATACATAATTGCCGGTAAACTCGGGAAACACTGGCTCAGAAGCTGATTGATGTAGTTTTGTAAAACGCATGCAACGCAGTGTACCTTTCCCTTTCTATATTAAATATACAAAAAAATTTCCATATTAAATAAATGCGAATACCTAAAGCTCTAAGCATTTGCCCATACGCAGCTTGTGTTTTCCTTCCGGGGGAAGTTGTGAAGCAACTCGTAGAGCACGTGCAAAACTCGTGACTTATCTGGGGTTACCACGCGCACCTGAGAATTATCCAGAAGCACTCGGCTCTTGAAACTAAGCCAGCCAGGAGGTATATAAAGCGAAATGCTGGCAGCTATTCGAATACTTCATGGTAGATTAAATACGCAACAAATTTTTAAACTTTAAAGAACATTTGTATTTTGTTCTCCGCGCATCATGAAACATAAACAATTTGAATGATGTATTACTCTTTCAAAAATGCCGTACCGTCCTCAAGAAAACCAACATCGAAAGAAAATTCGTTTTCGCGTAAAGAAAACCGGTTTCGTTCCACTTTACCTCCTGTATCAAATCTTGCGATTGACTTTTTAAGAAAAATAACAAAATTCTCAGTTCCGGATAGGTGCATAATTGAACTATGTACTTACCACAGTATGGACACAACAGTGTGGTGTCAAGATAATACCTCTGTTTGTTGTCACTTCCTGTAGAGCCAGTGTAATAGTATTCCCAGTCCATCCCCATGACAGCACAGTTGGAACCATCTGGATTGCAGGATTTACAAGAATCATTTCTAAAAGACTCATAGTTTGGACATCTTACGCTTACAAACTGACATTGGCAGGGATTTATTGAGACTTTGTAGTACTGTATTGCCTCACCGTGGGAACACACTGGTCCATACAGAGAAAATCCAGCTGTGAAAACAACGGACATAAAAGCTTTTTTTAATTTAGGTTATGACGTCACATTCTATTTAGATCTAATTCATAATGCACCTGAAAAACGTAACGCCTCTGAGCTGTACTAACTCAATCCACTTCAAAAGCAAGGAATTAATACTAAATCAATATTACGCAGGTCATAGGCATTAATCCCGACATTAAATTTAAATGATGTAAAGTCAATTCTGAAATCACAAATTCTGTACGATATATTAGGTGCTTGAAATAATTTCCGCTGTCTTTTGCCACACAAACACCTGTGTGTTGCCACAGAACGGTACAGGATAGTCTATTCAAAGTAGTGTCCGTTGGCAGCTGCGACCCTTTTCCACCGTTGGGATAATAAATGGATTTGGCGGTAGAAAAATTCAGGTTCTTTCGAAGCGAACCATTCATCGAGCCATTTTGGATATCCGCGACAGAAAGGAAGTGCTGCTCTGACAGGCCATGTTGTAGCAACCGGAACAAATGGAAGTCCATTGTAGCAATGTCCGGGGAATAAAAATTGTAGCAATGTCCGGAACAAATGGAAGTCCATTGTAGCAATGTCCGGATGGGGTAAGAAGTCCCATCCAAGTGCCTAAAAGAGTTCCTTCACGTTGTCGTGAAGAAAAATAACCTTGTTATGTGGGATCCAGTTTCCGAGCTTCTGGATCATTCCCATTGCCTTTAAACGTTTGCTAACCATTGAATCATTGACCCGTAGTGTTTCAGACAACTCGTGGAGCGTCTGACATGAATCCGTGTCCAATAAGGCCTCCAATGCGCCATCTTCAAACTTTTGTGGCTGTCGAGGGAGCTCTTTGTCCTTCACGTCATATTCGTTGGCTTTGAAGCGTCGGAATGTTTCCGATAGGGCATTTTCCCCATAGGCCTGCAGTAGCAAGCGATGACTTTCCGCTGCAGATTTCTTGAGATGAATGCAGAAGAGAAATGCTTCTCGCAAATCCTCATTTTTTGGTACGAAACTCGACATCGTAAATGCGATACAAACTCGTGTCCTGTGTCCTCCGATCGCGTGTCACACACTGCTTCGCCCAAACTACGGACGGTACGCGCGTGCGCAAGGGATATCACGTGTGGCCCGGGTCACAGCACACCACTGCTGCGCTCTAATGCGCAACAGCGGGAATTAATTCAAGCACCTAATAATTATAAGAATCTAATATACAATGTCTATGGAAATAAGAAGAACCATATATCATCATCATCATCATCATCATCATTGTCAACCATTATCAATCCACTGCTGGACGAAGGTCTCTCCAAGCCTCTTTCACAACGGTCTGTCTTGTGCTAGTCTCCTCCATGTTACTCCCGCATACTTTCGAATTTCATCCACCCATCTCCCATGTGGTCTTCTTTTGGGTATTTTCCTGCCCCTTGCAATCCAATCTAAAATTTCGACTGTCCATCTATGGTCTGTTCTTCTGGCAGTATGTCCAGCTTATTGCTCGTTCGTGACAGACGTAGTGTTGGTGGTTCCAATATTTAATGCATTTTAGTGTGGAATACCTCGTCCCTCACTTCCCTGTTGAGTGACCCGGCTGTCTAAAGGTACTGTGTACGTTTCGAGCTACTCTTCTAACGTTATCGTCCTCGTATTAGTTCATATTCATCTGTTTTCTTATCGTTTGCTCGTTTGTTTACGTTTGGAAGCTGCTAACATGGCGGCTTCTGGTATTTCCTTATCATCTCTAGGCATGGCGGATGCGCATCACGCCACGCTTCTTACATCCATGGATGGATGTTATCATACTCTCGTCCTAAGATGTGTCTGCTCAGATGCCTTCCCAGCTTTCTAGTACTCCTGCTCCGGTTCCTTCACTGGAATTGGCTGCGCTTTCTTTTTCAGCTCCTGCATCTGCCTCGGTGCCCTCCCTGGGTACTACTGATTCTACTGCCTTGCCTTCGACCTGTGCTTCTCTTCCCTCACAGTCTTCTGTGCATGCCGGTTCTGAACAGACTTCTCTTCCGAGGATGTCATTTGCCTCTACAGTGCAACAAGGCGCTACTTCTACGCCCAATTCCTCGCAATCAACACCTATTATTCAGGTATCCAACCACAAGGTGAAGGTAACGATAGATGACAATTGGCAGATTTGCCGTGAGTTCCATAACCTCCTGGATAGAGGTGTGCATTTTCATGCCTTACTAAATACTCCATTGCCACACTACATGGAAGCCCTTTCTGGACATGTGTCGTCTGCACCCATTGCGGGAATTTCTCGTACTCCTTGGGGTATCTCGGTTCAGTTCAATCACAAGGAGGATGCTGACTTTTTTCTTGCACACGGACTTTCGATTGGGGCAAATCATCTCATCCCTTCGCCTCTTTCCAAGCGACCGGTGAACATCACGTTCTATCCTGTTCCACAGGAAGTGCCTGATACTGCACTTCCTCTCCTTGTCAGTCATGTTTGTAAAATTGTTGGCAAGGTTCGTCGCCTCTCTGAAGCTTCCCGCGGAACTCGATTTGCACATGCCACAGGACCACGCCGTCAGTTATTAGCCGTCTTTCCCACCGAGAAAGCCTTGGCAGATTGCCCTACAGAAGCTACTGTAGAAATTGGCTCATGAGCGTACAGTTTCAAGATTTTCACCACTCACTATTGTACACGCTGATATATAACCAGAACACACTGTTTTGCACAGGATAATACCACTGCCTCCTGTGAAGGCTTTCGACGTGGACGTTCATCAAGTTCGCATCCCACTGCTGACCACAGTGGTCTTTCTACGATCCCCACTACCGGTAGTTTGCCTGACGAGCCCTCTTCGTTTCTCCGTCAGACGAACATTTCAGTCACGGACATTGCTGCCTTTCCTCCTCTCCCGATCCGTACGATTGTGCATCCACCTTCAAGATTGGCAGAGATGTCTTGTACTACAGATGTGTCTACAGTGGAGTGTTCCGATCCGGATGTGTTGAGTGGTGGTTTAGCAGATCGGCCGTCTGGCTCTTCTCCTAACCTCTCGGATATCGGATCTCCAATTCCAACCTTGTCTACAATAACCTTGTTGTCACATCTTCATGAAGCCTTGGCTGTTGGACCAGTCTCAACTAAGGCTGCTCTGCTACGTACTGCGTCTTCGGCGACATTGGTTTCCTCGTCTCCTGACTAGGGAGGTGAGCCTGATCCACGAATGGATACATCCGCCTCAGCTTCTTCTTCGAAGCGTATTGGAACTCCTAAAAGCGCAGTAAAACAGAAAAAGTTCAAACAATTTTCTGTGCCTCTTTCTGAGGATTCATCTAGTGTCCCCGGTGTTTCTGGTTCCGGCATTTCTCCACCTGATGATTCTTCAAACAGTATGCTTCTCCGCTCAGGTCCTGTTAATCCGCTCTCTGATGCTGAGGTTCTACAGGCCATTGATACGTTTCCTCCAGTTCCTAGACCACTGTCCAGACAGCAACTTTTACGTTTTTTTCAACTCGCACGAACGATTGTTTGTTCTGAAGAATTCCTCCACTCACCTGATCTGGACCTGTTTGCAGCGGTAACACAATTCGAAGCTTATGTGTCATTTTTTAAATCTCTGTGTGCCACCGATCCTCGGCATCAGGCGTTTTTGAGACGTTACACGCACCGACTCACCTCTTTGAAGGAGCTTGCTGAGAAGCATATATATGATACCTCATTTCCTCTTGCCGATGACCTTTAGCTCACTTCTCCATACCGATCCCTTTTTGTTCTCTTAATGCTAGGAGATTGGAGAACCCGTTCGCAAATTCTCTGTTTTTTGTAAACTTAGTGCCTGTTGATTCTGATGTATTCCATGAATTTTAAATTTGCTATATTTGTGTGTTTTTACTGTATTTCACAAGTAATGTATTTTCAATTTACTATAATTGTGTGTTTTTGCAGTGTTTCCACGAATAATCGGTCCCGTTACTTGTGTGAGCTCCCCAGTATCTCTTTATCATTATCTTATCTGTTGTTTCCTGAATTTGTGCCTTGTTGTTTAAATTTCCTATACTTGTGAGTTTTTGATGTGTTAGTGCTTTCCTCGATCGCGGATTACTATAGTGGTACATTTGGTACCTTTGTTATTTTTATACAGTTGATGAGTTACTCAATAATAGTATGCGCTCTAACCACATTTAAGTCCCATTCGGATGATTTATGATGGCTTAGTACATTTCATATACTTGTGCACATGTGTTATTCATATCGTTTGACATGCCGATATGCCATTCATTTTTCGTGTGCATATTCATTTCCTTTCTGTGTAACTTTGTGCTGCATCGTGCATCGTGGATATACATACATTGCCGCACTTTTGTTTTCTGTACTACAACTTTCAATGAATCTCCTATGCTTGTAATTCGTTATAGCAATAAACTGGGTACCACTTTGGTACCCACAGTTACCAATGCCATTGCCATCTAAGGGATTTTACTCTGCTCATGTCTTCCACTCTTGCCATTTTTCTAATCCACGAGTTCCTCTTCTTATCTCTCAAAACTGTCCAAACAAGGAATCCAAAGGATACAAAGGCACTTTATTGAAAAGGTAGCTTCGAGCACAACTGGACAGAAGACATAAACGTACATGTGACAGGCGGCTGCCAAGAAAAATCCAGTCTTTAGTAGGGGATATGATTACCCCTGACTGCGTTGCAGGATTTACAACGTCTGTCCATGCTGCGGACGAGGTTGTCAAGAAGCTGTTGAGGCATAGCGGCCCATTCCTCTTGTAGCGCCAATCGCAGCTGCGGAATCGTTGTTGGCGGCTGGTGACGTGCTGCCAAGCGTCTTCCGTAAAGGTCTCACACGTGTTCTATTGGATTTAGGTCCGGGGATCTTGCGTGCCAATCCATGCGTTGAATATATTCACTCTCCAACAGCTCTGCGACAGCCATTGTACGATGAGGTGTAGCGTTGTCGTCCATGAAGAGGAACTCAGAACCCACAGCACCTCTAAACAGACGCACGTGAGGCAGGAAAACCTAGGAACAATAGCGGACACCAGTGACTGACCATCCTTGGAAGATGTGAACGGCTAGCAAGCACGATACCGCCCCAAACGAGAACTCCGCCACCTCCAAACCGACCGCTTTCGATGATGTTGGAGGTGTGATTGCGTGTTCCCTGCTTTCTCCAGATGTGTATACGTCCAGAATCGCTCGTCAGACTAAATCGGCTGTCATCCGTAAAGAGAATTCGACCCTATTGCTGATGTGTCCAGTTCTTGTGTTCCTGGTACCACAGAAGACGCCGTCTCTGATGAGCAAGCGTTAATGGCCTACATCGTACTGGTCGTCGTGCAAATAGACCACCTTTGAGCAGCCTCCTGGCCACGGTAAAACACGATAACGGACGCCCAGTTGTCTGTTGCATGGGCCTTGCGATTTCTCCCTCTGTCTGCCGTCTGTCTCTTCTCGCCTGTAGGACAATATACCGGTCGTCCGCCACCGTGGTTGCTCGTGGACGACCACTGCTAAACTCTAGGACAGCTGTTCCTGTCGTTTGAAATGCTCTCCAAGCTCGTGAAACGATGCCGTGAGCGATCCCGAACTCCTCGGCCACACCAGTCACAGTTCGACCTTCCTCCAACTTCTCAATGACGCGACCTCGGGTAAAGTCCTCCAGATGTAGTTTACTGGATTGCCTGTTGTCCATATCACACGGTGGCAGCAAGTCGACGTCGTTCGAACCGATGTACACCGTGCAATAGCTTTTACCGAATTGCTGAGAGTACACCGCCGGTGTGTTTCATACCCTTCCGACACTCCCACCTCCCCCTACGTCATGCTGCATATATGCGCATGCCCTACCGTACCGGACCCTAGTCTATCTCCTGAGTGGTGTTTCGATGCGTTCTGCCTACTCGTTCCGCTGTTATGCTAATCTCTCCTCTTCGTCCTTAATGTTTTCACACCAGTGTAATAGAGCACACCCTTCATATTCCACCAGATGCACAGCAGAACTTTCTTGGAGTGAATATTGCGTTTCGGTGTCAAAGGTGTTGCTTCACTTGGGTGTACCCAGTGTTTTTTGCGTTTGGGATTGTCGTACCGTATCCTCTTTTTATCACCCTTAACGTTTTTCCACCGAAAAGGCTTTCTCTGTTGTTTATTCAATAGATTCAAACACTTCATGACACCCTCATGCTTGTTCCTCTGGCTCAAGTCATGTGGCACCCATTTTCTTTCCTTCTGAATCTTTTCCATTGCGCGTAAACGATTGGAAATGGTTTGTTGAGTTACCCCCAGTTGTTCAGTTACTTCTTTTTGCGTTTGAGGCGAATCTTCATTGAGCAATGCTTGCAGTTCCTCATGTGCAACTTTCGGGGCGTCGCTACGCTCTCGATCGCTAATATCAAAATCACCTGCTTTAAACCATCTAAACCAAAACTCATACGTGCTTTTCGGTACAATATTCTTTCCCAGAACAGAACAGATCGATGAACATGCTTTTGCAGCACTTTTTCCATGAGGAAATTCGTAACGAATGCAGTGTCCAATAAATGCAATATCGCTTGCTATCTTTCACGTACCGATGTGCGAATGCGTTTGACTGTTGGGCAAACTTCTGTGTCCGATTTTATACTTTTGGACCAGTTAAGGTCTCGTGACAACAACGCGGAAGAATGTCAGATATGAAAATTAGCGGTATACGTCACACAAAAAACGCTGTAAAACTTATTTGTACACCTAATATTTATGGAACTTCAAAAATGAGACGCGGCCTTGGAAATTTCGTTTTGCTATTTCCTTTAGCCTCAGCATTTCTCAATTAATTTTAGAAGCAATGAAATCCTTGGAGCAAGTCCAAATAAATTTCTGTGGTTGCATCAGATTACTTAAATCGTAATTGATCATTTTGATCATCTATGGAAACACAAATATAGCACTCGAACATACAACCTAATTTTATGAAATTACAAAGTGAGTTTCTGTGCTTCTCGGCAGACAAAAGCTTTAAAGTGAAAATTTAGAGTCAAAAGTAACATCTTTAAGTTTTCCTTCAGAATGGTGAGGAGATTTTTCAAGAAACAATCTTTAATCAAACATGATTTTTCGAAAGCGAGTGATATTAAACTGCATCGTGAAGCAGATACTTAGTTTTAGAGAAGGAGTGGGTAATCATTTCGTCTGTTGTGTCTTCTGAATTTTCATCAGAATTTATTTTCAGTTGTTAGAAAAATAAAACTTTACTTACCAAACATAATATCCCCTTTAAGGAATCCGTTCAAAATGTCAGGAAAACAACTTTCTTGAACAATCCCACCGTTTGGAAAGAAATCAGCATGCGCTAAGGGATCTTGATATCCAATGTCTAGGTGTAGAAGTAAAGAAGGAAAAACAGTTAATACTTCAAACTTCCGTTTTATAAATTTTGATGAACTTTATAAAACGATTTTGAAGTATGTCTTAGCAGATATTAATGAAGAAGTGTAAATCTATCAAAAAAGTGCAAAATCATAAACGTTGGCGAAATTTAATTGACGATAACCACAAAAAATTTTAGATCTGACAGAATGTTAGAGTGTGTCATTTAAAATTAAACACTCACCGAAGCAAAAATAAAAAAAAAAACGCCCTCAAGAAGGTGAACTACGGCGTTGGCATAAGGTCTCCTGCATTTTTATATACTATGCCAAAGAGAAATTATGAAAGAAAACACCTCTTCCCAGCAAAACATGTGTTTATGCGATCCCCCTACAGTATCCGGACGGCTCTAAACGATACTTCATTGGAATGACCAAGCGTTAGTTTGGAATCAGAGTCAACGAACATAAAAGGGACACAAAATACGGTAAAGTAGCCACGGCCCTATCCAGAGAAGTCAAATTCAAGTCCGCTACTCCTATGTGGGATTATATAAAGAAATTAGCTACCTACTCTACCCATAAATGTACAGCCATTCGGGAAACCATGGAGATCATTACCAACAGCGATACTTGCAATGACAGCGTCTCACTCGATTTGCCACGAATTTAGAACCAGTTCTTCAAGTAACGGCTTCTCCCTACCAGGACACCGCGCGCACAACCAACGTGATACCTCGTATTTTAAAATGAATATAACGTCGTATATACTTATTGTCAAGTCAAGTTCCCGCGTTCAAATTGTTAAAGCGTTCTATTATTCAGTTTGCAGTTTCTGTCTAACTTCCTTGAAAAAGCCATCTGGTTGATGTGCGAAAGCTTGGAAACGCTTATGTGTATATTTCCTACGCCAATAAATAGGATCACTAGAATAGTGTTACTATATATTCTACGTTACGTGATATGTAAAAATCAAAATCATTTTTGCAATCAGCATAACAGATATATGAAACCTATGTTAGAAATATTGAAGCAATTTCTAATATGTGACAGTTTGTAGACCAGTGTTTTCGTACATTACAAATTACCAATTACTTGTTTAGGTTGCTTACTTATAATAGCTACAGCTTTTATTTTCGTCACGGTACTTGAGGTCAACGCTTTACGTGATTGTATGCAAAAAAGAAAAAAATCTTTGAGCGGGAACTACACTTGTGCATGTAACATCATAATTTATTCTTTCATCTCCATCGTATTAGAATGAGACGATTCTTCAGAAAGTGAATCACCACCAATTTTCAGGCTTTTAAGACAATTCAAAGAAAGTGATTGCTACAGTCCAATACTTTGAAGGTGTATAGCGGTGCGATGTACTGTAGGTTCTGCTTTTCGCAACCGGTTTACCTTTTTAAAATATGAAATAAAGCATATTAAGATTACCTTTTAAGAACAGTTTTCGAAATTACATATTTTAATTTAAATTCTTGATGGGAAGGAGCTCTGTGTTTTGTCGGTGACTCAGTAGGAAACTTTTAGACTGCTGCCATTTATTTTACAAGAAAAGAGTGTTCGGGCTTCTTAGCGGTTTTTAATCACATGATGTGGTTTCATGTGGGGCGGCTTCAGAAATTTTGTATTTCGGAGATTATATATGGTATTTAGATCAGCTGCCAAATAAATCAAGTGCATATTTTTTTACTGTTCACTTCGACTAAAGAATCTTTCGTTAAAAGGCCTCCTCACGAAATGAAGTAGATTAATTCGACAAAAGGCCTCTTCACCAAATGAACTATTATGCGAAATGACTATTCGATAATATTAACCTTTTCATGAAACAACCCCTGGTAAGGTTAGTCTTTCGGTAAAATGACCATTCAATGAAATAAGAAGCCTCTTTTCGATCGATCAGGTTGTTTCCATTAAAATCAGGTGTTCACGTATCCATCTGTTCAAGAAGAACACTGAGGTCACGAAAAAACTTGGAAGGGCACTACCATTCTATTACATGCCACCACATCCACGGAGTACATGGTATCGTTCGCAAAAGACGTTTATACAGAGACAGATATCACAGCAAGGTCATATAGTAGCATTTGCATTCAGATGTTAGCTTATCAGGACGTAAGCGATTTCGAATGTAGTATGACAGTTGGCGTCCTGGAGATGGATCACTCCATCTCGGATTTCCTCACGAAAATTGGATTTACACGTCAACAGTTTCAAGGGTGTACCTGAACTACACAAACTCAGGGCAAAACTTCTGAGAGAGATCAGTGTGGCCGTAGAAAAGCCGTGGGCGGCGGTGTCTGGAACACACCGTAACATTCTTCCGGCTTGCAACTCTCCCGCAAAACACAGCGCAATTCAATGCTGGGGCCAGTAGAAACATCAGCGTTTGGGTAGTGAAACGTTACCTGTGTTCTGTGGGGTTCCAGAGCCGACGATCCACCCGGGTACCATTGCTGCCCTGATGAGTGTTCTATGGGGTTCCAGAGCCGATGATCCGCCCAGGTACCATTGCAGCCCTGATGAGTGTTATATGGGATTCCAGAGCCGACTATCCACACTGGTACCATTGCTGCCCCGAGCAGTGTTCTATGGGGTTCCAGAGCCGACGATCCACCCAGGTACCATTGCTGCCCTGATTAGTGTTGTATGGGATTCCAGAGCCGACGATCCACCCAGGTACCATTGCTGCTCCGATTAGTGTTCTATGGGATTCCAGAGCCGACGATCCACACGGGTACGATTGCTGCCCCGATGAGTGTTTTATGGGGTTCCAGAGCCGACGATCCACCCAGGTACCATTGCTGCCCTGATGAGTGTTATATGGCATTCCAGAGCGGACGATCCTCACTGGTACCATTGCTGCCCCGATGAGTGTTCTATGGGGTTCCAGAGCCAACGATACACCTAAGTACCATTGCTGCCCTGATGAGTGTTATATGGGGTTCCAGAGCCGACGATCCGCCCAGGTACCATTGCAGCTCTGATGAGTGCTATATGGGATTCCAGAGCCGACGATCCACACGGGTACAATTGCTGCTCCGATTAGTGTTCTATGGGGTTCCAGAGCCGACGGTCCTCACTGGTACCATTGCTGCCCCGATGAGTGTTGTATGGGGTTCCAGAGCCGACGATCCACCTAGGTACCATTACTGCCCTGATGAGTGTTATATGGGATTCCAGAGCCGACGATCCACACGGGTACCATTGCTGCTCCGATTAGTGTTCTATGGGGTTCCAAAGCCGACAATCCACACGGGTACCATTTCCGCCCCGATGAGTGTTCCATGGGGTTCCAGAGCCGACGATCCACCCTGGTACCATTGCTACCCTGATGAGTGTTCTATGGGATTCCAGAGCCGATGATCCGCCCAGGTACCATTGCAGCCCTGATGAGTGTTATATGGGATTCCAGAGCCGACGATTCTCACTGGTACCATTGCTGTCCCGATGAGTGTACTATGGGGTTCCAGAGCCGACGATCCATGTGGGTTCCATTGCTGCCCCGATGACACAAGGCTGTGTGCCTGTCCTGGGCTTCTGCTGAACACCACCATTGAACGAAAGATGACTAGAAACATATGTTCTGGTTCGACGAGTCGCGGTACCAACTTTTTCGGGTAAATGGCCGAATCCGGGTGGGGCGACAGGCCCACTAGGCAATGGATCCCGCATGCTTGCAAGGGACAATGAAGGCCAGAGATGACTCTGTTATAATGTAGGGATGTTTCCAGCTGGTACACACTAGGACCCCTAATACGTCTGCAGACCGTTCTGGCCAGTAGAGTATACGTAATTATCCTTGGGGATCACTTGCACCAGTTCATGCCGGGTAACCACTCCGACGGGTGCCACCTTTTTCAACACTACAATACCCCACAATACACGTCCACAGTCGCCCGATTATGACTGGAGGAATATTCCACGGAGTTCGGAATTCTGACTTGGCCCCCTCGTTGGCCGGATTTGAACGCCATTGAAGAAATTTGGAATGCTGTTCAACGTGGCGTAAACTCCAGGAATCCTCCACCGGCAAATATTACGGAATTGTGGGATGCTCTTCAAGAAGCATCGTGTGCGCTGTTTTCACAGTATTGCAGAGAGCTCGTGGAGTTCATACCCCATCGCGTTGCTGCTGTTATCCGATCGCGAGGAGGTCCAACACGGTATTAGACAGGCATCCCAATTTTATAGCACTTCAGTGTATTTGTGACATGTTTGACAAACATAATGTGCATATACAGAATGATGTACATGCCACCTTTAGTTTTAAATGCCACCTTCTGGTGATTTTGATTTGAACCACGAACCCTATTCAGCAAGACCAGAATATGTAGACACAAGTAACTGAGAGCGCATGGCTTGAAATGGATCATATGAGTACTTCCCAATGTTGTGTGTTTCTTGAAATTTTTGTCCATATAGTCTTTTAAAACGAAATAACTTACCTATAAAACATGTAGAACACAAATTCGAATTACTTTACTTGCATACTTCCATGTTCTCTAAAATGTCCTTGTTTCCCCCAATAAAAATTTATAATTTCTACGAGAAGCAATTGCGTTATGAGAAAAATGGGAAATAAAATAAGAATTGTGTTTATAATTAGGCCAAGAATGTTGTGAAACGGACTTACTTAATGGAAAGCAATCTCCAATATTTGTATGAATGGCATCAACCATTACTGCATCATCATCGCTGAGCCTTTCGTCACGTGGATATCCGTAATATCCAAAATTTGAAGGATCTAGCCCTTTATATTAAAAAAAAAACAACAGAAAAATATGCATCATTAAATTCGTCATTTACTTATTTTTCAAAGCACTTGGTATATTAGATTTGCTACTGAGAGTTGTAATCATGACTGTGAGAAAAGGAATTCATTTCAGAAAACGGAATAATAATATGAAAAAAGTTTCAACTTAATTATCTCTAATGAACGTTTTCGTAAACAGGAAGGCGACAAAATGCTATTATAAGATAAAGAACAATTACAAATACAAAAATGACAAATGTACTAAGTAGAAATAATTTTCCACGTGGATCTAGCGGAATGCACCTTCATGAATCTCATGGAACTATTTTCTTGATTTAGGCAACACGAGGTCCTTGATTCGTACTAAATTTACACCATTTCCTTAATTCGTATAAACTGATCCCTTAGATTTGCTTGCTGTCATATCCTTCAAGCAGACGCCACCAATAGATGCATATTCTATTTTTGCATGAAAGCACACTACCCGTAGATCTGATGATGAGACAAGAAAACGAGGTAAAATGAACACGGAATATATTGATAGCAGGGTTTCAGCACAACGAACTTCATACTTAATTAATACAGGCATTTAACGCGGACCAGGAACGTCAAACAAAGATCTTCGCTCTTTCCACGTTTATAAGTGAGTCACGGAAAAATTCTCATTGGCAGCCGCCGGGAGTCGAACCCAGGGTCTTCCAGTTACGCGCCAGATATGCTTCCGCTACACCACAGCGGCCTAGAATTCCTCCAGACTCACACACGCTAACTGCCAAGCCAATTTGGCAGGTTGCTTCTTGGAGCCTCGCACAATGCTGGTGATTCACCAGAGATGGTAAGCAGCAACTGAAGAAATAATTAGAAGGCGAATGAATAATTAATACAGACATTTAACGTGGACCAGGAACAACAAACAAAGATCCTCGCTCTTTCCACGTTAAATGTCTGTATAAGTGAGTCACGGAAAAATAACGTGTTCCTGGTCCACGTTAAATGTCTGTATTAATCACTCATTTGCCTTCTAATTATTTCTTCAGTTGCTGCTTACCATCTTTGGTGAATCCCCAGCATTGTGCGGGCTCCAAGAAGCAACCTGCCAAATTGACTTGGCAGTTAGCGTGTGTAGTCAGGAGGAATTCGAGGCTGCTGTGGTGTAGAGGAAGCATATCCGGCGCGTAACTGGAAGACCCTGGGTTCGACTCCCAGTGGCGGCCAATGAGAATTTTTCTGGGACTCACTTATAAACGTGGAAAGAGCGAAGATCTTTGTTTGATTTGAAACCTCATACTATTGTTTTTCTTAGCAAATATTTAGAAAACGAAAAACAAACACCCTATAGAATAAAAATACCAAACTTTCTCAACAAAATGTTTATTTTACAACGACTAAGGTTTAGCAGAGCTTTTGGCCCGGCTTCGTTAGGACGTATGGAGTGTAAACAACGTTGGTATTTGTATTCTATATTAACACCGCAAGTTTAGTAGTCATAAATTGCATATAAACAAACACCTTATAAATAATTCTGTAACTTAACTTCAAGTCATTGGTGATTTCTCTTACGGTTTAACTCAAGGAAATGTCGACATCTTCAGTATGAGTTCTGTTGTACGGACGCTTTCACTTAAAATGTTTAATTACGCTTATTTCATTATCCAACGTAGAGGCTGTTGTTTGTCATATTCCCTTACTACCGCTCCGCCAGAGCGATGATTCCACGTCGTTAACACTCAGAGGGTTACGAGGATTGAAACTCTTGGGTGCCAGATTTCACATCCAGCAGTGTAGAGAAGAGATGTTTTTGTAGGAAATGGGCCAGGGAGCAAAACAGTCGGTAGTCTGATTGCGCAAGTTCCGGACTATATACAGGATTGGGTTTGACCTAAACCGCTTTCAGTTCGCGTAGGTGTTTGGCATACGACTCCCGACGTGGGACTTGGAGCATTATCGGCTTCCAGAAATGTTCTATTGATGAGCGGTTGTGCAAAGCATCATGGATCCGCTGCAGTTGTTGGCATAGAGCTCCCGTCCCCAGTCTGATCATCTGTCACAAATTCCCAGTGCATAGGACGCTCACAATTCCACAAAATCGAACTACACTCCTGCGTCACTGGCTGTAGAGTGGCTTCAGTCAATTGTTCCAAGTGGTAGGATAACATAAAATTATCCACTTTCATCAGATTTAAGGTTACGGCGCCAAAACCTATCGTCAGTTTGATTTGAGAGCAATCTGACACAGTAAGCGACACGTTGTTTCTCCTGCTGGGTGTCGATTCATGTGGTACCATTCGGAGGCAACTAGAGGAGAAACCATGACGGTGGCTGACCCGTCTTTATTTTTTAGACCCCATCTCTACACCCACTTGCCGTGTACTGTTACCGTTCTTGGCTGTCACAGCTTTGACCAGGGTACCAGTGTTGGTAGGTTTTCGACATCCTAACCTTAGCTTGTTTTCGAGAGTGGTGTTCTCAGCACTGAAACGCCAGAACCATTTTCGTGCAGTAAGTCTGCCCACTGCTTCTTCAGTGGAATCTTATATGTCGGCGAATCACTGAGAGAAACAAAGAAATCGTTGGCAAATTTCTGGGGAAAACGTAATGCCACAACAGGCTGCAATAGCAACAGAATTGTTCAACATGCCCCTAACAATACAATTTACATCAGTAGAAGTACGCGAAGCTACAATATAATTGTTTATGGGTTTAACACAATCGTGAGCAACTCGAAGAGGTACAAGCAGTTTCCTGCCTCTTGTTTGCTTTTGGTGTCCACTACTTCCACCGAAGGGAACCAGTGTTGTAAAATAAACACGACAGACCTGCCAATCAGGAAATCGAACCGGACCCAAACTGAAGAATGGTCAGCAGCCGGCGATTAGAACTTTGCTTCTCTGGAGTAGCACAATTCATTTTAGCATTACCAGTAGCATAATATTTGTTGGAAACACCGTACTTGGAATAACAAAGAACTGCCACCACGAGATTGAAAATGTATCACATGGTCCAACGAATCGTTATGTACTGTCTTCTCAGCTTCCTGGAACTGTTATTTATGGAGAACAACCAAAGCAGTCATGAAATCTCGATTGTCACATACAAGCAGTCAAACATACCTACAATTTTTAATACGCACGGGTGTTCAAAATTAAATTAAAGTACAGAAGGCATTCTCAGGGATAAAAAGGAAAACACGTAACAGCAGATAAAAAGGAAAAGACATAAAAAGGAAAACACGTAACAGCAGTGACATTTGCCATGTAAAGAGAAACAATCATAAGAGTAGTGAACGTCTTATAACAGCAAAATATGTACATATTTTTCGTGTACAGGATCACATCCAAAAATGTCACCAAGGTAAAATGTAATTATGTTACTTAAAATGTCTTAATAAAGCGTATGATCACATTGTACCAACAGACAACGATCACAAGGACGATACATTCTCATCACCAGGCAGCTGATGCACTCAAGCTTTTATTTCCCGATAAGGACAGTGCGTGACTCAAGTAGGGTTCTGGCAGGGGGCTGACCAGATCCTGGCTGTCGTCACAGAGAGACCCAGGCAGGCACAACAGGGTTGAGGTCCCGCGGTCCGGATGGTAATCCCGTACGCCGAATATTCTCGCTGTGCAAGATACCATCGGGAAGCTGCGCTTTGTTGGGGACGGTGTTATTTTCTATTAAAAGGAACTGAAGGACAAAGACTCGCTGAAAAAGTATGAAATAGAGCTCTACGATCTCGTCCCAACAGCAGTCACATTGCCTCCTACGAACACGTAGAGTAGTGCGCGGCCGTAGAAGATAATTCCATTCTACACGAGCAGACCATAGCTTGAGAAGGAGTTTCGGTCGCGGACGTTTTCAGTGTCATTACGGGTTCTGTGCTCCGTCTTGATGAAATGCAGACGAGAATCCGTTTATATACTGAATCTCGACTTATCTGTAAGAAGGAAACCTTTCCAGTGGTCTGGGTTCCAGGGACGTTGTTGCTTGCAAAAGTTCAAGCGGACAGGCGGATAGTGGGAAAAAGGGTCCCCTGCGAAAACGAGTCCCCTGTGCCTTTAGCGGAACACAAACGGTGTGTCTGCTAGCATAAAGGCTAGTTGTATTAAACCTTCAATAGATATATCGTTTGCCTTGATAGCGTAGTCTTAGCTGCAGGAAAGAGCTCTGAAGACAATTACTGGGCTCCTTAGGACCTAGGATCCTGTGCGGTAAAAGCGACAAATCGGTCCTTACGAGGTGTCGTCCGCCTTGGATAAGCCTTAGTATCACATTGATTTGGCCAAGCCTTAGTATCCCCCTATCGGTGTAATATATATCACATATATTATTACACATAATAATATATATTATTGGTACCCGTGTAATATATATCACCCTACCGATGTATATTTAAGGGCTATAAACGGCTGTGCAAGACACTCGATCACCTGCAAAACGAAGAGAATAAATCAGCGTTCTTCGTTAGTCCAACCCTACATGTATTTAAGAAATTAGGCGAAAATGGGGTAAACACGCGGAGAGCTTAAACTAGAGACCATATTCAGGGTGAATCATAAAGAAGTATACAGTTTCCAGATGCTGTAAAACAGTAACAGTTGAAGACACGGGCCACAACCGCGAACCTTTAGGTAGATGTACTCATAAAGTTTGTGTCCCGCTACTGAGGGAAGTGACGTAGGCGATAGCGTGCGTGTCACGTGACCAGTCAGTCGATGAACATCTTTCTCACCGATGGATTGGACGAGCCCGAGGACTACAACATGCCATTAATCCAATGGACACTCAGAGGTTCTTACTTAAGACCTTGTGAATTTTTCCTGTGGGGGTACGTAAAGGACAAGGTATTCGTCCCTCCCCTTCCTGTTGATCTAGCGGAGCTGAAAAAGCGTATCACAGCCACTATCATTGCACTTGATTCAGATATCTTACCTCGCGTTTGGGCATGAATGGATTACCGGCTCGATGTGTGCCGAGTGACTAAGGGTGCACACATAGAACATCCGTGACTGCCTCTAAAAAAACTTGAAACATTCCCCTACAATTCTGTTACAGGTAACATAAAATATCTTACATTGTTCTTGTTTTATAGTGCGTTGAAACTGTATACTTCTTTATGAATCACCCTGTATATATACAAATATCGCCTTTAAACACGGTTCGAAAGGCAAGAGAGCCAGAGGGTGTCTTCAGAATAGATGGTCAGCACACTGTGACGCTGGTACATGCCCTTGGACTGTTTCTCGAAGGAATATGACGACAATAGGTTCTGTCTTACAATTTTTCCGTTAAGGAAAAGGCGCATTCAATGAAAAATTTGCACATCAGTGATATGATGCCCTTTTTTTCCCACTGTCCTTCAGAGACAGTAGGTACTTATGCATAACCTTCAGTTTGTAATCAATGTTCTGATTCTTCTTCTTCTGCAGCAGATGAATTATTTTCTGTTTATTACTTGAATTCAACATCCTTATTTGGCCCATTTCTGCACAGATTTTGTGAACGCAATATTATACAAGTTTTGTGACGTATATGAATAGCATTCAATTTGTAAACAGTGTTCTGATTCCTCTTCTCCAAGACTTGGCTTATGTAATGTTTATTACTTGAATTCGAAGTCGTTATTTGATGTGTTTCTACAGAGAGTTTGTGATATTAAATTTGGTATACCATGGAAAAAAACGATGTAGATAGAGTATTTAGAGAAATGTGAGCCAAGGCGTTGGCGCACATGGTTAAATTTGCATATGCAAATACCCATGTTTATTACCACAAAACTATGCTTATTTTGATAGATCAGTATTCGTAGTTTTAGATAAAGTAATCGAAGCATTTCTGCATGGAATCTTGCAGATATCGAGTTGCCCCTGAGGGATTTTACACTAAAGACTATTCCACCTGGTCACACATAAAAACGATGGCCCGTGCTGGAGGTGAATGGGTATGTAGATGACAAAAGACTGGTTCAAATGACCACACTTATTGCAACAAAATAATGCTTACCATCAATATGATGTAAATCCCTCATAGTTTTGGATAGAATAATCGAAGCATTTCTTCATGGAGTCTTGCAGATATCGAGTGGCCTCCTGAGGGATTTTACACCAATGCTCTTTCATCTGGTCACACAGAAAAACCCCGTGCTGGAAGTAGATGGGTCTGTAAATGACGCGCTTAGGTTTGGAGATGCTTAGTTTGGGAGAAATCTTTGAGCCGTGCTAAACAAGACACTATGTCCGCCTCAGGAGGATTTCCAGCTTATGTATGTGGGCGATATCTTTTTGAAAAATGAGTCCAGTCGCCACGGTAAGAATGGAGAAAAGGTGGCTTCCGAATTCTCAGCGACATGGCGGAGAATATTCACACTTCCACTGACAATATAAGTTATTGCTCCCCACGACATAAACCCAGATGTGCGGGAAGTATGAGGTTACACAATGATTACAGGTTAACTGCGTTCGCAACGACGTTGCTACATGTGCATGCGCGGATCGTCGGCTCTAAACCGAAGCGGGTTTTCTCCCTGAAAACAACTTGATACCGTCCTCTAACAATGGTAGTTAATGAGTGTGCACTAACTACCATTATTAACTCTCGCACATTAGAAATTATTCCAAAAGCAGTTGGCGCTCAGTGGTAATCAATCGTTTTCGATGAAAGTCCGGTATTTGTAAAAGTTCCTTTACCCCTAGTCTGCGCCCAAGGCTTAATGGGAAACTGAAGTACTAAAAGTAGTAATCACAGCTCTTGGAAAGGAAGACTTATTTTTGACTGGAGGTTTAACTATCACCGTGAGGAACTCAATGGACTATAAGCAGTCTCCCGTCTCTAATTTAGGATCACTCGTTCCAGAGAAGGGAGAGATCCAGTGCCGTAAGACAAACACCACATCCCTGCTTCACCGGGACTCGAACCCAGACCCAACTCAGACGAATGGGCCACCGGGCCGGCAAAGAACATTACCTACATATAGGTGCTGCATTAGCCTGTTGAGGGATAAGATGACCTTCACATTCTGGATCTGCCCATCATGTTTCACTACCAGTTTGACGATTTCTCTGATGTTCCTATACTTGAGTTTCCCTGCCAGTTTGACGATTTCTCTTATGTTCCTATACTTGTGTTTCACTGCCAGTTCGACGATTTCTCTGATGTTCCTATACTTGTGTTTCACTGCCAGTTTGACGATTTCTCTGATATTCCTATACTTGAGTTTCCCTGCCAGTTTGACGATTTCTCTTATGTTCCTATACTTGTGTTTCACTGCCAGTTTGACGATTTCTCTGATATTCCTATACTTGTGCTTCACTGCCAGTTTGACGATTTCTCTGATGTTCCTATACTTGTGTTTCACTGCCAGTTTGACGATTTCTCTGATGCTCCTATACTTGTGCTTCACAACACTGTGCTAAGATCATGTCACACAACATATGCTACAGGAAGAAGAGACGATCCCGTCTCTCGAGGGCCAACGATACGCAAGTCTATCTATATCTGTGTCTAAAATTTCTTTTTTGCATTCCCGTTTAACTTCTTGCACTTTAGAATCGATTCCTTTCAGACACAAGCTGGTTCGACCGCCATGATCTATATATCTCTTCGCAAAAGACCCGCTGTCTATTTACGTGTACTTCTCGCCTCTCTTGCTACATGCTACATACTTTAGTTGTTTACCAAGAAAATGCGGTGCAAGATTTCTGGAATTTTCTTGTCGATTTTAAGGAATTTTTGTCAAAAAGGTACTTTGTAACTGCAGTACTGGGCATGAAATAACAAAACTGGAGACAATTGTGAACTACCTGTTATTCTGCGAAGGCCTGGAATACCCTGACCAGCAAATCCAGCAATGTGAGCTCCCATACTATGTCCAATCAAATGGAATTTCAACTTCGATACGCCAGATTGTTGCTAAAGAAAAATTGAAGAAAATGCCAATTAATAGTTACTATATAACCTTTAAATATTATTAAGCATTGACACTCCGCAAATTAATCAGTGCGGTAAAGAATGTGGCGTGAATTTCCTGAAAGAAAATCTTACCACGCAATTAGTCATTTTCACTTCATCCTTGACATTTTTCCATGCACTCTGTACCGAAAAAAATATTTTAATAAAGGTCTGGTGTTAAAATATAAGCTGACTACGGCTACTTTAAATTTAACTTAAATATTATTAATTTAAGTTATATTGAATGCAATTGATTAGAAATTAGCGAATATTATTTATTTAAATAAAATCATATTATTAAGATGAAAATGCTACGAGAGAATTTTCATTGACAAATGCATACTTAATCTGGCATTAAAATATCTCTATGTGTAACTGTTCCAGAAATGAAATTTAGACACTTCTAGTGAAACAAAAGCCTCCATTGCAATAGTTTATTTCCGTGTCACCGGTTGATTTACTTTAGGGGATCATAAGTAAATTTCAGTGTTGTGAGGTACAATGAATTTGCCGCAGTGATGTCTATATTTTGAATACATAAAAGCTATGGATTTAAGATGTAATAAGAAGGCATTTTGAGCAAAGTATTTTGCCACAACAATAAAGGCAGAAAGAAGTGTAGTTTTGTTTTTTAACTCTACCTCCAAAGATATACAAAAAACCTCCTTTTTTTACGATAATCCAATAAACCTTTTTGGGATACATTTTTACAGTATGTGTGTTTCTCTTCTAACCATATGAGATTGGCCCAGGTTCATGTTTCATATGATGTATGGGCTGTATAATTCAACAGCTGTGCCGACACTATCCCTTCCTTGGATCCAGTGGTAATAATTTAGAAGTGAACGAAAGGACGAAAGTGTAGGGCCTCCGATGCACAAGATCTCCTTTGTAGCCTATCAGTAAGAGACTATATAGAGAGTGAGAGAAAGAGAGAGAGAGAAAGAAAGAGAGAGAGAGAGAAAGAGAGAGAGAGAGAGAGAGAGAGAGAGAGAGAGAGAGAGAGAGAGAGAGAGAGAGAGAGAGAGAGAGAGAGAGAGAGAGAGAACAGAGAGAGAGAGAAACAGAGGAAAAAACAGAGACAGAGGAACATTTCATCACATACACTATATGCATGTATATGCATTTCATCACATATAGCCATAGCTCATTTGCTGAAAACTGTTAGATGGTCATATTAAAGTGGCCACTCGGTGTATATGAATTTCATCACATACACAAATACACTCTCCTGAGCTGTAGTTCTCAGACCGTAGAGGAATCCAGGATGTCCTGAAGGAAGGTATCGGTGGATGAGAGAGAGAGAGAGAGAGAGAGAGAGAGAAGCTTTCGGACCCAGGTAGGAGGCGAGACAGGGAGAGCCCTGGTGGCAACAGCGTGCAGCCATAGCTCATTTGCTTAAAGCTGTTAGATTGTCATAAAAAAGTGGCCACTCAGTGTATATGCATTTCATCACATACACAAATACACTCTCCTGAGCTGTAGTTCTCTGACCGTAGAGGAATCCAGGATGTTCTGAAGAAAGGTATCGGTGGATGAGAGAGAGAGAGAGAGAGAGAGAGAGAGAGAGAAAGATAATCTTTCGGACCCAGGTGGGAGGCTACCGGTGTCCTCCAGATCCAAGCGGATGGACAAAACGCTACTCGCTGGTTCCGCAGATGCAAACTCTACACCCTGGTGCTGACTTCAACGCTTCTTCTAGAGATTTGACCGAAAGATAGGTCGTTTTTCAAAGTTGGATGCTAGAAAAGTGACTCTCCAGCGGTTTGTGTGTGGTATTGGCCGATTCTTATCGACCATCAGCAGGTTTACAGCCCGCGACTCATTGAACAATTTTTCCTATAAATAATAGTTCGACTGAACCCTTTGATCTGCTCCATTACTTATTTATACCTCGAGGTTCATTTAGAGCAGGGATGTCAAACGTGCGGCCTCCACTCCTCATCAGTGTGGCCTCAGCTCTTGTCATCAAATGTTTGTTTTATATATTTCAAAGAATTTCCTACAATATGCGTAACAGATCTGGCAAAAGACTAAGCTTTATTTATATCAGAGAAGGAAGATATATTTCGTTTAAAATTCAAACAGGGTGGTAGAGATTTCCAGTGATATCCTGTCACCACATGCTTGCTGAGCTATCGCTAATTATTATTTGTGTGTTACCAGTTTTATTTCCTTTTAATTTCTATTTGAATGAAACTATTGTTTTTGAGATCATGTGGCGATTTTCGTGCTTTCAAAGAAATAGGATCAAAGTTTTAAATTTCAAAATAAGTTCTTCCTTAATATACTAGTCTTATTCATAGAATTGATGTCTAGAAACATAAAAAATTTAGCTGTTTAAAAATCTTCCAACTCATTGTTGCTGTGTAACCAAAGTGGCCTCTATGACAGATTTGAGTTTGACATGTCTGCTGTATAGGGTGTTTCCAATTACAGATCGCCAAAAATGCATTTCGATCTACATTGGTCATTTTTCCTCATCCATTTGAGGAGAACACTGAGGAAGTAAATGCATTTCTGCCATTTGTGTGCAGCCTAGATGTCTCCAGCAGGACATGACTTTCTAATGCAGTGTGGCGTGGTATAAATGCATTTCTGCCATTTGTGTGCAGCCTAGATGTCTCCAGCAGGACATGACTTTCTAATGCAGTGTGGCGTGGTATAAATGCATTTCTGCCATTTGTGTGCAGCCTAGATGTCTCTAGCAGGACATGACTTTCTAATGCAGCGTGATGTGGTATAAATGCATTTTTGCCATTTGTGTGCAGCCTAAATGTCTCTAGCAGGACATTACTTTCTAAAGCAGCCTGACGTTGTATAAATGTATTTCTGCCATTTGTGTGCAGCCTTAGATGTCTCCAGCGGGACATGACTTTCTAATGCAGCGTGACGTGGTATAAATACATTTCTGCCATTTGTGTGCAGCCTAAATGTCTCTAGCAGGACATTACTTTCTAATGAGGCGTGACGTTGTATAAATGTATTTCTGCCATTTGTGTGCAGCCCTAGATGTCTCCAGCGGGACATGACTTTCTAAAGCAGCTTGACGTTGTATAAAAGTATTTGTACCATTTGTGTGCAGCCCTAGATGTCTCCAGCGGGACATGACTTTCTAATGCAGTGTGGCGTGGTAAAATGCATTTCTGCCATTTGTGTGCAGGCTAGGTGTCTCCAGCAGGACATGACTTTCTAATGCAGCGTGACGTGGTATGAATGCATTTCTGCCATTTGTGTGCACTCTGGGTGTCTCCAGCAGGACATGACTTTCTAATACAGCGTGACGTGGTATAAATGCATTTCAGCCATTTGTGTGTAACCTAAATGTCTCCAGCAGGACATGACTTTCTAATGCAGTGTGGCGTGGTATAAATGCATTTCTGCCATTTGTGTGCAGCATAGGTGTCTCCAGCAGGACATTACTTTCTAATGCAGCGTGACGTGGTATAAATGCATTTCAGCCATTTGTGTGTAGCCTAAATGTCTCCAGCAGGACATGACTTTCTAATGCACCGTGACGTGGTATAAATGCATTTCAGCCATTTGTGTGTAGCCTAAATGTCTCCAGCAGGACATGACTTTCTAATGCAGTGTGGCGTGGTATAAAGGCATTTCGGCCATTTGTGTGCAGCATAGGTGTCTCCAGCAGGACATGACTTTCTAATGCAGCGTGACGTGGTATAAATGCATTTCAGCCATTGGTGTGTAGCCTAAATGTCTCCAGCAGGACATGACTTTCTAATGCACCGTGACGTGGTATAAATGCATTTCTGCCATTTGTGTGCAGCCTAGGTGTCTCCAGCAGGACATGACTTTCTAATGCAGCGTGACATGGTATAAATGCATTTCAGCCATTTGTGTGCAGCCTAGATGTCTCCAACAGGACATGACTTTCTAATACAGCGTGACGTGGTATAAATGGATTTCTGCCATTTGTGTGCAGCCTAAATGTCTCTAGCAGGACATTACTTTCTAATGAGGCGCGAAGTTGTATAAATGTATTTCTGCCATTTGTGTGCAATTTAGATGTCTCCAGCGGGACATGACTTTCTAAAGCAGTGTGGCGTGGTATAAATGCATTTCTGCCATTTGTGTGCAGCCTAGGTGTCTCCAACAGGACATGACTTTCTAAAGCAGCGTGACGTTGTATAAATGTATTTCTGCCATTTGCGTGCAGCCCTAGATGTCTCCAGCAGGACATGACTTTCTAATGAGGCTTGACGTTGTATAAATGTATTTCTGCCATTTGTGTGCAGCCCTAGATGTCTCCAGCAGGACATGACTTTCTAATGAAGCTTGACGTTGTATAAATGTATTTCTGCCATTTGTGTGCAGCCCTAAATGTCTCCAGCAGGATATGACTTTCTAATGCAGCGTGACGTGGTATAAATGCATTTCTGCCATTTGTGTGCAGCCTAGGTGTCTCCAGCAGGACATGACTTTGTAATGCAGTATGGCGTTGTATAAATGCATTTCAGCCATTTGTGTGCAGCCTAGATGTCTCCAACGGGACATGACTTTCTAATGCAGCGTGACGTGGTATAAATGCATTTCTGCCATTTGTGTGCAGCCTAAATGTCTCTAGCAGGACATTACTTTCTAATGAGGCGTGACGTTGTATAAATGTATTTCTGCCATTTGTGTGCAGCCTAGATGTCTCCAGCGGGACATGACTTTCTAAAGCAGTGTGGCGTGGTATAAATGCATTTCTGCCATTTGTGTGCAGCCTAGGTGTCTCCAGCAGGACATGACTTTCTAAAGCAGCGTGACGTTGTATAAATGTATTTCTGCCATTTGTGTGCAGCCCTAGATGTCTCCAGCGGGACATGACTTTCTAATGAGGCTTGACGTTGTGTAAATGTATTTCTGCCATTTGTGTGCAGCCCTAGATGTCTCCAGCAGGACATGACTTTCTAATGCAGCGTGACGTAACATCAACAAGAAGGAACCCAGTTTGGGAAAATCCTCTTTCTGTAAGATCCCAAAAATCTGCAAAATGCGTCCCTTAAATTATAATATGGCTTTTTCTAAATATTTGAGTTCTCATCTTTAAAATATTGACACTTGGATTATTGAATTTGTTTTTCCACAATTTTGGGTGTGGCAGTGAGAAGAAAAACCTCTGTATTCTAAAAAAAAGTAACTGCCGATGCCGCCGCCGCTGTTTTAAAAATTTAGCGACACTCTCGCTTTCCTAGCTCGGAGTGCAAAAAGTATTGAAAACAAAAATATAAATTTACATCGTTTGTAAAACATTGTTTGGAGAACATGCAAAAATAACCCGTTTTCCGATTATAGCGGTACTTTAAGAGCTATTGTGTTTCAAAGTTAAGGTAAGCAAAAAAGTGCTATCAGTTGGCATTCAGGACATACTAACAGCAACAGAACCACGAAATTTGTAGGCATGTAGGGGCCATGGCCGAATTTTTGCACCTCGTTGCCCTTTTCTTGAATTTTGATTTCGCTAACGAGAAATTAAGCTTCTAAATTTCACAAATTTCTCTATTTCGCGATGGGATCCATTTTGAAGACGGATATAAGGCAAACTATAAATCATAACGCATTACAATTTTTACAGCCTAAACTCCTAACTATCATCCCTGTTTAAAAACAAAGTGAAGAACAAATAATTTTTTGATTCTTAAGCATTTTTAAGAGACGCAAAGGAAAGGAACGAACGGCTTCCTCTCTCCTCAACGGTAAGATTAGGAAAGTTCTGGTCATGTGACCTGCTGCCATGGTGACGTAGCTTTTTTAGCATTCTGTTCTCATTGGATGAAAGGACAGGCTACAATCAAACTGGTAATCACGCAATGCTTAATGCGTAGCGATCCTTCTAAAGTTCGGCGTTTTCCGCAGGCATAAAACAAAATAAAATAAAAATAAATATGACAAGTTTGTAAAATCATACAATGCATTGATTATAATACGCTTTCCGACATACCAGAAATCATTACTCGAGTTATCACTTAAGTTATGAGAATAATGGCTGTGGAATAAATCTCGGTTCTGTGCCCTGACCCTTGATCCCATATCGATGATATTCAACAGAACCGGTTCGGTATACCTCCGAAATAACATGATAAAGTTTTGTCGCAATCGAAGCATTTTTACGTAAGATATGATGCATAAGGGCTATGGAATAGATCCCGCTCCTGTGTCCTAACCTTTGACACATTTCGCCCAATTTCAACAGAATTCGTCCCCAGGCAGACCCCTACAACATACTAACATTTCATCGAAATCGAACCTTTTTTACGTTAGTTATGACGCATAACAGCAGGGGAATGGATCCCGCTCCTATGTACTGACCTTTCACCCCATTTCGTTCACTTTAAATAAGGTTCCTTCCCAGGTGATACCCTACCAGATGCTAAAATTTCATCAACATCGTACGATTGTTACGCGAGTTATCGTGCGGACGGACATACGCACACAACGCGGGACGTAATGAAGCAGATGGGAATCGCGACCATCTGCTCGCAAGAGTATGACGTCATAAAACTTTAATAGGATACACACACAACGCGCGACGTAATGAGACAGATGGCGTGACCGCGCACCAACATTCTCAAACGCGACATTGTGACGTCATAAGATTTCTAAGCATTGGAGACTATAATGGAACGACGCCATGACACTAAAAACGTTATAATTCGGGGTGATTATTTAACCCACTGAAGGAATTCTCCTAAAGTCGAGATCAAGCTAAATCGATTTCTAGTACCAGAAAACGGTAGGTTAACGACTTTCATCAAAATTTTTAGAGTCGTTTTCGAAATAAAATGTACATACATACATACAAGAATTGCTACTTTAGGGTGGACGTCAAGTAATTTTGCTTCCTATACTTCCAATGGCAAAACTTCTGTACACATTTTCTTCACAACTAATGCGTTCCTAAGAATGAAAATTTGAACATCGATTAAAATAGCTTCATTTCATAACTTGGAATACTTAATATTTTCTAAACCATAAAGGTAATAATATTTTCTAAATCATAACCGTAATAATATTTTCTAAACCATAACCGTAATTATGCAATCCAACATTTATTTGTCCACTGACGTCATCAAAGTACAGGTCGCGCCATCTTTTTTCTGGTTTCAACACCACCAAAGGAAACGTTATTGTTTTTTAATATAATTATGCTTATGTTTTAGAAAATGTTAAGTATTCCAAGTTATAGTATGAAGTTATTTTAATCAATGTTCAAATTTCCATCCTTGGGAACACACTAATTGTGAAGGAAATGTGTAAAAAGGTTTTCCATTGGAAATATAAGAAGCAAAATTACTTGACGTCCACCTTAATTGTGTGGGATAAGGGCGATGGAATGGATCCCGATCCTATGTCCCGACCTTTGACTCCATTTGTTCCATTTTCAAAAGGGTTCCTCTCCAGGTGGTCCCCTACCACATACTAAAGTTTCATCGAAATCGAACCATTTTTACGCACCTTATGACGCATAAAGGCAATGGAATGCATCCCGCTCCTATGTCCTGACCTTTGACTCCACTTCACCCATTTTCAATAGGGTTCGTCCCCAGGTGGTCCCCTACCACATACTGAAATTTCACTGAAATCGAACCATATTTACGCACGTTATGACGCATAAGGACAATTGAATTGATCCCGCTCTTATAGCGTGACCTTTGACCCCACTTCACCCATTTTCGATAGGGTTCGTCCCTGGGAGTCCCCTACCACATACTAAAATTTCATCGAAATCGAACCATTTTTACGTGAGTTATCGTACCGACAGACGGACGGAAAAAGCTTGAGCATATACGCTTCTTCAAACTACGGTTGGAAAGCGTAAAAAATGGTGGCTATGGAACATTTTTCTGCTTAAAATTTGTTCCGAACTCTTCGACCACTTCTACATGACCTGGAGATTTGAAAATTAGCATCCTGATAGTTCTTCAGGTCCGGATACCTAAACAAGTCCAAAAACCAAACACTTCACAAGGGAGGCTCAGCTTTACTCTTCCAAATGCTGATAGGTTTAAAGATAATTATGCCAGAAACGTTGAAATGCTGTAAAAATTCCATGAAATTTTAATTTGAAATAAAGGGGCGCCGAAGCCTTACCTGTTTTACTTAAAACCGTATAAATTGAAGTCACGACCCTGTTCTAAATCGTGAAACAGTTACGGATCTTAAATTTCTTTTATTTCCTTTAATTACTTTTCCTTTCTTTAATTTTATGTTCAAAAAATTATAAATTCACCGTTCAGAGAACGAGCATAACTGCTAGTTTCTTTAAAAATGATTCGGCTAGTACGTATTGCATTGTTTCCAACACAAAAGTACTTACGTTATTGAAGCACTGTTCGATATTTGTTTATTTAGGAAAGACGCTATTGCTTTGAAGATGGTATCTTTACTTCTTTTAACGCTATAAGAACATTTCCATGTCTTTCCCAAAACCCATCTCCCCTCACACAAGTGTCTGTGTGATGAGATTTTCGAAAGAAGTATTTTTGCAACATCGTTCGTTTCAGCTCCACTGTTCTTTCGTAAAACTGAAATTTGCTTCTTAAAATCTTCTCGGTTGAAGAAATCATTTAGGACTGCGTAAAGCGTCGTTAGAAGACGATACGGAAAATTATGTCTTTAAAGTCATTGTTTGTTGTGCGCTGGTTTACAGAAAACATAAGAAAAACAATGTGAGACCAGGTCTAGAAGTTCCCTTGCATGGGAGTTGATTTCAAAACCCATAAACGTGCAAAAATGTTGACGCTCGGTCTAACTTATTCCCATAAGCTGAAGTGCAATCCTTTTAAATAATTCAGACATTATAAGATTTTAAGCTTACTATAATGTTCTTAATGAGACAGGCAATACGTCTTCCTACATATTTATTGGCGTTTAAAGCATCAGCAATATCAGGAAAGTTTTCTCGAGACCAATCAACCATAATGACGTTGTAGTTACCGCGAAAAAACAACTGATCTCTTATTTCCTGTAAAAGAAAGAAAAAGAAGAGAGAGAGTAAAAATACGCTCTTTATAAGGTATTACATAATTAATACCATATTTTCCATATTCCATAACTCAAGTATATCACGAAATGATTGCATAGGTAACACGGTGCAAAAAACAAACAAAACTTCACTTAGACTGATACTTATACAGGGTGATCCATTTAAACCAGTACCCTGAAAAAACCTTAAATTTTTGCAAGGGATCGTGCAAGGAACTTCTTCTTTTTTTCAATAGAAGCAGCAACTCTTGGAGAATGAAAACCGCCACCGTGAAGAAGATTGTTAACCATAACTGTAACTGAGCTCGTGATTTGTTTGTTGTTGCGTTGTCATTCACTTGCGTGCATTCGGAAACATGCAGTACTCTGTTCCAGAGTGTGTTTTTTTAGTGAAATAGTATTGGGTAACCATTTCTGTCAGCAAAACGCAACGAGCATTTCGAAAAGAGTTTGGAGTTCGAAAAGTGCCAAGCAAGTCAACAATTCTGTCTACGACAAAAAAACTGGAGTAAACCGGTTCTCTTCTCAGCGGTAACGATAGACATCACCATCCGATGCCCCAAACGCGTGTGGACGATGTTCGGCAACGTTTACTTCAATCTCCGACGTAATCGTTGCGCAGATTAAGCCAACAGACAGGATATTCATTCGGAACTTGTCAAAGGGCAGCAAAAAAAGCGAATATTCGACCATTTAACGTGCACGTAATCCATCAGCTGCAGGAACCGGACAAGGGAAAGAGAGTAAGTTACTGCAAATGGTTTCAAAATTTTCTTAATTTGCGATCTGATATTCTCTCCATCACATGGTTTACGGATGAAGCCTGGTTTCATCTGTCAGGCTACGTCAATTCGCAAAACAGCAGAGACTGGGCTGCCGAAAACCCACACGTTATGTGTGAAACACCGATGCATTCACAAAAGGTTGGTGTATGGTGTGCGGTTTCGTCTACGAAAATTATTGGCCCCATTTTTTCTCTGAGACTGTCAGCACTAACGTTTATTGCCGCATATTCAATGAATTTGTGGAACAACTAGATGACATTGAATTGACAGAGGGCTACTTTCAGCAGGATGGCGCTACGCGTCACACATCGAAAGTCTCAATGGAACTCATAACCAGCTTCTTTGATGAAAGATTAATTTCAAAAAACATATGGCCTCCCCGATCTGCGTACTTAACTTCCCCTGACTTTTTTTTATGGGGCTACTTAAAGGATAGAGTTTACAAAGCCCATCCAAAAACATTGGATGCATTGCGTGAAACAATCACGACTGAAAGTGGCAATGTTACTGATCGTACTCTACATGAGACATCACTGAATATGGTGCGGCATGTTCAACTGTGTTTACAAGAAAATGGAGGACAATTCCAACATTTGCTTTGATAAAATGATTCTCCAATACCACATGTATAATTCTCAACTTACTGTATGATTTTTTTGTTATTTATAAAAAAGTTATAAGTAAATCACATGGTACTGGTTTAAATGGATCACAGCTTAACACACGTTCTGCACACAATAAATGCTTCATAATGTGATCGCCAAATCCTAATTTGTATGGAAGCGGTACTTTAAGGCATAACAAGAACTCAAGTAGATGCCATACAATATTCCTGATCTTGCCTACAAACTTTCTAATTTCCATATTATGCCAGTTAGTTATTTAAGTATGTTGCATTAAACCGGAGGATGTCAGTAATTGTACATAAATATCTCGAGAAATTTTTCATTTTAAGGACATAAATGTCGCAAATGCGTTTCTTACGTTTACAATTAGTAGAATAAACAGGGGTAAAGGACTTTTCTACACCTAAAAAAACATGACGATTACTTCTTTGTAAGCTGACTGAAAAGAAGTACTAAAAACGCAAACGTCACTGTTCGGCATTGATTCGTGTTCTGAACATCATTCGAAAAATAAGTAAAATTTCAGTATGAAATTTTAATCAAACAGAATGCATCTTCAATTTACAACAAAACAGAAAACAACTGGTAAAAAAATTAAAAACAGGTTATTCTCTCCATTTTGGTTAAAAAATAATTCGGAGTTCCACCTGTCATTAGAATACACATCTATTCTTCAAAAATACTAGATACTAAGAAAGTGTCAAGTTGAAGCTTTTATGGGAGCAATGAATATCCAAAAAGAAACACATTCTTCTGAAGCAATTCATTTTATTGAGAAAAGGTTTTGTCGTTGCTGACAACTGCTTTGTGGTTTAATGACAGAAAACGCAATCCTTATTACTAGGAACATAGAGGAAAAAGAGGCAGGCCAAAATCAGGTGGATGTTCCAAGATGTCTGCTGGTGAGTCCTGTGTTCTATAGACTGTGGAACCAATTTCAAATTGCGTTAGCACATCTTCCCGAAGGCACAAGGTTTAGAGCAGGGTTTTCCAACACACGGCCTGCGGGCCATAATCCGGCCCGCCAAAGGTTTTAATCCGGCCCGCCTGCTACTGTTCGGAATTTAAAAAATTCCAGGATTTAAAAAAGAAAGGCAGAAATTGTAGAAAACTTAATATTTCAGATATAAGGAAAAACTGCGGGAACAGTTTGGAGCCCCTTTCCTGCGGCAGTCCTTTTCACGCGGGAAAGCATTTCCCTATCACAAGTGAGCAAACAAATTGCTCAGAGAAAAGTTGAGGGGAGGAGAAAAGGTCCACACAGTCATTGGAAGCGTTGTTTTCTCCAGCCAATCAGGTGTAAAATATCCACTTGTTCCACGCAGAGCTGAGCTCCACGTGACGATTGCCACCGTAGCTTTTCACTAGGAAATCGTCTTTTCAATTGCAAGTTTTTCTCACAGAGGTAACTGTGGTAGCTAAACATCAGGGTGTTTATTAGTTAAATATCCAGCGAAGTTCTTGTTAAAATATATCGCACCAAACATGGCGGCTCTAGTGAATACACGCAAGAAAAAGGAAAATCGATTTTGAATGTAGAGCTTTTAAGGGTGCTTGGGTCGATGATGTTTTGTTATTGAGCATAACGGGGCATATTGTGTCTGATATGCCAAGACAGAATCGCTGTTGTAAAAGAATATAATATCAAGAGAATTTATTCTACGAATCATGCCAGCAAATATGACAATCTAATAGGCCAAGAAAGAATCGATCGAGTGAACTCTTCTAAAAAACAATATTATCGGGCAACAATCTTTCTTTAAAGCTGCAATCCAACGTTCTGGGGTAGCAACCAAGATCAGTTATTTGATAGCCGAAGAAAGAGCCAAGAGAGGAAAACGGTTATCAGATGGAGAATTTGTGAAATATTGCTTGTATATATTTACATCTGTAGCATGCCCGGATAAAAAGTCGATGGTAGAAAAAACAAGTCTTTCACACCAGACAGTTACTAGAATAGTAGAAAATTTAGCAACCAACATTGAAAATGCTGTCATTAAAAGGCTCAAATCTTACCAATTTTACAGCTTAGCGCTCGATTAAAGAACGAATATAAGCGAAACAGCACAACTGGCAATCTATGTACGAGGAGTCACCGCTACTTTTGAGATCGTTGAGAAACTATTGGATCGTTGAGAAACTATCCACTGAAAGGCACAAAAACTGGAAAATATATTTTTGATGAGGTAAAACGTGTCTTGGGGAAATTCAGTCTTCCGGAGGATAAACTTTGTGGAATTACAAGAGACGAAGCCCCGGCAACAATAATAGGAAAGCACAATGGATTCGCAAATCTAATGCTGAAATCATTGCCTAATGATGTCATCACATACCACTGCATCATTCACCAAGAGCAACTGTGTGCAAAGACCATAGATATGCAACACGTAGTCGAAAAGGTTGTTTCAACGATCAATATTATAAGGTCCAAGGGACTCAATCACAGACAGTTCAAAACGTTTCTTACAGAATTCGAATCATCCGATGGTGATGTAATTTACTTCAACCATGTTCGCTGGCTCAGCAGGGCCGCGATCCTGACGAGATTCTGGACACTGCTTAAAGAAATAAAGATCTTTATTGCAAAGAAAGGGAAAGATGCAAGTTTTATGAATACAATGAGTGGTTGAATGACTTGGCATTCCTGTTAGATATCACTAAATATCTTGCAGACTTAAATGTGAAATTACAAGGAATGGATCAACTTACCTATAAACTGTTCGAGCATATCCAAGCGTTCATGCAGAAGTTACAACTGTTGCAGCAACAGTTAAGTGTGAAAAGTTGTCCATTTCACAACGCTATCAACAAAGCCGTCTGAGACAGTGAACCATAAAAAGTACTCTGAACTGACTGAAAAACTTAGTGATAATTTTACAGAAAGATTTTCGGATTTCGGAGAACACGGTGGTGAAATGAAGTTGTTTTCAGATCCATTTGGAACCGATGTCAATGTTGCTTCTGATATGTTGCAGACGGAACTAGTCGATATAAAAAATGACACTGCCATGAAGAGAACATTTGGAGAGCATGATTTGTTAACTTTTTATAAAAAATTAAGTTCCCTCAGATTCTTATCAAAACACGCCCTTCGATGCTATTGCACTGTTTGGTAGCACACATCGCTGCAAACAGCTTTTTTCTAGGATGAAAGCCATAAAAACAAAATCAAGGTCCCATCTGACAGACGAACATCTTACTGGAATACTGCGCATCGCTACATCAAGCGTACGGACAGACACTGACTACCTGTGTAAGTACATATAAGTTATGTCAGACCTCACATTAAGTGAGCGTTTGGTTTAACAACTAAAGAAAAAGTAATAAATTACTTTTAAAATCAAATTTTTTGGAAATTTCTATGCCTAATTTAACGACACATTTCTAATGTTTTTGCTTTTAATTATATATATATATATATATATCATCATCATCATCATTGTCAACCATTATCAATCCACTGCTGGACGAAGGTCTCCCCAAGTTTCCTCCACAACGGTCTGTCTTGTGCCAGTCTCCTCCATGTCACCCCTGCATACTTTCGAATTTCATCCACCCATCTCCCATGTGGTCTTCTTCTGGGTCTTTTCCTGTCCCTTGGAATCCAATCTAAAATTTCGGCTGTCCATCGATGATCTGTCCTTCTGGCAGTATGTCCAGCCCATTGCCATTTCAGGGATTTAACTCTGATCATGATGTCTTCCACTCTTGTCATTTTTCGGATCCACGAGTTCCTCTTCTTATCTCTCCTGGTTACACCAAGCATGCACCTCTCCATGCTTTTTTGAGTTGTCTGCAGCCTTTGTATGTCTCTTTTAGTTAAGGTCCACGTCTCTGCACCATACGTAAGCACTGGAAGGATGCATTGATCAAACACTTTTCTTTTAAGACATAATGGCATATTGCTCTTGAAAATTATGCTGTTTCTTCCAAAAGCTCTCCAGGCAAGTTTTGTACGCCGATTAATTTCTTCATCAATGTGACCCTTACTTGATATCTGCTGTCCAAGATAAACGTACGTGTCTGTTATCTCCAGCTTTTCTCCATCAATCGATAAATCTTCATTTCTTGTAAAAGCATTGAACATCACTTTTGTCTTCTGAAAGTTCATTTTTAATCCCACTTCTTTACTCTTGTCAGCAAGTTCCTGGATCATACTCTGCAGCTCTGATGGGGTAGTTGCAAAAATGACTACGTCATCAGCAAAACGAAGGTGGGTTAGATAATCTCCATTAATCTTTATCCCCTTGTTTTCCCAGCTCAGCGACTGAAAAACACCCTCCAATGTGGCATTAAAGAGCTTCGGAGATATGGTGTCACCTTGTCTCACTCCCTTTCCAATTTTTATGTGTGTTGTATTTTCAAACAGCCTAATCTTTGCACTTGCATTTTCATAGATGTTATTAATAATATTAATGTATGCATCTTCAATACCGCAGGTTTTCAGAGCCATTGTAACTGCTGATGGTTTCACCGAATCAAAGGCTTTTTCATAATCGATAAAAGCCATGCACAATGGAAGTTCATATTCTTTTGCTCTTTCAATTAGTTCTCTCAGCACATGGATATGATCTATTGTGCTGTAGCCACTCCTGAATCCAGCTTGTTCTCTCGGTTGAGCCATGTCCAGTGCTACCTTCAAGCGGTGTGAAAGAACTTTAGTGAAGATTTTATAAACTACTGATAGGAGGCTGATAGGTCTGTAGTTTCCGAGATCCTCAATGTCACCTTTCTTATGTAGCAGGATCATTGTAGCGGTGTTCCAATCCTCAGGAATCTTTCCTTCATTAAGGCATCGAGTAAAAATTTGGGCGAGTACTGTTTCGATTTCTCCACTTGCTTCTTGTATGATGTCTACAGTAATTCCATCTTCTCCTGGAGCTTTTCCCCGCTTCATGTTCTTGATTGCATGTGCAACTTCTGCTGGAAGGATTGGAGGAACTCTGGTACTGGTATCTTTCATGATGTCTGGAGTGCATGTATCATCCCTTTCATATAATTTGGAGTAGAAATCTTTCACTCTTGTCAAAATTTCGCCTCTATTTCTTGTTACAGAACCATCTTCTTTTCTCAGTGCCGAAATCTGTTTTCTTCCCTTACTGAGATATCCCTTTGCTATCTTTAGGCTTTGGTTGTTTTCAATTGCTTTCCTCACTAGTTCACAGTTGAATTTTCTTACGTCTTCAGTGATACTTTTTCGTACTGTCTTGCATAGCTCTATATATTCCACTTTGGAAGTCACATCTTCTTTAGTTGTCCTCATCTCTCTTCTTTTTTGCATCAACATTTTCGTTTTTCCTGATAATTTATTTACATGCAACTTGTTCTTAGACCCAGCTAATTTTGTTGCTGTTTCCATAAGAGCTTTGGTTACTTTTCTGTTAACTTCAGAGATGTCCACTTCTTCCGATGTTAGGCCTTCTAAAGCAGAGAACCTGTTCTTCAGTTCCAACTTGAAGGTATTATGGTGTTTTTTAAGGTTGGTTATGTCAATAGATTTTGTTTGTCTTATGAGCTTGCCACGTTCAAGTTTAGTGTTGAGGTGCATCTTACATCTCACCAATCTATGGTCACTACCTGTGTTGAACTTGTTTAGCACACTGCAGTCTTCTATGACGAATTTTTTGTTACACATAATAAAATCAATTTCACTTGTCATCCCATTTGGATGTCTCCATGTCCATTTCCTGTGTGGCTTTTTCTTGAAGAAGGAGTTCAAGATGAAAAACCCTTCTGCCTCTGCAAACTCAACGAGAGTATTTCCACGCTGGTTTCTGTTGCCGTGACCGAATTTACCTACTGAAGTTTCATTCTGTTGCCGTTGCCCTATTTTTGCATTGAAATCTCCCATAATTATTTTCAAGTGCTGCTTACCTTTATTATTTAGATGACAAATTTCCTCATAAAATTCTTCAATTTCTTCTTCAGGATGACTTGTGGTGGGTGCATAAGTTTGAATAATCTGAGCCTGGTATCTTCTCGATATTTGGATAACGAGTCGTGCAGCTCTGTCAGAGGAACTTTCAACTTCTACCACTTTATCCTTCAGTTTCTTGTTTATTATAAATCCAACACCACTAGTTCTGCCAGTATCTGTCCCACGATAGTAGAAGAGATGTCCACTTTTCAGTTCGATGAGATCTTCTCCTTTTCTCCTTACTCACTTAGCCCCACAATGTCCCACTTGATCCTTTGTAGTTCCTCTTCCAATTCAAGAAGCCTTGAATCAGAAGATAGGGAGCGTCCATTGTACGTTGCCAAGGTCAGAATCAGATGGCAGCCTAGTCCGGTCCTCCGGGGATTCTTAGCACCCTCTGCCTTCATGTCGCACTGGCCGCTGCCTTGGCCAGGTACATTCCAGCTGCCGGAGACTGAGGGCCAAGATTTAAGTTGTGGAGTCATTTTGGAGGGGTTTGGCCATAACTCACCACGCTGGCCAAGCGGGTTGGTGAGTGTGGGATAGCATTTCCTCTGATCCCGATGGTATAGTTATACCGCTATTGGCGGTCGTCAGAGCCCCTTTAGTGGGAACAGGATGCACCACGAGAAGGCGGGGTTGACATTTGTCAAGGAGAGGCTGTGATGTTACGCATCACCTGACCTTACATCCCATATATATATATATATATATATATATATATATATATATATATATATATATAATTTCAAACTTGTCTCTCAGTCTCCGGCAGCTGGAATGTACCTGATGGCCAAGGCAGCGGATAGTGCGACATCAAGGCAGAGGGTGCTAAGAATCACCGAAGGACCGGACTAGGCTGCCATCTGATGCTGATCTTTGTTACGTTTAATGGACGCTCCCTATCTTCTGATTCAAGACTCCTTGAATTGGAGGAGGAACTCGAAAAGATCAACTGGAACATTGTGGGAGTAAGCGAGGTAAGAAGAAGAGGAGAAGAGCTCGTTTAACTGAAAAGTGGACATCTCTTTTACTATCGTGGGACAGATACTGGCAGAACTAGTGGTGTTGGATTTATAATAAACAAAAGACTGAAGGACAATATTCTGGAAGTTGAAAGTTCCTCAGATATTCTATTCAAAACTATATGAAAGGGATGACACGTCGAATCCAGACATTACGACAGGTACCAGTACAAAAGTCCCTCCAATCCTCCCTGCAGAAGTTACATATGCAATAAAGAACATGACACGGGGAAAAGCTCCAGGAAAAGATGGAATCACCATGGACATTATACAAGAAGCAAGTGGAGAAATTGGAACTATACTAGCACAAGTTTTCACCAGATGTCTGAATAAAGGGAAGATTCCTGAAGATTGAAATAATGCTACAATGATCTTGCTACATAAAAAAAAGTGACGTTGAGGATCTCAGAAACTACAAGCCCATCAGCCTCCTTTCAGTGGTTTATAAAATCTTCACTAAGGTTCCATCACATCGCTCAACCAAGAGAACAAGCTGGATTCAGGAGTGGCTACAGCACTATAGATCATATCCATGAACTGAGAGAACTAAAGGAAAGAACAAGAGAATATGAACTCCCATTATGCATGGCTTTTATTTATTATGAAAAGGCCTTCGATTCTATGAAACTATCAGCAGTTACTATGGCTTTGAAATCCTGCGGTATTGCAGATGCATACATTAGCATTATTAATAACATCTATGAAAATGAAAGTGCAAAGGTTCGGGTATTTGAGATAACAGCACAAATAAGAATTGGAAAGGGAGAGAGACAAGGTGACACCATATCTCCCAAGCTCTTTACTGCCACATTGCAAAATGCCTTTCAATCATTGAACTGGGAAACAAAGGGATTAAGATTAATGGATATTACTTAACTCACCTTCGTTTTGCTGATGGCGTAATAATATTTGCAACTATCCCTTCAGAGCTGCAGATTATGATCCAAGAACTTGTTGATAAGAGCAAAGAAGTGGGATTAAAAATTAACTTTCGGAAGGCAAAAGTGATGTACAATGCTTTTACAAGAAACGAAGATTTATCGATTGATGGAGAAAAGCTTAAAGCTTGAGACAACCGATACCTGCATTTATTTTGGGCAGCAGATATCAAGTGAGGGTCACATTGATGTAGAAATTAATCGGCGTATAAAACTTGGATGGAGAGCTTTTGGAGAAAACAATACAATTTTTAAGAGCAGTATGCTATTATGTCTTAAAAGGAAAGTGATTAATCAATGCATCCTGCCAGTGCTTACGTATGGAGCAGAGACATGGACCTTAACTAAAAAAGATATACAAAGACTGCAGACAACTCAAAGAAAACATGGAGAGATGCATGCTTGGTGCATACAGGAAAGATAAGAAGAGGAACTTGTGGATAAGGGAAATTGCAAAAGTAGACAACATCATGACCAGAGTGAAATCACTAAAATGGCAATGGGCTGGACATGTTGCCACAAGAACAGATCACCAATGGATAACTGAAATTTTAAACTGAATTCCGAGGTACAGGAAAAGACCCAGAAGAAGGCAACATGGCAGATGGATGGATGAAATTCGAAAGTTTGGTGGAGTGGCATAAAGGAGACAGGCCCAAGACAGACAATTGTGGAAGAAACTTGGGGAGACCTTCATCCAGCAGTGGATGGATAATGGTTGATGATATATATATACACGATATAAAATACATTAAAATCACAAATACAGAACACTTAACTCACTTACATCATCAAATGAAATGCGATATCCAAAGTAAATAACTAGCCCAAGAAAAAGTATCAAAAATATCAAAAATAACAAATTATCTCGAAGATTCAGCTGTCATCATCAGGAAGACTCCAGCTGTATATATGGCCTTTCAAAACGACAGCAGAGGCAGACAAAGTCAATACCTGCTGTGTGGGTCCCCTAGGCCATAAATGGAAATAACGATAAACCCAAGTAAGATAAAAAACAAAAAATACAAAACAAACAAGCAAATAGAAGTAGCAATCCAGAGACACACTAAGAAGCAACAGATAGAATTCCGGATAACACAACAACCCATGACAGACGTCCAAATGACCAGCCATGTGACAAATATGCAGCGGAAGAATGACGCATAACGCCGCGGTTACAGGGAGGTATATAACTATAGTGAGTGACGAGAAAGGTTACAGATAGGTAGATGTTAACTTAGTCTTCAGCCACAAGAGGCCCATCGAGTGGCACTTAAAGAACTAACCATTTAATATTGTAGGGCCATGGTTAGTACAATTAAATATGTAAGGGGACATGTTGTATGCCTTATAAAAATTCTGAGCTTTGGAGTCGTGCAATAGCTGTGAAAATAATGTTTTTACATATTGCAGTGGGTATTCATTTTCCTTCAAGATGTTCCACAACTGTATAAGTTCTTTAATAAGTACATGCAAATCTCAAACAGCCTATGAATCCTCGATATGACAAGATTTCTGCAAATTGACCTGGAAACACTAGAATGCCAATTTACGTAATAATTGATATGAAACACATAATTTCTTCTCTTATCATATAAAGTAGTGATATAGCCGTCCATAGAGTTGCATATCTTCAAATCCAAAAAGTTAATTTGACCGGAGGTGACATTAGTTTGCTCCAATGATAACCAAGTAGGATATATGCTTTTAGCCGATACTGGAAAGCTTTCCCAATTAAAGGCAATGACGTCGTCAAAGTAGCGTAACACGACACCTGTAAAGTCTTTATTTTCTGTGACATATTTCTGTTTTTTTGTGTGTATGGTATACGCAGTCTTTTCGTTTGGTGTTTTAGTGTGAATATATATATATATATATATACTGATGTCCAAAATTAAGAGAATATGCACATTTTGTCGAATTTCTGAAAAACTAATGGACACATTTTAGTGAAGTTTGGTATGGATACACAGATATATAAGAGAAAATATTATACCATACAACAGTCATTGTACGCACTCCTGATCGTCAGTGAGGTTCATCAGCGCAGGAATGTCCAAAATCCACTTTGCAAGATCGAACATAAAATGACTCTAATATGGGGTATGGTCCGCTCTCACAGTGATATAGCTCTCACAGCGCGACGTCATACTGGAAACGAGGCAGTTGATGAGTCCCTGTGGCAATTGGTCCCACTCTTGCAGCAACGCAGTTTTCAGCTCCTGGATGGTTGTCGGAGGGGGATGGCTGGCTGCAATTGCCCTCCCAAGATGATCCCAGTTATGTTCGATAGGGTTTAGGTCTGGCGATTTGGCTGGCCAATCTATCCGGCGAATATCCTCACTTTCATGATAATCGTCGACCAGGTGAGCCCTATGTGGACGAGCGTTGCGTCCATAAAAAGGAACCGAGGGCCAACTGCGTCCCTGAAAAGTAAAGCATAGGGCTGTAAGATCTCATCCTTATACCTCTTAGCAGTCAGGGAGCCTCTGTCAAGCACATGGAGAAGTGTGCGGCCGTCCAACATGATGCCTGCCCAGACCATGAAACCTCCGCTGCCATAGCACTCCCTTTCTCGGATGTTGGAGGAAAGGTATTGGGTCCCAGGTTCTCTCCAGGTGAAGGCACGTCGAAAATCAGTGTCCAGGCTGAATCGCGACTCGCCTGTAAAGAGAACGTTACCCGACTGAAGTCTAGTCCAAGGCTGGTGTTGTCTGCACCATGCTAAACGCGCTCTCTTGTGTGCTGAAGGGAGCGGGACGCAAATAGCGGGTCTTCTGGCAGAAATCCGTCTCTCATGAAGCCTTCGGGAAACAGTAACACTTGAAACTCGGGTTCCAGTGGTGGCAATCAGCTCACAAGATAGCTGTGCAGCTGTAGCGGTCCTGTGGCGCCTTGCTGAAAGTGCCAAATAGCGATCTTCATTGGCCGTCGTGGCTCTTGGACGGCCTTGCCCAGGCCTTCTCGATATGGATCCGGTGTCCTTAAACTGTTTCCACAAATTGCAGACGGTACTGGGTGTTACATTGAGCTCTGTAGCAAACTGCACTTGAGATTTCCCTGCCTCCAATCTACCGACGATTCTCCACCTCATTCCGTCATCAATACGTTCGTGGCAACTCATTTTACCTGATTGCTCATGAAATTGAACCAACTCCTTCAAGAAACACAACGAATGTCGCCGAGGAGTACGAGCGAACTAATCGCGGAAAAAGCCACGTGTGCTTTTCATACCTTCCGCTGTCACAGCTCCGCCCACACGCACGTGTACGCTTACGTACTCGTCACTGCAAATTTGCATTCTTATTCGGCAGCATAATTTATACCTTTGGTTCTATACTTTTTGTGAAAATCGACAAAATGTGCGAATTCTCTTAATTTTGAACACCAGTGTATATAGTATATATTACGGAATTCGCAGCAACCGTTGGCCCGCGAGTTCCGTTAAAAAATTTTAAGTGGCCCTTTACATAAAAATGTTGGGCAACCCTGGTTTAGAGCAACAACATCCGTGGATGACCGATATCTCTGATTAACTGAGCGGGAGAGCAAGGCTTCTAACCTTACACAGCTAGAAGACCCGCATTCGGCATGACCCTTACTTCTGCCAGAAGGGGGAACGTTTGAATTGGGCAAGAATTCACGTCAATTCAACTGAAAACCAATTAAGGTAAGTACTGTTCACAGATGAGTCCAGATATGCTTTACAGATCGATTCAAGGCGTACTCTTATCTGGAGAGAGAGCTAGGAATACGATATTGTCCCTCTGTGACATGTGAAAGGGACACTTATGGCAGTGATAGCGTGTTGGTTTGGGGTGGCTTCTCGTTAAGTGGACGCACTGGACTCTACGCGCTTTCAAGAAGAGCAGTGAAGGTTCGACGAAATAGGGATGATTCCCTAAACCCCCATGATCGTCCTTATGCAGGTTCCGTTAGAGATATATTCCTCTTACAAAACTATTACGCTTGCATGTTAGTAAAAAACTTATACACTGGCGGAAAGTGAAAAAAGAACACCAAGAAAACATTATGGCAAAATACAGCTGTATTTGCTGGTAAACTGAAAAATAACATTTACATATAACATGGTTAGTACGAGGTTGAACCGCCATGAACTGCGTCACACTGTGTAATTCTGGCATGGAGTCTGTCGTGCAGATGTTGGATGTAAGTTTGGGGTATTGAGTTCCAAGCATCCTCAACCTGGACGCGTAAATCGGGGATGGTCGGGGCTGGCCGTGGAGACCGGATAAGTCGTTGACCCATAAAATCCCACACGAGCTCAATGGGGAACAAATGCGGTAAACGTGCAGGCCATGGAAGTTGTCTCACACCCTGAAGTGCATGTTGCGTTGCACGTGCCGTGTGTGGACGTGCGTTATCTTGCTGGAAAACACCACGATGGACCGATCATACAAATGGCACAACAACGGGCTGAATGATGTTGTTGATGTAAGAGGTGCTGTTTAACGTACCCGGTACAAACAGTAGTTTGTACGGGAGTGATTGCTGATCGCTTCCCACACCAGGAGACCAGGTGTAGGCCCTGTGTGTCCCTGGCGGATGCAAGAAGGATGGAGACGCTCCCCTGTGCGTCTGCGAACACGCATACGGCCATCGTAGGCTCCCAAGCAGAATCTGCTTTCATCGCTGAACACGACAGATCGCCATTGCGTTCTCCAGTGCAGACGTTGGCGACACCACTGCAGCCGTTCCTGACGGTGGGCTGGAGTTAGAGGTATACATGCCAGAGGCACATGTGCGCGTAGTCCTGCATCCAGTAGACGGTTGCGGATTGTTCGCACAGTCACCTCAAGTGCAACGGCAGCTCGGATTTGCGTCGCAGTAGATGTTCTGCTTGACAACGCCGCTCTTCTTATACGTCGATCGTACCACCACCGATACTTCCCGTCCAATTCGCTCCGCAATACGACGATACGACCACCCGGCCTCGCGGAGTCGAACTAGAAGACCTCGCTCAAAGTCCAATAACTGCTGAAATCGTACACGTCTTCCATGTCCAGGCATCGCAGCTTCTTCAGGGTCTTCGCACGTGTACGTACGCCGAGGACTGATTACATTCACTTCCCCGCACTCCTTAAATACCACCGACGATAATTTGCATATTATGCCGTGCTGTGGGGTTAGCGCTCACCGGTTGGTCCCTAAAGTAACATCACACCTACGTAAACTCGACCCCATTAACATATGTAAATTTCATGATCGTTCGCCAATTCCTTCTTGGTGTTCTTTTTTCACTTTTTGGCAGTGTATATAGCAGAACTGGTGACTCCTTGCAGCCTTACAAACTCATAAGATAGTCAACCCCCCTTCCTCCAAGCTCTTTAAAAATCTACTTATATCGTGGGGAGGTAATTCCTTATTGAATCAGCTAACCCTGCACATTTTGATATTGTTCCATAGGTATGTACTTCGTTACTGAACAGAGTACATTTAAATCATATTTGTTAACTCGATCTTCTGCCTTACGATATGTAAATAAGTGAAAGTGATTAAGAGCTTAAAGTAGAAAATGTGGAATAATAATTTTCTTACAGAAATATTGCAAATTTAGTTTGCATTTAGTTACCCTCATATGCGCTGTTCTGCATGTTCCGTCATACAATCCGTGAATTAATACTTCCGTATTGATGGTGGTGTCAAAATAAGTGTTGGCCGGAAGTCTTCCTCCACAGTCATGCAAATATTCTGGGTTCTTTTTATTCCTTGGGGTGAAGAGATAAAACATTGTGAGTGGGTCTGAGCTGGAAACACATGATTCGGTGCCATTGAGAGGAGGACAAATGACTCCTTTCCTCTGCTCAAAGCATTTAAAAACTGGAGAAAGAAACATATTCATGGTTTGCCCTGAAAAAAAAAAAAAGAAACAAGAAGTCTCAAGTTAAGAATGAAACACAACTAACGAAGTCACAATTAAGGAGAAATTTCATTGGCTTGTGTGTTTTAGTCACATCCCGTTATTGTTTATTACACGGTAAAACATTTAACCACGTTAACTCTAGAAACATTGAAAACGTTTTTACAGAATTTTAAGGCAATTTTAAAGTATGAAGTAGTTCCCCATTTCAACAGGGAATTAATTTTGACAGGAAATCGAAATTTTTCTTACTACTTGTTTGATTTAATTCTTATCATTTCGAAGCCTACCGCTATTCTTGAGATTTCCCTATTTTATACTGCGAGGGGAGCGTTATCAGTTACTCTCTCAAACCGGAATTTTTTACGCTTTCCAACCCTAGGTTGAAGGTGCGTATATGCTCCAGCTTTGCGCTTTGTCAGTCTGCCTGTCCGTCCTCACGATAACTCGAGTAAAAATGGTTCGATTTCGATGAAATTTTAGTATGTGGTAGGGGACCACCTGGGGACGAATCCTGTTGAAAATGGGCAAAATGGAGTCAAAGGTCAAGCTACAGAAGCGGGATCTATTCCATTGCCCTTATGCGTCATAACCTGCGTAAAAATGGTGCGATGACGATGGAAATTTAGTATGTGGTAGGGGACCACCTGGGAACGAATCCTATTGAAAATGGGCGAAATGGAATCAAAGGTCAGGACATAGGAGCGGGATCCATTCCATCGCTTCTATGCGTTATAACTTAGGTAAAAATGCTTCGATTGAGACAAAGCTTTATCATGTTGTTCCGGAACTATACTGTAACCGGTTCTGTTGAATATTATCAAAATGGGGTCAAAGGTCAGGGTACAGAAGCGAGATTTATTCTACAGCCATTATCCTCATCATTTGAGTAATAACTTGAGTAATGATTTCTGGTATGTTGGAAAGCGTATCATAATCAATGCATTGCATGATTTTACCTAACTTGTTTGATTATCTGTATGTATAAAAATTTAAAGCTTCTCTATACATGAACACAGTTAAATTGGAGGGGAAAGCTGTATTTGTAGATAATTGTATTTCGCTTAATACAAAACTCATAGACTTCATCATATTCTCTTAATATATTTTATCAATATTCCAGAAATAATAAATAATTTAAAATGGTATTCTAAGTAAAATTTGCGTTTCCGTAAGTTGCCACTAAGGGTGAGTTTGCCAAAAATTTCTTTATTTTTCCTTTTTCTGGACTCCAAAAAAATGTCCATACTCTAAAAGAAATTAAGTATTCAGTTATAAAGATAAAACTTTAATTAGAAAACAACATTTTAAACCACATTTTCATGGCAAGAATTCAGTTTTCACGAACTAACATAATAATTTTCTAGGCATTTAAGTATGTATGTACGTAACTTACGCAACTCGGAGTAGCTTCTTAGGGCAATTCAAGCCTGTTCAAGGCAGATCAAGTCAACTATATATTCTTTCCGCAAACCAGAGGTAATCACAACCTGTTTCCTATTTATATGTACTTTTCCTGCTGTTACGGTGCGTGTGGCGTTTCGTTTAAGTGCCCTGTTCTTTCCGCCATTTGTTTTTGTTCTACAACTAAATTCACGTTACAGAGGTTACCAAAATAATGGAAAAACCGTTCTGTTTGTGGAACACTTTTTATTAATAAGCCGTAGGCCACCTCAGGATCATGTAACAGGAGCAATTCGATTTGGACTAGACTTATACAAGTCATGCACATACGATAACGTAATTTTGCATAATTCTTCCTGTGAAATAACATCCCAACTGTGCCAGTGATGTTGGAGGTGGAAAGTATGATCCGACCTTTCGCTCCAGATGTTGTTTAAAAAATTGAATAATATTTAGATTTGGCGACTCAGGTGATCAAGGTAGCTGACGTACTTTATCCTCATGCTCTGCAAACTACAAATTGACACGCTTCGGGCAATGCTCTGGTGAATCGTCTGCTTGAAACCTTGGATAGTCGTTAGGAAACCATGCTTTCAACATTGGGTGCAGGCGGTCCTTATGAGTGGATTCGCACGATCCAGGTGGGACACGACTCTGAAGAATAACCAATGGCCCTAAGAAATGCCATGATATGACATCCCACAGCATGAGGAATCCATTTCCATGCTTCATGGTTGAAAACATGGGGAACAATGTCAAGCACGATTCATCAGACCAGATGACGAGTTGTCAGTCATTAGCATTCCAGTTTTCATGTTCTTTGCACCACATAACAAGATTTGTTTCACTGACGTTGGTAATCAGGGGCATGTGAATTTCAGAATGACTATAAATACCGGCTCCATGAGTTTCCGACGAACTGTTGTGACGAAAGTTGGTCATCCCGAATGGTGTTCAACTCTGCTACTATTTGCTGTGACGTGGTCTTTTGCTTTCCTTTCATAGTCCATGCCAATGTTCGTCTGTCCTTATCTGAAATCTTTGTACGGCGTCTGGAATTTGCACGTTTGGAAGTATAGCTAGTCAGAATTTTTTATTCAGTTCCTGGTGTTACATATGTTATTTCTGCCCGTTCTGGTTATTGAAGCTTTCGCAAGATGGGCACCAATAATAATGCCTTTTGAGGGCATTTAAATCTGCCATTGTCGACAATTACTCCACAAAAGCTGTTTCATGCGCAACTGTGGCACAGTTACGGAATAGCCGACAGCTTACTCCTATCGCCTGGGTTGGTTGCAAGTAAATTTAAATATTTAAAAAACTGCGGTTTCTATGTTAAATAAACATCTTTCTGATAGTGTCGACACCCCAGAAAAATCAGATACACACCACTCATTTTCTACACTGATGTCCAAATTTACGGGACCAACACAAAATCATGAATAATGCAAAATCCACATGACAGAGTTTAATGATAATTGATACGGACATACGTACATATACTGTATCAATAAAGCAGCAATACTCAGCAGAAAAGGAATGCCCCCACCGCATAAGGAAGAAGGAGGAGGTTTAACGACCGCCGTGAATAAGGAAGAAGGATACGTATGGAAGTCCAAAAGGGATGCAGCAAGTGGCGTGAATTTCGTGGGGCTAAAAATAGTGATTATTTCGAACAGCAATACTACCCACATAACGAGAACTCGGCCGCTCAGGTGTCGCAGTGGTCTAAGCGCTGGCTTATGACCATTCACCCGAGAAGGGTCCGGGTTTGAAACCCATGAGGCATGGATGTCGTGTTTGTCTTGCGTCACGGGTTCTCTTCTTTCCAGTGACGCTAAATTAGGGATGGGCGACTGCTTATAGCCCATTCAGTTGCTCACAGTGATCGTCAAACCCCTTCTCCCCAAAAATAAAATGCCTCATGCTGTTTAAAAGGTTGTGAATGAGAGTTTCGGGCAATAACTGCCACTCCTCCTTCAAGGTGCGTTATAGTCCGGGTGAAGGGTTTCTGGGAGGGAGCTACCGGTTTGCAATTGCTCTTCCCAAGGCGTCCCAGATATTGTGTATGGAGCTCAGGTCCTGAGATATCGCAGGACGCTGCATATTGTAAATATCTTCCCTCTCCGGTTTTCGTCGACTAAGAAAGGGCATTATCGTCCATTAAAAGGAACAGGAGCCACAATCTCACCCGAAAACTGTTCAAAAGGCTCTAGGATGTTATCCCTTCAGGAAACACGTGCCGCTGCGTGCGTGCATCTCGCATTCCGTTGTGGGTGGAAGGTTTCAGCTTCGAGAATCCATGTCTAGATTGTACCACGGCTCGTCACTGAAGACAGTAAATGCCCATTGATCAGGGATCGATGTATGATCTTGTCGGTCCCATTTCAGGCGGATACTTCTGCGATCCGTCTGAAGTCCCTATCAAATGTGATTGAACTCTATAATTAGGCTTTCTGTAATGTTGGAAAAAAGATTTCGGTTTTTTCTTCTTCAAATACTCACACGTCGAGAATCCATGTTTAGACAGTACCACGACTCATTGCTGAAGACAGCAAAAGCCCATTGATCAGGGGTTGATGTGGGATCTTATCGGTCTCATTACAGACGGATCCTTCTGCGCGATGCGGTGAGAGGGATACAAAAAGGTGGCGTTCTTGCACACTGACATGTCTCGTGGAGACGTCTGATATCTCACTTCCAGTAGCAATTCTGCGAGAATTGCACAGATATCGTTTCTCTAAGGCAGCGAGCTCTTGGAGATAAATGCCGGTCGTCTTCACTTGCTGTGGATCGTATGCGTTCTTGTCCCGGCCTTCTGGTTATTTTCGTTTTCCTGGAACTGTCTCCAGAGATTGAAGAACACTTGTTCCGGCAAATTCAGCCATCTTGCTGTATCAACGTGCGACTGACGTGCTTTCAAATTACAGATCACTGCACTTCCAAGCGTTGGTGCGGAGCCAGTCCTGTACTAAAGGTCCAGCTCAAGCTTCCTTTGCCACACTCTTCTCAGAGAACAAAGTTTATCAACGTCGCATGCCGGCAAGCTCGATAATGTACTTTTTTCATTTACAGATTTCCATAGGACCTATAACAAAGTTGCTTAGGTACATCGACTTAGCCTTTTCTCTTGCACATGTTTTTGAAAAATCTTTAAAATCTATCGTCTCGTTAAGGACATATCCTCGACTTCGTATTTGTCACGGTTATTTTGGACACCAGAGTATTTTTCATTATGAAACACATTCTGAAAGCAGCGACGTTGTGGAAATCTTGTGGAGTTAAAAGGAATTCGTTCCTATTTAGCTATTAAATTATTCAGGCTCTGAAAGTTTCTACTAAGCCATTAGATTCTTCAGACTCTGAACGTCACTAATAAGCCTTTTCAGAACCTAATCTGTACTAATAAGTCATCAGATTATTCAGGCATGAACTTCCCTACTAGGTCATTATATTATTCAGGCTCTGAATTTTATTATTTAGTCGTTAGCTAGTTCAGGCTCTAAACTTCAGCGTTAAGCTATTATTACATTATTCATGCTCATAACTTCACTGATGAGTCACTAGATTTTTCAGGCTCTGAACTTCATTCACAATTAAGTCAGTAGAATATTCAACCTCTGATCTTCGTTCACAATTATGTCATTAGATTATTCAGGCTCTAAAATTTACTACTAAGTCATAAGATTAATTATTCAGACACTGAACTTCGCTACTAAATCATTAGATATTCCAGGCTCTGAACTTCATTAAAAAGTTGTTAGATAATTCTGGCTCTGAATTTCCCAACTAAGTCGTTCGATTATTCAGACTATGAACTTTATTGCTAAATCATGAGATTATTCATCCTCTGAATTTCACTATTAAGTGGCTAAGTTGTTGGTCTTTAAATTGTGTTCCCAAAAAAATTCTTAATCCTCCAGGTGGCAAGCGCGCATATATACGTCCGGAGATTTCTGTGACCAAAGCGGCGACGGGGTAATAATACGTTCATCGAAAACCTGTGCAAAACCGCGAGAACGCAATATTGCGTTGAAGCAATTTTCAAGCTCATAGTGGCGAGAAGGCATGTATGCGCATCTTAACCACGACGAATACTACAGAAAGACAGGACGCTTTTAGGGGAGTCTCCTATCATACATGTGACAAAATTTCACATTGCCTCTTCCAAAGCTCTTATCCACCTGGAGAGTTAAGAAAACCGACTGGCTTTTTAGCAAAGACGGAAACCTTGGCAGTTCATCCTGCAAGAGAGTTGAAAGCTAAGTGTCGGAAAAAGTATGAGAATAAAACTTCGTTGAATGCAAAGAAAGCTCATGACACATAACTGCAGTTGAAGAGATTAACGAAGAGAAAACGGAAACACTTTATATGACATCAACGCCTTATCAAAATGACGTAACTGCTGAAATATTTCGCACATCTTACAAGACAGCAAAAATAGAATTAATCGTTCAGTAATTCTGAGAGTGATATTAACTTACAAGTGGTAAATTGGGCTGAAATGCCTAGCATTCAACACTCACCAAATGCTTGTATCAATATACGTATTTAACCGCACTGGAAATATAACCAGAAATATACTGTTAAAGGTCATTGTTGACTCAAAAAGTAAAATATCATTAATAATAAATGAATTCAGCACAAAACTCTACACTAACAGTGCTTGTTTGAAAGATTTCACCTGAGAAAACCCATTAACGTATTCATTGGCTTGGTAGAATTTCATGATGTTGCAGTCAATGGAATATTCACTGCTCTGATTTCGCCTCTTAAATCTCTTGTTACGACAGAAGGATTTCTCCAAAAGAATTTTTATCATTATCTTGCCATGGAGCAGCTGTAGGGTTTAGATCTTGTTCAGGTGTCTCAAAATTATTTGAAGATAAATTTTCTTCTGTTATTGTGTAGCACTGTGCCGATCACAAAAAGGTGTTTGCAGTATATGATACCATTAAAGACGTAGCAAAAACTAACAGATTCATAAGTTATCCAGACAAGTTGTATGTTATATATCATGCATCAAAAGAAAATGCAAGACGATTGCAATCGTGCACAGCTATGCTGAACATTCAGATTTTAAAGACTGAAAGAGTTCTGGGTAAGCGATGGGTTTCATTTGGCTTCCGGTCTGTTATGGTTGTTTGTCAGGATTATAAAGCATTGGTGATTCATTTAAAAGAAATAAAAAATGGCACGAATAGGGACAACACAGGAATGAACTTACAAAGATTTGCCTAGAAAAATTACATTTGTTTTGTTCATTTAAGATTTAGGACTAATATGTGATGCCCTCCAAGAATGATCTGAACTCAGCTTATTCCTACAAGAAGGAGTATTGATATAAACTAAGCACGCAACAAAATTATTGGCCTTGTTAGCGTTTCTGATTCGAGGTGAAATTCTCTATGTTCATTTTGAAGAAAATGACTTGAGGCACCAGATACTCATATTTGATCGTGTTTCTTTACATAGAAAAATGATGTTGTTAATCCACAAGTTCATTTTATGAGTGTCTCAATAAGTCTATCGAGAAAATGCTTCATCTGACAAAGACATTGTTCTGCCAAGCTGTTCGAAAGTATTAGACGCAAATAATTGGCCAACACATGTAAAAGGTAACATATGATATGGTAACGAAGAAATCAGGAAGTTATCAAACAGGTTTCTACTCAGGTAAATAAGACATTATTCGTGGTTTTAGAGTGTTCTACAAATTCAAGGAGAAGAAATACCTAAGCAGTTTTTACAGTTGAAGTGAATTTTACAGACCATTGTTTAAGGCGGACGTGTAGTGCTTTTGCTTCCTGTACTTCCGATGGGCAAACTTCTGTACACAGTTTCTTCACAATTAATGCGTTCCCAAGGATGAAAATTTGATCATCGATTAAAATAACTTCATATTATTGCCTAGTATACTTAATATTTTCTAAAACGTAACCATAATTATATTAAAAATCAATAACTTTTCCTTTGGCGGTGTTGAGACCAGAAAAAATATGACGCGACCTGTACATTGATGACGTCAGTAGAGAAACAAATGTTGGGTTGCTTAATTATGGTTATAATTTAGAAATTATTAAGTATACTAGGCGATAATATGAAGTTATTTTAATCGATGTTCAAATTTTCATGGAACGCATTAATTATGAAGAAACTGTGTACAGTAGTTTGCCTATTGGAAGTATAGGAAGCAAAAGCATTAGACGTCCACCTTAATTTTCTAGAGAATGTGAATGGGAATTTTCTTAGTTGAACTTAATAATAACCTAAGCAGTGACTTCTGCTTCTATCACAATAACAACCTTATCATTATTCATGAACAATTTAGGCTTCTACTAACCCAGTTTTACTCTACAAAATACATTAATTCGTGGCTTCTTTGAAGACATCATTCATCAGTGGATTCTAAAGCAAGTAGCGAACGAGAACGGTCGAAATATCAAGAGCTGAACAAAATGTGAGCTATAATTTAAAGTGCAGTCCCGTATTGTTCATCAGTGTAATGGGAGCTAGAGTGCAAAATTTACTGTCATTTATAGGTATGCTTGAGAAAAAATTTATTTCAGCATTTTTTTTTAATTTAGAAACTGTGTGACGTGCTACAGAGGTAAGACGCCAAAGTTGTAGCGATAAATTCTGTCGGTGTAGCTTAATTAGGAAAGAATTTAGATACGGAGCAGAAGGATGCAATTGAATTTCGAATTCCGTCACCGGTAAATTTGTGTTATCATATTGGTGCTCGATTGCAGAAAGGGATCTACTGGCCTTTGGGTTCTTCGAAAAATGTGTATGTTCCTTTCATACATCGTCTGGAATTAATGAGAATTCGTTCTTCGCTTCAAAAATGTGTGATGGTTCTTTAGCACATGGTCTGGAATCAGTGAGAATTCTTTCTTCTATAGAGAGTTACTTCAAGCACGGTTTGTGGAGGATCCGAAACCGGCGATTTCGTACCCACACCTTTCTCGGGGGTTGGGGGGGATATATGTTAGGTATTACAGAGGTGAAGCACATGTCAAGACGGCAAAGTTTCAACGATAAATTCTGTTGGTGTAGCTTAATTGGGAAGGCATTCGAACCCGCAGCGGAAAGATGCGAGTTCGATCCCTGTCATCGGCAAATTTGTGTTTTCACAACTGCTACGGCATACTACTTTTCAGTATATACTTTTTTAAACATGATGATTTATTATAATATGGCCATGTGAAGAAAACTTTCGAATTTTGCAACATGGAACAATAATAAGCTCAAAGAACGATGTTCAAGTATTTGAGCTGCTTTTTATTAGGTCAAATGCCCCGTTTGTTTTTAAAACAAAGTATATTTAAAAAGTCCAGGCACCTTTTTCTGCAGAAAGCAAAAACTGTATATATGGAGCCGATTCCAAAAGTCGCCCATCAATAAAATTTGTGGCTATTGGCTCCAGGAAGGGAAGAGAGAATCATTTCCTCAGCCAAATTCACCACTCATGCCATAGCTGTGACTTGATCCCAGGTTCCTCACGAAATGGTTAAAAGCCAGGGCTTCAGAATATTCGAACTCAAAAGTGGCTATTTTTTCAGAGATAGGAAATAGCTTGATTTCATTCAAATCTAGGAAAACTTGCTTTTGTGTAAATATACAAAGAAATATTAAAATTTCCACGAATAAAAGTAAAATTTAAAGAACAGATCGTGCACTTAATTTGCTTCTTTGTCCGAAAGAGTTGCTTGAATGATCTTCCTTTTCATTTGAGAAGTAATGTCAGTTAAAATATTTTACGAAGAAAAGTACATAGAAGAAAAAATGAATAAATTTAATAAATATTAGGGAAATGCAAAAGTTTTAGCCGTTTTAAGGAGAAAGGAGACAGGAAAAATAAAAAAACCAGTACACATTTATTCAACGAAATATTGGCCGTCAGTATCATTGACCTTATCCCATTTTTCAGGCAAGGAATGAATGCCCCTGTGATAAAAAGGACTCAGGTTTTGAGCTGAGGAACACAGTTACGACATTTTTCACCTCTGTAGCTGTGGTGAACCGCTGCTGGGCTAGGATTCATGTTACATAGAGCAAAACAGATGAAAGTTTGAGGGTGCACGGTCCTGGGAGTAAGCCAGGTGCGGTTAAACCGCCTAGTGTAACTGTTCAACTGTTGATTTCGTGGTGCCACCGACAGGTGGTCTGGCATTATCGTGTAACAGGATGACTGGGCGGCGTCCTTTACCTGTCCATGGGCCTTTTTGTTCGATTGTGGCGTTCATTTTCATCAACTGATCACTATATCATTGTGCAGTGATTGTTTCGTCCGATTTCAACAGTTCGAAGTACAGCACTCCGTACATATCCCACAACCCACACAGCAGCACCTTTCCCCCGTGGATATTCAGTTTTGCAGTGAATGTTGATGGCTAGCCTGGGTCACCCCAGGATGGCTTGCGTACGGGATTGTCGCTATAGACCCATTTTTCATCCCCGATGACAACCTTCCACAAGTAATTCTTCCCTCAAAACCTCTTCATCAACGACATGCAGGTGCCCAATCGTTGACCAATATTACGCTCCGTTAAAGTATGCGGAACCCACTTACCAATTTTTTGGATCTTCTCCAAGGCACATAGACGCCGTACCAGTGTCAACTGAGCCATTTTCAAACGTTTCGCCAGTTGCGTAGTCGATAGTGTGGCATCATCTTGCAACAGCGATTGCAGCTTCTCGTCTGCGAGTTCCTGCGGTCTACCTATACGTGGCTTGTCTTCCAAGCTTAGATCACCTTTTTTAAACCTGGCAAACCATTCTCGATAAGTCTGCTCACCCATAACCGTTTCGCCATACGCCTGACATATTAAACCGCATGCCTCACTCGCACTTTCCCGTAAATTAAACATGAATAACAAACATCAAACAAAGATATTCGCTCTTTCCACGTTTCTAAGTGAGTCACGGAAACATTCTCATTGGCCGCTACGGGGAATCGAACCCAGGGTCTTCCAGTTACGCGCCGGATATGCTTCTGCTACAATACAGCGGCCTCGAATTCCTCCAGACTCACACATGCTAACTGCCAAGCCAAGTTGGCAGGTTGCTTCTTGGAGCCCCGCACAATGCTGGGGATTCACCAAAGATGGCAAGCAGCAACTGAAGAAATAATTAGAAGGCGAATGAATAATTAATACAGACATTTAACGTGAACCACGAACACCTTGTCCACGTTAAATGTCTGTATTAATTATTCATTAAATGTTTAACGTGTTCCTGGTCCACGTTAAATATCTGTATTAATTATTCATTCGCCTTCTAATTATTTCTTCAGTTGCTGCTTGTAATCTTTGGTGAAATCCCAGCATTTTGCGGGGCTCCAAGAAGCAGCCTGCCAACTTGGCTTGGCAGTTAGCATGTGTGAGTCTGGAGGAATTCGAGGCCGCTGTGGTGTAGCGGAAGCATATCCGGCGCGTAAGTGGAAAACCCTGGGTTCGATTCCCGGTGGTGGCCAATGAGAATTTTTCCGTGGCTCATTTTTAAACGTGGAAAGAGCGAAGATCTTTGTTTGATGTTCCTGGTCCACGTTAAAAATTTCTGTATGAATAAAAAACATTGCAGCAAATGAATTTTATCGACCGCCATGCTTGGGTTCATGTACAAACTGACAGCATGGGTGGCCTCCGGTTAAAACCCCCGCTAGCGGGGGCGGAGCAAACATTTGCATACCCCTAATAATACGCTTTGAGTAAATAAATCCGAAAAATAGAAAGCTACAAATTGAGTGTTAATATAATTACTAATAGATAATTTCAGTTGCAAAATAAATGGCACTTTAGCAACAGTACATTACCGAAATCATTATAATCCAATCCGCTAATGGTGACAATCAAAGCCGCAGGAAAAGTTAAAAACGTAAAAGCTTCCATAGCTCGTGCTAAACTGAGGACTGGAGTATCATTAATCTGAAGTAGGCCAACATATTGCAACAGAGCAGCAGTGCTTGTCTATTTACGCAGAAGTAAGTATGTAGGGGTTTTATGCACACAGCTGCCCATTAATAAAATCACTTTGCTAGGCTTCAGATAACTCAGCATGAAATTCATTATAGTACTCCGTTTTCAACAAGGCAGTATTTTACGGGCGGAAGTAAACTTTATGAGTATTCGACATAATCAGTTTCCTGATCTTGGTGGCAACGTACCACAGATCAAGAAAATTGCTAAAGTATTTCTGTAGGAGCTTGAAAGAACGTAGCAAAGGCGTTGTAAGAACGGCATCCCATAAATTATTTATTTTGAATTAAAAGAAATTCTGTTGTTAAACATAAAGACGTTCCTGTACCATTAATATCAGGACGTGTGCGGTATCGTGCAAAGGAAATTCTTCATAACCGAAAACAAAATCACGGGTAACATCATTAAAAGGAAAGGAATCCTAATGGAAACTGTTACGCAAATTAAAAATAAATCGAGATAACAGCGCTGTAACAAAAAGCACAAAAGCGTTAAACTTCTTAGTATGTTCAATTTCTCACTTTCCTTTCCTTGGGTTTTTTCAAAATAAAATTCGAAGGCTGTTCAGAAAGTAATGAGTCTCACCAGTAGCAGAGTTGCCTTCCAAACGTTATCCATCATGGATCGGGGATAGAATCCATTGTGAGACATGAATGGTGCAATTTCTTACGGCACGGGCTCATCTCGCCATTTCGCCTCCCCGGTGGCGCAGTGGTCTAAGGCGCTGGCCTCTGATCGTTCGTCCGAACGGGGTCCGGGTTCGAATCCCGGTGAGGCATGGATGTTGTGTTTGTCTTACGGCACTGGCTCTCTCCCTTCCCTGGAACCACTGACCCTAAATTAGGGACGGGCGACTGCTTATTGCCCATTGAGTTGCTCACGGTGGTCGTTAAACCTCCAATCCATCTCGCCATTTCCTGGAACCAGTGGCCTTTTGTAACCCGTCAAGAGAGGGGAGTCTGATCGTATTTCACCAGAGAGGGGAGTCTGGTCTTATTTCACTTCGTTTGAGAATAGCTGCAATAATTTGGCTTGACTGATGTTTTATTTGTCTTACGAATCGCAAGCAATCAATTAACTCTTGCAGATAATTACCGGATAAAATTTTATTTTGTCTTCGCTTTCAAAATCCGGAGAACTAATTATACGAAACGCTACAAGAAGCCTTTTGTGATGAAGTGATGTCACGTATATGTGTGATTCAATTGCATAACACTGTTACAGAACGAATGGAATATGTTGAATGTTTGGCAAAGAAACAAGCCCACTGACTTTAGATTTGATTTATACTTCAACTGTATTTATCAGAGAGGACCGTTTATTAAACGTCAGTTGGTTATTGGATGAGCTAGACATTTCGTATAGCAGCACCCAGACCATCGTGAACACTTGTTCCTGCATTGCAAATGCTCTCGCTGAATTTCATGTGTACGCAGAGCAGTGGAACTTTAATATAGAAAGAAAAATGCTCAACTTGGCCCTTACCTAGTATATAACCCAAAGATCCCTTCGTGTGACTTCTGGTTATTCCCCCAGAAAATAAATTATTCGGTGGTCACAGGTTCACAGAAACGTTGTAGGCTTTAAGACAGACTGGGAATACAAATAACACTGCGGGGAGGATTTTGCAGTCATTTTTTACGCTTTCCAACCGTACGTTGAAGAAGCGTATTTGCTCCAGCTTTGTCCGTTCATCCGTCCGTCTGTCTGCCTGTCCGCACGATAACTCGCGTAAAAACGGTTCGATTTCAATGAAATTTTAATATGTGGTAGGAGCCCACCTGGGGACGAACCCTATTGAAAATGGGGGAAGTGCGATCAAAGGTCACGACATAAGAGCGGGATCCATTCCATTGCCCTTATGCGTCATAACTTGTGTAAATATGGTTCAACTTTGATGGCATTTTAGTATGTCGTAGGGGACCACTGGGAATGAACCCTATTGAAAATGGGCGAAGTGGGGTCAAAGGTCAGGACATAGGAGCGGGATGCATTCCATTGCCCTTTTGCGTTATAACGTGCGTAAAAATAGTTCGATTTCGGTGAAAGTTTAGTATGTGGTAGGGAACCACCTGGGGACGAACACTATTCAAAATGGACGAAATGGGGTCAAAGGTCAGGACATAAGATCGGGATCCATTCCATCGCCCTTATCCCATACTATTAAAGGAGCAATTCTTTTATGTATGTAAATTTTATTTTGAAAACGGCTCTAAGGAATTAGATGAATGTCGTTAACCTTCCGTTTTCTGGTACTAGAAATCGATTTAGCTTAATCTCGACTTTAGGAAAATTCGTTTAGTGGGTTAAATAACCACCCCGAATTACCACGTTTTTAGTGTCATGACGTCGCCCCATTAATGTTACCCATGCTTAGAAATCTTATGACGTTACACTCTCGCGATTGAAATGTTGGCGCGCGGTCACGCCATCTGTCTCATTACGTCACGCGTTGTGTGTGGATCCTATTAAAGTTTTATGACGTCACACACTTGCGAGAAGATGGTCGCGATTCCCATCTGCCTCATTACGTCACGCGTTGTGTGCATATGCACATCCGCACGTTAACTCGCGTAAAAATGGTTCGATTTCGATGAAATTTTAGTATGTGGTAGGGGAAAACCTGGGAAGGAACCCTACTGAAAGTGAACGAAATGGGGTCAAAGGTCAGGACATAGGACTGGGATCTATTCCAGTGTCTTTATGCGTCACAACTAACGTAAAAAAGGTTCAATTTCGATGAAATGTTAGTATGTGGTGGGGGACCACCTGGGGACGAACCCTATTGAAAATGGGCGAAATGGAATCAAAGGTTAGGACACAGGAGTGGGATTTATTCCATAGCCCTTACGCATCATAACTTACGTAAAAATGCTTTTATTGCGACAAAACTTTATCATGTTATTTCGAAGGTATACTGAACCGGTTCTGTTGAATATAATCGAAATGGGATCAAAGGTCAGGGCACAGGACCGAGATTTATTCCACAGTCATTATCCTTATAACTTGTGTGATAACTTGAGTAATGATTTCTGGTATGTTGGAAAGCGTCATAATGAATGCATTGCATGATTTTACTAACTTGTCTAAGTACGTTTTGCTGTACAATTTGAGGAGTTGAGATACATTCTGGAACAAGTGTTTTATGCATAAGAGAGAATTTTGAGAACGAACTTGTAGATATTGATGATCAAATGTTTGTATGGGTAACAGTAAAGTGAGTTGAGCACACCGGACAAAAAAGTAGTCACCCCTGTCAGAAGTTACCTTATAACGGGTGACGGCAACTCTTGCTTTGATAATCGCATGAATCCGGTGTGGTAGAGATTCCACGAGTTTGTTGATGTATTGAACATCGATTTGCTGCCAATCGTGCGTCAATTAGTCCCGAAGTTCAGCCAGAGTACGTTCCGGCGTTTCATCTTCTGTTCCAAATGAACCTACAGCTTTTCAATAGGATTTAAATCCGGGGATTTGGAGGGCACATCGAGGTAAGACATTTTGCTGATTGTTCATCGTGCCACTCAGACACACTTTTAACCCTGCGCACACTGCGATTGTCGTCTTGGAAAACAGGAATGTCTATGTAATGCTTCTCCTGGAGATGTAGGGAAAAGGGCAATACTTCGTCATTCAGAATGCAGAGCTGTGCATGCTGGTTCAAATTGATCGTCACTGCAACGAGAATGCCCATTTCGTGGTACGAAAAACATCCTCAAAACATCACAGAGCACCCTCCAGCTTGAACACCTTCGACACAATCAGGATGAAAGGCTTCATTGAGCCTGCGATGCACTCGTCTTCTTCCATCATTGGAGGGCAAACAAAAACGAGACTCATCAGACCAAATTACTCGTTTCCAATCCTACACAGTAACATTTCAGTGCCTCTGAGGCCATTGATAACGTGCGACTTTGTGACATGCTGCTAAAAGAGGCTTCTTCCGTGGTACTTTCCTTCAGATATCCATGGCTTCGCAATGTCCTTTCAGAAATTGGTTGGAGTGGACTTTCATTGACTGTTTGGAGCAGTTGTTGCCTGGTTTGAAATCGATTTGTAGTTACAAGACGTGAAAGATGGCGGATGTCCCTGTTGGTTAGAATCGTCTTCCGGCCACAGTTACGTCGTCGATTTTCAATTGACTGCGAACTACATCATTGTTTGTAGACCAGCTCGACACAGCAACAAATTCGGCGACTTTATTCACTTTGTGTCCGTGGGTAGAGCCAAATACGATGGCTCCTTTTTGCCACTCAGTCACGTCTGTCTTACGATCCATATTGCAGACTAAACTCAACACACATGTTGCTCTTCACCACTACACGAGACAGAAATGATCCTGCAGACCACGTCAGGGCATTTTAGCTCCCAACAGTGCTATCACTGCTCCATCTGTGCACCCGGTAACTTCCTACTATTATTTCTGTTAGGGGTGACTAATTTTTTGCCGGGTGTGCTTATATCACTTTTTGATGCCGATGTATTTTAAATAAGAGCAATACCAGGTAATTTTATTTTGCAAGATACTTATCTTATGCTTTGAAAAATGCCACATTGGTTGCGGTTTAGGATTTGGGGTTCCGTCTCTTCTTATTCTTGGACCTGTGTTGGAATCTTGTTTCAAGATATCGATACTGTGTTGATCCTTCGGTATTTTTTCTATTCTTTCTCGGACACCAGGTACCCCAATTAAGGACTCTTTGTTATTCTTTTTCGCTGTTTAATGAACAGAATGAGCAACCTTTAGAGCTATAAGCAGTCTCCCGTCATAAATTTAGGGCAACGAGTTCCTGGAAAAGAATAGAGTCGGGGACATTAGAGAGACACAATACACATCCTCATCCCAGATTCGAACCCAGACCCAGTTCAGGCACCTAGCCACAAACCTATGTTTTTGACAACTCCGCTACTAGGACAGCTTAAATTAAGAATGTGCTACATAGTCATACGAACTGCTGAATCTCGAAGAATAAAATAATGATAAAAACTAATATGCTTACAGAATATCAAACCTTTGCTTCAGAAAACATTAATTTTAAAATATGGGACTGTATTTGCATGCTCCAGAAAGAATTCCAAATATTCTGATCTATGCAATTCTTGTGTGTCAAAAGAAATGTAACACAAGGGTTGGACAAAATAATGTGAACGACTGGGGAATAGGCAACATCTTTATTAATAAGGTGTTGGACCACCATTTTCCTTTAATACAGCTCCCAATCTTCTTGGAATAGATTCGTACAGCTTTTGAATAGTCTCCAGTGGGATGTTGTACTATGTCTTTATTAATAAGGAGTTGAATCATAATTTGCCTTTAATACAGCTCCTGTTCTTCTTGCAATAGATTCATAAAGCTTTTGAAGAGTCTCCAGTGGGATGTTGTACTGTGTGTTAATTAATGAGATGTTGGACCGCCATTTGCCTTTAATACAGCTCCAACCTTCTTGCAATAGATTCATACAGCTTTTGAATAGTCTCCAGTGGATGTTGTACTACGTCTTTATTAATAAGGAGTTCGGCCCCCATTTGCCTTTAATACAACTTCCGAACTTCTTGGAAAAGATCCAAACAGTTTTTGAATTGCCTTCAGTGGAATGCTGTGCGATCTCTTTGTTAATAAGTTGTTAGAACCCCGTTTCTGTTGTGTTGTGATGAGCGTAATGTACACTTAATTCGGAGCACAGGTAAGGTAATCTTTGAAGAGACTCTGGGTCAATGACGATGAGTGCTTTGGTATTTGGAACTAAAACGAAGAAGTTTTTACTTTTACGAACTCGGGACCAACCAGCATACATCTGGTCATAGGAAAAGCACGAATTTTGCAGGTTGAGTCTAACAACTTTTAACGATTGAACCTGTGTCTCGTTGATACTCATGGGAAAATTGAGAAAAGAAAACTGTAAGAGCTTTAACTAAAAATAGGCTGTCACAACTGCATCATTGGAATTGCAGGAATAAAATCTTGGTTTCGGGCAGCATAGCCAGTCAGGGAACGGGGGTCCTAACAACAGTTCTGCACACTGTCCATTTTTGAGAAAAGTGTGAAGTAACGGTGAAAAATTACCTTATTTCCCTTCAATGTACTCCCCGTCCGCTGCTAATGACAGTTTGCCAGCGGTGAGGTAGGTCCTCAATGCTCCGTAGTACGCCATCTTTGTCCCGCTGTCGTATTACTCGGGTCACGTCCAATCACAGTTCGTCTAGAGATTCGTAGCGGATGCCACGGAACCGAGTTTTTAACTCTGGGGAAAAATCAAAGTCGGGTGGACTGAGATCAGCGCTGTATGGTGGGTGGGATAAAGTTTCCCAGCTATATTTCGACGAAGGTCCCCATACCGACGCTTCTCCATGACACAATGAGTTGCCATGCAACAATATCGCTTCCGCTTCCAACAAGTTGGGACAATTGTGACAAATTTTCGGTCTCAACTTTGTTCTTAGAAAGAAATTATGCTTCGATCAAGAGTTCCCTCCCCACAAACATCTTGTAAGGCAATGTGGACCTGTGTCGTAGTTTTCCCCTGCAGAGTTTCTATTTTCACGTGCGAGCGCTGGTCTAACGCACTGACTCGACCAGAGGAGCAGCACGCTTCCATTTCCAAACCCTCTCACGTCCATACATCAAGTGATAGCGTGTCGTTCTGACACCACTGTGTTGCTGAGAGTCTAACCTTGACATAACGCAATCATTTTCCCGATTGCATCATCAGCTTCCGTTTCAGATTAACGTGTGCAGAACTTTTGTTATGACACTCGTAGTAGCTACTATGAAAATTTGAAACGAGTTCTTTGATAGTCAGCCGCGTATAATTGTAGAATGCAGGGAGGATATAGATTTCATCACGATAACGTAAATAAAACCTAAAGACGATTCGGTAAATGCGATAACGGAGAAATAGCAATATTATGCTTCTACTAGAAGAAATGCGAGAAAATTCACATCTTCCTCTCATTTCATCTCATGTATTCAATTTTTCATTTAAATATATTCCCTTCCCAAAAAAATCACAAAAGTGCTGTTTTTTAGCACGTCTTTTGTAAAAAAAGATCGTGCTTCTGTTATCGATTTTCTCCGTCCGTCCGTCCGTCCGCCTGTACCCATGATATCTCTGCAACTATTAGTCCGATTTGAAAAATTCTTTTTGCATTTGAAACCTTAAAATATGCAAATGATGATCCTGTGTTTTTTTTTTTTTACGATGTACAATTTTGCCGCTAGAGGGCGTCAATGCAGATGATGTCGAATTCAAAAATGCGTTTTATTCCACATATTTGCTTCTAAACATCCGATTGAATTTTTTTTTATCATTCGATTTCATTTATGTCGAAGAGTATTTTAGATATAGTTACTTTTTCAAATTACGCATGTATTTTCCGCTAGGGGGCGTAAAAGTAAATTACATTTTCCCCGATAACTCTTCTTCTAAAACTCCATTTCAAAATTTTTTCGTCAGCGTATACATCTCCTAAAGGAAAATCTTTTGCATATAATTTCAAATTTTTGGTAAAGAATACTTTGGCCACCAGGGGCCGTAAGTGTTAATTTTTGCTTCTGATGTATTTGCCATAAAATCTGAGCTTCTAAAATATCCATTGAAAAACTTCTTTCGTGGACTGATACCTCTCACATCGATAAACCTTTTCGGAATATTTTCTTCTTAAAATATTCCACCGTCTGTCCGCCAGGGGACGTAGATGTATATCTTATTTTTTGTCAATATCTCCACTTCTAGGAGACCGATTTGAAAAATTCCTTCTTTGTTGGATAGTGTTTCCAGTGTGACATGTTTTTCATATAATTTCAAAATTTTCAAGTAATTCATAGACTTTCCGCTAGGGGGCGTAAAGGTAAATTGCTTTCCCCTATATCTCTGTTTCTTAATCTCTGATTCGAAAAATGTTTTCTGCACCGGTTACAGCTCTTGATGGAAAATCTTTTGCACATAATTTCTAATTTTTGGTAAAGAATACTTTAGCCACCAGGGGCCGTAAGTGTTAATTTTTGCTTCTGATGTATTTGCCATAAAATCTGAGCTTCTAAAATATCCATTGAAAAACTTCTTTCGTGGACTGATACCTCTCACATCGATAAACCTTTTCGGAATATTTTCTTCTTAAAATATTCCACCGTCTCTCCGCCAGGGGACGTAGATGTATATCTTATTTTTGTCAATATCTCCACTTCTAGGAGACCGATTTGAAAAATTCCTTCTTTGTTGGATAGTGTTTCCAGTGTGACATGTTTTTTCATATAATTTCAAAATTTTCAAGTAATTCATAGACTTTCCGCTAGGGGGCGTAAAGGTAAATTGCTTCCCCCCTATATCTCTGTTTCTTAATCTCTGATTCGAAAAATGTTTTCTGCACCGGTTACAGCTCTTGATGGAAAACCTTTTGCACATAATTTCTAATTTTTGGTAAAGAAAACTTTAGCCACCAGGGGGCGTAAATATTAATTTCTGCTTCTGATGTATTTGCAGCATCAAATCTGAGCTTCTAAAATATCCATTGAAAAACTTCTTTCGTGGACTGATGCCACTCACATCGATAAACCTTTTCGGAATATTTTCTTCTTAAAATATCCCACAGTCTCACCGCCAGGGGGCGTAGATGTATGTCTTATTTTTGTCAATATTCTCTACTTCTAAGAGTCCGATTTGAAATATTCCTTCTTTGTTGGATAGTGTTCACGATGCGAAATGTTTTTTCCTATAAATTCAAAATTTTCAAGTACATCATAGAATTTCCGCTAGGGGGCACAAAGGTAAATTGCGTTTTCCCCCTGTATCTCTGTTTCTAAGTCTCTGAATTGAAAAATTCTTACTGCACCGGATACAGATCCTGATGGGAAATCATTTGCACATAATTTCTAATGTTTTGTAAAAAATGGTTTGGCTACCAGGTGGCGTAAGTCTTAATTTCTGCTTCTGATGTATTTTCAGCAAAATATGAGCTTCTAAAATCTAGTTTGAAAAAAAAAGTTGTTTGTTGGCCGATACTACTGATGTCGACAAACATTTTAGGAAAAATTTCTTCTTGAAATAATGCATGGTTTCTACGCCAGGGGACGTAAAGCCACTTCTTATTTTTGTCCATATCTCTGTTTCTAAGAGTCCGATTTGAAATATTCCTTCTTTGTTGAATAGTGTATATAAAATTCAAAAATTCAAAATGTTTAAGTAAATCATAGACTTTCCGCTAGGGGGCACAAAGGTAAATTCCGTTTTCTGCGTTATTTCTGCTCCTAAAACTCTGATTTGAAAAATTCTTCCCGTATCGCATACAAGACCTGATGGAAAATATTTTTCACATAATTTCTAATGTTTGGTAATGAATGGTTTAGCCACCAGGGGTCATAAGTGTTAATTTCTGCTTCTGAAGTATTTGTTGCAAAATCTGGGCTCCTGAAATCTCGACTAATTTCATTTTTTCTTGGACTGATACGGCTCATATGGATAAACCTTTTGATAATACTTTCTTCCTAAAATAATGCATGGTTTTCCCACCAGGGGACGTAAAGCCACTTCTTATTTTTGTCCATATCTCTGTTTCTAAGAGTCCAATTTGAAAAATTATTTCTGTGTTGGAGAGCGTTTCCGGTGCGAAATGTTTCTTATATAAATTTATGTTTTTTTAACGCACAAGTCTGCAACCAGAGGGCGTAAGCTCATGATTCCGTTTACAGCAATATCTGAGGAATTAAAAACCCGATTGAAAAACTTCTTTCTTCCGTCAGATACAATTGTTTTCCATACCGGTTCCATTGACTTTGAATAGCTTTGATAAATTTAATTTACCTCAGAACGGAATCAAAAGACGTGCTTATTACACCCGAACATTTGGTGTCATCTTTTTTTTTTTTTAATTAATTAATTAAGATGCACAGTATATAGATATGTTCGAATTTCTTTTCTCGCGTTATCACTTTTGTTTTCTTCCTATCACCTCCCTCTAGTTCTTATGTACGGATACGTTTTCCTTTTTATGTCTCTCGGATTTCGCGCTATAAGCGTAAAGTATGTGACAACTCTATAATGAAGATATGTAGTTGAAAGAGACTCGTTTATTTTAACAGTTATAAAATTGATACTTTAAGATTCTTTGATTTGTTGTGACTGTTTTATCAGTGTATCACGCAGTGGTTCACTGTAAAAAATCTGCGGTACGTTATACAAAAAAAGGACAGCTTAGCTGCCTCAACATTTTTAAAAACGTTATGTAAGAATTTCAACAAATTTCCAAACATATTTGAATGTCAAACATTCAGCTAGGCTGATTTGTGAAACGTTTCGCAATATACACAGAATTTTTTTGAAAAGGCATACGCCTTTTTTATATTACGCAACCGGAAAGTATAGTATATTATAGAATAGTATAGTATAGTATAGTATAATATAGTATAATATAGTATAAACTGGGAAAACAAAGGGATAAAGATTAATGGAGATTATCTAACCCACCTTCGTTTTGCTGATGACGTAGTCATTTTTGCAACTACCCCATCAGAGCTGCAGAGTATGATCCAGGAACTTGCTGACAAGAGTAAAGAAGTGGGATTAAAAATGAACTTTCAGAAGACAAAAGTGATGTTCAATGCTTTTACAAGAAATGAAGATTTATCGATTGATGGAGAAAAACTGGAGATAACAGATACGTATGTTTATCTTGGACAGCAGATATCAAGTGAGGGTCACATTGATGAAGAAATTAATCGGCGTACAAAACTTGCCTGGAGAGCTTTTGGAAGAAACAGCATAATTTTCAAGAGCAATATGCCATTATGTCTTAAAAGAAAAGTGTTTGATCAATGCATCCTTCCAGTGCTTACGTATGGTGCAGAGACGTGGACCTTAACTAAAAGAGACATACAAAGGCTGCAGACAACTCAAAGAAGCATGGAGAGGTGCATGCTTGGTATAACCAGGAGAGATAAGAAGAGGAACTCGTGGATCCGAAAAATGACAAGAGTGGAAGACATCATGATCAGAGTTAAATCCCTGAAATGGCAATGGGCTGGACATACTGCCAGAAGGACAGACCATAGATGGACAGCCGAAATTTTAGATTGGATTCCAAGGGACAGGAAAAGACCCAGAAAAAGACCACATGGGAGATGGGTGGATGAAATTCGTAAATATGCGGGAGTGACATGGAGGAGACTGGCACAAGACAGACCGTTGTGGAGGAAACTTGGGGAGACCTTCGTCCAGCAGTGGATTGATAATGGTTGACAATGATGATGATGATGATAGTATAGTAATTTATTATAAAACCTGTACCGGCAATTGGCTTCACAGGGATTAACAGAAACATGAGAGGAAGAAAGCCCCGCTAATCCAAATACACATATTAATACAATCTCACAAAAGAAGGATGTTAAACAAAGAAAAAAGCATTCAACAACACAAACTAAACTGCATATAATCACACCAATAATTGAACATCAACATTTTCCAACTCCCAAATCGACTGACATCACATAGAAAAAAATAAAGGAAATTAGAAGCAAATGTAAATTAAGTTTAAAGTCAAACCCAAAATATTGTATAATCAATGACATTATAAAATCAATGATAAATTAAAATCAAACTTATGTACACCATTGAATCCAAGCTTATGTAGGCCATTAAATTACTAAATCATATTAAGTAATCCATTTTACTAAAAATTACGACATTATTTGCTAAAAATTACAACATAGTTCACTAAAAAATTACAACATAATTCACTAAAAATTACAACATAATTTCAAATAACACAAACCAACAACTCAAAATGAAGGTTTCCAGTCCTACTTCACCTGCTCTGCAGCATCAAGGCCAATAGACGAATCTCTGCGGAAAATGTTCAACGGAGTCCCCTCCTCCTCCACAAGTCTCCCGATCATGTAGGGAACTGCAGCACGGTGTCTGTTCGTCCAAATATGAAAAGGCTGATTTACACATGGTAACTGCTCAGCAGCACGATGGAAACTTAATTCCTCACACTGCATTACAAGATGGAACATAGATGCATTAACAGATTCGCAAAAACAGGTGCAGTGCTTAAAGTTAAAACGATTAAAATAGGCTGGAGTTATGCCATGCTCAGTCAAAAACTGATTTAGGAGTCTATCAAAAAGGCATCGTTTGATTTTTACTACCCGGAGATACACGTAAGTCACTCGACCAGTGTCACCATATGCCCAACGCTCCTGCCATTTCAATATCATCATATCATAAACACGTTTTCTAATAGTTCTAAAACTTTCCCGAATCTCCATGTCCACCACTGGTTTCCTAGTTCCACTTTTAGCAAGGTCATCAGCAAGCTCATTGCCACAATTTCCAGCATGACTCTTAATCCAATGAAGAAACACATCCACCATGTTTTTTATCACGGATCAACTGCTTCGTCCTTTGTACCATGTTATCGCCATTATTAAATTTAGCCAAGAACTTCAAGGCTGCTTGGCTGTCCACATAAATATCAATACACTGACCATCGACCTTTGCACTGATCCATTCCAGAGCCCTTAAATTTGCCAATAATTATGCTTGAAAAACTGTGGACATATCTGTTAAACGAAAGCACATCGATGTAACATGTATTCCATCCAAAAAGGCACAAAAGCCAGCTCCCACATGATCATTCAACTTAGAGCCGTCAGTAAAAATTTCATATCCATCCCCGGTCGGGGCAGCACAATGCTATTTTGAACAAAATTCCAAAACCGGATGAATCTTAGTTCGGCGCAATTGATTCTTATAAGAACTCATCTCGAAAGTCACTCCAAAAATTATCCCCGGCTGAACATTCTCTTGCACATGAAACAATCCCGATTCGCTTTCCACCACCAGATCCAGGGGCTCACTCTCCGTTATTACTTGAAGAGCAGCCCTCGAAGTAGTCCAAAAACCTCCAGAAATACCCAATGAGGCCATTCGTTGTATTGGAATCAGCTTCTGACGAAGTCGAACAGTATTCCGCCACCAGGCACCTGCAGCATAAACAATAATAATTTCAACTGCTCTTTTATAGATAATTTTTTCAGTAGTTACAGTAAATCGCATGGATATGATTCGATTCACCAAACCCACCACTTTACTTTTTAGAAATTTAACATATGCCAGTCCAGAAAAAGGTCGATAGAAAATTACTCCAAGGTAATTAAGGGTTTCCACTCTTCTAATAGAAACACCTCCGAAATGACACATAGGTTTTCTTTTCATTAAACCTCTTTAGGAAATACCAATATTCTAGTTTTTTCAATGGAAGAACTCAATTTCATATCTCGAGCTCATGATAAAAAGCAGGCCAAAGCTCTGCTGGTCTTTTCTTCAATAGCTGGACGTCCCGGAGCCGTAACGAGAATGACGAAGTCATCGGAATATGCTTGAACTTGAACTCCATCCTCAAATGTATGAGTAAATGCATAGTGTGCAATTTTATTCCAATAAACTGGCCCAGACACTGAGCCCTGTGGGCAACCTTTATCATATTCTCGAATAAGAACTCCCTCCGGGTAATCATATTCCACCACCCGGAATGATAAGAAGTCCCTGATAACACAAAAGATATTTCTCGGGCATTTTAACACTTGTAATGTATACAGAACACGTAGCCACCACAAATTATTAAATGCATTTGCTACATCCAATGTTATTTAAACAGTATGCATTCTCGCCATTCTGTTAGTCTCAACTATTTTTTTAATATTAGATATATCCTGTGTGTAATCACGTCCCGGCAGAAATCCACACTGAAATTTACTAAACCACTTCCTCTCATCCAGGAAATGAAGAAAACGATTGGTTATTATCATGTCCAAAAACTTTTCTCAAACAGGCAATAAACAAATGGGACGATATGAAGCCGGATTCATTTTATCTCTGCCAGGCTTATTGAAAAATATCAGTTAGTCGTGCTTTACATATTTGACAGCTGTTTGTTTCATTAAACGCTTTTTGAATCTTGATCGGTCGAATAATTTGTGCAGGAGCTTAAAAGTATTGGGAGCTGCTTCACAAATTATTCAACCGATCAATAAATCCACCCTAAAAAATTATAGTAAATTTTATAGAAACTGGAAAGAAGAAGAACAAGTCCGGTATGCAGGGTTCATGAAAATCCAAATTTCACTATTTCACAGACATTAGTTTGTGAAACGATTTGTTCATGGGAAAATGAAAAAGGAAAACTTCATCGAATACGAGGAATGTCATATGTCGGGTTTCAACGTCTGTGGGAAAGAATTTCCTTCGTGCATAGCGTTCCACTTTACACCCATGTAGTTCACGTCCATAGCAAAGTAAAGTTTTATATGTCTAATAAGTTACTGTTATATGCAGATGATATATATATAATAATTTACTGTTATATGCAGATGATATAACAATACTAATTAAAGGAACAAATATTAGTGAATTGATTATACATTCGGATAGGCAATTAAAAATATACTCTGAATGGTTAATACAAAATGATTTAATACTGAATTTCAATAAAACAAAATTATGGTCTTCAGTAGATTAAAAATACAACAAGTACAATTTCATTACTTAGTACTAAATAACATACTTATCGAAACTGTTCAGAGTTTCAGATTCCTGGGAATAATATTAAGTCCAACCTTAAAATGGAGTACTCATGTGGATTATATTGCATAATAGAATTTCTAGAACCATTGGCATTATAAGTAAAAATATATTATGTTTCACGCTTAAATCTCTAAAAATGTTATATTACACACTTATACATATATACATGTATATACATATCACTAAGCTGTTCTCTGAGATTCAGAGGTTAATACAAAATGATTTAATACTTATACAGACACATATTAACTATTTCATTACCTCATGGGGTCAAACTACTCAAACTGATTTAGTAAAATTACAAGGGCTATAAAATAGGTTTATTAGACTAATGGACGTAAAAAATTATTCTTCACACCCAAATAACCCATAAAATTTTCAATATCATGACGTACATGTGGATCCCATTAAATACGGAAATATGTCAATATCCCAAATATTTAATTTTAACACTAGAAAATTAATGTTTCAAAGAATAAAAAATAACTTACATTTCAATATTATAGATATAAAATTGGTTACTCATAACTATAGAACTAGGGGTAAATCTCTTCTACGACCCATTAACCCAAAATCCTTAATGATGAAGAAAAGTATAAATTATATTGGTCCAGAATTTTGCGACACTTTACCAAGAGAATTAACTGAAATAAATAACATTAATCATGAAAGAAATACGGGATTACGCCATATAATACAAATTTCGAAGATGGCAATCCGATTTTCGGCGTAAATGTGACAAGGTTGGTAAGTCAGATAATATCCGAAAACTTGAAAATTAATATTAAAATAACATTCATTTATTAAAAAAGACTAAAAATAATTCTAATGAATTACTAATACAAGAAAAGGAAGGGGAGGGGTACAAATTCATATTATAAGGCAATGATATGCTGGAACTAATAGAATGTGTTCATTTCAACCACTTGCCACTGTAGACATCCCTGCGACTGCTTCATTGCAAGTGGAGAATCAGGCCTTATTGGGCCTTTTCCTTGTTTCCCCCTTGCTATTATGTAAATTAAATATGAAATGACATATATTCATGAAACTCAAATGTAACAGCATAAATATTAATAATAAATTAAATAAATAAAATGTGGGAAATAAAACAGCATGGGGAATGCTACGTTTAAATATTTGATACCACTGCTTGGAAAGAGGAGAAGAGACCTACAATAGGGAAAGAATTTAATTACATTGCTATCGGGAGGAAATTCCTCCTTTAGTAAAATATACTTTTTACTAACATATTAAAACAAAATTTAGAAGAACGACCACATACATACAAATTTCCAAAATTAAGCACTATCGTTTTCGCTAAAATACAGGGAAATACGAAAATTTTAGTGAAAACTTTAACATTTTTAAAATGCATCTAACTAAGCTACAGTTATAAAACCCATATTCCTGTGTTTATTACTTCCCCTAGCTTATTTTGTGGGGAAAATACTTCGTTTTTCGGCCATGAGGTGGCAGCACATTAGACGATCAAGCAAATGAACTAATTTTAGTAAGGCGTAGGATGCACCCCGGTCGAACATTACATCGATTCGACTTTTGATCGATTTCTGGTCGATACGAAGAGTTTAATATAGATATTCATGCCCACTTTTGTTACGTCTTTTCGACGTCGAATTTTAAACCTATTAGTCATCTGCGAGACTTGGCATCTCGCGGACAGGAAGCTGAGAAATTTAATATCAGATGAAATATAAACGCGTAGTATAGGGGGGGCATGTACAATGCTTTGTGAAGCTTGTCCAGTTTTAAATTTTTTTTAAATTTTAAAATTGGACCTGTACTAGTTAATTGGACTAGGAAAATTTTCCTTTTTCCTGCTTGCTATCATCTATTTATATACACAAGACGAAAACGCGCAAGTGAGAAAAATTCATTTCATTTTTGATGATATATTGTATTACCATATACACTGGTGTGCAAAAATTAAGGCCGAAGAGGAGAAATTAGCATAACAGCGGAACGAGCAGGCAGAACGGTCCGAAAGACCACTCAGGAGATAGACTAGGGTCCTGTACGGTAGGGCATGCGCATACATGCAGCATGACGTGGGGGGAAGGGGGGGGGGTTGTCGGAAGGGTATAAAGCACACGGGCGGTGTACGCTCAGCAATTCGGTGAAAGCTATTGCACGATGTACATCAGTTTGAACGACCTCGAGTTGCTGCCACCGTGTGAGGCCAACAGGCAATCCAGTAGACGACATCTGGATGACTTTACCAGAGGTTGCGTCATTGGGAAGTTGGAAGAAGGTGGAAGTGTGACTAGTGTGGCCGAAGAGCTCGGGATCACTCACAGCATCGTTTCACGAGCTTGGAGTCCATGCTCCGAATCCATACTCGCCTCACTGTGGCTGGATGTCGTCCCACACGGGCGCCGATGTCTCGGTACGATAAACCGCTGTCGGGATAAGCCACAATTCGTCCTCTGTCGAACTCCGAAACGTGCTGGAATGACTGCCGTATTCTGCGACGAGGCATCAGGAAGCTTCCCACGCACAGGTCCAGCAGCACAACACACTTCCACTACTTACACCCCGCCTTCTGTGCACCCTTCTTATAGTGCTTCTCGGTGGCGTGCCGGGCGAACATGATTTGCATATGCCCTGCAATGCTAATCGTTTGCATGTCCTTTCGCTGGTGACGCATGCTGCGAATTTCAGGCCAATCGGATGCTTCCTTCTTGGTGTTGCATTTTGGGTGGCCAGCAGTGTATATACTGCTCTGTGAACTTCACCTGCGCCACCGTTATGCCCGCTCATTTCTCAAGGCTGGACGTGATCATAATGAAATGGCTCAACGATGTATGTTTACGGGATGTTTTTGACTACATTTCTTCAATCATTGTTTCGAAATTGATAAAGAGCGCGGGTTTCCAATTTAAAATCTGATTTTGATGGTTAGTGTGCTAGACTCGCAAAATGTCGCGTGTATCACTCCACCACAGTTGCCTGGGTGTTTGCTTACGTTTCACACCGCGACTGTGTAGTGTATGTGTTAATGCACGCTATGAGTAATTCCACTATTTAACAAGAAAGATGACACCGAATTTTCGGGTGTAATAAGCACGTCTTTTGAATCCGTTCTGACGCAAAATAAATTTATCAAAGCTATTCAAAGTCAATGGAACCGGTATGGAAAACAATAGATATGACGAAAGAAAGCAGATTTTCAATCGGGTTTTTAATCCCTCAAATATTGCTGTAAACGGATATCGATAAAAATAAGATGTGACTTTACGTCCCCTGGTGGGAAAACCATGGCGTTATTTTAGGAAGAAAGTATTCGCAAAAGGTTTTTCCATATGAGCGGTATCGGTCGAAGAAAAAAAAATTAGTCGAGATTTCAGGAGCCCAGATTTTGCAACAAATACTGCAGTAGCAGAAATTAACACTTATGACCCCTGGTGGCTAAACCATTCTTTACCAAACATTAGAAATTATGTGAAAAATATTTTCCATCAGGTCTTGTATGCGATACGGGAAGAATTTTTCAAATCAGAGTTTTAGGAGCAGAAATAACGCAGAAAACGGAATTTACCTTTGTGCCCCCTAGCGGAAAGTCTATGATTTACTTGAAAATTTTGAATTTATAGGAAAAACATTTCGCATCGGAAACACTATCCAACAAAGAAGGATTTTTTCAAATCGTACTCTTAGAAGTAGAGATATTGACAAAAATACGATATACATCTACACCCCCTGGCGTAGAAACCATGCATTTTTTCAAGAAGAAATTTTTCCTAAAATGTTTGTCGACATCAGTAGTATCGGCCAACAAACGACTTTTTTTTTCAGTCAAGATTTTAGAAGCTCATATGTTGCTGCAAATACAACAGAAGCGGAAATTAAGATTTACGCCCCCTGGTGGCCGAACTATTTCTTACAAAAATTAGAAAATATGTGCAAACGATTTTCCATCAGGAGCTGTATGCAGTGCAGAAAGAATTTTTCAAATCGGAGATTTAGAAGCAGAGATATAGAGGGAAACGCAATTTACATTTACGTCCACTAGCGCAAAGTCTATGAATTACTTGAAAATTTTGAAATTATATGAACCACATTTCACACTAGAAACACTATCCAACAAAGAACGAATTTTTCAAATTGGACTCTTAGAAGTAGAGATATTGACAAAATTAAGACATACATCTACGCCCCTTGGCGTAGAAACCATGCACTATTTTAAGAAGAAAATGTTTCTAAAAGGTTTGTCGACATGAGCAGTATGGGTCAACAAACAACGTTTTTTTTTAATCGAGAATTTAGAAGCTCATATTTTGCTGCAAATACAACAGAAGCGGAAATTAAGATTTACACCCCCTAGTGGCCAAACTGTTTTTTTACAAAAATTAGAAATTATGTGCAAACGATTTTTCATCAGGAGCTGTATCCGGTGCAGAAAGAATTTTTCAAATCGGAGATTTAGAAGCAGAGATATAGGGGTAAACGCAATTTACAGCTACGCCCCTAGCGGAAACTCTATGAATTACTTGAAAATTTTGAAATTATATGAAAAGCATGTCACACGAAAAACACTATCCAACAAAGAAGGAATTTTTCAAATCGGACTCCTAGAAGTAGATATTGACAAAAAAAAGGATATACATCTACACCCCCTGACGGAGAAACTGTGGAATATTTTAAGAAGAAAATATTCCGAAAAGGTTTATCGATGGTGAGTGACATCAGTCCACGAAAGAATTTTTTCAATGGATATTTTAGAAGCTCCGATTTTATGGCAAATACATCAGAAGCAAAAATTAACTTACGCTCCCTGATGGCTAAAGTATTATTTACCAAAAATCAGAAATTATATGCAAAAGATTTTCCATCAGGAGGTGTATCCGCTGAAGAAAAAAATTTCAAATCGGAGCTTTAGAAGAAGAGTTATCGGGAAAAATGTAATTTACTTTTACGCCCCCTAGCGGAAAATATATGCGTAATTTGAAAAAGTAACTATATCTAAAAAACCCTTCGTCATAAATGGAATCGAAAGATAAAAGATTTTTTCAATCGGATGTTTAGAAGCAAATATGTGGAATAAAAAGTAATTTTTGAATTTGACGTCATCTGCATTTACGCACTCTAGCGGCGAAATTGTACATCGTAAAAAAAAAAAACGAAAAAAGGGTCATCATTCTCATATTTCAAGCTTCCCAATGCAAAAAGAATTTTTCAAATCGGACTAATAGTTGCAGAGATATCGTGGGTAAGACGGACGGACAAACCGATAACATAAGTCCGATCTTTTTTTACAAAACACGTGCTGATCATGTGTCGCAAAACATTCATACGATGCATTACCCCAATAACAATGGGGGTAAATCTTGATTCCTAGTTCAAAGAATCTCCGTTTCCATTTTGCAACTTGGACAGACGCATCTTATTTACAGTAAGCTGGCTTTTTTCCTGAAGAAAAAGATCTGCATACTACACATACAGTATATGTATATATAGGAACACTAATAAGAAAGCTAAAGCACTTCAATACAAATCATAAAAAAGCCCCAAACCCCCTGATGCAGAAAGCAGCAATCCGGGCGGGAATTCTATATAGGCAAATAATAATTGAAACAAACCAAGGAAACCGACAAACACACAAACGAAAACACACAATACATACACCAAAAGAACATACAATTCCCACATACTTGCAATAAGCCCCGGACCCAAAGACACATAAGTTCTCGAACCCATTACACAGCTAACGTACCGAAAGGAGCCCATAATACAAGCAAGAAAAAAATACAGAACAGCACCACAGCCGCCTCACTTTAAAAGGTGAAGCACAAAACGAACAAAGGACCGAGACGATACTAAAATCAAATTAAAAGGGTCGTCATCAGGGAAACACGCGTTTTTTTTAAGTGACTTTTCTGAAACCAAGTCTTTTGTCCAGGTAGGACTGATCATGATTGTATTTTTTTTTTTTGTTATCTTTTTTATATTTTATTTCTTTTCTTTTGGTCTTGTGGCTTTGGTAGCACGACCAAGGGGACATTTGGATTTTGTCCGTCCCTTTCTTGGTTTCAGAAAAGCCACTTACAAAAACCGGGTGCTTCCCTGATGACGACCGTTTTAATTTGATTTGAGTAACGTCTCGGTTCTTCGTTTGTTTTGTGTTTCACTTTTAAAAGTGAGGCGGCTGTGGTGCTGTTCTGTATTTGTTTCTTGCTTGTATTTTAGGCTCCATTCGGTACGTTAGCCGTGTAATGGGTCCGAGAACTTATGTGCTTTTGGGTTCGGGACTTATTGCAAGTATGTGGGAATTGTATGTTTTTTTGGTGTATGTATTGTGTGTTTTCGTTTGGGTGTTTGTGGGTTTTCTTGGTTTGTTTCAATTATTATTTGCCTATACTGTATATATATCTATATATCATCATCATCATCATCATTGTCAACCATTATCAATCCACTGCTGGACGAAGGTCTCCCCAAGTTTGCTCCATAACGGCCTGTCTTCTGCCAGTCTCCTCCATGTTACTCCCGCATACTTTCGAATTTCATCCACCCAGCTTCCATGTGGTCTTCTTCTGGGTCTTTTCCTGTCCCTTGGAATCCAATCTAAAATTTCGGCTGTCCATCGATGGTCTGTCCTTCTCGCAGTATGTCCAGCCCATTGCCATTTCAGGGATTTAACTCTGATCATGATGTCTTCCACTCTTGTCATTTATCGGATCCACGTGTTCCTCTTCTTATCTCTCCTGGTTACACCAAGCATGCACCTCTCCATGCTGCTTTGAGTTGTCTGCAGCCTTTGTATGTCTCTTTTAGTTAAGGTCCACGTCTCTGCACCATACGTAAGCACTGGAAGGATGCATTGATCAAACACTTTTCTTTTAAGACATAATGGCATATATATGTATATTTGTGAACATTTTAAATGTAGCAGAGCTGTGAATAGAATGTGACAGTAATTGTTGAAATATTTGTGGAAATTTAGGACTTTGAAAAATTTAAGTACAAATTCTTTACCCCCTAACTAACGTATTTCAGTAGCAAAAACGCACATGTTAATGTATAGCAGGTATCTATTCATAAGTGCAACATTTGAAGTAAATTCGTAAATCCACAAAATCTATGGAAATATGCTGAGTGGGCAATCATAGTAGTACTGCAGTAGCACAGCATTTTTTAAAAACATTTTCTGGGTAATTATTGTTCTACATGTGAAGACGTCCAATCTGTTCTTGAATGGCCGAGATTCGACTTCTGAATGAACATTTAAATCAAACAAATAACTGAAGTGAATTAACGCGTTTATGTTTTATTGCTTCTTAGCTTAACATGCATTTATGCATTGCACATTTGTGCATAAATGAATTGGGAATAACTAATCCGGCATCACTGGGACCTCAAGTGTGCCGCATTTGTGATTTTCGGGAATTATTGATGGTTTTCTTAAAAACCTTAAAATGAACGTCCCTCACCTACTGCAGGATATCAATCTACCTATAGAACTGCCGGCCAATCTGACAGCGGTCACCGAGCGAGTTTCTATGCGTCTGGAGTGTTTTCATAACAGACTGTACTAAGGTGATTGCCTGTAGCGAGCGCTAGGAAGTTTCACCACTTCCCTCGATTTGTTTTTGTTTTTGAAAAAGAGTTTCGGTGCAGTTACCGGACTGAAGCTAAAACGCCCTTCTTAGCGCAAACTGCAGTACAGCCAGCATAGAGACTTATCCGCGTCAGATTGTGGGTACTTCGACGCAGTGCCGGTCTCCCTGGTCCCAGGTCTCTTTGCTCGAGAACTAGGCTAAAGCCCGTACGTTCCTGATTTGCGGAGTTTTGGCTAGAGTGGGAGCACAATCAGCATTTAGCAGTTTTCTTGTCATCCTCTCTCACACAGATGTCAGCTGCCCACAAGGGTACAGCAGTTCCTAAGGGGGCAACCCCTAATCTGTCCGGTCCAACCTGGTTCCTGCACGTAATGCCAAAACACTACCATGCCCTGCTAGCAGTCCCCAGGGGATTCCCTTCACCCCTTCCGAGCCCACTTGGAAGAAAGGAACCAGCACAGATCCCTCAAAGTCCTTCTCGAGGGATCTCCAGCGTGAGAAGTCACCTTTGGCCACTACAACTAACAAGGGGATTTTCCCTAACACCACCGAGCCAACCTGGTCAAAACGTGTTGTAGACACAAATTTACCATCCTCGTACTTGGCAAACAAGGGACAAACATCCTCCCAGCCGGGGTCCACCCGGTTTAAAGAGGAACCACTCGCCGGCCCCCAGAAGTCCCCTTCGGATGCTTACCAGCAAGTCGAGACTCCCCATATGTCTACTCCCTTGGAATTTTCAGCACTAATAGATTCCTATTTAAAGGAGGTGGAGTCCATATTTGATGGCTCGCGGGTCACCTCCGCAAATAGGGAAATATTACGGGCAAACATCCTTAGGGTATGTATGGCTTGCGATGACCAAGTCTTAGCTATGGCAACCTTAGAACGCAGGTTGCAGGAAGCGGTGGGAGCGTTTAGGCGTGCTAACGCTGAGGTGTCTTCCTACGCCTACGTAGCCAGGAAAGGGGCTAGTAACGTAAGCAGAACATGGGGGACATGAGACACGTTCTTCTGCTCTATCCTACAGTCGAGAACACGTCCTCTCACAATGAGAAGAAGACCCTTCAAACTGCAGTCAACTATGAAAAGCTGCAGCTAGGGGTCAAGGGAGTCCGTTGAATTAAGAGGGATGGGGTTCGGTGGAGTGTTCCATTCCTTAGGAACTCAACCGTCTTGCCGAGGAGTTCAAGAGCAATCTATTGACCAAGGATTGCACACTCCCCGAGACCTCACAGAAGAGACTTCCCCGTCTGATCGTCTATGGCGTCGACGGGGAGCTCTCGCAGAGGGATTTCGGGGAAGGGTTCGCGAGCAGAATCCAGACCTCGAGAGCTGGTTTACTGCCAGTTTTCCCATTAAGACTAAAGAAGGTCGGGTCCACTGGGAGGTGGACGTGCAGCTCCATGCCTTCAAGCACTTAATGAAGCGGAGAAGACTGAACCTGGGTTGGTCAGTCCTCCGCCTTAAGGAATTGTTGCGCGAAGTCAGGTGCCTCGGCTGTAACGGCTTATGCCACTACCGGAGAAACAGCAATGAGTCTGAAGATCGGTGGGCAGATACGGTCAGGTTGGGCACCTGCATCGCAAATGTGGAGTCACTCCAAAGTGCAGCAACTGCTCGGCTGCGAATACCAAGTTCCGCCTGAAGCTGGATACCACCCATTCCAGCTTCAGTAAGACCTGTCCCAGTGTTATGCGGGAACTTGAACAGCTTAAAAACCGTGTCAAAATATGGTTGAACGATCGAGGATTGATTTAGAGGCACGTCGTTCTCGTGCGCACTGTAAGTTCGTCTTTTGACCGAGATGTAATCAATGACTTTGGCCCGGAGTCATCTCCGCTACACAGGCCCTAGTCCTGCTGACTATGTAAATATTTCTGTGTATTTTGAGATTTTATTACTGATTTCTTTGTGAGAGGGATTGCATGAGACCCTCATTCATTAAGGAGGATGTACTTTTTTTTTCTTAGGTACCAATAAACGACTTTGTCCCCAAAACTTGCGTTGACGAACTAATCTTTCAACCGAGATGCGAAATTTATTGCTCCCGCCCATTAGCGCGTCGCACATGCGGGCTATTGCCGAAGGGTGAGAAGTGCCGGTCCCGTGGGGGCAGGAGACCGCTGCCGGTACCAGGACCGCTCCTATCCGGGTGAAAGACTGCGGTTTCTGGATCCTGACGGGATTGCTCGCGCAGCGCCGTCACCTACATATTATCACTGAGAGAGTTCCACATATCCCTGCGAAGTCTGCATTTAGACGGTGCAGATACAGTCATCAGCTTAGCTTACCTATAAAACTGTACGATAAAGGAAAATGCATATATGAGATAAAATGCAAGCCAAATTTAAATGAATTAAATAGTAAATCGTACAAATTGTGAAAACACTGGTATAAGTTACACAGCATAATTGGTAGCATGTTGGCTGGGTAGAACTAAGATGAAATAGTCAAAACTCCTAATGTCTCTGGGATGGTCATGCACATGCTATGACGGCAATATCAGAAATCTGGTTCGAGAATGAAGACATCTGAAGGCTAAAAGTCACAACACAAGAAAACAAGCAAGAATACGTAAGAAGAGCTCACTTCTGCTTCAGACACGATGGTGCCAAGGAAAACACTTTGCAGGAGACTTTCTGAGAGGCAACTGGATGCTAGGAGTTTGATGGTTTGCTTTGCCGTCACCCTATCTCACAAAAGAGCTCGAAAGACTATATTCAGGCAGCATCGCAACTGAACTGAACAATCGAAAACGTATAAATTCTTCAGGGATGAGTCTTATTTGAATCTGATTACTGCTTCTTGTGGTGTGTGTGCTCATATGGAGAACTATCTCTTCATTATTCTATTATATGGAAGAGGAGATATTCATTTGTAGGGCAGTACAATGCTTCACGGAAGACCGTCACTGCATATCGTTAAGGATGAAAACATGAACGCTAATAGACACATAGACGAGATTCTTCAGCCCCATCCAAGGCTTTGAAATAGTACTGTGGGCACAGAATTTATCTTTAGAGAGGATAATTATTATCTTTTTCATAGATCTCAGCTGGTCTATGAATAACTGGAGAGTAAGGATATCCAGAGGATAAAGTGGCCGGCTAAGTCTCCTGATCTTATTCCTGTTTATCACATTAGTGCTTTTCATTCCGTTTCGGAAGTCTCTGAGAGTTGCTAACTCCTATTTCGTCCGCCACCTGGTCTTCAAAAAGCAACATCGTTGATGTTTGGAGAACAGGAGCGATCATACTCACTACTGATCACCGTAACAACATCTTTCTGTTGCTACCGGTGAAGGACTTATTTTGACGTATTAGAAGTATTCCCAGCTATCCATTATTGGGCATCTCAAATTACCACATGTTCTTCGTCATTGCCTTCTGACACAGGGGGACCAGACGTCCGGCTTTTGGAGGACATGCCCTCCTTTTCTTACCATGCCCTCATGTCCTCTAAGCAATAAGGCAAATAGTTCAAATATCCGGTTTTTTCCATAAGGAATAATTCAAATACATTTTGATCAAATTCTTCTACTGTGATCATGCACTCATTGTCATAAAAATCCGCGCACCAAGAAAAAACCGTGCGATTAACCCGAAACTCGGCGAAAAGCTACAGGGAGGGCAGGCATGCAAATGATTAGTTCCGTGCGATTCCGCATGCCCGCGCGTGCAAGACGGGCACTTCAATAGCAATCCTTGGGGCTTATAAGGAGCTGCGCAGGGGACTCCACATGCGTGCCGAGGTGCACGGTAAGAGGCAGGTGAGATTCCTGAGCAATAGACATGCCGAGCGGCCGCCGTAGATGTGCGTACGGGCAACTAGCGGAGTTTGAACGTGGCCGTATCGTCGGGATGAGTCAATCAAGTCGCTAAGCTGCTATGTAAACTTTCATTTTCTAGTGTAGGTAACCCAAAACACGAAATCAGCTGGTTCTGAGAGCGGACGCAAGGGTAGCACTCTCACGGTCAAAGCCGATCTTTCCTTTTTCTGTTCTATGCTTTTTAGCTGTTTGGCACAAAGATGGCACTTTGCCAGAATGTTTCAAATAAACAAACAAATCAAACTAAGTTGCAAGCTCTAGTAAATGGCAAAGAGAAGAGTAATGAACATTGTTTTGATAAAATTATATTCTAAAGAAAAGTAGATATTTCTTCCTCGTAAGCGGTACCATATATACGTTTTTAGACACAGACGTCACATTTCCTAAATATAAGAATAATTTCGTTCATTATATCACATAAATGACAACACCGTCTATGTACCATGTTTAATGTTAAAAGATGAAGAGTATTTACAGTTAAAAACCCCACTAGTACTTTTGGGGTGACATTCACCCCGTCATCAGGTGAACAGAGGTTATATGATACTCGCACAAATATATAAGAGTACAGCAATGCACCATGGGTATAGATCTCAAGCGTCACAAGGTTGTGATTGTTACCATCGCAACCGAGAAAACACACCCATGTAATTTCCAACATCAGAACATCCCCATAGTTATACAAAAACATTTTTTGTTACATTACAAAAGGCTATTGTCAAATTCACGTGTTGCTTTTTATTACTATAATTTAAAGTTCAAATGTGGTTTTTCCATATTTTGTGATATGTCCACAGGTGTATTGTCATTACAGCTTCTGTGCCCTAGTGCTTCAATATACTGGCTTTCAACAAAAAGTAGTGAGTGTACATACCCCGGAGTGTCCAACAGTCCGATATTCGCCCAGTCTGGTTGTGATGTTCCATTTGCAACATTCCTAGATAATTCCATAGTATTGCGGTTGGTTCGGATATCATACACTGCCGGAAAGTGAAAAAAGAACGCCAAGAAGAAATTGGCGGACGATCATGAAATTTACATACGTTAATGGGGTCGAGTTGAGGTAGGTGTGATGTTAATTTCAGGATCAACCGGTGAGCGCTTACGCCACAGCACGGGATAATATGCAAATTATCGTCGGTGGTATTTAAGGAGTACGGTGAAGTGAATGTAAACAGTCGTCGGCGTACGGACACGTGCGAAAACCCTGAAGAAGCTGCAATGCCTGGACATGGAAGACGTGTACGATTTCAACAGTTATCGGACTTTGAGCGAGGTCGTCTAGTCGGACTCCGCGAGGCAGGGTGGTTGTATCGTCGTATTGCGGAGCGAATTGGACGGGAAGTATCGGTGGTGGTACGATGGTGGCGTAGATGGTCCGAGGAACATTACCACACGAGAAAACGTGGAACCGGGAGTCACAAACGGACTGATGAGCGGACCGATCGACGCATAAGAAGGGCGGCGTTGTTAAGCAGAACATCCACTGCGACGCAAATCCGAGCTGCCGTTGTACCTGAGGTGACTGTGCGAACAATCCGCAACCGTCTATTGGATGCAGGACAACGTGCACGTGTGCCTCTGGCATGTGTACCTCTGACTCCAGCCCACCGTCAGCAACGGCTGCAGTGGTGTCGCCAACATCTGCACTGGAGAACGCAATGGCGATCTGTCGTGTTCAGCGATGAAAGCAGATTCTGCTTGGGAGACTCCGATCGCCGTATGCGTGTTCGCAGAAGCACAGAGGAGTGAGTGTCTCCACCCTTCATGCATCTGCCAGCGACACACAGGGCCGACACCTGGTCTCCTGGTGTGGGGAGCGATCAGCTATCACTCCCGTACACAACTAGTGTTTGTACCAGATACGTTAAACAGCACCTCCTACAAAAAGAACATCATTCAGCCCGTTGTTGTGTCATTTGTAAGATCGGTCCATCGTGGTGTTTTCCAGCAAGATAACACATGCCCACACACGGCACGTGCAACGCAACATGCACTTCAGGGTGTGAGACAACTTCCATGGCCTGCACGTTTACCGGATTTGTCCCCCATTGAGCACGTGTGGGAATTTTATGGGACATCGACTCATCCGGTCTCTACGGCCAGCCACGACCATCCCCGATTTACGCGTCCAGGTCGAGGATGCTTGGAACTCAATACCCCAAACTTACATCCAACATCTGTACGACAGACTCCATTCCAGAATTGCACAGTGTGACGCAGTTCATGGCGGTTCAACCTCGTACTAGCCATGTTACATGGAAATGTTATATTTTTCAGTTTACCAGCAAATACAGCTGTATTTTGCCATAATGTTTTGATCCGGTTATCCTCTGTATTCCGTTATTATGCTGTATAACTTTCGTTGGTATCAGACGTCTCCTTCTTGGTGTTCTTTTTTCACTTTCCGCCAGTGTATTTGTGTTCCTGTACAATTATACCCAAGTTTATCCTTGTACACCCTACATAGTTGCTAACATGTTCACCTGTTGAGGAGTCCAACGTCGGAATGTTATACACTCCCCATTTGCTCATTATGTCAGTTTTTGTCAGATTTTTTTAATTCCTTGATCGGGTACCAAACTTTATATAATATTTTGAGTACATGCGTGATAGTACCCACACATCACTCTCAGTGCTCTCTCGTTTCCTAACACCTATCTTGAAAATTTGGTGTGATGAAAAGACGAAAAATTCACTGTCATATTTACTTCCCTGTAATCCAGTGGCGCACTCTGTGGGAGTGACCCAGGAGACCAGGTCCTTTCCATCAGGTATCGCTTGGTCCTCCGTTCTTTATTGTTTGGATGCTTATTTTTGAAACATTTTAGGAATAATTGGAAACGCACATAAATATGGCGACGATATTTTTAACGCTCCCCAATATTTTAGGATTTGTTTTCTCCAGCCAATTTTTATTTTGCGCCTTCAATATTTCGGGTACCACCTCTTGAAGAAGTCCTGGATGCGCCACTGCTGTAATCAAAATAATATTTTTTCACTTCAGCTTCCAAGAAGGAGTTATCCTTAACTCCCAAATATTCCTTTAGGTAATCAAACTTAGAAACTAAGTAGAAAATAAAATAAAATAAAAATATGCTGGAAAATTTATTGAAATATATAATATAAATACCCAGATCTAGCTGTCTCTCTGGAACGCTTGGCGTCACTACAACGTCTGCATTGTTGCGCCATCACTTATTGATCAATTCGTGTGTGCTCTCGAGATGTCAAATGATTGCCTGCTATATAATACCATGCGATGACTTTTTAGATGTAAAGGTGATCGCGTGCTAATTTAAAAGCATTGGATTATCAATGATTCGAGTTCTTTTTATCCGATCTACAAAATTCGAATTAAAATCTTAATATCACGGCAAGTTGCGTTTGTACATTAATTTAATTTAGCACAATTCGAACATTAATTTGTATGCTTTAATTATTTTTTTTTCCTTTTTTAAACTAACTAACTTTCCTAGTTTAGTACTGATTAAATTATACATCTTGCAAAAAATCGATCTATCTAAACACGCTCTAACCTACAGTAAAAACTGAAATCTTGCGATGTCGAAGTGAACAAAATTGCATCTAAAAACAGATGTCTCCCCCAACAGCACATTGTTGATAATTTCGATAGTTCCGATTTGTAATGCAAGATGTCGCATTATTTTGTAGAAAAATCTTCGGTATGAAGTTTCAAACTAACCGTCGAAAAGGACTGTACAAACAAGCCATGGACAGAATAACATGTGTGTCGGAGAAAAAGTAATTTAACGCGAAAAATTAAAGCAAAAGTTAAGGCAAGTTTACACTAAAACAACTGGACTACAAGGTAAATTGTTAAACAACAAATATATTGCACCGGATGATTATTAATACTTATTTAAATATTAAAAACAATCATCCTAGGACGGGATATAGGCTAGTATATAATAATTTAACATCGATATTAAATGTTTTTTTTTAATATCTTGCCTAAAGGTAGCAGCACATTGAGATAATCCTGAATGTTCAGAACATTGAAGATGTTCTCTGAAATAGATGGCAGCACATTATATGAGTAAACGTTTATATACATGAAATCCAGCTACATGGGAGAGATAACCTAAAAGTTGGTGCATCAGAAGCGTAACTAAGCATTTCTACGCCCGGGGTAAACCATCAAATATTGCGCCCTACCCCGCCGAAGTCGTTAGGCCAAAATATAATTAGCGCCTGGTGCTTGACACATTGTAATTATACATGTTTCATGAGGTTATAAGTGAAACGCGTCATCTATTTTGATTACGCGTTAGTTTGCCTATTTAGTATCCACTGGCACATGAAATGAAGATTTTACAAAATACACTCATTGTCATAAAAATCCGCGCACCAAGATGGAGGCGTAGGATTAAAATTAGATTTTAGTAGTGAGATGGTACATACCAAGGACAGAAGTGATTACAATATCACAGCAGCAGGACGATTTTCCGTGGACATACGGTACACATTCCGGCCATCTTTAGTACCGCGCGGACCGCCTCGTGCTGGGATACATGCGGTGATACGGTCCGGCATGGAGACAAAGAGACGCCGTATGTTATCCTAGGACAGATTGACCCACACTTCTTGCAACTGACGCTCTAAATCACGAACACTGGGAGATGGAGAAAGCTGGCTTCCCATCTGGTACCACATGTTCTCGATGGGCGAGAGATTAGGCGATCTGGCAGGTCACGGAAGCATTGAAGCATGACGTAAACAGTCCTGGGAAACCTGAGGGCCGCCCCGGTGGCGCAGTGGTCTAAGCAATGGCCTCTGATCATTTGTCCGAAAGGGCCCTGGGTTCGAATCCCGGTGAGGCATGGATGTTGTGTTTGTCTTACGGCACTGGCTCTCTCCCTTCCCTGGAACCAGTGACCCTAAATTAGGGACGGGCGACTGCTTATAGCCCATTGAGTTGCTCACGGTGGTCGTTCAACCTCCAACCAAAAAAAAAAAAAAAAACCTGAGTGATGTGCGGACGGACGTTATCTTGTTGGAAAATAGTTCCGGGCAGCCCCGCCAGGAAAAGCAGCACATGGGGCCGCATGATCTCCTGTACGTAACGCTGGGCTGCAATGTACCTCGGATTACTGCGAGGGAAATCCGGCTGTCATACGCCTCGGTGGCGCAGTGGTCTAAGCGAAGGCCTCTGATCATTCGTCCGAAAGGGGTCCGGGTTCGAATCCCGGTGAGGCATGGTTGTTGTGTTTGTCTTACGGCACTGGCTCTCTTCCTTCCCTGGAACCAGTGACCCTAAATTAGGGACGGGTGACTGCTTATAGCCCATTGAGTTGCTCACGGTGGTCGTTAAACCTCCAACCCCCCCCCCCCCCCCCCCGACCATCACGGCTGCAGTTCCGGACGTGTACCGCTGTACAGTCAGGTTCGGATTGTAACGCTCACCTGCGGCGGTGCTACACACTCTGACACGGTGTCGCCCGTTCCCATACAAAAAATATTCGTCACCAGTCAAAGCCTGCAGATTCGCCTTTGCCAGGCGTCTGGGAATGGTTCTGGCGGACACAGGAGTCCCTTGTACAGCCGCCACATGTCTCTGGATATCGGACATGGACGTCGTTGAATCTGTGTGTGGTGCTCTCCCGATTCCATAGTTCTCTCTGCTGGTGGTGTGTTTGGGTCGTCCAGAGCTAGTCGGCCGTGTCTGGGTGCCTTCCCGTGACCATTGCTCCCAACACGATCCCAACGTACCGTTCGACCGGCCCAAACAGCGACCGATTAGGCGCGCCGGCCACCCTCACCTTGCTTTTCTCATCCTGACGGTATGGCATCGTTCAAACTTCGTCAGTTGCCCGTACGCACATCTACGGCGTGGCGGCTCCTCGGCATGTATATTTCTCAGGGATCCCACCTGGCTCAAACCGTGGACTTCGGCGCGAATGTGGAGTTCCCTGCGCGGCGCCTTATAAGCCCCAAGGATTGCGATTGCAGCGCCGGTCTCGGACGCTAGGGCATGCGGAATCGCACGAAACTTTGGCCATTTGCATGTCTGCCCTCCCCGTAGCTATTCCCCGAGTTTCGCGTTAATCACACGGTTTTTTCTTGGTGCGCGGATTTTTATGTCAATGTGTGTATTAAATACTAGCCAATGGGAGTTGCCTCAGACATTTCACCTCACACTGATTTTTTTGTCATGTTCTCTTGCAGTTGATTGATAACTATTGATCATTAAAGGCTGTGCAATAGATTTTAAGAGCCGGCTAGTTTTTCGGCACACCAGAGGAAGATCTTCGCGAATTTACCGCTTCTTCTATTGCCGTTTTCATTTCAATTTAACAACTTATTTTTTAAATGTTTTCTGTTGGGATATGATACAGTAAGTAGGTCATTATGCAGTTGTCATTTCTTGTCACACGGAATTTTACCCTCTTTAACTGCGTCTGAAGAAGTTAGAAAGCTGGGAAAGAGAACACTCAGGAGAAGGTTTCGTTCATTTCCCCTACCCTTACATTGATAGCGAAGCCGAACTGGCCGCCCCGGTGACGTAGTGGTCTAAGGCGCTGGCCTCAGATCATTCGTCCGTAAGGGGTCCGGGTTCGAATCCCGGTCAGGCATGGATGTTGTGTTTGTCTTACGGCACTGGCTCTCTCCCTTCCCTGGAACCAGTGGCCCTAAATTAGGGACGGGCGACTGCTTATAGCCCACTAAGTTGCTCACGGTGGTCGTTAAACCTCCAATAAAAAAAAAAAAAAAAAAAAAAAAAGGATCCGAACGCCATTATGGCTGTAAAATGCAGAAGATGAAAAGAGCGAGTGAGATTCCCAACTGTTTCGGTGTTCGGACTTTTGGTACCACATAGAACGGACCTAATGTAGCTTGCGGTCGTGGCAGTAATGATAAAATTGCCTCCAGAGAATCTTCAACAATGTGAACGACATGGCTGCCCACCAGATGGAGACATCTCAGTTGCTGAGCCCATCCCTACGGAAATCTGAAATGAGATGCTAACAGATAAACACACATAGCGACGTGGATTGTTGGCACCGTAGCTTATGTTGACGTCTCAGTTGCTGAGCCCATCCCTACGGACTTGTGAAGTCAGATGCTGACAGATAAACACACATAGCGCCATGGATTCTTGGTACCGTAGCGTATGGTGACGTCTCAGTTGCTGAGCCCATCCCTACGGATATCTGAAATGAGATGCTAACAGATAAACACACATAGCGCCGTGGATTGTTGGCACCGTAGCGTATGGTGACGTCTCAGTTGCTGAGCCCATCCCTACGGATTTGTGAAGTCAGATGCTGACAGATAAACACACATAGCGCCGTGGATTGTTGGCACCGTAGCGTATGGTGACGTCTCAGTTGCTGAGCCCATCCCTACGGATTTGTGAAGTCAGATGCTGACAGATAAACACACATAGCGCCGTGGATTGTTGGCACCGTAGCGTATGGTGACGTCTCAGTTGCTGAGCCCATCCCTACGGATTTGTGAAGTCAGATGCTGACAGATAAACACACATAGCGCCATGGATTGTTGGCACCGTAGCGTATGGTGACGTCTCAGTTGCTGAGCCCATGCCTACGGATTTGTGAAGTCAGATACTGACAGATAAACACACATAGCGCCGTGGATTGTTGACACCGTAGCGTATGGTGACATCTCAGTTGCTGAGCCCATCCCTACGGATATGTGAAGTGAGATGCTGACAGATAAACACACATAGCGCCCTTAATTTTTGGCACCGTAGCGTAAGGTGAACGCACTGGGCTAGTTATCGAGATATCTGGGATTCGACCCCAACGGTGTCTAAGTAAAATTTTTTGGTTGCTGTGTGTTAAATAAAGAAAAACGGGAAGAGAGCGATGACTTCATCTATTTACAAAGCAATAATTTCAGCACGATTGCTTAAATTATTTTATATACAGGCAGCAAAAAATACCTTGGATCGAACATCCAGCTGTGACCGAAAGAGACGGATACCATTGCAGTGCACGCAGGAGAGAGGAGTATTTTTCTTTTTTTGGTTTAACGATGGCAATGACGTAGTTCAATAAAAAAATACCTTAACGGTGAATGGGTTAGATGAAACAACCCCAGAAAGAAGCCCGTTCCAAAAGCTTTTTAAATTTTCATTTGTTGTTTCCGTGAATTAGTCTTTTTGTAAAAACATTAATTACTAATTATTTTATCAACTCTTATTAAAATTGCATACTCGGAACAATTTGAAGTACAACAAAAAAGTAATGTGGGAATCACATGCTAAGAATATTAAGTGTCCTTTAAAGACGGTTCTCTCATTCTGTTCGGTTTAGCATATTCAGTATAAATAATATGAAGCAATCACACTGACAAGGGAAACCTTTCAACTGTCACACTCCAAAATTGAAGAAACGTAGCCAAGAGACAGTACTAAAGACAAAAACCAATGGGTGTATTTCCGTTTTGTCCCAAATGAACTGACAAAGGTGAACGAGTGGTCTGAAAATGGCCTTAGAGCACAAATGGGAAAAATCATAAAACATGTGTTGTGGTGCATATAAGCTCATGTCTTACAAAAAGCAACAAAAACCTATATTACAGGTGTAAATGAACATTTGTGGCATTGAACACACACATGACCGAAGCAAAGTAATTTGGAACAATGGGAACAACGAAAGATCCCAGAGTTATCACAGTACTGAAAATTGTCATAGAGATCTGAAAAACAAATACGTTGAACAATATCAAAAGAAACTTCACTTTCACAGTATCCAATTTTTATCCACGGATATAACAACATGCTGTTGAATTTTTCTGACTGCCATTGATTGTTCATTGATTCGTTCGATGATTTTCTCCACTTATGCACTAAGGCCATTTTCAGAACACTCGTTCACCTTTGTCATTTCATTTGGGCAAAAACGGAAATACACCCATTGGTTTTTGCCCTTAGTACTATCTCTTGGCTACGTTTCCTCAATTTTGGAGAGTGACAGTTGAAAGTTTTCTCTTGTGAACATAATAAATTATATGTCGCTGTTAAGATTATGAGATGGAAATAGAGGATATCTTTTGCGTTGTGTTTAGTTTCATCCCGGGAATAACGACCACCGAGATCATCTAAGCCCAGAGTTGCCGATCTCTAATTTAAAGCCATTGGTTCCAGGAGGGCCAACGACGTGGGGAGATCGCTCCGCCAATGCCTTGCGCGGAGCTAGAGCCCAATTTCGAGCGATTGGCAAGAAGCTAGTGCCTCTGACTACTCGGACCTAGGAGTCCTTTTGTGTTACACATAAGGAATCACAGAATAGGCTTAGGCGATTACTTTTTTGCAGGCCTATGGGGAGGGGGGGGGGGGTTAGGCTGAAATATTTTTCTCAACCATACCATAAAACCTTTGTCACTCTTTTTTTGGGGGGGGGGTATTAACTCCCACCATGAGGAACTCTAAGGGTTAAAAGCAGTCCTTCGTCCCTAATTTAGGGCCACTGGCTCCAGGGGTAAAAAAGAAACAGTTCTGTAAGAGAAGCACACCACTCATGCCTACTTGGGGACTCCACCCCGTGCCCACCCAGACAAACGGTGAGACGCTAACGCTCCCTTAGAGGCCGCTTGTCACACTGTCTAAAGATATGTTTAACTTTTCTGTGATCCGAAAGATTATTCTCGTCCTTTCAATCGAACTTTCATCTTAGGTACGATTATGCTTTCGTATAAATCAGTGTTCCCTTTTATCCCTTTTACATGAGCATCTAAAAATCTATTTTGTTTGCTTTTCTTCTCATCTATCTACGAAAATTGCCTTAGCGCAGATAAGTCTGGAGAAAAGGTTAGTTAGCAAGGCTAAGCTGCGCTAAGGCTGTTCTACACCACCGACGATAGTATACATGCACTCGCTCGTCACTAATTTCGTCCCTAATTCTATATTATCCTCATCTCTAATTTCTACATCACTGATGAGGGGTTATGGGCAGTCGCTCGTCCCTAATTTGGTCCATAATTCTACATTATCCTCATCCCTAATTTCTACACCACTGATGAGGGGTTATGCACAGTATCTTTTCCCTAATTTCGTTTCAAATTTTACATTATCCTCAACCCCAATTTGTACAGCAGTGATGAGGGGTTATGCGCAGTGACTCGTCCCTAATTCTATAATATCCTCATTCCTAATTTCTACACCACTGATGAAGGATTATGCACAATCGCTCTATAACGAAGTAAATTTCTCCGTCATTGTTGGTCTACGCCGGGATTCGAACCCGAGGCCGCTTATTCCGGAAAAAGTCGCTCTACCAACTGAGCTACGCAGACATTTCTTCTGATTCCTATCTGCCTTTATGTCGTGTGCGTCCTGATGGCAGGTACGTCACATCTCCCCCCCCCCCCCGAAAGAGGGCCGGGGGCATGGCCCACGGGTCAGCCGTGACCATGAATCGTTGCAGGCAGCCATCCACTGTAGAATGGGCACTTGAGAACTCCCAGTCAATCTGCTGTGTGGAATGCAACATCACACATTTTTTTATTTTTCGAAGCGCTGGAGAAGGGATTCTCTGATTTTTCCTGTCTCGCGGTGTGGAAATAACATCACACCAATGCGAGATTTTGAACGGCCGGGTCATCCGTCCCTGTTCGGGCGCCATTATAACGAAGTAAATTTCTCCGTCATTGTTGGTCTACGCCGGAATTCGAACCCGAGGCCGCTTATTCCGGAACAAGTCGCTCTACCAACTGAGCTACGCAGACATTTATTCTGATTCCTATCTGCCTTTATGTCGTGTGCGTCCTGCTGGCAGGTACGTCACAGTTCGTTCCCAATTCTGTATTATCCTCATCCCTATTTTATACACTACTGATGAGGGGTTATGCGCATTCGCTCGTCCCTAATTTCGTCCCTAACTCTATGTTATCCTCATCCTTAATTTCTGTACCACTGATGAGGGGTTATGTGTAGTCTCTCGTCCCTAATTCTATATTATCCTCATCCCTGATTTCTACACTACTGATCAGGGCTTATGCGCACTCGCTCATGCCTAATTTCGTCCCTACTTCTATATCGTCCTCGTCCCTGATTCTATATTATCCTCGTCCTTAATTTCTATTCCACTGATGACTGGGTATGTGCAGTTTCTCGTCCCCAATTTAGGGCCACTGCATCGAGGGGAGTGGAAAACACCATGGGTCGGAGCATCGCACATGTACCATTCGTGACTCGGACGAATGGTCACAGGCCAGAGCTACAATACGTACGTCATACCGTAGTATTTCACTAAACAGTACGTACGTCATACCGTTGAAATTCTTGACGTTGATAAAGCAGCATATTTGCCGGAATAGAAAAAAATATTGAAAGGAAAGCTTAAATCCATGGAAAAACTGGTTATTAAAATATTAATATTAATCACAAATGCACTAACTCGTTGATTTGGTGTTGCTAACAAATCTTGAGAACTGAACAATTTGGAAATTTCTTAAAATATAAATTTAACCCTTACGCCAAAATTAGAACAAAGATCATTAAAGTAAAACTATACTTAAACAGCTATTTCAACAATAACTAAAATGTTGTTACAGCAGCAGTTTTATGGCAAGCAGCTGTCTGATACATCTACTGAGCAGATATATTTTTTATCGGTCATAAAAGGATTATATTTTTAAATCTTGTGCTTTTTCTGTATTTGTTGTGCCTCTTAAAATCGACGAACAGTGATACGAAATCGCTTTTCCACAACTTCCTAGCATGAGTAATTAATACAATTACACTTGTACAAGTAAGAAATTATACACTTGTACAAGTAATTAATATATACACTTGTACACGTAAGAAATTAACTGTTTCCCAAATGTTTCCAGCTGTTTACCCTTTTCCCTTACAACCTGGACAGTGGAAATTCCACGCATCATTCGGAGTGTCTTTTATAACACATTGTTTCAGTTCTTGATTTTAAATTATATATTTTGAACAATAGAAATTCTTTTCTTTTTAGCGAATACAAATCTGTTCAACTTCTCTAACTTCAGTATGAAAAGTGCACAAAAACGTTTTTACTATAATTCATTAGATTCGAAAATTTATTTTTTAAGATAATTCATTAGATTCAAAAAGACCTCATGACATAACAAATACGCTCAATTGACAAAACATTGGATATAACAACCTAATAGCGTGTTGATCCTCCTCTTGCGAGAATAAGAACCTGAACACGTCAAGGCATGGAGTCCCCCATGTGCAGGAGGGTTTCCGTAGTCTGTCTGTTGCGCAAAATTCCACCCGAGACGTCGGTCCAGCATTCATGCATCTGATGTTTCACTCTACGGCGTCGCAGAGAGCTTTCACGGGGCTTTAAGCCGGGGACCTAGGGGACCACTGGATAGTTCCAAATTCAGATGAGTGTTCCTTGAGTCATGCTTGGATTATTGCTGCCCTGTGAGGTGGCGCATTGTGCTACTGAAACAAACCGGCTGCAGAACGCGAAAGCCATGAAAGCATGTAGGCCCTTAACCGTTGCGCTCTACCAATACATGCTGGTAAAGCGCAAAGGTTAAGGACTTCTCCAAACACACTAAGGGACTTAATGTGTCTCATGAGAAGGGTTCCCAAACCATCACAGAGCCACCATTTCGTCGAACAGAGCCTTCCTGGCACGACAGGGACACGGCCTCGTGCTGTCGAAGCCAAACCCGCAGCCTTCAGCCTTCCGTCAGCTCGGTACAGCAGAAAACGAGATTCATCTGACCACACGGTGCGGCGCCATTTTGCAGACGTCCAGTTTTGATGATCCCGGCACCAGGCGAGGCATAATGACCGATGACGAGCAGTCACCAGTGGCACACGGGTATGAGTCACCGTACAGTTTGCCCACAGACGCTGCTTAGTCCTCCGAAATTTTATCTGGAAGCGATTTGCACCACCGTTGGCTAGTTGTCTGTCTGTACGAACCTGGATAATTTACGTCGACCTTGGTCATCAACGGCGTGTGATCAGTCACCGCTTGTAGTCTGGACGCTGGTACATCCGTCGATAGTATACACGCGCTAAACCCTTGATACGGTTGCCCTCGGTAACCCTACGGTTCTTTCCCCTTGTGCGATAGAATGGCCGATCTTTCTTGTGCCGACAATGCGTCCATGATCAAAGTCGCTCAGATTACCACAGTTATGCATGTTCGTCATCAAACAGAGGCCATCGCTCTTTCCACGTTTATAAGTGAGTCACGGAAAAATTATCATCGGCCGCCACCGGGAATCGAACCCAGGGTCTTCCAGTTAAGCGCTGAATATGCTTCCACTGCACCACAGCGGCATCGAATTCTTCCAGACGCACATACACTAACTGCCAAGCCAATTGGAAGATTGCTTCTTTGGAGCCCCGAACAGTACTGGGGATTCACCAAAGATGGTAAGCAGCAACTGAACAAATAATTAGAAGGCGAATGAATGATTAATACAGACATTTGACGTGGACCAGGAACATCAAACTGAAGTCATCGCTCTTTCCACGTTTATAAGTGAGTCACGGACAAATTCTGATCGGCCGCCACCGGGAATCGAACCCATGGCGCAGTGGAAGTATATCCGGCGCGTAACTGGAGCACCCATGGGTTCGATTCCCGGTGGCGGCCGATCAGAATTTTTCCGTGACTCACTTATAAACGTGGAAAGAGCGATGACTTCTGTTTGATGTTCCTAGTCCACGTCAAATGTTTGTATAAATTATGCATGTTCTATTGCGACACAATGTTGGGAAGCCCTGCTGTTCGGCTATTTATTGCCTGGGTTCGGTTTGCGCTGTTCAAATCTCCTCGGGGAGTAGCCGTATCAACTACACATCACCTATGACGCTAATGCTTTGTCTACTGAATTTATTTCTTGTTACGTAATGTCAACGTATGTTTTCAATTATGCTTTATGCTAACACATTCTCCTGTTCTCGCGTTTGGAGGCTGTAAAGGCTGCGTTGTTTTGTCCAGCCATACATACAAAATTACGATGGTTGCATGCAACCACAACTTTTAAAACACATCAACACTATGGAAATTCTGTAGATTTACTGTGAGAGAAGAAAAGATATTCAATATTTGCATAAACATCGGAGCGAAAGTCGTGAATAACCAGATGAGGAAAGCAGGAAAGAGTGATTAAACACAGATGTTTCTTTCTAAACTAATAACAATCGTGCTTTATGAATGTTTAAGCGAAACCCTAGAAAAGAAATTTCTGTACGATCTGGAGTAGGGAGTCAAACGTAAAGAGAAATTCTTACTTAAATAAGTGATAATCATGTTTCACAGGTGTTTCTACAAACGTAAGAATTCATTTCCCCGATGTACAAAAGTGTAAATTGATAAGGCACTTTACTGCTGCCTCATTTTTGTGTTAACAATGTTTTATGAAAGTATGTTCTGGTAACAAGAGAATTTTCTTTTTTTTTTTTTTTTGCTGCCATTCCCCATTTGAGATCTAAGTTTTTCTCACAGTTGTTTTTGTTTACATTAAATGTCCGTTAGTGCTACTGAAGTTAGGGGCTGAGATCTAATACGTGGATCTGCGCACTCTAACTCTTATGCTTAGCGAATTGGTGCTGTGTTCGTTTCTCCATGCTGCATTATAGTGATTAAATTAGTGATTTATTCAGATTTAATGCATTCTCGTAAATAAATATCAGCGTAGAACTGTGTACTTACTAGTTCTTAGATCCAGTGTACGAACCTGAGCGTTCCAAGGTACATGCACTTTGAGTGCCACTTTTCCAAAATAAAAAATCAACGCTGCCAAAGTTTTGTACACCCTAAAGAAAACATTTTATACCACCGGAAGTGATACTTTTCCGCTCTCTAAAAATCGCACTGCTAGCACAAGCTGGAGAGCCACAAAGGAAAGTCAAAAAGTACCACTTAAGGTGGTTCCACCTAAAATCTCTGCCTTATGTTTCCAATGGTAAAACTTCTTTACATATTTTCTTCGCACTTAATGTATTCCCAAATCCCAAGGATGAAAATTTGCTCATTGATAAAACTAGCTTAAAGTTATAGCATGGAATACTTTATATTTGCTAAAACATAACCATAATTGTATAGAAAATCAATCATTTTTCTTTGAGTAATGTTTAGACCTGTTAATAGACGGCGCGACCTGTATATTGATGACGTCAGTAGACAAATAAACGTTGGATTCCTTAATTACGGTTGTGTTTTAGCAAGTATTAAGTATATCATGCACTAACTTAAAGTTAGTTTTATCGATGTGCAAATTTTAATCCTTGGGAATACATTAATTGCGAAAAAAATATGTAAATAAGTTTTACCATTGGAAACATACAGCAGAGATTTTAGGAGGAACCGCCTTAAGGTGATGCACAAAATTTTCTTTTGGGTGTACAAAATTGTACGAAACTAGTGCAACACTCTGGCAGTGTTTATTTTTTGATTTTGGAAAATTGGCACATGCTAGAAAACCACAAAGGAGAGTAAAAAAGTACCACTTTCGGTAGTGTTCAGAGGTTTCTTTTCGGTGCACAAAACTATACAAAACTATGGCAGTATTTGATTTTGAGTTTGAAAAAAGTGGCACTCCAGCATGTACTTTGAGTGTCACTCTTTGAGAGCCGAAAAGTACCAGTTCCGTTGGTGTACAAAAATTTATTTTGGGTGTACACAACTGTTCAAAACCGGTACACAACATTTGCGGTATTTATATTCGATTTTGAAAAAGTGGCACTGCAGCATATACATAGAGTACCACTTTTAAAGAGCCGAAAAAGTACCGCCTTTGGCAGTGCACAAAATTTTCTTTTGTGGGTACAAAAATGTACAAATCTAGCAAATTTTGACAGCGTTGATTTTTTTATTTAGGAAAAGTGGCAATCCAAGTACATGTACCTAGAGCCTTCCAGTTATATTTTCCGTGTGGGTGTGTGTCATCACGGAATTAAGTCGTTATTGTGGGTTATGATTTTTGTAACAATTTACATGGTGTGTAATAAAGTGGCACACCTCTCGCTTCACAGGATTTCGGAGAAAGATACCGATGTGGAACCAACGGTATCGGTAAGTATACAGTACACTCTCTTTATAAGAAACTAGAATATAAGTAATTTGCGGTTGTAAGAAAGAAATTTGTATCTGTGGTTGGTCCAATGTTAAAGTATAAGAACGTTTCATGTTTATAAGAAAGCAAAGAAAGCCGAATTTCGGTTATAAGAAAGTTCCAAAAAATTTATTTCCAAAGTAAAAGTTTTCGACCTGTGTTGCAATGTTTCTTCTCTTTATCACCCACGGAATTTCAAGGCCGTTTTTAGGGCCGCGGGTGGCCTAGTGGGCAACGTTCGTGACTGCCACGGAAAGGACCCCAGGTTCGATCCCAGGCAGATATGAACGCTCGATCCACTAAATATCCGCCGTGCGTCGAATGGGCACGTTAAGCAGTCGGACCCCGGGTACTGGCCCCCGGTAATAAATAAGGGTGTCTTCCTCCGCCTTTCTACTTCGCTTCCGTGTCACTTTCCTAACGGGCACTCTAGCCCAAATCTCCTAGCTTCCTATTTCTAAGGGTTGTTTAAGACCTGGGGTCAGACACTCCCTTCCTAAAATCCTCTACATATGACCACTTACAAGGCCATTTTTCGGAGCGGCTTCCACCAGCTAATGCACGTTGACTTTTTCCTTTCGCTCCTCTCCCCAATGCATGATTAACGTTTTCTTGGAAGGGTGTAACGTACCAGGAGATGTGACGTACCTGCCAGAAGGACGCACACGACATAAAGGCAGATAGGAATCAGAATACATGTCCGCGTAGCTTAATTGGTAGAGCAACTTATTCCGGAATGAGTGGACCCGGGTTCGAACCCCGGCGCGGATAAAAATGACGGAGAAATTTAATTCGTTATAATGGCGCCCGAACTATCCGGATGACCCGACCGTTCAAAATCTCGCATTGGTGTGATGTTATTTCCACACCGCGAGATAGGAAAAATATGAGCAGCACTTCGAAAGGAAAAAAAGAAAAAGAAGGGGGAGATGATGTAACGTACCAGGAGATGTGACGTACCTGCCAGAAGGACGCACACGACATAAAGGCAGATAGGAATCAGAATACATGTCCGCGTAGCTTAATTGGTAGAGCAACTTATTCCGGAATGAGTGGACCCGGTTTCGAACCCCGGCGCGGATAAAAATGACGGAGAAATTTAATTCGTTATAAGGGGTAAATACCGTTCTGACTTATCCCTTCCAAGAATTCTAGGACATCACCTGCACGTTCATTGATGAATATTGGTACATTGCTACATACAGTACGTATGTATTCTTTTCATTTTGCAGTGTTTTTGAGTTCTATTTCTTCCTGTTTGTATTAGCGATCGAACTAGCTATCTGACTGTTTGCTATGAAAGGACGCGCCTAAAATTACGCGCGAAAGATCGGAACGACCTTGGAAGACATGTTTGAATGACGTAGCTAACGCAAGTGTAAACGGAGACAGCTCGTTGGGAATATTTACCGGTGTGCAGTTGCAGGGTCTGTGGGCAGGGAGAAATCGGCGTGCAGTTAACGGGGCCCCGGTTTGTCATGCTGTCCAGCCCGATCAGACATCACATGAAACAACAGAGTTGTTACAGTTCTGAGCTGTTAGATTTTTTCAGTTGCTCTTGTACAATGGCGTCAACGCGTAAAGCTCTGTCAAACGAGCAAAAGATAAAGGTCATCGAAGCTGTTGATAGCGGAAGGAAGAAGATGGATATTGCCGCAAAATTCGAAATTCCAGCCTCCACACTTTTTTTTTTTGATTGAAAGTTTAACGACCACTGTGAGCAACTCAATGGGATATAAGCAGTCGCCCGTCCCTAAGTTAGGGCCACTGGTTCCAGGGAAGGGAAAGAACCAGTGCCGTGAGACAAACACAACATTCATGCCTCACCAGGATTCGAACCCGGACCCCTTTCGGACGAATGATTAGAGGCCAGCGCTTAGACCATTGCGCCACCGGGGCGGCCCTCAACACTTTCCAACATTCTAAGCACGCGCGGAAAAATCCTGTCCAGCACCATAAAGCATGATCGGAAAAGGATTCGAGCTCCCACACATCCTGACGTCGAAAGTGCAGTACTCTTGTGGTTCAAAGACATGAGGATTTCAAATACTGAGGAAGCAGAGAAAGAGCAATATTTGATTGGTCTTCAAAAATGTGAGACGATTGCAATGGTAACTGAGAAAAGCAGACTTCGGTAACAGATTTTTTTAATAAAAGGTATGCATTGATGTATACTTGTATATTCATAAAATACATGTATTGTACGTTATGTAACTTCTTCAATTTCGAAGTTTTAACCATTTTAATCCAAATTCGGTTACAAGAAATTTCAGTTATAAGAAACTGGTTGTCAATCCCTTTGAATTTTCTTATGACGACAGTTAACTGTATCAGGAAGTTGACCCCATTGCCTCAATATGAGCCCTAGAAACAAGTTCGCAAATTTAGCTCTTCGCTATCGGAAAGCATGACTGATTGAGCAAAAGTATGGATTTCAAAGTCAGAGAACAAATCGATAATAAAAATTAGTTGCAGAATTTAAGTTAAACACTGAGGATCTATGGATATATCAATGGATATTTATAAGCGGAGTAACATCATCGGTTTGTTCTGTACAGAAATGAGGAAGCCTACACTGAGAAGACGTTATATTGTCAAACGGGAATATCTACCCTTTCTTTCAACGATAATTCTACATAGCTTTCGCCATTTGCAAATCCATCTGCTGTCATATCGCAATTATGTTTCATCAAATCCTGTAACTCTGTGAAACTGTCGAGCACGGAGTTCCCTTAAAAAGATAACATTAACAATGATTTTTCTTGTCTGGATGAGATAACAAAGCATCGGTCATAAATACACCATGTCTTTCTCATATTACTTTCCTTCGTCAGCTTCAATTCGTATATACAAAGACCGTTCCATAAGAAAGGAGAGTACCTGTTTTTTGAGTTCGCAACAGGCTGAAAAGGAAAAATAACCATGCACACGACTAACTCAATTAAGGAAGTATCCATGACAACAGGATTAGCCGTGGAAGACGATTATGGTTTTGTTATTGCGCAGTTGTTTAAGGCACGTCTGCATTTCGCCATACATTTCGAACGTGAGTGATTCAGAGTTAAAAAGTGAAATGCATTGTGCGATAACATTTTGCTATCGTTTAGGTACAAAGGTTACAGAAATAGTTGATATAATAAAGAAAGCTTAAAAATATAAATCTTTGGGTGAGTCAACGAATTTTAGATGGCATCATGATTTCGAGAAAGGGCGTTTGTCAGCAGATCTCGCCCATAGGCCCAGTCGACCTGAAAGTGTTGTTACGGAGCGTGTAGTTAACACTGTTTGGGCAGTCCTGCAAGAAGATCTACGACTGACGTGTGAAGACATGGCGGCGTCAACTAATATTTCAAAAACGTCGGCATTCCGCATTTTACGCGACAAATTACTGTTCCATCGTGTGTATTCCAGATGGGTACCTCATCACCTGACGAGAGTTCAAGTGTGTCATTAGTAGAAACAAATGATTGAAAAAACCCAAACTTTCTAAACACAGTAATAACTGCTGATGAAACATGGTTCCACTATTTTAAGGAAAGGTGATGATGATAATTTTCTTTGATCATAAAGGTGTAGTCTACCAGCATGCCATTCCTCCACAAATTACTGTCAATGCTCAGTATTACATTTCAGTCTTGAAGCATCTGCGACGACACATATCGATTAATCAACAGGAACTGGTAGGCAAGTGAGTCCTAAACCATGATAACGCCCACCCACATGTGGCTGCTTGTGTTCAACAGTTTCTTATGTAATGCAGTACTGAAATCATGCCACAGCCTGCCCACAGTCCTAACCTCGCCCAGTGCGATTTCTGGTTGTTTCTAACAATGAAGGAGAAGTTCTGTGGGTCAACATTCAACACAGATGCGGAAGTTATTCAAGCTGTACAGAAGTCGATAAAGCAGCTTACACAAAATGCCTTCGCCACATGCTTTGAAAAGTATACTGAAAGATAGGACATATACGTATATACACTGGCATGCACAAATTAAGAACGAGATGTTTTTCGAATGTAACGTCGTGCAGAAGTGCTCCACATCGACTCAAATCATACAATAAGATCCCCAAGCTGTAAGAATATGGGACAAGTGAGCAAAAGCGTCCAAACAAGGAATCCAAAGGATACAAAGGCACCTTATTGAAAAGGTAGCTTCGAGCACAACTGGACAGAAGACAGAAACGTCCATTTGACAGGCGGCTGCCAAGAAAAATCCAGTCTTTAGTAGGGGATATGATCACTCCTGACTGCGTTGCAGGATTTACAACGTCTGTCCATGCTGAGGACGAGGTTGTCAAGGAGCTGTTGAGGCATCGCGGCCCATTCCTCTTGTAGCGCCAATCGCAGCTGCGGAATCGTTGCTTGCGGCTGGTGACGTGCTGCCAAGTGTCACCCGAGAAGGTCCCACACGTGTTCGATTGGATTTATATCCGGAAACCTTGCGGGCCAATCCATGCGTTGAATACCTTCACTCTCTAACAGCTCTGCGGGAGCCACTGCACGATGAGGTGTAGCGCTGTCGTCCATGAAGAGGAACTCAGGACCCACAGCACCTCTAAATAGACGCACGTGAGGCAGAAAAACCTCGGTACATTAGCGGTCACCAGTGACTGAATCTCCTTGGAAGATGTGGAGGTCAGTACGGCTACCAAGCATGATACCACCCCAAACGAGAACTCTGCCACTTCCAAACCGGTCCCTTCGATGATATTAGAGGTGTGATTGCGATTTCGCTGCTCTCTCCAGATGTGTATGCATCCAGAATCGCTCGTCAGACTAAATCGGCTCTCATCCGTAAAGAGAACTCGACCCCATTGCTGATGTGTCCAATTCTTCTATTCCTGGCATGACAGAAAACGCCGTCTCCGATGAGCAGGCGTTAATGGCACACAGCGTACTGGTCGTCGTGCAAATAGACCACCTTTGTGCAGCCTCCTGGCCACGGTAAAACGCGATAACGGACGTCCAGTTATCTGTTGCATGTGCCTTGCGATTTCTCCCGCTGTCTGCCGTCTGCCTCTTCTCGCCTGTAGGACAACATACCGGTTGTCCACCGCCGTGGTTGCTCGTGGACGACCACTGCTAAACTCTCGGACAGCTGTTCCTGTCGTTTAAAATGCTCTCCAAGCTCGTGAAACGATGCTGTGATAAATCCTGAACTCCTCGGTCACACTAGTCACACTTCGACCTTCTTCCAACTTCCCGATGACGCGACCTCGGGTAAAGTCATCCAGATGTCGTCTACTGGATTGCCTGTTAGTCATATCACACGGTGGCAGCAGCTTGACGTCCTTCAAACCGGTGCACACCGTGCAATAGCTTTCATCGAATTGCTGAGCGTACACCGCCTGTGTGCTTTATACCTTTCCGACACTGCCCCCCCCCCGCGTCATGCTGCATATATGCGCATGCCCTACCGTCCCGGACCCTAGTCTATCTCCTGAGCGGTCTTTCGGTCCGTTCTGCCTGCTCATTCCGCTGTTATGCCAATTTCTCCTCTTCGTCCTTAATTTTTGCACATCAGTGTATTTATGGATTGGTGAACAATTAAAATCTAGCATAAGTATAAATGACATTTTCGACTAATTAAATAAAGGTGGAAGGCAACGCTTTCTGATGCGCAGATTTATTCGTTTCAGCACCTTTCTCTCACTTCTTCGACAGCGAACATATATGAGTGGTGGAGGAATCGTGTTGGAAGTCAGAGAGTTTGTTTGGAAAATTTAGGGTGGTACCTAGGTCCATGTAGTTTTAACTTTTTAAATAGTAGATTTAACAATACGTGCAATTGTTTTGTCCACAACTAAAATAAATCACCCTCTTATACATAGCATACATGCGGCTGCTGTGAATATACAGTATGTTGGTGTTTGTCGTGTACGTTATCCTAGGTGATTGACTGTTTTCCCACATCCTCCAAATGGAATCCCCATGTGGTGTTGAACTTTTCTTCAGCGGACCAGAGAGAGAGCGTTTGGAAAGTGACCGTATATTTTAGTACCCATTGCAGAGCGATTGTTTCATTTACAACCCATTGTAGAGCTATCATATTACAACCGGGAATCAAATGGCCGAATGGTTTTAATCTGTACGACATTCAGTGTTTTAAAAGTGAAAGTTAACATTTATTTAGGCAAAGCTAAACATATCTCAAAGGAAAATATGAATCCTTGGGTTAATTATTTGCTCACTTGTTTTTTCATAAAACTACAACTGGCAGCTGTGGCACGCCCCTTTGTTACCTGCGCCCCTTCCCCCGCAACTGGTGTGGCTAAGAGGGTGGTAGTTGCGCCAAAGATGCTGTGTTCGTTTGAGTGAAGGCGGTGCCAACAATCCACGGCGCTATGCGTGTTTATCTGTCAGCATCTGACTTCCCAAATCCGTAGGGATGGGCTCAGCAACTGAGACGTCACCATACGCTACGGTGCCAACAATCCACGGCGCTATGCGTGTTTATCTGTCAGCATCTGACTTCACAAATCCGTAGGGATTGGCTCAGCAATTGAGACGCCGTGGATTGTTATCCCCGTAGCGTAAAGCGGACGCATTTGGCTAGTTATCGAGAGATCTGGGGGTCTATCTCAGTGGTGTCGAAACACAATTTTTTTTATTGCTGTGTGTTAATTAAAGAAAAACGTGGAAAGAGTGATGACTTTGTCTCTTTACATTGCCTCTACGTTTTGGAAGATTTTCACCATTTCTCACGCCCTTTGGATTCATTAGCTACAATTAAATAGCCTATAAGGTTAATCTCCACCAGATTGAGACGCCTGAGTTGCCGAGCCCGTCCCTACGGATTTGTGAAGTCGATGGGGACAGACAAACACAAATAGCGCCGTGAATTGTTGGCACAGTAGCATACAGCGAACGCACTCGGCTAGTTATCGTAAGATCTGGAGTTTGATCACAACGGTGTTGAAACCAAAATTTTTGGTTGCTGTGTGTTAATCAAAGAAAAACGTGAAAACAGCGGTGACTTTCTCTATTTATTTTCTCGTATGAACCGTGTGTAGCTCCATCTCTGATAACACGGGAATGTATTAATACCATTCCATTTCTTCGAAATTAGGTGAAATGCACTGCCTAACAGGCCAAGCCGTAATTTTAGTGCCAATGGCCGGACCTCCAGCTGCCGGGCGCTACTCGTAATCTAACGGCCTTAATTTTGTGTAAAGAGCGAACCATAATCCAGCGTAAAGGTTGAACCATAATTTGGCGTAACGACGGAACCATAATAAGGTGTGAAGGTTGAACCATAATTTGGTGTGAATGTTGAACCATGATTTGGCGTTACGTTGCATCATAAATTGGGGTGAAATTTGAACCATAAATTGCGTGAAGTTTAAACCAAGTTATGGTTGCAGCAAAATTTTCCCTATTGCACCATATTTTGGTTCAACCTAGCACCAAACTTTCAGCAGTGTAGAGCACATTCTTTATATCTCACCAGATGCACGGCAGAACTTTCTTGGAGTGAATATTGCGTTTCGGTGTCGAAATCGTTGCTTTACCGGGGTCTACCCAGTGTTTTTTGCGTTTGGGATTGTCGTACTATATCCACTTTTCATCACCCGTAACAGTTTTTCACAGCAGAGACTTTCTGTGTTGTTTTTTCAACAGATTCAAACACTTCATGACACGCTCATCCTTGTTCCTCGGTCTCAGGCCATGTGGCATCTATTTTCCGTCCTTCTGAATCTTTGCCATTGCGCGTAAACGATTGGAAATGTTTTTTTGAGTTACCGCAAGTTGTTCAGCTAGTTTTTTTTTTTTTTTTTGCGTTTGAGACGAATCTTCATCCAGCAATGCTTGCTATTTCTCATGTGCAACCTTCTGCGGGGCGCCGCTACGTTCTCAATAGCTAACATCAAAGTCGCCTGCTTTAAACCGTCTAAACCAAACCTCACCCCTGCTTTTCGATACAACATTCTCCCCCAGAACAGAGCAGATCGATGCACACGCTTTTGCAGCATTTTTTCCTTGATGAAATTTGCAACGAACGCAAGGTAGAATAATTGCTGTATCGCTTGCCAACTTTCACCTACCGATGTGCAAGTGCATTTGTCTGTTGGGCAATCTTCTGTATCACATTTTATACTCCGGACCAGTTACGGTCGCATCACAACAACGCGGTGGAATGTCGGATAGGTAAATTATCGGTATACACCACACAAAAAATGCTTTAAAACTTATTTGTACACCTGATAGTTTGGTGAAGTGTTTAATTTTGGGCTATTAATGCATCATGTAAAAAAAGGTTCCCGTTTTACTTTTTGTGGAGCAAGCTTATACATTCTGAGCTGGATCCTCTAACAAGGACAGTGAGAACGAGAGTATGTGTTTTTCCTTCAGCCAGTTATTTAAGTGCTGAATCCTCTAAAAAGGACAGTGAGAACAAGAGTATGTATTTTCCCCTTCCATTTCTTCAAATTCTGTATCCTCTAACAAGGACAGTGAGAACGAGAGTATGCATCTTTCCTTCTTCCAATTCTTCATGTGTCGCAGAGGGTGAGGTACATTTAAGCTCCACATTAAAAAATCTACCTTCCTTCAGTTATTTCTGACGGAAATATCTACCCTGCATGAACCTAATAAATCTCCTGTTATTCTGAACATTTTCCAATCACTGCTTTTGAGCTATATTATATCACTGTGTCACGGTTAGAAATCTATGTAAAGGTTTGGGAATATTTTGAATAAATTAGAACATTTTTTTCCAAAAGATCTTTGAGATATGAAAAATCTAAACCTTTGTGTAATATGTTTCTGTAATTGGCGAAACATTCCAAAATAACCGCATTGTTTTCAATGCAAATACCCAGATTTTGCGGAAAGTTTGTAACAAGTCGGGACTTGATAGGCGCATGGGAATCTCTCTCTGGGAACAATGTAACGTGTTTCCATGTTTCAGAATTTTGTTATTACTAGGGCCTTATAAATCAAGCGAAATTCCGCATAATCTGCAATTTTTTGCATAATCTTGCAACTGCGGCATAATTTTATTCTTCCGGTTCTTTTTTTCCAGCATTTTCCCTTCCCCTTTCATCTGAGGACTTATTTTTAAGTAGTGTTGGGTGAAATCTCTAAAGAAAAGAACTATCGACTAATTAATCTTTAATTAATTAGTCGATAATCTAAACATTAGCAACTATTTCAGTCAATAGGATTCAACTATTGACTGAATTAGTTGCTAATGTTTAGTCGAAACATCGCTATGACTGATTTAATCAACCAGTAACCTTACCAACTAAACGACTAAACAACTGTTTCAGTATTTTTATTTTTTTTTGGATTGAGGGTTTAACGACTCCACCGTGAACAACTCAATGGGTTATAAGCAGTCGCCCGTCCCTAATTGAGGGCCACTAGTTCTAGTGAAAGGAGAGAGCTAGGGCCTTAAGACAAACACAACATCTATGCCCCACAGGGATTCGAACCCGGAGCAATCTCGAACGAATAGTCAAACGCCAGCGCTTAGACCTCTACGTACCCGGGACGGCGATTCAGTAATCGATTGACTATTCGTTTTAGTTTGCAGTTACACAAAGGCACAACCAGGTTCTCAATGCAGACCCCCATTCCAGTCTACGCCAAGATAGACTTCCTCCATTCATTCTGACTTATTGTTTCTGCGCAAGGGAGCGACAACGAATCAGATCGATTTATTTAATAAGTTGGCTCTTAGCAACAACAAAGATTGATTCGAGAGCGGGTGAATAAACAGCAGATTCCACCACTTCTGCAAATAATAGATATGTTCGATGAATGAAATAATAGATATGTTCGATGAATCAAATAATGGATATGTTCGATGAATCGGGAATGTCGGGACTAAGTTATTACTTTTCAGTCGAAATCGCTCTTCACTACATTTAGGTTAGACTTCAAAGAATTCCTTTAAATGTTCCAACCTGCTAATCCCTTCCTCCCGTTTTAGCACGTCTTTTGTGAAAAGAAGATCGTGCTTATGTTACCGGTTTGTCCGTCCGTCTGTATCCCAGATATCTATGCAACTATTAGCCCGATTTGAAAAATTATTTTTCCATTGGGAAGCTCGAAATATGCGAATGATGATCCTTCATTTCGTTGTTTTTTTACGATGTACAAATTCGCCGCTAGAGGGCGTAAACGCAGATGATGTCGAATTCAAAAACACGTTTTATTCCACATATTTGCTTCTAAACATCCGATTGAAAAAATTATTTTTCTTTCGATTCCACTTATGTCGAAGAGTAATTTAGATATACACTATCTACCAACAAGTAATTGGACACCTGTGATAGCAAAGGAAAACGAAGTTTATTCACCTTCAATAGTTGGTGGAGCCTCCACGAGCGGCGATTACAGATGCGACCCTCCGGGGCATACTCTCAACCAGGCGTTGTACGACGGCTAGCGGTATTTTCTTCCACTCGGCTTGGAGAAGACACGTCAGTTCCTTCACCGATTTCGGACGGTGGGGGCACCCCTTAAGTCGACGCTCCAACTCGTCCCAGAGGTGCTCGATAGGTTTAAGGTCCGGGCTCTGCGCAGGCCAATTTATTCGATTAACCCCATTGTCACCATACCAAGCCATGGTGGACCTCGCAACATGACAGGTGGCATTGTCATCCTGAAAGTAACATGGGTCCACCCCGTAAAACTGCCACAACGTAGGAAGTGCATGATCATCCAAAATGATGCAGTAGGTCTTGGCGTAGAATCTACCAGGAATTGCGAACAAGGGTCCCGTGCCATACCAGGAGAAACACCCCCATAGCATAATTTCACCGCCGCCAAACTTCACAGTTGGCACAATACATTCCGGCAGGAGGCTTTCTCCAGGCAGACGCCAAACCCAGACCCGGCCATCTAAACGGTAGAGGGTGAACCTTGATTCGTCGCTCCAGAGAACCTGTTTCCACTGTCGACGTTCTTTGCACCACGTTAGCCGAGCAGCGCTATTGGACTTGGTGATCAAAGACTTGTGGGCGGCAGCACGTCCATGATAACCGAGCAGATGGGATCCCTTACGGATGGTATTCATCGAAAGAACACTCCCGAATGCCTGTTGAAACTGCTCGCGGATGTGGCCCATCGATTTGGTGCGGTTCTTCCGAATTTCTCTGGCCAGCACCCGTCGGTCTCTAACTCCCAGTTTTGTGGGTCTGCCGGGTCGGGGCACATTCCGACAGTCACCTCTCATCTTCCACTTGCCACTCACGTAGGCCACTGTCGATTTTGGGTACTTCAACTTGCTGGATATGTCACGTATGGATCGGCCATTTCTGTGATACCCGACGATTACACCTTTCTCGAAATCAGAGAGTTCCGAACTGCGTGGCATCTTGCATGCGACTTGTTGCGTTGTTGTTTCCCACGCGTTATTAAACGGCGGCGGCCATGACGTGTATCAGGACCGCAGATATCGTCGATTGCTGGGGTGTCCAATTACTTGTTGGTAGATAGTGTAGTTACTTTTTCAAAGAACGCATAGATTATCCGCTAGGGGGCGTAAAGTTAAATGACATTTTCCCGGATAACTCTTCTTCTAAAACTCCGATTTGAAAAATGTTTTTTTCAGCGGATACACCTCCTGATGGAAAATCGTTTGCATATAATTTTAAATTTTTGGAAAAGAATACTTTGGCCACCAGGGGGCCTAAGTGTTGTTAATTTTTTCTTCTGATGTATTTGCAATAAAATCTGAGCTTCTAAAATATCGATTGAGAAAATCCTTTCGTGGACTGATGCCTCTCACATCGATAAACCGTTTCGGATTATTTTCTTCTTAAAATATTCCACAGTTTCTCCTGCAGGGGGCGTAGATGTATATATTATTTTCGTCAATATCTCTACCTCCAGGAGCCCGATTTGAAAAATTCCTTCTTTTTTGGATAGTGTTTTCAGTGTGACATGTTATTGATATAATTTCAAAATTTCCAAGTAATTCATAGATTTTCCGCTGGGGGGGGGGTAGAGGTAAATTGCGTTTCCCCCTATATCTCTGCTTCCAAATCTCCGATTTGAATAATTGTTTCTGCACCGGATACGGCTCCTGATGGTAAATCGTTTGCACATAATTTCTAATTTTGTAAAAAAAAATGGTTTGGCCGCCAGGGGCGTAAACCTTAATTTCCGCTTCTAATGTATTTGCAGCAAAATATGAGCTCCTAAATTCTCGATTGAAATAAACGTCGTTTGCAGACCAATACTAACGTCGTTTGTAGACCAATCATGTCGACAAACCTTTTAGAAATATTTTCATCTTAAAATAATGCATGGTTTCTACGCCAGGGGCGTAGATGTATATCTTATTTTGTCAATATGTCTACTTCTACGAGTCCTATTTGAAAAATTCCTTCTTTGTTGGATAGTGTTTTCAGTGTGACATGTTTTTCGTATAATTTCAAAATTTCCAAGTAATTTATAGATTTTCCGCTAGGGGGCGTAGAGGTAAATTGCGTTTCCTCCCATATCTATGCTTCTAAATCTCCGATTTGAAAAATTCTTTCTGCACCGGATACAACTCCTAATGGGAAATTCTTTTCACATAATTTCTAATTTTTCCAAAATGGTTTGGCCCCCATGTGGCGTAATTCTTAATTTCCGCTTCTGATGTATTTGCAGCAAAAGATGAGCTTCTAAAATCTCGATTGAAAAAAAAAGTCGTTTGTTCACTATTACTACTCATGCCGACAAACCGTTGAAGAACACTTTCTTCTCGAAATAATTCATGGTTTCTACGCCAGGCTGCGTAGATGTATATCCTATTTTTGTCAATATCTCTACTTCAAGGAGTCCGATTTGAAAAATTCCTTCTATGTTGGATCGTGTTTCCGATGCGAAATGTGTTTCTTATAAATTCAAAATTTTCAAGTAAATCATAGATTTTCCGCTAGGAGGCACAAAGGTAAATTGCGTTTTCTGCGTTATTTCTGCTTCTAAAACTCCGATTTGAAAAATTCTTCCTGTATCGCATACAAGACCTGATGGCAAAATATTTTTCACATAATTTCTAATGTTTGGCAAAAGAGGGGCATAAATGTTAAGAAGTGCCACCGGGGGCATAAGTGTTAATTTCTGCTTCTGGTGTATTTGTTGCAAAATCTGCGCTCCTGAATACTCGACTAGGGTTTTTTCTTGGTCCGATACCGCTCATATTGCAAAATCTTTTGAGAATACTTTCTTCCTAAAATAATGCATGGTTTACCCCACCAGGGGACGTAAAGTCACATCTTATTTTTGTCGATATCTCTGTTTCTAAGAGCCCGATTTGAAAAATTATTTCTGAGTTGGAGAGCGTTTCCAGTACGAAATGTTTCTCATACAAATTCGTGTTTTTCTTAACGCACAAGTCTGCAACCAGAGGGCGTAAGCTCACGAGTCCGTTTACAGCAATACCCGAGGGATTAAAAACCCGATTTAAAAACGTCTTTCTTCCGTCAGATACTATTGTTTTCCATACCGGTTCCATTTACTTTGAATAGCTTTGATAAATTTAATTTCCGTCAGAACGGATTGAAAAGATATGCTTATTACACCCGAAAATTCGATGTCTTCCTTCTTGTTGTAGTTATCTGACAGGGGCGGAAGTTGCTTTAAGGTTATTTCCCCGTCAGTTTCTGGTTCGTATTTGCGCCGCCTACCCTTCCACGTCTCTGGGCACTCTCGTTTTTGGGAAGTTATACAAAAAACATATTTTCGAACGGAATAAAATACTAAATTAGAGCTAAAATTCGAGTCAACCTGTTCTCGAAAATCTGCAGGTAACTTGTTCCTGCAAGAAGTTTTGCACAAAACCGGAGAAAAGTTGGACGTTTACTACTACGCAGATGTAACCATCTCCAAAATGCGAGGATTCAAGTTTCAAGGTACGCCAAACTTGTTTGAACTTCATGAAGACTACTTGAGTGTTTGACCCAGATGAAATGGCCAAGGTAGACACTGATGACGACGTAGTGTTGAAAGGTATTCCAAAAACTGATATGATTCGTCAGTAAAACTTGGGTTTACTGCACACAAGGAGTATGTAAAGGAATGTATGGTTTATGATTTAATCAAATTCTGTAAATCAGAGTCATCTTCAAGAGAGATGTCCAGGGTTAATACCAAAAGCAAAAGGCAAATACTCTCGCTGTTACCTAATTCTGTAGACTGCAAAAGAGCAGTATCATGTTACGTTTAAACATTTAGAGAACAAAGACAGTGTTTACAAGAGTATTCGGCTGCTGAACTTAACATCTCCTTATTTTAACAATCTGCAATAATCGCTGTGGTAATCATTACTATGATTACGGAAATACGAGGGTTGTACCGAAATTAATGCAAAACTGTGTATAACTTTTTTATTAACGGACAGAGGTCGTTCAAATTGCGCATGTTGCTCGAGTAACTCTTCTTCTATATAGTAACCCTTCTTCTTCATTACAAGTAAATAATGGATTCTAAGCAAAAGCAAGGTGTCCTCATTGAGTTCTTGACGAAGAAAGGCTGCAGCATGTCCGACATCCGCAGAACGGTACATAATGTTTACGGAGATGACACCATTGACAAGAGCAATGTGCACAGATATATAAAGAAGTTTAAAGAAGGGGAAATCAGCATTGAGGACAAACCACGCAATAGTCGATTCGTGAGCTTGTTGCACAACTGGACTGTGGTCACAATGCCGTACAGAAGATAGTGGACTACTTAAGATTTTGGAAAGTGTCACATTATTGTGACCACCAGCTAATATCCAGAGTAACAGCCGCGTGCAGCGCGGGCAGCAGCTAAACGGGGTGGGGGTGACTCAGTAAGGTGCTGGAAGGTGTTCACAGGTATGTGCAGCCATGATGACTGCAATGCATTTGACAGCTGCTGGAGGATGCGTGGTGGAGGATCCATTGAGCAAACAACATGATCGAGGTGGTCCCACAGATTATCAGTTGGGTTTAAGTTGGGGACTTGGGGGGGGGACAGGGAAGTACTCTAATGACTTCAGCGTGCTCTTCAAACTTTATTGTGCTTTTTCAACACGGCGCACTGTCGTGCTGGAAGATCCCATACTCTCCAGGGAAGACAATCAGCATGTATAGGTGTTCTTGGTCTGCAAGGATGGATTCATAACGAATTCGGTCCATAGTGCCTACCACAGGTTCATGAGTGGACCCAGGGAATGCCACAAAAACATTCGCCAGACCATAACGCTGTCCTCACCACCTTGTGTTCTTCGAGAAATGCTTGAAGAGTGTTTATTCTCCGATGTTTCTCGCCTTATACGCCAACATCCATCCGTTCGATGAAGAATAAAACGTGACTCATCGGAGAAGGCAATCCTTTGGCAATTAGCGGAGGCGTAATTCCGATAATGACGGGCAAAGGTAAGCCTTTTTGCGATGCATCTTCGTTAGCAAAGGTACAGTGACCATCCGTCGGCATCGGAGCTCGATACGCATCAGGGTTCGCTGAACTGTCGTTTTAGATACACTTCCGGTTGCACCCTGGTTCACCAGGCTAGTGAGTTGCTCCATTGTACCCTGTCGATCGGCCTTCACGCACCTACGCAGCCGACGTTCACCTCTCACATCAAAGGGCACTTAGTGCTTCGCCTTTTTCACGTCGGTTATTCGCAATGGTACCATTTCTCCAATTATAATAAACTTTAACCACAGCAGCACCGGAACAGTTCAGAAACTGCGTTGTTTTAGAAATGCAGCCACCCTTGATCCAAAAGCCGATTATCATTTTTTTACAAATCTGATAAATCGCTCTTTTCATCCATGACAGCAACGAGTGATATGTTTTCAGATTGCCTACAACACACCTTATGTACTCATCAAGTCAGCTCACGACACATACCTTCTTTCATTGGCTATGCGCTGTCGACCTCAAAAGTAGGAGGTGGACAAAATAATGTGACTCGACTGTGTATATGCTGAGACTTCGTGTTTATAAACGGGCGGGCAAGTAGCACTATAAGCCAATCATTTGTTTGCAATACATTGGTATGTCAAGGAAAGTGCTAACAAGATTAATCCTACCCTTTAATAATCGCTCGTCTGTCCTATCTGACTGAGGTAAAGGAAACAAAATTTCAAATCAGTAACGGATAACTTGAAATCATCGATGGTCATTCGTTGTATTTGTTAGTTTGCATCCAAAAATATCCGTAAACAGCAGTTGAGTCAATGAAGGAAGAAATATTCTTCATAACACATGAGAAATCGATAGGATATTCAAAGCAAACAGATTGTAAGTTCTTAATTTGCTTATGGCACTTGCTGGTCATCCACATAACACCTCCCAGAAAACTTGACAAATTCATCTCAACGGAAATCTGGAGATGCGGGTTCGATTTCCGCTCCAGGTAGATTAAATTTTCTAGTTTTCTGAAATATGTTATGTGGATGACCAGTAAGAGGTACAAGCAAATTCAGAATTTGTAGTATCTTTGCTTTGAATATTACAGCAGTTGAGTAATCAATAGGCAAGAGTGCATCCTGAGTTACTCACCCATGTTACAATGTAATCCTGATCGTTTGCCTTTGATCTCAAATGGGGGCATTTCATAGTTCAAAGTTAGTTAATTTTTATCTGAAGAGATAGTAGATAACTGTTTTCAATTCAAACCCAGTAAAACTTAACTTTTCCATGCAACTACTAAAACATATAACATTTTCCTTTTTTAGAATGTTATGATTAAAAAGAGAGAATGCGTAAATTTTGTACGTAAATTGTCTACTATAACGAAGCAAGGATGTATGAATGATTGCCTTTTGAATTTCAGAGATAACGTCAGTAAGAAAATCTTACAACGAAAACGACATTGAAGAAACAATTAAAATTTCCAGGAAATAATGCGCTTAAAGTAATGAAATCCAGAAAGTCAAAAACTACGAATCAATTGCTGTTACAAAGTTTCTATATATAATTTTAACATCGTCCAATCCAAGAATTCTCACAAGCAAAGCTGCAGAAAAAGTTAACAGCATGAAAGCTTTCATTGCTAGCTCTTGAACATCGACGATCGTAAGTCATACAAATGAATTCAGCGGAGCAGGTGTGTCTCCATTATAAATCAAAAGGCAGTCTATGCGAAAACGTTTGTCGTTAAAATGCGAAACAGCGGCTGACAAATTAGGCACGTACAAGAACAGGAAACGTTTGATCTGACTACAGCTAATTCAACATATAAATGTTCATAATTTTCATCTTTAACAAGACAGGTGGGACTAACGAATTGTAGAGCTTGAACATCTATGTTCGGAATGCGTACGAATAATTTCCATTAAGCAGCTGTGTTCTCATCATTGTCCAGCTGCATTATTCAATAGCCTGTCCTTGCGGAATATTTTGACGGAAGTTGCGAAACAGCTACCGACAAATAACGCATATCCGGGAAGCTTTAACCTCACTGTACAGGTAATTCAACATATACAGTGGTAATAATATGTAATGTTCACACTTTAACAAGACAGGAGAGACTAACGAACAAACACGCTTGAGGAACGATGATTTTTTTTTATTGGAGGTTTTAAAAAATATATTTATTGGACTTGATTAACATATACATTGACACATATAGGGAACATATTTTGGACTTGGTTGGCAGATATATACAGTACAGACATTTTTTGTTTCAAAGTCAACAATGGACATAGGCAAACATGGAATCCAGCAAAAAACCCCGAAAGACAAACACAACATCCATGCCTTACCCGGTATTCGAACCCATACCACTCCATTGGGCTTCTGATCATTCGCCCAACGGAGGAACGATGTTTGGAATTCAGAAGAATGATTTCGACAGAGTGGCTGTACTACCATTATTATTCAGACTTTATTATTCAGAAGTCTGTCTTTGCGGAAACCTTTGACTTAAATTGCATAGCAACAGCCGACAAATGACGTGTATGCAAGAGCCTTTAACCATATTACAGCTAATTCAACGTATAAATGTTCATCATCAACATCAACAACCACGGGTACAATTCCTGTATGTGCCTGTTGTCATTTTAACAATATTGTCCCATTAAAGTCTGTTCATTGCAGCTCGGTTGAGTTCTTGAAGAGTTCCACTGCAACAGCTTTTAATATCGTCAGCCCACACACGGTTAGGGCTTCCTCTAGCATTTTTTCCGTTCATTAAGCCAAATACCAATGTCTTTATCTCTCTGTCAATTTTCATTCTGCAGATGTATCCAAAGAGTCTTAGTTTCCTCTGAATGATTTTTGGAACAGGGTATCTTTTAGTTGCATTCATCTGAACACTTCATTTCTTATCATCTCGTTCCATCCGATTCTTAAGATTTTAAAATAGCACTTTCTTTCAAAAGAGAATATCCTTCTCTATGATTCCTTTGTTAATGTCCAAGGCCCGAATCCATATCGCATGCTGCTGAAGATGCATGTTTCGAGAATGCTTAACTTAGTTTTAAGGCTAATAGCTCTGCTCTTCCTAATTTTATCCTTGGCTTTTAACACTGTTATAGCTTTTGCAATTCTGATTAAAATTTACTTTTTGTTGTTTAGGTCATATGTTATACAGCTTCCGAAATAAGTTAATTTTTCCACATTTTCAAATTCTTTGTCTTCCAGAATTATATTGTTCCTGATCTCTTTTGCCCCAAATACTATTGTTTTTGTCTTTTCTATATGTTCATCTTTAGTCCATATCTTTTACCCTCTCTATTCAGTTCTTGTACCATTTAATCATTTTAATTTATAAAAATGTAAAAATGTATTTAATATTTAATCGTTAACCATACAGGGGGGATAAACAAACGGGAAGATTGTTCTTAAATATTTCAATTAGCCTTTCGCTTGCCTTAGACGCTGCGTAATACTGATCAGGCAAACTACTTAAATATTCATGATAAGCATGAGTCCAACATTTGCAGAAATGTTGTTCTTTTAACATTTAAAAAAAATACAGGTAGGCTGATTTCTAATTGAACCGTCCGTTTGGAACATAGGACTATGACTTGCAGGTAGTAGTCCTATGATCATAGTATTTGAAATGAGCAAGTCGAGTATTGTTTCAAAGCGTTTATATACTTTGTTACAGCCAACATACATGATATGAAAAGTAGCTTACATAATTTTTAAATAATGCTGGATACAATGAGAACACAAAGGAGATCGATACACGAATTACACAACGTAGTGCTCTGTCTTCTTCGGCTTCTTACATTCCTCATCACTTTTTCTCTTGCCTCTAGTTTCGATTTTCTCTACTTTTGCTTGCCTTCATTCTACGAATTTCGCGGCACTGTCGAAAATGTTAAACCGTTCACATGAAAGCAAATTTTAGTTTAAACCACTACGATATGTTCTTTATACATTTGAACAGATATCGTCGAGAGCTTTAAAACGATACCACGCACAGTCTCTTGGCACTCACGGTTGTCAAGACAAACCTCGATATTGTCATAAGCGTTCACCGGTTCACAAGAAATAAAAATATTTTTTAAATGTTCAGCTCAAACCACTGCGAAACGCTCTTCTTATATTTGAACAGATATCGTCGAGAGCTTTAAAACGATACCGCGCACAGTCTTTTGGCACTCACGGTTGTCCAAACAAACCTCGATATTGTCACAAACGTTCCCCGGTTCACAAGAAAACAATTAGTTTTTAAATGTTCAGCTCAAGCCACTGCGAAATGTTCTTCTTATATTTGAATAGATCTCGTCGAGAGCTTTAAAACGATACCACGCACAGTCTTTTGGCACTCACGGTTGTCCAGACAAACCTCGATATTGTCATAAGCGTTCACCGGTTCACAAGAAATAAAAATATTTTTTAAATGTTCAGCTCAAATCACTGCGAAATGTTCTTCTTATATTTGAATAGATCTCGTCGAGAGCTTTAAAGCGATACCACGCCCAGTCGTGTTGCGCTCACAGTTGTCGAGATAGACTAAGTCAAACGCGGCAGCACACACAGTAATACTGAATCATCTGCCCCGCGCACAGGGAACAAGGGAGCGTCGCGCGCACGATGTAGTGCGCTGTACGCAAGTCGGGCTCCATGCTGTTTACGAATGTACTAACACGATTAGTGTGGGGCAAGTATTTTTGTCACAGACGGTCTGCCGTAAATCACCCATACCGCCCCGGTGGCGCAGTAGACTAAGCAATAGCTTCCGATCATTCGTCCGAAAGGGGTCTGGGTTCGAATCCCGGTGAGGCATGGATGCTGTGTTTGTCTTACGGCACTAACTCTCTCCCTTCCCTGCAACTAGTGACCCTACATTAGGGACGGGTTACTGTTTATAGCCCATTGAGTTGCTCACGGTGGTCGTCAAACCTCCAATCAAAGAAAAAAAATTGCCTCGTACTATCCGCGGGGTTAGACGTAGCCCTACGTCGAAAATGCTTTTCTTACTTAATCGCCTTCATATACGCTAATTTAAAAAAATGTATGCTTTATTTCTGCAAATCGTAAATGAAAACTTTATTCTGGAAAAATAATCGGGAAATATTCTACGAAATGTCACTAAAAGAATTGAACGCTGTGAAAACTGTTGCAGTGTGTAAATAAATCGAGTCAACATTACCGTAATAAACAATATAATTCTTTTTTATCCAAATCAGCATTTTGGCACTCCTTCGGATATAAAACGATGTGTCTGTTATAACAAAGGCAATCCGTCCGTCTGGGGACACAATGTCTCTGCACCTGCAAGTTTGAATCGAAAAATTGTTTTTGACGGCGGGAAGTACGAAATGTGAGATATATTGTTGGTTCTTGCTATTCAATCATTTTCTGAAACATAACTTCGTCGTAAGTTGGCGCAAATGCAGATGCTGTAGAATTCAAAATGCCTTTTATTCTCTATTATTCCTTGTAAAAATCCAATTCACAAAACTCATATAAATATTCTATGTACACTATATTGACAAAAGTCACCGGACATCCTTCAAAAGCAAATGAACGAATCCACTGCGTTGTTAAGATGCGCGGTACAGCTGCAAACGGTATAAAAATAAACCTGCAGCTGACCGTGATCATATCGCACTGTAAAGTTTAGCGAAAATGTCGCGGCAGGAGAGAACTGACTTTGAGAAAGGAAAGATTGTTAAGTGTTATATTAGTGGGTTGTCCATAAGAGAAACCGAGAGGTGTTTAAATATTACCAAGTCAACTGTTTTGGATGTACTGAATAAGCGGAAGACACATGGCGTGCCTGAAGCAGCAAAACGTACCAGCAGACCAAAGAAAATCAGTGATAGAGGACGTCAAAGCTCCAAGAAAGTCGTTACAGCTAATCGACGGAGTACTGCACTAGACCTAAGTGTACAGGTAAGCAAAAAAGCTAGAACCTCGGTATGTACACGTACCCTTCGCAGAGAACTTCATTCCATGGGTTACCGTGGTAGTGCGGTTGCTCATAAGCCTTTCATCTCCACTCGGAATGCTACTCGTCGTTTAGCATAATGCGAAAAACATTTGTCGTGGACCGTAGATAAATGGAAACGGGTCCTATGGACTGATGAATCCAGATACACGATTCATCAGTCTGATAGCCGTGTGTGGGTATGGCGGCAGCCAGGAGAACGCAATTTACCACAGTGTACTTTTCGTACGGTCATGTTTGGAGGTGGCAGTCGTACTCGTGTGGAGGTGTTCTTTGTGGTATGGTACCGGCCCATTGGTTATCGTGGACAAACCTGTTAACCAGCACGTTTACCTCGATATTCAGGACAACTATGACTTACCAACTATGTTGCAATAGTATGGAACAGAGTCTTGTTGGTACGAGCAGGATAATGCACCGAGTAATAAAGCAAGACTGTTAGGGCACGTTCTGACGATAATTCCGTATTGTGTGTGGGCTGGCCAGCACAGAGCTTTGATGTTAATCCCATAAAGCACCTATGGGATAAATTACAGCGCCGCATAAGAAGTTTGGAACCAAGGTCTACTACTAAGCAACAGTTAGCGGCAGCATTATGTACTGAATAGAAGGGCATGCCTATCACTGTGTCCCAAAACCTTGTCGAAAGCTTGTCTCGAAGGGTCAGTTTTCACACAGTATTTATTAGAAGAAAGATACAGGAGATGTGCTTGAATAAATCATCTCAAATGATGTATGACAAAAAAAATATTTACAGATGCTTGTAGCTTACGCTACTGCTTATTTACACGGTTCTGTACATTGATGATAGTAAAAAAACAGTTAATTACACTCGAGTGTCTGGTGAGGCAACAAAAGTCTCTGACAAAGCAAAGAATAGGAACAATTCAGCTTGAAGAGCGTTATACAATATTAATTTTGCACAGTATTGATGCAAGGAATAATACAGAATTCGAGCTTGCAGACATAGATTCAAAAGACAGGTGATGAGAAATTAACAGAATGTGCAGCTTGCGCTACGTTAATTACAGGATTCGGTGCAACGTTTGCATGACAACAGTTAAGTGCAGTAGAAATCTGGCGAAGCAATATGAATCTCTGGTAATACAGAGAGTAAAATCAATCCAGAATGATGAGCACTAGAGAGTATAAATTTTACACAATATTGATGAAAAAAAAAAAGTTCTGACCGAAAGGTGATACATTGTGGGTGACCTGGAAAACCAGGAGGTTGCAGGTGATCAAGGGACAAACTTGAAATCGAAAGTTCGAAAGACAGATGATGAAAAATTTACAGATGAATGTGGCTCGCGGTACTACATGTTACATACAACGGTGATATGAAAAATAGTTATATATAATAATTTTCCTGAGAATACAAAAGAAAAAATAATCTCTGAAAATACAGAGAGAAGACACAACTCATCACAGTGAGTATTGGAGAACACAAATTTACACAGTTGAAAAGTAAAATTACTCTGTTGAATCAGGAATTGAAGATAAGAATATACTGTAAAAACGACAAAGTTTACAGATGTCTGTGGTTCGTGAAACGACCTATATACATGATTCTGTACAATGAGAAGTTACAATTTATATATATTGGTTTGTCAGAGGTGGTAAAAAGAAATAGTCTCTGACATCGCAGAGAGAATACATAATTCAGCAAGATGAGTAATGAAAAACAAAAAAATTTACACATGAGTTATACACGAAATGATACATGTGAAGAGGATGAGAACAGAGTCTTAAAAAAAGCGTGAAAAGAAATTGACAATTATAAGTAGCTCATGCTTCGAACAATTCATAGGATTCTATACAATAATTGATCTACTAAAAGTGATGTACAATAGTGAGACAAACAAAAAAATTCTGATAAAATAGAGAGTACAAATAATATAGTACAGTGAATGTTGAGGAACAAGATTGCACTCAGTTGCGAAGCAAGAAAAAAAACAGGAAATGTGTATAGAAAAATCGTCTCAAAATGACATATGAAAAGAAGATTTACAGGTGCTTGTAGCTGTCGTAACGACCTATTCACAAAGCTCAATATAGTGGTGAGAGAATACAGTTTATGTATGATAATTTGTCGGAAAAGACAAAAAATAGTCTCTGATGAAGCAGAGATTGAAGACAAATCAGCATGGCAAAAATTGTATCTATCAGGAGGTAGGTGAAACAAAAGTTCCGACTGTAAGGTGAAGCGTTGTGGGCGACCCTGCAAACCAAGTGGTTGCTGGTGACCAAGTTGATAGGAACTGTGGTTCACTGCAGCGTGCAACTGTAGTGGTAAGTTCTAGTCGAAGGCGGGAGAGTAGGCGATTACGAAAATGACAAAGTAACGCACTACTGACTTTATTTATGTCAGTAGAAGCCTCGGGGGACGCTGAAGATGATACACGTGAATTATATGTTTTACAAGCACGAAGATGTAGGAGTAGACTGCCGGAAGGTGAATAGGGCGAGAAGAGTTCAGAAGTAGTGTTCGGTAGGCGCTGAAGGTGAGGACGGTCTCACAGGATCGTTGCGCTAGCGTGAAAGCGAGATGGAGTATTGGCAATAATACTGTGCAATACATGAAGACATGCTGGACGTCAGCCTCCTCGCCACAATACGGACAGGAGGGTGAAGATAAAATGGTCATGCGATGTAAAATCGACGGCACATGGAGACGGTTGTGTAAGAAAAGCTAATGTGAATTGACTTCAAGGGGTGCTGAAAGTGGGGAAAGCGCAGCGGACCACACTGTGGAGGTAGAACAGAGTGGAATACCAGAAATGGGAAGAGGTGCGGAAGAGCGAGAGAGAAAACGGTAGAGATCAGCTATTGAGAAAGAGACAAGAGGAAGAGGTGGACCAATGGACGACAGAAAAAATGGGAGAAGGAGAGAGGCAGAGTGAACAGAAATGAGACCTGAGGGAGTAGCAAGCTCAGGGAACAGGGAGATTATAGTAGAAATAAGAGAGTTGTGAACAAAGTGAGCGTTGGCATTGAAACGGAGAGCAGAGGGTAGAGAAGAGAAGGGGAGCCAGGAAAGATCGGTGTTAACAAGATCGCTGACAGTAACGACTCCAGCTCGGAGCCACGAAGGAAAAGCAAAACATGGGAGATGGGGAGGGTGTAGCAGAGAAGAAAAAAAGAGGTTCGGAAAGTAGGTCATTTGTGGAGGCAGGGAGAGAGCGAGAAAGAGGGAGGGAACGAAGAAAGGAGATAGCCTCTTTGTAGACAGGAGGGAAAAGTGTGAGAAGGGGACAGCGGTCCATGAGTAAGAACGAAAGGAGAGTAAAGCGTGGGTTATGCGGAGAGACTATGACATCACGAGCCGCAACCGCAGAGGGAGCAGGTGCCGCAAGTGATCGTAAAAACGTAGACACACGATAAGCCTTGTAATAGGATCTGACGTTGGGTAGACTAATGCCTCCGTTGGAAGAAGACAGGCTGAGTTGAGGTGCTCCGACCCAGTGATGGCCGGGCCAGATAACCTGAGTTTGACAGCGGGTGAGTTCAAGAAGACGTAGTGCTGGTTGCTTCGAAGCCAACCAGGAATACGTGCACATTGAAAGCAGGTAAGTGTGCGTTAGACGTGCTCTTTGAAAGACGGAGGTGCAGAATTGTGCGCGCCGCCAGATTGCGACCGAGCGATGTAGGCGTGGCCGGAGAGTCATCCAGGTGACGAGTGAAGCAGTTGCTGGTTTTCCAAGGTGGACTCATAGGAATCGTTGAGAGGTGTTGGACCACTCTGCTCTCCAAGGAGAGTCAGTGCGGTTAGTCCACGAGCCGGTCCATAGGTCTGTGCTTTTCGTTGTGTTTAGCGCTGCTCCGGAACATGAGGCGTAGGTATTGTAGAGATTGTGGAGATCGTGAAATTGTGAGTCTTGCAGAATCCAGAATGTAATATCGTCGGCGTAGGCAACATAGGTAGCAACATGATGACGTGTGCTGGCTACCACCGGTGGTAGTGAAGCAAAGAAGGATCGATGGACTGCGCGTAAAAAAGGTTCTATTGCGAGGGCGAAGAGCTGCCCGGATAAGGGGCAACCTTGACGCACGCCGCGACGAAAGGGTATGGGAGCTGTGAGAAGGTTGAGCAGCTTGACTTGGAAAACTGCGTCCCGGTAGAGGGAGATGAGGAGATAAGCAAAGGAAGGAGGAAAGCCGAAATTTAGTAATGTAGCAAGAAGGTAATCATGAGAAATATTATCGAACGCTGAGCGTTGATCGAGGGAAAGAAGAGCAAGGGGTTCTGAGCGAGAGCGGGCGAGGTGAATTAGATCATTAAGAAGCTGAATATTATGGGAGATGGAGCGCCCGGGTACAGTATAGGTTTGATTAGTGGAGAGAATATGAGGGAGTATGGGGTTAAGCCGGCGGGACAGAAATTTAGTATAGAGTTTATAATCAGTATTTAAGAGTGAGATGGGACGCCAATTCCCCAAGTCAAGCGGATCACTCTTCTTGGGGAAAAGTACAACATGTGCGAGCGTGAAACTCCTTGGAAGAGATGTAAGATGCATGGCAGTAGAAAAGGCACAGAGGAGAAATGGAAGGAGGGCAGGAAGAAAAGCCTTATAGAAAGAAACAGGGAGACCGTCCGGGCCAGGTGAAGCCCGGGGGTTGAGGGACGAGAAAGTGTCAGAGAGCTCAGTTAAAGTGGGAGGAGGCTGGCTGAAAGATGAGAAGGGACCTGAGGCAAAGAAGAGAACAGAAGAGCAGAAGCCGTAGGGGAGGGAGGAGGAGTTTCACAAAATTTTGAAATGTAGTAATTACGTACCATAGAACAAATTGGAACTGGTTCGGATGAAACTACTCCAGTTGGAAGACGAAGGTGCTGTAGAACAGAAGAGGATCGGCGAGCTGACTCAAGTGACGTAAGGAATTCGTACGAACAAGCATCAGGTTTCAGGTGTTGTAGTTTAAGGCGTTGAAGGGCTTGTTTTGCAAGCGGCACCAAAAGTGAATGTAATTCTGCCTGGTAGACTTGAAATAGGGGATCAGCAAGATTGAGCAAAGAAAGCATTTGCCTAGTATGATCAAGTCGCATCCTCCGTTGTGTCATGATCGAGTATGACAGGTTTCGTACCAGTAGTATGAGGTGGCGTTTTACTTCCAACCAAAAGTTGAGGGGGCACGGTGCAGAATGAAGCCTTGGACGCCAATCCGCAAGAAAATCTCTCACCGATGAGCAGAAGGCTGAGTCATCTAAAAGAGTGTCGTCAAAGGTCCAAGGCCGGATTGTACGTGGCTGTGTTGAAGTAGCAAAAACTGTTATGGCATGAATCTGATATTGCTGGTAGAAGAAGAGAAGTTGCATAAAAGCGATCCAATCTTGCTGTAGGAGGATCAATGGCTCTTGGTGCACGCCATGTATGTGTAGTCTGGGTTGGTGACAAATGGCGTTGAACATCTACGAGTGAGAAGTCTGAAGTGATAGACTGTAAAAGATGTACTACTTCCGTACGGTGTTCTCTGGAAGCAGAAGAGCGATCAGTTAGGGGATGTAGAGTGCAATTGTAGTCACCTCCGATAAGTACCCGGTCGGTGATGGGAATACGTGACAGAGCCCGTCGAAGTTTTGCAAACAGCTCTGGCACGTGAGTAGGAGTGCAAGGAACATAAATGTTGAATACATGAAATTTTTCAGCTGCGACGGTGAAAGAGACTCGTTGTAATAAGTCTCGACATAAGTTTTTCACTGAGAAGGAGGAAAGAGTTGAACGAAAACGTGAGTGAACACCAACTGCCATGCCACCACGCGACAGTTGGCTGTAGGCGTGATGGAAAGTATGATCCCACTGACGCCATTGATGAAATTGAGTGGTGGAAGTACAGTTTGTTTCCTGCAGAAGTAATATATCAGCATTCAGCGGAGCAAGATCCTCTCGTACCAGCGCATTCGCAAGAGGTGTCGCAAAACCGCGACAATTAAGTGGCACCACCTTGAATGTCTAGGTTAGTTGTGGGATGCAGTAGGAATTGACTGGCTGTAGTGATGGAGTGGAGTCGACGGAGAAAACAAGCACTCCACGGGACCTCGTCCGCAGTGCGCCGAAGAGTGTTTTCAAGTGAGTGTAATTGAACCAGCACTTGTGGAAGAGCTGCTTCATACTGCTGAATTGAAGTGCGTGCTGAGGAAGGGCTAGAGGACCCTAAAAGGCAATCCAGCACGTCCTCGTATGGCAGAGGCTCATCAGGGAAAGCATTTTCAGCAAGAAAAGTTGTGAATTCTTCTAGTGAGGGAAAGGCACCCTCACATGCTGTCTCAGAGGAAATGTGTAGAGGCGACCTGGAGAACGGTCGTCGAGAGCTGACGGAGCGAGTGGATGAGCGGGTAGAAGAGCGAGATGATCTTCGGGACGACAGAGTCTTTGACTTCTTCGTCTTGGGGCGAGTAGCACCACTGCGTTTTCCAGCAACCACTAAAGCTTCATGATCGTCTGGAGAGTCTGAACCCGAAGCGTTACCTGTGACTCGTGTCATGGAGCCAACGGTAAAAGCTGAGGAGTGGTCAACATGTACATCAGCAGTGGTTGTAAAAGTACAAGGGGGAGTCGATTTTGGGAGCCTGGGAAAATTCTTAGGATCAGCAGGAGGTGGAGGCATCCAAGTCGTTTGTTGACCAATAGCAGTAAGCTGACTTTTGGAAGATCTTGATTCCGCAACTTTCCTCGAATAGGAAGAAGTCTGTGAAGCGTTGGTGGATAAAGTAGAAGAAGATGTAGTGTGTGGAGCTGTTTGCAGGGAGGCACGTGGGCACTGAGCCCTTATGTGACTTTCGCTCTGACATATAGTGCAATACTGTGAAGTGATTATCTCAACTCTTCGGCGTTGCTGTCCACAGCGGATGTGCAAAACATTCGGAACCGCTTTCAGCTGAGCATCAAATGAAAAGAGGACTCGAGCAGTGCGGCGAAAACCCCGAATCTATTTGTCTTCAGGGTCTCGGGGAGCCGCAGAGAGAGTTGTTATGGAGCCAACAACTCTGCCGTACCTGCTGAGCAAGGTGCAAAGTGCAGCGTCGGATACTTCTGGTGGTACGGGGTAGAAGGTCACCTGCACCGGGCGGTGCGCAACCGGTTGTGCTAACAGATGCACGTCATTGATGGTTAGACCTTCCGTAAGGACCTGGTCAGCATGCGCTTTATCCTTAAAATAGACCAAGACAGATCTGGGTTTTCGAGCTATAAAGTCTATTGCATCCTTTGGTAAGATAGTTTTGAGGGCTCGGCTATATTGCCACAGCTTAGTGTCGGGAAGCGCATCAAAATAGACGCCCCGTTCCATAGTGGAGGAAAACAGGTGACCAGCTCGGGAATGTAGCAGTAGAACCGACGACAGTGACATAGGATTCAGGAAAAGGCATAGCAGATGAAACTGGGGGTGTGAGGACCCCAGAAGTTGCAGAAGCATAGGACGCTTGGGCAGACATGGGTCGAGAATTCGATGAAGCGGCTCCTAGCAGCGAGGGTGGATCAGAAAGTTGATGAGAAGTAGAAGCTATGAGCTCAGTATTGCTGATAACGGATACGTCATCATCTGCTGAGATGTAGATAGGAGACTTGGCACCACCGCACTTGGTGGGAGTAATAGCTGGAGAAGAAGAGGTGTCCATGACGTCGCAATGACGCTCGGGAGCCACCTCATTAAGCTGAGTGGTAGAAGAAGAAGAGGAAGCTGGCTGATCTGCCAAGATAAGGATGTGGGCGTCACCCTTGTCTGCCTCCGCCATCGAAGCAATGGCGAGACTTTAACGAAAAAAGACCAGCTTGGTTGAAAAATAAAACAGTGAATAATGAAAAAATATGGCATTCACCAACCTGGGAGATACACGAACGTAAAGCGTAGAACTTCAACTTGAAGATACACGCAACCACAGAAACTAAAGCACTCAATAAACACCTTATAGCAACGAAAATCACGGAGCTCAAAACCCAACCACTTCGAGCTTCGAAGGGTCAGTGCATGCATTAAGGCTAAATGTGGACCGACACCGTACTAATGTATGTCAATAAATGCTATGTTGTGTTTCTCTTCTAGGTGTCCGGCAACGTTTGTCAATATAGTGTATAACATTTGCAAAGAGATCCATGTCGATTATGAGTAAAACATTTTTTCGCTATCTCTATTTCAAAAGTCACAGTTGAAACATCGCTTGTCCACAGCATAAATTTTGCTATAAAGAATATTTTGCCGATATTTTTTTTTACTTTTAAATAATTCACGATTCTTTCGCCATCAGCTGTTTGAAAGAGTATCTCTCATTCTAAAAATCATTTCTTATTAGGATTATCTTAATTATGGAAGTATTTTGAATTCATTTTGTTTTCTCTGAGTAACGCATGATGCATCATATCTTTCTCCATACCCCTTCTTCTAAACGTTTGATTTGGAAAATTCGTTTTTTGCCTCGGTTATCGTGCACCATGAGAAATATTTGGTGCACAGTTGTTGGTTTCACGTAACACACATTTAAGTCGCTAGTGGGCGTCAATCGCCCTTTCTATTTTTAGACGGTTTAACGATTGCAGAAATCCTATAATTTGTAGCACGTCTTCTTTTTTAAATATAGTACGTGTTTATACACTATCTACCAACAAGTAGTTGGACACCCCTGCAATCGACGATATCTGCGGTCCTGATACACGTCACTGCCGCCGCCGTTAAATATCGTGTGGGAAACAACAACGCAACCAGTCTCGTGCAAGATGCCACGCAGTTCGGAGCTCTCTGATTTCGAGAAAGGTGTTATCGTCGGGTATCACAGAAATGGCCGATCCATACGTGACATATCCAGCGAGTTGAAGTACACAAAATCGACAGTGGCCTACGTGATTGGCAAGTGGAAGATGAGAGGTGACTATCGAAATGTGCCCCGACCCGGCAGACCCACAAAACTGGGAGTTAGAGACCGACGGGTGCTGGCCAGAAAAATTCGGAAGAACCGCACCAAATCGATGGGCCACATCCGCGAGGAGTTTCAACAGGCATCCGGGAGTGTTCTTTCGATGAATACCATCCGTAAGGAATCCCATCTGCTCGATTATCATGGACGTGCTGCAGCCCACAAACCTTTGATCACCAAGTCCAATAGCGCTGCTCGGCTAACGTGGTGCAAAGAACGTCGACAGTGGACCGTTGAATAGTGAAAACAGGTTCTCTGGAGCGACGAATCAAGGTTCACCCCTACCGTTCGGATGGCAGGGTCTGGGTTTGGCGTCTGCCTGGAGAACGCCTCCGGCCGGAATGTATTGTGACCAAATGTGAAGTTCGGCGGCTGTGGAATTATGCTATGGAGGTGTTTCTCCTGGTATGGCACGGGACCCTTGGTCGCAATTCCTGGTAGGCTCAACGCCGAGACCTACTGCACCATTTTGGATGACCATGCGCTTCCTACATTGTGGCAGTTTTACGGGGAGGACCCATGTTACTTTCAGGATGGCAATGCCACCTGTCATGTTGCTAGGTCCACCATGGCTTGGTATGGTGACAATGGGGTTAATCGAATGGACCGGCCTGCGCAGAGCCCGGACCTTAACCCTATCGAGCACCTCTAGGACGAGTTGGAGCTTCGACTTAAGGGGTGCTGCCACCGTCCGAAATTGGTGAAGGAACTGACCTGTCTTCTCCAAGCCGAGTGGAAGGAAATTCCGCTAGCCGTCGTACAACGCCTGGTTGAGAGTATGCCCCGGAGGGTCGCAGCTGTAATCGCCGCTCGTGGAGGCTCCACCAACTATTGAAGGTGAATAAACTTCGTTTTCCTTTGCTATCACAGGTGTCCAATTACTTGTTGGTAGATAGTATAGTACAGAGGGTAAGTCGAAAGTTTTGCAATATTTGCATATACGCATGTGCTGCGGCGGGTATGTCACGTATTTAAACTAGTTCAAGTCGCACACTACAGTCAGTCGAAAGGGATATAAATTGGTAGTCGTTGCTGTGAACAGCATTACATGTCGTCGTACTGTCTGTGGTTGGGATTTCTAAAAGATGAACTGTCACAACGGGCTAATAAGGGAGCTTTTAATTTAGGAGTTTGAACTTGGCTATAACGCTGCTCGAGCAACGCGAAACATTTGCCATATGGAAGGGGAAGGTTCGGTTCCGCACCGCAACCAGATGGTTCAAAAACCTTCTCTCAGGTGACAGAAACCTTGACGATCAGCCAAGGTCAGGTAGGCCGCGAACCGTGGATTCGGAGGCCGTGCCCCCGGCCGTGGAGGCAAATCAGACAACCAGCACTCGGAGATTATCAGGCGAGCTTGGAATATCATAGAATACCATGGTTCGTCACCTTCAGGACCTCGGCAAGGTCTACAGGAGCTGTCGCATTGTCCCTCACCAACTGGCGCCAGCTGAAGCAAACCCCCGAATGGAAGTGTGCACGAAACTCCTAGGAAACCCGTGCGATGTACGTTTCACCAAGAGAATTGTTACGTGCGATGAAAAGTGAGTATATGTCTGTGCTCCTAACGCACACCGTCATTGGTCGAGCCTGGGCCAGCTTCCAAAACCATGTTGCCAAACGTGGGGTCTTAGACCACAAAGTGATGCTCTACGTCTGGCGGAATTTCGTGGAGGATAATCCGTCACCAATTTGTTCCAGACGGTCGAACCATCAACGCTAACATATACTCTGAACAGCTGGAGCGGATGTATGCAGTTTTGGTGGAGAAGTACCCGGCACTGGTAAACAGAAAGCGCGGTCTTCCACAGCACGACAACGCTCGGTCTCATACCGCGCGAATGATCCTGGGGCCGCCCCGGTGGCGCAGTGGTCTAAGCGATGGCTTCTGATCATTCGTCCGGAAGGGGTCCGGGTTCGAATCCCGGTGAGGCATGGATGTTGTGTTTGTCTTACGGCTCTGGCTCTCTCCCTTCCCTGGAACCAGTGACCCTAAATTAGGGACGGGCGACTGCTTGTAGCCGATTGAGTTGCTCACGGTGGTCGTTAAGCCTCCAATCAAACATCACAATGATCCTGGCAAAAGCCGCCCCGGTGGCGCAGTGGTCTAAGGCGCTGGCCTCTGATCATTCGTCCGTAAAGGGTCTGGGTTCGAATCCCGGTCAAGCATGGATGTTGTGTTTGTCTTACGGCACTGGCTCTCTCCCTTCCCTGGAATCAGTGACCCTAAATTAGGGACGGGCGACTGCTTATAGCCCATTGAGTTGCTCACGGTGGTCGTTAAACCTCCAATCAAAAAACAAAAAAAAAAAAAAAAAAGATCCTGGCAAAACTCCAGGATCTTGAGGTCATCAAACTGAAGCCACAGACAGCATATAGTTTGGACCTTGCTCCCATCGGATTATTACCTCTTACGGTCCATGGCTCACTTTCCTCGCGGGCGGCACTTCAACAACCAGGAGGAGGTGCAGCTGGGGTGAAGGAGTTCTTCACCTCGAAGAACAAGAACTGGAACCGCTGTGGAATCAAGGAACTGGCAGACAAATGGCTAAAGACGGTGCAAGTCGATAGCCTGTATTTTGAGTGCTACTCAGCTATCGTGGTAAAGGTACGTATGAAGACATAAAGTGATCCAAATATTGCGAAACTTTCGACTCACCATCTGTATTGCTTTGTCTGTCTGTGGACACCATTGCTCATGTTGGGACGTCCGAAATATGAGAATGATCACAATTGGATCCCGGTTTTTTCCGATGCACAACTTCTCTGCTAGAAGGCGTAAATGTAGAAGCTGTCGAATTCAAAATATATCTTACTCCATATCATTGCTTCTAAGTATTCAACAGAAAAAATTCTGTCTTCCCTTCGATACCATTTTAGCGAAGATTATTTTGGGTTTAGTTTCTTTTTCAAGTAATGCATTGTCTTCCCGCCAGGGCAGTTAAAGTAAATTTAGATTTCCCAGATATCACTGTTTGAAAACGATTGATTTGAAACATTCCGTTTTCATGGGACAGAGCTCTTGGTGTGAAATGTTCTGCATGTAATTTTTAATTTTGGTAAAGAACAGTTTTGCCACTAGGGAGCGTAAGTGTATTTTTCTGCTTCTGACGCATCTGCGCTTCTAAATACCCTATTGGAAAAAAATGCTTTTGTGGTCTGATACCGCTCACTACGAAAATAACTTTTTCCTTTTCTTGAAACACTGCATGTTTTTGCCGCCTAGGGTGTCCATGTATGTCTTATTTTTTCTATATCTTTACTTCTAATAGTCCGATTTGAGAAATTCTTTCTTTGTCGGAAAGCGTTTCTAGTGCGAAACGTTTTGCATATAATTTCAAAATATTTCTAAAGCACAATTTTGCCGTTAGAGGGTATAAGTTCAGATTTCCATTACAGTATATTTACAGTAGTATCCACGTGTCTAAAAAAACGACTGAAAGAAAAAATTTTCAGTTAGGTAACAAAAACTGCAAAACTTCTTGTGGGCATTTTCTTCTCCAAATACTGCACAGCTTTCCCGCTAGGGGCGCAAACATTTAAACAGTTTTTCTCGATATCTCTCTTTTTAAAAGTCCGATTTAAAAGTATCTTTTTACGCCAGATATGATTTGCCTTGTGGAGCATTTCATCTGTACTCGTAGGTTTTTTTCACATCACAGTTCTGACGCTAGGTGGTGTTAGTGTGTAATTCTCTTTTCAGCTGTATCTCTGCTTTTAAATGTTCTATTAAGAAATTTTGTTTTACTCTATGACATTCATTACAGTAAGCAATAAGAAGATTATTCTCTTTAAATGACGCAGAGTTTTCCCTCTGGGGGTAAGTAATCCAACGCACTTAAGGGGACCAGTCCTGCAAAAACAAAAATTTTACGAATATTTTTTTATTTCGTATTTTTTTTTTCTACAGAGTTTGCTGAATCGAATGGTATGCGACACTTGAGCAAAGCAGAGGAAGTTCAGCAAAGCAGAGGAAATGGAGTATGACGCGGGAGGCTTCTAGTCACATGTCTTCTTCGTTTTTTGCGTCCCCTGAAAAGTTGTGGTTTTGTACATTTAGGAACATTTTTCTCATAAACCACTGAAGATAATGGCTTGCAATTTTTTTTATACCCAACTGTATATATCAACAACCACCTGAAATAGAATCATGACTAAATAATGTACTCAATTAAAATAATAAATACAATTGCTAATGGAAACATCAGCAAAATCGACAGCAATTTTGATTAATTAATACAAAATTAATTACTTGACTGATTGCGATCATTCTAGTTCAGGTGTTGTATAATATCCTTGGGATGTAAGGTCAGGTGATGCGTAACATCGCAGCCTCTCCTTGACAAATGTCAACCCCGCCTTCTCGTGGTGCATCCTGTTCCCACTAAAGGGGCTCTGACGACCGCAAATAGCGGTATAACTATACCATCGGGATCAGAGGAAATGCTATCCCACACTCACCAACCCGCTTGGCCAGCGTGGTGAGTTATGGCCAAACACCTCCAAAATGACTCTACAACTTAAATCTTGGCCCTCAGTCTCCGGCAGCTGGAATGTACCTGGCCAAGGCAGCGGCCAGTGCGACATGAAGGCAGAGGGTGCTAAGAATCCCCGGAGGACCGGACTAGGCTGCCATTTGATGCTGACCTTGGCTACCTACAACGGACGCTCCCTATCTTCTGATTCAAGGCTTCTTGAATTGGAAGAGGAACTACAAAGGATCAAGTGGGACATCGTCGGGCTAAGTGAGGTAAGGAGAAAAGGAGAAGATCTCATTGAACTGAAAAGTGGACATCTCTTCTATTATCGTGGGACAGATACTGGCAGAACTAGTGGTGTTGGATTTATAATAAACAAGAAACTGAAGGATAAAGTGGTAGAAGTTGAAAGTTCCTCTGACAGAGCTGCACGACTCGTTATCCAACTATCGAGAAGATACCAGGCTCAGATTATTCAAACTTATGCACCCACCACAAGTCATGCTGAAGAAGAAATTGAAGAATTTTATGAGGAAATTCGACATCTAAATAATAAAGGCAAGCAGCACTTGAAGATAGTTATGGGAGATTTCAATGCAAAAATAGGGCACCGGCAACAGAATGAAACTTCAGTAGCTAAATTCGGTCACGGCAACACAAACCAGCGTGGAAATACTCTCGTTGAGTTTGCAGAGGCAGAAGGATTTTTCATCTTGAATTCCTTTTTCAAGAAAAAGCCACACAGGAAATGGACATGGAGACATCCAATTGGGACGACAAGTGAAATTGATTTTATTATGTGTAACAAAAAATTCGTCATCGAAGACTGCAGTGTGCTGAACAAGTTCAACACAGGTAGTGACCATAGATTGGTGAGATGTAAGATGCACCTCAACACTAAACTGGAACGTGGCAAGCTCATAAGACAAACAAAATGTATTGACATAACCAACCTTAAAAAACACCATAATACTTTCAAGTTGGAACTGAAGAACAGATTCTCTGCTTTAGAAGGCCTAACATCGGAAGAAGTGGATATTTCGGAAGTTAACAGAAAAGTAACCAAAGCTCTTATGGAAACAGCAACAAAATTAGCTGGGTCTAAGAACAAGTTGCATGTAAACAAATTATCAGGAAAAACCAAAATGTTGATGCAAAAAAGAAGAGAGATGAGGACAACTAAAGAAGATGTGACTTCCAAAGTGGAATATATAGAGCTATGCAAGACAGCACGAAAAAGTATCACTGAAGACGTAAGGAAATTCAACTGTGAGCTAGTGAGGAAAGCAATTGAAAACAACCAAAGCCTAAAGATAGCAAAGGGACATCTCAGTAAGGGAAGAAAACAGATTATGGCTCTGAGAAAAGAAGATGGTTCTATAACAAGAAATAGAGGCGAAATTTTGACAAGAGTGAAAGATTTCTACTCCAAATTATATGAAAGGGATGATACATGTACTCCAGACATCATGAAAGGTACCAGAGTTCTTCCAGTCCTCCCAGCAGAAGTTGCTCATGCAATCAAGAACATGAAGCGGGGAAAGCTCCAGGAAAAGATGGAATTACTATAGACATCATACAAGAAGCAAGTGGAGAAATTGAAACAGTACTCGCCCAAATTTTCACTCGATGCCTTAATGAAGGGAAGATTCCTGAGGATTGGAACAATGCTACAATGATCCTGCTACATAAAAAAGGTGACATTGAGGATCTCAGGAACTACAGACCTATCAGCCTCCTATCAGTGGTTTATAAAATCTTCACTAAAGTTCTTTCACACCGCTTGAAGGTAACACTGGACATGACTCAACCGAGAGAACAAGCTGGATTCAGGAGTGGCTACAGCACAATAGATCATATGCACGTACTGAGAGAACTAATTGAAATAGCGAGGGAATATGAACTTCCATTGTGCATGGCTTTTATCGATTATGAAAAGGCCTTTGATTCGGTGAAACCATCAGCAGTTGCCACGGCTCTGAAATCCTGCGGTATTGAAGATGCATACATTAATATTATTAGTAACATCTATGAAAATGCAAGTGCAAAGATTCGGCTGTTTGAGAATACAACACACATAAAAATTGGAAAGGGAGTGAGACAAGGTGACACCATATCTCAGAAGCTCTTTAATGCCACATTGGAAAATGTCTTTCAATCACTGAACTGGGAAAACAAAGGGATAAAGATTAATGGAGATTATCTAACCCACTTTCGTTTTGCTGATGACGTAGTCATTTTTGCAACTACCCCATCAGAGCTGCAGAGTATGATCCAGGAACTTGCTGACAAGAGTAAAGAAGTGGGATTAAAAATGAACTTTCAGAAGACAAAAGTGATGTTCAATGCTTTTACAAGAAATGAAGATTTATCGATTGATGGAGAAAAATTGGAGATAACAGATACGTATGTTTATCTTGGACAGCAGATATCAAGTGAGGGTCACATTGATGAAGAAATTAATCGGCGTACAAAACTTGCCTGGAGAGCTTTTGGAAGAAACAGCATAATTTTCAAGAGCAATATGCCATTATGTCTTAAAAGAAAAGTGTTTGATCAATGCATCCTTCCAGTGCTTACGTATGGTGCAGAGACGTGGACCTTAACTAAAAGAGACATACAAAGGCTGCAGACAACTCAAAGCAACATGGAGAGGTGCATGCTTGGTATAACCAGGAGAGATAAGAAGAGGAACTCGTGGATCCGAAAAATGACAAGAGTGGAAGACATCATGATCAGAGTTAAATCCCTGAAATGGCAATGGGCTGGACATACTGCCAGAAGGACAGACCATAGATGGACAGCCGAAATTTTAGATTGGATTCCAAGGGACAGGAAAAGACCCAGAGAAAGACCACATGGGAGATGGGTGGATGAAATTCGTAAATATGCGGGAGTGACATGGAGGAGACTGGCACAAGACAGACCGTTGTGGAGGAAACTTGGGGAGATCTTCGTCCAGCAGTGGATTGATAATGGTTGACAATGATGATGATGATGATGATAATATCCTTAGAAAAATGCATGCCAAGTTTGCAATTGATAGACCAATTCTATCATGAGAAACATGTACCTAAGTACCTCGAGACCTCCCATAAGGTTAGCATGGGAAGCCTGAAAAGGGACTGGTCCCCTTAATAAATAAAATTATAATCTAACTGATTAATTAATACAAAATTAATTAATTGACCGATTGCGATAATTCTAGTTCAGGTGTTGTATAATATTTTTAGGAAAATGCATGCCAAGTTTGCAATTGATAGACCAAGTCTATCATGAGAAACATGTACCTAAGTACCTCGAGACCTCCCATAAGGTTAACATGGGAAGCCTAAAAAGGGACTGGTCCTCTTAATAGAATGTTACGATGTTCTTAGGACATATGAAACGGACGCGCAAAACAAATTCCCGCAGTTAAATTTGCATTTCAGTTCGAAAACTGCTGTCTGATAGGGTAATTGAGCTACATGTTTGAAGACAACGGGGAACGGCAGTGGGACTTCTTGTTGACAGCGCGTGTTAGAAGCGTTTAGGTGGCTACAAAAGGTTCCCTTATGTCTCATGCACGTGTATCATAAATTGTACTTTGGTGAGAGGTGTCGGGCAACTAGAAACAGGCCAGTTTCAGGTCCATGTCACCTCTGTAAGGTGAATATTCATCCTAGAGAGGTTTCACGGGTATGGCAGCTACTTAAAAACACTTGTGGAGTGTCACAAGGGCAAGGCGAAGGTCGTCCAAAGGGTGAGACACCTCGTGCGCACCGTTATGTAGCTTATAACGAAGTAAATTTCTCCGTCATTTTTGGTCTACGCCGGGATTCGAACCCCAGTACGCTTATTCCGGAACAAGGCGCTCTACCAACTGAGCTACGCAGACATGTATTCTGATTCCTATCTGCCTTTATGTCATGTGCGTCCTGCTGGCAGGTACGTCACATCTCCCCCCCGAAAGAGGGTCGGGGGCATGGCCCATGGATCAGCCGTGACCATGAATCGTTGCAGGCAGACAACCACTGTAGAACGTGCACTTGAGAACTCCCAGTCAATCTGGTGTGTGGAATGCAACGTCACACACATTTATTTTTCGAAGCACTGGAGAAGGGATTCTCTGATTTTTCCTATCTCGCGGTGTGGAAATAACATCACACCAATGCGAGATTTTGAACGGTCGGGTCATCCGGGTAGTTCGGGCGCCATTATAACGAAGTAAATTTCTTCGTCATTTTTGGTCTACGCCGGGATTCTAACCCGAGTACGCTTATTCCGGAACAAGTCGCTCTACCAACTGAGCTACGCAGACATGTATTCTGATTCCTATCTGCCTTTATGTCATGTGCGTCCTGCTGGCAGGTACGTCACAAGCTTTAATCGCACGGCGTCATAGGTATTATATAGTCCATCAATTTCCTTCACAGATCTCCGCTGCCGATGGGACTACGGTATTAGGTTGGTTGCACAAGACAAACAAATACGGTTTTTTTTTGTTTTTTTTTTTGATCGGAGGTTTAACGACCACCGTGAGCAACTCAATGGGCTATAAGCAGTCGCCCGTCCCTAATTTAGGGTCACTGGTTCCAGGGAAGGGAGAGATCCAGTGCCGTAAGACAAACACAACATCCATGCCTCACCAGGATTCGAACCCGGACCCCTTACGGACGAATGATCAGAGGCCAGCGCCTTAGACCACTGCGCCACCGGGGCGGCAAATACGGTATTAGGGCAAGCAATATACGAGTATCAAAGGATTAATGCAATCGGCTTTTACCTCAGGAAACGCCTGGTTTGTCTCCCGCTAGCTGCATATCACAGGAGAGCTCGCTTGAAATGGTGCAAGCAACATCGTAGATAGAGTCCAGTAAAATGGGCCGGTGTTTTTTTTGAAAACGTAGATAGGGATTCCGGTCGGCTAATTTTCACTGACTAGATAGGGATTCCGGTCGGCTAATTTTCACTGACTAGATATGGATTCCGGTCGGCTTTTCACCTGGAGGGGACAAAGAACCAGTAATGATCTTGCAAACATCCGCAAAAGAGACACTTTCAGAGGCGGTGGTCTGCTCGTTTGAGGTGGTTTTATGTTCAGCAGCCGCACTCCACTCCACGTTTTCGCAAAAGTCATTATGAATGCTAAGCGCTATAAGGAAGAGATCCTAAGGCACCATATCAGCCGTTTTTTAGGAGCTGTTTGCCCTGACTTCCTTTTAATGAATGATAACGCTTACCCTCACAGGGCTCAGCATGTCGAGGATTTCCTGAAGAGCGAGGATTTTCGGCGTATGGACTGGCGAAACACGTCTATGGACCTGAACCCCATATAGGATGCCTGAGATGCTATGGAAAGACATAAAGCAGCTCAACAGCCGCCTCCTCAGCCAGATCCCTACCTGAGCTATGCACTCCCTTCATTGGTAGAATCGAATTCTTTGGCTCCAGAGTTCATCAACAACCGTCGTTGCGAGAGTAATCGGTCCGTACGAGATGATCACATTCCTTATTAAGACACTTTTAGGTAACATTCTCACATCTCACCTTGGTGCCACTTGCGGATGTGAATTTGTAAAGGCAGAATGTGTCCATATTTGTTTTTCTTGTAAAATCTTTATTATCCTTATGATTGTGCCTCTTTTGATGCCAAATGCTTCTGTTCTTTTTATCCCTATGAATGTCTTTCTGTCTTTAATTTTCGCCACCAGTTTCTATTCACTCTTTCTACGCTTCAACGTGTGATCTTGGACTTCCTGTAAATAAAGATGGCTAACTCAATCTTCGAAAGATTGTTATTGTCTGTAATTTCAGCTTCTCCTATGAATGTGGCAACTTCGTTACATGTTTCATCACAAAGTTTCAGCTGATGTGATTTCATACAACTGAAGCAATTCTGCTCCGTTTCGAAAATAAAATTGAACTACATATTTCTGGAACAATCTTCTCGCTTTACAGATTGCAGAAAAGTCATCCTTTTTTAGTGCTAGAAGATCGCAACAAAATTATTTCTGTGATATTCGAACTCGATTAATCCCAGGATCTTACGTCCCCGAGAACCATGTGAATAAAATTACAATTACCTTTTTCACTTCCTTTCATTATACTAGTATGTTGATCAAGAGGATTTTACAACAACTGGTCATTCCAAGAACCTTTTAACAAATTTCTGAATTGCTATGCCACAGTAACCGTATTAAAAGAATAGGAAATATGGCATCTACATCTGGAAAAAGCAACCCTGTAGGAAAATATGATTTTGAGACTCGAACGCTTTCTCATTCACATTAAAATGAACTGCACAGAATTTTTTTTCACAATTTTAATTATACTAGAGAAATAAAGTACAACTTTTTATAAGCATAACAATATAGGGTAAACATTTCTTGAGTGAGGGAATAGAACTTTTATTCTAACTTTATGAATGAGATGAACGGTTTTTCCTTCTTCTCGTCATTCCTTAAGAGATGTTTTAGAAACAGTGAAGTCCTGGGTCTTCTTTTTCCGAATTTTTGGGAAACCCGTTTAGTGCAATTCCTTTGTTGTCTACATAAAGAAAAAAAATAACGAGTAAATACAGAGTAAGAGGTGTGTATCTAATAAGAAAAATCTAATAACCAATTTTCTGTTGTTGATTTGGTTGCCTCGTTTTTCGCACTTTATTTCCATATTTCCTCTAAAAGAATTTATAGACATGTACCAGTCCTGTGTATGAAGAATAACACACTGAGAAAGTACTTGGAAAAGAAAAAAGAAAGGTCACAATAGAATAAAGTTTTTTCAAGCTGAAAAGTAGTTTCTTTGCGCACTTTTTTACACAATCTGCAACAAACGAAATGTGCCTAACTACATATGATATTTTACTTTCTGTTTCAAGAGAAATGACCGAGAAGTACAACAGGGTAGTATTGATGCTTGTTATTAATTAAGATATATCGATACAACTATTAGTATTTCTTCAACAGCGTTTCGGACAGGTTTCGATTCCTCATCGAGGAATTATGGGAAATATGTACGCCCATTCTCTATGTCTGAGCTTGTGTGGACCAGGTCAAAATTGGTGCGTTCATGGCAAACTTCACCGGAAGCCGTCTTCGAATTTACATCCCTTTGCCCAGGAAGGCTACTGCTATAGAATTATTGCCTACTGGATGGCCGACAGACCACGGTTTGAACACCAATCAGCAACCTCCTCCTCTTGCCTATGCTGTTGGCATATGACAGCATCTGCTAACATAAAATCCAATATCTGTACTTCCGTAGCATACATCGAAAAACCAAAACATTATGACCACCTGCCTAATACCATCTTGAACCTCTATTGGTCACAAAAACAGGTCTTACCATGATGCTGTATGATTTTAAAAGTTGTATTATGGTATCTGGTACCAATATGTTACCAGCAGATCCTTTAACACTTGGAAGTTACGCAGTTGAGCCACCTCATACCGGATTTGCTGTTTTAAACCAAACCATTAATGCCCTATTGTATTGATATCTGTAACATTTGGAGGACAGGGAGTCTGCCTCATGTTCCATTCTCGAACAATACGGAAAGGGTGGTATGGCGCAATATTTTGGCTGAAAGAAGGCACTACTAGAGAAGAGTACCTTTGCCATCAAAGGATTCACCTGATTTGCAATGATGTTAAAGTAGGCAATAGACGTCATAGCTTCTTGCACATGAATGGTTGGACCCAGAGTTTCCCAGCAGAACATTGCCCAAAATATTTCTTTCTTCCTCCATCGACTTGCTTTCTTCCATTTGGGCAGACTTATACTTCCCTAGATACACGACGCACACGTATCTGGCGGCCCACAATATGCATCAAGAAATGAAATTCTTTGGATCAGACGACATTCCAATCATACAACGTCACATTTTGATGATCGTGTACCTATCGTAGGCGTTTGTAACGCTGAACCAATATCAGTATCCAACTCTGTGCAGCCAGCGGGTACGCAACTCCATTTTTAGCAGGGTTTAATGCACTCTGCATTGTGACAGATTTCTTCCGATACCAGCATCACGTTACCGGTGAGTTGCGTAATAGTATCCATTCTGTTAGCTCATACCATGTGGGATAGCCTTCGCTGAACTCTGGCATAGATGAGCCGTGGTTAGCCTGCACTTCGTCGGCTGTTCTTAGGTTTTCTCTCCTTGGATTCCCTTTTTTCAGGTACTAACCTCGGCTGACCGTAACAACCCCACAAGTCTTGGCGCTTCGGAAATTCTCTGAAGCAGTCGTCTGGTTATTACAATTCGGTCTTTGTCAAACTCGCTTAAGTCCGCTGCCATTCTGATTCTAAGAACAAAAATAACACTGATGAATAGAGCATTATGTATTATAGAAAGTATTACATATTATTGGGTTGGTGTGAATGAAATGTCCGAAAAAGGACCAGCACACGTGGACGGCGAGAACGGAAAAAGTAAGACAACTTACCTAGGTAAAATTATTCCCCTCGGCATCGACATATAGTTGCCATATGTCCGACAAGACCATGATCCCGGAGAACGAAAAAAGTCTGTGGCTTGCACCCGAAGACGTCATAAACTGCACGTTGAACCTCGTTGTCTGTTGTGAAATGTTTCCCAGACAGGAAGTGATCCAGACGATGAAACAGATGATAGTCTGTCGGAGACAACTCCGGATAATAGGCAGGATAAGGCAGTGATTCATAGCCCAAGGCACTTCGTGTCAGCATCGTTCGTTGTACAACATCCGGGAGAGCTTTGTCCTCGAGCAGAAGAACGCCGTGTCTGTTGACCAAAGCCGGTTGTTTCTGCAGCAATTTCCGGTGCATCTGGTGTAATTCAGCATAATAGCGTTCTGCAGTCACGCTTTGGCCCCTTGCAGAGAAGCTCCGATAAATTATCCCGGCTGTGGACCACCAGACAAGGAGTGTCATCTTGTTGGTGTGTAGAGGTGGCTTAGGATGCCGTCCAGCAGGCTGTGCCTTGCTTAACAATTGTGCAGATAGTTTCCGGTTAGCATAAAGAACCCACTTCCCGTCGCATGAGAAGATTCGATGCAGCAGAGGTTCCCGTTTATTCCTGGCAAGCAGCGACGTGCAGACTTCCAAACGCATAGTCTCGTTGGCAGTTGTCAACTCATGCTGCAGCAACATGCCCAGCGCAGCCAGACGCCGAACAACTGTCGTGTGGTGGACACCTACCTCTGCCGCTATCTCACGACACGTTTTTCGGGAGTCCGCTTCAACCACACGTTACAGAACATCGTCAGAAATAGTACCAGGTCGTTGACCACGTGCTTCGTTTTGCAGATCCGTATCTCCGCTTCGAAACTTCACAAACCATCGCCGAATGATTTGTTCGTTGGCTGTTTTCTCCCCTAACGCTTTGCTAACGTTTCGAGTGGCAACTCCTGCAGTATGGCACACTTTAAATTCACACAGGAAGATGACTCTCAAATCCAACGTCTGCATGTTTCCTGTGCAAGCCACCTTACGTCGAAACAAACCCAGCCTGAACCTTGTTCTTCACACACGTGCTAGTTATTTATAGTAACTCTGTGACGTAATACCCGCAACACATGTGTATGATTCCATTCTGCTGTGGTTAGGGCTTGTCTCCACTGCTCGTTTGCGCCGGACGTTTCATTCGTACCAACCCACTATTTTGACGAATGAAATATCGCATGTGTCACAGAGGCACATCACCAAGAAACGAGGTTCTTTTGAGTATATTACGTTAGCTACAGGAATTCCTTCCGTGCCAACTGTCAATAATAAACGTGCAGTTACCACACAATATATAAATACTGAGTATATACTTATTTTGCAAATTTCACACTTGCCAATGGTATTGCAAATATTTTAAATACATTTCTTGCACGTAGTAATGTGCGACCGAGAGGTTCCGAGTAATAAACATACGTAAATGAGACAACATGTAAAAAATTGAAGCAAAATTTGCACGACAGGAAACCAACTACACAATCCCAACCAGTGGCGCACACACGGGGAGGGGGCAAAAAATCACGATACGCGATCTACATATACTTCTTAATCATGTACCGTATAATTACTGTATAACATATGGCGAAAGGCCTTGAGCTAAATAAAGTGGGACCGAAGAACCGATGACGTTTTTAATAACCTTTTTAAACTTCGCTTTTAAGACATTTCGTAACTTCATTGTCATAATTTTATGTGAGTTACGTGTTCGGATTACACCGAATTTGTTTGATATTTTTTTTGTTTCCTGGCTTGGATTTCAACGTGATTTTGGTGAGAATACTATTTCTTTGGTTTGTTTTTGATGTGATGTTTGCAGTTGGTTTGATAATTTTCTGTACGTTTATGAATTTAGTGGGAATTCTGTAGTTGTTTTTTTGTCGTGTAAATTTTGCTTCAAATTTTTATGTGTTGTCTTATTTACGTATATTTATTACTCGGAACCTCTCAGTCGCACATTACTACTTGCAAGAAATGTATTTAAAGTATTTGAGATGCCATTGGCAAGTGAGTGAATTGCTAAATAGGTATGTACTCAGTATTTATATATTATGAGGTTCTTTTGTTTCGAGTGTCCAGATAAAGTCGCAGCAGTACCTGATCAAAACAAGAAAGTCATCATCTAGTGTGCCAATTTGTGTGTATATCTTTATTGGTCTATATTTAACTGAAGATTGTTGATAAACCGTTAATCAGTCATGCTACCTACTGAAGGCTGTGACGATTTGCGACGCTTTTGATGGGAGGATCCGCTGGTTCCAACAGGACAAAACTACATTTCACACGAATAAGAATTTTTTGAAGATCCTGGAGAAGCACCTTTAGGATCACCGCATCTCCTGGAGGACACATTACCTGCTTATTCAGGATTAACAAGAAGCCACCCCTCTAGATTTTACCGGTGAGAAATACTTTAAGAACACATGCATCGCCATCTAGTGCATTTTGATATTGATTAACTGCACAGGAACAGTATCCGAAGCGATCAGCAGCTTCATATTTCTCCGTTGCATTTGTAAAAATCTTCATCATCTCCGTGTCAGAGATGAGAAATTCGTTTGAACATCCTGACTGACATTTACAGCATGTGATCGACTAATATGAAATGCTTTGTTGAATTTTTAATGCTGTATTGTTTTTCACGTTTTGTTCGACTGAGGAGGTATTTTTGCTAGGGAAACCCTCAAAGTTATTTGCATTCCGTACATATAATTGTATACCGTACATATAATTGTTCACTTATATATATATATATCTATATAACATCCCATTTGCAAAAAACGCGAACTTTCTTAACTGGAAATTTTACCAGAAGCATTTGAAAGATTGCCGGTAAGAAAACCTAAAAACATTTCAGCCGAACAATTCCACAAGCAACCCTGCTGTTCTATTATTTTCGTCATTTTCAGTGAAACTTCTTAAATTCTATGGTGAAAACGAATTGTCGGTACAGAAAATTGGTGTTCTTCATTGCTTTTTGGATATGTGACAAAAGAATTGCTGCACTTAACTCACTAGTTCAGTAAGAAAAATAGGTTTCGTATATTAAGAGATACAGGTTTAAAACTGCTTTGACACCAAATTGTCCAATTTCTCTCATCCTACACTCATGAAAGCTGCAAAGGTACTGAAACTCAATGAGTTGTTCGCGTAGCTCCAGTGCCGAACTCACGGAAGCAAGCTTTAATACGGAATAGATTCCATACGGAACATCAAACCAGTTTTGCATCTCCCATCCACTGCACACACACACACGCACACACACATTGAACTCAGCCAAACAAATATTGCAATGACTTCCTACAATAAGGATAACCGGTTTCGTGAGACACACACACACACTTGAAAGACTTACAACAAATTTGAATTGCCTTTGATGGTTTCGCAAATGCTGGGCTGAATTGAAGAAAACGAACATTTTAAAAAGAAGTTCGGTTTCTCCCAGAAAGGAACATCTGTAACTCCCTACACATACGAAGCCTGCAAGAAATGTGTTTAAACTGACGTTAATGTTTTGACATGGCATTGGGGTCTTCTGAAAACCAACTTGGAATTTTACCCACTCCTAATGAAACTTTCTCTTCTACACTGCTGGCCACCCAAAATGCAACACCAAGAAGGACACGAGATAGCACAGCCAGATTTACTGGACACATAACAACAGGTACAAAGATGAAACGATTGAGTTTACAGTCCCGTGCGACTTGCGGAACACGCAGACATCAATAGTTCGTGTGGCCTCCATAGCTGGCAATAACGGCCGCTACACGGCGCTGCATCGAACGAAAGAGGCTTTGGATGTGGGCTTGAGGTATGTCCGTCCAGGCTGCTTCCACACGTTGCCACAGTTCATCAGGCGTAGCCGCGTGTGGTGCTTGCCGGGCCACTCGGTTGCCGATCAGCGACCAGACGTGTTCGATGGGCGACATATCGGGAGAACGGGCGGGCCACGGCAGCAGTTACACCTGGTGGTGCTTGAAGAATTGTTGCACGATGCGTGCCACGTGCGGGCGCGCATTGTCATACTGAAACGTGGCCGCTGGCAGATCCTGCAGGTAAGGGAGGACTAGGGGCTCCGAAACGTCGGAGGTGTAGCGGTGGCTGCTTAGTGTACCGGCGATGCGTACCAGAGGGGTGCGGGTGTCATATCCAATTGCGCCCCAAACCATAACGCAAGGCGACGGACCGGTATGGCGATGCATTACGCAGGTGTCATACAGTCTCTCGCCGCGGTGCCGCCACACGCGGATCCGACCATCGTGGTGTTGCAGGCAGAAGCGGGATTCGTCGGAGAAGACAATGTCGTGCCATTCCGTAGTCCAGGTGCGGCGTCCAACGGCCCACTGCCACCGCCCTCGCCGGTGGCGTAACGTCAATGGTAATCGGAGCAATGGGCGTCGTGCGACAAGCCCCCGCTCCTGCAGACGACGTCGAAAGGTACGTGCTGACACAGGTTGTTGCGCAACACACCCTAATTCCTGCGCTAACGTTCGTGATGTGGCGGTGCGAGCCGTCAATGCCCGCAGCACAACATGTTGGTCCTCTCGTTCGGTGGTGTGCCGCGGCTGTGGCAATCACTCACATCGTTCCGTCCGTCCCTCCTGCACCCACAGGGTCCATACTCGCCTCACTGTGGCTGGCTGTCGTCCCACACGGGCGCCGATGTCTCGGCAGGACAAACCGTTATCGCGATAAGCCCCTATTCGTCCTCTGTCAAACTCCGAAACGTGCTGGAATGACTGCCGTATTCTGCGACGAGGCATCAGAAAGCTTCCCACGCACAATCCGCAGCACAACACACTTCCACTACTTACACCCCGCCTTATGTGCACCCTTCTTATAGTGCTTCTCGGTAGCGTGCAGGGCGCACATGATTTGCATATGCCCTGCAATGGTAATCGTTTGCATGTGTTCTCGCGGGCGTTCAGACCAATCGGATGCTTCCTTCTTGATGTTGCATTTTGGGTGGCCAGCAGTGTATATGAAATGAACATTTATTCTGAATTAATCCTAGAAAGAACCGATTGATTTTTCAGTATAACAAAGTCATCAGTGGCAGATTAGTGCAAGATAGAAGGATATACTTACCACAGTATGGGCAAAATAGTGTGGTGTCGAGATAATACCTCTGGTTGTTGTCGCTTTCTGAAGAACCAGTATAATAGTACTCCCAGTCCATTCCCATGACGGCACAGTTGGAACGTTCTGGATTACAGGACTTACTACAAGAGCCATTTTCAAAAGACTCGTAGTTTGGACATTTGACGCCTACAAACTGGCAACGGCAGGGATTTATTGAGACTTTGTAGAGCTGTAATGCTTGAAGGTGGTAACAAAATGATATCGCCAGAGAAGTACCAGCTGTAAAAAACAGGAAAAGAAAAAGTTTCTTAACATAGCTTTATTCTATTAAGGTAATGATGTCATTTTATATTTTGATCCAAGTCACAGAGCACATCATGAAATATAACAGCACTGACAGATGGCACAAGAACCTTACTCCACTTCAAAAACGGGAAACTAATACACGAATCAACAGCAGTTAAGTCATAGGCATTTTGTCTGGCAGTACATTTGAGCAAATATCAAAAGCATTAAAAAAAACAACAGTGTGATTGCAAAAATTCGAAAATATGGAAATATAAAATATTACATATTTCAAAATTAAATTAAGTCATACAATTACGGTATTTGTTTTGCGATTACAGGAATTTTACATGCAAATTTTCGTACTTGCATAGAGAAAACCTTTATCTGTGAAAGTGGTGTTTCAGATGTAACTATCGAAATGACCTACGTTGGGCATAAGAAGGTATGTCCCGTTTCATCTATGACAGCTGAACTAATCCTATTTTCATTCTGTGGTCATATTTCCTTTTATATCTATCTGCATGTGTCTAATTAAGCTGCATTAGGCGCATGAAACTCATTACAAATTGAAGTGGAAATCAATTAAAAATTATATTCATGTTAGAAAATATCGTTAACAGGAAATTAAAGGAACTCTACGGATGACGATCAAAGAGTTGGTCTCTCTCGAAAGAGTAGTTCCGGGAGTTAAACGTCACAGTAACAGTGACAATGTTATGATAGCGTTCAGGGAAGACATTTTTGATAATTCTTCCCGAAACAATTAATGACTTAAATAAGCTCTCGGACACATAAAAAGCATATTCATCTCTTATATTAGCCTGATTCGGTTAAGTCAGTCTGCTTCTGAGATAATTTTCTTTAGGAACCTGTTGTGATTTTTACACTTGATGAGAATTATCATTTTTAGGATGGGACAAAAGTTGTTTTCACCGACTTCGCTGTGAAAAGAGAAGTTATTCTAGCAAAGTTTTTAGTGTTAGAATAACTTTTCAGAAAAGTTTTGTGGGTAGTTCGAAATTCCATTGCGTGGTCATGACGAAAGTTGGGACTATGCTAACCCAGCTGTTTTTCGAGGGATGTTAGATTTTACATGGAAACCGGAAGAAAATCTAAAAAATCCCTTTGAAACTTCTACTATATTCAAAGGAAATCTCAAAACGATCTAGAGCTGCTGGATTGTATTTAGAAATTTGTGAAGCTGAAATTGCTGCTGAAATTAGTCGTGCAAAATTGTTAGCTATTATGTCAGATGACACTACAGATGATTCTGAGAAAAATAGAGGAAATAAAAGTGTTTCTCTGTAAAAATGAAAGTTCATTACAAGGAAGGCTTTCGGGGTATTAAAACACAAATTCACAAGATGCAGGCGGTTTGTCAGAATATATTTTAGAAGAACTTGGTGTTATTTTAAAAAGTGACTTTGGAAAGCTTAAAGCTCAAACCTATGACGGCGCCGCTGTGATGAGTGGGGAGAAGCGTGAAATTCAAAGTACTATTAATGAAATAAACATGAATGCTCATTTTATTCACTGCTATGCATATCCGTTAAATTTGACGATCGAAAAGTAGCATCACAAAACTCAGAAGTGCGTGTTTTGTAGCAGTCTTTCAGGAATATAAACCTTCTCACGATGGCGACAACACTTATCCATGCTTGACGGTGTATTCCACGAGTTTTCAATACTAGATGGGATTTTGATTCCAGTGTTTTAAACAAAGTTTATGAAAACATACGCAACTTGAAATAATGTTTACAATAGCTGCAGAAGTCAAAGAACATCTTAACAGTTCAAGCATCTTCCGGACTACTGAGCATGCAAATTTTAAGAATTTTCTCTTTTGGCTTTCTTTCTTTCACAGTGTCATGCCATACGACGATTTATTGTATGATCAGCTTCAAAGCCGCAATGCTAACTGTTCGGCTATCCATTCAGATCTAGTGATTTCTATAATGCAATTCCTACTATCACAAATGAAATATCCTCTATCTCAGAAATTTGAGGAGATTTTTTTTTTTTTTGGAGGTTTAACGACCACCGTGAGCAACTCAATGGGCTATAAGCAGTCTCCCCTCGCTAATTTAGGGTCACCGGTTCCAGGGAAGGGAGAGAGCCAGTGCCGTAAGACAAACACAACATCCATGCCTCACCGGGATTCGAACCCGGACCCCGTTCGAACGAATGATCAGAGGCCATCGCTTAGACCACTGCGCCACCGGGGCGGCTTTGAGGAGATCTCGCTGAACTTAAGAAACGAAAACGAAATGAAGATTTAACCATTCTTAGGTAAAGAAGTCTGTAACGCAATTTGAATTCAAGCGAAGAGAAAATTCAAGTTCACTAGTCACCTTTCTGCAGCATCATCGTTTTTTTTTTTTTATTTTTGATTGGAGGTTTAACGACCACCGTGAGCAACTCAATGGGCTATAAGCAGTCGCCCATCCCTAATTTAGGGTCACTGGTTCCAGAGAAGGGAGAGAGCCAGTGCCGTAAGACAAACACAACATCCATGCCTCACCGGGATTCGAACCCGGACCCCAGACGGACGAATGATCCGAGGCCAGCGCCTTAGACAACTGCGCCACCGGGGCGGCACATCGTCGTTGGTGTCTGAACAATAAATACAACCCAGAAATTCATTCGAAGGAACTTGATGAAACTGTGTTCGGCTTTCACAGAGGTTCCCAAACTTTTTGAGACCGCGCCGCACTTTTCATGTCATATTTTCCGTGCGACGCCCCTGTACCCAAAATTAAAAAAACAAATTGCCCAAATACCAGTTTGTAATATTTTTTAAAAAGAAAAATAGTCATTTACATTACTAGCTTGTATTCTTTTTAATGTAAAAATACAAAATTAGAATGAAATTGCAAAACTGAATAAGAAGAAATTGATGAGTTGAGCATATTTTCACAATGGTAACACTTTTTATTTGGCTTTCACATTTTTATGATAATTTTAGAAGCTACATAACAGAAGTATTTGCGTCTTAAAGGGATGTAGAAGCTTATTTCTCGTCACACAAAACACCGAATATGGGGACAATGTTTGATACAACTACACGGATCTACTTCTCGACGTTAATTTTGCTTTTATCACCGCCAGAGCTGAAAATTCTGCCTCGCAAAGGTAGGATATGGCAAAAGAGAGAATTACTCTCACTGCTTTTATTCTCAATTCTGGGTACGTTTTTGACACACTGTTTAAAAACTGTGCCATAGTTCCAGAAGAGAATGTCATTCTCAGTGCGAAGTCTGAAGAAATGTCTATTACCTGTTCTTGCTCGGCAGTAGTGAAGGTTGATGGTGGTTCTGCTGTAAAATGGTCTGGCAATAAACCAACACACACTCACATAGAAATAACTACGTTCGCAGTTATTAAAAGACAGCAGCTCAGTTCTAACGAATGTTTATACACGCTATACATATGTATCGAATAAAGACTGCGTAGTAAACTAAGCACCCAGCAATGAAAAGCAGAATGTTATCGCTTGACTTTGCCTGGCTCAGTGCATTTTCAGACTGCAGAGATAGCGAGATACGCACGTCGTCACGCCAAGTTTTCAAAGAGCATTACAGTCCGAAACTCAGAGGAAAGGAGCGCTTTCACAACAAGAAAATTAATGCGCTTTCTTTATTTTTTTCATTCTTCTTACAATTCATTCTTTAAAATACGTACACGTCTTCAAAATTTACATGTTGCGTTTCACTATACATAACAAGTTTTAGTTTTTCCCTAAAGTCGCGACACCCCTGACTAACACCGGCGACGCCCTTGAGCCTCATGACGCACAGATTGGGAACCTCTGTGCTGTCCTATATGCCGGATAAAGAAGGACTGAATTCTCTGCCCTCTATGAGAGGAAATAATTCCATCAAGCATCAGGGGCTTTCAACTTCCATTAAATACTAATAAGCAATGGGTTCTAAAATTCCCTTACTGAGGGTCATTGCCTACCAGAGCCGGATTAAGGGGGTGGTGGTCTATAGAAGCTATAGCTTTGGGGCCCACCATGACCAAGGGCCCATGAGGAATGCTTCCTGGGCCCTTGGTCATTGTGAACACCATGGCTATAGCCCCTATTTTGCCTCGTATGATCTGCACTTGGTCAGAAGCTGGAAGACGAACAGATTTCAAGACAGTGACTCGTTAAGGGTAAAGGTTTCATATCGCAGTGTATAGCGGGGTCAACGAGACAGTTTCAGCTTTTTCACTGCCATCCACCCACACATCCTATATTGCACTTGGAACTGTTAATAGTCAAAGTCCACAGTGGCTTCACTTTGCATAACAAAAAGATGTACTAAGAAAAGTATACAATGCTAAATCATTAGAAAATCCAAGACAAAATCTAGGAATCTTTTAACTCATGGTCTTGTGAGAACAATGAAAAATACAGTGACTTATGAAAACTCTGCAGATAATTTAATAGTTACAGTTTTGTGTTTTAACGGACTTAATAATAATTTCCCGTCATAAGTTATTTGGGGCCCCACTTAGATGTCTTAGCCTTGGGCCCACTCAAATCTCTTAGCCTAGGGGCCCACTAAGGCCTACTTTCGGCCCTGTTGCCTACTAAAAATTATATTTACAACCACGGGCGGCGGAACCTAATAATTTCAGAAGAATCCAACTACTTCCAGAACTAAAACACATGTAAAAATAAAATAAAAGAAAGTGACCGAGAGAGAGAAAACAAACCTTATGGTATATGTGTATGTAATCGTACATATCATCACCCATGGTCAATCCACTACTGGATGCTCTCCTCAAGTGCCTTCCACAACTTTCTGTTTGGAGCGTGTTACTGTAGCATTCTTTCGAATTTTATCCATCCATCTCCTACGTGGTCTTCTTCTGGGTCATTTCCTGCATCTTGGCATCCAAATTAAAAAATTAGTTGTTCAACAATGACCAGTTATAGCAGTATGTCCGGTGCATTGCAACTTGGAGGTCTTCACTTTGATCGTGATGTCTCCAACTCTTGTGTTAGGAAATTTTGAGCACCATTTGGTTTAGGTACATCGACCTCTTAAAGGGTTAACACCACTGGATCCAGGGAAGGGAGAGAACCAACGCTTTTTCACATACACACTGTAACGTACCAGGAGATGTGACGTACCTGCCAGAAGGACGCACACGACACAAAGGCAGATAGGAATCAGAATAAAACGTCCGCGTAGCTCAATTGGTAGAGTGACTTATTCCGGAATGACGGGATCCGGGTTCGAATCCTTACGTGGATAAAAATGACGGAGAAATTTACTTCGTTATAATGGCGCCCGAACTATCCGGATGACCCGACCGTTCAAAATCTCGCATTGGTGTGATGTTCTTTCCACACCGCGAGATAGGAAAAATAAGAGAATCCTTTCTCCAGCACTTCAAAAAAAAAAAAAAAAAAAAAAAAAAAAAAAGAAATACGGGGGAGATGATGTAACGTACCAGGAGATGTGACGTACCTGCCAGAAGGACGCACACGACATAAAGGCAGATAGGAATCAGAATAAAACGTCCGCGTAGCTCAATTGGTAGAGTGACTTATTCCGGAATGAGGAGATCCCGGTTCGAATCCTGGCGTGGATAAAAATGACGGAGAAATTTACTTCGTTATAACACATCCGGAACTTGAATCCGGTCCCATCTCGGAAGAGTGTCTAGAAGCCATCGTCAAAGAAAACTCGGCTGCCGGTACGCCACGCAAAGAAATTTTCACATGTTCTAGCTAAACAGTCTCTAATGCCACAGATATTATTATACTGGTTCGTGAATCAGGAAAGAATTTTTGAAGTGGTAGTATGTAATGATTTTGTCTGCGTAGGTCAGCAAATTTGCCACACCCATATGGATACATTTTCAATTGATCTTGTAATGAAATTTTACTTACCGTAAAAAATATCCCCTTTGAGAATACTGATTAAAAGATATGGTAAACAACTAAGCTGAACACTTCCACCATTCGGAAAAAAGTCGGTGTGGCCCAAAGGATCCTTGTATCCAATTTCTAAGTATATAAGTAATGAAGGAAACACAGTTCATTCTAGTCTTAATAGATCAAGACGAGCATGAATAAAATGCATAAAACAAGGAAAAACCACAAACAATCGTATACACACAGTCGTATCAAAATAATATGACCATCCCCCGAATCATCCTGTACCCAACCTAACGCGTCACAGAGGGCATGCTACAAGGTCCACCACCCGGAGATATAAGCAGCAGGCCAGGACAGATGAGCCATAGTGCGTAACGTTAGCACAATGTGCAGAGGTAGGGATTTGGCGGACGTTGAAAAAGGAATTATCATCGGCTACTGCGCCAAGGGTAGAAGCATCTCAGAAACAGCAGACTTCGTGGAAAGTTTCCGAGGTGCTGTAGTAAGGGTGTGCCAAGAATGGACCGCATGCACACCGAGTACCATCTCCCGAAGTCATAACTGTATGTCCCCAAAGGTCATCGAACCCCTAGGAAAACGTCGCCTCAGTCGACTGGTAAAGGGCAATCGACGCGCAGCAATTGAACACGCAAATGAACGCTGGAACATCTAGGGAGGTGTCCCCACTAACAGCAGAGCGAACCTTGTAACACATGGTTCTCCGGAGTCGACACTGCGTCAAGGCGCCCATGTTAACCCAGGTCTATCGATAACGACGCCTGCAGTTCGCATGGGACTACCGTCATTGGACAGTAAAACAGACGTAAAAAGTTGCCTTCTCTGACGAATCGAGGTTCCTACTTTACAGAAGTTTACGTGAATTGGTGGATACGGCGTCAGACACATGAGAACCAACACGCGGACACGCTTGTCATACAAGCACAGGCCGGTGGTGGGAGTGTGTATGTCTGGGGGAAGTTTTCCTGGTCTGACCAGGGACCGCTGGTAAAACTGGATGGGTCCCTGAACGCCAATGGCTACATATCCATCCTCGCTGACCACACGCATCCCTTCATATTGGACGTTTACCCTGATGGTGATGGTAGGTCAACGCGCATTGTCACGTCGCACGTGACTTTATAACGAAGTAAATTTCTCCGGCATTTTTGGTCTACGCCGGGATTCAAACTCGGGTCCCCTCATTCCGGAATAAGTTGCTCTACCAATTGAGCTACGCGGACGTTTTATTCTGATTCCTATCTGCCTTTATGTCGTGTGCGTCATTCTGGCAGGTACGTCACATCTCCTGGTACGTTACATCATCTCCCCCTTATTTCTTTTTTTTTTTTTTTTTTTTTTTTTCGAAGTGCTGGAGAAGGGATTCTCTTATTTTTCCTATCTCGCGGTGTGGAAATAACATCACACCATTGCGAGATTTTGAACGGTCGGGTCATCCGGATAGTTCGGGCGCCATTATAACGAAGTAAATTTCTCCGTCATTTTTATCCGCGCCAGGATTCGAACCCGGGTCCCCTCATTCCGGAATAAGTCGCTCTACCAATTGAGCTACACGGACGTTTTATTCTGATTCCTATCTGCCTTTATGTCGTGTGCGTCCTTCTAGCAGATACGTCACATCTCCTGGTACGTCACAACTTGTTTCAGGAACACGACTGCGATGTCTCCGTTCTCCCTTGACCAGCGAAATCGCCCGACCTGAATCCTATAGAGCACTTGTGGGACTATTTGGATCGACAGGTTTGACGTGTCGACCCACAACCACGTCATGTTCGGGACCTCCGTGCTCTTCTGCAGTCCGAATGGGCATGTGTGTCTCGGGTAAACTTCTAGAGCTTCATTGCGTCCATGCCACGCCGTCTCGCAGCTGTCATCGGAGCTAAGGGTGGTTATTACCATAATTAGGTACGTGGTCATATTATTTTGATACGACTGTGTAATTTTAGGTATGAGAAAGATGAAAATACATAAGTTGTCGATTATTCAAAATATAGCAATCACATAAACGAAATTACTGTAAAAGTCAAGGTAAGTGGTTTCGTAAAAGCAACTCTATATTCTTTTCAAGAAGTCTTACGCATCCTGCTCTTAAAACGTGTTTTTTTTTGTTTTTTTTGAATGAACACAATTTTGATTTCACAGTTTTCCATGCAGTGTGTCTATACAGAAAACCTACCTCGCTCTCCAACTGGAACAGAATCCCTTCCGACGACCAGATACGTTTTCTGAGGATACGTTACGTAGGAAACAGTGAAAAATTCACCGGATTGCCGGTCGAGCATGCAGCACTTACAAAAGACTTAAATTGAGCAATAAACCATATAACCTTTTGCCGGTAGTGAGATTTCAACACACAACTTCCTAATCCGGAGTCACCGGAATTGCATCGGCCTGCTTATCGCTGCCGATTTGACTCATGAATCACCTCAGAAATGCGTCATCTACGCCATGTGACATAGTACGTTGCAGCAGTTATACCAAAGTGAGTCAGCCATTCATCTCGTTTTGAGCTACTCATAACGTTGGGTCCCCTATTCCCTGCAAAAGACACCCAAGCGCTGAATGGTTGCATCTAAAACATAGAACACACAAGGCTAATGATATACACTGACGGAAACAAAATCCCAACACCAAGAAGGGGTTGTGTTAGATAAACGACAGTTGGTAGGCGGTGAGAGTACATCTGTAAGATGACGTCTATGCAAATGTCGCGCTCGGCGCATACGTGTGGCGCTAGTAGCGCCCCTCGGAACATGCAAAGCAGGTTTGCTGTAAATACGCGCTGTAACGTTCGTGAGCGTTAGTTATCGTTGAGATTCGACGTAGGGTTTTGATGTTAGTCAAGAATGCCTTTAAGAAGACGAAGAAGCCATTATCAACAGCTCACGGAGTTTGAACGAGGTCGTGTAATAGGGCTACGAGAAGGTGGATTTTCTTTCCGCAATATTGCAAAACGACTTGGCAGGAATGTAGCCACTCTGCATGATTGTTGGCAGCGGTGGTCAAGGGAAGGTACTGCCTCAAGAAGACCGGGTTCCGGCCGGTCACGTGGCACTACTGAGAGGGAAGACCGCCGTGTACGGCGTATGGCCGTGGCTCATCGTACCGCGTCTGCAGCAGCAATTCAAGCGGCAGTTGCCACCACAGTGACACAAGGAACTGCTACAAATCGGTTACTTGAAGGACAGCTCCGAGCCAGACGCCCTGTAGCGTGCATTCCACTTACTCCAAACCACTGCCGTTTGCGACGTCAGTGGTGTCAAGCTAGAGATCATTGGAGGACGGAGTGGAGATCTGTTGTGTTTTCTGATGAAAGCCGGTTCTGCCTGGGTGCCAGTGATGGCCGTGTGTTGGTTAGGAGGCCAGGTGAGCGCCTGCAACCAACCTGTCTGCGGCCGAGACACACTGGACCTACACCTGGAGTTATGGTCTGGGGAGCAATTTCCTATGACAGCAGGAGCACTCTCGTAGTTATCCCACGCACCCTGACGACACAGTTGTACGTCGGTCTGGTGATTCAACCTGTTATGTTGTCATTCATGAACAGCATTCCAGGGGGTGTTTTCAAACAGGATAACGCTCGCCCGCATACCGCTGTTGTAACCCAACATGCTCTACAGAGTGTCGACAAGTTGCCGTGGCCTGCTAGATCATCAGATCTTTCACCAATCGAGCACGTATGGGACATCATTGGACGACAACTCCAGCGTCACCCCCCAACCAGCATTAACCGTCCCTGTATTGACCGACCAAGTGCAACAGGCATGGAACTCCATCCCACAAACTGACATCCAGCACCTGTACAACACAATGCATGAACGATTGCGTGCTTGCATTCAAAATTCTGGCGGTTACACCGGTTATTAATGTACCAGCATTTCACATTTAAAATGGCTCTTCTCGCGCTTACAATAAGCTGTGATCTTGAAACCTTAATCGATTAAATATGTTACCTATACGAATGTATTGCCACCATTTCATTCCTCTACAACTATTTTTTCGTGGTGTTGGGATTTTTTCTGTCAGTTTATATTGTTTATATTAGTACTTTGGCCGCATTCCCTTCGGGATCTTGAATAATTCAGATTAAAGGTTGGAAACGCTGTCAATGCACGGTAATATTTTGGAGTCAAAGCATACACACCATATCCACAAATTATCTTTTAAAAACGTAGGATTTAAAAAAGTTTTTTTTACAATTTATAAACATGGTAAATAAAAGCTCTGGCAAGCACTTTCTCGACCAATATGGCCGCATCTTCAGGCCGATGAGTGAAACCAGAATTAGAACGGCACAAGGTTAAATAGTGACAGATAAGAGCACAAGTAATACACATTATGTAAATGAAGCACATTAGACATTGCCTTCACTACAAATTATTACAAGTCTTCGTAATTACTTAGTTTCTTCCTCCCGTGAATACTGTAAAACCAGGTTTCTCCAGGAGGTGAGAATGTATAGAGGTACGCCCTCATTACAACATTTTGGTCCACGTTTTATGATATATAGACTCTCAGTAAAGAGCACACGTTTACTAGAAGCTATCGATAGTAAGTGCGCATTGTCTCCAGTTAGGTCTGCGAGTCTATATATCATAAAACGTGGACCAAAATGCTGTAATGAGGACGTGCCTGTATACATTCCCAACTCCTGGAGAAACCTGGTTTTACAGTATCCGCTGGAGGAAGAAACTAAGTAATTACAAAGACTTGTAATAATTTGCAGTGAATGACAGTGTCTAATGTGTTTCATTTACATAATGTGTATTACTTGTGTTCCTATCTGTCACCATTTAACCTTGTGCCGTTCTAATTCAGGTTTCACTCATCGGCCTGAAGATGCGGCCATAGTGGTTGCGAAAGTGCTTGCCAGAGCTTTTATTTACCATGTTTCTAAATTGTAAATAAAGACTTTTACAAATCCAACGTTTTTAAAAGATTATTTGGAAATATGGTGTGTGTGCTTTGGCTCCAAAATATTACCGTGCATTGACAGCGTTTCCAACCTTTTACGTACAATTAGCACGAAATAACTTTGATTATACGTAATTCAGATTAAGCTTGCCGTCGTTATACCCCACCATACAATTTATCATCGAATAGGAGAATGAAGGATTTCTCCCATACCTTGACTTGAGTATCAGACGGAACATGATCACCCACTCAATTCAATTTCTGTGTATCGTAATCCAACTAGCTCTACTGTAATCATCCCACATAACGCTTACCATCCACACATGTATAAAGCTGCGACTTTTAGATTTCTTATAAGCAGAACATTTTCACACTCGTCGAATGCCAGATTGCGGAGAACTGAACTTGAAAAAATAATGCAAATCGAGACCCTCTGACTGCTGAACACAAGAAAAAGGTCTCCACAACTTCAACCAGCAATAATAAGACTATTAAGTACGTTTGTACTATAGAATACCAACCGCAAGTCTCACACATTTTGCACAATATTTGCAAGAAACACGGCCTTTCATTTGGTGAGTCCACTAGTAATCCTTTCCAGCTGATGCGCAGGGATCGGGACGACAAGCCAAAGAACATCAAACGCTTAAAGAAGGTCAACTCTCATAGAGATAACGTAAAACAGGCGGCAACAGCGCCACCACATCTCAAGAGATAATATGCTCTGCGGGAAAGTTAACATTCAGGAGCAAAACACGTTAGGGGGACTACGGCAGTGAAGCTTTTCTTTGATCCACGATGGTTTCCTTCGATCTGATGACTATTTACTTAGAGCAGTTTTCTGTTGTTGTTGTTTTCCGATATCCCGTACATCTCTTATTTTGGTGAGAAAAATATGCAATAACATTAGTATTAGTATTTAAATTAAATTTCAGCAAATATTACAGTTAGGCCTAAGGATCCGTACAAAATGCAGACATTCCCTAGTATTTGGCATTGCTGAAAATGTTTCTGAAAAACTGAAGAACAAACAAAAAGCTTAACTAACCCGATTGGCGTAACAAAACTAACATATCCGATTTGCGAAGTGATTATGTTACCGAGAAGGTAACAATCACGTGCTGTGAGTAGCTCGGCTGACTGTTCTTTACCCAAAGAATTGAAGTCAACAGAAATACGCATTCGCAGTCTGCTCCGGCATCAGCCTGTATGTTGGCTTCTGTGCACTGCATTTTTTCTCTGAAGATATGGCGGCGCTGGTTACGTCTCACTGAGCCATAACTTCTTCTCGTTAGATATTCTTTGTACAAGCCACAGAATGAAAAATTGTGGTGTATTGCATACCATTAAAGGGTCTGATAGCTGGTATGTAGTCTAGGAATTCGTACAGCCGAACACCGATATTCAACCCGAACAGGTGCCTCTAACACTGCTTTGGCCCGCAAAGTCCAGGAGGGAACCCACACCCACTCATGAAATGATGTTTATATTCTACTACACACCAAAAAAAAAAAAGATCTACTTTATTTGCAGAAGCGCTGTTTATCCAGCAATATCGTAAACATTGCTGTAACGATGACACTCCCACTACTTTGCCATATATTTGGAAACAACTATTCAATACAGTTTGTATTAAAGAAACAATTCAAGACTTAAAACCTCCATTACACAATCAGTTAACTTAACCTAATACCACCTTTGAAAGATGGAACTACGTAGCACTCAGGAATTAGATGGGAGGGACCAATAATCATCAACTAATGAACATCATTATACATCATGACGTCAAGCCATTGACAGTATAACTTTGCACTAAGTATGTTTAAATGTAGTTCTTCACCTGATGATGCAAGGGTCGCCCTTGTGAAAGATCTTGTGTTTGTATGTTTTAACTTGTAAATATTTTATTCATTAAAGATTTGAATCATCGTGCTTCAGACAACAAATTATACTTAACTTTTAGTTAAGGTTTATGAGGTGCATTTGGCATTGTGTCTCATTACGTTATCAGGCGAGCAGACGATAGAGGACCGTTTAGCGTTTTTTTTCCACTGCGCCATTAGTGGAAAAGAAATGTTAAAAGTGGCAGCATGAGCTTGCGAGAGAAATTTTGCGCCGCTCAAGCAGAAGCAGTCCACGAAAATAGTTTCGGCGTTTTGATCCTGAATTGACGGTCTCAAAGACAAGCCCAGGTCAAGACATCTATTGACCTGACACCCTTGACATAACTGCGGCAGCAACCTCGTCACAAATACATGACAATTAGCAGCTGCGGAGACGTCTTCCGAATCCATCGTCGTTCGACACCTGCACCAGTTTGGTTTCTTCTTCAGGCGCATTTGAATTGTTTCCCATGAATTGACACCTCAGAAATCGAAACAACATGTCGCTCTCGTACTGATTGCTGTCAAATCCAAACAACGACATCGGATCTCATCGTCGCAGGTGATGAGATGCGGATATTAGTAAGTTGTCATACCACTGAGACCCAGTGGCTTAGGCCGCGCCAGGAGGATCAGCCAATGCTGCAGAGAGGGCTGTTCGAGAGGAAGTCGTGATGCGCGTTAGGTGGAAATGTGAGAATCCTGTGCACTAGAAACACTTGTCAAATTGTCTGGCTGTGGACGGGAAGTTTTTTGCCGAAAACCTGCAGCGGGTCCATGATCCTGTGCCCAACCTATCCAACGCTCATCATTAGGATGCAGGTTTTGCTTCAAATGGATAATGCCCCAAGCCACACCTCTAGATTGTTTAACCGAAAACTACAGGTATCGAAAGGGATTCAGATCCTACTCCATTCTCCATACTTAAACCCAATTCAGCATTTGTGGGACCACCTCGATGTTTGCTCTATGGAACCTCCGCCACGCACCCTACAGCATCTGTCAGATGCACTGCAGACAGCATGGCTCCACATACCTGTGTGAACCCCTTGCAGCACCTTATTGAGTCACTCCCAAGCTGCTGTCCGCGCTGCACACGGCGGTTACTCTGGATATTAGCTGGTGGTCACAATAATGTGACTCAACCGTGTGAAACGAGAATACAAATTTACTTTAAAATAAGACTCACTTTGGAAGCACGGGGTTATATTATTTCTGTTGGTTCATCCACATCTCTTAAAAATCCTTTGCCCCTTTAAATTTAATTTTTCCGGCACGAGAGTGTAGGGCCTTCGAAATTTTAGGTTAACATAATTGAACTGGTTTGTGTTCCTGCCGAAGTTTAGTCTTCGTTTCGATCGAGTCTGTTATTTTTGCTTTCATCAGTTTATTTGCTTTAATCGGTTTGATCGAGTCTGTTATTTTTGTCAGTTTATTTTTGTTCTAAAGGGACATTTGTATGTGCAAGTAAGTGTGTTCTCAACCCGGAAAATACAATTCATAAGCACTCGGCACTACTTTCTGTTCCTACGAACTTCCTTTGTTACAATAATTTTCTAAAAACCATTCAGATGAGCAAACGTGCAGAACGTCGAGTGCAAATTTAATTAGTTGCATACTTTTATCTTCCCCAGAAGGTCTATGTTCTTATGAACGATAATAATTTTTTCTACGAGAAGTAATTGCATTTTATAGAAAACATCATGTAATTGAACAGAGCAAATTTATAGGGAAGTGAACTTACTTAAAGGGTAACAATCTCCAATATTTACATGAATGTTATCGACCATCAACGCATCATCTGGACTGAGCCTTTCGTCAGGTGCATATCCGTAGTATCCAAAATTTGAAGGATCTAATCCTACATTTTGGAAAACGAGTGAAAAACTAAGTCATCATATTCATCACTTATTCGATGAAGTATTTAATGCATTATAGTCATAACAGCATCGTTGAGAGGGAAGAAACTGGTTTTAAGCAACCATGATAGAATGTTATTAAAACATTCCGCCTTCGTTAATTGAAATGAGTTTCTCCGCTCACAGTTCGATTAAACAACGTTTTTGTAAGGTTTAGAGTAGAGATGGGTCGGAAATCACGTAACTGTTACTTTGTCACCGTCACTGAAAAATCACTGTCACTGTTACGACCAGGGACAAAACGTAAAAGTTACAAAGTCATTGATAAGAATGTCAAATAGACGATGTCATCGCTCTGTAATTTTATAAACAACGCATAGCAATTGAAAAATTGTTATTTTATAATCAACGCACAGCAACTGTTCTACCGACACTTCTGGGATCGAACCGCAGATCTCTCGATAACTAGCCGAGTGCGCTCGCTTTACGCTACGGTGCCAACAATTCACAGCGCTATTCGTGGTTTAACAGTCAACATCTGCCTACACAAAATGTCACCGTTAGCTATGCCAGAGCAATGCTTGGGGTCAAAGGATATCATGTCACCACAGTTTCTTTTGAAACATCACAGAGGTCCCTAGTGATGTTAGCTTTCTTCAGAAGAAACCGATTTTTTGTGCACGTCTCTTCACGAAGAGTCTTTAGAATGGACGTGAACGATAATAAACAGATAAAGCTGTTCAACATTCAACATAATAGAATGTCTGATGCCAAGCTTAGAAATACCGGGAATAATTTTACCCGTCTTTGATGAAAATTTTGCTTCGTGTGATATTTATAAGCAAACGCTTGCTTACAAAAGTTCGACTCGTGATTCCGTTACTGCTCCGTCACCCCTGTCGTATACAGAGATTTTGTCACTGATACTAGTAAGACGGTGATTTGGCATCGCGTTACATCTCCATCCCTGTCGTAAACGATGATTTTGTCACTGCTTAAAGTCCCCGTTACTTACGTGGAACTGTCACCATTGTCACTGTAAAAGGAAAATCACTGTTATGCCCACCTCTAGTTTAGAGTATGTTCAAGTGCGAAAATATTACATCTGAAGGATAATGTTTTGAGTCTCGTTCGAGGGCTTCATGAATCGCGAGGAACGGACATGAACTTCACGAGGAACGGACATGAACTTCACGAGGAACGGACACGAACGGACATGAACTTCACGTGGAACGTACACGAACGGACATGAACTTCACGAGGAACGTACACGAACGGACATGAACTGTTTCCCTAATTCAGGTTGCATCAACTCTTTGACGATGATTCTAGTATCTTCATTATATGGTAGTCCCTATTTCATTAAATCGGATGTCATCACTGAGGGTCCGATTCTATCTTCCTACATTTTTCTCACGCTATAACTGCATGCGTAAGTCTCTTTTTCTGAAAATGCTGCTAGCCCGCATTTTCATACATGCAACGTATACTCTAATTTAACATTCCTTTTTGGGTCAAGTTATCCTATGTAAGTTTTGGTTCATTCTCTTGAAGTAGTTCCTAATCTTAACGCTACATTTTCTTTCTCGCTGAATGTTTTTATGGCAACTTGACTTGAGGTCGAAAGTTGAATGGCGCTGTTTTCGAATGTATCAGAGCTCTCATGAGATGTTCGCTAGGTTCTGAAATTGTTCTAATTGCGATGGAAAGAGATATTAAGAAAGCTTAACCTACTTGTTATTGATTGATTCTTTGACGTTGAATATTGGGCTTCGTTCATATTGAAGCCGTAAATTGTTGTTGAGTTCATACGAGATTGGAAAATATTCTGTCTATTGAGAATCTGTTGCGTTTCGTTGTTGAATTATTAGATGATTACGTACGAATTTGACTTCAATACCTATTGAGACCAATAAAAGGCTAAATTCGTAAGTACACTTGATTCTTCTTACCGTCAGTAATATTTAGTGCTTTAGCTTGGTTTAAGTGTCCAGTAAAGTTATGTAAAGCATAACTTAAATCTACGGAAGGTTTCCGTACGAAGAGTACTTACATTTAAGAAATACGCATGCTTTGGTATAACATAGATATTTAATTGATATCTACAACCAATTACTTTAAGAAAACATTATAATAAGACTGCCTGGTAGATATAATTCGTTCACAGTTTCGGTTTGCTTTAGCACCCTGTTGTTTTACTTTACCAGAGAAGCATACAAGCTGCCTCAAAACGGACCCGTGTTAGCAAATAACGAAAACAAACTTATAATCATAGATTTTATAGTTTAATTCCAAAGCAGTCAGTAAAGTCACTGTCACTTCTGTTCGTGTATTGATTGATACAGCTGTAAACTTATTACGTGTCGCTAAGATATTGCGATGCAAAAAATCATGTTTGCGGAATCACATTAACCCCTAAAGCGCAAAAACGGTGAACTTTCCAAATATTATGAGAATACACTTCAATAATTCATGATGCAGCAATTTTTTAAAATTTTTAAAGTCCACTATCCACTGAAAGAACATCACCAATTAAAAGTGGTGAACAGAATAATGAAAATATCTTGCATTTTGTGAGAGCTTCACAACAAGTAATACAGTCATTTGCAAAAGTTTATGACCACCTATAAATTTAGCGAAAATTAAAATTTTCAAAGAAACAACTAATTAATAGCCAGAGATATTTGAAAAAATGACACCACAGATGAATCTTTACATTCTTTATAACAAAAAAAAAATACTGAAATCAGTACTTTGTGTGACCTGTTTTTTATAACGGACAGAATACGTTGTGGCATACTCTCAATGAGGGATTTGCAGTAGTCACTTCAAATGTCTTTGTACAACACGTACAGAGAGAATACGATGGGGCATCATGTCAATCAAAGCTTGGGAATTTGATAGCTGTTTTTCTGCTACCTTGTCTTTTAAAATAGACCACAAATTTTCGTTGGGGTTAAATTCGGGAGTATTACCAGGCCAGTCAAGCACAGTTATGTTTTTCCTTTGCAGGTAGTCCTTTACTGTCTTTTATCTGTGGCATAGAGCACCATCCAGCATAAATGTTGTGCATCTGTGCACTTGCATATGAGTTACCAGTTTCTCACGTAACATTTATACATAAAAAGGACTAGTCATGGTAGTGCCTGCCAGCAAAAAGTATAAAAGGATAATGAAGTAGTACCGGATGCTGACATAGTTCCCCATATCATCTGCGCAGGCGGTTGTCTCCCGGTGCTAACGGTGTATTTTTCATGAAACCTTTTGTCTTTTGGTCGTCGAACATGTGTTTCACGTGATTCAAATTGACGCACAGTTGATTATTCGGAAAAAAAATGTGGCTCCAATTAAGGAACGATTCATGACGTTTCGCAAACTGGAGTCTCGTATTTATCATTTATAACGAAGTAAATTTCTCCGTCATTTTTGTCCATGCCGGGGCTCGAACCCGGCCGGGTCTCCTCATTCTGAAATAAGTTGCTCTACCAATTGAGCTACACGGACGTTCGTTATCGCTGCTATCTGCCTTTATGACGTGTGCGTCCTACTGGGAAAGCACGTCATATCTCCCCTTCCCCCGAAAGAGGGCCGGGGGCATGGCCCACGGGGCAGCCGTGACCATGAATCGTCACAGGCAGCCATTTTCTGTAGAACGTGCACTTGAGAACTCCCAGTCCGCTGAAGAAGGGATTCCCTTATTTTTCGTATCTCGCGGTGTGGAAAGAACATCACACCATTGCGAGATCTTGAACGGCCGGGTCATCTAGGAAGTTCGGGCGCCATTATAACGAAGTAAATTTCTCCGTCATTTTTGTCCACGTCCCCGGTTCGAACCCGGTTCCCCTCCTTCCGGAATAAGTCGCTCTACCAATTGAGCTACGCGGACGTTCGTTATCGCTGCTATCTGCCTTTATGTCGTGTACGTCCTGCTGGGCAGGCACGTCACACATTACAGTGGTTAGTCTAGGTTTATGTGAAAGTTTATATGACTTTAATCCAAACTCTTTGCTAAGACATCGGGAAACAGTGCTCATACTAAAGTCAGTCTCTTTTGAATGTAGAAAGGCAGTGATTTTCCTGCACGAACTCCTCGCAGAACGCATAACTTTTCGCCTCATGGTATTGTCTTCAGGTGGTGTTGTTTTCCTTGGACGTCCTCTTCTCTTTCGGTCGCTAAATTCACATGCAGCGCAATATTTCATGATCGTATTATGAATACCAGTCTTGCTCATATTCACCTTTCTGTCTATGTCCCATTCAGGGTGTCCTTCGTGATATAAAGTCACTATTTGTGTCTTATGAGTAACACTTATAACGCTTTCTTGCCCATTTTTTGCTACAAAAGAAAATACGTACAAAAGCTCTCAGCATGAAAACCAGCAGCAAACTGACGCTCGCACGCTTCCCCGAACTCTATCAACAGCTGCGGCTGTAGGATGATGTAACACCGACAGGAAGTTGAGTAATACAGACAGTAGCTGACGCAATCGGCAGAAATTTCGTAACACCTACAGATGGTCTTAAACTTTTGCAAATGACTGTACACGAGCAGCATGTAAGCAGTTCAGCCAATGACAATATTGTTGTTTGATGGAATGTATTACAGAGTGTTTCATTATAATGGAGGAATTGAATAGTTCTTATATGAAACAACTCGCACAAAAGGAAGTTAGCCCTGTATGGTCTCTAAAGGTGAACAAATTGTAGAAACGTTATCAAATCTTGGAGTACTTTCAATATCGTCAGAGGAAAGGCTTCGAAATTCTCGAAACCATTCGTGCACATCTGTTAGGGTGGCAAATACTTCTCGGCAAAACAAACAGAATCAACAATTCTTGGTGGAATTGCTGTAAATGAACCACTACTTACAAATGTCAATGCTTGGACGCAGTAGTGGAACAAAGAACTTAAGAACTGGGCGGAGAAGATGATTAGAAAGAAATCTTATTGTCCGACGAATCGTCTTTTACATTCCTTCAAATTTTCAGGAGGATTCTTTTTGGACATCCTCAAAAGGAAGGCAAAATCTTTACTGCCACATATTAACATCTTCCAGAAGGATTCTGTTTGGACATCTTCAAAAGAAGGACAAAATCGTTACTGCTACATATTAAAAACTCTCAGAAAGATTCTGTTTCCGCCTCCTCAAAAGAAAGACAAAATCTTTACTGCCACGTAATAAAAACTTCCAGAAGGATTCTGTTTGGTCATCCTCAAAAGAAAGACAAAATCTTTACTGCTACATATTAAAAACTCCCAGAAGGATTCTGTTTGCGCACCCTGAAAAGAAAGACAAAATCTTCACCGCCACGTAATAAAAACTTCCAGGTTTCTGTTTGGACATCCTCAAAAGAAGGACAAAATCTTTACTGCCACATATTAAAAACTTCCAGAAGGTATCTGTTTGGAGATCCTCAAAAGAAAGACAAAATGTTTAGGGCCACATATGAACATTCAAACACGAAAGAATATCGATTTGATTTTTGTTTGGGTAGGAATACCGTGGCCTTACATAGTTCCCATTGTTACAGTGTGTGTGGTAAAACTACATGGCGTGGTGTTCACGTACACCTTTTAAGTGACTACACTTTCACTTGAACGTAACTTCGTCTAGTGCAAGTACTTACCGAAACGACGGCAGGTTCAATTTAAGTAGTCTTATTTTACACTAGAGTTGCTTGTGTCACACGTTTGCATTCATGCTAAACGTTGAGTAGTATGCAAAGAATTTACATTTCCACGTAGAACGAAACATACTCCATAGCTTTCAGTACATTAACAAACCAGTTAGCCACATTTCGTACTCCGACAACGTGCTATATCTCTATAGGAAAGCGCTTCCAACACTAGTTTTGTAAGACTTCTTTAAATCACAATTTGTGGCAGAACATGTTCTCAAGGTTTGATGAAATATTATAGAAACTCCCTGAATTGGTTCTTCATTTGAACTTTTCCTTCTAAAAAAATGCTACTCAGTTCAAGGTTTGCATAGCAGGCGTGCAATGCTCTTTTCGCCTACTTCGTTTCAGAAATAAACGGGGTCCATGCATAGCTTTCATTTCTTCTCAACATTATAAATCCTTTCCTAGAAAAGCGTTAGTAAAGGGTTCTGTTTAATATCTGGCTTGTTTAATTCCGTACCATTATTTGTTCCATCTTTTCACAGTTTCTTTTCAAACAGAGTACGGAGTAAATGTTCTACGATTTTGATGTCGCCTTTACGGAAGATAAATTCCCCAAAGATTTTTCGTAACCTCAAAATTAAAACACGAAATCAAAAACAGTCGCAAGAAGTTCAATTGTTACCTGTTATTCTGCGAAGCCTAGGAACAAGCTGACCGACAAAACCAGAAATGTGAGCTCCCATACTGTGCCCAACCAAATGGAATTTCAACTTCGATACACCAGTCTGTCGCTAAAAAAATATAAAAAATGCTATATCAAAATTATTCAATAACCTTTAAATAGTATTACGCATTAATGATCTTCTGATTAATGCGTACATCAAAGCATTTCGAATAAATTAAGTAAAAGAGATATCATCAAGCTACTAGTTCATCCTAAGTTCAGTACTTATTTATATTTTTCCGTTCTCTGTGTAACAAGAGTAAAGTACTTTTCCAAATGTTTTCAAGAAAAATATAAGAAAAAGAGCACCACATTTAATGCCATTAAAATAGGTAATGCTTGTAAGGAAGATACGACAGGGGAAAGATAGCTTTCATCGAGAAGTGCTCAGTTATTATGGATTTAACCCTTTAAGCGGCTGATGTCCCAGAACAAAATGTTGCCCAAAGCTTTCTGCGCTTCCGAAACAGAACTGTTCACCTAGAGGTCGGGTTTTACGAAGCTACAGCAAAATTATTCCTTTCCTTCCCTCTCATCTCACCAGTATAGAACATAAAACTATCACAGATGATGGGCTTGTGTTCTCTGCTCCATAACCAAGGTATGATTTGTTCTCTGCTTTATGACCCAAGGCATGATATGTACTCTACTCTATGACCAAGGCATGATATTTTCTGTGCTCCATAACCAAGGCATGAGATGTTGTCTGCTCCATGACGCAAAGCATGATGGCAAAGAGTTAGTTATTTCCTCAGATCCGGACACCATGTCACTGGATAAAATCAAATGACTCGAACATCTTCCCTCTTCTTTCATACGTTCGTCGGTCGCCGTTGGTATAGCACTTTTATCAGGTAAACAGACAGAAAGGATTAGTGTTAATAATCCCCTTAAATGACCACTTTGAATAACAAAGCTAAAGGGGGAAAGCAACGCTTTCTGATGGGCACGTTCATTCCTTCCATCTACGTTCGTATTGTTTCGAGCTGATTTTATCCCATTTCCGAACCCCGAGTTGATTCGTTCCAGCTGGCTAAAGGGTTAAAACATTTGTACGTGCATGTCTTAAAGAAATAACGTTGATACATTTCTTTGGAGTCCATATTCCCTATAACAAAACTTAATTTTGTGTAGCAGGTTACTTTGTATATAAGGAAAATATAAGTAATTTTCAAAGCTGTCAATTCCATCACGCCAGTAAGACTTAGGGCAGTATTTTAAAAAGAATAAAAATAAAGGTTAAGGTTTCCACAGAAACTTTTTTGTTTGTTTGTTTGTTTGTGAACTAAATATTTTTGCAAGATATTACGGCACAAACCGGCATTTTTTTCTTTTAAAACATTTAATCGTATTATCGGCTTTCTTGCCAAAGGTGGCAGTATTTCTGAAACAACGCAGTTTGTGAACTGTTCGCTTGCTGCTGTGGTTAAAGTGTATCGTGATTGGAGAAATGGCACCATTGCGAATAAGCGACGTGTAAACTGCGGAGCACCAGGTGCAACTAATCTGAGAGGTGATCGTTGGTTTCGAAGGTACGTGAGGGTCGACCGATACGCTACAGTGGAACAACTCATTGGCCCAATGAATGAAGGGGCTACCGGAAGTGTGTCTAAAACGAGAGATCAGCGATCCCTGCAGCGTATGGGGCTCCGATGCACACGGATGTTCACTGCACTTATGCTAAGGAAGGTGCATCGGCAGAAAAGGCTTATATTTGCACGGCAGTGTCGGAATTGGACCTCCGCTGATTGGGAAAGGATTGCCTTCTCCGATGAGTCACGTTTTCTGCTTCATTGAACCAATGGACGTTGGCGTATAAGGCAAGAAACATAAGAGAACAAACACTTTTCAACAATTGCTGGCAGAACACAAACTGGTGGGGAACAGCGTTATGGTCTGCGGAATGTTTTCGTGGCATTCTCTGGATCCATTGATACCTGTAGAAGGCAATATGGACCAAATTTGTTATGAATCTATCCCTGCAGACTATGTACATTTATATATTCTGACTGTCTTCCCTGTGGCGGGTGCGATCTTTCAGCACGACAATGCGACCTGTCATACAGCTAGAAATGTCCGAGAGCGCTTGGAAGAGCAAGATGAAGACTTCAAAGTACTTCCTTGGCCCTCTGATTCCCGAGATTTAAACCCAATTAAACATCTGTAAGACCACATCTATCGTGTTATGTACTCTATGTATTCTCCACCATTCACCCTCCAGGAGCTACCAGATGCACTGCAGTTAGCATGGCTCCACATACCTGTGAACGCCTTCCAGCACCTCATTGAGTCACTCCTAGCCAGTCCAGCTGCTGTCCGGGCTGCACACTGCTGTTACCCTGGATATTAGCTGGTGGTCAAAATGATGTGACTCGACCGTGTGTGTCTATATACACTGCTGGCCACCCAAAAGACAACACCAAGAATGACACGAGGTAGCAAAGTCAGATTTACTGGACGCATAACAACAGATACAAAGATGAAACGATTGAGCTCACAGGCCCGTGCAACCTGCGGAACACGCAGACATCAATAGTTCGTGTGGCCCCCATGGCTGGCAATAACGGCCGCTACACGCCGCGACATTGAACAAAAGAGGCTTTGGATGTGGGCTTGGGGTATGTCGGTCCAGGCTGCTTCTACACGTTGACAAAGTTCATCAGGCGTAGCCGCGGGTGGTGCTTGCCGCGCCACTCGGTTGCCGATCAGCTACCAGACGTGTTCGATGGTTGACATATCGGGAGAACAGGCAGGTCACGGCAGCAGTGAAACCTGGTGGGCCGTGAAGAATTGTTGCACGATGCGTGCCACGTGCAGGTGCGCATTACACTGTTGAAACGTGTCAGCTAACAGGTCCTGCAGGTAAGGGAGGACTAGAAGATCCAATACTTCGGAGATGTAGCGGTGGCTGTTGAGTGTACCGGCGATATGTACCACAGGGGTGCGAATATCATATCCAATTGCGCCCTAAACAATAACGCCAGGCAACGGACCGGTATGGCGATGCATAATGCAGACGTCACACAGTCTCTCGCCGCGGTGCTGCCACACGTGGATCCGACCATCGTGGTGTTACAGGCAGAAGCGGGATTCGTCGGAGAAAACAATGTCGTGCCATTCCGTAGTCCAGGTGCAGCGTTCAACGGTCCACTGCCACAACACTCGCTGGTAGTGTTACGTCAATGATAATCAGAGCAATTGGCGCCATGCGACAAGTCCCCGCTCCTGTAGATGACGTCGAACGGTACGTGCTGACACAGGTTGTTGCGCAACACACCCCAATTCTTGCACTAACGTTCGTGATGTGGCGGTGCGAGCCGTCAATGCCTGCAGCACAACATGCCGGTCCTCTCGTTCGGTGGTGTGCCGCGGCTGTGGCAATCACTCAAGTCGGTCCGTCCGTCCCTCCTGCACCCACCGAATCCATACTCGCCTCACTGTGGCTGGATGTAGTCCCAAACTGGCGCCGATGTCTCGGTACGATAAACCGCTGTCGCGATAAGCCACTATTCGTCCTCTGTCGAACTCCAAAACGTTCTGGAATGACTGCCGTATTCTGCGACGAGGCATCAGGAAGCTTCCCACGCACAGGTCCGGCAGCACAGCACACTTCCACTACTTACACCTCGCTTTCTGTGCACCCTTCTTATAGTGCTTCTCGGTGGCGCGCGGGGCGCACATGATTTGCATATGCCCTGCAATGCTAATCGTTTGCATGTCCTCTCGCGTGCGACGCATGCTGCGAATTTCAGGCCAATCGGATGCTTCCTTCTTGGTGTTACATTTTGGGTGGCTAGCAGTGTATATATGTTGCAAAGCGCCCTAAATTTGTGTTGTAGGCCGCGGGTGGCCTAGTGGGCAACGTTCGTGACTGCCACGAAAAGGGCCTCAGGTTCGATCCAGGCAGGTGCGAACGCTCGATCCACTAAATATCCGCCGTGCGTCGGATGGGCACGTTAAGCCCTCGGACTCCGGGTACTGGCCCACCGGTAATAAATAAGGGCGTCTTCCTCCATCTTTCTACTTCGCTTACGTGTCACTTTCCTATCGGGCGCTCTGGCCCAAATCTCCTAGTTTCCTATTTCTAAGGGTTGTTTAAGACCTGGGGTCAGACACTCCCTTTCTAAAATCCTCTACATATGATCATGATCATGATCCAATTTGTGTTGTTATAAACATACGTGCGACCCCTTGAGTTATTGCCCTCGAGGTCATAATAGTTGGTCATTCCTGGTATGAGGTATCGAAGAATAAATAATTCTTTCAACCGGAATTTTAGAATCGATGATATGGCATAAAATATTATTTTAATTCGATAGCGTCTGTATTTACGCTTCTAATACAAAAATTTTATATCAGAAAGGGCCAAAATGCTAGCCATTGTTCCAACTGTACATAATTTCAAATATGCAAGAAATAATTTGCCAATTTGCATTAATAAGTATGTAGATGTATTGTCCATGGTAAGATTGAGAAATGTACTTAAAAAATAATCATCTTGTTTTTGTCTCCCAAAGGACATGCTGACAACAGAGGAATTCAATGTGAAATATACTTCTACTTTGGTGAGTAAAAGAAACAAAAAATTCTTTAAGTTATTTTTGTTGGTGGAAAGGCTTATTGGTAAGTGCACTCCTTTTAGATAAACTGGAAATTAATTTTGTAAACGAAAAAAAGTATTTGTAAAAAATAGATATTTGCGTACAATTCACGTTTATTTAATCGCATGTGTGAGATCCATTTAACTTTAATTATGGTTTCGGAAAAAAATTCCGAATCACTCTGTCCTCAACATTATAAAATGGGCAGTGTGTTGATAAAAGAAGAGTACAAATAATAATACATAAAATTACCTTTGCTAAATATGTGGAATTTTTTTACAAAATGGAAGATTTCACTTGTTTCCTGTGAAGATCGATAAATACAACTGAACGGTAGATGAATGACTACTGGTAATCTCAAATTAATTCTAACACCCCCCCTCTCCCCATTCACATTTGGCAATTCATACCAGCTCCACACCGAAGCAATTTTTTGAGAAATAATTTAAACGACTTTACTTGTGCTTAACCTTGACGCTTACAAAGGGTTTTAGTTGACCCATTTTTACAAGTTCTTAAATATAAGTGTGAGAAGAAAAATTTTCGAGGTAAATCAATTAGTACTGATTGAAATGTTTTTAATCCCAACACATACATTTGCACCTTGTTTATTTATTTATTTGTAAGCACATCCCTACAGATGATATATCTAGTTACATGAATTGCTATAGTTATATTTACAGTGATTATTACCAAGTGATACTTACAATCTTGCAAAACATGCTTTATGAAAGAAAATTACTACTTACATTAAAAATATCCGGACATTCTTCAAGTGAGTTGTGAGGCCTATACATTTTACATAACGGAAATGTTTTTCCAGCATCAGTTCTGCAAAATGGCACAGCAAATAATTCACATTTTGTCCTCGGTAAACGTGGGACACGGAAACTTAATTGGTTTACAATTTGAGTGTCATAAATCTCTCCATTGATGACGCCGTACAGGAATTTGAGTTGGAGAGCCTTCGTTATTGATTACAGAAAGGTCATCTTGAAGATAATCAGAAGTTAAGCCATCGGGATGTCCGCTATATAAACACCAGTCGATTTGCATAAAAGGTGTCTAAGAAAGTTTTTTTGAAGTTTCTCGATTTAATTTACTAGAGTTACGGAGCTAGGACTCGAAAGGATCGCAGCATATTCCAGTGAGGATCTTACCGTAATCTCAAAGATGCAAATAAGTGTCTGAGTATTTGAGAAATTATTGGAATATCGCATGATAAATTCAAGATTTCTGTACGCTGTACGTACAATTCCCTTGATATGACTTTTAAAGTCCAAGTTCGAATCAGACGTGACTACCAAGTCCTGGACATCGTTTGTCCGTCTAAGAGTATAGTCGCCAACTTCAAAGTAATAAACAATTGGTTTTCTTTTCCGCCAAAAAGGAAACGACATGACACTTAGAGATGTTGAGGTGCAGATGGTTTAATGTACACCACTGAAGCAGGTTATTGACGTCAGTTTGAAGAGCAAGACAGTCATCAGGAGTATGTACATTGTGATAAAGCTTGAGATCATCAGCAAACAAGAGACATGGTCCATCAATGCAAAAGGGAAGGTCATTAATGTACACTGACGGCAAAAAAATCCCAACACCAAAAAGGGTAGATAAACCACAGTTGGTAGGCGGTGAGAGTACATCTGTAAGATGACGTCTATGCAAATTTCGCGCTCGGCGAAAATGTTCCGAGGGGCGCGGAACATGCAAAGCAGGTTTGCCGTAAATACGCGCTGTAACGTTCGTGAGCGTTAGTTATCGTTGAGATTCGATGTAGTGTGTTGATGTTAGTCAAGAATGCCTTTAAGAAGAAGAAGAAGCCATTATCTCAGCTAGCTCACGGAGTTTGAACGAGGTCGTGTAATAGGGCTACGAGAAGGTGGATTTTCTTTCCGCAATATTGCAGAAAGACTTGGCAGGAATGTAGCCACTGTGCATGATTGTTGGCCGCGGTGGTTAAGGGAAGGTACTGCCCCAAGAAGACCGGGTTCCAGCCGGCCACGTGGCACTACTGAGAGGGAAGACCGCCGTGTACGGCGTATGGCCGTGCTCATCGTACCGCGTCTGCGGCAGCAATCCAACTTGCAGTTGCCACCACAGTGACACAGCGAACTGTTACAAATCGGTTACTTGAAGGACAGCTCCGAGCCAGACGCCCTGTAGCATGTATTCCACTTACTCCAAACCACTGCCGTTTGCGACGTCAGTGGTGTCAAGCTAGAGCTCATTGGAGGACGGAGTGGAGATTTGTTGTGTTTTCTGATGAAAGCCGGTTCTGCCTGGGTGCCAGTGATGGCCGTGTGTTGGTTAGAAGGAGGCCAGGTGAGCGCCTGCAACCAACCTGTCCGCGGCCGAGACACATTGAACCTACACCTGGAGTTATGGTCTAAGGAGCAATTTTCTATGACAGCAGGATCACTCTCGTGGTTATCCCACGCACCCTGACTGCACAGTTGTACGTCGGTCTGGTGATTCAACCTGTTGTGCTACCACTCATGAACAGCATTCCAGGGGGTGTTTTCCAACAGGATAACGCTCGTTCGCATACCTCTGTTGTAACCCAACATGCTCTACAGAGTGTCAACATGTTGCCGTGGCCTGCTAGATCATCAGATCTTTCACCAATCGAGCACGTGTGGAACATCATTGGACGACAACTCCAGCGTCACCCCCAACCATCATTAACCGTCCCTGTATTGACCGACCAAGTGCAACAGGCATGGAACTCCATCCCACAAACTGACATCCAGCACCTGTACGATACAATGCTTGAACGTTTGCGTGCTTACATTCAACATTCTGGCGGTTATACCGGTTATTAATGTACCAGCATTTCACATTTAAAATGGCTCTTCTCGCGCTTACATTAAGCTGTGGTCTTTGCCGCCATTTCAATCCTCTACAACTAGTTTTTCGTGGTGTTGGGATTTTTTTTTCCGTCAGTGTATGTTACATGAATTTTCTTCTATAGTGGTTTTTTAGAGCATGGGCGTTCTGTAGTGGTTTTTCAGAGCATGGTTGTTCTGTAGTGGTTTTCTGAGCAGAGCTGATGGCCCTGATATGATTCTTTCGTACATAGCATTGGTGTACATTTGAATATTAATGTCATTTAAATTTCCACTGTTCTGTGTCTCAGTTTAGGAACATCTCCCCACACCCAAGAGGAACTAGGATAAGACTTTTAAAATATATCTTTTCTGTAAATGTTTAGAACATCTCCCCATAACCAAGAGCAACTAGGATAAGACTTTTTAAAGATATATTTTCCGTAAATTTTAAGAACATCTCCCCATACCCAAGAAGAACTAGGATAAGACTTTTAAAATATATCATTTCTGTAAATGTTTAGAACATCTCCCCATAACCAAGAGCAACTAGGATAAGACTTTTTAAAGATATATTTTCTGTAAATTTTAAGAACATCTCCACATACCCAAGAAGAACTAGGATAAGAATTTTAAAAGATATATTTTCTGTAAATTTTTCGTTATAGTTGCAATTTGTTCTTGGGGAAAGTATCATTTTTTTCTTAAAGTATTGTCACTTCCAAAGCATATTTATTTTTATCCAAAGCAATATTTACATACGACTTTGCACAAGCTGTTTTTAAGTTCTCACTATGGAGAAACAAACGGGGGAAAACAAATATTATGATTACCAGTTCCTGGAATCGCTCTTGCAAAGCAAATGATTTCGAAATCTTGAAGAGTGTTGTTTTTCGCTCGGATCTAACGTTCTAACATATCCCCCACCATGAGCTAAAGAGAAGTGCTTTTAAGATTTTAAGCTTTGTAAATTTTAAAAACTTACAATAATGTTTTTAATGACACAGGCGGTTCGTTTTCCTATATTTTTATTGGTGTTTAAAGCATCATAGGCATCAGGGATGTTTTCTCGAGACCAATCAACCATAAGGATGTTGTAGTCACCACGAAAAAATAACTGATCTTTCATTTCCTGAAGAAAAAAGGAAAGCAAGAAAGTTAAGTGGTGTTTTTTACAAAGCAGTACACAATTAATGACATAGGGTTGAAATTTAATATCATAATTTAAGAGCATCACAAAATATCACTTAATTAAAAGTACGGTAACATTTATAAAAAGAAGTTGTTCATAAAGGTTGATTTTAATTTAAGCATTAAAACACACATCCACACGCGCAAAATAAAAGAAGCACTTATTTTGTTGACCGAGTGTTCTTAGGCGCTGGCTTTGTAACAATCCTTCAAGATCGGCCTGAATTCGACATAAGGTGTGTTTGCACTACAGTTCTGAGTCTCTCTCTGCCCTGGAAAGAGTAACCGGAAATTAGGGACCGCGATGCGTTTTGCCCTTCGATTTTATGATAATGGTAAAACTTGAAACGAAATAAAATTAATAAAAGCAGATATACCAAATAGATGTGCCTTAGACTTCAATACTGACTCTGCCGGAAAAGGAGAGTTAGTATTGAAGTCTAAGGCACTTACTGCACAGAAGTATACTGACTCTCCCTGAAAAGGAGAATCAGTATTGAAGTCTAAGACACTTACTGCACAGAAGTAGTATTGCATAATGCATTTGAATTAAATACCAAATTTCTAACAATTTTTGGTGCTACCAACGACCATGATAATATCTTGCAGGGGTTTTTCTGTTTTGCTTGTCATTCACAAGCCGTTAGGAATTTTCATATTTCGCCATTTTAAGCCTGTTGGTTTAAGAAAGGGCGACGCTAAAAGCACTGATTGAATTCTTTGATAGATTTCGAAACGTTAAGATATAAAAAATCGAGAACTTATTTCTTACTTTTCGCGCAAACAAGGTAAACCGCTGGTGTGCTTTTCCGCCTAATTAAGCATACGGAGGTTATTTTTCTATAATTAAGTGCAGTATCCAAAGGCGAATGGTAATCGCATTCATTTTATTCATGAACACAAAAGATAAGGAAGAATTTAACATTATATTTAGTCAAAGAAAATAATGCGTCGATTTACAAAAATAAGTGAAATAATTTTCTAAAACATTCCCATGTTCCTTGTACAATCAAGTTCTTCACCAGTCAATAAAATACACTCTGCTCTTTTAAAACACTAGGTATGCATACACTATTTGATAACAGTATCTACGGGGCAATAAATGCTGAACCACTCTAAGGGCGCAGTTCTTTAAGGTCTGTCTTCTGCCCATTCTTCGGAGATAGGTCTGGGTTTGAATCCCGGTAAGGCATGGATATTGTGTTTGTCTTAGGGCATTGGCTCTCTTACTTTCCTGGAACCAGTGATCTTAAATCAGGGACAGGAGCTATTCGTACCTTATCGAGTTGCTAATGGTGATTGTTGATTTTATCATGTTTATTGAGAAACAAGGATGGAAGAAAACAGAGGGCCTGTATTTACAGTGTCAACAGAAACATAATTGACGACATATGTACAATGGCGATGAAAATTTACAGATGCAGATGTGCTATATACAATGACAATGAAAACAAAGGAAAAGTGACAACATGGAAAAGTTGAGCAACAAAGTGAGCGGGAACAATGATGTATGAGTAATGCTCAAGAGATACACAATGAAAGAATCAAAATGAACAATTCTAGTAATGAGTACAGAGATGAATGTGTGGTTAAAATGTTATGCACATTGCAGTACTGACATGAAAAGTTAAAAAGAAAATATGTAGTGCAACAAATTAAAAATAATATGTTCAAATATATTAAAAGGAATTAACAAAATACTTTGATGGGGAAAACGCTCTTCTCAGAGAGCGGGTGTGATGATCAATGTACGTCCCAAAAACATGGATGAAAGTAGTAGAGGCACAGAAAGTTTGTTCAGACAGTCAGTAGAGTAAGATTTAGAAGAACAGTTCTCAAAGAAGGAGTTGTAGATGAAGTGTGGGAACAGTAAACTAGGTTCGATACGGTGACCAAACCTAGAAAAAGCGACATTTCTAGAGTTAGTTAAGACAGACGCATATGCAAGGCGCAGTCGCGACAGAAGGCTGTTGGGGAAGATACTACATATTGCATCCTCTGCCTGGAAGATGGTGAGTGTTACTGGAACAGATAGAAGCTGTTGATGATAAAGATATGTGACGTGACGGGCCGGGATGAACACATAAGCACTTGCTGTAGGTAGCGGAGTAGGAGGTTGATACGAGCTATACAGGGTACTGTAAGCTCTAAATGAAAGGTTAAGTGCGCACAGATGTTGCACCACAGAGAATGCAAGATGATGGACAGGTAGAAGCACCGGACAGAAAAGATCAACATGGGGTACATCTGCGGGCATGTGGCAGAAGACACAGGTTGGAGAAGTGATGAGGGTCATTTGATAGAGCATGGCTGGTACTGGCAGGCGACGATGCAGAAACAACCAATGGATATTCATCTTCATCGGTGTAGACAGCACAGATGAAACTGTCGACCACACGCACAGTAAAGCTGTGGGTGGAACTTCTGGAATCGAAAGTGGTACAGATGATGATGGAGCACGAAGGAAGCGATAGAGAGAAGAGACAGAGAAACTGCAAATCGGGAGAGTAGAGCCTAGAAAAGTGAGAAAAAAGGGAAAGGGGAGGGAAGCGGAAGGAACGAGTGACACGCCAGTAGGGAAAGCAAGGTCGGGATAAAGTGTAACAACAGCTGTGCATATATCAGAGTAGAGTGAAAGAGAAGCAGGAGTGCTAGGAAGCATAGGAGAGATGTCAGAGAAAGGTTTCTACAGGAGATCAGTAGTAAGGTGGTCCCGAACAGTCACGACCCCTGCAGGGAGTCATGAGAGGTCGGTGAAATGAGGGGCGTCAGGGGGATGGATGACAGAGCAATAGAAAAGTGGTTGGGCCAAGAGTTCAGTGATAGAGGCAGGAGGGACACGAAGAAGAGGCAGAGAGTGAATAAAAGAAAGCGCTTCAACATAGATGGGGGAAAGGCGAGAGCGAAGAAGAGAAAAGTGATTCATCAACAGAAGTGTGGTAATAGTAAATCTTGCATTTCGGCGAGAAACCATCACATCCATAGTGACTGTAGCTGGATTTGTTGAGGCTGTCAGGATACGGAGGAAGATGATCACTCTATGAGTTGAATCCCCATTAACTCTTACGCAACCACAGCGCCCAACGCGGCATTACATGCAAACAGCCACAAGCTCCCGAGTAGCCGAGATAGCATGAGTAGGATTTCCGACCCCCATATTTTTTGAATTTGCACGGTGTCGGAGGGATTAGCTGAAGTCACCCTCAGTCGGCATTGTTGTCGCTAAACAAATAAGTGGACCAATAGTTGGTTTGTCCCGGGGCTATATCATTCGTCCTTCTAACATCGCTCAATAGAGCTCTTGCTTTGTCGACACGTGCTTCGTTCGTCTGTGATATATTGCATTGTCCCAAAAGCGGAGTTTATCGGGGGGAAATTTGTTGGAAAAATTCTTTCCGTTTGCTCAATCCAAATAAACAGATTGAGAGCATATTATTTACAAGAAAGAACAAGAAAATGGGAAAGTAAAGAAGATTTCCCAGCTGTTACCATTCCCCCTATCTGTCTAAGGCTCTCAGTAGAAGAATGCACTGATGGACCTAGGGAAACGTCCGAATCTAATTGTTTTTCAAGCCTAGAGGTCGGACGTTCCGAGGATTAAACCTTATTTTTTTTATTGAACAAGGCGGGGGGAATGAAATTCAGAAAGGAAGGGCAGACATTTACGGATGTTATGGTATTCTGAGCCACAAAACCTTTTAGGATCGTGGTCGTTAAAGGGTTGCTCATTAATATATAAAACAGTCTTTCAAATTCTTTCCTTATCAGATCAACAATCACACGTCGTCTCTAGATAACTGTCCACGTGTTAATCTGTTACTTTCATTCTAAAAGAACGCGGTTGATCTGCTATGGCACGTTTATTTGAAATATCGTTACAACACTGCGCGATGGCAGATGAAAAGGACAGAAGAAAATAGCAAACTAACTAAAAGGCGCATATCATGGTAAAGAAAGGACAAATGAAAATATATAGTTTCTCGAAAACCATGCTAGAAATTTCTTCCCTTCTTGACCTTTTTTTTTTTTTTTTTTGAAAAATCAGTGTTTTTTACTTTTGGTAAAACGTCCTGCATGTAGCGTTTTACGAAGTAAATTGTTCACAGCCTTCAATGGTTTAATTTTATTTTACTGGTTTTTTGCGGAATAAGTAGGTTTTTTTGTACTATAATTACATATAGCCTAAACACAATCGTTGTCATAAAAATCCGCACACCAAGAAAAAACCGTGCGATTAACGCGAAACTCGACGATTAGCTACAAGGAGGGCAGACATGCAAATGATTAAAGTTTCGTGCGATTCCGCATGCCTGCTTGTCCTAGACTGGCGCTGCAATCGCAATCCTTGGGTGCTTATAAGGCGTGCGCAGGGGACACCCCAGTACACGGTAATAGCCAGGTGAGATCCCTGAGAGGCAGACATGCCCAGAAGCCGCGGTAGATGTGCGTACGGCAACTGACAGAGTTTCAACGAAGCCGTGTCTTTAGGGCCAGAGAAATAGGGCGAGCCGAAACGGCCGTCATTTGGGCCAGTCGGACAGTACGGTGCGATCGTTTCAGGAGCAATGGACACAGGAAGGCACCCGGACACGGCGGATTGGCTCTGGACGACACATACACACCCCCAGCAGAGAGGACCATGGGATCGTGAGAGCGGCACGCATAGATGCAACGACGTCCTTGCCAAATATCCAGAGACATATGGCGGCTGTACAACAGACTACTGTGTTTGCCAGAACCAGTTCCAGACGCTTGGCAGAGGTGAATCTGCACTCTCGACGGCCCTTACGTTATCTTCCATTAACACCTGACCATCGTCGACACAGATTGCAGTGGTGTCAACAACGAGCACTGTATAATGCTACGAACTGACGACGTGTTATGCTACGAACTGACGACGTGTTATGCTACGAACTGACGACGTGTTATGCTACGAACTGACGACGTGTTATGCTACGAACTGACGACGTGTTATGCAACGAATCCCGCTTCTGTATGGAATCGGACGACCACTGTGTCAGGTGTGGAGCACCTCAGGTGAACGCTACAATCCCAGCCTCACTGTACAGCGGCACACCTCCCGAACTGCAGGCGTGATGGTCAGGGGAGCCATTGCGTATGACAGTCGGATTTCCCTCGAAGTGTTCAGAGAGACGTTATAAGCCTAGTGCTACTTAAAGAAGATCCTACGGCCCCATGTGCTGCCTTTCCTGGCGAGGCGGCCCGGAACCCTTTTCCAACAAGATAACGCCCGTCTGCACACTGCTCGGGTTTTCTAGGACTGCCTGAGGCATGCGTCAACACTTCCGCGACCTGCCAGATCGTCTGATCTCTCGCCCGTCGAGCACATGCGGGACCAGGTGGGACACAAACTTTCTCCATTTCCTAGTGTTCGTGATTTAGTGCGTCAGCTGCAAGAAGTGTGGGCCAATCTGCCCCAGGATAACATATGGCGTCTCTTAAACTCCATGCCGGACCGTATCCTCGCAAGTATGGAAGCACAATGTGGTCCGAAGCTGTTCTAAGGATGACCTGAATGTGTAGCGTATATCCTCGGGAAATCGTCCTGATGCTGTGATATTGTAATAACTTCTGTCCTTGGTATGTACTATCTCACTACTAAAATGTGATTTTAATCCAAAGCTTCCTTTTTGGCGCGCGGATGTTTTATGGCAATGAGTGTAGCATGAGCTGAATTGAAATCTGGGCAAACCACACACGTTTATCTCAAAGATAAATGAACCGAACTTTCCGTTTTAATCTGTGCGCCTTTTGACAAAACTGAACTGTTAAACGTACTACGCAAACGTAAGGGCTTATTTTTTATTAGTTTTAGATTTTTAAAACATCGGAATTCTATGAATAGTTGGACTTTACGTTTCCTGGAAGGAACATTTCGGATTGCAACTGCTATAATCTAGTGAAATATTTGGTGGTCTTTTACTGTAACTTAATGCAAAAAGAATTTTAGAAGCGTAGTTATACTGACAAAAAAACTTTCTGTCATGCCAGGCCATGTCAAAATGGTGCATATGAAGAATAAAAACATTTTGGAAAATATTTAAGATAGTTAGAAGTAGAGAGTTCAGTCAGACCTATAGAGATTAACGAAACACCAACAAAAAAAATAGAAACTTGCACTACAAAACTTTAAAACTCTGCAGCAAAATTCTAAAACAGCTAGAGGAAGTAATGGCCACTGCTGTGGGTATCCTAAAAAAAAAGGACTTTTTACATTGGATGTTTAAATGCGTAGCAATAGTTTCAGATAATGACACGCTGTAACTATTTCTGGAAAATTTATATATGTGTGGTACACTGAAATAAAACATTATTATGTACACCCACAAAATAACATGTGGGCCCACGTTTCATCTTCACAACAGCAGCGACGCATTGCCGCAAGAACTCTGCTGCGGGTGCTGCAAAAGTTCGAGTGTTATTTTTGTCCAATCATCTAAGAAAAAACATCAGTAGAGGGACAAGATTTTCCGTTGCGATGTTTCTGGCTCAAATGCGTCGCTAAAGTTCGTCCCACACGTGCTCAATCGGTCTCAAATCTGGAGAGGGGTTTTCGTGAGTTGCGAACTCATTAGAATTTTCTAACAACTAATTCATTGCCAAAGTTATGCGACGATACGTGGCCTTTTTTTTTATTGGAACCGATCTTATGTTGGGAAATCAATAGTCTCAAACAAGTGTAGGTGAACTACGAATAGGTCAGCCTAGTTTTATCTACATATTAGGTAGGTATAAGGAGCACCAGACTGTTCTATGTAAACCAGGCCCAAAACATTGCACCGATTTAACAGTTGGGGTCCAGAGTTTTCTGTGATCTACGCCACACTCATACCTTTCAGTGGCGGCTCGTGGTTGGAAAAATAGGTGAAGAAGTACAAGAGCAGTATGAAAATATATCTACTGTCTACAATGAAAATCCCTTAATGAGGACTTACTTATTTTTTGTATATTAAATCAATTTTTCTTCCTTTTAAAGCTGCGGATTTGTCGATTATGTCGTCATAAGATGGTTAGATGGTTGTTTCTTCGTTAGCATCAATAAAATGTCTTCCTGAATAGAAATATTTGCCAGAGAAACAAGTCTATCTTGGGAACTAGTGTTTCTTGAGCAAGTTTGTATTCTTTTAAGAAAACTTCTTTCCACTGGCACACTTGTAGATGGAATTGTTAAACTGAGGAAAACCAATTTATAATCTTCTGTAAAAATATCTTTGTCTCCGTGAAACACTCGAAGGAGTTCTTGAGTCAATATATTCCTTAATTTTTCATCGGCATATACAAGACTCAGTTCATTTTTAAGGCGCTGTGTTTAGTAAATATGTTTCCGTAAAAATGTAGATTTTTAAGAGCGCGAGAGAGAAAGCATGCATTAAATTATTCGAATTTGGTTGTGTCAGCAAGTCAGACAAATTGAAGTTTCTTACAGTCTTGAAATCTTATATCCATTTCCATAAGAATGTGGTCCAAAATTTTAAAATACAATTGTTTATAATTTTGAAAAATTGTTTCCTGTGTAAGAGCAGCATATTCCCGTGCTTATTTCTGTGATTTTGCTAGCTTTTCCAAACTGTGCTTCAAATAACTCATCGTTCCTTTTATGGCTCAAAATTTCACGAGTTTTTTTTGTTTGTTTGTTTTAATTTGAGTTACACAGTAGTTTATGTTTAGTTATTTTTTCTTCAAAAGTTCGAATAATAGATCGGTGGAGCCAAAAATGTAAATTCGAATATGTTAATATCATTCAAAAACCCCTTGGCAAGATGAACTGATTTTTTGTCTGATTATTCGCTATTCGTCAGAAATCCGAACACTTTTTTTTTTTTTTGATTGGAGGTTTAACGAGCACCGTGAGCAACTCAATGGGCTATATAAGCAGTCGCCCGTCCCTAATTTAGGGTCACTGGCTCCAAGGAAGGGAGAGAACCAGTGCCGTATGACAAACACAACATCCATGCTTCACCGGAATTCGAACCCGGACCCCGTTCGGACGAATGATCAGAGGCCATCGCTTAGACCACTGCGCCACCGGGGCGGCAATCCGTACACTTCCTTCAATTTATTCCAATCTTCAACAACTACACATACTAATTTCGAAGTGGATGACCATCGAGTTTCTGCTATGGTTGGTCTGCATCTTGCGGTTTTGCCGTCCCGGTGGCGCAGTGATCTAAGCGATGGCCTCTGATCATTCGTCCGAACGGGGTACGGGTTCGAATCCCGGTGAGGCATGGATGTTGTGTTTGTCTTACGGCACTGGCTCTCTCCCTTTCCTGGAACCAGTGACCCTAAATTAGGGACGGGCGACTGCTTATAGCCCATTGAGTTGCTCACGGTGATCGTTTAACCTCCAATCAATCATACAATCATCTTGCGCTTGTTGATATAAGTGTATAAGACCGCTTCGCAGAATGATGAACAAACGAAGCAATTCCACTGAGGCTTGCAAAAAGTATTCGACACTTAGAAATTTTAGAAAAACTCTGGTGTAATACAAGATTCAAACGATGAACTAAGCAATGAACAAAAACAGCTTGAGAAGCTTTATCCTTGACTTTTCTTTCTGTAGTCCATTTAAGTGTACAGACATTATACTTGCCCTATCGTAACATTGTCCTATTTATTTGTGTTGGTAATCAGACTGTTCCAAAATTTTGTCTAGCATTTTGTATAAAGCTCCTGACGTTGTATCTTCCTTCACATCATGGAAACCCAAAAATTCCTCAACCAATACACCTTCCGAATCAACAATCAAAAATTATTTAACTTTTGACGTGATCGTTTATAAATTCAGAAATACATTCAATTAATTCATTTTGAATAGTTTTTTATCCTTTCGTATTGATTTTCAATTTCTAAAGAACTTCTTCATATCAACAATGAAAGTAATTCAAAGAAATTTCCACGATTTATTGAGCCCATGCTTTCGTCATGGCCATGGAATGCTAGTTCTTGTTTGCTCAAATACAGTATAGACTAATACTGCATCAATCACTGTCTGCAGGAGAAGTCTATTTAAACGAACGGTTTCGTTAAAATGCGTTTTCAAAAGCCTAGCATTTTTCCTCAGGGCATCGGCAATGGTGTTTTGAATTTTTTCAAAATTCCTTAACATTAATCTGCATTTCAGGTGTTCGCTAGAATCCCGATGTTTATGAAGTGACCGTGTTACGCTTAATAAATCTGAGAATCCGTCTTTATTCCACTCCGAATGTTTATTACTAAAAAGTAAGCAGGACCAAAAAAAAAAAAAAAAAAAAAAAAACTCCCGCTCCACTGTGATCTCTCACGACTTTACGCTCAAAAACTGAAAGATGCAGAGGTAAGGCGCGTGAAGCTGAAACACTTCACTTGAGCGAGCAGATTGGGGAGGGTGACGTCACGGTTACCATAGCAACTCGGCGGAAAACTGCAGACTTCCAAGCATTCTCATTTCGGCTCTTCACTTGCACTGTTTGGCGTATAAGGATTTGTTTTCCGTATTGAGCGCGCCATGTGAATTAATATCTATTCAAAATTTTGAGTATTTTGGAACTGAATAAAGGCAAAAAAGAATATATTATAATAAAATACTGAATAAAACTTTATTTTGAGTAAAATAGGTGAAGAGGCACTTCACCTACTTCACCTGAGAAGCCGCCACTGATACCCTCCCGCTCACTGTTGTAGTTAGGACTTCGACTCTTCGGAAAAAGTTACCCTTTGGTAGTTTTCCACGATCCAGTGGCGCGATGATCACTTCTTCACGGCAACACGGTAGCCCATTGACGTGCTATTAAAATGAGTACTCGTCGCCTGCTTTAGAAGAATTGTGCGCTTGTATGTTGAATGGTATTTGCGCAAATATTTGTAAGTGCGGATTCTTTGAACAAAGATGTCAACCTCTCCAGTCTGGCCTTCTATTCCGACGTTCAGGTGAGAGGCGGCACTCTTCTCGAAAATTATCAGCCCGTTTATCCCGTTATTTATCTCTGAGGACGAGGATTTTATGTAGTCCTGACACACCTGTGCCGTTATCGTAGGAATAAATCACAGGCATTCGCTAATAGCGGGGACGGAATACCCCTTCTTCCGTATACCGACTACCTACACACGATCGAACTGGTTGGAGGAACACCGCCACACAGAAAGACTGCCACACAGGAAAACTGCCACACATTTTTCAGCAACTCAGAAAACTACCACACATCGGAAAACCGCCACACAGGAAAACAGCCACGCGATTTTCATTGAGGGGTCGTGTACAAATTGCTATTCCTCCGAGGAACACTTTGAATGTGTGGCAGTTTTCTGGTGTGGTAGTTTTCCAAGTTTCCGAATTATGTGTGGCAGTTTCCCAAGGTGCACAACGATGGGAAGGAGCTCTTTTGTTTGTCTGAATTTTTAATGTCGGTTCATACTTAGGGCAACTGGCCACAGAAGTTCGAGGGGGTATAAAGATTGCCGTTTCTTGGCCTATATTGAGAATTGAATTGGGAACTCAAAACAAATTTCGAGAAAACTTTCTATGTAAGCCAAGCAAAAATTGTTTTGTTCAGGAAAGACCAATGAGGTGGGAATTTTTTAATAACGCTGCACTTTTACTTAGGCACTAAATATTTACATAACATGTCAAATTTGTAGTATTTTTCTTTTACCTAATTAATTCATAGGCCCTACACCTCGGCCTTTTTAACAGCTTTTAATCCACCGACTTTATATTCATAACGCTTACGTATCAAATCAAGTCAACAGCATTGCTCTTTTAGTTAGGCACTAAATAGTCATAGGCCACAGGCATGCCTTTTTAACAGGTTTTATTCTACCAGTGTCATATTCACAACGTTTACACATCAAATCAAGTTAATAATATTGCGTTTTTATTTAGGCACGAAATATTTATTCACAGGCCCTAGGCCTAGTCTTAGGCCCTTTTACCAGTTTTTATTCTACCAATGCCATATTCACAACGTTTACACAGAAAATCATGTTAATAATATTGGGCGTTTTCTTATCATGCAAATCCTGCAAATCCCCTGATGCACTGTGGACCCATTGAGCTATTCACAGGGAAGCACTCGCGTCAAAATATCTGAGTCCTGCATTGAACCAGGTCTTAGAATATGTAGTGAATGAAGTAAACTTTATAAAAACTCGGCCGTTGAAGGCAAGGTTTTTCAAAAACTATGTGAGTATATGGGATCCGAGCACACTTCTTTGTTGTACTACAGCACTTCGCGATGGCTCCCTCGTGTTAATGTTTTGTCTCGTACAGTTGAACTGCGACAGGAAATTTATATTTTTCTTAAAGAGGAAGACCACAATTATACCAAAAATTTTGTGAATGAAGATTTTGTGGTAAAACTAGCATACTTATGTGATATTTTTGAAAAGATGAATGCTCTGAATCTCTCCCTGCAGGGAAGCAACATACACCTTTTAAAGTCGATTGAGTAAATTTCAGCTTTTATAAAAAAACTAAAACTATGGAAAGGAAAAATGAATGAAGACGGACGTAAAGAATGTTTCCCCTTGTTGCAACAGTTTTTGACCTCCAATGGATTTTATTTCTCTCGAGGCATGAAATCCATTTTTGAAGAACTCTTGTCCCAACTTATCACCTGGTTTGAGAAATATTTTCAAAATGATAATATCGATATATTTGTATGGATTCAAGATCCATTTCATGCCACTGCTCCATCTGAATTTACTGCTGCAGAAAAAGAGCATCTTATTGAGTTGTCTTGCGATAATACGTTGAAAACAAAATTTAGCAGCATGGAGTTATCTGAATTTTGGATATCAGTAAGAGATGAATATCTCCTGAGTAGTAAAGCTCAGAGAATTGTAATTCCATTTGCGACTTCTTATTTGTGCGAAGCTGAGTTTTTGGCTGTCGCTGTGATAAAAACTAAGTATCGGGCGAAAATCAATGTGGTGAAGTAAATGAAGGTGGCTGTGTCCAGTTTAATTCCAAGATTTGAGAAAACGTGCGGTGATCATCAGGTTCATCCATCCCACTAATTAAAATTAGTTGAATTTTTTTCAATTACATTTTTTTGTGATCTTCAATACGTGTTTTATGTATTTTTACTTACGTGTACTTGTTATAATTTGACATAGGCAAAGTGTACTTGTTAGAATTTGACACAGGGCGCCTTGGGAAAACCTCAATTCAGCAAGGGCGCCGGGAATCGAAGAAGTTTGGGAACCAATGATATAGTGAGAAGGTTAATTTTTGTGTCCCGCAAATCAGATGGCTCTTTATATTATGTTACAGTCCCATAAATATGCTTCCTTGTTTCTTTTCAGCAAATGAACTAAACTTCATATTTTTCGAAATATTGCACCTTATGAAATGTAAATAAATAAAAGTGATTAATGTATAGATGGGGAAAAATATTTCCATTTAAAAATATCTTCAAAATTATTTTCCAAGTAGTTACCCTCCAATGCTCTGTTCTGCATACTCCGTCCAACAGTCCGTGAATAAATACTTCAGTGTTGATGGTGGAGTTAAAATAAGTGTTCGCAGGAAGTCTTCCCCGCAGTCTTGCAAAAATTCCGGATTCTCCTTATTCCTTGGAGTGAACAAATAAAATTGAGTGAGTGGATCGGTACTGGAAATGCATGTTTTCGTTCCATTGCGAGGAGGACAAATTACTCCCTCCCTCTTCTTAAAGCATTGGAGAAGTGGAGCAAGGAGCTTATTAATGTTTGTACCTGAAAAAAAAAATCCAAATCAGCAAACACAATCACAGTTGAATAGGAATTTTGATCAACGGCGTAGTGGTAACATCTCGTACATTTGAATCATAAGTTGCACTATACGGAAATTTGTTAACCGTATTAACTCTAGAAATGGTACAGGATAATTAAACAATTCAGAAGCTAATTTAAACTTTAACGATATATATTAAACTTTACGTTTGCAATTGAAACACTATATTGAAATATATGGCATTTTTCGTATGTGCTAAATATGTGTATACTCCCTACGAAATATGGCACGTGACCCATCAGTTATCCAGTACGTACCAGATACTGTACAGCACTGCCTTTTCCACTTGAATCAGGGTTTCTATATCGCGGTTTTCAACTTAGTAACATTTTTGGATCTCTGAATCATGTAGGTAGTTTTCTTAGCATAAACACGTATAGCAAAGTTCGGATGGTGTTAAGTAGTGACTGTGTGAATCATTCTTTTTTTAAAGTTCATATATCATAATGAAAAAAAAGAGTCATTTGCGAATGATCATTCAAATGAATGGTGTTTAAAATTCCATCACTCCCGGCTTTCCTTCTACATGCAATCATTCTTTGCAGGGATTCCCTAACCGAAGAGGAAACAATCCAAAAGAGCACTTCCTTAGCTGGAAGCATTCACACTTCACAAATTAATCTTCGCCCTTCGGAAACACACCATCCGCATTCAAAGCCAGAGCAGAAATTGGCCAACTCCAAAAAGAACGGGATCTTAGAACGCATTCTCTGTTCATGCGAACTACCGCTATTCTTTTCTTTTTTACGCTTTCCAACCGTAGGTTGAAGAAGCGTATATTCTCCAGCTTTGTCCGTCTGTCTGTCCGTCCGCCCGCACGATAACTCGCGTAAAAATGGTTCGATTTCGACGAAATTTTATCATATAATAGGGGACACCCCGGAAAGGAAACCTATTGAAAATGGGCGAAATGAGGTCAAAGGGCAGTATATAGGAGGGGATTCGTTCCATCGCCCTTATACGTCATACCTTACGTAAAAATGCTTCGATTGCAACAAAACGTCATCACGTTTTTTTTTGGAGATGTACTGAACCGGTTCTGTTTAATTTCATCGAAATGGGGTCAAAGGTCAGAGCATAGGAGTGATATTTATTCCCCAGCCATTATCCTCATAACTTGAACTAAAAATGCTTCTATTGCGACAAAACTTTAGTATGTTTTTCCGGCACTGAACCAGTTCTGTTGAATATCATCGAAATAGGGTCAAAGGTCAGAACACAGGAGCGAGATTTATTCCACAGCCAATATCCTCACAACTTGAATAATGATTTCTGGAATGTTGGAAAGCGTATCATAATAAATGAAATACATTGCATGATTTTACTAACTTGTTTAAATTTTTTTACTGGCTGAAAGTTTGTGTATTCTGTTGCATAGCTCTGATTACTGTAACGAAGAAACTCTACATTTTGTTCCCTTGCTTTGAACCATGATAATCCAGTACATATGATCACCTCCACCAGCATTCTACTTCCACTACTTTATTTACAGTTTGAATCTTTATGAAAACCTATTAATTCCCTAGGTGCATATATTTCTTCTTTTATTCAGTAATGCTTTCTTAATATTATTTTCTGGAATCCTGTAACACGAGAGCCCGTTTCCAATATATTTATTGTATGCTTTGTGATTGTTATCACGCGCTCGCGTAAATTGAAAAACGCTTCTTGGTTTTGTCCGTTGTTTTTGTTTTCGTCCGTTATGTATTTATTGAAGTACCTGACGATGAAGCACTTGGTGGTTTGAAAGATCTCGTATACGTTGCTGTGCTTTGTAAAATGTTTATTTTCTAAGTATGGGCATAAAAATATTACCCGGTTACTAAGGGTGTTTCTCACTGAAATAATGTTTAGCACACGATGAATTCTTATTTAAATTTATTTAAGATCCCCGTGAATAACACATGGGCTAAGCAGTCGACCGTCCCTAACTTAGGACCACTGGTTCCAGGGAAGCGAGAGGGCCAGTGCCGTAAGACAAACACAACACCCATACCTCAAGGGGGTTGGGACCCGTGCCCATCTCAGACGAATGATCAGAAGCAAGCACTGGAACCACTGCGACACAGGGCCGTCTCCTTGCTGTTCGCGAACACCTTTTTCAAAGGTACGAATTCACGTCTCATTCCTATTCTTAAGTTCCACGATATCCTCTAGCTGTTACCTACGACGTCAGTAAGCTTCATTTATCCTGAATGGAATACGGGATTACACTATACAATACAAATTTCGAAGACATGAATCCGTATTTTGGTGTAAATATGAAATGGATGGTAAGTAAGATAATATCCGAAAAGTTAAAAATTTTGTCGTTCTGGTGCGGGAATCAAAAACACGTCTCCCGGATAGCGCCCGAGTATGCTAACCGCTACACCACCTAGAACAAACAAGTTTCAAGTTTCCGATTAATTTGAATATATTAATATTAATATATACACGGTCGAGTTACATTAATGTGACCACTAGCTAATATCCAGAGCAACCGCCGTGTGCAGCGCGGGCAGCAGCTAGACGGGCTGGGAATGACTCAATCAGGTACTGGAAGGTGACCATAGGTATTTGGAGCCATGCTGACTGCAGAGCATCTGACAGCTGCTGGAGCGTGAGTGGTGGGGGATCCATAGAGCGAACAAAACGATCGAGGTGATCCCACAGAAATTCAATTGGGTTGACGTCTGGGGAATTAGGGTACAGGGAAGCACTTTAAAATCTTCATCGTGCTCGTCTAACCCCTCTCGATCATTTCTAGCTGTGTGACACGTCGCATTGTCGTACTGGCAGATCCCATGCGCCCTAGGGAAGACAATCAGAATGTATGGGTGTACGAGGTCTGCAAAGATGGATGCATAACGAATTCAGTCCATATGGCCTTCCAGGCATATGAGTGGACACTGAGAATGCCACGAAAACATTCCCCAGACCATAACGCTGCCTCCACCAGCTTGTGTTCTGCCAGCAATGCTTGAAGAGTGTTTGTCCTCCGATGTTTCTCGTCTTATACGCCAACGTTCAACCGGTCAATGAAGCAGAAAACGTTACTCATGGGAGAAAGCAATGCTTTGCTAATCAACGGAGGCCCAATTCCGATACTGCCGTTTACATGTAAGCCTTTTCTGCCGATGCACCTTCGTTAGCATAGGTGTAGTGACCATCCGTCTGCATCAGAGCCCCATACGCAGTAGGGTTCGCTGAACTGTCGTTGTAGACACACTTCCGGTAGCCTCTTGTTTCATTTGGCCAGTAAGTTGCTCCACTGTAGCGTGTCGATCGGCCTTCACGCACTTTCGAAGTCGACGTTCGCCTCTCGCATCAATGACACATGGTGCTCCGCAGTTTCCACGTGGCTTATTCGCAAAGATGCCATTTCGCCAATCACGATACACGTTAACTACAGCCGCACGGTAACAGTTCACAAACTGCCGTGTTTCAGAAATACTGCCACCTTTGGCCCAAAAACCACTAATCATCCCTTTTTGCAAAACTGATAAATCGCTTTTTCTTATTCATGACGGTAACGAGTGATATGTTTCCAGATTTTTGATCATATGTAGAGGATTTTAGGAAGGGAGTATCTGACCCCAGGTCTTAAACAACCCTTAGAAATAGGAAGCTAGGAGATTTGGGCTAGAGTGCCCGATAGGAAAGTGACACGGAAGCGAAGTAGAAAGGGGAAGGAAGACGCCCTTATTTATTCCCGGGGGCCAGAACCCGGGGTCCGACGGCTTAACGTGCCCATCCAACGCACGGCGGATATTTAGTGGATCGAGCGTTCATACCTGCCTGGGATCGAACCTGAGTCCCTTTCCGTGGCAGTCACGAACGTTGCCCATTAGGCCACCCGCTGCCTAGTGGGCAACGAATGCCTACGGCACACCTTACATACCCTCCAACCCAGCTCACGGTACCAGAGGGTATATAAGGTGTGCCTCGGAAGGTATATAAGGTGTGTCGTAGGCATTCCAGAATGCCTACGGCACATCTTATATACCCTCCAAGCCAGCTCACGGCACGTGCCTTCTTTCATTGGCTACGCTCTGTTGAAATCAAAAGTAGGAGGTGGTCCCAATAATGTGACTCGATTGTGCATTAGCACAATCATTTCTCATCTGGAAGACCCTCAAATTTAAAATAGACGCAAAGATGCACATATCTGCTCTGTAATTTCTGGTTTTATCGCATTATAAATCAAAATGGAGGAGTGTGTGTGTGTGTGTGTGTGTGTGTGTGTGTGATATCGTTTTTGTATGGCGTGGTATACTATTTCGATATTACGTACTAAGTTATGCAAATTTCTTTTTTTGTGATTATGGTTTTACTGCCCTGTACCATACCATATATCCCACCAATCAAGACATGTTGAGCTCGACCTGGTACGGCTACACGTGACAGATATTTAAATAAAAAAACGAAACAAACTTAAACTTCCTGATGTCTTTAAAATTGAGTGATACCTTTTTCACATTCCTTGATCGAAGTTTTTGTTGTCATACAGTTTCGCATGCTTATTGATTTGTACAAATCCGGATATCGTGTGCTCACCTTAGGTTGTTAACTTGCCATGTCAAATCACAGCCCAATTACATGTTTCTGCTGTGTAGGTCACTGTGTGCATAATCTCATGACTGTTACTCTTCCTCATTCTACAAGTGCGGTAATTTGGCGAACTCACACATTTATCAAAAGAAAGTAGAAAAAATGAAAACAAAAGGAATAAAGCCAGTAGTGTAAGAAATGATTTGAAATGTTGAGTTCCAAAAAATGGGAAAAACCTCCGTAAATGGTTAGTGGGACGCCATTGTTGAGTTAAAAATAAGGGAGGCAAAAGCAGACGGCCTCTCTCTGTTTTTGTGACCTTGTCACAGAAACAGGGAGAGGCAGCGAGTTTCTAAGAACTTGGAATGTGGAATTCACAGAGCCTCTAGAAACAGTATAGGTATTGCATCCGGCATAATGTTGTGGCTGGAATATAGGAAGCAGAGAAAGAGTATAAGAGAGTGAGTGAGAGAGAGAGAGGGGGGGGAGAATGAGGGGTGTAGACTGCGAGCCTCTCATTGGCTGTGCAACGTCCAGGGGCAAAACAATTTGACAGCACGCGAGAAGAGGAATTTCTTGGCTGGCACTTCTCGTCTAGTTTTATTGAGACAGGAGGTCAGGTCACCACAGCGAAGAATTTGGTGGCCTATTTTTAGCTCTCGGCTGCGGCTCAGTAGCTTAGTTAGATTAATACTAACTGAGATTTGGTATTTCACTTTGATAGTTCATGTTGTTTAGGTTGCGGTTTAGAACACAGAAAACAAGTTAGTAAAATCATGCAATGCACTGATTATGATACGTTTTCCAACATGCTAGAAATCATTACTCAAGTTATTACTCAAGTTATGAGGAAAATGGCTGTGGAATAAATCTCACTCCTGTGCCCTGACCTTTGATCCCATTTCGATTATATTCAACAGAACAGGTTCAGTATACCTCCGAAATAACATGATAAAGTTTTGTCGCAATCGAAGCAATTTTACGTAAGTTATGATGCATAAGGGCTATGGAATAGACCCCGCTTCTGTGTCCTAACCTTTGACCCATTTATCCCATTTTCAATAGGATTCGTCCCCAGGCAGGTCCTTACAACATCATACTAACATTTCATCCAAATCGAAACATTTTTACGTAAGTTATGACGCATAATACCGATGGAAGTGATTCCGCTCCTATGTCCTGACCTTTGACCCCCATTTCGCCAATTTTCAATAGGGTACGTCCCCAGGTGATCCCCTACCACATACTAAAATTTAATCGAAATCGAACCTTTTTTACGTTAGTTATGACGCATACGAGCAGTGGAATGGATCCCGCTCCTATGTCCTGACCTTTGACCCCATTTCGTTCACTTTCAATAGGGTTCCTTCCCAGGTGTTCCCCTACCACATACTAAAATTTCATCGAAATCGAACGACTTTTACGCAAGTTATCGTGCGAACGAACATACGCACACAACGCGTGACGTAATGAGACAGATGGCGTGACCGCGCGCCAACATCTAATCGGACGATGCCATTACATTACACTAAAAACGTGGTAATTCGGGGTGGTTATTAACCCACTAAACGAATTTTCCTAAAGTCGAGATCAAGCTAAAACGATTTCTATTACCAGAAAACGATAGGTTAACGACTTTCATCAAAATTCTTAGAGCCGTTTTCAAAATAAAATTTACATACATACAAGAATTGCTCCTTTAAAGTGAACGTCAAGTAATTTTGCTTCCTGTTGTTCGAATGGAAAAATTTCTGTACACATTTTTTTCCCAAATAATGCGTTCCCAAGGATGAAAATTTGAACACCGATTAAAATATCTTCATTTTATAACTTGCAATACTTAATATTTTCTAAAACATAACCATAATTATGCAATCCAACATTTGTTTGTCTACTGACGTCATCAAAGTACAGGTCGCGCCATCTTTTTTCCTGGTTTCAACACCACCAAATGAAAAGTTATTGATTTTTAATATAATTATGGTTATGTTTTAGAAAATATTAAGTATTCCAAGTGATAATAAGAAGTTATTTTAATCGATGTTCAAATTTTCATCCTTGGGGACACATTTATTGTGAAGGAAATGTGTACGAAAGTTTTTCCATTGGAAGTATAGGAAGCAAAATTACTTGACGTCCACCTTAATAATATGGGATAAGGGCGATGGAATGGATCGCAATTCTATGTCCTGATCTTTGACCCCATTTCATCCATTTTCAATAGGGTTAGTCCCCAGATGGTCCCCTACCACATACTGAAATTTCGTCGAAATCGAACCATTTTTACACACGTTATAATGCATAAAGGCAATGGAATGCATCCCGCTCTTATGTCCTGACCTTTCACCCCAATTCACCCATTTTGAATAGGGTTCGTCTCCAGGCGGTCCCTTACCACATTGTCAAATTTCATTGAAATCGAACCATATTTACGCAAGTTATGACGTATAAGTGCAATGGAATGGATCCCGCTCCTACGTCGTGACCTGTGACTCCATTTGTCCCATTTTCAATAGGGTTCGTCCCCGGATGGTCCCCTACCACATACTAAAATTTCATCGAAATTGAACCGTTTTTACGCCAGTTATCGTGCGGACAGACGGACGGACGGACAAAGATGGAGCATATACGCTTCTTCAACCTACGGTTGGAGAGCGTACAAGAATGATAGCTGACGAGTACCATACATACATCCTGTTTCACTATGCTGTATTGTCTAACTGATTGGAACGATTGTACTACCACTGATGTAATCATCCAGCTAGTTTGTTTACTTATAGAAAAAGAACGTCAAGAACTCTAAAAGTAAGGTGTCAAATGTCATAGTACATGCACCGTCAATACAACATCAAAATAATTCTTCATCCATCAATGGACATCATCATCCATCATCATATCCTGTATGGAATAAAATTGTTGTGTTATTTATTAGTATCATCCTGTTCAACGACAGCGTGTATCTGTCACCATGCCTCTAAATAGGAGAACTGAATAAGTTTGTCTAGGCATTACTTTCATTCTGGACTGGTCGCTACGATTATTAATTTCACAAAAATAAGGTAAGAAATCTTAATTAAGTGTCTGGTTGACAAAAGTGTTAAAGTATTCATCCCTCATCCCGAAGCCAAAATATTAAAGAGTGGATGATCAGAACTCACCCTCCCTCCCTCCAATAAAAGGAAAAGAAACTCACGAATTATATATACGAAACAATGACAGTGACCAATGTCCCATTTTGTTTCTCAGAAACAAATATTCTTTCTTAGGAATAGACCGCAGAATTTCAGCTTTGCACATATCTTCTTTACTCTATTTTGAACCATGCTTTTATCTTGCAATAAACAACGCACTGTCTCTGGATGTATTTTTCCCAAAGTGTTATCCACTTCAGCTGATACCTGCGGATTGGAATTTTTTGCATTCACAATGAATTATCATCTTTTCTCTGAGAGCAAACCATTGGAAACTTTATTTTGAGATTTTAATTTATCACACGGAGCTTCAAGTCGATTTTCAACTTGTAGCTGTTGCATGCTTAACAATACCTACTGCATTTCCATTGCCTGGTTGGAATGTGAATAAACAAAGACATCGCCCTTTCCACGTTTATAAAAACATATAGCAACCAAAAAATTGTTATCCGGCCACTGCTGGGATCCTAACCCAGATCTCTTGATATCTAGCCGAGTGCGTTTGCTTTACGCTACAATGGCCAACAATCAACGGCACTATGTGCGTTTATCTGTCAGCTTGTGACATCATATATCCGTAGGATGGGCTCAACAACTGAGACGTCTCAATCTGGTGGGCATTAACGGCACAAGTTATATGTTAATTATAGCAAATACGTAAATCCAAAGGGCGAGAATAATAGTGAAACTCCTCTAAATACGTGGCGTCAGTGAATAAACAAAGACATCGCTCTTTCCACGTTTATCAACACATAGCAACCGAATCCGTTGTTTGGTTGCTATGCGTTGATAAAATGTGGAAAGAGCGATGCTTTTGTTTTTTCACTGACGCCACGTAATTAGAGGATTTTCCCTGGTTGGAATGTTGTGCGTCTTTGTCCAATTTTCACTTCTTTGGTGATACATTGGAAATACACTGAAGAGCAATTGAATTAGAGATACCTGTCTAGTAACGTGTAGCACCACCTTTCGCCCTGATGACGGCGGCGATTCGTCTCGGCATGGACTCGACAAGACACCGGAAGCGTTGGGAAGCCATACGGATTCACGACCCCTGAACAAGCTTCCACAGTTCACAAAGATTTGATGGAGGAGGGTCAGAGCCTCGAACATCTCTCTCGATGGCATCTCAAATGTGCTCGATGGGATTGAGGTCAGTAGACCTAGCTGGCCAAGGAAGCGAGGTCACGTCGGTGGAGTGTTCATCCAACCATTCGGATACAATTCGGGAGCGATAGCACGGTGCATTGCCTTGTTGCAGAATGAGGTCCCCACTGGGATGTTGAAGACCCACAAACGGGGGTAAATGGTCGTCCAGGATATCCCAATAACGTTGACATGTGAGGGACGATGTTACACGTACCAGGGGTCCCATTTCAGTCCACGCAAACAGTCCCCAGACGAGAATGCCACCCCCACCACCTTGAAGAGTACCCTGCTCGCAAGAAGGATCCATCGCTTCATGTGGTTTGCGCCGTACTCGTATCCTGCCATACGCATGTACCAACGTGAATCTTAACTCATCAGTCCAGGCAACATTTTTCCACATGTCTAGTATCCGGTGGCGATGTTACCCCGCCCATGCTAATCTTTGCACCCTGTGATGTGCGGTCAGCAGTGGTACCCCGTGGGACGATGGCTTCTGTACCCCATAGCGAGGAGATGGTTCTAGATGGTGTGGTTACTTACATGTTTTTGTGCACCTGCGTTAAATTGCCGAGTGATTCCTTGCACTGTGGCCCGTCTATCCGCTGTTACAATGCGAGCTAACCGACAATGACCCCGCTCGTCCACACGCTGTTGTCCACGGCAGTTGGCCCCTGCAGGTATGGTTTTGCCGGATTCGATGTACTCACGGTGCACCCGTGACACAGTGGCTCGTGAAAATCCCAGTGCCTGCACTACTTCCAAGATGGAGTGACGCATTCATCGGGCTCCGACAATTTGCCCACGATCAAATGCGCTTATATCCTTCGTCTTACCCATACTGCGTCCGACTGTTACTGATTCCCGTCGCATCACTCCTTATATTGTCGGATCGCTGCATGCGTAATGTCGTTTCCGTTTACCGGGCCGCTCACAGCGCGACATTTGCATAACGCCAGCTGTCTCTTATGCAATTGCCCTTCAGTGCATATGCCCCGCGTTATACCAATTCATGACGTAGGTATGTCGTTATGAAAATGGCTAAAGGAATTCATTTGGTGTATCATTTACATTTTGTATTCTAATTCACCATGGTCTTGCCAGAAGTTTTTTGTGCACTTATAAAAAATGCTTATTCACACATATCCAAAACTTAAGAACGCCACCGCCGCGGTAACGCAGTGGTCTAAGCGCTTTTTTATGATTATTCGTCCGTGAAGGGGTCCGGGTTTGAATCCCAGTGACGCATGGTTGTTGTATTTGTCTTACGGCACCGGATCTCTCCCTTCTCTGGAACCAGTGACCCTAAATTAGGGACGAGTGACTGCTTATAGCCAATTGAGTTGCTCTCTAAACCTTCAATAAAAAAAAACAAACTTAAGAACGAACAATATTTTCACGGGTTGCACATGCATACGTCGTTTACTCACTGATATTTACATTCAGTAACACATGTCATTTAAGAACATGAACATATCACATACACTGGCGGAAAGTGAAAAAAGAACACCAAGAAGGAGATGTCTGATACCAACGAAATTTATACAGCATAATAACGGAATACAGAGGATAACGTGATCAAAACATTATAGCAAAATACAGCTGTATTTTCTGGTAAACTGAAATATAACATTTCCATGTAACATGGTTAGTACGAGGTTGAACCGCCATGAACTGCGTCACACTGTGCAATTCTGGCATGGAGTCTATCGTGCAGATGTTGAATGTAAGTTTGGGGTATTGAGTTCCAAGCATCCTCAACCTGGACGCGTGAATCGGGGATGGTCGTGGCTGACCGTGGAGACCGGATAAGTCGTTGTCCCATAAAATCCCACACGTGCTCAATGGGGACAAATCCGGTAAACGAGCAGGCCATGGAAGTTGTCTCACACCCTGAAGTGCATGTTTCGTTGCACGTGCCGTGTGTGGGCGTGCGTTGTCTTGTTGGAAAACATCACCATGGACCGACCTTACAAATGGCACAACAACGGGCTGAATGATGTTGTTGATGTAGGAGGTGCTCTTTAACGTACCCGGTACAAACACTAGTTGTGTACGGGAGTGATAGCTGATCGCTCCCCACACCAGGAGACCAGGTGTAGGCCCTGTGTGTGGCTGACGGATGCAAGAAGGGTGGAGACGCTCCCCTGTGCGTCTGCGAACACGCATACGGCCATCGGAGGCTCCCAAGCAGAATCTGCTTTCATCGCTGAGCACGACAGATCGCCATTGCGTTCTCCAGTGCAGACGTTGGCGATGCCACTGCAGCCGTTCCTAACGGTGGACTGGAGTCAGAGGTGCACATGCCAGAGACACACGTGCATGTAGTCCTGCATCCAGTAGACGGTTGTGGATTGTTCGCACAGTCACCTCAGGTGCAACGGCAGCTCGGATTTGCGTCGCAGTGGATGTTCTGCTTGACAACGCCGCTCTTCTTATGCGTCGATCGGTCCGCTCATCAGTCCGTTTGTGACTCCCGGTTCCACGTTTTCTCGTGTGGTAATGTTCCTCGGACCATCTACGCCACCATCGTACCACCACCGATGCTTCCCGTCCAATTCGCTCCGTAATACGACGATACTACCACCCGGCCTCGCGGAGTCCGACTAGACGACCTCGTTCAAAGTCCGATAACTGCTGAAATCGTACACGTCTTCCATGTCCAGGCAATGCAGCTTCTTCACGGTCTTCGCACGTGTCCGTACGCCGACGACTGATTACATTCCCTTCGCCGTACTCCTTAAATACCACCGACGATAATTTGCATATTATGCCGTGCTGTGGCGTAAGCGCTCACCGGTTGGTCCCGAAATTAACATCACACCCACGTAAACTGGACCCCATTAACATATGTAAATTTCATGATCGTCCGCCAATTCCTTCTTGGTGTTCTTTTTTCACTTTCCGCCAGTGTATTTACCATTTATTTGACACTGACATGTAGTGCCCAACATCCTGAGTATGCGAAGTTGGTACAGCCTCCTGATACGTTGAAATTCAGCGCAACGAAGACATTACTGTCCGGGAACACCTCTAAGTAATATGTGAATTTCAGAAATCTGTCAGAGAAGGGAATTGAACTCGCATCCCTCCGCTCCGGAGCCGAATGCTTTTCCATTAAGTTACACCGACAGAATTTATCGCTGCAAATTTGCCGTCTTGACATGTGCGTCACCTCTGTAATACATCATAAAAAGAATATGGGATATGCCTTCTCACAGATGTACACGTTTGACGCCGGTGTGTCATACTCAGAAGAAGACTGTTGAGCAGTAGTACGTTTGATGCCGTTTTGTTATACTCAGAAGAAGACTATTGAACAATAGTACGTTTGATGCCGTTGTGTCATACTCAGAAGAAGACTGTTGAGTAATAGTACGTTTGATGCCGGTGTGTCATACTCAGAAGACGACTGTTGAGTAGTAGTACGTTTGACGCCGGTGTGTCATACTCAGAAGAAGACTGTTGAGTAGTAGTACGTTTGATGCCGTTGTGTTATACTCAGAAGAAGACTGTTGAGTAGTAGTACGTTTGACGCCGGTGTGTCATACTCAGAAGAAGACTGTTGAGTAGTAGTACGTTTGATGCCGTTGTGTTATACTCAGAAGAAGACTGTTGAGCAATAGTACCTTTGATGCCGTTGTGTCATACTCAGAAGAAGACTGTTGAGTAATAGTACGTTTGATGCTGGTGTGTCATACTCAGAAGAAGACTGTTGAGTAGTAGTACGTTTGATGGCGTTGTGTGATACTCAGAAGAAGACTGTTGAGTAGTAGTACGTTTGATGCCGTTGTGTCATACTCAGAAGAAGACTGTTGAGTAGTAGTACGTTTGATGCCGTTGTGTAATTCTCAGAAGAAGACTGTTGAGTAATAGTACGTTTGATGCCGGTGTGTCATACTCAGAAGAAGACTGTTGAGTAGTAGTACGTTTGACGCCGGTGTGTCATACTCAGAAGAAGACTGTTGAGTAATAGTACGTTTGATGCCGTTGTGTCATACTCAGAAGAAGACTGTTGAGTAATAGTACGTTTGATGCCGGTGTGTCATACTCAGAAGAAGACTGTTGAGTAATAGTACGTTTGATGCCGGTGTGTCATACTCAGAAGGCGACTGTTGAGTAGTAGTACGTTTGACGCCGGTGTGTCATACTCAGAAGAAGACTGCTGAGTAGTAGTACGTTTGATGCCGTTGTGTTATACTCAGAAGAAGACTGTTGAGCAATAGTACCTTTGATGCCGTTGTGTCATACTCAGAAGAAGACTGTTGAGTAATAGTACGTTTGATGCCGGTGTGTCATACTCAGAAGACGACTGTTGAGTAGTAGTACGTTTGACGCCGGTGTGTCATACTCAGAAGAAGACTGTTGAGTAGTAGTACGTTTGATGGCGTTGTGTGATACTCAGAAGAAGACTGTTGATTAGTAGTACGTTTGATGCCGTTGTGTCATACTCAGAAGAAGACTGTTGAGTAGTAGTACGTTTGATGCCGTTGTGTAATTCTCAGAAGAAGACTGTTGAGTAATAGTACGTTTGATGCCGGTGTGTCATACTCAGAAGACGACTGTTGAGTAGTAGTACGTTTGACGCCGGTGTGTCATACTCAGAAGAAGACTGTTGAGTAGTAGTACGTTTGATGCCGTTGTGTCATACTCAGAAGAAGACTGTTGAGTAATAGTACGTTTGATGCCGGTGTGTCATACTCAGAAGACGACTGTTGAGTAGTAGTACGTTTGACGCCGGTGTGTCATACTCAGAAGAAGACTGTTGAGTAGTAATACGTTTGATGCCGTTGTGTTATACTCAGAAGAAGACTGTTGAGCAATAGTACCTTTGATGCCGTTGTGTCATACTCAGAAGAAGACTGTTGAGTAATAGTACGTTTGATGCCGGTGTGTCATACTCAGAAGACGACTGTTGAGTAGTAGTACGTTTGACGCCGGTGTGTCATACTCAGAAGAAGACTGTTGAGTAGTAGTACGTTTGATGGCGTTGTGTGATACTCAGAAGAAGACTGTTGAGTAGTAGTACGTTTGATGCCGTTGTGTCATACTCAGAAGAAGACTGTTGAGTAGTAGTACGTTTGATGCCGTTGTGTAATTCTCAGAAGAAGACTGTTGAGTAGTAGTACATTTGATGCCGTTGTGTCTTACTCAGAAGAAGACTGTTGAGTAGCAGTAAGTTTGACGACGGTGTGTCATACTCAGAAGAAGACTGTTGAGTAGTAGTACGTTTGACGCTAGTGTGTCATACTCAGAAGAAGAATATTGAGTAGTTCCTGCGGCTCAATGTCATGTTGAGCCGCAGGAACTGCTTAACATCTAACATCTTGTCACGCCTCCGTTTGTAGCTTAACATCTTGCCACGCCTTCATCAGTGCTCTTTGCAGCCCAAGAATCGATCCTGGTGGTGGTGTGCTCTCAGATAAACGTCACTCCAAAGCATCTGTAATGGGATGAGATCGCGGGAATATGCTAGCCGCTTCATTTGATGAATATCTTCTTCCTCAAGGAGTTCACCACAGCCCTTGAACGACGGAGGCAAGCATTGTCGCTTATAGAAGCGAACTCTGGTCGATTTATTTCACGGAATAGCAGAACATGACGGAGGATGACACCATTTCAATACCATTCACCTGTCATAGAATCTCGTTCTAACAGCTGCTACTCGGTACGGCCATTGACCATAATGCCGTCCATAGTCCATGATTCCCCAAACACAATTTCTATCTTTTTCCATGATATTCTCTCGACGGTACTGTACCACGTTCTCTCCAGAAGTACTGACACTCAGCATCGGACGTTTAACAGAATCTGCTTTTGTCTGTGAATAAAGCACTGCTCCATTCCTCATTAGTCCAACCACTGTATTCTCGACAATATCGCCGACGGGCCTGTTTGTGTAGCAGTTTAAAAGATACACATCTAACAGATTTACTTTCATAGAACTTTTCAGCATTTAACCGTCTTGCCACGGTTTGACGCTACACACGTGTCCCAGTACTGGCAAACAGTTTATTACTAACTTGACCAGCATGACGCCGACGATTCCGTTTTGCAGATAGTACTAAATAATGGTCTTCTGATGCTGTAGTGCATCTTGGACGACCTGCCCCAACACGTCTTGAGGCATATCCAGTTGTCTGGAACCTTTAACACAACCTTCAGACAATGCTGTGATCTATTCTCAATTCATTTACAACACTGATTACAGTACACACTTTTTTCTGTTTACCGATGTCGCAACCACGTCAAAAATCACTCAGATGATGTCTTTGTGCCATGTTTTCTCCAACTTTCTAGTATGTTTCCACCACACCTCAAATCGCCAGTTAAATCATGGACAGCACTAGCACCAACAACTACTGACAACAAGCGTTCACCGACAGTTTCAAATGTTGAAATGTGCCATTTCGGTGTGGGGTATATCAGCAGGGATGCTGACATTCATCTGGTATTTATATGATGAACGGTCAATAAAATCTCCGTTTATTAAGAAAACCCCCTTTCATGCTTTTAAGTTTCTTAGACATGTGTATATTAGGGCGATGTGAAAAAAAAAACTTTTAATTCTCAAACGCCCTAGCGTTTAGAAATTGCGGTTGGTGGTCAGTATGCCGCCGCTTAAATCGTTTTTGATTCGGAGAATATCTTCCGTATGCGGTTTTACATCAATTTTTCGAATTTTTGGCGAAAAATCGAAACTTTTAACTAGAAGCAAATACATCTCACTTTCATTGGTTTTTCATTTGTAGACTTCAGGTAAGTAAAATAGGACTGTAAAAATGTTTCATCTCGTCATAGAAGACCCCTGGGTTCAAGGACGTGATGTTAATTTTGTTGGGAAACCAGTCAAATTACGTTTGATTAGAGGACTGTTTCAGAAAGGCACATGCTGAATTCTTAGCATTGTACAAATCCAAGATACGGATTATTTTATTGTAATACGACGCAGTGCGTTCTCGCAAAACACCCCTTTCGTTTCACCCCATTCCCCAGAGTAAGCGCTGCTACGCATGGGGGTCATCTCGTGGTGGCCGTAGACAGAGAAACCATCTGCCTTAAAGCCTTTCTAGGTCCTGTCGGCAAAAACCTAATAGACTGCGAAAACCTGCCTGTGATCAAATTCTAAGCAATTCCGGCCAATATCTCAGAAGCCGATGCTAACCATCTCAGTGCAGATCAGAAATATCTTCATGACATATGTAAAGCAGTATCATCTGAGGAATGCCCCACCGACTTAGAGGAGAGCAGTCCCAGAAATCTGTATCATGCCTGCTGAGTCACCACAGCCAACCGAAGTTTGAGATTGTGGATTGGAACCAGCAGTCCTTCCCAAAATCTCAATATCTTGGCCACGTTCATCACGAAAGTGTATGCTCCAATGTCGTTTACCATCAAATGCAGACACACGCTGATTGATGCACCCAGGAACCTGTGGGTAGCCTGCGACGCCATCAAATATCTCGCTAGGAAAGAAGCCACTGTCGTTCAGAAAGTTCTACAAGATAACGGGTACTTTGTCCATCCAGAAAGCCTGCAAGTGTCCATGCTCCACGATGATCGCCCTGAAGTCCGCCAAGATGCTGCGCGGAAAATCCTTGCCAAAAGGAAGAGAATGTCCGACGGGATAAGGATATTCTCACTCCCAAAAGTGAATTTTAAGGCAGAGAGGTACGTTGATTTGGTGTATTGGAATGCTGAAGTTATCACTTAGCATCCAGGGACGATGGATATCTTAGACGAAGAACTGCAAGATATCATCTCAGTCCCTGCATCTGCCGTGCATGATAATTGATTGAGTCACTTATTTTGCAATACACAGGCAGTGGAACGAATTTTTCAGGAGGTGACGCAAGCATCGAATAAAGTTTGTGGGCCACTAGCTCGCCATGGGTACATAAGAGCAATACTGCACGATGGAGCTAAAATGTCCACTTTTGAAACGAAGGCACACTTCAAACCATAGAAGCCAAAACGACTGAAATAGGTGGAAGTTACTCCATGCCTACATATGATCGGGTGGGAATGGGAGGGACTCCATTACGGCCACCTCAGCGTGGCGAGTCCTTGGTACTTTTCAGTAGCAAAGAGCCGCAACAAGATTTTTAAGTGTCACAAAGTGTTATTAACGTATCTTTTAAATCTTGTAAGTAACGTGGTTGGGTCGCCGAAGTTTGGATTTACATACTACAGATGCTCGATGGGATGGACATCTAGGGAGTTTGCAAGCCCGGGCAAAACCTGATATTCTTCATCATGTTCCACGAATCACTCTCGAACGATCCGGGAAGAGTGGCATGGGAGCATTATTCTGTGGAAGAAGGCATTACCACAGCGGGATGCAGTTGCCCTGAAAGGATGTACCTGGTCTGCAATAATATTTAGGTAGGTTGGTAGACGTCATCATTTCCTGCACGCGAATGGCTGGATCCGGAATTTCCAGCACAACATTTCCCAAAGAATAAAACTTCCTCCATCGGCTTATTTTCGTCTCACGATATATTCTCGTGCCAATACCACCCCAGGTAAACGAGGCACACAGAGGTCCATATGGCACAAGAAGGAACGAGATTCATTGGACCTGACGACCTTCTTCCAATAATTCAAGGTCCAGTTTTATGCTAGCGTGCCTAATTTAGGCGCTTTGGACGGTGACCCGAAGTTGGCGTAAGCGATCGGAGGGGAATGCAGCTACAGAGCCACATTTTCAGCACAGTTCGATGTACTGTGCGGTCTGACACATTTCTCCTGTAGTCAGTATTCAAATCACCTTTCAGTTGCCTCAAGTATCTTAACACATATACGTCTGTGCGACCAAATAAAAACAGCGCTTTAAGAAGAGATGCATAAATGCCAAGGAGGTTAGGATAGATGGAGTAAGAGTGACGTCACGAACTTGAAGCACTTTGAGCAGACGACACGGAACTTATGGCCACGCCCAGTGAGACGTTCCTAGTACTTTTTCACCGTTGCGGGAATAAGGAATAGATCGTTTTTCATCAAAATATTTATACTTCTTTTAAAATGCATTGTGCTGTGCCTTTAAATGTGCCAACTTATCAACTAAACCACCTGCTGATGTAACTTTTCATAGGTAATTGTGCATAGAATATTAATTTGTCTCTAAATTAAAACATGTTCTTTTGCAAGTCTTTGTGGTTTGATTAAGAAATTGCAGGTTCTGAAATTGACAAAATTTTAAGCAAATCAGAATTTAGATTGATCTTTCCCTCCAAAAATTGTCCGCAGTAATGTTCTCATTTACAAATACAATACAATACAATACAATTATTTATTGCACACATTTAAAACTTACAGTTACATGAAAATGCAATGCACCAGGAGGAATCTGAACACATTGGTTGTAAGGCGATTCCCCCTATCAGATGTAAGTAAAAGAATAAAACGTATGGCATATATGAAAGCAAGTAAGATGGTTATAACAGAAACACCACTGTTAGCAGCATGCTTGGAACTACAATTTAATGATTAGGTTGAGATTCGTATCGGAGATCAGGGTGATTTACAATGTAATTTCGCAAAAACAAGGAAAACTTTTTGATATTTTCCAGGGATCTGATGCTCTCTGGGAGATTATTCCATAGGATAATGGCTTTATACAGTATGCTATTTAAACCATAATTAAGTCTAACACACGGCTGACATAATTTGTTGTTAGCAACAGATCTGGTAAAGATATAATAATCCAGATATTTGATGTCAGATTGAAAAATAGGCTGTTTAAGATGCATTATTTTAAAAAACATGATACCTAGTTTCAAGGTAAAATTTCATGAATTTTTAGAATATTTAGTTTTAGAAATAATAATATCTTACACATTTGTGTTATTTTTATGCTTAATCATACTGGTGTATGGGGATCTAAATCTGTGCTGGCGGCGAAGGAGAGTGCGTCGCTGCAAAACGGTTGAATTTTTTCGGCGGAGATTTCTCAGATATGCGTGCTTATAATACGCTTTATATATTCATATATAATACGCTTTATATATTCATATAAATTATCGCTTTATATATTCATATAAAGCGATAATTTCGTGATTTTAATTTCATTGCTGTTTATGTTAATAAGTTCCAGCATGCAGCAGTGTACTCAGAATTTTTTTATAGGGGTGGTCCAAATTATTGAAGATGCAAATTAAAACACTCTGTAGGAAACATCTCCCAAAGTAATTGGGAAGCGAAAAAAATATATCCGCCGTATTAAAGTGAAAATATATATTCAGAAACATATACAAATATATTTAAAATTCCCATTGCTTGTAAAATACATATTCAAAAACACATACACTTATATGTAGAAATAAGCAGCCAGAACAAAGAACGAAGGATCAAGAGATACCTCATGGGGAAGCCCGGGCTCCAGGAACAACCCAACTGAATTCCAGTAAACGTTTAAATGAAATTTTCATTATGAAAATTTTAAAATTAAAAAAAAATTCATTCGACTGTTTATTTTTCTTACTAAGCGCTGTAGCTCATACCTTCGTACGAGTTCGAGTTTGCAAGGTTAGGACTCATTAACTGATACGTAAAAAATATTCTGAGTGGGAATTTATGCGCATATGATGATCTGAGGAAATTTCCACAAGCACACACCAAAAAAATCACTTTACAAGAACTTTAAAGTGCCCATAGAATTGAGTTCCTAACAATAATTGATGATTCATTCATACAGAGACTTCTGTAAAACACGATAAGTAGAAAAGGTTATGTTAGCTATTTGTGACCTCGGTGACGAAAGCTCATACTCTTCTGTAGTTGTTAAAAAACTAAACCAAAATTCGAAAAACATCAATAAAAATGTATTACAGCCAGCCTAAAACGTTTATTATATGTTACCTAATAAATGCTAGCTTTTTTTTACTGATCCACATACTAAAATTTAAAGATATAGATAGAAAAAGGCACCCACATCATCATTACTCAATGTGATGTTATGATCTCAGTCGTCTCACTGCATCTCCCCAACATGGAGGCGGAGGCTGTGACGTCAAAATCGTGACGTGTCGCTGGCTTCACTTTGATCACACGAGGGAAACGGTGGACCCTTACTCAGTCTATTCTAACCTCCTTGATAAATAAAATGTTGCTAATGATAACAGTTATCGTAAGTAAACATAAAAGAAAATGATTCCGATTAACGGAAGCTGAGACGTTGTGTCGGCGCTCCGGTGATGCAGTGGTCTAAGCGATGGCTTTGTAAAGGTTGTGTTGACCTGTGCTCCGTGTTTGACAAGCGTTTATTGGTGTTATTTTGTGTGTGTGCCGTCATTGTGTGTATCTTCTGTGTTGTGAACGTCTCCTGTGTCGATTGAGTCCGACCTTGACGTCCTGTAAGTAAAACTTTACTCGTACTAACTCTTTTTACGTCCTGGCTTTGCCCATGGTCGGGTTTAGCAGGCCAGCCATTGCAAATGGCGGCGACCGCTTCTGATAGGCCAGGTATGAAGCTTGATAGAAAAGCTCCGCCCCAGCCTGGCCACGTTTGGTCATCGTCACTACCACACGCAGCTGGTTTCCAAGCCGCGTTATCTGATGTTACCACCTCTTCTTCCAACTCTATGGATGTTGATTTCCCGACATTGTCCACCACAGTGACGTCATTAACTTCTTCAGTATCCGTTGCCTCTGGTACTCCATTTGCTGCTGCGAGCACTGAGCCTCGACCTTCCCCATCTCCGCCCATTCCTACGGCAACTCTACCTTATGCTTCCGTTGTAAAGGGTACCAGTTCATCTTCCTCTACAGCGAAGAATCCATGTACAATGCCTCTTGATATGATTGTCACTAGAGACAACAAGAAATTACGCATCGAAATTCCGTAAACTTCAGCTGCTGGGCAAGAGGTTTTACGCACACAGAAACTTGGCATATGTTTTGATGCCCTCCCAGACACCAGCCTTAAGAAATACTCCTTAGCCGTACGCCAAATCCTCCCTAAGGGAGCGATCACCCATATGGCGAGGAAACCTAGGACTGTTCTCATCTATTTTGCGAAGCCAGAATTTTTGGAGCGCGTCTTATCTGACGGACTGCATGTTGGGGATCATACCTTACTGAGAATCCCTCTCACGCAGCGCCCCGTACTTGTTACGTGCTATCCCGTACCACCAGAAATCAAGGACCATTACTTAATGGCGGCCCTTTCCCGTCGTGGAAAAGTAGTTGGTTCCATTTCCACTCTGTCTTCCGCAACAACAGACCCAGATGACAGGAACATCTTAGGTCTGCGTCGCCAAGCAAGGATCCTGTTCCCTACTGAAGATGCCATTGCTGACTGCCCTACTGACCTCACTGTGGTTGTAGGGAAGCCGATTTTCCGGATCGATATCGTTACTGCCTTGCATTGTTTTAAATGCAAGTCATATGGCCACATACAATCACGTTGTCCACATGCATCTGCCAAGCCACCTATTTCCATACCGCCCGAAGTCAACACCCCACCCTCAACATCAGTTTCTCTGGGGACACCAAGTTCGGCTCCACAGACGTCCTTGATCCCAGCTACTGTTGTTCCAGAGGCTTCTCCCCCAGCAGATGATGATTCGTCAGCAGTCTCCAAATCTTCGATCTCTACTACGGGAACCTTGGCCACCTCTCCATCGTTGGACCGACTTGCTGCTGTGGTACCTCTACGTTCTTCGGAGGGTATTATCTCCGAAAAGGAATGGAAAACCCTCCGTCGTGCTGCTTCATCTTCTTCCTTTGGATCCCCTAATGTGGAGTCAGATCTAACTGTCCTACACCCACCAGCTTGTCCCGGCGTTCCCACGTTGAAACGTACTAGACAGAGTTCAATCTCGCCGGTGACGTCTTCTCCACGCTGCTCTCGCTCCCGTTCGCCAATTCGACAGTCTTTCTCTCCAACTGCAGTTTCTACATCTCTTAAGTCCCCAGCTGTTCCAAAATTGTTGGATCAAAAAGCTTTCGCAGAATATCTGGAAACCTTCCCTGCATTAGACGGGCCGCTGGCGCCGTTTGATCTTGCTCTCATCATACTCAATCAACCGTCACGTCCTCTCAAGCAGCTAGACTGCGTTCAATCACGTAATGCTCAGCTTCCTACTATTATCACCCAACTTCAGAATCTACTTGCTCTTTTGCCGAAAATTGACACAGTCACTAATGCGCAGAGATCTAACTTAAAGAAATGTGTAACCAGTCTTCACAGAAGTGCTGATAGTAATATTCAACCACTACAACCTCTTTCAAGTTAAAATTACTTTCTTTCAACTGTAAGGGATGCTCCGTCCCTCCTACCAATGCGTTAGTGTTTGAAGACATTACACCGCATGATGCGGATATATTATTGCTACAGGAGACTAACTGTCATCCCAACACCCCATACCACCGGTGGCAAACCTGGCCATTTCAATTCTACCATGTCCATCGACTTAGCCTTCACGCAGGACTTGCGGTGGCCATCCATTTTCGTCTTCGATCCTTAATTACTGATATCACGCTAAAACCGATTTATCGTGACATCCTGCAGCTTCTGTCCTTCCGACTTCACAACTTCCGATACCATATCTTCAACATCTATGTTTCCGGCAATCAACAGTATGCAGACTGTCTTTTTGAGCATTTTTTTTCCTGTGTTCAAGGTCTTCCAGCCACTGATATTGTCATCTTAGGTGGTGATTTTAACTGCACCCTTGACCCATCCCTCGACAGATCGGACGGTTCCACGGATACCAGGTATTTTCTTACCCAAGCACTTTCTACAGCGATCAACCAGCTACAACTCCAAGATTCTTTTCGACACCTGCACCCATTTCTTCGTTCGTACACCTGGCGCTCCTACTCCACTTCCTCCCCTACAACTCCCCGACTTGACCGGTTTTATGTTTCTTCAATTCTTCTTCCTTCAGTTATCTCCCTTACTCACACACCGACAGTTTCTTCCGACCACAGCTGTGTCGTAATGTGTCGTCACACCCGTCCATCTCCTCGGCAATATTACCGAACTTGGGCCCTTGATGATGATCTTTTACTTGATTCAACCTACGTAAATTCCATCCAATCGCAACTCCAACAAGTCTTATATATGCTCCCTTTTGCTTCTTGTCCCTTGCAACACTGGTTAAATGTCAAATCCCAAATTCTTCTTTACACCAAACAATATTCCCACGAAAAACGTACTACCGCCTCTATGAAGATTGATGCTGCACGCTCGATTTTTCCACCCTAGATCTTGTTTCTCCGCTGTTTTCTCATTACTAAGCTGAACTTCGTGCCTTGCTACTTCCTGTCTCCCAACAAGCTCTTCACCGCCTCAAGCTCCTTTATCTCCAGCCAAATGACTATCTATGTGAACAGGTTCAACAACTGGAATTCCACAAACGTTTTGCTCATCACCTCCGTAACCTGAAGTTACCCGATGGAACTGTTACTAATGACCCCACTCTCATTTGCTCCGGTGTTAGAAAATATTTCCAGTCACGTTTTGCTCAGTTCCAATCAAGTTCTCCGCATGCTGATTCGATTCTTCGTGCCTTACCACATATTCCATCGCATTTTGTTACATCTCTTTCTATGCCTATCACTCCAGCAGAAGTAGTACAGTCACTTGCCTTACTTAACTGTCACTCGTCACCTGGTCCTGACGGGTTGACAGTTAATTTCTTTCGTACGTTTTCCTCTTTCCTACACCCTCTCCTATTGCCTTGCTTTACAGCTGCTTTTCCGTTTTCTGTTCTTCCCCCCGCTTTTACTCTAGCTCACATTATTCTTCTTCCAAAGAAGGGGTGTCTGCTGGAGTTGGTTAACTGGCGTTCTATATCCATCCTTAATATTGACTACAAGATTTATACTAAAATACTCTCTCTTCGATTGAACCCTGTCCTTCCCACGGTCATACATCCCGACCAAACGTACACCATCCCTGGCCGAAGCATTCATACTAATATTAATCTCCTCCATGACTCATATTGCCTTGCCCACCTTTCCTCCGAACCTTTAGCCTTCCTCAATCTTGATCAGAGGCAGGCCTTTGATAACGTGAGTCATCAGTGGCTTGCCTCTGTGCTCTCTGCCTTCGGTTTCCCATCTGTCTTCATCACAGCCCTCCTTGCCCTGTACCAGGACTCAGTTGTCCACATCCGGACGGCCTCCTTCCTTACAGCCCCCATTCCGTTTCGTAAGGGCATCCGTCAAGGATGTCCTCTTTCCGGACAACTTTTCTCTCTAGTCTTTGAGCCTTTCTTTGTTCTATCCGTTCTGTTCTCCAACCTCCCTCCTCCACCATTCAGCATAGCACCAGGCACCATTCTATCGTTCTTACTGCCTACGCCGATGATCTCACAGTTCTCATCCGAGAAGAATGGCAATTCACAATTGTTCTTGCATGGTACCAAGTGTATCCTGCGGCTTCCGGCGCTTCGTTAAACCTTTCAAAGTGTACAGGCTTGTGGTGTGGCTCCTGAAGACATCGCCCCGATGCACCGTGGGGCGCTCATTGGACTTCCACCAGTCAAAAGATCCTTGGGGTGCACATTGGCAGCCGGGTCTCAGCAGCGGCTGCCACCTGGAGACCCCTTATCAGGAAACTACGTCACAGCGCTGCTTACTGGTCGAAGCTGAAGTGCTGTTTGACCTACCACAGTCGTGCACGGCTTGCTGGCACCCACATTCTCTCGTTAGTTTATCATTCCTCGATTGCACAACCGCCACCAGCCTACGTCCAAACTGCAAAAACATCAGCAATGCTCAGCATTATTTGGTCATCTACTCATTGGTTAATTTTCTCAGTATTGTCTCTACCTTCGACTTGTGGTGGCCTCAATATGCCATAGATTACCATACGTTATAAAGCTGTAAGAATTTTCTATTTCCTCCGTTTGACAGTTCAACCAGACTCTTCCGCTTCCATTCTTCTGCTTAATGTTCTGACTTCCCCCTTTAATCCCTGCCTCACCGTCCATCTTCTTCTCAAGATGGATATTCACCCTCTCATTCCCCCCGTTTTCCTCTAGTCTACCATGAAGCTGTTCAGTTCCTTCGTTCTTTACCGCTCATTCGTCAACCCCCTCTTCCACTCTTGATCTTCTTTCCGAGCCTCCTTTTTTCTCCTCCGTCCTCCATCCCCCTACTGCCAACTTTTTCTTTTCCCCCGCATGGCTACACGCTGGTGTAGTCTCCGTTTCTCAACTGGTCCTCCCCGATTTTTCATTCATGGAAACCCGTTTCCGACCTTTTTCCCACCCTCCCACCCTCGCCCGAACTCTCTGATAACTTCCTCTAACTTAAAGATGCTCTTCAATCACTTTTTCCTTCCCTAGTCGATTCCTCGGGCCTCCTTTCCGTTTCCTCTGTATCTCTCCCTTTTCCGTTCTTTCTTCTCCTTTTCCGGTGATCTCCTCCCTCTCCACAGTCTATCCACCCGCACCCTGTACCGTTTTCTCCGTTCTTCTTCTGCGGTACCTTGCCCTATTCCCTCGGTTCCTTCTTTTGCACTAACCTCGGTCTGGTCTACTGCCCAACATTCACCGGCCCTTTCCTCAGAACTTAATGTGCACTGGAGGTTTTTGCACAATCGACTGCCTGTCCCTTCAACTTTGTTCCGGAGAAATATAGTTTCATCAGATCTCTGTCCTTTTTGTAACGTCGTTGGAGACGTCTTATACATGTTTGTTTACTGTTCGACGCTGCTCCCACTATTTCACAGTATGTTTCAACTTGCACATCCTTCTTGTACCAGTGATCTCACCCTAGAAGATTATCGTTTCCTCGGCCACAGTTCTACAAGTTTCACCTCTATTTTACCAGTTTTTTGTATTTATTTATCCTAGCTAAATATATTATTTTCTCTCACTTGCTACAGTTACAAGATCCAGATCCTATCACATTCTCTACCTCTTTAGTTGCACACTATCGCAACAGGGTTGAAGCCAGACTCACCCTGGAATACTCCTTGGCGAATGACACGGCACGGTTACCTGCTTTCTTCAAAACATGGTCGCCGTGTCGTCCCTGGTTTCGGTTTTCTAGTGCCCAGACTGTTCATCTGTTGTTTTATTAAATCTACGTCGGAACTTTCAATTTTTACTGTTCCCTCACCATGTTTCTTCCTGGAACTGGATTGTGTTTGCTTCCTGCTGATGTCACCTTTTGTACACAGTTCTCTTCATCCTCACAGTGACTCTCTGCCACCAGTGATTCCCATGGCACTAGAACTGCACAGATTTTCTTTTCTGTAAATTTTTTCGCTCCAGTGATGTTCCAAGACTTCAATGAACATTTATCCCAGAGCTACTGCTGTTCACAGCAAATAATGCAATGCCTGTCATTGCTCATCTGTACAATTATCATTTCATTGTAAATATCTACATTTTGTTTTATTTCTCCCCTTCTCTCACACTGCGTGTGAGGTTGAGGATGTTCTGTTGTAATTCTTTTAAGTGAATAAAAGCGAATATTGAAACTAAGCGATGGCTTCTGATTGCTTGTCTTACATGGGTCCGGGTTCGAATCCCTGTGAGGCATGGATGATGTTTTTGTTTTACGCCACTGACTCTCTCCCTTCCCCGTATCCAGTGGCCCTAAATTAGGGACAAGCGACTGCTTATAGCCCAATTAGTTGCTAATAGTGGTCGTTAAAACATGAATAAAAAAAAAGCCGTTGTGTTTATTGACAGATATGCAAATAGCACTATAAGCCCTTCATTTGTTTTCAGTTATCCTTACTTCATCTACACTATCAGCTTGAATTAAAGGAAACAAAATTTCGAATTGCTAACTGGGTAACTTGAAATTTTCGAAGACCATACTCGATCATTTTTTTGGACGACGTAAAAACTACATGTAAACAAATGTCAGTTCTCAGTAGACGACTGAGTGACCTATGTTGCCTACCTATATAACAATGTAATGCTGATCGTCCTCCGTTGAGTTCAAATTGTGGCATTAGACAGTTCAAAGTCAGTTAATTTAAATGTCTGAAGGTCATAAGTCGTTTCAATTCAAACGCAGTAAAAATTAGCTTTTCCATTTAAGTACTAAAACATATAACACTTGCTTTCTTAGAATATCATGGTAAAAGAAATAGAAAGCATTGATTTTTTATGTGAATTGGCTGTTATTACGAGGCGAGGCTGCTTGAGTGATCTCTCTTTGAATTTGAGATGTAACATCAGTAAGAAAATCCTACGATGTAAACAACATTGAAAAAACAATGAATAAATCTAGGATATCATACCCTTTAAGTAATTAAATCCAGAATATCAGAAGCTACAAATTAACTGCTTTTAGCAGATAATTACTGTTACAAAATAAATATCATGGTAAAAGAAATAGAAAGCATTGATTTTTTTATGGCCTCCCCGGTGGCGCAGTGATCTAAGCGCTGGCCTATGATCATTCGTCCGTAAGGGGTCCGGGTTCGAATCCCGGTCAGGCATGGATGTTGTGTCTGTCTTACGGCACTGGCTCTCTCCCTTCCCTGGAACCAGTGACCCTAAATTAGGGACGGGTGACTGCTTATAGCCCATTGAGTTGCTCACGGTGGTCGTTAAACATCCAATAAAAAAAATGTTTTATGTGAATTGGCTGTTATTACGAGGCGAGGCTGCTTGAGTGATCTCTCTTTGAATTTGAGATGTAACATCAGTAAGGAAATCCTACGATGTAAACAACATTGAAAAAACAATGAATAAATCTAGGATATCATACCCTTTAAGTAATTAAATCCAGAATATCAGAAACTACAAATTAATTGCTTTTAGCAGATAATTACTGTTACAAAATAAATATCATGGTAAAAGAAATAGAAAGCATTGATTTTTTATGTGAATTGGTTGTTATTACGAGGCGAGGCTGCTTGAGTGATCTCTCTTTGAATTTGAGATGTAAGGAAATCCTACGATGTAAACAACATTGAAAAAACAATGCATAAATCTAGGAAATCGTACCCTTTAAGTAATTAAATCCAGAATATCAGAAGCTACAAATTAATTGCTTTTAGAAGATAATTACTGTTACAAAATAAATATCATGGTAAAAGAAATAGAAAGCATTGATTTTTTATGTGAATTGGTTGTTATTACGAGGCGAGGCTGCTTGAGTGATCTCTCTTTGAATTTGAGATGTAACATCAGTAAGGAAATCCTACGATGTAAACAACATTGAAAAAACAATGAAATAAGTCTAGGATATCGTACCCTTTAAGTAATTAAATCTAGAATATCAGAAACTACAAATTAATTGCTTTTAGCTGATAATTACTGTTACAAAATAAATATCATGGTAAAAGAAATAGAAAGCATTGATTTTTTATGTGAATTGGTTGTTATTACGAGGCGAGGCTGCTTGAGTGATCTCTCTTTGAATTTGAGATGTAAGGAAATCCTACGATGTAAACAACATTGAAAAAACAATGCATAAATCTAGGGAATCGTACCCTTTAAGTAATTAAATCCAGAATATCAGAAGCTACAAATTAATTGCTTTTAGCAGATAATTACTGTTACAAAATAAATATCATGGTAAAAGAAATAGAAAGCATTGATTTTTTATGTGAATTGGTTGTTATTACGAGGCGAGGCTGCTTGAGTGATCTCTCTTTGAATTTGAGATGTTACATCAGTAAGGAAATCCTACGATGTAAACAACATTGAAAAAACAATGAAATAAGTCTAGGATATCGTACCCTTTAAGTAATTAAATCTAGAATATCAGAAACTACAAATTAATTGCTTTTAGCTGATAATTACTGTTACAAAATAAATATCATGGTAAAAGAAATAGAAAGCATTGATTTTTTATGTGAATTGGTTGTTATTACGAGGCGAGGCTGCTTGAGTGATCTCTCTTTGAATTTGAGATGTAAGGAAATCCTACGATGTAAACAACATTGAAAAAACAATGCATAAATCTAGGAAATCGTACCCTTTAAGTAATTAAATCCAGAATATCAGAAGCTACAAATTAATTGCTTTTAGCAGATAATTACTGTTACAAAATAAATATCATGGTAAAAGAAATAGAAAGCATTGATTTTTTATGTGAATTGGTTGTTATTACGAGGCGAGGCTGCTTGAGTGATCTCTCTTTGAATTTGAGATGTAACACCAGTAAGGAAATCCTACGATGTAAACAACATTGAAAAAACAATGAATAAATATAGGAAATCATACGCTTTAACTCATTAAATCTGGAATATCAGAAACTACAAATTGATTGCTTTTAGCAGATAATTACTGTTACAAAGTAAATATCATTTTAACAACAGTACATTACCGAAATCATCATCCTCCAACCCTCTAATCGTCACAAGCAATGCTGCAGAAAAGGTTAATAACACAAACGCTTTCATTGCAGGTTGCTGAATTGAACGCTTGAACATTTTTGTTCGGAAGTCATACGAATGGTTTCAACACAGCGGCTGCGTTCCCTTTTTATTCCAAATCCATGTTTCCGCGAAACCCTGTGGTGTAAAACTGTGAAACAGCTGCCGACAGATCAAACATGTGCGAGAATCATTGACCTGACTACTGGCAATTCAGCATACTAACGAGAATAAATTAATAAAGGCAACATGCTGTTTAATACGGAAAACTGTGACCAAATAAACAAATCGTTTATACCTCACTTATCTACACTGACGGAAAAAAATTCCAACACCACGAAAAAATAGTTGTAGAGGAATGAAATGGCGGCAATACATTTGTATAGGTAACATATTTAATCGATTAAGGTTTCAAGATCACAGCTTATTGTAAGCGCGAGAAGAGCCATTTTAAATGTGAAATGCTGGTACATTAATAATCGGTGTAACCGCCAGAATGTTGAACGCAAGCACGTAAACGTTCATGCATTGTGTCGTACAGGGGCTGGATGTCAGTTTGTGGGATGTAGTTCCATGCCTGTTACACTTGGTCGCTCAATACAGGGACGGTTAATGCTGGTTGGGGTGACGCTGGAGTTATTGTCCAATGATGTCCCATACGTGCTCGATTGGTGAAAGATCTGGTGATCTAGCAGGCCACGGCAACATGTCGATACTCTGTAGAGCATGTTGGGTTACAACAGCAGTATGCGGGCGAGCGTTATCCTGTTGGAAAACACCTCCTGGAATGCTGTTCATGAATGGCAGCACAACAGGTTGAATCACCAGACCGACGTACAACTGTGCCGTCAGGGCGCGTGGGATAACCACGAGAGTGCTCCTGCTGTCATAGGAAATTGCTCCTCAGACCATAACTCCAGGTGTAGGTCCAGTGTGTCTCGGCCGCAGACAGGTTGGTTGCAGGCGCTTACCTGGCCTCCTTCTAACCAACACACGGTCATCACTGGGACCCAGGCAGAACCGGCTTTCATCAGAAAACACAACAGATCTCCACTCCGTCCTCCAATGAGCTCTAGCTTGACACCACTGACGTCGCAAACGGCGACGCGGTACGATGCGCCACGGCCATACGCCGTACACGGCGGTCTTCCCTCTCAGTAGTGCCAAGTGGCCGGCCGGAACCCGGTCTTCTTGAGGCAGTACTTTCCCTTGACCACCGCTGCCAACAATCATGCACGGTGGCTACATTCCTGCCAAGTCGTTCTGCAATATTGCGGAAAGAAAATCCACCTTCTCGTAGCCCTACTACACGACCTCGTTCAAACTCTGTGAGCTGTTGATAATGGCTTCTTCGTCTTCTTAAAAGCATTCTTGACTAACATCAACATACTACGTCGAATCTCAACGATAACTAACGCTCACGAACGTTACAGCGCGTATTTACAGCAAACCTGCTTTGCATGTTCCGAGGGGCGCTACTAGCGCTACACGTATGCGCTGAGAGCGAAATTTGCATAGACATCATCTTACAGATGTACTCTCACCGCCTACCAACTGTCGTTTATCTAACACAGCCCCTTCTTGGTGTTGGGATTTTTTTTCCGTCAGTGTACATTGACCCCCTGCAGGTCGATGCTGCTTCCGAATTCAGGTCTGCACCACTTCCTTAACCATAAGTGTACAAATAAGTTTTAAAGCGTTTTAAGACAACTCAACTTGTAATTGAGAAAAAACAACAATACATTTACGAATCAAAATATGCCCCGTCATTATCTTTCACCTTCTGCATCCGTTTGAGCAGATGACGGATTCCAGCCATGGAGAATACTTCGTCGTGTGACGCGATTAAGTCGTCAACCCATTGGTGCACTTCGTCACATGTCCAGAATCATACATTAGACAAACCATGTTGCATCGATCTTAACAAATGATAGTCTGAAGTGGCTATGTCGGGACTATACGCCGCGCGCTCCAAAACTTCGCAGCCAAGCGTCAATAGCGTTTCCTTGGCCTATTTCACGGCAAGCGTTGTCATGCAGTAATTTCACGGGACGCAATCCTTTGCATGTGACGGACGTCTCTTACAGATTTCCTGGCTCAATCGCAGCAATTTATGCTTGTAGCGATCAGTTCATAAGGGAGCACACCCTTCATATCCCGCCAGATGCACGGTAGAACTTTCTTGGAGTGAATATTGGGTTTCGGTGTCGAAGTCGTTGCCTCACCGGGGTCCATCCAGTGTTTTTTGTGTTTTGGATTGTCGTACCATATCCACCTTTCATCACCCATAACGATTTTCCACAGGAGAGACTTTCTGTGTTGTTTATTCAACAGATTCAAACACTTCATGCCGCGCTCATCCTCATTCCTCTTGCTCAAGTCATGTGGCAACCATTTTCCTTCCTTCTGAATTTTTCCCATTGCGCGTAGACGATTGGAAATGGTTTGTTGAGTTACCTCAAGTTTTTTAGCTAGTTAGTTTTGCGTTTGAGACGAATCTTCATCCAGCAATGCTTGCAGTTCCTCATGTATAAAATCCCGCTACGTCCTCGATCGCTAACACCAACAACACCTGCTTGAAACCATCTAAACCAAAACTCAGACGTGCTTTTCGATACAATATTCTCCTCCATGTCAGAACAGATCGATGCACATGATTTCGCAGCACTTTTTTCTTGGGAATTCGTAACGAATGCAGGGTCGAATAAATGACATATCGCTTGCTATCTTTCACCTACCAATGTGCAAGTGCGTTTGACTGTTGGGCAAACTTCTGTGTCTCATTTTATACTCCGTACCAGTTACGGTCACATGACAACAACGCGGGGGAATGCCGGATTAGCGGTATAAGTCACACAAAAAACGCTTTAAAAGTTATTTGTACACCTGATACATCATCATTGGTGAGCCTGTGACCACGTATAACCTCTTTAAGAGAACTGAAGACGTATTAATCGCACGGCGTCATATTAAAGATGTAACACCGCAGTTGTTGCATTGCCTGTATCGTTCCGGTAGCTACATGGGAACACTCCTTTTCATGGACGGCAAGACTGTGTTTGACAACACTTCTCTTCTTTTGCTGCGAATTGCAAGTTTCAGTTTCTTTCAAGGCATAGTCGTTGCACTGGTTACTGTTAGTTCGTGTTCGTGAAAATGCGCCAGAGCAGGATACTTCATGTTCGAATTTCGACTGATGTTGTTAAAACATGATGAGCGTGTTTATGCCAACAAGCGTCTCCACTTAGTAAACTTAAGTTATTCTGCACATAGTTATCAAACTCGTGGGTATCGTAACTTTCTAATTCCAAGAGCTCGTACTAATTTATACGCTTTATTTCAATATTAACCCTTTAAGCGGTCGATGTATCAGAAACAAATGATGCCCCACGTTTTCGGCGCTCCCGAAAGAGAAATGTTCACATTGCGCCCGAGTTTTACGAAAGCTACTGCAAAATGATTCCTTTCGCCTTTTCATTTGAACAGTACCGGCCATAAACCTGCGACAAACAACCGTCACCAGGGCCTGCCATAACCCTGATGATAGGAACTCCTTTCTAGTCCTTTGTTTTCTGCTCCATGACCCAAAGCATAATGGGGAAGGTCAAGTACCTCTGACCCGAACATCATGCCACTGGGCCGAAACAAGTGACTCAAACATTTTCTTTCTCCTTTCTTAAAATCGTATAACTATTATTACAGCATTTTCAGCAGGTTATCAGTCTGAAAGGATTAGTCTCAATCATCTCCATAAATGACCACTTTGAATAAGAAAGCTAAGGGAAAGCAATGCTTTCCGGTGCACAGGATTACTCCCAACCGCGTCCGTCCCACTACTTAGAAAGCGAATATACACTGACGGAAAAAAATCCCAACACCCCGAAAAAATAGTTGTAGAGGAATGAAATGGTGGCAATACATTTGTATAGGTAACATATTTAATCAATTAAGGTTTCAAGATCACGGCTTAATGTAAGCGCGAGAAAAGCCATTTTAAATGTGAATTGATGGTACATTAATAATCGGTGTAACCGCCAGAATGTTGAATGCAAGCACGCAAACGTTCATGCATTGTGTCGTACAGGTGCTGGATGTCAGTTTGAGGGATGGAGTTCCATGCCTGTTGCACTTGGTCGGTCAATACAGGGACGGTTAATGCTGGTTGGGCGTGACGCTGGAGTTGTCGTCCAATGATGTCCCATACGTGCTCGATTGGTGAAAGATCTGGTGATCTAGCAGGCCACGGCATCATGTCGTCACTCTGTAGAGCATGTTGGGTTACAAGAGCGGTATGCGGGCGAGCGTTATCCTGTTGGAAAACACCCCCTGGAATGCTGTTCATGAATGGCAGCACAACACGTTTAATCACCAGACCGACGTACAACTGTGCCGTCAGGGTGCGTGGGATAACCACGAGAGTGCTCCTGCTGTCATAGGAAATTGCTCCTCAGACCATAACTCCAGGTGTATGTCCAGTGTGTTTCGGCCGCAGACAGGTTGGTTGCAGTCGCTCACCTGGCCTCCTTCTAACAAACACACGGCCATCACTGGCACCCAGGCAGAACCGGCTTTCATCAGAAAACACAACAGATCTCCACTCCGTCCTCCAATGAGCTCTAGCTTGACACCACTGACGTCGCAAACGGCAGTGGTTTGGAGTAAGTGGAATGCACGCTACAGGGCGTCTGGCTCGGAGCTGTCCTTCAAGTAACCGATTTGTAACAGTTCGTTGTGTCACTGTGGTGGCAACTGCAGCTCGAATTGCTGCCGCAGACGCGGCACGATGCGCCACGGCCATACGCCGTACACGGCGGTCTTCCCTCTCAGTAGTACCACGTAGGCCAATTCAGGCCTTTTCCCTGGTGCTCCCCAGTTGCCACTAGTTATATTGTTATTGTTATAATACTGCTATTAATGTATATGGTCACAAATGAAAAATAAAAATGAAATGAAATGAAGTGGCAGATACAAGCTTCGTTGGTATAATATAATTTGAAAACCATTCGGCTCCGGAGCAGAAGGATGTGGATTCGAGCTTCACCAGCTGTAAATTTGTTTTTACGGTATATTGACGCCCGAACGTAAAATGAATCTCCTGAGCCTTGGGTTCTTCGAAATTTGTGTGTTGTTTTTTCCCCACATCGTCAGAAATTCAATGAGAATTCCTTATTCTATAGTGAGTTTCTTTAAGCGCGGTTCGCCGACTGAACCGGAAACCAACGATTCCGCCCCAGCTCTTTTTTTTTTTTTTTTTTGATTGGAGGTTTAACGACCACCGTGAGCAACTCAATGGGCTATAAGCAGTCGCCCGTCCCTAATTTAGGGTCACTGGTTCCAGGGAAGGGAGAGAGCCAGTGCCGTAAGACAAACACAACATCCATGCCTGACCGGGATTCGAACCCGGACCCCTTACGGACGAATGATCAGAGGCCAACGCCTTAGACCACTGCGCCTACGGGGCGGCCCCCAGCTCTTTCTCAAGGACAAAACGAAGATATATGTGACATACCTAGGGCAGAGGTGACGCATATATCAAGACGGCGAATTGCAGCGAAAAATGTCGGCGGTATGGTTTACTTGGGTCAGTATTCGACTCCGGAGCAGAAGGATGCGAGTTTGATTTCGCTACCGGCAAATAGCTTTTACGATATAGACTAACGAATGGAAAAACCATATTTAAGTGTTTTCGATCAACCTTTTGCTTGCCTTTGACTCTAGGTACCGCTGATGGGTAAAACTACTTAAGTATTCATGATACACATGAAACCCGCATTTGCAAAAATGTTCTTTGAACATTAAAAAAAATACGTTTCAATTGCTTTACCTAACAGCCTTCACGCACGCCCATTTCGAAATTCATGCTTTATTTCTGCTAATCGCAGCTGAAAACATTATACTTGAAATATAACCAATGTCATTAAAAACATTAAAAGTTGTAGAAACTGTTACAGTGTGTAAATAAATCGAGTTAACATTGCCGTAATATACTGCATAAATAAGTTTAATCAGAAAACAGGCTTTTTTAGCACTTCTTCGGAAATAAAGAGACCTGCTTATGTTATAACTATGACAGTCTATCCGTCTGTGAACATAATACAGTATCTCTACAGCTGTTAGTGCCAATCGAAAAATTGTTTTCCACTTTGTGAACCCCGAAATGTAAGAACTATAGTCCTCGCTATTTGGTCATTTTCTGGTTCACAATTTCGCCCTCAGTGGGCGCAAATGCGGGAGCTGTAAAACTCACAATACATTTTATTCCATAATATTGCTTCTAAATTTCCTATTCACAATATCCTTCCTCCTTCCTGTAATATTTACAGCGAGAATGATGTCTTGTACCGTTCCTCATAAGTCCTTTTTCGTGCATATTTGAACGTAAGTAATGAAGTACCGTCTTTACGTGATTTAAAATGTGAAATGCTTAAAACGATGACCCATTAAAAAGTATTTAAACTAATAAACACTCACACAATATAACACATAAGATCTTTCGGGCTTACTGAGCCAATCTTCAGATGTGATGACAGTGAAACACACAGGTTTACAAGGAAATATATAAGTGGAACTCAAAAGACGTCATCGAAATGCACTCCGTATGTTTTGGTTGGATGACAAGTGCTCATCATGCCTATAATAATAATAATTAGTCTCAAAAATATTATTATTCACCATCACTGCAGATATTGTCTTAATACATGTCTTACTTATGCGCATTTTTGCGCATAAGTAAGACATGTATTATAATATTGTCTTACCTATGCGCAAAAATGTAAATGTTGATGATCAATAGTTCGTATTTTGGGGTTCATCCCCCCCCCTTGCCTGTCTACAAGGCTGGGGAATGTTGTATGGCATTTCTTTATTGCAACATAAGGCGGTACAGAAAGTTTATTTATTCATAGATTTGCCGCCTTATGCTACAATGAAGAAATGCCATACAACTTTCCCCAGCCTTGTAGACAGGCAATGGGGGTGGGTTAGGGAGGGCATGAATTAATCCCAAAATACGAACTATTCATCATTAAGATTTACATTTTCCCGCATAACTTAACACATATACACTGGCGTGCGAAAATTAAGGACGAGACGGTTTTTCGAATGTAACGTCGTGCAGAAGTACTCCACATCGACCCAAATCATACCATAAGATCCCCAAGATGTAAGAATATGGGACAAGTGAGCCAAACCGTCCAAGCAAGAAATCCAAAGGATACAAAGGCACTTTATTGAAAAGGTAGCTTCGAGCACAACTGGACACAAGACAGAAACGTCCATGTGACAGGCGGCTGCCAAGAAAAATCCAGTCTTTAGTAGGGGATATGATCACCACTGACTGCGTTGCAGGATTTACAATGTCTGTCCATGCTGAGAACGAGGTTTTCAAGGAGCTGTTGAAGCATCGCGGCCCATTGTAGCGCCAATCGCAGCTGCGGAATCGTTGCTTGCGGCTGGTGACGTGCTGCCAAGCGTCTCCCGAGAAGGTCCCACACGTGTTCGATTGCATTTAGGTGCAGGGACCTTGCGGACCAATCCATGCGTTGAATATCTTCACTTTCCAACAGCTCTGCGACAATCACTGTAAGATGCGGTGTAGCGTTGTCGTCCACGAAGAAGAACTCAGGAGCCACAGCACCTCTAAACAGACGCACGTGAGGCAGGAGAATCTCGGTACAATAGCGGACACCAGTGACTGAACCTCCTTGGAAGATCTGGAGGTCAGTACGGCTACTAAGCATGATGCCGCCCCAAACGAGAACTCCGCCAACTCCAGACCGGGCCCTTTCGATGATGTTGGAGGTGTGATTGTGTGTTCCCTGCTCTCTTCAGATGTGTATACGTCCAGAATTGCTCGTCAGACTAAATCGGCTCTCATCCGTAAAGAGAACTCGACCCCATTGCTGATGTGTCCAGTTCTTGTGTTCCTGGCATCACAGAAACCGCCGTCTCCGATGAGCAGGCGTTAATGGCACACCCCGTACTGGTCGTCGGGCAAATAGACCACCATTGTGCAGCCTCCTGGCCACGGTAAAACGCGATTACGGACGTCCAGTTGTCTGTTGCCCCGCTGTTTGCCGTCTGTCGCTTGCCGTCTGTAGGACAATATACCGGTCATCCGCCGCCGTGGTTGCTCGTGGACGACCACTGCTAAACTCTCGGACAGCTATTCCTGTCGTTTGAAATGCTCTCCAAGCTCGTGAAACGATGCTGTGAGCGATCCCGAACTCCTCGGCCACACTGGTCACACTTCAACCTTCTTTCAACTTCCCAATGACGCGACCTCGGGTAAAGTCATCCAGATGTCGTCTACTGGATTGCCTGTTGGCCATATCACACGGTGGCAGCAACGTGACGTCGTTCAAACCGATATACACCGTGCAATAGCTTTCACTAAAATTCTGAGCGTACACCGCCCGTGCGCTTTATACCCTTCCGATACTCCCCCCCCCTTAAGTCATGTTGCATATATGCGCATGCCCTGCCGTACCGGACCCTAGTCTATCTCCAAAGTGGTCTTTGGGTCCGTTCTGCCTGCTCGTTTCGCTGTTATGCTAATTTCTCTTCTTCGTCCTTAATTTTTGCGCACCAGCGTATTAAGACAATATCTACAGTGATGGTGTGTAATAATATTTTTGAGAATTATTATTGTTATAGGCATGAGTACTTGTCATCCAACTAAACCATGCGCAGTGTATTTTGATGACGTCATGTGAGTTCCACTTATATATTTCCCTGTAATCGTGAAATGTGCTTCAAGGCAGCGGGTGGCCTAGTGGTCAGTGTTCACGACTGCCATGGAGATAACCTCAGGTTCGATCCTGGGTAGGTACGAACGTTCGAACCACTAAATACCCGCCGTGCGTCTGATGGGCACGTTAAGCCGCTGGACCCCGGGTACAGGCCCCCGGTAATAAATAAGGACGTCTTCCTCCCCTTTTCTATCTCGCTTCCATGTTACTTTCGTATCGGGCACTCTAGCCCAAATCTCCTAGCTTCCTATGTCTCAGGGTTGTTTAAGACCTGGGGTCAGACACTCCCTTCCTGAAATCCACAACATATGATTTGATCTGATCTGATCTGAAATGTGTTTCATTGCATCACATTTGAAGATGGGTTTAGTAAGCCCGAAAGATCTTATGTGTTATAATGTGTGAGTGTTTACAACTGTGATGGGCTTTTTAGATTAAATACTTTTTAACGGGTTATCGTTTTAAGCATTTCACATATCTTAAATCGTGTATAGACGGTACTTCATTACTTATGTACCGTTTTTTTTTTAAATAATGAATAGTTTTTCTGCAAAAAAGGACACTGTGTAAATCTTTTGCTCACTATCTCTGCTTCTAAAAGGGATGTTTGAAAAATCCATTTTCCACCGCATAAATTTTGTTATAAAGAATATTTTACCTATTTTTTTTAATTTGAAGTAGTTTGCGTTTCTTCCGCCAAGGAACGTCTACGCATATTTCTATTTAAAAGACTGTCTCCGATTCTAAAAGTCCTTTATTGGTAGGATAGCAACCATTTTTTTCCTTGAGTAACTCATCGATTTCGATGAAATTTTAGTATGTGGTAGTGGACCAACTAGCGACGAACCCTATTGAAAATGAGACAAATGGGGTCAAACGCCACGACGTAGGAGCGGGATCCATTCCATAGCCCTTATGCGTCATAACTTGCGTAAATATGGTTCGATTTCAATGAAATTTTACTATGTGGTAGGGAACCACCTGGGGACGAATCCTGTTCAAAATGGACGAAATGGGGTTAAAGGTCAGGACATAGGATTGGGATCCATTCAATCGCCCTTATCCCATATTATTAAGGTGGACGTCAAGTAATTTTGCTTCCTATACTTCCAATGGAAAAACTTTTGTACACATTTCCTTCACAATTAATGTGTTCTCAAGCATGAAAATTTGAACATCGATTAAAATAACTTCATATTATAACTTGGAATACTTAATATTTTCTAAAACATAACCATAATTATATTAAAAATCAATAACTTTTCCTTTGGTGGTGATGAAACCAGAAAAAAGATGGCGCGACCTGTACTTTCATGACGTCAGTAGACAAACAAATGTTGGATTGCATAATTGTGGTTATATTTTAGAAAACATTAAGTATTCCAAGTTATAAAATGAAGATATTTTAATCGATGTTCAAATTTTCATCCTTGGGAACGCATTGATTGGGAAGAAATTGTGTACAGAAATTTTTCCATTCGAAATACAGGAAGCAAAATTACTTGACGATCACCTTAAAGGAGCAATTATTGTATGTATGTAAATTTTATTTTGAAAACGGCTCTAAGGATTTTGATGAAAGTCGTTAACATACCGTTTTCTGGTACTAGAAATCGATTTAGCTTGATCTCGACTTTAGGTAAACTCGTTTAGTGGGTTAAATAACCACCCCGAATTACCAAGTTTTTAGTGTCATGGCGTCGTCTCATTAATGTTTTCATTGCTTATAAATCTTATGACGCCACACTCTCGCAATTCAGATGTTGGCGCGCGGTCACGCCATCTGCCTCCTTACGTCACGCGTTGTGTATGGATCCTATAAAAGTTTTATGACGCCACACTCTTGCGAGCAGATGGTCTCGATTCCCATCTGCCTCATTACGTCACGCGTTGTGTATGTATCTTCCGCACGATAACGCGTAAAAATAGTTCGATTTCAATTAAAATTTAGTATGTGGTAGGGGACCACCAGGGGACAAACCCTATTGAAAATGGACGAAATGTGGTCAAAGGTCAGGACATAGGAGCGAAATCACTTCCATCGCCATTATGCATCATAACTTACGTAAAAATGTTTCGATTTGGATGAAATGTTAGTATGTTGTAGGGGCCTGCCTTGGACGAACCCTATTAGAAATGGGCGAAATGGGTCAAAGCGGGATCAATTCCATAGCTCTTATGCATCATAACTTACGTAAAAAGGCTTCGATTGTGACAAAACTTTATCATGTTATTTCGGGGAATACTGAACCGGTTCTGTTGAATATCATTGAAATGGGATCAAAGGTCAGGGCACAGGACCGAGATTTATTCCACAGCTATTATCCTCATAACTTGAGTAATGATTTCTGGTATGTTGGAAAGGGATCATAATCAATGCATTGCATGATTTTACCAACTTGTTATTTGCAGATGTTTTACCAACTGCTGAAATCCGGTAATTTATAGCCCGTCTGTTGTAAAAGAAGATGTGGGCATTTAGTATCACTTCGTCCATCTGTCCGTCCATCTGTGGACACCATAGCTTTGCAACTATTAGTCCGACTTGAAAAATAAAATTATTTTTTTGTTTGGAATTCCGAAACGTGCGAATGATGGTCCTTGGTTTCCAGGCTTTTCCGACTCACAAGCGTGAATGCAAATGCGATCGAATTTGAAGTGCATTTCATCCCATATCATTGCTTCTAAATATCCGGTGGAAAACGTTCTTTCTTTTCCTTCGATACCACTTTTAACGAAGACTATTTGTGTTTAGCTTGTTTACTCTTTCCAACCGTAGGTTGAAGAAGCATATATGCTCCAGCTTTGTCCGTCTCTCTGTCCGCCTGTCCGCACGATAACTCGCGTAAAAATGGTTCGATTTCGATGAAATTTTAGCATGTGGTAGAGGACCACCTGGGGACGAACCCTATTGAAAATGGGTCAAATGGGGCCAAAGGTCACGACATAGTAACGGGATCCATTCCACTGCCTTTATGCGTCATAACTTGCGTAAATATGGTTCGATTTCGGTGAAATTTTAGTATGTGGCAAAGGACCATTTGGGGACCTATTGAAAATGGGCGAAATGGGGTCAAAGATCAGGACGGAGAACCGGAATGACTTCCATTGCCATTATGCGTCATAACCTAAGTAAAAATGTTTCGATTTGGATGAAATGTTAGTATGTTGTAGATGTCTGCTTGCGGGCGAATCGTGTTAAAAATGGGCGAAACGGGGTCAAAGGTTAGGACACAGGTGCGGGATCTATTCTATAGCCCTTATGCATCATAACTTACGTAAAAATGCTTCTATTGTGACAAAACTTTATCATGTTATTTCGGAGGTATACTGAACTGGTTCTGTTGAGTATCTTCGAAATGGGATCAAAGTTCAGGGCACAGGAGTGAGATTTATTCCACAGCCATTATCCTCATAACTTGAGTGATAACTTGAGTAATGATTTCTGGTATGTTGGAAAGCGTATCATAATCAATGCATTGCATGATTTTACTAACTTGTTTTTCAAGTAATGCGCAGTTTTTTCACTAGGGGCGTAAAACTAAATTTCGATAACCCAGAAATCCCTGTTTGTAAACGATTGACTTGAAAATTTCTGTTTTCATAGGAGCTCTTGGTGGGAAATGTTCTGCAGATAATTTTTGATTGTTGGTAAATAACAGTTATGCCACTAGGGAACGTAAGTATATTTTTCTGCTTCTGACGTACAGTATTTGCAGGATATCTGCATTTCTAAGCATTCAATTGAAAAATAAATTATTTTGTGATCAGATACCGCTCAATACGAAAGATTTCTTCTCCTGATTAAAATACTGCATATTTCTTCCGCCTGGGGGAATCATTTCATGTCTTATTTTTTTTCGATATCTCTACTTCTATTGCCCATTTCAGAAATTCGTTCTTTGTCAGAGAGCATCTCTGGTGGGAAACGTTTTGCATATAGTTTCCAATTTTTCGTTAAGATTAAGTTTGCCACTACGAGGTATAAGTTAACGTCTGCATTTGCAGTATACTTTACAACAGTATCTGCGAATTTAAAATCCCGATTTGAAAAATAACTTTTCCGTTAGATGCTACCAATTACGAGAACTACTTGGGGGGCATTTTTTCTCCAAACAATGCACAATTTACCCGCTGGGGGCCCAAACATTTAATCCATTGTTCTCAATATCTCTCTTTCCAAAGGTCCAGTATAAAAATCGTTTTAACAATGGACACCAATTACTTTATGGAGCACTTTACCTGTACTCCAGGGTTTTTGTAGTTCACAATTCTGGTGTAAGGTGGAGTTAGTGTGTAGATCTGTTTGCATTTGCATCTCCACTTTTAAAAGTTCTATTTAAAAATTTATTTTTTATTGTATGCCTTTCGCTACAATAAACATTGGGAACATTGTTATCCTCTTTAAATAATGCGCAGTTTTTCCTTTGAAGGCGTAAATGTTCCAAACCTTTTCTCACAATCTCTGTTTCCAGGGACGTATTTGAAACGTGCTTTTTCCTTAGCATAACTTTTGCTGTAAATAACACTTTTCATTTATTTTGTTATTTTCAGTTGTTCAAAATTCTTGCGCAAGAGGACTAAAGTTATACCATGTTTTCCTCTATATCTCCCCTTCTATCCGTTCGATTTTAAATTCCTTCGTCTCTGATATCTTCCTTCACATATGAGAAATTTTTTATGCACAATAATATACAGTATATATAAACACCAGATCTCTCTCTCTCTCTTTCTCTCTCTCTCTCTCTCTCTCTCTGGAACGTTCTCGAGATGTCAAAGTGATTGCATGCTATATAACAGCACGCTATCACTTTGAGATGTCAAAGTGATCTGGTACTAATTTACAAACATTGAAATATCAATTACTCGAGTTACATTTATCCGATCTACAAAATTCGGACTGAATTCTTAATATCACGGCAAGTTGAGTTTGTATATTATTTTAATTTAGCACAATTCGAACATTAATTTGTACGCTTTAATTATTCTTACTTTTTAAAATTTAACTAACTTTCCGAGTTTAGTGCTGATTATATTATACATTTTGAAAAATAAATGCTCTAACCTACAGTAAAAACTGAAATCTTGAGATGCCAAAGTGAGCAAAATTGCATCTAAAAACAGATGTCGCTTCAATAGCGCATTGTCGATAATTTAGATAGTTTCGATTTGTAATACCATATGCCTCCTTATTTTGTAGGAAAAGCTTCGGTATGAAGTTTCTAACTAACCGTCGAATGCGATATTCTAAAACAAGCCGTAAACGGAATAACAAGTGTATATCACTAAGTTGTTCTCTGAGTGCCAGAGGTGAGCTACACAAAGAACTACGAACTACCAGATAAATTTCTAACTGATTATTTACTTACTGTTGCCATATCAAACTTTTCCATTTCCAGCGATCTTGACATACAATTCGGGCTTCACTGTCATCCATCAAACGCCGTACACAAGATCTTCTATACTTCATACTCATAATCTTTTTCTCAGGCAGACACTCCTGAATCTGATCCTCCCATGACTTCCTTCGCCTTCCTTTGCCTTTCCTTCCTACAACTTGGGCTAAAAAGATTTTCTTAGTAAGATCTCATCACCCATCTATCAACATGGCCAAACCACCGAAGCATATTAGTCTCCACCTTGCTAACAACATTTTGCTTCACATTACACAACTGCAACACATCTTCATTCCTGACACAATCAGAAAGTGTCTTGCCACAAACCCCTCGTAAGTAACGCATTCCACCAGCACAAAAACAGCTTCTATGTTTCTTCTGTAGTACCCAGGTTTCACTGCCAGACATCAGAATACGAACAATTACACTTTCATACACAGCCATGCGGGATATCCTTGAGGACCCATCATTCCTATGAACACCTCTCAAAGCAGCCATAACTTTAAATGAAGAATTCACTCGCCTACTAATTTTGCCATCTAATTTGTTCTCTCTGTCAAACATACTTCCGAAATATAGGAACTCATTCACCTGGTCAATCTCTGTGCCATTAAGACTTATGTTGCATTCAGTACTAACAGTTCCTCGCTCAAAAACCATAACTTTGGTTTTTCCCTCTTTTATACTGAGTTTGAATTTCATACAAACTTTGTACAGCTGGGGCAACATACCCTGTAACTCACTTTTGCTCTCTGCCAACAGGACAGTGTCATCAGCATACAGCAATCTGCACACACGGATATCACCAAGAATAAACCAGTATTATTTATTTTGGCATCACGCATGCACGCATCCATAAATATATTAAACAGCCACGATGACATTACACAACCTGACTCCTGCGCCATTTGATAAACACCATTACATAACCTTGTCTGACACCTGAACCATTTTGATAAAACACCATTCACTCGTACACAAGTTCTATTGCCCTCATAAATGGCTTTCATACTACGTATTAAGTAGACTCCCAGTAACACCATATTCATGCAATACCTTCCACAAAAGTGAACTATTAAAACCGGATTTAAGCATTTTTGAGTGTCTTATTTACTCGGTCGTAAGCTTTCTCTAAATCTATGAAGGCAGCAAAAACTTTCTTACCAACAGCCAGATACGTTTCTACTTTTACTTTTCATGATGATTGAAAGTAAGAATTGTGCCGAAGAATAAGCCATTTAGCGTGAAAAATCAAAGCAAAAGTTATTAAGGTAAGTTACACGAAAACAGCTGGACTAAAAGAAAAATTGTTAAACGACAGCAAATATTTTGTCCCAAATCATATTTATTGCGAGGTCATTTGAAAAACGGAAACTAGCATACAATTTGCGGTTCTAACAGAATGAGTTCTTTCTATATAAGTTTTTACTATATTTCCTTACAGAAGTAAATCCGTTGTCTATTTGATTTGTTTCTAATCTGTTTCACTTAAAACTTTCACCACATCGTAGGACGCGTAACATCTCCTATAATTAACATTCATTTAAAAGCTTAAAAACACCCGTCGTAAAACGGGCTATAGTCTAGTTAGTTAATAACTGTAATATACTTTTCCGCCGCTACTGCGAGAATGGAACTCTTTCTATTTCTAGATGTTTTATCGATTGCATTGTAGAAATTCGATTTTTTTAACGGGTTAGTCGACTACGAAGAACTTTGAAATATTTTATTCGTGTCGAAACTGACTCAGAAGACGTGCTCATTGCAACCGAAATTTCGATGTCCTCTTTCTTTTTTATTTTTTAGTTACCAGTTCCATTCCATATGAAGAAGACAACTCACATTGGGTTATACGTCAATTATTCGTACCCAATTCGTCGAGTGACAATTCGTCGAGTGCAAATTCATCGCGCGTCAATTCGTTGCAATTATCAATTTATTGCAGGCTCAATTCGTCGCGGGCAAACTCATCGCAAGCAAATTCGTCGACTACTCATTAGACGTGGACGAATTTGTCGTATTTCGACCACCCTCAGTGAAATACTATAGAGTTTGTAAGAGGTTTTTGAGCTCTACAACCTGAAAAAGTCCATCGGGAAATGGTTGGTGAAGTGGGCTGCCGTTACGATTTTGAATGTTGTGTAACATGTGGATCTTTCATGTTTCATGTGACATGTCTAATCCTTCCTGGGACATGGGTTAAGTCCTTTTGAGATATACACTGAAGAGCAATTGAATTAGAGACAGTTCGCGTTATGCAAATGTGGCGCTGTGGGCGGCCCTGTAAACGGAAACGACATGGCGTATGCAGCGATCCGACAATATAAGGAGTGAGGCGACGGGAATCAGTAAACGTCGGAAGCAGTATGGGTACGACGAAGGATCTAAGCGCATTTGATCGTGGGAAAATTGTCGGGGCCCGACGAATGGGTCACTTCATCTCGGAGGTCGTTCAGGCACTGGGATTTTCACGAGCCACTGTGTCACGGGTGCACCGTGAGTACATCGAATCCGGTAAAACCATCCCTGCAAGGGCCAACTGTCGTGAACAACAGCGTGTGGATGAGAGGGGTCATCGTCGGCTAGCTCGCATTGTAACAGCGGATAGACGGGCCACACTGCAAGAAGTCACTCGGCAGTTTAACGCTGGTGCACAAAAACGTGTAAGCAGCCACACCATCCAAAACCATCTCCTCGCTATGGGGTACAGAAGCCATCGTCCCACGAGGGTACCGCGGCTGACCGCACATCACAGGGTGCAAAGATTAGCATGGGCGCGGGAGCATCGCCACTGGATCTTAGATATGTGGAAAAATGTTGCATGGACTGATGAGTCGAGATACACGTTGGTACATGCGGATGGCAGGATACGAATACGGCGCAAACCACATGAAGCGATGGATCCTTCTTGCCAGCATGGTACTCTTCAAGTTGGTGGGTGTGGCATTCTCGTCTGGAGACTGTTTACGTGCACTGAAATGGGACCGCTGGTACGTGTGACATCAACCCTCACAGATCATTGTTATCAGGATATCCTGGACGACCATTTGCTTCTATTTGTGCGTCTTCAATATCCCACTGTGGACCTCATCCTGCAACTTCATTCATGGCACAATCAGAAAGTGCTCCCGAATTGTATCCGAATGGTTGGATGAGCCCTCCACCGACGTGACCTCGCTTCCTTGGCCAGCTAGGTCACCTGACTTCAATCCCATCGAGCACATCTGGGATGCCATCGAGAGGGATGTTCGAGACTCTGGCCCCATTCATCAAATCTTCGTGAACTGTGGGAGCTTTTTCAGGGGTCGTGGATCCGTATGGCTTACCAACGCTTCCAGTGTCTTGTCGAGTCCATGCGGAGACGAATCTCTGCCGTCATCAGTGCGAAAGGTGGTGCTACACGTTACTAGACAGTTATCTCTAATTTAATTTCTATTCAGTGTTCAGGAGGGTGGAAGCCCCTGTCCCTCGGTTGCTCTTTGAGTATTAAATTAAACTCTTGTACATTGCATTGATTTATTCTTAGTGTTCTTTACATTGTTCTGCAGGTCCATGGTACCTGGGCGGACCTCGGTCTAGTGGACGTGTTGTTATCAACGGTGTCTAACTTAGACTGTAGATAGGGTTCTGGAGTGCTGAATTGTGTTGCAGTTCTCAAAACTAAAAAATTGAAATTTTTACTAAAGTTTTGTATGAAGGCCCCTTGACGCGGGCTCAGACCCTTCCAAAAAAAAAAAAACAGTTTACGGTCTAAGTTAGAGTACCATGAGATAGTATACCAAACTTGGTGGTTCTAAATTGAAGATTGTAAATCTTACGAAAATTTCGTATTAGGGCTCCTTGAGTTCGGGTCCTTCCAAAAACCGTCTACGGTGTGAGTTAGAATACCATGAGGTATTAAATCGAATTTGGTGGTTCAAAATTGAAAATTGTAGATTTTGCGACACTTTTGTATAGACCCGGGCTCTGCCCCTTTCCAAAAACCGTCTATGGTCTAAATTAGATAACCATGCGGACATTTTCTAAACTCTGTCGACATGTTGACCATGTCGACGTTATAACCGTGTCGTTATTTTGATTGTTGACATTTTGACCGTGTCCACATTTTGAGAGTCGACATTATGACTTTGTCGACATTTTGACTGTCGACATTATGGTGTTGACATTTTGACCGTTGACATTATGACAGCCAGCGGTTGATTCTGCCACTCAACACAACATGAAGCATGAAAATTGCGAACATAACTTACCTTGAACACCTTGTCTCCGCTCTTCGAAAACTGGGGGAAAGGGGTTAATTCAACATACTCTCCTGAAAATTCGTGGTAGTGTAGAGGATCATCATATATGTGCCAATGTTTTCAGCTCTAAATTTATTTTAACATTTTGAGGTGGAGTCCCCCCCAAAGCTCGCAAACCTCGCGGATGCTTCAGGGGGAACACCCCGAACACACTGACCGACTCTTCTCTGTCGACATGCTGACCATGTCCACATTATAACCGTGTCGTTATTTTGATTGTTGAAATTTTGACCGTGTTCACGTTTTGACTGTCGACATTATGACTTCGTCGACAGTTTGACTGTCGATATTATGACTTTGTCGACATTTTGACTGTCGACATTATGGTGTTGACATTTTGACCGTCGACATTATGACAGATAGCGGTTGATTCTGCCACTCAACACAACATGAAGCATGAAAATTGCGAACATATCTTACCTTGAACACCTTGCCTCCGCTCTTCGAAAACTGGGGGGGGGTGAATTCAACCCACTCTCTTGAAAATTCGTGGTAGTGTACAGGATCATCATATATATGCCAATGTTTACAGCTCGAAATTTATTTTGACATTTTGAGGGTGAGTCCCCCCCCCAAAGCTCGAGAACCTCGCGGATGCTTCACACCCCGAACACACTGACCGACTCTAGCGGTCCAAAATATAAAATTACGGAAGTCGGGGCAGCGCCCCCAACCAAAGCACCTCGATTCCCTATTACAGACTTCTGGGGAGAGAGCATACCCTCAAGTAGAGTCTGCTACTCTATACAACAGTAAACACGAAAACTGCGGACAAATCACTTCCGTTAGACTTATACGAATCTCCGTTCTGCGATCCCCGAGGGACCCGAAGACACCGAGGTCCGCCGAGGTGTCATGGACCTGCAGAACAATGTAAGGCACAGTAAGAATAAATCAATGCAATATACAAGAGTTCAATTTAATACTGGAAGAGCAACAGAGGGACAGGCACTACAGTCAGCATGGCTTCACATACCTGTGAACACCTTCCAGCACCTTATTGAGTCACTTCCAGCCTGTCTAGCTGCTGTCCGCGCTGCACACGGCGCGGCGGTTACTCGGGATATTAACTGGTTGTCACAATAATGTGATTCGACCGTGCATATACCTACACAATATATCTGCATTTTGAAGTAGAATTCCAATTTGTTTTTGCATCCGTTAGCCTTTATTGTTTTTAAAACAATACTAATGCTGTTTGATCATTAACATATTGCGTTTTTGACCTAGGGGGATCTGCGGTAAATCATCACTTCATACTGAATCTGTTTGTTTGCAATTCTACTATTGAAAAATAACTTAAAATTCTCTTGTTTGCATCGATCTCGAGGATTACCCAAATGACGATAAAAAAAAAAAAAAAAAAAAAAAATACCAGTTGGCATGCGAGAGAGAAATAACTTTTCTTATATGTGACTGGTTCAGCTGTGGTGATTGATTTTTATGTCTTTTTTAGACATCTGATAAAAAAATTTCCTGTTAGGAGGAATAAATTTAAAATTTTGTTTAAACAACGAATTAGCTTCCACAATTTGGATTATAAAAAAAATATGCACTCTTTGCTTCTAACCGTGATCCAGGTATTTCCAATAAGGTAATGATATCTTAATTTTTCTTTATTAATCCGGTTCCAAACGTACTGTACCAGAAATTCTTTTTGCATTCGATCTCCACTGAAGAAGTGAAATTTGTGAATTTTTTGAGAATATGTTTCAAAATTCGAGTCGAGCTCATTACGTCCGAGAAATCGGTGCTGAGTTGTTGTTTTTTAATTTAATATATAGCAGTTTTTGGTTGATTTGTAGTTGTGATCCCACTATTAATTTCAGTAATTCGTAAATTATATGTAGTTAGATAGTACTGTTCTGAGAGAAGTAATTCGTGCATTTCATGCTTTGATACTTTGCAATAAACCAATTCAATTTCCATAAACAGCTCTTTACATATAATGATGGCCTTCCTAAATCATTCTGTCTCACCTCACCGAACGAAAGTCGATCAGGCGAACAGCTGTGTACATTTGCTTTTGGCGAGTCAGATTCAAAAACACTAGATGTCGAAAGAAATGCAATTACGAAACGCTACACGTGCAAATACCACATGCGACAAACAAACCAGACTTCAGCAATTAAGGTTTCGGAACACTGCCAGCTGGGAACACCAAACTGCGAAACTTCAGGAAAGCAGGCGGAACAATATATATAAATACTGCGTAAGACTTTGGCAAGAGTATAAAAACACATGTTAGAAAAATCATGCAATGCATTCATTACGATACGCTTTCCAATATTCCAGAAATCATTACTCAAGTTATGAGGATAATGGCTGTGGAATAAATCTCGCTTTTGTGCGCTGACCTTTGACCCCATTTCGATGGTCTCACATAGAACCGGTTCAGTATACCCCCGGAACAACATACTAAAGTTTTGTCGCAATAGAAGCATTTTTAGTCAAGTTATAAGGATAACGGCTGTGGAATAAATCTCGCTCCTGTGACCTGACCTTTGACCCCATTTCGATTATATCAACAAAACCGTATCAGTATATCTCCGGAGTAACATGATAAAGTTTCGTCGCAATCGAAGCATTTGTACATACGTTAGGACGCATAAGGGCAATGCAATGGATTCCGCTCCTATGTCCTGACCTTTGACCTCATTTCTCCCATTTACAACAGAATTCGTCCGTCCCCAGATTGTCCCTTCTTCCATACTAAAACTTCATCGATATCGAACCATTTTTACGCACGTTATGACGCATAAGGGCAATGGAATGGATCCCACTCCTATGTCCTGACTTTTGACTTCATTTCGACCATTTTCAATAGGGTTTGTCCCCAGGTGGTTCCCTACCACATACTAAAATTTTATCGAAATCGAACTATTTTTATGCGAGTTATCGTGCGGACAGACGGACGGACAGGCAGACAGACGTACAAAGCTGGAGCATATACGCTTCTTGAACCTACGGTTGGAAAGCGTGAACAAGTTACTAAAATCATACAATGCATTTATTATGATACACTTTCCAACGTAGCAGAAATCATTACTGAAGTTATGAGGATAATGGCTGTGGAATAAATATCCCTCCTGTGTCATGACCTTTTACCCCATTTCGCTGATATTAAACAAAACCGATTCAGTATGCCTTCGGAACAACATGACAAAGTTTTGTCGCAATCGAAGCATTTTTAGTCAAATTATGATAATAGTGGCTGTGGAATAAATCTCGTTCCTGTGTCCTGACCTTTTACCTCATTTCGACGATATTAATAAGAACCGGTTCAGTGTACATCTGGAACAACATGATAACATTTTGTCGCAATCGAAGCATTTTTTGGTAAGTTATGACGCATAAGGGCAATGGAATGGATCCCACTCCTCTGTCCTGACCTTTGACTCCATTTCGTCCATTTTCAATAGGTTTTGTCCTCAGGTGGTCCCCTACCACATACTAAAATTTCATCGAAATCGAACCATTTGTACGCGAGTTATCGTGCGGACAGACGGACAGACAGACGGACAAAGCTGGAGTATATACGCTTCTTCAACCTATGGTTGGAAAGCGTAAAAAACGGCAGTCGTTGTAGTAACCATAGCAACCGGCCACATCTGTTTATCACGCATGCGTCGTAGGTAGTGCGCAATTTAATAAGCGTTGTTTCGTGAACCTCTAACAAGTGTTTCCGCTCTGTGATTTTTCGAAAGAAAATGGATGTGAATGAGGGACAAAGATACGCCATTAAATTTTGCTGTCGATTTTAAGAAGTCTGTCAGAGAGATTTTCCGTCTTATGCAAAAGGCTTATAAAGATGAATGTCTAGGAAAATCAACAATTTACAGATGGCATAAAGAATTTGTTGATAGTCGTGTGTCGGCGGCATTAATCGCGCATGGAGGAAGACCTTCAACGAGTGTTACAGAGGCAAACGTCAACACAAGTTAGTAAAATCATACAATGCATTGATTATGATACGCTTTCAAACATACCAGAATTCATTACTCAAGTTATGAGGATAATGGCTGTGGAATAAATACCCCTCCTGTGTGCTGATCTTTGACTCCATTTCGATTATCTTAAACAAAACCGATTCAGTATACCTCCGGAATAACATGAAACTGTTTTGTCGCAATAGAAGCCTTTTTAGTCAAGTTATGAGGATAATAGCTGTGGAATAAATCTCGCTCTTGTGCCCTGACCTTTCACCCCATTCGAAGATATTAAACAGAATTGATTCAGTATATTTCCGGAACAACATAGTACAGTTTTGTCGCAATTGAAGCATTTTTACTTAAGTTATGACGCATGAGGGCAATGGAATGGATCCCGCTTCTATGTCCTGACCTTTGACCCCATTTCGTCCATTTCCAACAGAATTCGTCCCCAGGTTATCCCCTCCTACATACTAAAATTTCATGGAAATCGAAACATTTTTACGCAGGTTATGACGCATAAGGGCAATGGAATGGATCTCACTCCTATGTCCTGATATTTGACCCTGTTTCGCCAATTTTTAATAGAATTCATTCCAAGCTGGTCCCCTAACACATACTACAATTTCATCGAAATCGAACTATTTTTACGCCAGTTATGACGCATAAGGGCATTGGAATGCATCCCGCTCCTATATTGTGACCTTTGACCCCATTTCGCCCATTTTCAATAGAGTTCATCCCCAGATGGTCTCCTACCACATACTAAAATTACATCGAAATTGAACCATTTTTACGTGAGTTATCGTGCAGACAGACAGACAAACAAACGGACAGACAAAGCTGGAGCATATACGCTTCTTCAACCTACGGTTCGAAAGCGTAACGATAGGTGCTCTTATACGGAAAGACAATACCTATCAATTAGAGTTATCGGAGATATGGTTAACATTTCAAAATCCTGTGCGCTGCACTGGGAGGATGGGTGCTGCTTTTGTTTGATGCGCATTGTGTAGTTGAACGGCGGTCAGTCTCACATGATCCGAAGAGCCTTCACTCACTCCTCCGATATTCAGGCTAGAAGAAATGAGTTCAATCACATCCAGATGATTACGATGGCGACATGACTACCATAAAGCGATAGTTGAAAAAATTGCTCGATCAGTGAAATGTCTAGTCAAAAGCACCTTACAAAGGGAAACCAGAGATACAAAATATGTTGGCACTGTGGAATATAAACCTGAAGTCACTACAATACTAAAGAACATATTCAAAAAAACCCCACATTGCCTTTGGAGAAAGTAGAAAGTACGAAGAGTATTCGAGCCATCATGCAAAACGACCGTGACCAAGTTTCCACACTCAACAGACATGGGGTTTACAAAATACTCTTAATTCCTGTTGACCCAGAAGATCCAGCAATTGCATATATAGGAACCACTGCACGCTCATTGCGAACAAGACTATATGAGCACAAGTACTCAATTACTAATAACGCTGTTGCTACCTCTCTTGCACGATTAGTTAATAGAGGTATCTACCGACCAGACTGGACCAATGCCAGTGTGCTGAGCTCAAATCGTACAAAGCGATCCCTCCGATTCGCTGAAAGTTTATGTATTTTACCGCACAGCTCTGACTGCTGTAATGAAGAAACTCCACGTTTTGCTCCAGTGCCTTGGGCCATGTTAATGCAGCCAGAAAAGCATGTTCCTCTCCAACAACACTTAACTCCTAAATATTCACTTACAGTTTGACGATTAATGTCAACTTATTAATTATCCTCTGTGTATATATTTCTTCGCACATGTAATAGCAATTCATAGTATTATTTGTTGAATCATTTTAGCGCATGACCAAACTTCCACTACATTTATTGTAAACCTCGTTAACGTTATCACGTGCTCGCGTAATTTGAAAATGCTTCTTGCTTTTATCCTTTGTTTTGTTTATGTATATTGAAATACCTGACGATGGAGCACTTGGTGCTTTGAAAGATCTTGCAAATTGCTGTACTTTAAAAATGTCTATTTTAAGTACAGACAGTATTAATAAATATCTACCAACAAGTAATTGGATACCCCTGCAATCGACGATATCTGCGGTCCTGATACACGTCACGGCCGCTGCCGTTAAATATCGTGTGGGAAACAACAACGCAACCAGTCGCATGCAAGATGCCACGCAGTTCGGAGCTCTCTGATTTCGAGAAAGGTGTAATCGTCGGGTATCACAGAAATGGTCGATCCATACGTGACATATCCAGCGAGTTGAAGTACCCAAAATCGACAGTGACCTACGTGATGGGCAAGTGGAAGATGAGAGGTGACTGTCGGAATGCGCCTCGACCCGGCAGACCCACAAAACTGAGAGTTAGAGACCGACGGGTGCTCGCCAAAGAAATTCGGAAGAACCGCACCAACTCGATGGGCCACTTCAGCGAGGAGTTTCAACAGGCATCCGGGAGTGTTCTTTCGATGAATACCATCCGTAAGGAAGCCCATCTGCTCGGTTTTCATGGACGTGCTGCCGCCCACAAGCCTTTGATCACCAAGTCCAATAGCGCTGCTCGGCTAACGTGGTGCAAATAACGTCGACAGTGGACCGTTGAACAGTGGAAACAGGTTCTCTGGAGCGACGAATTAAGGTTCACTGTCTACCGTTCGGATGGCAGGGTCTGGGTTTGGCCTCTGGGTGGAGAACGCCTCCTACCGGAATGTATTGTGCCAACTGTGAAGTTCGGCGCCGGTGGAATTATGCTATGGGGGTGTTTCTCCTGGAATGGTACGGAAACTTTGGTCGCAACTCCTGGTAGACACAGCGCCGAGACCTACTGCACCCTTTTGGATGACCATGCGCTTCCTACGTTGTAGCAGTTTTACGGGGTGTACCCATGTTACTTTCAGGAAGACAATGCCACCTGTCATGTTGTGAGGTCCACCATGGCTTGGTATGGTGAAAATGGGGTTAATCGAATGGACTGGCCTGCGCAGAGCCCGTACCTTAACCCTATCGAGCACCTCTGGCACGAGTTGGAGCGTCGACTTAAAAGGTGCCCCCACTGTCGAAATCGGTGAAGAAATGACCTGTCTTCTCCAAGCCGAGTGGAAGAAAATACTGCTAGCCGTCGTACAACGCCTGGTTGAGAGTATGCCCCGGCTCGTGGAGGCTCCACTAACTATTGAAGGTGAATAAACTTCGTTTTCCTTTGCTATCACAGGTGTCCAATTACTTGTTGGTAGATAGTGTACCTTTTCGTGCTGAAAAGGCTTTTCTAATTAAAATAAAGTTCACTATACTTGAAAGATTTAATTAACTATAGTACTAATATAGTTAATTAATGACTCTAAGTATATCCAGTTGTTATGAATATATTATATAAATGTACAACGGCCGTTACATAAAAACTGAGAGTAAAATCATACAAAGTGAAAAAATATAGGTTCTACAAAATCTATGTTATTCTATCTCAAATTATCTTCACAGTCCTGGAAAATTCGAGACGTGTACAGACGGACGTTATCCAGTTTTGGACGTATGCCGCTGTACAGTGAGGATGGCATTGCTGCGCTCACCTACAGTCCACCACACTCTGACACCTTAGTCTTCCGTTCCCATACAGAAGTGGAATTCGTCGCTGAGCACTATACGTCGTCCGTCCGTAGCATTCCACGTTGCTCGCTGCAAACACCACTGCAATCTGCGCCGACGGTGGTCAGGTTTTGATGGCAGAAGAAGTAAGGGCCGTCAAGAGTGCAGATTCGTCTGTGCCAGTCATCTGGAAATGGTTCTGGCAGAGACAAGAGTCGCTTGTACAGCCGCCACATGTCTCTGGATATTGGACAAAGGCGTCGTTGCATCTGTGCATGCCGCTGTCACAACCCTACGGTCATCTCTGCTAGTGGTACGTCTGGGTCGTCCAGAGCCAGTCCTCCGTGTATGGGTGCCTTCCCGTGTCCATTGCTCCCAACACGATCGCACCGTACTGTCCGAACGGCCCAAATGACAGCCTATTCATCACGCCGGCCATCCTGCTTCTCTCATCCCTACGATACGGTCTCGTTCAAACTCCGTCGATTGCCCGTATACGCGCACCTATGGCGGCTCCTCGGCATGTCCACCGCTCAGCGATCGCTCCTGACTCTTACCGTGCACTTGGGCACTAATGTGGAGTCCCCTGCGCGACGCCTGATAAGCCCCAAGGATTGCGATTGCAGTGCCGGTCGTGGACACGCGGGCAAGCGGAATCGCACGAAACTTTAATCATTTACATGTCTTCCCTCACCGTAGCTATTTGTGGAGTTTCGCGTTAATCGCACGGTTTTTTCGCGGATTTTTATGAAATTGAGTGTATGTTATCCAACTTAGCGCATATTATACCCATCCTAAGCACTTGTAAGTCTTACCTAAGGCACTGGACGAAAGACAATGAAACAGAGAATTTGTGTTGAGGAGTATTTTGAAAGACAGACAGTTAGTTTCCAAAAAAAGAAATTATCAGGAATTTCTTGACACAGAGACTTAACGTTTCTGCAGCTGACTTCACCGAAATAATTGACTGGAATTCTTGCGAGTTGCCACTATCCCCATTTTCATATGACATCAGGGATGACGCTATGTCGTCACTTAAACTATCTGGGACTGTAGCTGACTGGTACATAACAAGATTTCTGTGTCACACAAGCTGCAGAGCGATGTGTAATTTTAGTTACATAAACATCAAGCAAGTTTGAGATTCTCAGGACTTAGGGTACACCCTTGTAACACTGCTATCAAGATCTATTATGCCTGAATTCCCACGTAAGGCTTCCTTCAAAGTGATTCCCAAGAACAAAAGGAATGAATCAAGTAAAACTGAAACTGAAAGATTCTCTGAATTTCTGGAATCTCTACAAGTTTGATCTTCATGCGCGAACACATAATATGTCTTAGGTCAAAAACATTTACATTACTCATATACAGCTATACTAGACGCAAATGCTCCGCTACATTATAGCGATTTGATTGTACCTTATTTGATATTTACAAAAACAGAAATCAACCAAATTGCGTAAATTTTGGAAATTTCTATAATTTCGATCGTTTGCGCCAAAGGAAAGTATTGTCTGATTTTTTTTTTTACGCTTTCCAACCGTAGGTTGAAGAAGCGTATATGCTCCAGCTTTGTCCGTCCGCACGATAACTGGCGTAAAAATGGTTCGATTTCGATGAAATTTGAGTATGTGGTAGGGGACCAGCTGGGGACGAACCCTATTGAAAATGGGACAAATGGGGTCAAAGGTCACGACGTAGGAGCGAGATCCATTCCATTCCACTTATACGTCATAACTTGCGTAAATATGGTTCGATTTCAATGAAATTTTACAATGTGGTAGGGGACTACGTGGAGACGAACCCTATTCAAAATGGGTGAAGTGGGGTCAAAGGTCAGGACATAAGAGCGGGATGCATTCCATTGCCTTTATGCGCCATAACGTGCGTTAAAATGGTTCGATTTCGATGAAATTTCAGTATGTGGTAGGGGACCACCTGGGGACGAACCCTATTGAAAATTGACGAAATGGAGCCAAAGGTCAGGACACAGGATTGCGATCCATTCCATCGCCCTTATCCCATATTATTAAGGTGGACGTCAAGTAATTTTGCCTCCTATACATCCAATGGGAAAAATTTTGTACACATTTCCTTCACAATTAATGTGTTCCGGCCGCCCCGGTGGTGCAGTGGTCTAAGGCGATGGCCTCTGATCATTCGTCCGAAAGGGGTCCGGGTTCGAATCCCTGTGAGGCATGGATGTTGTGTTTGTCTTATGGCACTGGCTCTCTCCCTTCCCTGGAACCAGTGACCCTAAATTAGGGACGGGCGACTGCTTATAGCCCTTTGAGTTGCTCACGGTGGTCGTTAAACCTCGAATAAAAAAAAAAATAAAAAATAAATAATAATGTGTTCCGAAGGATGAAAATTTGAACATCGATTAAAATAACTTCTTAATATAACTTGGAATACTTAATATTTTCTAAAACATAACCATAATTATATTAAAAATCAATAACTTTTCCTTTGGTGGTGTTGAAACCAGAAAAAGAATGGCGCGACCTGTACTTTGATGACGTCAGTAGACAAACAAATGTTGGATTGCATAATTATGGTTATGTTTTAGAAAATATTAGGTATTCCAAGTTATAAAATGAAGCTATTTTAATCGATGTTCAAATTTTCATCCTTGGGAATGCATTAATTGGGGAGAAAAAAGATGGCGCGACCTGTATTTTCATGACGTCAGCAGTCAAACAATTGTGCGGATCCTATTAAAGTTTTATGACGTCACACTTTTGCTAGCAGATGGCCGCGATTCCCATCTGCCTCATTACGTCACGCGTTGTGTGCGTATGTTCGTCTGCACGATAACTTGCGTAAAAATCGTTCGATTTCGATGAAATTTCAGTATGTGGTAGGGGAACACATGGGAAGGAACCCTATTGAAAGTGAACGAAATGGGGTCAAAGTTGAGGACATAGGAGCGGGATCCGTTGCACTGTTCTTATGCGTCATAACTAACGTAAAAAAGGTTCGATTTCGATTAAATATTAGTATGTGGTAGGGGATCACCTGGGGACGTACCCTATTGAAAATTGGCGAAATGAGGGTCAAAGGTCAGGACATAGGAGCGGAATCACTTCCATCGGTATTATGCGTCATAACTTACGTAAAAATGTTTCGATTTGGATGAAATGTTAGTATGTTGTAGGGGCCTGCCTGGGGACGAATCCTATTGAAAATGGGATAAATGGGTCAAAGGTTAGGACACAGAAGCGGGGTCTATTCCATAGCCCTTATGCATCATAACTTACGTAAAATTGCTTCGATTGCGACAAAACTTTATCATGTTATTTCGGAGGTATACTGAACCAGTTCTGTTGAATATCATCAAAATGGGATCAAAGATCAGGGCGTAGGAGTGAGATTTATTCCACAGCCATTTTATGATTTCTAGTATGTTGGAAAGCGTATCATAATCAACGCATTGCATGAATTTACTAACTTGTTTTTGTTATATTATCTTTTGGTATACCAGGGACAACGTTTCAGTACTATAGTGGTTCTATCATCACTAGTCCGAGTTAAAAATTATTCGGTATTTTCAACTCAGATGAGTGCTTCTCTCCACTGCTTTCTCAGAAATGTTTCTCGTCCCATCTACTCTGCCACGTTAAATAATTTTATCTAATAATGGCGTACGAACACCCAAAGAGCACGTTTATCGAAATCCATCCTCTGCTCAGCTTATGAAGTATGTGCGTCAGTTCTGAATGTACGTGATGAGCCCGTTATTTTTCATGACATTTCTGCACCCAGTCGACTTTGACACGCGTTTCGCACACAAAAGGAGGCGAACATTTTGTGTAGTTTAAACCGCGCCAAACTTTCGATACTTGAATGCTGGAGACAAAAAAGATAAATGGAACATATTCCGTATTAAACTGTGTAACAATTTATAAAACACACAACGACTAAGTGCCGAGCTTTTACACTCCAAACAGGAGGCTTCCTCAAGGCCAGTGAACACAATAATAATTTCGGGAACGACGATAATTTGAAATCTTGGAGCGCGTATCTACTACGTGTCTAGGGGATATTGCGTCTCGCGGAAGGTGGTGTCTCGTGATTTACCTTTCAGTCTTCTGCGCAGCCGAGAGTTCGAGGGAAGGGCTCACGTTGCAAGGGTTTGGGTGCATGGATATTTCGATACTTTCTCTAGACAGTGTTCCTTTGTAGTCAGTGTATGGGGCGATCCTCTTCATGTTTTTCCATACGGATACGGCGTCATATTGGGCTACTTCTTTGCATAGCGCTGTTTGTGTTTTTCCTGCTTTAATGCCTCTTATGTGTTCTTTTCCCCTAATTGTAAGGGATCTTTTGGTCATTCCGATGTATGATCGAGACAAATCATCTGGATATTCTAATGGCATCTCATACACCCCAGCTCCAGAATTCACGTCAGGGTCCTTATGCGTATTTGTTGTTGCTGTGGCGATGGACATTGGTCATTTGATTCCCATGCGTAATCCATGGCGGTTCATAAGGTTCTTGAACACAAACGAAAATTTCGGGATGTAGGAAATGGTGCCAGCAAACTGCAAGTTGTCAACTCCTGGGCGTGGTGTCTTGTGGTTCCCCGTTATCATCTTGTGTGAGATGGATCGCAGAGTCCGTTTCGAGAATCCAGCAGTGACCCCTTTGTTGACGATATTTCTTATTTCTCTGTCCCTCGTTTCTTTGATGGAGCAAATCGTGACTGCTCTATTGTAGTGGGTACGGAATGCCGCCATTTTATGTGAGCTAGGGGATACGGATTTAGGAGGGATAAAATTTGTCACTGTTGTTGGTTTGCAATATACGGTGGTGCAAAAGCGGCCGTCTTGGGATCTGCTTAACTCAGCGTCAAGAAACGGAAGCTTCCCGTCTTTTTCTTTTTTTATAAGTGAATTTAATGGAGGGGTAGATGGTGTTGATTCGCTGTCGAAATTCCTCGAGGTCTTTGTCATCATGTTGTCAAGTTAAGTACACATAGTCCACATATCTAAGACATAACTTCGGTTTCTTGCCACTACTTGTGAAGATATTTTCGTCTAGCGGGCGTAGGACAGCTTCCGCGAGAACTCCTGATATTGGAGACCCCATGGGGGCGCCTTTGGTCTTCTTGTAGTGTGTTCCTAGGAACCGAAAGTAGTTATTGTTTACAACCAGGTCCAACACTCTTCGTATGTCTTGCACTGCCACCAGAGGTTGTTCATCATCTCTGGTAAGAAAGTTCTCTAGGTTGTCACACGCTTCTTTGACCGGGTTTGACGGGTACAATGATGTCACGTGAAAATTAACCATAATCTCCTTTTTATCCAAACTTATATCTTTTATTCTTCTTATAAAGTCCGAAGTCGAGCGTAGGGCGTGTTGTGAGGCAGGTAGGTAGGTCTTTAGGACGCTAGCCAGCTCTTTCTCTACGCAATACGTTGGCGCTCTTATTTTGCTAACAATGTGTCTGAGTTTAAGGCCAGGTTTATGGTGCTTCAGTCTGCCATACAGGGGAGGAATGGATGATCCCGGTGGAATAATGGACGCTCTTTTGATGCTATTAGCTAAGTGCTTCCATTTGGTTAGGCTTATCACTTTACTAACAAGAGCGTTGGTAGGGTTTGCTTTGGTTTCTGGAGAAGATGTGTCCGCTATGAAACTGTTTAGCTCAGTGACGTAGTCTGTTTTGTTCATGAGGGCTATCTGGTCGGACTTGTCAGTGAGCGTAATACACTGCCGGACAATTGCTAAGGACCGATGACAATAGCAACGATAGGAACCATAAAATGGAAGGCAGGAAAATGTGGAAATTAGCATAAGTGCGGGATACTGTAAGACGTGTTGTGCGTATGCAAATTTTGGATTGCCGAACTTGTTCGTGACGTCATAGCGCTGATAAGAGATATAAAGGTTTTGACGCGTATTGACCGTTGTTGTTCAAACGCAAAGTTGAAAGGGAAAAAATCAATTGACGAACTTGCAATTTTTAGTATGTTTTCCCGACATCATCTAGATGATTTTACGCGTGGCCGTATTATTGGCAAGATTGAAGAAGGGCGAAAAATAACTGATGTTGCCAGGGAGTTCGACGTCAGCCACAGTGTTGTTTCAAGGCTTTGGAAATCATTTCAAACAAATGGAGAGTGTGGCAAACGTCACGGGGGAGGTCGTATTCGTAGTACGACACCTGCAGAAGATCGGTACATAGTGCTTTCAACAAAAAGACACCGGCGCAGCACAGCTAGTGAGGTAGCAAATCAGTTTATGGCTCCTACTGGCAAGCGGATCTCCCGATAAACTGTCGCCAGACGTTTGCATGAAGGAGGACTATACGCCCGCCGTCCTGTTGGGTGCATCCCATTGTCCAGACGTCACCGTACCGCCCGTTTGCGATGGTGCCATCAACATCGCAATTGGACTGATAACGACTGGTCTGCTGTCCTCTTCTCAGATGAGAGTAGATACAGTCTATCGTCTGATTGTCGACGACAACTGATCTAGCGTGATGGTGGTACTGCATATTGTCCAGCAAACATACAGGAAAGGGACCGATATCCGACATATAGTGTCATGGTATGGGCTGGCATCATGATCAATGGCCGTACGTCCCTCTATGTGCTTCCAACTGGGACTATGACTGGCCAACGAAACATTAATGATGTTCTGCTACCTCATGTTCGCATGTTCCTTGGTGCTGTCGGTGATAGATTCATTTTCATGGACGACAACGCAACATGTCATCGAACAGTCGCTGTCCAGGAGTGTCTTGAGAGCGAGGATATTCAACGCCACGTATGTCCAGCACGTTCTCCAGATCTGAATCCCATTGAAAATGTGTGGGATTTTTGGGGAGGGGTCTTGCTGGTCGCCAATGCCCTCCAATAAACAAGGACACCCTCATCCGTGCACTGACAGAGGAATGGGATAAATTACCCCAACAGCTGCTTGATAATGTTGTGCAAAGCATAACACGACGTGTGGAATCTTGCATCGCCCTCCATGGTGGCCATATCCCGTATTGACATCTTACGCCGGAACGCCTGCGGACGGTAATTGCATTTTTTTCACGTTTACGTATTCTGCACAAAATGGCCTGTTTGTCCCTTGAACACGTTCCAAAGCCTTCTGGAATTCAGAGCACAATAAATTGTCTTTCTTGTAATGTCCTGGCATTCTGACATTATTTTATTTCACTTGGCATCCAACCACACTTACTTTTTTATGCGCTATATAGCGGTTTATGATCCGTCCTTAGCAATTGTCCAGCAGTGTAGTTATAGATTCACCCTTTTTGATATCCTTCAGGGTTCTCTACGTTCTGGTGTCATGCTTCATGCTTGGTAAGGCGGTCTTCCTCAGCTTCGCGGATGAGAAATGTCTTACTGGTTCTTGTTCTGTGGGAGGAAGGTTTCCGATAGCTGATTCCAGTTCTGGGATGATCTGCTTAATGTTAGGCTTGGTTGCGAGGCAGAATTTCGGGCCCCTTTCAAGAATATGTACTTCTTCGCTTGACAGAATCTTTGTTGACGCTGAGATAAGCATATCCCAAGATGGCCGCTTATGCTTCACCGTATATTGCGAAACGCAATATCACCTAGACACGTAGTAGATACGCGCTCCAAGATTTCAAATTATCATCGTTCCCGAAATTATTCTTGTGTTCACTGGCCTTGAGAAAGTTCGGAGTGTGAAACCTCGGCACTTAGTCGTTGTGTGTTTTATAAATTGTTACACCATTCAATACGGAATAAATACTTCAAGTTGTATAATTCTAAGGTGTAAGTTCCATTATTGCAATTGTAAACGGAATTTATTTTCAACGGTTTGTCCTTACGTTCCACTTAGTCATTTTCCAGCATTTTGACGTACTATAGGAACTAGTTGGCATCTGGTAATAACCTCTGGAAACACCCTCTTGCCTGTAAATGAAAAATAAGCCCACATCAATTAACTTAAATATATTATAAAGTTTTTTCAAGCACTCTGCGGCTGTAAAAATTCCTCCATCGGAATACAAAAATTGGTCTTTGGCTAAATATTTATAACATGATGAGAACCATAAAATTATGAACTAGTGAACCCGACTTTTTCCACTATTATTATAATTCTAATAGGCAAGTTTTTGCACGCATTAGAATCCGAAGTTAGAAAAACGTGTTTCCTTGATACACCCTTCTTGAATTCTCTCTTACACCGACACGCCTTTTTCTTTCAGTTATCCATTATACCATCCGGGTAGGGAAAAACGTTCTCTTGCAGATTTTATCATCTTTTCACACTGGAGATTTTGTTCTATAAGACAAAGCTGGATCTTCGAGAACGATGTGAAGAAAATTATAATGATCGTTTTCATTTCCTTTCATCATACGTTGATGAAGAGGATTTTATGACAACCGGCCATTTCGAGGTTTTCTTCACAAGTCTCTGAAATGCCAAGGCACATTTACTGCATTAAAATAATAAGAACTAGTGCATTAAATTTATGCTCCATCTGGGAAAAACAATGCTGTAGGAAAATATGTTTTCGAGATTCGAAAGCTTTCTTATTCGCATGAAAATGAATTGCACAAAATTTCTTTTTCACAATTTTAATTATACTAGAGAAATAAAGTACAACTTTTTGTAACCATAATAATACCCGATACAAATTTCCTGTGTGAGAGAACAGAACTTTTATTCTAACTTTAAGAATGAGATGAACGGTTTCTCCTTCTTCTTGCCATTCCTTAATCGGAACAGTGAAGTCCTGGTTCTCCTTTTTCCGAATTTTTGGGAAATGAGTTGAGTGCAATTCCTTTGTTGTCTACATAAAGAAACAACAAAGATGACACCGAATTTTCGGGTGTAATAAGCACGTCGTTTGAATCCGGTCTGACGCAAATTAAATTTAACAAAGCTATTCAAAGTCAATGGAACCGGTATGGAAAACAATAGCATCTGACGGAAGAAATAAGTTTTTCAATCGGATTTTTAATCCCTCAGATATTACTGTAAAAGGAATCGTGAGCTTACGCCCTCTGGTTGCAGACTTGTGCGTTAAGAGAAAACGTGAATTTATATGAGAAACATTTCGCACCGGAAACGTTCTCCAACATAGAAAGAATTTAGATTTCCCAGCGAACTATAATGGGCATCAAAAGTTTTCGCCTTGTTAAGGAGAAAGGAGAAAGAAACAATCAGGAAACCAGCACACATTTTTTCCACGCAATATTGGCCATTAGCAACCATGAACTTCTGCCATTTTTCAGGCAACAAATAAATGCCCCAGTGATAGAAGGACTCGGGTTTTGAGCTGAAGAACGCAGTGACAAAATGTTCCACCTCTGGAACTGTGGTGAACCGCTGTTGGTCTAGGGCATGCTACATAGAGCGAAACAGGTGAAAGTCTGAGGGTGCGATGACTGGGGAGTAAGTCGGGTTTGGTAAAACTTCTCAGTGTAACTATTCAAGGGTTGATTTCGTGGTGGCACCGAAATGAGGTTTGGCATTATCGTGTAACAGGATGACTGGGCGGCGTCCTTTACCTGTCCATGGGCGTTTTTGCTCGATTGCGGCGCTGAGTTTCATCAACTGATCGCTATATCGTTATGCAGTGACTGTTTCGCCCGGTTTAAACAGTTCGAAGTACAGCACTCCACGCATATCCCACCATACCCACAATAGCACCTTTTTTCCGTGGATATCCTGTTTTGCAATGGATGTTGATGGCTGGCCTGGGTAGACCCAGGATCGCTTGCTTACGGGGTTGTCGCAATAGACTCATTTTTCATCCCCGGTGACAACCTTCCACAAGAAATTCTTCCCTTGAAATCTCTTCAGCAACAGCATTCAGATGCCCAACCATTGACCGTTATTACGTTTCATTAAAGTCTGCGGTACCCACTTACCAATCCTTTGAATCTTCCCGAAAGCCTGTAGATGCCGTACCACCGTCGATTGAGCCACTTTCAAAGGTTTCGCCAGTTACGTGGTCGATTCTGTGGCATCCTCTTGCACCAGCGATTCCAGCTCTTCGTCTGCAATTTCCTGCGGTCTGCCTGGAAGTGGCTTGTCTTCCAAGCTTAGATCACCTTTCTTAGACCTGGCAAACCATTCTCGACACGTCCGCTCACCCTTAACCGTTTCTCCATGCGTCTGACGTATTGAACCGTACACTGTTAAAAATTATGTGGTAGTTTGCACCAAAAAATTGGTGCTACACCAGCTGCACCACTTTCTGAGAAAATATATACCACTGTGAGATGCAAACAAAACCCAACACTGTGCAACCTTACTCCTTCATGTAGTGCAACCTAGTGCCATATCGTGGTTCAAAGTTGCACCCTGTTGTTGGTTGCACCTCACAGTCGTATATATTTTCTCAGAAAGTGGTGCAGCTGGTGTAGCACCACTTTTTGGTGCAACCTACCACAAAATTTTTAACAGTGTATGCTTCACTCGCACTTTTCCCTAAACTAAACATGAATAACAAACAGTGCCGCAAATAAACTTTATCAGCCGCCCTGCTTGGTTTCATGTACGAACTGACAGCACGGGTTGCCGTCCGGTTAGACCCTACAGCGCGCGGCAGCGAAAACTTTTGAATACCCCTAATGTTCTGGCTGATGTGCACACCCATTTTCTGTGTCTGAGGTTGTGAGAACCAGGTCAAAATGATAGACTTTGCCGGTGCCATCCATGATCTATTTTTTTTTCGGCTAGAAAGTCCACAAAATGCCTCGGAAGTACCGAAGACTAGATGGCCGTCAGACACTGTATTGTGGAAAAATCAGCAATTTCCTCCGCTGCCCAATAGTGTTGACATGTGAATGCATTTGCCGATACAAAAACCAACTATGCCTACTTCCGTAGCATACATCGAAGATCAAAAGCATTATGATTACCTGACTAATAATTTGTTGGTCGTCTGCACGCCACCAAAACAGCTCTAACCCGGAAGTCGTGGATGCTGCATGATTTCAAAAGTTGTCTTGTGGTATCTGGTACCAACACTTTACCATCAGATGCTTTAACACACGTGGTTGATTCGCCGGAGATCGGATTTGCTGTTCCAACGCAGAACACTGATGCTGAATTATGTTGATGTCTGGACAATTTGGAGGCCAGAGCAATACCTGGGAGTCCTTCTCAGGTTGCGCAACCCATTCTCGAAACATACGAGAAGGGTGATGTTGCGCACTAGCATGGCTGAAATAAGACACCACTAGAGGGTAATATCGTTGAAATCAAAGGATGTACCTTGATTTCAGCGGTATTGATCTGCAATGATATTTAGCTAGGCGATGGACGTCATAATTTCTTGCACATAAATGGCTGCATTCCGGGTTTTCTAGTAGAACATTGCAGAAACTATTGATATTTGACTTCCTCCACTGACTCATTTTATTCCACTGGTGCATACTGATGGAAGACCACAAAGTTATTATTGATTTTACCTTATCAGACCACAAAGGTATTAATTGATTTTACCTTATCAGCTGTGCTTAGAAATCATTTTACCTTATTAGCTGTGCTTTGAATCATTTCAGGTATGTCTGTAGAATAATTTTATTATTATTATTATTATTATTATTATTATTATTCAGATTTAGACGACGTAAAAAAGGATCCTGTTTTCTTTTGATTGGAGGTTTAACGCCCACCGTGAGCAACTCAATAGGCTACAAGCAGTCGCCTGTGTCTAATTTAGGGCCACTGGTTCCAGGGAAGGGAGAGAGCCAGTGTCCTAAGCCAAACACAACATCCATGCCTCACCGGGATTCGAACCCGGTCCTCTTTCGGAAGAGTGATCAGAACTTCAAAAGAGCATTTATTTACAAAAAAAAGACAACATACAAACACAAATTTTCACCGGGAAAAAAATTGCACAATAACTCACCGGCAACGACAATAACAACACACAATCAATATCGCAATAAACAGAGTACTCTACAGGAAGAAGCAGACGACATCAGAGCAAGTTGAAGAATAACACACGGCAAGAAAAAAAGAAAACAGTTGCACAACAAACAATACATACAGGACAGACCACTAATGAAGCAAGGCGGTAAAGAAAAGTCAGCCGAGTTTGTCAAAACTGTCAAGGGAAAAAACACACACGGTCCGACAACAAGCTGCAGCCGGAAAAAAACAACACCTGGTAGTTTGGAGAAATGCGTTGACAAATGGCTGTAAGCCGACGAACAACAAAAATTTACATTTAAAGCGTATCTCGGTCACTAAGACCGACAGCAACACAGAGAAAAAAACAACCACTAGAAACTAACACCCAGTACCATTAACACAACACACAAAGCACAATATTCAAATAACACCAAGAAATTAACACACAATGCACAATACACAAATAGCACCATGAACACAATAAAGAATGCACAATACACAAATAACACCATGAAAACTTTGTGAAAAAGAACACAGGGGTTAAACTTGCAGACAAGCATCACCACCGAATAAATTCGGGTCGAAACAGTGAATTCGCACTGTATGCACAGCACTAACCACAAAAATAAACACCGATTACACAAGACAAAACCAAGAAACACGTCGGTAAGGTTCAGAACCAACACACAAAAAAAAACCCTCGGTACCACGCGCCAGCAGTACCCGTTCAGCAAGAAAAAAAAATTAAAACAAAAAAATAAAAACAACCACAACATTAAACACAAAACCGTGCGACAGTAAACTGTGTGAAACCGACGAGTAATAAATATAAAATAGGTGAACGACACCAAAAGCAAACTAGAAAAAAGCCGACACTTGAGCAACAAAAAACAAAACTAAAACACATCAGACAATGTGCATGCCACAGCAAAAATGCAATCAACATCAACAAAATAACATAAAACACCTTGGTAACAGTAAACAATAAACAGAAAATACCAAAACGCTTAGCCGGCACACAAAAAAGTTTGTCGACCAACGGCTTGAGGCCGACGGAAAATAAAATAAAAGAAAAAGTCAGTAAACGCTACCGACAACAAATTAACGGGAATGTGTGTGCACGGAAAGCAACAAGAAGATAAACTAAAGGAGACACTAACCCACTGACACAGATCTACGGTATGTACAAAAATTATGCACTAAACAAGAAAACACCAATCAAAAAAAATAAATATAAATATAATAAACTCTGGCTATGGGAGGAGAGCAATAATGCCTGCAGAAACATGAAACCATGACAAATATGGAGACCAGAGAGAGAAAAAGGCAGGCACATCCTGCCGAACCCGCGCCATGTCATACTCAAGTTGGAGGACCGATCTGATGGATGATCGGTACCTCCTGCACAAAAACACCCGGGCCGGATGATAACGCCGGAGAGAAGCTCGATCCACGCTTGAGTGGTAAAACAAATAAATCGTCAACTTCGCTTGGAGAATGATGAATGCACAAACAGAACTGTGGACATCTACAGGGGGAGAATGGCGTCCGAGGAAATAAAAATGGAACATTGTATGAGGACAGGGGCAAACTTTGGAAAGAAGGGAAAACATAATTGAAAACAAGGGCTGCAACACCAGACAAGAATCATAGGAATGTGACACATCACCAAGTGTAGAACAAAAGAAGCAAAGCGGGGAAGCCAAATGACGAAAACGATGAAGGGCACGCGGAGTGAGCAACCGACGGTGTAGGTGCAGCCAATGAATGTCCCGGGCTTTCGGGGAAGCCAGGGAAGTCGATGGATCACTCCATGTACCTGGAAGATCTGTAGCTGAAACAGAAGGAATTGCTAATGGAGCTGTGAAATTGGTAAGAAAATGCGAATAAGGAAGCTTGGCTGTAACTTGATGGGGTAAAAATGGAGAATCGTTTAAATAGAGAAGAAAGGGAAGACTGAGCGACGGGGCGGAAGACTGAATGAGGGCAATAGAATTGACAAGTAAAGGATAAAGACGAATAAGACAGGATTGAATAAGACAGAACTGTGCACGATGCTGAGGGGTATCGAGTAACAGAGGGGAAAGGCGATCAAAAGATTTTCAGTGAAGAGAAGAATCAAAAAGTTGAGAAACCTGAACGACGCCACTTGCAAACCAAGTGGAGAAGTTCAGGTACTGAGAATTTGGAGAACGAAGGGCAGAGGAGAAGAAAAGTGGTTCCGCAAGGAGATCGTTAGTCGAAGCGGGGGAGGCGGACTGGACATAAGGAGTGCCAGAGGGAGAAAACGGTACGGTAAGTAGCGGGAAAGTGATTGGGAATGAGTGGAAAGAGGTCCATGCGGATAAAAGTAGCCAGAGAAAGAAAAGGACTTCGTGGAAAGAGCAAAGTGTCAATTATAGTAATCGAAGAACCGCAAGGAAGGGAAAAAATCCTCATAAAATGTTGGAGATGGAAAGCGTTCGATTTAAGGGACAAATCCGGAAGGGCAAGACCACCAAAAGAAACCGGAAGGACAAGCGTGGATCGATGAACCCAATGTACGACATCCCATATAAAATTTGTAAAAAGACATTGAACGTGACGAAGAAAGAGGGGAGGAGGGAAATGAGCAAACCAAGTATGAGAAAGGGCCGGAAGAAGAAAAGCGGAAAGAAGATGCGACCTGCTAAAAAAAGAAAGAAACGGTTTCAAACGGCGAAAAGGGGCAAGGCGTCGATTCATGTCCTGCACCAAAGGGGACCAAGTGGCGGCAGCAACCGCCACCGGGTTCCCGATGAACACTCCAAGAAGTTTGATGACCGTGGTCGACCACCGGGCACCCCAAGGGCGGTCGCCGCGGGACGACCACGAGCCAGCCCACAAGCCAACAGATTTAGAGGTATTAAGGGCCGCACCTGAAATTGAAGCATACTCAGTATAGGTAGACAAAACAACACCAAAAGCCTGTTGGGAACGTAAAAAAAGAGTAAGGTCGTCCGCATAGGCCGACAAAACCACGCGATGGTGCCGTGTGGAGGCCACACCACGCGGAATGCCTGCCAGCAAACGAGATCGAAGGGAAATAAGAAGTGGTTCAAACGTGAGGGCAAACAGTTGACCCGACAGGGGACAACCCTGCCGGATACCGCTTGCAAAAGGAATAGCAGCCGTCATAAAAGAAGAGGTCCGAACACGAAAGGAAGAATGGGAATATAGATTGGAAAGTGCCTGACAGAAAAGGGAAGGAAAGCCAAAGTGACGAAGAACAGAGAAAAAATAAGAATGATGGACAGAATCGAATGCTTGTTTCTGATCTAGGTTAAAAATAGCGAGAGGTTCAGAAAGACGGGAAGCAAGAGAGTGTAAATCACGGATGGTAGTGATGTTAGTTGCAATCGAACGGGAAGGGATCGTATAAGTTTGGTCAGGATGAATAATAAATTGTAGAACAGGGTTAAGGCGAAGAGCCAGAATTTTTGCAAAGATCTTGTAGTCGGTGTTAAGAATCGAGATGGGCGCCAGTTAGATAGAAGACCAAGATTACCAGTTTTAGGAATTAGGCGGAGAAGAGCAAAAGCAAAGTCAGAAGAAACGAAAGTCGAAGAAGAAAAGATCGAGTTGAAACAAGCAACGAGAAGAGGAAGCAGAGCAGGAAGAAAGGTTTTATAAAAAGAAAGTGGAAGACCATCAGCCCCAGGGGCGGAGCGGTCATTCAGACTAGAAATGGCAAAACGAACCTCCGAGGGAGAGATCGGTGAAACCAAGGAGGGGGAAAAAAAGACGGGACCTGAGGAAGATGTGATAATAATGGAGAATTCTCTGCAGGCGGCAGGACCCGCAATCGAAACCGATCAGTGAAGTACTGAAAAGTTCGATCACAGATCTGCACTGGATCAGAAACAGTTGAGCCATCTGGAAGCGAGAGAAAAGAAATGTTGGAACTCAGAGCACGGTGGGATTCAAGATGTCGAAGGTGTTGAAATAGGTCATCATGAAAATGTAACTTGGAAAACTTTAACCGGGTAAGAGACGAAGAAGCAAAGGAAGATAGAATGCTATGAAGTTGTGATTGAAGAGCTGCAAACGATGGATCTGAAGGAGAAAGGAACTGTAGTTTACGGTGAAGAATAGTTAAATCATGAAAGCGGTGAAAACGGGACGAAAAAAGAGAACTGACGTGCAAATGATAGGATAGAAAGTTTGGTGGAAAGCCACAGAGCTGCTGGGTCAACCGTGAGAGGAAGTTCAGAAATGGATGAAGAAATAATCGAACGAACTTCGGCCTGAAACGTGGGATCGGAAACGAGAAAATCATCGAGAGACCAAACCGGGGAGGGGGGGACAGAGAAAGAGGACAAAAATATTTCCAGAAGAACAGGACGATGGTCGGAGGAAACAGAAGGATGATGGGTTACTTCAACAAGGGAGGAGTGGAGGAAACTAGAAACATAAAACCGGTCGAGACGAGCCGCAGCATGCGCTAAGGCGGCCGGAGGAAACCAAGTGAATTCACGGGACAGAGGGTGGATGGTACGAAATGCGTTAATGAGACAAAAATTACTAACTAGTTGAGACAGTTGGGAGGAAAGGTTAAGGCGACTCTCCCCGGAACCATCACGGTCAAGACCCGGTTGGAGAGTGCAGTTGAAGTCACCACCAATAAGAACGATTTCAGAAGGAGGAATTTGGGAAAGAAGGGAAATCAAATGCGAAAGAAGAGCATCAGCATCAACCGATGATTGTGGCATATGCAAATTGAAAACATGAAAACGACGGGAAAGATAACTAAAGGAGATACCTTGAAAGGAGCCCAGCAGACTCTGTGACTCAACGATATCTGAAAGAAGAGAATGAAACCGAGTACGGAATGCAATCGCTGTACCGGACCCAATGTGCGTCCGGTAGTTGTGATAAAAAGCGTAGGGCCAGCGTCTCCAGCAGGAATACCCGGTCGCCAAGGAACAGTTCGTCTCCTGGAAGAGGAGGATATCTGTCCTCAGGAAACGAACGTCCTCGAAGACCAAAGCATTCGCGGCTGAAGACGCAAGGCCTCTACAGTTAAAGCAGAGCACATTTAGGGAAGGCATCACTGGGGCGGCTGCATCCAACCTTCCAGTTCTGCCTTCAAAACTTTAAGTAAATACGCCAACCGGCGAGCGTACTGCTCTGTCCCGGATGGCAGATCAACATTTAATAAGAACTCATGCAGGAACGTCAGTTGGGTTAGCATCTCCGGAAGGTGAGAGAGTTTACTCGCTATACAAGGGAGAGTAATCAATTTCGCCCGTCTGGGGCGAGCAATCAAGGCATACAGATCTGTGAATGAGAGGGGAGTTAAGGGCACCTCAATGTCAGCAAACATAGAGGTGATGTCAACCAGAGAGGGGGCAGGAGAGTCGTCATCAGATTCAGCAAATAAAGTTTCTTCAGAATCGGGATCGGTAACGTCCATGGAATCATCGTTCGGCAAACAGGTAAAACGGTTGTAGATGGAAACTGAAGAAGTAACAGGAGCCGGTCCAGGGGAAGGTGACGAGGATGTAGCCGTCTTCCTGGATTTCTGGCGGTCCGAGGAACTCGCACGACGGTTCGCTGAGCCAGGGGAGTTTTGCCTCTTGGTCCGCTGAACCTTGGGGGTGGAGGCCCCTTCAGACGCTGGCAACGGTGGAAATTCCTGCAGGTCAGTGGATGCCGAAGCAACACGGACGACTGGAGGTGATACGACAGAGGTGGAACCAGGAACGGCAGCTGGAACAGATTCAGTGGGGAGGGTGGGGGCAGAATCCGGAGCGGTGGGCAGAGTCTCCGCTGGAACAGCAGCAACAAGTGATTGAGTTGGAACAGTAGCAGCTGTGGAATGTGGGCATGCCGATGCAAGGTGACCTTCACCCTTGCATCGGAAGCACTGGACGCCAGCAAACAGATTGAAAATGTAGGTCCGGGTTTCAGTTATGAGTTCCAGGGTGGTTGGCCGGTTAACTATTGCTTGTGGGGTTGGAAAGATGACTCGGTATTGACGACGACCGCCCTGAACATGTTTCAGGGGGAGTCGCGAGCAGCAGCTGGGAGGTACTTTGTGGTACCAACCACTCGCCCCATGGTGTTAAGGGCATCAATTAATACCGAGTCAGGCACAGCTGTGGGTACTGGAGACAAGGTGACAGTCACTGGTCTTTGAGCTGCTGCAACTGGTTGGAGATGTACGGAACCAATGTCCAAGCCAAAAGCCATGATTTTGTCCACCGCCTGTTGATGAGTGAAGTGCACGACAACACCCCTCCCAAGCGGATAATAGACACAATGCTTTCTCCGGGTACAACTTTAGAAATAGCATTTAAATATTGGGGGAGGGGGTGTCGCGCAGAGCAGGAACAAAAACACTTAAAAGTAAGGCAGACGAAAGTTCCTTACCTTGAGGAGAGTCGAGTGGTAATGTTATCCTTAAAGCGGAAGCAACACGTGTAAACTCTGGTCGCGAAGACACACAAGAACTTTGTAAAGTAGAAGTCGCACTCACAGCCGCGGCGAACGAACGAGACACAGGAATAGAAGAGCTGGGTACCTCTGACCCAGGCTCCGGCACATTTGTAACTAGCGGTACAGTTGGCGACGAAACCACAACACTATTTGACTGAACACCATTCATGGTGGTCACGGAAGATACAGACGACGAAGAAAGCGCAGAGGAAGGAGATATAGACGGGTATATGGCACTCATGCTGGTGGAGGTAGTAGCCAGCCCGTCTACTAACCCTCGCGGCTCGAGCGTTGCAGCTTGCAACACTCAAGAACAGGCAAAAAACGAAAAAATAAGCACGTACAGCTTGTACGCCTCACTACTTGCGAGGAAGGAACTCAGGTAATAACAACACACGAACTGTCAAAGAACAAACGCAAAAAAAAAAAAACACAAACTTCACACGAAACTTCTAATACTGGCAGGAGCTCGAAAAAATGCGACTGATCAGTCAGAAGCCATCGCTTAAACCACTGCGCAATCGGGGCAGAAAAAAAAAAAAAAAAAACACGACCCTGACACCGTTATAATGTAGTGTAGCCATGAAAGTCCTTCTGCGCATGCGTAAGCTAAAATCTAATCTCATGACAGAAAAGAGAGAGAGAGAGAGAAATGCTGAATTGCAAGTGTGTTAGTGAGAGAGATTGTTAACTTTTCAGGATATTTATTTATTTTATTTTAAGGATATTTACAGATTACAGCCCATTGTGTTATACAACATTTTAAATCACTTGTCAATAGGAGGCCTTGCTAGGAAGAGGGGTCGAGAGGAAGTCAAAGTTCGCTGCAACGGACCGTTTTCATAGCATGAAAATACATTTTTGTAATGGCTTTTTATCACATTTAGCAGCAGGTTCTCGTAATTTACGCAGATTGCAATGATATAATTTTACGCCTATGTAAAACTTGATGAAATAATGTTTGGCGATAATCTAGTAAAACATTTTGTTCAGTGACAATCAAATTAACTATGGTTGCGTCAATTCATGGAACAGCATGCGGCATGATCAACAATGCTTTTGACTGCTTCCGTTACCCATTTTCGTTACATCGAAATTTTTTACTTGAGATTTACTTTGCTACTGTCGGAAAAGATCCATAGCAACAAAAATTGCACGTAAATCTACTGGGAAGTTACTGAGGAGCTTTCAAAAACAGTGAACAACCAAGCGAAAGTCCGGCACGTTGGCGGCCATCTTGTTTCGTTGCGTGACTAAGCGCAAGGTCGAAAAAGGCGCACATCGCTTTGCAGTCGCACTCCCGCATGATTGGTACATGCACCTCGGCTGAAGCAGTCAAACCATACTGCTGTTGGGAAAGACGCATAGCATAAAAAAAAAAGCAGTTACCATCACTACTATTGCCAATAATAAAAAACAGAACGGATGTCACACCAGCTACCGAACTTTTCGCTATTGAAAGCTCTGAATGTTAAGATAAAGCGGTGCTTTTAGTTATTTGTTTTTTTTACTGATATTTTGAGTCGCGACTTACTTAAGTACAACAGCAACATAACAATTTTTTTAGGAGGACTATTCCGTAAACCATCACGAAATTATGAGAAGCTTTCAGGACCAGCGGATCCCGCCCGTGGATTGGCGACCGGGGGATCGCCCCTCCTAACACAGACTTTTCTTTTTAAATGGCCAAGATGGTAAATAATCCATGTGTTCATTTTTGTAAAATTATATTAATAATCGCAGATTTTTTGGTAAAATTTTTAAAACTATTAAAATTTTCTGACTTTGGTTTGGAGGTTGAAAGACCACTGTGAGCAACAGTGCTATAAGCAGTCTCTCTTCCATAATTTAGGGCCACGGATTCCAGGGAAGAGAGAAAGCCAGTGCCGTAAGACAAACACGATATCCATGCCTCACCGGGATTCGAACCCAGACCCATCTTGGACGAATGATCAGAAGCCAGAGCTAAGACCTGTACGTCACCGGAGCGTCTAGCTGTTACTTTGAAGATTAGACTTTCGGTGTTCTGTTCTAGCTTCTACCTTGAGAGGAGAGAGAGAGAGAGAGAGAGAGAGAGAACAAAAGTTTCAGAAGCAAAATAATCTAAGAGAGGAAGGATAAAGATATTTTATCTGATCACGGAAAGCTATGTGTCTGCTTTATTTGGTGTAATACAGGGGCATTCAAAATGACTGCCAGGGTTTCAAAAAATCGCCGCACCTACTATGCTTGAGATAGGAGCAAAACGTTTGGTAAATTGTGCAAATAAACTCACCAAGCTTTGTTCTGTATCTTACAATTACTCATTATGGGCGCCCTTTGTCACTCTACATACATCTACACAGAAGTCCATTTTTTCCCATACACGGAATACCATCTTAGCGTTGATGGTTTGAATGGCATTGGTGGCACGCATCTTGATTTCCGGGATAGTAGCGGGTAGAGGAAGGACAAAAACTTGATCATTCACGTATCCCTACAAAAAAAAGATGCACTTCCATACCTGGCCTGCATCGTGTGATGTAATAGAACAGCGCGGAATCACGGGTAATATGACGTTCCCCAAATGATATAAAAAACAGCTCAGAAACATTTGTTTCGTGAAAGAGCCGTGGATGGCTTAGTGGTTAGCGATTCAGACTATCGATGCAAGGTCCTAAGGTTCGAACCTGAGCTGATCTTTCAGAGATGGTGTGATTTACTAACAATCGCTGAATATCCGCCGTGCGTCGGACGAGCACGTTAAGTGACGGCCCTCAGGCTGGACCCACTGGTTAAATGGGTATCCTTTCCTATGCCCCCCCCGGAAATTCTCTCAGTGGCGCCATCTACTGTACTCTAATCTCACTACAAACTGTTCTGCCAAAGTCGCTAGACTTGCTCTCATTCCTTCCGTTTCTGTGTCCTGCCCAAAAGGCGATCTCGCTGTAGGTGGCTGAGACCTAAACTCTACTCACTGTGGACGGAAGTCCTACAAGAAAATGACAAATACTGCTCATTTGTTTCGTGAATACACCGCACGCTGTGTTTTTTGTATCAGGCGATATAAAAACAACGTGCGGTGTATTCACCAGACGAATGTTTCTGAGGTATTCTGGCTGGCCCTTAAAAGGGCCTTTCGTGAAGGATGATTTTTTTCGTATTGTAAAACATTTACAGGGACGATAGAGACGTGTTTCGTGTAGAATTAAAACCTATCTTTGTAGCACATAATTGAATAAAATTAATTACGTCCGGGAAAGAACTGTTTTATGATCCGAATAAGACGGCAGTTCCGTCGGAATAAATATTCCAGAATATGGTCTGCCAAATGAAGTTTGCGAGTTCCACAACTAAGTTTGCGTTTGAGAGTTCGCCAACTGCTCTCAACACTTTGGGTATGAGCCCCAGTACTAGGATCCACAAAGTTCAGTAAGTGGTTAATTGTGAGATGTTCGTATCCGCAGCTTCCGAGATTAAGATATGTAGCACATTGATCTATCATGACAGTAGTTCGCGGTTGTACATGTTTGTGTATGAGCGATAGCAATATGCTCGCAGATCTGTCCTTCCTAGAGCTGATTTCGACCCTGAGTCGCTTAGTACATGTATCACGTTTAAAGATACCGAGGACCCAGTCGCCGCGAGGTCTCAAGTGCACGGGAAGACTGCTCAGATTTTCCTAAACGTGATTCCTCTGACACCTGGATTTTCTATAACAATGGGACCTATCGACTCTGAGAGTCATTGAATGACCTTCCGAACGTGTTCTACTGGTTGTAATCAATCCCTGCCACTCACACAACGAAGTACATATCACCTCATCCTGAGCAACTTCTTGGAAAAAGTGCTTCGAATTCCACATGGTAACAACGTACGCAGAAAGAACAAATACAGGAGAAACACGAAGCAGCACTTACAGAATCAGGGGCAACACAAGCAAGGAATATCTAAATACAAGTAAGCGAACGGGCTTCACGCACGGAGCAAACGGCGGTGACATGACGCAGTTACCAGCCTCGAAGCAGCGGATGCGCCACCTATCGGCACTTGCTTTGTTGTAGTAGACGACGCAGGCCAGATACGGAAGTATAGCTGAAGAAAATCGCGTGGCACTAAGTCTGGGGAATATGGCGGCCAGGACTTCTGATCAACGTTAGCCCCATGTCTGGTCCATCGCTGCGGTAAGTGTTGGTTTAAAAATGTCCTGACTTCGTGCTTGAAATGAGGTGGGGCACAACCTTTCTTGCGGAAGCACCGAAATTTGAGCAGAAGTCACGCTGAACAATCGAAACGGACTGACTTTCATGAAATTCGAGGACACAAAAAGCCAGTGGCGGTTCTAAACACAAAAATAAAAAAAATAAAAACTGGGGAAGGGGGAGGCACAAATTCCTATTTGTACCGGTAATTAATGAAAATTAATATGTAATTCCAAAATAAATAAAAGATCCGGTTATATTGTATATTGGGAGGGGGGGGACGGGTGCCTAGAACTGCCACTGCAAAAAGCTTTATGCTTTCCGTCAGACGCCATCTCGCGAATACTTAAGCTGCTAGCTGACGTGACGTTCTCTTGAGCGTCAGACGCCATCTGGCGGGCGAACCCGTAAGATACCGAATGGCGGAAGGTTCGAAAAAAACTTTGCACACCCGCAACAAGTACTGAAACCCCGACAATCATTTCGAATTGCGCTGTATTTCCACAGAAGTCCGACAGAAAATCGCCAGTATGACAATGAATGCAGCAGGAATGACTTGATGAAGTGAAATGACTGGAAGTTCCTTTCAAAAGAAGTGGGAATCACGCATTGCGAAGGAAGTCCTTCGTAATGAATTAATGGTTCATGATTCGCCCCGGGCTCTCAGTAGATGCACAAATGTACGGCAGTAGTGTCCCAGTGTTTATATTTGGCGATAGATGGCAGCACTACATAAAAAATAAAGTCAATTAATGTATAATGCAATATTTTCAGTCAAATCACTTCTAGAAATCTCTATAAAATATTTAATCAGTGGCCTAACACGTTAATACAACTTTTTTCTCCTTCAGAAAAACTATAAAAAGTTTCTTCTGTATTTGCAAAACTAACAAAGAATATAATGCATTTTAATTTCGGAATCCATCGCGAAGTCGTGAGCGTTAAGGTTCTGCCATTTCTCGGCTCATCTGTAATCACAATATCGGGAATAACAGGCCAATGTTGGAAGGGTGTCCATTTTTGCACTTCAAAGTCTCATATTACATCTTTGTTATTTAATTTATCTGCATTTACATTTCACTAATGTAGCGAAATATGTAATGCAGCCGTTTCTGTCATATTATACTTCGGCAATAATATTTTACAGTATTTAGCTTGTTAAATAATCTTTTTTAAAGTAGTTACGTAACAAGCAGCATTACATAAAAAAATCGTGATATAGAGCCATTCAGGCAGAACCGGCTGGATCAAAGCGGCTCCGCGCCAAAATAAGAATTTCTCATATTTATTGTTCTGCCTTGTATGTTTTGGGCACCTTAAAATGATATTTTTAATATAATCATTATTCCAATACCCCTTCCCCAGTTTCGAATAGGTAATCGCCTTTCGGGTCACAGATACTGAGATTTTCAAAATTCAAACGATTATTCTAACCACCTTTATACTTTCCGCACTCATAAAATAGAAATTAAGTGTCATTATTTTGCTACTTTCACATATTCAACAATTTACAACTGCATATTCAAGGGACCCTACTTTTGTATTTTAAACAATTTGTGTGTAAACCAGTAACTTAAAATTAAAAAAAAAAAAAAAGAATCTAAACAATATCAAAGTTGTTGTGAGGCGACACATGGAGACCAATTATCTATGACTTTAAAAACAATAGCAGAAATTACAAAAAAAAAAAAAAAATCTTATATGAGTAGAATAAAAAATTAAAAAGTCAGTAATTTGTCAGTTACGGCACTTTGCATCAAAAATCAATCACTAAAATATGTATCAAGGAAACAAACTATTGATACGAATTTGTTTTATAGGAATCCTTAGTATTTCCAACACAAAAATAGTCGCTATGCAGCTTCCTTTTTATTATTTTGCATGACGATTTTATAAGAATACAACCTCACCCCAAAGGCGAATTCAGAAGAAGAGAACGGAGGGAGGGGGGGGATTTTATCAATAGAGAAAACATGCAAAAGCTTAATTAAAAAAAACAAATATATTTATATATATATATATATATATAGGGATGTAAGGTCAGGTGATGCGTAACATCACAGCCTCTCCTTGACAAATGTCAACCCCGCCTTCTCGTGGTGCATCCTGTTCCCACTAAAGGGGCTCTGACGACCGCCAATAGCGGTATAACTATACCATCGGGATCAGAGGAAATGCTATCCCACACTCACCAACCCGCTTGGCCAGCGTGGTGAGTTATGGCCAAACACCTCCAAAATGACTCTACAACTTAAATCTTGGCCCTCAGTCTCCGGCAGCTGGAATGTACCTGGCCAAGGCAGCGGCCAGTGCGACATGAAGGCAGAGGGTGCTAAGAATCCCCGGAGGACCGGACTAGGCTGCCATTTGATGCTGACCTTGGCTACCTATAACGGACGCTCCCTATCTTCTGATTCAAGGCTTCTTGAATTGGAAGAGGAACTACAAAGGATCAAGTGGGACATCGTCGGGCTAAGTGAGGTAAGGAGAAAAGGAGAAGATCTCATTGAACTGAAAAGTGGACATCTCTTCTATTATCGTGGGACAGATACTGGCAGAACTAGTGGTGTTGGATTTATAATAAACAAGAAACTGAAGGATAAAGTGGTAGAAGTTGAAAGTTCCTCTGACAGAGCTGCACGACTCGTTATCCAACTATCGAGAAGATACCAGGCTCAGATTATTCAAACTTATGCACCCACCACAAGTCATCCTGAAGAAGAAATTGAAGAATTTTATGAGGAAATTCGTCATCTAAATAATAAAGGTAAGCAGCACTTGAAGATAATTATGGGAGATTTCAATGCAAAAATAGGGCAACGGCAACAGAATGAAACTTCAGTAGGTAAATTCGGTCACGGCAACAGAAACCAGCGTGGAAATACTCTCGTTGAGTTTGCAGAGGCAGAAGGATTTTTCATCTTGAACTCCTTTTTCAAGAAAAAGCCACACAGGAAATGGACATGGAGACATCCAATTGGGACGACAAGTGAAATTGATTTTATTATGTGTAACAAAAAATTCGTCATCGAAGACTGCAGTGTGCTGAACCAGTTCAACACAGGTAGTGACCATAGATTGGTGAGATGTAAGATGCACCTCAACACTAAACTGGAACGTGGCAAGCTCATAAGACAAACAAAATGTATTGACATAACCAACCTTAAAAAACACCATAATACTTTCAAGTTGGAACTGAAGAACAGATTCTCTGCTTTAGAAGGCCTAACATCGGAAGAAGTGGATATTTCGGAAGTTAACAGAAAAGTAACCAAAGCTCTAATGGAAACGGCAACAAAATTAGCTGGGTCTAAGAACAAGTTGCATGTGAACAAATTATCAGGAAAAACCAAAATGTTGATGCAAAAAAGAAGAGAGATAAGGACAACTAAAGAAGATGTGACTTCCAAAGTGGAATATATAGAGCTATGCAAGACAACACGAAAAAGTATCACTGAAGACGTAAGGAAATTCAACTGTGAGCTAGTGAGGAAAGCAATTGAAAACAACCAAAGCCTTAAGATAGCAAAGGGACATCTCAGTAAGGGAAGAAAACAGATTATGGCTCTGAGAAAAGAAGATGGTTCTATAACAAGAAATAGAGGCGAAATTTTGACAAGAGTGAAAGATTTCTACTCCAAATTATATGAAAGAGATGATACATGTACTCCAAACATCATGAAAGATACCAGTACCAGAGTTCTCCCAGTCCTCCCAGCAGAAGTTGCTCATGCAATCAAGAACATGAAGCCGGGGAAAGCTCCAGGAGAAGATGGAATTACTATAGACATCATACAAGAAGCAAGTGGAGAAATTGAAACAGTACTCGCCCAAATTTTCACTCGATGCCTTAATGAAGGGAAGATTCCTGAGGATTGGAACAATGCTACAATGATCCTGCTACATAAAAAAGGTGACATTGAGGATCTCAGGAACTACAGACCTATCAGCCTCCTATCAGTGGTTTATAAAATCTTCACTAAAGTTCTTTCACACCGCTTGAAGGTAACACTGGACATGGCTCAACCGAGAGAACAAGCTGGATTCAGGAGTGGCTACAGCACAATAGATCATATCCACGTACTGAGAGAACTAATTGAAAGAGCGAGGGAATATGAACTTCCATTGTGCATGGCTTTTATCGATTATGAAAAAGCCTTTGATTCGGTGAAACCATCAGCAGTTACAATGGCTCTGAAATCCTGCGGTATTGAAGATGCATACATTAATATTATTAATAACATCTATGAAAATGCAAGTGCAAAGATTCGGCTGTTTGAAAATACAACACACATAAAAATTGGAAAGGGAGTGAGACAAGGTGACACCATATCTCCGAAGCTCTTTAATGCGACATTGGAAAATGTCTTTCAATCACTGAACTGGGAAAACAAAGGGATAAAGATTAATGGAGAATATCTAACCCACCTTCGTTTTGCTGATGACGTAGTCATTTTTGCAACTACCCCATCAGAGCTGCAGAGTATGATCCAGGAGCTTGCTGACAAGAGTAAAGAAGTGGGATTAAAAATGAACTTTCAGAAGACAAAAGTGATGTTCAATGCTTTTACAAGAAATGAAGATTTATCGATTGATGGAGAAAAACTGGAGATAACAGATACGTATGTTTATCTTGGACAGCAGATATCAAGTGAGGGTCACATTGATGAAGAAATTAATCGGCGTACAAAACTTGCCTGGAGAGCTTTTGGAAGAAACAGCATAATTTTCAAGAGCAATATGCCATTATGTCTTAAAAGAAAAGTGTTTGATCAATGCATCCTTCCAGTGCTTACGTATGGTGCAGAGACGTGGACCTTAACTAAAAGAGACATACAAAGGCTGCAGACAACTCAAAGAAGCATGGAGAGGTGCATGCTTGGTATAACCAGGAGAGATAAGAAGAGGAACTCGTGGATCCGAAAAATGACGAGAGTGGAAGACATCATGATCAGAGTTAAATCCCTGAAATGGCAATGGGCTGGACATACTGCCAGAAGGACAGACCATAGATGGACAGCCGAAATTTTAGATTGGATTCCAAGGGACAGGAAAAGACCCAGAAAAGACCACATGGGAGATGGGTGGATGAAATTCGTAAATATGCGGGAGTGACATGGAGGAGACTGGCACAAGACAGACCGTTGTGGAGGAAACTTGGGGAGACCTTCGTCCAGCAGTGGATTGATAATGGTTGACAATGATGATGATGATGATGATATAGACCGTATAGTCGTATACGCACATCATCATCATCATCATCATTGTCAACCATTATCAATCCACTGCTGGACGAAGGTCTCCCCAAGTTTCCTCCATAACAGTCTGTCTTGTGCCAGTCTCTTCCATGTCACTCCCGCTTACTTACGTATTTCATCCACCCATCTCCCATGTGGTCTTCTTCTGGGTCTTTTCCTGTCCCTTGGAATCCAATCTAAAGTTTCGGCTGTCCATCGATGGTCTGTCCTTCTGGCAGTATGTCCAGCCCATTGCCATTTCAGGAATTTAACTCTGATCATGATGTCTTCCACTCTTGTCATTTTTCAGATCCACGAGTTCCTCTTCTTATCTCTCCTGGTTACAACAAGCAAGCACCTCTCCATGCTGCTTTGAGTTGTCTGCAGCCTTTGTATGTCTCTTTTAGTTAAGGTCCACGTCTCTGCACCATACGTAAGCACTGGAAGGATGCATTGATCAAACACTTTTCTTTTAAGACATAATGGCATATTGCTCTTGAAAATTATGCTGTTTCTTCCAAAAGCTCTCCATGCAAGTTTTACACGCCGATTAATTTCTTCATCAATGTGACCCTCACTTGATATCTGCTGTCCAAGATAAACGTACGTGTCTGTTATCTCCAGCTTTTCTCCATCAATCGATAAATCTTCATTTCTTGTAAAAGCATTGAACATCACTTTTGTCTTCTGAAAGTTCATTTATAATCCCACTTTTTTACTCTTGTCAGCAAGTTCCTGGATCATACTCTGCAGCTCTGATGGTGTAGTTGCAAAAATGACTACGTCATCAGCAAAACGAAGGTGGGTTAGATAATCTCCATTAATCTTTATCCCTTTGTTTTCCCAGTTCAGTGATTGAAAGACATTTTCTAATATGGCATTTAAGAGCTTGGGGGATATGGTGTCACCTTGTCTCACTCCTTTTCCAATTTTTATGTGTGTTGTATTTTCAAACAGCCGAATCTTTGCACTTGCATTTTCATAGATGTTATTAATAATATTAATGTATGCATCTTCAATACCGCAGGATTTCAGAGCCATTGTAACTGCTGATTGTTTCACCGAATCAAAGGCCTTTTCATAATCGACAAAAGCCATGCACAATGGAAGTTCATATTCCCTCGCTCTCTCAATCAGTTCTTTTAGTACGTGGATATGATCTATTGTGCTGTAGCCACTCCTGAATCCAGCTTGTTCTCTCGGTTGAGCCATGTCCAGTGTTACCTTCAAACGGTGTGAAAGAACTTTAGTGAACATTTTATAAACCACTGATATGAGGCTGATAAGTCTGTAGTTCCTGAGATCCTCAATGTCGCTATTTTTATGTAGCAGGATCATTGTAGCGTTGTTCCAATCCTCAGGAATCTTCCCTTCATTAAGGCATCGAGTGAAAAATTGGGCGAGTACTGTTTCGATTTTTCCACTTGCTTCTTGTATGATGTTTACAGTAATTCCATCCTCTCCAGGAGCTTTTCCCGCTTCATGATCTTGATTGCATCTGCAACTTCTGATGGGAGGACTGGAAGAACTCTGCTACTGGTACCTTTCATGATGTCTGGAGTACATGTATCATCCCTTTCATATAATTTGGAGTAGAAATCTTTCACTCATGTCAAAATTTCGCCTCTATTTCTTGTTACAGAACCATCTTCTTTTCTCAGTGCCATAATCTGTTTTCTTCCCTTACTGAGATGTCCCCTTGCTATATTTAGGCTTTGGTTGTTTTCAATTGCTTTCCTCACTAGTTCACAGTTGAATTTCCTTACGTCTTCTTTGAAAGTCATATATTCCACTTTGGAAGTCACATCTTCTTTAGTTGTCCTCATCTCTCTTCTTTAGTTGTCCTCATCTCTCTTCTTTAGTTGTCCTCATCTCTCTTCTTTTTGCATCAACATTTTGGTTTTTCCTGATAATTTGTTCACATGCAACTTGTCCTTAGACCCAGCTAATTTTGTTGCTGTTTCCATAAGAGCTTTGGTTACTTTTCTGTTAACTTTAGAAATATCCACTTCTTCCGACGTTAGGCCTTCTAAAGCAGAGAATCTGTTTTTCAGTTCTAACTTGAAGGTATTATGGTGTTTTTTAAAGTTAGTTATGTCAATACATTTTGTTTGTCTTATGAGCTTGCCACGTTCGAGTTTAGTGTTGAGGTGCATCTTACATCTCACCAATCTATGGTCACTACCTGTGTTGAACTTGTTTAGCACACTGCAGTCTTCTATGACGAATTTTTTGTTACACATAATAAAATCAATTTCACTTGTCGTCCCATTTGGATGTCTCCATGTCCATTTCCTGTGTGGCTTTTTCTTGAAGAAGGAGTTCAAGATGAAAAACCCTTCTGCCTCGGCAAACTCAACGAGAGTATTTCCACGCTGGTTTCTGTTGCCGTGACCGAATTTACCTACTGAAGTTTCATTCTGTTGCCGTTGCCCTATTTTTGCATTGAAATCTCCCATAATTATCTTCAAATGCTGCTTACCTGTATTATTTAGATGACGAATTTCCTCATAAAATTCTTCAATTTCTTCTTCAGGATGACTTGTGGTAGGTGCATAAGTTTGAATAATCTGAACCTGGTATCTTCTCGAGAGTTGGATAACGAGTCGTGCAGCTCTGTCAGAGGAACTTTCAACTTCTACAACTTTATCCTTCAGTTTCTTGTTTATTATAAATCCAACACCACTAGTTCTGCCAGTATCTGTCCCACGATAGTAGAAGAGATGTCCACTTTTCAGTTCAATGAGATCTTCTCCTTTTCTCCTTACCTCACTTAGCCCGACGATGTCCCACTTGATCCTTTGTAGTTCCTCTTCCAATTCAAGAAGCTTTGAATCAGAAGATAGGGAGCGTCCATTATACGTAGCCAAGGTCAGCATCAGATGGCAGCCTAGTCTGGTCCTCCGGGGATTCTTAGCACCCTCTGCCTTCATGTCGCCTTGGCCAGATGCATTCCAGCTGCCGGAGACTGAGGGCCAAGATTTAAGTTGTGGAGTCATTTTGGAATGGTTTGGCAATAACTCACCACGCTGGCCAAGCGGGTTGGTGAGTGTGGGATAGCATTTTTTCTAATCCCGATGGCATAGTTATACCGCTATTGGCGGTCGTCAGAGCGCCTTTAGTGGGAACAGGATGTACCATGAGAAGGCGGGGTTGACATTTGTCAAGGAGAGGCTGTGATGTTACGCATCACCTGACCTTACATCCCATACACACATACACACATGTAATTAAATTATATTTAAGTATATATATACATCCATCGCGAAATCGTGAGCATTATACACTATATTGACAAAAGTCACCTGACACCTAGAAAAAACACAACATAGCCTTTATTGACATACATTAGTACGGTGTCGGTCCACCGTTGGCCTTAATGTATACACTGATCCTTCGAGACATGCTTTCGGTAAGGTTTTGGAACACAGCGATAGGTATGCGCTTCCATTCAGTACATAATGTTGCCGCTAACTGATGCTTGGTAGTAGGCTTTGGTTCCAAACTTCTTATGTGGCGCTCTATGGGATTAAGATCAGGGCTCTGTGCTGGCCAGTCCACACACGATACGGAATTATCGTCAAACCACGCGGTAACAGTCCTTGCTTTTTGGCTCGGCGCGTTATGCTGCTGGTACCAACAACGCTCGGTTCCATAGTATTGCCACAAAGTGGGTAGGGCATATTTGTCCAGAATATCGAGGTATACGTGCTGGTTAAGAGGTTTGTCCACAATAACCAATGGGCCGGGACCATACCATGAAAAACAGCCCCACACGAGTACACTGCCAGCTCCAAACTTGACCGTAGGAACAGTACACTTTCGTGAATAGCGTTCCTCCGGCTGCCGCCATACCCACACACGGCCATCAGAATGATGGATCGTGTATTTAGATTCATCATTCCATAGGACCCAGCATTTTTACTCACCTGTACACTGAGGTCTTGTGCAGTACTCCGTCGATAAGCTGTAACGACTCTCCTGAGTATTAACAAATTTTATTGAACTCTTAGGCATAAAATAATACAGGCGCACCACAAAGTGGGAAAAACAATAATTAAACAATGAATGAAAATAATGACAATATCAACAGATGAATGCGGCTACGCCGGTCAAAATAATATGAAAAATGCTAAAACCCACAACAAGGTGGTAAAACACACGATACACAGAGACAGCAAAGTACACAAAAGCAATTACAATTGGCACTGGCAATAGCCAGCAGTAATCGAGGAACACCTAACAACAGAAAAGGACATCCAACACGGCACTCTATTAACAATCAGGAAAACCGGAAATATAAACGATAAATACAGTAAGCATTGTGAACCAACAGCGCGCAACAATCCCGGTAAAATTCACATGAATACCACTCCAGTGAGTGATTCTGAAAGCAAGCACAAGGCGTGCCACACTGAGCGACGCTAAACAATGAGAAAACAGATCTGCAAGTGAACGGGCATCACCACTCAAGAACATAGTCGGAAAAACATAAAGGAACAACATAGCATCACGCACAATTCATAAAACGGTACAAACAAATATGAGCCCAATAACACCGACTCGAACAGAAATCGCACGAGGTTTGAAGATACAATACAAAAAGCCAAAAAACGCAAGTGCAAAATCCCCGGAGCACATCGAATATACATAACAAGCAAGAATTACAAATAGCACGGCGCACTGAGAACAGGGAAAAATACGCGTGAAATATAGTTGATAATGACAGCAAGCACAGTACGAGAGAAATTATGCAGATTATGGTAAGTTACATAAGACGCACTACAGGTGAATGGCAAGCGCCAACTAAACAAAAACAGAACAATAAAAATTACCACTCACGCTTGGTGGTAAGTTCAATTCACAAAAATCTACATCGATACAAAATTTATAGTGACCCTGGACTCAACCGAGGACCAAAGAATCACAAAGGAACTAGTACCAACAGAAATGCTGAATAAAAAGTACAATATGATCCTGCTACATAAAAAAGGTGACATTGAGGATCTCAGGAACTACAGACCTATCAGCCTCCTATCAGTGGTTTATAAAATCTTCACTAAAGTTCTTTCACACCGCTTGAAAGTGACACTGGACATGGCTCAACCGAGAGAACAAGCTGGATTCAGGAGTGGCTACAGCACTATAGATCGTATCCACGTACTGAGAGAACTAATTGAAAGAGCGAGGGAATATGAGCTTCCATTGTGCATGGCTTTTATCGATTATGAAAAAGCCTTTGATTCGGTGAAACCATCAGCAGTTGCAATGGCTCTGAAATCCTGCGGTATTGAAGATGCATACATTAATATTATTAATAACATCTATGAAAATGCAAGTGCAAAGATTCTGCTATTTGAAAATACAACACACATAAAAATTGGAAAGGGAGTGAGACAAGGTGACACCATATCTCCCAAGCTCTTTAATGCCACATTGGAAAATGTCTTTCAATCACTGAACTGGGAAAGCAAAGGGATAAAGATTAATGGAGATTATCTAACACACCTTCGTTTTGCTGATGACGTAGTCATTTTTGCAACTACCCCATCAGAGCTGCAGAGTATGATTCAGGATTGCTGACAAGAGTAAAGAAGTGGGATTAAAAATAAACTTTCAGAAGACAAAAGTTATGTTCAATGCTTTTACACGAAATGAAGATTTATCGATTGATGGAGAAAAACTTGAGATAACAGACACGTACGTTTATCTTGGACAGCAGATATCAAGTGAGGGTCACATTGATGAAGAAATTAATCGACGTACAAAACTTGCCTGGAGAGCTTTTGGAAGAAACAGCATAATTTTCAAGAGCAATATGCCATTATGTCTTAAAAGAAAAGTGTTTGATCAATGCATCCTTCCAGTGCTTACGTAGGGGGCAGAGACGTGGACCTTAACTAAAAGAGACATACAAAGGCTGTAGACAACTCAAAGCAGCATGGAGAGGTGCATGCTTGGTGTAACCAGGAGAGATAAGAAGAGGTACTCCTGGATCCGAAAAATGACAAGAGTGGAAGACATCATGATCAGAGTTAAATCCCTGAAATGGCAATGGGCTGGGCATACTGCCAGAAGGACAGACCATCAATGGACAGCCGAAATTTTAGATTGGATTCCAAGGGACAGGAAAAGACCCAGAAGAAGACCACATGCGAGATGGGTGGATGAAATTCGAAAGTATGCAGGAGTAACATGGAGGAGACTAGCACAAGACAGACCGTTGTGGAGGAAAGTTGGGAGACCTTCGTCCAGCAGTGGATTGATAATGGTTGACAATGATGATGATGATGACATAAAAAAGCGGTATATATTCATTAAATACAATATCAAGCACGAGGCATAACAAACACGGTACACGTAAGCAATGTAACAGTGATAAAACCTTACAAGCGAGTGCGAAAAGTAGAAACAAAGCGCCCGCGGGAACCGGCGAAAGCTTAAGGAAAAAATTGGTTAAAATAATACAGCATTTACAGGTCAATGAGCTTTCACCAACTGAAACAAATCGAAGAACGTGAAAACGTATGCGGCAGGGTGACGTTCACATAACACAAAGACATCAGGGGAACAAGAGTCCAATAACTTGGGACTTGAACATAAACCCTGTGACCACTCACACCTAGTGATATGCTCAATTCACAAAAATCAACATTGATACAAAATTTAATGACCCAGGACTCAAACGAGGACCAAAGAATCACAGATGAACAAGTACCAACAGAAATGTTGAAGAAAAGTACACTATGTACATACAAGAAAACAGAAAAAGCTGTGCATATTCAATAAACACAATAACAAGAACAAGGCATAAACAACACGGTACACATTATCAACTTTTCCGTGATGAATACCGCAAGCGAGTGCGAAAAATAGAAGCACAAAGCTCGCGTAAACCGGCGAAAGCATGATAAAGAAAATCGTATAAAATGATACAGTATTTACAGGTGGTCAATGAGCTTTCACCAACTCAAACAGAACGAAGAGCGTGAAAAGTGTGCAGCGAGGTCACGTTCACATTGTGTTAACAAATACAACAGGGGAACGAGAGTCCGGGAACTTCGGACTCGAACATAAAGCCTGTGATAAGCCGAACAATACATGACTGGGAAGAAAAACAAGGAATAAGCACATTGGGTACACAGGGAAACAGAACATTCGAGTGAGAGGTACGAACCAGCAAACGCTGTTCCTCGTTGAATAACACTACATAATACACAGTACAACGACATAAAACTTCAGTATGAATATACACAATGAACATGCTATATAAATTATAAACATAGAGAACAGAACTTCGCTGTCTCAGATAACAGTAGGGAAAAAGAAGCAATTGTCGAACAATTTGCAATAAACAGGGTGCATGACAATCCAAGGTGCGAAAAAAAGTGACAATGTCAGAAATTATGTACAATGAAAATAGGTTACAACAGCATACAATTACAGGCAACCAACAATACCACGCCTATTGACAGCAATAAGGTGACCATAAAGAGATATGGTACATATATAACCAGGAGAGATAAGAAGAGGAACTCATGGATCCGAAAAATGACGAGAGTGGAAGACATCATGATCAGAGTTAAATCCCTGAAATGGCCATACTGCCAGAAGGACAGACCATAGATGGACAGCTGAAATTTTAGATTGGATTCCAAGGGACAGGAAAAGACCCAGAAAAAGACCACATGGGAGATGGGTGGATGAAATTCGTAAATATGCGGGAGTGACATGGAGGAGACTGGCACAAGACAGACCGTTGTGGAGGAAACTTGGGGAGACCTTCGTCCAGCAGTGGATTGATAATGGTTGACAATGATGATGATGATGATATATATATCATAAAACACCAGGAAGAAAATGATAAAAGTGGTACATGCAGCTTAGACTCGGGTACAAACCTGTGCCCAAACAAAAGAAAACGAGCCACATGAGTTAGCAATTCGCAAATCCTATGCCAAGAAGGGCACACCACGGTGGACAACTACATACCCTGCCATTTGAGAGAACAGACACAAAGAAATGCAGATCCAACAAAATAACAAAATTGAATTACAAATATACACTCTGTCCCAAAAGGCACATGGTAAAGTAAGAGGAGAGAGCACAACGCAATTAACACGAAAGATACAGCGTCAACCCGTCAACTCGGAACCACCCGGTTTCCTGCGCCGAGGCAGACCGGAAGGAAGCCAGAGATTAGGGCGTGGACGCTGCAAAGTACTCCAGTCGGAGACGAGCGAAGATGCGATTCCGAAAAATCCTCCGCAGAGCTGCACCTGCAGATAGGATGCTAGGTGTGGCAGAACGGGATCGTATAGAAAGGCGGTAAAGATGAATAACATGCTTCATAAGGACGAATAGGTAGGCAGAAGCATCCGGAAGTTTAGTTGGAGGATGCTTAGTGAGAAGTAGCCATGGATATGATTGGAAAGGAAAATCCCTGGAACAAATAATGCCAGCAAGAGGAAAAGCAGTATGAAGCAGCGGTAACACAATGGGACAGTGACAATAAACGTGTGGAACATCGCCTTCAGAAACACAAAAAATACAGAGTGAAGAAGAAGAAATAGACATACGAAAGAGAGAAGAAGGAACGGGAAGGCGACGGTGGAGAAACCGTCATTGAAGGTTAAGCTCCACCGGGACGGAGAGAGGCAAAAAAGATGCAGACCAGATTGTCAAAGAAAGCGAAGAAGAAACATCCGGGAGTGGGTGGGGAATAGCAAGGGGTGCGCTGAGTAGAGTATAGATCGAACCGGTGGAAAAAAAGAAGAAATAGGGGCAACAGTGTCACGAAGAGGAAGGAAGAAAGGAATAGAGAGGCTAGGACCAGAAACAGAGATAAGACCAGAATTAGAAACAAGGGAAGAGAAGAGAGATCAGAGAGTAGAACGAAGGAGATCATAATCTTCCTCCAAAAGGGGAGTAGAAGCGGGGAAGAGAGAGGAAAGGGGTTTCCAGGAGAGGTCAGCAGTAACTTAAGCTTGAACAGTTAATTTTTCCGGAGCGGACCCAAGGAGGGAAGATGAAGTAGGGTTGGTCAGGAATGTGAATCAGAGTCAGAAAGAAAAGTGGTTCGGCAAGAAGATCACGAGTAGTAGAGGGAGTTGCGCGAAGAAGTGGAAGTGAGCGGAAGAACGCTGGAGCTTGAGCAATGAGGGGTGGAAATTGATTAAAATAAGAAGGATAAGAGTCCATCCGAAGATATAAAAGAAAAGAAAAGGATGGATCTTGGAGAGAGATAAGAATATCAAAAGTAGAGCAGAGTGATGGAGAAGGAGTGAGAAAAAGGCGAAGGAATGAAACGATGCGAAAGGCTCGGTAGTAAAGGCGTACATCCGGTAGGCGAATTCCTCCCAGGGAAGGTGGAAGAGTGAGAGTCGTAGCAGCAACCCAATGCTTCGCTGACCAAATCACGGAAGTGAAGATGCTGTTGATAGTAGAGAGACGAGCCGAAGTAAACACCAATGAGTTCCAAGAAAACAAGCATTGGGATAGAAGGTATAGCTGGAAAATTTGCCCTCTCTGAATGTAAGATGCGAAAGAATGCGAGAATCGCCAAAACGCAGCAGAGCGTTGCAATCGAGGAAACAGTCCATTCCAGGTAATAATTCCAGCAGTGAATGGATGTCCAATCTGGGCGCCAAGAATTTTCTGGGTCCAGGAGGACCACACCGCACCCCATGGGGTATCAGTGTGGCCCATTCAAGACCCACACCACAACCGGTGCTCTTGAGCACGTTCAAGGACGCACCAGAGAGAGCTGCATACTGTTGATACGTGAAAAGTAGTATATCAAACTGTTCATCTCGTCGGAGACAGAAAGTGGCGTCATCTGCATAGGCGGAAACAACGAAACGGTGATGCCTGGTGCTAGAAAGGTCACCGGCATTGCAGAAAGAAGAGATAAACGACTGGCAATCAAGAAAGGTTCAAATGCGAGGGCAAAGAGTTGCCCTGAGAGGGGGCACCCCTGCCGGATTCCTCGTTGGAAAGGGATGGATGCCGTCAAAAATGAGTCCGCCCAAACATGAAAATGAGCGCCCCGATAAAAACTGAGAAGGAAAGAGACAAAAGGAGAAGAAAAGCCAAAATGGGTTAGAACAGCAGAGAGATAGTCATGGGAAACGTTATCAAAAGCAGACTGTTGATCAATGTTAAATAGGGCTAGGGGTTCTGAATGTTTACGAACAAGAAAATTGAGATTAAGAAGAAAAGAAATGTTGTTAGCGATAGACCTACCAGGTAGAGGGTATGACTGGTCGGGAGAAACAAGAAACGAAAGGACAGAGTTAAGACGTCGAGAAAGGAGTTTCGTGAAAAATTTATAATCAGTATTAAGGATGGAGATAGGGCGCCAATTTGTCAGATTCAGGAGGTCCCTCTTCTTCGGCAGGAAGATGACATGAGCAACTGTAAATTCCGGCGGAAGCGCAGAAGAAGAAAGAGCACAAGAAAAACCAGCAGAAATAAAAGGTAGAAGGGACGGAAGAAAAGCACGGTAGAAGGACAGCGGAAGACCATCAGGTCCCGGGGAGGCATGGGAGTTCAGGGAGGTAAACGCCTCTCGAAGTTCAGGCAAAGAAAAGTCAGCAGTGAGGGGAGCACAGAGAGAAGGCGGGACCTGAGGGAGAGAAGAGAGAAGGGGAGAAGAAGAAAGATTAGTAACCTGCGCGACCGATCGAAACTTTTCCTGAAAGAAGTGACGGACTTGGGAGCAAATACGAGATGTGTCGAACGTGGTGGAGCCGTTAGGAAGGCGAAGATGTCGAAGTGAGGTTGACGCTCGTCTCGATGATTCCATCTTGGAAAGAACTTCAAAGGCTTGTGTCGATGGAGATAGATGCAGAAGTCGAAGTCGACGCACAGCTTGTTGGGCAAGCGGTTGTAGGTGAGCGTGTAGTTCATCGTGAACTACTGAATACTGTGGATCCGACATTGGTAACGAAGAAAGCAAGCCTCGAAGATTGCTGATCGCCATCGCACGAGTGGTAGTGATGGAAAATGAAAGGCGTCGTACCAATAATAGAAGGTCTTGTTTAATGTCGAGCCACAGGCGCAGGACGTTCGGAGTAGTAGCTAGCAGAGGTTTCCTATCAGCAAGGAACTGCTCAACTGTATCGCAGAAAGACCGATCTTGTAAAATTGTATCACCAAATCTCCATCCACGACGAGCCGAAGGTGGTGATGGGGAGACACAAGCAGATAGAGACACAGCGCTATGATCGGAGGACACTGTGGAAAGGTGCCGTGCCGAAGTAATAGTGGGAATCAAAGAAGAGACAACATAAATACGGTCCAATCGAGCGGCAGCAGAAAACTGCGTCGGGGAATTGCACCAAGTAAATGAAATGGTTTGAGGATTCAGCTGGCGGAAAGAGTCAGCAAGCTGAAAATCAGCAATAAACTGTGTTAAGGTTTGCACGGTGTTCTCCGTGCGACAAATAGCCGTCTACAGAGGGCCGGCGGATCAATGGCAGTTCGTGACAGCACCGAAGTGGATGGTCATTTTTATGCTCTGCACAGCGAGTATACTTTTGCTTTCGTTTTCAATACTTCTGAACTAAAGATGATTGAACATTGATTTTGGTATGTAATTAATGTTAACAAAGTGGACTAGTCGTATGAATTGAAAAAAAAATTACAGATGCAAATTTTAACAATAAGAGTAGATGGTAATTTAACTGTTCTTTTAATTTTTTTTTTCGCACATTCGTAGAATCAGCGGGAAAAAACCCGTCAAAATGCCACAAAAATGCGTAGTTCAGTGCAGAAAAGAGCTGGGGAAATGAAAAGACTGGCAGAACAAGAGATTTGTGGACCCAAGAAACCTCGAACTACCAATGCCAAGAGCTGCAAACTCTACCGTGGTTTCTGATCATTCGTCCAAGTAGGGTCCGGGTTCGAATCCCGGCGAGGCATGGATGTTGTGTTTGTCTTACGGCGCTGGCTCTTTCTCCCCTGGAATCAGTGGCACTAAATTAGGGACAGCTACCGCTTATAGCCTATTGAGTTGCTCACGGTGGTCGTAAAACCTCCAATCAGAAAAGGAAAAAAAAGAAGAAAAACACTATCGCGATGCTAAACGAGCGCGTCAAAGTCAGACCGTCGCAAGCATCTGTACGCCGTGGAACCAATGGTCTTTCGTATGGACTCGTATGGTGACTGCTGTCAAATAAAGGAGCCGGATTACGTAAAGCCAACGACTTATAAAAATATTTAAGAAACAAGCAACAGCGGAATTCCAGAAAAATTCATCAACAACGAGTTTGCTCGAGTACGCGACGTCTGTAACTTCAACTGTGTACCTTATTCACACTCATGTTTTATAGCACAGAAAATAAAATTACTCGTTCATGAGCATTAATAGAAAAGAAAAATCATTATTGCGCGATTAGAGCTGTACTTATTACGTGACTGCGCTTTATGGTCTTCCTAGCAGAACGGCAGGACGCACGTCTGCTGTCGAAACCGAACGAGAGTGGGTCGATCTCCATTACGGAAAGGGGCTGGTTATGGGGCTGAAAAAAACAAAGTTAAAAATTTTTCGAAATTTCTGTATAAATACGTAAAAACCAGAAACATTGACTTTTCTGAAGTAAACAGAATCAATGACTATGGAAATTCTTTGAAAATACCAAAGTTAGAAGGAACGAGAACATTTAAAACATAGAAATTTCGTTTTAAGTGACGGAGACTTACGGGCAGTTGTGGTGCACGTTACTTATAGGAATTTCCCGTGAATTCACACCATATATTTTTTACTGTGTAGGTAAAATAGTTTTTCCAGTTCGATACCGGTAACAATAAAAGGATGACTTCGCACAATACGTGAAATAAAATGAAAACCTCACCGTCTATGTACGATATTTAATAAAATACGAAAGATATTTACAGTTAAAATACCCCACTAGCACTTTCGGGGTAACATTTTCCCCATCATCAGGTGGAACAGAGGCAATGTAGTACTCCTTTATATAGTAATGCAACGATGCATTATGGGTATAAGTAATCAAACGTCGCATGGGTCATGACCGTTGCCATTATAACAGTGTAAAGGGTATAATTTCACAAGTTATTAGTTTAACATATCAATACAAGGATTCGTTACAAATACAAATTTATGATCAATTGTATATATTGTTGGAATTGTAAATATATATTACTATAATTTAAAGTTCAGGTTAGTAATACGCTCTTTCCAAATTCTTGATATGTCCACATGCAAGTAGTCATTACAGCATTTGTCCCCTAAAGCTTCGATGTACATACTTTCAACAAAATGCAGCGAATGTATATATGCTGGGGGTCCAGAAGCCTAATGTTTTCCCTGTCTGGTTGTAGAATTCCGTTTACCACATTCCTAGATAAAGCTGTGTTATTGCTGTTGGTTCGGATATCGTATTTGTGTTCCTGGACACAGATACCCAAACTTCTTCGTGTGGAACCTACGTAGTTGTTCACGTGTTCTCCTGTTGAGGGGTCCAACAGTGGAATATTACACACACCCCATTTGTTCATAATATCTGTTGTTGCTCGATCCTTTTTAAGTGATGATAGGAGGTTCTTCGAGCGGGTGCCGAATTATATGTTATGTTTTGAACAGATACGTGACAGTGTGTTAGTAATATGGGGTGCTGGTCCAATGCTCCTACGAATCGTTTATTAGGCCTTCAGAATAATAGTTCGTTCACTTGATATTCTAGTATATAATCTATTAATCATCGTCCTGGGGTATCCATGTTTATCCGTTAATTTAAAAATGAACTGTATCTCAGACTGGAAATTACTATCATTTGAAGAATGCGTGAAGACTCTTCTAAAAAGAAAATTGATAGCAGAAAATGTTTGTGGAGTTGGATGTGAAGAGTTAAATGGGATAAGGCTGTTACAATCGGTAGGCTTTCGATAGACACAAAAGGACAGTGAGTTAGTATTTGAATCACGAAATAAACGAAAATCCAAAAAAGGCAGAGAGAAATTAGATTCAAGTTCTATCGTGAGCCCGATAGTAGGAAATACTGACGATAGTGCGTCAGCGAATTGTTTTAAATCATCTTTGAGTGAGGCCAGAACACAAGGATGTCGTCAACGTATCTAAGGTACAAAGTGGGAACTAAAGGGAATTCATTGAGAACTTTGTTCTCAATGTATTGTAGCAGGATTTCTGCTAAAACTGCGGAAAGTGGAAATCCCATGGGGGAACCCTCGGTTTGTAAGTAATCCTGTCAAGAAATGTGAAATACGAACGCCGTTTGACTAAACGAAGTGCGTTCATAATAGCTGAGATTTCAGTGGTGGGAACATTAATTTCAGCAAGTTTGGCCTCTATGATAACATGAGTGGCGTCCACAGGTACATTAAAGGGTACAGCAAAACTACATCTAGAAAGGCTAAAATGAAAGGGGTCAGCATGTGGCTGAATCATTCTGATCCTTTGCCCTAGTGGAGCTTTTAATAGAATACGGGGAGCTCTCTGCTAACTTAGCCAAATATAGGGCAAGAGCTTTTTCAAGCGGTCGGGTAGGGCTAACTAGTGAAGCACTGCATGCATTGGATAGCTACGTACATTCGTCACTAAGAAAAATTCCAACGAGCGATATAGTAATAATGTCCTAATAAGGAGAGCTGTTTTTTTCTTCACAATGCACACGTGACAAGGAAATTCTGTAGTGCCAGTTGCAGCTCACGTACTCACGATCAGTTTACATCCGCGTTCTCCCATTTTTCTCTTTTTCCCGAAGAATTCGCATAGCATAATAAATATTTTTGATATTAAAAAGGCCCTCCTTTTAGAGTTTCTACTTCGAACCGGTCACTCCAACTTGAAAAAAATAACGGAGAAGAGTGGACCAAATTTTGAAGTGACTAACAAAGTTTCCTGATGAGTTATGACTACCGCAGGCACGTACAGACACGGAAATTGTATTTTACTGTTGAAGATAATTTAGCATTGTTTTAGCACCTAAAAGTAAACAAGCATTTTGTTAATGTTTTGATGTTTATTTATAGGGAGCTCATTATTTTTATGAATTTAGAGGTTGCAATTTGTTTCTTTCTTTCAAGGTCTAAGCATTTATAATTTATGTTTATGTCTAATATTTCTTATAATGATGCAAAAATTTTTTTCTGTATTTTCTTTTGGGTGGTGTTCATATGAACTTAATTTAATTTCTGCACATTTTTCCTCTTAAGTAATGTTATTACGTGTTCGGTGTAATAATATTATTATTGTCTTTGGTGCAATCTTATTAATGCTTCATAAGCATGTTGCCAATAATTATAATTGTTTGTGCTGTAATGTCTGCATGTGTATAACTTTTTGTGCTGTAGCTTTTACTTATTTGCTGCATTTAATACTTGCAAATGCTTGGGTCTGTTAGTGCTTTAAAAGCTGCCCTTATTGCAAAGCAATTGACAAAATCCGAGTTCACAGTCACAGGAAGCTGTAGATTTGCTTTTGCGTTGCGTCCCTTAGAGCTCTAAAGCTGCCCTTATTGTAAAGCAATTGACGAAATCCAATTCCAGAATAAGGTGTAGAGTTCTTTTTTCCTTGGTGGGTATGTTAGAGCTCTAAAGCTGCCCTTATTGCAAAGCAATTGACAAAATCCGAGTTCACAGTCACAGGAAGCTGTAGATTTGCTTTTGCGTTGCGTTCCTTAGAGCTCTAAAGCTGCCCTTATTGTAAAGCAATTGACGAAATCCAATTCCAGAATAAGGTGTAGAGTTCTTTTTTCCTTGGTGGGTATGTTAGAGCTCTAAAGCTGCCCTTATTGCAAAGCAATTGACAAAATCCGAGTTCACAGTCACAGGAAGCTGTAGATTTGCTTTTGCGTTGCGTCCCTTAGAGCTCTAAAGCTGCCCTTATTGTAAAGCAATTGACGAAATCCAATTCCAGAATAAGGTGTAGAGTTCTTTTTCCTTGGTGGGTATGTTAGAGCTCTAAAGCTGCCCTTATTGCAAAGCAATTGACAAAATCCGAGTTCACAGTCACAGGAAGCTGTAGATTTGCTTTTGCGTTGCGTCCCTTAGAGCTCTAAAGCTGCCCTTATTGTAAAGCAATTGACGAAATCCAATTCCAGAATAAGGTGTAGAGTTCTTTTTCCTTGGTGGGTATGTTAGAGCTCTAAAGCTGCCCTTATTGTAAAGCAATTGACGAAATCCAAGTTCAGAGAAAGCTGTAGCGTTGCTTTTACGTTGGGTTTGTTAGAGCTTTAAAAGCTGCCCATATTGCAAAGGAATTGACAAAATTCACGTACAGACAGAGCCCATTTAAATGGGGGCTTGGGGGCTGCAGCTCCGGGCCCCGCATATTCAAGGGGTCCCAGAATTATGCAGGATGCTTGAAGAATTTACTGACTTCGGCAGTTTTTTTTTAAGATAGAAGAGCAAAAATGATCAGAAACTGCCTTTTGAAAAAAAATTCCATTTCTTGCCGCCTTTTGAGAAATCCGCAAAAAGTATAATAGAGCAGGAAGCATTATAAATGTTTTTTTTTTTTGTACATATCTGTAATTGGAGGAAATTTTCATACATAAAGAATTCATTTGAATCATGACATTCGGATATTATTTTGCCCACTATTTCGATATAATTTCAACACTAAAGTCGGGGGGGGTAAAGTAGAGCTAGACTGGTATCCATTTTTCAACCACACATTTTTACATTTTCTTGCTAACACTGATTCGTCCATGAATTATGGGATACACACTTCAAAATGTTGGGGATATTTTTATGGTCATGATATTTTGGGAATATTTTCTCCTGGGTATTTTATTCATCAACTCATAATGAAATCCTAGATGTGCCACTTATACTGGGGCCCAAAATACTGTCCAGCCCCCGGCCTCCTGTATCCTTAAATGTGCTCTGTGTCTAGCGAAGGAAACCACGAAAGCGTAGCTCCAAGGTGGTGCAGCGAAGAAACTTTTTACGTAGCTCCAAGGTGATGCAGCGAAGAAGCTTTTTCGTAGCTCCAAGGTGGTGCAGCGAAGAACCTTTTTGCATAGCTCCAAGGTGGTGCAGCGAAGAACCTTTTTGCGTAGCCACAAGATGGTGCAGCGAAGAATCTTTTTGCGTAGCCCCAAGGTGGTGCAACGAAGAACCTTTTTGCGTAGCTCCAAAGTGGTGCAGCGAAGAACCTTTTGCGTAGCTCCAAGGTGGTGCAGCGAAGAACCTTTTTGCGTAGCTCCAAAGTGGTGCAGCGAAGAACCTTTTTGCGTAGCTCCAAGGTGGTGCAGCGAAGAACCTTTTTGCGTAGCTCCAAAGTGGTGCAGCGAAGAACCTTTTTGCGTAGCTCCAAGGTGGTGCAGCGAAGAATCTTTTTGTGGAGCTCCGAGGTGGTGCAGCGAATAATTTTTTGCGTAGCTCCAAGGTGGTACACCGAAGAACCTTTTGCGTAGCTCCTAGGTGGTGTAGCGAAGAACAGTTAACCAAGGGATGTCAGCGACACGGGAACACAGTTTATACTTTGCCCCCAGCGTCGAGAAACATCTAAAAAGATAGGTCTTTAATCTCGTGAAACTTCGATGAGGATTCTTCCGAAAACTTTGCCGCCAAAGCGCGATTTTCCAAGCTACCTTTGGCAAGCCACAAAATTTTATTATCCTCCACCTACAGCAGACATAGGACATATTAGCGCCATTAGGTAATACATGATATGGCTACTCAAAGTCGTGGGAAAAGTTCTGGATTTCCCTATGTATTCCTTATAATGATTTTTTGCATTGCCTTGAAGATTTGACCAATAAGTCATTGAGTGTACGATCCTTTTATCGCACAACAAGAGTGATATTTTCAAGGAATTAAATTGCTTTTCAGGTTATTATTTCTGCAAGGGAACTCTTTCAACGTTATATGGTGCGTTTTCAAGGTGTGTTTGCGATTTTTTATGTCGGTAACTTTCTTAGTCATTTTGATACATACAGCGTTTGATGGTTGTTTTTCCTAAACAGTCTGAACGTCGATTGATTTCCTTCCATTATTCTGAATTCAAAGGAGGCATGGGGAAAAAAATAAAAAAACGTCCAACTTTTAAACGAAGTCGAAGCAGGATGTGAACCCTATACAACTGGCGTGTAATTCTAACCCTCCAATATCCCAGACAAACATATTTCCTAATGCCAAAATTCCATCGCATCTTTTAATCATGAAAAATGTGTATATCTAATGATATCTGTCGGATGTATTTGCGCTAGATACTATTCTCTCGTGTTTCGCATTACGCAATTTACTGGCGCAATTCCAACGAGACGCAGCTGTTCTTGTCGTTTCACGGCGATCGGCAGAGTTCGTATGTCCCTCACCATGATGATCTTATTCAGCCGGGCACACATCGCTTTAGTCTGTTCATTCGCAGAGCTCGTGATCTTCTATGTTCACGTGTCTACTAACAACACCTAAATGCTCTTCAACATAATCAGATAAGGAGCAAGAGATTAGTAGACATTCTGTAGCTGTTATCTTTCAAAAGAGCCCGTAATCCCAGCAAGCTGATAATTTTTAACATCTGTGAGGAGGAGAATCTGAGACGCAGCTGCGGAAATCACTCCATCATCTCATTACTGCAGATTGCTAACACCAAAGATATTATACAAGGGACTTTTATGCAGTAAATGAAACAGAAGATTATTTTATTATTCTGAAAATTCCAACCAATCAGAAAATATTTTAATGAGTAAATTAGGAGTATGCAAGCTTTCATGGTGCACATTAAACCGTTAAATTAAATTAAGCGAGCAGCAAGACATGAAAGCGAAATAGGAAGTTTCAGGAAACTTGATAGAAATCTGTTGAGAGAGTAAGAACTCATTTATGTCGCGAAAGCAGCTGATTTAATGAACGAGCGTGCTCACACGAAAAGAATCGAGGGAGGAATAATTCGAAAAGAATCGAGGGAGGACTGGGTGCTCTCAACATTTTCTGAATTTTTCTAGTTCGTTCCTGTTCAGATTTACTCTAACACTTTAGACAAGCATTTTTATGCTTAACCTTTTTTCAGAAGGTTAATATGGACCTGATGTATGTTTGAAATCGACTCTGATCTTTTATGAATTTTATTTTGTAACTATATACAGGGATTGAACAAAATAATGTGAACATCATGATTATAGGGATTAATGTTATTCGTGTAGGCTGCACTGAAAAAATCATTGTGATTTATCTTTTGTGTATCTTTTCTTTATACACTCATCGCCAAAACAAATGGTTGCACCCATAAGGAAGCAACCGACAGGAATTAAACATGGTGGGTAGGTTTAGCATTGTGAGGCATGCAAATGATTCAAGTATCACGCTCGGCCGCGATTGCAACGCCAGCAAAGAGGGGTCGTAGCGCTGTGCTTGACCGGCTATATAAGGTCGTCTCGTTGAGCATGCTTGCCATTCTGACTCGTGCTGTTGTATTGGTTGCATCCTTTGCAAGTGAAGTATGCCTCGAAGAAAAGTTCGGAAGCCATTCGAGCAGTTGGAGGAATTCGAGAGGGGCCGCATCGTCGAGTTCAGGAAGCAGAATGGTCTTATCGTCGCATTACGCGCTGTACCGGTCATGCGGATATCACCATAGCATGCTGTTGGCGGAAGTGGATAGAACAAAGCACGCAGCAGCGACAGGCAAGGTATGGGAGACCTAGAAGAACCACGGAGATAGAGAGAGGACCGACGGGTCGTCCGACATGCGATGAGTTACCCAATAGCGACGATTGCGAATATTCAGCGAGCAGTGGTTCCCTGCATACATCGTCCGGTTAGTGCCAGCACCATTGGCAGACGGCTGCACGACGTAGGACTACACGCACGCAGACCGTTACGACGACTGCCCTTAACACCACTGCATCGTCGCCAAAGACAGGAATGGTGTCGCGCAAGACTGTCATGGAGCCACTCAGAATGGCAGCGGGTGATCTTCAGTGACGAGTCCCGCTTTTGTCTTGGAAGAGACGACCAACGAATCCATGTGTGGAGACATCGTTGTCAGCTCTAAGATGAACGGTTTGTTGTCGAGCGTCACACGTCCAGAAGGCATGGTGTGGGGTGCAAGTGGCTACGATGGCAGATCACCTTTTGGTTCATTACAGGCACTTTGACCGCCCAACGTTAGGTTAATGAGGTCCTCCAACCAGTATCCTTACCTTTTCTGAACTCTCACACCGGTGACATTTTCCAACAGGAGAACGCTCGTCCGCATACTGCTGCTGTCTCGACAGCTTGCCTTCAAGGGACTGACACTCTGACATGGCGAGACCTATCGCCGATTGAAAATGTGTGGGATGCTATTGGACGCGCTATCCACATTCCACCTCTTCTGCACAATCTGCAGGAACTGCGTGACAAGATTCAAGCTGCATGGAATGGCTTATCACAGGACACCAGTAGGAACCTATACAACTCAAGGCGGCTGAGACGTCTGGCATGCTGTGTGAGTAAATATGGAGGTTCGTCGCCATTCTGAAAGACAGTACTTATTGGCATGTATCTCAAGAAATATTGCCTATATCAGTCTCAATGTTTAATCATTTATTGTATAACGAAGTAAATTTCTCCGTCATTTCTGTCGGCGCCAGGACTTGAACCCGGGTCCCCTCATTCCGGAATAAGTCACTCTACCAATTGAGCTACGCGGACGTTTTATTCTGATTCCTATCTGCCTTTATGTCGTGTGCGTCCTTCTGGCAGGTACGTCACATCTCCTGGTACGTTACAATTGTTCCTGGTAAACCTTCACCTTCCTCCCGAAGAGCATTGCAATCCGACACGTCCTTCTGGGTGCTATTATTTTCTTGACGATGAGTGTATATATTTTGTAGCTTGTATTCCAGTAGAGTACAAGTTGTTTTCAGTAGAAGTTCGTACAAGCGGTTAGTAAAATAGATGAATTTCCACTATAAGCAAAAATTATTAAGTAAAATCAAAGGAGTGGCCAGTCAGACTTCCAAAGGGAGCAAATCCCAGGAGCTCGTTTATTAGGATCGTCTGTAGCCATAACAGACAAATTGCTTCGTTGTTACAAATGCAACAGTTTCCACGGTTATAACTGCGTACACAAAGTATGTCAAGACTTCATGGGCGAAGACGAATAGTGGGAGAAAACTAAGACTGTATGAGAAGGACCGTCGAACACTAAGAAGGTTTGCATCCAAACAATAGAGACCTATTACAAGAGTGACAGCAGAATTCAATGTCCAACTGGAAGACCATTTATTTCCACAAACATAATCCGCAGAGAACTTCTCCCAAACGCAAAATCCATTAAAGAGCTGCAATTGATAAACGATTAATTACAGAAACCAGCGCTACAGTGTGAAAAAGACAGTGTTACGAGCATTACAGTTGCACAGCTGATGACTGACGACTTTTTACATGGTCTGAAGAGTCAACCTTTACATTATTTGCAGCATTAGGTCGCGTTTATGAATGCAGAACACTCAAGAGCAAGCTACAATTCGGAATGCCTGGTTCCAAATGTTAAATATGGGGTTGGATCTGGGGCGATTTGGACAGCCATATCCTGATATTCGGCTAGTCCCATCATTTTCCTACACGGTCGAGTTAAATCCAGCGAGAACTCCGACATTCTAAATGATCAGGTGCATCCTATGTCCCAAATTATACAAAGTCGAGTCGCACTATTGTGACCACCTCCTACTTTTGACGCAAACAGCGCGTAGTCAATGAAAGAAGAAACGTGTCATGTTATATAAGGTCTGCTGTAGGCATTCTGAAAACATGTCACTGGTTACTGTCATTGGTAAAAGCAGCGATTTATCAGATTGGAAAAAGGGATAATTATCGGCTTTCGGGCCAAGGGCGGCAGTATTTCTGAAACAGCGTATTTCGTGAACTGTTCGCGTGCTGCTCTGGATAAAGTGTATCGTGATTGGAGAAATGGCACCTTTGCGAATAAGCGACGTGGAAATTGCGGAGCACCACGTGCCATTGATGTGAGAGGTGAACGTCGGCTTCGAAGGTGAATGAGGGCCGATCGACATGCTACAGTGAAGCAACTCAATGGCCGAAAGAACCAAGAGGCTACCGGAAGTGTGTCTAAAATGACAGTTCAGCGAACCCAGCTGCGTATGGGGCTCCGTTGGAGATGGATGGTCATTGCACCTATGCTAACGAACGTTCACCGTCAGAAAAGTCTTACATTTGCACGGCAGTGTCGGAATTAGACCTCCGCTGATTGGCAAAGGATTTCATTCTCCGATGAGTCACGTTTTCGGCTTCATCGAGCGGATGGACGTTGGCTTGTAAGGCGAGAAACATAGGAGAACAAACACTCTTCAACCACTGCTGGAAGAACACAACAAGCTAGGGATGGGGGCAGCGTTATGGTCTGGGGAATGTTTTCGTAGCATTCCCTGGGTCCACTCATACCTGTGGAAGGCATTATGGACCAAATTCGTTAGTAATCCATCCTTGAAGACCACGTACACCTATACATGCTGATTGTCTTCCCTGGGGCATGGACGGGATCTTCCAGCACGACAATGCGACGAGTCACACAGCTAGAAATGTCCGACAGTGATTGGGAGAGCACAATGAAGACTTCAAAGTACTTCCCTGGCCCCCTAATTTCCCAGACGTAAACCCAATTGAGCATCTGTGGGACAACCTCGATCGCGCTGCTCGCTCTATGGATCCTACACCACGCATCCTCCAGCAGCTGTCAGATGCACTGAAGTCAGCATGGCTCAACATACCTGTGAACACATTCCAGCACCTTATTGAGTCACTCCCAGCCGGTCTAGCTGCTGTTCGCGCTGCACACGGCGGTTACTCCGGATATTGGCTGGGGATCACAATAATGTGACTAGGCCGTGTGTTTCCCAACAATAATGCGTTCTTTCACGATTATAATTTGCCAGAACATACAACTAGAACAGTTCAGTCCTAGTTTGAGAAGCACCAAAATGAACATCAAGATTTCTATGTATATAATTTATTTTCTTTCTGTACCAAAAAAAAAAAAAACGCTCGTGGGGGAGGGGGGGTTAAGGTATTTTCAATAACTGACTGAGTCTATGGATGGCACTGAGAGTTCAGATTCTGATATTCAGCTGTTTGGCAGTACCGAATGGATTCATAAACATAGATAGTGTTCCCATAATTTAATGTTAGGCAAAATAAACTATTATTACTATTCAAGTAGAGTTCAAACGAAAGGGTAAGAGAAGTCCACCAAACGTGGCAATTTCATTCCTTTATAAGGCGGAGGATTTAGGGAAACGTGTAAATGAAGAAGTTCATGACGCTAGACTACGATATCAGTAACAATGCAGGGAATTCAGAAGTCCTTTTCTTCGCAGTCCTCAAATTCTAATAACTAATGCGAACCGGAAAATTAATTAATCTAACCCAACTAAAGGGGGCGCGAAATTATAAAATCATGTACAATGTACGAAAATCACGAAACAGAGCGTCCCACAGATATATGTCAGTAAATGATGTGAATTTTGCTGTGTCAAAAACCTAAAAACAGGTACAGCTAGTTACGTTCTTTGGGACGGGCACTATGGATGTACACGTCACTCGACATCTTATCTGAGATTCAGTCACAGTCCCATTTAGTACAAATGTAGTAAAGTAACTAAAGGGGCTGTAAAGCACCTGTCAAGACGAAAAATCTGCAGCTATACATTCCTTCCGAATAGCTTAGTTGGGAGAGCAACTTTCTCCGGAGTGAGTGGGCGCGATTTCGATCCCCATCGTACACAAATTTATGTTTTCACATTGGCGCCCGAACGTAAAAATGGATGTATTGGAGATTGGGTTCTTCGAAAAATCCGTAATATTTGTTCCACACATCGTCTAAAATTAATGAAAAATTCGTTTTTCGCTTTAAAAAAAACAGATGAAAAAACAAAACAAAATAAAAGGATAAATTATAATGTGACCTACTACAGAGATGAAGCAGGTATCAATACGACAAATCTGCAGTGATACATTTGGGAAAGCAACTTACGCCGGAGTGAGGGGCGTGGGTTCGATCCTCGTCAAGGACAAATTTGTCTTTTCACAATGTTTAGAAGCCTAATTCCTATGCCATTTGGAAACGGGAGACCAACAAATGAAACTCATGTTGAACTTAGTGACCTTAAGAAACTTTTCAGCTTCATCCTTTCTCTTATATTGAAAGAAAGGTTTTCATAGAATCATGAAAATCATTTTGAATCATGCTATAGAAAAAAGCAAAGGAAGCATTCTGTAGAGCTGAAACAAAGAAACTTTTTGAGGAATGTCCTTCTGTTGTTTTATAATTTATTAGGTGTACAAAAACATTTTAAAGCGTTTTTTGTGTGACGTATACCGCTAATTTATATATCCGACATTCCCCGGCATTGTTGTCCTGTGACCGTAACTGGTCCAGAGTATGAAATGTGATACGCAGGTTTGCCCCACAGTCAAACGCACTTGCACATCGGTAGGTGAAAGATGACAAACGATACTGCATTTATTTGACACTGCATTCGTTGCGAACTTTCATCAAGAAAAAAGTTCTGCAAAAGCATGCGCATTGATCTGTTCTACTCTGGGGAAGAATATTGTATTGAAAAGCACGTGTGCGTTTTGGTTTAGACGGTTTAAAGCAGGAGATTTTGATGTTTAGCGATCAAGAATGTAGCGGCGCCCCGCAGACGGTTGCGCACGAGGAACTGCAAGCATTTCTGGATGAAGATTCGTCTCAAACGCAAAAAGAACTAGCTAAACAGCTGGGAGTAACTCAACAAACCATTTCCAATCGTTTACGCGCAATGGGAAATATTCAGAAGCAAGGAAAGTCGGTGGTACATGACCTGAGCCAGAGGAACAAGTATGAGCGTGTCGTGAAGTGTTTGTATCTGTTGAATACACAACGCAGAAAGTCTTTCTTTCCTTTGGAAAATCTTTACGGGTGATGAAAAGTGGATATGGTACGACTATCCTAAAAGCAAAAAACACTGGGTAGACACCGGTGAAGCAACGGCTTTGACACCGAAACGCAATATTCACTCCAAGAAAGTTCTGCTGTGCATCTGGTGGGATATGAATGGTGTGCTCTATTATGAAACTATTGGAACAAGGTCAAATTGTTACTGCTGATCGTTAAAAGCAACAATTGCTGCGATTGAACCAGGAAATCTGTCGCAAAACGACCATTCACATGCAAAGGAGTGCGTCCCGTGATATTACTGCATGAGAACGCTAGGCCGCATGTCTCGAAATTGGTCAAGGAAACGTTATTGACGCTTGGCTGTGAAATTTTGGAGCACCCGGCGTATAGTCCCGACAAGCTATTAGGGGGTGATGACATAGCCCCTTCAGACTATCATTTGTTTCGATCGATGCCACATGGTTTGTCTACTACTGTACGGTTTGGGACATCTGACGAAATGCAAAAATGGGTTGACTACTTCATCGCTTCTCACGACGCAGTATTCTTCATGGCTGGAATCCGTAAGGTGCCCGACCGATGGCGGTATGTGATAGATAATAACTGCGCATATTTTGATTCGCAAATGTATTGTGGTTTTCTCTCAAATTACAAGTTGCTTTGTCTTAAAATGCTTTAAAACTTATTTGTACACCTAATATTAATGTTTTGTGAAATTAAGACATGCATGCGTGTTTTTAAAATATGAGAAAAATGGAAAAACTAAATTAAATATATTAGCGAAATAAAAACAAAACAAGAACATAATTTTGTACGAACACTCCCTAGAAAGTATCGGTGAAAGTTACGATTCCACTCTTCATTATTTCATGCCACCTTGTCTTCCAAGAAAGCTAGTGACACAACTACTCTAGAAAGAATTCAGTCGATCGAAGTGCAAAATGACGCATATTTTGCTTTACTCTAACCGGCGGTCATGTGCAAATGAATTAATAAAATGCAGCACTCTAGCAGCGTGATCAGGTTTTTCATGTAGCAAAACAAGCGGTTGGTAAGGGAAGTTTCGAAAGAGTCGAAAGTACATAGGAATTTAACATATCAACCACTGTATCGTTCTGTGTCAGCAAGCAAACATGCAAGGAAAAAGAAGCAGTGTTTGGCAATGACCTTGATAATGACCTCAGGAAAAAATAACATTCTGCCTTCATAATTTTCCTCTTAACATTTTGATCACGATTTTTCCTTCCTCTAGTGTAATACACTGCGAGATACCAAAATTTCCTTGCAAATTTTCCTCATCTAATACATAATAAAGATGATCATAAATAACCACCAAAAATCAAATATTTTCTGCGTAGCATTTTTGGCTATTGTTTTTTATTCTTTAGGTGAGAAAGAACACTACTGAGTTCTTATATTTGATATACACTCACAAAGTCTGCGAAACTTACTGTGCAAATCATTACAAAACAGAATTAATGTCCGTATTTTATTACTTAATTTTTGATAGATATATGAGTATATACATATGCATACGTACCAATACGTACAACAACCATAAAAACTCAAATTTTCGTAGCTATGTGTATATACATATATACACACACAACTATAAAAAATTGACTGATGTTATTTTAATAAAACTGCCTCACTCATGTTGTTTTAAATTTCAAGAACTTTTTTGTGTCATTTTAATTTCATTTTTGTTTTATTTTTAGTTATTTTAATACGTGTTACTTGAATCAGATACACACACATCCTTCATTTCATGCAATATCCCTAACTTTTGGTTACCAGTGTATATGAACGTGTCGTGAGCTGGCTTGATGGGTATGTAAGGTCTGCTGTAGTCATTCTGAAAGCATATCACTCGTTGCTGTCATGGATAGAAGGAGCTATTTATCAGATTTGCAAAAAGGGATGATTATCGGCTTACGGGACAACGGTGGCAGTATTTCTGAAAGAGCGCCGTTTGTGAACAGTTCGCGTGCTGCTGTTTGTAACGTGTATCGTGATTGGAGAAATGGCACCATTGCGGATAAGCGACATGGAAACGGCTGAACGCCACGTGCCATTGATGTGAAAGGTAAACGTCGGCTTGCAAGGTGCGTGAGAGCCGATCGACACACTACAGTGAAGCAACTCACTTGCCGAATGAACGAAGGGGCTACCAGAGATGGGTCTAAATCGACAGTTCAGCGAACCCTGTTGCGTATGGGGCTCTGATGCAGACGGATGGTCACGACACCTATACTAAGGAAGGTGCATCAGCAGAAAATGCTTATATTTGCACGGCAGTATCGGAATTGTACCTCCGCTTATTGGCAAAGGATTGCTTTCGCCAATGAGTCACGCTTTCTGCTTCATCGAACGGATGTACGTTGGCGTATAAGGCGAGAAACATCGGAGAACAAACACTCTTCAACCATTGCTGAAGGACACAGGCTTGTGGGGGCACCATTATGGTCTGGGGAATGTTTTTGTGACATTCCGTGGGTCCACTCATACCTGTGGAAGGTACTATGAATCGAATTCCTTATGAATCCATCCTTGCAGACCACGTGCACCCATACATACTGATTGTCTTTCCTTGGGAGGACGGGATCTTCCAGCAGGACCATGCGACGTGTCACACAGCTATAAATGTCCGAGAGTGATTGGAAGAGCACGACGAAGGCTTCAAAGTACTTCCCTGGCCCCCTAATTCCCTAGACTTAAACCCAATTGAGCATCTGTGGGACAACCTCGATCGCGCTGCTCGCTCTATGGATCCTAAACCACGCATCCTCCAGCAGCTATCAGATGCACTGCAGTCAGCCTGGCTCCACATATCTGCGAACACCTTTCAGCACCTTATTGAGTCACTCCCAGACCATCTAGCTGCTGTCCGCGCTGCACACGGCGTTACTTTGGATATTAGGTGGTGGTCACAGTTGTGTGACTCGACGGTGTATATATTATAGCATAGGAAAGTTAAATTTTCACTCATGTAATATAATATAAACCACAACAAAGCTGCGCAATGCTACAAGTATTAGATGTAGTTAGTGTACGTAAAAGAATATTAACATACAAGCAATCTACCCTCATAAACAAACAAATTTGACCAAAAGCCTCAAAAAAAAATATTTGGAGGCTTTTGGCCCGATTTGTTTGTTTATGAGGGTAGGGATACCTTATCTGGATTAAGGTCTCCCCAAATTTCTTCCACAATTATCTGTCTTGGGCCTGTCTCCTCCATGTCACTCCTGCATACTTTTCAATTTCATCCATCCATCTCCCATGGGGTCTTTTTCTGGGTCTTTTCCTGCCCCTCGGTATCCAGTCTAAAATTTCAATTGTCTATCGGTGGTCCGTTCTTCGGGCAACATGTCCAGCCCATTGCCATTTCAGTGATTTCAGTCTTGTCATGATGTCGTTCACTCCTGTCAGTTTTCTTATCCACCAGTTCCTCTTCTTATCTTTCCTGGTTACACCAAGCATGCATCTCTTCATGCTTCTTTCAGTTGTCCGCAATCTCTGTATGTCTTTTTTACCTAAGGTCCATATATATATATATATATATATATATATACTATAAAGATACCTAAGCAAAAAAATACATATATAATTTTGACTCACACCTAGTACAACATAGAAAAGGTTATGTATCTACCTGCGTGAGTAAAAGGAGAAAAGAAAAAAAGAAAATAAAACAACTGAATGTAGAAGGTGTCGAGAATACTGAGCCTTGGCTTTATCAAGGACCAGCAAAAACTCTGCATTTTCTCACTTGTCACACGTACCAGGAGAAAATGCAGTGAGAAAATGCAGAGTTTTTGCTGGTCCTTGATAAAGCCAAGGCTCAGTATTCTCGACACCTTCTACATTCAGTTGTTTTATTTTCTTTTTTTCTTTTCTCCTTTTACTCACGCAGGTAGATACATAACCTTTTCTATGTTGTACTAGGTGTGAGTCAAAATTATATATGTATTTTTTTGCTTAGGTATCTTTATAGTATGTGAATTCTGAATTTTCAAAACTGCTGCGTTGCGCGTTTTGATTTTCAGGTTATTTTGCACCCTTCGTTTTAAATTCTAAAATTTTTTCCTTAGTCTTCAGTTTATATATATATATATATATATATATATATATATCTGCCGTAAACCTGCTTGTAGCACGCTAACAGCCCTATTTATGTTGACAATGCTTAAACGTCGTCTGGGCATCATTTCAGGTTAATCCCACACTAAATGCAATATATTAAACAAACGTCTAGACCAAGCGGTTAAAGGACCCGTTTTCCACTTCTCGCAAGGTAGATTTATCGCAGATCGCACGTCACGTGCTGTGTTGTCATGATGTTAATTTACACATGATGTAGCTACTCACGGTGGTAACCAATCTTCAATAGTCGCTAAATTTGCATATCCCCAATTTTCCCTTCGAAAAGGCAATATCCCTTACATTTTGTGACTAGTGTGAATGTATCATCATTATTGTGTCCTCCACGTTACTCCGGCATGCTTTCCTATTTCATCCATCTGTCTCTCATGTTTCCTTCTTTTGGGTCTTTTCCTGTCCCTTGATATCCAGTCCAAAACTACGGTCGTCCATCGATAGTCCGTTCTTCTTGCAACATGTCCAGCCCATTACCATTTCATGGATTTTACTCTTACCATGACGTCTTCCACTCTTGACAATTTTTTTATCCAGGAGTTCTTCTTGTTATCTTTCCTGGGTACACCAAGCATTCATCTCTCTATGCAACTTCCAGTTGCCTGCCCCCTTCGTATGTCTGTTTTAGTTAAGGTCCATTTATCTGCTCCATATGTAGGATCTGGAAGGATGCATTCATTAAACACTTTTCTTTCAATACATAATGGCATACACTGAAGAGCAATTGAATTAGAGACAGCAGGCGTTATGCAAATGTGGCGCTGTGGGCGGCCCTGTAAACGGAAACGACATGACGTATGCAGTGATCCGACAATATAAGGAGTGATGCGACGGAAATCAGTAAGAGTCGGACGCAGTATGGGTAAGACGAATGATCTAAGCGCATTTGATCGTGGGCAAAGTGTTGAGGCCCGACGAATCGGTCACTCCATCTCAGAAGTTGTGCAGCCACTGGGATTTTCTTGAGCCACTGTGTCACGGGTGCACCGTGAATACATCGAATCCGGCAAAACCATCCCTGCAGTGGACAACAGCGTGTGTATGATCGGGGTCATCGTCGACTAGCTCGCATTGTAACAGCGGATAGACGGGCCACAGTGCAAGAAATCACTCGGCAATTTAACGCTGGTGCACAAAAACGTGTAAGCAACCACACCATCCAGAACCATCTCCTCGCTATGGGGTACAGAAGCCATCGTCCCCGGAGGGTACCGCTGCTGACCGCACATCACAGGGTGCAAAGATTAGCATGGGCGCTAGAACATCGCCACTGTACCCTAGACATGGGGAAAAATGTTGGCTGGACTGATGAGTCGAGATTCACGTTGGTACATGCGGATGGCAGGATACGAGTACGGCGCAAACCACATGAAGCGATGGATCCTTCTTGCCATCAGGGTACTCTTCATGCTGGTGGGGGTGGCATTCTCGTCTGGGGACTATTTACATGTACCGAAATGGGACCCCTGGTACGTGTGACATAGCACCTCACAGGTCAACGTTACCGGGATATCCTGGATGATCATTTGCTCCCGTTTGTGCGTCTTCAACATCCCACTGGGGACCTCATCCTGCAACAAGACAATGCACCGTGCCATCGCTCCCGAATTGTATCCGAATGGTTGGATGAACACTCCACCGACGTGACCTCGCTTCCTTGGCCAGCTAGGACACCTGACCTCAATCTCATCGAGCACATCTGGAATGCCATCGAGAGAGGTGTTCAAGGCTCTGACCCCCTCTATCAAATCTTCGTGAACTGTGGGAGCTTGTTCAGGGGTCGTGGATCCGTATGGCTTCCCAACGCTTCCGGTGTCTTGTCAAGTCCATGCTGAGACGAATCGCCGCCGTCATCAGGGCGAAAGGTGGTGCTACACGTTACTAGACAGGTATCTCTAATTCAATTGCTCTTGAAAATTGTACTGTTTGTTCCAAAAGCTTTTCAACCAAGATTTATACGCCGAATAATTTCTTCATCAATGTGACACTTGCTCTGTTGTGCAAGATAAATGGAGATACCAGTTACCTCGAGGTTTTCCCATCAATCGCAAAATCTTCCTTCCTTGTAAACGCACTGTTCATGAGTTTTGTTTTTTGAGAGTTTGTTATTTAATCCCACTTCTTTACTGTTGTCAGTAAAGAAGTACGATGGAGACGCCTATTTCCCATAAAGCTGCGACCACCTAGATATCTCTTCCGCCCTAACGATGGAGACTCTTATTTCCCTTGAAGGTGAAGCTCTCTTCTCTCTTAGAAGATAGAAAGGCAGATGATGTAGAGGGCTCAGAAAACCTTAGCAGCCTCTTCGTGGAGTTAACAAGTGAAATTACTTCCATCTGCGAAAGATGCAGGAGTGCGAAGAAAGGCCCAAGTGACCCACACTACTGGTGGTCGGAAAAACGTAGGATTCGTAGGGCAAAGCCACGTCCATGTCGACGCAAAACTCAAAGGGTGAAGCTGATCCCGCAAGAGTGCTGTAATGCTGCGTAATACAAGAACGTTCATTCAGTATATAGAAGAGAAAATATTCTTTCAAAGGTCGCACAGTGGAGGGGACTGTGTGAAGTTCTGACCCCGGAAAAAGCATTCAGAATTTCCCATAAAATTGGCAGGGGCTCTCTGACCACTCCTCTAGCATTAACATCGGTAAAAGGGGAGGGTGTAAGGCAATCAACCACCCTAGACGAAACTATATAAACCCTCTTTGATTACCACTTCCAAGATGATGGGGCGCAACAGGACTCCCCACGGCAAAAAAGAAATAAGGGATCATTGAAGAGTACCCACAGACACTGAAGACGATTTGCCGTTCTCGAGGGAAGAAGTGGTAGAGTCATTGCACAGCCTCAATGCCGGCAAAGCACCAGGTAAGGACGGGTCAGACCTCAGCATTCTTAGCGAAATCTATCATACAAATCCTGAGTACTTCGTGGGACTCCTAAACGAGTGTCTCGGGAGGGGATGCTTCCCAGAGTTATGGAAAACTGCGGTGCTCGTCCTTTTCAATAAGATCGGAAAGAAGAAATCATATCCAGCAGCCTGTAGGCCACTCTGCCTTTTCTCTGCTTTGAACAAAATCTTATACAAATTAATAACGAATAGGTTACTCTTCCTCCTCGTGGGCCAATAAAAGCTAAATAAAAACTATTTTGGCTTCTTACCGGAAAGAAGCATTGCTCAGACAACATAGAGCCTAAGGGGAAAAGCAAAAGTTAGTAGAGGAAACGGATTACACACCTGCTTCATCTCGTGTGATGTAAGGGGAACGTGTAATAGTGTCTGGTGGCCAATGGTTTTAGACCGTCTTAAAAGCTTTGGCTGCCCAAGGAACCTGTTCCAGCTGAACAGAAGTTACCTCTCGAACGGGAGGTTTCAGTTCGACGCGAAACACAGACAGTTCTCGCGTTCGTACGGCAAAGGTTGTCCGCAAGGTCACACCTTGGGGCATCTCTAGTGGAACATCGTTACAGACGCAACGTTGAATCTGTCCCTGAATGACTTTGCTGAACTGAAGGCATGTGTGGACGATTTCGTTCTCGTGGTCTCCGCCTGAAGGAGACATGTGATCGAAAGGGAAACGCACACAGCCCTAGCTGTGCTAGACGCCTGAAGCAAGGAGTGTGAGCTTAGCTTCGCGACAGACAAAACCACTTTGCTTGTCTGAAAAGGGTCAGCCGTGGTGCAGATTAGAAGGATACACCACTAAAGCGGAGAAGGAAATGAGGTGTTTAAGAGTGATCATTGACCCGAATTTATCGGGGCTATCTCATTTAAAACAGGTAAAAGGAAAGATGCGAGAACATACTTAATAATGTAAATAGCATGATGTTTTCGGGCCAAACCAGAAAGGCGTTTACAAGCGTGGCATCGAAAGAATCCTGACTTACGCGTGTGGCGCATGATGGACGGACACAGTCAGAATGCGTCAGGGTATTAACAAGATCCAGAGGATGGTCCTACTGGGAATCACCGGTTGCTTCCGAAGAACCTCGACACTGGCCCTCCAAGAGTTAGCGGGGTGTGAACCGGCATACCCAGTAGCGGAAAGGAAGACAGCATTGCATTGCCTAAAGGAAGCCAATGACGTCTACCTTCTCGCCTTCCCTTACCGAGTATTCGAACTGGAAATTGCAAAGGTGGACTGGTTCATCCAGCCAGCAGAAGATATCTGTCACCACTGAAACAGAGATTCACCAGTGAGCATGAACTGTTCACGGACGGATTAAAGATGAACAACTAGATTTGAGCTGAAATCTGCGCGCTTGCGGATGGTAATGAAGCGACCGCAGAATGCTTCAAACTATGCATCTGTATTCCAGGCAGAGCTTCTGGCGATAGAGAAGGCACTCGCTTGGGCCCTAGCCAGCAGAAGTGCTGAAGAACTCAAAATTTACTCAGACAGTGAGGCAGAACTGAAGGCTTTTAGTAAATTTCGATGTAGAAATCCCCTTGTAAGAATGGTTAAATCCTGCCTGTGGGCAGCGGAAGATGAGGTAGTAAGTTTCCACTGAAGCCATGTTGGAACCAAGGGAAACGAGAGAGCAGATGAGTTGGCGAAACAAGATACGACTAAACGCAACATCGTCGTCCATCTGGATACGCCTCAGCAATCCGTGTGGGTGGCAATGAGACGTGCGATGTTAGTCGAATGCCAGAGTAGGTGGGACGCGGAACATACCGAGAGGAAGACCCACCACATCTTCCCAAGGGCATCGTTTAAGAGATCACAAACTAATAGGTTCCTTAACCAGGTACTCAGCGGCCTCTGCCCTGAATACCTGGACAGATTTGCCCTTAAGGAACGGGTATGCCGACGCTAGCACGACCATCTTGTTTTTGAATATGCTTCTTTTGCAGGTTTTAGGTAAGCCCACATCCCTGGGGCGAAGATGACCCGAGACCTAGGAACTATGATTCACTGGACGAGGTATAAAGAGGAAATCATCGCGCTGGTGAAGATGCTGAGGGAGAAGGAAGACGTGTTCTTCACTTCTCCAATTAGGATGAATGTAACGGAGATGGAGTCCGTGCACTCCGAATCCGACTGTAGTACGCTGTAAGGCAAACATTGTATCTACCATTATCATCTTGAACATTTTAGTATACAATTATCACCAAATAATCTAGTTTGTAAACCCGGCCAAGGGTAACATAGCGAATGTTGCAAAAGTGTATTTTGTCTTCATGAATTTAATAAAAGGACAATCGTCCTAAAAGAAAAGAAAGGTGTGGTGGACAACTCTCCCAGTACTCCAAATTTCAAAACTTTCGGCTTTACCTCGCAGGTCACGAGGCTGGGCTCTGTCCTGGAGCCATTTTGTGGTGGTTAGGCGGGATTGGCATCGCTCGTTCGCCGCCTGGCCGGGCCGGTATTCTGGGTCCGCCTTAGCGTATTAAGGTAGGATTGCGATCGCAACGCGTTCACAATAATTGCTATAAATCCGTTCAGTTAAACTCTGTGGAGCCAGTCACTTGGTGGAACAGGCTATGGTCATCAGTAATTTCCTGCTGAGCTGGCTACAAAATTGTGATTTTTGCTGTGGGGCTTATGACGAAGTAAATTTCTCCATCATTTTTATGCCAGGTGCAAACTCGAACCTGCAACTCACGGCTCCGGAGCTCAGAGTGCTATCCTATATACTACACTGGCATGTGCTCTCACTGCTATCTGCCTTAATCTCATGAGCGTCCTGCGGGGCAGGCACGTCACAGGCCCCAACAGCGGATATCGCAAATATGATATCTGATTGTGTTTCTCTTGCATCAAGAAGGCAGGTCCTGATCCTGCAGTTAAGTAAGACGGCGAGCATATCCATCCTCGTAGGCGTGCCAAGAGCCAGAGATGGCATAGCCGAGCTGGTGATAAAGCTAGCTGCAAATCAAGACGTGAAATTCATAAGAAGACCTGCAGGTGAGTCGGGATCAGAGACTGAAGATGACGACCCCCGCCCAATGCCAACACCCTAGCGACTGCCCATCGCTATAGGGAGCAGTTTAAATAATTTTTACATATTTTTCTATTTTCTTTCATATCATTATCCCGAAGTTAAAATGCTCATGATTCGATCAGTAAAGGATTATATTTCCCACTGAAGATGTACAAATCAAATGATTTAACAGAGATTTGGAAATGTTTGTATTTAATAAAGACCAAACCAAAAAATCGCGTGGAGGACCAAACGTCCTAGTTGCCCCATTTAAACCCCAAACCAACGAAGCTGGGGCTTTGCCGCCCCCATGGGGTGGCAAGTTCTTGTGGTTCCCCGACCGATCTTATTGGAGGCGAAGCACCAACGAAGCCTGGTGGGATTGCTTCGCACGCCTTCAATTCCATTTTTCTTAAATGAGGCCTATTAATCCCTGCAAATCCAACAGCCTGGTGGAATAGGTAAAGTTGCCTAGGTTTACCTACTGATCTAAGAGGACGAAGGATATCTTGCTCTTGATAAGGTCGACAAAGACCAGCGAGTGAACGGCAGAACTGGTAACGAAATAACCACCTCCCAAGATGGCCTCTTTAGGAAGGTGGCTGAAAGGGAAATTCCTCAAAACTAGCACAGGATTCGGAAGGAAAGGGGAGGGATCCCGCTCTTCAGGGTAATAGGAATCCTAACAGGTAAGAACTTATTTCTCTCTTAACATATAAAGGACCGGCCCGGTCCCAGAAAAAGAAAAACTTGCAAACGGGAAGCAGATCTCCCAGTCGAAATTTCAGGCAGCTTGCCAGCAATGAACGTCGCCTATAGGCAGGCGGCGCATTGTTGTGGTCCTGCAACAATAGCCGGTCCCCAGACTAATCCTTCCCGGGCGAAGCAATAGCGTTCCTGGCAGGATTGCTCTCGCAATGCCTTCAATGAAAATCATCTCAAACCAGGCCCAATAATATCTACGGAGACAGAATTTTGGCAGTGCAGCATAAAGTCATTAGTTATCTACTGAGCTGTAACCAGTTTATTTGGCTTGATAATCTCGTTGTTATGATCTTTAAGGACGTTTTGGGAAGACAGTGTCTGACCTCAGAGCCACGAGAGCAAACGCTTAGAAGTAAGAAATAATGGGATTTGGTCTGTTTCCAAAGAGGAATATCATGCAGAAATGATTCCAAATAGGAGATACTTGTTGGCTCTATGCACAATTTGACGCGAAGAAGCGTCCGAATTTGTAGCTTCGGCCGATGTAGACGGGAGGGATCCAACACAGGTACTCACCTCAATCAATGATCCAAATAAACTAACCTCCACCGTAATCCATTAATACACGTCTATCAAGTGATCCATGAAAATCAAGTTGCTATTCAACAGTGCATCCAATCCTCGCATTTTTTCTTGATGAGGGCAGAAGTTACAGAAACAACATTTGCCTTAGCCTGGAAGTCTTAGGTGAACATTCGGTCCTCCTCTGGAGCTTTCCTGGTCCGACTTTTCATGCTCTTATAAACTTTACACTGAGTTGATGGATGAACTCGCAAACATTTTCAACATGAATCCAATCACCGACGGGAATCAATTCTAGACCTACTTTAAAAATCCTCAGCGCACTTTCCCGCAGGTCCTAGATGTTGGTCTTCTGGGACATACTCGGGAAAATTCCACAACCTAGATTCAAAGTGATAATTGGTATTGCGCAGTATTACCGTGCGTTGAGTCGTAAAGCATCTTCTTTAAGAGAGGAGAGTCAGTTGGTACAGAAATACTCCGGTTTTTTTCCATTAGATATGAAGTGTTGGCACCTCTCAAAAGACGACTATCAATATGTAACTCGGGTACTTGTTTTTAGGAATCAAGGGTATATGTGTTGTTAGGGACCCAGGGTATACTTGTTGTTAGGAACTGAGGGAATACTTGTTATTACGAACACAGGAGTACTTGTCGTGACGAACCTAGAGAATACTTCTTGTTAGGAACTCAGGGAATACCTTTTGTTAGGAACCCATGAAAAACCTGTTTCTAGGAACCCAGGGAAAACCTGTTTGTAGGAACCCAGGGAATGCCTGTTATTAGAAACCCAGGGTATAGTTGTTGTTAGGGACTGAGGGAATACTTGTTGTTAGGAGCTGAGGGAATACTTGTTGGTAGGAACCCAGGGAAAACCTTTTGTTAGGAACCCAGGGAAAACCTGTTTCTAGGAACCTAGGGAATACCTGTTGTTAGGAACCCACGAAATGACTGTTATTAGGAACCCAGGGTATACTTGTTGTTAGGAACTGAGGGAATACCTTTTGTTTGGAACCCAGGTAAAACCTGTTTCTAGGAACCTAGGGAATACCTGTTGTTAGGAACCCAGGGAATGCCTGTTGTTAGGAGCCCAGGGAATGCCTGTTGTTAGGAACCCATGGAATGCCTGTTGTTAGGAACCCATGGAATATTTGCTAAGAACCCAGCGAATTGTCTGCTGGAACATTGCTACTTCCCTTACTCTCTGTTGGCTGCCGAAGAACAGTGTGCCTGTTCTTTAAAGGTTGATTTTAATGAAGCAGTTGGTGTAGTAAATATTCAGCTCAAAGTGACAAACATGGAGGAGCTCCACAGCTCAAAGTGATAATCATGAAGGAGCTCCAAAGCTCAAAGTGATAATCATGGAGGAGCTCCACAACTCAAAGCGATGATCAAGGAGGAGCTCCACAGTTCTACTCTTGTTCAAAACCTGATGGAAATTGCTTAGTCATATCAAACATCATAACTTAATCCTTAATGGGCCTGGGAAGTCACGCATATAAACGATTGACAGCGTCGTTCTGAGAAAACTCGCTCTCTTCCCTATTTTAGGTAGTAATTCATTATCAGTTATAGCGAATTTATTGGCCAATGGCTGACCTGTTTACTTATCAAAATACTTTTATGAAATTGATAAGAAACCTTCTCTGCTTTCTTAACTCTGTTTTCTGATTTCTCATCTATAACTTTCCTATATCGTCAATAATCACAACTAAGTAATAAGAATCCGTTGCGTGTACTATAAATTTGCACTTTTCATTTCATGTTATCATAAATTAAAACGTTCCGTATTTCAGACACTCGAGGTGGTACGTGATAGATAAGTTAATGGTTTTTCATTTACTCAACGAGAACTTATCTCTTTGAAAAAGAAAAACAAAAAAAAGTAAAGAAAGAAAAAGATGCTCATACAAGGAATGATATCGCAATGCGGGAACGCAGAATCTGAATGGATATTATTACAAAATCTTATTTGTGATTGATGACTCTATCTGCACTCGTGTTTGCTGAGATAAGATATGAGTTTTATTTCAACAACATATTGATCTGCGTGTTAATATGAATCATTTGAAGGATGCTTTGAGTTTGACCGGTGGATAACAGAATAAGAACAAGAGTGTGTGTGTAGTGCACTCGTCAGTTTGCGCGACCTCTATTGGCTATCAGTTAAAGCGAGATATAATTCTGAACTAAAGCTTTCTCAGGTTCATTGATATGAATGAGCAAATACTTTCTACGTCAATGACATTGATTCTCAGAGGCAAATAAGCCAAATGTCTTGGTTTTCCTAATCTAGAGATATGAAAAAGGAGCATGAAAGTACTTCTCAGTTCTTCAAGGTGTTCTGTGTTGTTTTATATTAAAAAATAAATTTTTGTTTAGATAGGCAGTTCAAGATATGAACGAATCACATTTCTTCAAGGATTTATTGCTCCACACTGTACGAGCGGTACTGATTACGCTATCAGTATTTAAAAATATAAATTTGCATTTAAAAGTTATTTATGAAAGAATTCGCGCATATCTTACAAAATTAAAAAAAATTAAATAAATGTTGTGCTCAATAACTGAGAAAAGGTTTTTAAAGGGAGGATTGGGTACAAAAACTTCAGGCTTCCAAAATGAAGTACTATATTTTACATGCAGTTGTGCGAATCAGAATATTTTTATTGAAACAATACACATCAGAACTGTTGCATTGAATGAATATCAATCATGTAAGACAGCTCGTATTCTTTAATTTTTTAACACCTCAGATGAAATAGGCGCAGTTGATTGCATACATATTAGGTAAAAGTGAGCAAAAACTGCCCGTTTTTTAAGCCAGCGTATGGTTTGTTCCCTTTCGCATGTCCAAAGCCTGTCTGAACACTTTCACTTAACCAAACCTAACAAAAAAATTAGTCACCCCTGTCAGAACATACCTAATAACGGGTGACGGCGTTTCTTGCCTTGAAACAGCATAAATCCGGTGTGGTAGAGACTCCACGAGGTTGTGAATGTATTGAACATTGATTTGCAGCCACTCGTGTGTCAATTGGTTCCGAAGTTCCACCAGAGTACGTAGATGTTTATTCAGGCATTTTACCTTCTGTTTCAGAAGATCCCACAGGTTTTCAATAGGATTTAAATCTGGGGATTACGCTGGCCAGCCGAGGGGAGACAGTGTTGCTTATTGTTCGTCGTGTCACTCAGATACTGTTTTAAACGGATGCACACTGCAATTTTCGTCTTGGAAGACAGAAGTGGCAATGTGATGCTGCTGCTGGAGATGTAGGGCAAAGGGCAACACTTCGTCATTCAGAATGCAAAGTTACGCATGCTGGTTCAAATTCATCATCACTGCAACGAAAGGGCCCATTTCGTGGTACGAAAAACATCCCCAAAACATCACGGAACACCCTTCAGCTTGAACATCCCCTTCGATACAATCAGGATTAAAGGCTTCATTGGGCCTTTAATCCTGATGCACTAATAATGCATTCGTCGCCTCCCATCATTGAGTACAAACAAAAACGAGACTAATCAGACTTACACAGCAACGTTTTGGTGCCACTGAGTCCATTGATAACGTTGGACTTTGTGACTTGCTGTTAAAAGAGGCCAGTTATGTGGTACTCTGCTCCAGATGTCCATCGCATACAGTTCTCGTCACAATGTCCTTTCGGAAATTTGGTTGGAGTGGACTTTCATTGACTGTTTGGAGCAATTGTTGCCTGGTTTGAAACCGATTTGCCGTTGCCAGGCGTGAAACATGGCGGTGGTCTCTGTTGGTGAGAATCGTTTTCCGGCCACAGCTACGTCGCCGATTTGTAGTTGACTGCGAACTACACCTCTGTTTGTACACTCGCTGGACGGTACGCTTCGACACATCAACAAATTGGGCGACTTCATTCATTTTGTGTCCATGGGCACGGCCAAACACGGTGGCTCCTTTTTGCCACTCAGTAAAGTCTGTCTTACGACTCATATTGCAGACTAAATTCAACACACACGTTGCTCTTCACCACTGCACGAGGCAGAAATCATCCTGTAGACCACGTCAGTGCTATTTATCTCCCAACAATGCCATCACGGCGCCTTCTGTACAACCGATAACTTCCTACTGTCATTTTTGTGAGGGGTGACAATTTTTTTCTTCTGGTGTGCTTATATTATACTACAAAAGAATGTACTTGTAATTATTTAGCAGACGACAGCATGACTCCAGAACTCGCCAAAGATAAGGACGTATGGTCATTGAAAAAATAAGTCATCAAGCATTTCCATCTCTATTAAATTATTTTTTTTTGCTGGGGCTGGGGGTTAGTGAAAAAATCTCCAGAACTTTTTTAAGGTGGTTCCTATTCCATATGCTGCCTGATTTTAAAGCCTAGTTAAGAAACCTATACTCTGACGATTTTCAAGGTAGTGGTTTTTTACATCCGTGGAGCCAGTGGTTCCAAATCAAGGAAGACCGATTCTTTGTCACCGATGATCATAGAAACCGTTAAAGGAAAACAAGCTAAATATTTCACCTAGTGACCAGAGATTCGAAGATGCATAAACCCGGTACTTAAGAAGTCGCGCAATCTGCTTGGAATAGATTCGGAATCATAGACTGCATTATTTCCTCATCGGTAGAAGTATTATCAATGTGCAAATACTGTTCTACTTGCGACCTTATACCATACCATAGCTTCTACTGTGCGGAGATTTGCCAAAGCGAATCATCAATTCCGTGAAGCTTAAGATATCAGTCCATGTTAATGAGATTCAGTTTGGTTATACTAAGAATCTCTTCGGAATGGACAGACCATGATTTTATTAGCGATACGTGAACTACAAAATGGTATGAGTATTTCTTAATCCATCTCGGGCTGACATTCTTTGAATTCATATCCGTGCGTATTCTCACACTGGAAATCACGAGCTGGAAACCTAAAAATAGGAAAGTATTCAAGCAATTGAACCTACACGGGAAAAGATCCAAAGAAGTGTGATATTTATTCTCTAGCACATGCTTGATACAGATAAGTTCCGAAGTCCTCTTTTTCTGCTTCCGCCTGTTGTGTTTTATATGCGAGATTGTTTAATGTAAGTTTATTGATGATCACATTAGTTGCATTTCAAGTCAGAAAAGTTAGATTTGTTTAGATAAAAAAATTGAAATATGTTCCATATTACTGTGTACAGTTCATATCGCCTGGTATTAGTAGACAACTACTGGAAACATTTGTATTTCAGTGATTTCTATTATAAGTCACTTGAGAACCTTTTTAATGCGGTATTCGGTTTTAATGAATTGGAAATACTAGAAATACACCCCTTCCTCCATAAAAAAATTAAATCTGCTCCGTCTAATCGGAGTAAAAAAACGTATATTAGAACCTTTACGGGAGAGCAGGATAGTGATATATGAAAATAAGAAGGAAAAGTCGCATTTCTTGTCACATTTTAAATGCTGCGAGCTTTACTAATTCGCTTACGTATAAGAGAGATGTAACCTTCGGCAAAAAGGGGAAGTGAAGATTAAACAACCGATCTGAGATGTAAACCTGGTTATCACCAAAGGGCAATGCCGTTCGTAAATTGAATTCTAAATCCGTTTTAATGGTGTAGAATAACGCAATAAACAGACAGCAAACTTTCACCACTCACAGGAGGCTTCAGCAGGCATAAGTGAGATAAACACCGTAAACAACAGTAAGTAAAAAAAATCTGAGTAATTCAAACTTAAACATAAAATCAAAGTTGATTGATGCTTACGTCATGTCACGTGAATCATCAAACATGGTGGATATGTCTCATGCAAAACTCGTAAGGATAATATAATGTAATATGACGTGGATCTTTCAATGGCATTCGCCAGATGTAGGGGAGCTCAGTTGATGTATCTTCATTGCTGGTTATTGTTTCTACTGATTCTCCTATTGCTGTGACCCTGGGAGTTGCGTAAGGAGCTATTTTTCGAATTTCTTTCCAGTCAGGTTTAGCTGCATTATTCTTGACTTCTCCTGCTAGAGCTGTGGTAAGCTTTCCTAGTTTGACATAACGTTTATGTTCTGACAGTCTCAATTTAAGGGAGCGCTTAGTCATTCCTATGTACCTTTTCCTGGAGCCATCTGGGTATTGCAAGGGGGTAGCATAAATTTCTGTATCTGTTAGGCTCCTGCCATTTTGCTTTAAGCATTTGAGACATGATGTGCAAACAACTGATCACTGCTAACAACAATGGATATGGTATGTTTCTCGATTTCGTTCAGTCGTCTTCGGAGGAATAGAGTGGTGATAATCAACATATTCGCTGGATGGCTGACAGAAAAATAGTCGCACTTGTTCGTGATACCATATCAACAGAAGAGTTTCCACGGTGGTTATTGAGAGTCGTACAGCACGCCCGATGGTGGTCCACACCATGGTCTTGACTACATCTTTGGAGACATCTAGTTGTGCCTTACAGAAACACCATGTAATTGCTTTGGCCAGAAGTACGTGGATATTTTTCTACGCCCTGTGTTCTACAGCTTCTTCAGAGCATGCCAAAGACACTATGCACTGCTGCTGAACAGCATTTAAAAACTGTTTCTGTGTCTCCAGATCTGTCGCCGATAGGGCGCAGTGGGACGTCACGAAACGTATGAGTAAAGAATTGGCTCCAAAGCATACAAACGACGAAACTTCAGATACAGTTGCAGTAAATCTAGAGATACGTACCAAGACATAATTTGGAACATTTTTAGCTCCCTTCCTGGCCACGTTAATATCAGGTGTGCAACTTAATTCTCGGTCCCTGACCGCAAGCTATCATAGAACGTCGGGAAATGCAAATAGTGATAATGGTGATAATGGCTGATTGCAGCACCATCCAACAGCTTTCCAGGAAACCGTAACCGCTCACAGCTGTAGTGACAGAAGGGACGAAAGTTGACGGTGAAAGCAATGTCGTTCGAGAAGCAACATTGGAGGCACTGCGCCCTGTTGCGTTTGAGCTGAAAAAAAGTTCCACGGAAGCCTAGCAAATGATCTGTGCTGCTTTGGGTGAGGCTGCTGTGTCTTACAGTACGTGTAAGAAGTGGTTTCAGCGGTTTAAGCAGCAAAATGTCTATCTCCGTGATGCAGAACGTCCGAGACAGCCACAGAAAGCTGACGATGAGAAACTGGAACAACTGTTGGACGCGGATCCCTTTTACACACAGTCAGAGCTCGTACAGAAACTCGGAATAACACGGCAAGCCATTGCAAAGCGCCTTCACAAGCTTGGACGGATTCACAAGGAGGGCCGTTGGGTGCCCCACCAACTCACAGCTGCGAACAAGTCTATGCGCTACGATATTGCTGTGTCTTTGCTCTCCAGATTCAAGAAGAAGGATTTCCTCCACAAGATTTTGACCTGTGATGAGAAGTGGATCCTCTACGATAATCCTAAGCAGCGCAAATCGTGGGTTTATCCAGGTCAGCCTACCACCTGCACCGCCAAACCAAATATCCATCCCAGGAAGTTGTTGCTGTGCATATGGTGGGATCAGCGCGGGGTCGTACACTATCAGTTGCTCAAACCTGGTGAAACGTTCAATGCTGAGCGTTATGGTCAGCAACTCATTCGTGTGAGTGACGCAAATGGAGGTGAAAAGGCCATACACCGGCAAGGGCAGAAGGTCAGCCCTGTTGCTTCAGGATAACGCGCGTCCTCACACCGCGAAAACGACTTTAAACACGATCACCGACCTGGGATGGTGATCGTGCTTAAAGATCACCGACCTCCTACTCGGCGTATTCTCCAGACTTTGCCTCGTCGGATTATCACCTCTTTCGCACCCTGCAACATCACCTGAGTGTTACGCACTTCACTTCTGTCGAGGAGGTCCACACAAGTATTGATGACTTTATCAACTCGAAACAGCCCTCGTTTTTTTCGCAGTGGCATTCGGCTACTGCCTGACCGACGGCTCAAACGTATTCAGCACGAGGGGGATTATTTCCCTGATTAGGTACGTATTCGATTTGCTTTAATTTGCTGTCAACATGTCGTGCCTGTGGCCGAGAATTAAGTTGCACACCCAATACATTCTTATAATGCAGCGAGAAGCGAGAAGCCTTCTACTGATGTTATCCAAGTGTGCGTGAACCAGTCCCACTAAATATGCTGCAAATGTGGCAATTCATTGCTTACATTGCTCCCTTTTTGCACATTGCTTTGTATTACCTATATACATATTTGACACATTCCTTCTGGGAGGGGCAGTTTTTGGTGAGGAACATTTGACGACGAAAATGATTTTAAGATTTTTGCAAAACTAAAAACAAGCCTATGCCCCATAAATCCACTATCCTTTCAAGTGTTGTAGGGCAATTGGAGGCAAATCACCTTTGGATTTGAATATCTTTGGAACAGGTTCATAAATAACTTTAACCTATTTCGTAACTGGGGAGCAGATTCCAGTTTTATATTCCACACTTTATTTAAAGCCAAGGTAAATTCTGCTTCCGAAGAAGATGAATTCAGTCGTGTATATTCATCCGTTCCTGTTAACCCAATTTACATTGCTGAGATCAGATCTCTGAGCTCACCACTGCAAAGTTCTAATGCTATTATTCTTATTTTACTGATCAAACCACATATTCACGTATTGGCGCGTTGTTATGACTGAACGTACAAAGACCGGCTCAATAAAGATGGCAAAACCTAGGACATACACCGAGTGATCACTGAATTATGATCACCCCTATCAAAAGGCGGTGGTCATAATTCAGTCATCACACGGCCGACTAATCGCGCCCTTTCGGAAATTACTTGGTCGATGGATGCGGCCCGTTGGCCAGTAGATTTCCAAGAACGCGCTTATGTCGACGGAAATAGCATATATAAGGTGTGAGTGGAGTAGTAGGTAGTAAAATTGGGAGCGTGATGGGTAAACCGAAGGATATATCAGACTTTGAGAAAGGACAGATTGTGGGAGCCCGGAGAGGACGGTGCCTTGGTTTCCCAAATGCTGAACGTCTTAAGTCAGCAGCAAAATTTAGTGGCGCATCTTTGTTCTTCATTCGCATCCATTTTTTGGAAACCTCACAGCACGAAAACACTTGTTAGAGATTCACGAAATAATGCTTATTAAACTGCGCTCTACCGAAGACGCATGCATGCATGCATGATGAAAAGATGTGGCCAGTTGCTATGGTTACTACAACGACTACCTTTTTTTCCAGACTCGTGCCAAATCTGAACACAGTATTGCACATTTTTTATCAAAACATCCTAAGTTTTTTAGAGACAAGCAATATATATATAATATAACTATAATAATATATAACTATATATATATATATATATATGGGATGTAAGGTCAGGTGATGCGTAACATCACAGCCTCTCCTTGACAAATGTCAACCCCGCCTTCTCGTGGTGCATCCTGTTCCCACTAAAGGGGCTCTGACGACCGCAAATAGCGGTATAACTATACCATCGGGATCAGAGGAAATGCTATCCCACACTCACCAACCCGCTTGGCCAGCGTGGTGAGTTATGGCCAAACACCTCCAAAATGACTCTACAACTTAAATCTTGGCCCTCAGTCTCCGGCAGCTGGAATGTACCTGGCCAAGGCAGCGGCCAGTGCGACATGAAGGCAGAGGGTGCTAAGAATCCCCGGAGGACCGGACTAGGCTGCCATTTGATGCTGACCTTGGCTACCTACAACGGACGCTCCCTATCTTCTGATTCAAGGCTTCTTGAATTGGAAGAGGAACTACAAAGGATCAAGTGGGACATCGTCGGGCTGAGTGAGGTAAGGAGAAAAGGAGAAGATCTCATTGAACTGAAAAGTGGACATCTCTTCTATTATCGTGGGACAGATACTGGCAGAACTAGTGGTGTTGGATTTATAATAAACAAGAAACTGAAGGATAAAGTGGTAGAAGTTGAAAGTTCCTCTGACAGAGCTGCACGACTCGTTATCCAACTATCGAGAAGATACCAGGTTCAGATTATTCAAACTTATGCACCCACCACAAGTCATCCTGAAGAAGAAATTGAAGAATTTTATGAGGAAATTCGTCATCTAAATAATAAAGGTAAGCAGCACTTGAAGATAATTATGGGAGATTTCAATGCAAAAATAGGGCACCGGCAACAGAATGAAACTTCAGTAGGTAAATTCGGTCACGGCAACAGAAACCAGCGTGGAAATACTCTCGTTGAGTTTGCAGAGGCAGAAGGATTTTTCATCTTGAATTCCTTTTTCAAGAAAAAGCCACACAGGAAATGGACATGGAGACATCCAATTGGGACGACAAGTGAAATTGATTTTATTATGTGTAACAAAAAATTCGTCATCGAAGACTGCAGTGTGCTAAACAAGTTCAACACAGGTAGTGACCATAGATTGGTGAGATGTAAGATGCACCTCAACACTAAACTGGAACGTGGCAAGCTCATAAGACAAACAAAATGTATTGACATAACCAACCTTAAAAAACACCATAATACTTTCAAGTTGGAACTGAAGAACAGATTCTCTGCTTTAGAAGGCCTAACATCGGAAGAAGTGGATATTTCTGAAGTTAACAGAAAAGTAACCAAAGCTCTTATGGAAACAGCAACAAAATTAGCTGGGTCTAAGAACAAGTTGCATGTAAACAAATTATCAGGAAAAACCAAAATGTTGATGCAAAAAAGAAGAGAGATGAGGACAACTAAAGAAGATGTGACTTCCAAAGTGGAATATATAGAGCTATGCAAGACAGTAAGAAAAAGTATCACTGAAGACGTAAGAAAATTCAACTGTGAACTAGTAAGGAAAGCAATTGAAAACAACCAAAGCCTAAAGATAGCAAAGGGACATCTCAGTAAGGGAAGAAAACAGATTATGGCTCTGAGAAAAGAAGATGGTTCTATAACAAGAAATAGAGGCGAAATTTTGACAAGAGTGAAAGATTTCTACTCCAAACTATATGAAAAGGATGATACATGTACTCCAGACATCATGAAAGGTACCAGAGTTCTTCCAGTCCTCCCAGCAGAAGTTGCTCATGCAATCAAGAACATGAAGCGGGGGAAAGCTCCAGGAGAAGATGGAATTACTATAGACATCATACAAGAAGCAAGTGGAGAAATTGAAACAGTACTCGCCCAAATTTTCACTCGATGCCTTAATGAAGGGAAGATTCCTGAGGATTGGAACAATGCTACAATGATCCTGCTACATAAAAAAGGTAACATTGAGGATCTCAGGAACTACAGACCTATCAGCCTCCTATCAGTGGTTTATAAAATCTTCACTAAAGTTCTTTCACACCGCTTGAAGGTAACACTGGACATGGCTCAACCGAGAGAACAAGCTGGATTCAGGAGTGGCTACAGCACAATAGATCATATCCACGTACTGAGAGAACTAATTGAAAGAGCGAGGGAATATGAACTTCCATTGTGCATGGCTTTTATCGATTATGAAAAAGCCTTTGATTCGGTGAAACCATCAGCAGTTACCACGGCTCTGAAATCCTGCGGTATTGAAGATGCATACATTAATATTATTAATAACATCTATGAAAATGCAAGTGCAAAGATTCGGCTGTTTGAAAATACAACACACATAAAAATTGGAAAGGGAGTGAGACAAGGTGACACCATATCTCCGAAGCTCTTTAATGCCACATTGGAAAATGTCTTTCAATCACTGAACTGGGAAAACAAAGGGATAAAGATTAATGGAGATTATCTAACCCACCTTCGTTTTGCTGATGACGTAGTCATTTTTGCAACTACCCCATCAGAGCTGCAGAGTATGACCCAGGAACTTGCTGACAAGAGTAAAGAAGTGGGATTAAAAATGAACTTTCAGAAGACAAAAGTGATGTTCAATGCTTTTACAAGAAATGAAGATTTATCGATTGATGGAGAAAAACTGGAGATAACAGATACGTATGTTTATCTTGGACAGCAGATATCAAGTGAGGGTCACATTGATGAAGAAATTAATCGACGTACAAAACTTGCCTGGAGAGCTTTTGGAAGAAACAGCATAATTTTCAAGAGCAATATGCCGTTATGTCTTAAAAGAAAAGTGTTTGATCAATGCATCCTTCCAGTGCTTACGTATGGTGCAGAGACGTGGACCTTAACTAAAAGAGACATACAAAGGCTGCAGACAACTCAAAGAAGCATGGAGAGGTGCATGCTTGGTATAACCAGGAGAGATAAGAAGAGGAACTCGTGGATCCGAAAAATGACGAGAGTGGAAGACATCATGATCAGAGTTAAATCCCTGAAATGGCAATGGGCTGGACATACTGCCAGAAGGACAGACCATAGATGGACAGCCGAAATTTTAGATTGGATTCCAAGGGACAGGAAAAGACCCAGAAAAAGACCACATGGGAGATGGGTGGATGAAATTCGTAAATATGCGGGAGTGACATGGAGGAGACTGGCACAAGACAGACCGTTGTGGAGGAAACTTGGGGAGACCTTCGTCCAGCAGTGGATTGATAATGGTTGACAATGATGATGATGATGATATATATATATAGGGATGTAAGGTCAGGTGATGCGTAACATCACAGCCTCTCCTTGACAAATGTCAACCCCGCCTTCTCGTGGTGCATCCTGTTCCCACTAAAGGGGCTCTGACGACCGCCAATAGCGGTATAACTATACCATCGGGATCAGAGGAAATGCTATCCCACACTCACCAACCCGCTTGGCCAGCGTGGTGAGTTATGGCCAAACACCTCCAAAATGACTCTACAACTTAAATCTTGGCCCTCAGTCTCCGGCAGCTGGAATGTACCTGGCCAAGGCAGCGGCCAGTGCGACATGAAGGCAGAGGGTGCTAAGAATCCCCGGAGGACCGGACTAGGCTGCCATTTGATGCTGACCTTGGCTACCTATAACGGACGCTCCCTATCTTCTGATTCAAGGCTTCTTGAATTGGAAGAGGAACTACAAAGGATCAAGTGGGACATCGTCGGGCTAAGTGAGGTAAGGAGAAAAGGAGAAGATCTCATTGAACTGAAAAGTGGACATCTCTTCTATTATCGTGGGACAGATACTGGCAGAACTAGTGGTGTTGGATTTATAATAAACAAGAAACTGAAGGATAAAGTGGTAGAAGTTGAAAGTTCCTCTGACAGAGCTGCACGACTCGTTATCCAACTATCGAGAAGATACCAGGCTCAGATTATTCAAACTTATGCACCCACCACAAGTCATCCTGAAGAAGAAATTGAAGAATTTTATGAGGAAATTCGTCATCTAAATAATAAAGGTAAGCAGCACTTGAAGATAATTATGGGAGATTTCAATGCAAAAATAGGGCAACGGCAACAGAATGAAACTTCAGTAGGTAAATTCGGTCACCGCAACAGAAACCAGCGTGGAAATACTCTCGTTGAGTTTGCAGAGGCAGAAGGATTTTTCATCTTGAACTCCTTTTTCAAGAAAAAGCCACACAGGAAATGGACATGGAGACATCCAATTGGAACGACAAGTGAAATTGATTTTATTATGTGTAACAAAAAAATTCGTCATCGAAGACTGCAGTGTGCTGAACAAGTTCAACACAGGTAGTGACCATAGATTGGTGAGATGTAAGATGCACCTCAACACTAAACTGGAACGTGGCAAGCTCATAAGACAAACAAAATGTATTGACATAACCAACCTTAAAAAACACCATAATACTTTCAAGTTAGAACTGAAGAACAGATTCTCTGCTTTAGAAGGCCTAACATCGGAAGAAGTGGATATTTCGGAAGTTAACAGAAAAGTAACCAAAGCTCTAATGGAAACAGCAACAAAATTAGCTGGGTCTAAGAACAAGTTGCATGTGAACAAATTATCAGGAAAAACCAAAATGTTGATGCAAAAAAGAAGAGAGATGAGGACAACTAAAGAAGATGTGACTTCCAAAGTGGAATATATAGAGCTATGCAAGACAACACGAAAAAGTATCACTGAAGACGTAAGGAAATTCAACTGTGAGCTAGTGAGGAAAGCAATTGAAAACAACCAAAGCCTTAAGATAGCAAAGGGACATCTCAGTAAGGGAAGAAAACAGATTATGGCTCTGAGAAAAGAAGATGGTTCTATAACAAGAAATAGAGGCGAAATTTTGACAAGAGTGAAAGATTTCTACTCCAAATTATATGAAAGGGATGATACATGTACTCCAGACATCACGAAAGGTACCAGAGTTCTTCCAGTCCTCCCAGCAGAAGTTGCTCATGCAATCAAGAACATGAAGCGGGGAAAGCTCCAGGAGAAGATGGAATTACTATAGACATCATACAAGAAGCAAGTGGAGAAATCGAAACAGTACTCGCCCAAATTTTCACTCGATGCCTTAATGAAGGGAAGATTCCTGAGGATTGGAACAATGCTACAATGATCCTGCTACATAAAAAAGGTGACATTGAGGATCTCAGGAACTACAGACCTATCAGCCTCCTATCAGTGGTTTATAAAATCTTCACTAAAGTTCTTTCACACCGCTTGAAGGTAACACTGGACATGGCTCAACCGAGAGAACAAGCTGGATTCAGGAGTGGCTACAGCACAATAGATCATATCCACGTACTGAGAGAACTAATTGAAAGAGCGAGGGAATATGAACTTCCATTGTGCATGGCTTTTATCGATTATGAAAAAGCCTTTGATTCGGTGAAACCATCAGCAGTTACCACGGCTCTGAAATCCTGCGGTATTGAAGATGCATACATTAATATTATTAATAACATCTATGAAAATGCAAGTGCAAAGATTCGGCTGTTTGAAAATACAACACACATAAAAATTGGAAAGGGAGTGAGACAAGGTGACACCGTATCTCCGAAGCTCTTTAATGCCACATTGGAAAATGTCTTTCAATCACTGAACTGGGAAAACAAAGGGATAAAGATTAATGGAGATTATCTAACCCACCTTCGTTTTGCTGATGACGTAGTCATTTTTGCAACTACCCCATCAGAGCTGCAGAGTATGATCCAGGAACTTGCTGACAAGAGTAAAGAAGTGGGATTAAAAATGAACTTTCAGAAGACAAAAGTGATGTTCAATGCTTTTACAAGAAATGAAGATTTATCGATTGATGGAGAAAAACTGGAGATAACAGATACGTATGTTTATCTTGGACAGCAGATATCAAGTGAGGGTCACATTGATGAAGAAATTAATTGGCGTACAAAACTTGCCTGGAGAGCTTTTGGAAGAAACAGCATAATTTTCAAGAGCAATATGCCATTATGTCTTAAAAGAAAAGTGTTTGATCAATGCATCCTTCCAGTGCTTACGTATGGTGCAGAGACGTGGACCTTAACTAAAAGAGACATACAAAGGCTGCAGACAACTCAAAGCAGCATGGAGAGGTGCATGCTTGGTATAACCAGGAGAGATAAGAAGAGAAACTCGTGGATCCGAAAAATGACGAGAGTGGAAGACATCATGATCAGGGTTAAATCCCTGAAATGGCAATGGGCTGGACATACTGCCAGAAGGACAGACCATAGATGGACAGCCGAAATTTTAGATTGGATTCCAAGGGACAGGAAAAGACCCAGAAAAAGACCACATGGGAGATAGGTGGATGAAATTCGTAAATATGCGGGAGTGACATGGAGGAGACTGGCACAAGACAGACCGTTGTGGAGGAAACTTGGGGAGACCTTCGTCCAGCAGTGGATTGATAATGGTTGACAATGATGATGATGATGATATATATATAGTTAGATACATACATACATACACTTAGTTGACAAAACATTAGAGAGGAAGAAGTCATGGGCAGTTGACATGTTGGCATCCCCCGCGCAGAACGCAGAGTAAAGCAGGTCCAAACCGAACGCAGCTGATAAATAGGAGGACAGCAGGGCTTCCCTACAGTATGTCACAATCGACAAACATGGGCAAACGTCGTGATCAGAACGACTTTCATCGTCAACGCATTATCGGCTCAAGGCACATGGGTCATTCTGTCGCCCAAGTGGCAGGAACCCTAGGTCTCCTGAGGGCAATCGTGTCAAGGGTGTACAGCGATTATACCATCGACGGACGTACCAGTTGACGGAAGGGTGAGAGTGTGGTATTAACAGCATGATTCCATGGCGCCGTCGTGCCAGGGCGGATCTGTTCAAGGCGGTGGTGGTAGGTCTGTGATGGCTTGTCGAGCCTTCTCATGAGACACATTGGGCTTCTTAGTGTGTTTGGAGATGTCATTAACCGCTGTGCACTATACCAGCATGTGCTGACTGATCACCTACACGCGTTCGTGATCTTTTCTATTTCTGCGGCAGATGACCTTTTGCAGGAGGACAACGCGCCGCCCCGCCCGGACGCAACCACACAAACATGGCTCGAGGAACATTCAGCTGAGTTTAGAACCATCCAGTGGGTCCCAAAGTCTCACATTTAAACCCTATGGAAGCTCTCTGGAATGCTGTGGTGCAGAACATCAGATCCATGGATCCTGTACCGACGTCTCCGGAGGGGTTGTAGACAATGCTGCAAAAGACGTAGCTATTATTACCTCCATAAACCCTCCGGCATCTGGTGGAGTAGATGCATCAGTGTACCTACACTTAATGAACAAAACATTCGAGACACCTGCATTATAGTGTGTTAGTCTTCCTTTAGCGCGAATAACAGCCTATACACACCGAGGCATTGGCTCCACTAAATGCCGGAGAGTTTTCGGTGGTAATCTTCAGGAGATTTCCGGATATTATTGCTTTCTCGTCGCTGGTACGTATGTCGATGGTATACTCGCGGTACACTCTTGGTATGGTCACGCTCCGGAACCCTAAAGTTTTTCAACTTACGACAGTGCGTCCACGATCAATGTCGCTTAGATCACCACGTTTACCCATGTTCGTCGAATGCGATGCATTGCTGAGAAGATCTCTTGTCCGCCTATTTATCGCCTGCTTCCGTTTGGGTCTGATCCACTTTGGCTGATCTGCCGCGCAGTGATTGTATCCAAGACTTCGTCTTCACAAAAAGGAATATTAGAATATATTGTAAAAAGCGTCAAACCAATCAACCATTTTTGTAGTTTTGTTCCTTCATCATGGAAAAGGATCGTTTATTTGCTGTTGAGACTAGGAGCTAACCCAGAACTTTTTATAGGCTCCGAATACCTGGGTAGAACTCCTATTCACAGGTAACAATACTTATAGCTAGGTTGGACGATTGTTAATTTTCGTGGTGCCTATTTCCGTTTCCATTTCTCACGAAAAATGTGCAGGAGGTATTTTTGAAATCGGCGTTACTAAAATATTCACATGACTGTGAATTTCTTTTGTATTTAATGTAAATGTGCTACTACATAAGCTTTTTGTTCTGTGTTTGAGTTATAAAAATTGTTGACAAGACGTCTTCCTCCATAGCTATAGTTCGCATCTACGATTCACATGTTAGGACGGTGATGTCACACAGTGACGTCACGATTATTCGTCTGCGAGGAAGGATGGCGCTACGAGCAAATCTTATTGTCTACTAACCTTGTACAGCGATACTTTATAGCTCATTCTAAGCGTAGTCAGCTGTGTTCTTGCAGAATTACATAGAGATGATAATTCAACAGACAGAAAAAGTCTAATTATCAGCGAAAACGTATTGAACGAGTAGCGCAATATTTACACTAAAATTCAATCATAACAATTACAGCTAACTTTATTAACCTTAAGGTGAAAAATAATGAAAAAAAACTGTATATAATTATGTCGCAAATAGTATTTATTTTGAAACCGCTGTATAAAACCAATAATAAAAAATATACTGCAGGTGAAAGATTTCGAGATGGCCCAGACTCCCAGGATCCTCCGCTTGGCTGCGTCCATTCTGGAAATGAACTTCGATCCACTATTACAAGCAGGGAAGTAAACGTTGAAGTTTGGAATTGAAAAATCCGGGATCACCAGTAAAAATAGCAAAGTCTAAAATTCAACCAAGAGTTGGAAGGGTGTTGCTCATTATGTTTTCTTATTCACAAGTACCAACAGCGGAACATTACCAGGACTGAGACTTGACTGTGAGGAGCACCTGTTAGAGTGATATGTACGTCGCGAAGATGGTGCTCGCTTTTCAGAGTAAATCCAAGGACCACTGTCTTTATTAATTTATTGTTTCGTGGCAAAGCACGTCCTCATACTGCTACGCACGATGTTCAAAATTTCCTACCAATGTGATATTGGAGTATCCACTGCATATTTCTGATCTTTTTTTTTTTTTGGATTATTAACAGTTTGATCCACTCAAAGACACGATAGGAAGTCATCTATTTGTCACGGATCAAGAAGTGAAGGTAGGGGACCATGCTTATCTCGTATCTCAGCAAAAAATAATTTTTTGCGTATATACGCGCTAAGGAGTACGTGCAAGGTTGGACCGAGTGCGCTGAAAATCATAGGAAATAATAATGAAAAAAAAGACGTCTTTGGAAGTTTCTCATTGTTGAACAATATACACGGTCGTATCAGAATAATATGACCACATACCTAATAATGGGAATAACCACCCTTGGCCCCGATGACAGCGGCGAGACAGCGTGGCATTGAGGCCCTGGAAGGTTTAACAAGGCACATGTGCCCATTCGGATTGCAACAGATCGAACCTGTCTATCCAGGATCACCAGCAAAAATTGCAATGTCTAAAATTCAACCAATAGCTATGTTCTTGCAGAACTGGATCTCATCATCATTGGATCAACATCACCACCATTGGAAAGACAGGTTTTTTGTTCGACGTGCTACAATCCACACGATCCCATTTGGATTGCAGCACGTCGAATTTGTCGATCCAAATAGTCCCACAAATTCTTTATGGGATTGACATTGGGCAATTTCGCCGACCAAGGGAGAACGGAGACATCGCTGTCGTGTTCCTGGAAACAGACACGCACCCCCTTAGCGAAATGGCAGGGCTCATTGTCCTGTAGGTAGACACCATCACCACCAGGGTAAACGTCCAGTATGAAGAAATGCATGTGGTCAGCGAGGATGGGCATGTAGATATTGACGTTCAGGGACCCATCCAGTGGTACTAGCGGTCCCATGTCATACCAGAAAAGCATCCCATAGACATGCATACTGCCACAGCCTGTACTTGCCCAACAAGCGTGTCCGAGTGTTGGTTCTCGCGTGTCTGACGCCGTATCCGACACCACCCGTCCCTTCTATGGAGTAGAAACCTCGATTCTCTGGAGAAGGGAACCTTTTACCACACTTCCACTGTCCAATTACAGTATAGTCCCATGTGAACTGCAGGTGTCGTTGGCGATTGACCTGGGTTGACATGGGCGCCTTGACGCAGCGTCGACTCCGGAGACTCATGCATAACAGGATTCGCTCTATTGTTACTGGGGACACGTACCTGGGTGTCCCAACGTTTTTGCGTGGTCAGTTGCTGCGCGTCGATTTTCCTTTACCAGTCGACGGAGGCGATGTTCTCCTCTGGGGTGGATGTACTTTGGAGCTCCACAGTTATGACGTCTGGAGGTACTCGGTGTGCCAGCGGTCCATTCTTGGTACACCCTTACTACAGCACCTCGCGAACAGCCCACGAAGTCTGCTGTTTCTGAGGTGCTTCCACCCTTGGCGCGGTAGCCGATGATGATTCCTTTTTGAATATGCGTCAAATCACTACCTCTGCCCATTGTGCTCACGTCATGCACTATGGCTTATATCTCCTTGTGTTCGACCTTGACACGTGCACTCTGTGACGCGTCTGGGAGGGTACACTGTGATTCCGGGGGATCATATTATTCTGACACGACTTTGTATTTTATGAAAACATTGGGAAAATTATTATTTTAAATACACCAGATTGTGAACATTCAGGGAACGCTTATAACATAGTAATTTCGTTCATTTTCGTGCTGTAATATGCATAAAGTTTCGCCAAGCTTTCACACTCCACTGGGAGGCTTTTGTCATGTCTACATTGCCTTGAAAAAGCCTCCCAGTGGAGTTTTTATGCATTTACACCACGAAAATAGGAAGATTTACTCTGCTATAAGCGTTCCTTCGGGAAATTATGAACTCATCATCGTAAGAACAGAAATGGGAATGTTACACGGCAAGTGACATGCAGAAATATTTTTTGGTTCTAATTGTTGTCTGAAATTAAGCAACAATATTTAATAGCATTTCTATAATTCGCTCCTAATTTGAAAACGAAACTAATACATTTTTATTTAGGATGCACTTTAGGGAGATGGTTACGTTTCACAAGTTATCATTTTCACTGTGCTTGCAGCAAGTGTGTTAACTGATCACGAGACATTTCCAATGTGAAATATTTCATACTGCTCAGAATCCTCTATTACTGAAATAAAAAAAATCACGGGATAAATTACCTAACTCTAAAATCTCACGGGATAGTCATGTGAAGTGTTTCATTAGTTTTCCTTTATGGCGTTTTACCCGTTTCGCAATATCGCAGTTTCAGCCGATAATAATGTGTTTGCAAGGAAAATAAAATAAGATATGCAGGTTCTTCCCAAGGACGATAACTCAGAACCCCAGTGTCGTCGCAGCTGACTTCTGGTGTGCAAGTTGTTGTTACTGACAGATGCACGCAGTGGTTCGTTCGGTCTATTGATTCCTGGAAAATGGAAGTCCATTTGTTTCTCCCGAACTGGCTAAAGCAAAAAGCTTCACGGTAGAAATGAATCTTCGAAGCCACCTAATAATCTGAACATCGAAGGAAGACAAAGCAATCCAATAAAACGAAGAAAAAAACATAAATAAATAAACGAAAATTAGAAATGTAATATTTGCATCGCTTATTTTTTAGCGGAAATTTTGCGAACACATATTTGAATTTTATTTTCGTTTATCGGGAAAATACATATACTAGGCAGTTATAAACTAAGTATTCCTATTGTTGGATATCCAGAAAACCGAAGGGAGATATCCCCCAAAAAATTTGTGCGTAGCTTATTAAGACCATGGGAAAACGATTTAGCAAATGGACAAAGCCATCGCTCTTTCCACGTTTTTCTTTAATTAACAGACAGCAACCGAAATATTGTATTTCGACACCGCTGGGATCGAACCCCAGATCTCTCGATAATTAGCTGAGTGCGCTCGTTTTACGCTACGGTGCCAACAATCCACGGCGCTATGTGTGATTATCTGTCAGCATCTAACTTCATGAATCCGTAGGGATGGGCTCAGCAACTGAGACGTCACCATACGCTACGGTGCCAACAATCCACGGCGCTGTGTGTGTTTATCTGTCAGCATCTGACTTCATGAATCCGTAGAGATGGGCTCAGCAACTGAGACGTCACCATACGCTACGGTGCCAACAATCCACGGCGCTATGTGTGTTTATCTGTCAGCATCTGACTTCACAAATCCGTAGGAATGGGCTCAGAAACTGAGACGTCTCCATCTGGTGGGGTCTTCCATCTGGTGGGGTCTAACGGCACAAGCTATTTAATTATAGCTAATAAATCGAAAGGGCGAGAGAAATGGGGACAATCTTCCAAATACGTCGAGACAATGTAAATAGACAAAGTCATCGCTCTTTCCACGTTTTTCTTTAATTAAAGAAAAGAAAAGTATTAGACTTTCTTCAAGTCTAATACTCTTTGACTTTGTCTATTAACATTGTCACTACGTATTCGGAAGATTTAAAAAAAATATAGCGATTCTTTTAGAGATGAAATGTACATCAATGACATATAGATAGATTGCAAGAAATGAAATGAAAGGAAAATATGAATTTTCTCCCATTTCATTTCTTTAATGCTCAGTATTGATATTCCTCCGTTCGCTCGTTATTCCATCGCATCTCGACTATTTATTTATTTTATCTTGGTGAAATCTTGGTCCACAAACACCCTGCAATGGAACACGACTTGCGCAGTTCATCAGTTTGACTGGTGCCAGAGAGCGGCGTCTCCTCGCTCCGGAGTGAGTTGTTCTAACCGACTAAACTACACCGACGGAATGTATCGCTGCAGATTTGTCTTCTTGATACGTACTTCACCTCTGTAGTGGGTCACACAATCTCACTCTCAATTTTTTTTTTATTTTCGAAGAACCCAACGGCCAGTTGATCCAATTTTACGTTCGGGCGCCAATGTGAAAGTCCCAAATTTGCCGGTGACGGGGATCGAAACCGCGTCTCCTCGATGCGGAGTGAGCACGTGATTCACCTCTGTAGTACGTCACAGACTGACTGTCAAGAAACTCGTATAAATGCCATTAAAGCCACCATCATGATTGGTATGCTTAAGAAAGCCATGCTTTCATTCCACGCACTCCAATCGTCACAACTGATTTTTCAGTTTCAGTTTAAACGCCTACAGTTTTCTTCTCGTTTAAGTTTAGCCACGAGCTTCATCAAGCACAGGCCCAATCAGTAAAAGTTGTTGAACTGACTTGCAAATCCCATGGTTTTCCGATCACCAACCACTAGCGCACCCGGGGGTGGGGGCTTTGGGGCTTTGGGGCTTAACCACCTCAAGCCCCGTACGTCAGCTCTTTCATCTATCTTTCTTATGCACTATATATATACATATTTTATACATATCGATATGTAGATTGTATGCATACATACATGTATATGTACAATATATATGTATATAAACTGAAGTGTCAGAAAAACTGGTACAAACGAGCTGATGCAAAATACATAACAACGTCACCTACGCGCGTACTTGGTTGCGCCCGCCAGTGCGTGTATAAAGCGATAGACATCCTTGCCAGATATCAGAACTGTTTTCGGCATGAGAATGACGAGTAATAACGATTTAAGCAATTTTCAACGCGGTGTCATAGTTGGCGCTCGTGTGATGGGCCATAGTATTTCGGAGGTAGAAACGAAGTTCGGATTTTCACGGACGACCATTGCAAGGGTGTACCGTGACTACAGAAATTCCGGCAAAACCTCCAACCTACGATACCAGTGTGACCCTAAAAAGACATTAGGTGAACGTGACCATCGTCGGCTGTTAAGAATTGTTTCACGCGATCGGCGTGCAACACTCCCGCAGGTATCATCAGTATTCAATGCTGGAACCTCAACAAGCATCAGCGTCCGGACTGTGCAACGTACCCTGTACGATATGGACTTTGGTAGCCGACGCCCAAATTCAGTCCCCTCGATGGGTGCACGACACAGAGCTATGCGCCTCGCTTCGGCACCGCAACACTGCCAATGGACACTTGATGACGGCAAACAAGTAGCCTGGTCTGACGAGTCGCGTCTCCAACTGTATCAGGCAGATGGAAGGATTCATGTGTGGCGCAAACCCATGAAGACACGGATCCCGCCTGTCAACAGGGAACTGGTGGGGTCCGTAATGGTATGGGGTGTGTTAGCTGGAATTCAATGGGACCCCTGGTACGTCTACAAACGTCTGTGACCGGCCAACGCTATGTGCGCATCTTTTCTGACGAGGTACACCCGTTCATGTCCTGCATTTATGCTGATGGGTTGGGCCTGTTCCAACAGCACAATGCACCTCCACACAAGTGTCGGGACGCCACATTATGTTTAAAGGAGCATTCACTTGAGTTTGGGGTGTTGCCATTCCAACCTAAATTCCCAGATCTGAACGTGATAGAACCCATTTGGGATGCCATGCAACGCGCTATCGGTCACAGGAATCCGAGACCTCGGAATACACCCGAATTGTGGAATGCTCTGCAGGAAGTATGGTGTGCATTGCTTACAGCATATTTCCAGAAGCTAGTGGAGTCCATGCCCCGTTGTATTTCTGCAGTCCTGCGCTCCCGTGGGGGACCTACCAAGTATTAAACTGGTGTACCAGTTTTTCTGGCACTTCAGTGTATATACATATATACTATGTGCGTATCCACACATACCAGAATATACATCTAGCCCCCCCCCCCCCCAACATGAATTCCTCGGTGCACCACTGTCACTAACACTATGTTTTGTGCTCCAGTGTTGGCAAAAATTTAAACTTCTTCATCTTGGTACTCAACAGAAGAAAACTCAACATCGTTGACCAGAGGCTATTCAAGGATAAACTTACTTGCACTTCGGATTAACTGTACACGCTGTTCACAAAACAACTGAGACATGTAGATGTTTCAAATATTTTAAATTTCCCGTATTCACAGTTAATAAAGACTGCTGGGTTCATGCTCCTGTGCCAGCACCTGTATAGATTTTTTGTCTTTTAAGCACGTCTTTTGTAAAAATAGATCGTGCTTATGATATCGGTTTGTCCGTCCGTCCGTCTGTAGACACGATATCTCTGCAACTAATAATCCGATTTAAAAAAAATTATTTTTTATTAGGAAGCTTGAAGTGTGCGAATAATGATCCTTCGTTTCCTTTTTTTTACGATGCAAAATTTTGCTGCTAGAGAGCGTAAATGCAGATGATATCGAATTCAAAATACATTCTAATCTATATATTTGCTTATAAACATCTAATTCAAAAATTCCTTTATTTTTGGATTCCATTCAAGTCGAAGATTATTTTAGGCATAGTTACTTTTCCAAGTTACGCATATATTCTCCGCTAGGGGGCGTAAAAGTAAATTGTTTTTCCCCAGATATCTCTGCTTCTAAAACTTCGATTTGAAAAATGTTTCCTTCAGCGGGTACAGCTCATGATGAGAAGTATTTCACATATAATTTCTAATTTTTGGTATAAAATGGATTGGCTACCTGGAGGCGTAAGCGTAGATTTCTGCTTCGAATGTATTTGCAGCAAAATCTGAGCTTCTAAAATCTCGATTGAAAATATTATTTCGTAGACCGATACTATTTACGCAAACAAACCTTTCTGGAATATTTTTTTCCAAAATAATGCATCGTTTCTCCGCCAGGGAGCGTAGATGTATATCTTGTTTTTGTCAGTACTGTATCTCTGCTTCTAATGATCCGATTTGAAAAATTTCTACTTTGTTGGGCAGAGTTTCCGTTGCTACATGTTTCTAATATAGTTTCAGAACTTTCAAATAATTCTACGACTTTCCGCTAGGGGGAGTAAAGGTAAATTGCGCTTTCGCCGATATCTCTGCTTCTAAAACTCCGATTTACAAAAGTTCTTCCAGCACCGGATACAGCTCCTGGTAGGAATTTTTTTTATTGTAATTTCTAATTTTTTTATAAAATATGGTTTGGTCTACGTAAACATTATATAAATATGGTAAACATTTTTTATAAATATGGTTTGGTTTACGTAAACGTTATATAACATGGTAAACATTTTTTATAAATATGGTTTGGCTTACGCAAACATTAAATTTCTGCTTCGCAGGTATTTGCAGCAAAATCTCAGCTTCTATAAGCACAACTGAAAAAATTATTTCGTGGACCTATATCGCACCTGTCGATAAACATTTGAGAATATTTTCTTCTTAAAATAATGCATGGTTTCTCTACCAGAGGACGTAGATGTCTATCTTATTTATGTCAATATCTCTGACTCTAAAAGTCGTATTTTGAAAAAAATCCTTTTTTGTTGATGGCGAATACGGTGTAAAATGTTTCTCATATAAGTTCAAACTTTTCAAGCAATGCATCGGCTAGGGGGCGTTAAGGTAAATTGAGTTTTTCTCAATATCTCTGCTTCTAAAACTCTGATTTGAATTCCTTCTGCACTGGATACAGCTCCTGATAGGAAATTATCAGCATATAATTTCTAATATTTGATAAATAATGGTTTGACCACCAGGGGGCGTAAGTGTTAATTTCTGCGTCTGATGTATTTGCAGGAAAATCTGAGCTCCTGAAAAAACTTGTTTGAAGAAATTCTTTCATGGACCGATACCGCTCACATCGAAAAACCTTTTGAAAATACTTTCTTTTTAAAATAATGCATGGTTTCTCCGCAGGGGTGTAGATGCATATCTCATATTTGTCGATATCTCTGCTTCTAAGAGCCCGATTTGAAAAATTATTTCTTTGTTGGAAAGCGTTTCCGCTGCGAAATGTTTCTCATATAAATTAAAAAATTTCTTAACGCACAAGTCTGCCACCAGAGGGCGTAAGTTGACGTTTCCGTTTACAGCAATATCTGCGGGATTAAAAACCAGATTGCAAATTTTTTTCTTCGGTCAAATACTACTGTTTTCCATACCGGCTCCATTGATTTTCAATAGCTTTGGTAAATTGAATTCGCATCAGAACGGATTCAAAAGACGTGCTTATTACACCCGAAAATTAGGTGTCATCTTTCTTGTTTAAATTCCTTTCTGTTCATTACTGGAACATATGTCAATTAATTATTTCCGTGCAATGTATCCTAATCATGGAATGAAAATACCAACGTTTACCACAATCAAAGGTTTATTACACTTGAACTATAGTTTCGCAGAGCGTTTGGCTCCGTATCATTAGGACAAATGGAGCATTAACATTCAAATCATTGTGACATCATCAGAGTTCTAACGGTCGCGTTTTTTGGTGAGTTGTTTCCAGGCGCTTCAAAGAAATGGAGTCGACGTCATGTCGTTGACAAGCCGTGACGAGTTCCGGTATATGTGGAATGCTTCTAATACATTAAGCTTGATAGTCGAATCAGGTTTATCAATAAGCGTAGCGTTTTCAAACTAAAATTTACGGTTATTTTCGTGAAAATGTTGGGCCATAGCCGACTTCTTCAGTTCACAGTTCCGTCTTGTGTTCCTTCACACGGAAACTTTAAGCCCTGCGGGTCTGTCCTATGTGTAGATGAAAGTCCGCATTCCCAAGGTATCTGAAAAAATTCCCAACGTCTCAGACGTTGTCTTTTGGTCTGTTAAAATGTATCTTTTTCATGGGTTTAAAAATAACTTTGAAATTAAAACTTTTGAAAGTTTTTGAAATTCCGAAGCAAATTTGAGGAGCAAAAGGGGTAACCGCCCAATTCTCTCGTATTTAAAGGTCTACTGGCATGAGCGAGCAGACAGGTTTCGGTTTCTCAAATTTTTGGAGAATTTTTTTCTCAACTGGTGGAAACAACTCACCCCAAACCGTGACCGTCAGAACTCTGACGACGTCACAATGATTTGAATGTTTATGCTCCATTTGTTCTGATGATGCCGAGCCAAACGCTCTGCGAAACTATTGTCGATGTATAACAAACCTTTGATTGTGGTAAACGTTGGTACTTTCATTCTTTCTCAACAGCACAAGTTCTGTGGCCATAAGTTATATATAATCCTAATCATAATTTCTGTAAAACTAGGAAAATGCTAGCCGAGAATCGGACTGATGTATTTTTTGTTAAACCCTGGGAAAGACGGCTAGTCAATAATCTGCTTACGAGGTTTTGAGTAAGTCTATCATTTTAAAAATGGAGGAAAATCTATCAGAGGAGATACGCGCTCTGCACCGCTATCGATGTTATTCAGAGAAAATTGGTAACACAATCTGGAGTTTCTCATGCCAGACGAATTTTAACAAACAATATGAAGCACGTCAAAGCAAGCTCTGTTTCTCTACTGCTAACAGCGAGGAACAAAGTAATTCGAGCGCGTGGAAAAAACTCATCAAAACCGTGATCGTCAGAACTCTGATGACGTCACAATGATAAATAAACAGTGACGAACAACGACGAAGCGGAATGGCGAACGGCTTCCTGAAATTACTTGTTTTTATTAAAGATTAAATATTTGAAGCTCAAAACAAGCTTAGGATTAATTCACATTTTTGTGTTTCCATTATTTGTTAATAATGACATTTTGATATCCATTATATTAAAATGTCCAAATACTAATGACCTCTGGAAGGTGTTAGAATAATTTTTGCCAATTCAGGTTAAACACAATGTGGTTTGAATCATAAAGAGTAAGCAATGAAGAGATAGCCATATTCCCGCCTGAGAAATACTGATAAAGAAAAGAAGAGCGGGCTTCTTAGAAGAGTTCATCATGACACACACTAGGTTTCACATTAAGAGTGAGTGTCGTAAATTAAAAGAAAGAAGATAATTACATGTCATTACTGAAATTATTGCCTCTGTAAAAATTTATTAACGTCAAATCTATGATATGACCCTCCAGTAAGGGCATGATAACCTTCCTTTAATCTTTGATTGCATCGCAAGTTACATAAGTAGCGTGCTTGTCTTTTTATATGTAGCTGCCGGTTCCCTCCGGAATTTTTTCTCCTTGCTCATCATAAAGAAATTTTGTTAGATATCTGAGACATATTAATCTGTTTTGGGTCGTGCTAAGGCACTTATCTGACTGTATATTAATTGCGTTTGCCAGATTAATCTCTATTTACATCTTATCAAATACTGATTATACTTATCTTCAAGTACTGATTTTTCTTAATGGTAGGTCATCGGAATGTCAGGGCCTCGAAGGAAAGATCAAAGTTGATTAAAATGAAGTGAGAGGAAGGCAGATAGCTTATTTCGTGAGACCTGAGACGTAGCGAATGCATGCTTCCGTTTTAATCTGAAAATCAAGCGCTGTGATATTCGAAAAGCATTTTTGGGAATTTAATGAGGATTCTTCGTGCGCTAAACATTATTTTAATTAGAAAAGCCTTCTCAGCACGATAAAGTACTTAAAATAAACATTTTCAAAGGTACAGCAACTTACAAGATCTTTCAAAGCACCGGGTGCTCCATCATCAGGTATTTCAATAAAAATAAACAAAACAATAGATAAAAGCAAGGAGTATTTTCAAATTACGAGAGCACGTGATAAAAATAACGAGGTTTACAATAAATATAGTGGAAGCTTGACATGCGCTAAAATGATTCAACAAATAATACAGTGGATCGCTATTACATATGCGAAGAAATATATACACAGAAGATAAATAATAAGTTTGCATTAATCGTCAAACTGTAAGTGAATATTTAGGAGTTAAGTGTTGTTGGAAAGGAACATGCTTTTCTGGCTGCATTAACATGGCTCAAGGCACTCGAACAAAACGTGGAGTTTCTTCATTACAGCATTCAGAGCTGTGCGATAAAATACATAAACTTTCAGCGACTCGGAGGGATCGCTTTGTACGATTTGAGCTCAGCACACTGACACTGGTCCAGTCTGGTCGGTAGGTACCTTTATTAACTAATCGTGCAATAGAGGTAGCAAGAGAGTTATTAGTATTAGGTTCGCAATTTAATTCTCGGCCACATGCACGACACGTTGACAGCAAACTATAGCAAATTGAATGTGTACCTAATCAGGGAAATAATCCCCGTCGTGTTGGATACATTTGAGCCATCGGTCAGGGAGCTGCCGAATGCCACTGCGAAAAAAAGAGGGCTGTTTCGAGTTGATAAAGTCATCAATACTTGTGTGGACCTTCTCGACAGAAGTGAAGTGCGTATCACTCAGGTGATGTTGCAGGGAGCGAAAGAGGTGATACTCCGACGGGGCGAAGTCTGGAGAATACGCCGGGTGGGACAAAATCTCCCATCCCAGGTCGGTGATCGTGTTTAAAGCCGTTTTCACGGTGTGAGGACGCGCGTTATCCTGAAGCAACAGGACCGACCTTCTGCCCTTGCCGGTGTATGGCGTTTCGCCTCCATTGCGTAACTCACAAAAATGAGTTGCTGACAATAACGCTCAGCATTGACCGTTTCACTAGGTTTGAGCAACTCATAGTGTACGACACCGCGCTGATCCTACCATACGCACAGCAACAACTTCCTGGCATGGATATCCGGTTTGGCGGTACTGGTGGTAGGCTGACCTGGATAAACTCACGATTTTCGCCGCTTAGGATAATCGTAGAGGATCCACTTCTCATCACAGGTCAAAATCTCGTGAAGAAATCCTTCTTGTTGAATCTGGAGAATAAGGATACAGCAACATCGTAGCTCCTAGACTTGTTCGCAGCTGTGAGTTGGTGAGGTACACAACGGCACTCCTTGTGAATCCGTCCAAACTTGTGCAGGCGCTTTGCTGTGGCTTGCCGTGTTACTCCGAGTTCCTGGGCGAGCTCTGACTGTATGCGACAGGGATCTGCGTCCAACAGTTGTTGCACTTCCTCATCGTCAGCTTTCTGTGGCTGTCCCGGACGTTCTGCATCATGGAGATTAAAATTTCCCTGCTTAAACCGCTGGAACCACTTCTTACACGTACTGTAGAACACAGCAGCCTCACCCAAAGCAGCACAGATCATTTGCTGGCACTTGGTTTCTGCTGAAACGCAAACAGGAGGCAGTGCCTCAAACGTTGCTTCTCGAACGACTTTGCTTTCACCGTCAACTTTCGTCCCTTCTAACACTACACCTGTGAGCGGTTACGGTTGCCTGGAAAGCTGTTGGATGGCGCTGCAATTAGCCATTATCGCACGCAGCTATTTGCATTTGCCGACGTTCTATGATCGCTAGCGGTTAGTGGCCGAGAATTAAGTTGCACACCTAATAATTGAGTACTTGTGCTTAATTACAAAACCCTTCTCGTGCTGAGAAGGCTTTTCTAATTAAAATAACATTCTTGGGAGGCCAAACAATAAGTAGATATTAATGAAATACGTACGATGTTACTTATGATGTCAGTAGCGATACGCTGAGGCAACAACAAAATTCATATGCCATGAACACATGACATCAGTAGCTTTCTTTATTGTTTTGCCTACTGGGCATAGTGAAATAAATTTAGTTTAAAGTTCTAATTTAAAATAATAGAATATGTAAGTAAATGGTTACTCAATTTTTCGGTCTAGTCGAAATTAAAAGGAAAGCATTGAAATAAGTGATGTTTAAAAAGTTCAGATTTTTGATAAATAATTTTCGAAATTGCTCAGCTTGCTATACTGTTTCCAAAAATTTTGTAAAGCATAGCACTTCTGAGTAACGTGCAAATTAAATTTGGACGGGATTTCTAAACTTTTTATACAAAAAATTCGCAATTTTTATCTATACCATTTTTTTCCAATATCTTATTTTCAATTCGAAGTAAACTAATGGTAAACCAAACTGATTTCTGAATGTGGCCTCATCTGAAGAAGCGTGCGCTAGAAAGTGCAAAAGAAAAAGTTTATCCTGGTTTACTTCTGTTTCTGTTTTCTTCAGCGTAAATTGAAGGATTTACAATGATTTGCTTTTTGTAATATTTTATGATATTCTAAATTTGTTTATTCTCTTTGAAGCTCTCTGCGTTTCAAAAAAAACTGAAAAGAACGAATGAAAAAAAACTTATAAAAAAGCTACAAAAATATTAAATATTGGGTTGGTGTGAATGAAATGTCAGGCAAAGAACCAGCACACGTGGACGTCAAGAACGGAAAAGTAGGACAAGCTACCTAGGCAAAATTATTCCCATCGGCATCGACATATAATTTGCCATCTGTCCGACCAGACCATGATCCTGGAGAACGAAAAAAGTCTTGTGGCTGGGACCCGAAGAAGTCATCAACTGCACGCTGAACCTCGTTGTCTGTCATGAACTGTTTCCCGGAGAGGAAGTGATCCAGGCGACGAAACATGATAGTCTGTCGGAGAAAAGTTCAGGGAATAGGTATGATGAGGCTGTGCTTCCTAGCCAAAGGCACTTAGTGTCAGTATCGTTTGTGCAACATCAGTTCGGGCGTTGTCCTGTAGCAGAAGAGCACCATGTTTGTTGCCCAAAGCCGTTTGTTTCTTCAGCAATTTCAGGTGCATCTGGGGCAATTTAACACAATAATGTTCTGCCGTGATGGTTTGGCCTCTTGCCAAGAAAATCCGATGAATTACCCAGGCTGTGGACCACTAGACAAGGAGCATCGTCTTCTTGGTGTGTAGGAGTGGCTTAGGATGCCTTCAGGCAATCTGTGCCTTGCTTAACCATTGTGCAGATCGTTTCCGATTTTCATGAAGTTTCCCGTTTTGATGCAATAGAGGTTCCCGTTTGTTCCTGACAAGCAGCGATGACCAGACTTCCAAACGCCTAGATTTTCATGAAGGTTCCCGTTTGATGTAGACCGTTTGATGCTTAACCATTGTGCAGATCGTTTCCGATTTTCATGAAGGTTCCCGTTTCGATGCAGTAGAGGTTCCCGTTTGTTCCTGACAAGCAGCGACGACCAGACTTCCAAACGCCTAGATTTTCATGAAGGTTCCCGTTTGATGCAGACCGTTTGATGCTTAACCATTGTGCAGATCGTTTCCTATTTTCATGAAGGTTCCCCTTTCGATTAAGCAGAGGTTCCTGTTTGTTCCTGACAAGCAGCAACGACCAGACTTCCAAACGACTAGATTCTCATGAAGGTTCCCGTTTGATGCAGACCGTTTGATGCTTAACCATTGTGCAGATCGTTTCCGATTTTCATGAAGGTTCCCCTTCCGATTAAGCAGAGGTTCTCGTTTGTTCCTGACGAGCAGCGACGACCAGACTTCCAAACGCCTAGATTTTCATGAAGGTTCCCGTTTGATGCAGACCGTTTGATGCTTAACCATTGTGCAGATCGTTTCCGATTTTCATGAAGGTTCCCCGTTTCGATGCAATAGAGGTTCCCGTTTGTTCCTGACAAGCAGCGACGACCAGACTTCCAAACGCCTAGATTTTCATGAATGTTCTCGTTTGATGCAGACCTTTTGATGCTTAACCATTGTGCAGATCGTTTCTGATTTTCATGAAGGTTCCCCTTTCGATTAAGCAGAGGTTCCCGTTTGTTCCTGACAAGCAGCGACAACCAGACTTCCACACGCCTAGATTTTCATGAAGGTTCCCGTTTGATGCAGACCTTTTGATGCTTAACCATTGTGCAGATCGTTTCTGATTTTCATGAAGGTTCCCCTTTCGATTAAGCAGAGGTTCCCGTTTGTTCTTGACAAGCAGCGACGACCAGACTTCCAAACGCCTAGATTTTCATGAAGGTGCCCGTTTGATGCAGACAGTTTGATGCTTAACCATTGCGCAGATCGTTTCCGATTTTCATGAAGGTCCCCGTTTCGATGCAGTAGAGGTTCCCGTTTGTTCCTGAGAAGCAGCGACGACAAGTCTTCCAAACGCCTAGATTTTCATGAAGGTTCCCGTTTGATGCAGACCGTTTGATGCTTAACCATTGTGCAGATCGTTTCCGATTTTCATGAAGGTTCCCCTTTCGATGCAGTAGAGGTTCCCGTTTGTTCCTGACAAGCAGCGACGACAAGACTTCCAAACGCCTAGATTTTCATGAAGGTTCCCGTTTGATGCAGACCGTTTGACTTAACCATTGTGCAGAGTCGTTCCCGATTTTCATGAAGGTTCCCCTTTCGATCCAGCAGAGGTTCCCGTTTGTTCATGACAAGCAGTGACGACCAGACTTCCAAACGCCTAGATTTTCATGAAGGTTCCCGTTTGATGCAGACCGTTTGATGCTTGACCATTGCGTAGATCGTTTCCGATTTTCATGAAGGTTTTCCTTTCGATGCAGCAGAGGTTCCCGTTTGTTCATGACAAGCAGCAACGACCAGACTTCCAAACGCCTAGATTTTCATGAAGGTTCCCGTTTGATGCTTGACCATTGTGTAGATCGTTTCCGATTTTCATGAAGGTTTTCCTTTCGATGCAGCAGTGGTTCCCGTTTGTTCCTGACAAGCAGCAACGACCAGACTTCCAAACGCCTAGATTTTCATGAAGGTTCCCGTTTGATGCAGACCGTTTGATGCTTAACCATTGTGTAGATCGTTTCCGATTTTTATGAAGGTTCCCGTTTCGATGTAGTAGAGGTTCCCGTTTGTTCCTGACAAGCAGCAACGACCAGATTTCCAAACGCCTAGTCTTGTTGGCGGTTGTCAACTCATGCGGCAGCCGCATGTCCAGCTTTCTGATTTTACCTAGCGCTTCCATACGCCGAACAACGGACATGTGGTGGACACCTACCTCTTCCTCTATCTCACGACATGTTTTTCGGTTGTCCGCTTCAACCACACGTAACAGAGCATCGTCAGAAACAGCAACAGGTGGGTGACCACGTGCTTCGTTTTGCAGGTCCGTATCTAGGCTTCGAAACTTCACAAACCATCGCCGAATGGTTTGTTCGTTGGCTGTGTTATCCAGAAACGCTTTGCTAACGTTTCGGGCGGAAATTCCTGAAGAATGGCCCAGTTTTAATTCATACAGGAAGATGACTCTCAAATCCGGGGTCTGCATGTTTCCTTTGCAAGTCACGTTGCATCCAAACACCCCACGCCTGAAACTTGTTCTTCACGATAGCACGATATTTGAAGTTTTAGGAAGGGAGTGTCTGACCCCAGGTCTAAAACTTCCCTTAGAAATAGGAAGCTAGAAGATCTGAGTAAGTGATCTCAATAGGAAAAAAAAAACAGAAAAATGTAGTGAAGGGAGAGGTTGATTCGTAACACCAGTCCGGGGGAAGGGGGCAAAGGGAACGAAGCTCCGCACAACATCACAGAGAACCACAACACCACTCGGCCACAAACGCACCAGGGAGCGACTGAAAATCAACGATACCAAATGCAAATGCCCGAGCAGAATTCGTTTTCTCCATCTCGATGCCAATCTGAAAAAGAAGGAGGTGGTGGTCTGTCTAACACCCACAAGTGTTCACATACTTACTCTCTCTGTCAAGGGGGTCAACGATCGCCGCCTTAGTTCTGGGATACCTAAGGAATTCGCTGGGATTGAAATCAACCGCGCTCCTAACAAGTCCATTAGGGTGGGTATCCGCTTTCTTGAAGAACGTTTCGGTGAGTCTGGTGGAAAACTCATGTACCTTCTCGATTCCAAGTCTGTTCCTCAGGTTCCGAAGTGGGGTCCAAGGGGGAGCCCCAATGATTATTCGAAGTGCTCGGCTCTGCACCCTCTCGATTCTCTCTCGCTGATTCCTACTAATACCAATCCAGATGGAGGAGGCGTAGGTAAGCACCGGCCTGACGACCGTCTTGTACAGCAGTACTTTGTGCCATGTTGTAAGGAAGCTTTTCCGGTGGAGTAGAGGAGCTAGAGCTGCCCAAGGCAATGTCTAGCTTTATTCGTGAGATAGCTAGTGTTTGCCACCCACGAAACTCGACAATCTAGTTGGAGCCCTAGGTACTTAGTGGAGGTAGCCCAGGAGATTGTCTCTTGAAACATAACGAATTTCGGTGCTTCTTGGAGATATCCAAAAACACAACAGCGCACTGCTCTTAGACGGAGTTATCTTGATCCGCCAGTCAGTGTAGTAGGTTTCCAGCTGAGAGAGAAAGTCCTAGAGGAGCTTCACTGCTCTGCCTTTGTTCAGAGACCTAATGACAACAGCTATATCATCTCCGGAGATCATGACCAGCCCTTATTTAGGTTTGGGAAAGTCGTTCAGATAAATGGAGAACAGCTTTGGTCCAAGAACCGAACCCTGAGGAACGCCAGCCCGAATCTTCTTTTCCGTAGAAAGCTCACCGTTAATATTAACAGTGAAACTGCGGCTGTTTAGGTACGAGCCAATCAGCTCAACAAGTGGGCGAGGGCATCGAAGCTCCTGCAACTTGTGTAGGAGACCATCATGCCAAACGCGGTCAAAAGCCTTGCTGATGTCCAGGAAGACAGCAGTGGAATACTTGCTCTTATCTCGTCTTTCAGAAACGAATTCCGTTAGTCTGATCAACTGGTGGCACGTAGCATGCTTTGCCCGGAAACCATCCTGTTCGTCAGGGATCACACCATTAACTTCACAGAACTCCAGAAGCCTATATAGAGAGGATGACCATCTCCAGGAGCTTAGCCAGGACGGGCAAGAGTGATATTGGACGGTAGTTCTCAGGTAAAGTATGATTGGTTCCAGGTTTGGGCAGCTCCACTACCACTGCTTTTTTCCAGTCCCTGGGGAAATCATTCAGCCGGAGAGACCCGTTGAAAATATCTACCAGTACCAGAATCTAGCTCTCAGGGAGCAGTTGAACAGCTCTTGCCGTAACTCCATCTCTTCCGGGAGCTTTCTTCACCTTTAGCTTTTTGATGTGTATAGTTACCTCGAGGTTACTAACAGGTGAGATGACCTCGTCTGTATCATCAAGATCGTATGTAGCTAAAGCCTCCATGGCCCTATCCGTGTGACTAAGATTTTGGATCTCATGAGGTGAGAACTGCTCCTCCAGAGCACCAGCAAGGACCCCAGCTTTCTCGTCATCACCGTACACCAAACCCTGTGGACCGAGAATGGGCGGCATGACAGTCTTACTACACCGCAGTTTCCGAAGGATGGTCCACACGTCATCCTGACGGTTTGACCCGCGTTGAGAAGGTACTTGTTCCATTGGAGTTCTGTGAACGCGCTAATTTCTGCCCTGACGAGATCGCGACACGAGTTATAGCGAACCATGTCGTCAGCAGATCTCGACCGCTGCCAGATCCTCCGGAAGTTGTTCTTCTCCCGGATCATCAGGACAATACGTAGAGGAAGTGCATAAGGGTCTCGGGCAGTAGCAGAGGGCTTCCTGCATCGATCCAAGATTACCTGTATGCAACGAGTGAGTTCTTCCACTGCACTGTCGACGTTCGAGCGAGTACTAGTGTCCACCTTATGCGGATCAACCTGAGAAATAATTTTCTAAAACAACTTCCAATCAGTATACATTATCGTCCGCCGGGTGGCTGCGGCTCCGTTTAATCTCAGTAGGACTGGGTCATGGTCAGAGTCAAGCCCAGGAACCACAGAGACCTGATTAAAGTGCCTCTGAAACTGGAGGACAGCAAAACCAATGACATCGCCAACCCCGTGTGACGGGGTGCAAGTAGGATGGACCGGACTTGCAACTGTAATATCCACCTTGTCAATGCATTGCGACAATGCCACCCCAGAAATATTAGTTGAACGACAAAACCAGTCAGGATGTTTAGCATTTCAGTCACCAGCCACTACAGTGGGGATGGGGTCCCCAAAGAGGATGTCAAGATCATCGTCAGAAGGTACCTTCCCTGGAGTGTTGTAAACGGAAGCTAATTTAATCAAGCCTGAGCTTGTTTTTAGCTTAACAGCCAGTGCTTCAATGCCCTTGAGGTCCTTGAAGGGTGCTATGGATTCACTTAAACCATTTCTTACTAAAATGACATTACCTTCTGCTGCTTGCCTGTAGAGGGCCGGATCTCTGTCCTGTCGGAACACCTGGTAGCTCGCAACACTGACTCGCTTGATCTTGGATGTGAGTTTAGACTCACAGGTAAGAGCGACGTCGATGTCATGATCTTTCAGAAAGCTTGCAAGTTCAGCAAATTTATTCTTGATGCCATTCGCATTCCAAAACATTACGTTAAGACTGTCCATAATGAGCTACTAGGCACGAGAGCTCAGGCTTAAGCCGCCAGACAAGCAACCAGGATCCGTTTGAGGACAGCGGGATCAATGCGCTCCACAAGCTCTGAGAGCAGCTTTTGATCCGTGACTTCGGTAGTGGCAGGTTGGGGAGCCACTTTTGTTACCGCCTGAGAGGCAGGCGTAACTTTTGCTGGTTGACAAGCAATCTTGTTTTTGTTCTTTTTGCCTTTCCTTTTCCTCCTCTTGGAGCTTGTAGCAGAAGTGGGAAAGATATCTTCATTGTTTTAACACCTCTTCCTTGACGTTTCGTCACAATAATAATGAAAAAAAATCCGTCACAATAATTGGTGAAAAGATGTTCTGTATAATTTCGTCACAATAATTGGTGAAAAGATATTCTTCATTGTTTCAACTACCTCTTCCTTGACGTTTCGTCACAATAATAATGAAAAAATATCAGTCACAATAATTGGTGAAAAGATGTTCTATATAATTTCGTCACAATAATTGGTGAAATGATATCCTTCATTGTTTCAACTACCTCTTCCTTCACGTTTCGTCACAATAATAATGAAAAGATATCCGTCACAATAATAATGAAAAGATATCCGTCACAATAATTGGTGAAAAGATGTTCTATATAATTTCGTCACAATAATTGGTGAAAAGATATCCTTCATTGTTTTAACTACCTCTTCCTTGACGTTTCGTCACAATAATAATGAAAAGATATCCGTCACAATAATTGGTGAAAAGATATCCATCACAATAATTGGTGAAAAGATATCCATCACAATAATTGGTAAAAAGATGTTCTATATAATTTCGTCTCAATAATTGGTGAAAAGATATCCTTCATTGTTTTAACTACCTCTTCCTTGACGTTTCGTCACAATATTATTTCTGAAGCACGGCTTGACAACATGAATGACTGATTACGTTACCTAAACTCTTTCTTCATCTTGTAAATGTTTTTGTCAAATCACCCTTATCTAATTTCGCTACAATTCCCTTCAGGCGGGAATTGATGCAGGAAATGACGAAATAAATTAATGTTTAATACTGATCGAAGAATGACTGGACAGAAATATGAAACCAGAAGAGACTTAGCACGCCCATGAACATTTTACGTGAGGTTTCGACAGTGCTTCTCGACGATATCATTAAATGAAATATGTTTAAGGCTTTCTTCTGAAAATATATTTTATTGTCTTAACACTAAATATATACACTGAAGAGCAATTCAATTAGAGACAGCTGGCGTTATGCAAATGTGGCTCTGTGGGCTGCTCTGTAACCGGAAACGACATGACGTATGTAGCGATTCGACAATATAAGGAGTGATGCGACGGGAATCAGAGTCGGAAGCAGTATGGGTAAGACGAAGGATCTAAGCGCATTTTATCGTGGGCAAATTGTTGGGGCCCGACGAATGGGACCCTCCATCTCGGAAGTCGTGCAGGCACTGGAATATTCACGAACCACTGTGTCACAGGTGCACCGTGAGTACATAGAATCCGGTAAAACCATCCCTGCAAGGGCCAACTGCCGTGGATAACAGCGTGTGGATGAGCGGGGTCAGCGTCAGCTAGCTCGCATTGTAACAGCGGATAGACGGGCCACAGTGCAATAAATCGCTGGGCAATTTAATGCTGGTGCACAAAAACGTGTAAGCAGCCACACCATCCAGAACCATCTCTTCACTATGGGGTACAGAAGCCATCGTCCCACGAGGGTACCGCTGCTGACCGCACATCACAGGGTGCAAAGATTAGCACGGGCGCGGGAACATCGCCACTGGACCCTAGACATGTGGGAAAATGTTGTCTGGACTGATGAGTCAAGATTCACGTTGGTACATGCGGATGGCAGGATACGAGTACGGCTCAAACCACATGAAGCGATGGATCCTTCTTGCCAGCAGGGTACGTTTCAAGCTGGTGGGGGTGGCATTCTCGTCTGGGGACTGTTTACGTGAACTGAAATGGGTCCCCTGGTACGTGTGACATCGTCACTCACAGGTCAACTTTACCGGGATATCCTGGACGACCATTTTGCTCCCGTTTGTGCGTCTTCAACATCCCACTGGGGACCTCATCCTGCAACAAGACAATGCACCGTGCCATCGCTCCCGAATTGTATCCGAATGGTTGGATGAACACTCCACCGACGTGATCTCGCTTTCTTGGCCAGCTAGATCACCTGACCTCAATCCCATCGAGCACATCTGGGATGCCATCGAGAGAGGTGTTCGAGGCTCTGAACCCTCCCCCTTGAAATCTTCGTGAACTGTGGGAGCTTGTTCAGGGGTCGTGGATCCGTATGGCTTACCAACGCTTCCGGTGTCTTGTCGAGTCTATGCCGAGACGAATCGCAGCCGTCATCAGGCCGAAAAGTAGTGCTACATGTTAGTAGACAGGTATCTCTAATTCAATTGCTCTTCAGTGTACCGGGTGCATAGCAAAGTCCATTTAGCCTGGAATAACTAGCAAACGGAGCGAGGTACAGTTATGCAAGTGAGATAACGGTATGGTAAAGCGACTACGCCCGATCGAATGTAACCAATAACAGCCCCCCTATTGGCGAAATGCGGAAGTTTTTCGCCAATAGGGGCGCTGTTATAACACTTATGCCACCAGGCAGCATAAGTGTTAATTTCTGCTTCTGATGTATTTGTGGCAAAATCTGGGCTCCTAAAAACTCGACTAATTTTTTTTTCTTAGACCGATACCGCTCCTATTGAAAAACCTTTTGAGAATACTTTCTTCCCAAAATAATCCATGGTTTTCCCACCAGGGGACGTAAAGTCACATCTTATTTTTGTCGATATCTCTGTTTCTAAGAGTCCGATTTGAAAAAGTATTTCTGTGTTGAAGAGCGTTTCCGTTGCGAAATATTTCTCATATAGATTCATGTTTTTCTTAACGTACAAGTCTGCAACCAGATGGCGTAAGCTCACGATTCCGTTTACAGCAATATCTGCGGGATTAAAAACTCGACTGAAAAACTTCTTTCTTCCGTCAGATACTATTGTTTTCCATACCGGTTCCATTGACTTTGAATAGCTTTGATAAATTTAATTTGCGTCGGAACGGACTCAAAAGACGTGCTTATTACACCCCAAAATTCGGTGTCATCTTTCTTGTGTCCTACTGTGTTAGCCTTGCATATGTTCTGCAGAAACCAAATAAAATTTCTTAGTCCTGCAAACCACCAAGTCTTTGTGACTTCCTTGGCTCTGTCGTTTTCGAAATAAATTCCTCAGCTCTTTGTCGTTTTTGAAACATTCATTGTCTCTTTGTCGTTTTTGAAACATACTCATTGTCTCTTTGTCGTTTTTGTAACATATTCCTTGACTCTTTGTCGCTTCTGGAACATTCCTTGGCTCTTTGTCGTTTTTGAAACATTTTCCTAGGTTTTAGAGATGGTGAAGAACTCCTGCGTAAATGCAAAAGCACAGATTCTCACCATACACGCTGAAATGTTGACAATTGTAGTTCCTCGTCTCTTCAAATATTCAGTTCCTGCCTGCTGAATAAAGTCTACACTTTTGTACTCCCATTATTTAGCAAATCAATTTACTAAACTCACATCAGACAACTGTAAATCGTTAGCTGTTTACGTCACTTCTATAATGCCAAAACAAGTAATACTTTTGTAAACTGTCAACAATCATGCATTATTGAACAGGGCTTAAAACTTAATGAACGCCTTCTGTATGTTTGCATTTGGTACAAAATTTCTTTTAATAGTAACCGGATTAAGAATATTCATTTAATAGGACATCATGGAACACCACCTAGTAAGTGAACTAAAATATCTTCAAGTTTTTTCCTAAAACTATTAATGGTACACTTTAAAATATTTCAAATTTCATTTAACGCACTAAATATACATTATACTATAGAATTTAATCTTAATGTTGTCATCTGTTGTTACTTATTGAATAAGAACAATGCTAAGAAATATTTATTATCTGTCTTTCTTTCATATCTTTCCCTGTTTGCTTTTATCCCGTGAGTAATAAAGGTTTTTAGAGGTGCAAATGTAAAAAAAGTATGTAAACTAAGCATGTGTCCTTGGAAGATTTCTGTAACCAAACCTGATGCTATCCTTCATAACCTACAATCGATGATAATAATGGGAAGATTCATAGCTGGCATTTTAGCAAACAATCTTCATTCTTATATATACCCTCCGTGATCACGTAGCATGTGATCTCTAGAACCGTTATATTTGTTATTTACGTCCATGAAAACAAAAGAGAGCTTTGTCATAATAGCTGATCATTCTGTGTTGTCTCAGAAGCAGACTAATCCATTTTCTTTTGTGAAAGTGTGACCCTTTCCCGTTACTTATATCAATACGTATCATCCTTGGTCACTGCCAAATCACCTGGCAATATCAGGTCTTTGATTGTAATGTTGTTAGCATTATTTCTGTGCTATCTGACGCAGAGATGGTCAGTGTTTTGGATACCGAGCTGTACTTTTATCTTTGCAATATCCTGCAGGTTTCAACGTATTGATGCAGCCTTCCATGGAGATGTGATTAGCAAAACAGATTACAATATATACGCATTTTTTTTTCTAAGAATATTAAAAAAATGGATGCGTCGAAAATTGAAAAATTAAATGTTTTAATTTTTCATCTTTTGTAATTTGTTTTGCTACTGATTTAAAATGAAAACCCCTTTTCTTCATAGTTATTGAAGAGGATCCATATCCGAAAATGTGTTCTTGTTAGACAGCACCACGTTCTTGTTTCATTTAAATGTCACTTCACAGACGAGAATGCTTCAGAAAGAAGCCTTTCTTCAAATAATGTCCGTGTATTTATCGGTAACATTCTTTCCTTCGTTTCTAAATTTTTAATAATGCTCGCATTGCAAATCTTCGTCAATTTCACCTTCAGAGATATCTGCATTTAATGTAAATTGCAACGCAAATCGATGTTACTCTGACTAAATTTCAAAGTTACTAAAGCGATAAAATTTTCGTTTAGATAAACCAAAATTCTTTTCTTTTAACGGCCATTTCATTCAGCATTTTTCTTGTAATGCAATTTACTACAAAGGGAGAGAGAGAGAGAGAGAGAGAGAGAGAGAGAGAGAGAGAGAGAGAGAGAGAGAGAGAGAAATAAATTCGTGCTGTAGATATGGATTACTGATCCCATACTTCAACATTTAAGATTATTTCTGTAATTTGGAATTCTCAAAGCACGAAAATACTGCAGTTAATTTTTATTTCAGCGGTTACCCTGGCCTCATTAATTTCAACGAAATTAAGCATTAATAACTTTATTTTAATATTATCTCATAACTTAAAATCAGTTCCTTTTTCATTAGTGTTTTTGGAGAGGCATTTTGAGGTATTTGAGACAATCTTTTTATTAGCTTTCAGCAAACGTTAATCAGGGAGAGGGTCACTCCTTGCTATGTTTCCGATGTTCGGAGAAAACTCTGTCTGCGTCATGCATCGGCTGTTCATAAAGTTTAATGTGGGAATTACTTTATTGCTCTGGAAATGATTGTGCAGATTTAAGGCGAGTTCTCACGATTCCTCCCCTTTTTCAGAAAGATGTGGAAAGAGCAATTGCTCACGCGTAAGTGGAAGGCGCATTGATGGAAATGTTTTCGTGCAAAGTAAGTATTTAATGAAGGGATGTGAGAGGAGTGAAAGTGGCATGGAGCTGGCATGATGATGTTAGAAGCACGCAAAGTGGACAAAGAAGCAAGCAGGCGCTTTTTGTGGAAGAAGGGAAAAGCAGAAGAAAAAAGGATTTCATCTGGCACTTCAAGGCTGTGGGAAGAGACTTGGTGATTCTCAGTGAGACGAAGAGTGGGTTTTCTGCTCCCGGAGAAGGAGAAGGGGATATTTCTTTGACGCTGAAACGGAATAACGCAGCAGAAATTAATTTGGAAACGAGAACGTAGAAGCGAGGTAATTGAAAACGTCTCCTGAGAGAAAAAGCAGGGAAAATTCAATGGGTAAACTACAAAAAAAGTGATACTGAAATCGAGAGAAGCAAATCCGTGACCTTATCTGTATATTGTACTGCACTGAATCACGAGCACTATCGCAGAAGAGCGAGTTCTCGTTTAGCAAGTAATTCATTATTTTCACCATCGGAAAAAAATGTCGGTAACATTCCGGAACTTCTACAAAGAGCTCAAGAACACACGCAACAAGGCCTCGAAAAAAAGAACCCACGCAACAAGGCCTCTGTAACATAAATCATTTCCAAAACTTTAAACCTTTCGAGGTGTTTGCAAAAGATTCCTAAGATCAATATTTCCTGAAATATTCGGAAACAGCAATTTCCACCAGCACCGTCGGAATATCTAAAGTCAACAACTATGTTCGATATACAGCTTTTGTTTTTTGTCCTTTCTTTTTCAGACTCTTAAGAAGAATGAAAGGAGTTTGTTATTTCAACATCTGTGACAGCAGAAGAAATACTACGTAGTTAAAACAGAGTTCGTTGTTCCGCTGTCCTTTTCCAAGATGAGCAAAGTAATGATGTTTATTATCACTTCCAGCTATCGTGCGTCATAATATTACCTTCCAAATGACTCAGTGCAAAAAGTTCTCATCTGTCCACTCTTACATAACGTCGCAAATGGTTTTGTTGCGTGCAGGGCTCAAGCCAAATTACTCATGCGAATGCTAAAAGAAGATGAGCAGCAGAAATATTTTTTATTCTTCAAGCTAAAAAAAATGCCATTGTTTAAAATTTCACCGTAAGAAAAGCACGTTCATATAAAAAAAGCTTGAGTTCTATGAAAAAAAATTTAACACCTCACAAGTAGAAATGTACCGTACTCAGAATATTGCATTTTAAAATAATTTTGTCTTTCGAGAATTTGAAACGTTCTCTTTAAAGATAGGACCACTCTCTAGTGTAAACCGCAGCAGATAATGCTGTGGAATCGGGCTCAAAACCTCAGTTGCAAAATGTAAAATTTAGGTATCAAGATTTGTTACATTCATTACAAAAACGATATTCTGTAACAAAGGAAGGAACATGTACTGCTGCCTATTGAAAATGCAACAGCAAGAAAGACCTGAGATATTGAAGTAAGACTACTGTACTTATGATACAAGGGGTAAATGATCAAAAATACAGACCTGTAAGCGATCAGAAATACAGGCCTGTAAGTGATCAGAAATACAGACCTGTAAGTGAACAGAAATACAGAACAATAAGTGATGTGGAACACACAATACTCAGTATCTTGTGTATCTCCCCCCCCCCCATAAGCAGCAGTAACGGCTAGTACACTGCGCGGGAATTGACTGGCAGAGGTTCTGCATGTCGCACTGTGGAAAGTCGTTCCATGCTGTCTAGATTCGTACCCAAAGTTCATTATGGGAAACTGGCGACGGAGCTGACGGACTAGACGTCGAGCGACCATAGTCCCCACTAATTGAATGGGCGACCAATCAGGTAAATGCGCTGGCCAAGGAAAACGCGGCGTACGTCATACCAGAGTACGATTTCCACGTTCATATTTGGCATTTCGTAGCTTTTAATATCAAATGCGCAAGCCAGAATAATTATGTTTGAAAAAATATTATACAGCTGCTTCATAGCGCAATGGTCCCCGTAAATTCTCTTGGCTATTTCCAACATACGTCATACCAACGTACGATTTCCACGTTCATATTTGGCATTTCGTAGCTCTTAATATCAATTGCGCAAGCCAGAATAATTATGTTTGAAAAAATATTATACAGCTGCTTAATAGCGCAATGGTCCCCGTAAATTCTCTTGGCTATTTCCACCATACGTCATACCAACGTACGATTTCCACGTTCATATTTGGCATTTCGTAGCTCTTAATATCAATTGCGCAAGCCAGAATAATTATGTTTGAAAAAATATTATACAGCTGCTTAATAGCGCAATGGTCCCCGTAAATTCTCTTGGCTATTTCCACCATACGTCATACCAGCGTACGATTTCCACGTTCATATTTGGCATTTCGTAGCTCTTAGTATCAAATGCACAAGCCAGAATAATTATGTCTGAAAAAATTATACAGCTGTTTTATACCGCAATGGTCCCCGTAAATTCTCTTGGCTATTTCCACCATACGTCATAGCAGCGTACGAGTTCCAACGGATGTAGCCGCTATTTCACTTGGCTACATCCGTTAGTATTAAAAACACTGGCAAAAAAATTCTTGGTCTAAAGTGGTAAAGTTTCGCCTGAATTACCATGAGGGAAAAGGTTACCAGCGCCAGAGTAATATGTTTTATAAAAAGTCGAGTGTTTAACCCTTTCCAGCCTATTGTTGTTTAGAAACATTATATATTCCTTGAATTTTCGTAGTCCTTCAAACACAATAAATTCTTACTAAACTCATTGTAGCTGGTAGACAACTATCCAAAGCAACATTGTAAAAACCGCAAGGCAGGATTTTCCTATGTTGTGTGCCAGAAACGGGATATAATTTTGTTTTTCACAAGAAAAAAAAAGAAAAGAAGTGGCTTTGTCGATATCCATGTGAAGCGAAAAATATTCTACTGAGCAATTTCCTATATTCATAGAAGTGATATCAAAATAGAATTTCCTGTTGAAAAGAACAATGTCGTTTCATGTTCACGAAAGAAACAAAATAAGGAAAAGGACGTAAAATAATCAGAAATTTGAACTTTTGTATCCCAATGTTGTTCATAAAGAACACTTTGTATGTGAGGAATAAAATGTTACAAAAAGTGTTCAGTGTTATTTTTTTTTATTGCAAGCCCAAAACAACAGAAAAACCCGAAGAAAAGGCTTCCAATTTCAAAGATAAAATTTTGGGCTAGAAAGGGTTAAGGAATTTAACCTGTATTTGTTTGCTTTCATTCGAGAAATGAAATAATAGCAATAAATGTTCTTTGTAAAACAGTGGTTTTAGCGGAAGTTTCCACGATTATCGCAAATCATCGCTTTTCAAAAGCATCACATGCTTCTCCACCTTGCATGCATTCTCTGAGAATTTAATAAAATTTCTTAAACTCGCTGCAATCACTTAAAGTTATCCTAGGAACATGTCACACCTGACGGCACTTCCAGGTTTTCAAGGGGTGTAGCCGTAGTTACGGATTGCAAGGCTCGAGTTTGAAGCAGTAATGCACAAATATTGTCTAGGCAAATACGGTATACCAGTTGCTGGTACTCAGAAAGTGGATTTGTTGTAACAGCCTATGATTGCGCAAAACAAGTAAAAATGGGAATGAGCCACAAATCTTCAATGTAAAAGGGATCTGAGCAGTCTCAATTTTCATGACTGTCTATAACATCCTTCCTCACCATAAATTTGCCCATTTTCTTTCTATACCATAGAACATATTTAAGAGATGAATGTACGTAAATACGTTTCTGCTAAGGAGCTACAAATTTTGCAGAATTGCAATCAGGCTATAAAAAGTGGTGTAACGGAAACTCAATGTGAGTGAAGATTTGGTAGCTGAAACGTTGAAACAGATTCTAGAAACAATGCTTTGGAGATTGATTTGGAGAATCTCTCTCTCTCTCTCTCTCTCTCTCTCTCTCTCTCTCTCTCTCTCTCTCTCTTTCTCCCTCTCACTCTCTCTTTCTTTCACTCTCTCTCTCTCCCTCTCTCTCTAACTCTCTTTCTCTCACTATCTCTCTCTCCCTCTCTCTCTAACTCTCTTTCTCTCACTATCTCTCTCCCTCTCTCTCTAACTCTCTTTCTCTCACTATCTCTCTCCCTCTCTTTCTCTCTCTGTTCCCCTGCCTCTCTATCTCCTTCTCCATCTCCCTCTCTTTCTCTTTCTCTCTCCCTCTCTTCCCTCCCTCTCTAACTCCTACTCTCCCCCTCTTTCTCTCTATCTCCCTCTCCTTCTCCTTCCCTCCCTCTCTCTCTTCCCTCTCTCCCTTCCCTCTCTCCCTCTCTCTCTCACTCCCTTTCTTTCACGCTCTCTCTTCCTCTCCCTCTCTCTCTAACTCTCTTTCTCTCACTATCTCCCTACCTCTCCCTCTCTTCCCTCGCTCTCTCCCTCTCTTCCCTCCTTCTCTCTCCCTCTCCTTCTCTCTCTCTCTCTCTCTCTCTCACTGTCTCTCTCTCTTCCTCTCCTCCCTTTCTATCTCTTTTTCTCTACCTCTCTCTCTCACTGTCTCTCTCTCTTCCTCTCCTCCCTTTCTGTCTCTTTTTCTCTACCTCTCTCTCTCACTGTCTCTCTCTCCCTCTCTTTCTTTCTCTGCCTCTCTCTTACTCTCTTTCTCACCCTCTCTCTCTCTCGCTCTCACTCTCTTTCGCTTCCTCCCTCTCTCTCCCTCTAAAAGCTCTTGCGATCAAAGTCCATGCTTATTGTTAGAATGAAATATTGCTGTTGTTGACCGGTTGACATTTTCAGAAAATTATTTTCCACATGTTTCTTCATTTGCCTTTTTTTAATACTCAACTGTGCTTAAGAAGAACAATTTCTGTTTTTATCTCAACTAACGAGGTTTCGTCATGAGGCACGATCTTTGCCAAGGCTTTTCCTGCAGCAAACAGAACGTCTTCCAAGCGGACGAAGAATTCAAAAATGAAATTCAGCTTTACGTAACTCATATAAATTTAATGAGAAAATAATGCCGTGCTAAAAATATTCCGACCTGAAAAAAAAAAAAAAAAAAAGACGCCCGCTGGCACAATCGTTACGTAGTCCAGATTTATGTCTCGTGTGAGGCACGTGTTGTGGTTGCCCGTTAGTTCTGGGACTTGTTACCTTGAATTACAGTTCTTTAAAGTCTACGAAGTCATGGAAATCTTTAAATAACTAAATTAGAAATGGCAGAACCAGAATATGATGTTTTATTATGAATCCAGAATCTAGGGCGTTGCAATAAACGAAATTATTCAAAAACACAAATATTTTAATTTATTTTTGTCTTCTAGAATCAACTTTCGGTAAGGCTTTGCATTCAGAATGGAATTCAAATTATTTCTCTAGGATTTAGCGAAATTAGTAGAAAATAATCGTTATCTCTGACACTCTTAGCGTACGCGTGGAGTTGGAGCCGATCGCAGCGCCACTAACTTGTAGCCAGTGGATGCCGAACAATCGTTCCGCAGAGAAAGCAGCGTACAGGGTTTGTTTACTTTCTTTTGTGCAAGAGCGATTGTTTTTCGTTCTGCATTGCGAAGATATTATCACTTCTGTACAGGGTCTTCAAATCAGTTGGAGTATGTTTATTTGAATTCGTGAATATATTTTATTTTGTACATACATTTGTATCAAATATCGTAAATGTTGGTATTAATAAACAGGAGACTTTGCAATCGAGGCACTGTAGCTAGTGAACACAGAGAAGAAATGGTTTCACTATCAACAAATCCAAAATGGATGATCAAAAGAAACAGTTTTGAGAAGAGCCAACCTGCTTCAGAGGAGAATCATAGTTCGGCATTTCTTGGCATGTGGGCGTTGAGTAAACTCTGCGGCTAACCACTCATAGAAGAGAAAACGCTTGTTTTATACTCACTTTGATTTAGTGCCAATAACCAGAGTAAGAAAATGTAGTAGTTTAAAATATGTTGTCATGCCGCTTGATACGAACAGCGTATGTGAACGCTCAAGTCATCATAACCGTGCCATGACGACTGACAATTTGGAAACGCTGTCGTTCCTAAGAAACGAATGGAAATAGACGTTGTAAGCAAGTTGGTGTATGCTTTAGTTATAGATCAATGCACTACTTGTGTAGCCTTTTATTTTCTTGTAATTACCTTGCATATGAATGAAGTGGTGGACTTCCTGTTATCAGCGCTTCAGGTAAATGCGTGCCACCCCTGTCGCGCAGTGACAGTCTAAGCTATGGCTTCTGATCATTCGTCCGAGATGGCTCTGGGTTCGAATCCCTGTGAGGCATGGATAAAAAAAGACATCATGGATAAACAAGACATCGCTTTAAAATTGTCATTCGGTCCCCAGCGGTGACCAAATAACAAGTTTCCGGTTGCTGTGTGTTGGTAAAACGTGGAAAGAGCGATGTTTTTGTTTATTCACTGACGCCACTTATTTGGAGGATTTTCACTTTGAATTTAACTGCTACAATTAATATATAGCCAGTGCCATTAATGCCCAACATATGGAGACGCCTCAGTAGCTGAGCCCATCTTACGGATTTATGATGTCAGAAGCTGACAGAAAAACACACATAGCTCCGTGGATTGTTGGCCACCGTGGTGTAAGGCTAACGCGCTCGGCTGGATATCGAGAGATCTAGGATTCGGATCTCCAGCGGTGAAGGAATAACAGTTTTTCGGTTGCTACGTGTTGTTGAAAAGTGGAATGAGCGATGTCTTTGTATATATACACACACACCACGTATTTTGAGGATTTTTACTTTGGAGGCATTGGTGTTGTGTTTGTCTTACGGCACTGGCTCTCTCCCTTCCCTGGAGTCAGTGGCCCTAAATTAGGAACGGGCGACTGCTTATAGCCCATTCAGTTGCTCACGGTGGTCGTTAAACACCCAAAAAATTCAGTGGCCCTAAATTTGGAACGGGTGTGGGGGTTGGTGGCTGGGACGGTGAGTACTGATTGCTTCTCCTGCATTCCCTCCCTGCCGCCCCGATGGCGCAGTGGTCTAAGCGATGGCTTCTGATAATTCGTCCAAAAGGGGTCCGGGTTCGAATCCCGGTGAGGCATGGACGTTGTGTATGTCTTACGGCACTGGCTCTCTCCATTCCGTGGAACCAGTTATCCTGAATTAGGGGCGGGCGACTGCTTAAAGCACATTGAGTTGCTCATGGTGGTCGTTAAACCTTCAATAAAAATAATAATAATAATAAATCCGTGCATCAGGCGGCTTTGTTTATATACGACCTACTTCGAATTTGTATTCCCTACCTCATGAATGGATTTGTTTTTCATTTCATGTTTTAAACATATTCTGTTTGGAAAACAACCCGCACCAAATCCTAATGTTTCTGTTTTCTCCTATGTTTTATTGTCTTTCCTTAGCGACGAAGCTAGTTCCTTCGTCTCATGATAGTTTTTCTTTCGCTCGTTTAAAGCAGTTTTAAGAAGGGAGTGTCTGCTAAAACTACCCTTAGAATCTGGGGTAGTTTTAGAATCTGAGTAAGTGAACTCAATAGGAAAGATAAACAGAAAAATGACGGATAGAAGGAGATAGTCAATCTCTGAAGCAAATCGTGACACAAATCGAGGGCGGGAAGTGAGGAACAAAACGCCACAGGGGAACACCCAACACACCACAAAAACCATCCAGCCGCCAATGCCCACGGGAGGGAATGAAACTCACGGAAACCACATCCGGAATGCCGGAGAAGCAATCAGTACTCACTGTCTTTACACCATCCTGAAACAGAAACGGGCTGGTGATTTGTCTAACACCCACCAATGTTCACACGTTACTCTACATCCAATCCGGTCCACCATCCGATCCGAGGCCTCCAGTGCTCAACAGTGCTGCCTTTCTTCATGTCCTGGTCATGGGAGGAAAGCGATCGCCGCCTTACTTCTGGGATACCTAAGGAATTTTCTGGGATCGTAGTCAACCGCAACCCTAAGTAGTTCATTACAGTGGGCCGCCCTGGTGGCGCAGTGGTCTAAGCGATGGCGTCTGATCATTCGTTCGAGATGGGTCCGGGTTGCAATCCCGATGAGGCATGGATGTTGTGTTTGTCTTACGGTGCTGGCTCTCCCTGGAACCAGTGGCCCTAAATTAGGGACGGGCAACTGCTTATAGCCCATTGAGTTGCTCACCCTGGTCGTTAAACCTCCACTAAAAAAAAGTTACTATGGAGTTTCACTTTCTTGAAGAACTTCTTGGCGAGTTTGGTGGATAACTCATGTACCTTCTTAAATCTAAGTCTGTTCCTCAGGTTCCGAAGAGGTGTCCACACGGGAGACCCCGTGACCATACAAAGTGCTCGGCTCTGCATCCTTTCGATTCTCTCTCTCTCTCTCTCTCTCTCTCTCTGAATCCTACTAACACCTATCAAGATGGGGGTGGCGCAGGTGAGCGCTGAGCTGAAGACCGTCTCATACAGCAGTACTTTGTGCCGTGCTGCATGTAAGCCTCTCTGGTGGAGTAATAGAGCTAGCTGCCAAGGCATTGTCCAGCTCTATTCGTGTGGTAGTTGGTGTGCGCTATCCACGAAAGCCGACAATCTACTTGGAGCCCTAGGTATTTAGTGAAAGTAACCCAGGGGATTGTTTTCCGAAACATAACAAGCTTGGCCTCACGGGGGTGGGTGTGCTCAGGTCTTATGTAAAAAAGTGCATTGCTACGCGGAACAACTTGAAACACTGATAACCGGAACTCCACCCTCACAAAGTGTTACTTCTGTCTGTGAGCCATACTGCTCAAATAGCCCAGTTCACGCGAACCCCAGAGTACAACAAACTTGGCAACGAGGGATTTTCCTTGAAAAGCACAGAGACTGTGTCTTAAGGACAGTTTCATCTGAGGCTATAAGAGCTGAACTGTGTTCAACTGGTGTTTCTGTCATTTCAAGAACGTTCTGTCAGATACGGGACTAAGCGGTAGGATTCCGAGAAAAAAGCCATATCTAAACCTACAGCATCGCAAGAAACGACTACAATGGCCAAAAGAACACATTGGATGGACAGACGATCAGTGAGAGCAAGTTATTCGGAGTGACGAAAGTAAGATATCCTTATTTGCTAGTGATGGCCGAAAATACGTGAGACGTAGAGTAGGAGAAGAGCTACATCCTGACTGCATGGAGGCCAATGCAAAGCACTCAACAAGCGTTATGATTTGGGTATGTACGGAAGCAAATAGTGTTGGCCGCCTTTATGTAATCGGCGGCACGCTGAACGCAAGAAAATACATTGACACCATCCTGGAACTAAAATTGCTACCTTCCATCAGGGATCTTTTTCCTAATAATGCACCATTTCTTTTTCAGAAAGATTCAGCTCCCTGTCACAGCAAAGATATGCAATCAGTGGTTCACAACATGTCCAATCCATTGTTGACCTGGTCAGGAAACAACCCTGACTTGAACGCGATAGAAAATTTGTGGCATCGTGTTTGAAAAGACTTATACGAATGAGGCGTCCATCAAATAAACGGTAATTAATTGAGACTATAAGTGCTTCCTGGCACCACGTAATAACGAAGGCAGAGCTTCAAACACTTGTTGGCTCAATGAGACGTCATTGTGATGCGGTTTTAAAGAATAAATGCTACCCTACTAAATGCTGAAAGTACATTGAAATCCTAAGTGCATTACAGTATATTCAGCATGATTGCAGTATTTCCTGCATAACGTTTTTTGTACTGCATACATTTGCAATCTGGTGTTTGATTTGAATTCAGCATTAAATATTCTTTAAATTGACCTATTAACATTTGCATTTGATGCAAAATAGCAATTCCTATCAGCCTCTAAAATTCAAAACATGAAAATTTCAATAAGTGTCCACAATTTTTGCCACCACTGTATGTATCCATCTTTTTCACTTTGCCCATGAGTGTTTTGTGTCAGGAAATGTTTGCATAGGGTACTTCGAATACTTTGCTAACTTCTTTTCACATGGATCGGATTCAGTCAAGGCCTTCAACACGGCATCATCGGTAGATCCTACTGCTCTGCCGGGTGATTCCCTTTCGAGGCTCATATTGCAGGACCGGAATTTATCAAACCGGCATTGTGTCTTGTGTTTACTAACGCGATTTTCCCCAAGTACTGTACTGCTGACGTGAGCTGCTTTGATTCACGATGTTTAAGATTGATCTCATGGCGCGAGTTTGGCTCTGATTCATCGCCCTCTTTACTGTAGCACGATCTCCTTGGCACTAATGCCAATTGCTAAATGACCAGTGCGTTAGTGGCAATGGTGTTTATTCATTAAACTTCCTTATCACAAATCACGTTGCGCAATATGTTAATTCCACAATTATTTGCCAACAGCACGAGTCTGCAAACTCGGGCATTTCATCTGCTACAACCTAATAAATTGTGCTTTCAGCGTACAATTCATGTTACATACACCGAAGAGCCAAAACATTATGACCACCAATTATCAATTTCAGCGTGTAGCCGTAGTTGCTCAATCTGAGCCACCCCGGTGGCGCAGTGGTCTAAGCGATGGCCTCTGATCATTCTTCCGAACGGGGTCCGGGTTCGAATCCCGCTGAGGCTTGGATGTTGCGTTTGTCTTACGGCACTGGCTCTCTCCCTTCCCTGGAACCAGTGATCCTAAATTAGGGACGGGCGACTGCTTATAGCCCATTGAGTTGCTTACGGTGGTCGTTAAACCTCCAATCAATCACAATCTGAAATTTTAAAGACCTTTTGGCACCTACTATAGGGTCGTCATTAGATGAATAAAACCACTCGTTACATGGAACAAAGCTATATATATATATATCAATCAAGGTTGAAGTTTAAGTGTGACGTCTACAGTGTGTTCAAACATATGCGTAGGTCTCTATGAAATGTTACTTAGCAACTGAGAAACTGAAAATAACAAATTACAGAATTAAAGAAATTAACAATTATAATGTACTTTGTATAGTCAAGGAGCATTTTAAAAACTACAAAATCCGCTTCCAGGGTTGAGGAATGAGAAAAGGAGCATCATCAATACAAGTTGCATCAGCAAACTTATGAATGTATAGACTCTCTGCAAACAAAGTGTGAAATTTCGTAGTTAACCGCATCCCAGATATAATGTTAGTTGGCCCTCCACGTGTTGCTAAAAACAGCTCTTACCCTGCAAGGCATAGAGGCTACAAGACTTCTAAAGATATCATGCGGTGTCTGCTACCAACACGTTACTAGCAGATCCTTTAAATCTTGTAAGTTAAATGGTTGAGTTGGCGTAAATCTGATTTGCTGTTCCAACACAAATGACGTATGCTCGATTATATTGTTATCCGGGAACTAGGATGCCAGAGCAATATTTCTAAGTCTTTTCCATGGTTCGCGAACCTTCGAACAATCCAGGCAGGGTGGCATCATGCATTATTTTACTGAAAGCTGGTACTACTGGAGGGGAATACCTTTGCCATGAAAGGATGCATCTGGTCTGTAATGATGTTTAGATAGGTGGTAGACGACATAATTTCGTACACATGAATAATAGTATCCAGGGTTTCCCAGAAGAGCATTACCCAAAACATTTCACTTCAGTTGCCGGTTTGTTTTCGTCCCATGGAGCATTCTGGTGCCAACACTTCGGCAGGTAAACGATGAACACATATCCGGCAATAGTGCAACAAGCAACGAGATTCGTCTGACCTCAAACCCTTCTTCCAATCATTCGAGATCCAGTTTTGATGCTGGCGTGCTCATTATGAGCTCTTTTGACTGTATCCAGGTTAGCATAGGCACTGGGAGCGGCCGTTTTCGCTCTGTTCGATGTACACTTTGTTATGCATTACTCCCATCACCAGCATTCAAATTACTGGTGAGTTGCGTCACGGTACCCCTTCCCTTGGCTCGTAACATGCGGGATACCCTTTTCTCAACTCTATCACCGATGATCCATGGTCGATCAACACCTTGTGAGCGGTTCGTGGTTGTCCCTCCTAGGACCACTTTTCGATCGTACTAACCACAGATGACTGCATGCACCTCACAAGCCTTGCTGTCCCGGAAATGTTATGATCCAGTCGTCTGGCCATTCCCAGCAAAAACAATCTTCTTGGGCCAGCACTCAATCCAGCGCTGGCAGTCAGCAGTGCAAGCTGCGGCCCGGAACTATAGTGCCGGTGCCCAAAAGTCAATAAAAGGACTCGGTGGCCAACACATTTGCCAGCATTGGGCTAATAGCAGGCATCCCCATCAGTTATCATATGACACAACAGGGCGGACCATCAGTTATCCATCACAGGCGGTAGCTGCCACACACTGCCCTTAAGCCATAACTGGTGGCTACCCTAATGTGGCCCACCGGTTTTCCGGTAGTGGCAGCCGGATGCCACGCAATCACGGCAGGTAACTGATGGCTTGCTAAATCTGGTCCGCCAGTTGCCCAGTTGCGGCAAAAGAGACATCACAAATCCTCGACTTTTCCCGGCCAGTGACATTTTTTTTCCAGACGAGGTCGAGTGATTCGTCCGTTTTGAATAACGTCACTGCCCGGACGGCGGTATTTCTCCCCACAGGAAAATTTACGGCTTGACGTCACGACGCTAGAAAATTTTTATCAAAAGTTCTGAAAAAACGATCGATGGATTAGTGTAGCATTGGACCTACGATAACTTGGTTGCAAAATAGACGCTTTAACCACAAGTCCACGCTAGCTGTTGAGGGAATGTGCTTGAAGTTGAGCCTTTCTCCTGCGCGATGTGAAACGAAGGGTTCTCTTTTTAGTGTTACAATGCTTCGAGTTATTTTTCAGAAATGTCCATATTATGTAATTCATAAATTCATTTTTTCAACGTAACGATTTTGATTTTTTTTTTTTTTTTTTTTTTGTATTTAGATTGAATGAACTTCACTCATTTTAAATCGGTGTAAAAATTTAAAGACGACATTTTGTGCTTTTCTGAAGTTTTGCGTTGCGGTCTTGAAAGGCAATTGTTTAGATAATATATTTACGTGTTCATGAGACATTCTGTTACATTTTTAGCACGTCTTTTGTAAAAAAGATCGCGCTTATGTTACCGGTTTGTTCGTCCGTCAGTCCGCCCGTCCATCTGTACCCGCAATATCTCTGCAACTATCAGTCCGATTTGAAAAAAGTTATTTTTGCATTGGGAAGCTTGAAATATGCGAATGAATATCTTTTATTTCGGTTTTTTTTTACGATGTGCAATTTCGCCGCTAGAGGGCTTAAAGGCAGATGATGTCGAATTCAAAAATATGTTTTATTCCACATATTTGCTTCTAAACATCCGTATTCTCCACATGGATGACTTCACTATATTCACAAAGCGTTGCTTAATTTTTTTTCCCGATAATTGATCATTTTGTAATAAATTTATACCGGTTTTTTTTCAGAAATACCCATTTTCATATAATTCATATTTTCCCCAACATAACGATTCTTTTAATGCTTTGAAGGGTTTTTGTTTGAAGAGGTTCAGTGTATGTTAACGAAGGGTTATTCGCTGTATTTACTTGGTTTTCAGAAATAGTTTCTTTTTGTTCATGGGAATGGAGTGGGTGTATTTTATGGATGTTTGTATTCTCGATTCTTCGTGTGTTAGTGAAAAGCTTGCACTGTGAAATGAGTTTCTATAAATATATTGAAGCAATTAATTATTTCTGCCAGATCTGGTCATTAATTATTTACTATGTAATTTTCCTCCAACGTTCATCTTCGTCAATGCGATATTTCATAAGGAAATTAATTGATCTCTCTAAGGCCTTTTTCTTTCTTAAGATCCACTGCAATTGCACGATGGCGTCGACGTCAACTAATTGACAGCCTAAGACTCTTTGTGTGCGTGTTGCTTCTGCGCATGAGCAGTCCCGTTGCCCGACGTCGTCTTGAGTTACTTCGGTTGCCAGTTTCGGACCATTTGTAGCGCAAACTTAGAGGATCGTAATTCAACGTGATGTAGCGGGGCCATCAGCGGTATGAGGTTGCCAACTAGTGGCTTACTTCCAGCCAGGCCTGACGAGAGGAGAGGGGAGGCGGTGCTGCAGTACCGGGGCCCTAAGGAAGCCCAGAGCCCGTTTCTAAAGCAATTTTTTTCTAATTATTATTTTATAATGTCCGAATATTTTCCAAGCTATCCGTCACCAGGGGTGGGAAGTTACGCGTAAAAAAATATTTTCTACGTGAAGCATAAAATACGCGTTAAAATGCTTAATTTATGTCATAAATGTAAAAAAAGTAATAAATTCAACAACTTGCTTTAAATGCAATAAAAAAAAAAGAAGTGTTACAATGTTACACGAGTTCCCAGGCAAACTGCAACACGTGCGTGCGTTACCTGCGGCATATCAAACGAGCTCTCGATATTACGTTTTTCATTTCTTCCTTCCTTTCCAACGACACGCCGACACCACACATCGGGTTCCCTGTGTTGCTTTGCTACTCGCCGACACAGACCATTTTGTATGATATACAACGTTACTGCTAGTCATCAAATGCTGCAGACAATTTTCATCATGTGGATTTTGTCACTTTGTGTTTCCCACCAGAAGCCGGCATCTTTTGTCTTTTTATTTTATGCTCAACTCATTATTTTCGTATTGCGGCAATTTTTATAAATGAATATAGTGTCTTTGTGCGTAGTTCCGATTTCGTTTATTTTCCTTTATTCCGATGACCGATGAAATCGTCCTGTTCACAGCGGCAACTTAAAAGAGAAAACACAAAATTTAGTGTTTACTTATGAGAACTCTTTGTGGATACTTTCCTAGAGGCTGCATCTTTACACGTATATTACACTCTAAAAATGAAAGGTGCAAAATGTGATGACTATGAAAAAGTACTAAGAAAAATTAGAATGTCTGTCGGTAGATGGCGTTCAAGAATTTTCTGAGAAAATTCTTTTCTCGAAAGGGAGGGTTCGAGGGTTTGTTTACGGAGGGGAGAATATTATAAATTACCCACCGCAAAAAAAAAAAAAGATTGAAGAATTGCAACAGGTCGGGTTGTCGGAAAGTAGGGTAATGGTGGGTGGGAGGTAGGTGAGGAAACGGAGATATGGATTATGTGGTTAGTGGAGGAGCCGAGGTGGGGGTGGGGCAGATATTTTATTGCACTGGGGCCCGAGCTCGCTCTCCATGGCCTTGCTTCGGGCTGACGGCCGTTAGTTTTCCAACACTTGTGTTTTTGCTGGGTTGAAATTTGGCCTTATGTAAATCTCCAAATTTGGCCTTTGCCACTCTCATCTGAAGAACGAAGAAAATGCTGATTACCAGAGCTCAGTATCAGGTGTTATGTGTACCATTTCATGACCTTCACATGCCCTGGCGTTTACTTGCAGTTGCTTCAGTTTGCATAAAGACTCGCTGGTCATGATGTTTTGGCTCTTCTGTGCATCATTATCATCCTCATCAACAACCATTATCAATCCACTGCTGGATGAAGGTATCTTGTACAACTATCTTCCCGAGCCACTCTCTTCCATATCATCCCTGCATACTTTGGAATTTCGTCCGCACATCTTCAACGTCGTCTTCATATGGGTCGTTTTCTGTTCCTTGGTATCCAGTGTAATAATTCAGTTGACCGAAGCGGGTAATTTCTTCAAGCATTTGTTCATACATCATATATAGTATTACGTATGTAAATTATATTAAAAATAAAAATCTTGGTACGAAGGGAAGACATACCGATAAAATCACCGAAGCCACGGAGATTAAGTGGGAGATATTGATTGATGTGTACTTCTTATATCAGCTTACCTGAGTTATCGGTTTCGGAAAATGCACAAGCTCCTTTCTCCCACACATACAACTGGCATTGGAGTTGAGTCTTAGCTCGACAGGTGGTTATTCAGCTGAGAAAATACGCAAGACACTAAATAAACACAAATTTGTCGGTGCCAGAGATCGAACTTGCGCCTTCTTGCTCCGGAGCCAGTAGTTCTGACCGACTAAAATACACCGACATAATGTTTCGCGGCAGATTTGTCGCCTTGACACGTATTTCACATCTGTAGTCATAAAGAAACAAATTCTGCCCAGCCTATCCAGGGCAAAAGAAACACAAAAACAAAATCAGTTTGGGAACCTGCTTTAAGTAAAGGTGACTTTTCTCTGGAATATGACTAAGTTCTGTATAATGATAGAAAGAAGCATTTCTTCAAAACTGGAACGAATGTTAGGGAAAATGTTACTAACAGAAATGGGAATGCCCGGTTATTACTAAGCTGCTGAGTACATGTGTTCCATAGTCAGAATAAATGCTGTTTAAATATTTCAAAATGGCCCTTTTCCACCTGTTTAACATCCATTCAATACAGTATTACCATGTTATTCAGCTGTCCCTATGGCAGACGAAGTATCTAAAACTTGTTTCGTAGCTTGTAAGTTTTCATTATTTTGGAGTTGCTGTAAGGGCACTTATTGCTGTTATTATTCCGACTTCACGGTTTCTTTTCTCTCTTTTTTTTTTTGTTGTTGTTGTTGCAGCATGACGAATTTCAGATCACGAGATTTTTTTCAGCGTGTGGACTTCAATGAACATCCAATTAACTTCCTGTTTTCGGTGCTTCTGCCCTCATCACGACTTTCCGTTAATTAAAAATAACAATTATGTAATGGATGCTACACAGCGGAAAAGATATGGTCACGTGATGGACGGGAAAAACAGGTCCTTGGGATACGGCGCAACAGAAACAATTGAAACATACCAGCAAAAAGGATGACGTTATGCAATATATATGAGGCAACAAATTCTTTCTCCCCAGTGCAACACACGCGTAGTTGGTTTGTTTACCAATTTCGAGATCAGGTCATATAGCATTCGGAAATAACTGTAATTTGTAACAATTTACTAACATTTTTTCTTTGAATAAAAAGTCGAGGGGAAAAAATACATCAACTTAAAAGATCATGAAAAAAAAATCAACTTTTAGACCATCAATACACCAACTTTTGTTACTCAATTAAAGTAACGAATGATGCACTATGGCATGGACATACAACCTCAAAAAAAAAAAAAAAAAAAAAAAAAAAAAAGCCATCGCCCTTTACTTTGGAACCGTTTGCTGCATGTAAACAATTAAGAGACCTTTGGAAAACACTTGAAGTGTACTATCACGTGATGCGGAGAAAAATGCTAATTAAGCTAATAAACATGATAATTAGTTCTCTATCTCAGAATTTTCCCATATATGCGCATTCTATTTAGCACATCGAAAAACTACTAAATCTTAAATATCGTCCAAATCGGATTATTGATAGCAAAGGAATTTGCGGGGTTTCGTTCATTCTGTTCTTTTTGCTCTTTTATAGTTTAAGTGAGGTTCCTTCTGGCTTCTGTAGAATGTTAGCGTTACAGCGGTTGGATGTTTATTCAGGTCCGAGATGGTTTTCGTGTGCTATTTACGAGAACACGAGAACTGACTTTTAAATTTTGTATATATATATAATATCCAAAATTATATGTATATACTGTGTATACATAGGAAAGTATTAGCTCAGTGAGATCATCTTTCGTAAGATCTCACTGAGCTATTCCTTTCCTTTTGAATAAAAAAGTATATCTTTTTAAAAATGTCCTTCATTTTTCCAAATGACATCGTCCCCTTCTTCTCATTACTTTGTCAACCAATGTTTACAATTTGTCTCAAATAAACGTCAAGACTTACTTCTTTCGCCTTTTTGTGCAGATAGTTAATTTCATTACATTTGTTTACCTTAAGCTAATCCCTAAAGAATCTCAGTTTAATTTATATTTTCCATTTTTCAAATTAGTGATGGAATACAAATGAATATTCATAATCTGTCATTTTACAGTGTAGGTTCCGTGACAGGTGCTCAGCGCAGGAATGTGTTTTTTCCCCAGCTTGGAAACAATGGATTGCGTGAATTCGAAAGTGCAAGAGTCGTCTTTGTGGATATATAGTTATATGGTAAAAAGAAAAAGGTAGACAAGAAATTCCTCCTCCCACTTATTAATGCTGTGATATCAAATGGAAAAGACAGACAAATAAACAAAGGGAAGCTATAAACACTCATATATATATATATACGTATAAATGTATATCACTTATAAAGCAATGAATTTATTACATCATGTTGATGTCCACGTGCTTGGGTTTTACAATTAATTTGGACAACACTAATTTGCAATTATCTTTGGATGATGCTTCAAATAAAAGCCAGTTTCTTATTTTTCATTTGAATTTTTGAATCCATTCACTTTTTTTAACCACCTCTGTTGCCTTTGACATATCCTCTCATGCAACAGTTTAACGCTGAAAGAGTGTAATAATAATTGAGTTAGATTGAATCCTTGCCTCAACTGGACATTTTAACACTACGTTCTCAGATGGAAAGAAACCTGTTTTAGGTTCTGACCCATTTCGCGATTGAATTAGGTTGTCAACAAATGAATTTTGCTGTCAGCACGCGAGCGGTGTTTTCCTTCGAACGATCGGAGTCAGTGGCGTCCCTCATTGCCATGGCAACCGATGCTGCTGCGTCATATCAAGCAGCTGGCCTTCGCCCAATCCCGCACAGCGCAACGCAACTGTCTTCCTTGCAGCACTTGCCTGATAACAACGCAGACGTCCTATAAAAGTCTGCAATTGACTACCTCGGGACAAGCTGAGTCAGATCCCAGGAAGAAGCTGTTCTTACTTTATCTTACCTTCTTTAAGAAAGCGTTATGTCTACTTCGTTAGGCCCGCTGGAGAAGATTTCTCGTGATGAAACTCTACGTCTTCGAGAAGCCTACATTGGGTTAGTACAATGCTTGCGATTGCTGCTATGATGCTACTTTTTTTTTGTTGTTGTTATTATTATTCGATTTAAAGTATAGAGTTTAATTTTTTTTGAAAATGTTAAAAGTTGCTTTGCTGCCATATTTTGCTTTTATTTATTCGCATTACTTTTTGTTTTGCTGCATTCTTAAAATATTTCGAGCGGTTAGTGAGGTATACAGAATTTATCTGAAATCTAAACTCTCCCTGTTAAATTCACATCAGTGTTATGCTCAAATTTCTAAATACAGCTAGCTTCCCACTGGCAACAGTAAAATCATTTCTAGCCCATCATGTATTATTTCTCTTATTCTTTCTTATGTTACTACACAAATTTGAATTTGAAAAAAATTATACTTAGGTTGTATATTTCCCATTTACATTTTTTTGTTAAGTATTCGTAGGAACTCAGACGAAAAATAGCACTGATTAGACATTTTCTCTGTTTTTGTTAAACGTTTTCTTAACAGTTTGCAGCTTTGGACTGATTAATGCAAAATGTAACCCCCCTCCCCCGCCATTTCGAGGGGGAAAAAAAAGACTACTATTCTAGGTATCGTCCGTTCCTTATTTTAATTGATAGAAAGATGTCTGATTTTTAATTCACTTTTAAAGCTAAACAAGAATTGCCTCAGGTATAATGCTATGTATTTTAGCTGCTTTTTATAACAGCCCATAATTTTACATTTCTAGGCACTTACTTGCATTCCTGGGTATTGCAGCGATTTTTTGTAACAACGCATAACTTTACATTCCTGGGCAGAACAGAGATATAGGAAAGGATCTTTCTATCAGAAATTAATTTTCACTTTTCGCGTTTGTTTTCAACACACACACATTAAAAAAAGTTTTAATTCACTATCCGATTTCTCGTTCCCTTCCATCTTTAATTTCTGATGACAGTGCAACTGCAAACAGTCACAATTTTTCTGTAATACGGCAGGTTGAAAACCTAGAAAAAAATTTTTCTTTGCCACAACAACTTCCTAGTTCGTCAATGTGACGTTAGTTGGTAAAATCTGAAACTATGTGAAACACTGCATTGCAATGACGAGTTTAAATTCGTTAAACAGATTTCACCTTCAGGAATTATTTTCTGTCTTTTCGGGTTAATTTTGTTAGAAAAAGAAAAGCAATTGGCTGTAAATATGAATTTAATATTGGGAATAAAAAACTACTGTGTTGATAGCTTTCTTTTCCTGTCCGTGTTTCTGTGTGGACGTACCACCAGTTTCTAGAAGTTACTATCGAATTTGTTAAGAAAATATTTTTTTATGTGAGACTTAGATATTGTTCATATGCTCTCCTACTCGTTGTAATACAGTCACCTTTCCTGATACACAAATAAATTAGCTTGCTATTTGTGTTTGTTAGTAAAGATATTTTTGCAAGACAAAAAAAAAAAAAAAAAAAAGAATATTTTCAGATATTCTAGAAGCCTGCAAAGCGAAGTATTTCAGTCCTGAATTTTGTTCTGAGGTTGTACTAACATGTAGCAGTACTTCTGGAGAGCAGTTTAAGGTACTGATAATCTGTGGATGCGTAATTCTCAATTTTTGTTGGAATTTGCCAAAACATTGCATCTGGCTTTGATGAATTTCGGTCTTTTTTATGCCAAAAGACAATTATTATAACGGTTTTATCACCTTTTTCATTTGTCTTTGCTTAAATTTATTATCTTTTTCTTTCTTTGGGGGTTTAATGACCACCGTGAGCTACTCGATGGGCTGTAAGCAGGCCCCCATCCCTACGTTAGGGTCACTGGTGCCGTAAGACAAACATAACATCCAAGACCGAACCCTGCCCCGTTGCGGAAAAGTGGTCATAAGCCAGCGCTTAGACCACTGCGCCATTGGGACGGATACTTTAACGTTTATTTTTGCTGTTGACAAAATTATAATGGACTTTAATTTGGCTTATTAACGGAATTATTCAGAATTTTTCTTTGAACACAGCAGAATGGAAATAAACGGACGAAAAAATCCACTGGCGTAATTATTTTGTTTATGGGCTCCACTTCAGCTAATGAAAATATGCTCTTTTCTCGGATACATTTATCATCTGCTCTTTAGCTGCCTAAAGCTATAGCATGGATATCAAAATAGTTCATTTGTATCAGCAAAAATGCAACATGAATAGAATTATTGACCACAACATTCAGAATAAATATTTGAGCTTCTATTTCACCAGCAATAACGATGTTTTATATATTAATTTTTAGCATTTTTTATTTAATGATTTCCGCGCATGTATTAAAAAAAGAATTCTTTCTTTACTCGCCTTAGCGCTTTATCTATATACTGACATGAATAAGTGTAAATAGCACATGTAGCAAGTATGTATGGAAATAGCCCCTACTACACTTCGCAGCAGTTACGACAGAAATTTTATTTCACGGAAGATAAATTGTACCTGACAAATTGCATTTTAATGTCCTTAATTTAAAAATTGCATTGAAATTCTAAAAGTATCGAAGTATATTTCTTCGTCTCGCGGAATATATATTTTTAAAGAGGAAAAAATTAGTCATTTCAAAATATCATAGTTATCCTTTGAATGAATTCGTCTAGGGTTCAAGCAGGCAGGAGTACACAAATATTTAACAAGACAGACCAAATTTAAACGAAATCTTTTCCGTGCTTTTAAAAACTGAGAAAAAAAAAAGGAAGTATATTTGAATAATTTCTTCTAGGAATTCGGTAGATTGTTCTGGAATTATTGTTTGTGATAAACGTAGTCAAGTTTTATGAAAATTTAATGGGCTTTTGTCACAAAATTGTTCTTTTTTCTAACTACAATAAGAACTTAATCCGCTTTACCTTAGATCAGCAGTGGACATGCAGTTTACTTTTCGGCCAGATTTTAGACAATTTTTCTCAAACATCTGCGAAAAGGGTCACCTATGCTAAAAGCTTTTTCGGGTACATGGGCTGATGAAGCAGTCGTACGTGCGACCGGGGTTGAAATGGTAGTAAATGCGACCGGCTTAATGCAGAGGGATAGGGGAAAAAAAGAAAGATCAGATGGAGGGGGAGACGAGGGAGGGAGCTGCTGACGATGCAGTGTGAGGAAATGGGTAGTATTTGCGACCATCACGTGAACTACTGAAATGCATTTTCTCTACACCGTAAAGGAAGTTGCTTTGTACCAAAGTACGTACTTCAGTTTGAACACGATAGAACTTCAGTGTTTTGAACACGTGTCTGGGATCTCGCGGTTTCTCCCACTTGAATTTCAAATCTCCAGAAAATATTAAATAATAATATGGTTTTGATTCATTTGTCATTTTTAAGAATAGCTTATTTATGCTCTGACTTTATTACAACCACATAAAAACAATTGGTTAGAAAATGTAAAGAATATCATTCCCCAGAAAACATTCCTACCTTTATGAATTGCTCTTTTAATTCCTCATAGATTATTTTACACGTATCTGGCATTATTATTCCTAAAAAAATTTGCAGAAATAGCTGTTGTAAATTTCAGATCTTCATACGAACGCTCAGTATCAGACTAGTGATCCATAAACAGCCCTGGAAGCGGATATTTTGCGGCTCACTGTTTGCAAAAAATATCCAAGTGCCCCAAACCTAAAATTAGTGGTATGCGAACATCACCATTTCCGTTTGATAGTCTTTTTTTAGCAAAAGTCTGATAATTATTTTAATTGTTGTATTGCTTGTATTTACAAAATAAGGTTTTACTCATGTTTCTGGATCGCAGTTGAAGATACCCCCTAGTAAAACTTGATCTGTATATACAAAATAAAACATTTCCTTTCCCAAGCAATAGCCATAGTACTTTCTCTACGACAAACTACCGGAGATTTTATTCCATTTGTGCGCGAATTTTATTGGGATAGCTGCATTCAGAAATAATTGCAAGTTCCTTCGCTTTTAGTAAGAAAGGAAATCCAAATGTTTCCAAATTTCATCCCCCCCCACCAAGACTGTGAAAAACGAAGTAATTACGAAAGCATCAACACATCGATGACAAAATTTAAAATTTCTGTTACTGCAAGAATTTCGATGGTAATTCATATATAAAGTGAGAGAAATTAAAGAGTGGAAAAATTGTTTATTCAATTAATTCCTACAAACGTGATCTGCCATCACCCCCTAATAGCTATTAGGGGGTGATGGATCTGCTCGGCCCTGAACCCACCTACCATCTGACCTTTCAACCCGGATCGCATTGACCGTTGGAATACCCCAGGTGGTCCACACCTAATCTCCCCACCCTGTCCCCCTCCTTTCATCCCCACTCCTCTTTGCCCCTGCCGGTCGCATATGCTACCATTTCAGATTTTCTCCCATTTCCGTACAAAAGGAATTTTGTCCCATTTCCGTACATTGCAGATCGCTTAGTGCCATTTAAATACCGATCCACTGTCCGAATTCCTCCGACGTAACAGAAACAGAGTTTTCGTCAACCAATTGGCGCTCATGGTGGGGTTAGCGGGAACAGCAATAAAAACTGAAGAGCAAACAGGCTGCGCACTAACTAATTCCATCTTTACAGTCTTCAGCATTCGTCGGAGATGTTTAATTTCATGTGTGATTTTTTGCGTTTTTTATTTTAAATAGAAATTATTCAGACGACTAAAAATAAACCCGCTGCCATATACGAAGGGCTTCAGTACTGGCAGCATAGAAAAACCAAACAGGGCGTCATTAGTTGGTTGTGTATAAAAGAAAGAAATGAGAATTGCAGTGAAACATTGAAGAATAAAAACGGTATCGTCGTAAATGTGTCTCCACACGTCTACAAGCCAGTCATAGCGATGACAGAGGTAAAGCAAAGCGTTTTTCACGCAAGAAAGAGGATGAGGAGCCTATTTCACAAATATACCTGGAAGAAATGGATCCCCTTTTAAGACAAGGTTACAAATTCGTAACAGAAATTCCACAGTTACCTTCACTGAAATCTTAATACCAGAATGAGAAGAACAGCGACTGGCGAAACAATGGAACCACCAACTGCAGAGCATGTCATCATACTTATGAAATATCTGTAAATTGCGGTAAAAATGGAAATGCCGACTCCAGAAATCTCACCCACATTAGGTATTTCGTGTAAAATGCAAATTGTGCACGGCCTTTGACTCAAAAAGGCGGGAGAATGCTCCTATGGGGAATTTTCAAATGTGAGAGGACTTTTCTGTGCATGGTAACAGTTCAAATGAAAAAGAAAGCTAAGATCTTTGACTTAACCCCTTGCAGTGGCGTAGCAGAAAAACTCGGGATCCTCCCGCAAAAAAAAAAAAAAAAAAAAATCTTTGAGACCTTTCGTGAAAATCTACTAGTTTTCTGAAAATTTAAAACTCCATATTAGGTTTTATGGGCGTTTTAATAATTAAAATTCTTTGGTACCTACAGGCATGTTTCGTAAACCCAAACTTACTGCACTTAATTGCGTGTAAACAAATGTTTACGTGGTAATTAAAATGTCTGCCTTTGCTGTATATCAATAGAAAGTACTGCAAACAGTTAGACCAGAGTAAATCATGTCATGCAACTTTTATTCTTTTTAAAGAAATAAGACCACCTCTTTTAAAATGCCTCACGGTCACACACACAAAACACTTGTCTAATGGCATTTAGCAATTTGTACGAAAATACAGAACTTTCATAAGCAAATAAATAACAATTAAGAATTGTAGCTCAAAAAATTAGAAATACTTAAATTATATACTCTTGAATATTAAAAAAAATGCACTTAACGTAATGCCGCAACGTTTTGCCCATTGAAAAGAAATCCCATAAAAATTAATAAACAATTAAATTTAAATAAACGGGTTCAACAGTGGCGCCGACGAATTCGCTCTGTGCACGAAATTTAGATTGCGAGCTCAGAGTCCGAAGTCTCAAAAATATAAAAGTGTAAAAGCCTAAAAAACGCAAACACTAAATCTATTCTCCTATCAATTTTAAGGGAAGAGAAGAAAGAAACAAAAACAATAAAAATGTCATGCCGGTGAATAAGACTTTCTATAATAGCTACTTTCCCGTCATCCTTGTTTTATAAACTAAAGCAGTGCAAAAAAAAAAAAAAAAAAGAAATGCTTTTCTTTTTAATATTTTGTTTAAAGCTGCCTCAAAAATTCCTGGCTATTTCTTTACTAGTTCCGCATGAAGTTTCCACAAAAGATTTTGTAAAATCTTTTTCCTGAGGATAGAGTTCATGCACCAGAGGCTCCTACAGCCGTGAACCCTCCCGCACTGGAGAGGAGTGAGAGGTTGGGGGGGGGGGGGTTATCAGGCACGTACGAATTTGGGACGACACCACCATTTCAACCCCGGTCGCAAATGCGACGACACCTGGGCTGAGTGCATTCAGGTAGCTTTCTCAGAACTTCTCCCAACTAATATTGATATAGGCAGAAGGACGAGATAGAATAAATACTAATGATATTTCTAATAAATTGTGTGGAATAAATATTCTTCTACGTGGTAATACGTCAGAATTGCAAACACTCGAAAAAGAAAACTTGAAAATTCCATCGTCCAGTTTTCAAGTTTTCTAATCTGGTTGATCTTATGTGATGTTACGCTAAATACAAGCAATTATCATTATTATTTTTTATTGGAGGTTTAACGACCACCGTAATACAAGCAATTCAGAGATGTCTGATTGAGTGTTAATAATTCTGATATTTCTAATAGGTTGTAATGATCGTTCAGAAATATCAGCTGCATTTCATTTGGCATCATTTGACGTGTGTTATATTTAGTGCTCGAAATGGAAATTTCGAAATGTCGGTATGCTCATATTTAGCAAAAACTCGTCCGGAAAAAAATACCTAAGCGAAGAAAATCTCCGAAACTGAAAAAGTAAAAGAGAAATCCCTGGAAGAAAAACTCCTTTGTTTGAAAATGTTATTGACAATTCCGTGAAATTCTATTGCTCCATAAGACAGAAACGATGGCAGTCGATTTCAGTTTGTTGGTTTGTGGATCCAGTGGGCACTATATACTTATGCTACATTGAGGACTGAGGTTAGATTTTTTTATAACGAGGAATCTCTACCCGGGACCAACGGATTAACGAGACTTCCAAACCTCGGCAGGTTATTGAGACCTGGGTTATTAGTAATTCAGCTGGACTTGAACCCAGAACTTTTGAGGTCCCGATTCGAGAAAGCAGCCCCCTTCCAATTGGGACTTTCGTGAAGTAGAAAGTCGGGCAGTTAAAATCTCCGCAATCAGAAGGAATATTCAGTTTTAAATTAATAGCAATCTCACCACCCTCAAAAGAAAAAAAAAAAGTTCCATGTGGAAAAAGTTTATACTCATTGATGCAAAACTAAAATTTTTGTTTAATGTATTACTCCGAGTTCTTCATTCTATGAAGAATCTCTTAAAATTGAATGTATTAAATAAATCATGAGTATGATAAAAATTAAAGACATCTTTAGTGGGCTGATCTGTGGCTTGGGCGAGATGTGCTTACATGTGTTTCCATTCTTTGGGTTTCTGAATTTCAAAATTAATTTTCACCATACGTTATATATATGTTGAGTTTTTTCTCCGTCACATTTTATTGTCATACGAAATTCTTCTATTTAATACTCTCCATTTTTCAAATACCGATTTATATTCTATATAGTACTTACAAAAATTTATGAAACAATTATTTTAGGAGACATTTTAAACATTTCGGGAGGGTTTAATTCCTCAAAACCCCTATCTGGCTACTGCCCTGAGCTCATCTGAACACCACTCTCCTACACAGCTATTTCTCAAGAATATGAGGCGCATAAGTTTTCTATGTTTAAGAATGCACGCTTATAAGTCAGGGACAAAAAAAAAAAAAATCATTTCTGCGGTTCCCACTACTGAAATTAGTGCCAGTATGTAAATTCCGGGTAAAAAATACCGGTATGAAATACCAGGAAAAAAGAAGTGCCGGTATGGCATACCGACGTATACTGGCCCACTTCGAGCACTTGTTATACTGTATTATTATTCACTGGTCCTTCTGTGACCTAGCCCTGCGCATAGCTGTTATAGCGATACTATCTCCTTTTGTGCTCTGCATTCTAAAGTTAGCCCCTAATTCTTTAAGAGTGTACGAATAATCGTTCCTCCCTGCTGGTTAATGTAAGAAATGATACGAAGTCAGAACACTTGAATCTGCCATACCCCAAAGTTATTGGTATGAAGGTCAAATTTTTTGTCAGTGAGAAAGTCCCAAGGGCTGCAAGATCGCATTTCTGAAGTACAGTCTCATCTATACTAGTAATCTGAATTTCTTGGCATATAATAGAAATAAAAGTTTTCAAGCTTTCGCACATGAACGAGATGGCGTTTGAAAAAGTCCTAATCGAATTTCTTGGCGTAGAATATAATCAAAGTTTCCAAGCTTTCAGTCATCAAACCAGTTGATTTGATGAACGAAAGCTTGGAAATTTTGATTTCTATTCTACGCCAGGAAATTCGTATTACAATAATAATAATACTGCTTCAAGCAGAGACCGACTTAAGACAAGTGGGGCCCTGGGCACAAACAACATGGGGGGGGGCATCCCCGGGCATGAATTGTACTCTTAATAAAATTAACAATGGTATTTGCGTATTAAGGCAGCATCCCTGGTGCTTCGCATAATTATTCTATAATTACGCGTATAATTGTATAAAGCACAAGAAGTGCTGCCTTAATGCACAAGTACTATCTACTTTAATAAATGCAAGAAACAATAAATATTCAAAAATTGTAAATTAAAAGTAAACATTTTATCTCCATATTTCAAATGGATATTAATAATAGATTTTTTTGAAGCAACGTATCGATGCATATTTACGCTCTGTGAAAATTAACTGCTGCACGCCGCCGTCTTTGCTGCCCATACTAATAAAAATTCAATCTTGTTGCTCAAATTGCCCCCCCCCGTCAATGGTGGCACTGGGCACGGTCCCCGTGTGCCCTTGCGCAAATGAGGCTCTATTTTCAAGTATTGTTGGTTATACTTCCTTATTATTAATTGCAGTCTCACAGTAATGAAAAATGTGGTTTTTAATAATCTACATTATTTTGTTCAGCATAATTTCCTGTCGGGAGATTTCGTGAGGGAACACAATTCCGGCCAATTCAGGGCCTTCAATCCCGAGTAAGGAAGGCTTCGGTAGTGCCAATTTTTGTTGCAGGCTTCGGTGCTGTCAGATGACATATTATTCCATGCCGTTACACCAGACTGAAGAAAAATTAATTCTACAGTACTGATACTTGGCACAAAGCAAGGAGCAATCTATATTTAAAGAACGAATTATTTTTAATTTTCTTGATTACTCGGAGTGTTGTACTGTATGAGTTGACGTCAGAAATATAATGAATGCAGGTTAACTAGTGCGCATCGGTATTTTTTTGCTTTGGGCACCCACTAAAAATCAATTTAATGACTTTTAGAACGTTTAGCGTTACGATGGGAAAGCGTTCCTGTATCAGATTGACAGTTACTTTGCGACATTCATCAATCTTTAGCAGTCATTTTTGATACCCTGTTTTTGAATTCATACCTTCTCGTACGCGGCATGTGCGTTTAATGATCCGATGCAAAAGACCTGAAGACTTTTTCTTTTGTACAAAGTTTTTAGGAAGGCATGAAACTATAATTTATCCTTCTTGCTCTTGCGTAATGCCACTTTATGGCTTTCACTGCAGAGAGACTTTCTTCGAGTCCTGGGTTAAGCATTTTCTGTTTGTTCTTCATTTCTGCCTTCCAAGTGCAATACTAAATCAGGAACTAACGTGGCTTTCTCAGTGATGATTAAATTTAATAACATAACTAAATTTGATTAAAAACCTTTTCTCCGTATTTTTTGAGAACTATGATTCATGTGCGATCAACCATGATATCATAGATATATCGTCAGCCGTAGTCTCTATATGTACTTTTAAACTTCGGTTTTCAGTTCACCGTAAAAATATTTTTAACGATTAATTATAGGGTTGACATTAATAAAATTCATTGCCGAAGTCACCAGTATGGGTGCATCATTGTGCAAAAAAAAAAAAAAAAAAAAAAAAAAAAGTTACATTAAGAAACTTTCAGATTAATATTTTCATTCATTTTATTTCCTGTTTCTTAGAAATAGGATACATTTTTATGTTTTATTCTAAAACTTGAGACAGTGATTGTGTTTGGTGATAAACATCTTACCAATAATTTTTGCCTACATGATTAAAGAGGTTATATTCAGGTATTTTAAATCCAGTTATATATAAAATTGCAGTATTAAAAATGTATTGGATACAATAAATCACGTTGGAAAAGATATTAATTCGAGGGGTGGGAGAAGCATCTTGGTAAAATTTTGAACTGCTCTGCACCTCAGGAAAGTTTTGGAGTCTCTGGCTTAGAAATTCTTAACCTACAGAAAGTTGTGTTTGCTACGGCTGCTGCTTACCACTCTGTGGCCATCAATTTCTGAGAAAATTCAGATCTTGTTTGATATGCAACATGACCCCCTTACCCTTTGAAAAATTTGACATTGATCCAATATGGCGGATTTCGAGATGGCGGCCATGTTCCAGAAATAGCATAAAAGATAGGCCCCCTCACCGATTATTTGCTAGGGTATTCAGATATTTTATTTTCCCTACCGTTCCTGAAATATCAGGGTGTTCTTCGACTTTTGACTCACCCTGTATATTATAAACCATATTAGGATCTAGTTATTGAAGTTACAATAACAGCAGGTGTATGGTGACGCATTTTATGGTGATGACGCTGATGAAAGTTTGGTGAGGTGTAAAGTAAAGTAGTTCATCATGTTAATAATCCTCCAAATCACTCCCTAGTTATCTATCAAAGGGAGTGGGCGAGGCGAGTTGCACCGGAAAGATAGCGAAACGGGCGAGTTGCACCTCATAGTCCCTTTTCATGGACGGGCGAGTTCCCTTTTCATGGACGGGCGAGTTGCACCTCATAGTCCCTTTTCATGGACGAGCGAGTTTCACCGGTGCAGCTCTCACCGCGGAAGAAAGGGGGGGGGGTGAAGAAAGTTGTGAAGACTCTGAATCTTAGAACCATAATAATGAAGCAAGGTTAATGCGGTTGTTTTTTTCATCCGCATAATTTTCCCTTCACACTTTTTCCAGGCTTAGGACTGGCAGGGGCTAATAGATTCTGGAGTGTTTAAAACATTTGCGGAATGAGTTTCCCTTGGATTTGTCTTAGAGCTAGATTATGTCCTCCTGTCTTGTTTCAAGATCTGCCTTTTACCTCTGTCTTATTTCTTCTTATCTCGCTTAGAGCCATAATAAGAAATAGCTTTTAAAAATTCAAATCTTGTAAGTTCTTTATTCTTGTACTTCTGCTTCATTCTTTCCATATTTCCCATCCTCTTCTTTAGATTTTGGTTTGGTTGCTTTATGACATTAAATTCTGCCCCCCCCCCGATTTAACTGACAGGCATTGTGTGTGTGTGTGTGGGGGGGGGAGTCCGGTGCAATTACCCCATGCGACGGGAGGGAAGTCCGGCAGTATCTATACTCGGGGCAAACTTAACCTGTCATTGGAAGGAAGGCTACAGAGTGTATACTTCCACTGCATAAAATAGTTCCGGTCTAAAAGCTCGTACTCCAGCTTCAACTGGCACTTAGAAATGACACAGATGTTCAATACGTTGTGTGTGTGTGCATTTAAAAAATTCAGATCTCAGTTTCAGCGGCATTTCTAAAAAATACAGATATTCGTGCTTTGGTGACGTCACTGATGGTTCTCTGTCACAGCATTCTTGTTTGGGTCAGAGTTAAGCTGTCAACCCAGGGGATATTTATTGCTGTGGGATGTGGGGGTCATTAGTGGAAGGATGAGGGCGAAAAAAGTGTTTCCGAGGGCATTTCGCGTCCCCCCCCCCTGGTTTCTCCTTCTTGATTGTTGTTTTAAAACACTCTTCTGTCTTTTCGGTTTTTTCGAATGGCATCTGCCGGTCACTCGAGTGTATTTCAGCCGCATAAACCTGGGAAACCACTACGAAGCTCTGCTAAGGTGATCATTATGAATGTTTTCACTAAATTGATGGGAAAACATTCGCCGAATAAATCAAATGAATTAACAGTTCTTACGGCAGAACTCACTGGCGTTTCAAGTCGCACCATTGCGAGAATGAAGGTTGAATTTAGTACTGAAGTACCTCAGATCCATCGGCAATTTATTTCTTAAAATTAAAATGCAATTCTAGCTTGGCTTACATAGAACGTTTTCTCGAAATTAGTTTGGAGTTCCCAATTCAGTTCTCAATATAGGCCAAGAAACGGCCATCTTTTCCTTTTGAACTTTTTGTGCGCAGTTGCCTTAAACGCGCATGAACCGGCATGAAAATTCAGACAAATGAAAGAGTTCCTTCCCCAGCCACACATAATTCGGAAACTTGGAAAACTGCCACACATTGAAAGTGTTCCTCGGAGGAACAGCAATTTGTGCCCGGCCCATCAATGAAAAACATGTGGCAATTTTCCAAGTTGCTGAAAGATGTGTGGCAGTTTACAGTGAACCTTAAAATATCATTTACCACAGAGACGGGCTCTTGTCCAGTACTTATGGCAACACGGGGTAGTTAAAAATGCATACACATTTAACGGATGTCTGTTATAAAAAAAAAAATCTAATCAAGGCAAAATTTTTGAAAGAACGAAATTTTACGCATAACTGATGACATGGTAAAATTACTTTTAATAAAATCCCGCAGTTGGTAATCTTCAAGCAATAAGTATAAATATATGAAATATATAAAAAAAATGGAAAAATATGTGAAAACAAAATTAGGCCACTTAAGACTGCTTCCCGTGTTTAGCAAAGATAATTTCATTTTAAAAGTAAGAAAGAAAGAAACGTTACACGTTCTGTAACATCTCAAAAAAAAAAAAAAAAAAAAAAAAAGATAAGAGAGGGAGAAATAAACTGCTTGTCTACTGGTCTGCAAAGCGCGCGGCGGTGGGGAGGGGGTTAAAATAGAGGGGTTTGGTAAGGGATCACGGTGACAGCCAGCCCTGAGGGCTTGTGGGAGAAGTTTTCCTAGTGAATGTTAATTACACACCATTAGTGCGGAGTAATACTGGGAGTGAAAAGGTCACCGTAGCTTTGGCCCCATTGCCAGGATAGCTTTGCCCCGAGTTATACTGCCGGACTTCCCTCCCGTCGCATGGGGTAATTGCACCGGACTCCCCCCCCCACACACACACAATGCCTGTCAGTTAAATCGGGGGGGGGGCAGAATTTAATGTCATAAAGCAACCAAACCAAAATCTAAAGAAGAGGATGGGAAATATGGAAAGAATGAAGCAGAAGTACAAGAATAAAGAACTTACAAGATTTGAATTTTTAAAAGCTATTTCTTATTATGGCTCTAAGCGAGATAAGAAGAAATAAGACAGAGGTAAAAGGCAGATCTTGAAACAAGACAGGAGGACATAATCTAGCTCTAAGACAAATCCAAGGGAAACTCATTCCGCAAATGTTTTAAACACTCCAGAATCTATTAGCCCCTGCCAGTCCTAAGCCTGGAAAAAGTGTGAAGGGAAAATTATGCGGATGAAAAAAACAACCGCATTAACCTTGCTTCATTATTATGGTTCTAAGATTCAGAGTCTTCACAACTTTCTGGAAGTCCGGTGCAATTCACCCTTGAATTTGATTGACAGCTTCTGTGAGGGGTGCAACTGACCCTCGTCCCTATCATATCAAGTGTATCCAGCTCCCAAAGAAATTTTTATCGGAGTTTGTTGTGGTAAATCTCCTAATCCGATTAGAATACTGGAGATGTTGTTACAGTCTAACCCTCTTTCCATTTACCAACTTCAAGGGCATAATTTCCGCGGTGATTTCTGCGTGGGTGGAAAGAAAACTGGTTAAGGAATAAGTTTCCGGTGCTATTTTGGCAACAGTGAATCAGAACTAATCTCCAGTGGGATTTCCGTAGGCTCTTCCTAACTTTAGTTCGCGACTCCAAAATCAGAATATTGCAGAGAAACCACTGAAAGAATGCCCACTCAGAATATATACATATAAAAAAAGGATCACTTTTCAAAAATTGGCCATTCGACATACCATACAATACCATACAATTGCATTAATTGCATTTTTTTTATTCTGGGTGAAACGTTATTTCAAGTGTAGTGAAACCTCAGTTAAACGTTTTTCCAGGGGATTGCCTTAAAAAACGTATAAATGTGCAAAACGTATAAAGGAAATTTAAAAATGTTAAATGCTATTGTGAATTTTGCTGAACTAAATACTTTAAAGGAATATAAGATGTTACTTAATAATGGTTCATTTAAAGTCGAATTGACGGTGAAGGAAAAAAAGTTACAAATTGAATATATTTTGTAGCATTGCAAAAATCAAAAAGCATATGAAAATCGAGCTTCGGTTTTGACGATCCTACCTGTCTATAAATATCCTGATTCTAGATTAAGTGAGATCCTTACAATTAAGAAAATGAAATTATTGCTTCAGTATGGAGCTCACGAATTAACAGCTTTTCTTTCCTGCGGATCCTGTGTGTGTCCATTTGAAACCAGAATGTTGAATATTGATGATACATTTAGTGTTCTATTCTACTACTCCGCGAAATAGTGGCGCCACAAAGTTACGTACCAGAGATTTATCAATTTTTAAATAGTGGATATATGTGTGTGTCATGAAATGCGAAAGCAATTTTTCATCCAAGCCAAAAAAAAGTCTCAGTTCTCTCAAAGTTGTAAAATACCGGATTACGTAAAACGAATCAAAGAGCCCTGTATTTGTGACAATCTGAAATTCGAATTTTAATGTATAATCGTAAAAAGTGTATAAATGAATTGCGTATAACCTAGTTAAGAAAAAAGCGTTAGAAGCAACAGCAATGTATCGGAACAAACGCAGCATTGCCCATTAAAATTGAACAACTTATAACTGAGAAACGTACAACCGAAGTTCAATTGCGTTTCACGAAATGTTTTAAAATATCGAAACATTTTTCCAAATATTTCACAAAAGTAAAATCTCTACGTAAAGCAATTACAGAAGGGTCAATCTGAGACAGGAAAGCCGCCCCCGGCGGCGCAGTGGTCTAAGCGATGGCCTCTGATCATTCGTCCGAACGGGGTCCGGGTTCAAATCCCGGTGAGGCATGGATGTTGTGTTTGTCTTACGGCACTGGCTTTCTCCCTTCCCTGGAACCAGTGACCCTAAATTAGGAACGGGCGACTGTTTATAGCCCATTGAGTTGCTCACGGTGGTCGTTAAACCTCCAATCAAAAAAAAAAAAAAAAAAAAAGTGACAGGAAGATTCTTTTTGTCGTAAGAAACAGCGGGTATGGAGAACTGGACACGGGAGAAGTGGCTACCGGAGACTGGCCACAAATTTTTTAAGGGGCCGTATGAAAATTGCGGTTTTGACTGCATCGTGGCGACGTCCCCAGAGGTTGGTTATCTGTATCACATAAAGTTTCCGTAATTTCGTATTTTCTTAAGTGCGATATTTAATGTAATTCTGTATAAAATTTTTTACTAATCTATGACTCAACGAAAGAATTTCATGGTATATAAACTATAACTCAAAAACTTCTCTGTGGGCAGGTGCAAACTGAGGAAACCTGTCCGCGCATGCCAATCCCAAAAATATAAAATATAAAGCATTTCTGGTTTGATCCGGAGATTTTCACAGTGTTTACAAAGTACAGTTCAACCAATTCTCCGCGGGCATGTGCTAACGCAGAAAACTTGTCGGTGAGGGGGGGGGGGCTTAACCCCGAAAACTTAAATTATAAAGAATTTTTAGTCAAATCGGGAGATTTCCAGCGTTAGCAAAATACAACTGTACAAACTTTTTGCGGTCATTCGTTACTGCAGGAAGCCGGTCTGTGGGACGGTTTATAGCCCACTCCCCTCGCCCTCGACCGGTTTCCTGCGTTCACACATACCAGCAGAGAATTTCTTGAGCTGTAGTTTCTAAACGCCGTGAATCTTCCTATTGAGCGACCAATTCTTTATAATTTATGTTTTCGGTATTAAGCCCCTCCCTGACAGGTTTTGTGCGTTAGCACATGCCCGGAGAGAATTTTTTTGAGCTATAGGTTATAAACCATGAAATTCTTTTGTTGAATTGTAGATTATAAATTTTTTATAAAGAATTACATTAAATATCGCAATTAAGAAAATACAAAATTACGGAAACTTTATGTGATACTGATAACCAACCTCTCGGGACGTGGCTACGAATTGGTTGAAAAATCAATTTTTATACGGCCCCTTAAATTTTTTGTGGCCAGCTATCCGGGGACCAGTTCTCCTACATCCAAGAAAGAGAGATAAGATTTCACTTAGGACAAAATTCACACACGTTTTGGCACATATTATATGTCAAAAGTATCCCCTTTGACTGATGTCTTAGTTCGCAGAAAAAAAGAATCCAATATTTCAAATGTATTTGCGTCCATAATAATAAATTTTATTAATACAATTGTAACTCACTTGTCCGTTAGCGAATTTTCCTGTTTTCGAGAAGAGGACATTTTTTCTGAAGCCATTCTTTCGTCATATCGTGCACCAAAGCCGGACCCCATTTAATCTTTCTTGCATCAGTAGGTAGAAGTTTAGTCATAACTTTCTGCGAATTCTTATCTGAATTTTTTATCATGTCATTACATAGATATTCTTCTTGCTCAAATTACTTCATCGCACCTTGGACAGGAACGTCATTTGCTAATTCATAAACGCCCGACTTTCAGTGTCCCCAACCGGAAAATAGTTACTGGCTCTTGATATTATTTTATGCGATATTTGCACATACTAAGATTGTTGTGTTTCTTCGAACAATGAGCTTCTGTCATTTTGGGAACACACTGTACGAGGTCCTTTTAATTCTAGGAAACGTTATGTGGTTGAGCAAGGGAAATGTTCTGACGTATTGTTGATTGCTCAGTTGAAATCAAGAATTTTCTTCGTGAAATTAAAAAGAGACCTCATGTTTCTAACCGACATATGATACATTTTTTCCTATTTGCTAGAAGTGGGAATTTTTTCCTGTAGACGTTTTTTCCGTGGGCGTTTTTTCTGTAGATAATTTTTCCGAGAGCATTCTTTCTGTAGGCCTTTTTTTTCTACCCTCGGGGGTAATGATAAAAAATAATATTGCTACTGATAGCTTTTGTGGAGAGAATTACTTTTTACATATTTCCCATTTTTTGTACCACACAGTTTTGTCACTCGGATATGTATGTAAGAGTTCATTTCTATTCGTATCGTATTCGGAACTGTGTGTGTGTTTTTTTTTTAGTGGGTTAACGATCACTGTGAGCAACTCAATGGGCTACAAGCATTAGCCCATTCCTAATTCAGGGCCACTGGTTCCAGGAAAGGGAAAGAGTCAGTGCCTTAAGGCAAACACAACATCCATGCCTCATCAGGAGTCGAACTCTGACCCATCTCGGACGAAATATCAGTAGCCAGCGCTGAGACCACTGCGCCCAAGATACAGAACTATCAGGCCTCGGGGCGGCCTGATAGTTCTGTATCTTGCGCTGATTGTTGATATATCATCTTAGCAGAATTATTATGTCGCTGCATATAATCACCGTTTGGTGCATCCTCCGCTGATGTGTTCAATGGTCTTACTGCACATACCACATTTTCTACATTTGTCACTTTGCAGATACTCCTTTACTATTTTCTTCTTATTAGTATTATTATTATTGTTGTTTCACCAAGTGATTTGAGAGCAGTTTTTTTACCTGAAAGGTTAGATTACAGAAGAAGACAGAATTTTCTGCACAAGAAAAGGATGAAATAACACGGGAGGTTAAGGAGCTAAAAAATAGTTTGTTTTTCTCTAGCTTGGGTTGGGTTATGAGTAGCAAATGTATAAGCATTTCCTTTCACTTAAGAAAATAAACGGCATTACTGATGTGGGATCGAAAGTTCAAAAGTCGTCAATGACTCAGCGGAGTTCATTATTGACTTTACGGAAAGTGAAAGATAATCAAAATTCCACATTCTTTGATGAACAGCACGTGCAAAGCGCGTGAATATCTCAGGTTCCATCACGTGAGTAAGTAGTTCGAAAATGTGGCACGCTTGCTTTAGATACTGAAGACTACAAAGTTGTTTTTCTGCTTTTCCGTCGTAAGTTGTGATGAAGTAACATTTACTTTTTCCTCCCTTGAGTTAGCTCACGAAAACCTTATCGTTTACATTTTTTTCCCTTTATTTTCAGAGTACAAAATAAACGGGACATGAGTTAATCGCAGAAGAACCAAAACAACTCTCAGACACGTATTTTTATCCTTTCCGTATATGTTCTTGTGTTTTGCTATTTAAAAATAACGAAAACGAGGCTAACTTAAAAATTTATGGGAACCGCACTTTGACAATGCGATTTTTAATTCCGGGATATAAAACAGATGCGTCCGTGAATTAATTTGCGAAATATCAAAGTGACTTAGAGAAATTTCTTCCTGGTTTCCGTTCTAATTTTGCAGATCAACATCATTACACACCTCTACATACGACATGACGTTGGAACCAACCGCCAAAATAGAAAAAAGAAAACTCTTACATATTTTTCTTATTCGGCAGCTACGAGACTTTCATCTCCTTTTCTATTTCTTTTCTCCCAGTTCCTCCAAACATTTATTCTTCATCAGTAACCACGCCCAAATAATTAAAGATAAGATAATGATAAAAGTTTTAAAATAGGAAACATGTATTTGATATGTCCGCTTGGTATCAATACCACACATCGGTAGTTTATTTTACGAATTCTTTATGTGCAGTACCCAGCTGCAGATTTTCATATGAGCCCTTTCTTAAATTGCTTTCAGGCTCAAGACTAGCATTAATTCGTCTTATTTTGGTTTCTTATAAAGAAAACGATATGTATTAATCAGTTCAAGCTGCATTTTCAGTAAAAACACTTAGAAGAAAATGAGTTTGACTTATCTCAAGAATAAATTTAATTATTTTTTATTTTAATTCTCTTTTTTATTATACAACCTGTTTCCTTTTTCGTTTTTGTTTTTCTGTATTTCATTAATAAACCTGTTTTGACCGTAGTGTACTGTTCAATATCGATTCAGGAAGAAATGCGTGAGAGCAACTTTGAAACCTGTTTGTTGACTACTCAGAATGCCCTGCGTTTCAAGGTCAAAAAAGCTGCTGGTTTCTCGGGAAATGTAGCATGCAACCATTGAAACTGCAGCAGTAAATATTGAAAGATAAAAACCAACATGTCTTTGTTAAGCCTTCCGGTAACAAAGGCATTTCCCGATAGCTGCCGTTGGCTGGAGATTTCCTTGTGACGCAAATATTCAGTACGTTTTGTATTAACGATTCACCGTTTTACAGCTACGCTTCCTGAAATGAAAATATTGACTCCATAATAGATAGAACTAAACAAAGAGCGGACAAAAACAAGCATATCTACTGAGTCATTCTTAAGCATTAAAACGTGCCGAATGTCCTTCCTGGCAAGTAAAAGTCAATTTTCAGTTAAACTCTTTTCCGTTCATTTTACATAGATCTTACAGGACAAAATACACGTATTATATAACTTTTAAAACATAAAAATATTTTCATGAATTTATTGATATAGATATTTTCATAAAATTACGAATATAAATATTTCAGTGTTTACTTTTGCAAATCAAATCCTCTGCATAGTTGGCGCATTTTTCGCAAACCGATATTTCAAAAGAAAAAAAACAAAGGGAGAAAAGATTGTACTTTGGAACGTGATTTGACATAACGTCGTTTCAAAAATCACTATGGCCCCTAAGGTGGGAAGACTTATTAAGTGTCGTGGGCAATCCTCAGGCGACTCTCTGGAAAATCCTGAGCGAAGCGACCCTGTAAGATTTCATCATGGGCGACGCAACCCTTGTGAATTCCGGTGAATTTATTTAACTTTTGTCCTTAGTGCAACTTTGTAACATGGTCAAATTATTTACATATTCTGAATTTTGTAAATCATGGTCAATCTATTTAGCTTTTGTCCTTAGTCCAACTTTGTAGTGTAGCTTAATGCTTTCATACATTTTTTAAGGTCTTTAGAATTTCCAAATTCCGCCATGATGTTGCAGATGCGTTCGTCTACTTGTGCATACACTTCATTCCTTTCTGGACCAAGTTCTCCTAATTTTTTTAATTGTAGTTTGTGCATCACACATTTTGATCCTTTAGGCATTTAATAAGGTCATATATATTTGGCTGTTTTTCTTCTTAGCATACTATTCAATTTTGAGTTTCATGCTTCGACGGTGTTGTTAGTTCTGTGGTGCTGGCCATGTACATTCCACATTTGAATAGGAACATTAGGATTATTCAACCATTGTCAACAACATAGTCAAGAAATAAATTTAACCTTTCATTCTGTGGAGCGTCCACCATAATAAGCAGGCATGAGTCTTCAACATTTTCCAGAATTAGGTCGGCAAAAAAGCAAAGCACATGTCACATATTCTTACTTCTTCGTTGGTCTTATATAGGTGTGTAAGTCCTAGACCTTGAACATTCCGCCATAGGCTTTAACTGAAGTGAAAACTGCAACAGGGGGCAATTGCATCAGGGAATACTTCTTTAGTTGCTTTTATAAGCGCTACTTCGAAGTCCGTCTTTATCAACTTTGGAACCCAATGTGGGCACAGAATATCAATTCCTTAAACAAGGAGCCGCCCCAGTGGCGCAGTGGTCTAAGCGATGGCCTCTGATCATTCGTCCGAACGGGGTCTGGGTTCGAATCCCGGTGAGGCATGGATGTTGTGTTTGTCTTACGGCACTGGCTCTCTCCCTTCCCTGGAACCAGTGACCCTAAATTAGGGACGGGCGACTACTTATAGCCCATTGAGTTGCTCACGGTGGTCGTTAAACCTCCAAAAAAAAAAAAAAAAGAAACAACGAACGGTATGTTTCTTCATGTTTGATTTTCAAGTGCATTGCGCCGCCCCGGTGGCGCAGTGGTCTAAGCGATGGCCTCTGATCATTCGTCCGTAAGGGGTCCGGGTTCGAATCCCGGTGAGGCATGGATGTTGTGTTTGTCTTACGGCACTGGCTCTCTCCCTTCCCTGGAACCAGTGACCCTAAATTAGGGACGGGCGACTGCTTATAGCCCATTGAGTTGCTCACGGTGGTCGTTAAACCTCCAATCAAAAAAAAAAAAAAAAAGTGCATTGCTCCGTAAATCAGCATGAATACTTAAAAGTTGATAGAACTGTCTCAGGCAACATTTGAAAGTCCCATCCAAGAAAAAATCGTCATTCTTTAATAAATCTTAGTAACCCTCGTCGGCAAACACTAGAATTCTTTTGCCAGCATTATTAATAAAATCTAAGCGAAGGATTAGATTAGCTGGGTCGCTCGTCCACGATAAAATATTAGGTGTACAAATACGTTTTAAAGCGTTTTAAGACAACGCAACATGTAATTTAAGAGAAAACAACAGTACCTTTACGAATCAAAATATGCGCCATCATTATCTATTACCTTTCGCCATCGGTCGGGCAGCTGACGGAATCCAGCCATGAAGAATACTTCGTCGTGTGACGCGATGAAGTCGTCAACCCATTTTTGCACTTCGTCACATGTCAGGAACCGTACAGCAGACAAACCATGTTGCATCGATCGGAACAAATGATAGTCTGAAAGGGCTATGTTGGGACTATACGCCGGGTGCTCCAAAACTTCCCAGCCAAGGGTCAATAACGTTTCCTTGACCGATTTCGCGACATGAGGCCTAGGGTTGTCATGCAGTAATTTCACTGGACGTAATCCTTTGCCTGTGAATGGACGTTTCCGACAGATTTCCTGGTTCAATTGTAGCTTGTAGCGATCAGCAGCAACAGTTTGACCCTGTTCCAATAGTTTATAATAGAGTACATCCTTCATATCCTATCAGATGCACAGCAAAACTTTCTTGGAGTGAATATTGGGTTTCGGTGTCGAAGTCGTTGCTTCACCAGGGTCTACCCAGTGTTTTTTGCGTTTGGGATTGTCGTACTATATCCACTTTTCATCACCCGTAACGATTTTCCACAGGAAAGACTTTCAGTGTTGTTTATTCAACAGATTCAAAGACTTCATGACACGCTCATCCTTGTTCCTCTGGCTCAGGTAATGTGGCACCCATTTTCCTTACTTCTGAATCTTTCCCATTGCGCGTAAACGATTGGAAATGGTTTGTTGAGTTACCCCCAGTTGTTCAGCTAGTTCCTTTTGCATTTGAGACGAATCTTCACCCAGCAAAGCTTGCAGTTCCTCATGTGCAACCTTCTGCGGGGCGTTCTAGATCGCTAACATCAAAATAATTTGCTTTAAACCGGCTAAAGCAGAACTCACACGTGCTTTTCGATACAATATTCTCCCCCAGAACAGAACAGATCAATGCACATGTTTTTGCAGCACATTTTCCTTGATGAAATTTGTAACGAATGTAGTATCGCTTGCTATCTTTCACCCGCCGATGTGCAAGTGCGTTTGACTGTTGGGCAAACTTCTGTGTCACATTTTATACTCTGGACAAGTTACGGTCGCATGACAACAACGTGGGGTAATGTCGGACATGCAAATTAGCGGTATACGTCAGACAAAAAACACTTTAAAACTTATTTGTATACCTAATATAACAGGGTCGCTGCGTCCACGATGAAATATAACAGGGTAGCTTCGTCCACGATGAAATATAACAGGGTCGCTTCGTCCACGATGAAATATAACAGGGTCGCTTACACCACGATTTTCCAGAGGGTCGCTTGACTCACGTAATCGACTTATATACGTCAAAAAAATAATAAGCTTTTCTTTCACATAAGTAGTGATGCCTACATGAAATATGAGAGTTTCTCTCTTACACAACCTTTCGGTTATTGAGTGGATTCGTTTTATGACTTTCTCACTATAAATTGGTGTCCATAATTAACATGACAAACACAAAATTATGTATTACGCAAAATTCACACGATTGAATTTAATGACAGTTGATGCGGCCATACATACATCGATAACGCAGCAGTACACATGGTCATGATGCAGCTGCCAGTCATCTTGCTGCCACAGCTGCGAGCTTTTCCGTTGCACTGCATCTCGTAAATGACGGAGAACTACCTGCCTGGTAGAACTCCTTGTTTAGAGTTTGTCCTTTTAGAGGGTATTCATGAGGAACCATGCCTTGATGGACAAAAATACCGTCAGCATGTCTTTGATTTTGAGTCAGGCCTTTTTGTGGTTTTGGAACGCTGGGCTCTTCTTTTGGGACGGTGGGACTTTGCTTTCTTGGTCGTACCTGTAGAGCCATGCTTGTTGCTCCGCCGGGAGTTCATCATCTTTTTCATGAATTCTGGATTTCGATTTGCACATCCGAGGATGTCCTTGGCGACCTCGAGACGGAGTTCTTCCTGCTCGTGTGTCAGAAGCTTTGGCACAAACATTGAAGCTGCGCAGTGCATGTCCAAGATCATTTCCAGGTTCCTTCTAGTGGTGGGACTTCTAGAACGATAATAATTCTAAAAGGGACGGCTGTTTATCTAGGAAGAGCCGATACCACTCTAGCTATAGTATGCACCTATAGCCAAGATACTTTCTAATCGTTTGAATTGTTTCAGCTGATGTGTGGTCGGGTTTTTGGCAAAATCTGATGCCCATTCTCTTCTCAACTGGCTCAGTCATTTTGCCACAAGACAAAAAAGCAACGAGCAAGGGGTTCACAACGCCAAACCTTCACTTCTAAGCACCAAATGTGAGACAGCCGACAGCCTGGAAAAAAATTCACGCATGCGCACAAAAATGCAATGTCGCATGGTACTGAGTCTCGACACCGAACTCTGCCTAGTTGAGCAGAAAAAAATTTAGATACTTTTTGATCAGACCTCGTATGGCATAATTCTTAACCAATATCTTATACCACACTGTCGTACACAGTCGTATCAGAATAATATTACCACCTACCTAATAATGGGAATAACCACTTTTGGCCCGGATGACAGAGGCGAGACGGCGTGGCATGGACGAACTGAGGACCTGAAAGGTTGCCCGGGTCACACGTGCCCATTCGGACTGTTGAGGTCCAGAGCACGGAGGTCCTGGAAAGGACATGGTTGTGGGTCGGCACGTCGAACCTGTTGGTCCAAATAGTCCTACAAGTGATCTATGGGATTGAGGTCGTGATTTTCGCTTGCCAAGAAAGAACGGAGACATCGCTGTGGTGTTCCTGGAACCAATCACACACACCCTTAGCGAAATGGCACGGCACGTTGTTCTGCTAGTAGACACCATCCCCACCGTGATAAACCTCCAACATGTATGAATACATGTGGTCAGCGAGGACGGACAGGTAGCCATTGGCGTTCAGGGACCCATTCAGTGGTATCAGCGGTCCCAGGTCATATCAGGAAAATATCCCCCAGACATGCACAATGTGACCGCTGGCCTGTACTTAACCGACTAGGGTGTTCGGGTGTTGGTTCTCGTGTGTCTGACACCGTATCCGCCACCTCCCGCCACTGTTGTTGAGCAGAAACCTCGACTCGTCGGAGAAGGCACCCTTTTCCCACTTTTCCACTGTTCAATGACGGTAGTCCCATGAGAACTGCAGGCGTCGTCGTTGCCGATGGAACTGGGTTAACATGAGCGGCTTGACGCAGCGTCACCTCAGGAAACCCATGCGTAACAGGGTTCACTTCACTGTTGTCGGGGACTGGTAACGTTCATTTGCGTGGTCAATTACTGCACTGTTGCGCGTCGATTGCCCTTTACCAGCGGACGGAGGCGACGCTCTCCTCTGGGGTCGATGGCCTTTTTGGCTCCATACGGAGGCCAACAGTGTGCCAACGGTCCATTCTTGGTACACCTTTACTACAGCACCTCACGAACAGCCCACGAAGTCAGCTGTTTCTGAGATGCTTCTACCCTTAACGCCGTAGCCGATGACAATTCCTTTTTGAACGCCCGTTAAATTACTACATCTGCCCATTGTGCTCACGTAATGCACTATGGCTCATCTGTCCTGGCCGGCCGTTTATATATCCGTGTGGTTGACCTCACGCGCTTGGTCGAGTACATTGTGATTCCGGCGGTGGTCATATTATTCTGATACTACAGTGTATTTCGCTTTTCTGAGCTACGTAATATGTATTTCATCTAATCGCCCTTTTCGTTGGGTTATGATAAAATTCAAAGAAGCTGCAATTTAATTTTTGATGCAATTATTCTCAACAGTTTGCAAAATACAGTTTCCTGCATTCAAAGATCCTTGGAACTTAAATTATCTGGTATGAGGTTGAGAAAATCTCTGTACGTAGTTACTAATTCATTTTTAATAGCGTACGAACTTTCAGAAAAGAGAGCAACTGATGCAAGGTATTCTGCTATGATGTCGTAGAATAACGTTCTTTTGTTTTATTTCATGTTTAAACTATTTAGCCACCTATGGATGGCTGCTCCTAATCAGCATTTACTAATTTATAAAACATTTTCAGTTATTTTTCTAGGGTGCCAAGACAGCTCTACGATATGAAGGCTCTTGTTTGGACGAACAGCGTTATGATGTCTTCGCTCAACATTAGTGCTGATGAACAACAAATAAAATTTACAGACTATCTTTACAGACTGCACAATAGTCTTCATATATGTCTCTTTTTTGATACCTCCGTTTCATTATGCCCTTCAACAAATTTCAGCTGTCCAAACGGAAGGAGCAAACTGGACGAAGATTAGGATTTCTTCAGTAACATGTCATCCTGAAAATAACATCGTGTCTACCTATTCCCGTATGTTATCTGCTCCCCTTGTACAACATTACTGACTATGTACCTTCATGTACATAGTCACTAATGTTGTACAAGAGGAGCAGATAACATACGGGTCCTTCAGATTGGATAGTTTTTTAGGAATTAGTAAAACCCTTTCCTCTTCACCAGTACAAATTCAACGGAGGCAACAATCGTTGCCTAAACGTTGTGTCATATTAACGTGAGTACTTCTAACTTTTTTTAATGTCTAGTATTTGTTTTCTTCCCTGTGTTTCTAGTTCCTACCCCTCGCCTTTGTGTTTGAAGCATGTATTCCTTAAATTTGTTCTATGATGATTTACATTTTGGTGGATAAAGAACTGTTTTCTACAGTGACATTTGGTGAAAATATATGAAAATGATCACTGTCTTTGTATGTAATATTTCCAGAAACGGTCTTCCACCTTCGTATGGTACCCATTAAGAGTAATGCAGCATTTAGTTTTCGCATCTTCTTTTAGATATATCCAGCTCTGTTCAAGTAGAGAAAATCTGGTTTTAATTTTTGACATTTAATCAAATGTATGCAGACAAAACTATTTTTGGTTTTTCGCTTTTGTCGATGTCACTGAAATGCTAGCGGTTAAAGTTTTAACTCCTGGCTGTTTGCTACAGCCAGGAATGTATTCCATATTGTTGTGACACTAGATATTTATTGTGGCCCCTAGAATATCTTACTTGGCTTGGAAGAAGGCAGAAGCTCCACTCCTTTTAAGATTCACGTATCTGAAGTATTAAACTCCAAGTCGTTAGGAGATTAACAGCCTTTCACACATCTGCAGTATGAAATAGCAAAGCGTGGCATTTTGAGGACAAATAACTGTTCGCTCTTTATTGCCACCTTACGAACAAAGGGGCTGAATGAATTAAAGCAGCACTGAGTAGAAGAGCATGCAGCAGAAATCATGTTCTGTTTTCATTTAACGATTGCATTGCAAGCTGGTATCATGAAGATTTTAGGAGATAGATCCAGTTTAGAAACGAATTTATATCTAAGTTCTCAACTCAAATGGATGCCATCAATTAAGATAAATCAATAAAAACTGCTGTTCACATTGAAAAAGGACATTGCACTCGGGTTTGGTGTAGTAAAATTCTACTGCCACCTAAATACGGAGAACATATTGAAAACACCAGTACATTCCCAAGGTTATATGCTGGTAGTTAAGAAGAGGAAGTTAGACTTATTTTCTGGTCACAATGTTCGAGATCGACACTAGAAAGTGTATTGTTGCCGGAAACTGTTCGTTGGTTATGTTCTGACCATTTATCCGAGATGGGCCGGGGTCCAATTCCTAGATGAGTTCTGTCTCACTGGTGCGGTTGTCGGATGGTGCTAGCTCTGTCCATTCACTGTAATCAGTGACGCTGGCTCTGTCTCTTTGGTGTGGTCAGTGGCGCTAGCTCTGTTCCTTCTCTGTAATCAGTGGCCCCAAGTCGGAAATGAGGGACTGCTTATAGTTCACCGAGTTGCTCATAGTGTCCGTTAAAACCCGAAACAAAGGAAAAGAAACTATGCGGTGAATCAGTTCAGTATTTACCCGATGTTATAATCCGATATTAAATTTCAGCTGTCACTTTTCATTTGTTGTTTGCTTTTCTTAAGAAAACGAAGCCGGTATTTGAAGCTGAACCTTGCGTCCCTTTCGCTCAACATAGAAACGGAAGCTTTGTATACACCTCGTCCTAATAGGACGTATTCTAGGTTAATAATTATCCAGTCTCTACGAAACCGAGCTTTCATTTCTTGGAGGCCATTACTTGTGGATAGTCAGTTTCCGAGTCAGATTTTAAACATGACAATGACTAGTGTGTCTAAAATTTTACCTAACGTCATTTCCATTGAGCAGCCCGGCGGACCAGTAGTCCGGTGAAGCCTGAATATTGTGCTTGTTTCACGACACTGGCTCTCCTTCCTTCCTGGAATCAGTTGCCCTAATTTAGGGACAGTTGAGTGCTCATAGACCATCGAGTTCCTCACGGAAACCGTTCAATTCTCCTACCCCCAGCACGAAAAATGTCCTTTCCTTTGCATTCTCTTTCTCCGTAAGTCATCTTCAAAAAAGATTCATGTGTCAGAGGTTATCTTGTCCTCTAAACTGTCGAAAGGTTTTGAGGTTCACAGTTATTTTCTTGCTCTACATTACAAAATTCAGAATATGTGAGCATGAGTGTTATCGCGCTAGTTGACGAATTCACATCTTAATCTCTTTTTTTTTTAATATTTCATGTTAACCAGGGATGCGTCCTTCCAGGGAAAATAAACATTGTTAACTAAGGTAATGAAAATGATTAAATAGCACTTTAATCTTAGTGTTATATATTGTCAAAAACACGTCGAGAAAATCGATGCCAAACATTTTTATTTCTTTTCAAAGGATGAAAATATATGTTGTTTTTATGCGAATCAAAAATCATGGAATTCATTTCGCTTTTTTACGCATTTTCAATTCAGTTTTTTCTCATCTCATGTACTCATGCTGTTGTTTTTGCTGTTGTACAACCTCAATTTGCCCTCCCGTTTTTAGAGAGTTTCGTAACTGTAGTTTTCGAAATCAGATCTTTCATTCATGTCCTGAAGAATTGATAAATATTCACATTTTCCATTATTGACTTTTCCTTTTCTTGTTGTAGCATGTCTGTTTTCTTTAATCAGCAAAATTTTTTCCCTCGAAGGTATATTGCGAAATGTTTGTTTTTCTTTTCTTCCCCTTGAAATCTTCACTATGATATTCTGCTTAGATTAAAGTATAATATGAATTCCGTTCATAAAGTCCTTGTGTCTCCCATTTTATGAGATTTCTTTTTATTGTTCTTTCGTGTGACAAATTTTCAGATACTTTTATATTTTATCACAAATTTCACTCAGGTGATTCCTATTCCTTCCATTTTCAGTTACACATATTTTCTTATTTCATTTCCTATGGTTCTATAATTTTAGGTATTTTCTCTTAAAGAAGGACCTTTGTATCCGGAACATAGTATGTATTGCACATTGTGCACATTTTAGTGCAACATTTTTTTCTGATATTGATTCTAATAGGTTTATATATAACATTTCTCACGAAATATTAGAAATCACCAGAAGTCCATATTAATAATTTTTAAATACCCAAAAGTATTGTGAAATAACACTTTAGTTTCTTATTCAAATTGTTTCCTCTTTGCCTAGAGGATAAAATTTTAATTAAATCAGGTAAGTATATTATTATGATCAAATATCATTCACAGTATTATGTGTTCCAATATTATCATGCCAATGTCATTTAAATCATATGTGTTTATGTATTATTTTCTAATACAGAGCTTTCTTTTTATTCTTCAGACCATCATGTACCTTGTTTTTCAATAAGGACCCTTTGAAAATTGTAAGAGGAGAAGGGCAGTACATGTACGATGAAAATGGAAAGCAGTATCTGGATTGTATCAATAACGTAGCTCATGGTAAGAAAAACTTTAAGGAATTTTTGAAAATAGGTTGTATCAAAAGCTATTATTCCTTAACACAAAATTTATCCAGAAACTGCTACGAAACCTATTGTCTATAGAGAAATATGTTATATGGTAGCATAATTAGAGAGAGAAAAAAGCTTTTAATTTTAGTGCCCTGTGTTGCTTTAGAAAAATGGCGCTTAAAAGCCCTCAGACGTAAAGCAGACTAAAAAAATTATCAGTAAAGTGTTGTAATATGCCTGGCTAAACAATGGCAAACTCCTCAGGTAAGGCTACCACAGATTTTTCCTTCCTGAGATAACGATCCGTTTGAATGTCTGGGAACGTGGGAGCGCCCGTCATTGATATGGGGATATTGGTTCCGTAAGAGGCTGGGCACGAGAAGCGCTCATTCATTGCTTGTAGCTATAACCAAGATCCATCACGGACGCTTGGCCACAGCCTTGCGCGTCTGACCACTCTTCCACTGGAGGAGGAACCCCATTGATACTAGATACAATTTGTGCCAGGACCATCTACCTCCATTTTAACATTTCACATAATTAATCACATTTTCAAAAGAAATTTTTTGTGTTATGCTGTTTGAAAGAGAGAGAGAGAGAGAAAGAGAGAAAGAAAGAGAGACAAAGACAAAGAAACAGAGAGCGAGAGAAACAGAGAGAGAGAAAAGAGAGAGACAGAGGTGGAGAAAGAGTGAGAGAGAGACAGATATATATTGTTCAGAAATAGCGAAAAAGAGAGAGACAGATATATATTGTTCAGAAATAGCGAAAAAGAGAGAGACAGATATATATATTGTACAGAAAGAGAGAGAGGGGGGAGGGGTTAGAACAAAATTTGTCAGTATTAGCAGATTACCACATTAACAAATTCTGCTGGTGAGAGATACAAATTTTACGTATCTTTACCAATGTATTCACGAAAATACTGAAATATTCAGGCACACAATGTGTAACAGAACTTCATTTTAGCTTTAGCAAACAGATGACGCAAGCGTTGTGTGTGTAGCTAAAAATAACGAATTTGAAAGGAAACTGTCGCGAACAGTTAGATGCTTGCGAATGAAATTGAACTACCATGATTGAGATGGCGTTAACCGCTTTTAAACATAAGTAGCTGAATAAAATGTTTGTGAGCTTTTAATGGCACTAAAACAATCATAAAACTCTGTTGGCACTTCTTCATTTCAGCTGCTCTATTACATCATGAATTTTTACACTGTTTTAATGGCTCACAGCCAACTTCGGATGACTGAGCTGTTTGAAACAAAGAAAGAGCAAGGAACGGCCTTTTGCTCGCAGAATTTGTTTCGTACGTGGGATTATCGAACAAATCTCACTCCAAACCGCCGATAAATGTAACTCTTTCGAAGCCCCTAACTGGACATATACGAAATAAACGTCACGTGTGTTTAGAATATTGTCTCTACTACTGGAAAACTCATTAAAACGGTATAAAATACATATGAATCAATCAAATTCTGCGTTTATGAAACCAAAACGTCGTGTCTGGTACGATTCGTCCAGCGACTTCTGGTACAATTCCGATCGTTTTAATACCGATTCGTCGCGCAAGTGGTCAATTCTGCGAGCAAGTGGTCAATTGGTCCAATGATATTCGTCAATTGTTACGATTTGTCCAATCCCTACGCTGTGACGTACCTACCAGCAGGACGCACACGACATAAAGGCAGATAGCAATCAGAATGAACGTCTACGTAGCTCAGTTGGTAGAGCGACTTGTTTCCGGAATAAGCGGACTCGGGTTCGAATCCCGGCGTAGACCAAAAATGACGGAGAAATTTACTTCGTTATAACGCGTTCAACGGTACGATTTGTGCAATAACTTTTGGTCCAGTGATGCCATTAGTCTAATTTCCATTCGACCTGTAGCCTTATTGGTCAAAGACCCATTGGTCCAATGGAAGGATTTGTTTAAAACCAATTTATTCAAAGCCATTTTGTGCAAATGCTTGTGACATATATTCTAATTTAACTTTCATTTCTAGTTTCTTGCTCTATGTAAATTTTGTGTTCATTCTCTTTAAGCTTTTCAACCTTAATTTTTTCACTCAATGAATGTTCTTGTGGCAGCAGTCAGTGTGAATGAAGTGCGCGTGTTGACAAGATAAGAACGAGTCATAATATATGAAGCGAGGATCGAAACTTGTGTTGTGGTGTTGGTAAATTAGCGTTGCTTTACGTTGTAATTGCTCAACTAGTTAGGACACGGAGTGCACAACCTTTTAACACTTACGGGCCAATTTGAGATTGACTGAACAACAGCGAGCCACAGCGAGTACCCCTAACAAATGATTCCAAAGAGATACCCAAAACAAATTATTAAAAAAAAAAAAAAAAGAAAGATGAAAAGCGTGTACAGAAATTAAATAAACAATGTCATTTGCTTGCTTAAAAATATGCAGACCTTGCCAAAACCTTTTTATATTTGTTTTAGGTCTCTAGTAAGAAATTTGGCATTGTTTGTGTGTCATTAGTCTTTCAATATCTGGTTCAGTGGTGGACACACGCAGATCCGCAGGTTTTCCTCCAAACGTCATCAGTTAGAGCAGAACGACTTCTTGATTTCACCTGTTTCATTTCAGAAAATGATTGTCTGCATAAGTGCTTCCGAATAATGTTCCCGGTTTGTGAAAGTTGATTTTCAATCTCTTCACTTCACAAGACGAGTAGTTTATGTGAAATTCTAGAAAAGAAATTTTAACAATTTAGTCTTCGGTTCCGAGTTATTTTGAAGATCACCAAGCTTCCTCAGAAAATCGTGGGCGTCTTTTAAATATTAGTTGCGAATGGTATTGCAAACCCTCAGTCTGTACCCAGTAAAATTTTCATATCTTTATATACACTATATTGACAAAAGTCACCGGACATCTAGAAGAGAAACACAAAATAGCATTTATTGACATACAGTAGTACGGTGTCGGTCCACCTTTGGCCTTAATGCATGCACTGACCCTTCGAGACAGGCTTTCCACAAGATTTTGGAACACAGCGATAGGTATGCGCTTCCATTCAGTACAAAATGCTGCCGCTAACTGTTGCTTAGTAGTAGGCCTTGGTTCCAAACTTCTTATGCGGTACACTAATTCATCCCATAGGTGCTCTATGGGATTACAATCCGGGCTCTGTGCTGGCCAGTGCACACACGATGCGAAATTATCGTCAAACCACGCCGTAACAATGCTTGCTTTATGGCTCGGTGCGGGTAGCAACAAGGCTCGGTTTCATAGTATTGCCACAGAGTTGGTAGGGCATAATTGCCCGGAATATTGAGGTAGATGTGCTAGTTAACAGGTTTGTCCACGATGACCAATGGGCCGGGACCATACCACGAGAAACACCCCACACGATACACTGGGAGCTTTAAACTTCACCGTAGGAACAGTACACTGTGGTAAATAGCGTTCCCCCGGCTGCAGCAATACCCCACACTCGGGCATCAGACTTATGGATCGTGTGTCTTGATTCATCAGTCCATAGGACGCGTTTCCATTGATCTACGGTCCACGACAAATGTTCTTTACACCATGCTAAACGACAAGTAGCATTCCGACTGCAGATGAAAGGCTTATGAGCAGCTGTACGACCACGGTAACCCATGGAATGAAGTTCTCTGCGAATGGTACGTGTACATACCGAGGTTCTAGCATTCTTACTCACCTGCACACTGAGGTCTTGTGCAGTACTCTGTCGATTAGCTGTAACGACTCTCCTGAGGCTTCGACGTCTTGTATCACTGATTTTCTTTGGTCTGCCGATATGTTTTGCTGCTTCAGGAACGCCATGTGTATTCCACTTATTCACTACATCCAAAACAATTGACTTGGGTATGTTTAAACGCCTCTCGGTTTCTCTTATGGACAACCCACTAATATAACTCCAAACAATATTTCTTTCTCAAAGTCAGTTCTCTCCCACCGCGACAATTTCACTCAACCTCACAGTTCGATATGATCTCGGTCAGCTGCAGGTTTGTTTTTGTACCGTTTGCAGCTTTACCTCGCATCTTAACAAAGCAGCGGACCCGTTCACTTCCTTTTGAAATGGTGTCTGGTGACTTTTGTCAATATAGTGTATGATGTGAACCGCCAGTGCTCCATAAAATTTTAATATCCCCATAATTTTTATATAAATGTTTGACTAATTTCCGTTCGTGCTCCCTTTGTGCGCGCAGGCCACATACAATCAAGCTGAGGGCCGCATGAGGCCCATCCGGCCGCGGGTCGTGCATATCTGAGTTAAGAGGCGTGTTCATTTGGTAATACCACCGCGCAAGTGTCTGGCGCATGACTTGTGCCTAGCAACCAATCAGACGGCAAACGCTTCTTTGTATAATTAGCTTTACTTTACTGCGTAAAAGAACTCCAGAAATCTACTTGTTTTTATTTAATTGTGTTTAAAATGAATGATTCTTTTTCAACCGTATCGACGCGTGTCAAACAACGATCGGTCATATTTAACACATGAAAATGCACTTACCCAAAGAAATTCACGCTAGATTAGTGGCAGTTTATGGTTCTGGAACTTTGGACATGCGCACTGTTCGTCTTTGGGTAAGAACGTCAAAGGACAGTGAAGGAATGTTGGCCGTAAAAGGTCAACCGCGGAGTGGGAGGCCGGTAAACGTAACTTGCGATTTGAACAGGCAAAAACAGGCATTATTCATCATAAGTACAGGGCCAAAAGTACGACTATTAACTTTACCTTTAAAAAGTTAAAACAAAGAGTAAACTGCATGTGTGGGAAAAGAAAAAAGACAAATGACTCTGCAACACAATAACGCCAAACCCCACTCCAGTACTTTCACATGGAAGAACATGCAAAAAATCGTATTTGAAGTCCATGAACACCCTACTCCCAGCCCAGATTTGACGCCCTCCGACTTCCGGTTGTTTTCTGCTCTCAAGAGACATCTCAAAGGAAATTAGAGTACCTACGACGAAGATGTTTAAGCCGCTATGGGAAAATGGTTCCTAGAATAACCTGAAGAGTTTTACAGAGACGAAGTTTAAAAAACTTGTTAAACGATGGGCGAATTTGTATTGCGGGACTATGTAGGAAAAATAAAATACATGGATTAAAATAGAAATTCTGAACTCTGTTCTTTTTTTGTTTCAATTAGATACCTTGCCACTGGGCTTGTATATAAATATGGAGGTATTACTTTCTGAACACCCTCTGCAAATCTAAAGAAGTTGTATTTGTTCTGAGACTTTGGAGCCTCAAGATATTGAGGTTCATTTTGTGGCTCTAGTGTAAAGTAGAGCTGCTATTTATGTTATATACTGCTGATGATTATCTTCGATGCGTTGTTGAATTGAAGTACCTGGATACCTATAACAAGTTGGTAAAATCATGCGATGCATTGATTATGATATGGCTTTCCAACGTAGAAACCATTACTCAAGTTATGAGGATAATGGCTGTGGAATAAATCTCGCTGCTGTGTCCTCACTTTTTTTTTTTTTTTTTTTTTTTTGATTGGAGGTTTAACGACCACCGTGAGCAACTCAATGGGCTATAAGCAGTCGCCCGTCCCTAATTTAGGGTCACTGGTTCCAGGGAAGGGAGAGAGCCAGTGCCGTAAGACAAACACAACATCCATGCCTGACCTGGGATTCGAACCCGGACCCCTTACGGACGAATGATCAGAGGCCAGCGCCTTAGACCACTGCGCCACCGGGGCGGCGTCCTCACTTTCGACCTCATTTCGATGATATTAAACAGAACCGGCTCAGTAAATCTCCCAACACGATAAAGTTTTGTCGCAATCGCTGCATTTTTACATAAGTTATGACGCATAACAACAATAGAATGGATCCCGCTCCTATGTCCTGACTTTTGATCCCATTTCGTCCATTTTCAATAGGGTTCGTCCCCAGGTGATCCCCTATCACATACCAAAATTTCATTGAAATCGAACAATTTTTACGCAAGTTATGACGCATAAGGGCAGTGGAATGGATCCCGCACCTATGTCCTTCCCTTTGACCCCATTTCATCAATTTTAATATAGGATGGGTTTCCAGGTGGTCTCCTACCACTTACTAAACTTTCTTTAAAATGGAACCATTTTTACGCAAGTTATGACGCATAAGGCATTGGAATGGATCCCGCACCTATGTCCTGACCTTTGACCCCATTTCGTCCATTTTCAATGAGGTTTGTCCCCAGGTTGGCCCCTACCACATAGTGAAATTTCATCGGACTCGAACCATTTTTACGGGAGTTATCGTGCGGACGGACGGACAAAGCTGGAGTATATACGCCTGTTCAACCTACCCTTGGAAAGCGTAAAAAAGATTTATGTAAGTTAACAAGACTCCTTTTCTGGACGTTTGGTCTCCTAATTCAGCTGATAAGAAGATTTAGTTCACGTCTAAAATGGGCGCGAATTCATTGCGGCTCTATTCTGTGTTGAAGATCCGTAAACACGAGAATTTATAAAATAAGACTTACATTTGTTGGACCTTGCATTATCTGATTCACAAAATAAGCTGAAGATTAGATAAATGAAATTTTGCATCTCAGAATTCATTGCACGAGCAGTGTATAATAGTTATATCATGCATTTAAGAGACAATACATGGAAATAGTGAAATGGAATGATTTTTATTGCGAATGTTCTCTGAAGTAATGGATGGCTTTTTATTCATTTTTAAAAGCACGTTTCTTTCTTTTGCAGTTGGTCATTGCCATCCTCACGTGGTAAAGGCCGCAGCAGAGCAGATGAGTCTTCTATGCACCAATAGCCGTTACCTGCACGATAATATAGTCTTGTACGCCCAGAGATTAATAAGCTATTTTCCAAACAAGCTGTCTGTGTGCTACTTTGTTAATTCCGGGTAAGTGCATTTCTCTTTTCTTAAATATCTTTTTACGCAACTACCATACTACTTAAATTTTAGCTGACAACATACAGTTATTATAAAAAAAATGACTGATTACACTCAATCCACAATATATTCTTCATCTTAATTTTTTATGCTTTATAACTAAAAAAGCACTTCTTTCTAGATGACGATAAAATATTAAGAATATAAATTCTGGTTTCAAGAACTATAATAATCCTTCTATGAGTGCATATTTGTAATTATTTTCAAAATGGGTAGCAATTCCAATTTCGGGGACACGCCGAAAACCAGTGCTTCAAAAAGGTATAAAACATGTAATCAAACATTAAACATTTACTCTATTTAAAATTTTAATTAAAATGTAATGTGTCAAAGTTTGAAGCTTTTCGAAATAAAAAAAGTAAAAATCATTCATATAGTTTTATACATTGTTGCTTTTCGAGATTTTCGTCTGTTTAAATGGATTTGAATGATCTGTTTAAGTTCCTCTACTTGCTGAAAATTTTGGCTATTAAAACTTATAACGAATAAAATATTATTAAATTCAAGTTTTCCTTAGCACATATAGAAAATACGAGCGATTCATTAAGAGTTGACAACTTGATGCCATTGCGAGTTTCTGTAAAATTTTAATTTAATAAACACTCATATTAAATAGATAGTTATTCATAAAAATATGTAAAAAGAGATAGAAAAGTATTTTCAAAGCACACATCCTCTTCCATTCTAGGTTGAAAACTTTATTTGTAACAACCAAAAGGTTGCAAACAGAAAACATCGAGAGTGTGAAACACAATTCTAGTGCTAAACAAAGAATATCAAAACAGACTGAAAACGAAACTTTGAGTGACGATGTACGGAATCGGTGAGTTGTCGAAAGAATTTTCTTTTGCCCATTTAGTTGACCTTGTACCTTTAATGAACGTTTATTAAAATCAGGCGTGAAGGAAAACGATTTTCTTTTACTTTACGTCATTATTGATTCCAAGTACTGGATACCGTAGTCTAGTAACCAAGACGACATGAGAAAAGTGGGCAAATACGTAGCATACCTTGTATTGATCAGTAGGAGACGCTTTCTGAAAGAACCTAATGCCGTAATAAATGAAATGTTGGGGACGAAAACCCTGTTCTGTGTTGGGTCTAGTGGCAGTACTCCTATAATTTTCAAAATGAACGGGCCCTAAACTTAATACACGTAGTTATGTAGAGGTAGCTGTAACGACCCCCTCTACCTTTACATCTCTTTATGAATGCAGTTGCGATCCGGCGAGAGTCATCACATATTTATTTGATTTGGTTCGATCAATGTCAGACAAGATGCTGTCAGTTCCTCCTTATTTTGTTACGACTCTGAGGAAATCGACCTGGTTGGTCACACTAAGTCACATGCTGAAAGAAGAGTGCAAATTTTCTTTAAAACAGAAGCAAAGAATTTAATGTAATTTATTATGGGTTAGGAGATATCTAGTAGGCAGTGACTGAGTGACTCGCATGCTGTAGTATTCGCCTGTCTTGCCAACCTGGACTCCTTCTAATCTGGCCCAAAACCCGAGGTTTTTCCAAAACGTCTTGTTCGTCCTAGACCCCAAAAAATGGAAGTTACTCCTCCCTCCAGACAAAAGACAGTTTCCCTAAAAAAAACTTACGTGTTTCTCCTCACGAAGCTCGTTTCTCCTTTCAACTAGAATCTCTCACAATTTCAGTCACCTGCAAAGACGATATGCTGTGCACACGCAAGCAACGTGATGTGCATTTGAAATATACTCTTCCAAAATTATTGGGTGAAGAAAGAAAAACTAGAAAATTATTTGATCAAATGTCCTACGAAACAGAAGTTTTGCAGTTCAATTCCATAAATATACAATTTTAAAATATAAATATTTTCAGTGACTTGATGTAAAACTAGTAAAAAACGTTTAGCGTGCTTACAATAGTTTGACTCAAAGCGGATTTTTTAATCTTTCTTGTAAAAGCAACGATTTATGAAAGCAACGAAAATAAATTGCCTATCTTTATGTCCATTATAACTAATAAAAGTGTTTCGCCTGTTCTACGGCAAAAATACGAAGAAAAATCAAAATGGCACAATCGTGCCACCAGTCTGGAAATACTGGATACCTTGGACGGCGCAAATTATATGGACACTTTTGGTTTATTTTATGCTTGGCCTACGCACGGAATTTTTTTGAATCTGTACTTTAGTTTCTGAGATACCGATCCATATATAAATATATTATTGCTCTGCTCGTTATCAGAGAGAAATTTCTGCGTCAGGAAAAGCACAAAACAAGATCTCTTATAATCTTGATAGCTTTTATTTCTAAATAGAAAGGTTCCATGTGTTTTCTAGAATTGAAAACATCTGGAGCAGAAAAAATTAACATTTCTTTAGCTAGAAAGCAGCTCATGCACCAAACATGAAAATATTAATACTATTGGTCATGTATTCATCTAGCCTATTCAACATGAGAAAGTTTTAACGAGACATTTGGATATTGGAATATGCGAACACATGCAACTGCGGATTTGCTTCATCAAGGGAAGGCACTTGCATCATGAAACCCTTTAAGTTAAGGCTTAAAAATGTTAGCGACATTACAGAAAAGGAGATCGACAGCATATAAAGAAACTTTCGACGTTCAACTATGGACTAGATAGGATATAGTACACAAAACACACATACTGAATTGGCCAGACAAAAGTGTAGCGGCGTGGTCTTTAAAATGTTTTTCATTCGCCTCTTGAGAAATTTATGCATGTATGAAAAGTTGATGTACAATGCTTTTACAAGAAATTAAAATTTAGTTATTAATGGGAGAAATATCAGGTAAGCGATATCTATATTTACCATCAGAAACAGATGTCAAGCGAAGGGCACATTGATGAAGTAATTTGTTGGCATATAAAACATGATTGAAGAGCGTTTGGATGAAACAGTACTATACAATTTTTAAGAATAATGTACCATTATGTCTTAAAAGAAAAGTGTTTAATGAATGCATCCTTCCATTTTTTCATACGGAGTAGAGATATAGACCTTAGCTAAAAAGACATACAAAGGCTGCAGACAATTGAAAGAAGCATGAAGAGATGCGTGCTTGATGTAACCAGGAAAAATAAGAAGAGGAACTCGTGGATCAGGAAAATGACAAGAGTGAAAGAGATCATGATCAGGGTAAAATACCTGAAATGGCAATGGAATAGACATATTGCCGGAAGAACGGACCACCGATGGACAACTGAAATACAATACTGGATGCCAAACGATAGAGACCCAGAAGAAGACCACGTGGGAGATGGATGGATGAAAATTGAAAGCATTCCAAAGTGACATGACTGGCTTAAAACAGACAATTGTGGAAAAAACTTTGGAGAGACCTTGGGTTGACAAAGATGATGATGACGATATACATTGTAACGTACTAGGAGATGTGACGTACCTGCCAGAAGGACGCACACGACATAAAGGCAGATAGGAATCAGAATAAAACGTCCGCGTAGCTCAATTGGTAGAGTTACTTATTCCGGAATGAGGGGACCCGGGTTCGAATCCTGGCGCGGACAGAAATGACGGAGAAATTTACTTCGTTATAATGGCGCCCGAACTATCCGGATGACCCGACCGTTCAAAATCTCGCAATGGTGTGATGTTATTTCCACACCGCGAGATAGGAAAAATAAGAGAATCCCTTCTCAAGCATTACAAAAAAAAAAAAAAAAAAAAAAAAAATGAAGGGGAGATGATGTAACGTACTAGGAGATGTGACGTACCTGCCAGAAGGACGCACACGACATAAAGGCAGATAGGAATCAGAATAAAACGTCCGCGTAGCTCAATTGGTAGAGTGACTTATTCCGGAATGAGGGGGATCCGGGTTCGAATCCTGGCGTGGACAGAAATGACGGAGAAATTTACTTCGTTATAACATCTAAATATATATGAGGAACTTCTGCAACATGCAATGTCTGCCTATGTGAACACGAATGGCAGCATTTCGATAACCCAATTGAGTTCTCTGTCCGTCAAGTATCTCTCCTACATTACTCGTAGTCTGACAGCATCGTTTTTCAGATGATATCTTTTAGACACAACTTTGCAAATTGACTGCTTCGAAGTCCGATTGTCTCTCATTCTTGCACCAGTGCTTACGTCACAGCGATGTAAAACGCGAAACTTTGTTTCCTATACTATCAGCAACCACATTAACATAGCGACGTTTGCATAAGCACACGCCTAAGGTTTTAAATCGTAATATCTCGAAATTTTTTTATGAACAGTTTATTTGCATAATCTCTCTGATGATTATTCAGTCGATTTGTAGTAGCAAACATATCTTGTTAACGGGCTGCCAGAGAGGAAAGACTTTGGCTTAAGATTTCTTTTTTCTTTCTTCCTTTCGTTTTTTTTTTTTTTTGTTTCTTTCTTTTAGTCTTATAGGGTTGAATTTATGATGCAGTAAATCATGGATATGAAGCAGTAAGTCATACACATGACGTTGCTTCCGAGAATTCCATTAACTCACAGTAACCCGATATCATTTGTAGAAGTACAGAAAGTGGATATTTTTTTCAGTGAATAATATGATGTCGAAAAAAAACTGTAAGTGAAGGAAATTCTGCTGCCAGAGTATATTTACGAGCTCGTGGTTCGTGTCTGCAAAAAAAAACCACATGCAGTTGGCTGTAAGATGTTAAAAACGTTGATATCAATGACTAATTCAGCTTGACATTGATACCTAAAATGAACGGAAATTACTCGGCACTGCCACCGAAATTAAAGATATAATATTGCTAGCATGAAGAGCAGAGAAAGCACAGTTGGGCTAAGAACTCGCTCGTCAGCAATCTTACGTGTGCATTGAATAACTTATTAAAAATATTTAAGGAATCGTAAAGTTGTTGATGATAATTATTGCAAAGTGTTTTTGTTTATTATTTTAGCATCGTCATTTGCATCTGATTAGACATGATGTACATCATTGAAATCCGATTACAGTCTTGTGACGATTATATATATATTAAGATAATAGAGCGTTTGTCACAAATATTTGTGACAGACGTTGTATTATCTTAATATATATGATGTACGTTCTCTTTTTTCCAATAGATAACTGTTTCATGATAATTTAAGTTTTCGCATCGTTATGAGGAGATAGTGTAAATAGGATTTGTTTAATGATGCTTTAGAGATTTTCTGTTCACGTCAAGAAAAATCTCAATTTATGGAAAAAGATGGGGATTTCTGTAAAATTTTCCTATATTTAATAAAAATTTAGAAGCAGCAGGAATAGTTTTCAACAAAACGAGAAAAAAAGTTTGACTGATGGTATGATTAAAATTAACCCCATGATGTTGCACATTTTTTGTTTTGCAATAATCACGCAAAAGCCTTCAGAAACATTTTATCCTACCTTAAGGGTCTCATTCTTTGAGGTTGAATAATAAATAAAATAATTATTCTGATGTGATCGCATAACATAATTCTTATTAAATGTATTCTGACCATAATATAAAAACTTGGCAAGAGCTGGAACTTGGCAAGATGAATATCTCCAAACTTGCGTCATTGCTTGTTTTACTGTGCGATAGGATTTCGAAAACTATCCTTTTCAAAGCGTGAACGTATTCATTTCAGTCAATACAGCTGGAAGCAATCATGGACTAAATGAACTTTCTTGGTTCATAGTGTTATGCAATAGAACGATGCCAGAAGTCGTAATATCTCGAAGTCTTGCATTAGCTATTTTTGTTATGGTTCTTGATTTTCGAAAGTACAAAGTCATGAACCAGGGCTATCGCAAAGAAGTTTCTATGCACTTTTTGTAATTCCGTTTTGAAGTTTCAACAGGTGAATAAAAGAACCTATCCAGTAAAAAGGAAAGGTGTGCTTAACCACACACCTCAGCAAATGAATAGCAATAAATAGAGATATCGCGATGAAACTTGGTATGTAGTTCATTGTGGATATAGGGAAACGATTTAGCGGGTAAAAAAGAAACTAGTTCAGAATTGCGCCGCTAAGAGAACAGTGGCTCTACAGCAGGGACGTCGCCAAGGGAATCCAAGCCCACCCTGAAATTTGTCTTGCCTACCCTGCCGCCCACCCTGTTCAAAATGTGCCATTATTCAGTATACTTAACTTTAAAATATAATCTGCATTTTGTTAAGTCTTCTGTTTTATTTCATGCAGTCCTACGTATTTCCCCCCAAGAAGTGAGTCGTATACGTCTCCGTAGAAAGTTTATCGAAATATCAATCGCAGGGCCATGAAAATTCAATTGTTCTCCACTCTTCTAAATGTAAGCCTCTTTTTCATGTTAGTATGGCCAAGGTAGAATGAGGAGAGTGGGCAGGAATTCAATGAGGGAGATCATTACTAATTGCTCTGCTGTTTGTTTTAGTTACTAAATATAAAGTGCAGTATAAAGCTGCACTAGCTCTCTTAAGACTGCTGCGGGACAGTGAAAGTGCAGAAAGTGGCTGACAACTGCTTTTTAGGAGAGAAGTGCAAAGCAAAGTCGCTGGCTGGAAGGAAGGAAGTTAAGCAGGGGGAGACATTGTGCTTGCGTGGTACGACGCAAAAATTTGATTTAAATAAACAAAAACGACATTTTCTTTTAAATAAATTGTTCAAGTACAGTACTATTTTCTTAAGCAAAAATGCCAGACTTTGAAAAGCAGTTAAAGATAATGCATTAAGAGCAAGCAAACAGTTGAAGGCAGCATTTTACCAACACTTCTATCTTACACCAATGGCGTAACTAGTCAGATCCTGTATATATGTGTATTCAGGTGGAAAGGGTGAAGATTGCACGAATTCCTTTGTAGCAGATAGTCAAAAGCATTAAAACCGCCCCGGTGGTGCAGTGGTCTATGAGCTGGCTTATGACCATTCGTACGAGAAGAGTCAGGGTTCGAAACCCGGTGAGGCATAAATTCTGTGTTTGCCTTACAGCACGGGCTCTCTCCCTTCCCTGGAACCAGTAGCCCTAAATTAGTAACAGGAGACTGCTTATAGACTATTGAGCTGCTCACGGCGGTCATTAAACTGTCAATGAAAAAACCCATAAAAAATTCGTTCTTTCAGTGTTTCGTAATAAAAAGTTGCTATCAAGCTTGCCCTACCAAAAATAATGCTCACCCATCCTGATTTCGAAGTCTAGAGACGTCACTGCTCTAAAGATACAAGAAAACAACAGACACATGCGTAAATTTACTGTTTATTGGCAGAACAAAACTTTCAGGACAAAATCTGCTCAATATGCTGGCCATCACAAGAGATGACATTTCGCAAACAAAGAGCGACATATAACACTGCTCTTGCAACATGTCGCGGTCGATGTTGGCCACTATACGTCTGCTGGTACTCATTTGCAGATCTGAGAGAGAGCGTATGCCGTCCGCATAAGCCCTGTCATTCAGGTATCAGAAAAGTCAGAAATGAATAGGTAGCGTGAACGGGCTGGCCATTATTCTAGAAATTGTGAGTTCATTGCTGACTGTTTGACTGAGTAATTCCTCTGGCTCTGCTGAGTGAGAGTGAGATCCGGCTTGCCCTGTCGGCAATGGCAACTGCAACTTCATCTTAGACATTTTTGGAAACTGCCGGACGGCTTCTTCCTGACCCTATACACAATTCTCCGGTATCTTCGATCTTCCTTACTACATTCTTCAACGCCGCGGGTTGAGGGGTCGTCTCCGTAATCCTTTGATTCGTTGATATTGGCGACTGCACTGTTGGCATTACTCATATTTTCAAAATAAAATTTATTACTTCTTTACAAGAGCCATAAGGGCAATCGGCAGCCTGGCCGCCCCGGTGGCGCAGTGGTTTAAGCGATGGCCTCTGATCATTCGTCCGAACGGGGTCCGGGTTCGGATCCCGGTGAGGCATGGATGTTGTGTTTGTCTTACGGCACTGGCTCTCTCCCTTCCCTGGAACCAGTAACCCTAAATTAGGGACGGGCGACTGCTTATAGAACATTGAGTTGCTCACGGTGGTCGTTAAACCTCAAAAAAAAAAAAAAAAAAAAAAAATCGGCAGCCTGATCATTACCGTTTTTATCCCAGCATTTCGAATTTACATGTGAATATTAGCATGCGAAACTTTCCACGTGAAGAATTGCAACACCTGAAATCTCTTAGATATAAGCAGAGAGGCTTCTGCTGTGCTTCACAGGTAATATCGTGTAATTGAGCAAATATTAAGCATAATTTGTTCTGAAACGTTTGTGCTGTCAATAAATAGTAAATTCACGCACGTTCATATTCCTTTCTAAATCATTTTGCCATGCCCTGAAGGGAAGTACCTACCGATTTCTGTTGTAGTATTTCCATCTTTTGCTTTTCTAAAGAAAAGAAAATAGAGACTTTTAAATTATAACGTAAAATATTGTGAACTGAAACATTTGGCCCTTAAGACGGCCTTTAGTCTTCATGGAATACTCTCCACCAGATTTATGTAAATATCCTCCGATATGTTCCATCGTTCAGACTACAAGCAGTGACCAGTTCAACTTTCTCGGGTAGCACAGCCTTGCAATTTAACGTAGACCTCAACACTGGGCCACCGTGTTTTAGGAATAGAAGACAGTGGCTCAGTGTTGGGCCTACGTAAAACTGCAAGGCTGTGCTACTTGGGTTGTTTGTTGGGCGATTTCTTCTTCCATGCACCTGATGATTCAATTCGTCCCAGATATTCTCTACTGGGTTCAAACCTCGAATCTGGGCTGGCGAGTCCACATTTTCCAAGCTCGTGTCCCCAAACTATTATGTTAGAAGGCGAGTAGTATGACATGCGGCACTGTACTGCTATAGAGGTATAGGCCTTCCCCAAAGTACTACTAAAAAGTTGGTATAGAATAATTTTTAAGGACGTCTAGGTAGTGCTTATCATTCATGTTTTTTCCAGAATGACTAATGAGCCCAAGGCGAAGCATAAAATATAAACGCTCCATACTATTTCGCTGCCTCCTAAATTCATTTTCGGGAAGACACAGTTCGGAAGGAGCCGTTCTTCCAGCATTCACCATACCCGGGAACGACGGTCAGACTGGTAGATGGTATTTCATGACTCGGCGGTCCAAAGCGTTGGTTTTCATTGGTCAACAGTCCAAGATCGACGGGCCTCACACCACGTTAATCAGCTTTTGGCATTAGTCGAAGTGATTAGCTTCTTGTGGATGGCTATACTACCCTGGTGACATATTTCGTGCAGAGTCCTGCACACTGAACTGGTGCTAGCATCAGTCCCAATAGTCTCGCCAGGGCCTGATTTACGGGAGAGCATTCGAGGGGAATGTGCTCAGGCCCCCGAAATTTAAGGGCCCCCCAGAAAATTTTATAAGCTTCCCCTCTTATAATACTGGGCCGCGGGTGACCTAGTGGTCAACGTTCGTGACTGCCACGGTGATAACTTCAGGTTCGATCCCAGGCAGGTGCGAACGCTCGAACCACTAAATATCCGCCGTGCGTCGGATGGGCACGTTAAGCCGTCGGATCCCGGGTACTGGCCCCCGAAAATAAATAAGGGGTCTTCCTCACCCTTTCTACCTCTCTTCCGTGTCACTTTCCTATAGGACATTCTAGCCCAAATCTCCTAGCTTCCTATTTCTAAGGTTTACTTTAGAGCTGATATTCTCTACTGGGTTCAGACCTCGAATCTGGGATGGCGGATTTCAACACTAGGTCGTTTTTTGGCAGATTCAGCACTAGGTCGTTGTCATTTGTATATCACGTCACCAACCGCCGACAGTAGGGATTTGTAGTATCGTTGGAATGTCACCTACCGAAAGATTGTGGTACCCTATTATTAAACCGCGCTGAAAATCAGTTAATGTAGGCATCTTGCGGATACAGAAGAGCTATAGTTTCATCATAGCTCTACGAGAACTTTTATAGTTGGATGTGTGTGAGGTAGTGCTAGAGTATGACGGAATTCGCAATCAATGCAGGGATGCCTAGGTACTAATGGTAAGATAGTGTATATTTGTTAACTGAGTTCGATCATAATGAGCTGGTATACAACTACAACTGAGTAAGAAATTGAACGAGAAATTTTTTTTGTGATAATGATCATTCTGTAAAACATTTTTTTGTTGGAGGTTTAACGACCACCGTGAGCAACTCAATGGGCTATAAACAGTCACCCGTCCCAAATTTAGGGCTACTGGTTCCAGGGAAGGGAGAGAGCCAGCGCTGTAAGACACACATAACATCCATGCCTCACCGGGATTCGAACCCGGACCCTTTTCGGACGAATGATCTGAGGATATCGCTTATACTACTGCGCCGCTGGGACGGCCTGTAAAGATTGCCTTCTTTGCAAGAGAAAAGGAACAGGTATTTTAATGAAGTGTTTCATTATTTTAATACTATACATTTCTGAATTTCATTCAATTTGAATTGAAAACTTAATCCGTTCTTGTTTCAATATTTGCAGTTCGGAAGCAAATGACCTTGCCCTGCGACTGGCCGAAGCACACACTCACAAAAAGGACGTGATCGTGATTGACGGGTAAGCAATAAACATCATGATTTGTTCGCAATCGCAAGCAATAATCCGTTTAATTGTATATATATATATATTTTTTTTTTCTGCATCAATCGACAAATCTTCATTTCTTGATGGAGAAAAGCTGGAGATAACAGATACGTACGTTTATCTTGGACAGCAGATATCAAGTGAGGGTCACATTGATAAAGAAATTAATCGGCATATAAAACTTACCTGGAGAGCTTTTGGAAGAAACAGCATAATTTTCAAGAGCAATATGCCATTATGTCTTAAAAGAAAAGTGTTTGATCAATGCATCCTTCCAGTACTTACGTATGGTGCAGAGACGTGGACCTTAACTAAAAGAGAAAAACAAAGGCTGCAAACAACTCAAAGAAACATGGAGAAGTGCATGCTTGGTGTAACCAGGAGTGATAAGAAGAGGAACTTGTGGATCAGAAAAATGACAAGAGTGGAAGACATCATGATCAGAGTTAAATCCCTGAAATGGCAATGGGCTATACATACTGCCAGAAGGACAGACCATCAATGGACAGCCGAAATTTTAGATTGGATTCCAAGGGACAGAAGACCCAGAAGAAGACCACGTGGGAGATGAGTGGATGAAATTCGAAAGTATCCGGGAGTAACATGGAGGAGACTGGCACAAGACAGACCGTTGTGGAAGAAGCTTGGAGAGACCTTCGTCCAGCAGTGAAATGATAATGGTTGATGATGATGATGATGATTTTTTTAGGAAGAAGGACTTTATTTCTGATTATGGTGTAACAAATGGATTTAGTGGGGTGGTGCCAAAGAAATTTGCTCCAGATATTAAAAATGAAGTTCACATACAATTTCAGCCTCTTTATCTTATTAAATAATTTATTTATTTGTACTGGATTAGCTTGTATCTTTTTAGTAATAGAGTAATTTATTTTAAAAGAATGTTGACATAAATGCAGTTTCTATGTGATGTAGAAACACAATTATACTAAAAGCCAAAAATGTTAGGCATTTTTGAATTGAACAAAGCGAAACTGAAAGATAAATTAAAAACACTATTCTGCTATTTCCATTTCAAAAAAAAAAAAAAAAATGGCGATGATAAATAAAAAGCTTTCGGTAAATTTCATTTATTTATGCTTTCATATGTAAGTAGGTTTCGTGCTACACTTAAATTCAATAGAAGGTTTTCCCCTAGCAAATTTTTGAAATATCAAACACTGAAAAACAACACCATCTGAAAATTCAGAAAGTATGGGTTATGCGCCAGTTCGTCGCGTTCCCCAAATTCAGTTACATATACATGATACACAGGAAGGCAAGAGGCATCATTTATCGGTCTCTCTCTCTCTCTCTCTCTCTCTCCTGCAAGAACTATATTTTCAACTGCAGTGTCTATTTGTTGAAATTTTATTCTTTCCCATTGACGGAAAGAACTGTACACAGTTTCAAACGTCACTCCTCCCGTTTTATGTTCATCCGTAGTTCTTTCCTTCCTTCAACAGGAACGATATATTCGCTTCTAATTAACAGATTGAAGAAATTTTTCTGTGGTTAATAGAGACAGGCGTGCACACAAGATTAACGATGTCTGTTCTTTCGTTCACACCCCCCCCCATGACTTTTCTTCTGCAGGAACAATACTTCTGCTTCCAAATGTGATATAAAAATCCCTTCTCTTCCTTAATGGTGAAAACGTGAACATATGAGTTTAGACATCTTTCCCTCTGTTCATCCGTCCGCAAGTTTGTTTTTCTGGCCCTCGGCGGAACTAGTTATAACAATGAAGAAATTCAGTTATTGATAGAGACAGGAAAGCCCAGTGTGAACGTTTATACTTCCCATTATCCCTAGGTGCGTCGGTGTGAGAAAACGAAACTTGGTCGTTGGAAGCAAAAATAATTTTTCCTAACGGACGGACACAGATAGACAAACTGACAAATGGTAGGGTGTCTGAAATGTCATGCTCATGCTTTCCGGTATAAGGGAGAGAAATACTTTTACCAATCCGGCATTTTGAAACGGAAATATGGTTTATACAGACGGACAGACAGACTGATGAAGAGAACGACAGACGTCGATGATCTTGCTCTCCTGCCTGTCTATGAGGTACGGAAAGAATTTCTTCTATCCATAAGTTCTTGGGTCTGACAGATTGACAAAGAAACGGAAAAATAAATGGACTGGGGGATAGACGTCTAGAAGTGTTAATCTCACATTCTCTCCTGCAGGCAGAGAAGGAATTTTTGAAGTTGATATTTAAAAGCGGAAATATCGTTTCAGCAGGTGAACTGACATGCGGATAAACGGAACAACGAGCATCAAAAATGTTACATTGGTGTCTGTCTCTTTTAGCCACAGAAGGAGTTTTTCAGGTCTGTAGTCATTAGAAGATGAAGTTTCGTTCCTGCGGGCGTATGAACAAACATCAATAATCTTTAACGTACGCCTGTCTCTATTAGTCAGAGAAAGAATTTGTTGAATGTTCTTTAGAAGAGGAAACATAATTTTGGCTGACGGACATACAAACACCTCCGTTTGGCGAAAGACTGGTTGCTGGAGCACTCCAGTGAGTTCCATACACTTGAAAGGTACTCACTTTCCTGATTTGAGAATTTTTGGAACGGAATGGAATTATGCATTCCTGGAACGCACCACTGGCACCTCTAGGAGCTTTACGAGGGGTCGTCCTGGAGAGATTCATAGACTGCATTACACCCCCTAGCGTTTTGTTTCTAACGTCTTTGTGTAATCCATGGCACGATATTTCTGCTGCTGTTGGGAGGGCGAATACGCATGCGTTACTATGTGGGTTGGCTGGATAAGGGTGGAAGGCGTGGGTTCTGATCAGAAACTCAAAACGGTGTTCAACGCGAGATTTGAACTGAAGATCACAAACAGGGAAAGCAATAGTTGGAATACTAATTGCACCATTGGAATATTGAATGACTTCGTAAATACAATAATTTTGTGAAGTGAAAATTGGGTGTACAAAACTGACGACTTTTAGAGATTATACTGTGGTCTTATGGTAAAGTTTCATGATTGCAAAGTTTCTTATCATCCTTAGCCGCCCCTGTGGCACAGCGGTTTTAGAGCCAGCTTTTAACCGTTCGTCCGAGGGGGTGCCGTGTTAGAATCCTGGCGAGGCGTGAATGTTATTTTAGTCTTATGGCACCGGCTCTCTCCTCTTCTTGGAACCAGTGGTCCTAAAGTAGGGATGGTCGATCGCTTATATCCCATCAAGTTGCTCAGGCTGGACGTTAAGCCTCTTAAACAAAGAAGCCGTGTGGCCAAGTGTTCGAGTTGGGTGCTAGCTCGACCATGAGTTCCGGGTGAGGTATGGATAGCGCAGCTGCCCTATGGTGCTGGCTCTGTCGCTCTGTAGGACCAATGGTCCCAAGATAGAGATGAACGATTTCTTATATCATGAATGGAATTCGGGATTGCACCATACAATACAAATTTGTAAAGATGTGAATCAGTTTTTTTGGTGTAAACATGACATAGACGGTAAGTCAGATAATATCTGAAAACTTGAAAATTTCGTCGTCCTGTGGCGGGAAATGAGCGACTTACCAATCACCAAAAAACGGATTTACTTCTTCAACATTTGATTTGTATGGTGTAATCCCGTATTCTATTCATGATTTATCTGCTTCTCTGGGCAATCACGGGAGAGAATTCTTAAACTCCGTATTCACTAAAGATGAATGCCGGTTGCTTCGACTAGCGAATCCTGTAATAGTTATATTAAAATTAATCAGAAACTTGAAACTTTGTTGTTCTGGGTGGTGTAGTGGTTAGCATACTCACTGAGAAAAACGTTTTGTTAATTCAGCAAAAATATTGTTGAGTCAACAAAACATTTTGTCGATATACAGTCAGCAAAAAACTTTGTTGAATTTGCAAATTTATTTTGTTGAAAATTATTATTGATTTTACAAAATTTATTGTTACCATGACAAAACGTTTTGTTCATTTAACAAAATGATGAGGTCGATTTTCGGGAATTTGTTTGATCCAACAATACGTATTGTTATCATGACAAAAAGTTTTGTTGCTGCAAAAAAACATATTGTTATCGTGACACAATAATTTTTGCTCCAACAAAATTTAGAGTTATAATGCTAAAACGTTTTGTTGCTGGAACCAAACATATTGTTATTGTGACACAGTATCGTGACAAAAAGGTTTGGTTGCCCCAACAGAATTTACTTTTAATTTCACAATGAAACTTATTTGGTTTAACAAAGCAACACTCAAATTTTGAAGAAGACAATCCGATTTTTGGGGTAAATATGACAAGAATGGTAAGTCAGATAATGTCTGGGAAACTTGGGATTTGGTCATTCTGGGTGGTGTAGTGTTTAGCTTATGCGGGCGCTATCTTGGAGACGCGGGTTCGATTCCCGCTCCAGGAAAAATAAATTTTCAAGTTTTGAGATATTATCTGACTTACCATCCATGTCATATTTACACCAAAAAACGGGTTCACATCTTCAAAATTTGACTTATATAATTAGACGCTCAAGCGGTGGTCGTCTACAATATAAGCAATACTGTAGACGACCATCGCTTGAGCGTCTAAGGCTTGGCAGTTAGCGTGTGTGAGTCTGGAAGAATTCGAGGCCGCTGTAGTGTAGCGGAAGCATATCCGGCGCGTAACTGGAAGATCTTGGGTACGACTCCCGGTGGCGGCCAATGAGAATTTTTCCGTGACTCACTTATAAACGTGGAAAGAGCGAAGATCTTTGTTTGATGTTCCTGGTCCACGTTAAGTGTTTGTATTAATTATAAGCAACCATTACTTTAAGTGACACATATTGAAATACAGGATCTTCCAAAAAGTTTGAACAGTGTTTTATATATACATGAACAAAATAGAGCCTGATCACTAAAAAATGTTTTTTTGGAATTTCCAAATAAAATATTCATAAGCATGTATGTGTTTAGCGTTGCTTTAATTACATCATTTTTGTTTTTTTTCTTCTCATGTACAGCGCGTATCATGGAAATTTGTCATCAAGCACAGATCTTAGTCCAATGAAGTTTCAGAAGATCAAGGGAGGTAAAAAGGATTACATCCACGTGGTAAGTGTTTATTTCTACTTATAAAATAATTGAATTACATATCTTTTGTGTTTTATATTTCTCTACCGATTGATAAAGCACATGCTGAGCATATTTTTGAAAACTCACGCACGAAGTTTGTGAGGAGAAGCCAATGAAACCCACGTGTTTTCAAGGTGATCTTAGAAACAAAAAGGATTTCTTTGCTACCTCGTATCTCAATTGAGGTTTAAACAGTCTTTTATTAGACACCTTTCTTCAAGGTTTAAAAAACTGGTGCAAATTTTAAGTTCGTCACGGAAAATATAAACGGAAAATGCAAGGGTACAAAACTTAAAGGCATTTTGTTCGAACAGACAGGAAAAGCTTTTATGAACTGATTAAAAAACCCTTTTAACAAAGTCATTTTAAAGTACTGTTTTTTTTTATTATTATCCCCCTTGTGGGCGCTTCCAACTGTAGTGCATACAAAATCACAACGTAAACGAAAATTTGATGTTTTTAAAAATATCGATTTTATTTGTTTTGCAAGTGCTAGTTATTCCATAATATGTGTTTACTATAACTAAAATAATCTTTGAATATGCGGTCTAGAACAGTGTGAGAAACTAAACTTTCCTAGCTGAAAAATTGATATTTAAACAGAAAGCAAAAAAGTGACTCAAAAATTATTTCTTTTGCATGGCTTGCCGAACTGATAATATTTTTATATAAATGAAATAATCTCTTCACAGGAGCGAAAAGGCATTTTCAGAAAACCGCTGTGAAAAAGGGTGGTCGAAATAGCCGCATGATAAAATCTATTTGGTGAGGCTCATTTTCCATTTTGTAAAGCAACTGGTTGGAAAAAGAAACTTTATTAAATATAGGCATCAGAATTAGTGTATAGGAAGGCAAAAAAAGTGAAATTCTTCTCTGACTTTAATATTTGTGAGTGACCATTGGAGGTTAATTTTAATTCGGTACGTATGTCTCAGTTAAATTGTCTTTCCCCTCACTCGCGTGTCAGACTTCATAAAACTGTTTTGTGCCAAAGTTGGGAAAACATAAAGATCTACCACTTACATTTCAAGACTCGTATTTCATTCACATATCTACGAAATTATTTTGACTACTACAGTGCCCTCTTGACATCATTTACAAGAAGTTCTACCCCGGATAGAACCATATTCATAAGCAGGAATCTGTATGAGCTATTACGGCGAAATAATTGAATTCCCTGGTTCAGTCGGTCACATAAAACGTTTTAAACAGTTGTGACTTTCTTAGGCAGAGATTAGGGACATCATGAAAAATACCAATAAATAAAGAACATACCTAACAGGAATATTTTCCGTCAGCTATCGAAAATATAAAAAAATTCACGTCGTGAGTAGGTTGATAAGTTCAGTGCTTTAAATTTATGGCACGAAAGTGACAAAAGAAATAGTGGAAAATTCCCTTTTGCAATGAAATAATAAAAAATCTTTCAAGCGATTTAAGTTAGCATACTTTTCCTGAAAACTGCGATTTTCAGCAACTTTTTCATGGAGAAATTAACAGGATTTGTGCAATATAATGTTCTAAAATTTTGAAACAAGAAATACTACAAATAAATTATAGATTTTATCAAGAAAAATCACGAATAAAACATGGGCTTCGAATTCTTTTCTACCAAGCTCGTGTATTTCAAACAATGAAACTAACGATAAATCTCGCTCTTTGAAATATCTGACATATTTAAGGTAAAAGTATTTCGCACAACTATGCCTGATTTTTAGGGTACAGAAAAGAGTTACAACTTTTCTGATTTGGTTTTATTAAGGGATATTTTCCTGTTTATATGTAACGCTTATCATTTAAACAAGGACAAGAAATTGCACTCACGATGACGAAAAGCAGATATGATTTAATCTATGTATGTTGAAGAAATCCAGGTACTTAGAAAGAAAGGAACAGTTAGTAACAAAAGAAATGACGAACTAATTCCTTTGTAAGAAAAAAATTGCTCTAGCTTCATTTCTTTTCTCATGCTTCTCATTATTCCACAGACTTTGTAGGATCCTCTCATGAATAAGACAAGCATGGACCTTTTGCAAATACACCCATCTCTTCATTCGCAGCCCTAGCTCTTCTCCTTTTGCCTCGTAATAATCCCTATTCATTTCCTGTCTTCATTATCTAACTAGAATTTAAATCTGCGTTCTCTAGTGTAGAGAAGGTAATATAAAGAGAAATTTTATGCTGTTCCAAATAAAGTCAAATCAGGGTCTCGATCCCTCACGGAAATTTGAAAAAGGTTTGCTTTAAAGTGAAAAGAGAATTTCGTTTAATTTCTTTTGAGACTCGAAGATGAGATTATTAATATCCAAAAGAAACGATAGCACATAATATCGAAAGTGTACAACCCCAGCAAAAATAAATTAGACGAAATTATAAAAATAAAATATATAGCACACAAATTCCGAAGTAAAACAATCCAGACCCATTTTTAACATTGCATACAAATTTAAAACACAGAAAGGCGACACACCAATTAAGTAATAAGTTTTCTCGTTTAAAAATGAGTGTGGCAGGATTTTAAAATGATAGAAAAAACTGTATGACACTAGGGACTTAAAATAAAACAAATCTCTGAAACAAAAGGAAATGACCGATTTTCGTGTCTTTTTAATGTTGCGAAGAAACAAAAGAAAAATGAAACAAGTTAGTAAAATCATGCAATGTATTGATTATGATGCACTTTCCAACATGCCAGAAATCATTACTCAAGTTATGAGGAGAATGGCTGTGGAATAAATCTCGCTCCTATGCCCTGACCTTTGACCCCATTTCGATGATATTAAACAGAATTGGTTCAGTATACATGCGGAACAACATACTAAAGTTTTGTCACAATAGAAGCATTTTTTACGCTTTCTAACCGCAGGTTGAAGAAGCGTATATGCTCCAGCTTTGTCCGTTCGTTTGTCTGTCTCTCCGCACTATAACTCGCGTAAAAATGGTTCGATTTCGATAAAATTTTAGTATCTGGTAAGGGCCAACCTGGGTATGAACCGTATTGAAAATGAACGAAATGGGATCAAAGGTCAGGACATAGGAGCGAGATTTATTCTACAGCCATTATCCTCATAACTTGACTAAAAATGCTTCTATTACGACAAAACTTTGGTGTATTGTTCCGGAGGTATACTGAACCAATTCTACTTAATATAATCGAAATGGGGTCAAAGATCAGGGCACAGGAGCGATATTTATTCCGCAGCCGTTATCCTCATAACTTGAGTAATGATTTCTGGTATGTTGGAAAGCTAACCATAATCAATGCAATGCATGATTTTACTAACTTGTTAGTCAAGATATGAAGATGATGGCTGTGGAATAAATATCATTCCTGTGCCGTGACCTTTAACCCCATTTCGGTGATATTCAACACAACCGGTTCAGTATACTTCCGGAACAACATACTAAAGTTTTGTCGCAATCGAATCATTATTACGTAAGTTATGACGTATAAGGGCGATGGAATGGATCCCGCTCCTATGTCCTGACGTTTGATCCCATTTCGCACATTTTCAATAGGGTTCGTCCCCAGATTGTCCCCTACCACATACTCCATTTTTACGCTAGTTATCGTGCGGCAAAGCCGTAACCAGGGCAGGGCCAGACCCGGCTTCGCCCGACCTGTGTTTCTTTTTGCCCGTACTAGCGACTCGCACAACAATATAGTGCCCGACCTCTTTCACATCTTTTGCCCGACCACTTTCCATCCTTCGCCCGATCTCAATCATCAGCCGCCCCTTCCAGCTTGCTTGTCTGGCTACGGGCCTGTCGTGCGGACAGACACACAGACAAACTGTACCATATATATATACATAGCTACGATTGGAAAGCGTGAAAAAGGATGACTTATTGTAAACAATTAGAGATAGCACCGGTTTCGTTCCGCATTGATCGAAACAAATTAAACATCAAGACAAAGCTCAAGTCTTAAAAAAAAATCTGGGTTTCTTTCCGTGTTTTTCAACTACACTGAAGAGCAATTGAATTAGAGATACCTGTCTAGTACCGTGTAGCACCACCTTTTACCCTGATGACGGCGGCGATTCGTCTCGGCATGGACTCGACAAGACACCGGAAGCCATACGGATCCACGACCCCTGAACAAGCTTCCACAGTTCACGAAGATTTGATGGAGGAGGGTCAGAGCCTCGAACATCTCTCTCGATGGCATTCCAGATGTGCTCGATGGGATTGAGGTCAGGTGACCTAGCTGGTCAAGGAAGCAAGGTCACGTCGGTGGAGTGTTCATCCAACCATTTGGATACAATTTTTGAGCTGCATTGTCTTGTTGCAGGATGAGGTCCCCAGTGGGATGTTGAAGACGCACAAACGGGAACAAATGGTCGTCCAGCATATTCCGGTAACGTTGACCCGTGACTGACGAAGTCACACGTACCAGGGTTCTCATTTCAGTCCACGTAAGCAGTCGCCAGACGAGAATGCCACCCCCACCAGCTTGAAGAGTACCCTGCTGGCAAGAAGGATTCATCGCCTCATGGAGTTTGCGCCGTACTCGTATCCTGCCATCCGCATGTACCAACGTGAATCTCGACTCATCAGTTCAGGCAACATTTTCCCACATGTCTAGGGTCCAGTGGCGACGCTCCCGCGCCCATGCTAATCTTTGCACCCTGTGATGTGCGGTCAGCAGCGGTACCCTCGTGGGACGATGGCTTCTGTACCCCATAGCGAGGAGATGGTTCTGGATGGTGTTGCTGCTTATACGTTTTTGTGCACCAGCGTTAAATTGCCGAGGGATGTATTGCACTGTGGCCCGTCTATCTACTGTTACAATGCGAGCTAGCCGACGATAACCCAGCTCATCCATATGCTCTGACAATTTGCCTACGATCAAATGTGCTTAGATCCTTCGTCTTACCCATACTGCGTCCGACTCTTACTGATTCCCGTCGCATCACTCCTTATATTGTCGGATTGATGCATACGTCATTTCGTTTCCGTTTACAATGCTGCCCACAACGCCACATTTGTATAACGCTAGCTGTCTCTAATTCAAATGCTCTTCAGTGTATTTATCAGGCCTGGAAATAAAGACAAAAATCTGTTTTAATTTCACATAATGTTGAAATCGTGCATTTAAAAAATCCATTGTTATGTAATATTGAAGTATCTTTTCTTCATACTTTTGGTCATAGAGCAAAAAATAAAAGACTAGAAGTGAGTGTTTTTAACCCGTGACATGTTTACGGTCGATACTGCTGATATTAGAGAAATGCGTGGTTTTGCCTTAATGTTCATAAAACATGGGCGCTATTTGTTCATTTCCGTTAGGAAAACGGAGGAGCCCTTTAAACGTTTCAAATTTGCCTTTAATCTTTTATCTGGTCAGACTTTTCTGCTCTATGAGAAAATCTCCAAGGCACCACCCACATCAAAACGGAGAGACATCAGCTTCAAAAGTATTTAAAAAACACCTTGCAAAGAAATAGTTGTTTTGATGTATTGATGAACATGTATTATGCACTGGGTTGTATAAAAAAATATTTCCTCATTTGTAGAAAAAATTGAGAGGAAAAACTTTTCCATACTATTGTTATTTTATTTTGAAATTTAAGCATAATTATGTTCCAGTACCTTTCGCCATTTATCGAGTGACTTGAGAACTGCACCCGTCTAATGCTTTGCAGGTTTTGGGGAAAGAACTGGTAAAGATGGTTTTTCCATACCTTCAAAGAAACGAAGTTCGTTCCATTAAGTAAGCTTTATAAATCTAAAGCTTAAGCCGCAAGATCGGATGAAGAGGCCGGGTGAAGAAGGAGATTCGCCCGCCAGCTCTAACAACTTTTGTCTGCTGACTAAAGAAACATAAGGTCTGGTGTTGTCCTGATGGAAGAGAATGCCCTTCTTGTTGACCTTTTCTTGAGTCTTGTCAGCAAATGCGATCCTAAGTTGGTGCAATTTTGTAGAGCCCTTATCCGAATTAGTTGCTCGGTTACTCGGCAGCAGCTTATAATGCAAGAGTCCCTTCCACTCCCATCACACACAGAACATTATCTAAGAGTCTCTTCCACTCAGAGCAGCACACTCACAGAGCATTATCTACTTGGGTTGTAAACCAGCCTAAGAAGTAGCTTATGCCAGCTCATCTCATCTTTTCTGCAGCACGTTAGTACGCACAAGCCATTTCTGATCATACGTCTCCATTCGTTTCAGAAATGGGTCGTTTTCATTCACAAACAGCCCAGAACCGCAAGTAGATATGCCGTCAAGAACACTTTTTCACCCAATTCGTGTAGTACCCAAAAGTTTCGTTTCAAAAATGGGTCGTCTTCATTTACTTAGAGCCCTGAACCGCAAGTAGGCAAGCGGTCAAGAACACTTCTTTCACACAGTTCGTGTAGTACCCAAAAGTTTCGTTTCAGAAATGGGTCGTCTTCATTTCGTTTCAGAAATGGGTCGTCTTCATTCACTTACAGCCCTGAACCGCAAGTAGATACGCGGTCAAGAACATTATTTTCACCCAATTCGTGTAGTACCCAAAAGTTTCGTTTCAGAAATTGGTCGTCTTCATTTCGTTTCAGAAATGGGTCGTCTTCATTAATTTACAGCCCTGAACCGCAAGTAGATACGTGGTCAAGAACACTTTTTTCACCCAATTCGTGTAGTACCCAAAAGTTAGGGAGATTCACATATAAATGCTTTGCCAATGGAATATCATTGTACATTCGGATGACTGCAGTGCAAGCGCAATTGCTTGGGTCGTGTTGTGTAGTCTGCTTTCAGTTAATGACTTGACTTTGTCGTCGTGGACTTCAACACGGGTTTTGCAGAGTGTAGTTCCCCGGCGAGTGAGCAATCTTCCCGACGAAACTTTGTAAATCAATGTTACACAATCCGTCGCAGAGGCGTAGCTAGGCATTTCTGCACACGGGGCAAACCACAAAATATGCGCCCTCCATCTGCCTTTCTAATATATATACACACAGAGGCTATTCGTACAGTTTTTCTCAATTTCGTCGGAGTTCCAACCTTCAGTACCACATCAAATGAACTGAATGCAGCTTGCGGCAATTATCGACTAATCCCAGAGAGAAAACAAATATGAATGACATCCATTATCTTGAAACGTATGTGTCCCTCCAAGAAAAGATAAAGCGCAGGCTCAATTGTAGCCAATGGAGGCCGTGGTTCTTCTTTAGTTGGACGGACTAAACAACCGCTGTTTCTGAATATGAGCAAATTACATTTCCTGAACGTTTTGAAGAAGAAATGCGAATTTCACAAGTCTACAAAAATTCGCGAAACTTATTAGAAAAAATTCTGCAAATGGATAAATGACAAAGTATGGCACGAAAAAAACTACCAGAAACTGGCGCAAAAGTTTCGATTCCAATCTTTATAAGATTGTAAGCAGTGATTTTTGCGCCTACCTCTTGAGCTGCTCCCGGGGCAGCAGCACCGTCTGCCCCGCCTTCGCTGATCCGTCGCTTACAGTGTCCTCACCAGACACAGAAAAAATCTGTTTTAATTAATAACAAGAGACTGTACATCTGCACCTACTGTACTTAGAATAGTAAAACTATACTAGTAATCCGAATTTATTGGCGTAAAATGGAATTCAAAGTCTTCAAGCTTTCGCTCATCAACCAGATGGCTCTTTCAAGGAAGGTAAACAGTTTGCTAGTGATAAATTTCAAAAAGAAATTTTAGTGATAAAATTGCTAGTGATATAAATGCGCTAGCGACGATAGGTGATACATTTTATTATTTTATATGATATTAATTTTGTCATTTCATAAACACCGTGATTTTCATACTTATAGCTTTGGGCTATCCTTTATCTAACAATGGTGGTGAAAATTATGTGGCCGTTCCCTGTGTGTATCTTTAAACATTAGCGTCGAATGATTAAAGATAACTTACTCGGTATTTTAATATTTAAAAAATAACTTGATTTTCCCAGTTTCAGTGTCTTTTGAATATATCCATTGTCAATTTATTAAATTTCCATCAGAGGTGTTATTTCTTGTGTCAGGAATTTTTAAATAGGTGCATCGGGATGGTTTATTATAAGAACTGGCACTAAAAATGTGGGATGCATGATGTTTCATTTAATATCAACACTCTTCAAACTTTTCAGTTATCTATAAACATTAGCGTCGAATGATTAAAGATAACTTACTCGGTATTTTAATATTAAAAAAAAACTTGATTTCCCCAGCTTAAGTATATTTTGAACATATCCATTGTTAATTTATTAAATTTTCATCACAGGTGTTATTTCTTGTGTCAGGAATTTTCAATAGGTGCAACAGGATGGTTTATTACAAGAACTGGCACTGAAAATGTGGGATGCATGATGTTTCATTTAATATCAACACTCTTCAAACTTTTCAGTTATCTATAAACATTAGCGTCGAATGATTAAAGATAACTTACTCGGTATTTTAATATTAAAAAAAAAATTACTTAATTTCCCCAGCTTCAGTATCTTTTGAATATATCCATTGTCAATTTATTAAATTTTCATCACAGGTGTTATTTCTTGTGTCAGGAATTTTCAATAGGTGCAACTGGATGGTTTATTACAAGAACAGGCATTGAAAATGTGGGATGCATGATGTTTCATTTAATATCAACACTCTTCAAACGTTTCAGTTATCTATAAACATTAGCGTCGAATGGTTAAAGATAACTTACTCGGTATTTTAATATTAAAAAAATACTTGATTTCCCCAGCTTCAGTATATTTTGAAGATATCCATTGACAATTTATTAAATTTTCATCACAGGTGTTATTTCTTGTGTCAGGAATTTTCAATAGGTGCAACTGGATGGTTTATTACAAGAACTGGCATTGAAAATGTGGGATGCATGATGTTTCATTTAATATCAACACTCTTCAAACTTTTCAGTTATCTATAAACATTAGCGTCGAATGATTAAGGGTAACTTGCTCGGTATTTTAATATAAAAAAAAAATTACTTAATTTCCTCAGCTTCAGTATCTTTTGAATACATCCATTGTCAATTTATTAAATTTTTATCACAGGTGTTATTTCTTGTGTCAGGAATTTTCAATAGGTGCAACTGGATATTTTATTACAAGAACTGGCATTGAAAATGTGGGATGCATGATGTTTCATTTAATATCAACACTCTTCAAACTTTTCAGTTATCTATAAACATTAGCGTCGAATGATTAAGGGTAACTTGCTCGGTATTTTAATATAAAAAAATTACTTAATTTCCTCAGCTTCAGTATCTTTTGAATATATCCATTGTCAATTTATTAAATTTTTATCACAGGTGTTATTTGTTGTGTCAGGAATTTTCAATAGGTGCAACTGGATGGTTTATTACAAGAACTGGCATTGAAAATGTGGGATGCATGATGTTTCATTTAATATCAACACTCTTCAAACTTTTCAGTTATCTATAAACATTAGCGTCGAATGATTAAATATAACTTACTTGGTATTTTAATATTAAAAAAAATTACCTAATTTCCTCAGCTTCAGTATCTTTTGAATATATCCATTGTCAATTTATTAAATTTTTATCACAGGTGTTATTTCTTGTGTCAGGAATTTTCAATAGGTGCAACATGATGGTTTATTACAAGAACTGGCACTGAAAATTTGGGATGAATGACGTTTCATTTAATATCAACACTCTTCAAACGTTTCAGTTTTTGGTGAGATATTGGATCCTAAAAGTGATCCATTTACTTCAATTTTCAGGCACCTTTACCTTGCAGTTATCGAGGAAGGTACACGACTGCAGAGTGGACGCTGGAAGAAATCGGAGTCAAATATGCGGAAGAAGTCAAAAATGTGATTAACGAAGCTCACAATAAGGGACGCCATATTGGTGCTTTCATCGCAGAATCAATGGTCAGCTGTGGTGGACAGGTAATTCTCCCACCGGAATACCTGAGAGAATGCTACAAGTAAGTATCTTTGGGTCAATGAACAGTAATGTCTTAAAATCTATAACTGATATTAAATGAACATAATATCACGACGAATAAAATACGAAGAAAAAAATTTCTTCGAGTCGCGCATGTAGTCACTAAATAACCCAAAACGCAATTTCACAGAGAAAAACGTTTTGCTAATTCAACAAAAAATTGTTGAATCAACAAAAAAATTCAGTCAATGTACAGTCAACAAAAAAGTTTGTTAAATTAGCAAAATTATTTTGATGAAAATTATTGTTCATTCTACAAAATGTATTGTTATCATGACAGAACGTTTTGTTCATTTAACAAAATAATTTTGTCGATTTTTGGGAATTTCTTTGATCCAACAATATGCATTGTTATCGTGATAAAAGGTTTTGTTGCTGCAACCAAACATATTGTTATCGTGACACAGTAATTTCTTGCTCCAACAAAATTTAAAGTTATGTAGCTGGGCCATTTTGTCCCTAAACTTTTTTTCCGATGGCAACACTTTGCCGGTACAATAATTTGAGGAGGTTTCCTTCGGCCCTGGGTTATGACAGAATGTTTTGTTCATTTAACAAAATAATTTGTCCCTAAACGTTTTTCCGATGACAACACTTTGCCGGTGCAAAAATTTTAGGAGGTGCATTTCGACCCTGGGTGCCCGCCGTTTTATCCCCCGCCATCTTTTAATTTTTCTCGCCGTATTTACTTTCTAGTGGTCTTTAAATGAATTTGGACGATTTTTACGTCACGAGGAAATTTTTTCAGAGCCAGCGAAATGTCCTTCACCGAGCAGATTCGAACCTGAGAGTTTTAGTTTTGGCTATACCTACTAAGCTCCCTCACCGAGCAGATTCGAGCCTGAGTTTTGGCTATACCTGCTAAGCTAAAGGTCTCAGGTTGACTCGGCTGTACCTGCTCTTGCAAGCGTGTTCTTATCTGCGAATTCAGCATTTGAAGGTGGGTTCATTATACCTTCTGGAATGATTACGGACGATTTGTACTTGGCATAACGATGTATTGACACTATTTTGGTACGTATGTAACATGTTTCTAAATCCCATTTCTTTTAAAATGTTTTCCTTAGTTTTTTGATGAAACAAATTATTGACATTTTTGGTTAGCCAAAAATAAATAATAAAAAATCGTAATATTTTTGTAACGTTCTGTGTGTTTCAAGGTACTATCACCATGCAATGTTTGGTTGCATCACGAATTTTAAAAAACGCTGTATATATAACCTATACATGAAATCAAGCTCTATACATAAATTACAACTCTTATCATTACCTCATCTGCAATTTTTTTATTTGCCATCAGGAACCACAAGCCGTCATAAGAAATGTATTATTGCTTTATCAGAAATATGGGTTTTAAATTTAATATGCGTCCCTGTGCATCTAATAAGATGCGGATTCTATCGTGTTAATTGTAATTATGAGTCTACAAAGTCAGGCGAATTATCACTAAAATTCACTGAATCGAGCCAAAATAACACACAATAAACACTAGGATAAAAATACATCGGAATTTTTAAGATATATTAGAAATTCTTACCTCTGAAAGTCTCTGTCAGAGTTGACAGCTCCCAGTCTTCTAACAATGCACTCACTTCGCAGTCAGCCATAATTCAAAACGAAATCTTAAACGCAAAACATGATTCTTCTGGTCAGTGGTAGTCTGGTAGTGCCCGTATAGAGTAGCTAGTAATCACGTGCGCTTTGGCGTAAGCTCGATGTCACCTCCATATAGTTGAATTAACTAAATATAGCCAACGAAATAATTTTGTGTAGCCGACAAAACAATTTCGATGGAGTTTGGCTAAAGCAACACAATAAATCAACAAAACAGCTCAGCAAAACTATTTTGTTGTTTCAAACAAACTTTTTTCTCAGCGCTAAAACGATAAATAACTCTGTTAAGGAGGTAACAACAAAACGTTTTACAATTTCATCCCTCAGCCACTAAATTAGGTAGTGATGGCTACGAAAGTTTTGTTTAATTCCATAAAAACAGAGGAAAATAGGCAGCGCCAGATTGATGTGTAAGAAGTATGTGTCTTCTATGCCTGCAAAACCTTACCCATAGTATATCCAAATCATTAAGTGTGTCGATGAGTTTTAGAGAATTCATTTTTCTCCCAGGCTCTACGATTCCGTAGAAATGACACATGGTTTTCGGCCACAAATATGTGCTTTCTTTGGTTCACCATCTACGAGTTTTCTGGCCGGCCGCTGCACATCCTCAATGCACTCATCACCTTTAATGCGCCCATGAATATTAGTTAGTACTACTCCTGATACCATAAAAACCGATTTCAGCTTGACCTTTACTTAAATTGCAGTGAGGAATAGTAATCTACAACGAAGTGAAGCAATTTACTGTCACGGCCTGCCAATATTTTTCGCAGCGGTTTTCAGTCGCGAAAGAGATTTACATTTGTATAAACCTAAAATGCAAAAGTAAACCTAAAATGCAAAAGTAGTACTAAACAGAGTGAAAACAAAGTCAGGTAACGAAATAGAGTGAAAACAAAGTGAAGTAAATAAATGGAGCAAAAATATTCTAACAATATTTAGTTGTGTAATTAATCCATTTTTACTGGGAATGTCAAGATTCGAACAAAATTTTATGAAACCATTGTTGTAAAGAAATACTAGAGAATTCTTAAGAAAAAGTGCACTGATTAAACCCATTCTAACAAAATTTGTTTCTTTAGTTCATTCACTATGTCTAATATAAAAATTAATACACGTAGGTTCATTGGGTGTTCTGTTAATAACAAAGTATAAAGTTTCCCAGAGTTTCTCAAATTTCTGTACCCTGTTCTTACAGTTCATTCAACCGTCACAGTACTTCATATCAGTACGGCTGCTTCGATTTATCATTACTGCAAATTAAAGCGTCACAAGAGCTTTTAGCTCTTTTCAAATTTTACAGTTTATAATGTGATAGTACTCAGATTTCATCTACTTATTTGTGTTCCAGAACATGAGAAATTTGAGAACTAACGCATTTATCAACTGCGAACGTTGTGACGTATATTCTAGATTAACTTTCCTTTTTTACTTTCTTTCCCTATGTAAATCTTGAGTTTATTCTCAGTATTCTTCACGCTTAACGGAATATCTTTTCCTTCAAACGAATACGTTTGGCAACACAATTGAGGTTGAATGCACGTGACGTATGCATGTAATAAGATAAGAACACGAGATAAAAAGCGACGACTGATCTGTTGTATGAGAGAGGTGTTGATATTATTGAGAGCGATTATTGAGGTGTTGATAAGAGCGATTATTGAGAGCTATTATTGTGAGCGATTATGATGAGCGTTGTTAAGAAAGTGTTGTACGAGAGAATTGAATAGTGTTGAGATAAATGTGTTTAGAGTGTTGTGATTCCATTCCGAATAAAGGACTGTTTCCGTAAGTTGACTTCTGGCTATATGTTTTGTCTGGCCGTTAAGGTTTGTTTCATTTAGGAACAATTTATTAGTATGTTGATATTTTAAGTTAGCGTAAAGGTCAAAACTTCCTTTACGCCACAACGTGCACTGCTCACTATCAGAGTTTTCTCTTAGCTGGATATATGTTAACAATTGACGAAACGTCTTCCAAAAGCAGAAACGATTAACATTCTAATGGCACACTGCAGCATTGATGCCAAGGCAGAGTATATTTAAAGTCTAACAGAAATACGTGAGAACTAGACGTAAAAAAAAAAAAAAAAAATCAAACAGCATCTCTGTTCATACACGGAATGAACATTTTTTGTTATGCACACCTACCTAACGTGCGAAGACCCTGACAACAGCAGCAACACGTAGAGTTATGGTCTTTACCAGACGTTGGAAACGTTCAGGTGTTTTTGCGGCCGATGATTCCTGGACAGTTGCCCTCAGATTTCCGAGAGATGCCCGTCGTGGGTTTCGCGCTCGAATGTACCAGTTTTCTTCGTCCCGCAGATGCTCATTTTGGTACAGTATCAGAGAGCGAGAGGGCCATTTGAGGGATGAGAACTCACCGGAATTCTCCCCCAACAAGTCTTTCGCCAAACGGAAGTGATGAGATGAGGCGTTGTCTTATTGAATGAAGGCATCCTGATGTGGAAAAGAGATAGCTATGGACGGGGGTGGGTGGTCGGCGAATACGTCAATATAGCTTTGTGTGGTGACGGCGGTATTAGGAGCTACAATAAGTTCACAGGTAGCCCGCATAAGCACGCGCCAAACTGTTACATTTCCTCCACGGGTGTCCATGTCCTTGTGTGATCTACGCCTCGAACACGACCTCCCGCTGACATATTCTAATTGGAAACCCAATTCGTTCGACCAAGCTTCAAGCTTCCAGTTTTCCGCGGTACAGTATCAATATTTTTATGCCCATTTCAGCCTCCCGACAAGGATGCCCGATGTGGACGTCGTTTTTTTGCTCAGTTATGCTATTATACGTCGAAATGGTTTTGCACAAACATTCGTAGGTTCCGATTCATTGTGTCCCTCTGTTCCGATGTTTACGACACAGGAGAGACGGCGCTCCCTTCCCTTCGAACATCAACTACACGTTTACGGTCATATTTTTCTTGGAGATTGCTGGTTTTTCCAGTTTTGATATAGTACTAATGTTCACGTGCGCCTGTCGTAAGTGGAAATCCCAGCCGTTTTGCAGTCGTGTAAATGGACCACCCCATCTTCCTCTCAGCGACAGTTTGGCCAAGATTGGACTCACTCAAGGCAGCATGCTCATTCATCATCACAGTAGCATCTTACCTATTTATGTTCCTCAGGGGATTTCGGTTGATAGTATTATTGCGGCTCGGTAGAAAGACTTGCGGTGTTCAAAATAAATTATAGTTTAAGTGTGTATCAGTTGTGGATGATGTAACTGGTAATCTGCGAAACATATGCTGTACATATGAGCAAGTCAGGTGGTGGTTAAGTTGTATAAGGCGCTGTCCTCTAGCTCATCATACTTTTCTGCTCGAGTTCGAATTCTCGCTAAGATATGGAAGCTCTTTTCATTTCCACATTTTTTGATCTCTTTTTTCTCCCCGAAAATCAGTGGCCATAAATTAGGGACTGGTGATTCCTTATGTACTTAGATGCTCATGAGAATAGTTAATCTATAAAAAAATCATGTTATCTGAAAACGAAATAGGAACAAGCTCAACAGAAGAAAAGAACAATAATTTAAAACGCGTGGAAGAAGAAGTGCAAATAATAAGAAGGCATAAGAAGTCTTCATTCTCCCATAAAACTGCTGAAATGAAACATTCTTTGTCACACAGAGAAGAAAAATCAGTCTTTTCAAATCAAATACAGTGGATTTGCTACTCACTCATCTACATCTTTGGAAGTTTAATTTCTGGGGACTCCATCATTTTTCATGAAGAACTGATTGATGCAGTAAAGAGTGCCAATTTCGGGAAAAAATGCAGCACTGATTTTTAACACATTATTCCAACACATATCAGTGACCTAAAAGTATGTGAGTTTTCATTTAATTGCTAGACCGTCGAGTGATATTTGCTTCTATTGTGAAGAGCTTTACGGACGTAAAGGATGAGTCCAGAAATGACAGCGAGAGAGAGAGAGAGAGAGGGAGACAGAGAGAGAGAGAGACAGAGAAAGAGAGAGAGAGAGATGGACACAAAGAAGAGAGAGAAAGAGATAGACACAGAGAAGAGAGAGAGAGAGAGATGAACAAACGGAGAAAGACAGATGGACATAGAAAAGATAGAGAGAGCGAGATGGAGAAACGGAGAAAGATAAATGTACATAAAGAAGATAGACAGAGCGAGAGAGAGAGAGAGAGAGAGAGAGAGGGAGAAACAAAGAAAGACAGATGCAGACAGAGAAGATAGAGAGAACGAGAGAGTTAGACGGAGGAAGAGAGAGATACATATGGAGATAGAGATGATAGAGAGAAAGATGGATTGGCAAAGAGAGAGAGGGAGAACGATGAAGAGAAAGATGGAGAGGCACAGCGTGAGAGAGACAACGATGGAAAGAAAGATGGAAAGGAACAGAGAGAGAGAGAAAGACAGAGAGAGTTAACGCTAGAGAGAAAGATAGAGAGTCACAGACAGAAAGAGAGAGAGAGAGAGACAGTGAGAAGGAGAGAGAGAAACAGAACGATGGAGAGAAAGAGTGTGTAAAGAAGAAATGATCGTTCCTGTGTCGCAGTGGCTTAGCTCTGGCTTCACGCTGTTCGTCCGAGATGGGGTCCGGGTTCGAATCCCGCCCGGTGAGGCATGGATGATGTGTTAGTCTTACGGTCTTGGCTCGTTCCTTTTCCTGGAACCATCGGCCCTAAATTAAGGACAGGCGAATGCTTATAGGCCGATGAGTTGCTCACGGTGGTCGTTAAATCTCCAAACAAACAGACAAAAAACAGAGGAGGGGGGGCACTGCCGCGCATCTGTTCACATTATCTCAGAGTTACACGATATTCCAGAGCGTTGTCTGATACCACAGCGTCACGCTATGATTTTCTGAAATGCACAGTTAACAATATCTCTGCGTTATTGTATGGCTCCCCACAGCATTTGCAAAGGAGGTCTTTGCTTTATTTTACGCAACAGAATATTTATTTATCCTTTGTGATTGTATGAGGGATTTCCAAAAAGTAACATAGCATATTTCCGTTTGCCACAATGTTTAATCAGCGGAAGTTGAAATTTCAAGCGAAAGAGGAAGAGAACATTAGTAACTTCTGGACATGATCTCCACATTTATTACGACACATTCCCAAAGTTTATCGATTCCTCTTCACAAGAAGTTCGTGCCCCAAACTATTAATAAATGGCACACCTCCTGATGAACTTACTCATCTGTTATGAAGTGCTTTCCTTTCAGATGATTCCTGAAACTTTGACGAGTTGATTTTTCTCTTGTATAGTTTCACAGAACATTATTCATCTGTTTTCAAGAACAATGCCTTTATTACGTGAAATTTTGTCTTCTGTTTTGCTCGTTGATGGCCTCCCAACCCTGTGTCCATCTTTGGTGTCAACAAAGCCCTTTTTGAATTCATTGCACCAGAAACAAACCTGGTTTTTTGACATAATGTTTTCTCCATGCACAGAAATCAATTCACAGTGAATGTTACTTCATGAAGTCACTTTTGCTTACAAAATATCAATAACTTCATGGATATCTGATTTAGGCCAACTCTTGCAGTAGCCTCCATCTTGCAACTAGAATCGTGGTCGATTTTTTAATCATACGCCATTAATGGTTTTATCCGCCTGTGACATTTCCTTTCATTTATTTCCTCCATTATCCAGATGATAAATATTTTACCTTACTTTTCGGAAACCCTACGTATTTTTTAAATTTAGAAAGAAAATATATTTATCAATATTTTCTTCCTTTTGCGTAAAACAATCATTTCATAGTTTGCTGTCGTATTGCAACAGAATTAATAATATAAATTTTAATTCCTCTTTTTTTAGGTCATTGTAAACCTTTGCTGTTCGTGTGTATGGCTTGCCTTTAAAAGATAAGGACTGAGAAGGCATGATCTCATTTGATCTATTTGTGTGGATCTGGCATTTCACGTTTTGCACAGTTCTTCAGACTATGTATACGTACACTGAGTTAGCTTTGAATTAAGAACACTTACCTAATAACACGTTGATTCACCTTTCTCTGCAATCGCGGCTGGCAGACGCCTAGGAACAGATTCTAGAAGGTGTCGAACATCCTACATGCGTAACTTGATCCATGTCCGCTGCAGTAGCTCCGTTAGCTCAGGCTCATTCCATGGAGGAATATCAGCAGTTTTTACACTCCGTTCTAGCATATCCAGCAAGGGTTCAATTGGGTTACACTTAGAGGAATTTGGGAGCCAAGGTAACAAGCCGACTTCATTATTATTTTCCTCCAATCTCTCAGCAGTTATACGAACCCGGTGACACAGTGCTTGTTCCTGTTGGAATATGGAAGATGGTACTGTGCTCCACGTAAACCTCCTGCAGATGTTGATGGAGATGATCCCCCAAAAGGTCCCTGGATCGTCCCCCATTCAGTGTTTGTGGAATGATAACCAACTGACTTAGGCCTTCCCAGGAAAATGCGCCCAGACCAAAACTCCACTTCCAGCTGCCTGTTGAGCCCCAACTGTGAAACTAGGGGATATAGCTTCATGCTGTTTGCGCCATATGCAAACCCACAAATCAGCATGGTACAGCATGAACGGGACTCATCACTCCAGACGACTTTCTTCCATATGTCGAAGGTCTGTTGCCAACGTTCCTTGCGATGACTGGGCGTCATCATGGTTACCATGGTAGGTCTTCTAAATAAATAAATACAACGCTCTTTCCACGTTCCAGAAACACATAGCAACCGAAAAATTGTTTTCAGCCGGCGGCGGCTGAAAATAATTTTTCGGTTGCTATGTGTATCTGGAACGTGGAAAGAGCGTTGTATTTATTTATTTACTAACGCCACGTATTTGGAGAATTTTCAACGTATTTGGAGAATTTTCAACGTATTTGGAGAATTTTCAGGTTGGTCGTCTGTTGTGGAATCCCAGACAAAGCAAGGTACGGTGCATGATGCTTGTGGAAATAGGTGCAACTGTACCGCTGTTGTTCTGGTGGGGGAGCTGGGTCACTTTTGCTCGTCGTTGCTTAATCGTGACACCCGACGCTCACCTTTATGATCAACCACGCGTAGCTGACCAATGTGATACCTTCTGCTGGATGTCTGTGCATGGTTAATCCAGTTCCGGTACAGCACTGATACAGCTGTACAGGAGCAGCGAACAAGTGCATCTGTTTCCAAAATACTGGCAGCTGCCCTCCGGGCTCCAAATTGGCTTACGTCGCCACGTTTCCCCATTACTGGCAAACATTTACTTAATACATGCTCAGAGGACAGGTATGCACAATACCGCACGTATCGTTGATATCACTTTGTACTTCGTTATCGCTCCGAATATGAAAAACGGGGTGGAGTAACCCTAACTCAGTCTATATGCATGCATATCTCAGAGTCGTTCTCTATAGTCCTGAAATAACCTGTTCAAAGCAAAATCGTCATGAAGATTCAGGCTTCTTAAGATGATTGATAACATTTTACTATTGGCGTATCAACTGTATATTTTGAGCCATTATACGAACTCCGATTCAGTCATTCGGCGAACAAATGATATTTTACATTTTTGGCTATTGCTTCGAGTGGGAAGATTACCATTATAGATGTTTATCGTGAGCATAGATGATGTATTTATTCAGATATTATCAGATGTACAAATAAAAGGCTGATATATTCAGTTGTAGAATATATTCAATGGCTAATGCACCCAGTTACAGAATATATTCAAATATGCTCAGCTGCTTTCATAATAAAATGCTGATATATTCGGTTGACGAATTTATATGTCTGATGGAACAGGTTTTAGAAAAGGAGTGTGTCTAGTACTGAGGTTTCCTGCTGAGTAAAAATGTTACAATATGGACCAAATTCCTAGTCTTTTTTGTTTGTTTTGGGGTTTATCAACCACCATGAAAAATCGTAGGGCTTAAGAAGTCGACGGTGTCCAATTTAGTGCTACGGATTCCAGAGAAGGGACAGAGAAAGCGCTGTACTACCTATACATCACCTATGCCTCACCCGAGCCCATCTCGAAAGAATGGTCATAAGCTAGCACCTCCTGCTCCTCGGCCACGGGACCTGCTCTCACAGGTTCGCGTGTACAATTCGTACAAAATAAAGTACCGAACTCTTTTGTTTTTTCTGTCTTCCTACCACACGTCAGTTCCAATTTTCGCTGAATGAAGTTCACTGAAATTTTTGATACATGTGTCTCTTCCGGGACTTCGAAAGTGGAGTTCACATGTCTCTCTTCCGGGACTTCGAAAGTAGAGTTCACATGTCTCTCTTCCGGGACTTTAAAAGTGGAGTTCATATGTCTTTCTTCCAGGACTTCAAAAGTGGAGTTCACATGTCTCTATTCCGGGATTTCAAAAGTGGAGTTTACATGCCTCTCTTCCGGGACTTCAAAAGTTGAGTTCACATGCTTCTCTTCCGGGACTTCAAAAGTGGAGCTCCCATGTCTCTCTTCCGGGACTTCAAAAGTGAGTTCACATGTCTCACTTCTGGGACTTCAAAAATGGAGTTCACTGAAATTTGATACGTGTCTCTTCCGGGACTTCAAAAGTGGAATTCACATGCCTCTCTTCCGGGACTTCAAAATTGGAGTTCACATGCCTCTCTTCCGGGACTTCAAAAGTGGAGTTCACATGCCTCTCTTCCGGGACTTCAAAAGTGGAGCTTCCATGTCTCTCTTCCGAGACTTCAAAAGTGAGTTCACATGTCTCACTTCTGGGACTTCAAAAATGGAGTTCATTGAAATTTGATACATGTGTCTCTTCCGGGACTTCAAAAGTGAGTGTTTACCGTTTTATGTGTGCCATTTTGCTACACATCTGCAGTATAAAATTTCATAGTCTGAGTGGAGCTAAGAAGGATTCTCGGTTTCGTTTATGGCGGCGTTCTCTGGACTTGTAGTTTCTTTGCTGACTAAAATCGCTGAAGGGTTCGTTCTAAGTATGTCATGGGACAAGGAAATAGTGTTTGTTGATTAGCTCTGGTTCTCTACCTTACCTGGGGTTTGTAGCTCGAAATTTGATGTAAAAGATTATCGTTAGCATTCAACTTCCAGAAGGGTCATTTTCTGTAGTAATTCTAAAACGGGAAAGTGTTCTTTTGGAAAAATATAAAACAACAGAGATTGAAAACTTGCTTTGGAGAGAGATTGTCGAACTCCGTAAATTCACTATGCGAGATGATTTTGAAGGTTAAAACGTGCAAAAAAATCAAAAAGTATCTCTAGCAGAAATAAAACAAGGAGAACTGCATTATTTCTCAACTTCGCTATTCCACGCATGTTTTATGTTTTTAGTAAATTCACCGTCATTTTGATGTGTTCAGTTGCAAAATCGATTTTAGATCTATTACAAACCATTCAAGCACCACACTTCGAACACACGATAAGCACCAATGTTAAATTGGTGTACTTTAAGCTTATATAAGTAAGGTAGGTTAGGTTTTAGGATATTAGTAGTATAAAATGCTAATGTAATTACAATTCTGAGGCCAACCTTATATACAGCATGCAATGTGTCGGGTAGCAGCATTTTTTTTTCTAGAATACGAATATTTTAAATTGCAAAACTGTCACAAACGTAATCACACGAGGAAGCATGCATCAAAATGTGTAATAGGACTTACGTCTCTGATATGTTAAATTCTTAATAAAATTGTTTACTGACTAGAGAAACTTAGTTTTCTGATCGGTTTTTCAACTTGTTCATCTTTGTGGCACTGCATCTTCATTACATTATATTAAAAATTATCTCCCTTGTTTTTCTTTTCTTTTATGCCAACGTTTCTATGCATGAAGCCACGCTGCTCTCCTGTAACTTTAGAAACAAACAGGTTTTCAAAATTCATCAGTTACTACACTATTAAAAAATCTACTTAAAACTGAGAACCTGAACCTACTCGTTTTTTTAAGTACAATCGTGTTGTAAACGAGTATATGACATGCTCAAATATAAGTAACCATGCGTATTTACAAATAACTGGGTCAATAAATATACATATAATCTAGTATTACTTCATTTTAGATATTATTGATTTCAGGAGAAATTGTTTAATAAATGCGTAAAGTGACATACATAAATAATTAGTACAACAATGTCACTGATCACAAGTAATTTAATTATGCACAAAGTATCTTTGTGTACGTTTTTACATTAACTATATTTGTGTCAATCTCATAAATAATATATTGTCGCCTCCTCACTATATTGGTCATAAAACTCTGCGGTCCATTTGCCCAGCATATGACAACGAATATATCTATTATCCCAGATGTGCCATCGAATAATATACTTGTAGCTGATTCTATGAATAAATGAGCATGTATGGAGCACACATATTCCAAATTTGAAATCGAGCGGCGGATGGCTTAGTGGTTAGAGATTCAGACTGCTGATGGAAGGACCCCAGGTTCAAACCTAGCGTGGTGGTGTGAATTTCGAACAATCGCTGAATATCCGCCGTGCATCGGACGAGCACGTTAAGTGACGGCCCCTGGGTAGGAATCTCCTGGTTTCATGTAAAGGTGTTCATTCCTAAGCCCCCCTAATTTCTCTCTGCCTTCTATGTGCAAAATCGTACTCTTGTAAGGTAGCGCCATCTAGTGTGCTCTCTCTCACTTACAAACTATGTTGTCAGAATCGCTAGATTCGCTCTAACTTCATTCAGTTTCTGTGCCCTGCCCGAAAGGGCAGTGAAACTGAATGAACTCAGAGCAGAGATATTTGAAATATATGGATTTTTTTAGTACATATATTTGAAATATGTGTACTCAAAAATAAGTACATATATTTCAAATTAGAAATACCTGATGTACTCACAATTGATACCCTGCATGTACTCAAAAATGAATACCTGCCTTTTCCAAAAATGAGACACAAGTACTCGGAATTATTATAAGCCCAGAATGTACTCAAAAACGAGTATATTTTGCTTATTTCTAAGTACCAATTTTTAGCAGTGTACTTTACTGAGTTAGTTCTGATTTGTCACATCCTATCGCATTCTTCCTGATAGGCATGTTCGTGAAGCTGGAGGCGTGTGCATAGCTGATGAAGTACAGACTGGATTCGGCCGAGTTGGAAAACACATGTGGGCATTCGAGCTACAAGGGGAAGGTAAGTGTACAGTCATACTTAACTTTTATTTATGGTTTCTGGCGTAATGCTCTACATCTAAACAGCATTTGTTGAATCAATGGCTCTTAAACTATGCATGAAAACCCCACATAAAAAACGAACCAAGTTTTACCAGCGCCATCCAAAACCAAAGAAATGTTTTCCTGAACGCCGTTTGAAATTAAGTAGGTTTTAGCGATAAAGAACAGAAACTGATTGACTTCAGTTATCTTGTTAACAACTTCAGACGTGAATAAATCCAGAAAGGAAAGAACAATGTTTTCTGGTGAGAAACAAAAAAAGGTTAATAATTTCCAGCAATCCCATTTAGTGACAAATTTTCAACAATCTGAAGAAAGAGGAAAGAGATAAATTAAAACAGAAACCTTATTCTAGAAACCAGTTTAATTTTCCTGCACCAGAAGGGAAATGCAATTATTAATGCTTTCAGTAATAAAAAAATAACAAGATTTAACAACCTCACACGGGTGATATTCATTGATATGAACTCAGTGAGATAGCAACTAAGTTATTGGAAACATACACAAATTACATATTTTAACAACGCGACAGAGATATCAGTGAATTTTCTAAGACGACAAACAAATAAAAATGAATCACCATACTCCTTCAGAAAAGCTAATAAGAGCTCATAATTTTTAAAATCTCATTAAGAAACCAATTGAGTTTTTTCTTTTTTTTTGATTGAGGGTTTAACGAAGACCTTGAGCATCTCAGTGAGCTATAAGCAGTCGCCCGTCCCTAATTTAGGGCCACTGGTTCCAGGGAAGAGAGAGAGAGCCAGTTCCGTAAGACAAACACAACAACCATGCCTCACTCGGATTCGAACCCAGACCCAGCTCTGACGAATGATCAGAAGCCATCGCTTACATCGCTGCGCCACCGGGGCGGCCCGACTAAGTTTCAAAAATAGCTAATGAAAGCTCATAGATTTTGGAAACGCCATTGGAAAAATCATTAAATTTCTATGATGCAAATAAGAGACAGATTTCAGATTAAGTTTCCATAAAAAGGGCATTTTTTGGCCATTCGAAGCAGAAGAAATGTTAGGAAGTTAATAACAAAGTTATGAAAATGTGATTTATTTCTTTTTTTGAGACAATAGTAGAAATTGAAATCGAAAAAGGGTTGATCCCTATCTCCCCTCATGCACCGGTATCAGTTTCTTTCTTGAATAAGACATTTACTATTCAAGCAAAGGCGGACTTCATAGTCGACAACGTATACAACTAGAAACAAGAAATATGACACCGAATGTTCGGTTGTAATGAGCACATCTTTTGAATACGATCTGATGGGACTGAAATTTATCAAAACTATTCAAAATCAATAGAACCGGTTAGGAAAAAATCAACCGGTTTCCACAATCGATAAAACATCCACAAATAGAAACATCTACTTAGTTCCACCAGCGGCTAAAAAGCATGTTACGAAAATTAACAAGTGGCGCACAAAAAGTTTCTCATAGAACAAGGAAGGTATCAGAGATAAATAGTTTTTCAAATCAAATAGTTAAAAGAAGAAATATAGAAAAGGAAACATGATATAAGTCTACGTCTGCTAGCGGAACAATTTTGCATAATTGAAAAGTTGAAAATAGGCGAAAAATATTCTTCATGGAAAAAGCTATGCTAAGGAAAAAGAACTTTTCAAATACGTCTCCCGGAAGCAGAGATAACGAAAAAAAAAGTTTCGATAGTTACGCATTTACTAGAAAGTCTGCATTAGTTAAAGAGGATAATGCTCCACATCTCTATTGTAGCGAATGGCATACAGGAAAAAAGAAATTTATCAATAGTGCTTTTAGAAGCTGTGATACGGCTGCAAAACTGAAGTACACAGACATTACCTACCAACACGAATATGAACTACGAAATTCCTCATATACTAGCCTACAGTGTTCTACAAAGTGAATGGCATCAGGTGTTGAAAGAATTTTTAAAATCGGACATGTAGAAGCAGATATGTTGAAAAACAATAAGCTCCTTCGCCCCTAGCGACTAAATTGTGTATTATTTCGGGAAGAAATTACGCACACAGAGTTTGCTTAGTTAGAAGTATCTGACCGAAGAAAAAACGTTTTTCAATCGGGTTTTTAGTTCCGAAGATATTGCTGCAAAGGAAAATGTGAATTTACGCCCTGTTTTGGCAGACTTACGCGTTAAGAAAAATTTGAAATTACATGAGAAACATTGTTCAGCGGAACGCTCTCCAACAAAATTTTCAAATCGGACTTTTAGAAGCAGGGCTATCGACAAAAATAAGCTATGCACTTACGCTCCCGGGTGGAAAAACCATGCAATATAACAAGAAAGCATTCTCGAAAGGTTTTTCGATGTGAGCGGTATCGGGCCAAGAAATAATTTTTCCAGTCGAGTTTTTAGGAGCTCAGATTTTTCTGCAAATACAACAGAGGCAGAAATTAACACTTTCGCCTCCTGGTGGCCAAACCATTGCTTTCCAACTATTCGAAATTATATGCAAAGCATTTCCCATCATTAGGAGGTGTATGTGATACAGGAATAATTTTTCAAATCGGAGTTTGCAAGCAGAGATATTAGGGAAAACGCTTTATCAGGGAATATACCTTTATGCTCCCTAGAAGAAAATCTACGAATTACTTGAAAATTTTGAAATTATGTGAAAAACATTTCCCACCGGAAACTCTATCTAACAAAGAAAGGTTTTTTTTTCAAATCGGACTCTTAGAAGCAGAGATAGTGACAAAAATAAGATATACACCTATGCCCCTGGCGGAGAAACCATGCATTATTTTAAGAAAGAAATATTTCGAAAAGGTTTATTGCCGTGAGTGGCATCGGTCCACGAAATAATTTTTTCCGTTGGGATTTTAGAAGCTCAGATTTTGCTGCAAATAAAAAAAAACAACAAAAAAACAACAGAGGCAGAAATTAAAGTGTTAATTTCTGCCTCTGTTGTATTTGCAGCAAAATCTGAGGTCCTAAACACTCGACTGGAAAAATTCTTTCTTGGCCCGATACCGCTCACAGCGAAAAACCTTTCAAGAATGCTTTCTTGTTATAATGCATTTTTTTCCCGCCAGGGAGCTTAAATGCATAGCTTATTTTTGTCAATAGCCCTGCTTCTAAGAGTCCTATTTGAAAATTTATTTCTTTGTTGGAGAGCGTTTCCGCTGAAAAATGTTTCTCATATATTTTCAAATTTTTCTTAACGCATAAGTTTGCCGCCAGAGGGCGTAAGTTCACATTTTCCTTTACAGCAATATCTTCGGGACTAAAAACCCGATTGAAAATTTTTTCTTCGGTCAGATACTGCTAACTAAGCAAACTCTGTGCGCGTAATTTCTTCCCGAAATAATGCCCAATTTCGTCGCTAGGAGGCGCAAAAGCTTATTTTTTTTCAACAGCAAAATCTGAACTTTTAAAATCCAGATGCATGAGAAGCAGAAATAAACACTTACGGCCCAAGGTGGCCAAACCATTTTTTACCAAAAATTAGAAATTATATGCAAACGATTTTCGCATCAAGATGTGTATCTGCCGCAGAAAGAATTTTTCAAATCTGAGTTTTAGCAGCAGAGATATCGGGAAAAAACTCAATTTACTTTTACGCCCCCTAGCGGAAAATCTATGCGTAACATAAAAAAAAGCGACTATACCTAAATTAGTCTTCGACGTTAATGGAATCGAAGGGGAAAAGAAATTTTTCAATCGGATGTTTGAAAGCAAATATGTGGGATAAAATGTATTTTTAATTCAACATCATCTACCTTTACGCCTTCTGGCGGCGAAATCACTCATCGTGGGAAAAACGAAATGTAGGATCATCATTCACACGTTTCGAACTTCCGAATACAAAACGCATTTTTGAAATCGGGCTAACAGTTGCAGAGATATGGTGTCCACAGGCGGACGGATGGACGGACGGACAAACCGGTAATATAAGCACGATCTTTTCTACAAAAGATGTGCTAAAAATGATATTGTCCTTTCCCATTTAAAAAAATCATTACAGCAGATGAATTCGCGTTGTGTGTATCTACTCGCGTCTGTATTTGTAATTATAGAATCACGAAGTAATTATATAATCAGGAAGTACGTTGCGTGAGTAATCCCTCAATAATTCAGCTTAATACCATTTTTAACACCATCTTTTTTTTCAATGAAGGGGCCTCCACGAAAAAAAAAAAAAAAAAAAACTCCAAATGAACATAAACTTGGGTATGGAGATCACGGGAAAATATCGCAACAAAATAAAAAAGAGTTTCACAATGGAAATTATTCAAAGTAAAAAAAAATACCAAGGGAATGGAATTTATCTCAGGAAAAAGAAAAAGGTAAGACTTGCCAAATTTAGAAATGACTGTTAAGCGGTTTCACAAGATGCTATCACCAGAAATCTTTCATTGGCGAGCAGAAATGCTTTAGTAGAAATTATTGTAAAATAAATGAATAAATTAGTATCAGTGTAAATCACTGGGAAAGATGTATCAGTTATATATGTAAAAGTTTATCAATAGCAAAGAGTAAAAGTATGCTTTCAATTAAAAAGTGCCATCAAATAGATTTCAGCGAAATTATTAGTAGAAATCTTACCTTGAGTATGTAAATATTTAACTAATTTACTGATTTATAGTTTTGATGTCATTGTGTTTTTTCGTGTTCAGTTCATTATGACTAAGAATTTACTCTGATTTCTTTATGTTTTTCAGATATTTGTCCAGATATCGTAACTCTTGGTAAACCAATAGGTAACGGACATCCTGTGGCAGCAGTCGTTACTACTACCGAAATAGCCAAAAGTTTTCAGGATTTGGGAGTTTCATATTTTAATACCGTAAGTGTTGATGCATTTCAATAGATTTTGAAAATTTAAATTCCTTCGATTTGTTACTTGAAGCTGTGAGATTCACTGTGTCGTGCGTTCATCAAACCGATAATTGTAACAATTCTGCATCAAATCCAAAGCTGTAATTCTCACTCCCCCTCACATCCCTTGGGAGGAGATATAAGTTTCAAGGGCCTCTGACAAGATGTTTGCAGAAATATTGCTCTTTCAATTTTTGCTACAACGTTGAGATAATTTCTCTCTCGGCTTTCTGATTCGCCTGCTGATTAATCTTTGGGAAGTTTCTGCTTAGAAATCGCAGATTATCTGAAGAACGTTTTGAAAGCATCTCCATTATTTTTTTGCGGAAAATATTTCTCAAACACTTGTGAGCTTTTGAGCAGTGAGTTACAAAAACATTCTCACCTGAAGTTATATTTCGAAACAGAAGTTGTAGAAAAATATCGAAAAAACATACAAAAAGCAAAACCCATTTAGTATTTTTTTTTTGACATGCAAATTTTCCAGTTTTCAGTGACATGGTGTGACACAGTGTTCAGCTGAAAGATCATTAAAATAAAATAAAAGTAAAACATGTTTGAGAAATAATACTAGGGATCAAATCACCATGAACCATGGGTACAATTCACATAGGTATCTGTTGCCATTTTAACTATATTGTCCCATTGAAGTCTGTTTATTGCAGGGTGGCTCAGTTGTTGAAGAGTTCCACCGCAGCAGTCCAAAATACACTGGCGTGCAAAAATTATGGACGAGACGATTTTTCGAATGTAACGTCGTGCAGAAGTGCTCCACATCGACTCAAATCATACCATAAGATCCCCAAGATGTAAGAATGTGGGACAAGTGAGCAAAACCGTCCAAACAAGGAATCCAAAGGATACAAAGGCACTTTATTGAAAAGGTAGCTTTGAGCACAACTGGACAGAAGACAAAAACGTCCATGTGACAGGCGGCTGCCAAAAAAATACAGTCTTTAGTAGGGGATAAGATCACCAATGACTGCGTTGCAGGATTTACAACGTCTGTCCATGCTGCGGACGAGGTTGTCAAGGAGCTGTTGAGGCATCGCGGCCCATTCCTCTTGTAGCGCCAATCGCAGCTGCGGAATCGTTGCTGGTGGCTGGTGACGTGCTGCCAAGCATCTCCCGAGAATATCATAAATTATTGTGTTCAACGATTTATAAGCTGCGAAATTCATTTAGAAATATCCTCAGCTTTTTAGAACAGTATTCCCATGCTAACAGACACATGCATAAATCCAGCTTTCTTAAATTATTTTGAAATGGCTTCCTCAGTGTAATTATATTTTCCTTCGCTTTCAAAATTCAGATTAATGTGAGCTATCAAACATTCTCAAAGCAGCATTACTCTGACTGCACTTTGAATGTGAAAAATATGTTTGAGTATTTGTTGGATCACTGGAAAATTCAAGCCTATTTGTTATAGAAGGTGGTCTGGACAAGCTCTTGACAAAAATTTTTTGTATGCTGCTAGCGAATTCCTGCTGTCTCCTAAGAGTAGAAAAATACAGTGGTGACCGGTATACGGGGGCGGACTGGGTCTAAAAATATTGGTTGCCAAGAGACAAAGAGGACCCCAACCGTAACTATAAGTCTATCATTGAATTTTTAAAAGAAATAAATAAAATTTTCAAAAAAGATATTATTGGGAAAAAGGTAAAATTAAAATTTTGGCGAAATAAATTTATATATTTTAATAATTACAGTGTTCATATATTGCACATATTGCTGGCAGTAAAGTGTACAATATAGTGAAACTCCAATATTATTGCATACAGTAATAAGATTGGAACTTTTATTATATTTTCAAGCTACTAAAAGGTCATTAACATCAAACAGAAGTCATCGCTCTTTCCACTTTTATAAGTGAGTCTCGAAAAACTATCATCGTCCGCCACTGGGAATCGAACCCAGGCCTCCCAGTTACGCGCCGGACATGCTACCTAGTGCACCACAATGATAATTTTTCCGTGACTCACTTATATAAAATGGAGAGAGCGATGACTTCTGTTTGATGTTCCTAATCCACGTCAATAGTGTGTGTTAATTATTCATTCGCCTCCTAGTTATTCGTTCAGTTGCTGCTTACCATCTTTGGTGAATAACCAGTATTGTGCGGGGCTCCAAGAAGCAACCTGCCATTTGGTTTGGCAGTTAGTCGTATGTGAGTCTGAAGAATTCGAGGCCGCTGTTGTGCAGTGGTAGCACGTCCGGCGCGTAACTGGTTTGATTCCCGGTGGGGGCCTATGAAAATTTTTCCGTGGAAAGAGCGATAGCTTCTGTTTGATGCTCCTAATCCACGTCAATTGTGTGTATTAATTGGTCATTAACGTTTTATGTGTTTTGAATATATTAATTTTGAGTTTTAGTAATCTATGGCTGACGCTAAGTTATAGGAAAAATATGTTCTATATATTATTAAGAATATGTCCAACTCTTGAGATATTTCTACTGTTTTCGTCCGCTCCTTGCTTTTCCTATCCACACCGAATGGTGACCTCAAAGGAGCTACGATCGGGAAGAGTGTTTTGTAGGACAAAAATGAGTTAGAGAAAGCACAACAATTATTGAAAATAATAATGAGGTTATTGCTGTGATTGAAACAGGAGACCTAACTGAAGTGATTCTGAAATTCGTCTCAGTACAACGTCTTTCATATTCGCTAGAAGATACAGCCATGATTTGCACATATTGTCTAATGTTTAAGAAGGCCCACTTCACGAGGACCCACTTGCCATCCGGCAAGCTGACACCCCGGCCAGCAATGTTGCATTCAGAGAGTTTTTTCCGGGGGGGGGGGGCAATTACAAATTTCGAAGGGGTTAAAACTTGTTGACTGATTACATACATATAATCACAATTTTGTTATTTTATATATATCATCATCATCATTGTCAACTATAATCCACTGCTGGACGAAGGTCTCCCCAAGTTTCTTCCACAACGGTCTGTCGTGTGCCAGTCTCCTCCATGTCACTCCCGCATACTTTCGAATTTCATCCACCCATCTCCCATGTAGTCTTCTTCTGGGTCTCTTCCTGTCCCTTGGAATCCAATCTAAAATTTCGGCTGTCCATCGATGGTCTGTCCTTCTGGCAGTATGTCCAGCCCATTGCCATTTCAGGGATTTAAGTCTGATCATGATGTCTTCCACTCTTGTCATTTTTCTGATCCACGAGTTCCTCTTCTTATCTCTCCTGGTTACACCAAGCATGCACTTCTCCATGTTTCTTTGAGTTGTATGCAGTCTTTGTATGCCTCTTTTAGTAAATGTCCACGTCTCTGCGCCATACGTAAGCACTGGAAGGATGCATTGATCAAACACTTTTCTTTTAAGACATAATGGCATATTGCTCTTGAAAATTATGCTGTTTCTTCCAAAAGCTCTCCAGGCAAGTTTTGTACACCGATTAATTTCTTCATCAATGTGGCCCTCACTTGATATCTGCTGTCCGAGATAAACATACGTTTCTGTTCTCTCCAGCTTTTCTCCATCAATCGATAAATCTTCATTTCTTGTAAAAGCATTGAACATCACTTTTGTCTTCTGAAAGTTCATTTTTAATCCCACTTCTTTACTCTTGTCATATATTAATATATATAACAATTTTAAATAGAGTACAAAAATTTTCTTGTGCTCTTATATCGCAAATGCAGATTCCAAGAAATCTACACATAAAACTGATTAAAAATGTGAAAATGTTATACTTTGCTTTAATTCAGTAACGGACTACGGATTTCAACATGGGGTGGTGTAAAATGTTGAGGACGCTAGTAAAGGAAGGGTTGTGCTAGAGAAAATCCCCCCAAGACATTAAGAGTGGAAAAAATGCCCTCGTCTTACTAGAAGCGTGTTTCTGATTATTAAGGAATCATTACAGTGTTACCTGAAAACGTATGGTGTAAGTCATTCCATTGCCATTTGGTTTCAGCCCCTTTAGATTATTTAGATTAGCAAATAGTAGTAAAAAAAAACAAAAAAAACAGCTAACTAACCATTTATCGATGCCGGTTTGAGGTCCTCTTTTTCTTTGTCACAGAGTGTAAACCACCACCACCGGAAAATAAAAACCAAAAAAAAAAAAAACCCTTATTGCGGGAACAATTTCTAATAATTTGATATTGTTCAAAATTAGATAGCAAATATATTGTTGCATTGGAAGCACTAGCGCCACGTTAGCTACACTGCGTCTTAACCGTATACATGGAATGTCGGCATTCAGAAGACTGAAATAAAACTGAATGCCAGCTTCTAAAATATGAGGATGTATTGCAGTGCAAACATCTGTGTTATGTGGAATTAGATTTTTATTACGGAAGTATTCCGAGTTGTCAGTGCTTGAAAAATTGCCCCTTCAGCAAGGACTGTTTAATGTTTTGTTGAAGGATGGTAGAAATTTCAGACTGAAGTCCATGTGGATTTTTTGTATTATTATAATATTTACCCTTATTTTCTTATTTTTTAAGAATTAGCTTCTCTAAATATTCAGTTAAAAACGAACACAATTTGACTAAATATAAGGGGGGAGGGGAGGAGGGGGGCATTCAAATTTTTCAGGGGAGCTAAGCACCCCCGAGAAGATGCCTGAATGCATCACTGCTGGCCAGTCCGCCACTGCCGATATACACTTAGGTCCAGATGTCTTAAAACTGTGTCATTCCGTTTCTATGAAATCAAACGACTTTCTGTTTTCAAGAATTAAGAAGTGGAAGAACAATGTCGTAGGACAGCTGGTTAGACTTCACGTTCTAGCCGTACTACTCTCACCATGCACTTTTCTCATTTGTTGTTATGTCGTTAGCCTCTAAGTTTGTTTGATTAGCAAGTAGTCTTATAAAAATGAGGCAAGATAGGAACAAGGCAACTCTAGATCATAAATGCGAGTTTCCGTCAGCAATAAAAGTTTAGAAACTTTTACTGCTAAAGGACACTCACATTTATAATAAGATATTAATCCGATTTCAAATTGCGAATATGATAATATTTATATCCAAATATTAATCGGATTCCTAATTGCGAATATAATAAAATTTATATCCAAATATTAATCCGATTTCTAATTGCGAATATAATAAAATTTTTATACAAATATTAATCCGATTTCTAATTGCGATTTTAATAAAAACAGAAAAAAGTGAGGGGGTAAAAACTGCATGCAAATGAGTACGGGAGGCATTCGTCCATTCTGCCCCTATGGTTCGGACGACGCCACAGCACAGAACACTCCTTCCTTTAGTTCTTGATTTTCACAAATTATGGCACTTATCGCATTTGGTAGCCCTCCCTCCCGTTAATTTTATTTATTTATTTATTTATTTTTAAAGTTAAATTTGAAATTTTATTTTAGTCTCCCCATTATAAAACGTAGCAATTACAAGAGAAGAAAGCTGTACATGCTGCCATCTAGTGGCCACAGAGGAACTTTTGCTGAAATATTGAAACATGCTTTGCTACTCAATTACTGCTGGTCACCAGTGAACTGGCTACAAATCTAAAACGACGAGAAAAAACACGGAGATATACACATAGTTGCAAACAGTACTACAAGATATCGTGAAATTTTGTTATTAAGAAAAACTAACTTAGGATTGATTGCCTATAATTGGCAGGTAACGATTTTTTGAAATTCTGAAATTCAAATTCCATTGGAATCTTAAACTTTCAAATTTACATAGCAGTTAAAGATCATAGGCAGAAGTGTTAATGGGAAAAAAATAATCCTACAAAGTATTTTTAACAAGGTTTAATCATTTAAATCATTTAAAAGTTTAGAAGCTTTTTCATGTCTTTAGCATGTGCTGCCATCTAGTTATATAAAAAATAATTGAAAGTTTGTGATGATACCAATGGAAGTTTTAGGTCACACTGTAGACAGAACAATTGAAAGTAGTACACGAACAGAAAACGACCAGAAAAAAAAAAAAAAAAAAGAAGGAATTTATTTAACAGTACGAAGTGCAAAAAATAGCTATCCAGTTCAGTTTCAGGCTAGGAAGCATGACGGCAACACCACAACTGAAGGCAGTGATGCATTCAGGCATCTTTTCCGGGGTGTTTAGCCCCTCCCCCCCCCCCGACAATTTATGATTGCCCCCTCCGCGTAGGTTTTGGAGCGATTTCCCCTTCTATTTAGTCTAATTGTGTTCGTTTATATCTGAAAACTTTGAGAAATGAATTTAAAAAAGTTAAGAAAATGAGGAAAATATTTTAATAAAAACAACAACAACATCCACATGGACTACAATCTAAAATTTCTATCATCCTTGAACAAAACATTAAACAAGTCTTGCTGAAAGGGCAATTTTTCAAGCATTGAGAACTCTGAGAACTCGGACTGCCGCAATAAAACCTAATTGCACACAGTAGAGATGTTTGCACTGCAATACATCATCATATTTTGGAAGTTACCATTCAGCTTAATTTCAGTCTTCTGGATGCCGACTTTCTATGTATACGGTTAAGCATCAGTGTAGCTAACGTGACGTTAGTGCTTCCAATACAACAAAATATTTGCTACCTAATTATTAACAACAGCAAATTATTAGAAATTGTTCCCATAATAAGGTTGTTGTTTTTTTTTCCCCTGGCGGTTTACACTCTGTGAAAAAAAGAAGAAAGAAAAAAATCGAGGCACCTTAAACTGGTACCGAAACGGTTAGTTGGTTTTTGGTTTTTGTACTACTATTTGCTAATCTAAATTATCTAATGGGGCTGAAACCAAATGGCACGGAAATGGCTTACACCATACGTTTTCATGTAACACTGTAATGATTCCTTAATAATCAGAAACACGCTTGCAGTAAGGCTAGTACATTTTAACCACTCCTTATGTCTTGGGATGATTTTCTCCAGCACAGCCTTACCTTTCCTAGCGTCTTCAATATTTTATACCACCCCATGGTGAAATCCGTAGTCCATTACTGAATTAAAGCAAATGTATAACATTTTTACATTTTTAATCACTTGTATGTGTAAATTTCTTGGAACTCGCATTTGCGATATAAAAGCATAAGAACATTTTTGTACTCTTTAAAATTTATATATATATATACTGTATATTATTATATATCATCATCATCATCATTGTCAACCATTATCAATCCACTGCTGGACGAAGGTCTCCCCAAGTTTCCTCCACAACGGTCTGTCTTGTGCCAGTCTCCTCCATGTCACTCCCGCATACTTTCGAATTTCATCCACCCATCTTCCATGTGGTCTTCTTCTGGGTCTTTTACTGTCCCTTGGAATCTACAACTTTATCCTTCAGTTTCTTGTTTATTATAAATCCAACACCACTAGTTCTGCCAGTATCTGTCCCACGATAGTAGAAGAGATGTCCCCTTTTCAGTTCAATGAGATCTTCTCCTTTTCTCCTTACCTCACTTAGCCCGACGATGTCCCACTTGATCCTTTGTAGTTCCTCTTCCAATTCAAGAAGCCTTGAATCAGAAGATAGGGAGCGTCCGTTATACGTAGCCAAGGTCAGCATCAGATGGCAGCCTAGTCCGGTCCTCCGGGGATTCTTAGCACCCTCTGCCTTCATGTCGCACTGGCCGCTGCCTTCGCCAGGTACATTCCAGCTGCCGGAGACTGAGGGCCAAGATTTAAGTTGTGGAGTCATTTTGGAGGGGTTTGGCCATAACTCACCACGCTGGCCAAGCGGGTTGGTGAGTGTGGGATAGCATTTCCTCTAATCCCGATGGTATAGTTATACCGCTATTGGCGGTCGTCAGAGCCCCTTTAGTGGGAACAGGATGTACCACGAGAAGGCGGGGTTGACATTTGTCAAGGAGAGGCTGTGATGTTACGCATCACCTGACCTTACATCCCATTATTATATATATAAATAACAATATTGTGATTATTGCCCTCCGGAAAAAAACTTTCTGCAGGCAACACTGACTGAAGGTACTCTAAAATTGACCCATTTTCAACATAAGTAGTTTTTTTTTTACTGTCTACTGCATGCTCATCATAAAAATATAAGGCACAAACTGCAGCTTAAAATTTCACAAGTCACACGATATATGAAAATAACCTTTGTGAAATCCCACTAATTTTTTTTTTCCATTGGAGCCTATATATTTATAGTTGGTCTAGAGCGGCGGTTCTCAACCCGTAGTTCATGATATACCCCTTGGAAATGTTTTGCTAAACTGCCTACCCCCTTGTACATTAATAAATAAAAACTTTACTCTTGTATGTTTATGTTTATTTTACGTATATATATATGGTGTATAAAGTGAAAAAAATACATATGCAAACAGGTACACGCATATATATTTATTTACAAAAACTATGTCACAGAAATTGCATGAATGTTTAAAAAAATATGTGTGCTACTGAGTCACCCTCAGTATGGTTGCTAGCTGATAAGGTACCCCGGTATTAGTTTCGCATAACCCCAAGTGGTACGCGTATCTCATTTTGAGAACCACTGGTATAGAGGAACAGGAATAATATAAGAAGATAATTCAATATGTGCATCGTACCATTTTTCATTTTAATTGTAACGCAAACTCTCTAACTGAAAGGTTTACTGATGCTATAGACAGTTCAAAGAAAGATGGATGTGTAAGTAATTAGGGTAAATAGACTTGCACATCGAACAAAGAGTTGAATTCATCATCACAAGCGTAATGATTAATTTGTGAAAAAGAATCAGTAGAAAATGGCTCTCTGTTTTTCCTTTCCCTTCTTCTGAGTTTTTAAGTTCAACACCCAACATGCGTATCTAGGGGAAAGAGGATTCACTTATGTTTAATTTAAGACTGGTTCCAGAGAAATGACAGCACCAGATAACAAATGAAAACACGAGATCTATTATCTTTCTAGGAATTTTAACTCGCTTAGACTTCTTGAAAACATGGCAGTCATATATATATTTGGAAAGAGGCCCGTATCCACATGGCTTCCACATTAGTCGAGTGGTCAAAGAAGCTGCCACTGGCAAATCGTACAAGTTGGGTAAGCCTCAGGCGGGCAGAGCCCATAGGGAATCAGTAGCACTATATTAGGTACTGACTTCTTACAACTCTAGATGCTCCTGCAGTTGTCAAACAGGGGTAAAAAAAGAAAAAAAAGAAAGAACAAAACGCCAAAGACCTTCAGTAGCTGTATGGGTATCCTACCCCCCCCCCCCCCAAAAAAAAAAGAATTATTTCCTTAGGTCATAGCACCTTCCCCCGCTCTTCGAAGAACCTTTTACTTTTTGCTTCCTTGTTCCCGTTTTTGCTTGATTTTTTGTATACTATTTTTTCGGGTCCTTTCGAGATACAACCATTTCACGTAGATGTAGTTGCAGCAGTCATAATATCATATGTCAATGCCAAAGCGAAATATTATCGTCAATATTTAATATGAACTTTAGGACAGGGATTCAATGTTAACTTCAAAATTCCGATGATATTTGACAAAAAGAATAATTATTAATTTCGTTAGACATGAGCATTTACTGTTGTTTCGAATTATATTCCCTCTCACCCAATATTCATGCTTTTTACGCCGGATTTTTGCTTTAAGCATCAGCTGCGAAATTTTACTGGGGTCTTCTTTTATCAATTAGTCCGTCAACACGTGATGTTACCATTTCGCATTGTTTCGAACATTTTTTGCTTGTGTTTTCCGTTCCGGCGTGCTTCTGCTTTAGTGCACCGGAAAGCACATTTGTACAAGGGGCAGATGAAGCAGAAAAGAAACTGAGATTCGATAAACTAAAGGACTTTCAAATTGTGACGATTGTGAAGTTTTCATGGGCTACAGCAATACAGAGGGAACAAAAGACGCAGAACAAGAAAAATTAAAAAAATTCTTCAAAACATCCTAAACACTAGAGGAAAATCTCAAAATTTCTCACATGGAAGATGGCTGAATGGAATGATGAATGGTTTAGAACAGCATGACAGAAGGGAAAGAAATTTTCGCAGAAAAAAGAGCGAGATGAAGAAACTAGTTAGTTACGATATCATAATGTCGTGATTTATTCATTATCAATTATGTCATTTGAAAAACATAACCACGTTGCTCTGAATGTTTTTCCCGCATTTTAAGCATTCTTGGTTTTATAAAACTATACACTTTTACAGCAAAAGATCGAGATCACCCATACATAATGATGATCTTAAACGTGTTAAAGTAGTGAAAGCCGATAACCAAAGAAACAGGAGTGTGAACGAACAGTCTGTGTATCAGAGTCAGGGGTTCACAGTTCCACGATGTCATTCTACTAAACAGGGACGAGATGCAATAGAGAGATTTTTACGTAACGTTTCTGAAGAACATACAACATTTCTTTTTTACTTCAAGACACTGGAAAAGATTTTCGTGCCTTCTAAAAAGGCACGAGTGCTCACTTCGATGTTTCTTGAGGAATATCAACCGATGCTTGTTGATGTTATGATACAACTTAAGAAGGTGTTGAGTGGGATTATTGAATGGGTCTATGGACCTGAATTACTTGAAAATTATTAAAATGCCTATTTTCAGCTGATTGAAAATATCCGAATGCATGTCAGAGAACAAAGATTACGAAATAGTACTTAATGTTACAGATATTGTTATAGTTACTGACTTCTTTCAGTTAGAGTGACATCCGTCAGTTGTACATTATTTTGAACTGAATATTATTTATAAGATGTGTAGATTTTTCTATATACACACAGATGGTTCGTTTGTATTTTTTCATTGGATCGGGTTTAGATATTGTGTTTTTGACTAATTCGGGTGTTATGAATTGAATGTTATATGAGTGAAAATAGATTTTTTGGAGACATAGTTGATATAAAATTTTTCTAAGCCTTAAACGCGTTATTTTGTGTAATGCAACATGTTTCAAGTTTTCGTTTTGTCATTTTTCCTATAAGCTTATAATGGTGATTGTTATTATTATCATTACTTCTTAAAATTCTATTTATTTTTATTACTTTACTAACATTGTCCATATCAATAAAACGGGACAATATCAATAAAACTGGGAGTTTTAACAACAGTCATACACGTACGTGAGGTATATGTCACAAATGAAAAGAAATGTACTAGCATTATACGCTTTTCTATGAAAGCATCTACCTTTTTAAAGGATTATCAGTTGCTGTTGTACATATTCTGCACAGAAAGACAGTTAAGCGAAAGGAATTTCATATTTTGCGTTTTTCTTAGGAGAAGTACCGTACTGTTTCTGAAAATTGCAACACGATGAAAGAATGCTTGTATTAGATTGAAATTTACAGGTTATATACAACACGTTGGGACACGTAAATGATCAAAATGCCAGTGAAATTGCGCATGCGGTTTTGGGGCAGCGCCCTCTGAACTTTCCGGTCTTGTGCATAAAAAGATGTTGCAATCAGTGAAGAGCTGACATTGAGTCGAAATTATGTTTCTTGTGTCTCACTATGTCCCGTCGCCGAAGAAGGTCGTAATATGAACACCTCATGGACTTTGAGGAAGAAGAGATTGTTGGGAATAGAGAAGATGGATTTTTCTACGACGTGATTGCTGCTAGTACGGGACGAAACTTTAGAACAGTGATGCGAACGTGGCGTTAATGGACAGACGAGGCTGAGACTCACAGAAATCCGAGAAATGCATCGCAAAATCGCACGACTGCACGGGATGATAGACACTTCTACAGCATGGCAATGACCGATCGCACAGATACTTCCACGGTGTTAGCGCAGCAGTGGAGTACTGTCACAGGTCAGGCTTTGTCCTTCAGCACAGTTTGACGTCGTCTGCATAAGAGAGGACTGGTCGCTAGCAGCCCAATTGCTACGCATCCCTTTGACCCTCGACCACAGACGCCTTTGGTTGCAATGAGGTCTCGAACATAGACGATTGCGCGCTGACTGGCAACAGGTCGTGCTTTCTGATGAGTCACTATTCAATATGATATACAATGGTCATCGCTTGCGTGTTCAAAGGCATCGTACTGCACGTTACCTTACAGCGTCATACCGGCCAACGATTTGGGTCGCCATTTGGCTCAATTCGCAATCTCGCCTTGTACGAATTGAGGAAATCCTCAACAGCCATAGACACATCAAGGAAGTTTCAGAAGCTAAATGGATATCCTTCCTTCAGAGTTGTTCTGGCGCGATATCCCAGCAGAACAGTGCTCGGCCACATGTGGCACGGAATGTCCAAGACATTTTCCATGCACGGGAGATGCAGTTTCTTCCCCTACCTGCACGTTCGCCGGATATGTCCCCGATCGAACATGTCTGGGGCCTGGTAACTAAGTGACTTCCGTAAAGCGCCTCCACCAGTCACCATAAATGAAGTTTGGTCTCGCATGGAAGCAGCCTGGCTGACTATTCCTCAGGACGATAGAAATAACCTCTATCCGTGTAGAGGATGTCATTGTTGCTCGAGGTCGCTTCACACGATACTGAGCCTTGAAGGGAAAAAATCTTGTATGGCTCTACAAACGTAATCAGTTATCTCCTGCAACATGAGGAACCCGTGATATAAATTCCATTTGAATGGAACGATTCATTCTTGGTGTTGCAATTTTCACAAACAGTAGAGTATTTCTCCATCGAGGTCCATCAAACAAATAGAAAATTAGAATTTAATTAGCAATCTGAGAAACTTTAAGTATCCACATGTATGCACTAAACAACGCTTGCATTATTTTTCTTATAAAATGCTATTTAGTTATAGGAAAATCAAAATTTTTATCAGATCAAAATGCTTTAACATTTTATTAGAAAGGTTGAATTGCAGTTTCTAAATATTTGCGTCTCTCTGTAGTACGGAGGGAATCCAGTTTCAATGGCAATTACAAATGCTGTGTTGGATGTAATTGAAGACGAAAACCTCAGAGAACATGCTACTGATGTTGGAAACCAACTTTTAAGTGCCTTGAATGAATTGAAGAACAAGCACCCGATAATTGGGGATGTCAGGTAAGTCCCATCTCGTGAAAATAAGCTCAAATTAAGCACATCGGACAAAAAATTAGTCACCCCTGTCAGAACATACCTACTAATGGGTGACGGCGCCTCCTGCCTTCATAACAGCATGAATCTGGTGTGGTAGAAACTCCACGAGGTTGTGGATGCATTAAACATCGATTTGCAGTATCAGTTGGTACCAAAGTTCCGCCATAGTTAGTGGGTGTATATTCCGGCGTTTCACCTTCTGTTCCAAATGACCCCGCAGAGTTTTAATAGGATTTAAATCTGGGGATCTGGCGGGCCAGTCGAGGCAAGACAGTGTTGCTGATTGTTCGTCGCGCCACTCAGAAACACTTTTAGTCCTCTGCACACGGCAGTTGTCGTCTTGGAAGACAGGAGTGGCAATGTGATGCTCCTCCTGGAGATGTAGGGCAAAGGGCAACACTTCGTCATTCAGAATGCGGAGGTACACATGCTGGTTTAAATTCAGTGTCATTGCAAAGAGAGAGCCCATTTCGTGGTACGAAGAACATTCCCAAAACAACACAGAACCCCCTCCATTTTGAACAACACCTTTGATACAATCAGGATTAAAGGCTACATTGGGCTTGCGATGCACTCGTTGCCTCCCATAATTGGAGTACAAACAAAAACGAGACTCATCAGACCAAATCACTCGTTTCCAATCCTCCACACTAAAGTTTTGGTGCCTCTGAGCCTATTGATAACGCGCGACTTTGCGACCTGCTGTTAAAGAGGCCTCTTCCGTGGTACTCTGCTAAAGATGTCACTGCTCCAGATTCTCGTCGCAATGTCCTTTCGGAAAGGGGTTGGAGTGGACTTTCATTCACTGTTTGAAGCAATTGTTGCCTGTTTTAAAACCGATTTGTAGTTACTAGGCGCGAAACAACATGGGGTGGTCCCTGTTGGGGAGAACACCACTGTTTGTAGACTCGCTGGATAGTACACTTCAACACACCAACAAATTGGGCGACTTCATTCACTTTGTGTCCGTAGGCACGTCCAAACACGATGGCTGCTTACCATTCTGTAAAGTCTGTCTTACAACCCATATTGCAGACTAAATTCAACACACACGTTGCTCTTCATCACTGCACGAGACAGAAATGATCCTGTAGACCACATCCCGGAACAAACAAACAAACAAGAGACAAAAATGATTCTGTAGACCACATCCCGGAACAAACAAACAAACAAGAGACAAAAATGATTCTGTAGACCACATCCCGGAACAAACAAACAGACAAACAAGAGACAAAAATGATCCAGTAGACCTCATCCCGGAACAAACAAACAAACAAACAAGAGACAAAAATAATCCTGTAGACCACATCCCGGAACAAACAAACAAACAAGGGACAGAAATGATACTGTAGACCATATCCCGGAACAAACAAACAAACAAGGGACAGAAATGATACTGTAGACCATATCCCGGAACAAACAAACAAACAAGAGACAAAAATGATCCTGTAGACCACATCCCGGAACAAACAAACACACAAGCAAGAGACAAAAATGATCCTGTAGACCACATCCCACAACAAACAAACAAACAAACAAGAGACAAAAATGATCCTGTAGACCACATCCCGGAACAAACAAGCAAACAAACAAGAGAAAAAAATGATCCTGTAGACCACATCCCGGAACAAACAAACAAACAAACAAGAGACAGAAATGATCCTGTAGACCACATCCCGGAACAAACAAACAAATAAACAAGAGACAAAAATGATCCTGTAGACCACATCCCGGAACAAACAAACAAACAAGAGACAAAAATGATCCTGTAGACCACATCCCGGAACAAACAAACAAACAAGAGACAAAAATGATCCTGTAGACCACTTCCCGGAACAAACAGAGAAACAAACAAGAGACAAAAATGGTCCTGTAGACCACATCAGTGCTATTTATCTCCCAACAGTGCTATCACGACGCCCTTTGTGCAAGTGGTGACTTCCTACTGTCATTTCTGTTAGGGGTGACTAATTTTTTTGTCCGGTGTGCTTATGTTCTTTAATAGGTTAGTGCCACTGAATTAGCTGCTGTCTTAAAAATTTAATTAATCAGTGTTGCTCTAATTTCAATTGCCTTTTATACCAATGAACACTAATCAAAAAGTTTGTTGCTGAATTCATCTCTTCGGTAAAAATACAGAGGCTTATGTGGACAAGCAGATTCAGTGCATAGGGACTGTGAAATTGCAGTTTATATGTTTATATGATACATTACTTCTTTTGTGCTCATGATTAGTAAAAACTTCTTGGACTCTCTGGTTGTCAAATTGTGAAGGCGCTGTCATCTGGCTATTTGTTCCGATTTAGGCACGGTTGAAATCCACTCCGCTGAGACATAGCCAATGTGCATACTATTTTGTGCCAAGCACTGTTTAAAGTGCCACCAGTTCTTCTTCCTGGAGCTACTGTAGTGTGTCTAAATTAGGGAAGCGTCATTCGTCGGTACTTGTGAATGTCGTCAAATCCTGGAACAAACAAAAGAATGCCATTGGCCCCCGTTCCTTTCCCGTGATGCTCCTTTGAAATTAAAGATTTTCCCATGCGTATGTTAATAGACTGTACAAAACCTGAGATTTGTGTACCACAGTGCTGTTGATTTCGAAACAAGCAAACTCCGATTTAGTAGATTTTTTTGAATAGTAGAAGTGGTATGTGTTATCGGAAAAATTTATCATTGAAGAGAAAAAGTTACATGATGTAACTGTAGTGATACCATACGACCGAGTTGACACTATGAGAAAGAGTATCAGCACTGTTTCCTCTACCGTTTTGGATGGTAGCTCTTAGCGTTTCTTTTATTTTCGTTTTCATTTTGATTCGCTCATTTGTGATAAACAGCTTCCAGTTGTCAATCATCCCTTTTCGTGGTTTCATTGCTAATTGAAGTCACGCCCTTTTTAAAACTGCCTCTCCTTCATTTTCCATGTGGATTTAACCTATGGTTAATGCTGAAAGTCTACCGTACGAAAGGTCACTATAAAGTAATTCACCGATGCTGTCATACGTACGGTCATTCCCAAACATAATTTTCAAATTGCAAGCCAAGATTTAAAACACTTTATTTACAATTAAAAATTAATATTTACACGCGAGATCTTTCGGGGATGAACATAGCACCCATCATCAGGCTCAAGCGCCACGAAACACAGGAGCAGACATTATATACTGTCAACACGACCCACAATTCACTCGGTTTTCTCAATCACCGGTGATGCCATCAACAAATCGTTAAAGTCCAAAAAATCAAGTCTTAATCTCTTATCATATAAAGTCTTCTTCTTCAGAGTTGTGTGAGGAGGGGCAACCATCTTTCTCCACTGTCTTGGAACAAATGTCGAGAGTTCAATGTTACAGCGCATGTTTCCCCATATGCAATATTGAAGAGGCTTTCCGTAAGGAAGACAGAACGTTTATTAACACTTGAGTTAAGTACCCTAACATTTTTCTCGGTGTACAAAGATTCACGACTTTGTCCACAAAGAAAAGACCTACTAAGTACATCGGCAAAGTTGATTTCTTTTTTTTTTTTTTTTTTGGTTGGAGGTTTAACGACCACTGTGAGCAACTCAATGGGCTATAAGCTGTCGCCCGTCCCTAATTTAGGGTCACTGGTTCCAGGGAAGGGAGAGAGCCAGTGCCGTAAGACAAACATAACATCCATGCCTCACCGGGATTCGAACCCGGACCTCGTTCGGACGAATGATCAGAGGCCATCGCTTAGACCACTGCGCCACCGGGGCGGCAAAGTTGATTGTCACATGAAATTCACATGAAATTCTGTGCAAAATCTCTTTATGAAATATAGCCGCCTTTCTGGACGTCGCCTTTTAGCAGATTGCCATCTAAATTACGCAACTGAGTAAGAAATAGTACAGGACTGAAGACCGGGAAATTTCCAAATATGATATTTTCTTGTGGCTTTTGTTTCTGCGTTGTATCTAAAGTTTGAAACCATTAGCTCGGCCTCACTGGTACCAGGGTTGGTAAGAAACGCAAGTTTTTAGCGCTTAAGTTAGACAGGAGTTCGAGTTCAGAATGACGCATGGGTGGTATTTTTGCCATTCCGACGGTGACTCGCTTTCACTTCCGTAACAACAGTAACTCTAAATAGCGAACAAGGGACTACTTATAATCTTATATGCTTATGGATTCCTTAATCCCCAGAACCAGCAAGCAAAATGATAACTTAAGGTCCCGTGGCTTACGCTTTATATTAATTGCACAAGGTACTGCCTATTCTATGTTCTTAAGGGTTATCTAAAATTATGTCCAATGTTTTACTTATATAGCCTATAAGACTGCAGACATATTACCAGTTTGCAGTAAATCTCTGGCGGACACCTACACTCTTGTTTTACAATTACGAACCATATGCAAAAAATATCTTCCAGTCATTTGATATGTTTAACAGATGGATATAACGGTATCTCTCAGTCATGTGTCCTATGTGTTATATTCATGGTGTTTACACAGCATGTACAGTGATTTTAATAAATAAGGAACGGAGAGAAAATTTGCGATTACCTTACACCAGAGAACAAAATATGAACGCAAATCACTTGTAACACTAAAATAGCACGCTGAATCATGATAACGCATGAGCATGGACGTGGCCACAAGCATTCTATGAAAATTAGAGGCCTTAGAAAGTGATGCCTGATTACGTAAGTGGAGATCAAGAGAGAATGTTTCAGTTGAACCTACATTGGATATCAAGGGAATGTTGTTAGACAAATAGCCTCTACTCAGCTGTACGTACATATATGATGAAGCCTCTGCCCAGCCATACGTACCCATATGATGAAGCCTCTGCCCAACCTACAAAACCCTCTGATGAAGACTCTGACCAGCCATACGTACCAATATGACGAAACCTCAGCCCAACCGTACGTACCATATGATGAAGCCTCTGCCCATCAGTACGTACCCATATGATGAAGTCTCTGCCCAGCCGTACGTACCCATATGATGAAACCTCTGCCCAACCTACAAAACCCTCTGATGAAGACTCTGACCAGCCATACGTACCAATATGACGAAACCTCAGCCCAACCGTACGTACCATATGATGAAGCCTCTGCCCAGCAGTATGTACCCATATGATGAAGTCTCTGCCCAGCCGTACGTCGCCCACTGAGGAAGCCTCTGACCAGCCATACGTACCAATATGACGAAACCTCAGCCCAACCGTACGTACCATATGATGAAGCCTCTGCCCATCAGTACGTACCCATATGATGAAGTCTCTGCCCAGCCGTACGTACCCATATGATGAAGCCTCTGCCCAACCTACAAAACCCTCTGATGAAGACTCTGACCAGCCATACGTACCAATATGACGAAACCTCAGCCCAACCGTACGTACCATATGATGAAGCCTCTGCCCATCAGTACGTACCCATATGATGAAGTCTCTGCCCAGCCGTACGTACCCATATGATGAAGCCTCTGCCCAACCTACAAAACCCTCTGATGAAGACTCTGACCAGCCATACGTACCAATATGACGAAACCTCAGCCCAACCGTACGTACCATATGATGAAGCCTCTGCCCAGCAGTATGTACCCATATGATGAAGTCTCTGCCCAGCCGTACGTCGCCCACTGAGGAAGCCTCTGACCAGCCATACGTACCAATATGACGAAACCTCAGCCCAACCGTACGTACCATATGATGAAGCCTCTGCCCATCAGTACGTACCCATATGATGAAGTCTCTGCCCAGCCGTACGTACCCATATGATGAAGCCTCTGCCCAACCTACAAAACCCTCTGATGAAGACTCTGACCAGCCATACGTACCAATATGACGAAACCTCAGCCCAACCGTACGTACCATATGATGAAGCCTCTGCCCAGCAGTACGTACCCATATGATGAAGTCTCTGCCCAGCCGTACGTCGCCCACTGAGGAAGCCTCTGACCAGCCATACGTACCAATATGAAAAAGCCTCTACCCAACCGTACGTACTCATTTGATGAAGCCTCTGACCAGCACATATCATGAAGCCTCTGACCAGTCGCACGTAACCTTATGAATCGTCCGTGTGATGGTAGTATTCTCAATGACGTCATCCAGGCATTCTTTCACGTGCTTTCACCACCGAGATGATTCCGATGCAGTGATCCACGCCTCCATCTGAGGACGACCAAACTTTGCTACGCAGAGCTGGTTGGCCATTTCATATCCCTAAGCTACCATGCGATTTGTTTGCAACGGCAATATACATCCCCGTACACACACGTCCACCAATACGGGTGGTGCTTCGATAAATGCTTCCTGATGTGGCATTTTCTACATAGGGCAGTCCATATTATTCTCGCATTGAGTGTCAAAGAATATCTGAAATGCTACCTTAAATCGCGATGCCTATCGTGATGGCATTTATATATACATATTAATGGCATTTATTATACATATTTGGCTTCAAAACATACCTGAAGTCTAACAGCCATGTTGAGTACGTATTTATACCTTCCAGGATATCACCTACAAACGACGCCTATCACTTTAAAACAAAGCATCATTTTTATGGTGTAATTAATGAAAGAAAAATATATTTCTTCCAGTCATGTTGATAATTTAAGAAATAATAAATTAATCATAACTGCGGATAATGTAACTAATATGTGATATCTTTCAGTGCAGTCACACGCACTGTTCCGTGTGTGTTACAGTTTTTTTATTGTTTCTTATATTGTTTTGCCTGACACCAGCTTGAACACTGTTCTGTGATAAAGGAAAATGAATAACATTTAGACATGCTCAAAGGCTTTTATTCTGACCTGAGTTTTGATGTCCTTTTTTTAAGGAAATTTCGCAGTTTCAGGCAAATATTCATTTCATTCTTATTCCTTCCATACATAAATAATGTCCAAGCGCTCATGAAAAATACGTAATCATTTGCAATAAATCTCACGACCTTGCAAAGGTGGCGATTTAATTATTAAACTGATCTACCTATGCAACAGATGAAATCCAACTGAAATTAACTTTGAGCGGAACTGATGCTTTTGTGTTTTCTGGAAAGACAGCTATCTTCCTTCCACTTTGTCAGTGAAATGCGAATTTTGGTACCGGGTGAGATTACTGGGAACAAATTTTAGACTATTCGATAAATCTAAACTGAAGCTGCTGAAATTGAAGAAGGGTGTTTTGACATTAGTCTCACCAATGTCAAAACAGACCCAAACTCACCAATGTCAAAACTATTGATCATTTGTCTGAGAAGGCCCTGAGTTTGAGTCCAGAACAAGACATGGGTGGTGTCTTTATCTAACGGCGCTGGCTCTGGCACTAGTGACACCAATTCAGGGACGTCCAACTGCTTATAACTATCCGGGTTACTTGTCATGGTCGTTAAACTTCGAGACAAACAAAACATTTTCCCCAGTAAGATAATAGCTAGCGTTGGATTGAAAATGGTTATCATTGTTGCAATTTTTTTGTACTACTTGTTATTTAATAAATTACTTTCACTATGTATGAAATGTTGTATTGCGGTGTTTTGTTAGCCAATTTTCCTGCAACCTCAGTTTTGATGGGGCTTTTTTTGTTATTTCAGGGGTGTTGGGCTATTTATTGGAGTGGATCTGGTTAAAAATAGATTGACTAAGGAACCAGCTGCTGAAGAAGCAAAGGAAGTCATTTCTCGGTAAGCAAAAACTCCACAGTGCTTATAAAAAATGCAACAGTTCCATATGGTGAGAAACAGGAACCTGTCATAATGATATATCCAAGACAGAAAATTTGTCATAAAGAAATATAAATGAACAGTAGTGAAACAATTTATTATTTTGTTCGAGTCGATTCTTACCAAACTGTGAGATCAGAATTCACTGTTGATAAAGACGATTACTAGAGCAGCGCCAAATTATCTGGTGTGATGAATAACACATTCTTCGACAAAGGTTATAATATAACTGGACTAAAGATATCTGAAGGTACTTTTTCGTTAATGTTTTAAAATGAGCCATAAGTATTCCAGTGTGACCCTACTTATAAGGTTCACTGGCTATAAGACTCAGACTATTATAACACTCAGAATTTAAAATCCCAATACAAAGTGAGCTTTTACATGAAAAAACCGCCGCTTAAAAGAATCATTTCTTCATGTCTCAAGTCGCTTGTTTATATGGCTTGCCTTTTCCAATTGCATGCGTTTGACAATATCTGCAAGTTTTTTGAAAAACTAAAATAAAAAAATTCAATACTTTCATTAGTTCTTCCCCAAAGAGTAGCGTTTTCAACTTCTCTTGGGAATAACAATTTGTCAGATATAGGAACTTCTTCTGCAAAGGGACAACAGAGTGTAAACCTTTGTTTCGCTTTGTTCCATTTTTTCTTACCCTGCGAACAAGCGACAGTGGCAGAATTTATTGGATGACATGTATGTCAAATTAATATTTATAGCTCTTCTACAAAAAGGATCTACGAAATTTTAAGAAATTCATTAGAACCAGAATATATGTCGTATCACATGTAAGCATTAATTCCTGGAATGCCTTATATGTATTTCACCAAATAAATTTCCATTTTAATTCATGAAATGTCTAAGGAAAGTTCATGAAAAAACTATAGAAAATGGGCAGTTGAACACACTAAATATACGACTTTAAAGGTTACAAAAACCCGTCACTGAAACTCCTAAGTATGTCGTCGCGCCTTTCTTGTCATACGTTAGCACACACTGCATTGCTGTGTTTGAAAATAAAGAAACTAATAACCCATTTATGCTTAACACATTCTATACTTTTTCCTTACGTAAATGTGCTTTGGATTTAAAACAATGCAAATCTTTCAAATGTTAAAAAATTTTCATTAAAACGAACTGTTTTGAAGAAGAATTATTCACCACTGTCATGTGCCATAAAAACGCAACAAAAAAAAAAAAGAGAAATGGTACCGGATTCTGTGATGCAACGAGAATGACTTTTGAGTATTTCCCTGCATGAAAAAAAATATGTTAAAGCAGATTAGAAAAAAAACATTCAGCGAAAAAGAGAATGTTAAAAAGAATTATTAACCGACGGCCTCTGATTATTCGTCCGTAAGGGGTCCGGGTTCGAATCCCGGTGAGGCATGAATGTTGGGTTTGTCTTACGGCACTGACACTCTCCCTTCCCTGGAACCAGTGACCCTAAATTAGGGACGGGTGACTGCTTATAGCCAATTGAGTTGCTCACGGTGGTCGTTAACCTCCAATAAAAAAAGCAAAAACCATTTGCTGTTTCCTTACCCCCACATGCAAAATCAAATCATTCTTGGAAACAAAAGATGTCTGCCTTCTTCACATACGTATATCGTGCAATACATATATGCTCAACTGAGGATTCCTTAGAGAAAGAGCTTGATTTTCTTAAACGAACTGCAGTACACAGAGGTTACAGGCAAAGCTGTCCAAAAATTTAGGAAACCGAAGCCTGTCTGCACGCTCATGCCTATAGACCTCCCAATACGAAAGAATTGGGCGGTTACCCCATTTGCTCCTAAATTTGCTTCGGAATTTCAAAATTCTCAAAAGTTTTAATTTCAAAGTTATTTTTAAACCCATAAACAAGATGAATTTTTACGGATCAAAAGACTACGTCGAAGACATAAACTCCTGGTGAATTTATCAGATAACCTGCAAATGTAGACTTTCATATATAGGACAGACCCGCAGGGCTTGTGAAGAAAAACAAGACCTACGTACGGAACTATGAACTGAAGAAGGCATCTATAGCCCATCATTGTCACGAAAATAACCACAAATTTTTGTTCGGAAACTCTACGTTTATTGATAAACCGGACTCGACTATCAAGCTTAATAATGTATTAGAAGCTTTCCACATATACCGGAACTCATCACGGCTTGTCAACGACATGACGTCGACTCCATTTCTTTCAAGCTTGTGGAAACAACTCACCATAATCCGTGACCGTCAGAATTCTGATGCTGTCACAATGATTTGAATGTTTACGCTCCATTCGATTTGAGGAAGCCGTGCCAAACGCTCTGCGAAACTATAGTCGATGTTTAACAAACATTTTATTGTGAGAAACGTTGTTATTTTTATTATATTATCGTAAGAAGAGGTTTACATGAACAAATTGGCACAACAGATTTTGACGATCGATTTACAGGTTGGAAATTTAGATTTACGATAATGATGTTATCAATTTTTTGTCCATTTCTTTTAGAAAAATGATTTTCCAAAATTGTGTTCCGAGAATGGGTGGTTAAATTTTTAACCAGCGCCACGAAACACTTTCTGATCATCTGATCATATGTAGAGGATTTTAGGAAGGGAGTGTCTGACCCCAGGTCTTAAACAACCCTTAGAAATAGGAAGCTAGGAGATTTGGGCTAGAGTGCCCGATAGGAAAGTGACAGGGAAGCGAGGTACAAGGGTGGAGGAAGACGCCCTTATTTATTACCGGGGGCCAGTACCCGGGGTCTGACAACTTAACGTGCCCATCCGACTCACGACGGATATTTAGTGGTTCGAACGTTCGTACCTTCCCAGGATCGAACCTGAGGTTATTTCCATGGCAGTCACGAACGCTGACCACTAGTCCACCCACGGCCCCACGGAACACTTTCCGCCATCCAGTGGCCTAATATACTGAGCCGCAAACCTCGGATGAGTGATCCAAGATGGGGTCAAGTCTCTCGGCTGGCTCTGCCCTCTTCGTAGAGCCCATCGTCTTAAATTATGATGGGCGACCACGACCACTTATAACTCCTGAAATGTCTCCTTGTGGTCGTTAACCGGCCTCCCCTGTAAAGCGAAACTCTTTTGAAACATGCTGCCGAGTCAGTAATTTTCCAGGAAAAATTTTTCATAGCCATGAACATAAAGCGAAACACTAATATTGGGTATAATTTCTCAAAGCCTCGAAACAATTACCGGAAACAAGTGATAGTATGATCTGATAAGTTTATATAAGGCTGTCAGAAAAATTCGAAGAAACAATAAAGGAAAGTGTGTGTGTGAATAAATATAAACATTACATTAAAATATAGATAAATAATAACAACTTGTTCCACCAAATTCTTTCGTTTCTTTCGTTGCACATGATAAATGCAATTTACATGGAAAAGTAATTTTTTCAACGGAAAACTTTATAAGATACAATTTTGTTTTTGTTTTCTCTTGTCGTACTTGCTAGTCTTTTAAGAATTGAAGGGATATCTTCTCACAGAACAAAATGGAGATTTCTTGTATTATGCTCAGTGATATATTATATCTGCAGACATTTTCAGTATCTACTTAGTAATATATTTTATTGTTTACGTATGCGCATGTATTGAGCAACTGTATGCTGATATTTCTGTTTCTGTTTTGAAGTTTATCTAGAATGCATGCTACATAATATTAAAAAGACATTTCGTTCTTTCTTTTGATTTACCAGATTGAAAGCAGAAAGGATTTTAATGAGCACTGAGGGCAAATACGAAAACGTTTTGAAGTTTAAGCCCCCAATGGTATTCAGCCATAAGAACGCTGATCACCTCGTCTCTGTCCTGGACAGAGTTCTGTCTGAAATTCAAAGTAGAAATCAAGGTCCGTCTTCAGGTTATGAATCAAGCAACGAATCAACTACAGATGAAGAAATGAGCTCATCACCATCTTCGCCATCGCCTTCTTTTGATTTGTACTCTTTATAACGTGATATTTACTACACCACATCTCGCGAAATCAGATGAAACTCACTTTTTCCCGGCGAAGATAAAATCACATCTTCGGTGTAAAGTCCATTGTATAGTTTCGTGTTTTAATGTTTCATTGCTTTGTTTCAAACATATCAAATTCATTTGAATTTGCTAAGACTGAATGATCATTTATTAAAGATTACATAATTTTCAAAAATGAAAAGAAAACAAAACAAAACGGGAAATGTACCTTGAGCACGCCACCTCTGCTGTGGTGGACGATTTTCATCGTTAAGTTTTCCACCACTGTTATTGTAATCTTACGAGGAGCTTGCTAAACAAATCGCTTCTGTTACTATTTCGTTTTGGTAGAAAAATTGTTTTAACGGAATATTAACTTTCTGGGAAATCATTATCCTGGGCCTAACAGAAAGAATGGGAGACCTATTTCATTAATAGCGACAAAGATGGACTGGTAAAAACAGTGTCGCAAGGCATTTTCCATGTTTGCTTCATCCATGTGTTGCCTTTTAGAATAATGGAAATGTTCTATATGACCTTATTTTTCAATTGTAATAACTTTTGTTTACACAGTTCGTATATTTATACTGGGATTAATCTCATTACATTATAGGAGCATGAAATAATTATTCATTCGCCTTCTAATTATTTCTTCAGTTGCTGCTTACCATCTTTGGTGAATCCCCAGCATTGTGCGGGGCTCCAAGAAGCAACCTGCCAACTTGGCTTGCCAGTTAGCGTATGTGAGTCTGGTGGAATTCGAGGCCGCTGTGGTGTAGCGGAAGCATATCCGGTGCGTAACTGAAAGACCCTGGGTTCGACTCCCGATGGCTGCCAATGAGAATTTTTCCGTGACTCACTTATAAATGTGGAAAGAGCGAAGATCTTTGTTTCATGTTCCTGGTCCACGTTAAATGTCTGTATTAATAGATTATAGGAGAATAACGACTCTTACGGATTATTGTGCTTGTTTCTAGCTCTTGTGTTTAAATACGATGTGACAATATGAAAACATAGCTTACTAACTCAATGAATTGATAATTAAATAACGCAGTAGCGTTTGTTTGAGACGCAAGAATCTTTTGAATAATCCTAATTAGATGATCATACAGTCTTGTTTAATTGTACAGAAATCAGCTGTAGTGATTTACTTTTCCCTTATCATATTTGTATAGAAGCAATATTTTGCTAATTTGTCCGTCGTAAGGAAGTTAATTATGTAATGTTAAGGCACTAAAGATGTTACAATTTTACGAAGAATGTACCTGAACAAACATACGCAAAATAGTCCGTAATGATCTGTGGAAAGCTAAAAAGACGAGGCATTCTTATAAGAAGTTACTTTCCTAAGATATATGCATCGTTTTAAGTACGCACAACTATTGAGCTGTTTATAACTATATGATTGTTATCATTTGCTGTGCGTTGAATTTGTTAAACTAATAAAATGAAATTGCCCAGTAATTAAAGCAACGAATATTTATATTGTTACGAGACACCCCATATTTCTTGAATCTATAGAGTTTTTCAGTGTTGTTTACTCCGTCTTTTAATTGCTTTAAGTTTTCTCCTAGTGATGAGAAATGAAATGTGCTGAACAATTCGTTCTGAATACTACCCATTTCAGTTAACATTAACTTAGCCAGTGGATTTCAGACACACAAAGGAGATCTCAAAAAACAATTTTACTTTTAAATTCCTTTTCTATATGTAATTATTCCGTCGAAAAGCTGGGGGTTTGGTCAGGAGTTCTAATAGTTAGGCTCCCAAGTTAGAATTTTTTTCGTTTAGGTGTTCAATGTTGGTGCTTAGACAAAGGATTCTAAAGCGAAATACCTAAAAATAAAAATTCAAAAGGAAAACTTTGATTGTGAATGGAGGCATTCCCGCCCCGAATTCCTGCTAGCCAAAAGAACATGAGTATACAAGAAAATAATGTAATTGTAAATGTACGCTGGGTCATGAAAAGGTAAGTTGCACCCAGCGTAACCTGTCGTCATAGTAAGGAATCATTATTATTATTATTATTATTAATATTTGAATAATTATCATTATTGAATTTTATTGTTATTATAAGTACGAAAACAACATGTATGCTTACGAGAGATGTATGACGCACTCAGCCGTCGACCAGGCCGAGAGAGTTTCTAATGTTCGTGAATGCCAGTGCGCCAACTGGATTTTCACTTTACGTTAGAAGTCTGCGGAACAGTTTGAAGTTTATGGAAAAAAAACTGAGTGGTACGGAAATCCACGGAAGTAATATCCTTAGTACATTGGGTGAATGCGATGTCTCATCGGAATAACGTTAATTGATATAAGCAATTTAAAAAAAAGAAGCACCTATTTGGTGGCAGTCGAACACCGAGGAGACAGACCAACGAAGACCATCACTGGAATTGATGAAGAAGTTCAAGTAGGAAGTGCGGCAACATCCACCCTAGAGCCCAGACCTATCCCCTTACGGATACGGTTTGCTGGTTAATTGAACAAGAGTGGGAGGAAAGAAGTTTTCTTTCGTGAGATGAAGACGCCAAAGAAGCGGCTTTTTATTTGGCTAGTGGACAGTTTAAAGGCTTTTACTCTCAACAAATAAATCGCACGTCTGGTTAAGGGTTAAAACAACCTAAACGACTATATGGAGAGGTAGATTCAGGTTGCATCTTTACCATAATATATTTATTGTTCTCATATACTTCGTTGTTTTTTACGCCGTTAAGGTTACAACTTACTTTTTGATACGTCCTCGTAGTTTTAAAGTGTTCTTTTAGAGTGTCGTTCATCCAACATGTGCCTGAGAAGTACTTTCATGCAACTTATACGACGCACGGCGCATGAAACGTGTAACTAAATTTTTGAATTGAATTGTTTATTGTGTCCTCCAGAGCATACTTTGTCGTGTGTGTTACAGCGCATGATCACACTTAGCTGCTGTTTACTTCTTTTGTGAATGCACTGTATATATTACTTGTCGTGTTACACAAAATCGCGGTTGACACTTTTACATTACGTTTGGACAATGCGCAGTTTATGGCTCACGTTCAGCCGCCCCGGTGGCGCAGTGGTCTAAGCGATGGCCTCTGATCATTCGTCCGAAAGGGGCCCGGGTTCGAATCCCGGTGAGGCATAGATGTCGTGTTTGTCTTACGGTACTGGCTCTCCCCCTCCCTGGAACCAGTGACCCTAAATTAGGGACGGGCGACTGCTTATAGCCCATTGAGTTGCTCACGGTGGTCGTTAAACCTCCAATCAAAAAAAAAAAAAAAAATGGGTCTCGTTATCTATCTTGGCCTTTCTTTGCTATCCTTGACGGTCATTGTACATACAGTTAAAAAATGGGTCATGTGTAATATCTTTTACGTTATGATAGGGAGCTCAGCGATTCAATGGGTATGTTGAACACAAAGCGACATGCGTGTCATACCATGCGTCACCTACCGCATTTATGAATTTAATGGTGTAGTTTCCAAGAGAAACCGATCGCGAAGTTTTGCAAAATGAAACGAAATATGGCTCAGTTAACATTTATACTAGTTGTGCCTTCTGTACCACATAAAAATATGAAGCAAAATCCTTTTGGCTGATATTAGACATTGCTGTTTTAGTATTGCTATACAGCCAAGTTTGCGTGTGGGAGGGTCTCCGCAAAGTATGACTCGGGATCTCATTGTGAAAACCCATACGATTTAAATTACTGATATTTTGTAACCACATTTCGTATTTTACACGTCTAATAATTTCATGAAATAAAAGTTTCAGGGACTGAAGGAAGATTGCAGTGGTGTAATAATTTAATTAGGTTTCCCTTATTCTCGGAAAACCAGTATTCTACTTTTCAAAAGCTTAACATATTGAGCGAAGTTCACTCCCAGCAATAAAATTGCAAAACAGCTTTGTGAGAGCTGCTTCCTCAGAAGACACTTAACCAGACATTCACTATTCTAACTGGCTCGTGTTTGTTTAAATTCTAATACTCTGACGTGGGGCTCTTTGGCCCTTTGAGGCCCTTGCGCCATAAAACGCCAGACAACCAACCAACCAGCTCGATATATTCTATTTGAAGCATTTTGCTTCAGATATCTGACCTAAGTCATTACACGGTAAAAATGCCTTTTTTCTTTCACACCACAGAAAAATTCCTGCGAGATTTGTTGCTTTGTACTAAACTTCAGGTGCAGATTTACTTTGATTTATCTCTCTGTCTCATTACTCTAATTAAGTGATTCAAGACACACTTGAAACTGCATCTTTCTTCTAATTTTAATGTGTGTAGTTCATTTTTAGGAAGTAATGAAATCCTCCTCGTGTAAATTGCATAAATATGTGCGCCAAGTGAATGTTTGCACAGAGAACGTTACACTCAGTTGATTTCATTTCCTCTTCGCTATTTAAACCAGTTGGCAGAGCAACTTCTGAGTTATGACTGCATTGTGAAAGTAAAATTTCTTTCAAAAATTCCTTGCACTATGATCTCAGAATTCGGGGTATTTTGGGTACTTTTATTTTCGCGATTTATTTGAGAAAGTGCGACACTTAAAATTCACGAAACAAACATTTCAGTCGAACATGGGCGTTTTGAGAATCTGTTTACTCTCCAATTTTGTTGACCATTCCATAGATAGCTTTCTATTAGACTTCCTTCGCCTCAATGAAATCCTGCGTCAGGAAAAATTTAAAAACACGAATAAGAAGCAGGATACAGCGCTGCGGTGGAACATCCAGAAAAAAAGAGAAAGAAGTTAAGGTTTCCCAATAATCTTGGATGTAGTAAGCCATCTAACTGCGTTAACTACGTTGTATTAAACGGCTGTGTTAGGGATCTCAAGGCAGTCAATGCTTATTTGCACAGGTGATTTGGTTTTATATAAGACATAACACTCACCTCAGAGGATTAAGAGTTTAGCCACCCATTACTTAGAAAATTAATATTTCTTTAAAGTAAAACGCTGTAAATCTTTAAGTGCAAGAAACTCTTGTAAAAATAAATTGTGATTATATATTGATTTTCAAACCAGGAATTATTTTTTTCTAAGAAACATTATCATACATTTTGGAAGTAGTCTTGGAAATTTGATTTTAAAGAACTAACTTCTCTCAATATGTCTGTGGTTCATGATTTGCTTATCATGATATTCTATTAAATGTTATAGTAAGCAGTATTCTTGTAAAGTATAAAATAATTTTTTCTCATGTTCCATTTCGCACATAGATTAAATATTACCAAAAAAACTAGTTTACTTCGTTTAGCGTTAGTACAGTGGTATCCAATTTATACTGCTCTTTATCACTTGCTGTTAATAGGAATAATTTAACATCAAATTACTTTCTCATCCCGAAACACATGATTTTGAAGTGTTAATATCGTGTTTAAATATTGTCAGAAAATTTATAAATCATCAATTTGTAATGATCAGTTTTATGGTCATACTTACACTAGCTGCGTTTTTGTAGCTACTGTTACATTTGATTTTAAAATGAAACATAGTGCCTGCATTGCAATATGTATTTGCATTTATATATGTACATATTTACTACATTTATTTTTGACTGTAAATATTGCCATGTTCTGTTCGATTTTATTGTAAAAGTAAATATTTTATTCTTCTTGAGAGAAACTTTCAGTATTTAGCCTGTGTTATGCAAAATTAGAAGCAATAAAATATTAAAATTCATATTTAAGACTGTTCGCATTTATTTTCGAAATTAAGTTTCATTCATTTCTTTATCAGCAAAGTGAGACGTCTGCTAACGGTGAAAACGTTTTTCACCGTCAGGAGATGACAATTGGGAACAACAAATCGTTTCATTTTTGACTTCGTTTTTCGAATCACTACAAAGCTGTAGAATAGTCGATTTTGTTTATAGGATTTTTTACTTTCGTTAGAAGTGTTTAATGGTGTTGAACCATTTTGTTCGTTTTCTTCAAGAGGAATCTGAGCTCCCCAGGAGTTTTAAGTTAAAAACCATAAACACACGGAGATTTGGGCTCTCCACTTGAATTCTTGTGGCTCGTGTGCGTCATTGTCTAGGCCTTCTGGTCAATGTTCCGGTTTCCTGGAACTGTCTCCAGAGATTAGAGACCACTTACCTCGACACATTCAGCCATTTTGCCTGTAGCTTGCGATTACCCTTCTTGCAGTCTGCCGACCGCTCTCCACTTTAAAGAGTCTTCTAAGCGATGGTGCGGAGCCATTCTTCCACTAACAGTCCAACTCAAGCTTCAATTGTTGCATCCCGCTTAGAAAAACCTTTATCAAGGTCGAGTGCCTGCCAACTGGGCGACGGTCGTCATTTGCGTACTTTCGTAGGAGCTAACACAATGTTTCTGGGGTTCGTCGATTTAGCCTTTCCCCTTATATATTGTCTCTGAAAAATCCTTATAATCGTCGTCTCATTTTGGACATATTCTTGAATTTGTATTTGTTACGTGAATTCTGTATATCTGTTTACTTACGTAGTCTCGATGTCCTGATCAACTACACTCATTGTCATAAAAATCCGGGCACCCAGAAACAACCGTGCGATTAATGTGAAACTCAACGAATAGCTACGGGGAGTGCGGACATGCAAATGATTAAAGTTTCGTTAAATTCTGCATGCCCGTGCGTCCAATACCGGCGCTGCAATCGCAACAATTGGGTATTATAAGGAGCCGCTCAGGGGACTCCACATTCGTGCCGAAGTGCACGGTAAGAGTCAGGTTAGATCCCTCAGCGATAGACACGCCTAGTAGCCGCCGTTTATGTGCGTACAGGTAACTGACGGAGTTTAAACGAGGCCGTATCGTCGGGATGGGAGAAGCAAGGTGGCTGGAGCGCCGAATCGGCTGCCACTTGGGCCGGTCGGACAGTACGGTGTGATCTTGTTGGGGGCAATGGACACGGGAAGGCAATCGGACGCAGCAGGCTGACGACCCAGACACACCACCAGCAGATAGGACCGTGGGATCGTGAGAGAGGTACACCCAGAGGCAACGACGATAAATGTGGCGGCTGTACAAGGGACTGCAGTGTCCGCCAGAACCATTTCCAGACGCCTGGCAGAGGAGAATCTGCACTCTCGACGACCCTTACGTTTTCTGCCATTAACACCTAACCATCGTCGGCGTCGATTGCTGTGGTGTCAGCAGCGAGCAACGTAGAATGCTACGGACTGGCGACGTATATTGTTCCGCGACAAATCCCGCTTTTGTCTGGGAACGGACGACCACCGTATCACAATGTGGAGGACTGCAGGTGAGCGCTACAATTCCATCCTCACTGTACAGTGACACACGTCCCGAAATGCAGGCATAATGGTCCGGGGAGCAATCGCGTATGACAGCCGAACTTCCCTCGCAGTGATCCGAAGGACGTTGAAAGCCCAGCTCTATGTGTAGGAGAGCCTGCGGCCCATGTGCTGCCTTCTCTAGCGGGGCGGCCCGAAGCCATTTTCCAACAAGATAACACCCGCCCGCAAACAGCTCGAGTTTCCCAGGACTGTCTACGTCATGCTACAACGCATCCGTGTCAAGTCAGATCTCCTGATCTATCGCCCATCGAGCACGTGTGTTACCAGATGGGACGCCAGCTTTCTCTATTTCCCAGTGTTCGTGATTTAGAGCGTTAGTTGCAAGAAGTGTGGGCCAATCTATCCCAGGATAACATACGGCGTCTCTTTGACTCCATGCCGGGCCGCATCACCTCATGGATCCGAGCACAAGGCGGTCCGACGCGGTACTGATGCTGACCGGGATGTGTACCGTTAATCCGTTGGAAATCGTTCTGCTGTTGTGATATTGTGATCACTTCTGTCCTTGGTATGTACCATCTCACTAGTAAAATCTCATTTCAATCAGACGCCTCCTTCTTGGTGCGCGGATTTTTATGACAGTGAGTGTATTAACATATTATTCTTTGTAGACAGATGGAAGCTGTCTAACGTGTGTTAGGGATGTCGTTTCGGGATTTGTTATTCTGTACGAAAAGAAACGGTAATTAATAGATTTTTGATAAATAAATAAGAATAAAGAAGGTGGATTAAAATGGATCGTCGAGAGAGAGAGAGAGAGAGACAGAGAGAGGATCGAATTAGCAGTTATCTCTTTGTTCGACTTGTTTTATGTCGTTTTCCCGAATTTAACTTCAACACAGATGCTGCTATTGGAAATTCATTTCATCTAAACGTATTCTCTATCGAATGATAAATTCATATACGTGTGCCTTACTGAACTAGTCTGTTCATTAATGTTTCGATTATACACCAATCCTCTGAAACGCATAAAAGTTCGTTGAAAAGTGTTTGAAGGTTAAATAATGCAATGCGTGTTGAATATCTGTCTACATTTAGGATACACTAATGTTCCGAAAAGTTCCCCGAATAAAAAGTTGTTAAAAGAAAAACAATTGCAGCGAAGCCTTTTTTCTTAAATATCCCCAAGTTAAGAATACGAAACTGAAAGATTAACCAAACGATCATGTCAGCAAAATATCCGAATTCCGAAACGAGCCGATCAGATCAGATCATGTGTAAAGGATCTTAGGAAGGCAGTGTCTGACCCCAGGTCTTAAACAACCCTTAGAAATAGAAAGCTAAGAGATTTGCGCTAGAGTGCCCGATAGGAAAGTCACACAGAAGTCAGGTAGAAAGGGTGAGGAAGACGCCCTTATTTATTACCGGAGGCTCCGAAGCGAGCCAGTTATGGGAACTAATATACACTGGCGTGCAAAGATTAAGCACGAGACGGTTTTTCGAATGTAACGTCTTGCAGAAGTGGTCCACTCCGACTCAAATCACACCATAAGATCCCCAAGATGTAAGAATATGGGACAAGTGAGCAAAACCGTCCAAACAAGGAATCCAAAGGATACAAAGGCACTTAATTGAAAAGGTAGCTTCGAGCACAACTGAACAGAATACAAAAACGTCCATGTGACAGGCGGCTGCCAAGAAAAATGCAGTCTTTAGTAGGAAATATGATCACCCCTGACTACGTTGCAGGATTTAAAACGTCTGTCTATGCTGAGGACGAGGTTGTCAAGGAGTTGTTGAGTCATCGCGGCCCATTCCTCTTGTAGCGCCAATCGCAGCTGCGGAATCGTTGTTGGTGGCTAGTGACGTGCTGCCAAGCGTCTCCCGAGAAGGTCCCACACGTGTTCGATTGGATTTAGGTCCGGAGACATTGCGGGCCAATCCATGCGTTGAATATCTTCTCTCTCTAACAGCTCTGGGACAGCCACTGTACGATGAGGTGTAGCGTTGTTGTCCATGAAGAGGAACTCAGGACCAACAGCACCTCTAAACAGACGCACGTGAGGCAGGAGAACCTCGGTACAATAGCGGACACCAGTGACTGAACCTTCGGGGAAGATGTGGAGGTCAGTACGGCTACCAAGCATAATATATACTGATTTCATTGTCCCGTTCCGCCAATCTGTCTTGGCTCCACGGGGACTTATTGAGCACCTTGGATGTTATTTTGACATGTTGCGACAATTATCCTGCCTTGAGACGCCGGTTCGGACCCTGGCCACCCCAATGGCCCAGAGACCAGCCCGTAGTGACGTGCTGGCAGGCGACCTAGTATACCTTGTCGGGGTTCCCGCTCTGTCTGGCGGGATAGGTCGTTTCTTACTTTATCGTTGACTGGAAGATTCCTTGCCCTCGAACTTTTTTTGGGGAATAATTTCCCTTTATTTTCTTTTTCAAAACATCTACACACATGTATGCACTGTCCTCATGCTTAGGACTTACAACATCAAGAGATAGCAAAAAAATTTATTTACAGAATATTTACATTGGTGGTCTCTTCGTCTGCTTTCCCACAGACTTCTACCCTCATTCATCTTCCGAATCGCTTTCGGTGTGCACGCTCACCTCCTGCGTTTCGGTCCCCGTTTGATTGGGGAAGATGGTATGTTGCTGGAGGGTTAGCCTTTCAACCAAGGCTATTATCCCCCTCCTGTTAACGGAAGATTGGATGAGCAGATCCAATCTTCGCGTTCTTTGCACACCTGGGATCAGTGTGTTTCTCCATTCGGCGAAGCCACTGCATTCAAGTACGCAGTGTTCTATGCTTGCCCGTTCTCTTTCCACAGGGACAAGTGCAGTTCCTGATGGCAAATCTGCCTAGGTATTCAGGGCTGATGCCATGGCCACTGAGTACTTGATTCAGGAACTTATTTGTCTGTGCTCGTTTGGTCGAGACCTTCGGAAACACTCTGTGTGTCTTCCGCCCTGTCTCTCCCGTGTCCCATCTGACCTGCCATTCGGTCATGGTCCGACGTGCTAATGCTGCGCGAGTACACCTTCGCGGCGTTCTGCATTGCACGTCGGCCGTCTCTTTCAGCGTGGCTGCCTTCGCCAGCTGATCTGCCCTTTCGTTTCCTAGGGTTCCGACATGGCTTCGTACCCAGTGGAAACTAACTGCCCCATCTCCCTCTGCCCTCAAGAGGGTTTTGATCCTCTGGACGATGGGGTTTCTTCCCCTGAATCTACTCAGAGCCTGCAGTGCTGCCTCACTGTCCGAGTAGAGTTTTATTCTTTCTTCACTACGCCTGGGGAGTGCCCAGGTGAGTGCCATCTCTATCGCCAGAAGTTCTGCCTGGAAGACAGAAGCGTTCTGCGATAATTTCACGCTTCCTGCAGTGGCTTCGTTCCCGTCCGGGAACGCACAGAAGCCTGCCCCCACTTGTCCCTTCAACTTTGAGCCGTCCGTGAACAGCTCATGCCCAACTCCCGTGGGTTTCTCCTTGTCCCACGGTGGGCAAATTTCCTCGGCAGGGTGGATCTGCCAGTCCACGCTTTCCATCTCCATGTCGGAGGCTCGATGCGGCGCACCGAGAAGGTAGGCGTCCTCGCCTGACCTTAGGCAGTGCATTGCTGCCTCCCTTTCCACTACTAGGTCTGCCGGCTCGCACCCCGCCAGCACTTGGAGTGCTAGGGTCGACGTTGTGCGAAAACAACCGGTTATCCCTAGTAGGGCCAACCTTTGGATTTGGTTTATCCCCTTCTTCATTCTGACTGTGGGAGTCCACCATGCTCCACTTGCATACGTCAGAATTCTTTCAATTCCTCTCTGATAGATGGCCTTCTTGGTTTTGCCCGTTAACCTCATGCCATTCAATCTATTGAGAATCACCGTGCACCTTGTTCTAAGGTGCCTCAGGTGTGGCAGCCCTGATAGACTCTGATCCAGGACCACACCCAAGTATTTCATTTCACGCACCGCCTTGATAGTGCACCCTTGGAATCTGCACTGGGGTGGTGTTTTCATTACTACTCTCTTAGCTATTGCTAGCAGAGTGGTCTTCTCAGGAGCGAAGCACAGTTTGCTTTCTCTGCTCCAATTTTCTAGCACATCCAAGGCCCTATGTGCTTCTCTTTCGATCACGTGTCTCCCTGAGGCGGAGACCACGAGAACGAAATCGTCCGCATAGGCTTGAATCTCCACTGCGGGCCCCAGGTCTAGGTTCAGTGCTGAATCAGCAACTATATTCCACCAGAGCGGCCCGGAGTTGGATCCTTGCGGACACCCTCTATGGTACGAACGCGAGGATTGCCCATTCCCCGCTTCGAACTCGACTCTTCTATCAGACAGGTAGCTGCTGATCAGTTTGAACAGGTTCCTTGGACAGCCAAGTTCTTTAAGTCTGGTTAAAACCATTGGCCACCAGACACTGTTGAATGCCCCCTCACGTCTAGTGAGATGAAGCAGGTATGGAGCCCCTCCGCTTTGTTCCTCTCTGCCCTCTCTCGGAGGCTGCGAATTGCCTGCGTTGCGCAACGCCCCGGAAGGAAACCAAATTGATTCCTGTTTAGCTTTCCCTGCTCCATGAGAAAGCCAAGCGCTCTGTTCGTTATGAGCTTGTCCAGCACCTTGCTCCACGCCGAGAGGAGGCAGATGGGCCTATAGGCTGCGGGATCATTTTTGTTCTTTCCGGTCTTGTTGAAAAGAACTAGCACCGCTGTTTTCCACAAGTCTGGGAAGATTCCCCTCGAGGCATTCGTTTAGGAGCGCCACAAAATACCCAGGATTTGCATAGTAGATTTCTCTGACTATGCTGAGGTCGAACCCATCCTTGCCTGGTGCTTTGCCCGTATTTAGACTGGAGAAGGCATTCTCCACTTCGTCTCTCGTGAAGGGGGGGGGGGGGTCCTCACCAGTGTCCGGCGGGATCCGACTTTCTTCCCTTATTTCTTTTTGTTGAGGGGAGTCCCCTTCTCCCTCGTCTCCTTGGAAGTGGTAATCCAAGAGACTTTCTACGGTACTATCAAGAGTCTTTGATAGGCTACCGTCTGCCCTTTCTACCGCTGCCAGTTTTAGCGGTTCGGTTATGGATCCCCTCGAGATCTTATAGGGGATCCCGAAAGGGTCAGCCGGAGTTTGAAACTCACACAGTTTTCTCCAGTAGGAGATTTTCGAGAGATTCAGTTCTCTCCTGTATGCTGAACGAGCCTTTTTATGCACTTCTGTGCACTCCCTGTCTTGCGGAGTAGCTTTTGCTCTTTGCAGAGCTTTCCTACTCCGCCTAGCTCTCGCCCTTAGAGCTTTTAGTTTCTCCGACCACCAGGGGTGGGGTCCTTAGCTCCCCTTTTATTTCCCCTACTACTCTCGCATAGCGTTGTTATTTGACTGGTAAGTTCTTCAAAGAGGGAGTTGTGGTCCGACACTTCTGCGGCCTCTTCTTCCCTCCTACCCCCCAACAAGGTAGTTAACTTGGCTTTAAATGCCCACCAGTCTAGATTCTTCATTAAGAACCTTTTGCGCTTGGGTCGGATGGGCTTTTCCGATCCCAAAACGAAAGATAGCGCTAGGTGGTCACTGCAGCTCTCGTCGTCCAGTACTTGCCAATCCTGGACAAGGCTGCGCTTAGAGACTCTGACGAGAGTCACGGCGATCAAGAGGAGCCCCTCGCCCCTTGGAAGGTCGGGGTGCTCTCTGGATCGTTCAAGAAACTCAGGTCTGCCGCATTGGCAAAGTCCACTAGTAGCTGGCCGCGTTCGTCCTCGTTCTGATTGCCCCAGAGAGGACTCTTCGCGTTGAAGTCGCCTGCTACTATTATCTCATGACTGGGGAATTCCCCTAATAGAGCCATTAGCTCATTCAGCGTTTCTCTCAAATTGCCTGCTGGAGAACTGTATACGTTTACCATTAAAAATTTCGCATCACCACATTCCACGCCCAGGGCGACCACGTTCTCGGAGCATTTTATCTCGAGAACCGCTAGGGAACAGGTCTTTCACGACCGTGGCCACCCTGGGCTTTGCCACCCTAGGGTGGTAGATCCGGTAGGAGTTAGGAAGCCCACCACTCTTCCCCCCTGTTCGAATGGTTCCTGCATTAGCAGAATATGAGCTTTTTGCTCAGTGGCTGTCACCAGGGCCTGTGTTGTTGCTGCCCGTGCGTGGTGCAGATTGATTTGAAGCACCTTAACGCCTCTCTTTGGTTTATTATCCATAATGAGTGCGTTCTTTTAGCAGAGCCAGTTCTCTGACAAGGCTTGGGCATTCCTTGTCTAGACTCGAGTGACCTACCACATCCACTCGACGCCTGAATCTCTTGTTGTTTGCCAAGCAGTTAGTGCAGACCGGGCTATTGCTGCACTCCTGGCGCTTGTACCCGGTTTCCCCACACCGGGCACACCTATCCTGCTCTTCGGTGCACCTTGACCTAAAGTGCCCGAACCCGTTACACCTGTAGCAACGGACCTCCCTCAGATATTCCCTTACTGAGTGGACGGTCCATCCCACTCCGAGCTTGCCTCTCTTCATCACTTTTTTGAAGGTCAGTGGGTCCGCCTCTGCTACCCAGTGGCGTTTCCCACCCTTCACCTTCAACGAGAACTTGAGCTGGAGGCTGCTCTCCTCCAACTCTGGGTTCTGTTCCGCGAGACATTGCTCGACCTCTTCCCTTGACAGGTTTCCGTCTATCCCGTAGACGATAAACTTCGGATTCCTTTTAGCTGGCAATCTGGACCGAAGGTTCTCCTTCGTCACTGCATTGCTTTTAGCTCCGAATCCAGTTTCTCTATTTCTTTGGCGGAGGAGCATTCCACCATTACTCCTCCCCCATTGACCTTTCTAACTCCCTTAACCCCAATCTGGAGTTTGGCGGGGCAAATCTGAGTTTGCAGTACCGCCTTAACGTCTTCTGACGAGGGAGTACCCTTGTCTGTTGCGGGGTAAACGAGAAGCACGTGCCTCTTCTCGACCCTCTTGGCTACCACCTTCTTGGCTACCACCTTCTTGGCTACTTCCTTCTTAGCCGTTTTTGCTTAGGGGCCGTGTTCCCCTTGCCGGGCTTCGCTCGAGCCGCTTCGGCATATGTTTTTGGAGCCGCGCTAGCGTGCTCACTTCTTTCCTGTAGTCTCCCTTGGATGAGACTCATTTCTATCACTTGCTTGGTGCAAGCTGCCTGTAGCGAGTTCGCTACCTTTCTTATCTTGGTTCTGGTGTTAACCAGAACCTTATTGATGGATTCTCTAGAATCCTCTCCAACTCTTGAAAGAAGGAGTTGACTGCGCTTGCGAATTCCGATGGAATTTCTAAGCCGCAGTCTGCCTCAACGGGCTCACTGGGACCGGGGTTGAAGTCCCCGCGTCCTCTGCCATCTCTCTACTCGGGTTGCTAACCGAGTGTAAGCCCTGGGACCTGTGTCCCTGGTCGGTCAGACTTACGTCGTTCGAAAGTCAGGTGCTCAGCGGTACCCTGGGGTTCTTCCGCTGTAACCTGCACCTGACCCTGGTTGAGTGCGGGATTTGGACTGATCCGTAGATCAGTGGGACCAGCACGGCGACGACGTACCCGCTCGTTTGTCAGAGTTGCGCACTGTGCTTTGACCGCAGCTTGGACTTTGCCCTGACAAGGACAGTTTTTCTAAGTCCAAACTGACTGCACCAAAACACTTTTTTCAAATTAATGAAAAAATTTTTTTCTTCCCTTCGTTTTGATAAACGAAAGAGAAGAAAAATCAAGTTTTTGAGGAGAAACAACTCCCCTCGCTCTGCTAACAGAGTCTATTGGAACAGGAGTCGATTTGATTTGCAATCAATCACACAGTACTCACTCAACCAGCCTCTGACAACGGCCGGTCTACCAAGCATAATACCGCCCCAAACTAGAACTCCGCCACCTCCAAACCAGTCCCTTTCGATGATGTTGGAGGTGTGATTGCTTGTTCGCTGCTCTCTACAAATATGTATACGTCCAGAATCGCTCCTCAGACTAAATCGGCTCTCATCCGTAAAGAGAACTCGACCCCATTGCTGATGTGTCCAGTTCTTGTGTTCCTGGCACCACAGAAACCGCCGTCTCCGATCAGCAGGCGTCAATGGCACACACCGTACTGATTGTCGTGCAAAGAGACCACCTTTGTGCAGCCTCCTGGCCACGGTAAAACGCGATAGCGGACGTCCAGTTGTCTGTTGCATGTGCCTTTGCGATTTCTCCCGCTGTCTGCCGTCTGTTTCTTCTCGCCTGTAGGACAATATACTGGCCATCCGCCGTTGTGGTTGCTCGTGGACGACCACTGCTAAACTCTCGGACAGCTGTTCATGTCGTTTGAAATGCTCTCCAAGCTCGTGAAACGATGCTGAGAGCGATCCCGAAGCATTCGGCCACACTAGTCACACTTCGACCTTTTTCCAACTTCCCAAGGACGCGACCTCCGGTAAAGTCATCCAGATGTCGTCTACTGAATTGCCTGTTGGCCATATCACACAGTGGCAGCAACTCGAAGTCGTTCAAACCGACGTACACCATGCAATAGCTTTCACCGGATTGCTGAGCGTACACCGTCCGTGTGTTTTATACCCTTCAGACACTCCCCCCCCACGTCATGCTAAATATATGCGCATGCCCTACCGTACCGGACCCTAGTGTATCTCCTGAGTGATCTTTCGGTCCGTTCTTCCTGCTCGTTCCGCTGTTACGCTAATTTCTCCTCTTCATCCTTAAATTTAGCACACCAGGGTATATTCATGACAATCAGGTTAATAAACTTAAAATAACATTAATCAAGAACAATACAAATAGTTCATGTATCAGCAAAAGCGTAAATTACTTTCATTAAAAGGCAGATGTTATCTTACACATAAAGAAACTTTCTCTCGATGCGTCTTGCATGTCTGTCTACATTTAGGAATCAATAATGTTTTCTTCATAAGAATACGGACTGCAAACTCGCACACTGGTTCAAAAAATGGGAATCCTTATTTAGTAACGAGTGGGACCACCTTTTTTTTGCGAATGACAGCAAGCATGCTGCGAGATATGAATCCTATGAGGCGCTTGAGTTCGGTTTTATTTACGCTTCCCCACCGTAGGTTGGATAAGCGTATCTGCTTCAGCTTTGTCCGTCTGTCTGTCTGTCTGTCCGTCCGCACGATAAGTCGCGCAAAAATTGGTTCGACTTCGAGGAAATTTTAGTATGTGGTAGGGAACCACCTGGGTATGAACTCTATTGAAAATGGGCTAAAAGGGGTCAAAGGTCAGGACATTGGAGGGGGATCCATTTCATTGCTCATGTGCATCATAACCTACGTAAACATACTTGGATTGCGACAACACTTTATCATACTGTTCCGGAAGTATACTGAACCGGTTCTGTTGAATATCATCAAAATGGGGTCAAATGTCAGGACACAGGACCGAGATTTATTCAACAAACATTATCCTCATAACTTGACTAAAAGTACTTCTATTGCGACAAAGCTTTAGTATGTTTTCCCGGAAGTATACCGAACAAATTATGTTGAAGATCATCGAAATGGGATCAAAGGTCAGGACACGTGAACGAGATTTATTCCACAGCCATTATCCTCATAAATTGAGTAATAACTTGAGTAATGATTTCTGGTATGTTGGAAAGCTTATAATAAATTAATGCATTGCATGATTTTACTAACTTGTTCGAAGATAATCATTCCTGTAAAACGTATCGCGCAGTTTTGATAATCTTGACGAAAGAAAACATCGATGCCGAAGAGCTCTTTCTAGTATCTCCACGCATTTTTGGAAAGTATTAAGATCATAGGACTGTGGTGTAAAACTACAGGATTCGCTCGGTCAGCTAAAACGTTTCATGGATGCTATCTTCCGTTGCGCCGGTATCAGCAGACCTAGTCCTAAATGAAAAAGTCTCTGAAATGAAATCTATTCTCCACCAAGATTCTGAATATTTACACTGCAACGTTAATACGAGAACTGAAAGATTTGAGTTTTTTTCTGGAATAAAATGACTCGATTCCACGCCGGTCTCCGGATGAGAGTAGTAAGATACACACACCTCTAAATCGTCGACACACAATGTCTTGTAGACAACAAAATCCAACACTATAATTCGGGAAAGTAAAGAAATTCAGGAACTAATAACTCTGCTTTCTTAAATAAGGGAAGTAATATGAATTACGAAATTCATTTTTTTTTATTTATTTTTTTTTTTTGGTTGGAGGTTTAACGACCACCGTGAGCAACTCAATGGGCTATAAGCAGTCGCCCGTCCCTAATTTAGGGTCACTGGTTCCAGGGAAGGGAGAGAGCCAGTGCCGTAAGACAAACACAACATCCATGCCTGACCGGAATTCGAACCCGGACCCCTTACGGACGAATGATCAGAGGCCAGCGCCTTAGACCACTGCGCCACCGGGGCGGCAAATTCATTTATTGAGATTTGCTGTATATATTGCAAACTCCTCTTATCGTTTGTTTTACTCAAGGACAAAGGAAATTATTAAGTAAAAGCAATCAACTCTTGAATATAAAATGTCAGCATACTTTTAACTCTGAGTCGCATATGCAAACGCTTCAAAGGGTTATTAAAGGTTCGTTTTTAATATTTTTATGAGTGTTTTTTTTACATTGTTTATTTAAGAAGCTGACTCTGAATGACACCAACGGATGATAAGCGTTTGCGCATCAATATATACATAAAAAATATATATATTGTCTTCCAAACACGGTGTTCAAGATTTGATTCACTTGACAATAATTTTGCGGTATGCAACATTATTCCCCTAGCGGATGAAGTTCTCTTTGCAAGGAACTCCCCAGAAGTCATTGCACTCTGTCAGTGAAAACAAGATTATACTCACAGGTCTTTAGGGAGCTGTAATTCTTTTTATGTTCCTACGAACGGCGTTGTTGCAGCATCACTTCACAGTAACTGTCACCGGTCTGCTTTTCCAACTTGTGCATTGAGTCATGGATGGTGGTCACCACTTAGACCTGATTGCGGCTAATTGCTCTTTGGTGTAATTGAGTAGTTACGGAGTTCTATTTCATCACGGTGACATTCAGTTCAAAGAGAGAGTGAGTCAGCGAAATTTATCAAATGCCGTTCCATCCATCACTCAACGCGTAATGATAATATATTTTCATATAGAACAGATAAAGTGCCAGAGGGACAGCAGAGATGAAGCGGGAGGTCAGAAAAAGAATCCGACACTCAAAAATCCGATATTCCCTAAGCAATCATTTGTGCCAACATTTCTAGAATATCCATCTCACATTTAACGGCACATTATTAAAATCAAGCTCATATTATTACCGATTACAGGAAAAACGCGAAAACACGGTATTTATCAAACACATTTTGAATGCGTATGCGAATGAGAACGGACTTTATATAAAATAGAGAAAATATAAGTAAATTATACTAAGCCCCACTCCCCCAAAATAATTCCTATCTACAATCTCAATAACATAAAATATAAATTTAATTCTAATAAAAGAAGGATCAAGAGTGTATCTCTAGCGTATTTGCTCTACCAGAAAATTTAGGTTGTGCGCTCGGAAGTCTCAAAATAATAACAGTTTAAAAAACGCAAACCTACACTTCAAACAATTTTGACCTAATGAATTTAAATACATTTTGAGAAGTTCGCAGGTGCTTTTAAAAAAACTCAGTGTAAGGGTCGTCCGCCATCAAGCTATCAATTATGAATTTATTTAATTTTAATATTGTGATGAACACGTGCGGATGGACGCTTCATTCCGCCATTTTGTTGTTTCAACTAAGAGCTGACATTCTTCAGGACGTGGAAGAATTTCAATCCTATGTGAGGATTAAAAGAGTGATGCATGAACGCCTAGAGGCCGCCCCGGTGGCGCAGTGGTCTAAGCGAAGGCTTCTGATCATTCGCACGGAAGGGGTCCGGGTTTGAATCCCGGTGAGGCATGGGTGTTGTGTTTGTCTTACGGCACTGGCTCTCTCTCTTCCCTGGAACCAGTGGCCCTAAAGTAGGGACGGGCGACTGCTTATAGCCGACTGAGTTGCTCACGGTGGTCGTTAAACCTAGAGCACCTGACCTTGAAGAGTCGGCTGCTGGAGTGCTTCTGTTAAAAAAGTTGTCGTACCGCTTTTGGTACGTGCAAAGCTGTAATCGCCTGCGGGTATCGCACGACATTCCTGAGCTCAGGTATTTCACGAGTTTTTCTTGCGCATGCGTGGTAGAGGACCGAAAGGGCCAAGATAATTTAGTGAGACACAGTTGAGCTTCGGTCGTGAAGGAGAGAGGGTGCCAGTTCGGTCACCGGTTTGACGGAAGGGCTGCGGGCATCGCAGAAGTACAACGTGGTGAACGGAAAGGAGGATTCCTTCGTCCACCGGGTATCGCGGAAAGAATTGTGAAAAAGTAGCACGTGGTCAGCACGGGGATCCTGAGCGGGAAGCCATCGGAAACCCGTGAAGCAAATGCTATCGGAATAATAAAATCTTGCTGTTTTTTATTTCCGTGTACTGGACTGAGTTTCGTCGAGGTAATTATTGTTCAGACGCCTTGATAGCCAGATCGTATAGTAAAGGCGAGGCGGTAGCTTGCTATACGGTGGGAAACAAAAGGTATTATCTAAGAATTGATATGTCTGGCCCTACACCTAGTGTTGATATGTTTGGCCCTACAACTGATAACTAGAGAACTTTTTCTGAAAGAGGCCGGGTGATTCAGCTAAGCGTGCATAACTTCTGGGAGGGGTAGGTTGCACAAAGACAAAGCGGAGTCACATAGCAAAGCAGGGTCGGAAACGCCATCTTCATGTGCTAGTGTACAGAGAGGACGAGAAACGAAAGTGCAGCACGTAAGAGAACAAAATGCTTTTTATTACTCACAAGACATTTGCGAAATGCTTTAAGGTTACAGAAGATGTTCTAAGTTGCGACCATGAGCTTGTAACACACGCTTGACATCGTCGGCGCATGGAATCACGTACATTTTGGAAAATTCCTGGAGTGTCTCGGACTTCCGAAGCAGCTACAGAGATGCGCGCTACAAGGTCCTTATCACTTTCAACCGAGTGTCGTATACCAGTCCTTTGATGTAACCCCAGAAGAAGTAATCAAAGCATGTCAAGTCCGGCGATCTTGCAGGCCGATGAACGGGACCACCACGCCCGATTCACAGATGTCCAAATGTCATGTTTAAGTGATGACGAACGTCATTGCTGAAATGATAGGGGGCCCCATCGTGCTAGAAACACATTGCCCGGCGCAGAGACAGAGGGACCTGTTGTTCGTTCAATAGCTCTGGCAAGACGTCCTCCAGAAATATCCGGTAACTCCTTCTGTCCAGACGAGGAGGCATGAGGTATGGGCCAGTTAAGTGGTCCCCGACAATACCGGCCCAAACATTAACAGCAAAACGGTTTTGTGCTGCACGTGGTCGTACAGCGTCGAGGTTCTCCACCGCCCATACATGAGCGTTATGTGCATTGAAGCAACCTTCCAGTGTAAAGCACGCTTCGTCTGTAAACCCCACAGAAGCAGGAAATTGGGGTTCTGCCGCACTCTTCTGCAGGTACCATTGCGAAAATGGAATGAGCTGAGGGTAATCCTCAGGGCTTAGTGTCTGTACGCGCTGTACATGATATAGGTGCAATTGGTCTTTGTGCAGAACCCTCCATTCGGTGGATTCGGACAGACCGAGCCGACGGGCACTTGCTCGTGTGGTGGCACTTGGAGTGTCTGTTGCATGACGTAACACATTCTCTTCGATGGCAGAATTGCGTACCCATCGTTCACGACTCCTGGCAGGCACATGGAAAGAATCAGTGTCGCATAACATCTGATGCAGCCGTGCAAACAGTTGGTGGTCTTGCACTCATCTCATCGGGTACCGTTCCTGGTACAGTCGCACGGCTGCTCTTCCGTTGCAGTCCGCTGCTCCGTATACGAGGTGCATATATCAGCCATTTCCGCGTTCGTGAACTCAGTCATTCTACTATCTATGCGGGCGGTTTACAAATGACGGTATCCTGAAAGAACGTATGAGCTGGCTGGCGGCCGAACAACGCCATCTACCACATGAAGATGGCTTTTCCAACCCTGCATTGCTATGTGATTCCGATTTGTCTTTGTGCAACCTACCCCTTCCAGAAGTTTGTACACGCTTAGAGAAATCACCCTGTAGGCAGTGTTGATCATATAACACATTGTGAACAGGTATACATCAAACATGAATTTTACAGTATGCTGAATGACCAATGTACACAGATAACCAGTGTTGAACATGAATTGTACAGTATGCTGAATGACCAATGTACACAGATAACGAGTGTTGAACATGAACTTTACAGTATGCTGAATGACCAATGTACACAGATAACCAGTGTTGAACATGAATTGTACAGTATGCAGAATGATCAATGTACACAGATAACCAGTGTTGAACATGAATTGTACAGTATGCTGAATGACCAATGTACACAGATAACCAGTGTTGAACATGAATTGTACAGTATGCAGAATGATCAATGTACACAGATAACCAGTGTTGAACATGAATTGTACAGTATGCTGAATGACCAATGTACACAGATAACCAGTGTTGAACATGAATTTTAAAGTATGCTGAATGACCAATGTACACAGATAACCAGTGTTGAACAAGTAGCATATTGAGAGCCAGTGCTGATAGAAAAACACAAACATCCGTGCCTCACCGGGATTCGAATCTGGACCCAACTAGGGCGAATGTTCATAAGCCATCGCTTAGAGCACTGCGCCACTGGGTCGGCCGTTTACGTTTTCTGGGAATACATTTGGTCTCTCTGTCTCATCCTGAAATTTCCAGGGGGGCATCTTAGAATTTCCACCGTTCAGGTTTTGCTTCCGTGACAGGCTTATGGTTGCTTTTCTGAGCTCATGTCATGAAAATACCTGAAAAGATGACACAATTTTTTGTGTTATTTTTCTGGTTTAACGACCGTTATGAGCAACTCCAGGAGCTATAACAGATCATCCATCCCTAATTCAGGGACGGAGTCCCAGGAAAGAAGAAGAGCCAGCGCTTAAATAAAAGTCCAACGCCCATGCCTTATTCGGGATATGAGCTGGTCCTAGCTCTTTCGGCTAGCCAAAAACACACGCTTTATAGGAATTTTCAAAACTGATCCCGGACGCAGTGGGATATTTTAGTAGTCTTGGGAAAGTCCCATGCTCTTCAATCGTGCTGTTTTTAAAGGTAGGTATCTACTCCACAACAAAATAGTCGGAGCCAGAAAAAGAGTGTGTGTGTGTGTACATATATTATAATTACATGTGACCAAGGAAAGCAAATTTTCCATTTGAAATTCAAAATTAAAAAGGAAGCACAAAAAGCTCAGGATGATGGAAATGCTGTGAAGCTTGAGAGATATCACGAACTACATGTAGCAGTGATCTAAGACATACTTATTTAGCACGATACAGAGTACGCGATCTCCCTATCAACATCGACCTAATTGGAGGTAATTTGCTGAAACGTTATTCCTGATACCTTTAAAACGTGTCTAAACAGTTCTTTCTGGTAGACGGCCATGTGAAAACACAAATCTGTCCGTGACAGAGATCGAAGCCGCGCCCATCATTCCGGAGTAAGTTGTCTCCCAACTAAGCTTCACGGACGGAATATATCTCTGCAGATTTGTCGTCTTGACATGGGCTTTAGCTCTGTGGTACGTCACAGCCATTCATAAAGAAAATAACATTTTTCTCCAAGGATATATATTTCTTGTAAAAACACTTTTAATCGAATAGATTTCTGCCTGAACGAAATCAGTTATCTTATCAGGAAATTTCTTGCAAAGTTCAAACTCATCGTTCTAAAATACCATCCGTGCATGTCAAAATAAAGATATGAATATGTGAAAAAAATGAGATGGGGAAAATGCATAGTGTTACACTAATTAAACTGTATATCTTCGTTTATTTCGTAGTGAACTTTCCGGAGCTCACTGAACATCAAATTTATGGATATGAAAAATGAAAATGTAGATTGCACAGAGAGAAAATGTAAAACGATCTGATGAAGAAAATCTAAGCCGAGGATGCTGTATACAAAAGACTAGCAGTCATGGCCATTCTTTGAGCGGTGAATCTATAAAATCATTTTGGAACATAAAATTAAAGAATGGGAAAATTAATTAATCGAAAGGGAGTCCCTTTCGATTAATTATTTTATAATTTTCAAGGGAGTCCCGCATGGCTGTGAATGAAAGTTTAATTATTCCTACTCTGATGTATAACAGCAAAACCTGCGTACTACAGAAGAAACACAGGGGTCGTTTGTGTTTTGGAGAAATGCGTTACTTATTGGGGGTTAGTGGCAAGACACGGTCTGATTGTGTGAGGAATGAAGATGTGTTTTTTTTTTTTTTTTTTTAGATTGGAGGTTTAACGACCACCGTGAGCAACTCAATGGGCTATAAGCAGTCGCCCGTCCCTAATTTAGGGTCACTGGTTTAAGGGAAGGGAGAGAGCCAGTGCCGTAAGACAAACACAACATCCATGCCTGACCGTGATTCGAACCCGGACCCCTTACGGACGAATGATCAGAGGCCAGCGCCTTAGACCACTGCGCCACCGGGGCGGCAAGATGTGTTGGAGTTGTGTAATGTGAAGCAAAATGTTGTTATCAAGGTGGAGGCTAATATGCTTTGGTGGTTTAGCCTAGTTGTAAGAATGAGTGATGAGATGCTTACTAAGAAAAAAAATTCAGCCCAAGTGGTAGGAAGGAAAGGCAGAGGTTGGCCAAGGAAGTCATGGGAGGATCAGATTCAGAAGTGTTTGCATGAGAAAAAGATCATGAATATGAAGAACAGAAGATCTTGTGTACGTCGTGTGATGGATGTCAGCCGAGTTGTGTGTCAAGATCGCTGTAAATGGAGGAGTTTGATATGGCAACAGTAAGTAAATAATCAGTTAAAAATTATCTAGTAGTTTGTCTTTTTTTTGTGGAGCTAACCTCTGAATCCCAGAGAACAGCTTAGTGACATGTATGTATGTAAGAAAAGTAATTTAAGATCCGTGACTGTTTTACAATTTGGAACAGGGTCGTAACGTCGATGCTTACGGTACGCCGTAAAATGGTAGGAGGTGTTGGCGCCCCTTAATTTTAAATCAAATTTCACGGAATTTTCACAGCATTTCAACGCTTCTGACGTAATGATCTTTAAACCAATCAGCATTCTGAGCAGTAAATTATAATAATTTACTATATCTTTAAATCAATCAGCATTCTGCCAGCCTTTTTAGTAAGCTAAGTCAGTTTTTGGCTTTCAGACTTTTCTAGGTGCAGAAGTGGTAGAAAAATTCAAACAGACAATATTCCAAAGACGTCATTTTGATTTTGTTTTGTTTTCGGACTTTTCTAGGCATTCAAACCTTAAGATCTATCAGAGTGCTAATTTTAAGAGCTCTAGGTGATATAGAAGTATTTGAACAATTCGCGAGAAATTCAAACAGACAATACAATATTCCGAAGACGCCATTTAGATTTTGTTTTGTTTTCGGACTTTTCTAGGCATTCAAACCTTAAGATCTATCAGAGTGCTAATTTTAAGAGCTCTAAGTGATATAAAAGTATTTGAACAATTCGCGAGAAATTCAAACAGACAATATTCCAAAGACGCCATTTAGATTTTGTTTTGTTTTCGGACTTTTCTAGGCATTCAAACCTTAAGATCTATCAGAGTGCTAATTTTAAGAGCTCTAGGTGATATAGAAGTATTTGAACAATTCGCGAGAAATTCAAACAGACAATACAATATTCCGAAGACGCCATTTAGATTTTGTTTTGTTTTCGGACTTTTCTAGGCATTCAAACCTTAAGATCTATCAGAGTGCTAATTTTAAGAGCTCTAGGTGATATAAAAGTATTTGAACAATTCGCGAGAAATTCAAACAGACAATATTCCAAAGACGCCATTTAGATTTTGTTTTGTTTTCGGACTTTTCTAGGCATTCAAACCTTAAGATCTATCAGAGTGCTAATTTTAAGAGCTCTAGGTGATATAGAAGTATTTGAACAATTCGCGAGAAATTCAAACAGACAATACAATATTCCGAAGACGCCATTTAGATTTTGTTTTGTTTTCGGACTTTTCTAGGCATTCAAACCTTAAGATCTATCAGAGTGCTAATTTTAAGAGCTCTAAGTGATATAAAAGTATTTGAACAATTCGCGAGAAATTCAAACAGACAATATTCCAAAGACGCCATTTAGATTTTGTTTTGTTTTCGGACTTTTCTAGGCATTCAAACCTTAAGATCTATCAGAGTGCTAATTTTAAGAGCTCTAGGTGATATAGAAGTATTTGAACAATTCGCGAGAAATTCAAACAGACAATATTCCAAAGACGCCATTTAGATTTTGTTTTGTTTTCGGACTTTTCTAGGCGTTCAAACCTTAAGATCTATCAGAGTGCTAATTTTAAGAGCTCTAGGTGATATAGAAGTATTTGAACAATTCGCGAGAAATTCAAACAGACAATACAATATTCCGAAGACGCCATTTAGATTTTGTTTTGTTTTCGGACTTTTCTAGGCATTCAAACCTTAAGATCTATCAGAGTGCTAATTTTAAGAGCTCTAAGTGATATAAAAGTATTTGAACAATTCGCGAGAAATTCAAACAGACAATATTCCAAAGACGCCATTTAGATTTTGTTTTGTTTTCGGACTTTTCTAGGCATTCAAACCTTAAGATCTATCAGAGTGCTAATTTTAAGAGCTCTAGGTGATATAGAAGTATTTGAACAATTCGCGAGAAATTCAAACAGACAATACAATATTCCGAAGACGCCATTTAGATTTTGTTTTGTTTTCGGACTTTTCTAGGCATTCAAACCTTAAGATCTATCAGAGTGCTAATTTTAAGAGCTCTAAGTGATATAAAAGTATTTGAACAATTCGCGAGAAATTCAAACAGACAATATTCCAAAGACGCCATTTAGATTTTGTTTTGTTTTCGGACTTTTCTAGGCATTCAAACCTTAAGATCTATCAGAGTGCTAATTTTAAGAGCTCTAGGTGATATAGAAGTATTTGAACAATTCGCGAGAAATTCAAACAGACAATATTCCAAAGACGCCATTTAGATTTTGTTTTGTTTTCGGACTTTTCTAGGCGTTCAAACCTTAAGATCTATCAGAGTGCTAATTTTAAGAGCTCTAGGTGATATAGAAGTATTTGAACAATTCGCGAGAAATTCAAACAGACAATACAATATTCCGAAGACGCCATTTAGATTTTGTTTTGTTTTCGGACTTTTCTAGGCATTCAAACCTTAAGATCTATCAGAGTGCTAATTTTAAGAGCTCTAGGTGATATAAAAGTATTTGAACAATTCGCGAGAAATTCAAACAGACAATACAATATTCCGAAGACGCCATTTAGATTTTGTTTTGTTTTCGGACTTTTCTAGGCATTCAAACCTTAAGATCTATCAGAGTGCTAATTTTAAGAGCTCTAGGTGATATAGAAGTATTTGAACAATTCGCGAGAAATTCAAACAGACAATATTCCAAAGACGCCATTTAGATTTTGTTTTGTTTTCGGACTTTTCTAGGCGTTCAAACCTTAAGATCTATCAGAGTGCTAATTTTAAGAGCTCTAGGTGATATAGAAGTATTTGAACAATTCGCGAGAAATTCAAACAGACAATACAATATTCCGAAGACGCCATTTAGATTTTGTTTTGTTTTCGGACTTTTCTAGGCATTCAAACCTTAAGATCTATCAGAGTGCTAATTTTAAGAGCTCTAAGTGATATAAAAGTATTTGAACAATTCGCGAGAAATTCAAACAGACAATATTCCAAAGACGCCATTTAGATTTTGTTTTGTTTTCGGACTTTTCTAGGCATTCAAACCTTAAGATCTATCAGAGTGCTAATTTTAAGAGCTCTAGGTGATATAGAAGTATTTGAACAATTCGCGAGAAATTCAAACAGACAATACAATATTCCGAAGACGCCATTTAGATTTTGTTTTGTTTTCGGACTTTTCTAGGCATTCAAACCTTAAGATCTATCAGAGTGCTAATTTTAAGAGCTCTAAGTGATATAAAAGTATTTGAACAATTCGCGAGAAATTCAAACAGACAATATTCCAAAGACGCCATTTAGATTTTGTTTTGTTTTCGGACTTTTCTAGGCATTCAAACCTTAAGATCTATCAGAGTGCTAATTTTAAGAGCTCTAGGTGATATAGAAGTATTTGAACAATTCGCGAGAAATTCAAACAGACAATACAATATTCCGAAGACGCCATTTAGATTTTGTTTTGTTTTCGGACTTTTCTAGGCATTCAAACCTTAAGATCTATCAGAGTGCTAATTTTAAGAGCTCTAAGTGATATAAAAGTATTTGAACAATTCGCGAGAAATTCAAACAGACAATATTCCAAAGACGCCATTTAGATTTTGTTTTGTTTTCGGACTTTTCTAGGCATTCAAACCTTAAGATCTATCAGAGTGCTAATTTTAAGAGCTCTAGGTGATATAGAAGTATTTGAACAATTCGCGAGAAATTCAAACAGACAATATTCCAAAGACGCCATTTAGATTTTGTTTTGTTTTCGGACTTTTCTAGGCGTTCAAACCTTAAGATCTATCAGAGTGCTAATTTTAAGAGCTCTAGGTGATATAGAAGTATTTGAACAATTCGCGAGAAATTCAAACAGACAATACAATATTCCGAAGACGCCATTTAGATTTTGTTTTGTTTTCGGACTTTTCTAGGCATTCAAACCTTAAGATCTATCAGAGTGCTAATTTTAAGAGCTCTAATTGATATAGAAGTATTTGAACAATTCGCGAGAAATTCAAACAGACAATACAATATTCCGAAGACGCCATTTAGATTTTGTTTTGTTTTCGGACTTTTCTAGGCATTCAAACCTTAAGATCTATCAGAGTGCTAATTTTAAGAGCTCTAGGTCATATAGAAGTATTCGACCAATTCGCGAGAAATTCAAACAAATAATGTTACAAAGCCGCCATTTGATTCTTTTCGTTGTAGGACTTTTCTATATATATGAAATTTAAGACCTATGAGTATACGAATTTTCAGATCTGTAGGCCATTTAGAAGTGATTGAACAATTTGCGGACGGAAAGACTTGCATCTTCCCATTTTCCCACTTTGCTTAACATACATATAAATGTAACGAAACTACTGCATTCACGTGTGAGAATTAATATAGGCAAAACTAATAAATTTCAAGTAAAAGTTGGAAATTTTAGTTCTGTCGTTATGACCCTTCTTGCTGGACGTTATTATGGATATCATAATAGCGTATGTGAAGGAAGCATCTCTGTAAATTATGTTGAATGACGAAGATGTAATGCTTTCTACCAAGAATAAAAGATAAGTAGAAGAAAATCTTGAATGTTTGGAACAATATAATTATACTCGTAAAACCAAATTATTTGTAAACACGGTGTATTTGCTGAAACAGAGAAGGAAGAATTGCATTGTTTTTGATAATATTCAGAAAAAAAGCTGCAAAAAAGATATAAGAAAAAGTTATAAATTCGTTCTGAAGGAAGGTAGAAATTTAATAATAAAGACAGAAATGTAGCCTTGCCGAGGTTGGAGAGAAATCACTGGAGAAAAGCATTATGGTCTCTCTCTCTCCCTCTCATTATTGTGAGCACCAGCTAATATCCACAGTAACCACCGTATGCAGCACGGACAGCAGCTAGACGGGCTTGGAGTGACTCAATAAAGTGTTGGAAGGTGTTCACAGGTATGTGGAGCCATGCTGACTGCAGTACATCTGACAGCTGCTAGAGGGTGCGTGGTGGAGGGTCCACAGAGTGAACAACACGATCGAGCTGGTCCCACAGATGCTCACTTGGGTTTAAGTTTGGGGAATTAAGGGCACAGGGAAGTACTTTGAACATTGTGCTCTTCCACCACTCTCGGACATTTCTAGCTGTGTGACACGTGGCATTGTGGTGCTGGAATATCCCATCCTCCACAGGGAAGACAATCAGCATGTACGGACTTACGTGATCTGCAGGGATGGATTCAAATGGAATTCGGTCCATAGTGCCTTTCACAGGTGTGAGTGGACACAGGGAATGTCACGAAAACATTCCTCAGACCATAACGCTGCCCCCAACCAGCTAGTTCAGCAATGGTTGAAGAATGTTTGTTCTCCGATGTTTCTCGCCTTATACGCCAATGTCCATCTAGCCCAAATCTCAAAGTTTTCTAGCACAAATCCCAAAGTTTTCGATGAAGCAGAAAACGTGATTCATCGGAGAAGGCAATCCTTTGCCAATCAGCGGAGGTCCAATTCCGATACTGCCGTTCAAATATAAGCCTTTTCTGCCGATGAACATCGGTTAGCATAGGTTCCGTGACCATCCGTCTGCATCGGAGCCCCATACGCAGTAGGGTTCGCTGAACTGTCGTTTTAGACACAATTTCGGTAGTACCCTGGTTCATTCGGCCAGTGAGTTTCTCCACTGTAGTGCGTCGATCGGCCCTCACGCACCTTCGAAGCCGACGATCACATCTGACATCAATGGCACGTGGTACTCCGCAGTTTTCACGTCGCTTATTCGCAATGGTGCCATTTCTTCAACCACGATACACTTTAACCACAGTAGTACGCGAACAGTTCACAAACTGTTCTGTTTCAGAAATACTTCGTCCCTTTGTTCGAAAGTCGATAATCATTCCTTTTTGCAAATCTGATAAATCGCTGCTTTTATCCCTGACAGAAACGAGTGATACGTTTTTAGATGATGATGATGATCATATGTAGAGGATTTTAGGAAGGGAGTATCTGACCCCAGGTCTTAAACGACCCTTAGAAATAGGAAGCTAGGAGATTTGGGCTAGAGTGTCCGATAGGAAAGTGACAGGGAAGCGAGGTACAAGGGTGGAGGAAGACGACCTTATTTATTACCGGGGGCCAGTACCCGGGGTCTGACGGCTTAACGTGCCCATCCGACTCACGACGGATATTTAGTGGATCGAGCGTTCGTACCTGCCTGGGATCGAACCTGAGGTCCTTTCCGTGACAGTCACGAACGTTGCCCACTAGGCCACCCGTGGCTTGATACGTTTTTAGAATGCGTCAGCACGCCTTATATACCCTCCAAGCCAGCTCACGACACGTGCCTTATTTCATTGGCTACGCGCTGTTGACGTGGAAAGTAAGAGGTGGTCAAAATAATGTGACTAGATTGTGTATATATATGTGGAACTCGTGATGTTTAGGATAATTCAATCTTCTCACTGCGACAACAGCTATCATATACTTAACATTTTATTCGACGTACAGCACAAGTACACGAAACAATAATTAACAACTTAAACGAATTCATTCTGCACAACGAACAACCACCAACGACCAACTCAATTCTTCACTTCCCCCTGTGCTCTGCGCTGGACGTCGTCGCTTCTCTTCAACTAGTACGTAGATGTATAGAGGTACTGTGTTGCCATCTGTGAGGCAGAATTGTCATTAGAAGTTATTAGTCTATCTGAATCAACGAAAATCCTACATATATATACAGCAAGGTTTTTGTCTCAACAGATTGAATCTATGCTCTCGTAGAATACTGCTGATGAGACTGAAAAATGAAGCATTTGAGACTGTCACAAGACTATCTGTGCTGCATTATTCTGATAACTGATTGGTGTTATTAATGAAGAATAAAATAAACTTTGCAGAAATGAAGACCCTCAGATGAACTTGGCTGTTTCTGGATGGAATGAGCTGGGAGCTGAAGAGTAGTACCTGGTTTCCATAAATTCAGCAACAAATGGAAAAATCGTGATAACTAAAAAATTATACAACCGATTAAGATGAAATTTGGTGGTAAACGTTATCAGACCAAATGCAACAAAAAACGCAAGAATGTGTGACACAAAGCATTTACATTTTGTATGAATAATTCAATCGTGAAAATACAGAGATTTACAGGGTGATCAGAATCGACCGCACAATAAACCTACCGGACGATTCCTCGTGGAGAAAGAAGCCGAAAACCGTTATCCGTTGTCCAATCGGACGCTGCATTCTGGAGATATACTCGCCGAAAGTTTCGTGACGTCACATCCGGTAACGCACATGCTCGTTGAAGAGCGACGTGGATAGTTATACAGACGCACGTATCACAAGGCAATCAAGCCGTCCCGGTGGTGCAGTGGCCTAAGGCAATGGATTCTGATCATTTGTCCGAAAGGGGTCCGGGTTCGAATCCCGGTGAAGCATGGATGTTGTGTTTGTCCTACAGCAATGGCTCTCTCCCTTCCCTGGAACCAGTGGTCCTACATTCAGGACGGGTAACTACTTATAGCCCACTGAGTAGCTCATGGTGGTCGTTAAACCTCCAATTAAAAAAAAAAATAAAGAAAGAAAAAAAAAAAGGCAATCAACATTTTAAAATGGGGCACGGGGTGGGTATGCAAATTCGAAGGACGTGGTGGGGTGAAACCATCAGTTGTACGCCTGCGCGATACAGCAGGTAAGGATAAAAAGGGTTGGTGACGGTAGTAGGTAAGCTCATACTGCGTTGGTACATTTGACAGTGGTGTGGGTAGCGATATGTCGTACAGTTTGATAGAGTATTGTGACATGTATCTCCTATTGGGGGAATGCCATGGTTCAGCATAGCGTGCAGCAAGGGCCTACAGCTAGCGATACCCAGCACGAAGGCACCCGGACGGCCAGGTCATACTGCGGCTTGACGCTCGAATGTGCGACACAGGCAATGTCGCACCACGTCCAAGTGTAGACAGTAGGGCTGGACCCTCTGTAAGAGCACCATCCCTCGAGGACGCCATACTAGAGTTCATAGAGAAGGAGCCAACGACCAGCAGCCGTGCGATCGTGCAACAGTTCGGTGTGCACCAAAGTACCGCACTTGCCGTACTACTCGACGAAGACCTGCATCCATATCACACCACAAGAGCGCAATACTTATTACCACAGGATTATCCTCATCACAGGATTATCCTCGAAGACAGGCATACTGTGAGTGGCTGCTACAGCAACCAACATGCTGCCGATTATACACTGACGGAAAAAAATCCCAACACCACGAAAAAATAGCTGTAGAGGAATGAAATGGCGGCAATACATTTGTATAGGTAACATATTTAATCGATTAAGGTTTCAAGATCACAGCTTATTGTAAGCGCGAGAAGAGCCATTTTAAATGTGAAATGCTGGTACATTAATAACCGGTGTAACCGCCAGAATGTCGAATACAAGCACGCAAACGTTCATGCATTGTGTCGTACAGGTGCTGGATGTCAGTTTGTGGGATGCAGTTCCATGCATGTTGCACTTGGTCGCTCAATACAGGGACGGTTAATGCTGGTTGGGGGTGACGCTGGAGTTGTCGTCCAATTGTTGTCCCATACGTGCTCGATTGGTGAAAGATCTGGTAATCTAGCAGGCCACGGCAACATGTCGACACTCTGTAGAGTATGTTGGGTTACAACAGCTGTATGCGGGCGTGCGCTATCCTGTTGGAAAACACCCCTGGAATGCTGTTCATGAATGGCAGCACAACAGGTTGAATCACCAGACCGACGTACAATTGTGCCGTCAGGGTGCGTGGGATAACCACGAGAGTGCTCCTGCTGTCATAGGAAATTGCTCCCCAGACCATAACTCCAGGTGTAGGTCCAGTGTGTCTCGGCCGCAGACAGGTTGGTTGCAGGCGCTCACCTGGCCTCCTTCTAACCAACACACGGCCATCACTGGCACCCAGGCAGAACCGGCTTTCATCGGAAAACACAACAGATCTCCACTCCGTCCTCCAATGAGCTCTAGCTTGACACCCCTGACGTCGCAAACGGCAGTGGTTTGGAGTAAATGGAATGCACGCTACAGGGCGTCTGGCTCGGAGCTGTCCTTCAAATAACCGATTTGTAACAGTTCGTTGTGTCACTGTGGTGGCAACTGCAGCTCGAATTGCTGCCGCAGACGCGGTGCGATGCGCACCGGCCATACGCCGTACACGGCGGTCTTCCCTCTCAGTAGTGCCACGTGGCCGGCTGGAACCCGGTCTTCTTGGGGCAGTACCTTCCCTTAACCACCGCGGCCAACAATCATGCACAGTGGCTACATTCCTGCCAAATCGTTCTGCAATATTGTGGAAAGAAAATCCACCTTCTCGTAGCCCTATTACACGACCTCGTTCAAACTCCGTGAGCTGTTGATAATGGCTTCTTCGTCTTGTTAAAGGCATTCTTGACTAACATCAACACCCTACGTCGAATCTCAACGATAACTAACGCTCACGAACGTTACAGCGCGTATTTACAGCAAACCTGCTTTGCATGTTCCGAGGGGCGATACTAGCGCCACACGTATGAGCCGAGCGCGAAATTTGCATAGACGTCATCTTACAGATGTACTCTCACCGCCTACCAACTGTCGTTTATCTAACACAACCCCTTCTTGGTGTTGGGATTTTTTTCCGTCAGTGTAGTTTCACCCGCCGAATCTTGTGGCAAGGTTTACACGGCAGGGTACCTGCAACACCCATAATAGTCATATTTTGGCATTGGACAATCCGCACGCAACACGTGAACACGCTCACCAGGTCCGGTGGGGTGTTAATATCTGGTGTGGTATTGAGGGCGATATCCTAGTGGGCCCATATTTTCTTCCGTAACGTGTCACAGCTGCCAACTACATGGTGTTCCTACGTGATGTTTTGCCGTACTTACTGGAAAACGTACTATTGGCTGTTCTCAGAAATCAATGGTTCCAGCATGATGGAGCACCGGTGCATTACGCTGCAAATGTTCGCCAGTGGCTGGATGCGGAATATCCCGGTCGATGGCTTGGCCGTTGTGGTCTTGTTGCATGGCCCGCTAGATCGCCGGATCTTAACCCATTGGACTTCTTCCTCTGGGGGTCATCTAAAGGAACTGGTATATCGATGGCCTGTCAACAGCCTGCACGACCTAGTGGCCACCTTGCGCGCGGCCCTCACAGCTGTAACCCCTGTTATGCTGCAACGCGTGCTGCCGTCTATTCCTCGGTGGGCTGCCGCCTGTTCCCTCACTACAAGGTGGTCATTTCGAACACATGTTGTAATCTGACACGAATCCACGTGTTTTATCATTTGTGTTGTAGTGGTACACATCAATAAATTACATGCTTTCTGACAAAGTGATTGGGTAATGCATTTCTAATGTCTGTATTCTTACCGGATGTGACGTCACAAACTTTCGGCGGGTATATTTCCGGAATGCGACGTCCGGTCGGACAACGGTTTTCGGCTTCTTTCTCCACGAGGAATCGTACGGTAGGTTTATTGTGCGGCCGATTCTGATCACCTTGCATATGTAGCAAGATGAAATAGGAAGAGGTACATCAATACGGAGTGTGGTTACCTCGAACAGCAGCAGCATAGGCTCGACAGCGATGTATCATGCTGTTAATTATGGTGTCGTGTTTATAACGTAATTTTCTTTCAGCTGTAACTTAGTCCGTATGTCAGTATTCGCGTTATGTGTGCTATGCTAATGCAATATTAGAAGGTATCTGTACACCTTACAAGAAAGACGTTAAGCTGTACTTACAAATACTTTTATTTTTGCTTGCATGGGTGGACTCCAGACTCACATATGATTACTGGCTTACTCGATACAATATCAGTGATTTAACATATTAACATCGTATAACAGCACGTCTATCGTCACTAACATCAATTCCCTTAAACAACCACTGCGTTGCATTTTCTACGCTTTCCAACTGTAGGTTGAAGAAGCGTATATGCTCCAGCTTTGTCCATCCGTCCGTCCGTCCGTCCGTCTGTCTGTCGGCACGATAACTCACGTAAAAATGGTTCTATTTCGATGAAATTTTAGTATGTGATAGGGGACCACCAGGGGACGAACCCTTTTGAAAATGGGTGAAGTGGAGTCAAATGTCACGCCACAAGAGCAGGATCCATTCAATTGCCCTTATGCGTCATAACTTGCATAAATATGGTTCGATTTCGATGAAATTTTAGTATGTGGTAGGGGACCACCAGGGGACGAACCCTATTGAAAATGGGTGAAGTGAGGGTCAAAGGTCACGCCATAAGAGCGGGATCCATTTCATTGCCTTTATGCGTCATAACATGCGTAAATATGGTTCGATTTCGATGAAATTTTAGTATGTGGTAGGGGACCACTGGGCACAAACCCTATTGAAAATTGGCAAATTGGGGTCAAAGTTCAGGCAGGTCATAAGAGCGGGATTTATTCCATTGCCCTTATGCGTCATAACTTGCGTAAAAATGGTTCGATTTCGATGAAATTTTAGTATGTGGTAGGGAGCCACTGGTGAAGAACCATATTGGAAATGGGCGAAATGGGATCAAAGGTCAAGACACTGGAGTGGGATCTATTCCATTGCCCTTGTGCATCATAACTTATCAAAAAATGTTTCGATTGCGACAAAACGTTATCATGTTGTTCCGGAGGTATAGTGAACCAGTTCTGTTGAATATCAACGAAATGGGGTCAAAGGTCATTGCACAAAAGCAAGATTTATTCCACAGCTATTATTCTCATAACTTGCGTAAAACTGCTTCTATTGAGACAAAACTTTAGTATGTTATTCTTGAGGTGTACTGAACCGGTTCTTTTGAATATCATCGAAATGGGGTCAAAGGTCAGGACACAGGAGCGAGATTTATTCTACAGCCACTATCCTCATAACTTGAGTAATAATTTCTGGTATGTTGGAAAGCGTATCATAATCAATGCATTGCATGATTTTACTAACTTGTCATCTATCGTTCTTATTAGGCCATACACACGTCACACTTGTTCCGACCTCAGTGTTGCCAACATTATTCTCGTTTGAGGGAAATTACATGACGTTGAGGTTTGAAAATGTCTAAGAGAACAAACTCAAATTTACAGAGAAAAAGAAACTCAAAATTAAACTTTAAATAGAATCTACGTTACATGTTAACAAAATTGTTCTCTCGAAATCTGGTGTTTCACTGCCGCACATGAATTGGCGACTCCCTCCGAAACAACTGGTTTTACCCTCTTGCGTAATTGAATAAAGATCTACCAGCGGCACTCATTTGCCTTCCGTACATTGATGCCTTTGCTCGTAACATATGTAAAATTCGTGCAGTTTGAACTATATTTCGCCCAATTATCACGATCTTCCGGTTTGTTGCTTAATTTATGGAAACCAATGTAGTAAGAGTTAAAGTGACAGTGTCCTCAGGGAAAACCTGAAAAGGGAAGTTTCGCCTGTATAAACTCCGATCAGGAATTAATGTTACGTGGAATTCACAGTTATGACTCTCAAGCTACGAAATGTGCAAAGTAAAGGATAATGTGAGATAGATTGGTGGTACCGGGTAGCAGTGATATAAAGGAGAAAAAAAAATTAAAGTGAGACGAGCAAAAAGAAATACACTTTTTTCTCTGAAGAAACTTTTGCATGGTACCCAGTACAACATGATTTCTAGTGAAAGAAAAGCTAAAAATATTCGATTAGTTTACAAAGAACAGCAATTGTGCTTAAAGCGAAAGTATGTTGCTCGTGCATTTAGTATTGAATTCATAATTATTTTCCAAGAACTGAAATTTTACTTTTCAAAGAAAGGCTTCTTTTGAAAGTCTGGGCTCAAATTGTTCTGTAAATGCAGATTGTTATCAAGTCATACATTACATAATGCAGCAGAATTTTGTTTCAACAATCCGCGCTGATGGGAACCTTATTTGAACGAAGGCATCTGCCAAGAGGCAAACTGAATACTCTCGTTTGTTCTTCTGCTTAATAATGCAAACGTATGTTTAATGTCGTATTTTGGAATGCCTTCAGATCGTTTCTCAAATAAGCAAAGAATCGGTGAAGAGGAAAGAAAAGAATTTCCATAATCACCGCGCTGCCATATCAAAGAAGGACTTCGGAAAGGAGCTCAAACAAAACGAACTGGGTTGTACTTCAGAGGAGATTATAACAGAATAATTTTCTTTGAGATCAATTCTAAGAGTTTAACGGAAAAAAAAATCTGGTTACATCACGAAGTTTGCAGCAGAAAGCGGTATTTTGGAGAAGTTGATCTCTCAGTAGCTGTTACTTTGACGTTAAATCAAGGAAAATCTTTGCGCTGCAATGAAACAGTGTCTCCAAAAAAGATTTTTATTTTCTGAATGCAGCAGCATTTAGGGAGCACTATTTGTTGTTCGTTACGACACTATTCCCAAGGTGTTTCTCTTTTAAAGTAGCTCGTTAATTCCTAGAGATACTGCTAATGGGTGAACACATGCTAAGTGCAGAACGGAAATTCCAAGGAACTGATAAATGAGTTATGAAAATGTAAGAAATTAAATGCCATCCTGTTTGATGACATTTAAAACAGGATGCACCTTTCTTTACTAGTTCATAGTGCTATGTTAAAACAGAATTACAGTCAAATCACGGTTTTTTTCTGAAGCACATTTCCTGATTGCCAAACACAATTAATAATTGTTGCATTCGACATGTAGAGGAAAAAATATACGTTCATCATGTTTCTTTCTGAATTTCAGTGACCACTTCAGGATTTTTCACTCTTTGAGCTGAAGTATTGCTTACCCAAAAACCATTTTTCAGACTTTTAAAGGTATTCAGTCTTTCGAAGCTGGATAGACTAGAAATTTTGAATTGCGTTGGTACAATTTGCTGACATTAATTTACAGAAAATTAGCGCCAAAAAGCTTGATAGCTCTAAATATATTTGCAGAATTTCGCACGAAATCTAAATCCTAGACGATTAGCTGCTCTATGATTTGCATGTAAAATCGTGCAATGAAACGCGCACGACATCTCGGCAACGCAAATTTCAAGATAGATGCTACAACAGAGTTGTTGTAAATGTAAAAGTATTCAGTAACTGTGCGGTAAATAAATTTCAAACGCAGTAGTCCTGAACACACATAAATATTTTTGTCATGTCTTTTGTAAACCAAGCACATGCTTTTGGTATCACTCTATCGGTCCGTCCGGCCGTCCGTCGATGCCATAGCACTGCAAGTATTAGTCCGATTTGATTATTTTTTCTTTTGCACTGTAAAGCTTGAAATATGGGCGCATCAGACTTGCTTTCTGATTCTCTGAGATGTATAATTATACACAGTCTTATCAGAATAATATAACCACCCCCGGATTCATTGTGTACCCATCCAGGCGTGCCACAGAGTGCACGTGAACAGGTCAACCACACGGAGATATAAGCGGCCGGCCAGGACAGATGAGCCATAGTGCGTAACGTGAGCACAATGGGAAAGGTAGTGATTTGACGAACGTTCAAAATGGAATGATCATCGGCTACCGCGCCAAGGGTGCAAGCATCTCAGAAACAGCTGATTTCGTGGGTTGTTCGCGAGGTGCTGTAGTAAGGGTGTACCAAGAATGAACTGCTGGCACACATAGTACCTCCTGACGTCATAACTATGCATCCCCAAAGGCCATCGACTCCACAGGAGAACGTCGCCTCCGTCTACTGGTAAAGGGCAATCGACGCGCAACACTGCAGCAAATGACCACGCAAATAAACGCTGGGGTACTCAGGTACGTGTCCCCGATAACAGTAGAGTGAACCCTGTTACGCACGGGCCTCTAGGAGTCGACGCTGCGTCAAGGCGTCCATGATAACCCAGGCCCATCGGCAACGACACCTGCAGTTCGCATGGGACTACCGTAATTGGACAGTGGAAGAGTGGAAAAAGGTTGCCTTCTTCGACGAATCGAGGTTTCTACTCCACAGAAATAACGGGCGGTGATAAATATGACGTCAGACACACGAGAACCAACAGCTCGACACGCTTATGGGTCAAGTACAGACTGGCGGTGTGTATATCTGGGGATGTTTTTCTGGTATGACTTTTGACCGCTGGTACCACTGTACCACTGGATGGGTCCCTGAACACCAATAGCTACCCGTCCATCTTAGCTGGCATCCGTTTATGCTGTACGTTTGTCCTGGTGGAGATGGTGTCTACCAACAGAACCATGCGCCGTGCCACTTTGCTAAGGGGGTACGTGACTGGTTCCAGGAACACGACAGCGATGTCTCCTTTCGCCCTTGGCCGGAAAATCGCTCGACCTCAATTCCATATAGCACTTTAGGACTGTTTGAACCAACAGGCTCGACGTCCCGAAGCATAACCGCGTCATCTTCGGGACTTTCCTGCTCTGCTGCCGACCGAATGGGCACGTGCGACACAGGCAACCTTCCAGGGCTTCAATGTGTCCATGCCACGCAGTCTCACCTCTGTCATCCGGGCCAAGGGTGGTTATTTCCATTATTAGGCAGGTGGTCATATTATTCTGGTACGACTGCGTAAGCTTGAAGTATGAGAACGATCAGCCTTGCTTTTCGGTTCTCTTATGATGAATAATTTCGCTGCTAGATAGCGCTAACGCAGATGCTATCAAATTTAAACTAAATTTTACTTTACATTTGAGATGGCGTTATATTCAGCGGCGGCACACCACTCCCAGTGTTCGCTGGAGGTAATATGAATACTGACCGCTATAGTGATGAGGTTTTTGAGCCCTATGTCAAATTTTTTCATGTTGTTGGCCCTCAGTGCGTCTTAATGGATGATAACCCATCTCCACCGCACACGGCTCAGCTTCTTGAAGAGAAAGGATATTCGGCATATGGACTCGTCAGACAGTTCTCTGGGCCTGAAAACTACAGATCATGCCTGGGATCCTCTGGGATGACACGTAAGAACTCGTCAGTCAATCGCAGAAACCTTCCTGAGCTAAGCAGCACTCTCATCAAAGAATGGAATTCTTTGGCTCCAGAGTTAAGCAACATCTTGCTGATGAGTACGTATCACCGTTTGGAGAGCTGTCTGTCCGTACGAGGTGTTCACGTACATTAATATGATATTTTTAGGTTATTTTCCTACATCTCACCTTGGTAACATTTCAAGATGTGACTATGTAGACGCAATTTGTGCACATATTTTGTTGTTGTTATAAAATGTTCATTACTCTAATGATTGTGTCTCTGTGCAAGCCAAATGTCTTTACGTGTTGTTACGTGTTTTCCTTTTAATCCCTGCGAATGCCTTCCGGACTTTAAACACCAGGGAATTTTGATGAATCTGTCTTTTCTCATGACTGTCAAGAACCAGAAATCCACAACAAATCAATGTTTGCGTTAAGACAGGTAAAGTTCAAAGGAAATCTCTTAAACACTAATAAGAATTAAGCTAAAACGTTCATTGAGAAATATTTGAAACGCCCTTAGGAAATAATTTTAACACATTTTTATAAGATGAATAATAAAATTAGCACCACAAGCAGTTTAAGAGAAAATGAAATACAAGGTGTTTCAGTTCGTGGTTAAGCCTGTAAATGTTATTACAGAAATGGTATTTATTGCAGCAAGATTAAAATCAGGTTGCACGTACCTGAATTACTAGGAAAGCGAATGCCACCAGACGCCGCGTTGTCGCATTCTCCAGGCAGATGACGTAACGTCTGGCGACGAGCCAACACTACGCGCACATTGGCGCTGTCGCAACTGCCACTCGTCAGTTGAGAAAATACTGACAATACAGTAGCGTGTTTTTCTCTTGCGCTCCTGTTGGGTAACAAGATTGTTTAAGTCATATCGGAAAGAGTTACAAGAAAAGTGTGGCGAAATTGCACCTTCAAGACAGGCGATCCACAAAACGATGAAAAAGTTGGAGAACACGGGAGCGTTGGTACCAATTCGTACAGGAGGTTGACCGAAAATGTCAGTGGTTACGCTGAGGGAAGTGCAGGGCACGGTTAGAGCAGTCATCGACGAAATCTCTACGGTGTTTATCACAGGAGACGGGAATTTCAACGTCATCATGTCACTGAGCGGCAAAGCAAGCAAAAATGCATACCTATGACGTCACCGTGCTGCAGGAATTTCGTCGGCCTGATTTGGAAAAAAGGCGTCGTCACTGCCAGTGGTTTAAAGGCTTTATTGAAGGTAATTAGGCCATTTTGGACTCAACATGGTTTTCCGACGTGGCCTGGTTTCACTTTTCGGGCTTTGTAAATTCCCAGAATACGCGCATCTGTGCTGCACAGATTCGTATGCCATTCACGAGCAACCCCTTCACCCACAGAAAATTGGAGTATGGTGGGCCGCCTTGGTGGAGCAGTGGTCTAAGCGACGGCCTCTGATCATTCGTCCAAAAGAGGTCCGGGTTCGAATCCCAGTGAGGCGTGAATGTTGTGTTTATCTTACGGCACTGGCTCTCTCCCTCCCTGGAACCAGTGACCCTAAATTAGTGACGCGCGACTGCTAATAACCCTCTGAGTTGCTCGCGGTGGTCGTTAAACCTCCAATAAAAAAATAAAATAAAAGTATGGTGCGTGTTGTTTTGCACACGCATAGTGGGTCCGATTTTCTTCGACAGAAATGCGAACAGCGACGGGTACGTGGAAATTTCGGAGGAGTTCGTCAACCTAATGGACGACCATGAGCTGACTCATGGTTATTTACAACAAGACGGCGCAACCTGCCACACTTCTGAAAAATCCATTCGGTTCATCAGCTCCTTCTTAGACGACAGAATAACTTCTAAAGTACTCTAGCCGCCTCGTTCCCAGGATCTGACATCCCCGGGCAATTTCCTTTGGGAAATGCTCAAGAACAGGCGCCGGCCAGGTGGCGTAGTGGTCTAAGATGGCTCTGATCATTCGTCCGAAAGGGGTGCAGGTTCGAATCCCTCTGAGGCATGGATGTTGTGTTTGTCTTACGGCACTCTCTCTCTCTCTCTTACTTCCCTGGAACCAGTGACCCTAAATTAGGGGACGGGCGACTTCTTATAGCCCACTGAGTTACTCACGGTGGTCGTTAAAATCTCCAATCAAAAAAAAAAAAAAAGAACAGGTTCTGCAGAAACAATCCAGACACGTTGGACGAATTAAAGCGCAACATCACCACCGAAATTGCCCTCATTACATCTGATATGCTTGTTTTAACCTTTGCCAGTATGGACCCTGTGTTTGTAACAGGAAGGCGGCCACTTCCAGCATTTTCTGTAATGACACTTATTCAGGTATAGTTTAATCTTCCTACAATGCATATGTGTGTGATAATTAATTAGCCTGATCAACCTAGTTAATTTTCCTACAACAAATTTCATTTGTGTAATAATTCATTTACCGGGTCAACTTACTAGTGAAACACACTGTACTTTTTATCATTTTAATTGAATCCTGTTTCATCTATAGTAGTACATAGATAACATGAAATTCTTTTGTTGCTGCTTTTCAACCGGTGTCATGTACGAGGAATTGACCAGCTACAACAGATGCATTAAATTCAGTTTGTATTCATTATATATATTATCTAAATTTTGATACGAAGGCAAATCAAAAAGTAAGATCAATGTTGTTGTATACTAAAGAAACTACACTGGCGTGCAAAAATTAAGGACGAGACGGTTTTTCAAATGTAACGTCTTGCAGAAGTGCTCCACATCGACTCAAATAATACCATAAGATCCTCAAGATGTAAGAATATGGGACAAGTGAGCAAAACCGTCCAAACAAGAAATCCAAAGGATACAAAGGCACTTTATTGAAAAGGTAGCTTCAAGCACAACTGGACAGAAGATAGAAACGTCCATGCGACAGGCGGCTGCCAAGAAAAATCCAGTCTTTAGTAGGGGATATGATCACCCCTGACTGCGTTGCAGGTTTTACAGCGTCTGTCCAGGCTGAGGACAAGTTTGTCAAGGAGCTGTTGAAACATCGCAGCCCATTCCTCTTCTAGCGCCAATTGCACCTGCGGAATCGTCGCACAGCGTCTCCCGGGAAGGTTCCACACGTGTTCGATTGGATTTAGGTCCGGGGACCTTGCGGGCCAATCCATGCGTTGAATATCTTCACTATCCAACAGCTCTGCGACAGCCACTGTACGATGAGGTGTAGCGTTGTTGTCCATGAAGTGGAACTCAGGACCCACAGCACCTCTAAACAGACGCACGTGAGGCAGGAAAACCTCGGTACAATAGCGGACACCAGTGACTGAATCTTGTTGGAAGATGTGGAGTTCAGTACGGCTACCAAACGTGATACCGCCCCAAACGAGAACTCCGCCACCTCCAAACCGGTCCCTTTCGATGATGTTGGAGGTGTGATTGCGTGTTCCCTGCTCTCTCCAGATGTGTATACGTCCAGAAACGCTCGTCAGACTAAATTGACTCTCATCCGTAAAGAGTACTCGACCCCATTGCTGATGTGTCCAGTTCTTGTGTTCCTGACACCACAGAAACCACCGTCTCCGATGAGCAGGCGTTAATGGCACACACCGTACTGGTCGTCGTGCAAATAGACCACCTTTGCACCTTTGTGCAGCCTCCTGGCCACGTTAAAACGCGATAACGGACGTCTAGTTGTCTGTTGCATGTGCCTTGCGATTTCTCCCGCTGTCTGCAGTCTGTATCTTTTCTCGCTTGTAGGACAATATACCGGTCATCCGCCGCCGTGGTTGCTCGTGGAAGACTATTGCTAAACTCTCGGACAGGTGTTCCTGTCGTTTGAAATGCTCTGTAAGCTCGTGAAACGATGCTGTGAGCGATTCAAACTCCTCGGCCACACTAGTCACACTTCGACCTTCTTCCAACTTCCCAATGACGCGACATCGGGTGAAGTCATCCAGATGTCGTCTATTGGATTGCGTGTTGGCCATATCACACGGTGGCAGCAACTTGATGTCGTTCAAACTGATGTACACCGTGCAATAGCTTTCACCGAATTGCTGAACCTACACGGCCCGTGTGCTTCATACCCTTCCGACACTCCCCAGCCACGTCATGCTGCATATATGCGCATGCCCTACCGTACCGGACCCTACTCTATCTCCTGAGTGGTCTTTCGGTCCGTTCTGCCTGCTCGTTCCGCTGTTATGCTAAATTTCTCCTCTTCGTCCTTAATTTTTGCACACCAGTGTAAGAGGCATACATATAACAATTTCCTTATTTCTCAACATAGTCCCCCTGTCGTTCAACGCATATTTTATATCTGTATACAAGATCATGGATTCCTGCAGAGAAGAATGTTTTGGATTGTTCTTGCAGCCACGAATGTACCGCTTTCATACCTGGAAATCGGCCTCGCAAAGCGCGTTTCAGAGGACAGAAGACATGAAAGTCATACTGCGCCAAATCGGGGCTGTAAGCAGGATGTGCTAACACCTCAAACTTCAATTATTTGTTGAGTTACCAATGCTGAATGTGGACGAGCGTTGTCGTGCAGCAACAGCACGTTTTTGGATAACATTCCAAAAAAGTGCTGTTGCTGCACGACATTTTGGTGCGAATTGCTGGTTTCAATTTGTCTTTCAGCAAGTCACAACACGACCGACGTAATGGAGTCATCATGCGCTTGATAGTGCTCAACGATGGGTCCTTTCATATCAAAAAAAAAAAAAAAAAGAGAGTCAGCATTAATTTTCGTTCTGAAGGGACAACTTTGAAGTTCTTTTTGCATGAGGAGCTGGGATATTTTCAAACTATGCCTTGCCTTTTGCTCTCGGGGTTGAAATGATGGACCCTTATTTCGTCCCCAGTCTCACAACCTCTCCAGAATACTGGAATCTGACTCATACCACTGCAAAACAATTCTGCCAATTTCCAGGCGCTGCTGCTGGTGCGCATCAGACAACTGCCGTTGCACCCATCTTGCACACACGTTATGATATCCCAGACCGTCATGCACTATTGAGAATGCAGAATTATAACTAATGTTTTCCTTTTTGGCGATCTCAGACAGAATAACCCGCCGATCTTCTTTAATGAGCGCATCGATGCGATCCAGATGGTCCTTTGTGTGAGAGGTCGACTGACGGCCCGAGCGAGCTTCATCAAACACGTTCGTTCTACCGGATTGAAACTTTTCTATTCACTTGTACCTACGTCTCTGGCTCATACACGTGTCCTCCCCATATTGCACAAGCATCTTACGATGGATTTCAGCAGGTTGCAAACCCTCAGCACATACAAATCTCACTGCACTGTGCTGCTCGACGGTGGAGCATTCCAACAAACGAGCAGCCATGTTTACGCCCTAACAGCCGCTGGGTAACTGCGGTTAGAAGAATAGTGATTGCATCCGCCACGTGTCAAGGTTACGTGCTCTCTCCTCCCCAAATAGCAATCTGCCGCTGCTTTGCTTGCCTACGTAACGAGAGCATTGGCCTTACGTTTTGGTTCACCCTCATATACTAAGTATTAAAGTACATCTTACGTATACTACAACAAGAAACCCTTTCCTTTGCGTTAAACACTTCATTGTCCTAAATTTCCTTTTGTGCATTGGTTAGAAAGCTTCTTATTTTTGTGTCTGCTGAGCGGTACATAACTCCTAGTTGCCTAATCGCACGTTAGGTTCGAACGGTCTGGATAAATCGGTTGCTTTTATGCTTCCCTCTGTCTTTTCTTCATGCTCTACATTTTCCTTCGAGAAATTCCTCCACATACTATGACGAAGTAAATTTCTTCATCATTTTCATTCCCAAGGGTGGGATTCGAAGCCACAACTCTGGGCTCCGGAGCTCCGAGTGCTGTCCACTATACTAGACTGGCATGTGGCCTCACTGCTATCTGTCTTAATCTCATGTGCGTCCTGCGGGACAGGCACGCCACATCTCCCCCTCCCCCGAAAGAGGGGGCCGAGGGTATGGCCTACTGGTCAGCCGGGACCATGTGTCGTTGTAGGCAGTCATCCCATGAAGAGCGTGCATTTGAGAAATCTCGCACTGTTTGGTGTGTGAAACGTAACATCACCCTGCTTTTTTTTCGAGCGCTGAAGAAGGGATTCTCATTTTTCCTGTCTCGCAGTATGGAAAGAACATCCCATTATGGCGAGAAATCTATCACTCAGGTCATTCTTGAAGTTCGGGCGCCAATTTGAAGTAGCAAATTTCTCCATCGTTTTTATGCCAGGAGTGGGATTCGAACCCACAACTCTCGGCTCTGGAGCTCCGAGCGCTATCCACTATACTACACTGGCATGTGTTCTCACTGCTATCTGCCTTTATCTCATGTGCGTCCTGCGGGGAAGGCAATTATCAGGACCGCTTTCGCCGAGAAAATGTTAATCATTCAAGCTCCTGCGCAAAGCAAAGCGATTTATATTGCACTTCCACTGCAATTCTCTCCAATATGCAGCCACTAACAAGCCATAAGTAATGTGTCAGCAATGGTTTATCACCTTTAATGCAGATGGAACAAATTCGCCTTTTTTGCTAATGGGCTTTTACAGTCCGCAGCTGCATGAAGATTAAGCGCAAACATTTTCCTATGCGTGTGTGAAGCACTTTATCACAACGACTAATTGAAGCAGAAAAAAGCATCTTTCAGTTGGCGTCAGTCTTTCAACAAAATGAGCTAAGAGAAGTAAGGTGAACTGCTAATTACCCTTGCGTTTGTATCTTCTAGTTTTTCCGAATACTACTGTTAAAGCTTTTTTATTTCGATTGTTGCTCTCCTTCTAAAGCATTTTCGATTTCATTTTTATTTTCTTTATCGCTTTGCACTCTTGTTACCATGCTTCGCTTTAATGTCACAACATCATAAATGACCCGTGAATAGTTGTATTAAACATCTTGCGATTAAGTTTCATGCCTCAACCGACGGAGTTTTTATTTATTTTTTTATCGTGGGGAGGTCGACAGCCACCACCGTTAAAAAGTTTGTGGTAGGTTGCACCAAAAAGTGGTGCTACACCAGCTGCACCACTTTTTAAGAAAAGATACCCCGTTCTGTGGTGCAAAATAAACCCAACAACATGGTGCAACCTTGATTGCAAATTTTTACCATAACGTGGTGAAAAGTTAAACAACGCTTGTTCACTATATATAGATTGCGGGACGCTAACACCAGAAAACTAATAATAAATATAATGAACCGATTTATTGGTGTCAAGTAACTTGCTACAGTGGACAGAAGACCACCTTTAAAATTTGTTGGTTCTATCCCATACATCCCCAAAGTATCTTATTTGATCAAAAATCACTTCCAGAAGAAAGGATGGGATTTTGCCCTAAAACCTTCTGAACCCATGGCAACCATCCTCAGTCCATACTCAGTCCAGAAATCATTTGAAGAGAGAATGAATGAACACAAGAGGGACGTTGAAAACCTTCTGAACCCATGGCAACCGTCCTCAGTCCAGACTCAGTCCAGAAATCAGTTGAAGAGAGAATGAATGAACACAAGAGGGACGTTGAAAACCTCCTGAACCCATGGCAACCATCCTCAGTCCATACTCAGTCCAGAAATCACTTGAAGAGAGAATGAATGAACACAAGAGGGACGTTGAAAACCTTCTGAACCCATGGCAACCATCCTCAGTCCAGACTCAGTCCAGAAATCATTTGAAGAGAGAATGAATGAAAACAAGAGGGACGTTGAAAACCTCCTGAACCCATGGCAACCATCCTCAGTCCATACTCACTCCAGAAATCATTTGAAGAGAGAATGAATGAACACAAGAGGGACGTTGAAAACCTTCTGAACCCATGGCAACCGTCCTCAGTCTATACTCAGTGCAGAAACCATTTGAAGAGAGAATGAATGAACACAAGAGGGACGTTGAAAACCTTCTGAACCCATGGCAACCATCCTCAGAATGAACACAAGAGGGACGCTAAAACCTTCTGAACCCATGGCAACCATCCTCAGTCCATACTCAGTCCAGAAATCATTTGAAGAGAGAATGAATGAACACAAGAGGGACGTTGAGCAAAAGAAGCTTACTACATCCCTTGCCAAGGAAGTAGCCAATCAAAAGGCTCAACCCCAATGATAGAATATCTTCAAGATCGCACTATATGGAGACGCAAGAACAGCTGCCATAAAGGAAACAGTTAAAATATTAACGCAACGAGAGGTGTTCAACACAGATACCTCTTTTGAACTACCAGTAGATTGAAACCATCTACTAGACATCGCAAGATGGACTTAATGATTCTAATTTTTCCCTAAAGTTTACATTATTTACATTAACTTTTACGATATTGTATTCACCACGTTCCGTGGTTATTTGTGCGCGCGGTCTCCAAGCATGATGTCAATTGTCATGATAGAATTTACGTTCTGTTTACAATCTTGATTCTGTTTTTCTTATGTAACCGCCTGATGAAGCTGACCATGGACGGGGAAAGCTTGCGGAGTGATATTGGTGTGTTTTTCTTACTTGACACCAATAAATCGGATATTATATTTATAACGTTTGTTCACTTTTGTTTGCAAATCACAGTGGTGTTTCATTTCTCAGAAAGTGGTGCAGCTGGAATATCACCCCTTTTTGGTGCAACTTACCACAAAAGTTTTAACAGTGTACCTTGGAGAACTCAGTTATTTATAAGCAGTCACCCGTCCCGAATTTGTAGCAACTGGTTCCATGAGAGAGAGAGAGAGAGAGAGAGCCAGTGCCGTAAGAAAAATTCACCACTTATGCCTCACCTGGCACGAAGTAAAAAAAGTCTGTGATAAACAAACCTGTTTACTGAAGCCCAGTCAGTGAGTGCAACCGACATGTCATTGTACGTGACAGCGTGCTAGTATCTCAATTCATGCTTTTTTACGCTTTCCAACCGTAAGTTAAAGAAGCGTATATGCTCCAGCTTTGTCCGTCTGTCCGTCTGTATGTATGTATGTTCGTCCGCACGATAGCTCGCGTACAAATGGTTTGATTTCGAATAAATTTTAGTATGTGGTAGGGGACCACCTGGGGATGAACCCTATTGTAAATGGACGAAATGATGTCAATAGTGAGGACATACGAGCCGGATCCATTCCATCGCCATAACTTACGTACAAATGCTTCGATTGCGACAAAACGTTACCATGTTGTTCCGCAGATATACGGAACCGGTTCTGTTGAATATCATTGAAATGGGGTCAAAGGTCAGAACACAGGAGCGAAATGTATTCAACAGCCATTATCCTCATAACTTGACTAGAAATATTTCTATTGCGACAAAACTTTAGTTTGTTGTTCCGGAGGTATACTGAACCGGATCTGTTGAATATCATCGAAATGGGTTCAAAGGGCAGAGCACAGGAGCGGGATTTATTCCACAGCCATTATCCTCATAACTTGAGTATTGATTCCTGGTATGTTGGAAAGCGTATTATAATCAATGTATTGCACGATTTTACTAACTTGTTTTTTCTCGTATCAACTTTTAAATTATAAATACTAGTACGGAAATTAATTTTAGGGAATTAAATTGGTGTAGAAATGGTTTTAAAAATTTCAGTTCTAAACCAGAAAAAAAAATGTTAATGATTTGAGGGAGCAGCGTGACCTTCTATCAGTTCAATTTACGTGAACCAGTAATGAGATGAAAACATCTCTAAACAACGTAAAAACTGGGTAGGTATACACCAGTATATACTAACCAAACGCTGAAATCCGTTTTTTTAGTGTAATATTACGAAAACTAGAACAAAACGCTTGCTTTCGCCACCACGGGTGGCTTCTTTAGGTAGAACCGTTTTTGTTTTTCCATTTGAATAATACTTCTGCCGGAAGAAGTCCCCCGTGGTAGTGAAAGTTAGCGGTTTGTTCAAGTGTTTGTAATATTACACCAATGAAAACGGACATCAGCGTTTTATTAAACAATTCATCGAGAAAGCGAAAGGATCAAGTTAGTTTCCGCAGAGAATGAAATTTCTGTTTCATTCTACCATAAAAATAAAAGACTTCGCCAATCCAAACGCATCATGATAATCTGGTTTTAACGTATATGAAGAAATGAAAGTCTTTTAGAAGTAAATGTGCTGAACTGAAAGGAAGAAGCGACAGAGTTGCTGTTCTCGAATTAAATGAACGTTACTTCATAGGCGGTTCATCTCGGCATTCTAAAAATTAAAAAATTTCTCGTGTTGGGAGTGAGTCCTTGAGCAGAGCTAAGGGACGTAACATTCAGAGCAGACACTGAGATGTGTAACATACTAGGTCATACGACGTAAATGGCGTACTACTGAAGCCAATCGTGATACAACGTAGATTGCATGAGTCAAATCTGTAACGAAGCAGCGAAAAGCAATCCGCCGCAATTCAGTTGGCAGAATAGCCGCTAGCCGCGGAGTAGGAAGACGTTGATTCGGAATACCACTAGCAGAAAAAGTTATATATATATATGATTTAGAGGGGAAGTTCCCAGACAGAAACATGACCCTTGTCTTGCCATCTGAGTGGTGACCGAGATCAGTCCTGCCTGCCAGAGGTTGCAGACTCTAGCCTTCCTTGAGCATAAAACTATTCTCCTTACACATTCCAACGGATCCCTTTACCTTTTTCCCATTCGTACATGTAAACTGACATGTCTGGCATGTGCTGTTTCTATGTGCTTTGCGGTGATCTTTGACGTCACCGCTACATGCAGTTGGACGCATTCACTAGTGGAAACGGGGATGATGAAATTATCTAAATTAAGAGTGTGTAACAGTTGGAAATCAGTGCTTGTTACACTTGAAATGAAACACATCCTAATTTTCTTACGAACAGAAATCACGTGATCCATTTCGCGAAGCCCAATTGATATGTTTGTGTTTAGTTTTTGATGGTAACACCGTTGTTCTCAATCAGTAGTTTTCATCGTGCGCGACGCTGTGTCTGGCAGACATTACGAAATGGGTATGGGAAAATCAGCATTACAATGCATGTCTTTACTTAGCAGCACTTCCGATGCTGTATTTTTAATTAACAGCGTATTCTGTGAGAAAGAGATTCTGGCCACTATTCACTAATGTCATCCTACGGCCTTTCTCTGTGTCTCAACAGCAACAACACTGTATATTGGCGAATATTTAGTGCACACAAGCAAAATTTTAAGGAGAGTGTTTTTCAGTCCAAGCATTAATTTCGAAAGGTGCTTCCTCTAAGAATCCATGAAAGTAAAATAAATGTGTGCGCCCTGAAGAAAACAAGTCTGAGGTCATTGTTCCCACAGTTTCAGTGATGCTTTGTATCTAATCAATGTTCACCTCTATGCCTACAAGAAAAAGAAATTGTGTTCGGCTTCTTTTAAACAAAAAACAAAGCACAAAGGCAGAAGTCCAACTTTATCCTCCAGATCTCTACCTTCTAACTAGCTGAACATGGTGGAATAGCCTTTAAATCTTGGGTTGTCCACCCAAGAGTAAACTTCCGAAGTAATTCTTCCTCTACGTCCAGTGATATCATCTCCACTTTGGAGAAACACATCGGGAGAATGAGTGACTGCAGAGAAGCAGGACTCGGATTCGTGAGAAAATTTCACTGAAATTGTTTAATGAATCAAAGCTACCGACAATTTAACTTGGAGAAAGACACCTACAAAAACATTTTACTATGCTTTTATTTATACCCATCGCTCCTATTGTCTGGAATCTTGGTATTCAAATATGAGTGCAAACAATAAGTTATGCTTGCTCAAATTAACAGAAGAAATCTGTTCGCTATAGGCTGAACACAGATTACATGTCTCATTCAAAACCATTATTTTTAAAACTAAATATTCTAAAAATTCATGAAATTTTTACCTTGAAACTAGGTATCATGTTTTTTAAAATAATGCATCTTAAACTGCCTAATTTGCAAACTGACATCAAATATCTGGATTACTCTATCTTCACCAGATCTGTTGCTAACAACAAATTATGTCAGCCGTGTGTTAGACTTAATTATGGCTTAAATAGCATACTGTATAAAGCCATTATCCTATGGAATAATCTCCCAGAGGGCATCAGATCCCTGGAAAATATCAAAAAGTTTTCCTTGTCTCTGCGCTCTGCGAAATTACATTGTAAATCACCCTGATCTTTATAAGGAATCTCAACCCTATCATTAAATTGTAGTTCCAAGCATGCTGCTAACAGTGGTGCTTCTGTTCTAACCATCTTACTTGCTTTCATATATGCCATATGTTTTATTCTTTTTCTTACATCTGATAGGGGGAATCGCCTTACAACCAATGTGTTCAGATTCCTCCTGGTGTATTGCATTTTCATATAACTGTAAGTTTTAAATTTGTGCAATAAATAATTGTATTGTATTGTATTGTATTGTATTGTATTGTACATATAACTAGTATTCTGCACTCCAGCCTTGAGTAGCTCTCGGACACCCTCAAAATAGGATTCATTACAGTGGAACGTACAGCATGTCGTTCCCTTTGTTGCATTCCATCGGAATCGCATCGGGGTGAGATAACTGTCGGCCGAACGTGACGACAGTGGTTGAAGAAAGGTAACATGGGTCGCCATAGTGGGATTAGTGCAGGTAGGCAGATGTCCGAACGCGTCCATGGCATCATTTTACGGCAAGCCATATCAGCCCCTTACGAAATATTATGTCGTGTACAAGAAGATATGACATTCCTGTAACGACACGGAATGTGAGTCGCTGACTGGTAAAAACAGGTTTTCCCTCTGATCGGAGCACATTACTGCCAAAGGTTGCAGTGATGCCATCCCAGGCATGAGCGGCTGGAAGACTGCAACCAACCATGTAGTATTCATCAATGAGCTTCTGTTGTCTCTCAGCACTCACGATCGTCGAGTGAGAAATGTAAGCGTATACTGCTGCCATTCGTTAGTGTCATACAGATCACCAGACTGGTGTCATGATTTGGGGAGCAATCAGTTTTAAAAGGCGTTCACCATTCGTACGCATGCACGGTAAAAAAAAGGCTAGACGGTCCTTGGATGAGGTTCTGCGACAATTTTCATTGTCATACCTTCGTGGAATCCCTGATGCATAGGTTCAACAAGATATCTCCCGCCCGAACACTGCCAACATCATCAGGCCCCGCCTACAAAGCGCTCAGGCGCTATACCGGCCAACCGGATACGCGCATGATTTTCCAATGGAAAAATGTGATACGTCATTGGCAGCCGACTTTATCGCATTTAAAAAAACTCATCGCAACGTCAATGAATCGTGAATACAGGTCAACGGCGCATGGTCAGGGATGTCCCAGGACACCATCCTGGGACTTTTCATCTCGATGCCGAATGTATAGCCCAGCATCGCGATCACACAATTTAGTGGCTCGGGCTACATTATACTGCCTCCTTACCCATCACTTTCATGTAATCCCTTAGAAATTAAATCGTACAATCTATTGGATCGCGCAACGTTATACTGCCTCCTGTCTCATCACTTTCATGTAATCACTCAGAAATTAAATCATACGTTATACTGCCTCCGCGCCCATTACTTTCATGTAATCCTTAAGAACTGAAATCATGCAATCTAGTAGCTCGGGCCACATAATACTGCCTTCTCGCCAATCACTTTCATGTAATTCCTCAGAAATTATATCATACAATCTAGTTGCTCGGGCCACATTATGCTGCTTTCTCGCCCATCACTTTCATGTAATCCCTTAGAAATTAAATCGTACAATTTATTGGATCGGGCATAGTTTTGCTGCCTCTTCGCCCATCACTTTCATGTAATCCCTTAGAAATTAAATCGTACAATCTATTGGATCGGGCATAGTTTTGCTGCCTCTTCGCCCATCACTTTCATGTAATCCCTTAGAAATTAAATCGTACAATCTATTGGATCGGGCATAGTTTTGCTGCCTCTTCGCCCATCACTTTCATGTAATCCCTTAAAAATTAAATCGTACAATCTATTGGATCGGGCATAGTTTTGCTGCCTCTTCGCCTATCACTTTCATGTAATCCCTTAGAAATTAAATCGTACAATCTATTGGATCGGGCATAGTTTTGCTGCCACTTCGCCCATCACTTTCATGTAATCCCTTAGAAATTAAATCGTACAATCTATTGGATCGGGCATAGTTTTGCTGCCTCTTCGCCCATCACTTTCATGTAATCCCTTAGAAATTAAATCGTACAATCTATTGGATCGGGCATAGTTTTGCTGCCTCTTCGCCCATCACTTTCATGTAATCCCTTAGAAATTAAATCGTACAATCTATTGGATCGGGCATAGTTTTGCTGCCTCTTCGCCCATCACTTTCATGTAATCCCTTAGAAATTCAATCGTACAATCTATTGGATCGGGCATAGTTTTGCTGCCTCTTCGCCCATCACTTTCATGTAATCCCTTAGAAATTCAATCGTACAATCTATTGGATCGGGCATAGTTTTGCTGCCTCTTCGCCCATCACTTTCATGTAATCCCTTAGAAATTAAATCGTACAATCTATTGGATCGGGCATAGTTTTGCTGCCTCTTCGCCCATCACTTTCATGTAATCCCTTAGAAATTAAATCGTACAATCTATTGGATCGGGCATAGTTTTGCTGCATCTTCGCCCATCACTTTCATGTAATCCCTTAAAAATTAAATCGTACAATCTATAGGATCGGGCATAGTTTTGCTGCCTCTTCGCCCATCACTTTCATGTAATCCCTTAGAAATTAAATCGTACAATCTATTGGATCGGGCATAGTTTTGCTGCCTCTTCGCCCATCACTTTCATGTAATCCCTTAGAAATTAAATCGTACAATCTATTGGATCGGGCATAGTTTTGCTGCCTCTTCGCCCATCACTTTCATGTAATCCCTTAGAAATTCAATCGTACAATCTATTGGATCGGGCATAGTTTTGCTGCCTCTTCGCCCATCACTTTCATGTAATCCCTTAAAAATTAAATCGTACAATATATTGGATCGGACATAGTTATACTGTCTCCTCGCCCATCACTTTCATGTAATTCCTTAGAAATTAAATCGTACAATCTATTGGCTCTCGCAACGTTATACTGCCTCCTCGCCCATCACTTTCATGTAATCCCTCAGAATTTAAATCATACAATCTAGTGGTGGGCTACATTATACTGCCTCCTCACCTATCACTTTCATGTAATCCTTAAGAAATCAAATCATGCAATCTAGTAGCTCGGGCCTCTTCACACTGCCTCATCGCCCATCACTTTCATGTAAGCACTCAGAAATTAACCCTTTCCAGCCCATTGTTATTCAGAAAACAAAATAAATTCTTTGAATTTTCGTAGTCCTACTAACAGGAAAAATTCTCACAGTACCCATATGCAGCTGCTAGACAACTATCTAAAACAGCATTGTAGAAACCGTACGACAGGATTTTCCTATGTTGTGTTCCAGAAATGCGATATGATTTTGTGTTTCACAAAAAAAAAAAAAAAAAAAAAAAAAGAAAGAAAGAAACGAAAAGAAAAGAAACTACGTTGTCGATTTCCATGTGAAGTGAAAAACATTCTGTTGAACATATTCAGAGATTAAAGATCAAACCAAAATTTCCTTTTGAACTGAACGATGTGGTGTCATGTTCATGAAGGAAACAGAATAAGGAAAAGGAAGTCAAATTATCAGAAATTTGAACTTTCGCATCCCAATTCTGTTCATAAACAGTATTTTGTATTTCAGAAGTAAAATATCATAAAATGTTTTCAGAGTTATTTTTATTTAGTACAAGCCCAACATACTACAAAAACCCGAAAACAAAGTTTCCATTTTCAAAAATAAAAGTTTCGGCTGAAAGGGTTAAATCATACAATCTAGTGACTCTCTCGCCACATTATACTGCTCCTCGTCCATCACTTTCATGTATAATCCCTCAGAAGTTCAATCACGTTTTCCCATCTACTGTTCTACATGTGTGTTAAGTTTCGCCTTGATTCTCACATTTCTTCAAAATGTGACATTTTATATGCCGAAGAATGGATCTTGAATAGTTCAAGTGTAATTAGTAACAAAAACAATATGTTCTCTATGTGCTATGGCACTTATTGTCTATATATATGGTTCTTGCGCTAGGAATTTCAATAAACAAACTAATTCATACATTATAGCCCTGGAAAAAAATTAAGTCTCATCATTTAAATAACAGGTGGAAGCTTTCGTGAATTCACTTTCATAATTAGAAGATATACACAAGAGGCTGCAAAATCTGTAACGTATACTCTATATTCACTTTCCTTTTGATTTTACTATCTCTGGTTATTTTATTTTACTATGTAAATTATCTTCTTACTGAACGAAATATTATTTCACCCGATGAATGAGATCTGGCAATGAGTATAAGTCATGACGTGGTGGTAGCTAGTATATATAGGCGCGTTCATCGAGACTTAGGGAGCTTTTGTTGTCGTAGGGAGATTTTGTTGTTATAAGGAGAGATTTTGTTGTTATAAGGAGAGATTTTGTTGTTATAAGGAGAGATTTTGTTGCATGTGATTAGTGATTCTTCATTATTGTGAAACAAGTTGTGTGTGTGTGCTTTGGATGATCAAGCGTACCGAATAAAAAAGCTTGTCGTAAGTTCGTCTTTCTCAATTCATAGTTTTTGTCAGACCTCTGTCTGGCTGTTAGGTTTATATCATTAGTTTATTACCATTAATAACCAGCGTTAAGACTTTATTCATATTCTTAATTAACTAGTAACAACAACCATTTGAATTCACTATTTGAAGCTTAGTACAAGTATATCATTCAGTAGCAGAAGCATTATACTTAAGCTCAGTAGGAAAGCTTCATTATTATCATTAGCTAGCTGGTAGGAAGAGCTTATTCATTATAATTAGCTTAGCGGAAAGCAAAATAAAGCTAATTCATTATAAATCCCTAAGTGGGATTTCATTTCGTGGATCTCAATTCCAGTGACGCAAAAATAAACTGAAAGAAAGGAGGAGGCCTTGTATTTTGAGGTTAAAGTTGATTGCATCAGCTTTGAGACGCAAATTTTTCTCTTAAAAAAGACCTCTGTTCACTCATCGCATATCAGCCTACGAATAAAAATGCGATTCCTAACAGAAAAGCAGGGAAGTTGACAAGTGTAGCAAAAAATAGCGAAAAGATGAGCTTGTTAACTGTGAAGTAATGGACTTCTTATTTTTTTTCTCTCTCATATTCAGAGAGCTTTTACTGACACGCTTCCCTGGCGAAACTGCTAATTTCAGTTTTTTCCAAGTAATGCACCAATTTAATTGCCATATTAGCTGCATGTATGTTAGACTAGACTAAACTTTACTCTGTTTCGGTATAGTCTTGAAGGTTTTGCTCTCCCTGTTGTCATTATCTTTTTATCCAATAATCTGGAGACTTTTTTTGTAGCATTAATTTTCATTGCTGTACACTTTTTTATTGAAGGAGTAACAAGGGATAACGAAAATAGTTATCCTATTTCAGATGTTAAAGATATTTCGAAGAAGTTTTTGTTTTTTAATTTTTGGGAAGTAGATTGTTAAATTTTTGAAACTTGTGAGCATAGGAAACATTTTTATAATAAAGTAGGTCACAAAAAATGAAATTTCTGCGACAATTTCTTATCTCGTTTCTTGGGAAATACTACAGTGTATGATATCATGATAAGCGTTAAAAAGACACCTCTTTTATATATAAATCAACGAGAAGCGAAAATGCAAATTAAAGTACGTATAGGAGTAGAATCTACTACGAGAAAGAACATCGAATAAAAAATCGTACGAAACTTCAATCTTAACCAAGAGTAACTACATTTAATTTAGGTGATGTTAGATGTCATCAAAATGTTATAAATGTTATGATGTCATCAAAATGTTATAATTCAGTGAAGACTTCTTTTAAACCAGTCCTGCCAAAATATAGCTCGCTACCACCAAGGTGCTCGCGAATCCACTTGGACGATCTCCAATTTAGTTATGTTGGACACTAAAAGCTAACTGAACAGTCCGAGCCTATTTTATTAAAATGTTTTTTAACGGATCTAATTTATTATATATAGAAAGAAAGCTTCTAAGAGCTGTATGTAAATTATGGTGACAAGAACCCACAAATACATGTCCTCAACAAAACGAAAGTGGAAATTTGAGGCACATTATAATGTACAAAGGTGTAGTAAATAGTTAATCACTTGACGATTATATGGATTATATGCAAATATATGATTACATGCAACTGCTAAGGTATCGATTTGCATGTAATCTCGACTCCAGTTATGATCACACTGTTCAGGTGGGAAAAACAATGTTCTCCAACGAACGGATGCTTTAACCATTTGGAAATCATGTGAATGGCTTGAAAATAAAATATGACTTCAGAACCCACTCATGCCGAAATTGAAACCTGAATTAATACACTGTAGTCACTTATTCGTCCGATACGGTTAATAATGCTAATGAATTTAAATTTCATTCAATAATAACAAGGAACTACACCAATTACACTTTAAACAGTATAACTATACTAGTAATCTGAATTTCTTGGCGTAGATTACAATTCAAAGTCTCCAAGTTTTCGCACCTCAACCAGATGGCTTTTTCAAGGAAGGTAATATTTACTGATTTCTTTGTCCCGTTCCGCCAATGTGCTTGGCTCCACAATGACTACTGGAACTTGTGACGTGCCTGTCCTGCAGGACGCACACGACATAAAGGCAGATAGCAGCGATAACGAACGTCCGCGTAGCTCAATTGGTAGAGCGACTTATTCCGGAATGAGGGGACCCGGGCTCGAGCCCCGGCGTGGACAAAAATGACGGAGAAGTTTCTTCCGTTATAAACTCCTTGGATTTTATTTGAAATGTTGCGATAGTTTTCCTGCCTTGAGACGCTGGTTCGGGCCTCGGCCGCCCCCGTGGTCCAGAAACCAGCCCGCGATGTTCTGCTGGCAGACGACATAGCGCACTTTGGCTGGGTTCCCACACTGACTTTCGGGATAGGCCGTTAAATTTTAGGGTTGACTGGGAGATTGTTTAATCCTCGAACAGCTTTGATTTTTGGGGAATAATTTCCCTTTATTAACAACAAAGTATTTACACGCATATATACACTGTCATCATGCGCAGGACTTACAATGTTGAGAGGATGAAACAAAGTGTATTTACTAGGTATTTACATGGGTAAATACTCTTACCTGTTGTCCTCTTTGACTGTTACCCTCATTTCGAATCCGAGTCGCTTTCGGTGTTCACGTTCACCTCTTGCGACTCGGCTCCCGTTTGACTGGGGAAAATCGTATGCTGCTGGATGGTTAGCCTCTCTACTAGGGCTATTATCCCCCTCCTGTTAACGGAGGATTGGATGAGCAAATCCAATCTTCGCGTTCTTTGCACACCTGGGATCAGTGTGTTTCTCCATTCGGCGAAGCTACTGCATTCGAGCACGCAGTGTTCAATGTTTCCTGCCCGATTTCCACAGAGACAAGTGCAGTTCCTGATTGCGAATCTGACTAAGTACTCAGGGCAGATGCCATGGCCGCTGAGTACTTGATTCAGGAACTTGTTTGTCTGTGCACGTTTGGTCGAGACCTTTGGAAACACTCTGTGTGTCTTCCGCCCAATCTCTTCCGTGTTCCATCTGACCTGCCATTCGGCCAAGGTCTGACGTGCCAATGCTGCGCGGATGCTCCTGCTCGGAGTTCTGCATTGGACGTCTAACGTTTCTTTCAGCGCGGCTTCCTTCGCCAGATGGTCCGCCCTTTCGTTTCACTGGGTTCCGACATGGCTTCGTACCCAGAGGAAACTAACTGCCCTATATTCTTCCGCCCTCAGGAGGGTTTTAATCCTCTGGACGATGGGTTTTCTCCCCTAAATCTACTTATAGCCTGCAGTGCTGCCTCACTGTCAGAGTAGAGTTTGATTGTTTCGTCGCTTCGCCCTGGGAGAGCCCAGGTGAGTGCCTTTTCTATCTCCAGAAGTTCTGCTTGGAAGACAAAAGCGTTCTGCGATAGTTTTACACATTCTGCTGTCGCTTCGTTCCCATCCGAGAACGCGCAGAAGCCTGCACCCACTTTTCCCCTTTAGCCATCAGTGAATATCTCATGCTCAACTCCCGTGGGCTTCGCCTTGTCCCACGGTGGGAAAATTTCCTCTGTCGGGTGGATATTCTAGTCCACTCTTTCCATCTCCATGTTGGAGGCTCGATGTGGCACACCGAGAAAGTAGGCGTCCTCACCTGACCTTAGGCAGTGCATTGCTGCCTCCCTTTCCACTACTAGGTCTGCCGGCTCGCTCCCCGCCAACACTTGAAGTGCTAGGGTCGAGGTTGTACGAAAGCAGCCTGTGATCCCTAGTAGGGCCAACCTTTGGATTTGGTTTATGCCCCTCTTCATTCTGACGGTGTGGGTCCACCATGCCCCACTAGCGCACGTCAGAATTATTTCTATTCCTCTTTGATAGATGACCTTCTTGGTTTTGCCCGATAACCTCATGCCATTCAATCTATTGGGGATCAACATGCACCTTGTGCGAAGTTGTCTTAAGTGTGGCTACCCTGATAAGTTCTGATCAAGGACCACACCTAAGTATCTCATTTGTCTCACCGCCTTAATAGTGCACCCTAGGAATTTGTACTTAAGTGGTGTTTTCATTACTCCACTCTTTTCTATTGCTAAGAGAGTGGTCTTTTCAGGCGCAAAGCATAGTTTGCCTTCCTTGTTCCAGTTGTACAGCAGAGCTAGGGCACTGTGCGCTTCCCTTTCGATCACGTGTCTCCCTAAAGCGGAGACCACGAGAACGAAATTCAAGAAAGTAGCAAACTGCAAGCTGATTAAGGTGGTTCCCCCTAAAATCTTTGCCTTATGTTTCCAATGGTAAAATTTCTTTACATATTTTCTTCGCAGTTAATGTATTCCCAAAGATGAAAATTCGCACATCGATAAAACTAACTTTAAGTTTCAGCATGGGATACCTAATGCTTCCTGAAACATAACCATATTTATATTAAAAATCAATCATTTTTCTTTGAGTAATGTTCAGTCTTGTTAATAGATGGCGCGACCTGTACATTGATGACGTCAGTAGACAATTTTTTTTTGAATTGCTTAGTTATGGTTTTGTTTTAGCAAGTATTAATTATCCCATGCTGTAACGTACAGTTAGTTTTATCGTCTTCTGACTCCATGGGTGAGCCGACGCGAACGGAATTAGAGATGGAGCTGCGGAAGGTTTGCGATAAAACGAATAAGTAAGACTGTGCACAACTGGATCCGAACTAATAAAAAGTCTAAATAAGGAGGTGAAAACTTACTGTCAATTTCTACTGAATACTTTATTGAAGGGTAGAAAGAGCCAAGGAAGTCAACGAATTCCTGTAAATCATCGTCGACTCAAACAAGAAGTCAGAAGATGTCAGCTTTTTCATTTCTTGGTCAATCGTGCTTTATCGCATTCGTCCTCTTTACATTCTAGGAATTTGGAGCTACAGATGATCAGGGGCCTGGCTCGAGCCTTCGTGGGCCATGGAAACACACTGCCGGAAAGTGAAAAAAGAACACAAAGAAGGAATTGGCGGACGATCATGAAATTTACATATGTTAATGGGGTCTAGTTTACGTAGGTGTGATGTTAGTTTCAGGACCAACCGGTGAGCGCTTCCGCCACAGCACTGCATAATATGCAAATTATCGTCGGTGGTATTTAAAGAGTACGGCGAAGTGAATGTAATCAGTCGTCGGCGTACGGACACGTGCGAAGACCCTGAAGAAGCTGCAATGCCTGGACATGGAAGACGTGTACGATTTCAGCAGTTATCGGATTTTAAGCGAGGTGGTTTAGTCGGACTCCGCAAGGCCGGGTGGTCGTATCGACGTATTGCGGAGCGAATTGGACGTGAAGTGTCGGTGGTGGTACGGTGGTGGCGTAGATGGTCCGAGGAACATTCCCACACGAGAAGACGTGGAACCGGGAGTCACAGACTGGACTGATGAGCGGACCGATCGACGCATAAGAAGAGCGGCGTTGTCAAGCAGAACATCCACTGCGACGCAAATCCGAGCTGCCGTTGCACCTGAGGTGACTGTGCAAACAATCCGCAACCGTCTACTGGATGCAGGACTACGTGCACGTGTGCCTCTTACTCCAGCCCACCGTCAGGAACGGCTGCAGTGGTGTCGCCAACGTCTGCACTGGAGAACGCAATTGCGATCTGTCGTGTTCAGCGATGAAAGCAGATTCTGCTTGGGAGCCTCCGATGGCCGTATGCGTGTTCGCAGACGCACAGGGGAGCGTCTCCACCCTTCTTGTATCCGGCAGCGACACACAGGGCTTACACCTGGTCTCCTGGTGTGGGGAGCGATCAGCTATCACTCACGTACACAACTAGTGTTTTTACCGGGTACGTTAAACAGCACCTCCTACATCAACAACATCATTCAGCCCGTTGTTGTGCCATTTGTAAGGTCGGTCCATCGTGGTGTTTTCCAGCAAGATAACGCACGCCCACACACGGCACGTGCAACGCAACATGCACTTCAGGGTATGAGACAACTTCCATGGCCTGCACGTTCACTGGATTTGTCCCCTATTGAGCACGTGTGGGATTTTATGGGACAATGACTTATCCGGTCTCCACGGCCAGCCACGACCATCCCCGATTTACGCGTCCAGGTTGAGGATGCTTGGAACTCAATACCCCAAACTTACATCCAACATCTGTACGACAGACTCCATGCCAGAATTGCACAGTGTGACGCAGTTCATGGCGGTTCAACCTCGTACTAACCATGTTACATGGAAATGTTATTTTTCAGTTTACCAGCAAATACAGCTGTATTTTGCCATAATGTTTTGATCACGTTATCCTCTGTATTCCGTTATTATACTGTATAAATTTCGTTGGTATCAGACGTCTCCTTCTTGGTGTTCTTTTTTCACTTTCCGCCAGTGTGTGATACGAAGTGTAATTCCCCTAATTTCGAACCGGACAAACATCACACTGTCCAGTGAGGACCGAATCTCACGATATGTGGGATCAGTACAATATGTGCCGTCTATTGTTCAAGCCCTAAAGAATATCTGCCGAAAGTATCATATTGATTTTGGGGTGAGGACAAAAAACATCCGTGTCTTGATCTGCAGCCAAGATTCTGTGAAAGACAATGACAAATGGGGAATTTACAATATTCCGTTATGTTCTAATGATGCAGGTAATTCGGAGTCTGTATACATCGGCTCTACCTCCAGGAAATTACAGACTAGAATTATGGAATACAAATGCAGTGTGCGCAGTGGTGCATAGAATACAGCGTTGGCAAAGACTGTTTGCGGAGGAGAATACGTACCGGAATGGGACAAATGGGACAAGACGGCTGTTTTGGTGATCCCATCAATTAAGTCATCTTTGTTATTTGCAGACAGTTTGTTAATTCGTAAGGATATGGACTTATATTGCAGTGATGAAGTACCGGTATCTGTATCGGGAGTTTGGAAGAACCTCTTAGAGTCTTAACGTCACAACCCTATCCTTCACCGTGAATTCTGACTCTATTTCATAGGATATTCATTGCTTACGTCAATAGCATGTTGATTCTTAATCATGTGTATACTTTAATCTAGGTCGTGTTCATTTTTCATCTGAGGATGGTCTTAAAGCAGGATTAAAAGTACTAATGAAATTGGTTTTAACTTATCATTAAAGGATTTAAAGACATATTCGTGATTTTTATCGTGTATAAAACCGTTTGTTCAAACACTGGCGGAAAGTGAAAGAACAACACCAAGAAGGAGACGTCTGATACCAACGAAATTTATGCAGTATAATAACGGAATGCAGAGGATGACGTGATCAAAACATTATGGCAAAATACAGTTGTATTTGCTGGTAAACTGAAAAATAACATTTCCATGTAACATGGTTAGTACGAGGTTGAACCGCCATGAACTGCGTCACACTGTGCAATTCTGGCATGGAGTCTGTCGTGCAGATGTTGGATGTAATTTTGGGGTATTGAGTTCCAAGCATTCTCAACCTGGACGCGTAAATCGGGGATGGTCGTGGCTGGCCGTGGAGACCGGATAAGTCGTTGTCCCATAAAATCCCACACGTGCTCAATGGGGGACAAATCCGGTGAACGTATAGGCCATGGAAGTTTCCCCACACCCTTAAGTGCATGTTGCGCTGCGCGTGCCGTGTGTGGGCGTGCGTTATCTTGCTGGAAAACACCACGATGGACCGACCTTACAAATAGCACAACAACGGGCTGAATCATGTTGTTGATGTAGGAGATGCTGTTTAACGTACCCGGTACAAACACTAGTTCTGTACGGGAGTGATAGCTGATCGCTCCCCACACCAGGAGGCCAGGTGTAGGTTCTATGTGTCGCTGGCGGATGTAAGAACGGTGGAGTCGCTCCCCTGTGCGTCTGCGAACACGCATACGGCCATCGGAGGCTCCCAAGCAGAATCTGCTTTCATCGCTGAACACGACAGATCGCCATTGCGTTCTCCAGTGCAGACGCTGGCGACACCACTGCAGCCGTTTCTGACGGTGGGCTGGAGTCAGAGGTACACATGCCAGAGGCACACGTGCACGTAGTCCAGCATTCAGTAGACGATTGCGGATTATTCGCACAGTCACCTCAGGTGCAACGGCAGCTCGGATTTGCGTCGCAGTGGATGTTCTGCTTGACAACGCCGCTCTTCTTATGCGTCGATCGGTCCGCTTATCAGTCCGTCTGTGACTCCCGGTTCCACGTCTTATCGTGTGAGAATGTTCCTGGGACCATCTACGCCACCATCGTACCACCACCGAGACTTCCCGTCCAATACGCTCCGCAATACGACGATACGACCACCCGGCCTCGAGGAGTCCGACTAGACGACCTCGCTCAAAGTCCGATAACTGCTGAAATCGTACACGTCTTCCATGTCCAGGCATTGCAGTTTCTTCAGGGTCTTCGCACGTGTCCGTACGCCGACGACTGATTACATTCACTTTGCCGTAATCCTTAAATACCACCGACAATAATTTGCATATTATGCAGTGCTGTGGCGTAAGCGCTCACTGGTTGGTCCCGAAATTAACATCACACCTACGTAAACTGGACCCCATTAACATATGTAAATTTCATGATCGTCCGCCAATTCCTTCTGGTGTTCTTTTTTCACTTTCCGCCAGTGTAGTTTGGTGATATCAGCAGGATTTGGTTTTAGTGATATCAGCAGGATTGGGTTTTGGGGATGGTGAGGATAAGAGACACGATGAGAATGAAGACAGTGTTGGGGGATAATATAGCAATGAAAACTGATTCAACACGCTCATGAGAGAAGAATGACAAATGACAAGGTTTTTCAACCTGCTATGGAATAAATTCACAAAGAAGACCAGACAGGGAGGGCGTTCAAGAAAAGGGGGACACGATGGTATTAAAAAATTACTAAGTGACACGGACCTTACGAAAAAAGTCTGATTGGACACAAGAAAATAGAACTCCTGGATATCGGAGGGTGACAAGAACTGCAATAACAGACCATGCATTAGGTGAGCAACTTAATTCTGAGCCCCTAACCGCAAGCGATCGTAGAACGTCGGCAAATGCAAATAGCTCTGTGCGATAATGGCTGATTACAGCGCCATCCAACAGCTGTCCAGGCAACCGTAACCACTTACAGATGTAGTGACAGAAGGGACGAAAGTTGACGGTGAAAGCAATGTCGTTCGAAAAGAAACATTTGAGGCGCTGCCTCCTGTTCGCGTTTCAGCTGAACAAAAGTGCCGCGGAAGCCCAACAAATGATCTATGCTGTTTGGGAGAGGCTTCTGTGTCCTACAGTACGTGTAAGAAATGGTTCCAGTGGTTTTAGCAGGGAAATTTCTATCTCCGTGATGCAGAACGTCCGGGACTGCCATAGAAAGTTACGATGAGGAACTCGAACAACTGTTGGACGCGGATCCCTGTCGCACATAGTCAGAGCTCACCCAGGAACTCGGAGTAACACGGCAAGCCATTGCAAAGCGCCTGCACAAGCTTGGACGGATTCACAAGGAGTGCCGTTGGGTGCTCCACCAACTCACAGCTGCGAACAAGTAAATACGCTACGACGTTGCTGTGTCCTTACTCTCCAGATTCAAGAAGAAGGATTTCCGCCACAAAATTTCGACCTGTGATGAGAAATGGATCCTCTACGATAATCCTAAGCGGCGGAAATCGTGGGTTTATCCAGGTCAGCCTACCACAAGTACCGCCAAAGCGAATATCCATGCCAGAAAGTTGTTGCTGTGCATATGGTGGGAGCAGCGCGATGTCATACACTATGAGTTGCTCAAAACTGGTGAAACGGTCAATGCTGAGCGTTATTGTCAGCAACTCATTCGTGTGAGTGACGCACTGGAGGCGAAATGGCCATACACCGGCAAGGGCAGAAGGTCGGTCCTGTTGCTTCAGGATAACGCGCGTCCTCACACCGCGAAAACGACTTTAAACAGGATCACCGGCCTGGGATAGGAGATTTTGTCCCATCCGGCGTATTCTCCAGACTTCGCCCCGTCGAATTATCATCTCTTTCGCTCCCTGCAACATTACCTGAGTGATACGCACTTCACTTCTGTCGAGGAGGTCCACACAAGTATTGATGACTTTTTAAACTCAAAGAACCCCCTTTTTTCCGCAGCGGCATTCGGAAGCTCCTTGACCGATGGCTCAAATGTATCCAACACGACAGGGATTATTTCCTTGAGTAGGTACGTATTCGATTTGCTATAATTTGCTGTCAAGGTGTCGTGCCTGTGGACAAGAATTAAGTTGCACACCTAATATATACACTGAATGCCCACTGAACTACAAAAACCTACCCGGTGCATTATGGTCAAAGATCGGTCGCCGACTTCGGTGTTATCGAATCCACGAGTTCTCTGTACAGATGTGTGATGATCACTTACCAAGCTGCTCATACAGCGGGCCACAGTTCCGGTATGGAGCGGGAGGATGCATCCAACTGCCTCACCTGGCGTTCCAAATCATTCAACTGCTGTTTAGATGGGCTTATATCAGACGAGTTTGAGGGCCATTTGTGACGATTCATATCAACACTCTGTTCGTCTTACCATTTATGTATACAAAGTGGGTTAGAAAGCCTATGCCAGGTATGGCGAACCTATTACACGCTTGTCACTGGGTGGTACACGAACACAATTTCGGTGGAACGCTAGTATGGGAGCAATAACATTAAATAAAAAATTAGTTTTTTGAAAACAATAATTCTTCGACAGCATGTCTGTAGCGTGTTTTTGCAAATAACCGAGTTCTGACAAAAAAATTAATCTAGTCAAGAAGTATCCTCCAAAGGAGTAGCAAATCAACCTCACTTTTTATTTACGCTTTCCAACCGTAGGTTGAAAAAGCGTATATGCTCCAGCTTTGTCCGTCTGTCCGTCCGTCTGTCAGCACAATAACTCGCGTAAAAATGTTTCGATTTTGATGAAATTTTAGTATGTGGTAGGTGACCACCTGGGAACGAACCCTGCTGAAAATGGACGAAATGGGGTCAAAGGTCAGGACACAGGAGCGGGATGCATTCCAATGCCCTTATGCGTCATAACTTGCTTAAATATGGTTTTATTTCAATGAAATTTTAGTATGTGGTATGGTACCACCTGATGACAAATCCTCTTGAAAGTGGATGGGAATGGGGTCAAAGGTCAAGACATAGGAATGGGTTCCATTCCATCTCTCTTATGCGTTATAACTTACGTAAAAATGTTTCGATTGAGACAAAACTTTGTCATGTTGTTCCGGAAGTATACTTTACGGGTTCTGTTGAATATCATCGAAATGGCGTCAAAGTCGGGTCACAGGAGCGAGATTTATTCTTCAGCCATAACCCTCATAACTTGAGTAATAACTGGAGTAATGATTTCTGGTATGTTGGAAAGCGTATCATAATCAATGCATTGCATGATTTTACTAACCTGTTTAATCTCCTTATGCATTAATTCCCAAAAGACAAGCGTGACCGTCACATAATTATTATTTTTCGTTTTATCATTCCGCTCCTACGGACTTCCACCACGAGAGGTCCACACTGTTTCGGCTCAAGCCTCCCTCTCCGGTTGCTCCCCCCATTTCCGGGAGGCAGAGTAAACCAATTAGACAGGAAGATGCGCATGAGATGGTGAGCTCCTGTGAGAACTGAAAATAATCTTGAACGATGAATAGAGAGATTTTAGACCTATAACTTGGCAACACTGCGACGCCAGTGCAGAGCTTCAGTTTGTCAGTGAGGTTGATTTTGTTTGTAGCTGCTGCGTATTTCTCTTGTGTATTGGAATCTTTTTTTGTCGGCGTTCTGTATCCGGACCATGCAAACATATTTTCGGTACCAAAATAACGGAAACATTTAACAAAGATAGTGGCTGAGTGTTCTAAGAGCAGTGGACATCGGAGTTCGGAGTGATTGAAGAAAACACTAAAGCTTTCTGTTGGGTGTGTATGGAAGCAGTAGTGTCCCGTACGTTTAATGTAAAGCATCATTTTGAGAGCAATCATAAAAATGTTTGTTCCATGTCAAATGAAGAAAGAAGGGAGTACGTTTCACAATAAGCGAAACAGTATGAAAAACAATCAAATTGCTTCGAATTTTCTTCCAGGCCAAGAAATATTATCACTACGCTAGTTTTAATCTATGTCGCTGTATAACACAGCATGAAAATCTTGCTTTATGACGGTGATTTTTGAAGGTGACTTTCTTCGCCACGTTTGACACATTATTTGAATATTTTCCTGACACGAAACAAATTGTGAATAGAATTAAGGAAATGCTAGCCAGCAAGAATACTGTCAAGAGAGAATAACAAGAATAAGTAAAGATGTTTCAAACCAAATCAAATCTGATTTGCACAACGCCGATGTGTTTTCCATGTCTTGATGACAACACCGATGTGACGTCACAAACACCATCAGCTGTTTTTATTCATTTCCTTGGGGAAATGTAACAAAAACAGCTAACCTTTCTTGAGAAATTAATTAAATTGTTGAGTTTGCCAACTACGATCACAGGGAAAGATATATTGTGTGAAGTGAAACAAGGATTCGTAGAGTAAAAATGGGTATTGACTTAAATAAAATAATGTCTGTGGTTACTTATGGCAACCCAATTATGGTGGGTAAACATAATGGTTTTACAAAAATTATTGGAGAAGGAGTTCAACACTGTATTGTGCAGTTCCATTGCATTTTACAACAGGAAGCACTTTGTGCGAAAGCAAACCTGAAGTCCTTTGAAAGTGTACTCTCGGTGAATCAAGTCCTTTGAAGTGTACTCTGATGTGATTACGCAAATATGATTTTTCGATTATCTTCTTGCAAATTAAATCAGGTTCAAAATGAAACTGTCTAAGTCTTAAAACTAAACTACTTACCTATTCTGTTAATGTTATTTTTATGGTATTCGGAAAAAGAAGTTTCATGACGAATTGTTAATTTTAAAAAACTGCAAAGAAGAAGTGGCACACTAGACACTTGAAAGCAGCAAAGGAAACTTTAAGTGGCACACTAGACACTTGAAAGCAGCAAAGGAAACTTTAAGTGGCACACTAGACACTTGAAAGCAGCAAAGGAAACTTTAAGTGGCACACTAGACACTTGAAAGCAGCAAAGGAAACTTTAAGTGGCACACTAGACACTTGAAAGCAGCAAAGGAAACTTTAAGTGGCACACTAGACACTTAAAAGCAGCAAAGGAAACTTTAAGTGGCACACTAGACACTTGAAAGCAGCAAAGGAAACTTTAAGTGGCACACTAGACACTTGAAAGCAGCAAAGGAAACTTTAAGTGGCACACTAGACACTTAAAAGCAGCAAAGGAAACTTTAAGTGACACACTAGATACTTGAAAGCAGCAAAGGAAACTTTAAGTGGCAACCTACTCGGAAAAGGTTCGCCGTCCCTGGTATAGGATATCATTGTTCAGGTAATACCCATATCCTTCCGGAAGAAGGTAGAATATTGTAGAGGTGAACATGGTTTGCAAGTAGTCCCTGGTAGTAGATGGCGTCTATAAATTGGTTCAAACGCACTGGGGTTTCCAGTTCATACCAGCTGAGCATGTGTAATATCATATAACCACGTTACTGGCTTCTTTAGTCAATGCTATGCATGAGAGAACCACAACCTCATGCTGTTGACAACTAGTACGGATTCCCCCATCGGCAGAGTGGAGTACATATTGGAATTCATCAGAACAGCACACCTGCATCCAATCTTCTGTCTTCCAATTCACATTTTGTTGACACCAGAAGAGTCGTTTTCGTTAAAGAACTACGGCAACTTCTCTTGAGGCCCATCCGTTCCCGTGTAAGTAGCACAGTCGCGCGGCATATTGTTTCTGGTTGACATACGATACTTTTCAGAATTTTATGATCTTTTGTCTCAACTGTTGGCAACACTACCTGAAATCCAGTTGAAAAATGTTATTTGCAGTATCCTATCGAAATGCTATAAGTAATTGTAAACAAAAAAGTTGTTCCCAATTACTTATAGCATTTCGGTACCAAAATGCTTTGAGTCAGGGGTTGTCAATTTTCTTTGTCCCACGGCTCCCTTCACTCTATATAAATTTGCGACGGCTCCCAAATATACAAAAATACAGAAACCATGTTATAAATACATATATGCATGTTTTAATAGGTAATTTTACATTTGTTGATCAAAAATGTGTGAAAAGCTTACCTTTATATACACATTTTTTAAATTAAATATTATTATTTATTATTATTAAACGAAATAGGAAGATAATCCTAAAATTTTAAATGAAAACAATATTTTTCACAAAAAAAAAAAAACCCCCAAAAAACCTTAAACTTAATCAAGTTATATTTCTGTATTAAACCAAGCAGTGTCAGTGGGAAGGATGAGTTTGTTTTTTCAACATTAGATGCTGAAATCTCGGGACAAATTTGGAAGCTGCAATTATCATCTCCTTCTCGACGTTCACTGGGGACCTGCACTTAGTTTTAATGACAGCCACTGCAGAAAATCACGTTTCACACAAATACTATGATGCAAAGGGAATAAAAATTCTTAAAGCCTTGTTAGCTACTTTAGGGCAGTCTTGCTTCATCGATGACCAAAATTCTGGTAGGGAAAATGACATAAACTTGGATTTCAATGTGGAGTTTGATGAGATATTAATAAATTGTTCTTGTTCTGCAGTTGAGAACGTTAAGAGAGGATCAGCGCTGATCCAATTGTATTGTTGAACATCTTCTGGAAAGTACTTCTTAAAATGATCAATGAGTTGCGACAAATGATCCAGAAATAATAACTTCTCGGCTTCATTAAATTTTAAATCATTTTTATTTTTATGTAGAAAAGCAGTAATTTAGGTCTGCTTTCCTGCATTGCACATATGTACACGTGAACTCGAAAATCTATGTAGCTTTCGTCATATTTCCGGTATTTTCGCTTCTTGTCGTCTTTTAAACTGTTTTTTAATTCCGAAACGTCACGTTTTTACTAGCATTTAAAAACTTATCCATCATGCCTGTTCATAAAACGTGAATGACATAAATACGAAAAATACGGAAAGTTCACAAACCACTGCATATCCGTTAACATGAACAGTAAGCACAAGAATGAGTCCGGTCTTCACGCAGCGCTGCAACAAACGGGTACCTTCTCTGCAAAGCTGAGTCATCAGAAACCAATCAAGTCTCTTTTCGCCCAACGTTGTTTTGATCCTTGGAAGAGGCCAAGGGACACCTGAGAGAACACGGGGACGCATCTCCAGGAATGTTTTCCTTTCTATTTGAAAGGGGGAGGGAGGAGAGTGATGTGTGGCTGCCATTATCCTTTCATGTCCGGCCTTTTCAGCGAATTCCACGGCGCGACGTCGAATCTCTTGATCAAAACCCCCGACGCACAGTTTGAAAAGCCCTGCTCTAAGTAATTGTGAACAAAAGAAGACGTGTAAGAACGTGCTGACTGGCCAAAGTAGCCTATAATGAATAACGCTTTTCTACTGAACTAACTGCTAAGCTAATTATCGTGAATATAGCTTTCACTACCACTACAGCTAAGCTAAGCTTCTACTCAGCTAATATTATGATGAATTCAATGCTTGTACTAAGCTTCTAATAGTGAATTCAAATGGTTGTTGTTACTAGTTAATTAAGATCATGAATAAAGTCTCATGCTAGTAGCGTAGTAATAGTAATGAACAAACTTATAACTGGTAGTAATGTTGTAGTAGTAATTAAGATGAATAAAGTTTTATGCTGGTTGTTACTAATAACACTAAATGAAATAAACCTAACAGCCAGACAGAGGTCTGACAGTAACTATGAACTGAGAAAAACGTACTTACAACAAATTCTTTATTATTGACTTCTCGCTCTCACATAAACGAACTCTCTTTATACAGCACCAAACGCTCTCTCTATCAACAACCAACGCTCTCCTTCACATAAACCAACGCTCTCCTTCACATAAACCAACGCTCTCCGTATACAACAACCGCTCTCCCTACACACATCAACGAAAAGCTCTCCCTAAGTATCGTTGAACGCGCCTATTTATACTGGCTACCACCACGTCATGACTTACACTCATTGCCAGATCTCATTCAGCGGGAGAAATAACATCTCGTTCAGTAAGAAGATAATTTACATAGAAAAATAAAATAACCAGAGATAGTAAAAATCAAAAGGAAAGTGAATCGAGAGTATACGTTACAAGTCATCTCGTGGTCATCTCATTTTTTCTAAGTAAGTGAAGTTTTTCGTCGTTTGAAAGCCCAAAATACCACACTACACACTTTTTCTAACCGTTTCATGTTCTTCATCCTATGATGTTCACAATTAAAGGCGTATTATTGATCCACGAGCTGTCGATCTTTCTCTTTTCTTTCTGTAATAACCCTAACCTTTCCTGAGCAGTTTATAGATTCATTTTTATTAAAAAACAATGTCTGAGTTCTGTGTCGTGCATTGTTAAGACTGTACCTTTATTCTTCGACATGAACACCGGTAACTGAAATGACATTTTTATGTCACAGCCGTGTTGGCCTTTGGTAATAATGAAAGTCATGATTTCATACCGCAAAGTAATCCTCTGTAACTTTTGGGTCATTTTGATTCATTGCAGAAAGTGTTCCATAGCTTCAAAGACGATAAAATACTTTTGTTATAGGTTTCTAAGGAACTTCGAAAGCTGCGAAGACTTTAAAAATATACTTGTGAACATTTGAAGATGAATTTCTCCTGTAGTTAAAATCCAGTAACTGCGCTCGATGCTTCATATCTGGAATCTTTACAATCATAACTGACTGAAAAAATAATAATTTCTCAAAAAACAAATATCCAATGGCTGCTTTGTCATTATTATACTGCTCAAGGACAAAAGCATTGCTGACAAGCACCTGATTGTTCTATATTGCATCGTGCTCAATATTAGAACGTATTAAATTTCCTTTGTGAAATAAAGGTTTTATCTAGTTTAAAATTTCTCGTCGTTGCAATTGTAAAACGGAAATCTTCTTCCACAGCAATTGTGCTGTTTCACGAACTTCTAGACGCCTTACATTTTGGATTATGTGAATTCGGCACCACCTGATTTTCTTTGGGAAAGATTTGTTCTGTTTAACTGTTAAAAGTGCTCCTTCTTTTACGTTCCGCACAAGAGAGAGAGAGCTGAGTTTTTCTTTATCTTTAACAGGAATGAGAGATTCAAATCCTCGAAAGGGCACGATTGCCTCAGGTTTACGAGCACTTTGTTCCCATTGATTTTATACGGAAAAGCTGAAGTACCAATTTACCAAGAACGGAGCATCGACAACACGTTTGTCTGGAAAGTGTTTACCACTGTACTTTAGTTCTTGTGCTTTTCCTTGAATCTTAGGACTGGCATAAATTTAATTCTATACGGGTTACTCTCAGTGTTTTTCCTGTTTTCGATAACTATCTGTTGCGAAATACATTTGCGAACGCAACGATCAGATCTGTAGATCGGAAACGCTACGAAGAGTGCCCTAATATTTGAGAAAAATAGTTGTACTAACGTTGAAATATGAACGGAAAGTAGAAAACGAAAAAACCCTGTTAAATATTTAAACAGATATTTCGTTTGAACTTAGTCGGGAAATTCTAAATAAAAGCAGTTAATTCATGTCGTCGTGATATATTTGTTGATTTTTAATCAGGACGCAAGCAGGCGGAGACGACAGTAGCAAATATATCCGAAGTCAAGCGAAATAAATAATAACTTTGTCTTTATATTTCAATAGAAGGAAACGATTTCACGCAATTCGTTCTAAATAAGCAATGAATTCATCTTCCCGCCCCGGTGGCGCAGTGGTCTAAGCGATGGCCTCTGATCATTCGTCCGTAAGGGCCCCGGGTTCGGATTCCGGTGAGGCATGGATGTTGTGTTTGTCTTACGGCACTGGCTCTCTCCCTTCCCTGGAACCAGTGACCCTAAATTAGGGACGGGCGATTGCTTATAGCCCATTGAGTTGCTCACGGTGGTCGTTAAACCTACAATTAAAAAAAAAAAAAAAAAAAAAAAAAAAAAAAAAAAAATTCATCTTCGGATGATGCGCTCAAATGCGAGAAGACACATATTTACTAAATTATATTTGAAAATATTTTTCAACCTTTTTGAAATGTATAACACCTATAAGCAACCTACGGTAATATGATGGAGTATTTTAGAGGGAAAATTACTAATGACACGCACTTCTTTTCAGACCTACTAAGGACCCTAGCTATGTGTTGCTAAACTGGACATTAATCATATCCACTGTTTTACTAAAGAAAGAAAGAAAGATTTAGCCAATCTTTCTTTGGGTGGAGAAAACAGTTGACAGTCAGAAGACGAGTTCAGGACTAGACGTAAGATGCTCCAACATACGACCTCCCCCCTCCCATTCAAAATTCATTTGCTGGATAGTTTCAACAGTGTCAAGAGCAGTATGAGGACAAGCATCGTCGCACGACAACAAAAAGCTTACCGACAGTTCGAACTATGGACTTTAGCTTGTAGCGCTGCACCTTGCTGTAAACAGCACTGTTCATTTTGAGGTGCTCTCCAGATAGTGTTCCAATATTACTCATCTAAAAAAACTAAAAAAAACGTGAGCAAGATTTCCCCAGCTGTTGGTTGATTTTCCTTTCCCGGATGTTTCCAGTTGAAACCCTGCCGCTTGCTTTCCTGTTCCAAATGGGGGATCCATGTTTCGTACCCAGTCACTATTCTTCTCCAAAAAGGCGTCACTTTTGTTACCATCACAGTTCAAAAGGCTCAAAGGCTCTGTTCAACAATTGTCTCTGTTTACTGCTGCAAGAGGTTATGTGATCCATCTTACACATACTTTCTTCTTAACGTTATTTTAAATACACCAGACCGTGAATACTCAAGAAGCGCTTATAGCATATTAAATCCGCTTATTCTAGTGGTGTAATACGCATAAAGTTTCTCCAAGCTTTCACTCTCCACTGGGAAGCTTTTTCAAGGCAATGGTAGATATAAACGCATTTTATGTCTACCATTGCATTAAAAAGTCTCCCGGATGAGAGCGAAAGCTTGTCGAATCTTTATGCATATTGCACCACTGGAAAAAGCGAATTTAGTTTCTTCTGGTTCTCGTGCACTTTCATCCACCTACTTTGGCCATCATCATCCCAGCCATAATGATAAATTTTTCTCAGGAAAAGGGATTATAATGAGGTGGTTTCCTTTTGCATTCCTCATCGAAGCAGTGTAGCCATTCACAATAATTCATCTATGCTTACCATAGACCAACAGGCCGACAATCAGAAATGGCTCAATGCATCCAGTGCCAATTTTGGTGATCCATTCAAGTATTTACGCTAGATTCGTGGAAATACCTGAGAAGCGCCGAATGAATGGTCGGCGACGAGATGTACGCATTGCAGCTTCGAAACATAAATACAAAATTGCAATCTTCATTGATTCCAAATCAGCAGCTGAAAAACACTTCATACTAATTAATGACGCACGCTACAGTAATGCGAATGGAGGTCATCTCAATATGGGATCTAAGCAAATGAGAGTTAAACAGTCAACAATTACATAAAGGTTCTTTGAATCTCAATTATTTATGTAAATTTAGATTACGCGCTACACTCACTGATATTATCCTGCTTTTGCATCAGACGTATCGTATTTTATTTGCATATAACATCCAGCCGAAGGGCATTTATATGTAGAGGCATAAAATCTCCAAGTGTTTATTTCAAATTACTACAATTCAAAGAAAATATATTTCTTTCACATTTCAGAATAGCAGTTTTGCACTAATGCTCCTTTTTCTTTCTAGAAATAAGCATTAATTGCAAATGAACACTGAAATATTTAAGATTTAAAAACACTTGTGTGGCCTCCAAGCAATATAATTTTGTGTTCACACCGTCGCCATGGGAATATATCAAAACAGAAAAGGAAACTTTGCGTGTTTTCTTGTTGCACGCTTCGAAGTGTCTAAAAGCCGAGTTTAAACAAAGGACATATTTTTAATTCAGTTTAATTGATTTATCTTTTGATTAAAAGCTTTTTATGATTTCGAAAAGGAAGCCAATAAAAAAACGAAAGTGACAGAAAAAGTACCTTCATGCTGTTAACGTCGATTCTGAGCAAATTAAATTGCCTCTATTCAAGTTCCGGTCGCTTACAGCACTTTGCTTAAAAGACGTATTTTTTTGTCGGATGATGTGAACCTGTCTCTAATTTAATAAACACATAATTTCAGTACGAAATTGTCGTGCAAAAAAATATCGATATCGACCCATCAATCACCATTGCTTAACGCAAATTGGTCTTGCTCTCTTGGGAATCGACTCTTGAAAATTCATTGTTTGAACAGTGCATAAATTGGTACATCCTTTCTTCGATCTTTTTTATCCGCTTCCTCTCTCTTGAGCATCACGTAATCGGCTGTATTTTAGTTTGTGAAGCACTTCACCACAAAATTAATCAGCTTTAAAATTCAATCGAATTGGCAACTAGTCAATAGGTAGACTATGTTAAACTGATGAAGATAAAAGAAAATGCTACTCTAACACCGCCTTGAAGAAGTAGTGTTGACACTGTGTGTGTGTGTGTGTGGGTGTGTTCAAAAGTTAAATGATTACACTTCAAATTTACGTAGGAAACACATTATATCTGCATTACTTGCACATAAAAAGATTCAAAAAATTATACATAATTAAAAATCGCATAAGCAAAAGAAGTGACATATATGACCACTGAAAACCCAATTTTTTAACCCATATTAATAGAATATACAAGGCAGAAGAAACAATACCGTGGGCCAAAAAATGTGCATTTTGTTAGCCATATTGTTCACTGCTCTGAAGTTTCCAAAATCAAGTCAAGTGAGTAAAACCGCTGCTAACCTTGACTGTAAAAAGAGTTGTTGTTGTGCTGTGAACTGGCGTAACCTACGAGGATCCCCATAAGCTACGGACCTAGAATACTCAAGTGTTCTTCTCTGTACTGTTCCGTGAAGGCGAGTGGAATGAAGAGCGCCATGAGATGAAGTGAAATAAAGTAAAAAATAGTATGATGTGAAACAGAATGATTGTAAATATAAATTATAATGTATATAGGATATGAAACATACTACTGGATAAATTGAGAGAAATCCAACACGTATTTTAACTCCATGTTATACACATATTTTAACTCCATGTTATACAGTTTCTTATTGGTATTAAAATGTAACATGTATTATTGAAATATATGTGTTGGGTATTAATACTGGAGCTCAGGCATGTATGTTTCGAAATTTGGATGATTGACACTATATCGCAAATTACAGAATAGATTCAGATACATATTTATACTTCTTTTGGAACTTGATATTCACTGGCCTGCTGCGTGTGAGGCGAATAAGAGCAAAGCTATATGTTCTTTTTAATTTTTTCAATCAGATATTCTTTTACATTTGAGGTATCATTACAGAAGAAGAAGAAATACACTGCGTTCACACCTAAGGAAGTCATGCAACACTTAATCTGTGTTTTGAAACATGAACTTTGAAATCAAACGTTTTGGGTCACGTGTTCTGATTTTCAGTATCTGTTCTGCATGCGATGTTGTGATCTCTATATTACCTGCACGTGTCTGTGTGAAATCCGCAGTTGTTAACAAATAACACCTATTATTGTTTCTCAGCATAAATAGCACTAAAGATAACGAGCACACAGTAAATTTGCTAGAAAGAAATATAAATCAGTCATATATTCATCAGAAGCATATAAAAATCCTTCTGTGTACATTTCGTGCTTTTATGCAAAATTGACTACTAGAGAAATATTTCGATTGGGAGATAAAATGTTCAGGAGAGGTTAACATGTTGTAATGAAATATAAGTCAAACGGAGCAAACGTTTCATATCGCCTTCTAAAGCAATTGAAACGCGATGTAGCGAACACAAAAAGTGTATTGTTTTATCATGAATGGAATATGGGATTACACCATACAATACAAATTTTTGAAGATGAGAATCCATTTTTTTGGTGCAAATATGTCAAGGATGGCAAGTTAGATAATTTCTTGACTTCAAAGTTTCGTCATCCTGGAGCGCTAATCGAACCCGCGTCTCCCGAGTAGCGCCCGATAATGCCAACCATTTATCTGCTTATTTATCTGTTCCTCCGGGGAATCACGGGATAGAATTTTTAACCTCGAGGTTTGCTAAACATGAATGGCGGTTGCTTCGACTAGCGAGTCCTGTGTTGGTTATATTCAAATTAATCGGAGATTTGAGACTTGGTCGTTCTGGGTGGTGTAGTGGTTAGCATACCCGGGACCTATCTGGGAGACGCGGATTCGATTTCCGCTCCAAGAAGACGAGATTTTCAAGTTTTCGGAAATTATCTGACTTACCAACCGTGTCATATTTACACCAAAAAACGGATCCTCATCTTAAAAATTTGCACTGTTTTATTTTACTTTTTTTATTTTTATAAAAGCACAAAGCCGCACCTGTGACCTCGTAGTCAGAAGTGCTGGACCAAAACCCCCTGGACAGCAAGTCCCAGCGCGCGAACTGCGAAGGGGTATGACGTCACGGTCAGAGGGCCATCGCAATCCCTCTCTCCAGAGGGTCAAAGCGGAATGCCGATATTAGTTGCGCGTTCATGTGGCATTGGTCAGGATTGAGCTTTCGCTAGTCGTGCGCGTGAGTTAGCGTTTTTTGCAACATGCCTGGAAAATATTGAGTGCCTTTATGCAGATCTAATTACAAAGCACATCCAAAAGCCACTGTTTTCAGCTTTCCTGAAGGTGAAAGCTTTCGAAGAAGATGGATTTCTTTCGTACGAATAAAGAATTTTGAATCCACCGTGAATTCAAAGGTTAGTTAAGCCTAATTGTTCTCATGATAGCATGTTCTGCTTCCGCTGTAAATACAACTGTATTTTAGTGAATTATCAGTCGTTATTTTGATTGACGGAGTAAAATTTAACGGCTAGCCTTCCGATTATCAGCTCATTATTTGTTGTGCTTTAAATAATGACATTACTTGCCATTCAATATTTCATTTCTATAAAAATAAATGTTATTTTTCTTTACAAAATTTGTAGTTAGCAGTGTTCAAATTGAAAAAAAAAATCCAAAAACCAAAGGAGATGTACAGATATTATCAGCGCATCAAGTACTAAGGTTAACCAGGCAAAGAAACTGGCAATAAATAATTACGTTATTTATTAATCAACATTTCACTTCCGTAAAACAAATGTCATTTTTCTTCACAAAATTGTGTGTATCAGTGTCTAAATTAAAAAAGAATTCGCACGAAATGTACAGAACTACTTGATTCGCTGATAATCTGGAGACTAGCCCAAAGAAAATTTTATTTTAATGTCCAACAAATGTATCGGAAAGTTTGGAATATGTCCGAAAGAATTCACTTATATCGTTAAACTTCAGCACGATCCCTGAGGTTTACTGGCTGATAAGTTAAAATGCATGCGAGTATGTACATATATTCATGGGCTTACAATTTTGTTAAGTTAGTGAATGTACAATATAATTTAAATTAATTTGTGGTAGAGATTAAGGTTCGGATTAAAGAACTATGAACTTGAATTGTCTGCATTGAACTCTTTTGCAAAGCAGCACTTTAATTTCTAGTTGCATTCATAGTCACATGTATGTGGATAGTTTCAGAAATATTGGCAGTGAAACGTTATTCCCTGCAAGAAGCACATCGTGCAAAAAGAAAGTACTTATGCATAATGAAGGAACACATTTGTTGATGCATGTGTTTTCCGCTTTTTAGGGAGTCTGTTAATATGTTAATTGATATATCCCCAAGATGTAAGAATATGGGACAAGTGAGCAAAACCGTCCAAACAAGGAATCCAAAGGATAAAAAGGCACTTTATTGAAAAGGTAGTTTCGAGCACAACTGGACAGAAGACAGAAACGTCCATGTTACAGACGGCTGCCAAGAAAAAACCAGTCTTTAGTAGGGGATATGATCACCCCTGACTGCGTTGCAGGATTTACAACGTCTGTCCATGTTGAGGACGAGGTTGTCAAAGAGCTGTTGAGGCATCGAGGCCCATTCCTCTTGTAGCACCAATCGGATCTGCGGAATCGTTGCTGGCGGCTGGTGGCGTGCTGCTAAACGTCTTTCGAGAGAATCCCACACGTGCTCGATTGCATTTATGTCCGGGAACCGTACGGGCCAATCCATGCGTTGAATATCTTCACTCTCCAACAGCTCGGCGACAGGCACTGTACGATGAGGGGTAGCGTTGTCGTCCATAAAGAGGAACTCAGGATCCACAGCACCTCTAAACAAACGCACGTGAGGCAGGAGAACCTCGGTACAATAGCGGACACCAGTGACTGAACCTCCTTGGAAGATGTGGAGGTCAGTACGGCTACCAAGCATGATACCGCCACAAACAAGAACTCCGACACCTCCAGACCGGTCCCTTTCGATGAAGTTGGAAGTGTGATTGCGTATTCCCTGCTCTCTCCAGATGTGTATACGTCCAGAATCACTCGTCAGACTAAATCGGCTCTCATCCGTAAAGAGAACTCGACCCCATTGCTGATGTGTCCAGTACTTGTGTTCCTGGCACCACAGAAACCGCCGTCTCCGACGAGCAGGCGTTAATGGCACACACCGTACTGGTCGTCGTGCAAATAAACCACCTTTGTGAAGCCTCCTGGCCACTGTACAAAGCGATAACGGGCGTCCAGTTGTCTGTTGCATGTGCCTTGCGATTTCTCCCGCTGTCTGCCGTCTGTGTCTTCTCGCCTGTAGGGCAATATACCGGTCATCCGCCGGCTTGGGTGCTCGTGGACGACCACTGCCAAACTCTCGGACAGCTGTTCCTGTCGTTTGAAATGCTATCCAAGCTCGTGAAACGATGCTGTGATCGATCCCGAACTCCTCGGCCACACTAGTCACATTTCGACCTTCTTCTAACTTCCCAATGACGCGACCTCAGGTACAGTCATCCAGATGCCGTCTACTGGATTGCGTGTTGGCCATATCACACGGTGGCAGCAACTCGACGTAGTTCAAATCGATGTGCACCGTGCAATAGCTTTCACCGAACTGCTGAGTGAACACCGCCTGTGTTCTTTATACCCTTCCGACAATCCCCACCCCCAACGTCATGATGCATATATGCACATGCCCTACCGTACCGGACTCCAGTCTATCTTCTGAGTGGTCTTTCGGTCCGTTCTGCCTGCTCGTTCTGCTGTTATGCTAATTTCTCCTCTTCGTCCTTAAGGTTTGCACACCGGTGTATTTCATGTCTATAATGGATGGATGTGTTAGAAACATTTAACTAATTAATTATGAGTACAGTAGTATGAATGTAAATGGTATTAGCACTTACGTGAAGATACAATCGGAGCGAATCGTGAAGCGGAAATCATGTAGAAACATTTCTGAAAAAAGAATCAGATGTTTATTTTGTTTTATATTTGTGTTTCCTTAATTTTAACCTAATGACATTGTGTTGTATACCTCGTCATTGCTTTAGTCTGTTGCTTAAAAAAGTTGGAGACTTACAGCACAGCTAATGGCTGTTGCATACTATGTTGGCGAAGTGTTTCCCAGTTGAACCTAAAAGGCCATATGGTTTACATATTGCAACGTCCTTTTCATCATCTTGTAGTTCTCTAATGATAGCTACATTGTCTTAAATAGAGAAAACTTTCTCTCAGTCATTTTGTCCTTTATAAAAGTTTAGGATTTCTTACCGGACGGGTACACGAGACGGACTGCTGTTTAGCTATACAGATGAAGCAAAAGTAACACTGGTTCTCGCATACACCGCTTACTTGGAGGATGAAAGTGCACTGGACACTATTCCAGGAGTTATTACCTCCTATTTCACCTCAGGCGACATCCTCATTGTATTACTTCAATGTATCTCAATGTAACAGTCCCACAGAAACTACTTATTGCCTGTGTTTGAAATCCAGTCATTCTCGTTTTGCCTAGGAATAGGTAGCTTGTTTTCAACTCTACTGAATGCTGACGCAATAATCTTAGGACATGCCACTAGATGTTGTAAACGGAGATAGTCTCTTACATTATAGCCACTAGATGTTATAAACGGAGATAGTCTCTTAAAGGATAGCCACTAGATGTTATAAACGGAGATAGTCTCTTACAGGATAGCCACTAGATGTTATAAACGGAGATAGTCTCTTACACAAGTCGCTTGTCGAGTATCTGATGTACACCCTCGCTATTGCTTTTCTAACAACATTATTCCACTAGCACACGGAGATTCCATTACGCTCTAGCAGTTTCGTTAACTATGTCATCATTTCTATTCCTCCATTTTAGGAGGAGGTTATTTTTTGCTACGTTTCATACAGAATTCAATTAAATTTTGCAACTTTGCTTTTTAAAATTGACCCTCTTAGCTTTGTTCTCCCTTGTTATATCCAGGATTTCTTTAAATTTTGTTTCTTAAAACGATCAAATTAGCTTTAAATTAACATTATACCAAACGCAAGTTTCTGGGTTTCTCGCTAAATCCAGCTCGTTAAATACGGGGTCGTGGTAAGAGGTTTCTACTGTATTTGGAATGGGTTGCCCGAATACACAAAATGAAGGAGAAAGGAAGGAAGAACCATTTACCAGGGAATATATTCAGGAAAATAGGGAGTCATGAACTGTCATGATAAGAAATATCAGGAGTGGAGAGAGTAAAAATTGTTAGTCCCCCCCTAGTGGCCGAGCGGTCAGCAGCGTAGGTTTCTGGACAGTTGTTGGAGATGGGCTCGGGATGGAGTCCTGGATTAGGCATGGGTGAAATCCATGCCTAAAGTTAAGGTACTGGTCCCATCTTTTCTGTGGAACCATGCTCTCCAAATAAGGGATTATAATGTACAACGGGACATGACGTAGATGACGCACTATTAAGGTGACACATGAGTCAAATCGATAATAAGGCATCGATAGCCTTCCGGAGAAGATCAGTTGGAAGAATAGCCGCTCAAGTGTAGGAACACATGAGTTCGAATCTCACCACTGGCGGAAGATATATTGACTTGGCCGTTTGGAAAATATGTGTCACGAGTCTGCCCCACAATACAAGCAATTAATAATTATATTTCTTCTACAATGAGATGGTCCTTCGAGTATGGTTGCCGCCTGACACGACACCTGCGATTTAACGCTTCTGTCTTTCTTAAGGGAAAGAGATGATGTAACGTACTATATGGCATGAAGTAGACAGACGCGTAGCCAAGGGGGTCTCCGGGTCCCGAGCCTCCCCTCGAGGGTGGATTACGTACGAATTTAAAGCGATATACACTATATTGACAAAAGTCACCAGACACCTAGAAGAGAAACACAACATAGCTTTTATTGACATATATTAGTACGGTGTCGGTCCAGCCCTTAATGCAAGCAAATGAACGGATCCGCTGCGTTGTGAAAATGCACGCTACAGCTGCAAACGGTATAAAAACAAGCCTGCAGCTGACCGCGATCATATCGCACTGTGAGGTTGAGTGAAAATCTCGCGTGGGGAGAAAACTGACTCTGAGAAAAGAAAGATTGTTCGGTGTTATATTAGTGGGCTGTCCATAAGAGAAACCTAGAGGCGTTTAAACATACCCAGGTCAACTGTTTTGGATGTACTGAATAAGTGAAAGACACATGGCATGCCTGAAGCAGCAAAACGTACAGGCAGACCAAAGAAAATCAGTGATGGAAGACGTCAAATCCTTAGGAGAGTCGTTACAGCTAATCGACGGAGTACTGTACAAAACCTCAGCCTACAGGTGAGTAAAAATGTTAGAACCTTAGTATGTACACGTACCATTCGCAGAGAACTTCTTTCCATGGGTTACCGTGGTCGTGTGGCTGCTCATAAGCCTTTCTTCTCCAGTCGGAATGCTACTTGTCATTTGGCATGGTGTAAAGAACATTTATCGTGGACCGTAGATCAATGGAAACGGGTCCTATGGACTGATGAATCAAATAGACGATCCATCAGTCTGATGGGCGTGTGTGGGCATGGCGGAAGCCGGAGGAACGCTATTTACCACAGTGTGCTGTTCCTAAGTTCAAGTTTGGAGCTGGCAGTATACTCGTGTGGGGCCGTTTTTCGTAGTATGATCTCGGCCCATTGGTTATCGTGGACAAACCTGTTAACCAGCATGTCTACCTCGATATTCTGAACAATTATGCCCTACCAACTCTGTGGCAATACTATGGAACCGAGACTGGTTAGTACCGGCAGGATAATGCACCGAGCCCTAAAGCAAGGTTTCAAAATCGCTTTATTATTATTTATCATAAGAAAACATAAGAGGGAGACGTACAGTATTGGGCGTTTCACTGGGAAATAATACAAAACTGTTAAAACATGATGGTATATACACTGCAATGACAATGGGGATGAATAACAAATGCTGCAAGCAAAGCTTATTGAATAAAAATTGCAGAAGTGACAGAGAGAAACACATCGTGTCACATGACATTGGTTGGGCCTGGCTGCACAGAGCCCTGATCGTAATCCTATAGAGCACCTATGAGATGAATTAGAGAGCCGCATAAGAAGTTAAATACCAGTTAGCGGCAGCATTATGTACTGAATGGAAGCGCATACCTATCTCTGTGTTCCAAAACCTTGTCGATAACATGTCTCGAAGGGTCAGTGCATATTAAGGCCAAAGGTGGACCGACACCGTACTAATGTATGTCAATGAATGCTATGTTATATTTCTCTTCTAGGTGTCCGGTGACTTTTGTCAATATAATGTATATATACAGGGGTTTGACAGAAGAATGCGAACACTAAGGGAAAGGAGGATTCACATATCTAATAGGGTGTGGGTCCATCTTCGGTATTCGAAACCGTTTGACTCCTCCTTGGAATGGACGCATACAAACTCTGAGCGGTGGTTAGTGGGATGTTGCACCATTCTTCATGCACAAACTGCTCCAGGTCCTTGAGAGATGCAGGAGGAGGACAACGGGATTTTACTCTGTCTTCCAACACAGACGACAGGGGCTCGATTATGTTTATTTCTGGTGATTGGGGGGGGGCGCAAGGAAGTTGTGAAAGTTCGTCCTCATGTTCTTAAAACCATGATTAGACATTCCGAGCTGTGAAAATTGAGGCGTTATCATATTGATAGATGACATCCCTTGCAGGGAACAATGCTTGAGCCATTGGATGGATGTGGTCAGCCAAAATGATTTCATACGCCCTGTCGGTCATTTGTTCCTTCAAGGTGATCAGGGGACCTGCTGAAAACCATGATATGACCGCCCAGGGCATGGAAGAACCACCACCATGTTGCAGTGTTGGGAGCAGACTGTCTAGGTTGTACGCCTCTGACGGTGTTTCCTACACGTCAACACGTCCAGCGGTGGGGAACAGTGTGAATGTGAATTCATCCCAACAAATTACATGCTACCATGTACCGGCAGTCCACGTTGTATGCTCTTAATACCACTGCCGTCGCCGTTGTGCATTCACCCGGGTCACCAGTGGTTTTGCAATCGCAGCTATGCCATGAATATCTCTTTTATGCAGTTCCCTGCGCACTGTTTTCGTTTATGTAGGGGGTCTGGAGATGCAGATTGAGTTCCACACTAATTTACCGCGCCGTGGTCTTTTTATTACGGTTAAGGTAACAATCCTTTTTAATGCTCTCCTGTCTATCAGTTAGGGCCGTTTTCCGGCCGCTCTTGTGTTTCGCAGACGAGGTTTTGCTACGAACACGATATGCTGTCTCGACGCTAGACATAGTAGCTCTCGATACCCCCCTACCCTGGCAACTGTTGTCAGAGAAGCAGCAATTAGCTGACCACCAACAATTAGCTCTCTTTTGAAGTTCATTAGGTCGCTCATTTTGCCGTCACCCTGAAAGAAAGTTTGCCACACGACACTTTAAATATACCTAAACAGGACTTCGATATTCCAAACAAAGTTATTACAACCAAAAATGGTCATATGTATTTTAAACTTTTAGTATTAAATTAATTTTTAACTTTTGTAAGCTTTAGGAGTTCATCAAGTTTTTTAAATCTTGTAAAGACGGTGTGCGTTCTATTGCTGGCATGGTTCAGTTGGAAGAACAGCCGCTCCGGAGTAGGAAGACCTGAGTTCGAATCCCATCACCAGCAAAAGGTTATATATTATAGGGTGGACGCCAGCTTTTAGCCCTTGTCTTGCTTATAATGGTCATTGAACTTCAAAACGGACAAACATGGAAAAGTAATTGTCATTAAAACGAGTTCTTATTGTACAGATAGACTTGTGTCTTCGAGAGGGAAGAAATCTTTGTCAGAAAATGCGGCAAATGGGGATTTCAATGCTTGTGTATAATTAGATCAATAAATAAGTTGCATATATTGAAGAAATCTGAGAGGTATCGACCCAGAAATGAAAGGAGACTGCATGGAAGATTAAAGAAACGGACCTATGGTGCAAGAACAGAAAGACGACAGAAGCCCTGGACTGAGGAAGTGAGGTTTGGAATGGAACAATGAGACTTCAAATAAAATAAAATGTGGAAACAGCAATGAACCGAGATCAACAATTTCATTAATTTTAGGAACTGTTTTTTCGAAAAGTATCTTGTATGGAAAATTCTGAGTAAAAATTAAATTATACTAAAGAAGAGAACAAAATGGAATCATATATGAATACATTTTTCTCCATCCCTAATTCACCCGTTTGTAATAACTGAAAAACATCTTTTATATCGAACAAGAAAATCACAACAGTATCATTGAATATTTTTCATCTTGGTTTTATTCAATTGCTTGTTTCGTAAAAGTTTCCTTTGTTGCAAACTTATGAAACAAAAATTTCCAACAACTAATGGAAACTTTAAAACGCAATGGAATGCTTTCCCCCTTCCAAACATACATAACATAAAACGGCAACTGAAATTTTATTTTTGGTATACACGTATAACTTTAAAAAGCTGAAAAATTAATTGCTGCTTAAAACTGCAAGCAACACTCGAAACGTCCTCGTCACTAATCATGCAATCGTTATTCAGCTGTCGTCACGAATTTATCAGTGCTAATTTTTACTTCATGAGTTTGGTTAAAAACAAGAAATTAAAGCTTGGTGTTTCGATAAGAATATATCGATCTCGAAGGCGTTCTTCTCCCATGAAAATATCATTAGTTGTGATGAAAAGATGAGAAATCGTAAATAAAGTGAATCGATGCATATCGATAGAAGATATTTGCTAACACGATGAATCACATGAATTATTAGCACAGTTTCATCGTGATAGGTCAAATGATTGCTGTCAAGCATGAACTTCCTATTTGACGTCCTTTATAATTTATGACCAAGGCAACAACACCTAAACGCTTACTTTGGTTCATATTTCTCAAGAGAATAATGGACGTTATTCATCTTGCATTGCATCATGGGAAGAAAGTGAGATGCTTCCGAACCAACAACAGTTTGTTTATGATTATCATAGCCTTTATTAACAATTAGTTCCGTTCAGGAAATCTGCGATTCTTACCGCGTTTATCGAGGTTATCCCTAATTCTGGATCAGCTTACAATTATGCGAAAAAATCGCGCCACTTAGAATATATTATATAAAGAAAGGATACATTTCCATTAATTTCCTTTCAAAAGGCTGGAGCTTCTACAGGAATGGCTGCTGCTAGAGAAACGGGGGGATTTTTATTCCAATTTGTATTCCAGGATATGTGCTTCTCACTTCGCTGTGGAATATTTTACATATCATGCCCCTACGAACGAATTGGTGTAAGTTGAAACCTAGCAGTATTCCCACAATATGTTGTGTCCAGAGAAATGAGAAAAAATAACTGGATATGCTCTTTTTGTTTTCATTTCGGCTTTTTTGCCGCCTGGGTGGCCCATTGGTTTAAGCGCTGGTTTGTGACAGCTCGTCTGAGATGGGTACGAGTTTGCATCGCGTTAACGCATGGATGTTGCGTTTGTCTTTCGGCTCTGGATGTCTCCCTTCCCAGGAACCCGCGGTCCTAAATTAGGGACTAACAACTGCTGATATCCCATCGAGTTACTCACGGTGGTCTTAACCCCCTGCCATAAATTACTTTCTGCCTTGAGATATACATTTATAAAGAAATCTTCGCCAGGATCTTCACCATCTCTAATAACTGGCTGACATAATCTGCTTGAAACCAACATCGAATATGTTATTCTGATATATATTTGAAATCTTGACTTCCTCTTTTAAGAAATTCATTTTGATCTTTCCTCCCTGTAATTCTATTGATTTATTAGCGCAGTACAAAGTGTTAATATCCTCAAAATTATTCAACAATAAAGAATAATATGTAATGATAACAAAGAGCCATCAGCCATGTTGGCCTGCAAGCCCCATTTGTGACGTCACATGAATAAGCTCGACTAATCTATCAGATGCACCTTCCCGTGAGCAATCACGCAGCTTTTTAAAACGTTCAGGTCTTAAGAGAAAATTCAAATCTTATCTTTCTGTTCTCGTGAAGAACGTGTTTTACGAATTTCGAACGTTATTTAATATAGGTCCACAAGCCGGTGAGATTGGATTCTGTGGTGATCTATCACTTCCGGTTATAGGTTTCAGTTCAGTCTCTTGGGTGCTCTGCGGCGGTTTGCCATTTTCAACATTTTCGCATTTTTCAGCTCTCGGGGGAACAGCTGCCTGGCGAGGACGAGGCCGGTAGAAGTTATTCTGAGGTGATGGTCGTACCCTATTCTTCTTAAAGAAGCACCGGAATGTAATTCGGAAAGCCTTTCGAAAGCTTTCATTGCAAGCACCGTAGATGATGGGATTGATGGCACTCTGGGCGTAAGTCAGGACGTGGCTAACGAAATACACATGAACAAACCAACTTGCAAGCTATTAAAAAAAGATGAAAATAAAAATAATGCTGTATGAAACATACATTCTATTTATCAATAAAAAAAATCACTGTATAAATATAGACACTGATGTGAACAAACAAACATTTGTCAAACTTCAGTACGTGCTCACAGTAACAATAATACAATGAAATATTTTATCTGTACGATTTAGAAACACTCATCAGAAACATTTCTTTTAGGATATTTTCATATCTCCATTTTTTGTCCTTCGTCTTTAAACAGTAAAAATGCAGTCATTTATGGATTAATATTTTAAAATGGATATTCTTTATCATGCAACCCCTTCGGCGTTGTGGTCCAAACGATGGCTTCTGACCGCTTTTTGGAGTGGGTTCTGTTTCGAGACTCACATGACGCATGAGTGGTGTGCTTCTGTTACGGCACTCGCTCTCTCCCTTCACTAGAACTAGTGGTCTGAACCTTGGCTTCTGACCGCTCTTTGGAGTGGGTCCCGTTTCGACGCTTACATGAGGCATGTGTACGGTGCTTCTGTTATGGCACTGACTCTCTGCCTTCACTAGAACAATTGGCACCAAATTAGGGACTGCTTCTAGCCCTTTGAGTTGCTCACAGTTGTCGTTAAACCCCGAAATGAAAAAAATCCATTTACTATAACCGTTAAATGGTTTAAAGTTGAGTTGCTTTAATGGCAGACAAGGACTCCACTTAAAGAAATTAGGAGAGTTTAATGAGAGTTTGACAACAACGCCACTTAACATGTAAGGGGCAGCCCCGTGGCGCAGTAGTCTAAGCAGTGGCCTCTGATCATTCGTCCGGAAGGGTTGGTTGGTTATTAGATTTTATTGGCGCAAGGGCCATATTTGGCCAAAGAGCGCCAGACACAAGACAAACAGACAAAATTAAAAAAAGGGCATAAATCGCAAAATCTGGCTGACCAAGTAAAACCGAACCATGAGTACGAAGGAAGGGCCAAAAAAGACAATGAAACAAACAGTATAAAAAACATGGTACAATGGTGAGAAACAAGCCGATTAAGTAAAACTGAGGAATGAGAATGATAAAACACATTACGAAATCGAACACAACTACACATAGGATGAGTCACTCTCCTCCCCCACACACTCCAATGCAATGCTGGCCGAGGGCGAGGACGAACTGTCACTATCCTCCCCCTCATGTTCCCCTGCAATGTTAGTTGAGGCTGGGGACGAACTGTCACTCTCCTCCCCCGATGTTCCTCTATAATGTTGGTTGAGGGTGGGGACCTCGCTGAGTCCGAGACAGTTGCAATGGTGGTCAGGTGGACCGCGACAGTTGGATGGACACAGCACACCTTTACGGATTGAGGACCGGGTCTCCAGCACGTGCAGGCTGTCTGCTGGGAATTGGAAGAGTCGGTCGTCTTCAAAAGAGAAGGCGCAGACTCAGATGGTCGAATAAGCTGGAGCTCGGTGAAATCCACCTGTGTCGCTTGTTCAGCTGTAGATCGCTTGGCAAGTGCGGCGAGAGCTACAGGGCGCGGAACAAAGGGCTGCACGGGTTGTGGCAGAGACTGAACTACTGCGGCAAAAGTACGCTGTCGGTTGTTGGGAATACCCAACTTGGCCTTGGCAGCAGGGTACGAGAGGCCTTCCAAGGTCTTGAGGCGCTGGATCGCCATCTCGTCCTTCCATTTCATACAGTTGCGGGAGTAAGCTGCATGGGCCTCACCGCAGTTAACACAGCAGGCCTCAGAAGTGCAACCATCCCCGTCATGTTCACTGGAGCCACAATTTGCGCAACGAGCGGAACTCTTACAGAAACGTTGGGGATGCCCGTACTCTGGCACCTGAAACAGCGCAGAGGACTGGGAATGTACGGGCGAACCCCACAGACCAAGTAGCCAGCCTTGATTTCAGTCGGAACTTTCGGGGAGTTAAAAGTCAAGATTACATTTTTAGACTTAATCAAGGAACCATCGCGCCGGAACATCATACGACGTGCAGCAATAACATCTTGATTTGCAAGTTCAGTCACCAATTCGTCTTCACTGCATGGCAAGAGATCAAACTCCGAAATAACACCCCGAGAGGTGTTAAGAAACGGGTGAGGTGTCACTTTTACAGGAATGCCTTGAAGACTAGTGAGGTGCAGAAAAGTGTTACTCTGAGAAACACTGCAAGTTTGGACAAGCAGGTCCCCAGAGCGAAGCTTCCTCACAGACTTCAAGGGGCCAACCGCTGCGTCCAAAGCTTTAGAAATGAAAAAGGGAGATCTGGTGGACAGTCTCTCATTCGGATCGATGGATTCTACAAGTAAGTGTGTAGCATGCGTAGTCACAGCAATCGAGGGGAGACGACGCTTCGGAGCGACTGGTACAGCTGCCGAAAAAGAGGTTCCACATTCTTGGTCCAGGTCTAAAGACCGTTTAAGGGTATGAGACTTGGTAGGTTGAGAAGACGAAGGAGAGTCGTCGTCAACGATCAGTTTCTCAGGTGACTTAAATTTGGAGTGTTTGTTCTTGTTTTTACCCATGGAAAAAAGGAGGAAGATTCGTCTGCAGACTACTCCACCCACCACCGAGCCCTACAAGGGAGAACTGGAGGTCTGCAAGCCAAGAAAATGACGCTGGACACAGTTCTGGAGCTTATACGTTGCAGATATAGTCCGTTGGCTGTGATCACACGCACTCGGCGGACACTTCGGCCTCCGGGTACCGTCATGCCAACGCCTTTGGCATGATCCCACAGCCCCCGGGCTCACCCTGCCGTGCTATACGACAAAAAGCCGCTAAAGCCCTGCACACAACTTGGTACAAGACTTCTGACTAGAGGTGGGTTAGTCTCTAGCCTCCCGTTTACAGCGAAGCCGGGGTCGAAGACGAGTGTTGGTACACAGGAGGCACTTAACCGGTCTCCTGCGACCTCAGCCGCCAGACATCCCATTTCCGCCTCACGGGTCTCCGCACACGGCAAACATGCAGGTAGGCCTAGCACCCAAACCAGCGGAAATGAAAAAATGAAATCCAAAGAAGACAAATCCTGGAAGGGAACCTAAACGGAATCTCAGCAACCTACGAACTGAGCGGTTAATATAAAACAGTTAGTGGTGGAGGGTAACAAAACCACAAGACCGGGGTGTTAGTACATCACGTGGTAGCGATTAGGTAGAGTATACAACACGGGCAACTAGCCAGTGGAGAAAATAAAGAAAACCAAAAAAGCGAGGCACAAGACCAGCTCGGGATCGTGGGGCCGCGACTCCCCAACAGCTGGATGAACAGCCGTCCCTGCAAACACCAAAATAAAAAACAAGTGGTGGCATGACATCAGATGTTGACCAGTCACAAGGTCAGCTCTACCCGTGGAGGCGCCGCTCCCCAAATAACTGGAAAACCAGTTATCCCCGTGCGGGGCGTCAGGAAGGCTCCGGGTTTGAATCCCGGTGAGGCATGGATGTTCCCTGGAACCTGTTACCCTAAATTAGGGACGGGCGACTGCTTATAGCCTATTGAGGTGCTCACAGTGGTCGTTAAACCTCCAATAACAAAAATAGCAAGTAAAGGAGGTTTCACAAAATTATGCTCTACGGAATAGATCTAACCTAGGCATAAGAAGTTCTAAACACAGATCTCAACCAAGGTGGTCTATAAAATATACGGTCATCAGATTAGAGAGATGAATTCCTTGATTCAGTGATGTCACGCGGAATCCAACGCTTCGGATTGGGTTCTAACGCTGTCGAATATGGCGTCAAACATGACATCGACGTATCAGGCAGTGTAATGTGAGGGTGACATTGGCCTGAACTTTGGGTTTAAGAGCCGTAACATCTGGTCTATGGTCAAAAAAGACAGGGACCAAATCCAGGGTATGGATAAACATGGTGTCTACAGAGTCCCATTGAAAGCAATGAAAGCAATCGAACCCGGGAAGCAAGACCTGATGTATATAGGCTAGACGACCAGCAATCTGAAGACCCGCATAACGGAACATAAATAAAATATAAAAACGGATCCACTAACACAGCAATACCGCGCTTACTTCGTAATGAAATGTTTCAACCCATATGGGACGAAACAAAAATACTTACTACCCATTGTCAAAAAATCTAACTCTTTTCACTGAAAGTCTACATATTTTTGCCAACCAACAGAAGTTTTGGAAAGAGGACTTTCCGTGTGTAGTACCAACACCCTGGAAACTTCCAATGTGACTCACCTACGTTGGACCCGAACTGACGGCATTGCTATTCTTACTTACGAACTGAGATTTTGACTTGTCATCTGTGCGCATGCCCTTCCACATAACACACGGTCACATCCTCTTCTCGATGAATATAACCCACCGTTTACATAATCAGGTTCACAACTGATGATGAATCCGGTGCGGATTTTAAAGTGCTAGTGTAATTTTAAATGTAAATGTTTTAAACTATGGTGTATTTACATACATTTTTTACTCTATAATATCGTGTTCAGACGGCAGTGATCTACTCAATATAGGAAGGAACTCATATTTCTAATGTCATGGCCTTAATTTTTCTAAACAGACGTGGCTCAACGAAGATCAATTTTGTGGGATGTCAGAGTTAACGTTCGCTTTTTTTTTTTTTTTTTTTTTTTTTTTTTTTTGATTGAAGGTTTAACGACCACCGTGAGCAACTCAATGGGCTATAAGCAGTCGCCCGTCTCTAATTTAGGGTCACTGGTTCCAGGGAAGGGAGAGAGCCAGTGCCGTAAGACAAACACAACATCCATGCCTCACCGGGATTCGAACCCGGACCCCTTTCGGACGAATGATCAGAGGCCATCGCTTAGACCACTGCGCCACCGGGGCGGCAACGTTCGCTTTGATTCTCTTAAACAAAGTGGGAGTGTCAGTAGCTTTCGCTCTATTTTGTTCGTTTTTTTTGGTTTTTAGAACCACCGTGAGAAAACTTGGTGGGATGCTATATGCATTAGCCCGTCCCTAATTTAGGCCACTGTTTCCAGGAAAGTTCTGGATTCGAACCCGGACCCATTACGAACGGATGATCATAAGCCAGCGCTTAGACCACTAAGCCACCGGTCCGGCCTGTTCTCGCTATAGTGCGGCACTTAGGACGCTCAGAGAAGCTCTCCGCAAGAAGAGACTAGAGATGACTGTTCTTTCGGTCCTCTTACATCCAAACAATCCCGGACGGACCTCTCACTTCACTTGAAAAATCTCTGGCTGTTACAAAAATGTGCTAATCCCACATCCACCATACAGACCTGACCCGACGAATCCTGACTTTTAGTTGTCCTGTTCCATGAGGGTAATTCCCATGACCAACGTTTTGAGGACAGAGATGAAGTTCAAACGGTGAGATCCTGGACAAAAACACAGTCCGTTGAGTTTTCCCAAACGTGTTACACATATTGGGCTGAACGATGGCGTAAACATTTGACTTCAGCAAAGAGGGAGAATAAATTTGAGTAGTCCAATTACATTCAGCAGATTTTAGTTTCTTTTATACCAAGTTTAATTAAAATGCCATTATAATCTCCCGTCACAATACGGCTTAAAAGGATATCGCCGGAGAAAAGCGATAATTTTATTTTCACGGGAAATGAGAAGACTGCCCTTTCACTATAAATTCAGGTGTGATGAGACTCTCTCACATTACACCTGAATCATATCATCAGTTACTGCAATGGAATCACACGGTTAAGCCTACGTCCAAAACATTCAAACAGAGGATGCCAACGAGGAAGGTCATGTGCACTTTCTTTTGAGATAGGAAATGAATGTTGTTGGTGAATTTCTTGCCTAAAGGCACGACAGTGAACGCTGCTGTTCATTGCGAAACACTGAGAAAGTTACTCAGGGAAATTCAAAACAAACGGCGCGGCATGCTGAACAAGGAAGTTGTTCTTCTCCATGACAACGCAAGGCTTCATGGTGCGAACGTGACGCAAAACCTGGTCACCAAATTTGGATGGGAGCCCCTTGTCCACTCTCCTTACACCCAAGACTTTCCGCTCAGGGACTATCAATTGTTTTCCCACTTAGAACGATTTATTGCCGGCCAACGGATCGATGACGACGATGAGCTAAAGACGACGGCTTAGCTGTGGCTCAAAACCCGGAAGGCAAACTTCTGTGTATAGGGTATCCACAAACTTGTGCTACGACATAACAAATGCCTTATCATCCACGGGTTGGAAAGTATATTAAGGTATGTAGAATTCATCGCACATTGAAAATTAGTTATCAATACTCTTTTTTTCTTTTATATTCAACCGGCACTTATTTTCTAGATGCCCCTCGGATTTTGCTTTTCCTCGTGAAAAAACGAGCATCTCCGAACATAATTCCCTCACTCTTAATTATCTTTTTTGAAATTTCATGTAATTCAAGTGTTGTTAAGTGGAATGATTGTGTATAGTAGAATAAAAAGTAATCGTAATTAGAAAACGACGCACAGGACGATACCAAAATGAGTACAATAAAAATGAAAAAAAAAATCGATCCGTTCTATATCGCCACTTGGAGAACTGAACAGAATCGCAGGTGTTGCACAGGAAACGGAAATGGAATAAGACCCTAAATAGAACTTTTTCGATGCCAATGAGTCGTACGCCATATTGGATTGCAAGTATCGTTTTTAGTACTTATAGAAAAACAAACGCTGCATTTCCTTTAAGTTAAATTGTATGCAGTGAAGCCCGAGAACTAATAAACTGTATGAGCGTATTCTCTGTTCGAATAAAAATGAGGTATCACTGATGTGATATTCTGTGTTGGAATAAAAATGAGGTATCACTGATGTGATATTCTGTGTTGAAATAAAAATGAAGTATCATTGATATGATATTCTCTGTTGGAATAAAAATGAAGTATCATTGATGTGACGATATTCTGTGTTAGAATAAAAATGAAGTGTCATTTATATGATATTCTGTGTTAGAATAAAAATGAAGTATCATTTATATGATATTCTGTGTTGGAATAAAAATAAAGTGTCATTGATATGATATTCTGTGTTGGAATAAAAATGAGGTATCACTAATGTGATATTCTGTGTTGGAATAAAAATGAAGAATTATTGATATGATATTTTGTGTTGGAATAAAAACGAAGTATTATTTATGTGATGACATTCTATGTTAGAATAAAAATGAAGTATCATTGATATCATATTCTGTGCTGGAATAAAATGAAATATCATTGACGTGAAACCTTTTTAAAGAATTTGTGCGTTTCTTTCTTCACATTGTGAACAGTTCGTTAGTGCTTCTCCAAAGATATTTTAAATCTGGTTCTCCTGAATTTTTAAGAGCGTGATCCTCCAAATTTCAAATGTCGCCCCGGTGGCACAGTGGTTTAAGCGATGGCCTCTGATCATTCGTCCGAACGGGGTCCGGGTTCGGATCCCGGTAACCCATGGATGTTGTGTTTGTCTTACGGCACTGGCTCTCTCCCTTTCCTGGAACCAGTGACCCTAAATTAGGGACGGGCGACTGCTTATAGCCTATTGAGTTGTTCACGGTGGTCGTTAAACCTCCAATAAAAAAAAATTCAAATCAAATATTCAATTACGAATCCTTTCCTGAATCGTTTACTACAGTAATACTGCGCAGTGACGGTCTGGTGTTGGAGTACAGCATGCCTCAGGATAACACCATCGCAGTCGTACACGAGAATAACCATAGCCTTAATACTGTTGGGGTTCCAACGAAATTTTGATTTGCGTGTTAACTCGAAATGACCGAATTTGTTAGATTGGCGTTTCTTTTCAGGCCCACATGATGTGACCCATGTCTCATCCAGCGTGATGATACGGCAAAGGAAAGCTTCTCCTTCGCGTTCGTATCGCTCCAAGTGGATGCGAGAAGTCTTGTATCGTTGACATTTCTGGATCTCAGTCAGAGCGTGTGGAACCCATCTTGATGCAATTTGTTTCATTTCCTGGCGTTCATTCACAATGCGCAGCACATTTGTATGATACACTCATGTCTGGTTGGCTAACTGAGGAATCGAAAAGCGCTGATCGGACACCAGTAACGCGGAAACAGTATTCGCTTCTTCTTCACTCAGCGGCGTATACAGAACCTTTTTGGGGAGGCTCAAGCCATCTAATATCTGAATAAGCCCCCCAATAATCCCACCCCACTTCGTTGGCAGGAGGTGGGTGGAAAGGGAACGATGTAGTACCGCAGTAACTATGAGTGCTTGTGCTGCGTTGCTTCCTTCCGTTCCTACCGAGATGGTCTTCTTCTGGTTGTTTACGCTTTATCTTTTCCAATTTCTCCAACACCACAACTCCACGCCGTAGCTAATATTCTAGAAGCTCGTGTTAGACTTCCCTAGTCTCAAGGATTCTTAAGTTTGCCTTGTCACATGACTGGAGTGGAGAAGGAGCGGCGCCTGGTGGCCTGGGACAGGAGAGAAAGAACCGGATATTCGCAACATTACTAGAATATTTTTGATGACATAAATATGGGAGCGTTATTCATTTTAGAATGAGTTGAAACGTTTCCATCGGGAACTGAGCCACGTTTTAGCGTAAGTGTGAAAACCCCCTCGGTCAGTAGTTTTTGTAACAATACAAGTCCCTGGAATACGAGTGTTTATTTTTCTCTGTGGTGGTTTTATTTTTCGTAAAGTTTTACATCCAAACTTGACATACGATCGTATTTTAATTTCAATACAAAAAAGAAAGACAATACTCTAGAAGAAGGACAGTACTCTCAAGTGAAAATGCCTAGTACTAGTTCTTCTCAGTATCAGTGCAAAATGTGGAGCAACAGGCAAGTGATCTTAATTCGAAGGAAGAGGTACCACATCAGCCACGAATTATTTTTCCATAAACACAATTTGGTGCACAGAAAAGGCAATTCAATGCTTGTAGGTACAATTTATATGGCTTGAGTACAGTGTTTCATTAAACAGTGCTTTTTGTTTTCCGTGCCGTATTTTCTTAACAGAAACAGTGTCTAAGGTGGAAACTACTTTTACGAAAAATGGAGTTTGCAATTGGAAAAAAGGTTTAGAAAAACTAAAACTACATGAAAAAACTGATTGCCATTTTAAAACCATCGAACTCTGGATGAAATATAACTGGATGAACTATAATACTGTTATAAGTTCAGGTGTATGAAATGTGGAAGAAAAACTTAAATGTGCTTCAGTAGAAGAAATAAAAAGGGGTTGGAATTTCTTGAAGAGTTACTTAAGTTCTTTCATTGACAGTAAGGCAAGGGTTAGACAACAGAGGACATGATGGGTCTCATGAAAGCAAGAACGGAGGAAACTTTCTGGAAATTCAGCTTTGAATCTGAACATATTGGGAATGGAATTCACTGTCCGTCACCTGGTACAATAGGAAGTAAGCATTTTCTCAAACTCAGTAATATGGAAAAGTTTTGCAAATTTTATGATATGGACCTTCCTGGTCGCCCCGGTGGTGCAGTGTTCTAAGCGATGGCTTCTGAATATTCGTCTGAGATGGGTCCGGGCTCAAATCCCGGTGAGGCATGGATGTTGTGTTTGTCTTACGGCCCGAGCTCTCTCCCTTCTCTGGAACCAGTGGCCCTAAATTAGGGACGGGCGACTGCTTATAGCCCAATGAATTGCCCACGGTTGTCGTTAAATCTCCAATAAAAAAATAAGCCTTCATGAAGTAGAAATTACAGCACCAAAATTTTTTTTTCTGACAAAGAAAAAAAAAACAGAGACATTTTTAAAGATGCTGGGATTACTGCATTGTGATCTGTTTCCAACTTTACACAGATTTGGGAAAATAGCAGTTACAATTCCTTTTACTTCAGCATGTTGCGAGAGGTCATTTAGCTGCTTGCGCAGGCTTAAGTCATACCTTCGTTCAACAATGGGACAAGAACAGCTTTCAGGCTTGGTACTTCTCTCAAAGCAAAAGGTCGAATTTTCCATTGCGTTTTGGATACATTTGCTTCAAAACCAGAGTTGCAGTTGCCACACCGTACGTTGAAGTACCGACATGTACATAAGGAACACTTGAAAGTACTTAATTTTGAATTTTTAGGGTGCTTAATAGTGCTAGATTTTTGCTTTTGATCATTAAAAGTGCTTAATCCTTCTTTTGCGCATATAGTATTTTCTTCAGTTAATATTTTTGTATATTTTATTTATTTTCATGAAGTTAATCAATATATAATAATGATATATTTTATTACAGAAAAAGATAAGGTGCTTAATTTTTATTTATTTATTGATAATAAATAAATAAACCGTGAGCAACTAGTGATGAGAGATTTTTGATTTAAGCCCTCCCTAAGCTCGCCCCCTCCTCTTCCCAATGGGACATTTCTAGTTAAGACCCTGTCTTCGCTTGTACTGGGACGACCTGGCGGAGGCTCATCTTCCACATTTTGGCGTCCGCCATTGAAGGCCTTTACCGCATCTTGCAACTGTTCTGTATTTTAATGCAGATTCTCCAAAATCATCAAAATGTCCCTGATGACACTATCGTGCAGTATGACCTCTGGCACTTTGAATTTTTATGCAACGCCACTGCTCCAAATTTCGGAAACATTGGGACTAGACCGACGGGTAGCGACATCTCATCTTCTTCTCGTTACTTCGCAGACGTATGCAGTTGGGGGGGGGGGGGGTCATTTCACAATGAGGTGTGATGGGCATCCAACCAACGTGTGGCATAAGCAGCAAAAACTCATTTCGTTCCGCTTCGATTTTACAGAAGCGTTGCCACTTTTAAAATTCCATCCCTCGTATCTACGGCGTCTCAGAAAAATACCATTTCCAGTTAGATAAGTCTCGTTGCTATTTTTACCTGAAACGAAAAACATGTTATTGACGCACGGTATACACCTAGATTTCTCAGAAAGGAAAATACGCTTGCAAGGATTATTTGTGATCAAAATAGGTACAGGACCATGAATAGCTCTTACTCACCCATGTTTACGCATGAGAGAAACAATCAGTTTGTTGTTAAAGGAAACCCACTATTTAACAAGGGACTTATAAGAAAGAGCAGCCTATTCCCTGAAAAAAAGCCTAATCATCTTAGAGATAGAGAACTGAAAATACTTTACTGTTAAATATGATATCAGTTCAGTTGTTTTGAAGACAAATATAAATGATTTAAATAGAATATGCGTTTATTCTGAAAAATTCAGAGTTCAGGTATTATGCTTAAATCCGACGAGATTATTCTACTTTAAATTCAGCGCTGTTTTCCCTTCGTTAAATTTTTTTGCATCATACGATTTGACGTTGAATGGGTTATTAATACATAACAAACATAACACTGAGTTCTATAAAACTGGAATAAAGAAGATCGCATTGCTGCAGGAACATACTACATGAAAGGGATAATGTTTAACTTTTCACAAACCTAAGACAAGCAGAGCATCCATGATATAATATTCTCTGTTTGGGCACGAGATGCTCATTATACAACGGATGAAATTTGTTTATCACACAACATAAAGTCGGCGCAGAAAATCTGCAGAATACATTCCCTCTTTTCTTTCTTTTTCTTTCTTTTTTTTATGCCATAAAGATGAGAGTTTATCGTGCATGATGAATTTTGTTTCCCTTATCTGAAACATTTTATTTTTAAACTCTTTGGTTTATTTTAATGTTCACTATGGGTTTGTAGAAATCAGTATTTCATGTGAAATATGCAAAGGGCATCCTGAAAATAATGCCTCGTACCTCATAAGATTTTCATTTGTAGCAGCAAAAATGTGAAACTTGGTGGCAAAATATTTGGACATATTTTTAATAATGCTAGCCTACTCAAAGTATTGTCCATCACTTTCTATACATTTCTGCCATCTTTGAACCCATTGGGAAAATCCATTTTGGTAAAATTCCCGAGGCTGTCGTTTCACCCATGAGTTCACAACCAGTTAAATGTCTGTCACATTGTCGAAACGTTCCCCACGAAGAGTGTTTTTCAAAGGGGCAAACAGGAAAAGTCTGAGAGAGCCAAATTAGGACTGCAGAGGGTTTGGAGCATCACCGTCCACCCCATTTTGGAAATGGCCTGTGAAGTCTCCATTGAAGTGCGGGGACGTGCGTTATCATGGTGTAAAACAACACTGTGAAATGGAATGTCACGTTTTTTCTTTCTGATAGCTTCCTTTAGCTTCTTCAATGTGTGCACATAACGACTACTGTTTATTGTTGCACCCCTTTCAAGGAAATCAGTCAAAATGACACCACGTTTGTCCCAGAAATTTGTCATCATCACTTTCCCTACGGAACGAGTTTTTTTCACCTTTTTCTGTCGAGGTGAAGATGTACGGTGCCATTCCATTGACGCATGTTTTGTTTCTGGGTCATGAAAGAACACCCAGGTTTTATCCTTCGTCAAAACATTAGAGAAAAATACCTCACCTTCCCTCTCATACCAGTCCAAGAGGTTCCGGCACATGTTCACCCGTTGCTCCCCTTGTTCACGGGTTAGGTTCCTTGGGATCCACTTCAAAAATATTTCTGTAACTCAGGTCTTTAATTGTTTCCATAGCACTATGACAACAATGAATTGCCTCACACAACTCCTGGATAGTGAATCGTCAATCAGCTGTGATGAGGTCCTTCATTCGTTGCCTGTTGGCGGCTGTCACTGCAGCTGTGGATCTTCCACTCTGTTGTTTGTACGACACTAAATTTTCTCCTTCTCGAAACCCCTTCATCCACCTTTGGACGTTACTGGTATCGGTTGTGGCAGCTCTATACACTGCCAGGAGTATTCTGTGGACTTCTGGAGCCTCCTATCCCTCTTCTTCTAGGAATTCAATTACTGCTCGTTGCTTTTCTCTGTCATTCATGATCTTTATTTCCGATTCAGAAAAAAATTGTTTCCACATTGGTGGTAACATATCATAGTAAATGTCAGTGCAGTTTCATTAAAATCCCTTCAAAATTTCAAAAGTCATTAAGGAGGAGGCATTATTTTCAGAATGGCGTCAGCATCGTTTAACTGATGAGAATGAAATTAACATCGCCTGAAACTAATAATTCCTCAGATATCTAAATAAGACAATGTTTGCTAATTTGCAGACCGGTGTGTTTTTCTAAATTCGTAAGCAAAGATCGACTTAGCGTGCCCTGATAATGGCCCTTTTTTTTTACTGTAAAACGTGCATTGGTTTAATGGTTAAAATATCATCAGCTTTGAATCACCTTAGAGTAAAATATTTTCTACTGAGGGGTGGGACTTTAAAATAAAAACACATTTAAATTATTAAATCGTGGATTTAATGCTTATTTTTAATCTAAAAGTTTGAGGCTGGTACTTATATGGAATATTTTTTCGCAAATGTCATTGTCCATGCTTTTGTGATTAGGACTGAATAAAGAATAGATTATTCTCTGACGGAAAAGGTTATTCGATTAACATTAGTATACAGATCTGCGTTCGAAATGTGTGAAATCTGTAATTCAAATAAGTTAGAAAATCTGTAAAATTTTGAATAAACTCAGGACAAATTGCACGTCCCAATTTGTTAACTGATTACATATTCCTCCTTTATTGTTGCCGTTTCATTTGAAAAACCGACGAAAGAGGTACTAACGTTCATTACATAACAGAACACTGTTTTCATATAGCTTCACTTTACCGTTTAACAATCAGGAAGCTCAAAGCGCCAGTAAATGCAAACCAGCATGGCTGCGCGAAACGTCTCTCTACAGCGGGTTGGGTTTCTTATTCCCTCCTCTTCCTTGAATGTGCACGGTCTCTGAGGGATAAATTAGAAGAAGTCATCCTCTGTTACAATTGTTGTCACTAAGCAAAGTATTAAATCAAGAGTTGGTGTCTCTCGGGTAATGCCACTCAGTCTCATAACATCGCATCCCTTCGGTGCGAAAGAATGCGGTGATTTCCCCTGAGAAACGTCTGAAGGTGAACGCATATCAAACCTAAAGTTTCGTGTGGCGACCTAGCATTAATCCTTGTTTCGTTAACCTGTAAAAAAGGAGGGACAGAATTTCAGAAAATAGCAGCAGACAGTTTCGGGCGTTATGATATTTTGAATGACACAACATTTAAAGGTTCTGGTTGTTAAAGGTTTAACGACATCCTTGGGGAAAGAAATACACTGCTGTTAATAGAAATTGCAACACCAAGAAGGAAACAAGCAACCACAATGATATTTATGGGAATGATTAAGTACGGTACAAGACGCAAATGATCACAATTACATACCGGTTCGTGATGAGGAGGCCGAAAAATTAGTAATAAGTAAATCCACCATGGACGGTGATATCTGACCCTATACGCCGTGGGATCGAATGAAACAGAGTTTGGATGGTAGTTTGGGGTATTCCATTCCATTCTACTTCTACACGCATCCTCAATTCGTAGGCAGCGAGGCCATGCGAGCCAGTCGTTGCGCGATGACACCCCAGGCGTTCTCTTTAGGCGGTAAATCTGACGAGCGAGTAGGGCAGGAAAGACAAGCGACTTGACGCGGAAAAAGTACGTCTTGGACAGTATGAGCAACCTGGGGTCGGGCATCGTCTTGTTCGAAGACGGCTCCCGGGATCGTCCGAAGGAAGAGTAGAAGTTCAGCTTCCAACATTTCCGTGATGTAGCGTTGGCTATACAATGTGCCTGTGATACGTATTACAGTAGGCGACAGCGTGAATGAAACGCAATAACGTCCCAGACCATCACCCTTGGTGTGGGACCAGTAATTCGCTGCACAATGCAGCCTTCCAGATGCCGTTCACCACGGTATCTGCGAACAAGGATTCGTCCGTCGGGATGCAATATATTGATTCTGGACATGTCCGAAAACACAATATGCTCCCATTCAGCACTCCAGTTTCGACGTTCACGGCACCACTGCAATCTCTGGCGCCTATAATGTAGATTCAAAGGAAGTCGCAGTAATGGACAGTGAGCTACGAAACCTCTCTGCAACAATCGTTGACGAACAGCGCTTGCAGACATCGGACGATGTGTGACCATCGTCCATCTGCTGCGCAATTGTGGTGGATGGTGTTGTGCACGATGTCACTGCCATATAGTGCAAGTGCCTGTCTTCCCGCTCGGTTGTGCGATTTCTAGCTCCAGCCCCTGCACAAGGATGCGTAGAACCTTCTGCTGTCCGTTGACGCCATGCGCGTACAATGATAGTTGCGTTACGCCTAACGCGTGCAGCAATATCACGGAATGATAATTCACCTTCTCTAAGTCCAATGATTCTACCTCTTTCCAATTCCGCAAGTGTTCGTATTGTTGTCTTGTCCTTCTACGCGGCATGTTTACATGTTGGTAACTGTGTACCGTCGACTTTAGCTATAGCAAGTTTAAAAACCTACCCTCTGTAGACGCCTTCTTTTTATACCCTCTGGTGTGTCGTTTCCGATGACGCTTGCATGTGCGCTGCAATTGTGATAATTTGCATCGCCTATGATGCGCTATCCACCCTGCGTATTTCGTGCAAATCTGAGCATTTCTTCATGGTGTTGCAATTTCTATTATCAGCAGTGTAGTAGCAGAAAGGAAAGCGAGAAATGAATTTCAACTGTTTACCTTTTCAGCGATTTTCTTTCTATTTCTCTTTTCAAAGATAATGCAGATAAAGAAATTTAGATGACTATGAAACATCAAAATATGATAAAAATCCGCGGCCCCGAGGAATGGAAGCCTTGGGCAACCGCTTGCTCGCCTATGCTGCAGGCCAGCCTAACTGATTTCTTGTCTTCATCACTGTGCCTGTAAATTCCACTAGAACTACAGTCTACAGAATAAGACTAATCATATCACGTACGTCTTTTACGATCATGTTCCCACTCACTTGGAAAGCTTTATGTAGAGGCAGGTGAATAGATATTGCTGTATAAAATGAGTACAAAAAGTACAAAATTGCGGTGCGCAGTATTTCAAATGGCATCAAGGCCGAACACCTTTGTTTCAGGTGCTATACAAACCTAGAAATCATTAAACGCAACGGAAGATATCTTATCAGAAGTAGTTGCGCATGTACACAGAAAACAAGATACCCTGAAGAGCAATTGAATTAGAGACAGATGGTGTTATGCAAATGTGGCGCTGTGGCCGGCCCTGTAAACGGAAACGACATGACGTATGCAGTGATCCGACAATATAAGGAGTGATGCGACGGGAATCAGTAAGAGTCGGACGCAGTATGGGTAAGACGAAGGATCTAAGCGCATTTGATCGTGGGCAAATTGTCGGTGCCCGAAGAATGGGTCACTCCATCTCGAAAGTCGTCCAGGCACTGGGATTTTCACGAACCACTGTGTCACGGGGGCACCGTGAGTACATAGAATCCGGTAAAACCATCCCTGCAAGGGCCAACTGCCGTGAACAACAGCGTGTGGATGAGCGGGGTCATCGTCGGCTAGCTCGCATTGTTACAGCGGATAGACGGGCCACAGTGCAAGAAATCACTCGGCAATTTAACGCTGGTGCACAAAAACGTGTAAGCAGCCACACCATCCAGAACCATCTCCTCGCTATGGGGTGCAGAAACCATCGTCCCACGAGGGTACCGCTGCTGACCGCACATAACAGGTTGCAAAGATTAGCATGGGCGCGGGAACATCGCCACTGAACCCTAGACATGTGGAAAAATGTTGCCTGGACTGATGAGTCGAGATTCACGTTGGTACATGCGGATGGCAGGATATGAATACGGCGCAAACCACATGAAGCGATGGTTCCTTCTTGCCAGCAAGGTACTCTTCAAGCTGGTAGATGTGGCATTCTCTTCTGGGGACTGTTTACGTGGAATGAAATGGGACCCCTGGTACGTGTGACATCGTTCCTCACAGATCAACGTTACGGGGATATCTTGGACGACCATTTGCTCCCGTTTGTGCGTCTTCAATATCACACTGGGGACCTCATCCTGCAACAAGACAATGCAGCTCCCGGATTGTATCCGAATGGTTGGATAAACACTCCACCGACGTGACCTCGTTTCCTTGGCCAGCTAGGGCACCTGACCTCAATCCTATCGAGCACATGCGGGATGCCATCGAGAGAGATGTTCGAGGCGCTGATCCCCCTCCATGAAATCTTCGTGAACTGTGGGAGCTTGTTCAGGGGTCGTGGATACGTATGGCTTCCCAACGCTTCCGGTGTCCTATCGAGTCCATGCCGAGACGAATCGCCGCCGTCATCAGGGCGAAAGGTGGTGTTACACGTTACTAGCCAGGTATCTCTAATTCAATTGCTCTTCAGTGTATAAACGGTGTCCATAAATTATTTTCCACATTACAAAAATTGTTATAAAAATGTATTACAGGTACGAAAAAGAGATTGCAGAACAATGATAGTGCACAAATAAAGTTTTCTTCCTAGTGTCAATACACCACCACATGGGTACCATTTGTGGCTTGGAGGATATCTAAGCGATTTTCGATTTCACGCCATGGTTTGTTTAACATCTCAGCAGAGACAGAACCAATGACGTCCGTTATTTTGCTCTTCAACGTCTCGACATCCGGAACACTGCTAGAGTAAACTTGGTCTTTCACATAACCCCACAGGAAAAAGTCTAGATGGGTTATGTAGGGCGATCGAGGTGGCCATGTCATGGGGCCGTCGCGTCGGTGCCAATCCATCTGTCTGGAAATTTGGCATTCTGGAACTCAAGAACCGGAGTGCATGGTGCTGCATACAGTTCCAGCATGTCCAGGTACACGTTACATGATAACGCTCTGTGTGCGTCGAAGGCTTAGTACATATCAAAAAGTGTGTGTGTCGAAGATTTAGTACATATCTATCCCCGCTGTTCCGATGCCCCAGTCATGTGACCCCACTTCGTGCTATTCATCCGAGATGGACTCTGGTTTCAGTCTGGGATGAAGCATAGGTATTGCGACTGTGCGATAGGGATGGCGGTCCCTATCTCTGGAAATAGCGGCCCCAAAGTAGGGACGGACAACTGCTTATAGCTCTCAGAGTTGCTCATAGTGGAACGAAGCAAAAGGGAAGTACCGATCCGTAAAGTATTTAACGATAAACCAAATGAGCGAATGTTGCGAAAAACCTAGTATGAAGGTAGTTTTTGAGTAAACCTAAATTAATCATTCAGTGATACATTAAGCAAAAGAATATTGGGAAAGGAAATAAACGGTTTCGTGGACAACGTCACAAATTACAAACTGTGTAGTACACGGGAATGGGCTAGAAGAGGTAACATATTTTAATTACTTAATGTTTCCATTGATTTGATTGAAAAACCAAATTGGGAACGTCATAACTGGTACGAATATCGAAAATCAGAGAATGTACAACCACTTAGGCGACATAACACACGATCAACTAATATCCAGAGTAACCGCTGTGTGCAGCGCGGACAGCAGCTGGAAGGTGTTCACAGGTATGTGGAGCCATGTTGACTGCAGTGAATCTGACAGCTGTTTGAGGGTGCATGGTGGAGGATCCACAGAGCGAACAATACGATCGAGGTGATCTCACACATACTCAATTGGATTTATATCTGGGAAATTAGGGGGGCCAGGGAAGTATTTTGAAATTTTCATCATGCCTTTCCAACCAGTATCGGACATTTCTAGCTGTGTGACATGTGGCATTGTCATTCTGGAAGATCCCTCCCCCCAGGGTAACGCAATCATCACGTATGGGTTTACATGGTCTGCAAGGATGGATTCATAACAACTTCTGTCCATAGTGCCTTGTACAGGTATGAGTGGACCCAGAGAATGCTACGAAAATATTCTCCAGATTATAACGCGGCCCCCGCCAGCTTGTGTTTTTCCAGCAATGGTTGAAAAGTGTTTGTTCTCCGCTGTTTCTCGCCTTATTCTCCAATGTCCATCTGGTCGATGAAGGATAAAACGTGACTCATCAGAGAAGGCAATACTTTGCCAATCAGCGGAGGTTCAATTCCTATATTGCCGTGCTAATGCAAGCCATTTCTGCCGATGGACCTTCGTTAGCATAGGTGCAGTGACCATCCGTCTGCATAGGAGCCCCATGCGCAGCAGGATTCGCTAAACTGTCTTTTTAGACACACTTCCGGTAGCCCCCTGGTTCATTCGGCCAGTGAGTTGCTCCACTGTAGCGTGTCGATCGGCCCTCACACACCTTCGAAGCTGACGTTCACCTCTCACATGAATGGCGCGTGTTGTTTCGCAGTTTCCACGTCGCTTATTCGCAATTGTCATTTCTCCAATCACGATACACTTCACCCACAGCAGCATGCGAACTGTTTACAAACTACGCTGTTCCAGAAATACTGCCACCCTTGGCCCGAAAGCCGATAATCATTCCTTTTTGCAAATCTGATAAATCGCTCCTTTTATCCATGACAGTAGCAAATGTTATGTTCTCAGAATGTCTACAGCACACCTGATATACCCTATAAGCCAGCCCACAACACGTGACTTCTTTCATTGGCTACGTGCTGTTGATGTCAAAAGTAGGAGGTGGTCACAATAATGTGATTCGACAGTGTAGTACAAATATCTTTAAAATATTAAAGCATTTTCACGAGGGTAATCAGTTCTTCTGTATTGGTTAGACATTAAAATACTCTACGAGTCTAGACTAGAACGTTTGCGATAATAATTTATGATAATTAAAATCGAGGACAAGAATTTGAAAGATATCCTCCTCATAACTACTTCAGTCTCAGGCTCTTTTGTCTAATGATTCTTTTTGCCTTCGTTTTCGCTTTGCAAGTTCAGAAACAGATTTACAGCAATAACACGTTTGGCAGTTTTCGTTAGAATCGGAATACTTCCTCCGTCTTCATCGTATGCTCCGTTCCTCAAAACTTAAAAGTTCAATTATTACCTGTATGCATTTATGTTATGTTGTGCTAGCCATTATCAGCGGGGCTACTTGTTAAAACTTTAAATACTTTGTTAAAAAGTGTTTTTGTTCTAAACTTTACCCATATTCCAGTTTCTTTGAAAAATTCCAAAAAATCCAAATACGCTGATTTAATTTTAACTCTTCTGTGTTTTCGCTTTACGGACTACAAATTGTCTGTTTTGTGAAGCAGTCTTTCCATCACCTTAAGCAATAGTCAAGTTTAACCGATCTCTCATATTTTTGAACCGTTTTGCGCCATTCACATGCCCGAAATAAAATTTTCCCTACCAGCTGGCAAAAAGAAATGCTCGAAAAAAAAACGAACACTTTGATTGCCTGCCCTACTTTACAGAATAAAGATGTTTTTGAAAACTCTAATGTGTATTCTATATTACACCAGTGAGCCATCACATTATGACTACCTACCTAATAAGCTGAAAGATCCCATTTAGCCCGCAAAACAGCGGCCACTCTGTAAGGCATCGATTCGATGAGCTGGCGATAGGTATCCTAGGGTATCTGGTACCATAATGCCAATAGCAGACTCTCCAGTTCCTGTATATTTCGGGGTGGTGGTGGTGATTTAGCGCGAAACCGCTTTTCCATGTCGAACCACAAATGTTTGATTGGGTTCATGTGAAGTGAATTTGGAGGTTACGGCATTTAACAGAAAGTCACCAGCATGTTCCTCGAACCACCCCTTGACGATTCTGGCAGTGTGGCATTGGCACATTATCTTGTTGATAATGTCCATCACCATCGGAGAACACAGTTGCCATGAATGGGTAAACTTGGTCCGCAACGATCTTCAGATGCCTGACAGCTGCTATTGGGATAATGGGGCCTAACGTGTCCCAAGAAAACGTCGCCCAGAGCACAACACCACCGACGCCGTACTGTTCCCGCTCAACATTGCATCCAGGTGTCATAGCCTCCGTTGATAGTCAGCGTGTCAGCGCTCCGCCGTCTACCTGATCCACCAGGAATCTTGATTCGTCAGACCAGGCCACTTTCTTCCAATCAGCCAGGGTCCAATTTCGATTATCTTGGGCCCATTTCATGCTTTGTTGGCGATGACTTGCAGTGAGCATGGATACCCGGATGTATCATCGGATACGGAGGCCCAAGAGCAGAAGGATGTGATGACATGTGTGCTATGCCATATTACCTGGTGACCTGTGTTGTAGCTGTGGGTGATTTGTCGCACTGTGGCCTTTTAGTCGCTGTGAACAAACAATGATTTTGATGGCGCTGTGGATTGGTGTCCGACCAGTAACGGGTATTATGACTATTAACCTCTCTATTGAGGTAGAAATTTGCTGCAGAACCCACTCGCAAAATTGAAGACGACGATCAAGATCATCCACACTTAAATGGTGTAACAGTTGCAGTTTATAGCGATTCCATTTTTTTAAAGGACGCGCGCAATGGTGCTTTTACTGGCGCCACATTCGTCTGCTAAACGTCGGGTGCTCTTCTTTGGGCTTTTGACAAGTGCCGCCAAAATCATGGTTGTTGACTCCTCCTTTCCTGTTGTTTTGGGTCGACTGAGTTTGGGTCTCTCACACACACTGCCTGCTAAACTAAATTTGTGGCACGACAATACTTCGAGTACAAAAATGCGACGTGTCACACAGTAAGAAATTTCCGAGAGTGGTTGGAAGAGCACGATGAAGACTTTTAAATACTTCCCTGGCCCCTTAATTCCCCAGACGTAAACCCAATTAAGCATCTGTGGGACCACCTCGATCGTGTTGTTCGCTCTATGGATCCTCCACCACGCACTCTTCAGCAGCTGTCAAATGCACTGCAGTCAGCATGGCTGCTCATACCTGTGTACACCTTCCAGCACCTTACTGAGTAACTCCCAAGCTGCTGTCCGCGCTGCACACGGCGGTTACTCTGAATATTAGCTGATGGTCACAATAATGTGACTCGACCGTGTATATTGCACATGGTCACTTTCATGTGCTGTTAAATGTCTGGAACACATTTGTTTCGTTTCAGACTTATGATTCCCCTTGTATATCATTGAATCTTTTAAAACGTTTTGAATAAATATATTGTATGTTACTTTGAAGAAGAGTTTAGTTTTCACAAATTTAACCACGGTTGTTTTTTTAGGGCAGGAGTCCATGCAAATATTATTTGTTTCAAGTAACAAGATAATAGTTCAGGGATCTCAATTCAGTTTAGCAAGCAATGCAAAGCTCTTGCGTTTAAAATGAGCTAACTTCGTGAAGTTTGGCTGTTTACTTATAGAATATAAAAAGATCATAAACATCGTAAGTAGAACTGGAAAGAGGCATATTTGTCGAGAATAGCGAATGCACTTTCACATTTTTTCACTGTCTCTAACCAGGGCTTCATTTTACGTTCCCTGAACAAACAGGGCTTTCACTTAGCTTAAAGGAAGACATGAAACCCTTTTCCTATGTTAAACCTCGTAGTGTACAGAAAGACAAAGTTCATTTCTTTTAGGCAACCGGAGCAAGTCCATGAAGCCCATTTTACTCTGATATTAAAGATAAAAAATTTAGATATGAGGTCATGCAAAGTTAGTTTTCCTGAAATATTTATATTTACCTCTTCTTGAGGTGGCTTGAAGTATCTATACAGAACTAATACTTGGAAAAGCACCCAAAATAGCAGAAAATTCAGCACATACATGAAAAGGACCTTGATAACCTGGAAAAAATACATTATAGTTATGAAAAGGTTATTTTCATAAATACTGTATATTTTAATGGAAGCACACGTTGACAAGTACGTAAAACTACGAAGGTAAATCACAATTTAAACAAATTTGAGGCATCTATGAATTTTTATAGGGATTGCTTCGGTTTTCCTCGTGCGAATTACTTTATAAACCAATCGAGGTTTTCTTACAGATTCAATTATAATAATCCAAGTATTTAGTAAAGCAGCTTTCAGGAAAATAATAATATTTTCGTAATGTTAGAATTAAAGCAAAAATAAAATGTTTTTGCGAAGATTTTCAGTACTACCAAGTATCCAAGATTTTGGTTGAGTCAAAAATGACCAGCTACAGGCTTGTGACTGTAAATGATTTATCACTTTCGTAAGCACCATATGATGATAATTTCGCATTACCGATGTGTTAAAGAGAACAAATGGTCAAGGTGAAATAGCAAATGATGCCGCACTTCAAAATCCTCTTCGAAACACATTTTATTTTTTATCCGGAACACAGTGCAATCACAAGGGGAAACCAAATGGTTTCCTGAGAAACAATGAAATGGAATTTCACTAAATAAATGCTATGAAGCGATCACCTCATTGTAACGTTTAACTTAAAATGTTGTTCTGTGTTTTAGGATCTTCGTGTACATAAGTCAAGTTTTGCTGCAAAGAGCCACGAGCAAGAGAAATTGGGAAACCTGACAGAGCTCGCCAACAATATGGTTCATGTCAATCATCTGATAAACCAAATGATCCAGCGAGGTAGAATGTTTATATCAGATCAACCTATGCCGATCAGAGCGACTGATGAATAAATACTTGTATATACTATATATTTTTTTAATTGAAGGTTTAACGACCACCATGAGCAACTCGATGGGCTGTAAGCAGCAGCCCGTCCTTAATTTAGGACAACTGCTTCCAGGGAAGGGAGAGAGCTAGTGCCGTAAGACAAACACAACATCCATGCCTCAGAGAATTCGAACCCGTACGCATCTCGGACGAATTATCAGAAGTCATCGCTTAGACCGAAGCTGCCTGTGATATTTGTGTGAATATTTCTTGAAACCTTGAATAGTTAAATAAATGATTTAATCCTTATATTATTACTTCTTTACACCGCAAAAAAATCAGATTTCAATCATTATTTCCATGCTATGCATCGTTCGTGAGAGTAGAAAAGTAAATGCCAAATACAAAAGTTCCATGTAACGAAAATGGGTAACAGAAGTGACGCAATAATACACCCGCGGAAAGTGAAAAAAGAACACCAGGAAGGAGACGTCTGATACCAACGAAAGTTATACATCATAGTAACGGAATACAGAGGATAACGTGATCAAAACATTATGGCAAAATACAGCTGTATTTGCTGGTGAAACTGAAAAATAACATTTCCATGTAACATGGAAATGGAAACACCATGAACTGCGTCACACTGTGCAATTCTGGCATGGAGTCTGTCGTACAGATGTTGGATGTAAGTTTGGGGTATTGAGTTCCAAGCATCCTCAACCTGGACGCGTAAATCGGGGATGGTCGTGGCTGGCCGTGGAGACCGGATAAGTCGTTGTCCCATAAAATCCCACACGTGCTCAATGGGGGACAAATCCGGTGAACGTGCAGGCCATGGAAGTTGTCTCACACCCTAAAGTTATGTTGCGTTGCACGTGCCGTGTGTGGGCGTGCGTTATTTTGCTGGAAAACACCACGATGGACCGACCTTACAAATGGCACAACAACTGGCTGAATGATGTTGTTGATGTAAGAGGTGCTGTTTAACGTACCCGGTACAAACACTAGTTGCGTACGGGAGTGATAACTGATCGCTCTCCACACCAGGAGACCAGGTGTAGGCTGTGTGTGTAGCTGGCGGATGCAAGAAGGGTGTAGACGCTTCCCTGTGCGTCTGCGAACACGCATACGTCCATCGGAGGCTCCCAAGCCGAATCTGCTTTTATCGCTGAACACGACAGATCGCCATTGCGTTTTCCAGTGCAGACTTTGGCGACATCACTGCAGCCGTTACTGACGGTGGGCTGGAGTGAGAGGTACACATGCCAGAGGCACACGTGCACGTAGTCCTGCATCCAGTAGACGTTTCCGTATTGTTCGCACAGACACCTCAGGTGCAACGGCAGTTCGGATTTGCGTCGCAGTGGATGTTCTGCTTGACAACGCCGCTCTTCTTATGCGTCGATCGGTCCGCTCATCAGTCCGTCTGTGACTCCCGGTTCCACGTCTTCTCGTGTGGGAATGTTCCTCCGACCATCTACGCCACCATCGTACCACCACCGATACTTCCCGTCCAATTCGCTCCGCAATACGACGATACGATCACCCGGCCTCGTTGAGTCCGACTAGACGACCTCGCTCAAAGTCCGATAACTGCTGAAATCGTACAAGTCTTCCATGTCCAGGCATTACAGCTTCTTCAGGGTCTTATCACGTGTCCGTACTCTGACGACTGATTACATTTATTTCGCCGTACTCCTTAAATACCAACTACGATAATTTGCATATTATGCCGTGATGTGGCGTTAGCGCTCACCGGTTGGTTCCCGAAATTAATATCACACCTACGTAAACTGGACCCCATTAACATATGTAAATTTTATGATCTTTCGCCAATTCGTTGGTGTTCTTTTTTCACTTTCCGCCAGTGTAGTTAACTTCATTCTTTCTCAATTATATATTTTACTAAACTATCAGAAAACATTATTTCATCACGTTTTATATTAATGTGACGATATCGCATTGCAATCTGCGTAAATTACGAAACATGGATCATAAATGTGACAAAAGTAATAGCAAAAATGCGTTTTTGATGCTCGGCATCATTCCCGACAGTAGTAAAAATAAATTTTAAGAAAAAAAAATGATGTAACGAAAATGGGAAGCGAGAGTAGTCGGTGAGCCAATTACGTTGATTTTCTCAAATATAACTTAAACGGTCCGTTGCAGCAACATTTGTCTGGTGCGCGACCCCGTGCAAGGAAGTTAGTTACCTGCTATTCCAATAGCTATTGCCGATAGCTTTAAAGTGATGTATAACATGATGGAGTTGATTTTCGCAAATATCTCGAAAACTGTGCGTAGTAGCGAAATTCGGCTGCCTACATTGTGACGTATACTCTAGATTCAGTTTCTTTGTGATTTTACTATCTCTTGTTATTTTATTTTCCTATGCAAATTATCTTCTCACTTAACGAGATGTTGTTTCTCCCGCTGAATTATATGTGGCAACGAGTGTAAGTCATGACGTGGTGGTATGCAGTATAGATAGGCGCGCTCAAGTATACCAAAGAGCTTCGTTTTATATGTGATAGGTTCTTCCTAATTATTGAATTATTGATATGCGATTTACCTACGTTTCTACGATAGTACGAAAGTTCGGGCTATCAGTAGTTGTGTTATTTTGGAGTGTGTATTTGAGTAATACCAGGAGCTCCTCAATAAAAGGTTAAAAGTTAGTACGTTTACTTAGTTCATTTTATTGTCAGACCTCTGTCTGGCCGTTAAGTCTATTTTATTGAGTGTTTACGTTAAGTTCAGGGAATATTGTGTTTACCGCTCTAATAAGGAGACTTCAAGGTACTAATGTACTAAAACCGAAGTTATATTACTGATATTCAAGATAATGAGGAACGCTGAGTAAAAATAAATTCCATATTCTTGGAATTTATTGCACGTGCGTGTCTTACCTAAACAAACTCTAGCACTTTGAAGATTAAGCACACTTTAGCTACGTCAAGTGACCTTTCAATAACTCTAACGTGACTTAACATAAGCTTTCCTGCACTACACCTTCAGCCGGAGAATTCTATTCATTATAACATGGGTACATGGGGGGGGGGGGGGGAGGGGCTTCCGGTAGTTGATGAGAACGTTTAAAAATATAAATACGATGGGGTGTACGCTGTAGATATCCTAGACCGAACGTTACGAGTCCTCTATCACTAACACACTTGCGATTCAGGTTTTCTTTCTAACTTGAAGTCAGATTTTAGCTTGTGCATTCACAGATGGACTTTCGTAGCTACAACACGTTTCGTCGGAGTCATGACGTTCCTAATGTTCGTATAAATATGAATAATAACAAGAATGAATATTTTTTTTGAAAAACTAAACAGTCGAAATACGATTACGGCCGCCATTCAGTAAATGTTTACTTTTATGACTCGCATATCTTCTTTCATAGGTTTTACGTCGATAGCATTCAGTAATCCACCTGCATAAATTTCTCTCAATGTCAGGAATTAGTAAACCTTATTGTTACGATTTAATTCCAGTTAGTACATACCGGACTGTGCCCCGTTGTGGCAGTGAATGACGCAAATCAATGCAATGTGTTGTACATAAACAAATGTATACTCTCGAATCACTCGTTTAATTCCACACCCACAGAGATCTTGACATGCGAAAGATGCATTGTATAAATGCGAAAGAGACATGCGAAAGATGCATTGTATAAATGCGAAAGAGACATGCGAAAGATGCATTGTATAAATGCGGAAGAGACATGCGAAAGATGCATTGTATAAATGCGAAAGAGTCATGCGAAAGATGCATTGTATAAATGCGGAAAGAGACATGCGGAAGATGCATTGCATAAATGCGAAAGAGACATGCGAAAGATGCATTGTATAAATGCGAAAGAGACATGCGAAAGATGCATTGTATAAATGCGAAAGAGACATGCGAAAGATGCATTGTATAAATGCGAAAGAGACATGCGAAAGATGCATTGTATAAATGCGAAAGAGACATGCGAAAGATGCATTGTATAAATGCGAAAGAGACATGCGAAAGATTCATTGTATAAATGCGGAAGAGACATGCGAAAGATGCATTGTATAAATGCGAAAGAGACATGCGAAAGATGCATTGTATAAATGCCAAAGAGACATGCGAAAGATGCATTGTATAAATGCGAAAGAGACATGCGAAAGATGCATTGTATAAATGCGAAAGAGACATGCGAAAGATGCATTGTATAAATGCGAAAGAGACATAAGAAAGATGCATTGTATAAATGCGGAAGAGACATGCGGAAGATTCATTGTATAAATTATCTACAAAGAATGCCAGAGGACTCTCTCGATTATATCGTTTTGGATTTAACCACCACCGTGGGTATCTCTAAGAGTGCAAGCAGTCGCCTGTCCCTTATTTAGGCTCCCTTGCTTCAGAGAGGGAGAAGAGCCAGTGCCGTGAAACAAACACAGGATCCATGCGGAATCCGGTACTCGAACTGGACCACACTCGGACGAACAGTCAGAGTCTAGCAGCGCTTAGTCCACTGCACTATTTGGGCGATTTTCAATTGTGTCATCATGAGACAAATAAGAACAAGGCGCATATCAAATATATATAATTATTATGGCGACCACTCGAAACTTAAAATCGTATGAAGATGTTTAGGAGAGATTAAGTTCAATCCAGTGAAACAAGAACTTTTAATATGAGAAACAGATGCAGTTAGACAGCATGTATAGTGGGAATAAAATTGTTCTAAGTGAAATCCGTTTAGAAGAGGAAATATTGAAATATTTCGTCTTCTAAATGGATATTTTTGAAATATTAGTTGACGCCTTTATGTCTTCACATGTCATTCGTCGATCTTCTTGCAGGAATGCCCAAACAGTGTTAACAATACGTTCCGTAACAACACTTTCAGGTCGACCAGGCCTAGGACCGGGTTCTGCTTACAAATGCCGTTTGTTGAAATCATGGTGCTATCTAAAAATTGTTGGCTCACCAAACATTTACCTTTGTAAGCTTTTTGCATTAAATCAGCTATTTCTGGTGCCGTTTTCCACTCGATAGCAAAATTGTATCGCACAACGCATTTCGCTTCGTAACTTTAAATCACTCACCTCCATAGCTGTATGACGAACAGAAGACGTTCCTTAAACAACTGCGCAATAACAAAACCAGAATCGTCTGCCACGGATAATAACTGTTGCCATAGATACTCCCTTAATTCAGTTAGTCGTCCGCGCGATTATTTTTCTCCTTCGCACTGTTGCTAACTAAAATAAATTAGTCTCAGTTTTTATGGAACCACCTTTGTAAATTTAGTTTATTCTCATTAAAGGTGTTTGCAAACTTAACTCAGTGTTGTTTTTTCACGACGAATTTGTGTTTGGCAACACTGACAACAAGCCAGAAGTAAATGGCGTAGATTGAAGTTAGAGTAGCAACTGCTGTTTGGAATGTGTCATTCACTATGTTATCACTATGCTTTTGGAGTTCTAAATATTATCAGGCTCAAGATTTTGCAGCCCACGGTTATGAAAAAGCGAGTGTAGGGTTGTTTACGCTGATTGCAGAGAGGGTTGTGTCCGTTTGGATAATTGTTGTGAACGAGTGATCTCGCCTGGAGTGAAGTGCTAAAAACCAACCAAATGAACGGTACATTAGCTATACTTAAAGTGGTATAACTATGCTAGAAAGTCACACAGGAAATGGACATGTAGACATCTGAATGGGACGAAAAGTAAAATTGATTTTTATTATGTGTAACAAAAAATTCGTCATCAAAGACAGCAGTAAGCTGAACAAGTTCAACACAGGTAGTTACCATAAAATGGTGATATGTAGGATGCATCTCATTACTAAGCTCATAAGACAAACAAAATGTATTGACATAACCGACCTTAAAAAGAATCATAATACCTTCAAGTTGGAACTAAGGAGGAACAGATTCTCTGCTTTAGAAGGCCTAACATTGGAAGAAGTGGATATTTCTGAAGTTAACAGAGAACTCACAAAGGCTCTTATGGAAACAGCAACAAAAATCGGTGGTACTAAGAACAAGTTACACATGAAAAAAATTTAGGAAAAACAAAAATGTTGATGCAAAAGAGAAGGGAGATGAGGACAAATAAAGACGCAACTTCCACCGTGGAATATATAGCGAGCTATGCAAGACAGTACGGAAAAGTGCCACTGAAAACATAAGGAAATTCAGTTGTGAACTTGTGAGAAAAGCAATTAAAAACCACCAAAACCGGAAGAGAACATAGGGATATCTCGGTAAGAGAATAAAACAAATTATGGCTCTGAGAAAAGAAGATGGTAGTGTAACAAGAAATAAAAGCAAAATTTTGACAAGGGTGAAAAATGTCTATCCAAAACTATTTGAAAGGAACGATACATCTCTTCCAGACATTACGACAGGTACCAGTACCAAAGTCGCCCCAATCCTCCCTGCAGAAGTTACATATGCAATTAAGAACATGAAACAGGGAAGAGCGCCAGGCGAAGATGGAATTACCCTGGGCATTATACAAAAAGCAAGTGGAGAAATTGAAACTAGAGTTGCCCAAGTTTTCACCAGAAGTCTCAATGAACGGAAGATTCCTGAAGATTGGAATAATGCTGCATTGATCCTGCTAGCCGCCCCGGTGGCGCAGTCGTCTAAGCGATGGCCTCTGATCATTCGTCTGAACGGGGTCCGGGTTCGAATCCGGTGAGGCATGGATGTTGTGTTTGTCTTCCGGCACTGGCTCTCTCCCTTCCCTGGAACCAGTGACCCTAAATTAGGGACGGGCGACTGCTTATAGCCCATTGAGTTGCTCACGGTGGTCGTTAAACCTCCGATAAAGAAAAGAAAAAGAAGATCCTGCTACATAAAAAAGGTGACGTTGTGGATCTCAGGAACAACACGCCCATCAGCCTCCTGTAAGTGGTTTATAAAATCTTCACTAAGGTTCTTTCACATCGCTTGAAGGTAACACTAGACATGGCTCAACCAAAAGAACAAGCTGGATTCAAGAGTGGCTACAGTACTGTAGATCATATCCATGTACTGAGAGAACTAATTGAAAGAACAGGAGAATATGAACTCTCCTTAAGCATGGCTTTATTGATTACCAAAAGCTTTCGATTTCGTGAAACAAACAGCAGTAACAATGGCTTTGAAATCCTGCGGTATTGAAGATGCATACATTAGCATTATTAAGAACATCTATGAAAATGCAAGTGCAAAGGTTCGGATATTTGAGGATACAGCACAAATAAGAATTGGAAAGGGAGGGAGTCAAAGGACACCATATCTCCTAAGCTCTTTAATGCCACATTGCAAAATGTCTTTCAATCATTGAACTGGGGAAAACAAAAGGATAAAGATTAATGGAGATTACGTAACTCACCTTCGTTTTGCTGATGACTTATTAAACTTTGCAACTGCCCCTTCAGAGCTGCAGGGCATGATCCAAGAACTTGTTGACAAGAGTAAAGAAGTGGGATTAAAAATGAACTTTCAGAAAACAAAAGTGATGTACAATGCTGTTAGAAGAAACGAAGATTTATTGATTGATGGAGAAAAGCTTGAGACAACCGATACCTACATTTATATTGGGAAGCAGATATAAAGTGAGGGTCACATTGATGAAAAAATTAATCGGCGTATGAAACTTGGATGGAGAGCTTTTCGAAAAAACAGTACAATTTTTAAGAGCAGTATGTCGTTATGTCTTAAAATAAAAGTGTTTAATCAATGCGTCCTGCCAGTGCTTACATATGAAGCAGAGACATGGACCTTAACGAAAAAAGACATACAAAGACTGCAGACAACCAAAGAAGCCTGGAGAGGTGTATGCTTGGTGTAACCAGGAAAGATAAGAAAACGAACTTGTTGATATGGAAAATGACAGGAATGGACGACATCATGACCAGAGTGAAATCACTGAAATGACAATGGGCTGGACATGTTGCCAGAAGAACGGATCACCGATGGACAACCGACATTTTAGACTGAATTTCGAGGGACAAGAAAAGATCCAGAAGAAGATCCCAAGGAAGATGGATGGATGAAATTCGAAAGAATACTGGAGTGGCATGGAGGAGACAGGCTCAAGACAGACAGTTGTGGAAGAAACGCGGGGAGACCTTCATCCCGCAGTGGATTGATAATTGTTGATGATGATGATTTATGCTAGTAATCCGAATTTATTGGAGTAGAACAAAAATCAAAGTTTTCCAAGCTTTTGCGCATCAGCCAGATGGTTTTTCAAGGAAGTCAGGCAGCAAACTGCGAACTGACGAATGGAACGTTTCAAAGATTTGAACGCTGTGACGCCACTAAACAATAAACAAATAGATGAGAATGTGATTATTCATTTCAAGAAAAGAGGCGTAATGTTGGTTGGGCACGCGGTACCGTGAAAAGAGAAAAATATCAGTATCTGAAGAACTGGTTCCAAATTCATGGTAATTCTGGCAATTCCAATTCTACTGTAATACCGGGTTCAAATTAAAGTGGTTTCCTAAGCCTTAAGTGACGTTACTACGGCAAGTTTAAGCATTTAGTAAGATAAGCTGTGCAGTGCTTTAAAAAAAGGTTTAGCGTTAGTGTGTTATTAAAACCTACAAACATTCCTTTATTTGATTATTATCCTACAACATGTGAAATTGCTTTACAGTATAAATAGGAATTGGATTAAAATCTGCAATCTTCTATTCATAATCTGAATTTTTATAATCTCTAATTTTTCATACACAACAAGAGTACTAAATGCAATGGTTTCCAGTTATTGACGATAATGCACTTCACTAAGTGTTAAATCATTGTACCCAATGTTGCAAACCAGACGGCTTTAGAACGAAACATTACTTTCTCTCCAGTAATGCTCCCAGCAGTAATTTGACTCAGATTGTTGTATAAATACGAAAATGTTTTTCGTTTTCTACATTACGAAATGTTTCAAAACATTTCGAAATATGATTCTTAATTGTTTTATTGAGTACGATATTTTAAGTCTCTTCATTAGCACTGGCAATCGCAGTGCAGCTTTTCTGGAATTTTGAATGCATAAAAATCCATCTGCATTTTCAGTAGTTAATGCAATGCTTTCCACCTACAAGCTATTTGGAAATAATAAGAGACTAATCCCATTTAGACATTTAATCCGAATTAGAATATATAAAATAAAACTTTAGGCACTGAATAGTGCCAAGTGATTGTGCCAAGTTTTTGCCGAGTTTCCCAATTAAACATAAAACTGACTAATTCTTGAATTACGAATTTTAAAGTTGCAGCATTTTGAATACTATTTATCGTTTATAGTCTTTAGATTGGATTTTGAAAGATGAGCAAAGCGTTGGAACCACTAAATCTCACATGCTATTAACGGACGAAAGAAAACAAAATGTTAGTAAAACAGTTAAAATAGAAAGCAACATAAAAAGTTAATTTTACAAATCAGACAGACGAACTGCATTACATAAGTATGTTTGTGTTGATGTAGCAGATCACGAATCGAAACACAAGAAGAACAAATTTATTAGTAACGCCTAGATATAATTTTGAAATAACTTCCCGAAAGATTTTCTATTCATGGAGTAAAAAGGCATTTATGTTAAACCGATAACAAAGTTTACATTACACTTGGTAAGCTTTAAAAATACATCTGCAGGGTAAACATTTAAAAATACCTAATAATAAATTAATAACATTTAATAATAAATACAGAATAAATATATAATAAAATGCATTGTTAATATTTTGTAAATATTTAACAATATACATTCCAGATCTAGAGCACAGGCATAAGAGGCATCAAAATTTAACTTCAGCTAATTTTTACGTAAGGTCTCAGATAGAAGAAATAACTGGAAGATGAGATCACTACTGTTTTGATTCGTTTAATGCAGGCAATAGGCTGCACGTGGTTGTTTCCTTCATGTGTTCGTGATTTTTTCGTGTTACAATTTCTCATGTCTCAGAGAAATGAAGAGAGCAAATCCCTCCCCAGAGAAACTTGCCGTTATGCAGAGTTTCTATGCTGTTGCAATTTGTACAATAATTAAAAGAAAAAGTCGCTCAGATTGGGTATTTGAAGCAAATAATCAAATTAATAGGCAGACTGCTTTGTAATAAATGCTTTCCATTAAAGCAATATGTTTTTAGTTCTTTCAGACTGTTTGAAATTCTTTCATTAGGTTGTCAAGCTTACATCACACGTTATTAACGAGTCTTTTGATATAGCATAAGCACAAACATTTTGACTTCCTAAGCCAGAATCTGCCCAAAGGCGAGTAAGTTATTTCTTCAGGTATTAGTCTGGTTTAAAAAAAATATTCTTCCGTTCAGTAGTGTGAACAATTAGAATGATGATCTGTAACATTATTCTTTTTCCCATGGAAAATATCTCAAGAGTTGCAAATGCGCATTTTACTATACATTTAATTCCACGTCACATCTTATAAAAATCCGATGGAAAAAAGAAAACCATCGTTTTGTTTTATACCTTTTATCATGACCATGATTTTGTGCAGCATTTTCTATTTCAAATAATATAGAATTTTTGGGATAGAATGCGTGCATTTATCTTTATTTCCTAATCTTTACAGTTTCTTGTCCGATTATCACATTTTAAGATTTCATTTTGCGTCGGATAGCATTCTCTATTAGAAACATTTCATTATTTTCTCTTAATACCCAGTTAGAACACGATGGTGGGCATATCAGGGGCGATTCCGTCGTGGATTCTGACATATTCAGTTATCCGGCTTTGAGCTTGCTTAAATCGGCTGACTGAATCACAAATCTTACTGATCACCTAGCTACCGTTATGACAATTCAACCTCGGAAAGATGGAACCTTCTTAGAACAGAAACTGCTAGTTGTCTCAATTAATGTAGAGTAATTTTCAGAAGTCACACATGACGTTATTCCAAATATCTGTAAGAACAAAAAGTGCTATATCTTCTGCATTCAAGAAACTCATAGAAAACCTAGCAGGTGACAATTTCTCTATATGTAATCCCTGCTGTAAAATTATTGGGGAGGATCCACACGAGAAATATGGAAGTGCTGTTCGTGTTTCGGGGGTCAGTGGACCAAATGTTTCTAGCGCAATAGCCTCAATAACCGAAAGTGGGACAAGGCTCAGAACAGAAGAAGAAAACATCAAAACATAACTAAAAACAATTATGTACGAAAGATTTAGAACGGATGGAAAAGGCCTAACCGAACAAATAATGTACATCACCAAAGTACACAAAAGCGACATGAAACGGTGTAAATGTCCTACAAAATCATAACGGACTAAACAAAACGAAAATCTCTGGTACAGCGTGAAAAGGAAAACACATTAGACACATAACACTGATCGCTTAAAAGGTCACCAAGATTCTCTGGATTGTTTTGGATAGTAGTTGAAAGAAGGGAACGAGAACATTCGCTAACAGGACGACCACACAGAAATAAACCATGAACAATCAAAAGTAAGAAACCACCTCATACAAAGGAACAATGTCGCCGAACAGCAAATCGGGGTGAGCGAAACGACAGTGCCCCGTGCAGACACGTTTTTACACACCTTCTGCCGCCTAACGGTTCCAACGAAAAAAATAAGACTATACTCCCTAAACTGTGTTTTTACAACGTAGTTTGTTTGCTAATGGTAAGCATTGTTTCTACAGAACATGTCAGAAATGTTGACATACTTCGTAACAGTAAAACCCTGCTACAATGGAAAGGCTATGTCATCGAACCAGAAAACAGATCCCGTAGCAACATCAGACGGCTCATTAACTTTGATCCTAACATGGCTGGGAATTCAGTAGCAAAAAAATCTAAAAAGCGGCTTCATGCAAGTGACAGAGAAAACGTCTTAACGTACAGACAGAAGGATGCTATCCTACATCTTCAGAGGAGAGAAACTACAAAACACTCAATGAATTTAAATGAACCACAGCGTGCTTATGAAATCTCGGCTGGACGTGAAGAAGTGCAGGGTATGCAGCCTGCATATCAGCTGAAAAATCCTTGACCTCAGTAGGAAACTGTTCCAACAAACCGCTGCAGATTCCACGACTCTACTTAATTTCGAACCATTTGTAAATATAGGGACACATTTCGTGTGGAGGAACAGGAGCGCTGGTTCGTTGACACAGGTATAGAGGATTTAGGGTATGAACTGAAAGAAGTATATATCTGAAAACTAAATGGAGAAAAGTGAGGTCGAAGTCAGCATCTGCCTGCAGCCTGTCTGTAACACATTTTTCCGGAAAGCCGGTGACATCTCGTGCAAAACCTCCACGCCCAAATGGTTGAAAACCATTGTATTTTAATATATTTCATGCCTGCATTTCGCTTTTTTATTTCGTTCAAGTGTTAGCATCCTGTACCTAATACTGAAGGGTTCAGCAGCATAAAGTAAGTCATAACTAAAATCATCAATGCATTCACAAATCAGTAAAGATATATACACTGGTGTGCAAAAATTAGGGACGAAGGTAAGAAATTAGCATAACAGCGGCACGAGCAGGCAGAACGGACCGAAAGATCACTCAGGAGATAGACTAGGGTCTGGTACGGTAGGGCATGTGCATATATGCAGCATGACGTAGGGGGAGGAGAGTGTCGGAAGGGTATAAAGCACACGAGCGGTGTACGCTCAGCAATTCGGTGAAAGCTATTGCACGGTGCACATCGGTTTGAACGACGTCGTGTTGCTGCCACCGTGTGATATGGCCAACAAGCAATCCAGTAGACGACATGTAGATGACTTTACCCGAGGTCGCGTCTTTTGGAAGTTGGAAGAAGGTCAAAGTGTGACTAGTGGGGCCGAAGAGTTCGGGATCCATCACAGCATCGTTTCACGAGCTCGGAGAGCATTTCAAACGACAGGAACAGCTGTCCATGAGTTTGGCAGTGGTCGTCCACGAGCAACCATGGTGGCGGACGACCGGTATATTGTCCTACAGGCGAGAAGAGACAGACGGCAGACAGCGGGAGAAATCGCAAGGCACATGCAACAGACAACTGGACATCCGTTATCGCGTTTTACCGTGGCCAGGAGGCTGCACAAAGGTAGTCTATTTGCACGACGACCAGTACGGTGTTTGCCATTAACGCCTGCTGATCGGAGACGGCGGTTTCTGTGGTGCCAGGAACACAAGAACTGGACACATCAGCAATGGGGTCGAGTTCTCTTTACGGATGAGAGCCGATTTAGTCTGACGAGCGATTCTGGACGTATACACATCTGGAGAGAGCAGGGAACACGCAATAACACCTCCAACAACATCGAAAGAGACCGGTTTGGAGGTGGCGGAGTTCTTGTTTGTGGCGGTATCATGCTTGGTAGCCGTACCGACCTCCACATCTTCCAAGGAGGTTCAGTCACTGGTGTTCGCTATTGTACCGAGGTTCTCCTGCCTCACGTGCGTTTGTTTAGAGGTGCTGTGGATCCTGAGTTCCTCTTCATGGACGACAACGCTACCACACATCGTACAGTGCCTGTCACCGAGCTGTTGGAGAGTGAAGATATTCAACGCATGGATTGGCCCGCAAGATTCCCGGACATAAATGCAATCGAGCACGCGTGGGACTCTCTCGGGAGACGTTTAGCAGCACGCCACCAGCCACCAGCAACGATTCCGCAGATCCGATTGGCGCTACAAGAGGAATGGGCCGCGATGCCTCAACAGCTCTTTGACAACCTCGTCCTCAACATGGACAGACGTTGTAAATCCTGCAACGCAGTCAGGGGTGATCATATCCCCTACTAAAGACTGGATTTTTCTTGGCAGCCGCCTGTCACATGGACGTTTCTGTCTTCTGTACAGTTGTGATCGAAGCTACCTATTCAATAAAGTGTCTTTGTATCTTTTGGATTCCTTGTTTGGACGGTTTTGCTCACTTGTCCCATATTCTTACATCTTGGGGATCTTATGGTATGATTTGAGTCGATGTGGAGCACTTCTGCACGACGTTACATTTGAAAAACCGTCTCGTCCTTAATTTTTGCACGTCAGTGTATCTTCTGAAACTAACTTTATTTTTTATACAATTGGGAAACAAATTTCAACTAAGAAATAATTCTTCATAAATACATGGCAGGCATTGTAATGCTATTATTGGCACATATTCACTGTATTAAACGTAGCCATTTCCTTCAGAAAACTGTTTATAAAAAACGACTCCTTTTGTAATGCCATTATTGGTATATATTCATTGTATTCCACGTAAAAACTTCCTTCAGGACGATGAAACTTTTCAAGCTTTCTGAACGAAGTGGTTACATGGAATACAGTGAAAATATAACAATTATAGCATAACTTTACTTTTGGGGTAAATATGTTTCCAAAAGTATTTTGGCTTCATGCCTGAGTAAAGAAAAATCATTACGTTGCTCCACTTTAAAATGCATATGCTAGCAATGACCAGCTATATACTTATAAAAGAAATTTTGCTAAACGTCTTTTAGCTCATAGTTACATTTTGAATTAAAGTTAGGCTAACGCATGACTATTAACAAAACACTGAGAGAAAGATTAAATTTATTAAATAGCTTTTAAGGAGAAAATACTATACACAGCTAACTTTAGAATCAAATGGCATTTTACTAAACCATGAAAGAAATACGGGATTACACCATATAATACAAATTTTGAAGAAGACAATCCGATTTTTAGGGCAAATGTGACATGGATGGTAAGTCAGTATATATCCGAAAACTTGAAATTTCATCGCCCTAGAGCGGGACTCGAACCCGTGTCTCCCAGACAGCGCCCGGGTAAGCTAACCACTATACCACCTAGAACGACGAAGTTGCAGGTTTCCCGATTAATTTGAATATAACCATCACAGGATTCGCTAGTCGAAGCAACCGGCATTCATGTTTAGCGAATTTGGACGTTAAGAATATTATCCCGTGATTGCCCGGAGGAGCAGATAAATCATGAAAGAAATACAGGATTACACCATATAATACAAATATAGCAAATCCTGTGATGATTATATTCAAATTAATCGGAAACTTGAGACTTGGTAGCTCTGGGTGGTGTAGTGGTTAGCATTCCCGGGGCTGTCTGGGAGACGCGGTTTCGAGTTCCGCTCCAGGACGATGAAGTTTTCGGATATTATCTGACTTACCATAATTGCCACATTTCACCAAAAATCGGATTGTCATCTTCAAAATCTGTATAGCATTTTACTAAATTTCTTGAAATAAAGAGACACAGAATACATAACACATTCCCTTACTCTTAGAATTCTTGCGTTCATAAGAAAGGCACGCTATTTATGAAAGCACTACTTATTGTAATTACACTGTATGTTTTTCTACACAATTATTTTCTTTATTCCACTATTTCATGTGTGGAAAAGTCTGTTATTAGAAAAATCGATACGAAGAATATTTACCTTTTTCCTGTATTTCATCTTAAGTGGATGCTCTCGTAGAAAGAGCTGATGTTCGTATTTATCTAGCTGAAGGATGATAATTGTATAGGCTACAGCCATTACTAGAAGAGGCATGTACACGAGGAGAATAAGAATGATTAGCCAGTAGTATTTTAGCAGATTGACGTTTTCATTACACCAAATCTGAAAAAGAAGAGATATTATTTTTGGTGTTGGTTTTCAAAAATTCAACGAAATATGAATTGTTTTTTAATTTTTTGACACTTTTCTTCTTAATGTAGATTTTAGCTTTCGAATGATGAATTTCTAAAAGTGAGTTGCACATACGAGGTACAGCAATTTAATTCCTGGAAGTAGATAAAATGTGTGTTTGTACGTGTGAAATAGCGGTTACTATTGCCTTGGAAGTAATTCTCTTCCGTAGCTGTGCTTTTAGGTAGACTCTGTTGCCATTGCTGGGAACATACCTGGAACGCGCATGAGTTTCTTTGTAACGTTCCGCTGGATGACAGAAATGTCTGAAAATCTTCGTCCTTTCATGGGATTTAATAGGGGGGGGGTTTCCAGAAATCACAAGAAGCTAAGTCAGGTGAATAGGGTGTGAGATCCAATTTGATAATTTATTTCTTAGCAAGGAATTCGCGAAGACTGAGTGCATCATAGCTTGGGGTATTGTCAGGCCACAGTTCAGCTCTTTAGCTTCGAACAGAATCACATAACAATTTCAACACCTCTAAATGGCATTGTTAGTTGACTGTTTGTCCCCGTTCAGTAAAATTGTGATGAATTATCCCTTTGCGATAAAAAAATCACACACAAGCATGGTCTTGAACTGCGAGCTTGACACGCGTGCCTTTTTTTTTTTTTTTTTTTACACTTATGCCACTCAAAGACCCTTAAATTTTTCATAGCGTCTTCAACATTTGCCACTTTCAGTAATTCTAACGTTTTCAGTTGCACTTTCACCGATCGTCTTTTTCTTTTCATGATTGGAGGTTTAACGACCACAGTGAGCAACTCAATGGGTTATAAGCAGTCGCCCAGAGGCGTATATTTGAGGCTAGCTGGGCTAGCTGCAAAGCTCAGAGAATGCACAAATAAAAGTCAATTAGATATACACAAATAAAAGTCAATTATCAACGGTATGAAGATATGTCGATGCTTTCGCGGCGAAAAAAAGCACGTGCGGATTCGCTTCTTCTGACTAAGAGAATCGATCTGGCGAGTGAAGACCAACGGGAAGGCTCCAAATAGAGGGATAGTATCATCGTAACGCAACCAGCTCTACCAGTCTTCGCTATGTGATTCAAAGACTTTCAATACGATCGCTAGCTAGCGTTTTCATGACAACATGAAAAAACGGCTGATAGTTGAATCGGCCATTGCTTTGGGCAAGGGTTCGCTGCCTTACGCCTTAATACTGACATTCGTCATTCGTATGCTCCCGTACGTAACAACACATGTTTCGCGAAAGTTGTTTCAGATTTGTGAAGTGTAAATTAATGAAAATCAGTTATATTATACCTTAAATTCGTGGCTTCGTTGGATTTGAATTGTTTTAATAAATTTTGTGAAAGCTTTTCTGATTATCTACTGTCAGAATTTAAAGAACCCTATGCTTCAAATTTTGATACAGTTCGATTAAAAAATGAGCTGAATATGTTTTATTCTCTTGATGAATAAAAGAAGAAATCAGTAAGAGACATTACTTATTACATAAAGTTGAATAAATTGGATATCGTGTTCAGTAAAGTGTACAGATTAGTGGTCCTAATATTAAAGTTTCCATCAAAAATTGCAAATGCTGAAAGAAGTTTTTCTGCATTAGAAAGAATCATGACATCCCTTAGAGCCACACAAGGACATGTGCACTTGAGCAACATGGATGTTTTGTCAATAGAGAAAAAAATATTTTTAAATATGAAAAAGCACTGTGAAGAAGTTTTTCTGTGAAAACGTAGCACTCAAGTTCACACAAAAGGAAAGAAGAATAGAGTTCGTGTACAAATAAGTATTAAAATCCTAATCCTCATAATTATTTCGTATTATATTATCAATAGCATGTACACAAAATTTAGAAAAAGTTACTTCTATTACTTAACAACTGAAAAATAAACTCGCAATCTATGAAAAACAGTACTAGAGGTCGATGGACGAGTGAGGTAGCCCAATCTGGGACCCAAGATACGCCACTGCAGTCGTCCGTCCCTAATTTAGGGACAGTGGTTCCAAGGAAAGGAGAAAGCCAGTGCCGTAAGACAAACACAACATCCATGCCACACCGGGATTCGAACCCAGACCTCTTTCGGACTAATGATCAGAAGCCATCGCTTAGCCCCCTGCGACACTGCAGCGGCTCCCCGAACCAAACACAGATTTTGATGTTAATGCATTTCTCTAAATTCCTATCACTCACTTTTACCTCAAACATCATGCACAGACTTGCATTGCTTTTGTAATTGCTCACTCACAAATGGCGTTACTGGTCTGGGGTTAACGACTTTCGTTGCTTTCGTAATTGCTCACTCACAAATGACTTTACTTGTCTGTGGTTAACGCACAGACTTGCGTTGCTTTCGTAATTGCTCACCCGCAAATGTCTTTACTTGTCTCTGGTTAACGCACATACTAGCGTTGCTTTCATAATTGTTCACCCACAAATGTCTTTACTTGTCTGTGGTTAACGCACAGACTTGTGTTGCTTTCGTAATTGCTCATTAACAAATGGCTTTACTTGTATGTGGTTAACGCACAGACTTGTATTGCTTTCGTAATTGCTCACTCACAAGCTTTACTTGTCTGTGGTTAACGCGCACACTTGCGTTGCTTTGGTAATTGCTTACTCACAAATGGCTTAACTTGTCTGTGGTTAACGCACAGACTTGCGTTGCTTTCGTAATTGCTCACTCACAAATTGCTTCACTTGTCTGTGGTTAATGCACAGACTTTCGTAATTGCTCACTCACAAATGACTTTATTTGTCTGTGGTTAACGCACAGACTTGCATGGCTTTCAACATTTCTCACTTACAAATGGCTTTACTTGTCTGTGGTTAACGCATGCACTAGTTTAAACATGTCTAGATACGCATTGTCACGTGATTATGCCCGCACCACCACAAGGGCGATATTACGTGACCGTTTCGAGAACTAAATTGTCACATATCATATACTATAACGTGAGACACCATTAGATGTTTAGCCATCTGCTGAAGACTTCAATAGCTGAAATTTTGAAACTTGCCGTCCCCGTAAGTTAATGATCCAAGCGGTGGATTCTGACCATTCGTCCGAGATGGTTCCTGGTGAGGCATAGATGATTTGTTTTTTAAAGGCCCTAGTTCACTCCTTCCCTGGAACCAGTGGCCCTAAATTAAGGAGGCGTGATTACGTACAGCCCACTGAGGTCCTTACATTGTGCGTTTAACCTCCAAACGAACAACACAAAAATAGCTGAAGTTCCAGGCGTTGTAGCCAACATATTTTGTTCAAAGCTCTTTGGACATTCTTTTCTCAGTTACCGTAAATCAAAGTATTTCGGTGTTACTTGTACAGCTCGTTAGGAAATGTCTTACTGTAACGAATACTGTACCGGTAAGAATTACTGTACCGAATGAAATGTAAGAGGGTTAAATAATGCCGTCGACTGGTGGCCAACTGTTACGAAACGTTGGTTTCGAATCAGGTATCCGAGTTGAGACCTGGCTCCACTCCTGGGTAATCTATGGATTATGGTTTGCGTTCTTGCTCTAGTCATTCTTGGAACTAGTCGCCACAAGTTAGAAACGAGAGACTGCTCATAACCCAGTCAGCAGCTCATAGTGGTCTTTAACCCCCCCCCCCATTCCTCAACACACACATCACACACAAAAGGGAGCATGTAGGCAAACAAAATATCATTCTTTGAAATAAAGGAGGTTATTGTGTCTCAAAGAAATTATATTGGGTTGTCGGAAAAGTCACGACGTATTTTGGCACCCGATGGCGGTTGGGCAGTTTTGGAAGTATTAGAAGCATTCGCAGCTCTGTTATCGCTATGGCATTCGACAGGTGCCACTTTAAGCTGCAGTCTAAAAGGAATAGTGAGCGATTTGGTTGATTTGCGGAGATTTGATATTAAGTTGAAGATGAAAGACAAAACTGTGCATTTTCGCTATATCTTACTGTTTTACTTCCGTAAAGAGAAGAACGCGCGTCAAGCTTGTGAAAAATTATGTAAAGTGTACGGTGATAATGCTCTACAAGAACGTCAGTGCCAGCGGTTGTTCGCAAAATTCCGTGCTGGTGATTTTGACCTCAACGATCCTCCTCGGTCCCGGAGGCCTACCGAGGTTGATGTCGACCAAATCAAGGCATTGATCTAGTCAAACCCACGTTACACGACACGAGAGATTGCAGCCGCATTGCACATCCATCATTCAAGCTTTCACGACCACCTTAAGAAGCTGGGATACGTAAGCAAGCTCGATGTGTGGGTTCCTCGTGAACTCAAAGAAGCTCAATTGATGGCGGGTATAAACATCTGCGATATGCTCATTAAACGTGAGGAAAACGATCTTTTTTTGAAGCGACTGATAAATGGTGACGAAAAGTGGATTGTGTACAACAATGTGCTGCGCAAACGGTCTTGGTCCCGATGTGCTGCTTCACCTCAAACGACATCCAAAGCAGACATTCATCAACAGAAGGTTCTAGTCTCAGTGTGGTGGGATTTTAAAAGTGTCGTGTTTTTCGAGCTCCTACCACGGAACCAAACAATTAATTCGAATGTGTACTGTCGGCAATTGGACAGTTTGAAGATTCCATCATCCAGAAACGTCCAGACCTCGTTCATCATAAAGATGTGTTCCATCACGACAACGCGAGACCACACACAAGTTTGATCACCCGCCAAAAATTACTGGAGCTTGGGTGGGATGTGTTGCCACACCCAGCATACTCGCCGGACCTTGCGCCGTCAGACGTCCACTTCTTTCGCTCTCTTCAACAGTCTTTGCGTGATATAACGTTCAATTCAGATGAGAAAAACCTTTACAACGTTCAATTCAGATGAGAAAAACCTTGTACAGTTTTTCACCACGAAAGACAGGTCCTTCTATGAACGAGGCATTCTGCAGCTCACTGAAAGATGGCAAAAGATTATCGAACCAAACGGGCATTATATCATTGATTAATCTTTGTTCTTTCTATCAATAAATGACCTTTGCGAAACATGGCTAAAATACGTCATGACTTTTCTGACAACCCAATATATGGCTAAAGCTATTCAAAAACAAAATCGCCTTAAAAAACATTGTGCCGGAAAATTAATTAAATGTGGAATTATTGAACTTAAATACGGTAGTTAAATACCCACAACGCCACCCAAAAGGGCACAAAGCATTGTTAAAGGTACGCCCAATCAATCAAATGTAAAAAGATAAAAAAATGCTTCAAACGTGAGCCTATCATTTTTAACGCTACTCATCTTGATTCCACCTCCTTCTACAGTTTTCACAAATGGTTCTGCAAAACCAGAGTAGTTGATTTCTGCTCAAACAGTACGTTTAATTTTTATGTTGGACTAAAATACATTTACCGACGCCAGTGAATGCGAAATACCGTTTTCTCTCATTGCTGTGATATGCTATTCTCCAGCACTCTCTTTTTTGATTTTCCAGTGTCCCTTAGTTCTGAAGCAGCATATATATGTTAGGTGATTCAGAATACTTCTCTCGTTTCCTTTCTAAATTAGTCTTCAGTTCTGGTGTTTTTTTAATGCGTGAATTTGAAATACCTTTTTTCCTATGTGTGCCTGAGCCAGAAGCTGCTTTAAGCTCACGATCGGCAATTAGTGAAGTAGCTGACGCTGGTACTTTCAGAATATTGTCAGTTTTGCCGAGTTGGCTGCTTTCAAATTCCGTTTCATGGTTTTTTTCGATGATGAAAGTTGAGTTCAATACTGTAACACTGATGGGAACGGTGTTGACAGTTTAATAAGCTGTTATTTTGAATGAGAAAAATCTGAGGAAAAATACAAGTGACTCTGGCAATACAAGAAATAAGAAGGTGCTAAGGACAGATTAAGATGCACAAAGTGCATAGTAACCGACGCGATGGAAATCTAAATCTGTGAAAGCGGCAATTTATAATTCTGTATAAAACAGCTGTCCCAACACATCCACAGGTATTCAAGAGATCTGAAAATGATTAATGCCGGAAATGGCGCTCTTCATTGGTCAGAAAAAACTTTCAATTGTGTTTGGAATTAATAGTTCATGCTTGGAATTGGAAGTGAGTTATCATTCTTCCTTTTCATAAGATAAAATGTTTGCTGATCTGATGTTGGAACTATAGCAAGATCAGCCTGCTAAGTGTGATAGCAAAAATGTTGAGAAATATTACCAATTACATAAGAAACAGTGATAAATGCAAAGGAAAGTTTAGTCCGTGCGGAATGAGTTTGCGCCTAGTGAGAGGACTGTACGAAGTGTGTGAAAGGACTGTACGAAGTGTGTGAGAGGACTGTACGAAGTGTGTGAGAGGACTGTACGAAGTGTGTGAGAAGACTGTACTAAACTTTCTCCTGCATTAAATTTTATATATTTAAATTTCGTTCATTGAAAACCAGGCGTCGGTTGTTAAGTTAGGTTTTGTTACATTTGCGGACCTGCAGAAGTCTCAGAGTAAATAAGATGCTTCTGCGGAAGGTCTTGAAAAATCATGGTTTGCAAAGAAATGTACGTGAAAGCCGTATACGCTGGCAGCAGTGTGTGAGTAAATGGTCCATTTTCCAGGATCAAAGTTCTTCTCAAGAGGCAGTTTTCAACAGGTTTGCTGAATTTAAAAGGACAAAAGGAAACACCCTTAGATGATAATCCTCGTTCCTTGCGAACTTCAACGTCAGCGTGCAATGTCTTAAAATAGAATGTGCTCTATTTTAAGACATTGCACATCTTAAAATATAGCACAGTCTAAAGAATAGTTTGGAGAGTGTGAGTGGTATCCTGAACGAACACCTGCATCTATGCAAGTGATCTTTAAGATAGGTGCCTCATCTTCTAACGGATGTTCAAGAGCACACTCGCTGGGATTGGTGTCATTTCATGTTAAACAAATTTTGCAAAATACATGCCAAGAGTGTTTCGGGCATTCAAACTGGAGATGAACAAACCCGGAACCAAGTAACACACCGTTGTGTGATGATTTTCAGGTGAGACTCAACCAGCAAGGATGAAACGAGTCGAACGACTGTTAAAAGTAGGAAAAAACTGTAGCTTTCGTCTTCTTCAGTGGCGAGCACCTAGCTATTATTCCATTAGAAAGTCAAGGGATAGTGATAGAAGAAACGTATACATTTATATACATCCACAAACTGGCCTGAATACTAGAGAAGTGGTTTGAAAGAAGACCTAAGGCAGGCACTCATGGAATACCATGACAATGCAACTACCCACGCTTGACCTATTACCTAGAAATCTGTGTGACACACTTGTCATATTCTCCAGAACTTGCTGCGTGCGAAACCTGTTATTTCTCACAATTCAAGTATTAGTTACGAAGAAGTAAGTTTTCCACCCCAGAGAGGCAATAGACGCATACAAAAGACTTGTAAAAGCCAAACTTAAGGAACAATGGACTGCGTGCATCAAACTCTAGTTCCAAAGAACAAGAAAGTTTGTATCAGGTTTGGACGATTAACAGGAAGAAGTGTAATTGTCGCTTTGTCTCTGCATTTTTATATTTGAGTACCTAAAATCGTTTTGTGCTACCCTCGTACTTATGAGTGCATACAGGCGTAAGGTTGAAATAGCTAATACTGGTGTAAGCCATGGGGATTTACATTTGTACAGGATTCTGTGCACATGCTGGTGAAAAAGACTTGCGGTCTGAGAGGAAAGGCGAATTACAGAGTATTTGTCCAGCATGAGTAAATAGCATATGGAATTCAAATTGAGTATAAATAAAACACTATGTTTCTGCGAGGGGTTGTTTTCTTGTTTTCATCAGTTTAAATCCTTCACCAGATACGTTTATGAGACTATTTGATAGAGAAGACATATTAAATGGTAAAATTAGTTGGTAAGTGTATTCGTCTTTGAACAGTCACAGCTATTATTAGGAATTTCGCAGGAGCGATGGGTGGCCATGTAAGACCATAACGGCTGTATGTGAAAGCACTTTGTTCTCTCCTTATGTATGGTAGTGAAACACGGATAATTCAGAAAAGGCAGAGGGTCGTTTACGTTTTGGGAAGATGCGTTACTTACAGATGTTTTGCCTGGTGTCTTGTTTCCATCGTATGCGGTGAGAAGACGTGGAATGCAAAATAAAGCCTTCTTAGTGTGATTGAGACAAATATTTGCGGTAGTTTGGCCACAGAGAAATAATTACAGTAATGTAAACAATCTATGTGACAGAAAGGCTAAAGAATGCGTGAAAGAGAAAAAGAGAACAGAGTGATATTGGACTTTTCCGCTGAGATCCTTAAAAATGAAGACCGTTGGAACAGTAAGTACAAAGATCAGTCACTAAGTAACGCACAATCGCCTGAAACTCCCCAGTTTTCAAAGGTTGAATCATGAAATTTGGTGGGTAGGACTTTCATTCTATTAATTTGACATTTCCGCTGAGATCCCTAAAAATGAAGATCCTTGAAATGAATTTTCCGCTAAGATCCTTGAAATTGAGATCCTTGAAATGAATTTATAAATTGGACTTTTCCGCTAAGATCCTTGAAAATGAAGACCGTTGGAACAGTAAGTACAAAGATCAGTCACTAAGTAACGCACAATCGCCTGAAACTCCCCAGTTTTTAAAGGTTGAATCATGAAATTTGGTGGGTAGGACTTTCATTCTATTAGCTTCCAAATGATCATTAACAGTTCTTTCTTCTCTTTGCAGTCTCACCATACATTGGCAACAATTGATCAGACAAGTGTTGCCAATGTATGGTGAGACAACAATGGATCGCAGTAATGTGCAGCGGTGGTTGCAGAGGTTCCAGAGAGGTGAGTTTAGCATTCAGGATAAACCACGATGCAGCAGACTGACCACTGTGACAACCACTGCAACTGAGGAAGCCATTGAGAAGCTGATACAGGATAACAGATGCATCCCAACTTACCAACTTTTGGACCGCATTGGCATGTCAAAAGGAAGTGTTTTAACAGTGGTAGAATACTTAAGATACCGGAAAATCTGTGCTCGTTGGGTACCACGGCTGCTCACAAAGGAGATGAAGAGAATTCGGAAGCAAATGTGTGACGATCTGCTTGAACATTTCGCTGGGTGACTTTTTACAATGTTTTTCATGGTGTGATAATAGGTGATGAAACTTCGTTATGAACCACAGAGCAAACGTCACTGAATGGATTGGAAGCATGTGGGATCACCGCGGAAGAAGAAGCCACGACTTTCAAGGTCATCAAACAAATTGATGGCCACATTGTTTTGGGATCGTCAGGGCGTCATCTTCATCGACTTTGTGGAAAGTGGGACCACCATTACCAAAGAGCGTTATTGTTCATCCTTGGAAAAGCTCAGGCGTGCCATCAAAACTAAGCCGAGGACATCAAACTGCATCATGATAACGCGAGACCGCACACTGCACAGATGGCAGTGAAGAAAGGGACTCGACTGGACTGGACGTTGGTGCCACAACCACCATACAGCTCAGACTTGGCACCATGAGATTTTTTTCTGTTTCGTCGTCTGAAGGCACATCTACACTGCTGACCACCCAAAATGCAACACCAAGAAGGACACGAGATAGCAAAGTCAGATTTACTGGACACATAACAACAGACACAAAGATGAAAAGACTGAGCTTACAGGCTCGCGCGACTTGTGGAACACGCAGAGATCAATAGTTCGTGTGGTCCCCATGGCTGGCAATAACAGCCGCTACACGCCGCGGCATCGAACGAAAGAGGCTTTGGATATAGGCTTGTGGTATGTCGGTCCAGGCTGCTTCTACACGTTGCCACAGTTCATCAGGCGTAGCCGTGGGTTGGGGTTTTCCGGGCCACTTGGTTGCCGATCAGAGACCAGACGTGCTCGATGGGCGACGTATCGGGAGAACAAGCGGTCCACGGTAGCAGTGACACCTGGTGGGTCATGAAGAATTGTTGCACGATGCGTGCCACGTACGGGCGCGCATTGTCCTGTTGAAACGTGACCGCTGTCAGGTCCTGCAGGTAAGGAAGGACTACAGGCTCCAAAACGTCGGAGATGTAGCGGTGGCTGTAGAGTGTACCGGCAATGCGTACCAGAGGAGTGCGGGTGTCATATCCAATATCGCCCCAAACAGAAGGACAGGCGACGGACCGGCATGGCGTGGCATAATGCAGGCGTCATACATTCTGTCGCCACGGTGCCACCACACGCGGATCCGACCATCGTGGTGTTGCAGGCAGAAGCGGAATTCGTCAGAGAAGACAATGTCGTGGCATTCCGGATTCCAGGAGAGGCGTTCAACGGCCCACTGCCGCCGCACTCGCAGGTGGTGTAACGTCAATGGTAATCGGAGCAATGGGCGCCGTGTTACAAGTCCCCGCTCTTGCAGAGAACGTCAAACGGTACGTGCTGACACAGGTTGTTGCGCAACACACCCTAATTCCTGCGCTAACGTTCGTGATGTGGCGATGCGAGCCGTCAATGCCCGCCGCACAACATTCCGGTCCTCTCGTTCTTTGGTGTGCCGCGGCTGCGGCAATCGTTCATGTCGGCCCGTCCGTCCCTCCTGCACCCACCGAATCCATACTCGCCTCACTGTGGCTGGATGTCTTCCCGCGCGGGCGCCGATGGATGTCTCGGTACGATAAACCGCTGTCGCGATAAGTCACTATTTAGTCCTCTGTCGAACTCCTAAACGTGCTGGGATGACTGCCGTATTCTGCTACGAGGCATCAGGCAGCTTGCCACACACAGGTCCGGCAGCACAACACACTTCCACTACTTACACCCCGCCTTCTGTGGACCTTTCTTATATTGCTTCTCAGTAACGTGCCGGGCGCACATGATTTGCATATGCCCTGCAATGCTAATCGTTTGCATGTCCTCTCGCGGGCGTCGCATGCTGCGAATTTCAGGCCGATCGGATGCTTCCTTCTTGGTGTTGCATTTTGAGTGGCCAGCAGTGTACATGGAAAAGCATTTTAGAGGGACGCAGAACTCATTGCGCGTGTCAGGTAGTGTCGTGATGACCAACCTTCGGAATTTTACCTACCTGCGTTCTTGTCATGAAAACAATGTTGCCTGCAATGTAGTGAAGCCAATGGATCCTACATTGATGGACTTATCTCTCATGTCAAAAGTCCAAGGTTGCTACCCGCCGACTTTCATGATTCAAACTTTGAAAACTGGGGAGTTACAGGCGATTATGCGATGCTTACTGACCAAGAAAATATCGTTAGTTAGGGGCCTATGAAATACGCATACATACATATCATTAAGCTGTTCTCTGAGATTCAGAGTTAGAACCTCAAAGAAAGACCGTCTGCCAAGTAAACGTTTAACTGGTGGAACTAGATTTTACTTGCTGTTGGAGTATCAAACGTCTCCACTTGCAACGATCTCGGTACACAGCTCGAGCTTCATTGACATCTATCACACGTAGCACAGAAGACATTTTGCACTTCAAACTTATAATCTTTTTCTCAAACAGGCATTCCTGATCCGGACCTCTCATGATTGCCTGGTCATTCCTCTACCTTTCTTTCCTGCCACTTGGGCTGAAAAAATTCTCTTAGTCAGTACCTTGTTACTCATTCTTTCAACATGGCCAAACCACATAAGAATATTAGTCTCCAACTTATTAACAACATTTTGCCTCACATTACACATTTTCAGTACCTCTTCATACTTCACGTGATCATAGCGTGTCCTGCCATCCCCTTGAGTAACAAATCTCCGCTGCACACAAACGACTCCTACGTGTTTTCTGTAGACCCAGGTTTCAGTGCCGTACGTCAGAGTAATAACAATTACACTTTCATATGAGCCATTCGGGACTTTCTTGATAACCCATCGTCTCTCACTTATGTAGCTGCAGTGAATCAAGTTGTTATTCATCTTTTCACTTAAAATCACACCTACATCAGCCTGTCCTCTTACATTGTCCAACATTCTAGATCACACGACGCACTCACCATTCCATTCATTTCTTCTGTCACAATTCCTTCCCTTTTAGTTTCACTTACACACAGCGCATTCAATATATACTTATTAATTTCTTCTATCACCTCATTTATCTTTCCATTTATACTTCTAGTATTCCATACACCAATTTTACACTCACTCAGCCGAGATCTTTTTTCATAAGCCGTTTTTATCGGTTCCAGGTTGTTTACGTGGTGGACCATCCTTCTAAAGAGTCGTAGGTGCACTATATGCCACACTTGAGTCTTTAAGTTATTTCTTTGGGTCATAAATTTCATGAAAGTATATCGATGTGGGTGATCAGTCCACAGCTAACGGTTCCAGTTGGTCATTCCACCTAAGGATTCTGGAAAACACACCATTAAATCGGAGTCTTTTCGCCAATGCCACACAGAACTAGTTATACTGCAGCTTAATTTTGTGTCAGCTTCCGAAATTCATATAAATCCTTGGTGCTGTGCCTATGAAATGAATGGGTATAGTTAAAAGTATTTATGCTATTACATGACATATTTTAGAACCATTATCTGCTGTTATGCATCGTAAAATATCGTCCACGAAAATAATTTTGCCAAATGCTTGCAGCTGGCCCTTACGGTCAAAATGACGATATGAGAATAACCCAGCACGATTTTTCACATGAAACGGAGAATAACCCAGCACGATTTTTCACTTCAGAGCTGTTAAAAATAATATTGTGGGGAAGTACAATTTGCGTTAACCTCTGTAACACTCACGTGTTTAGTAACAAAAAAAAATACATTTAGAGTCCTAAATGGTTTCAGAAACTTACTTTCGAGATAAAAAGAAAGGAACTACAAGAAGTACGTAAGTAAATCTACCTGAAGGGTATAAAATCAAAAGAGAGAGAATATTCCCTGATTTAAGTATTCTTTCTGGTTAAAAAAGATTTAATTTTACCACGTAAGATAGTGTTACTGAAACCTATGAAACACTTAAACACAAAAACAAGATGTGGCCAAATTAATCGGTAACGTAATTACGGTAATAATTTCCTTCATCTTTCAGATAATGTAAATACTTCATTTGTAAAATATAGACCTGGTAATTTAAAGCTTCCCTTACTTTATTTATTCATGCAGTGAATTAAGACCGTATTTCAAATACTTCATGGGCTTGGGCCCATGAAGTATTTGAGAAAGTTGGCTTTCTCACTGAGAATAGCCCCAACTTGCATGGCATCGATTTCACGCTGTGTCACTACAGTTGTACGAGAATCTACAACAGAGCTATTTCTATTGCGGTCCACAGATCCAATCCTAAGCGGATTGTTGTGTTTAGCTGCTTCACGTTGCGTTCCACAACACATAAATGCTCACTTGGGTTAAATTTATAGGGACAATCAGAACAGAACTATTCCTATTGCGGTCCACAGATACAATCCGAAGCGGAGTGCTGTGTTTAGCTGCTTCACGTTGCGTTTCACAACACACAAATTCTCAATTGAGTTGAATTTAGAGGCTCAATCAGATGAATTTGCTGACTGTTTGATATGTCTCACATCAGTACTGTGTGCGTAGATCTAATTCTGCAGGTAGCGAACCTGATAACGTGGGGAATTTTCGTCATGCAAAAACCCATTTCCTTCTCAGTAGAAGTACACCGTTGGGTGGTGTACACTGTTCGCAAGCATCCCCTGGGAACAGTTTGCTTCTATACATAGCTTTACTCGCATCAGGTATTCCAGCTCATGCCAGATGAACATGCTGTACATCCTACAACTGCCTCTACCATCCTGAATAATCCATGCCATTCATGAGCTGCTGACTCCTAATACCGACTTGACCACCACGGCAGAATGGAGTGTATTTCGAGATTTATCGGAGCAGTACACCTGCATCAAATCTTCTATCATCCCATACCGCATGCTTTCGACACCAGGACAAAATTGTGGTCAAGTGACTGTTGTTAGGAGAGGGGCACGTACGGGCCGTTGACTCTTGTAGCTCCTCATAGCCAGCGTGCGCCCCATGATCGTGTCGCCTATTGTTTCTTGTTGGCCCATATTGTATAGGTCAGTCAACTGCAAAACTATGTTGCGCTGTTTTCCCTGTACAACGTGAAGCACCTGTAGTTCACCTTTGGAATCCATCTTTCGTCGCCATTTACAGTTAGTTGTGAAACACCCGTCGTTCACCTTTGGAATCCACCTTTCGTCGCCGTTTACAGTTAGTTGTTAAGCCCCTGTCGTTCACCTTTGGAATCCATCTTTCGTCGCCGTTTACAGTTAGTTGTCTTACCGGTTGGTTTTTTCGCCACTTTAGTCCGTTCTAGAACACAAAGGTTCTGGCAAAAATCCACAGGTGCCGCCGTTTACGAACTGGACACACATACATTTAGTGACCCAGAATTTAGCTTTTCGTAAACTCTGATAAATCTTTGGTTTTACCCGTCACGACCGTAACTTCGCTCTCTACTGCACCATCAACCTCTTATATACATCACTTTATCCTACAGGTACAGATCACTTTATCCTACAGGTACATCCTACAGGTACACCTGACCTTACATCCCATCCTACAGGTGGGATGTAAGGTCAGGTGATGCGTAACATCACAGCCTCTCCTTGACAAATGTCAACCCCGCCTTCTCGTGGTACATCCTGTTCCCACCAAAGGGGCTCTGACGACCGCCAATAGCGGTATAACTATACCATCGGGATCAGAGGAAATGCTATCCCACACTCACCAACCCGCTTGGCCAGCGTGGTGAGTTATGGCCAAACACCTCCAAAATGACTCTACAACTTAAATCTTGGCCCTCAGTCTCCGGCAGCTGGAATGTGCCTGGCCAAGGCAGCGGCCAGTGCGACATGAAGGCAGAGGGTGCTAAGAATCCCCGGAGGACCGGACTAGGCTGCCATTTGATGCTGACCTTGGCTACCTATAACGGACGCTCCCTATCTTCTGATTCAAGGCTTCTTGAATTGGAAGAGGAACTACAAAGGATCAAGTGGGACATCGTCGGGCTAAGTGAGGTAAGGAGAAAAGGAGAAGATCTCATTGAACTGAAAAGTGGACATCTCTTCTATTATCGTGGGACAGATACTGGCAGAACTAGTGGTGTTGGATTTATAATAAACAAGAAACTGAAGGATAAAGTGGTAGAAGTTGAAAGTTCCTCTGACAGAGCTGCACGACTCGTTATCCAACTATCGAGAAGATACCAGGCTCAGATTATTCAAACTTATGCACCCACCACAAGTCATCCTGAAGAAGAAATTGAAGAATTTTATGAGGAAATTCGTCATCTAAATAATAAAGGTGCAGCACTTGAAGATAATTATGGGAGATTTCAATGCAAAAATAGGGCAACGGCAACAGAATGAAACTTCAGTAGGTAAATTCGGTCACGGCAACAGAAACCAGCGTGGAAATACTCTCGTTGAGTTTGCAGAGGCAGAAGGATTTTCATCTTGAACTCCTTTTTCAAGAAAAAGCCACACAGGAAATGGACATGGAGACATCCAATTGGGACGACAAGTGAAATTGATTTTATTATGTGTAACAAAAAATTCGTCATCGAAGACTGCAGTGTGCTGAACAAGTTCAACACAGGTAGTGACCATAGATTGGTGAGATGTAAGATGCACCTCAACACTAAACTGGAACGTGGCAAGCTCATAAGACAAACAAAATGTATTGACATAACCAACCTTAAAAAACACCATAATACTTTCAAGTTGGAACTGAAGAACAGATTCTCTGCTTTAGAAGGCCTAACATCGGAAGAAGTGGATATTTCGGAAGTTAACAGAAAAGTAACCAAAGCTCTAATGGAAACAGCAGCAAAATTAGCTGGGTCTAAGAACAAGTTGCATGTGAACAAATTATCAGGAAAAACCAAAATGTTGATGCAAAAAAGAAGAGAGATGAGGACAACTAAAGTAGATGTGACTTCCAAAGTGGAATATATAGAGCTATGCAAGACAACACGAAAAAGTATCACTGAAGACGTAAGGAAATTCAACTGTGAGCTAGTGAGGAAAGCAATTGAAAACAACCAAAGCCTTAAGATAGCAAAGGGACATCTCAGTAAGGGAAGAAAACAGATTATGGCTCTGAGAAAAGAAGATGGTTCTATAACAAGAAATAGAGGTGAAATTTTGACAAGAGTGAAAGATTTCTACTCCAAATTATATGAAAGGGATGATACATGTACTCCAGACATCATGAAAGGTACCAGAGTTCTTCCAGTCCTCCCAGCAGAAGTTGCTCATGCAATCAAGAACATGAAGCGAGGGAAAGCTCCAGGAGAAGATGGAATTACTGTAGACATCATACAAGAAGCAAGTGGAGAAATTGAAACAGTACTAGCCCAAATTTTCACTCGATGCCTTAATGAAGGGAAGATTCCTGAGGATTGGAACAATGCTACAATGATCCTGCTACATAAAAAAGGTGACATTGAGGATCTCAGGAACTACAGACCTATCAGCCTCCTATCAGTGGTTTATAAAATCTTCACTAAAGTTCTTTCACACCGCTTGAAGGTAACACTGGACATGGCTCAACCGAGAGAACAAGCTGGATTCAGGAGTGGCTACAGCACAATAGATCATATCCACGTACTGAGAGAACTGATTGAAAGAGCGAGGGAATATGAACTTCCATTGTGCATGGCTTTTATCGATTATGAAAAAGCCTTTGATTCGGTGAAACCATCAGCAGTTACCACGGCTCTGAAATCCTGCGGTATTGAAGATGCATACATTAATATTATTAATAACATCTATGAAAATGCAAGTGCAAAGATTCGGCTGTTTGAAAATACAACACATATAAAAATTGAAAGGAGTGAGACAAGGTGACACCATATCTCCGAAGCTCTTTAATGCCACATTGGAAAATGTCTTTCAATCACTGAACTGGGAAAACAAAGGGATAAAGATTAATGGAGATTATCTAACCCACCTTCGTTTTGCTGATGACATAGTCATTTTTGCAACTACCCCATCAGAGCTGCAGAGTATGATCCAGGAACTTGCTGACAAGAGTAAAGAAGTGGGATTAAAAATGAACTTTCAGAAGACAAAAGTGATGTTCAATGCTTTTACAAGAAATGAAGATTTATCGATTGATGGAGAAAAACTGGAGATAACAGATACGTATGTTTATCTTGGACAGCAGATATCAAGTGAGGGTCACATTGATGAAGAAATTAATCGGCGTACAAAACTTGCCTGGAGAGCTTTTGGAAGAAACAGCATAATTTTCAAGAGCAATATGCCATTATGTCTTAAAAGAAAAGTGTTTGATCAATGCATCCTTCCAGTGCTTACGTATGGTGCAGAGACGTGGACCTTAACTAAAAGAAACATACAAAAGCTGCAGACAACTCAAAGAGGCATGGAGAGGTGCATGCTTGGTATAACCAGGAGAGATAAGAAGAGGAACTCATGGATCCGAAAAATGACGAGAGTGGAAGACATCATGATCAGAGTTAAATCCCTGAAATGGCAATGGGCTGGACATACTGCCAGAAGGACAGACCATAGATGGACAGCCGAAATTTTAGATTGGATTCCAAGTGACAGGAAAAGACCCAGAAAAAGACCACATGGGAGATGGGTGGATGAAATTCGTAAATATGCGGGAGTGACATGGAGGAGACTGGCACAAGACAGACCGTTGTGGAGGAAACTTGGGGAGACCTTCGTCCAGCAGTGGATTGATAATGGTTGACAATGATGATGATGATGATGATCCTACAGGTCTTGCCCGTTTCTTCGTTAAGCAAGTATCGGGTGTGACACACTTCGCATAGAAGTTTTCATAATTCAGCGAGAGCACTCATTATACATAATAGAAGAAAACTGTAGATGGCTCACACGAATTCTGTCAGGATAAAGTTTACGACATTTAATTTTTGTTTTCAAGAAGCATCAATTTTAAATTAACTGTGTGTAACGTAATCTTTTTAGGGATGTAGAAATTGCTTTTATTTTCAAGAAATTAATACTACATCTTTATTGGTGTACATATTATAGGTACCATATCTTTACTGAATTTAATGACAGTTATCCCCACGTCATTAACAGGAGTCCTGAACTACTGTGTTGGCTATACGTCGCAGTGGGATAATTATATTTCCGAATCATTGCCGTGTACTGTTTAAATGGAATCGTCTAGTGATTGAAATAATGAGGTCTAATTTCCCCTATGGGAATTTAGTACTCGGCGTTCACGATATATTATGCGCTGTGTCTCACCCAGATCATCGTGGGGATTGGGCCTGCTTAATGTGCCGCAAGAGTTAGAATCAGTAGAAAGCATGTGCCACAGAACATGCACCACATAAATAATATGCGCAATATAAATATTGGAGATTTCCGCTCCGAATTCTTATTACACCACTGCTAAGGTTCAAATTGATATTTACAGGGAACAAATGATACTTGAAACTTAGTCCATGGTTCGATGCAAGTGACAGAAATTGATTTTTAAATAATCCCAATTTAGTCTAAATACCAATTAAAATAACAGTCGGTTATAATTTCACTAACAGGTATTCTTAATGTTTAAATGCTATAACGCCTATCGTGGTTCACATACCGGGTGGTTAAAAATAGGTATTTCTAATCTTGGACGTCTAGAAAAGCGACAAGGGAAGATACCGCGACCAAACATGGTACATAGCTTATCGATAGTACTAAGAGAAAGCCAGTCAATAATGACGGGGAAAAACAAAATTTAAGTTACAGATATTATTGACATTTATTTATTGTGATTTTGAGTTCCACGTCAATAGATGGCGACGTTAGCTCACAGCTTTCTGAAAATTTTCCGAGCAGTCGATTATGGAATTTGATACGACGGGCTGTCTGTTATGTGTTTTAAAACCTTTAGTCCCTATTTCGTCAACACTTCCTGGTGCACAACATATATCGTATACACTGACTGTGAACCCTGTATCAATTTCGCCTGTTCTTTTCCGTGAACTACATATTTTTATCTTGACGTCGTCAGATCGTCGTACTCTTAACGTTGCCACATACAGATGTCTAAACAGCGGTTCAGGTAGTGAACCGAAATTTCTGATGTAAAGTTTTCGAATCTCTAAAGAGCAGGGAGGTTAGAATAAGATATCTGGAGATGCCCTTGTTAACGGAGCAGTACCGTTTGCGCGAAGCCTATAACCGCGAGAAACGGTCGTCAGAGTGTGGGAAAGCTGCTGGTTTTCAAGGCTATAGCAATGCAATTTGTGTTGGCTGAATCGCCTTCTTTCGTCGCAAATGTTTCCAATTTCATATCGTAACTTGCTGTCAATGCGTGAGAAAATGCTGAATTTGTAAAATCCTTACTTATTTTGAGGTTTCTTCCCATTTTTATTTTAAGCCGAAATACACGAACTTTAGTGCGAATTCTAAAAAAAAAAATAACGTTAAAATTGAAAACCTCACTCGTATAAGAAGTATAATTCCTTCCGGTTTTTTATTAACACGGTTTCTGCAACTCCAAACCACATTATTTTAAAATATACACAATTGAAATTACATAGGTGTAATGTAAACAACGTAAATTCCCACAGTTTGCGGCTTCACGGTTAAGAGACTCAGGCTATCTCCAGAAGTATTATTCTAACCTCCTTGCTAAAGAGTTGACAGTGTGACGTAACGCATCTCTGACGTCATGTGAGACTGATTTGGGTTAGATAACGTCACACCAGCAGCTGCATTCTTTGTTGATATGACGACAAAACAAAGTGGTTTTCCCCTTAATTTGTGCGCGTGTAGGTGATGACGTCACCTACACGAAAAGCTAAGCGGGACGTCACACACATTTGTTTCTCGGTTGTTGCTATGACGACTTAAAAAGTGGCACGGAGGAGAACTCTAGCAAACTATATATTAGGATAGGGAAACGATTTAGTGGGAAAAAAATTGGCTCGATATTGTGGCGCTAGGGGATAAATGACTCGGAAGACGCAGCAAGAAAGCAAAGACACGCGTCCATGTACTGGGCATTGATATCGCAGACGTTTCAGGATAAAATCTGCTCAATGTGCTAGCCATCACAAGAGATGAAAGCCGCCCTGGTGGCGCAGTGGTCTAAGGCGCTGGCCTCTGATCATTCGTCCGTAAGGGGTCCGGGTTCGAATCCCGGTCAGGCATGGATGTTGTGTTTGTCTTACGGCACTGGCTCTCTCCCTTCCCTTGGAACCAGTGACCCTAAATTAGAGACGGGCGACTGCTTATAGCTCATTGAGTTGCTCACGGTGGTCGTTAAACCTCCAATCAAAAAAAAAAAAAAAAAAAAAGAGATGAAATGATGCACATGAAAAACCGTATGTGACACGTCTGCGGGCAGCATGTCGCGGTTGATGTTGGCCACTTCGCGTCTGATACCTGTGTTCAGATCTCAGAGAGAACGTATGCCGTCTCGATAAACCATGCATTTCAGGTATTAGCAAAGCCAGACATCACAAAGAGTAAAGTCCGGCGAGCGGACTGGCCAGGGTTGCAGAAACACTTGAGAAATCATGTGATCTTTCGGAATGTCCGACTGAATATTCGCATACAGAACTTTCCGTGTTCGATCGATTATTTACGTACTAAACTTGCAATGTTAACGACCTGTCATTTCTTGAATTTCAGCAATGATATTTTGCCTGTGCATCACAGGTTCTCTTGTAATAGCCAGCGTATAAACCAGACTTTGTAATGAAACGTTTGTGCTGTCAATAACCATAGAACTCCCGCACGTGTCAGTTCTTCTCTTGCATCTGCAGAGCTCTTTTTTCGTCTAGCGGCACAATTTTGAACATTTCGTTTACCGATAATGCTCTCAATAAGCTACCAGTAATGTTTCGTATTGATATTTCCATTTCTCTTTTTCTAGAGACCCTAGAATAGGCATACCTATTTTAATGCGACCTGGTATATTCATAGTCTAGATGGAACAAAATCATACTACATTATGAAACCCGTTATCTGACGTGTGGATTATTTCCAGTGTGGCGATGCACACCTGGCAATGTGAAGATCGTAAGCAGCGGCATCAGTGACACATGAAGTATTAGCAGGACCTGAAGCTGTGGTCGTACTTGGTAAGAGACGAGATTTGATCTGTTTAAAAAAGGAAAGTCAAGAGTGGTAATGTCCAGGTAATGACGAACTTTGTGAACTGTTCACTAGTTTCAGTAATTAAAATTTACCAAAAGTGGATGGAAACAGGTGCAACGCATGACCTCTGGGTTGGTATTTGATCGCAACGATTGCTTAGCGCTCGGAAAGATATTCGGCTCGGCTGTATTGACGGGGACAAGGGGCGCGCTACCTTCGCAAAGCTGACTGTGGTTTGCATCCACAGAACACAGAGGAGTGCACCCACAGCTGTAGAATGAAACGATTCCTTCATTGTGTAAGCCTATGGTGAAAATTCATTACTACAGTCCCCTTGAAAACATAGTCACCAGCGATTCTGAGTGGAGTTTGCCAGAAAACATCGGAATAGACTGAGGAATATTGGAAGAAAGCTGCCTTCTCTGAGGAATCACGTTTCCAATTGCATCGAACGGATGGGAATATTTGATAATTTCAGTCCAGCAAGTAATTTACTCGGCCAAGAGATTCAGTGCAGGTGTCCAACTCTGCCACAAATCTATGTGAGCAGAAAAGATAAGAGCAAATCAATACGTACATACGCAGTACGAACAGACAGGTACAAAAAAGATATCACATTACAAATGCATATTGACATCCCAATACTGTACAAGATAATAGCAAGTAGGCCTATACAAAACAAAAGTCAGAAGCCCCTAAAGGTTAGTAGTTGAGGTATAATTCTGTTACAAAACATTAACAGAATCAACTTCTCAATGATCGACGTAGTGCACGGTTCAAAATTGTAAGGAGCAAGATATACAAGATGCAACTTACTCAATGACTGTACACAAGAACATTTGATACCGGGTACCAATGATATACATATATATTTATCGTACTGAATGACAAGTGAAGCTACGCAAAACAAACAAAGAAATAGCAAAAGACACATCAGCCAGTTGAGATAAAAACATCAGGTGCTTTTTTTATTGATTGGAGGTTTAACGATCATCTTGATCAAATGATCATATGTAGACGATTTTAGAAAGGCAGTGTCTGATCCCAGGTCTTAAACAATCCTTAAAAATAGGAAGCTAGGAGATTTGGGCTAGAGTTCCCGATAGGAAAGTGACACGGAAACGAAATAGAAAGAGGGAGGAAGACGCCCTTATTTATTCCCGGGGGGATAGTACCCGAGGTCCAACGGCTTAATGTGCCCATCCGATGCACGGCGGATATTTAGTGGATCGAGCGTTCGTACCTGGCTGGGATCGAACCTGAGGTCCTTTACGCGGCAGTCACGAACGTTGCCCACTAGGCCACCCGCGGCAACGATCACCTTGAGGAACTCAATGGGTTATAAGCAGTCGCCCGTCCCTCATGTAGGGCCACTGACTCCAGAGAAGGAGCTAGCCAGAGTGGTAAGACAAACACAACATCCATGCCTCACCGGGATTCGAACCCTGACTCATCTCGGACGAATGATCAGAAGCCATTGCTTAAACCACTGCGCTACCGGGACAGCTACATCAGGTGTCAAAGATGACTAAACGTACTGATACAACAGAGGCCGACAATTGAACATGCCGACAGCAATGGTGGAGATCTGAAGGCAGACTGCTAAAAAAAACTCCTCAGTTCTGCGTTCCAAACGTTTTTATATGAGATCCTAAACGTTTATGCAAACCCTCCCTAGGTGGAAAATTGGTATCACACCGAGATTCGCCTTTAGTACTCGCGTAGCAAGCCCGGGCATGAGCGACGTGTAATTGGGCCTTATCCTAAAGTCCATCGTGGTACTGATATAATTAGTCAAATCGGCTTAGGAAAAACGCCGCGCAAGTGCTCTAGTTGGGAAATAGAGCATGATTGCTGTCAAGGCGCAGAATACTGGATTTCCTTTTAAATTATGGCTTCCGCTAAACATCCTCAGAAAGCGAGGCAAAAGCGTCTACCGAAGAGGTATCATCTGCGTCATCATCAGTAGATGTGTTCTTCTCCAGAACAGTAGCATCAACATTAAAGTCATGTTCAGACTGAAAATAACATAGAATCATCCACTTCTAGAGCCATAGTCAAAATTTACGCTAATGGTATTTACCCTTTCATTACATATTACTGGAATATCATATATTCAGATGTTTCGCCTTAAATCTGGTATACGGAAGATCCACGGATTTCTTGTTTCGGATTCTGACGATCATCATAAAAAATTCTAAGGGCTATAAGCAGTCACGCAAATTTAGGCCACTGGTTCTAGGAATCGGAGAGAACAGCGTAGTAACACAATCACATCACCCAAGTGTGACTGGCCTGTCTCGGGCGATTGGCCAGTCACCTCCTCCTGAAGTCACTTGGACATCGGTGGTACAAATCGGAACTGAAATTGAAAAAAATGTGGGCCGCCCAGGTGGCGCAGTGGTCAAAGCGATGGCTTCTGATCATTCGTCTGAAACGGGTCCGGGTTCGAATACCGGTGAGGCATGAATGTTGTGTTTGTCTTACGGCACTTGTTCTTTCCCTTCCCTGGAACCAGTGACCCTAAATTAGGGACGGGCGACTGCTTATAGCCCATTGAGTTGCTCACGGTGGTCGTTAAACCTCCAATAATAAAAAAAAATGTGGTTTCAGGAAGGAAGAAAAAAATGAACATGCGAGGTCTGATCTCAGAAGAGCATGCGTTATTCGGATACCGTAGGCCGCCCCGGTGGCGCAGTGGTCTAAGCGGTTTCTGATCATTCACCCTAGTTGGGTCCGGGTTCGAATCCCGGTGAGGAATGGATGTTTGTGTTTGTCTTTCGGCGCTAGCTATCGATGTGCTACTTGATCATCACTGGCTCTCTGTGTACATTGGTCATTTAGTATACTGTACAACCATATTTGATGTGTATTTGTTCACAATGTGTTACATGATCAACACTGGCTTTCTCTGTGTAAATTGATCATTTGGCATACTGTACACCATGTGTGATATGTGCCTGTTGATGTGAAATATCTGCATCCTCTGCCTGTTTATCATGTCTCTGCACCACCAGGTCCAATAAACCTCCAATAAAAAAACGTATCGTCGTGAAGTACGACAGGAATACAATTTTGAAAATATGATCAAATTGGAGTACGAGAAGGGCTGTCTGCATCATCGTCACCCACTGGAAGCGACTGCGTCCATTCAGCTAAATAATGAATAAAAATACCATGAAAAAAATTGTTCAAGTATACATTATGAAATCTTTATAGAAATTTTTTGAAAATTTTCAGTGGTAGTTATGGTGTCAAAAATTCACTACTTCGCTAAACAGAGAAGAAACTGTTCCCGTTGCAATGCGTTTAGGACGATTCTTTAGTCATTTTCCATCTTCTTTTTTTGATTGGGGTTTTAACGACCACCGTGAGAAAATCAGTCGGCTATAAGCAGTCGCCCATCCCTTTTAGGGCCACTGGCTCCGGGGAAAGGAGATGGTCAGGGCCGTAACATAAACAGAATATCTATTCCTCACCGGGATTCAAACCCGGACCCATCTTGGACGCATGAATAGAAGCTATCGCTTAGATCACTACGTCACCGGCGGAGGGGGTTATTTCCCATCTGCACAAGTTAATTACCGACTGTGATGATTTTTTACCGCTAGAGCTAAAGAGCGGTAATAAGAAAAAGTAATCTATTTTTTCCAAATCGGTATTTACTGAAGTGACACGAACTTTTTCCTTGTCGACATGTTTCTTTGCCTTCGGCAATAGACTTCGTTAGAAGATCATTACTCCTAATATCTTCCAGTTTAAAATGAAACAAAAAAAGAAATGTAAATCTAGACAGGCATCATTTTACCTGACATTTTTTTCATTCGTTAATTATTAAACACAAATCCTTCTCTTGCTGTTTCGTATTGTCATATTATTCTTTCGAACATTATTCTTTCGCAGTAATAAAAACAAGGTGAAAAGCACAGATAATTTTTTTGTGTTTCGAGTAATCCTTGGCATTCTGTTATTTCTTAATTTGTAAAACTAATAAAAAATGATGATAAGAAGAACAAAAAGAAAAAGGAAAATTTACTGTCTTCATTGCTGCATGTGAAAAGATTTCACTAAAATTAAGAACTACATTTAAAATTTTCGGAAGTAATGTTTTCTCGTAAGTACAAAGAACAATTAAACTAATCAATGGGAATAACGATTAAGGAACTCAGTCAGTTTTTTTCTCAGACTTTTATGGTAATGGCCGAAGTACAAGAAAAAAGGTCTTAAGACTTTTACTGTACTTTGTGCTATTAAGGATTTTCAACAATAAGTTCGTTTGCCTTCTTAGAACAGAAATTCAGACAACAAAATCTCTGTTAATTGCAAAAGTTTGAATACTCACTCTCTTATAAAGTTTTAGAAGTATTATAAAACATATTTAGGAGAAAATACCTCGAAATTCATTTCCAAGTTTCCTTAGAATGGGTTTAGACGAAATATTCTTTAGAATGGGTTTAGACGAAAGATTCCTTAGAATGGGTTCAGACGAAAACGTCGAATAAAATTTCCTTTCCAAATACGCATGTCTAACATTGAGAAGGTCGTACAAAAACCACGTGTGGTCAAAGTTGTACCAACTAATATGAATTATGATAAACGAAGTCGAAATTCTAGCTGTTCATTTATCTGGAATATTTAAAGTTTATATATGAAAATTCATATATACGAAGGAACACAGACCTTGTACCAGAGCAAAACCAAAAACATTGTTCAACAGTCATGAAGTATAAAAACATGTAATTGCATCATGAAAAATCAATTTTAATACAGAAGTAGGAATTTCAGCTGATTTTTCGATTTAAATACTGCATAACTGTCGCAAATCTATACTAAAAGCACAAAACTGATCCTAAAATTTCTGAAGTATTTGTATGCTATACTAAACTAAGTATTGTGTACTATAGTATTTGTATGTTATACTAAACTGAGTTTTCTGAAGCATTATACATATATACTTAAAATTTAGTGTTGTTCCCGTACGGTAGGGACATTTTATTTAATATGTATATGAAGTTCATACCCTGAAATTATAAATACATCATTCTCCTTTCTGTAATATCCTGCCGTTTTTTAAGAACCTCCATGAACACGGTTTGTAATATCCTAAACATGGGTGCAGAAATCTCTCTCTAATATACCATTTTTTTGCTATGATACGACTCATTATTTTACATGCTAAAATCTAGAGCGCATGGGAACTTTTTTATCTTCTTTGTTTTGTGGTTTTAATGGTCTCCATGAATAGACGACAGATTTCTTGATCTACCCAAGATTTGTCTCGAAGCTGTAAAGAATCGCTCGTCCCAAATTTAAGGTTATTAATTAGAGGGAAAGGACAATACCGGCTCAGTGACAAACGCAATACATATGCCTCGCAACGAACCCACACCCTGGCCCAGCTTGAATAAGTTTAGATTTCTTACGAAGGTATGTGTACTTTGAAGAGCATAGCTTAACTACCATTAACGGGATTACTGATTACTAGTTGTGGTAGTACGGGTTTCACCATATCCTTTCAATAAATTAAGCTTTGTGAAGTATGCAAATTGAGAAAGAGCTGTTTCCTCAGCAGAGGAGAGCTCTTGCGAGAGTTGCCTGGATGTTAAATTCCTACGGCGGCAAGCTGTTAGAGACAAATACCTGTCATTTAGCATACACAGTATGGCAATTGGGAATGACAATCGCGGTTGTACGACGAGTTCTCGTGTTTCTAAAGAATGATCGTTCCTTGAGTGCTACAATATCAACGGAAATTGCCGTCCCTTTAACAAAATGTAGTATGAGCTGAGCTGCTCGTCTGCTTTGTGTCAGTGTTGTTAAATGAAAATGGAACAAAGAGCAAATATCAGGTTTTGAACTCAACTGGTCGAAGTAAGTACATGGAGAGAAGTATTTGTCTCGAGCACGTGTTTTCCAATGGCATAAGCATTTCCTCCATGGAAAGGCATCAATGGAAGACTGTGAATATAGGACCCTACGGACACGTTTCTAACGGCTGATGTGATTGGAAAGAAGCGGGAAATCGTCTCCAATGTGCGAAGACCATAGCCCCGAATGATTTCAGATATAATCTGTTCGGCAATATGAAAACCATTCTGCAAATAATAACCCAGGTTTTAAAGAAAACAAACATCTGTGAGAGATCTGTTCCTTATTTTTTAACAATAACGATAGTAGCAATTTAAACACTGCAGATAACTCAATGAGCCCACTGAAAACAAACCGATCTTCCTGAATTTTATCGTTTAGTGTGGAGTCACGTGATGTTTCCAGTACACCCGGAAACAAAAAAACTGTTGAGAGTAGGTCACAAAAATCTCCCAAAGTCCAAAGAGTTCGTGCAGAAAGGTCAAAAATCAAACCAATACTTAAAAAGTTCTATGATAGCGAAGTCTATGTGGTGCCCATTGAACAAAATGCTACTTCTGCATAATATCTGTACAATTTGAAAATTTCTGGCTCGGAATTACCAGATCTGCGGCCTCAATATCGAGAAAACGGGAGTCGGTTCCTTTTGCATGACAACGAAGTCTTTCAGTTTTTAGAGTTACTCATGGTGATCATTAATACCCAAAGCGAACAAAATCGGAGATCATTCTCAGAAACATAGCTTTTAATCTGTTTCTTTGGAAGAGATACTTCAAATCAAAATTAAAAAAACAGGAAACATTTCAGACCAATCATAAATTACTGCGAATAAAAAAAGAAAGGAAAGGATCAAGAGGAAATTCGGTGTCCGAAACATTCAGTAATCATGAATAGATATCTGCACACTGTAAAAAATATGTGGTGAGAATTCACGGATCATTTTTAAAAATAACGTGCACCCAAATTGTTGGCAGGTGACCGTCTTTTCACAAAATTTCCGTTTTAAAAGATACATTTAATTTGCGTCAGAACGGATTCAAAAGACGTGCTTATTACACCCGAAAATTCGGTGTCATCTTTCTTGTTTTTAGCTACACTCGTTTAAGTAAATGCACGCTTCATTAATAGTCACAATAAATTTCCACCTGTCTCCCGCTAAGGGATTTTGTAAAGAAGTCCACACCGTGTTCTGCGCTTAGCCACCCGCCTACGCAAAAGGCGGTGAACATTATGTTCTTTTTTTTTCAGATTCAAATCTTTGTTTATTACCTTGTTTACAGTTCATACACAGATTTCTAACAACTTGGCGGTTGCTTTTAGGGTAGGTGGATTTTCTTTTAAGACTAGAGACCTTACTTTTGAAATAGTCGTAATAGCACGTACCTTTGGCTTTTTGTGTGATGTTCTTTTTCCTGTTAAAAGTAAAGTTTGAAGATTTTCCACTGCGTTATAAATAAAATTGCTTATTTTACATTTGGGAAATGCTAATTCCATAATTTCCACAGTGTGCTTTAATTACAGAATATGAATATTCCTCTTCGTAAAGAGCAACAAGTTTGTAAAATCATGCAATGCATTGATTATGAGACGCTTTTCCACATACCAGAAATCATTACTCAAGTTATGAGGATAATGGCTGGGGAATAGAGCTCGCTCCTGTGTCCTGAGCTTTGACCCCATTTCGATAATATTCAATAGAACCGGTTCAGTGTACCTCTGGGACAACCTGATAAAGGTTTGTAGCAATCGAAGCATTTTTACGTAAGTTATGACGCATAAGGGCAATAGAATGAATCTTGCTCCTATGTCCTGACCTTTGACCCCATTTCGCCCATTTGCAATAGGGTTCGTCTTCAGGTAGTCCCCAACAACACACTAAAATTTCATCGAAATCGAACAATTTTTACGCGAGTTATAGTGCGGAAGAACGGACGGACGGGCAAACAGACGGAACATATACGCTTCTTCAACCAACGATTGGTAAGCGTAAAAAACGTAAGCTTCTATCCACAGTTTGTTTATATGCGCCATTTCCTTAGCAGATGATACTTAACTGCGGCAGATGTTTCTTTCGTGTTCATCTAACACGCTGCTGCCATTTTCAGTTCTCTGAACTTCATTCATTTTCTGTAATTTCTTATCAAAAAACATCATAATCAAAACACCCCCAAATGGCAATGTGCTGAACATATTGCTAGAACTGTTTATCTTTGAACAACTAAAGCATTGTACTGCATACCAAGGGACAAAGAAAGATCCAGAAGAAAACCACGTAGAAGATAGTGGATAAATTCCAAAAGCATATGGGAATGACATGAAAGAGACTTGGGGAGACTTCCATCTAAGAGTGGATTAAAAACAGTTGATGATGATGACGTAAATCACTCGCCTTTGTGGATTACTGAATAGATTAGGTATAGTAAATTGACCATCATTTGTGTAACAGTAATTTTCAGAGGGGTAAAAGTTAGAAATTGTGCAGTGGCCAAGGTTTCTATTACATGAGCTCTTAGATGAAGGCCTCTTTACCGATCTCGTGAACACATGCGACGACAGATATTTCGTATTGCAGTTATCAACACGAAACAGCTTTACAACACCCATCGTTTCTGTGGGCTAGAATAAATAGAAATAGGTTTATAGGTGTAATAGTCAGTTTTACTATTCCCGAGTCTTGTTTTAGGTTGGCGTGAGACGGTGAGTACAGATTGCTGCTCCGGAGTCCAGATATAGCTTCCGTGAGTTTCACTCCTCCCGTGGGGCTTCGGCGGCTGGGTGGATGTGGTGTTCTGTGGTGCTGGTCTATTTGTCGAAATTGTTCTCCCCATGCTCCCCCTCTTCTTCCCGGTCTAGTGACGGGATTTGCTCAAAATATAACATCTCTTCCCCTGTTTCTTATTCTTCTGTTTCTTTTTCTTATTGAGTTCATTTACTCAAATCTCCTAGCTTCTGGTTTCTCAGGGCGGTTTTAGACCTGGAATCAAACACTCCCTTCCTAAAACTACTTCAAACAAGTGCAAGTGCATTCATTTTTATTTAATATTTTCCTTGTGTCTTTTTCATTCCGGCACTGAAGTTTGTAAGCAGCCCCCGGTGGCGCAGTGGTCTAAGCGATGGCTTCTGATCAATCGTCTGAGATAGGTCCGGGTTCAAATCCTGGTGAGGCATGTATATTGTGTTTATCTTACGGCGTTGGCTCTCTCCCTTCCCTGGAACCAGTGGCCCTAAATTAGGGACGGGAGACTGCTTATAGCCCACTGAGTTGCTCACGGTGGTCGTTAAACCTCTAATTAGAAAAGAAAAAGTTTGTAATTTAAAATTGGTGAAAAGGATATCCGAAGGAACCGAAAAGGATGACGTTTCCTTTTCAAACAATAATATCGTGCTGAACTTTAACATCAAAACCCAGTTTGTTAGTTCTGAAGATGTGATTTATCTGAGACATCGTGTTCGGTCCATAATTATTATGATCCATATGCTTGCCAAACCACAAGTTGGCACAGCCACATAATTCACACAAGTTAGTAAAATCATGCAATTCATTGATTATGATACGCTTTCCAACATACCAGAAATTATTACTCAAGTTATGAAAATAATGGCTGTGGAATAAATCTTGCTTTTGTGCAATAACCTTTGACCCCATTTCGTTGATATTCAACAGAACCGGTTCACTATACCTCCGGAACAACATGATAACGTTTTGTCGCAATCGAAATATTTTTTGGTAAGTTATGATGCACAAGGGCAATGGAATGGATCCCACTCCAGTGTCCTGACCTTTGACCCCATTTCTCCCATTTTCAATAGGGTTCGTCCCCAGTGGCTCCCTACCACATACTAAAAGTTCATCGAAATCGAACCATTTTTACGCAAGTTATGACGCATAAGGGCAATGGAACAAATCCCGCTCTTATGTCCTGCCTGACCTTTGACCCCATTTCGCCCATTTTCAATAGGGTTTGTGCCCAGGTGGTTCCTTACCAAATACTAAAATTTCATCGAAATCGAACCATATTTACGCGTTATGACGCATAAAGGCAATGAAATGGATCCCGCTTTTATGTCCTGACCTTTGACCCCATTCCATTCATTTTCAATAGGTTTTGTTCCCAGGTGGTTCCTTACCACATACCAAAATGTCATCGAAATCGAACCATTTTTACGCAAGTTATGACGCATAAGGGCAATTGAATGGATCCTGCTCTTACGGCGTGACCTTTGACCCCATTTCACTCATTTTCAATAGGGTTCGTCCCCTGGTGGTCCCCTACCACATACTAAAATGTCATCGAAATCGAACCATTTTTACGTGAGTTATCGTGCCGACAGGCAGACAGACAGACGGACGGACGGATAGACGGACGGAAAAAGCTGGAGCATATACGCTTCTTCAACCTACGGTTGGAAAGCGCAAACAAGCGTGGTGCGAAGAGTTATTGAAAACTCGTTGGGAAGAACAACTCTCGTGCTGTACAAATAAACAATAAATTTACTGAGCGTTTCAAAAGTGTTACTTAATTATTTATTTATTGTTTTAACATAATGATAACAAACGCTAAAAAATAAATAGCGGTGAAGATTTATTTTCAAACATATTATTTAACACCGAACTTATGAAGAAACAAAACAAACTAAGAGAAAAAAATAAATAAATAAAATGTCATTTCTAGGACCACCAATCAGAAAAGTTCTAATGATAGCGAATGTTCTTAAATGGGATAGAAATTTAAATTAAGGTCATTCATCAGAATTAGTAGAATAACATATTTATCAGTACTAAACTTTTTTCATTACCACTTTTAGATAAAAAAAAAATAGATAGGGCATAAAAAAAAAGGAAGTACCGGTACGAAAACCAGTGTTGCATTACATCTCTGTTTTATCATCAACTCGAAGATTTACGCGCTGCGAGCAATTCTCCAATTTCAGTGTTTCGACAATTGGCAATTTTATTGTCCAAGGTAGAGCGCGGTTAAGTTTAAGGAAATAAATTCAGAAATGCAATTAAATAAGATTAAAATTTCGTTAGAGATAGCGTAGCAGCAATGAAGCATTCGGAGAAATCTTATGACTGATATGAACGGCAGTTTGCAAAATCTGATGAAGAACGGTGATTTCTTTACCGAAAGCATTAACAACATTTATTCCGATTAATGCTTAGTAGACATCCTTAAATTACAAATAGGAACAGCTGCATCTAAAGTAAGTGAAATTAATTGTCGCCACTTTAATCTTTTACTTTTTAAAACGAAAATCTGTAATCTGCATGATGTGATTAATGCAGCAATATATCGACACAATATTCGAAATAAAGAAAGAAAAAGCAATTTAATAAATTGTCTTAATCCGAAGGGAAACATATAAATTACTAAAAAAAGTACTACATCAAAGCATCAAGAATATTTAGAAGCTAAATGCAGAAAATAGTGGCCAGATATCCATCACAAAGGAAATATTACAACTGCTTAGTTAAAGAACATAATTTTTTCTGATTTTTCAGACTTAAATCACTTCTCCTTTAAACAAATAACATGATTCGAGAATTTCAGTTTTCGCTCATGACTAATACGACAGCTCTTCCCTTGGTTAGATCAGAATACTTATGCTTTGTAACTATCGTTGGATCAATGTTTACTAACTTATCAGCACTTGAAGGTCTCTTATTAGATTTGCATTCCATGAAAAATTGAATATGCTCTATTGTTATTTACAACCGATTGTTGTGGAGTGAAACAATATCCACGAAAAGATTTTTTATTAAATATATTGCGTCGATTTTTTTTTAAAAATGCTTTACTCTCATTTTCAGCCGCTTGCAATGGGGTGAAACAATATCCATTTAGAGATTTCTAATTAAATGTATTGCCTATTACCTCGATTTTATTTTCACAAATGCTCTACTCTCATTTACATCTGATTGTTATAGAGGGAAAAATATTCATGAAAAGATTTCTTATTGATTTTATTTGCATAAAGGAATTTGAAGAAAACGTTATTTTGTCGTTCCTTTAAAAGTTAAACACATGAAAACAGAATCCGGAAAATCTACATGTAACTATCGAGATCACCATTATCATACACACTGAGTTAGTGTTCCTACGTAGTACCTTGTGGGACTCGTTTTGCGGCAGTACACTAATCGACATAATAAATTCCACGCCGTAAATGATGGCCCGAAACGAAACCAAACTTACAACACCTGTAGACAGGAAGGTGGTTATAAAAGTGATTTAATTTTTAAAAGATTGCACGAAAGCCGTATATGAGGAGATAGTACCACGTCTCTTTAGACAGTAGGTCATATGACTGAAACGCTGGACTGTCATAACGGCATCGCATCGAGAGGAAAAGCCCACGGATGCTGTTTTCAGGTATTGCCGACGTCCAAACGTTCTCTATTGGGGAGAACTTTGAGGATGGTGCTAGCCAACGTAGCACCAGGATAACTTGTAGGCGCTGTCTGTTGTTCAAATAAATCTTTGGACGACACCCGACCTTCCAGCAATATCAGCGAAGTCGTCTTTTACCAATAGAACGTACCTCATACCATGAACCCCCTTCCCCCAGAACTTTGAGTTGTGTTTACAATATAAGCTGGGTCCAGTCACGGTGTCCCTGAGACCACTGTAAACAAACTTTCCGGTTCTTTACAGAATTCAGTGGTTCCCTTATAGGCATGCGACTGCCTATCCCGATCCACTTCAATTCCTTGCTCACAGTTCGCTGAGATACAGGGCAGAAACAACTTTCATTGAATTCTTCGGTCAATTCCTGTACACAGAAATTCCTATTTCTTCGTACAAGCCTTCTCAGGCGACAGCTTCTCATTCCTAACAGATTGTCATCGCGCCTCAGTTACGCTTCTTAGATAAGTAATGCGACATTTTTCTAGTTATTAAAGATCCGGTATATGACACCTTTTGAAAAACCAGTCAGCTCTGCTGTTTTCAAAATCGTCGCTCCAGCCAGACGGGCACCCAAAATAAGCCCTTTATCGCTCCAGCCAAACGGGCACCCAAAATGAGCCCTTTATCGCTCCAGCCAGACGGGCACCTAAAATAAGCCCTTTATCGTAAAATAAGTCTTTTATCGCTCCAGCCAAACGGACACCCAAAATAAGCCTTTTATCGTAAAATAAGTCCTTTATCGCTCCAGCCAGACGGGCACCCAAAATAAGCCCTTTATAGTAAAATAAGCCCTTTATCGCTCCAGCCAGACGGGCACCCAAAATAAGCCCTTTATAGTAAAATAAGCCCTTTATCGCTCCAGCCAGACGGGCACCCAAAATAAGCCCTTTATAGTAAAATAAGCCCTTTATCGCTCCAGCCAGATAGGCACCCAAAATAAGCCCTTTATAGTAAAATAAGTCCTTTATCGCTCCAACCAGAAGGGCACCCAAAATAAGCCCTTTATCGCTCCAGCCAGACGGGCACCCAAAATAAGCCCTTTATAGTAAAATAAGCCATTTATCGCCCCAGCCAGACGGGCACCCAAAATAAGCCCTTTTATCGCTCCAGCCAGACGGGCACCCAAAATAAGCCCTTTTGCATACTCCAAAAAAAACCTTTGTTTTCTCCATTGTGATTACCTCTACTGAAGACTACCGAGGAGCAGCAATTTTAAATAGTTGCCTAGACCACGTTGTGAGGCACGTGACCACGTGTTTTGCATATACATTGCTTAATGGCGTTTACGTACATCTGCATGAAGGTTTCAAATTCAGTGGCAAGTGTGTGTATATCCCCGTGTAAATATAAGTCTAGGAAGTTATACGTTAAAGGATGATTCTATCCATATACCGTACCATAAACGCTAGTACTGAAAATTTATTTTGAACAGCTATTTAATCTGTATTCAATTTGCAATCACACAAAAACATTGGGGGGGGGGGGTTCAATTGTGTAGCCTTTTAATTCGCAAAACTGTTTTTGGCCTGGAATATTATCGATATTAATTTTAATTTCCTTGATTTCGTGGATATATTATATAAATTATTTCCAAAAGCCTTCGTTTATGTCTTTTTCAAAACATGCAGGCTATCTCGTAGTCCAAGTAGTCCGAAGCGCGGTCTTCTGACGAGTCGTATGAGCAGTGCTAGGGCTCGATAACCAAATGAGACGTGGGCGTTATGCCCATCGTAGGGCACTGGTGCTACTTCACTGGAAACTGTTGCCCCAAATTACAGACAGACACATTAGATTCTAATGGAAATCATTAAACTCGGAACCAATTGAAAAAAAAATACTCATTTTTTATCTTTGCACAACTTATGGCATTTTGATACTTTTCTGGTTACATCGCTAAAGAATGCACTATACTCTACAAGTTCAGTATGTTTATAGCGTGGCATAAAAATGTTTATTCATCGGCATAATACCGTATCGTACAAATAGCAATGACAAAACAGTCCTCAGCCACTAGATGTAAACAAATTATTAAAGAGTCAACAAAGGCATGCAGAATACGGCGTTTTCCAGAGAAGTCATGCATTGATCAACCGCTCCTGTATAGGGCAGTTTTAGAAGAATTGCCCCTTACACGACCTTTCAGAGAAGTCATGCATTACTCAGACGCTCCTGTTTAGGGCAGTGTTAGAAGAACTGCCGTTTGCACGAACTTTCATAGAAGTCATGCATTGCTCAGGCGCTCCTGTATGGAGTAGGGTTAGAAGATTTGCCCCTCACACGTACTTTCAGAGAAGTCATGAATTGCACAACCGCTCCTGTATGGAATAGTGTTAGAAGAACTGCCCCTTACACGAGCTTTCATAGAAGTCATGCATTGCTCAGGCGCTCCTGTATGGGATAGTGTTAGAAGAATCGCCCCTTACACGTACTTTGAGAGAAGTCATGAATTGCTCAACCACTCCTTTATGGAATAGTGTTAGAAGATTTGTCCCTTACACGAGCATTCAGCCATCTGGGATACTATTGGAGTCCTCTCCAACAAGCTGGCTTGCAATGGCGCTGTTTCTATTGGGCTACCAATAGTCTGACATGCATTGTTAAGGGATGAAAACACATCCCATACAGCGATTATAAAGTGATAAATAACACTTTTACCGCCCTTGATGTCTTCAACGCTGTTTTTGAAAATCCTTTTGCTTCTTAGGCGTTTTAACTCTCTGCATTTGACACACAATCACTCTCTTGAAACAGCCATACAGTGGAGCTCCGAAGTTTGGAGTTTGCATCTACTGTTTTACGTCGCCAAATTAACAGATTTATACCATGATATAAGCATATTGATCTTTCTTTGTTTTATCCATTTTATCTTATGCTTGGAATTTTTTTTAATACGCCTGTCCTACTTAAAGTCGTATGTTTACATCTGTTCCCAGTAATTTACAAGAAAGATGACACCGAATTTTCGGGTGTAATAAGCACGTCTTTTGAATCCGTTCTGATGCAAATTAAATTTATCAAAGCTATTCAGTCAATGGAACCGGTATGGAAAACAATAGTATCTGACGGAAGAAAGAAGTTTTCGAATCGGGTTTTTAATTCCTCAGATATTGCTGTAAACGGAATCGTGAGCTTAAGCCATCTGGTTGCAGACTTGTGCGTTAAGAAAAACATGAATTTATATGAGAAGCATTTCACACCGGAAACGTTCTCCAACATAGAAATAATTTTTCAAATCGGACTCTTAGAAACAGAGATATCGACAAAAACAAGATGTAACTTTACGTCCCCTGGTGGAAAAACCATGCATTAGTTTAGGAAGAAAGTATTCCAAAAGGTTTTTTCCATATGAGCGGTATCGGTCCAAGAAAAAAAATTTAGTCGGGTTTTCAGGAGCCCAGATTTTGCTACAAATACGTAAGAAGCAGAAATTAACACCTATGCCCCTGGTGGCCAAACCATTCTTTACCAAACATTAGAAATTATGTGAAAAATATTTTCCATCAGATCTTGTATGCGATACAGGAAGAATTTTTCAAATCGGAGTTTTAGAAGTAGAAATAACGCAGAAAACGCAATTTACCTTTGTACCCCCAAGCGGAAAGTGTATAATTTACTTGAAAATTTTGAATTTATAGGAAAAACATTTTGCATTGGAAACACCATCCAACAAAGAAGGAATTTTTTAGATCGGTCTCCTAGAAGTAGAGATATTGACAAAAATAAGATATACATCTACGCCCCCTGGGGGAGAAACCATGCATTATTTTAAAAAGAAAATGTTTCTAAAAGGTTTGTCGACATGAGTTCCGTCGGTCTACAAACGACATTTTTTTCAATCGAGAATTCAAACACTCATATTTTGCTACAAATACATCAGAAGCGGAATTTAAGGTTTACGCCCCCTGGCTGCCAAATTATTTTTTTAAAAAAAATTAGAAATTATGTGCAAACGATTTTCCATCAGGAGCTGTATCCGGTACAGAAATAATTTTTCAAATCAGAGATTTAGAAGCAGAGACATAGGGGAAACCCAATTTACCTCTACGCACCGTAGCGGAAAGTCTGTGAATTACTTGAAAATTTTGAAATTATATGAAAAACGTGTCACACTGAAAACCCTATCTAACAAAGAAGGAATTTATCAAATCGGACTCCTAGAAGTAGAGATATTGACAAAAATAGAATATACATCTACGCTCCCTGGCGGAGAAACTGTGGAATATTTTAAAAAGAAAATATTCCAAAAAGGTTTATTGATGTGAGTGGCATCAGTCCACGAAGGGATTTTTTCAATCGATATTTCAGAAGCTCAGATGTTATCGCAAATACATCAGAAGCAAAAATTAACACTTACGCCCCCTGGTGGCCAAAGAATTCTTTACCAAAAATTTGAAATTATATGCAAAAGATTTTCCATTACAAGGTGCATCCGCTGAAGCAAAAATGTTTCAAATCGGAATTTTGGAAGAAGATTTATCGGGAAAAATGTAATTTACTTTTACGCCCCGTAGCGGGAAATCTATGCGTAATTTAAAAATGTAACTATATCTAAAATACTCTTCGACGTAAATGGAATCGAAAGATAAAATAATGTTTTCAATCGGATATTTAGAAGCAAATATGTGGAATAAAACGTATTTTTGAATTCGACATCATCTGCATTTACGCCCTCTAGCGGCGAAATTGCAAAAAAAAAAAAAAAAAAAAAACGAAATAAAGGATCATCATTCGCATATTTCAAGCTTCCCAATGCAAAAAGAATTTTTCAAATCGGACTAATAGTTACAGAGATATCGTGTCTACAGACGGACAAACCGATAACAGAAGCACGACCATTTTTTTACAAAAGACGTGCTAAAAATCTGAGATCTGAAACACTACTGATGACATACTCCCCATTATGAATACATAAACTAAATTTGCCAATGTACAAGACTACAAAGCAATTCATCACTCAGTTCAATGAGGAAATTTTAATTTCGAATCGAACTGCAGTATGTAAAGTTTAGCAAATAAATGCAACATGCTCCTTATTGAAAAAAGTATAACTGTTAATTTCTCGAATGAATGGTGTCACGGTCGAGATATGGATGATATTTTATCGATTAATGAATAATCGATGAGATGCGTCGCGTGCATGATGAATACTCTTTGTAATATCAGCATGTTTCTCCCTCTCTTTTTAATAATGATCCTACTCTGCACAGCTTTTTAATAATGATCCTACTCTGCACAGCTTTTTAATAATGATCCTACTCTGCACAGCTTACATGGGAATTAATTTATATACCAGTCCTGGAAAGGACTAATTATTGCATTCGTGCGTTGGCGTTTTGTAATCCTCCAGTACCCAGTTTCGTTAAAAGTAATCGAAGAGCTGCAATAGCAACGCTTTCTTTGGTGAGATGGGAATTCCGAATTATGATGGCAGAACTTAATGTATGTTTCTTTTATGAGGAAGCAAATGTTTGTGCCTAAATTCTTATCCGCGAAAAGTGTGATGTTCTAAATCAAAAGAACAATGTATTTCATAAAATAAGGAGACATCTATATTATACATTACTCTAACAAACAAAACCAAAAAAATAATTATTATCGAATATTAAATAATATATACATATTATTATCGCAAAAAAATAATTATATCTGACGAGCAAAACCAAAAAATTAATTATTATCGCATTCTCAAAATTTCAGTCTTTTGAACACCAACCTGTGGTATAAAAATTAAAGACTTCCCGTACGTTGAGCTCTTCTGTGTTTCAAATAAATAGAAATCAAATCAATATATTAATTCTATTAGGTTTTTTACTGTGAGTCTAATTTTGAAAGAATGGCTGAACTTAAAGATATGGTTGAGGCATCAAAATGTAGATGTGCCAGTCAAAGAGAAAAATGAGATTGGGCCAACGGTTCGCGCGTTGTGGGGCAGCAAAGTTCTCATGTAAAGTCTATGATTAGATCAGATCATATGTAGATGATTTTAGGAAGATAGTGTCTCACCCCAGGTCTTAAACAACCCTTAGAAATAGAAAGCTAGGAGATTTGGGCTAGAGTGCCCGATAGGAAAGTGACACGGAAGCGAAGTAGAAAGGTGGAGGAAGACTCCCTTATTTATCACCGGGGAGGCAGTGCCCGGGGTCCGACGGCTTAGCGTGTCCATCCGACGCACGGCGGATATTTAGTGGATCGAGCGTTCGTACCTGCCTGGGATCGAACCTGAGGTCTTCTTCATGACAGTCACGAACGTCATGAAGAAGACCTATGGGAGATGCGTGCGGTAGACATCCGATCGCCTGCGATTGACTCATATAGTCTATGGAAGATGCGTGCGGTAGACATCCGATCGCCTGCGATTGACTCACGCGCTCTTGAAGACGGAATCATGGAGGTACTGAGATAGTCCAAAGTCCGAAGTCTTCTCTTTTCTGAGCGAACCGTTGCGCAAAGCAACGCTAACAGGCATTTGTATCAAAGTTCTTCTCTTCGGAACAGCGAACACTCTCGAAGACCTGATTGCGTTATGCCGTTGAACTTTGTGATGTATATACTGTACACAATTTAATATTCATTCGATCCAGTTTATTCACGTAAGTAGAACGTTTCCCTTTATGTAATGATGTAAATAAACATTCCGTTGGCCATTGTTAGTGAAAATATTTAGAATGTACATATTGAGTTGCGCTATCTATATCTTCATTCTATAAGGTTTTTACTATGAATCCTGTTTTGAGAGAACGGCTGAACGTAAAAATATGGTTCAGGTATCAAAATAAAAGTCTTACCATGTAGATGTGCCAGTCGAAGAGAAAAATGAGATTGGAGAGATGGTTCGGGCACGGATGAGCGGCAAAGTTCCCATGTAAAGTCTATGAGAGAAGAGTGCGGCCCTTAACTTCATCGGGCGCTCAGTTCAGTGTCAGACTTGGTGTGTGCATGGTGTTCTATGATCAGTCCTAAAGTAAGTAAATACTTCATTGCATACTTATCTTTAACAGAATGTTTCTCCCGCAGATGAAAAAGAAAAGGTAAGAGCCTTACTGGCAGGCGTGAGCGATCAATGGGATGCAACTCTATGTTTCAGACAAGAGAGAATGATGAGTATTCGCAACGCGAATCTCATTCCAACAACATTTACAAACACAGTTGTGACTGAACATGAGGGTGAAAGAGTGCGCTTTCCAGTTGAATTTTTTTAAAATTTTGATTGGAGGTTTAACGACCACCGTGAGCAACTCAATGGGCTATAAGCAGGCACCCGTCCCTAATTTAGGGTCACTGGTTCCAGGGAAGGGAGAGAGCCAGTGACGTAAGACAAACACAACATCCATGCCTCACCGGGATTCGAAACCGGACCCCTTTCGGACGAATGATCAGAGGCCATCGCTTAGAACACTGAGCCACCGGGGCCGCGTTGAATTTTTGCACACACTCGAGATGAGTGTCCTTCCGCTTCATATTTTACGGCTGAAAAAGGGTGCAGTCGGGATGCTCATCAGGAACCTGGCCGCCCCGGTGGCGCAGTGGTCTAAACGCTGTCTTATGATGATTTGTTCTGAAGGGTCCGGGTTCAAATCCCGGTGAGGCATGGATGTTGTGTTTGTTTTATGGCACTGGCTCTCTCCCTTTCCTGGAACCAGTGACCCTAAATTAGGGACGGGCGACTATTTATAGCCCATTGAGTTGCTCACGGTGGTCGTTAAACCTTCAGTCAAAAAAAGAAAAAAAATCACGAACCTGGGCTATTGTCTTTACTGAAGTGTTTGAATGAAATTTTCAATCAAAGTTTACATTTGTTGTTTCATATGCGTTTATTCTTTAAAAAAAAACAACTAATTGTCGATTCCGACGGGTTTCGTCTAGTTTATAGAAACAGCTGAAGAAGAAGAGAGAGAGAGAGAGAGAGAGAGAGAGAAGAGAGAGAGAGAGAGAGATAGAGAGAGAGAGAGAGAGAGAGAGAGAGAGAGAGAGGGGGGAGAAATAATGTTGTTGTTTTTTTTTCATTTGGTTACAGCAATATGGATCCTGTCCTGAAGCAGGCAAACGAAAAAAGAATAGGAAAGGTAAAAAATGAGTGCCCTCATCAATTCTTACTGACAACCTAAAGTAAAACGGTTTGGAAAGGGCATAGCAGACACCGATTTTAAAGAAGAGAAAAGAATAAGAAAATTAACGAAATAATTCGAACCAGAAATGTAGCGGACAAAAATCGTAGGCCTAATGGTAAAAAGACTAGAAAATTTAAAAATCAGACTGGAAATGAATCCAAGGGATAGCAGAAAAAAGACAGCTCCAAAAGATGTTTAGATGAAGAAGAAAATGAAACAGATGAGGATACCTTGTGTTAGCGTCTCTTACGCCAAATTCAGCATACAAACTTGGTCTAAACAAAGAGAGTGCGCTCATGTGTATTGAGCAAATGACAGTTCTACATACATGTGAGTTCAGTATGAAACAGATATTGAGATGTTGTCTGAACAAATTAAAAGTGATTAACCTTCAAAATTGGAAATAAGTCGTTTTCAAGAAAAGCGCTAACAGTCCAAAGTACCGTAATTTATCACATACTCGTTTCTGTTTATTCCGCATTGTTAACACTGAAAATAATTATTTGAGCTCAATAAAGGATTTCTTAGCTTGTCTCTCTGCTCCACAGCAATATCAACATGCCCCGTAGTAGAGCAACTTGAAACGTTTCGACTTGGCCAACTAAACGGACTTTTATGGATTGCTGATTCTAACCTCAAACTTTTAATAAGCTACAGTTGCCTAAACATATTTACACACATACATTGCTTTACATAAATAAACGTGGAAAAGAATTGTAACGAAATATTTTAAACTATTGGATTGCTTTAACAATAAACACCCATAAACGTGTTTAAGTTTTTACAAATCAGAAGAAATGTACACACCGATGAGTAATTACATTATGACCACCACCAGCCTAGAGAAATAAGCGCGCCTGGAGAGCAAAGGGTGGCGCAAGTGAAGTTCACAGCGCAGTATACACTGAAGTGCCAGTAAAGCTGGTACAGACGACCTTATGCAAAATACAAAGCAACGTCACCTATGCGCGTACTCGGTTGCGTCCGCCAGTGCGTATATAAAGCGATAGACATCCTTACCAGCTATCAGAGCTATTTTCGGCATGAGAATGACAAGTAATAACGATTTAAGCGATTTTCAACGCGGTGTCGTAGTTGGCGCTGTAAGATGGGCCATAGTGTTTCGGAGGTAGAAACGAAGTTCGGATATTCACGGACGACCATTGCAAACGTGTACCGTGACAACAAGAATTCCGGAAAAACCTCCAACATACGATACCAGTGTGGCCGTTAAAAAACATTGGGTGAACGTGACCATCGTCGGTTCTCAAGAATCGTTTCACGCGATATGCGTGCAACACTCTCGCAAGTATCATCGGAATTCAATGCTGGAGCCTCAACAAGCATCAGCGTCCGGACTGTGCAACGTACCTTGCACGATATGGGCTTTGGGAGCCGACACCCAACTCGAGTCCCCTTGATGGGTGCACGACACAGAGCTATGTGCCTGGCTTGGGCACGGCAACACCGCCACTGGACACTTGATGACTGGAAACAAGCAGCCTGGTCTGACGAGTCGCGTTTCCAACTGTATCGGGCTGATGGAAGTATTCGTGTGTGGCGCAAACCCCATGAAGCCATGGATCTCGCCTGTAAAAAACTGGGAACTGTGCCGACTGGTTGGGGGTCCGTAATGGTATGCGGTGTGTTTAGCTGGACTTCACTGGGACCCCTGGTACGTCTACAAAAGTCTGTGACCGGCCAAAGCTATGTGCGCATTATTTCTGACGAGGTACACCCGTTCATGTCCTGCTTTCATGCTGACGGGTTGGGCCTGTTCGAACACGACAATGCACCTCGACACAAGTATCGGGACGCCACATTATGGTCAGTGGAGCATTCATCTGAGTTCGGCGTGTTGCCATTCGCACCCAAATACCCAGATCTGAGCGTGATAGAACACATTTGGGATGTCATGCAATGCGCTATCGAACACAGGAATCCGAGACCTCGGAATACACCTGAATTGTGGAAAGCTCTGCATGAAGTATGGTGCGCATTGACTACAGCATATTTCCAGAAGCTATTGGAGTCCATGCCCCGCCGTATTTTGGCAGTCCTGCGCTCCCATGGGGGACATACCAAGTATTAGACTGGTGCATCAGTTTTTCTGTTTTTCTGCCACTTGTGTGACAGTTATATCGCGACTTCAGGGTTGTATTATTAGACTGATGTACCAGTTATATAGCAACGTCTGGGTTGTTCAATTGCCGCTCTAGTGCGTACGTATCAAAAATGGTGCACAGATGGTTAAACGATGAACCGTCGACCTGCCGTCTGTCGTCCGTAGTTCATTGATGCCAGAGGTGAGCAGAGAGTGTCGAGCATTGTTCACAGGGACCACAGGGCCACAGTGCGACAAATCACCCGCAGCTGCACCATTGGTGATCAGGGCAATCTGTCACAACAAATAGTTCATCGCAGCTTTCTGGGCATGACCCTGCTTGGCCGAAGACTCGGCCGGGTCCCCATGCTCACTACACATCATCTTCAACAGCGCATGAAATGGGCCCAGGATCATCGAGATTGGACCGTGGATGATTGGAAGGAAGTGGCATGGTCTGAAGAATCAAGATTCCTGGAGCATCACGTAGACAGCTGCGCGTGGATATGGTTATTACCAACGGAAGCTATGACACCTGGATGCGCATTTGTGAGGAAACAGGCTGATGGCGGCCGTGTTATGCTGTGGGCGATGGTCTTCTTTGGGACACCTTAAGCCTCATTATCCCAGTAGAATAATCCCTGACAGCTGTCAGGTAACAACATCGTTGCGGAGCAAGTTGACCCATTTATAGCAAATATGTTCCCTGCTGTTGATGGCCGTTACTAACAGGATGGTGCGCCATGCCACACTGCCAGAATCGTCAAAGAGTGGTTCGAAAAACATGCTGGTGATTTTCTGTTAATGCACTGGCCTACAAATTCACCCAACATGAACCCAATCGAACATTTGTGGTTCGACTTGAAAAAGCAGGTTCGCGTTGAATCACCGCCACCCGGAAATGCACGGAAACTGGAGGACCTGCTGTTCACATTATGAAACCAGATACCCCAGGATACCTATCGCCACCTCATCGAATCGATGCCTCGCCGAGTGGCCGCTGTTTTGCGGGTTAAAGGGGATTCTACAGCTTATTAGGTAGGTGGTCATAACATAATAGCTCGTAGGTGTATATAACAAATAAAAATCTTAATTTTTCATGTCACAAAAGTACCTGCACATAAAAAACGCTTTGGTTTAAAGCAGGTAAACATTACAATATGCAAGTAGACAACACATGAAAGCCTCGCCCTGTTTAAAAGACATGTTATCAGATCTTTTGAGCCGCAAGTTTGTTAGTTTCTGCTGTCATGGCTCTGAAAAAGTGCGAGTTTTGGATTGTAATGCTGGATAGGATCATAGCTTTTCATGACTATGATTTAAGTTATCGCGAAATTGGTAAGAAGTTAAAATTGAAATTTTCTTGTGTTCGGAACGTAATAAAAAGGGAAAAAGGGTGTGGTAGCACAGAGAATAAATTGTGATCTGGGCGTTCGAAGAACTAAATGCAAAGCAGCGGAAGGATATCATTAGGAAAATATCAAAAAATATCTCCGCAAGTGCTCGAGAATTGGCTACTGATGCCACTTCAACATCGGGGACCATAGTAAGACGCCGAACTATTCCTAAGGTTTTTCTGGATGCACATATTCGAGGCAGGACACCCAGAAAAAAAACTTGTATCAGTGAAACAAGTAGGCAGAAAAGACTTGAGTTTGCCGAAGCTTATGTCAGCAAACTAGCAGAGCTTTAGCTAAATGTGATATTTTCCTGCGAAAGCATGTTAAATATTTTCGGTTCGGATGGAAAGAAATATGTATGGCGAAAACCAAACATTTTCCTCGAAACAAAAAGTTTAAGATCAACTGTAAAACTGGCGATGGTCATGTAATGACTTGGGGATGCGTGATTTTTAATGGAGTTGGCAATATAGCCTTTATTGAAGTCAATATGAATGTTGGACAATATATTGATAAATTGCAAGGAAATTTATTGGCCAGAGGATCAAAATTGCGAATTGCAGATTCAACCTATTTTCAGCAAGACAACGATCCTAAATAAACAGCCAACGTAGCAAGATCGCGGTTGCTTTATAAAGTAAAAAATCTACTGAAAACACCCCCACAAACGCCAGAACTCAACCCTATTGAGAATGTGTGGGATTTGTAGGGTTTGCAAGTGAGGAAAAGGAAAATTTCGAACAAAACAGAACCTAGGCAAGTGCTCAGCAAAAAAAGTGGCTAAAATCAGTGTAGAAACAACTAGAAAATTAGTAGAATAAATGCCTAGGCGATTACAAGCTGCAATCAAAGCAAAAAGCATGCATAATAAGTAATTGTAACATTTTTTAATTTCGAAAGTTTCTTGTTTTTGCTTACCTTTACCAGTGTGCAGGTACATTTTTGGGCATGAAAAAAATAAGATTTGCTTTTGTTATATATATATATTTTTTCTGATTAGTTAAAAAGAGAAGCACGTTCGTGAGTGTTTATTGTAAAAGTAATCGAATGGCTAAAAATATGTCGTCACAATTTCTTTCCACGTTTATTCATGCAAAGTAATGCATGTGTGCAAATACTCTTTTTTTCCCTAGTGTACATCGTAAGAGGGAGAACTAAATTAAGGTTTCGTGATATTAAAAATTTTGAAGTTCTTACTAAAAAGTGTGAAACTTAAAAACCGAAAAATATATCAACTTGCACCGTCTCGCCTATCGCCTTTTGCCGGAAGTTTTTCGCTTGTCATACCGTTCGCGGTGAACATTTCCTAGCTTGAATGTGAAAAGACCAGAATAACGACAGTTCTGGTTGTTCTCAAACTAACACGCCTGGTGCCAACTATCGTGTCATGTTCAAAGTCCCTCAGAACAATCGTTTTTCCCATTCTGGCTCTCAATAGAATGTTGACTTGTGCTCGATGAATTAATCTGACTGATTTCTACCGCACGGTGCTCTCACATGATGACTTAGGTAGTAGAGTGAACTATTTATGAGACAAGGTCATGTGTACCTAATACACTAGCATCACATTTGAGAAGCGACATGCGGAAAACTCATATTTTAGAGCTATTGATTGGGTGATTTTTACGTTAACGTCTTACATTTGTAGCTCGTTTGAACATTTATTTTAAATTACTATAACTTACTAAGTTCGAGGAAACGTTTCTTTTTCTACCATACCGTTGATATTTGGCATTGAAAATAAATGGAATGACTACTAAAGAGTTTTCAGCTATCTACCTTAAACAGAAGTCTTTTTGTTTGAAAAAATGTGGAAGCATACAAAAGGAAACACGTTCCCACCTCCTGTTGATTGATTGACTAAGCACATGCATACCTGCCGACGTCGCGAGATCTCACCTGTTCGATCACTATAAATAGAAAGAACTGTAGAAATATTTTCGCTCAGTTATTCTTTCTTCTTCTTATACAAGCAAAACTATAACAGTCCGTAGAAGGATGCATAATTTTTACGTTGTTTTTCTCGGATTTAAAAACATTGGTATATTATACATTGGCGGAAAGTAAAAAAAGAACACCACGAAGGAATTGGCAGACGATCATGAAATTTACATATGTTAATGGGGTCGGGTTTACGTAGGTGTGACGTTAATATCGGAGCCAACCGGTGAGCGCTTACGCCACAGCACGGCATAATATGCAAATTATCGTCGGTGGCATTTAAGGAGTACTGAGAAGTGAATATAATCAGTCGTCGGCGTACGGACTCTTGCGAAGACACTGAAGAAGCTGCAATGCCTGGACATGGAAGACGTGTAAGATTTCAGCAGTTATCGGACTTTGAGTGAGGTCGTCTAGTCAGACTCCGTGAGGCCGGGTGGTCGTATCGTCGTATTTCGGAGCGAATTGGACGGGAAGTATCGGTGGTGGTACGATGGTGGCGTAGATGGTCCGAGGAACATTCCCACACGAGAAGACGTGGAACAGGTAGTCACAGACGGACTGATGAGCGGACCGATCGACGCATAAGGAGAGCGGCGTTGTCAAGCAGAACATCCTCTGCGACGCAAATCCGAACTGCCGTTGCACCTGAGGTGACTATGCGAACAATCCGCAAACGTCTACTGGATGCAGGACTACGTGCACGTGTGCCTCTGGCATGTGTACCTCTCACTCCAGCCCACCGTCAGTAACGACTGCAGTGATGTCGCCAACGTCTGCACTGGAAAACGCAATGGCGATCTGTCGTGTTCGGAGATGAAAGCAGATTCTGCTTGGGAGCCTCCGATGGCCGTATGCTTGTCGCAGACGCACAGGAGAGCGTCTCTACCCTTCTTGAATCCACTAGCAACACACAGGGCCTATACCTGGTCTCCTGGTGTGGGGAGCGATCAGCTATCCTTCCCGTACGCAACTAGTGTTTGTACCGGGTACGTTAAACAGCATCTCCTACATCAACAACATAATTCAGCCCGTTGTTGTGCCATTTGTAAGGTCGGTCCATTGTGGTGTTTTCCAGAAAGATAACGCACGCCCACACACCGCACGTGCAACGCAACATGCACTTCAGGGTGTGAGACAACTTCCATGGCCTGCACGTTCACCAGATTTGTCCACCATTGAGCACGTGTGGGATTTTATGGGACAACGACTTATCCGGTCTCCATGGCCAGCCACAACCGTCCCTGATTTACGCGTCCAGGTTGAGGATGCTTGGAACTCAATACCCCAAACTTACATCCAACATCTGTACGACAGACTCCATGCCAGAATTGCACAGTGTGACGCAGTTCATGGCTGTTCAACCTCGTACTAACCATGTTACATGGAAATGTTATTTTTCAGTTTACCAGCAAATACAGCTGTATTTTGCCATAATGTTTTGATCACGTTATCCTCTGCATTCCGTTATTATGCTGTATAAATTTCGTTGGTATCAGACGTCTCCTTCTTGGTGTTCCTTTTTCACTTTCCTCCAGTGTATAATAATCATATATACTTTCATATAATTTCATTTTTGTTTGGAGTTTTAACGACCATCGTGAGAATCTCAATGGACTATAAGCAGTCGCCCGTCACTAATTTAGGGCCATTGGTTTCAGCGAAAGGGAAGAGCGAGTGCCGTAAGACGAACACAACATCCATGTTCACTATATATATTGCTGACGTCGAAACACAAATGTTTATATTGTATATGACTGTCTGTATATGTCAATGTATCTGTCAACCAAGTCCAATAAACAACTTTTTCTTTTAAACCTCCAAAGAAACAAAAATATACACGCACAGGAAATCAGTTTACTCTCTTAATCTATGCATCGTGCATTTACAGTGGAGAAAGTGTCTCATGATTTCTCTACGAGCATATCTATAGTAGGTTGGGGGGTGTGGTGCTTGCCTAGCACCAAACTTCATTTCAGTAGAGGGGTGTTTGGGCATTGTTAGTAGGACAATGTATCTGGAATGCTTATGTCTGTAAAAATCTCAGTTAGAAGTATAAAATACATATTTATAAACTACAAGGCAAACCCTGTGTAATATTTTATGAACTGTATGTAAAATTCCCAACTCATATAAATGCGTGAAAAAGACAGAGAGGGATATAAAGGGTGTGTCTAAAACTGATTACCATAAATCGTATAAAATGAATTACCCCGCTCGTTAGGCACATATGGTTTTCCAATATAGCTTACCTAAAATCCAAATTTTTTTCCTTGTCATCACTATACCTCAATTAAAAAACAAATCCGCTTCAGGTAATCATTATCTTCGTCCATTTGCTCAAGAATATCCATAGCGAATGTCAAACGTCTGGGCTCATTAGGTTCCAAGACTTGAACAACTTGCAATTTGTATGCAAAAAAAAAAAAAAAAAAAAACGAAGCTGCTTTCTTAAAATGCAGTGCACTCTCTTCATAGGTATTCTCAGTTCACGTGAGGCATGACGAATTGATTTCTTCGTGCTTCGTACGAATATATCACGCACGTCGTCAACGGTTTTCTCACCAATGGAAGGTCTTCCACTTCTTGCACAGTCACCGACACTGCCCGTCTGTTTAAAACTTTTGATACCAGTTCATAATGCTTTACAGATCAGGCGGAGCTCTATCATATTCACGCCTAACTTCCGCTGCACTAAAATTTGCAGATTTGGTTTCATGAAACCAGAGAACACAATTAGCCTTCTGCTGCATAGACGCCATTTCGCCGACTGACGCTTTCAACAACAAACTACGCTGCATACGTGCAGCGCCACCTATTGTTCCAAAGGTACAACTAAAAAAAAACTTGATAATATGACCCAATCAATGCAACAAACCGTACATCTAACTAGATCGGTTCATTTTATACGATTTATCGTAATCAATGAAAGACTTTAAACACACCCTGTATTACTTCGGAATATTGATGTATATATCCTTTGTCTCCTAATATGGCGAACACCGCTGGAGTAAAATGCTCAAAAAAGGGAAGTTATTTTGATTTCTCATAATGCAAACGTGACAGTAATATTTTCACTAATTTCATTATACGCACGTCGAATCTTAGCTGTCTTGCTCATGACTTCGGTGTTCCTGTATAAAATGGAAGAAGAATGTTTCTATAAGATGTCCGGGCCGCGGGTGGCCTAGTGGGCAACGTTCGTGACTGCCGCGGAAAGGACCTCAGGTTTCGATCCCAAGCAGGTACGAACGCTCGATCTACTAAATATCCGCCGTGCATCGGATGGGCACGTTAAGCCGTTGGATCCCGGGTACTGGCCCCCCGGTAATAAATAAGGGCGTCTTCCTCCCGCTTTCTACTTCGCTTCCGTGTCACTTTCCTATCGGGAACTCTAGCCCAAATCTCCTAGCTTCCTATTTCTGAACGTTGTTTAAGACCTGGGGTCAGACACTCCCTTCCTAAAATTCTCTACATATGATCATGATCATGATCTATAAGACGTCCTTTCGGAACGTTGAGTTGAAACCTGTCACGGCAACTTGGACTCATCAGCTAAAAATATTCCATGAGATGCAGAAACATTTATCAGGATTTTTCCAGCTAAGCTATGATGGATACACGCATGCTCAAGCAGACAGTTTGTTTCATTATTTTGCTGGGTTGCGTGTAAAAAGTCTTTTTTGCTTTTGTAGGCAAAACTTCCACAAACCATTTTCGCTTTATTTACTAATGTAGGTAACATTATTTTTCAGTACTTTTCGTCATTGTTCGAGTACCTTAAGAATTCCATCCCCACAAAAAGTTGAAGGATTTCGGGAAAAGCATTGGTCAAGTTAATTTTTCGAAGTTCTTTCCATTGAGCGAATTCTGCATATTCAGGAATAAATCCAAACCTAAAGCCGCAGGTTCGGATGAAAAGGTTAAGTGATGCAAGAAATCCCATCCAAGTTCAAACATTTTTCTATCGGGTGACAGAGGAAATATGAGAGCTAGTGTAGTAGTGTTGGAAAGCAATGCCACTCCTTTTGGCCATTTAAGGACATTTTTTATCAAATGCGACTTTCAGTCAGTCGAATTGGAAGTAGTAACTTTCAGAATTGATCGCTTCATTGATGTACAATAGATCGTAACACAATAGTCCTGTCCAGTCCATAGGCGTAGTGTTACCCAAACATTTTTGGAGAAGGGTACAAATGAGTGAAAACAAATATTTTCCTTTGATGGGGACGCAAAAAAGTGTAAACCGATGTTTTATTGGGTGTGTGCATAAGTTCTACCCGTTTTTGTAAGCTAAAAAGAAAGGCGGAGAACACAACAAATAACGTACCTAAAACTTCACATAACTGCCATGATTCTGTATCAACTCTGGCCATCTGTCTATGAGTAGGTGAATCCCACGTCGGGAAAACTCCTGTGTTTTAGAGTAAAAAAAGTCACGTAATGCCGTTTTCACGTCGTCCACATCATCGAAGGTTTGTAGAGCGAAGGCGTTCTGTAACGATCGAAAATGGTGGTAGTTCGTAGATGCCAAGTAAAGGGAATACACCGGGTGAGGTAACACTTCCCAAACAAAGTCCAGTAATTTTTGCCGAGTGATTGAAGCAGCATGAGGTCTGGCGTTATCATGATGAAGGATCACGTTTTTGCGATTGACGAGTGCTGGCCGCTTTAATGTCAGTTGCTCTCGCAATCTCTCCAACTGTTGGCAGTAGAGGTCAGCATTTATCGTTCTGTTAGGTGCCAACACCACCCAGTGGATTATTCTTTGGACATCCCACCAAACACTCAACAAAACCGTTTTCTGATGCAGTCCTCCTTTTGAGCTCGATGGAGCAGGCTCCGCCCCTTAGCACACAGTCCGTAGACGCATTACATTACGATACAGTACTCATTTCTCATTACCCATTACAATTCGTTTCAAAAACAGTTCATTTCTGGGACGAGAAAGCGAAGAAACACAAGTACGGATTCTCTCCTCTTAATGTTTTGCAGAAAGCTGGTGAGGAACCTAGTTATCGAACTTGGTGATGAACCCAAGCCCATGCATTCGTTTTCCGACTGTTGTTCTGTGTACCAACAACGTTTCCGCTAATTCCTGAAAGGCTGGATGTGGGTGATTTGTTATGGCTTAGTCCACATCTTCGTCACAAACCACGGATGGATGTCCAGGACGTGGTTGACCTTTACACATTCTGTCTCCGTCCCGGAATTTCCAAAACTAACGGCGACATGTGCTATCATCAAATGCATCCTCCCCATACAGTTGACGGATGTTGCAGCAAGCCGCGGCTGCAGTACTTCCTTTATCGAGCTCGTACAGTAAACAATGTCTAATGTGCTCCTTATCACATGCCATGTTACACCGTCCATGATTTCCGTTACGAATGACTTATTCGGACAAACCTAGTGCTTCTAAATGTTCTACTGCTCCACGCGTTATTGGCCGTAAATTCGGCATCGCATTGTCATCTCTGACGTAACTACTCCGATCGCAATTTGCATCTATTAAAGTCTCCTCAATATTTTCCGCACATTATTTAAACTATTGCATATATTTTCAATCCAAATTTTAGAGGTAAACACAGTTTGTCTATGTGTTTGTAAAGATCTTGATTTTCTCTCTTTAAACTACGTAGCGACTCCATTAAACCTCCCGTTTATGTTTGCTTCCCAATCGTGGGCATGTCCTCGCATTTAAATTTTCCAAAGTTGGGGGTAGCAGCATGTGCCTTTCCGTGGATCTCCGCTGCTACGCCTAGGCTCCAGTTCTATTATGTACACACCCTTACGTTATTGGGATGCAGAGCGACCTTTGGAATGCTTAATGGCTACTCGTCTTAGTTGTTCTACGATATTTTCCGCGTTAGTATACCGATTACTTTCTCATCGCTTTTCACTATTTGCTTTTGAACAGCATAGTTTTCTTACGCTTGAGCAGTGAATCGCAAGAAAGTAGGAGGACGAGAACATTTCTCTCACTCCCGTCGTGAGGTACTCAAACATCTAGGCGATTTACATGTCCCAGCTTTGTCAGACGCAATGCCACCGTGCAATTACATGTCTGCAGTGACTGCGCAATGCATTGCGTCATTTTGTGTACATTGCTTTTGATTGGGCCAACTTCAACGGGCCTTCCAGAGCTTACTTCACCTGCCAATTATTAATAGTAACCTCCAAGAAGAAACTTTGCGGCCGTCTCGGTGGCAAAGTGGTCTAAGTCGCTGGCTTGTGACCATTTGTCCTAGTTAGGTCCGGGTTCGAATCCCGGTGGGGCATGGATATTTGTCTTTCGGCACTGACTCTCAATGTGTAACTTAATCAACACTGGCTCTCTTTATACATTGGAGATTTAGCATACTACAAAACTATGTTTGATGTGTACTTCTTCATAATGTGTTACTTGATCAACACTGGCTCCCTGTGTACACTGACCATTTAGCATACTGTAAAAACCATGCTTGATATGTACTTGTTGATGCGAAACCTGTATCCTTTCTATGTTTGCCTGTGTGCCAACAGGTCCAGTAAATCATTTTAAAAAACACCTCTAGACAAAAACACGACGAAAAAAACCCCAATAACTTTGCAGACCAATATTTACACAACCGAGCATGTTTTCAGCATCTTTACCATACACAACATACATGTGTGTGCATTTGTGTCGAGTTTTAATTCTTATGGTCGGAAAACAGCATTAAATAACGAAAACTAACTTCATTATCGCTCACTTTGAAACCTACGCCACATGAATACACCTCAACTGACCGCGCCAAACACCTTTTATAAAAACGTGTGGGAATCTTGCCTTTAAGAACATGTAAATATTACCTGTCTGCAACGCAAATTAATCGTTTTAAATGAGTACTAACAACATCTTAGAAGAGCGTTTTGCCAACCGAATGAATACAATGACAAGCAAACGTTATTGTCAAAACCTAGTGTGAATTGCCGCGTAATTACCTTTTTCGTTTCAGGTGGTGAAACTGTTACTGATCAGGCGTTCTCATGGAAATGCCATGGTAACTAATTTTGCTTCTAGCAAACTGCTTTTTACAATTCCGACTGAAAGCGGACTAATTCAACTCAAACAGCAAAAAGAAAGTCTTCCCATGTTTGAAGTAGCTACCACTACTTTATTTCTCGATGAGTTATCGCTGAAACATATACACACAATTGCTTTTGTGCGAGTGTTTTAATAGGTATTCACATATCTTATCTTCAGAAAAGAATGCTTTCAAATGGTGCAGCATTTGTAAGTAAGAACAACGCTTTGGAGAATAAAAATATATAAAATGCTGCAATCATACAAAATGGAAACGCGGTATTTATCCCATTTCTGCAATACGAGAACTTAAAACCTAACCAGATAAGCTACAGGGCCATTAGATTTTATTCGTTAATTGGATTAAAATTAGAGGAACGACAACTAAGCAATTATCTGCATGAATTTAATGAATATGAATGCGTGTGTAGGCGCTTTTTTGAAATTTGATCCAAAAAAAAAAAAAAAAAAAAAGAAAACCTTTGTCATGGGAAAAGTTGTTTCAAAGATAATAGCTGCCATGTTCTCGGAATTTAATCGATAACAGATTTGATATTCCTATGCTTTATATAACATACAGGGGTTGTCCAAAATAATGGAAACACCTCGCTGAAAACAGTGACTTTGGTATGTGCTGCTTTTTGTGTAAAACGAACATGTAGATACAATGTTTTTTTGCAAAAAAGTGTTGCTTATAGTCTCAAGGGTCTGTGTGATTGCATTGTAAATCGCTGTTTGCATAATTTTGTTCCAGGTGAAGGCACAATGAGTGACCTGTCGGAGTTCCAAAGAGGGCAGATTGTAGGAGCCCGTCTGATTGGTGCGTCGGTACCCACAGTGGCACAGGTATTGGGGATATCGAGAGGTACCGTGTCGAAGCTCATGACAGCATACAATGTTCACGGCACAACATTATCTGCGAGACACAACTGTGGAAGGAAAACCAAACTCCCTTCGACAGACAGGAGGACATTAAAGAGTATTGTGACTGCAAGGAGGAAGACCACGGCGACGAAAGTGACTGCTGAGCTTAATGCACATCTCCCAAACCCAGTGTCGATCCATAACGTGCGAAGATAATTGCATAAGCACTATATTTACGGCAGAGCTGCGCTTGCAAAACGCCTCGTGTCACAGGTGAAAATGAAATGGAGACTACAGGGGTGTCAGGAACATAAAACGTGGACTGCGGATCAATGGAAACATGTCTTGTTTTCCGATGAATCAAGTTTCTCACTATTCCCCACCACAGGACGGGTTTACGTGTGGAGAACCCCCGCAGAAGCCTACAACCCAGACTGTCTCCTTCCTACAATGAAGCATGGGGGTGGTTCCGTAATGGTTTGGGCCATGATCTTGTGGTTTGCAGCAGGTCCCATTATCACCTAACATGGACGGATCACTAGCGGTGACTATGTCAGTCTTTTGGCCGACCATATGCATTCAATGGCGCAGACATTGTTTCCGTCAGGGGATTTCACCTTTCAAGATAATACCCCGATTCACAGAAGTCTAACTGTTCAGTCATGGTTTGAGGAACATGAGGATGAAGTTACACACCTTCCCTCACCTGCACAATCACCGGACTTAAACACCATTGAGCCCCTGCGGTCTGTCTTGGAAAACAGAGTGCGATCCCGTTATCCTCCTCCGGCGTCTCTCAAGGAATTGGAGCAGTTTCTGCAGGAAGAATGGAACAACATACCACTTACCATTCAGGACTTGTATGCGTCCATTCCAAGGAGGATTCAAGCAGTTTTAAAAGCCAAGGGTACACCCACACCATATTAGGTGCGTAACACACATTGTTTCAAGGTGTTTCCATTATTTTGGTCAACCTCTGTATATACCATGCAGAGTACATTTAAGGAGACCGGGGACCCGGGAGCAATGGGGCTGGACTGGACAGTATTTTGGGGACCCAGTATACATTAATGGCACATCTAGGAATTCACTATGGGTGGATGAATAAAAAAACCCAGGATAAAACATTCCCAAAATACGTATTTTGAGGACGCCATAGAAATATCCCTGCCGTACTGAAGTATGTAGTCCATGATTCATGGACGAAACAGTATTAGCAAGAACATGTAAAAACGCATGGTTGAAAAAATAGATACCTGTTCAGTTCTGAAGGCATCAGGTTCTCGTGCGGAATGAGTCAATCATAAAAGTTTAAGGTAGCAATCTTAAAAGCACGATAAATAAAACACTACGTAAGCTTTCAATGAAGTGGAGAACTTATTTAATGTATAAGTTAAAAGTTTAAAAATAAAGCCAAAAGAACTTTCGGTCTTCCTAAAGACCATCATCGGATGGAAGTACTTAAGGTGTTTTTTTGGGGGGTGGGGGGACTGTGGGGAGATGTGGGGAGACTGTAGGTTACTTACATGTACAAGGCACCCCACCTAAGAAAAAACTCCTTTAGTACTTCCATCTGATGACGGTCTTTAGGAAGACCGAAAGTTCTTATGGCTTTATTTTTAACCTTTTAACTTATACATTAAATATGTTTTTCACTTCATCGGAACGGAAGCTTGCGTACTGTTTTAATCATCATGCTTTTAAGACTACTACCTTAAACTTTTATGATTGAGTTCAGTTCTGCTTTAATCCTCACCCCCCCCCGCCCCTTCTCCCAGAGTTGGGTTCAACTTGTTGAATTTTTATCGAAGTAGTGGGTAAAATAATATGATCCAAATATGATTCAAACGGATTCTTAATGTATGAAAATGTCCCCCAATTACAGATGCATACAAAAAAATATCTGTATTGCTGTCGGAAGATTTGGGGATCGACTCGGGGCTACTGTATTTTTTTGCTGGCTCCTAAAAAAAGTGAAAAGAAACAGAATTTTTTTTTTCACAAGGAAGTTGCTTAGTTTCTGCTGTGCTATCCGCAAAAACAAAAAACAAAAAAACAAAAACAAAAAAGAGAAAAAGAAAGAAACTGTAGAACTCTGTCAATTCTTCAAACATCCTGCATAAATCTGGGGGCCCTTGAAGATGAGAAAGTGGGGCTGCATCACCCCTAGCCCCCTTAAATCGGCTCCGATGTCATGTATTCTTTGTCTCTAGTGCATTCTTCGTATTGAAATGATTACTTAAAAGGTTTTGGAGACTATTATTATTTTATTGCTTAAATGTTGAACACACAGTGAACAAAAAATTAAGGGCATTTAATAATAAAACTGTTACAGACCAGAAACTTTAATACAGTCGAATTCTGTTAGAAAAAACTTTACGGGACCACCGAATGCACTACATGACCAAAAGTATCCGGACACCACTTTTGAGTTAGAGATTTTCTCATGTACGTCACCGCCATTGCTCATGGAGGTTTAAAAAGACGCACTTAGCCTAGCAAACATCATAGACAAGCATACACAGTACAGTGGGCATTATCGCACAGCTCAGTAACGTTCAACGTGGCACAGACCCAGAATGCCATCCTAGCAACAAGTCAGCTCGGGAAACCTTTGCCTTGCTACAGCTACACCGATTAACTGTAACTGATGCTATTGTGAAGTGGAAATACAGTGTGTCCCATTCGTTACTTTACCAAAGTTTTTATTAGTAACATCGTGAATAATTACAGTAAATGAATGATATTTGGTAAGAACATACCTTCATCCATGGAACACAGAACCATATCATAAGATATGTTAAAAGTGCCCGCTCTGTGCTTCTAGACTGGCTTGAACACGAGTCTTCCTTATTTCGGAAAGTTCGCATCAATTGCTCTGGTGTAATTGTTGCCACTGCCTCGCAGATGTTGTACTTGAATGCCTCAAAGGTTGTCGGTTTGTTTTGAAACACAGCTGATATACTCCCAGAGAAAGAAATCAGGGGGTGTTAGATCAGGAGATCGAGGTGGCCGCATTTGTTTAGAAATCACGCGTTCTCCAAAAAATTGCTCAATTTCAGCCATAGTCACATGGGATGTATGATGTATGCTGACCACAGGATATTTTCATGTTGTTGATATTATCCAGTGATGAGCTCTTCCGTGTGCAGCTGATTAATAAATGCTCGAAACATTTCCATGCAAACGGCTGTCGGGACCGTATACTGAAAGAAGATGGGCCCAATGATCCGGCCACGTGACAGTGCGCACCACACTCCAATTTTTTGCGCGTGAAGTGGTTTCTCGATAAATGCCTGAGGACTTTCCGCTGCCCACATGCGCATGTATTGTGCACTTATGTATCCCGATGAGTGAATCCATAGTTCGTCAAAAAAAACAAAAAAACGTGTAGTCCAAGATGTCTGGTCGTTCCCCAACAAATGCCTCAAACCAATGAGAGTATGGCCTGTCGTTCCGCAACAAATGCCTGAAACCAATGAGAATATGTGCTGTCGTTCCGCAACAAATTCCTGAAACCAATGAGAGTATGTACTGTCGTTCCGCAACAAATGCCTGGAACCAATGAGAGTATGTGCTGTCGTTCCGCAACAAATGCCTGAAACCAATGAGAGTATGTACTATCGTTCCGCAACAAATGCCTGGAACCAATGATAGTATGTCCTCTCGTTCCGCAACAAATGCCTGAAACCAATGATAGTATGTCCTGTCGTTTCGCAACAAATGCCTGAAACCAATGATAGTATGTCCTGTCGTTCCGCAACAAATGCCTGGAACCAATGAGAGTATGTCCTGTCGTTTCGCAACAAATGCCTGAAACCAATGAGAGTATGTCCTGTCGTTCCGCAACAAATGCCTGGAACCAATGAGAGTATGTCTTGTCGTTCCGCAACAAATGCCTGAAACCAATGAGAGTATGTACTGTCGTTCCGCAACAAATGCCTGAAACCAATGAGAGTATGTACTGTCGTTCCGCAACAAATGCCTGGAACCAATGATAGTATGTCCTGTCGTTTCGCAACAAATGCCTGAAACCAATGAAAGTTCCGCAACAAATGCCTGAAACCAATGATGGTATGTCCTGTCGTTCCGCAACAAATGCTTGAAACCAATGAAAGTATGTCCTGTCGTTCCGCAACAAATGGCTGGAACCAATGAGAGTATGTACTGTCGTTCCGCAACAAATGGCTGAAACCAATGATAGTATGTACTGTCGTTCCGCAACAAATAGCTGAAACCAATGAGAGTATGGCCTGTCGTTCCGCAACAAATGCCTGAAACCAATGAAAGTTCCGCAACAAATGCCTGTAACCAATGATAGTATGTCCTGTCGTTCCGCAACAAATGCCTGAAATTAATGAGAGTATCTCCTGTCGTTCCGCAACAAATGCCTGAAACCAATGAGAGTATGTACTGTCGTTCCGCAACAAATGGCTGAAACCAATGAGAGTATGGCCTGTCGTTCCACAACAAATGCCTGAAACCAATGAAACTTCCGCAACAAATGCCTGGAACCAATGAGAGTATGTGCTGTCGTTCCGCAGCAAATGCCTGGAACCAATGATAGTATGTCCTCTCGTTCCGCAACAAATGCCTGAAACCAATGATAGTATGTCCTGTCGTTTCGCAACAAATGCCTGAAACCAATGAGAGTATGTCCTGTCGTTCCGCAACAAATGCCAGGAACCAATGAGAGTATGTCTTGTCGTTCCGCAACAAATGCTTGAAACCAATGAGAGTATGTACTGTCGTTCCGCAACAAATGCCTGGAACCAATGATAGTATGTCCTGTCGTTTCGCAACAAATGCCTGAAACCAATGAAAGTTCCGCAACAAATGCCTGAAACCAATGATGGTATGTACTGTCGTTCCGCAACAAATGCCTGAAACCAATGAAAGTATGTCCTGTCGTTCCGCAACAAATGGCTGGAACCAATGAGAGTATGTGCTGTCGTTCCGCAGCAAATGCCTGGAACCAATGATAGTATGTCCTCTCGTTCCGCAACAAATGCCTGAAACCAATGATAGTATGTCCTGTCGTTTCGCAACAAATGCCTGAAACCAATGATAGTATGTCCTGTCGTTCCGCAACAAATGCCTGGAACCAATGAGAGTATGTCCTGTCGTTTCGCAACAAATGCCTGAAACCAATGAGAGTATGTCCTGTCGTTCCGCAACAAATGCCTGGAACCAATGAGAGTATGTCTTGTCGTTCCGCAACAAATGCCTGAAACCAATGAGAGTATGTACTGTCGTTCCGCAACAAATGCCTGGAACCAATGATAGTATGTCCTGTCGTTCCGCCAAAAATGCCTGAAACCAATGAAAGTTCCGCAACAAATGCCTGAAACCAATGATAGTATGTCCTGTCGTTCCGCAACAAATGCCTGAAACCAATGAAAGCATGTCCTGTCGTTCCGCAACAAATGGCTGGAACCAATGAGAGTATGTCCTGTCGTTCCGCCAAAAATGCCTGAAACCAATGAGAGTATGTACTGTCGTTCCGCAACAAATGCCTGGAACCAATGATAGTATGTCCTGTCGTTCCACAACAAATGCCTGAAACCAATGAGAGTATGTCCTGTCGTTCCGCAACAATAGCCTGAAACCAATGAGAGTACCCCATTCTTTCTGAAATATGGAGTCTTGTCTTCAAGCCTCTATCCATGTACAGGGCGGACACTTTCAACTTCTCTTATGATATGTTTCTCTTTTCCAAGGATGAAGGTATGTTTTTACCAAATATCATTCAATTACTCTAATTATTCACGATGTTATTAACCCTTTGGCGCCCACGATACTATACTGTTTTGTCACTCAGAATACCACAGCGCCCGAAAGTGCCTGCTGCCCGTTTTCGAATTTCATTCCCCCTCCCTTTGTCAAGTTAACAAAAGAAGGATTAGTGCTGGGTCAGCACTCGAAACTTCTGATCTCTAGGTTTGCTATGCATTGGCCTTTGGCCGTTTCCCAGCGGTAATCTGTGCATTCTTCTACTGAGACTCTAAGACAGATAGGAATGGTAACAGCTGGAAAACCTGCTTCACTTTCCCCTTTTCTCTAGTTTTTTCTTGTAAAAAATATAATCTCAATCTATTTATTTCGGTTGAGCAAATATGAAATAATTTTTACAGCAAATGTTCTCTCATAAACTCTGCTTTTAGGACAAAGGAAGATACTGCAGTTTATTTGAAATAAAATATTAGTATTTTATTCTGTCTTTGAGGCTGAAAATCACTATTTTGCTACTAAATGAGCTTTTCTTTCTAGTAGTACAAAAACATTTTATGACACCTGATTTTTTTTTGCTGTGATATCTGCAGAATATTTGTGCACATATTTTGTGTATAGTCCGTTAGAATCAGGCCCTTCAGGCAATTTAACGTAGGCCCAACACTGTGCCAAAGGCTTCTGTCACTTTAAGACGGTGGCTTAGTGTTTGGCTTACGTTAGATTGCAAGGCTGTGTACAACCAGGGCCGTGCTCCTGTCTACGAACTTAGGTGTCCAGAAAAAGGTAATTTGTAAATTCATTTGTTAAACAAACCCTTAGGTGTCCAGAAAAATATCCCCGCACTGTCCGACCGGCCCAAATGGCGGACGATTCGTCGCGCTTGCCACCGCGCCTGTCTCATCCCGACGATTCTGCCTCGTTCAAACTCCGTCAGTTGCCCGTACGTACATCTACGGCGGCTCCTCGGCATGTCTATCGCTCAGGGATCTCACCTGACTCTTACCGTGCACTTCGGCACTAATGTGGAGTGCTCTGCGCGGCGTGTTATAAGCTCCAAGGATTAGAATTGTAGCGCCGGTCTTGGAAGCGCGGGCATATGAAAATTTAATCATTTGCATGCCCACCCTTCCATTAGCTATTCACCCAGTTTCGCGCTAATCGCATGGTTTTTTCTTGGTGCATGGATTTTTATGACAACGAGTATGGCTAAATGCTTGAACAGTCTGGTGTTATGTTATATTTTTGCATTCATATCTCAGTTTCGTCATGTTTAATATTCCTCACATAAAATCTTCAATTATATTCACATCTTCAGAGGGACATTAATTGAAAATTTTCGTCGAGAGGCAGCAAACATCTGGGTTAGGCAGCTATGGGGTAAGAATTGCATTTCTTATCTCATATCATACTGAATATACTTACACTGAGTTTACTTTTCGAGTGTCAAGAATGTTTAGCCTTTTGACGGTATTGTGCTTCTGAAGTATGCGTTTTGTATATCTTTTGAGCACATTTCATCAATTTAGATTAATTGCGCTGTTTAATTCAATGCACCAACTGTAGATGTTTGGTATTAGTCAGAGCGATGATTTTGTGTTCAGTTCTTAAATTTTAATATATTGATGTACACTGAAGTGCCAGAAAAACTGGTATAAACGAGCTTATGCAAAATACATAGCAACGTCACCTATGCGCGTACTCGGTTGCGTTCGGTAGAGCGTATATAAATCGATAGACGTCCTCACCAGCTGTCAGAGCTGTTTTCGGCATGAGAAGGACAAGTAATACCGATTTAAGTTATTTTCAACGCGGTGCCATAGTTAAAGCTCGTGAGATAGGCCATAGTATTTCGGAGGTAGAAAGAAGTTCAGATTTCCACGGACGACCAATGCAAGGGTGTACCGTGACTACAAGAATTCCGGCAAAACCTCCAACCTACGATACCAGTGTGGCCGTAAAAATACATTGGGTGAACGTGACCATCGTCGGCTGTCAAGAATCGTTTCACGCGATATGCGTGCAACACTCTCGCAGGTATCATCGGAATTCAATGCTGGAACCTCAACAAGCATCAACGTCAGAACTGTGAAACGTATTCTGCACGATATGGGCTTTGGGAGCCGACACCCAACTCGAGTCCCCTTTATGGGTGCACGACACAGAGCTATGCGCCTTGCTTGGTCACGGCAACACCGCCACTGGACATTTGATGACTGGAAACAAGTAGCCTGGTCTGACGAGTCGCATTTCCAACTGTATCGGGCAGATGGAAGGATTCGTGTGTGGCGCAAACCCCATGAAGCCATGGATCCCGCTTGTCAATAGGGAACTGTACCGGCAGGTGGGGGTTCCGTAATGGTATGGGGTGTGTTTATCTGGACTTCACTGTGACCCCTGGTTTGTCTATAAATGTATGTGACCGGCCAACTCTATGTGCGCTTTTTTTCTTACGAGATAAGCCGTTCATGTCCTGCATTCATACTGATGGGTTGGGCCTGTTCCAATAGGACAATGCACCTCCACACAAGTGCCGTGACGCCACATTATGGTTAGAGGAGCATTCATCAGGGTTTGAGGTGTTGCCATTCCTTCCCACCAGAGTCCCCAGATCTGAACGTGATAGAACACATTTGGGATGCCATGCAACGCGCTACCGAACACAGGAATCCGAGACCTCGGAATACACCCGAATTGTGGAACGCTCTGCAGGAAGTATATTGTGCATTGCCTACAGCATTTTTCCAGAAGCTGATGGAGTCTGTGCCCCGTCGTATTTCTGCAGTAGTATGCTCCCGTGGGGGACCTACCAAGTATTAGACTGGTGTACCAGTTTTTCTGGCACTTCAGTGTACACCATAATGGTTTCATCGCAACCCAAATTTAAAAAGTCATACCATACTTGCTTAGCTTAATTTTCTCAAGCAGCATAGTTATTAATGTTAAAACGAAGGACTTTCTTGCCTAGTTGGTAACTGCAGTAGTTCGGTGTACGTTTTTGGAATTACTTATTGATTATTTCTTGAGTTAAATTAGTGTGCTGTTGCCATTTGGTCCTGCCGTTGGATGTAAAAACGACACAATTTCCAGCCTGTTTCCTGAAATGTTCGTGACTGGAATTAGTAAATTTTTATCTGAGGCTGTTTATTACCTTCATGGAAAAGAAACACGTTTTTATGAGATCAATATATCCCATGTCGGTGTCACAGTAATTGTTTTCAAGAACTAACTCATGATCCTTCTAATGAGAAAAAGTGAATGCAAGTGATAAATTCTTCACACTTGAGACGTCTCAAGCTAAATTGGTTTTACGCTGAAATTCATTTTGTCGATTACGGCGACAAGTATTAAAGAAATCAGCTAAGTTTAATACTCTCCACTCTCGCATCTTTTGTGTTTTGGGGGGACAAAGAATAAAAAATGAGTAAAAAATATTCCTGAAACTAGCTGTACTAGCAAATACAGCTCAAAATCGTGTAATAGGTAACTTAAACTGATGTGTGTTTTTTCTGAACATTTTTATCTATGAACGACTTAATTTACAGACAAACTTATTGGAAAGAAATTATTAATAAGCTGTACGGTTTTGGATGAAATAATGTTTTGATTAAATCGTTTATAACTTGAACGGGATGTATATTTTAACAATTGTGATGTACATGTGCACTCTAATATAATCTCTCTTTTTCAGTTCGTGACGCCTTATGTAAATTTGTTTTTTTTTTCAGTAAACATTTTAATCTGAAAGCCACATTTTTTGTCCCTACAAATGTGAGCTTGGCAAACCTGAAACAGGTCAGAAGGCAATTACGCAATCGAAAGCAGTAGATAAGAGTTGAAGTTTTCAGTGTATGACTAGCATTGTTTTGTCAGATATTTATTTTGTACAGAGCAGTTGTTTTCTCCGAATCATCTGTTGATCAGTCTCACTTGTTTTACGTCCAGGATGTTTTGATCACAATAATTTGAATTGTTACGATTTGCTATTTATGATTGTACAAAAAGAAAGCGCAGTTTTGTAATACTGCTGGATATAGAGAAGATTATGTTTTACATGAATATTTCTGTGATCAAGTATGCTGATTAAACAAGTGTCTTGACATACTGCCTGAGAACAGCAAATAAAACCTGGACCTTGTAAGTACTAATTTATGCATTTTCCGGTAGGTCATATTTCTTACAGTATTTATTCAGCTTTCTCATATGTAATTAAGGATAAGAGCTGTAAGAGAAGGTGGAGCCACTGTATGTACGTAGGCTTTACCTGACGTTATCGAGTAAGCTTTACAGTGAAACGAGCTACTTCTGCAAGTTAAGCCTAAGCCTGTGAACGGTGTAGTACAACTATCTATTTTTCTATACAATTTAATTGGATGAGGCAGGAATTCTTGATAAACATTTTAAAGTAAAACCAGTGAAGTAGATATATCTAATTTCAGCTGCACAAGACTAATTTCACCAAAGTACATAAAAAAATGAATTGTTTTTTTTGCTGCAAAATATCTAAATCCTACCCTGTGAGAGCTGAACGTGAAGAATGAGCCTCATTGGATGGTAAATATGGCAGGAACGAGAGTGGAAAACAAAATACATAAGAAATGAGTCTTATTGGATGGTAAATATGGCAGGAATGAGTCCCATTGGATGGTAAATATGGCAGGAACGACAGTGGAAAACGAAATACATAAGAAATGAGTCTCATTGGAAGGTAAATATGGTAGGAACGAGAGTGGAAAACAAAATACATAAAAAATGAGTCTCATTGGATGGTAAATATGGCAGAAATGACAGTGGAAAATGAAACACATAAGAAATGAGTCTCATTGGAGGGTAAATATGGCAGGAATGAGTCCCATTGGATGGTAAATATGGCAGGAACAAGAGTTGAAAACGAAATACATAAGAAATGAGTCTCATTGGATGGTAAATATGGCAGGAATGAATCCCATTGGATGGTAAATATGGCAGGAACAAGAGTGGAAAACGAAATACATAAGAAATGAGTCTCATTGGATGGTAAATATGGCAGGAACGAGAGTGGAAAACGAAATACACAAGAAATGAGTCTCATTGGATGGTAAATATGGCAGGAACGAGAGTGGAAAAAGAAATACATAAGAAATGAGTCTCATTGGATAGTAAATATGGCAGGAACGAGAGCGGAAAACGAAATACATAAGAACTGAGTCTCATTGGATGGTAAATATGGCAGGAACGAGAGTGGAAAACGAAATACACAAGAAATGAGTCTCATTGGATGGTAAATATGGCAGGAACGAGAGCGGAAAACGAAATACATAAGAAATGAGTCTCATTGGATAGTAAATATGGCAGGAACGAGAGCGGAAAACGAAATACATAAGAAATGAGTCTCATTGGATGGTAAATATGGCAGGAACGAGAGTGGAAAACGAAATACATAAGAAATGAGTCTCATTGGATGGTAAATATGGCAGGAACGAGAGTGGAAAACGAAATACATAAGAAATGAGTCTCATTGGATGGTAAATATGGCAGGAACGAGAGTGGAAAACGAAATACATAAGAAATGAGTCTCATTGGATGGTAAATATGGCAGGAACGAGAGTGGAAAACGAAATACATAAGAAATGAGTCTCATTGGATGGTAAATATGGCAGGAACGAGAGTGGAAAACGAAATACATAAGAAAGGAGTCTTATTGGATGGTAAATATGGCAGGAACGAGAGTGGAAAACGAAATACATAAGAAAAAGTCGATGCATTCAGCGTCACGACAGGAGTAGTAATGTACTGTAGATCGGAGTTCGGCAGTTTTTCTGTGTAAAAGGCAAAGGTAATGAAACGATACTAACTGATAAAGAAAAGCAACACCAGGATATAGTGTCGCAAATTCTGTGAAACTTACTGGATGCAAAATATAGCAGATGCAAAAGAAATCATATTTTAAAATAAAAAGAAATGAAATTCATGCCGGAAAAGAAAGTCATGGCAGCATGAAGTAAATCGTGGCAGATGACCGAACATTCAGCAACCCTGTGAGGAATGAAATAGAGTTGTATAACACTCTTGAAGCACTGACCTTCTCGTTTCGTCGATATGGAAACGAAGAGCATCTTTCGCCGCAAGTAGTTAACGCAGAGTCTGGAGGTTTGGTTACAACATGTCCCAGACATACCCTTTTGGCGATAAATCTGATTATTTTACTAACCCAGATAGCATGCTGACACCTTTGAGATAATGCCACGATACTTTTCCGTTATGAGGACGAGCACTGTCATGTGGAAATAATACATTGTGACGCGTTCGAGGATTTCTTCGACGTACAGATGAGCCGCCAAAGTTTCTGTAATAAACACTATACTGGAGTACAAATATTAGGATAGCTCCGCAAACAGGTATGCTCGCCGTTTGGACAGTATGTTGCTCAATAATGTTTGCTTTAATTGTTGCGTTAACCAAATAAGCACCACCCGTGTATTCAACGACTACTTAATTGAAGGTAGAAGCGAAATCCATCGCTGAACACAACACGACGCAATTTTGCAACCCAGATTCTTCGAGAGCGTTACAACGCAAAGCGCTGACAACGGTGGAAAAGGGTCAGTCGTGAGAGACAGGATGGACGCCGAGCGTGCAAGGTTGCTTCACTGCTTATATATATATCGCATGAAATGACTTAAAGTTTGATTGGGTGAAAAAACTACTGCATTACCTATCTGTTCATGGCTGATATCCAGGCTGTCGGTTTCGTAACGGTATTACGCGGGATCTAACACTTTTCTTGTCCCACCTTCACTCCAGGACAAGCGCTCCAAAACCGACGTCTGCGCATACCTTCTGTCATCCATAATGTGCAGTATGATGAACTATTTTATTGTGGTGGCCAACATGCGATGCAATACGCAGATTCGGCGAGTAAGCCTCATGCATGGTTATAATGCGTCCTCTTTCGAAGTCCATTAACTAATGATAATGACTCCAATGACTTTTTTATTTTTGCTTTCTGCCTGTAATAGTCTCTTTCCAGAAGTCAGTTATTAACAATTTGTGGTTATTAAATACACAAGGAACTCTACACCAACTGTACGTAACTAGCATAACTATATTAGTAATCCGAAATTGCTTGGTGTAGAATAGAAATAAAAGTTTCCAAGCTTTCGCACATCAACCAGATGGATTTTTCAAGGAAGCTAGACAGCAAATTGAATAATTGAAGCTAGACAACAATTTGAACGCGGTGACTTGACAGTAAACAAAGAGATACGAACGTAATCAGGTATTCAAAGACACGAGGCGTTATGCTCATTTAGTACGTGGAATCATGGAAGGAAAACAAGAGGCATTCACGATTTGAAGAACTGGTTCCAAACTCGTGGCAACTGTAGCGAGACGGTATCATTGCATGCCTCTCTGTTGGTTATGATCTCCATGATCATCGAACAGCAAGTCATGTTTGGAGATCATAACCAACAGCGAGTCGTGTAATGATTGCTTTTCACTGGAGCTGCCACGAGTTTGGAACCAATTCTTCAAACAGTGATTGCCTCTTGGTTTTTCTTCCATGATTCCTCGTGCTAAATGAACCTAACGCTTCGTGTCTTTGAATACCTGATTACGTTCGCATATTTTCTTTTATTGTCAAATCAAGCCACAGCGTTCAAATTGTTGAAGCGTTATATTATTCAGTTTGCAGTTTGCTGTCTATCTTCCATGAAAAAGTCATCTGGCTGATGTGCGAAAGCTTGGAAACTTTGATTTCTATTCTACACAAAAAAATTTCGGATTAGTTATACACGTTAAATTTGTAGGAATACTACCAGTTGTGACGTACCTGCCAGCAGGACGCACACGACATAAAGGCAGATAGGAAGCAGAATAATCGTCTGCGTAGCTCAATTGGTAGAGCGACTTGTTCCGGAATAAGCGGCCTCGGGTTCGAATCCCGGCGTAGACCAAAAATGACGGAGAAATTTACTTCGTTATAATGGCATCCGGATGACCCGGCCGTTCAAAAATCTCGCATTGGCGTGATGTTATTTCCACACCGCGAGACAGGAAAAATCAGAGAATTCCTTCTCCAGCGCTTCGAAAAATAAAAATGTGTGATGTTGCATTCCACACAGCAGATTGACTGGGAATTCTCAAGTGCACGTTCTACAGTGGATGGCTGCCTGCAACGATTCATGGTCACGGCTGACCCGTGGGCCATGCCCCCAGCCCTCTTTCGGGGGGGGATGTGACGTACCTGCCAGCAGGACGCACACGACATAAAGGCAGATAGGAATCAGAATAATCGTCTGCGTAGCTCAGTTGGTAGAGCGACTTGTTCCGGAATAAGCGGCCTCGGGTTCGAATCCCGGCGTAGACCAAAAATGACGGAGAAATTTACTTCGTTATACAGTGAAGACATTATATCTCTCATGCACGGGTCACAGCATTCATGCTGTTATATTAGCTCCAAGTTTACCCGATAAGTTCGATAGTGGAATAATTTCTTGCATGAACGTCGCAATCTTGCCTGCTAATTCCCAAGCAAATCGTATCACCAATCCCAAGATTGCAATTCTTTTTGGGAAAGTATATTAAGACGTTTTAGCATTAGTGTAGTGTGTAGCAGATGAACGAATACTGCAATAACTGATCCATTATAAAATAGCTAACGGCAGACGAAGTAAAAGACAAGGACAAGACAATGTTGACTATGCTTAAATGGGTTGAGCTTAGTAATATACCAGAGGCTGGAAAGTTAGCGGCAGACCAAGAAAAATGGGAATATTCTGCAAGTAACTGTCATTAATTTTCACTTCCTTTCTGGTTTTTAGCTCCATTTTCTGTTATCCTAGCTCATATAAACTGAACACCTTTTGATACGTAGGTGTGACTGGATATTCAGTGATTGAATCTTCAGTGACATTACTGTGAAGGATAGTCATGTGATTTTTGCTGTTGTGCTAACAATCAGTATATTAGAGTTCTACTGATTGTTAGCTTAAGTAAACAAATTTTTAATTTTTATTAATATTTGTTTCTAAAGTGTGTCTCGGATGCATCCCTTGGGTCATAAACAAATACGAATGGTGAATGAATGAAAATATTTGTTTTTACCGTGTACTGGTTATTTATCCTATTTCTGCAACATTGTAACGACCAGAACCAAGAAATTATAATATATCCAGTGCAATATCAGACTCAAAACCTTTTTCTTCTGTTTAGGGGTTTAGCAATCTGCGTGAGCAACTCAGTAGCCTACTGGGATTCGAACCTAGACCCATCTCGGAAAAATTATTAAGAAGCCAGCGCTTCGTATCACTCGGCCATCAGGGCAGCTCTAGAATTTTTCCGCTGACAAACTCTTTATGTGTTTCTAAATTTCGCGAACTAACAAGGAAACACACTGAAGTGCCTAAAGTCATAAAATACGTACCTAGTATCGTGTGGGATTCTTCTAAACCGGCGAAGTGCAGCAGCACCACGTGGCATCGATTCCACAAGGAGCTGGATGGCTTCTGGAGAGATGTTGAGCCATGCCGTTTGAACAGAAGCCCACAGTTCCCTGGTACTTGTAAGTGCAGGATCTTGGGTGCGAATGGACGTTTCCACCACGTCCCGCCCGTAAGTGCTCTGTTGGGTTCATGTCGGGCGAACGTGGTGGCCACACCATTCATTGGAACTGTCCAGAATGCTCCTCGAACCAATTTTGGACAACTTCGGTCCGATGCCAGTGTAGAAAATCCCATCGTTGTTGGGGTATATGAGGCCCACGAAGGACTGCAAATGGTCACACAGCTTGTTAACAAAGCCATTATCTGTTAATGACGTGTTTAGGAGGACCAGAGGACCCACACTGTGCCACGTAAAGACACCCACCCATGTATACACTGAGTGGCCACTTTATTATGACCACGTCACAGTTTTAAGCAAATGAGCTACGGCTGCACGTCGTTGACACCAGAGGGCGACGCAAGTATAAAAAGGGAAAGCTTAGTGCTTATAACAGTACTAGAAGGGATTGTTTGATGACGAGATGGGTAAAAAATGCGATTTGGCGGACTTTCAACGTGGGATGATTGTAGGAACTGGGAGCCATGGAGCGAGTATCACCGAAACCGCCGCATTCGTGAAATGTTCCAGATCAGCTGTTGTTAAATTGTTTAAAGACTGGACTGTTAGCCAAAAACTAGGTCTCTACGTGCAACGTGTGGTCGTCATCGACTAGTGACTGCTTGGGCGGAACGGAGAGTGACCAGACTGGTAACAAACAACAGAAGGGCAACAGTGCAGCAAATTACAGACCATCTTAATCAAGGATCTCCTCAAATGATCTCTGCACGCACTGTTCGCCGTACACTGCATCGGATGGGATATGGCAGCCAAAGGCCTGTTCGAACACCCTTGCTGTCTGCAGTTAACAAGAGAAAACGTCTCCAGTTTGCACAGGAGCACAAGGATTGGACAGTCGATAATTGGAAAAAAATTATGTGGTCCGATGAATCACGTTTTCAGTTGCACAATGCCTATGGCCGAGTGAGAATTTGGCGGAAACAGCACGAAAGCATTGACCCCAAATGCATTGCTACAACCCTTCAAGCTGGTGGAGGCAACGTTATGGTTTGAGGAATGTTTTCCTGGCATGCTTTGGGCCCTTTAATTCGTGTTGATCAACGTCTGACTGGCACATCATATCTAAACATCATTTCGGACCAAGTGCATCCTGTCATGTGGACGGTTTATCCCATGGAGATGGCTACTTTCAACACGGCAATGCGTCCTGTCATAATGCTCGTATTGTACAGGATTGGTTTCAGGAACATGCCGGTGAGTTTACTTTGCTTAGGTGGCTCCCACAATCTCCAGATCTAAACCCCATTGAGAATTTGTTGGATGAAGTTGAAAGAGCTATCAGACAGCTGGATCCACAACCTGGAATCTCACACTCCTGGAAAGTTCTACTCACCAAGCATGGTCTCAGATCCCACAAACCACCTATCAACATCTCGTGGAGTCCATGCCACGAAGAATCGACGCAGTATTAAAGGCAAAAGGTGGCCCAACGAAGTACTGAGGGGGTGGTCATAATAAAGTGGCTACTCAGTGTAGAACCACAACCAGCTTGCACAGTGCCTTGTTGACAGCTTGAGTCCATGGCCTCATGAGGTCTGCGTCACACCCGAACCCTACCATCATCTCGCTAATCAGACCAGGCCACATATTGTCAGTCTTCTAGAGTCCAATTACCGAATTCACGAGCCCAGGTGAGGTGCTGTGTCCGAAGTCGTGGTATTAACAAAGGCACTCTGCTGAGTCTTCTGCTCCCATACCCCATGGACGCTAAATAACGCTGCACTCACCTGATGGATATCTCTGGTACCTCCTGCATTGAATGTGGATGTTATTTGAGCCAGTGTCTTCTCTCTGTGTGTTCATGGACAATAGTGGCCAAACGCCCCTAGTCACTGTCATTTATCACCAGTGGTCGGCCATTGCGCAGCCCACTGTGGGTGGGCATGCTTTCCACAACATATTCTCGGTACACACGTGACACCGTGGATCGAGGAATGTTGGAAGTTCGCACTACTTCGGAAATTGCATATCCCATTCGTCTAGCTCCCACTACCATGCTTCATTCAAACTCCCATAATTCACGCCGGCTTGCCATAATTCTGCTGACCATTGTTCAGCCTGACTCGCGAGATTACACCTCGCAATCGAAAAGAATCGTGATGTACGTCAAAGCATTTATACGACGGCAGCACCAGTTAAAAGTGTGCATACTGCTATGATAGGATAGTAGTAATGACCTATGTCTTTTGGCACTTCAGTGTAATTATTGGAAGATCTATAACGAAGTAAATTTCTCCGTCATTTTTGGTCTACGCCGGGATTTGAATCCGAGTCCGCTTACTCCGGAACAAGTCGCTCTACCAACTGAGCTACGCAGACGTTCATTCTGATTGCTATCTGCCTTTATGTCGTGTGCGTCCTGCTGGCAGGTACGCTGGCAGGTACGTCACAGTGGATGACTGCCTGCAACGTCCCCATGAATCGTTGCAGGCAGTCATCCACTGTAGAACGTGCACTTGAGAACTCCCAGTCAATCTGGTGTGTGGAATGCAACGTCACATACATTTATTTTTCGAAGCGCTGGAGAAGGGATTCTCTGATTTTTCCTATCTCGCGGTGTGGAAATAACATCACACCATTGCGAGATTTTGAACGGTCGGGTCATCCGGATAGTTCGGGCGCCATTATAACGAAGTAAATTTCTCCGTCATTTTTGATCTACGCCGGGATTCGAACCCGAGTCCGCTTATTCCGGAACAAGTCGCTATACCAACTGAGCTACGCAGTCGTTCATTCTGATTGCTATCTGCCTTTATGTCGTGTGCGTCCTGCTGGCAGGTACGTCACAGGTCATCACAGGATATTGATGATTTGTGTGATATTGATTATTCAGACATTCCAAATCATTTCAAGCACATTCACTTAGGAATGAGTTGGACGAACGACGCGGCTTTTGTGCGATATTGACTGCAACAATAGGTAAAAGAGACTGTCTTCCGCTTATCCGTAGCACTATGCTAATTCAAAGAAAGCATGGTGATGGGAAATCTTACTGAATTCCAAACACACTATTTCCTTATTTGTAATGGCCTGTATTTTCGGAACTCCCAGCAAATTTGAATGTCAAAGGTGGCAACACTACACCTAACGAGATGTTTTGACTGACAGCCGACACGTGGAGTTAGTTGAGCATGGATATGGCGACCGACAAAGTCCATATACGCCCCTATCTTAGTCTCAGTAAAAACCCTGCAGAAGCACGAGAGTGGATTTCTTCGGTATACGGCGAGACAACTATAAGTGAAAGCACGTGTCGTTAGTGGCTTGTGAAGTGAAAAACAATTAATCGGTGAATGAAAGACAACCAGCCCATCGGAAGACAGAAGGATATGAAGGCGCAGATGCTCAAGCTCTTCTGGACGAAGATGCCAATCAGTCGATCACAGAACGAACTGGACGCTTCAGTCAATCGACTGTAATTTGACAGTTGCATGTCATAGGGAAGACCAAAAAATGGGGGATATGGTTCCCATACGTTCATAAAACCGTTGAAACCTATGCGTACACTTAATAAATGAAGATTTAACCCTTTAAGCGGCAGATTTATTTAAACTAAATGGTACCAAAAATTTTCTGCGCTCCCCAAACGGAAATGTCCACATAGGGACAGGGTTTAGTGAAGGATATGGCAAAACAGTTCCTCTATATCAGCTGTACCAACCATAAACCTGGCACTTGCGATAAGCGCCCGCTTCTAGTCCTTTATTATTGGTTCCATGACTTAAAGCTGCATGGGGAGAGCTTGTGCTCCTGACAAGAACATCATGCCACTGGGTAGAAAAAGTCACTCAAACATCTCTCTCTTTCTTAGGTTTATCTGCTTTGTTATGGACGTTTTAGCTGGTAACCAGTTAGAAAGCCTGATTACCCGTAGAAGACTCGATGGACTGATATGACGAGCTCATATCAGCCTATTTTGCTAACCCAGATTTAATTCGTTCAAGCCGGTTAAAGGGCTAATGAAGTAGTTTCTGACCCTTGGTTTAAATCATTGAAGGCTAATGACACTATTGCGTATCAGTTTCTCTTTTCTAGGTCAGTTCTCTCAGCAAAAAGATATGGAAAAAGAAAGAATCAGAAAAATTACAAGATATATCGAGTCATATTATTGAGCCCACCTCCTACTTTTGGCGACAACGGTGCGTAGCGAATGAGAGAAAGCACGTGTCGTGAGCTGGCTTGGAAGGTATATACGGTGTGCTAAGGCATTCTGAAAACATATCACTCGTTGCTGTCATGGATAAAAGTAGCGATTAATCAGATTTCAAAAAAGGATGATTATCGGCTTTCGGGCCAAAGGTGGCAGTATTTCTGAAACAGCGTAGTTTGTGAACTGTTCGCGTGCTGCTGTGTTTAAAGTGTATCTTGATTGGAGAAATGGCACCATTGCGAATAAGCGAGTGGAAACTGCGGAGCACAGCATGCCATTGATGTGAGAGGTGAACGTCTACTTTGGAGGCACGTGAGGGCCGATCGACGTGCTACAGGGGAACAAGTCACTGGCCGAACGAACCAGGGAGCTACCGGAAGTGTGTCTAAAACGAAAGTTCAGCAAACCTTGCTGAGTATGGGGCTGCGATGCAGACGAATGGTCACTGCATCTATGCTGACAAATGTGCATCGGATGTAAAGACTTACATTTGCACGGAAGTATCGGAATTGAATCTCCGCTGATTGGCAAAGGATTGCCTTCTCCGATGAGTCACGTTTTCTGCTTCATCGAACGGATGGACGTTGGCGTATAAGGCGAGAAACATCGGAGAACAAATATTTTTCAACCATTGTTGGAAGAACACAAGCTGGTGGGGGCAGCGTTATGGTCTGTGCACTGTTTTCGTGGCAATCTCTGGGTCCACTCATACCAGTGGAAGGAACTATGGATAGAATTCGTTATGAATCCATCCTTGCAGACCACGTACACCCATGCACGCTGATTGTCTTCCCTGGGGCGAATGGGATCTTCCAGCATGGCAATGCGACGTGTCACACAGCTAGAAACGTCCGAGAGTGGTTGGAAGAGCACGATGAAGGCTTCAAAGTACTTTCCTGGCCCCCTAATTCCCCAGACTTAAACCCAATTGAGAATCTGTTGGACCACCTGGATCGTGTTGTTCGCTCTATGGATCCACGCACCCTCCAGCAGCTGCCAGATGCACTGCAGTCAGCATGGCTCCACATACCTGTGAACACCTTCCAGCACCTTATTGCATCCCTCCCAGACAGTCTAGCTGCAGTTCGCGCGGTGCACGGCGGTTACTCTGGATATTATTTGGTGGTCACAATAATGTATCTCGATCGTTCATATACCAGGAGCTTTTGCTGTTCGGTTCTAATCTACCAGTGTCTCGCCCAGTACACTTATTTTCTCTAAGATCATCATGTCATGTTACGAGTGACACGTTGTTTTAAATGAGACACTTGACAGAGAACTATAATTTATCTCTTTCCGATAAATCAAACTGTTCTAAGAATGCCATCTTTTCGTGTAAAAATGCAAGAGGGATTTATGTAAAACTCCTCTTTAAAGAATTTTAAACTTTAGGGAACTGCATTTTTTTAAACAATTATACTGTTCCCTAAAGCTTCATGACATATTTTTGTAGCAAGAGCATCCTTTCCGAAAATAACTGAACAAGAAATATTTAGAAAACATTTTCTGCATGTTATTTTGAGCGCGCACGGGAATATTGATTCTACATGACACGAATAGTTATTTGATGTAAACTTTCCTTTTGCTCCACAGTTTACGAATCTAAACTTACTTTTGTTACTATATACAGCGTTCCGAAAAAATGTCAACGCCTGCACGCCTGCCACTTAAGACAAGGATATATTGCACGAGACATTTCTCTCGCACCTGAGACCACCATTATTTATTCCTTTTCCAGAAACTAAGAGGATTTTTTTCATTGCTATTTTTCAGTGGCAAGTGCTATGTTGTGCTTTAGTGCTGTGAGCGTTATTGATAGCCGAGCAGCTGTTTGCGTTTTGTTTTCAAATGCGTGAGAGAAAAATAAAAGTCTGGCAGCAAAAACTGCTTTTTCGCAGAATGTTTTCCTTCAAATATCACCGGGAGCTAATTAATAGGCTTTCAGAATTTGTATTTATGTACGGGATTAGAAACATGAAAATAAAACTACAATTAGCCGAGTAATCCTAAGCCAAGGCTAATAGCAAATCGCACACGGATTAGGCATTGGCCATGCGTTTGGCTAAAGTTGCTGCTTTCTAGGAAACGGGATAATTCTATAGGGCATATGAATTCTTATAACCTTAGTAAAATTTGAAATAAAGAATAAAATAAAATATTTTCTAGCTTTATGGCACGACAAACTGATTATGGAAATTCAAAACTGAAGTTCTTGACACCGTTATCAGTTACAATTTTGAATTTTAATTTATGGAGTTGTTGGAAGGAGATTTCTTACACCCCCATTTACGTAGGCAAAGGCTGTAGTGTTCTGGAAAAAACAAAAAAGAAAACCTTCCCAAATTTAGCATGCATGATGAAGAAGTGAGTTGGTGGAACGATTTCTGCCGCTGGAGGTCGCTCATTTCCGCAAGAATATACCGATGTTTATCAATTCTGCATGAGTTTTTTTTTTTTTTTTTTTTTTGTACCGTGGCTTTTGTCAACACCAAGATGACACTCGTGGATACAGACTTCAGGGATCCGGCTATCTCTAGCAAGAAAATAAAATTTATTTTGTCTGCTACGGATTATTTATCCGCTATGCACTTTTTCATTGACAGAACATACACAGTATGCACATGCACGCACTTCCGCAGAAACTTCTCATTGGCACAACATATACATTGACACAACGCATACAATACATACAACATACACAGTACACAACAAATACAGAATCATTGACATAACCTATACAGTACAGAACAAACACTTTCTCATTGACATAACACATACAGTACGCACTTCCACAGAAACGAATGTACGTAAAAATTCAGGGATTCCAACTTCGACAACAACGATCCGAGAATTTTTGTGAAATTATGTTCTCAAGATTTGCGCACGATTAAATCCTTTGTTTTTGCAAATCCTTGCTGATTGACTGAACACACACAGTACGCACTTCCACGCACTTCAACAGAAACTTCTGTCTAAAAAGCCCATGCGTAATTGGGCTATAAAAACCATAGGTAAGTGCTCCCTAAAACTCATGCGGAATTGGGCCATCACTTTGGGGGAGGGAAGGGGGGGGGGTTGTTAAAATCGGTATTCTAGCGGAAATGGGGAACCTCGCTGGCTCTCTCTTTGTCTTAGTTCTATCGAGTCATTTTTTACGCTTTCCAACCGTAGGTTGAAGAAGCGTATATGCTCCAGCTTTGTCCGTCTGTCCGTCCGTCCGCCTATCCGCACGATAACTCGCATAAAAATGGTTCGATTTCAATGAAATTTTAGTATGTGGTAGGAGACCACCTGTGGACGAACCCTATTGAAAATGGGGTTAATGGGGTCAAATGTCACGACATAGGATCAGGATCCATTCCATAGCCCTTATGCGTTATAACTTACGTAAAAATGTTTCGAGTGAGACAAAACTTTATCATGTTGTTTCGGAAGTATACTTTACCGGTTTTGTTGAATATCATGGAAATGGGGTCAAAGGTTAGGTCATAGGAGCGAGATTTATTCTACAGCCATTATCCTCATAACTTGAGTAATATTTGGAGTAATGATTTCTGGTATGTTGGAAAGCGTATCATAATCAACATTGCATGATTTTATTATACTAACTTGTTTTTTTTATTGGAGGTTTAACGACCAATGTGAGCAACTTGATGGGTTTTAAGCAGTCGTCCGCCCCTAATTTAGGGTCACTGGCTCCAGGGACGAGAGTCATTTCAGCTTTGTTCTATTCGAGAATGAGGCATAGGTGGTACGCATATATATAAGGGCACCCACCATCCATGCCTTATATATATATAGGAAGTACAGCCGAAATTTTAGATTGGATTCCAAGGGACAGGAAAAGACCCAGAAAAAGACCACATGGGAGATGGGTGGATGAAATTCGTAAATATGCGGGAGTGACATGGAGGAGACTGGCACAAGACAGACCGTTGTGGAGGAAACTTGGGGAGACCTTCGTCCAGCAGTGGATTGATAATGGTTGACAATGATGATGATGATGATGATATAGGAAGTTGTTCATGTTGATCTAAGTGATAACGTTAAGTCTTTCCAGTGGCGCATTAGACTATGCACTAGCTTCTTACTATTCTTCTGAGTACAGGTTCCAATTCTGAGTGAGGCATCGAATGAATTTTGTGCTTGTCTGACGGAACTGGCCTTCTCCCTGCCGTAAAACGAGTGTCCATAAAATCACGGGAAATGTTTAAAGCTGATCGAGGTTTTCAGGGTGGTCGTAAAACCTTGAAAACAATGATTTTGTTTTCTATAAAACAGCTTTTACCTGTTTGTTTCTCTTATGTCCCCGCTGAAGTTTTAAAATGTAATCGGCTCCATGCTATATTGCATGGGACGAGACGCAGGAGAGATAAGAGCTCATCAATTTGAGAAATAGCGGAAAATTTTCTTCTTTTCTTTGTTTATAAACGAAATTCGAAATAATTATTTAGAATTTTGATGTTGGCTCCCACAAATGAATTCTTTATACTGTTGTTGTTGCTGAGAGAAAACTTGTAGTATTACACCGTTGTTTTTCAGCATATTAAATGAAGACATAAATAATTATTTCGACTCGGGTATGTTTACTTGTTTTGGGATTTGACGACAACCATGTGCACCTGTAAGGGCTATAAGCAGTCGGCCATCCTTCATTTAAGCCTACTAGCTCCAGTGAAGGGAAGGAACCATCTCATCCGGGACTCGAACACGGACCCATAATGGACGATCAGTCAGAAACCTGAGCCTTGGACCATTTAGCCAAAGAGGTTGTGATTCGGGATTCAATGACCACCACGAGAAAATACAAATACGATAGCAAATCTAAGTACGGCCATCAAATCTAAGTACGAGCGAATCTAAGTTCGGACATCCGTAATTTGGAACAACTGTTTTCAGCAAAGAATGACAGCCTACGCCATAGAAGAAACACATCTCCCATGCCTTATCTCAGTCTCATACCCGGACTCCGAAAGCTAGCCATAAATGAGCGCCTCTGACAACTCTAACACAGGTGACCCCAAAAACCTATGTGAAACTCATGACTAATGAGAGTTAATGCGCAGTGTTATTCAACATCTTTTTTTCAGTGTAATTTAAAAATATTTATAGTAACATTATGAAGTAGGAGTTACGTTTTCTTCCATAGTTTTTATGTTATGCCAAGTTTCATTCCAACGTTTGAAAAAAAGATTAATAAATTGCAATTTGAGTAGATTTTCGCGAAACTTATGACATGCTTTTCAACGGATATTGCTTATAATTGCTGAATATTTGTCTCTTTAGGTGTACATTTTGGGAGTTTTTCTTAATTAGAAAATTCTGAGAGTTTTATATTTCAAACACATGACATTTTTTAATTTGAGAAAGCAGCAATAAGATTGCGTTCGTACGCATATCTTATTTCTAAACTAGATGCGCCCAAAAGGAAGACTAGGACGAGATTTTGATTAAAAAGGCATCAAACATTTCACTCAAAGAGATAAAAGTTATTAAAGCGTCGAGAGAAAGGAAACTGTGAACATTTTAAATTAACGGCATGTTCAACTTAACTGTTGGAAGAAGCCATCATCTCACTTGGCAGGGAAATCAAGTTACCGCACATCGTTACAGATGGCGCGAATTAAAAAAACACGCATGAGAATGCGTTGAACAACAACGATATATGAAAAAATGTTCGGAAATAACAGATTCATTATAACGATTTTCTGAGCCTTAAAAAATTACAAGGACAGTGGTTCATTGCAATCAAAATCGTGAAGAAATCCCACATTGAAAAAAGTGAAAGTCAGAAGCTAAAAACAAAGGAACATGAAATAAAAAAAAAAAAAGAAAAATTCAGTTACAGTAGTTTGATACCACAAAATAAAGTTAATAAACTGATACTCACAAAACTGAATTGCCAGCGTTTATATACACTGGTGTGCAAAAATTAAGGACAAAGAGGAGAAATTAGCATAACAGCGAAACGAACAGGCAGGACGGACCGAAATACCACTCAGGAGATAGACAAGGGTCCGGCACGGTAGGGCATACGCATAAATTCAACATGAAACATGACATGGGGGGTGATGTCGGAAGGGTATAAAGCACACGGGCGGTGTACGCTCAGCAATTCGGTGAAAGCTATTGCACGATGTACATCGGTTTCAACGACGTCGAGTTGCTGCCACCGTGTAATATGGCCAACAGGCGATCCAGTAAACGACATCTGGATGACTTTACCCGAGGTCGCGTCATTGGGAAGTTGGAAGAAGGGCGAAGTGTGACTAATGTGGTCGAGGAGTTTGGGATCGCTCACAGCATCGTTTCACGAGATTGGAGAGCATTTCAAACGACAGGAACAGCTGTCCGAGAGTTTAGCAGTGGTCGTCCACGAGCAACCACGGCGGCGGACGACCGGTATATTGTCCTAAAGGCGAGAAGAGACAGACGGCAGACAGCGGGAGAAATCGCAAGGCACATGCAACAGACAACTGGAAGTCCGTTATCGCGTTTTACCGTGGCCAAGAGGCTGAACAGAAAGGTGATTTATTTGCACGACGACCAGTACGGTGTGTGCCATTAACGCCTGCTCATCGGAGACGGCGATTTCTGTTGTGCCAGGAACACAAGAACTGGACACATCAGCAATGGGGTCGAGTTCTCTTTACGGATGAGAGCCGATTTAGTCTGACGAGCGATTCTGGATTTATACACATCTGGAAAGAGCAGGGAACACGCAATCACACCTCCAACACCATAAAAAGGGACCGGTTTGGAGGTGGCGGTGTTATTGTTTGGGGCGGTATCATGCTTGGTAGCCGTACTCACCTCCACATTTTTCAAGGGGGTTCAGTCACTGGTGTCCGCTATTATACCGAGGTTCTCCTGCCTCAACTGCATCTGTTTAGAGGTGCTGTTGGTCCTGAGTTCCTCTTCACGGACGACAACGCTACAACGCATCGTACAGTGGCTGTACCAGAGCTGTTGGAGAGTAAAGATATTCAACGCATGGATTGGCCCGCATGGTCCCCGGACCTAAATCAAATCGAACACGTGTGGGACCTTGTCGGGAGACGCTTGGCAGCACGTCACTAGCCCAACGATTCCGCAGCTGCGATGGGCACTACAAGACGAATGGGCCGCGATGTCTCAACAGATCCTTGACAACCTCGTCTTCAGCATGGACAGACGTTGTAAATCCTGCAACGCAGTCAGGGGTGATCATATCCCCTTCTAAATACTGGATTTTTCTTGGCATCCGCCTGTCACATGGACGTTTCTGTCTTCTGTCCATTTGTGGTCGAAGCTACCTTTTCAATAAAGTCTCTTTGTATCTTTTGGATACCTTGTTTGGACGGTTTTGCTCACTTGTCGCATATTCTTACATCTTGGGGATCTTATGGTATGATTTGAGTTGATGTGGAGCACATCTGCACGACGTTATATTCGAAAAACCGTCTCGTCCTTAATTTTTGCACGCCAGTGTAGATGAAATATGTTCTAATGTTTTTATGTAAATCCCCTAAAAAGCACATTGCACTACTTTAACGAATACTGAGAAATTATTTCCTTTTTAATTTTAAATTCTTGAGATATATTTCAGGACTTAAAATACATTTCGCTTTCACCATTTGAAAGCAGCATGTGTACATCTTTTTATTGTTTCATCTGCTATCATCGAGATAATAGAGGCAAGTTTGTTTTTATTTATTGGAGGTTTAAGAACCGTCGTGAGCAACTCAATGGTCTATAAGCAGTCGCCTGTCCCTAATTTAGGGTCAATAGATCCAGGGAAAGCAGGAAACCAATACAGTAAGACAAGCGCAACATCCATGCCTCACCGGGATTCGAACTCGGACCCCTTTTGGATGAATGATCAGAAGCAATCACGTAGACTACTGCGACACAGGGGCGGCATCGAGACAATTGTTATGAAGTTTGTGGGAAAAAAAAAGAGAAAAAGTTTGGTGGTATTAATAACGTAACCATCATAAATTCAAGGCACCGATCCCTTAAGGAACGAAACCTTGAGTTTTACATATTAAACAGATTTGATAACTTGCAATTTTCATTTACTGTAATGTTTTATTTAACGCAGTTTGGTATAGCACTTGGATAAAGTTAAATTAAAAGCAGTTGTTGGCTACTGCGAAAACCCGAAGTGAAACTTGTCTGCAATATTTCTGTTTATGCATGAAGAACTTTTAAAAACTGGGCTCAAACAAATCATTTTTTATGCGTAGGAAACCGTAGTACACAAAGAGTGACATTAGCGTTAACCGTGTTTGATATTTTCTGCTGTAAAATTTAAGAAATAGCATGAGTGTCTGCCCAAATATATACACTCCGCATTTTGTTTGTCTCGAAAGATTTGACATGGACGTTTGTTTTCAAAATGAAAATCCAGACTTTAAAATTTTTTGATGGAAGTTCTTCGTTGGCGAAATGGAAATTCCTGCTCCTCTGAGACAGTCAAAAGCTGCGCATCTTGTATTATAAGTTAAATACATAACTAAATCAACTGAATCTATTTATTCAGAGATTCCATTTAGTCTCTTAGTAACATCAAAAGTACTTTAGTTTAAACGATGAATTGTGCATGATCGCGGTCCACAAAGTCATAGAAATAACATCATTCTTCCACTAATTTGGCGTCAGCTCAAGGCATTATTATTGAAAAATTATGATTTGGGGCAAGAATTTGCCTTTGTAGGTAAGATTAAGGGATATACTGATATCATTAAACACTTGCATTAACCGCAGCAAGTTTCCACAAAGGGAGCTTTGTAATGAACGCTAAAGTGGAATTATTTGGATAGTGAGATATTTTAGATACTGTTATTTTCAAGTTAATGAAGAAATGTGTTGAGGACGACATATATAGTGCTACAATCCCAATAGGTTTGAAGAAAAATATTGCTACAATTTCGATAGGTTAAATAATTGTGACACACAATGAAAATGAAATAGCTAAGTTTTCTCACCATTTCTAAAAAGAGAAGTGGAAAAAAAAAGTAGCATAATCTTCAACGCAGCAAAAACCTTTAGGGAAACATTGGTACACCAGTGTTTTATCCATTTCTGTTTGCTTTCTCGCAAAACCTAAATCACTGAGATTTTCAGAAAGTAAAAATGCTACAAAAATGACAAATATCCTCTTTCCCTATCAAGACTAAGAATAGTTTGCGCAGACGGGATTGAAAAAATGTTGCTTAGTTCAACTGAAGGTAAGCAGGTGATCGGACAAATATTAGGCTGTTGCAGAAGAAAGATCGGGGTATTGATGGAAACTTCAAACACCCAATACCCGATCAAAATGAAGTGCATTAATCAAAACAATCACCTCTAGGAGCAACATATCTTTGATAATGAGATATAAGCTTCGGTAGACTTTGTAAAAAATATTTTGATCTTAGGGATGTAACAAATTCATGGAATGCGGTTTCAACTGATGTTTCATTGGGAAACGATTTACACTGCAGGGAAGTGTCCAGATGCCCGAAGAAGTAACTGTAATAACCCATAAAGGAACAGATCAGGTGAATAAGGCGGACGAGGAAACGTTTCTTACCTCCACTGGTGCAATTTCTAGATCGTCTGTGTGCAACGTAGGTTTTCGCCTCGAGATTGACTAATGCCGGATTCCGGTGGACAGTTTGCGAGGCAAATTGTAAAGTTTTTTTATATCACTTGTAAACTGTGATGATTTAACTCAGTTTTAAGAAGGAGTAGATCCTACTACCTGCAGACTGCCAAACGCTGGCCATCATTTTCCTTGGATATAGTACCTACTTCGGGTATTTTTGAGACTTGACCGAGGTCGAACGTCTTCGTTGGATAGAGTACGGTTCGAGTATGTGTTCAGGCTTCACTGAGATCGATCGTCTTAGTTGTATAGAGTACCGGCTTTAGGTGTGCTTTGGAACTTCACCGAGGTCGAACGTCTTCGTTGGATAGAATACCGGGTTTGGGTATGTTTTGGGGCTTCACCGAGGTCGAACGCATTCGTTGGATAGAGTGCCGGCGTCTGGTGTGTTTTAAGGCTTCACCTAGGTCGAATGTCATCGCTTGATAGAGTACCTGGCTTCGGTATGTTTTAGGGCTTCACCGAGGTCGAAAGCCTTCGTTGGATAGAATACGGGTTCGAGCATGTTTTGGGGCTTTACCGAGGTAAAACGTTTTCGTTGGATAGAGTGCCGTCTTCTGGTATGTTCTGGAGCCTTACCAAGGTCGTTCGTCTTCGTTGGATATAGTACGGGTTTAAGTATGTGTTTGGGCTTCACCGAGGTCGATCGTCTTCGTTGAAGAGAGTACCTGCTTCGGTGTGTTTCAGGGATTTACCGAGGTCGAACGTTTTCGTTGGATAGAGTATCGGCTTCGGTGTGTTTTGGGGCTTCATCGAAGTTGAACGTCTTTGTTGAATAGAGCGCCGGCGTCGAGTATGTTTTAGTGCTTCACCGAGTTCGAACGTCTTCGTTGGATAGAGTACCGGCCTCGGGTATGTTTTGGTGCTTCACCGATGTCGAACGTTTTTGTTGGATAGAATACGGGTTTGAGTATGTTTCGGGGCTTCACCGAGGTAAAGCGTTTTCGTTGGGTAGAGTGCCGTCTTCGGGTATGTGTTTGGGCTTCACCGAGGTCGACCGTCTTCGTTGGATAGAGTGCCAGCTTCGGTGTGTTTTGGGGCATCACCGAATTCAAACGCTTTCGTTGTATAGAGTACCGGCTTCGGGTATATTTTGGGGATTCACCGAAGTCGAACGCCTTCGTTGGAAATAGTACCGGCTTCGGTGTGTTTTGGGTCTTTACCGACGCCGAACGTCAGCGATTGTCATACATTATTGATTTTTCATCACACTTTCTGAAGCGCCTCAAAATATGATTTGGGTTGCTCTGGATTAGTATCGGAGAGAAGACATCAAATCTACTTTTTTTATGCTGTTCCACCAACTCACGTAAGACCTTTTCATCCCTCTTTTTCACTTTTAAAATAGTTGCATAGTGTTTTCTCAGTTTGTTCGCCAGATTCACAAGGCCACCAGCTCGGCATCAACGATACCTTCTAATGGTCTACCGCATGGTTCATTTTGGAGGCTATTGTCACCGGACCAGAATTCAGCAAGCCAACGCTGTGTCCTGCGATCAGCAAGTGATTTTTCCAAATGATTTACTGCTGTTGCGAGCTGCCTCCGATGCACGGTGTCCAAGTTTAATCTTCTGTATATATGTAAATCAAAGCGGGTAAATGGGAAAATGCGAGTATTTTCGTTCGCAAATTGTTTAACGATTTCTAAATGACCTAGAGATTTAAAAATTGGTATGTTAGTAGGTCTTAACGTTCATATACCTCAAAAAGTCCAACACCCCCCCCCTAACAAAAACAGTCAAAATCAAGCTGGCGGTTTTGGAACATTGCTTGCATTTTTCGTGAATTGCTCGACGACTTCAAAATGATCTAGAGATCTGAAAATTCCTATGTTGATAGGTCTTAAAGTCCGGTTACCTAGAAAAATCGGAAAACGAAAATAATTAAAATGACAACTTTGGAACGTTGTCAGCTGGAATTTTTCGCGAATTGTCGACCACTTCAAAGTGACCTAGAGATCTAAAAAGTGGCATGCTAATAGGCCTTAATGGCAGCACTCTTATAAAAGTCTGTAAACAAAAAAAATCGAAGATCGGCTTTGGAATAGTGTCTGCTTGAATTTTTCTACCACTTCCACACCTAGAAAAGTGTGAAAACCAAAAAAACCAAAAAGGTTACTTAGTTTTACTGTTCAAAATGCGGTCAGTTTACAGATAATTATTCCAAAAGAGTTGAAATGTTGTAAACGTTCAATGAAATTTTGATTTAAAATTAAGAGACGCCGAAGCCTGCTACCGATTTATGTGAAACCAGATACGCTGACGTCACGACCCTGTTCTAAATCGTAAAACAGTTATAGATCTTAAATTACTTTTGTTTCTCTTAACTACTTTTCCCTTTTTTTAATTTATGGCCACAAAATGTTTTTATAGATTCACTGTTCTGAGAGTGGCATGACTGCTAATCTCATATAAGAACAGGACCCTAATGTGGCTCTGATCTATCGTCTTATTTTTTGTAGCACATTCCACATGGAGATGATATCACTGATAAAATGGAAAGTGGTTCATAAGCAGCAGAAGTCTCCATGACTTAAATTTGCATATCATACGACACATTGAGCTACGATTTAATTTCTAAATTATCTGCCAACTACACAAAACTACAAAATTCGGTATTTCACCTACAACAGCGTAATACATAGTATTTAACATAATGCCCTTGCTTTATGTTAAATAAAGCAAGGGCATTATGTTAAATACTATGAAAATTTGAGTTATGTTTAATGCTTTTATGAACATTTGAGTTTATCCTTTCAATAAATATGTACAGTGCCCTATAAAAATATCGGACTGAAGGGTGTTTGATTTTTATTGAGACTGTCTTTGTTTTCGACTTATTTTCAAGAACTAAGTTCGTGCGCTTCTGTGGTGAACGGACGATTTGTATCTACTGTGACCAATGTGACTGGCACAGCTGTCTCCCCTGGGGGGGGGGGTTCAAGGCATTCCTTTGGAAAATGCGACTTCTCAAAGCAATTCCGCTGAAACTGCTTCTCATAAAAAGAATTAACAAAGGATCACACTTCCAGATTGCCACCTGGAATGCCAATTCAATTAGAAGAGACAAATTAGACTTTTCTAACTTACTTTTATTACAAAAAATTGACATTGTCCTTGTTTGCGAAACACACCTTGCTCCACACATCGTTTTTCAGTACCGCGCTGCACAGTTGATCATCGTGATAATTCTTTACGTAGTGAAGAATTTGCGGTTTTTGTCAAGAATGCTCTAAAACACTCTGTTTTACTAATTTCACCGTTAGTTTAACTTTGAAGCACATGGTGTACTTATTAACACTTACAAGGGTAACCTTAAGTTGGTGAACATTTATAATAAGCCACGTACGCACATTGGCATTCAAGACCTCCGGTGTATTTTATCTAACACATCCACTATTGCTGCAGTGGACTGGTCTTGCAAACCTCATTTCTGTAATTCCTTGATTGATAACCAGTAGGGCAAACAGTCAGTTCAACACATTCAAAAAGAAAATTTATTCGCTGATTGCCCCAGTGAACAGAGACATTTTTCTTTTAATTTAAATGATTGCCCCGATACTATTGATTTCGCGGTTTTCAAGAATCTCAGGTACTACTGTGAGCTGCAGGTTTTCCTTATTTTAAATTCTGATCATAACCCTGTGGTTATGAAGCTTCTTTCAATCAATCCCACCCCCTCTCCAGGCGGTTCGTGGTTCATAACCCTGTGGTTATGAAGCTTCTTTCAATCAATCCCACCCCCTCTCCAGGCGGTTCGTGGTTCATTAGAGACATTTTTCACAGGTAATTGTTGATGAGGAAATTTCGGATATCTCTAACATTAGCAGCAAGAGGGAGGATATTCATAGCACTGTTGCAGATTTAAAAAATCCAAGATGTCATAGAAACCCGTCCAGTTCCTCCCTGGCTCAAAGAGCTAGTGAGGAAACGTATCTATAGGTACGATGATCAGCAAAGATCAGGTACCCGCCAACCGTGGAATCGGGGGCCGTGGGAGGCAAATTCGACAATCAGCACTCGGAGATAATCAGGCGAGCTGGGCATATTACAGATTACCGTGGTTCGCCACTTTCAGGACCACGGCAAAGTCTACAGGAGCTGCCGCATTGTTCCTCACGAACTGACGCCATGTGAAGCAAATCGCCGAGTAGAAGTGTGCTCGAAACTCGTAGAGAACCCTCGCGATGTACGTTTCATCTAGAGAATTGCCACGTGCGATGAAAAGTCTGTCAATTTCCGTAATCCTAACACACAACGGCAATGGTTGAGCGCAGGCCAGCTTCCTGAACCTGTTGCTCAAAGTGAGCGCTTCGCGCACATGGTGATGCTATGGGTCTGGGGGAATTTCGAAGGGATAATCCATTACGAATTTGTTCCAGACGGTCGGACCATCAACGCCAACCTGTACTCTGAACAGATGGAGCGGATCTACGCCGTTTTCGAGGAGACGTACCCGGCACTGATGAACAGAAAGCGCTCTCTCCAACAGCAGGACAACTGTCGGCCTCATACCGCGCGAACGACGCGGGCAGAACTCCAGGAACTGGAGGGCATTGAACTGAAGCCACATCCAGCATATAGTCCGGACTTCGTCCCGTCCGATCATTAGTTGTTCAGGTCCATGGCGCACTTTCTTCGCGAGTGGCACTTCAACAACCAGGAGGAAGTGGCAGCCGTGGTGAAGGAGTTCTTCGCCTCGAATGACAAGAACTGGAATCGAAGAACTGGCAGACAGATGGATAAAGACGGTGCAACACGATGGCCTATACTTTGAATGCTAGTCAGCTTTCGTCGTAAAGATACGTATGGAGACATAAAGCGATCCAAATACTGCAAAACACTCGACTCACTCTCTGTATTTACAGAATATTAATAGTTTATTTCAAGATGTGCGTTTTAAGATATTTGTGTCTATCTTGTTTATTTCCCTTATTTCATCACTACATGTCAAGTAAAACAAAATTCAATGGGAGATAGCAAGCAGCAGATTTCTTTAAATGGTTTTCATCCGAGATAGCATTTTCATCCTTCATTTCATTTTACAAAAAACTTTATACTCTTCGTAGCTGAAAAAATTCAATTCACGTACTTCTCGAGTGCATGTTTAAAAAACTTCAAATTGGATTTTTCTTCCTCAGTGTATGCTATTTTTTTCTTTTTACATAAAACGAAGGATATAAAAAACAGAAGTTTCACAGACCTCCTCGTGATCTTTCCACTTTCGGCTTTGCAGCCATCTCCAGATGGCAAATGGGGATCCGCAGGTCATCGCCGCCACCCAAATCGCTGCCATGATGACAAGGGCCTTCTTCTGAGACAGTCGTCGAGAGAAGGGGAATACTATTCCCAGGAGACGATCGCCAGAGATTACAACCAAGGAGAACACGCTGGAAAGGAGGCAGGTAACTGTTGGAAGGAAAAAGATAGTGGTCAGCTTGTAGAGGTATAATAAAAATAGTAGAAAAGCACATATCCCCCTCTTTTTTGCACGGATTTGAGCCATAAATGACAAAAACGAAAAAAGAATGATTTTTAATAAAATTCAAAACTGCCGAATTTGTTTTCGTTCGCTAAAGTTTCCATGACATGCCACGATATGCTGTTTAAATCATTACATTTAATCTCATAGATGTCAAACTGCATTGCCCTGATCTTTCTGAAATGTATTTTCGAATGTTTTATCGAAGAAATGTCCGTGAAGGCATCATTATCGATCACCCTTCCCGAAAACGTCCCAGAGTTTTATTGTTTTCCTTCTGTTTTTTTAAAACGGGTTTTTTCAAGTAAAGTGATGCAGGAGATGCATTAAATTCATTTAAAAAAGTTTCAGTAGAGCAAAGGGATTTTATTTCTCGACGTATGGCATTGTAAAGATGGTGCAAAAGTGATTCATTGTCAAACCGCTGGTACTGACTGTTCTTTGCCGAGTTTATTGAATAACAATCAAGAAATAAAATATTTTGGGATTTCTATTTCTAAGATTATGGTGCCTCTGGGTCCGCGTTTTACTTATATTAGATTTAAGATTGCACTAGTTTCAGTGAGTACTTATACTTTAAGAAAGTGTTATAACACACACATGCCCCCAATGGCAAATTGTTAGGAACAACTAGGTAATAATAATATTATTAGGAACAACTAGGTAATAACGTGTTGATCTGGCCTTAGCCATCAAAACAGCCTCGATTTGATTTCGAAAACAACTCAACGAGGTGCTCTTATCGATCAACGGGAATGCTCAGCCAAGCTGGCATGAAGGTGTTCGTCAGCTGCCAAATGTTAGCTGAAGAATGATCTTTGATAAGAATAGATCTCTCAATCTCATTTCATAGGTGTTCAATCAGGTTAATTTTTGGGGACTTAGGGGGATATTTTAATTCGTTGAAATCATTGTCGTGCCACTGGAACTACAACGGCCGTTCCATGAAAACTGAGAGTAAAATCACACAAAATGAAGAAATATAAATAGGTACAGCAAAATATATGTTATTCTTTCTCAAAGTATATTCCCTTGGAAGATATGCAACGGTCACATCGTTCAGTCCACTTTTCGAAGCATGTGGCGAAGGCATTGTGTGGAAGCTGCTTTAGTGACCCCAGTACAGCTTGAACAACGTCAGCATCTGTATTGAAAGTTGCGCCACGGAACTTCTCCTTCATTGTTGGAAACAACCAGAAATCGAACAAGGCGAGGTGAGGACTCTAGGTAGGCTGTGGCATGATTTCAATACTGTATTTCATAAATAACTGTTGAACACAAGCAGCCACGTGCGGGCGGACGTTATCATGGTGTAAGGTCCACTTGCCCACCAGTTCCGATCACGTAATCGATATGTGTCATCGCAGACGATTCCAGACAGAAATATGATACTCAGCATTGACAGTTATTATGTGGAAGAACGGCATGCTGGTAGACTACACATTTATGATAAAAGAAAATTACCATAATCACCTTCCCAGGTGATTTGGTTTGTCGGACGTTTTTCGGAGGAAGTGAGCCTGTGTGTTTCCAGACACTCGTTGCGCGCTTCGTGAGGGGGCGAAATAGTAGATCCATGTTTTATCGGCAGTTATTACGGTGTTTAGAAGTTTGGATCCTTTGCAATAATTTATTTGCACTCGTGACACATCTCAACTCTGTCTAACAATTGTTCTGTCGTCAGGTGATGAGGTACTCATCTGGAATACACAAGATGCAGCGGCAATGTGTCGCGTAGAATGCTGAATACCGACGGTTTTGAAATAATAGTTGACGCTGCTATGTCTTCACACGTGATTCGACGATCTTCTTGCAGATTCCCCAAACAGTGTTAAGAATGCGCTCCGTAACAACACTTTCAGGTTGACCAGGCCCAGGAGCGAGTTCTACCGACCGACAAACGCTCTTTTTTGAAGTCCTTGTGCCATTTAAAAATAGCTGACTCACCCAAATATATTTTTTTTTTATTAAATCAATTGTTTCTGGAGTCGGTTTACCCAAACGATAGCAAAATGTTATCGAACAACGCATTTCACTTCTTAATTCTGAATCACCCACCTCCATAATTGTATGGAGAAATGCAGACGTATCTTAAACAACTGCGCAATAAAAAACCAGAATAGTATGCCACGGCTGATAACTGTTGCAATAGATACTTCCTTAATTCAGTTAGTCGTCTACGTGGTTATTTTCTCCTTTCGCACTGTTGCCAACTGAAAAAAATTACTCTCAGTTTTTATGGAACGGCCTTTGTATTTTGTGACGATCCGAACCTTGTGGCAAGCCGCATTATACTGTTGAAGGTTGCCATTCCCATCAGGAGACAACATCAAATACAAGGGTGTGCCTGGTCCACAATGGTGTTAAGATATGTACCTCATGTCGCCCAAATCCTGTTCTAGGGATTCTAAGAAACCCAATGCCCTCTTGACGAAAACATATACAAACTATTACACGCCTCCATCAGCTTGTACAGTTAATGCTAGACACATCGGATCCATCCATTCGTGCTGTTGATACGATATTCTGACCCATCGATTGGAGTTTATTAACAGAAAACGTGATTCATCGGACCAATCGGCCATTTCCCATTCGTCAAAGGTCCATTTGCAGTACTTCCATGCTCCACTTCAGGCGAACTTGTCGGTTCTTCTCAGGAATAACTGGTACACGAAAGATGCTTCTTTTGCAATGGCAGAGCCCTAATGTGCTACCGGTTGTGTACCTTGAAATTCTATTCTCAATAATTCGGTTGCACTGCGAGATTACGTTACGCAATGCAGCTCGTCTGTTACTTTGTACAATGCTCTCGAATCGTCATTGCCGTTGAACATCGACCAGCCGTTTCCACCCACAAAGAGACCTCTGAATCCTTGCTTTATTGTTTGTGTACACCCTCGACACAGTTGCTCTTACATAGCCGAGCAGATACCCCGTTTCTGAGATGCCTCATAGCTTGCTGCCTACCGCGAACTATCATGCCTCTTTCAAAGAGGTTAGAATCACGAGTCTTACCTCTGCTTTCTACAGATCTGAATCCTTTGCAGTGAGCTGCTTATATCTCCATCTCAACGTCAAATTTGCACGTAAACGAGCATGGCATTTATCTGATGGCTATTTAGTGTTTCTAATAATATTTAATTCCGTGTATAAATACGCAAATTCAAATTGTGTCTGATATGTATGACCATTTAGTGGCCTAGGGGTGAGAAGCTCGGGTTTCCGGAGTCGCGGATGAGGCACGGATAGTTCACCTGTCGTACGGAACTATTCCTGCTAACTACATTGAGAAAACTGGTGGCGCTAAATGTTGAAGGGGGGACTTCTTACTTCCTTAGATGCGCACGATAATCATTAAATCAAGAAAATATATTTTAAGACTTCCTACTACAGTCTAGCATAAATATTTGACACATCTAATTATCAATAAAGAATTTTGAAGAGCACTTCAAATGAATTCTTCTCTCTCTTAAATGTAGTTACATTGGAATAGGTTTTTGATTTTGGATACATAATGTTTTAAGCCTCGAAGTAAGAAGAGTAATTTTGAAAAAAACATTTACATTTTTTTTTGTATATAAGTACCTGAAGTGTTGTTTTTTTTTTGTTTCGCAGTTTTGCACAACGTGCAAGTGAGGCGTTATCTGTTTGTGAACATTACATTCTGTGGCTCAGTGGTCTAAGGGCTGGCTTTTGATCCTTCGTCCTAGATGGGTCCGGGTTCGAATCCGGGTGACACATAGATGTTGTGTTTATCTTACAGCACTAGCTCTCTCGTACAAATTCAGCAGAAAGACGTTCTGCTGTACAGTACTGTTACTCACGTTATCTTAAACTTGAGCTTTTCTACTAAGGAAATAAATTTACCATCTAAGGGATGATAGGTTAAAAACTTTAATTAAAATATTTACAGGCTAAAGGTACTTAATTACATTACTAATTAAAAGCACTGTATAACAGTTAAAAACAAAATTTTGGACCTTCCAGGCCTATTAGGGCTATTTCAGTACAATGTTGATTAACTTAAATGTTATAAACTTTATATACACAGGGTATCACAATGATTTAGGTCTACGCATTTGCGCATGAGCTAAAAAATTTGTGAAGACCAATAGGTTAAGCAAGTGGTCCTTCATTGTCCAAGAACCGTTTCCATGGTTCTGCAATAACGCTCGGGTAGCCATCATTATAGGTTTGATGCCATAACTTGTATGTATACATAATTTCAGTTAATAATAAGTTTGATTTTCTTCTTGGTGTACTAAGAATAGTCACATCATCCCACTGAGGTGTGTCCTCACTTTGCAAACACAATCTTGACATTGCTGTAGTCCCCGAAGTTGTCCGGAAGGTATATCTATGTTCTGCTAATCGACATTTAAGACCCCTGGATGTTGAGCCTACATAGATTTTATTTTGTTGGCCTTCCCCCTCAGTTTTTAAGGATATTGAATATACTCCGTGTTTACCGCCAGGATCCGCTGTTTCTCTTTCGCTCTTAATCAAGGATTATATATTTCGAGATTTTACACCAAATCCCAAACCATATTTTCGGCACACTATTCGCAATGGGTTCACAATTTTTGGTATGTATGGGAGATAACCAACATAAGTTATATTTACAAATTTTGAAGATGACAATCCGATTTTTCGTGTAAAGGATGGTAAGTCAGATAATATCAGAAAACTTGAAGATTTCATCGTCCTGGAGCGGGACTCGAAGCCGCGTCTCCCAGAGAGCGCCTGACTATGCTAACCACTACACCTACCAAACCGACTAAGTCTCAAGTTTCCAATTAATTTGAATGTAACCATCACAGGATTCTCTAGTCGAAGCAACCGGTATTCATGTTTAGCGAATCTGGAGGTTAAGAATCTCATCCCGTGATTGCCCGGAAAAGCAGATAAATCATGAAAGAAATACGGGATTATATTCAAATGGTTATATTCGAATTAATCGGAAACTTGAGATTTGGTCGTTCTGGGTGGTGTAGTGGTTAGCACATTTGGGCGCTCTCTGGGAGACGCGGTTTCGAGTCCCGCTCCAGGACGATGAAATTTAAAAATTTTCGGATATTATCTGACTTACCATCCTTGTCACATTTACACCAAAAAACGGATTGTCAACTTCAAAATTTGTATTATATATTATTTCTTGTTATTCACCCACTCCATTCCATGAATAACAATTCATATAATGGAGTGGGTGAATAACAAAAAATAATTTGAAACCGCTTGAAACAAATGTCCTGGAAAAATATTGAAAGACATTTGTTGGGGAAAAAAAAAAGTTTATACACGTGCAAAATTTGTCAATTATTTGAAAAAAAAAGCAACGCTATGTGGATATAATGTACTCATCCATGGGTTGAATACACAAGACTGGCAGGAATTCGCTTCTAAAAATAACGAGAAGTAAAATAAAATATCTTTCCTCTGTAAAACAAATGTAGCTTCGGATGACGGAAAAGAAAAAATACGACGTTAAAAATGTAACAGAATGTGACATGGACCCATCACAGGCAGTGACGTAAATATATATTAATTCACAATTGCGTAAATATATATTAATTCAACAATTGATTTTCAAGACGACAAGGACTGTAAAAAAATTTGGAAAGCGACTTTAAGTTGGTACACTCCTTGAATCCTTGAAAATGATTAAAATTCTCTTAAGGTAAAGAAAAACTATCGTTACGTTGAAAAACCAAATTTATGAATTATAAGAAACTGACTTTTTGGAAAGATACCTCGCAATATTGTAAAATGAAAGTGAGAACCATTCGATTACACATTCCGCAGGAAAGATACACGAGCGTGTGCTTGAAGCACACGCTCGTGTATGGCAAATCAGTCCCTTTGGTAGAGATCTCGCCTCCCACGCCGACAGCCTTGGTTTGTTTCCACCCAGATCCGAACGGGCGTTTTACTGGTCTGTTGAGAAAATTTCTCAACAGACCAATATTGCACAGCCACTTAATTCAGAAGTTTCGTAAGAGTGAAAAAAAGTTGTAGCTTTAGGAAACTGCGATTATTCTTGATTTTTTTTATGGTTACTACTGGGAAATTGGTGGACAAGATACGGCAAGCCATCAGTTACGTCACATGGTTGCCGGCTGCCACTACCGGCAAACTAAGGGACCACATTAGGCTAGCCATCTATTCTGGCACGTGGTTGCAGGGCCCCTGAAGGGCCACTTGTGGCAGCTACTGCCTGTGATGGATAACTGATGGCCCTATTGGGGCATATAACAACTGATGGGGTGCCAACTGTTGGCCTGAACTGCTGGCCCTTCTGTTCGCGGCCTGGACATTTTATTGACGGTTCGGCAGCGGCAACATAGTGCTGGTCCATCGCTGGGAGTGCTGGCTGCCAGCAATGGCCCAGTGTTGGCCCAGCAAGACTGTTTTTGCTGGGTAATGGCCATGCTCTGGCATATGACAACTGATGTTGGCCAGCTGTTGGTTTGAACTTCTGGCCCATGTGATGACCGCCGAGACATTTTATTGACGATTGGTCAGCAGCAACATAATGCTGGGCCACTGCTGGCCTAGCAACATTGTGTTTGCTGGGTTCGAATGCCTACCACCGGTAAAAAGGGCTCTATTTAAAAAAAAGCAAGGACGTAAGTGAGTTGGACCGTAGCCAGAGAGTACATGCGAGGAAGGCCGATTGTTGAATCATCGCAACCGCTCAACTCTTGTGATTTACACTGCAAACCGTCGCACGTGTATAACAAGACTACTTGATATTTGGAAAAACTTCCAACCAGTGGGAGAAATGTGTCCATAAACGTGCAATTAACATTCACGGTGAGCGCAGACTGTCCCACATTGTTACAAGGAATCGCGCGGTTACTGCGTAGTAGATAACATCAGAATTTAATGAGGACGCATCCACAAGCTTAGATGTAAAGATTAACCTTCGTACCCTGGAAAAAACTGGCTATGGCAGTTACGTCCGCATTGTGGCTCTTTGTCTTGTACCTTTGTTGAAAGCAGGCACCGAAAGATTTGGCTGCAATTTGGAAAGACCCATCGCAACTGGAGTGCAGAGAAATATATGCACGTCGTCTGCTCTGACGAACCACGATTTAATTTCTATCACTCCCATCAATGGGTGTGTGTGTATGGAGCAAATCACACTAAGTGATAGGCACAGCTTGGAAAATTTGGCTTATACAGGCAAGTAAAGGCCGAATAAAATGTTTAGGTGAGTACGCATGAACTTCCTTGGGGCTTACATATTTGTCAAGATCTCCTTCACGTGTTCAAGGTGTCTGAATATCCTTGCCGACAATCTTTACCCGTTCGAAACCATTTTCTTTCCACACTATGACTCCGTCTTTAAACAGGACAACCCCGCATCGCATTCTTCCACAGTACGACCAACTGACACCAGGAACATTAAAATGAGTTTACCACACTCGAATGGCCCTCTCGACATTTGAACTTCAACCCCATGAAAACCCGCAGAGTTTCCATTTTCACGTACGAAAGCTGGTCTAACGCTGTGTCTCGACCTGAGGAGCTGCACGCTCCCATTTCCAAACCCTCCAACGTCTAAACAGCAAATAATAGCGCGTCGTTCTGACACCACTGCGTTGCCGATAGTCTAACCTTGACATGACGCAATCATTTTACCTATTGCATCATCCGCTTCCGTTTTAAATTAGCGTGTGCAGAACTTTCGTTGTAGCATCGGAATAATGCATTTCTGCTATCACTGGCGAATGACTTATTTCATGCATCAACGTTATTCCTCGGCATCCATTCCTATGCATCTTATATTTGCGTATGCTCTTTTCCAGAGTCTGATGTACATCACACCTGAATTTGATTAGCCTATCAAATCCTTGTGTTGCTGCACTGTTAAAAAAAACTACTTAAAAATAACGTGAACCTACTCGTTTTTTTTAAGTACAATCGTATCATAAACCAGTACATGACATGCTCAAATATAAGTGACCATAAGTACTTACAAATAACTGCGTCAATAAATATAAATATAACCTCGCATTACTTCATTTTAGATATTATAGATTTCAAGAGAAATTGTTTGATAAATGTGTAAAGTGACACACATAAATAATTAGTGCAACAAAGTCACTGATCACAAGTACTTTAATTATGCATAAATTGTATTCGTGTACGTTTTTATATTAACTATATAGTTGTGTCAATCTTATAAATAATATATTGTCTCTTCATCACTATACAGGGTGTCAGAGAATTATTGCATACATTACAAAATTATGTACAAAAAAAAACTATGAGCATTGTCTGTTTTTCTATGTCACGTATTACTAACACGGTTTCTATATTTTTGTTTTGCAGAATTGTTATTCCCAGAATCCGATAGATGGCGCTAGGTGCGGCCTGATGAGGTATGCATGAGAAATGCGCAATCTGTAGTCATGTCATCCGTACAGCAGAAGGCGATGCGTGTGTTATGGCTTGCGGAATTAAAGTCGGTCAATAAGGTTAAAAGACGGTACCGTTTAGAGTATGGTTGCAATCCTCCGTCAACGAATTCAATTAAGCGGTGGATGAAACAGTCTAAAGAAACTGGCAATGTGGAACATCCGACGAAGCCCCAGGAAATCCGTTCATAAAGCAAGCAGAGAACTGTGCATTCCGAAATCGACAGTTCACGATGTCTTGCCCAAGAAGTTAAAGTTTCAAGCTTATAAAATTCAAATAGTGCAAAAGATGCATGTAAATTATCACACTATGTGATACGATTTCGCTGTGGATATGCTGAATCGAATGGAAAACGACGAAAACTTTCTCAGTACTGTAATTTTTAGATGAATTCACATTTCATGTATTAGGTATTGTGAATCGTCACAACTGTATGATATGGGGCAGTGAACTGCCTCATGCTGCTATTGAACTGGAACGTGATTCTCCAAAAGTTAATGTGTGGTGCGCCCTATCAAAAATAGAGAAGTGATTGGCCCTTTCTTCTTCTGCGAAAAAACCATAAATGGTGACATTTTCTTGGATATGCTAGAAAATTTCGCTGTACCCCAGAATAAAAGACATGACAACGTCGTTTTCTAACAAGACAGAGCACATCTCAATTGGTCAACGTGTGTACGTAAATACCTAAATGAGCATTTCCCCAATAGATGGATTGGGCGTGGTGGTCCCATTCCGTAGCCTCCTCACTCTCCATATCTAACTCCATTGGATTATTTCATGTGGGGTTATGTGAAGGATCGTGTCTATCAGATGCCTTGTACTGATTTGCAGGAACTGAAGCAGCGTATCAAAGCTGCTATTAATTCCATAACTCCTCAGATGCTTGCCAATACATGGCATGAAATAGAGTATCGCTTGAAAGTACTACGAACAAACAAGGGATCTCACATCGAAATTTATTAGCTTGTGCAGTTAAGTTGGTACAGTCAGTTTCTTTCTATCTGTTTAATGTTTTGTTTTATATAATTTTGTAATGTGTCCAATAATTCTCGGACACCCTGTATTTCTCATAAAATTGTGAGGTCCATTTGCCTAGCATGTGACAACGAATATATCTATTATCCCAGATGTGCCATCAAATAATATACTTCCAGTTGACTCTATGAATAAATGAGTATATATGAAGTACACGTATTCCAAATTTGAAATCGAGCCGCGGATGGCTTAGTGGTTACAGATTCATACTACTGATGGAGGAACCCAAGGTTCAAATCTAGTTAGGTAGTGTGAATTTCTAGTCGTCGCTGAATATCCGCCGTGCGTCGGACGTGCACGTTAAGTGACAGCACCGGGATAGGAATCTCTCTGTTAAAGTTCCTAAGCTCCCTGTAACTTCTCTCTGCCTTCAATGTGCAAAATCGTACGCTTCTACGGTGGCGCCATCTAGTGTGCTATCTCTCACCTTCAAACTTTTCTGTCAGAATCGTTAGATTTGCTCTAACTTCCTTCAGTTTCTGTGCCCTTTCGGGCAGGGCACAGAAACTGAATTGAGCTGGAGCACATATATTTGAAATATATGGATTTTTTGAGTGCATATATTTAAAATATATGTATTCAAAACTGAGTACATATATTTCAAATTAGAAGTACCACATGTGCTCACAACTGATTCCCTGTATGTACTCAAAAATGAGTACGTGTCTTTTTCAAAAATGAGACACACGTACTCGGGGCTATTATAACCCCAGAATGTACCCAAAAAGGAGTACATTTTGCTTATTTCTGAGTACCAATTTTTAACAGTGTGTATTAGCTGTTATGTTTGTGAACTAAATTTTGTGCAGTGGTAAATTTTTTTATTTTTACTAACCACAGTAAAATTGAAACTACAAAACCAATGAAGTTCCGTGTCGAAATGCAAACCGAAACTTGAAGAAGCAGCAAATCCCTTTTTGAGTTTTTACCAACACTAAATCCTTTCTCATTATTTTTGCACTCTCTCACGCTGTCTCTGCAACTGTCCATTGAATCGATCGACTCTTACACAAACAACTGGCTCTCGTAAGCATTATCATCTGTTCAACAAACGTACTGCATAATAGTCATAACCTAAACTTTTTGATCCTAACTGCGTCGTGTGACGGACAGGCCCAAAACCCTGAAATGACGCAGAAGTGAAAGACACGAATGAAAACATATCACAATTGAAATAGATGTAAGTTATAATACAAATTTGAAGTCGTGATTCAATCTATTTGTGTAAACTATGTCAAGAGTGGTAAGTCAAATAATATCGAAAACTTGAAAATTTCATCGTCCTGGAGCAAGATTTGAACTCATGTCTCCCGGCTTGCGCCCAAGTATGCTAACAACTACACCACCCAGAACGACCGAGTCTCAACTGGAAGAGCCGGTTTCGATTTCCGCTCCAGGAAGATTAAGTTTTCAAGTTTACGGATATTATTTGGCTTACCACTCTTGACATGATTTACACCAGTAGATGAAATCACAATTTCAAATTTGTATTGTATATCGGTGTAATCCGGTATTTCATTGTTCAAATGTAAGTTATTATATTTTGGATATTTTAGTTTATTTGATTTTAACATGGATAAGCAAAGGACATGTAAAGAAAATGCGCGAAGGCCAACGACTTTTAAGTTTATCGATTTGTTTAGATTGATTTTTCCTTCGTGAAATTTGATTTATTGTCAGCAGCTCAGAAAACTCAGCGACGTTGTCATATTTCAAAAGAAAAGCACCGTTTTATGTTCCTAAACAAAGAACAACGCAGAAAACTCATACTCAACAGAATCTAAACTTGCATCGGAAAAAATAAGCAAGACATTTTTTTAAATCGCAGTTTTCTTTTTTTATTTCAGGAAGAATCCCTTTAATCCTAAAAGTGGCTGTGCAATATTGAAAAATCAGCGTTTTAAATATTAAATGTGTTTTTCCCCATCTGAAATGTTGGTTCCTAAAATGCATCGCGTGTATTGTATCTATGATCCATTTTGATGGATTAAGTCGATTTGTAGTAGTCTGGAATCAGTCTTCTCTTTGTTATTGCAGTAGCACATTTCCTTTTTAAAACAACTCGTGAAGTATTTGTTGAATTCATGTGTGTATGTGTGTGTGTGTGATTGTGAGCATGTGTACTTAGGGTGGCAGTAAGAAAACACGAGGAAAGCGTGCTCGCAAAACCATTAAAACCATTTCATTCCAGGCTTTTAGTGAGCTTACATGACGGGAAAATTTTAGCCCATTCGATAAGCAAAAAATTGTATTATGAAAAGAAAGAGAGATCTTAAACCGTTGGGAATCTTATTTGCATTTTCTAAGAGTATATTTCATGTACCGTTTGAAAATCTCTCCGGTGTTTTTTTTCCTTTGAGCAACACCAGTTCAAAAGTAAGATAAATGTCATAACAGCAACAAATGCATGGGCATGAGGTACATTCTTATATTATTCCACAAAGCTACTTAATGGGGAAGGATAAACAACTATTGCTACCAAGAGCATGATGGATCAAAAACCGGACATTACAGATTTAAATTAGTAAAACTGGAAATATGCGTATTTATTTCGGCTTTCTTTATTTTGCATCATCATCAGAATTATCAATTAAAATCCACTGCTGTGTAAAGGTCTGCCCAGTCCACTTTCACAACTCTTTCCCCTGAGCCATTATCTACAATAAAACTTGTTTTCGAATTAATTCCACTTATCTCACAAGTCGTCTTCTTGTGGGTCTTTTCCCGTCCCTTGGTGTCTGGTCAAGTATTTCAGTTGTACATTTGTGCTCGGTTCTTACAGCAAAATATCCAAAACATTAACATTTCACGGATTCTACTTTGATCTACACACCTTCTTGGACGACAGTAGGATTGGAAATCACATCTTCCTACTCCAGAACAGCTATTCTCCCAAATGAACTACGCCAGCAGACATATCGCTGCTTCATTGTTCACTTGACTCATCATCATCTCCACCGTGAGAAAGGCGTGAGCACAAAATCGTTCAGCATGTCCGGGTCAGCCAACAGCAACAATCGATGACCATTTCATTGCAGAAATAATGTATTTTGTTGTTTATGTGCGCTGTGCTGAATAACCGTCACACAGTTATTTCAATCATCGTGGCCAAGAAATCCTTTTTCTCGTTTAGGCGACAATGTAAACGGTTTTTGCCGACAGTGGGATTCGAACCCCCATCTTTCTACTCCGGAGCGGCAGCTCTCCCAATTAAACTACGCCGGCAGGATTTTCTCTGCTTCAATGTCCGTTTGACTCACACGATACAGATGACAGCAACTCTAGTGATTTTTCTGACCCTGAGAGCCTGTTCCTCTCATTCCTGGGTTTAACCAGTGTATCCCTCCCTACGCCTCGTTCAATAGTTTGCATCATCAGAATGTCTTCCTCTGGTTACTGTCCATATTTCTGATCTATATATAAGAACTGAAGGTATGCATTAATTAAACACTTTTCTTTTTGGACATAATGGAAAATTTCTCTAAAAATTGTATTATTTTCCAAATGCACTCAAGCCAAGTTTTATAAGCTTATAAGTTTTTCTCCGATGTGGTTCTTAATTGCTATCCATTCTCCAGGGCAGATGTAAGAATCCGCTATTTCTAAATTTGGTCCATGACCCTGTAATTTTTCGTTGCTAATAAAAGCGTTGTGCATGAGTTTTGTTTTCTGTAAATTCATCTTTAATTCGATATATATATATACTAACAACACAGTTTTGCAGATGGATCAATGCTTTCACTGATCATGAATGGAATACGGGATTACATCATATTAAATATATTATTATATTATTATTGCTTCGAATAGCGAATCCTGTGATGGTTATATTCAAATTAATCTGAGACGTGAGACTTGGTCGTTCTGGATGGTGTAGTGGTTAGCATATCCGGGCGCTATCTGGGAGACGCGGGTTCGATTCTCGCTCCAGGACGACGAAAGTTTCAAGTTTTCGGATATTATCTGACTTACTATCCTTGCCATATTTGCACTAAAAAACGGATTGTCATCTTCAAAATTTGTACTTCCACTGATACTTAGCATCCGCTGTCTTCATGTCACATTAGCCGTTCATTCATATAAAAAAACATTATGTTAGTATACATGCGTCCATTCTTCCATTCCCTTTGTGGTCAACACATTCCTGCACCTACTAACTAAATTCGAAAATTTATTTCTTCTACATTTTGATATGAGAGCAGTCGACCAAAATAGTTTTCTATCCTTACCTCTCAAAACTCTTCCTGATAGGAAGCATAAAATTACGTGATTGTTTACCTGGATGCATTAATTTTATATCCCTTCTATAACCCGTTTGCAAAACAGTATTTTTTGTTGGATCGGCTTAATCGAAAACAACATGTTCTGCACTTTTCTGCTCAAATGTACAGTGTTTTCGCGGAGGAGTGAGAGAGAGAGAGAGAAAGAGATATCCTTAGCCAGAAAATCGTACATTGTAAAGGCTTTGAAACCGTTTGGTATTGGTGTTGCATACATTAGCATTATTGTTAGCATCTATAAAAATCTAAGTGTAGCAAAAGCTCCGGTTTTTGAGGATACAGCATCAATGAAAGAGCACATGTGGTTGTAAAACTGAAACGTGATTCTGTTACGCAATTTGAACCAAGATGGAAGTGGTTAAACGCGATTCTGGAAAACTGACGGAGAAATCAGAACATGACAGTTCTTAAGACAAATGATCATGGTTGTAACTACACATAGATAATCGAGTTCCCAGTAAAAAAGTTTTTAACGATTCTGTAACAGATTGTGTAGAAACACACCCGAAGGAATTTCATTTTCAAGGGAGCTGTCTGCATTGATATCTAAAAACACAAATTTTTAAGATGGAAATCCGGTTTTTGGTGTAAATGTGACAAGGATGGTAAGTCAGATAAAATCGTTTTTCATACTGTATGTTATTCGCTATGGTAAAGATTGTGAACATTAACGCGTAAAATGATGCGCAGTTTTCCATCTAGGGCGATTCATAAATACTTTTCTTTTTATATGTACTTTTCTTCTATTTATAGGAGTCGCATTTGGGAAATTCTTTTCCCGTCATATAGCGCCCACTACGTAGAATATTTCGCGTGAACTTTTCATTTTTTATTCATAATGCATAATTCTACCGCTAGATAAGGTCAACATGAGTTTCAGTTTGTAACCATACCTCATATTCTAGAAACTCCATTTAAAACAATTACACTGGTTTACAAGGTTTTTATAACATGAACAAATGTAGCTGTTTTAAACTAATTTTTGGGTGCTGATTTCAGATCTGACCTTAAAAAATGGCAACCACGTTGCGTTTCTTTTTATTATGTGGCATTAAACACATACTATTGTTCCACATTGGCGCTTGTAGGTATGTAAAAGGACACTAGATCTTTTTATTATCATATTTCGCCACCGAACATGTTATGCATGGCAACACTGATTTTTTCCACAGATATAGAATATGTAACCGTAACCAGTGCTGCTTTTTGCATTGAAGTACGAAACACGTGCTGCACGTTTATGAGCAAAATTGGGCAAAATTGAGAAAAGGGATCGTCGCAGATCTATTAATGTTCCGGATAAGTTTTGCTATGTGTGCGGACAGTATATTATAAAATTGCTGAGTCGTCCATTGAAAAAGTCTGTAAGAAAGCCTGTACTTTGGATGTCATATTGGAGATCAAAATAAATCGTGGGTTCCACATGTCTGCTGCATTTCCTTCGTTGTTGGCCAAAGTCAATGACAATATATGAATATGGTATTTATACTTTATAACACTAATTCTCTAGCTAACAAGACACATAAATGCTGTAATACATTACAATGTGAAGCTGTAACGTATACATCTTTCAATGTATGTGTCTATATATATATTGATTTTATTATGTGTAACAAAAACTTCGTCATAGAAGACTGCAGTGTGCTAAACAAGTTCAACACAGGTAGTGACCATAGATTGGTGAGATGTAAGATGCACCTCAACACTAAACTCGAACGTGGCAAGCTCATAAGACAAACAAGATGTATTGACTTAACCAACCTTAAAACACCATAATACCTTCAAGTTGGAACTGAAGAACAGGTTCTCTGCTTTAGAAGGCCTAACATCGGAAGAAGTGGACATCTCTGAAGTTAACAGAAAAGTAACCAAAGCTCTTATGGAAACAGCAACAAAATTAGCTGGGTCTAAGAACAAGTTGCATGTAAATAAATTATCAGGAAAAACGAAAATGTTGATGCAAAAAAGAAGAGAGATGAGGACAACTAAAGAAGATGTGACTTCCAAAGTGGAATATATAGAGCTATACAAGACAGTACGAAAAAGTATCACTGAAGACGTAAGAAAATTCAACTGTGAACTAGTGAGGAAAGCAATTGAAAACAACCAAAGCCTAAAGATAGCAAAGGGACATCTCAGTAAGGGAAGAAAACAGATTATGGCAATGAGAAAAGAAGATGGTTCTGTAATAAGAAATAGAGGCACAATTTTGACAAAAGTGAAAGATTTCTACTCCAAATTATATGAAAGGGATGATACATGCACTCCAGACATCATGAAAGATACCAGTACCAGAGTTCCTCCAGTCCTTCCAGCAGAAGTTGCACATGCAATCAAGAACATGAAGCGGGGAAAAGCTCCAGGAGAAGATGGAATTACTGTAGACATCATACAAGAAGCAAGTGGAGAAATCGAAACAGTACTCGCCCAAATTTTCACTCGATGCCTTAATGAAGGAAAGATTCCTGAGGATTGGAACACCGTTACAATGATCCTGCTACATAAGAAAGGTGACATTGAGGATCTCGGAAACTACAGACCTATCAGCCTCCTATCAGTAGTTTATAAAATCTTCACTAAAGTTCTTTCACACCGCTTGAAGGTAACACTGGACATGGCTCAACCGAGAGAACAAGCTGGATTCAGGAGTGGCTACAGCACAATAGATCATATCCATGTGCTGAGAGAACTAATTGAAAGAGCGAGGGAATATGAACTTCCATTGTGCATGGCTTTTATCGATTATGAAAAAGCCTTTGATTCGGTGAAACCATCAGCAGTTACAATGGCTCTGAAAACCTGCGGTATTGAAGATGCATACATTAATATTATTAATAACATCTATGAAAATGCAAGTGCAAAGATTAGGCTGTTTGAAAATACAACACACATAAAAATTGGAAAGGGAGTGAGACAAGGTGACACCATATCTCCGAAGCTCTTTAATGCCACATTGGAGGGTGTTTTGCAGTCACTGAGCTGGGAAAACAAGGGGATAAAGGTTAATGGAGATTATCTAACCCACCTTCGTTTTGCTGATGACGTAGTCATTTTTGCAACTACCCCATCAGAGCTGCAGAGTATGATCCAGGAACTTGCTGACAAGAGTAAAGAAGTGGAATTAAAAATGAACTTTCAGAAGACAAAAGTGATGTTCAATGCTTTTACAAGAAATGAAGATTTATCGATTGATGGAGAAAAGCTGGAGATAACCGACACGTACGTTTATCTTGGACAGCAGATATCAAGTGAGGGTCACATTGATGAAGAAATTAATCGGCGTACAAAACTTGCCTGGAGAGCTTTGGGAAGAAACAGCATAATGTTCAAGAGCAATATGCCATTATGTCTTAAAAGAAAAGTGTTTGATCAATGCATCCTTCCAGTGCTTACGTATGGTGCAGAGACGTGGACCTTAACTAAAAGAGACATCCAAAGGCTGCAGACAACTCAAAGAAGCATGGAGAGGTGCATACTTGGTGTAACCAGGAGAGATAAGCAGAGGAACTCGTGGATCCGAAAAATGACAAGAGTGGAAGACATCATGATCAGAGTTAAATCCCTGAAATGGCAATGGGCTGGACATACTGCCAGAAGGACAGATCATCGATGGACAGCCGAAATTTTAGATTGGATTCCAAGGGACAGTAAAAGACCCAGAAGAAGACCACATGGGAGATGGGTGGATGAAACTCGAAAGTATGCAGGGGTGACATGGAGGAGACTGGCACAAGACAGACCGTTGTGGAGGAAACTTGGGGAGACCTTTGTCCAGCAGTGGATTGATAATGGTTGACAATGATGATGATGATGATATATGGAAGTACAGCAAACGCTCATACACAAGAAAACTGTAAGTGATGGAGAGTTTTTACAGTCATATTTAAGTTCATCACCCTGAAATTAGTTAAAAACTCCTTATTTTACCCATGTTACAAACGCAAAGTTTAAAATGGTTGACAAGTGTTATTTTTGACTCTGGTTCCATTTGCTCTAAAGTACAGTGCTCACACATTGTATTTTAAATAATGTACAACAGATTCACCAGGGGACAGAAATACATATCTTTTTTACACTTACATTCTCAATTTCTAAAGAACACGTTTTGGACAATCCGTTTTTGTGTCTGAAAGTTCAACGAGCATCGAATTATTGGGAGATTATTACTCCCGAGAATTCCGCATCGTATGTTTTCTTTATGAGATTCACAGCTTGTTTTATTTTCAGCTTCATTATTTTTGAAATTTCATAAAAGTAGACTAAACAAATTGCGATTTAACCGTTTCTGTCGATATCTTCAATTTCATTGTATATTTTATTTTTTAATTTTCATTATTATTTTCCTTCTAACTCACGTAGTCTATCATATGCTATTTACTTTCTGTCCGTCCCTTTGCGTTCGTATAAAGTACAATGACTTCTTACGCACGCGTGTTGATGGTCGCATAATTAGCATTTAGACAGCATTTTCATTTTTCGCGATAAGTTCACTAAACTGAAATAGCAAAATCTTAAGAAAAAAGCTGTAAATATTCTCTAAGAACCGACATGATGTTTTTATGATAGCTATAAAAAATTTATAAATTATCTCTGAAACAAACTCTCCAATATGATGGAAGATATCAAAATTGATGCCCCTTTTGTCTTCAAAGTTACGCGTTGTTGGAGACGTGATGCAGCTTTAAACAAAGGAACATTATTTGATCTGGAATCAGGCTTGTCCCTCGCAACACGGAGAAATCGAAAAATCATTTTAACTTTGTACAGCAGTCAATGGCAATAACCCTTCTCCAGACATGAATTCTACTGAAAGCTTTTTTAATGCGCACTTTTCCACTAGAAAAAGAACGTGATGAGATATGGAAGAACGCAAGATAAATCGTTTTTTGCTTTCGATGCAAAAAAAAGAGAAAGAAACAAGAAGAAACGTCGCCATATGAGCGAGAGTGAGAGAGAGAGAGAGAGAGAGAGTGATGTCTGCCCTGTTGGGCTTTGTTCTTTCTTATAAAGTGTGCAAGACAAGTGTCAGAATTTGACAGAAAAGCAAATCTTTAGAAAGACATACGATACTCATTGATTTATATGCGGTAAGGATAGATCGCAATGCATTCTTGTGAGATGGACAGTAATTTAATGTTCATCGAACGTCAGAATATCTGGCGGTCTCTTCAGCAATGAGGAAAACTGGGAAAAAAAACTGTATGTGCGACCTGTCACATTTCGACATATATATTGGCAGTAAACGTTTGGTCAATAACCCAACACACCAAAAAAATCTCATTTCACATTTCTAGCGAAAAACCGTATGAGCATTCTGAAGGAAAATTAAGTGTGACACTTCAGCATAAAAGAAAGAGCAGTTAATTAGCTAAATAGAAAGAGAAGTTAATTCGCTAAAAAGAAAGAGCAGTTAATTCGCTAAAAAGAAAGAGCAGTTAATTTGTCAAATTTTTCGCATAAAATCAGAAATTAAAAGAAAAATATATAATAAACAGACTAGAGTTTAAAAGCATGATTGGAAATGACACATTTCAAAAACAAATGCGTAACAGTCATTTTCAGAAAAAAGAAGAAAAAGAAACCTGAATCATTTCGAAATTTTTCAGTACAAGGAAAGAATTGAAATATTCGAAGCACATTAAAACTTTTTTCGGAAGAAAATGAAATCTATTCTTGCTCAGACAAAGCTATGGCATCGGTTCTATGAGATGGCGATGGCGTACTGGTTTACCTTTTCGAAGTCAAGCAACGTAAGTCCCGGAGAAAAGGAAATCTGTTCTTGCACTGGCAACGCTATGGCATCGGCTCTTTGGTATGATGATGGCGTGCTGGTTTGAAATCCATTCTTGCTCAGACACAGCTATGGCATCGGCTCTATGAGATGGCGACGGCGTACTGGTTTACATTTTCGAAATCACGCAACGTAAGTCCTGGAGAAAACGAAATCTGTTCTTGTACTGGCAATGCTATGGCATCGGCTCTTTGGCATGATGATGGCGTACATACATACATACATGCCACTAAGCTGTTCTCTGAGATTCAGAGGTTAGCTCCAAAAAGAAATACAAACTTCCAGATATTTTTACTTATTGTTGTCGTATCAAAGTTCTCCATTGACAGCGATCTTGACATACAACTCGTGCTTCAATAATATCCATTACACGCCGTACACAAGATCTTTTATACTTCATACTCATAATCTTTTTCTCATGCAGACACTCCTGAATCTGATCCACCCATGTCTTCCATGTCTTCCTTGGCCTTCCTCTGCCTTTCCTTCCTGCCACTTGGGCTGAAAAGATTTTCTTAGTAAGCATTTTATCACTCATTCTTTCAACATGGCCAAACCACCGAAGCATATTGGTCTCCACCTTGCTAACAACATTTTGCTTCACATCCCACAACTGCAATACATCTTCATTTCTCACACAATCATATCGTGTCTTGCCACAAACCCCACGTAAGTAACGCATTTCTCCAGCACACAAACGACTCCTTTGTTTCTTCTACAGTGCCCAGGTTTCACTGCCATACATCAGAGTAGGAACAATTACAGTTTCATACACAGCCATGTGGGACTCTCTAGACAACCCATCATTCCTGTGAAAACCTCCAAGAGCGGCTATGACTTTCAAAGAAGAATTCATTCGCCTACTGATTTCACCATCCAACTTGTTCTCTCTGTCAAACATGCTTCCTAAATACACAAACTCGCTCACCTGGTCAATCACAGTGCCATTTATGCTTACATTACATTCAGTGCTACCCGTTCCTCTCTCAAACACCATGCACGAAGTTTACATGAAATTCAAATTGAGTATAAATAAATTCCCGTATTTATACTAAATTTGAATTTCATGCAAACTTCGTGCATTCGAGTCAACATACTCTGCAACTCACTTTTGCTCTCTGCCAACAGGACAGTGTCATCAGCATACAGCAATCTGCACACACGGATATCACCAAGACATAAACCACTATTATCCATTTTGGAATCACGCATGCATGCATCCATAAATGTATTAAACGGTCATGGTGACATTACACAACCTTGTCTAACTCCTGCACCAATGGAAAACCATTTTGATAAAACACCAATCACTCGTACACAAGCTCTACTACCAGCATACATGGCTTTTACACTATTAAGTAGATTCCCAGTAACACCATATTCATTCAATACCTTCCACAAATGCGTCCTATTCACTCGGTCGTAAGATCTCTAAATCTATGAAGGCAGTAAAAACTTTCTTCCCAACAGCCAGATACTTTGCAATCATCGTGCGTAATGCAAAAATCTGGTTAGTGCAGCCTTTACCAGGCATAAAACCACTCTGAACATCCCACAATTTCAGTGATGTAAGACCCCGTACTTTTTCAATAACAACCTTACCAAACACTTTCCCTGGCACGCTCAGTAGGATAATACCACGATAGTTCTTGCATTCAGTCTGATCACCTTTTCCCTTATACAAGGGAACAATGATAGCATCCTTCCAATCCCGAGGGACCATTCCTAACTCTCAGCACAACTGGCAAATTTCAGTTAACCAGTCAATTATAGAGTCACCACCATATTTCAACATCTCGGCAGTTATGCCATCAACTCTCGGAGCCTAACCACTCTGAAGAGATTTTAGAGCTTTAGACACTTCTTCTCTTGAGATCCCTACTGTGCTTTCATCCCTCATTGTGACATCATCTGCGTTTGTCTCAGAATCATCTTTGCTTTCCTGATCTAACAACTCACAGAAGTATTCACCCCATCTGTCACTTAACTCATTGGGCTCCCATATCATTTCCCCAATCTCATTCTTCACACAACTTACAACTTTGTTTCCCCTATTTTTCCTGAGTCTCGTGTACTTCCAGAAGGACTTCATATCTTTCTAAAAAGCCAGTTCATGGCTTTCCACTTTCTCCTTCCTATCTTTTGCCTTATTGTGGCGAACCAGCTTAGCAGCTTCACGCTTCTTACAGCGATATTCATCCACAGAGACTCTACCTTACAACATCCCCAAATAGGCTTTCTTCTTTCTCTTTACTCCTCTTCAATCTCACTATTCCACCAAGCATCACCGCTACTGTTACCCACTATTGTGGTGCCACAGACCTCTTAAGCAGCACTGACAACACAGTTCTTAAAACATTCCCACTTCTTTTCTACATCCCTATCACCAGACTTCAGACGCTTCAGTCGTTCTCTGAGTAAGTCAGAATACCACTGATGATCTTCAAGGAGCCTATCAATCTTTATTCTTTCTATCCTGGGTCTCTTCCTATTCCTTTTCCTCCAACGAACATTAAGTTTCGCTCGTGACACTACCAAGTAATGATCAGAACCAACATCCGCACCCCTCATCACACGGGTGTCAACAACTAGGTGTTTTAATAGCTGATCGTAGAAAACAAAATCTATCGCACTGTTTTGACCAAAAGTAAGATTTTCCCAAGTATATGTGTGGATATACTTGTGGTTGAAAAATGTATTAGATACTCACAAATCATTTTCAATGCAGAGTTCAATTAATCTTTCACCATTATCATTCACACAAGGATCTCTAAACTTACCCAGAACATTGTCAGAAATTGCATTCTGCACACCTACTCTAGCATTGAAATCCCCTGCTATTATAGCTTTTTCTTTAGCACCAAACGGGCTCAAAACAGCTTTTAGCTCATTCCATAAATCTTCCTTCTTATCAGAAGGTTCCGAGTCACAAGTAGCATACACCACAACAATTACAATTCTCTGAAGTTTCACTTTCAAACGAATCCAGAGAATTCTCTCACTTACGCAACTATAGTGAATCAAGTTGCTCTTCATCTTTTCACTTAAAATAACACCTACACCGGCCTGTCCTCTCATATTATCCAATACTCCAGACCACACACTCACCGTGCCATTCACTTCTTCTACCCCAATTTCCTTCTTTTTGGTTCTACTTAAACACAGCACATCCAGTCTATACTTATTCATCTCCTCAATCACCTCACTCATCTTGCCATTTATACCCCTAGTATTCCATGCACCAATCTTACATTCACTCAGCCAAGATCTCTTTCTCATACACTGTTTAGAAAGTCCAGGTCGTTTCCGTGGTGGACCGTCCTTCTCAAGTGTGGCAGGTCCACCATATCCCACACTTGAGTCATTCTTAATATTTCTTTTTGTCTTCTTAATCAGGTAAGTACATCAGTGTGGGGAATTATCTCACAGCTGAGGGTTCCAGTTGGTCATTCAACCTAAGGATTCTGGAACAAAACCCAGTGAGTTGGGGTCTTTTCGCCAATGTCACACAGAACTAGCTTTCATCTCTCCTCTTTGGTATGATGATGGCGTGCTGGTTTGAAATCTATTCTTGCTCAGACAAAGCTATGGCATCGGCTTTATGAGATGGCGATGGCGTACTGGTTTACCTTTTCGAAGTCACGCAACGTAAGTCCTGGAGAAAACGAAATCTGTTCTTGTACTGGCAATGCCATGGAATCGGCTCTTTGGTATGATGATGGCGTGCTGGTTTGAAATCTATTCTTGCTCAGGCAAAGCTATGGCATCGGCTCTATTAGATGGCGAAGGCGTACTCGTTTACCTTTTCTAAATCACGCAAGTCCTGGAGAAAACGGAATATGTTCTTGCTCTGGCAAAGCTGTGGCATTGACTCTTTGGAATAATGAAAGCGCACTGATTTACCTTCGGTAACGCAAGATCTGTGGATTTATCACACAGACCTTACGAACCGAAGTCGTAAAAAATAAGTTTTCACCGTGAAGATGCGCAAGCTTGCGGGAACGTTGCATTGCTCGATAACGGAAATGTCAACCAGGAACTATTTGTCGGAGCCCCATGCAAGTCGGTGGGTACGTTTCGACAGTTTGGTTTATGTAAATTATTTCATTTACGAACCAGTCACGTGATAGATAAAGGAGACATACGGGTAAAACATTTGGGCGTAGGCAATTCTGGTCGACTTAACCCGAGCGTTTGGGCCAATGCTTCAGGGAAATATCGGTGGCCAAGGCACGTGATCATCGATTGAATGCCTTGAAGGAAAGGCGGTGACCTGGTTGAACTTGCTGCCATCCGTGAGCGTCATACGGCTTGTCAGCTTGCTGTCAAGGTTCAGGGCACTATCAGTTTCATCAGCCGTTAACAATGCCATCATAACGATACCGAAATGAGGTGCTGCAGTCCGTTATGTTGTCGCATCTCCGTGATATCTATGGTGTCCAGATAATTTTGGACCAAAAGATAATTACCACAAGCAAAGTGTCAACATCAGCAGACAGCGTCTACAAAGTGTCCAGGTACTGCTTTGTCCAGCACGGTCTCAGGACTTGCTTCCAATCGAAAATTAGTAGGAAACCATTGACAGACAAAATAACGCCTCTGCATTACCTTCTCAAAGTGATGACGAATAGTGGACACAAGTGAACAATGCATAATCAGGGACACCTCGGGATACCATCCGTGCGACATTTCCACTCGATGCCGCGCGCTGATGCCGAATTCATTGACCAGTCTGGCCGACATACAAGGTACTGACTCATTATGAAATCTCCTCTCACATCACTTCATATAATTTTTCAAGAATTAAACCACATCTTTCCCACCTGCATGTCTACATGTGTGGGACATATTTGTCTCATTTCGTTCATTTTTTCATTGTGTGGAATTTTCTATGTAGAGCAGTGTATTTTCATAGTTTCGCAGAAAGAATTCAGATTTCAAATCCCGAACCACCCTCGTATTCCCCATTTTCAGTATTGTCGGACTTATATCGTCTCTCAGTCTAAACGAAAACTGTCTCGCTAACCGATTTCTCTTCCGACATTGATCATTTTGATAAATCTATGCATTTCTAGGAGCTCAAGACAAAGCTTACAAAAACAAACACATTGACAGCGTCTTGAAAATATTTTTTTGCACACAACACTCTGAATCATTAATAACATCACGACACTGATGAACATGTGGAATGTGCGTGGGCAGAAGGAGAGATTGATTGAATTCTAAAGAAATATCCAAGGTTTTGAGCACGGTTCAAGTTTCTCAGTTTCAAGGTTCAACATACACCGAACAGTCAAAGCATTAAAAACACCTCTGCGCTACACAAATAACCGCAAGGCATCTAAGCAGCGTCAAGTGCCAAGGCCGCGAATTATATATATATATATATATATATATATATATATATATATATATATATATATATATATATATACGGTCGAGTCATACTATTGAGACCACCAGCTAATAACCAGAGAAACCGCCGTGTGCAGCGTGGACAGCAGCTAGACGGGATGGAAGTTACTCAATAAGGTGCTGGAAGGTGTTCACAGGTATGTGGAGCCATACTGACAGCTGCTGGAGGGTGGGTGGTGGAGGATCCATTGAGCTAACAACACCATCGAGGTGGTCACACAGATGCTCAATTGGGTTTAGGTCTGGGGAATTAGGGGGCCAGGGAAGCACTTTGAAGTCTTCATCGTGTTCTTCCAACCAGTCTCGGGCATTTCCAGCTGTGTCACACGTCGCATTGTCGTTCTGGAAGATCCAATCCGCCCCAGGGAAGACAATCAGCATGTATGTGTGTACAAGGTCTGCAAGGATGGATTCATAACGAATTCGACCCCAGGGAATGCCACGAAAACATTCCTCTGACCATAACGCTGCCCCACCAGTTTGTACCATCTTGTGTATTTCCAGCAGTGGTTGAAGAGTATTTGTTCTCCGATGTTTCTCGCCTTATACGCCAAAGTCCATCCGTTCGATGCAGCAGAAAACATTACTCATCGGGGAAGGTAATCTTTTACCAATCACAGGAGGTGCAAGTCCGATACCGCCGTGCAAGTATAAGCATTTCCTGCAGATGAACCTTCATTAGCATAGGTGCAGTGACCATCCGTCTGCATCAGAGCCCCATACGCATCTTGATTCGCTGAACTGTCGTTTTAGACACACTTTCGGTAGCCCCTTGTTTCATACGATCAGTATGAATGTTTCATACGACCACTGTAGGGCATCGATCGGCCCTCACTCACCTTCGCAGCCGACGTTCATCTCTCACATCAATGGTACGTGGTGCTCCTCAGTTTCCACGTCGCTTATTCGTAATTATACCATTTCTCCAATCACAATACGCTTTAACCAGAGGAGCACGCAAACAGTTCACAAACTACGCTTTTTTAGAAATACTGCCACCCTTGACTCGAAAGCCGATAATCATCCTTTTTGGCAAATCTGATAAATCGCTCCTTTTATCCATGACAGAACCGAGAGATATGTTTTCAGAATGCCTACAGGACACCTTATACACCCTCCAAGCCAGCTCACGACACGTGCCTTCTTTCATTGGCTACGCACTGTTGGCGTCAAAAGTAGGAGGTTGTCACAACAATGTGACTCGATTATGTATATATATATATACAATACGTGTGTCGGAGCCCTCTCAGTCAATATTTCGCTTTGTCTCAACATGGAAAAATAAAAAAAAAGAACTCTGATTTCAACAAAGGCCAGGTCGTCATGGCATGACGCCTTGGTAAGTGCATCTCCTAAACAGCGACGCAGGTAGGCTGTTCCCGCTATGCAATAGTTAGTACCTTTCAGTGGTGGTCCGAAACAGGTGACACTTCGAACAGTCGACAAGGCGTGGCTTCCCCACGCCTCATTGATGCTAAAGGTCAGCGCAGGTCCTCTCATCTTTTCCGCAGCAACAGGTGGGTTACTGTGGCTTACATTACCCATAATTTAAATTGTTGTGAAGAGCCTAATGTGTCCGAATACAAAGTTCATCGTACGCTCTTGCATATGGATTTCCGCAGTCGTAGACCCAGTCATGTGCCTATGCTCACAGCCGTTCACCGTCGTCAACGCTTGAAGTGTGCACGTAATTACCGACATTGGACCATAGAAAACTGGAAGAGGATATCATAGTCAGACGAATCCCGTTTTCTATTACACCGTGTCAACAGGAGAGCTCGTGTCGGACGTTTACCCAAGGAAGCGCCTTCTCACATTCATGTTTTGCGAATCCTGGTGGCTGCAGGGAATGTAATGGTCTGAGCAATATTTTTTGGGGAGCATTTGTACCCATTATCCCTGTAAAGCAACCTCTGACAACTGTCACTTACCTGAACGTCGTGGCTGGCCAAGTACACCCCATTATTACCACTGTATTCCCTGGAGAATATGGCGACCTTCAACAAGATAAATCCCCATGCCGCACTGCGGAGAAGGTTCAGGAATGGTTCCAAGAACATTTATTGTCATGGCACCTAAATTCCGTGGATATGAATCTTATCGAGAATTTGCGGTTTGAGTTGGAGAAACGGGTACGAGCAGTATCACACCAACCACGTAATTTACAGGAACTGTGCGATCTTCTGTTTCAGTCATGGTACCAAATAAGAAGAGACACCTAGCAACATCTCGTTGAATCTATGACTCATCAAAAAACAAACAGACACCTACCAACATCTGGTTCATCGAAAAAAAGGAGACACCTACCAACATCTTGTTCAATCTATGCCTCATCAAAAAAACAAGAGACACTTACCAATATCTCGTTGAATATATGCCTCATCGAAAAAAAAAGAGAAACCTACCAACATCTTGTTGAATCTATGCTTCATCGAAAAAAGAAGAGACACCTACAAACATCTTGTTGAATCTATGCCGTATCGAAAAAAGAGGAGGCACCTACCAACATCTCGTTGAATCTATGCCTCATCGAAAAACAAAGAGACACCTACCAACATCTCGTTCGTCGAAAAAAAGAGACACCTACCAATATGTTTGGAATCTATGCCTCATCGAAAAAAGAAGAGACACCTGCAAACATCTCGTTCGTCGAAAAAAAGAGACACCTACCAACATTTTTTGAATCTATGCCTCATCGAAAAAAAGAGACACCTACAAACATCTCGTTGAATCTATGCCACATCGAAAAAAGAAGAGACACTTACCAACATCTTGTTAAATCTATGCCTCATTGAAAAAAGAAGAGACACGTACAAAGATGTCATTGAATCTATGCCTCATCAAAAAAAGAAGAGACACTTACCAACATCTTCTTGAATCTATGCCTCATCGTAAAAAAGAGACACCTACCAACATCTCGTTGAATCTATGCCTCATCGAAAAAAGAAGAGACATCTACCAGGAGAACCTACATGAAATTAGGTTCATGTAGGAGAACCTACATTAAAACCACCCACCTAATTTCATGTAGGAGAACCTACATGAAATTAGGTGGGTGGTTTTAATGTTTTGGCTGATCGGTGTATGTAGAATGTGCATGGGCAGAAGAGATTGATTGCATTCCAAAGAAATATCAAAGGTTTTTAGGACTAAGCAGGGTTCACATTTTTCAGTTTCATTTCAGTTTTAGTGAAATACAAAATTTCTGAAAGAATGTTTGAGATAATAATCAAAGAGTAATTAATTACATTCAGAAAGAGTTTTCCTTGCATGTTGTGGGTGTCATATACAACAGCACATGTTGGAATCATAATAAATATAATTGCTGATGACAAAACGTAGTCTCCCATCGTGAATACAAAGGACAGCACTCGCTTTTGCAGACATAATTTATCTCCATATAAGCATGCATAACGAAGCATTATTTAGTAGCAATTCCTGAAACCACACCTGGCGTAAGTTTTTCGGGGACTTTCCTGTTGTTCACATATTTAAATTCTTGATTAATTGTGTGGTGTGGAATGCCTTAAATTATTGGTGCACTTTTGGGTGTCGACTTACTTAATTATTTTTAATTAACGCGAATTTTGTGGTATGGACTGACGTGGGCTGATTGATTATTGATTAATTTTGTGCTGTGGATAACTTTAAAGTACTGATTAATTTGGATGAACGGACAAGTGATAACACAACCACATGCGTTTTGACAAAGGACGTGTGAAAAACAGCTGAATTTCCTCCGGCTGCTTTTAATCGACATTATTTGTGATCATTAATTCCTACAATATTTAAGTCGCCTGTAACGAACGAGAAGAATCAAAAACACGAAACATTTTTGGTTGATTATTATGGTACTGAAATTACACTCACCGTCAAAATATTGTTGCACCCAAAAGGAAGCAACAAACAGGAATACAACTTGTTGGGTAGGTTTGACATCGTGAGACACGCAAACGATTTAAGTATCACGCTCGGCTGCGTATGTGACACAAGCAAGGAGGGGTAGTAGCGCTGTGCGTGACCGGATATGTAATGTCGTGCTGCTCCGCGTGCTTGCCATTCTGACTTGTGCTGTTGTGTTGGTTGCATCATTTGCAAGTAACGTATGTCTCGGAGAAAAGTTCGGATGCAATTCGGGCAATTGGACGAGTTCAATACAGGCCACATCGTCGGGCTCCGGGAAGCAGGATGGTCTTATCGCCGTATTGCGCGTCATACCGGCTGTGCGGATATTACAGTGGCACGCTGTTGGCGGTAGTAGATAGAACAAGGCACGCAGCAGAGACAGGAAGGGTCTGGGACAGCTAGACGAACCACGGGGAGAGGGGATCGGCGGGTTTTCCGACATACGTGGAGTGACCAAACAGCCACGGTTGCGGATATTCAGGGAGCTGTGGTGCCCTCAATTCATTGTTCGATTGGTGCCAGCAGCATTAGCAGACGGCTGCACGACGTAGTACTACACGCACGCAGACCGTTACGACTACTGACCTTAATACCATTGCATCGTCGCAAAAGACTGCACTGGTGTCGTGCCAGACTATGAAGGAGCCCCTCAGAATGGCTGCGGGTGATCTTCAGTGATGAGTTCCGATTTTGTCTTAGAGGAGATGACCAACATATATGTGTAGAGGCACCGTGGCCAGCGCCAAGATGAACGGTTTGTTGTCGAGCGTCACACGTCCAGGAGGCCTGGTATCATGGTGTCGGGTATAATTGGCTACGATCCAAGATCAGCTCTGGTGTTCACTACAGGCACGTTGACAGCTTATCGTTACGTTAATGTGGTCCTGCAACCAGTGGCCCTAACTTTTCTGAACGCTCATTTCGGTGCGATTTTACAACAGGACAACGCTCGTCCGCATACTGCTGCTCTCCTGAGAGCTTGTCTTCAAGGCACTAACACTCTGCCATGGCCAGCCGCATCGCAAGACCTATCGCTGATTGAAAATGTGTGGGATGCTATTGGACTCACTGTCCACACTCCACCCCTACCGCATAATCTGCAGGAACTGCGTGAGAAAATTAAAGCTGCATGAGATGGCTAATCACAGGACACCTTTATGAATCTGTACAACTACATGCCGAGACGTCTGCATGCTGTGTGAGAAAACATGGCTGCCCGACGCCATACTGAAAGACACTACTTATTGGCGTGTAGCTCAATAAATATTGCCCGTATGAGTCTCAATAGTTAATCATTTATTGTTCCTGGTAACCTTTACCTTCATCCAGAATAGCATTGCAATCCAGCACGTCCATGGGTGCAACTATATTTTTGACGATGTGTGTATTTTGCATCACCCAATTTGTTCGCTTTGCAGTGCGTACCGTCTGTTAAATTGTATCGTCCTGGAAACAGTTCACATTCTGTTTAGCAATCGACGCATGTTTCTTCCACTTTTTGCATGATATTTAGTTACTTTGACAAATTCACGTGACGGGCAGTCCCACAGCGCTATACACACAGCCTTCACTATTGAAATTGCTATCATTGGACATATTATACTGTAATTCACTAAGAGAACAAGTCTGTTCAATCAGGCATTCAAAATGCCTCGAACTGTTTTCATTCTTCCTACGCGCACACTATTTGCGTGGGTAAAATTTGCATGTAATTTAAATAGAACAGTTTCATTAGAACATGGGAGGTATATCTGACTAACGAAAGCAACGGAATCGAAATGAATTGCGGCATCAAGGTCCTCTCATTAGGGAGAAGCATCTCTGATATCAAATGCCATACGCTTTCTAAGGTATCCCACTCTCCGTCAAACGTAAATAGCCGGACCAAGGACTCTTACGCCCAGAACATCTTAATTTAACAGGAATGCGGTATTTGTAAGTAGAATTACTTTTCTAAAAAGGTATAATATAACGACATCATAAATGCGGCAGCTTTCTATAACCGGCGATTTAAATCTGTGCTGTACACTTACTCACAGTGATAAAATATTACACGAGACAATCAGGAATACTTATTCAAAATTCGCAGTCTAGCGAATTGCACTTTCAAAATTTACAAATTTAATTGTATGAAACTTCAACCTTTTCAGGTCGGTTAGAGTTAGGTTTTTTTCTCGTACTCTAAAGTAGAAAAAACATACTATTTGCGAACCCATAAGAAAAGAAGAACGGCGACGCATTCAGGGGACATGTTTATACAGAAATTCCCAAGATATAAAAAAAAAATAGAAATATTCTGATAATCTCTTTTTATAGAAATTTCAAATGTGCTGCTCCGAAGGTTTTTCAAAGTAATTTTCAAAACATGCGATCACTAGTTTCTTAACCAAAAAAAATAAATAATTAAAAGTCAACTACCTGGAAAACGAACGTAAAATATACATCAGTGCTACTGCAATCCTGTAAAAAAAGGAATTTTTAAAATGTTTTTTCCATTAGACGTAATCCTAAATGCAAATTGACGTGAAGGACAATAGCCGAAAAACAAGAGTGCATCTCGAAAATCACATATTTTCTCAATTAGATTAATAATGATATATCGTATTAGAAATCTTATTTTATGATTACCTTACAATGATATTTTTTAACTAGAATATCAAACAACCTACGAAATTCTTGATCTCAAATATTACAGTCTTGTGACGATTATATATATTAAGATAATACACTGAGTGGTCACTTTATTGTGACCACCTGACAGTTTTAAGCAAATGTTCTATGGCTTCACTCTGTTGCCTTCAGAGAGCGAGGCTAGTATAAAAAGAGAAAGCTTAGTGCTTGCGACAGTAGTAGAACTGATTTTTCGGTCACGAGATGGGTAAAAAATGCGATTTGACGGACTTTTAACGTGGCATGATTGTAGGAGCTCGGAGCCATGGAGCGAGTATCACCGAAACCGCCGCATTCGTGAAATGTTTCAGAGCAGCTGTTGTTAAAGTGTTTAAAGACTGGACCGTCAGCTTAAAAACTGGGTTTTTACGTGCAACGTGTGGTCGCCATCCACTAGTGACTGCTCGCGCGAAACGGAGAGTGTCCAGACTGGTGACAAACAACAGAAGGGCAACAGTGCAGCAAATTACAGACCATCTTATTCAAGGATCCCCTCAAATGATCTCTGCACGCACTGTTTGCCGTACACTACATCGGATGGGATATGGCAGCCGAAGGCCTGTTCGAACACCTTTGCTGTCTGCAGTTAACAAGAGAAGACGTCTCCAGTTCGCACAGGAGCACACGGATTGGACAGTCGATAATTGGAAACAAATTATGTGGTCCGATGAATCACATTTTCAGTTGCACCATGCCGATGGCCGAGTGAGAATTTGGTGGAAACAACGTGAAAGCATGAACCCCAAATGCATTGCTACAACCCTTCAAGCTGGTGGAGGCAACGTTTTGGTTTGGAGAATGTTTTCCTGGCATGCTTTGGGCCCTTTAATTCGTGTTGATCAACGTCTAACTGGCACATCATATCTAAACATCGTTGCGGACCAAGTGCATCCTGTCATGTGGATGGTTTAACCGAATGGCGATGGCTACTTCCAACAAGATAATGCGTCCTGCCATAGTGCTCGTATTGTACAAGATTAGGTTTAGGAACTTGCCGGTGAGTTAACTTTGCTTAGGTGGCTCCCACAATCTCCAGATCTCAACCCCGTTGAGAATTTGTGGGATGTAGTTGAACAAGCCATCAGACAGCTGGATCCACAACCCTGCAATCTCACACTCCTGGAATGGGTGAAAAGTTCTATTCATCAAGCATGGTCTCAGATTCCACAAACCACCTATCAACATCTCGTGGAGTCCATGCCACGAAGAATTGACGCAGTATTAAAGGCAAAACGTGGTGCAACGAAGTACTGAGGGGGTGATCATAATAAAGTGGCCACTCAGTGTACATCGTAGTTTGTCACAAATATTTATTTTCAAGTCGACCATAATTTCGCTGGGTATTGACCTAGCTTCATTAGGACGAATGGCACGTATATATTCAAATTGTATGTGATATCATAAACGGCGTTTACAGTCGCAGGTATTGGTTAGTTGCTTCCACGCTCTTGATAGAAATGAGGTGGATGCCATGTCATTAATAAGTTACAAATACCTCTGATATATATGGAAAGCTTCCAAAATATCAAGTTTGGTGGTTGAATCTGGCTTGTTAATCAGTTTTCCTTCTTCAAAGATAAATTTATGGCCCTTTTGGCAACAGTGTTTAGACATCGATGGCGTCTTCAGGTCACCTTTCCGAATGTAGGTCTTGTGCTCCTTCAATCGAAAACGCAAGGCTCTACGGGTCTGTCCTATATACGAAGCGCCACATTCACACGGATTTTGATAAATTCCACACGAGTTTTTGTCTTCAACACAGTCCTTTGATCCTAAAAAGTTCATTTTGTTTATCGGTTTAAAAATCACTTTTTAAATAAAGGTTTTGAGAATTTTTGGAATTTTAAAGGAAATGTCACGGGAAAATGGAATAATGGCAAAATTCTCTCGCAATGGGCGCGAGAGAATTTTGCCATTATTTGGATGGATAATAAAGAATTTGACGCTCGGAAACCGACATATTATCTTGACGAAAGCAAATTCACATTTACGTCACCTCGAAGAAATGGAGACTGAGGGATCAATTTATTACTTATCTAACAATATGCTGGACCATTTTTGACTTTCGAAACATCAACAAGTTGTCACAGCATTGTTTCGGCTAGGTTTCCACCACATTCCAGTGAAATGTTGGTGTACGCATATCGAAAAGTATCTCCTGTTGATCACACAAATTGGATGACGGTGGATTCAGACATTTGATGTTCCGTTTGATTTCATCATAAATGTTACAGTGGATTGAGATCTAGAGACTGAGATGGCCAACGAAACAGGAAAACATTTCCATCGTATTCCTGAAACCACTCTGAGAAAATGTGTTCACTGCAGCATGATGGATTCCCTTTCAGGAAATATTCATTATCTGGGATGTAGCGTGCGTCTATATTTAAATGTGTAGCGACGTTTTAATACGATGAGGCACCCAATCGGGGATCCATTAAAAAAAGGACTTAAAGTCCCTTACAAAAACATATTCCAAACCATTGCACTGCTTCCGACATATTGGAGGGTGATTATGGGTGATGAACACATGCTCTCATGTAATATCTTAATTGTTACTGTTCAATAGGAAAGATGCAGTTGAAAACTTAATGCTTCTCACCACGTGACAGGTTTCGAGTCATTTAATGTCCACCTTTGGAGCAATAGATGATACTCCAGACGTTTAGTCTTGTTCGCTGGAAACTGCAATGTTATGTAGGTACGATTTTTGCAGGTGCAGATTATGCAATGTGCTGACCTCCTTGATCTACGATGCCATTTGCACTGTCCTTCATTCATATCCTCTACTATATGACTGACTGTTGCACGTTCGTTAGCCAATAAAAATTCATATCACCACAGGCCTTTACTAGGCACTTTAGATCACAAGCCATCCCTTCTTTACCGCCTTTTTGCAGCATCAATCACTTTCGGGATACACTTACCGCGTTTGCTCTTCCATATTTCATACGTTGAATTTATTTAAATCACGTGGTTTCCCCCATTTGAATTTCAGTAACGTGTTCCGAACTGCGAATGTATGCACTCCCGTTTGCTGGGTAATGTAGTCGCAATGACGTAAAGAAGACACACGGCTTATTGGGTTATACGTGTTAACAAAATGATCAACTGGTCCTAATAAATCTGCGACACATTGTATTTTTTATACATTTTACAGTGAAACTGTGCATCATAAAAGAAGAAATTGCACCTACAGTGCTTGATTTGAAGAATGAATTTTCTCGTTTAACTTTTAGGAATGTAAATCTCATGACATGTCAAAACACAGGTTTGTCCGCTCCCCCTCACTCCGGAGTAAGTTGCTCTCCCAACTTGGTTTCGCGGACGGAATGTACAGTGGGGATTTGTCGCCTTGACACGTGCTTTATTTCTGTAGTACGTCCTATCATCTCCCTCTTAATTTTTTTTTGAAGCGAAGGATGAATTTTCATTAAATCTAGACGATGTGTGGAATAAACATCACACATTTCTCGAAAACCCCAACGTCCAGTAAATCCATATTTTTCCTTAGGACGCCAATGTGACGTGGATCGAACACTCGTCCACTCGCTCCGGAGTAAGTTGCTCTCCCAACTAAGCTACATGGACGGAACGTATCGTTGCAGATTTGTCGTCTTGATACGTGCTTCACCTCTGTAGTACGTCACAGTCAAACATAAAAATATGTTTACTAGAGAGCTTTAAATATTGAAAATACCTGATTTGATGACTATCACTACCCGTTCCAAAATTTTCACACATACACACATGAACGTATATCCGCATTTAACGATTTTCTGGATTTAAAAGGTAATTTTTGGTGTTGCCTCCAAAAATGTCAGAGCACCCCCATCCGGTGGCGCAGTGGTCTAAGCAATGTCTGCGGATAATTCGTCCGAAAGGGGTCCGGGTTCGAATCCCGGTGAGGCATAGATGTTGTATTTGTCTTACAGCCCAGGCTGTATCCCTTCCCTGGAACCAGCGGCCCTAAACTAGGAGCGGGCGACTGCTTATAGCCCGTTGAGTTGCTCACGGTGGTCGTTAAACCTCCACTAAAAAATGTCAGATTCCGAATCGACTGGACATTTATTTTACGAAACTTCATTTATTTATGTATTTAGTTCGAAATACAACCTACAGGTACACAGATGCAATGTGAAAAAGAAGGAGAAAGGCACAATTTAAGTACTCTTTGCCCAACTGGGCTAGACACCAGTGTTATAATGCAAAAGAAAGACCGCTCAACCGTATTTAGATCACATTTTCTAGGGCTCTGTGGTCACATATCTATACGCGTGCAAAAATATCAGAGGAAACGTGGTTCAAGAAAAATACTCATGTTGTCCTTCTGAAAGACTTGTCTGGAGTTCATCGAAAGCGAAGAACTCCATTTTAATATTCTTGAATTTTTAAAGCTCAGTTTTAGTATTTTTAAAGCTCAATGTTTAGTATTCTTGTGCAGTAAACTTCTGATTATTATCATTTTTCGTTTTTGATGAACGTTATCCAGACACGTCTTTCAGAAAGACAACATGGATATTTTTCAATCTCTTTCAGTCTGGTGCACAATCACTGCAGGCAATCTCACAGTTCTTGTTCTCTGAGTGGTTGTAAAGCTTTATCAATAGCAAGAGAGCATCTATCTCAAAAAAGCTTGGTCGCCTGCCAAGAGTTTCTGAACCCGAATCAAGCGAAAGTTTCAGACAACAAACAGATAAGAAATATCTTTCAACAGGTTGTAGATGTTCTGCTGTTCAGATATATTTTCACTGCATGCAATGAAATTCTTCACATTTCTACAATGCTATGTACGCCATAAGAAATATGCTAAATAAATATTCTATGTTTTAGATTTCTGATTTGTCACGCTGAATTGCTTCCAAAAGTAGCAACAGAAGTATATTGGTGTATGTTAACCGAACGTTCAGTATCAATTAAGAACTTGGTGTAGAGCGGGTAGCACCTCTTGTTTAGATAAAACTCTCTTATTTTCTAAAAATGTATTTCAGAAAACTTGGATTTGAGTTGTAATCTAGATATGTTTCTTCTGAATAAAGTTTGTCATTTCTTGTTAATCTCAAGATCTCTATCTGAAATATCGTTATCACGTACGCAGTATTGCATCAAATTACTCTTAAAACGTCTTGCCATTACGCTTAAAAGAAAAGTTGGGGCAATAAAAAATAACATATTCGCATGTTTGTTAAAGCCACTGTTTTGCAGGAAAGAAATAGCTATTTAATATACTGTATAATTTATGCTATTTCTTCATCTGTTTCTGAATTTCACATTTGATATTCGTTTCGTCATTCCAAAATACAGAACCATGAAAATTTTAAAGTCATTTGCGTATCATGTATTGCAGCCTGCAATCCTGTTTTTCTAATCATTTTTGTAGTCTCATTGACTTTCACAATGCAAAAGTTTGATATGTTCAAAGTATAAATACACTAATTACGGCCTTTCTTTCACCATAGCGTATTACAAATTTTTTTTAACATGAGTCACTCCGAAAGCTGTCAAAAAATACGTTAAATCACGATGGCATATTAAGGAGGAAAAAACCCTTTTTAAATTCATAGTGAAGAGTTCACTTCTGAAGATTATGATGTGCAAGAGAACCAAGCAAACGCGTTAGACTCCGCCCCCACCCCATGAAAATAAGATCCTACTTAATACTAAAAGTCACGTGTCTGAAATTCGTTTTTCTCTCCAAGAATTTCAACACGTGAAGGAGAGGAAAAGGAGACTCCGGGGTCATCAGTTTTCTTGCGGCTGTCGAAAACTCCTGGCTCCCACCAGTTTTGCGAGAAAGGTCGTGGATATTAGGGCAGGAGCCTGTAACCGTTTGTTGTAAGGGGACCGCATTTTGACTTTTTAAGTAAGAATAGCCGAGACAAGAGTGAGATATGTAGGACTGAAACGTAAGATTTTCAAGAAACTTCTGAAAATGAAATGACTGCATACAAACATTTGCATGGAGAAAACAGTACTTTGAACTTGGAAAACATGCAGGCAAAAATAAACACCAAAATAGTTTTCGGAAAATCGTAAGTACACGAAAACATTACGTAACAAATATAAAATTAAAGAAGCATAATACACGGTTGAATCACATTATTGTGACCACTCGCTAATATCCAAGGTAACCGCCGTGTGCATCGCGGACAGCAGCTAGACGGTCTGGGAGTGACTTAATAAGGTGCTGGAATCTGTTCACACGTATGTGGAACCATGTTGAGTGCAGTGCATCTGACAGCTGCTGGAGTGTGCGTGGTGGAGGATCCATAGAGCAAACAACACAATTGGGGTGGTCACACAGATTCTCAATTGGGTTTAAGTCTAAAGAATTGGGGGGCCAGGAAGTCTTTGAATTCTTCATCGTGCTCTTCCAACCCCTCTCGAACATTTATAGCTGTGTGACACATCGCATTGTCGTTCTGGAAGATCCCATTTGCCCCAGGGAAGACAATCAGCATGTATGGGTGTACGTGGTCTGCAAGGATGGATTCATAACGAATTCGGTCCATAGTGCCTTCCACAGGTACGAATGGAGCCAGAAATACCACAAACACATTCCCCAGATCATAACGTTGCTCCCACCAACTTGTACCACCTTGCGGTTTTTTCTAGCAGTGGTTGAATGGTATTTGTTCTCCGACGTTTCTGGCCTTATACGCCAACGTCCATCCGTTTGATGAAAGAGAACACGTGACTCATCGGAGAAGGCAACCCTTTGCCAATCAGCGGAGGTCTAATTCCGAGACTGCCGTGCAAATTTAAGCCTTTTCTGCAGATTCACCATCATTAGCATAGATGCAGTAACCATCCGTGTGCACCGGAGCTCCATACGCAACGGGTTCCGCTGGACTGTCGTTTTAGATACACTTCTGGTAGTACCCTGGTTCATACGGACAGTGTTTTTCTCCACTGTAGGGCGTCGATCGGCCCTCACGCACCTTCGCAGCCGACGTTCACCTCTCACATCAATGGCACGTGGTGCTCCTCAGTTTCCACGTCGCTTATTCGTAATGATGCCATTTCTCCAATCACGATACGCTTTAACCAAAGCAGCACGCGAACAGTTCACAAAGTACGCTTTTTCAGAAATACTGCTACCATTGGCCCGAAAGCCGATAATCATCCTTTTTATGCAAATCCGATAAATCGCTCCTTTTATCCATGAGAGCAACGAGTAATATGTTTTCAGAATGCCCACAGCACACCTTATATACTCTCCAAGCCAGCTCACGACTCGTGCCTTCTTTCATTGGCTACGCGCTGTTGACCTCAAAAGTAGGAGGTGGTCACAATAATGTGACTTGACTGTGTAGTGCTTAAAATTAAACACAAAAACATGTCAGTTTCCAAACAAACACAATCGTCTTTAAAAAGTTAATCCTCCATTTTTCCGTACCCCACAACAGTTGCTGAAAGGGTTTATTTTCTTGGGTAAGAGTCACAACTAACTAAAGCAGTATCCGTTGATGCACATGAACAAAAATCCACAAGTAAAACTTGCAACAGCTGCCAATTGTGCTTCAACGGAGAGCACGAGGCGCCAAAGTAAACTTTTTCTCTTGCGTCAACGAAATCATATATGTATTTTTATAACACAGTTGAATTTCATACGTTATTCGTGAAGTATTAGCGTTTCTTATTAATTTCACGTGAGGGAAGCGTGAGGGGTAGCGGGGCTGCCTAGGCTTGATTTGCGGGGGAGGGTGAGGGGGTCTCAAAGCTTCACACGTCGTTTTTCGTAGCATGAAAGAAATAGTTACCTAACATTAGAGTCCATAACCTTCCTGCCTAACCTTAAGGCACCCTATGGCCAGATAGTTTGAAAAATAAACAAACAAAACACCGTAGTCTGTGTCATACGGACCTCTTTGTCTACTTATCCCTTCTTTCCACGCGCCGAAAACGATGGAACTCCGTAATGTGTCACGATTCTTCTCAAAATGTAAATTTTCCATCATACGATAATTAAAAGAAGAAACACAAAGAATACTTTTGAACAGGTAAAACATTATTTATAACGAATTATTTTCTAGGTCGTTTTCATGAGACCTGTCCGGGCCACTCAGGTGGCAAATAGTTCTACGTGTTGGCTTCTAACCACTTTTGCGTAATGGGTGCGGGTTCGAACCTCAGTTAGACGTGGAAAATGTATTTGTCTTACGGCACTGGATCTCTCCCTTCCTTGGAACCAGTGGCCGTAAATTAGGGACGAGCGACTGCTCATGGATTGCCCACCTTGTCACGGTGGTTGTTAAACACCTTGAGAAGCTGATAATCTATGCATCTTTATGAACAGCAGGAAAGTAAATCAAAATTCGGGTGTAATGAAAATGGGTAATGGAATTAGTCAAAATAATTGTTGAAATCCGAATTTTGAATGCTGCCTCATGAAGTGACGTAACAATAGTTACTTTCATTGTTACCCAAGAATATATTTTACTAAATTATCGACGAACATTATTTCATGAGTGTTTTACATAAATGAAAGTGAGACTCGTGTAATAGAGCCGTTATATAATTTACCCAGAGCCGTGCGTTTGGGCCGGCAGATGGCGCGTCATGTCAAAAAGCACGCTGTCATTGGCGGCATGTGTCAGTGTGCTGATTCCACGTGCGGAGACAAGTTGCCTACGTAGGGTAGTGACACGGATTCGTTTAAAGAGGCGCAGCAGGCAGTTATGAAAGTTTTGATGGCAGAAGGTGTTACTGGAGCCGAAATATATCGTCGTATGGAGGATGGGTATGGGAATGAGTGTCAGTCACCGTGTACAGTGTTCCACTGGTGTAGCGAATTTCGTAAAGGACGTGCGAGCACGGAGTACATGCCGAGACCTGTGCAAGCACACGTGGCTATCACCATGGAATCGATTGCTGCCGTGGAAAACCTTGTGAAGGTTTATCGCCGAATCACCACCCGCGAGATTGCGGCAACATTTTCCGCGAGTAAGGAAACTATTATCACCATTCTCTATCGCTGATTGGGATACATCAATGTTTGCGCACAATGGGTCTCTGTTTTGGTGAAAAAAAAAAATTGAATTTAATTCATTTTGGGTATATTGAATTGGATTGATGTTTATTAAAAGCGTTATATTTATGCTGGTATTGAAATTCACATGGAAATTATAGAAAAATTTAATTTGGGAGATGGGTGGATGCATTTCGAAAACAAAAATATTTTCTAAGTACTAGAAAAGGCCATGAACATCCTAAACAAAAATGCATCTGAAAATTTACATTCCACAAGAAGTTATTGTAAAGTTTGCGTTGTTTGTGTTCAAGCAGAGTTGAGTCACCTGAAAGTGCAAAAATAAGTGGATATTGTTGCATGTGTATGAAAATGTGTCACTATAAGTCATACGATAAAATGTACTCGTTCAATAACAACTTGTGGAGGTGGTGAAAGTCAATTTAAAAAGGTTAGGACAAAAATTGCAGTTATGAAAAACCTTATAATACCAGGATTCGGATCGATAGCCTTAGTCAAGCTAAGGGGAGTACATGGGACCAAGTCATGGAAGACAACAGCACACAAAAATTTTTCACACTGCACTCATTTTGAACTTTTTTTTTTTTGAAAGGCTACTGCCTGTATTTATTATTTTTCTTTAAAAACTTAATAAGTTAATTTAGTGGACAAACAGATGGTATTTCCTTTTTTTCTTGTTTGCTTAAACACAGCAGTATAAAACACAGAATCTCAATTTTCTTTCTATTTCTATTTGGCCACTGGCCTTATGAACAGCACAACTTTACATATTTCAACACAGTTGGTTTGAACACTAGGCATGCATCCAAAATTATACCATGATTCACATAGCTTACAAAAAAATACTGGATTATTTTTAATTCTACAAGGTGGACAAATTCTGTTCTTTTGAAACGTACTCTCTTCTCTCACCCAGTTAGCTCAATGACCAATTTACAATTTTACACTTATTGATTTAAATTTAAACACTCTTAGCAAACTGCAATCTCCCAGACCAGATTCAAAGACTTCAATTAAATTTACAGTTATTTTAAGAGCCACAAATTATACTTTAACAAATCTACTATCAGCAAGTAAACAAACCAAGTAAATTATCCTCAAAACAGAATTTACACTGAGCACAAGCATTAATTAACATTACATAACCTATAGAACTATCCTGAATGAACCTACTTCACTTATAAAGAAACCTCACTAACTAATCTTAAAAATTATCACTATTCATAACATCAACATAATTCAGTAATTCAAACAATCTTCTTGCACTAGCTTGCTCATAAAAATCACCTCACTCTGCACTTCACATAATAGCTCAGGATACTTAATAACTCTATACTGTAAACAAAAGCTCAAAATACCAATTAACTAAATTTCCAAACTAAATATCAAGTTCACTAACACCAACAACCAGAATTTAGAATTTACATCCCTAGCACTACAGCAAATCATAAACAAATAAATTTAGATACTTTAAATCACCAAACAAACTTGAATTTAACACCTGCAGTGAATTACTGAGGTAGCGGTGAGGCAAATACTCTCAGTTCAGACACTACCCTGGGTTTTGAGAACCAACACAGGAAGAAAATACCAAGTCAGGCTGAAGGCGTGAAATTGGGTCGTGAATCCACTTTCAGCCTATGCAAAGGGAAAGAAAAAAAAATCCTCAAGTGTGACACATCATCATCAGGCACAGAATTTCCTCTAACATGATCTCACCACATTTCTTGAAGCAACGCTCGACCGACCCTCGCTGGCAGTACATATCTCCGTGAGCAGCGAAACTACTGGGGGGTTTGAAGACAAGTTTTCCCCCAAAAACCACGTCTTCAAGGATCTCCCCTTTTCGAACCAATGCATGATCCCACCTTGATCAACCACGCCTGCAAGAGCCTGTCGTACTTCAACCCTAAATACTCCAAGCACATCTGGCCCAGAACTAACACAACTATATCTCAGGAACAATTCACTTATCTCTGTATATATCCCAAGAAATTCTAAATCACAATATCCACATATATCCCAGGAAAATTCACTTATCTCTCTATATCCCAAGAAATCCTAAATCACTATATCCACACATATCCCAGGAAAATTCACTTATCTCTCTCCACATATATCCCAGGAAATTTCACTTATCTCTCTCCACATATATCCCAGGAAAAATCACTAGCAAGGAAATTCTTCTGCACCATGGCAATGCGCAGGTCCACTTCAGACAATAACACTGACCATTTACATAACCCACTAAATATTTTCACCTTATTGAAAATTAAAATTACATTTAGACTTTTAACCTTAGAGTAAAAACAAGAAAATTTAGGCCAAAGAAAAGAACAATTAATACTGGAACTGGTGAGCAAAAGTGTGTCTTCTCAACCCATGATGTTCATTCTTTTTGTGAAATACTAAACTTGAGAACAAAAAAATACTTTAACTTCTATTCTGCACATATCGCGTCCTGGTGAAAATTCCCTACTCAGAGCCCTCTGCCCTAGGACAAGTTCCCTGCTTGCCCTAAGATCACCCCTTTCCAATGGGAGATTAACACTCATCTGGAGCATGTAAAATACTGGTCCTCAAATAACACACCTACCATCTTAATTTCGTCACTCAACACTCCAAGAATGTAAACAGCACTTTAGGTTTCCAATTTCATCACACTATAATATGTTCCCAAAATTCCAATATAAATCATCCCATAATTTATCTTCACTCAAAAAAAAAAAATAACTCAACGCTATAAAAAGGCTAGAAGAGAAAAATGTTTACAATTATTTTATCACCCACGACATCACAATAACACTGCTTTTCAATTATCACATGCCCAACTAAACTATTATCGATGCACCAAAATTCACTGTGCCCAACTATTAAACTAAATTTTTCCGATACATCAAAATTTACTGGCCTGGGAAGTTGCTAAAATACCAGTCATGACAGCACAAAAAAAAAACATAAAATGAAAGCATTTTCAACTCCCCTCTCTTTTTTTCTTTCTTTTTTCTGAATTCGTACCTGAGTAACTAACACATTTTAATTTTGAAAGCTGAACGACGACACAGCCAAAATCAGAGGGAAAAAAAAAACTTGCTCTTTTTCTTTTTGTTTCTTATGCTCAGCTCGAAGTTTAGGTACCCTGCGTGGGATGTTATATATCAATACAAAAAGATATGAACTAAAACATTACCTTCGAGCTGGCGTTCTTTTTTTTTTTCTTTCTGTTTTCACCACAATTTACAGTCCTGGCACAACCACATTCTCGTTAGAATTTCTTTTCTCTGTTTTCTTCCTCCCAGTTCCTTCCTTAAACGGTTAATAGCCGAGGTAACCATTTTCGAAACCTCGGGATGAGATGGAACCTTCGAGGCAGGCCTCCTTTTCGGAGTATCATCCGAGGGTGAAGCTGTAGAGGCTGGGCCCATTCTTTCAGGAATTTCCATAAGGGAGAAGGCATGTCCCCCTTCAGCCAAGAATTTTCCATTAACGACAATGTCCCAGCCTGCCGCCATTTTGTTCCTCAGGGCGAGGTTCCCGGCCGGTGGAATGCCGCTTTAACTGCGTTCTACATCGTCAAAAATTTTTTAATAGGCAGGCAGCCCAGATCCAGAGTGTCCCCTTGTGGTGGACTGGTGGTCAGCAAGATGCTGCCATGGAAAAAACTCTTTTTTTCTCTGTGGTTCTCTCCCGCCAAAAGGCGAGGAGAAAAAAAAAAACTCCGCCGTCCCCTCTTTCTCTGACGTCCAGCAACAAGACAAGAGCAAAAGTGACTCTCAACGGATAAAAACTCTGGGGGTGCTTGAAACCGCTGACCCCTCTCATTGGTCGAAACTTCAGCCTAGCAACTCACGACTCTCCAACGGAATCTTCACTCCCACGCCTCGAGTGACCTCTGACCTTCACACGTGCAGACCCAGGCTCTTCTTGACCCTGGGGTCTAAAAATAGATTTCGTTGCTGAATTCCCTACCCCAAAAGACGAAAAGATGTTACACTTTTGGGCGACTTCTCGCTTGGAAACAGGAACGCAAAAAATGGCGAATTCTTGCTTTGCAGAAAATCACTAGTTTAATTTTCTTTTTTTTTTTTTTTCCTCGTTCCGTGATGTTAAACTAAAATAATTTTGATTCTCTGAGCTGCACACCTACTCGCCTTTTCCTATCGCGATAAAAGAACAGATAAAATAATTATTTTCAAAACCCCAAAGTCAGTTAAATCAAATATTATTCTTTTTTTTTTTCTTTTCACCAACATGAAATTTTGTTTTCCTGGTAGTGATTAAGACAAGCGAATTTTGCGCATGAATTCCCCCTGCCTTTCAACCAGGAATTTTCTTCTAACGTATGTCATGGAAGAAAATTTTTGCATTAATTAATCTCTGATAAACCAACAGAAAGATTGATCAGGTCTCTCTGAAATTCACCAGAGGTTAAAATTTTCGCCATGACAGTCTCCAAGCATCTCCAGGACGAGCCAAAGACTCGGCGAATGGGTGCTTGCCAAGAGCATCTGCATCTTTACCACGTTCTCTTCGATGAAAATAGCCCATTGCTGTTGGATTGGCTGGAGGCAGGCAGTACGGTCAAGACAACCAAATACTGCAGTACGTTACGCAACCTCAAAACTACCATCACACGTAAGCGACCCGGTATGTTGTCAAATGGGCTTATTCAGCTGCACGTTAACGCACGACACCATGTGGCGACAGTGTGCCAAAATTTGCTGCGGGACGTAGGCTGGGAGGTCCTAAACCATCCCTCCTATAGCCCCGATCTGTCGCCTTGCGACTACCACATTTTTGGGTCACTGAAAACAGCTTTCAAGGGCCGCCGGTTCGCTAACGACGCTGAGGTCCAGGACGCCGTTGAAGACTGGTTCCACAGCCAAACACGGAAGTTTTCCACTCAAGGTACCCACAATCCTTTGCCGCGCTATGACATTTGCTTGAACCGACAAGTCGACTATGTGTAGCGAGTATGCATCCCATGTATCACATTTACTACTTGTATGTCACATATTCCAATCTATGAACCGTTACGGCCAATAACCGACAGTCTCAGTTTCATTTGGGCGACCCTTATATGTACAGGGTGCTGACTAAAGTACTAAGTCAACAAAATAGCTCTGGGACGAAAATAGCTACAGCAATAGAAGTTAGGTATAGGTATAATAAAATAACCACGCGCTATCAGATGATATTGATGGCAGCGACCCTAGTGTCAAAATTAGGAATTTAGCACACCATCTCGGAAACTATGAGATATACAGGGAAAAAATAGAAACTTATACATCATCAACGAATTGACAGGAAATGACACACTGTAGAAACGGAGGAGGTGATTAGAAGGCTGTATTCGCTAAAATATTGGTGACCGATTCTTGTCGTTGTCGCAGCAAAAATCTTAACCCAATGTGCTGCTCACGGTAGTCGTTAAACCTCCAGTCAAAAAAAAATCTCGATAAGGCATGGACGTTTTATTTGCCAAACTGCACTGGCTGTCTTATCTCCTGGCAACCAGTGACCCCAGTTTAGGGACTGGGGACTGCTTATAACCCAATGTGTTGCTCACGGTGGTCGTCAAACTTTTAGCCGAAAAATGAAAAAACAAAATAACTAATGGGCTTGAGCTGAAGCACAAAAACATCTCCGTACTATCACTTTGCCTCCACCAAATCCAATTTAGTCAGGAAGGTAAATTTCTACGGTAGTAGGTCCAGATACGACCATTAGACCGGTAGGCTATTTACCGTGATTCGTCGGTCCAAAGCACAATTTCCCATTTGTCCAGAGTCCAATCCTTTTACACTCTCTTACACCAGGCTGACCAGCATCTGGTATTATCTGAAGTTATTATTGACTTATGAATGGCTACTGGATCGCTGAAACCCAAGTGGTGAATCTTCTTGCTTGCTGTAGTGGTGCTAACTAACATCAGACGAAATAGTCTCTCATACGGAATAGTCTCTCATAGGATTTGCGTGATTTGAGACAATACTGATTTGTGTTCCGTGAGCGGACAGTCTTCTGCAGAGCCCCCTTTCACGTTTTGTTATCTTCGGAATTTAACAGGTCTTTTGTTGGCAGATTCAGACCCAGTTCCCTTACATTTGCATATCGCATCACCAACTGACGACCTAGGAAGGATCAATAACGCTGAAATGTCACATAAGAAGCGATTGCTTATGTGGCACCCTCTTATTACTCAGCTTGGAAATGAGGAACATCTGTCGGGGCATTATGCATTCACAGTCCTGCTGTTCTCTGGTCATGGACCAACGAACATATTTATAATTGGGTATGTGACGTAGTGCTTGCGTAGGGCGAAATTCATTATCAGTAGGGGTTGTCCATATATTAATCGTAGATCACTGTACTGAAACGTTAACAACAGGTGAAACAATACTGAACCCTGGAATGTGACTCATTGCGAATTTATGATACTATGTATCTTTACCAACAGCAGGAAAATAAATCAAAATTTGGATGTAATGGAAATGGGTAATGGAAGTAGTACAAAATCATTGTTGAAATCTGATTTTTTAATGCTCTCTCATGAAGTGACGCAACAACAGTTGATTTCATTGTTACTGAACAAAATATTTTACTAAACTATCAAACGAACATTATTTCATCAGGTTTTCACCTAAAGTTAATAATATCTCATTAGGATCTACGTAAATTACAAGAACCTGACGCTAAATGTGATAAAATCTATAACAAAAATGCAATCTGGATTCTATGAAAATGCCGCGTCGTAGTGACATTTGACATCCTCTCGACCTCCACTTCAAAGGGGGTTACCTGTTAATGAAGAGGTCTTTAAAATAATATATAACACGAAGCGGTGTAACTTGGAGATATTTTAGACCAAAGGTTACCAATCTTCCACAATAACACCCTTGCTATTCAACTTTTCTTTCTACCTTGAGGTCAGATTTTAGCTTGCGCATGCGCACAGGGACTTCCGTAACTACATCACATTTCAACCGTGTCGCATGGGCGTATTTAGAGGGAGCCCAAGGGGCCTTGGACCCTCTTAACCTCAGGTTCGATCCTGGGCAGGTACGAACGCTCGAACCACTAAATACCCGCCGTGCGTCGGATGGGCACGTTAAGCCGTCGGACACCGGGTACTGGCTCCCCGGTAATAAATAAGGGCTTATTCTTCCCCCTTTCTAGCTTGCTTCCGTGCCACTTTAAAATCGGGCACTCTAGCCCGAATTTTCTAGCTTCCTATTCCTAAGGGTTGTTTAAGACCTGGGGTCAGACACTGCCTTTCTAAAATCCTCTGCATATTATCTGATCTGATCTTGGACCCTCCACAAAAGTATTTCACTTCATTATGTGTTTGTTTAAAATGCGACTTACATGAAGAAAAAAATGCTTTAATTTCTCTTCTAGTTTTTCATTAACTTTAATTTTATTTTGGTGGATTTCAAAAACTTCAATTTTCGTCGCCCAACACCCCGAAAAAATTCTGTATGTGTTGCTAGGTGCTATGGTCATTTCTTACGTTCGTCTAAATCTTAATAATGGTGATAATAATAGTAATAGTAATAATAATAATGATGATGATGAAATCACATACCCAATTATAAATATGCTGGTAGATCAATGACGAGAGAATTACGTCGAGAACACAACGACCAAACTCATCCATATAAGGATAGGCATCTTCCAGGGAGATTCACTTATCTCACTATGGTTCTGTCTAGCACTGAAATCGCTGTCAACCATGCTCAACGAGAGCAGGCATGGGTTTACCATCAAGTGAAGTAAAACCAACAAGTACAAGCTCTCCCACCTCATGTACATGGATGACATCGAGCTGTACTCATTGTCGCAAAACAGACTCCAGCAGTTTATACGGATAACCGAGGTCTTCAGCAATGACATCGGGATGAAATTCGACCTACAGAAATGCAAGACACAAGGTATGAACCAAGGAAAACATGATGCACGTAGCTACCTATTGAAGACCAGAGAACAGATCGCAGCTATGGAGGAAGGAAAATCCTATAGGTACCTTGGTATGCTTCAAGCACAAGGCCGAGAACATGAAGAAATCAAAAACAATCTAGCCGCTAAATACAACCAAAGGCTGAGGAGACTAATGAAGACCAAACTCAACGCTCGCAACAACACTAGGGTTTACATACGCAGTTTCAGTCCTCAGGTATTCCTTCGGAATCATCAAGTGGACCACAACAGTGTTTAAGAAAATAATGCAAAGTACCTGGGCAGCCCTCACTAAACATCGCCAGCACCACCCGAAGTCAGCAGTAGAAAGGCTGACCATTGGACGGGCAGAAGGTGGAAGGGGAATGATTGATCTCCTGGAACACCGAGACAAAGAAATCAGCAGCCTCAGAAAATACTTCCATCAGAGGAAGGAGCCTCTTCACCAAGAGATAAACCAGAGTGACAAGAAGCACCCTGGTTTATCTCTAACAGTGTGATCCTAGACCTCTATACTCAGAACATAGAGATTGGAACGATTGAGACAAAGGAAGAAGCTTGGGACAAGGAAGTCCTACACGGAAGGCACTACAACGATCTGCAATCATACCATGTAGATAAGACTGCCTCCAATGCATGGTTAACAAACGGATCACGCTTCGCCAAGACCGAAGAGTTCCTGAAGGCTATACAAGCTCAAGTTGTAAGCACCAGAAACTACCGGAAGCATATTTTGAAGGACACGACAGTGGAAAGCGGCACAAGTCGACAATGCCATCAAGCGCCAGAGACCATCCAGCATATCACAGCAGGGTGTAGAGTCCTCACTCAAACAGAGTACACGAACAGGCACAATCAAGTCGTCAAGATTGTCCATCAGAAATTATCAAGAAAACACCACCTCATTACAACTGAGCCTGTCCCCTACTACAAGTATGAGCCAACAACGCTTCTAGAGAACAACACCCACAAGATGTACTGGGACAGATCGATCCGAACAGATAAGGCCATCCCCCAAAATTGGCCTGAGATCGTCCTGATCGACAAGGAGAAGAACGCAGCATACCTCATCGACATAGGCGTGCCCAACACGTGCAACGTCCAAAAGACGCACGGAGTATTTGCAGTATAACGGCCTACGGTACAAAGTCAAGGAAATGTGGCATATGGAGAATGTCACCACCGTCCCCATAGTAATATCAGGCACAGGTGTTGTACTTAAGACCATTCACAGCTCTACTAGACCTTCAACTTAACACCTACATGGAACTAAAGAAAGCGTCTACTCTGTAGGATAGTAAGGAAGTTCCTGGACAACTGAGAGAAAGAAATACACCTTCACAGACTTGGTACGTCGCACTTGTACCGGAAGGAAGAGAAGAAAAATCTCAGGAAAGAGATGGAGTCTCAATAAATAATAATAATAGTATGGTTGAGAAAGTCTTAGAAAATGATAAGGTCAAGATGCTGTGTGATTTTTGAATTCAAACCGATCGGCGCCTGGAACATAATACACCAGACATAGCAGTCATAGAAAATCGACTATTATTATTATTTCAAGGTTTTGAAATAATAATAATAATAGTATGGCTGAGAAAGTCTTAGAAAATGATAAGGTCAAGATCTTGTGTGATTTTCGAATTCAAACCGATCGGCGCCTGGAACATAATACACCAGACTAACAGTCATAGAAAATCGACTATTATTATTATTTCAAGGTTTTGAAATAATAATAATAACAGTATGGCTGAGAAAGTCTTAGAAAATGATAAGGTCAAGATCTTGTATGATTTTCGAATTCAAACCGATCGGCTTCTGGAACATAATACAGCAGACATAACAGTCATAGAAAATCGACAACACCAGTCCATGATAATCTTGTTGTTTATGTTTGTTTGTCATAGGCTGTGTTTCATATATTTCGAATAAAGAAAACAATAATAGTAAACATTGTTTTTGTAAAACTAAACAGTCCAAATATTTACAATCTTCTACTTTTCATTAATTTAAATTTGATTCTAGCGGATTTCAAAGCTTCAAGTTTCGTCATTCCCCCCCCCCCCCCAAATAATTCTATATACGCTCCTGGGTGTTAGGGTCGTTTTTTGCGTTCGTCGAAATCGGAACTCTATATCATAATAATAATAATAATAATAGAAATAAATATTGTTTTTCAAAAACTAAACTGCCCAAATATTTACAATTGCTGCTACCTTAGTTAAGTAAATATTCACTTTTATGTCTCCTACTTCTTCTTCCATTGCTTTCACGACAATAACATTCAATAATCCACCTAAGTACCACTCAATGTCAGAAATTAGTAAACCTTATTGCCTGTTCTTAAGATTTAATTCCACTTATTATGTATCGGACTGTAGCTCGATGTAGCCGTGAGAGATGCGAATAAATGCAATGTGTTGTACGCAAATAAACGTATACTCTCGAACCGCTTGTTTTCCTCTCCATTACCTTCAACGTATATTCTGCAACCACCAAATTCCTGTCCATTACCTTCAAAATTAAACCAAAGCGCGGATAAGGGATACCTGCGCGCTTCTAGCAGTATCACAACCCTGATATACCAGTCAGTAAGAAGACATACTGGAAAACTAGATAAAATTTGCAAAACGTTGAATTTCAATTATATAACTATGCTATTTTCGGTAACCACGTGTATCTCCAAGATAATGTCATTTCTCTCTTGTATTGATACGTGTATCCGAAATTGTAATATCGTATGCCAGCTTATTCTCCTGAGAAATGTATCATTCATGATATGCGAAGAACTCTCTGCAATATTTAACTCATTAACTTTTAATCTATTCGTAACATCTGCTCATCACGAATTTCTAGAAATTTCATTCGCTTCAAAGAATGTAATTTGTACTTGCACCCGGCAACAAGAAATGTTATTAGTCCTTTTTTTTACTTGAAGCCGCTATAATTATACGTACAACGTTAAATCAGGGTGGCAGCATTCCTCTTTGATGTGACGTTTTGACGTAATCATTGTCAACGGGGAGAACCGTCTACAATGATTTCGTGCTCGTGGTATGATTGAGTCCCAGACAAATGGGCACTGGGAATAATGAAGTCGCGTAGGTCATTTCGGTCTTATCACCACGTCATGTAGGGATGCTCTGTTATCACGTATCATAACGAAAGATTAATGTCACGTGGTTTCGACCGAACCCATTATGCTGCAGAACTCGAAATGCAGTGTTATGAAGGCGTTAGACCTCTTTCTTTCTTTCTATATGATACATATTATGGTATGAATGAAATCTCACGGAAGAAAAGAAATGAAACGATCAGTTACTGAACGCCATAGCAAAGTAGCCCGTTATCGAAAATGTTTGAAAAAGCGTAATGATAATGCGCTGATATATTACTGAAAATAAAAGGAGATAGAAAGAAAGAAAAAACAGACATCTGGAGAAAAAGAAACAGCTCATCTGTAGCCTTATTCCAATGTACATGGAATGTTTCATTGCTTTGGTCGCGTATTTAGGCAAATGACATATTGCAGTGCGCTCATTCATTCATTGTCTATATAAAAAAGTCTCATATCTCAGGAATGAGTAAAATAAGTTTCTAATATGACAAAAAGGAAGAAAAATAGAATTTCTGAATTAATACAGAAAAAATTAAATTAAAAAAATTGAACAAACCTAGACGTAACATAACACAAAATAACTCAAAAGTAGCTAATTTTTATTACAAAATTCCAAGACGATAATACATTTTTGTACTGTATAAAAAGTTTTAGCCATTTAATATTTTTATAAAAAAGCTGCAGTTTGAAACTAAGAACTTCTCCATCATCTTTCTCATGCCAAGATCTTTGTGGGTGCGAAATAAAACAACTGATTCGAGAGTATACATTTATTTGTGTACAACACATTGCATTTATTTCCCTCACTGAAGACCACGTCGATCCACAGTCTACTACATACTAAGAGGATCTGTTTTATTTTGACTGAAGGAGAGCAACTCAATGGCATTTATTTTTAACGACCACCGTGAGCAACTCAATGGGCTATAAGCAGTCGCCCGTCCCTAATTTAGGGTCTCTGGTTCCAGGGAAGGGAGAGAGCCAGTTCCGTAAGACAAACACAACATCCATGACACACCGGGATTCGAACCCGGACGCCTTTCTCACGAATGAACAAAAGCCATCGCTTAGACCACTGCGCCACCGGGGCCGCTAAGAGGAATTAAAGGGTAACAACAATCTATCACAAACAATATAATTTCCTTTGTTTGAGCGTTTTAACGTTTGACTCTCTTTCGGGTGCAGTGGTAAGAGCGCTTGCCTGTTTCAAATGTCGAATCCTTGCCGCAACCAATATACATTACTGTTTGTGAAAATTGAAACACCAAGAAGGAACCATGTGATTCAAATGAAGTTCATACCATCCATTACGGATATGACTGTACATAACTGATTTAATTTTCGGAACAGTACAAAAATTCTTACCTGCAAAAATCAATATATTGTAAAGCTTCGTCGAGCTGTAATAAGAGTTTCCAGACAGCGTGGCATTGAATCGAAAAGGTGTTGGATGCTGTCCTGGGTAATTGTTTGCCAGGTGGCATGCATGCGTGACCACAGATCATTAGTACTGACTGCTGGAGGACTTTGATGGGCCAGTTACCGAGTGACCATGTCCCAGTATGTTCAATACGCGACATGTCTAGCGAACGTGCAGGGTGGGGAAGAAGCGGTACGTTCTGTGCTGCTAAGGGGCTTGAACATTTCCCGGAAACATGTGGCCTGGCATTGTCCTGCTGGAATATAGCGCCAGGAATGCTCTGAAGTAAGAGTATGATTTCTGCTTGTACAACCTCCCTGATGTGGTGGTCGCTGTTGAGATTGCACTCAAATCGTAGCAGCCGAGACCGCGAATGTTACCCAATGGCATCACACACCATCAAACTTGGCGTTCGGCCGGTATGACGCTCTGCAATGCATGCTAGGAGAAGGCGCTCACCACAATACCGTCTAATGTGTATGCGGCCAGCATGGTAGACCAAGTTGAATCGGGACTCGTCCAAAAAGACGACATGTTTCCAATCAGCACGACATTGTCTGTATTAAAAACCCCATTATAGCATGAGGTGTCGACGGTTCAGGGTCAAGGAATCCGCCTCAAAGGGATGCGTGCAACCAGTACTCTGTGCAGTAGACGGCGTCGAGCTGTGGAGGCAGACAATGCCACACCGGTAGCACAGCTCCACTGCAATGCTAACACTTGAGAAGATGCGGAACGGTTCGTCACTGCCATACGGTCGTGGTGTCGGTTATCCCGCGGTGTCGTCACATTTCTTGGTGCACTGACGGATTGTCGATGCACCTGGTTCCCTCAGTTCACTGTCGCCACACAAGCGTCACTGTCGTGGCGTTATGTACCGTACTAGCCGAAATGTCGCAGTACGAAAATGCACCTTCACTCAGAGCAATTATTCGTCCCCCATCAAACTCTATCGAATGGAGATATTGCGCCCTTCGTCGTCACCGAGGCATTATTGAATTTTGGAGAACCTTTTAAAACTTGCTGCCCGCGATGCACTACTGGTGTGTATCCTAAACAGCGCTCTCTTTATACCCCTCACTCAAATGTCCAGATGGCGCTACCGGGCTCAGACATGCGCAATGACTCCGCACTTCTAATCATTTGCATGTCCTACCTTGCATGCATATCTTGTAAGTTTCACGTGATTTCCACCATTCTTTCATGGTGTTGCAATTTTCACAAACAGTAGCTTATTTCTTTTATTGTTGTAATGTTCATGAACCATGCTTTCACATTTGCACATCACAAACAAAAAGAATACTTCATTATGAAAAATACTTGTCTACATATCTTATTTTCGCTCGTCATTATCGACAGGCTTTTACGTAGCAAGCGTCACTGATTCTTAACATTCAGCGGTACTTAGGCAGATGAGTTAATGAATGTTATTGTCGTAAAACCAATCAGAGAGAAAGGAGACGTGAATCATAAAAGTTAACATTTACTGAACTACTGTGGCGGCAAAAGTAAGTATTTCGACTGCTTAGTTTTCCAAAAACAATATTTGTTATTATTATTCAGATTTAGGCAAACGTAATATACCTCTGTGACGTTGATAAAATGTGATGCCATGTGTCCTCCACTTATTTATTATAACCAAAACAGTTGACTTGGGTATGTTTAAACGTATCTCGGTTTCCCTTATGGACAACCCACCAATATAACACCCAACAATCTTTCCTTTCTCAAAGTCAGTTCTCTCTCGCCGCGACATTTCCACTCAACCTTACAGCGCGATACGATCGCGGTCAGCTGCAGGCTTGTTTTTATACCGTTTGCAGATGTTCCGCGCATGTTAACAACGCAGAGGATCCGTTCATTTGCTTTTGAAGGGGTGTCCGGTGACTTTTGTCAATATAGTGTATAGCGACGAGTCTTTCAGACCGATTGTCATGCTGTATGCTGCAGCCGTCTGTGATTCGCTCCTTTTTATGGAAGATAACTCTCGACCTCATAAGAGCTCAGCTAGTGAACAATATGCTTCAAAATGAGGGAACAGAACGTATAGAATGTCCAGCATGTTACCGTGATTCAAACCCAGTTTAGCTTGCCTGGGACGTACTTGGCAGGCACACTGCAGCTCAGCTGACGCTTCATGAACTAGAGACTACCCTCATTCAAGAGTTGCGATGATACTCGGAAGATGTTTTCGATAACCTCATCAGTTCCATGCCACACAGGTGTGCAGTTGTATGACCCGTTCGAGAGGACCACACACCCTACTGCAGTCATTTGCAAAAGTTTAAGACCATTTGTTGCTAATAGGAGATTTCTGCCGATTGCGTCAGCTACTTTCTGTATTATTCAACTTCTTATCGGTGTTGCATAATCCTACAGAAGCAGCTGTTGCTAGAATTGGAGTAAACGTATGAGCGTCAGTTTACTTCTGGTTTTCATGCTGAGAGCTTTTGTACTTATTTTCTGTATAGCGAAATATGGGCAAGAAAGCGTCAAAAGTGTTACTCAGAGGGCACAAATAGAGACTTTATATCATGCAAGATACTACGAACGTAGCATAAGCAGAAAAGTGAATGCTATAAAGACTGCTATTCATAATACGATTATGAAATATTGCGATACAGGTGAATTTAGCGACCGAAAGAGAAGTTGACGTCTAAGGAAAACAACCCCACATAATAACAATTTCATAAGGCGAATAGTTAAGCATTCTCCGAGGAGTTCGTGCAAGGAAATCAAGGCATTTCTACATACATTCAAAAGGGCCTGATATTAGTATCAGCACTGTTTCCCGACGTCTTAGCAAAGATTTTGGATTATAGTCTTATAAACCTGCACATAAACCAAGACTAACCTCTGTCATGAAAAAGAAGAGACTCCGGTTTGCAAAGCGGCATCAATCATGGACTGTTGAAAACTAAAGCCAAGTTCTCTTTTTCCGATGAATCAACCGTGCGTCAATTTGAATCACGAAAGCACATGTTCGTCGACCAAAAGGCAAAAGATTTGATGAAAAATACACCGTTGTTAATACATGTTGGGAACCGTGAAACATCAGCCTAGTGAGATGATATGGGGTGCTATGTCAGCATCCGGTACTGCTTCATTATCCTTTTTGCCGACAAGCACTACCATCACTGGTCCGTTTTATGTGGAAATGTTAAGTGAGAAGCTGTTAAATCATATGCAAGTGGACAGATGCAAAATATTTATGCATGATAGTGCTCCATGCCACAGATCAAAGACATTAAATTACTACCTGCAGGGGAAAAATAAACTGCGCATGACTGGCTCGGTAATAGCCCCGACTTTAACCACATCAAAAATTTGTGGACCATTTTAAAAGACAAGGTAGCAGAAAAACAGCCATCTAATTCCCAAGCTTTGATTGACGCGATCTAATTTTAGCTGTGATTGACCCATCTAATTCTCAAGCTTTGATTGACCCATCTAATTCTCAAGCTTTGATTGACCCATCTAATTCTCAAGCTTTGATTGACGCGATCTAATTTTAGCTTTGATTGACCCATCTAATTCCCAAGCTTTGATTGACGCGATCTAATTTTAGCTTTGATTGACCCATCTAATTCCCAAGCTTTGATTGACGCGATCTAATTTTAGCTTTGATTGACGCCATCTAATTTTCCCAAGCTTTGATTGACGCGATCTAATTCCCAAACTTTGATTGACGCGATCTAATTTTAGCTTTGATTGACCCATCTAATTCCCAAGCTTTGATTGACGCGATCTAATTTTAGCTTTGATTGACGCGATCTAATTTTAGCTTTGATTGACCCATCTAATTCACAAGCTTTGATTGACGCGATCTAATTTTAGCTTTGATTGACCCATCTAATTCCCAAGCTTTGATTGACGCGATCTAATTTTAGCTTTGATTGACGCGATCTAATTTTAGCTTTGATTGACCCATCTAATTCCCAAGCTTTGATTGACGCGATCTAATTTTAGCTTTGATTGACCCATCTAATTCCCAAGCTTTGATTGACGCGATCTAATTTTAGCTTTGATTGACCCATCTAATTCCCAAGCTTTGATTGACGCGATCTAATTTTAGCTTTGATTGACCCATCTAATTCCCAAGCTTTGATTGACGCGATCTAATTTTAGCTTTGATTGACCCATCTAATTCCCAAGCTTTGATTGACGCGATTTAATTTTAGCTTTGATTGACCCATCTAATTCCCAAGCTTTGATTGACACGATCTAATTTTAGCTTTGATTGACCCATCTAATTCCCAAGCTTTGATTGACGCGATCTAATTTTAGCTTTGATTGACCCATCTAATTCCCAAGCTTTGATTGACACGATCTAATTTTAGCTTTGATTGACCCATCTAATTCCCAAGCTTTGATTGACCCATCTAATTTCCAAGCTTTGAGTACGTGTGGTGCAAAGACATTTTAAGCGCCGACTGCAAATCCCTCATTGAGAGTATACCACATTGTATTCTGTCCGTTGTAAAAAACAAAGGTGGCCACAAAAAGTACTGATTTTACTATTTTTGTGCTCTAAAGAATATAAGTATTAATATGTGGTGTCATTTTTTCAAATATCTCTGACTAGTAATTAGATGTTTCTTTGAAAATTAAAATTTTCAATAAACTGACAGGTGGTCTTAAACTTTTACACAAGACTGTAGAAATCAGTTACCACCTTCAGAGAAAGCATTTTGTATTGTTGGACAGATATGCATATTGTTGTATAGTATATCGGATCATGTGCATTAAATGATAATATCGCATTAAACTTCCCTAAAGTGTATTTTCTTACCCATATAACTGAATATTCTATTGTATTTTACATAAATATGATATTTTGCGTTTAACACCATCAGTCGCACATGATTTTCCTTACGATATCTCTTGCTCCCCCGTTTTTTTTTTTTTGTTGTTCAGTGCATTTACCTGTGAGATTCTCTTTCTAAATTGTAACACACTGTCTGCAACTCAAGTGCTAAAATTGAAAGAGGAGGGAATTAATTTAGATTAGGTTCACATGACATTTGAATAAGGTGATAGTTCAGTTTTTAAAGATCTGGTCATGTTTTCATTCGTTACTACTCCGTTGCCTTCAATTCATCAATTTCTGTTAACAGTTGATTTTATAAGTATATCATTTTAATGAATCTGTTTCTATCGATTGAGATTCCGATATATATATATATACAGTATATCTAGAATGGCTTAAGTCAAGCTACTTTTAAGGATACTCTATTATGTATAGAAAGTTATATTCCGTTGAGAGACAGTGAAACTGAAATAGGTAGAATGGAAGATATATCAAATCTTACTAGTATTCGCATTATCACTGCACCATAAAATATTATGTGACATTGCTTAACTTTTGGTTAATCTCACTAATTAACAGAAGTATTTCTGTTTTAGAGAGAAAAGGACTCTTTCAGTGAAGAGTAGACTGATCAAGGACAAATATTTTTCTAACCAACGCGTTTAATCTGAGAGAAATCTCACTACTCTACGTTCAACCTCTAACATTTAAATGAGTTAAAAATAAGAACATTCTGCGACAATAGCAACGCGTTTCACGTTATCAAGTTCTTGAAATTCTGGTGACGGAGTCTTTCTCAATTAAATTAGTGTTTCCGAGAACGAAAGTGAAACTTAGACGACAAAACTGATTTCATTTCCATTCATAGGGAACAAAATTTGAAACTCGGCAGATGTTATTTTACATTCCAAATGAAGAATTTAAATGCTAAGTACATTTCTACGGAAGTTGCTTCAAGTACGTTTAATGTTTGATTCGCATTTTCTATAGTAGGAAAAAATTCCTTCAAAATTGTACGAAAAAAGAAAATATTACGTAAACCTATAAGATATTGTACATTGTGCAGAATGTCCCATTGCGAATATTATGCCAGCAAAAGTTATTCGGAAGCTTAATTAACATGGTTAGTAGTGATTCTCATTGAAGCATTAAGTTCGGAATACTTGCGCCAGCAGGTACGTGGCTACATTGGAATGAAATTTCTTAGTATGCCACGAAAGGCGTGATTTAGATAAGATTATCTCTCAAGTACTCTTTTTCCAAAAGTACAGTCAGACCTCGATTTAACGAACTTCAAGGAACCAGCAGTCTTGTACGTAGAATCGCGGAATTCCCTAAATCGAGGAAGCCTTTCGAATGAAACATGAAAATCAAGCTAGTGTTCATAACAGAATACGTAAGGAGTTATGTACTCTTTCTTTCAGTGACATTTAAATTATGTATTGTACTTTTAATTACGAATTTATTATAAAAAATGTTATGATACATACACCTTTACTTTGCATATTAAATACATAATTCGTAGATATTAGACTTCAATATGTAGCATCAAAATTTACGCGTGCTTTAAAATTGTGAGAAAAATACAATAATTGATTTTTTGCCAAGGCTTCTTAAATAATGATTTCAGTATCATAAATTGCATAAAACAGCACATCAATTAGTACTAATTAACTTGTAAAAACGGAATATGTGTTAATTACCTTTTTACATTGCAGAAAAGAAGTGCTTTAGAGAAGATTGCTGATGTTTTTTCTGAACGTTTAGCTTTATAAATTGAAGCTTCAATTGTATGAATTGCGTGATTAATGTCAAAGGGCATCAAGTACTTTTTAACACATTCTATGTATACTGTTACCAGCATCACTAAAGCAGCTAACTTTTAGTTCTGCTTCATCTTCTTCATCAGAATCTGATGCATTTAGTCCAATCTGTTCATGGAAAACATCATCAAGGGATTGCATTTGGGCTAACTTTTAACGTGAAAGTGCTAGTTAACATAGTTTTGTGGTTTATATAATAAAAAAATATTCGCTAAATTGAGGAAATGTGTTCGTTAAATCGGGAAATGCCAAGTATTAATTTCAATGTGATTCCGTCGGGACCATAAAAAATGTACGTTCAATCGCGGAATTCGTTAAATCGCAGCCCGTTAAATAGGGTTTGACTGTATTTGATTTCCATCCTCAAAGCTTAAAATTCTAAATTAGAATCTATGAATCACAATGATATTTCTTTCAGTGAAGATTCCTGAAAAAAAAACCCCACTGGTCACAAAAGTTAGGGATATTACGGTTTGGAATGGAAAACGTGGTGATATGCAAATTTAGAGACTAGTGGAGATCGGCTATCAGCGTGGGTACCTACGTCACATATAAATTAGTACCGCAACAACGCGGCAGGTGGCGTGCGAACTCTCATAAAAGTACCCCGTGAGAAGTGGAAAACGGGTCAGTTCACCGCTTGGTTAGAAGTTTGTTGAATACACTCATCGTCAAAAAAAGAGTTGCACCCAGAAGGAAGCAACCGACAGGAATGAAACTCGGTGGATAGGTTTGACATCGTGAGACACGCAAATAATTCAAGTATTACGCTCGGAAGCTCATGTGACGCAAGCAAGGAGGGGTGGTAGCGCTGTGGATGACCGGCTATATAAGGTCGTCCCGTCGCGCGAGCTTGTCATTCTGACTCGTGCTGTTGTGTTAGTTGCATCCTTTACAAGTGAAGTATGCCTCGGAGGAAAGTTCGGAAGCCATTCGAGCAGTTAGAGAAGTTCGAGAGGAGCCGCATCTTTGGGCTCCTGGAAGCAAGATGGTCTTATTGTCGTATTGCGCGCCATACCGGTCGTGTGGATATCACCCTAGCACGCTGTTGGCGGCAGTGGATAGAATAAGGCACGTAGCTGCGACAGGAAGGGTTTGAGAGACCTAGAGGAACCAGGAAGAGAGGGGACCGACGTGTTGTCCGGCATGCACGGAGTGACCCAACGGCCACGATTGCGGATACTCAGCGAGCAGTGGTGCTCTCCATGCATCGTCCGATTAGTGCCAGCACCATTGGCAGACGACTGCACGACGTAGGACTACACGCACGCAGACCGTTACGACGACTGCACTTAACAAGAGTGCATTTTTGACAAAGCCTGCAGTGGTGTCGTGAAAGACTGTCGTGGAGCGATGCAGAATGGCAGCGGGTGATCCTCAGTGACGACTAACGTTATTTTTAATACACCACAATATGAATACTCAAGAAACGCCTATAGCGTATTAAAACCGTTTGTTTTTATGGTTAATAAGCACAATAATTCGGCAAGCTTTCGCACTCCACTGGAAGGCTTTTTCAAGGCAATGGTAGACATAAAATGCTGGGAATTGGAACACGCAGAACAAAGATGATTTTTGGAAATAACGTGGATGACATCACGAGCATATTACATGAATTTGTAGCACGTAATTACACGGCGCGCCGTGACGAGACTATTAATACAATATATTAATAGCAATGAAGTCCCCAACCCCATTATCACATATAGTATCAAGCTGCAAGGAGAGACAGTGTGGAAAAGAAAAGGCGTGTGTGTACGCTATACCGTTGGTATATCCTGACAACCCCGACAAGATGTATATTGGAATGACAAAGCGATCCTAGGACACTAGATGTAAAGAACACGTGCGAAGTGTCAACCAAGACATGCAAAATACAGCCCTCACCAGTGAAGTCATGCATTAATCGGCCTCTTCAGGATGGAATAGTATTAGAAGAATTGCCTTTTACACGAACCTTAAAGGTACTGCCATCAGGGAAACTGTCGAAATCCTCTCCAGCAAAGTGATATGCAATGCTACGATCTTTACTGAACTACCAATGGTTTGGCATGCGTTATTAAAAGACGGGAACACGTCACGACGCGTCGTGTAATAGCGCGCTAAAAAATCATGTAATATTCTCGTGATGTTACCCACGTTATTTTCAAAAATCATCTTTGTTCTTTACGTGTTCCAATTCCCTGCATTTTATGTCTACCCTTGCTCGAAAAAACCTTCCAGTGGAGTACGAAATCTTGGCGAATTTTTGTGCTTATTACGTCATAAAAATAATTGGACTTAATACGCTATATGCATTTCTTGAGTATTCAGTGACGAGTCCCGCTTTTGTCTAGGACCACCGAATCCGTGTGTGGAGGCACCGTGATCAGCGCCAAGATGAATCGTTTGTTTTCTACCGCCACACGTCTAGAAAGCTTGGTGTCATCGTGTGGGGTGCAATTGCGTACGACGCCAGATCACCTTTCGTGCTCATTACAGGCACTTTCACAGCCCAACGTTACGTTAATGAGGTCCTGCAACCAGTGGCCCTACCTTTTCTGAACGCTCACTCCAGTGCAATTTTCCAACAGGCCAATGCTCGTCTGCATACTGCCGCTGTCTCGAGAGCTTGCCTTCAAGACACTGACACTCTGCCATGGCCAGCCGCATCGCCAGACCTATCGCCGATTGAAAATGTGTGGGATGCTATTGGACGCGCTATTCCATACTCCACCCCTACCGCACAACCTGCAGGAACTGCGTGAGAAGATTCAGGCTGCATAGGATGGCTTATCGCAGGACACCACTAGGAACCCGTACAACTCCATGCCGAGACGTCTGGCATGCTGTGTGAGTAAACATGGCGGACCGACCCCATAGTGCGATGCACTACTTATTGGCGTGTAGCTGAATAAATATTGCCCATATCAGCCTCAATGTTTAATCATTTATTGTTCCTGGTAACCTTTATCTTCCTCCTGAACGGCATTGCGATCCGACACGTCCTTCTGGGTGCAACTATTTTTTGACGATGAGTGTAGCTCGGAACTACATATAGTGCATTGTTACACAATGGAAGCCGCAATCTGGAACGTAAACAAACTCGCCGAGGACTTTGTCGGAAGGGGACAGTTCGGAATTCTAACACAATGAAAAGCAAGATTAAGTTTAAAACTGTAACTTGCTTCCCTTATCAAATTCCAGGCAATGGTTAAAAACACCTAGTCAAAATATTTCCCTATAAATAGCTTGGAATTGCTTATAGTGCTGAGTAACGCACAGAGGGCAGCGATCTAAATTGTAAACAATCCCACCTGCAACCACGGCGAAACGATACACGTCAATTTTTTTTTCGGAAGAGGTTTAGCGACCACCTTGAGCAATTTGATGGTCTATAAAAAGTTCACCCGGCCCTAATTTAGGGCCACTAGTTGCACGGAAGGCATAGAGCTAGTGCCGTAAGACATCATTCCTCACTGGGATTGGACTCCATGCCAGACGAAGCCAGCGCATAGAACACCTCGCCACAGGAGAGGCCATGCCAAACTTCGGTAGTGCATCTCAAAACATTTAGCGAAATCTCTTAATATCTCAACGTTTATACACATTCTCCCTTACGTATTCTCCCACAAAAGTTAGTATTTTGAGTAAAGTTACCCGTGAAGGTGTGAGAGCGTGGCGCATATAAATTGCTGCGCCAATAAAAAACTCATTCTGGTAATGGCTTCTATAACGTTTCGCATCAGGTTCTCGTAATTTACACAACATTGCAATGAGATCTTGTGTTTTTGTAAAACGTGATGAAATACTGCTGTCCGTTTGTTTAATAAACTATTACGGCATAACAATGAAATGAACTATTTTTTGCATCAACTCATGGGACAGCATACCCGAAGATTAAGTTTCAACAATGGTTTAATATTTTAAAAATTGAATAACGTAATATAAGTATGGGATTATACATTTGTACAATGCAAATTTGGAAGTTGTGAATCCGTTTTTTGGTGTAAATATGACCTGAATGTTAAAAGTCAGATAATATCCGAAAACTTGAAAATTTCATCATCCTGGAGCGGGAACCGAACCCACGCCTCCCGAATAGCGCCCGAGTATGCTAACCACTACACCACTCAGAACGACTAAGTTTCAAGGTTCCGACTGATTTGAATATAACCATCAGAGGATTCGCTAGTCGAAGCTACCGGAATTATAAACCTCCAGATTCGCTGTACATGAATGCCGGTAGCTTCGACTAGCGAATCCTGAGGTGGTTATTTTCAAATTAATCGGAAACTTGAACTTGGACGTTCTGGATGGTGTAGTGGGTAGCATACTCGGACGCTACCCGGGAGACACGTGTTTAATTCTCGCTCCAGGATGATGACATTTTCAAGTTTTCCGATATTATCTGACATTCAGGTTATATTTGCACCAAAAAACGGATTCACAACTTCCAAATTTGCATTGAGTATCTATGTTGAGTAGTTTCTTCTGTAAGCGACTGACAGTCAGACAGACCGACACGGTAATTTTATTAATATAGACTCCACCTTTTGCTTAATGCTGTGCTTAGATAAGTTAACCGTAATAAAGAGACGCCTCTTTCTAATCAGTTTGTAACGTATGCTCTAGATTCACTTTCCTTTTGATTTTTACTATCTCTGGTTATTTTATTTTACTATGTAAATTATCTTCTTACTGAACGAGATGTTATTTCACCCGCTGAATGAGATCTGGCAATGAGTGTAAGTCATGACGTGGTGGTAGCCAGTATAAATAGGCGCGTTCAACGATACCTGAGGAGAGCGTTTGTTGTTGTATAGGGAGAGCGTTTGTTGTTGTATAGGGAGAGCGTTTGTTTATGTGGAGAGCTGTTGTTTATGAGTATAGAGCTTCGTTCATGTGCAAGGAGCTACGTGTTATTTGAGTAGCTGTGTGTGAAGTGTGTGTGATGATACCAGTAGAAGTTCATAATAAAAGGTTTTAAGTAAGTACGTCTTTCTCAGTTCATAGTACTGTCAGACCTCTGTCTGGCTGTTAGGTTTATTTCATTTAGTGTTATTAGTAACAACCAGCATAAGACTTTATTCATTATAAGTTGGAATTATGATATTTTTGTGCGGGCTACGGCAAACCCGACTTAACAACAAAAAATGTTCTTTCATATGTTTCGGAAAGTTGCATTTGCTTTCTTCATATGGTATAGCGTTAAATTTTTAACGCGTTTCTGAAAAAAACCCAACTATTTTTATACAAATTTAATACAACTGCATAATTCAAGGAGAGTTAATTTATGTGTTCTAAAACGCTTATTGCAAAAATACATAATTTGAAAGGAATTAAATTCCTTCTAAAGTAATATTTTAATACATACATACATACATTAGATACTCCTACACAGAACTCGACACCATATAATCAGATCCAATAAGGCTTGTAGTCTTTTCTACTTTCTCGAATAGAGAATTAAGAAAATGTTGCACAAGACATCGTTATTTTTTCATTTCTTCCTACATCTTTTTGTAAAAGTTCAACTCTCTTTTAACGACTTAACGTAAAAACTCTGAATCACTTGAAGCGGAAACTAGACTGGTTTAATGTATCTCTTGCTGGTCGATACACCGAAACAAAATGCAATTTTTTCATTCGGATTTTTAGAAGCAATGAAATATAGTAAAATACATTTGGAATTCCATGGGGCCTGAGTTTTTTTCGTCCCGTTATTGGCATGGTTCGCATCTGAAATGAAAGAACTATTGTAACGTATATCTTTTAACATTGGTCTTTAAGTTTAACATTAATCTTTAAGTTGAACATTAACTTTTAAGTTTAACGTTAACCTTTAAGTGTTTGTTCTTATTTAAATTTTGTTATACGTACTTATCCGTTTGATATTTTTCCTAAACAGCACTTCAGTTCTCCGAATTTCCTTACACCTTTTGGCAACGACTGACATTGTGTCGAAGGTAAATAACAAGTCAAGCAGAGTGGTGGCGATACGATAAGGGATGATCTGCTGATTGTATTTTTACGCATGTTATCTTGATGAGCTGTATGCTGAATAAATTGCTCCTAAGAGATTGATATTTTTGCCCAAAATTCGTGTCAATAAATTATAACAACCACCTTCACAATGCTGTCGTTACACGATTTAAAAAAACAGGTCACAGTTGCAATTAAAAACGAACTTTATTTACATCTAAAACCATCACAGGAAACATGCTAGTACTTTCGGACCCATACTGGGTCCATCACAGGGCAACATATTGGGCCAAACTCCTGTTTATAAGGAGGTGGTTCGTCACCTAAAGTCACTGGTTGGATGACGTAGTTCCATTTAACGCAAGCGCACTTCAGCATGATATACACATACACAAATAAAAATCATTACAGGTTAATATGATGGTACGAATTAGGAATTGTGATAAAATGTACAATGATTAAAAATGAAATGTCTCCATGACGATGGTAATATACATGGTGAGTCATCGTTACAGCATTATTTGGAGAATAAGTTGATAAAAATGCTCTCCATAAATAGTAAATTAGTTTTGTTGGATGCTGTTGCTAAGTATTTAACATTGTTCCAATCAGGTATATGCTACTCTCCAAGTAGCATATATCCAATCCGGTAAGGCTACTCTCCCTAATGTGCATGACTCCAGATATATAGGATCCACCCTTCAAAATTTTTCGACTAGGATTTCTGAACATGCCAACAATATAAGGAAAAGCTCATGCGCTACAACATTATCTCGACTGGTTAATCAGGGCTAAAATATACCGGATTGGAACAATGTTAAATACTTAGCAACAGCATCCAACAAAACTAATTTACTATTTATGGAGAGCATTTTTATCAACTTATTCTCCAACCAATGCTGTAACGATGACTCACCATGTATATTACCATCGTCATGGAGACATTTCATTTTTAATCATTGTACATTTTATCACAATTCATAATTCATACCATCATATTAATCTGTAGTGATTTTTATTCGTGTATGTGTATATCATGCTGAAGTGCGCTTGCGTTAAATGGAAGTACGTCATCCAACCAGTGACTTTAGGTGACGAACCACCTCCTTATAAACAGGGGTTTGGCCCAATATGTTGCCCTATGATGGACCCAGTGTGGGTCCGAAAATACTAGCATGTTTCCTGTGATGGTTTTAGATGTAAATAAAGTTCGTTTTTAATTGCAACTGAGACCTGCTGTTTTAAATCGGGTAACGACAGTATTGTGAAGGTGGTTATTATAATGAATTTTTTGTGTTTGCAAAAATCTCAGCGAAGCTAAATTAATATTTCAAAGAAGAATAGTCAGTTGTAAGTCAACAAAAAGGAACCGAACATACTAATATTCCTAAGTTCCATTTTTAGTTGTATCGATTCCTGAGGCATTTAGTGTTATTTCAAAACACAAAATTAAAAAAGAGAGGAAGGCATTCAAAACAGAATAAAGTACGGAGCTTCTTTTTCATAGCTCAGGACTCCCAATACGATTTATTTTTTCAAATCTAGCTAATAAATGCTGAGATACGATGAACACAGGTGGACGCAGGTATAGATACTATAACAGTCTTTTACCGAAAAACATGCTGAAAAGTGGAATATGATTGTCAAAAGCATGCATTGTAAGGAAGATTGGCTCGTCTGAAACTTCAGTTTATGTGAAAACTCTCTTTTGTTTCTTTTCTATGGTTATAAAAACACATGAATTTATTGATTTCAAAATTTCTCTTTCTTTTAGTCTTATATAGCTTTTCCGGTTTTATAAGGATCAAGAAGAAGGAAAATATCTTATGCACCATTGTTCATACCGTGATTTTCGGATTCTTTTCTGTTCTCCTCGTAAAACATATCTCAAGATACACGACTGGTAAATTTGGAACGGCACACCAACAAGGTATATCTTAGTAAAATACGTTCATGTCCGTGTTTAGTAAAAATCGATACGAATATTTTATAACAAGTTGCTGAACAGCAAAAGAAATTCAACGTTAAAGTCAGAAGTTCGGAAGTTATGGTTTGAACGTGACAATATTTTACAGCATTGTTCGGAGCGCCTTCGCGGTTTCCTGAACAACAGAACCTCTCTCAATCCACCTATAACGATTGCCACAAAATATTTTAAAACCTGCTTTAACGGAATCAAAATATTTGCATTAGGAAATAGTTTGTGACGAATAAGGAGGAATCCTTTACTTTTGTGTTGGATTATCAAATGGTTTCTCGGCTTATTGAAATAGTTTCTATTAACTATTCAATATCCAGTTCCGCAGACTTCTGTGCTTGACTTACTACTCAATCGTGAATTATGGTTCTTCAGTTTCGGTGATTTACCTAATTGGCTACATGGAGCATACATCTAATTGCAACTTATACGCTGTAGATGCAGCAAATTCGGTAGTTCAGAGAAACACAAAACCACATTTTTATAACTTAAGTGCGTGTTAACACCATACGTAGTGTATGATGTACATGACCGATGTCCTAATTAACTGATTTAAGTGTCCCTCATCATGTACATTGGCAATTGAAAACTGATTATTGAGTGAGCAGCATGAGTGCCATGAAAGGGTACAGAGAGACTTTCTCTCTCTCTCTCAATAAAGATATCATATTATATCATTCTAAAATGTAATGAAAGTTTCATGAAAGATTAACTGTTTAGCTTGACGAAATGCATACCAGAAGAAACCGAATAAGCACACCCGACAAAAAATTAGTCGCCCCTAACCGAAATAAGAGTAGGAAGTTACCGGTTGCACAGAGGGAGCTGTAATAGCATTGTTAGGAACTGAATAGCACTGATGCGATCTACAGGATCATTTTCTGTCTCGTGCAGTGGTAAAGAGCAACGCGTGTGTTAAGTTAAATTTGCAATATGGGTCGTAAAACACACGTTACTGAGTGGCAAAAAGGAGCCATCGTGTTTGACCGTGCTTACGAACACAAAGTGAATGAAGTCGCCAATTTGTTGGTGTGTCGAAGCGTAGTGTTCAGCGGGTCTATAAATAGTGTGGTGTAGTTCGAAGTCAAATGAAAATCGGTGACGTAACTATGCCCCGAAAACGATTCTCACCAACAGGGACCGCCGCCATGTTTCACGCCTAGTAACTGCAAATCTGTTTCAAACCAGGCAACAATTACTCCAAACAGTCAATGAAAGTGCACTCCAACTAATTTTCGAAAGGACATTGCGACGCGAACTGCATGCGATGGACATCTGGAGCAGACTACCATGGAAGAGGTCTCTTTTAGCAGCAAGTCACAAAGTGGCACATTATACCGACAACGCGTCCACGATCAAAGTCGCTCAAATCATCACGTTTAGTTATGCACGTAATTATAAATACACCACACGGTGAACACTCAACAGACGCGTATGGAGTATTAAATCTGTTTATTTATGTGGGGTAGTAAGTACAAACATTAGCAAAGCATTCGCACTCTACTGGGAGGCTTTCTCAAGGCAATGGTAGACATAATGGTAGACTTTCTCAAGGCAAAGGCAAATATAATGGTAGACTTTCTCAAGGCAATGGTAGACATAATGGTACACTTTCTCAAGGCAATGGTAGACATAATGGTAGATTTCCTCAAGGCAATGGTAGACACAATGGTAGACTTTCTCAAAGCAATGACAGACCTAATGGTAGACTTTCTCAAAGGAAAGGCAGACCTAATGGTAGACTTTCTCAAGACAACGGCAGGCATAATGGTAGACTTTTACAAGGCAATGTAGAGATAATGGTAGACTTTCTCAAGGCAGTGGCAGATATAATGGCAGATTTTCTCAAGGCAATGGTAGACATAATGGTAGACTTTCTCTAGGCAATGGTAGACATAATGGTAGACTTTCTCTAGGCAATGGCAGACATAATGGTAGACTTTCTCAAGGCATTGGTAGACATAATAGCAGATTTTCTATTAACTTAAGGAAGTGAAACGTGGAGTATCACAGAACGGCAATGTGAAAAAATAAGAGTATCGATAAGAAAGTTAGAGAGAAGAATGTTGGGAATAACAAGAATAGACAGAGTTAGAAATGTACTTATAAGAGGGAAGGCATATACCCTGCAGTGGGTACCAACAGGCTAAGAAAAGGTAAAAGAAAAAGAAATTTAAATTTTTTGGAAAAAAGTTTATTTAATTTTACAGTTCTGTTTCAAATTCTTCGAAAACAACGTTTGAATTCCCGAAGCATCACTAATTGGGATTCTCACAACACTGCGGTAACGTCGTGGCTAATTTTCGAAAGGACATTGCGACGTACGGCAGTGGATGGCGACAGCGTAATGGAAGCAGGGTTGTGTACCAAGCAGCAATTTAAACCTAGTGGCTTACGAAATGGAAGGTGACGTCATTTTCGTTGCATCCAAAGACGAAGTATACGTCGCTAAGGCATTTGGGGTATCGCCGATAAAGTGCTGTGACTTCAATATATCACGATCTGCGGATTAAGGATTTTATTACATCAAACAAAACATTGTAAGTGTCATGTTTGGTACACACCAGACTTGAGCATCGTTCGGGAGAAAAATTAGGATGATTAGAACAAATTTCAAAAGGGCAGTTTATCCGCAATAACTGCGTTACAGAATATGAAGAGCCTAAAAATGCAGTAAAATAAGGAACATAATTAAAAATATATTAGCTTTTGATTTCCGCAATTCTTCCGATATGACATGTTACAAAGACCAGAGCATAATTTCGAAATTTAAGTGAATGAAAGAGGTATTGTGAATACTGTTTGTTTCGTAATAAAATTTTAGCTTGACGTTAATATACTTTGGCTAAACAGACCACACTTTGGATAGTGTAAAGACCCAAAAAGCACATTACGACAAAATTAAAAGGTCAAAGACATCACTGCGTCATCAGCACAAAAAAAAAAAAAATCTAAGATGTTCCCTGAAGGTTCACTTTATGAGCGCATTACTCTGCTATCTAAACACCAAGAGGAAGCAAAAATTGGTCATAAAAAAGGTGACTTCTGAGATCAAAAACCATACACTAAGAATGATCCCTAAATGCTGGGCAGGCAATGGAAAAAAAAAGAGAAATGTCTGGTAAAAATGAGATATCCTTGGAATGAAGACGAAGAGATTACATAGATAAAGTCAGACAGCATAGATCTCTTGAAAAAAGAAAAATAAAGTTACAACATTTCGGTTTTTTGTGTGTTCGGTGATCCCCGAGCACATTCCAAAGCTATTGAAACCCATGTTCCTGAAAATCATGACTGCAAGAAATAAGATTCCGATATCTGTTTAAGGAAAGCTTTCCGTAATCTCAGTTTGGAATAAGGAAGCGTCCATTCGAACAAAAATACAATCTGCACAACTATCGAATGGAAGATTTCTACTTTGTTTTTTGATACGTTAGCTTCACAGAGGGCATCTGAAATCTTATTCCCGGAACTAAAAGAAACAATGAACGCAAACATACCCTAAAGCTTAACAGATACTGCGTAACTTTCCTTGCTCCAAATTTTTCAAAGAGAAATATAGCCACATTTTGAAAAGTTTATTACTTATTTGGTTTAGTCATTTCACTTCGGTTTTTCCCATTGTCTTCAGAGTATTGCAGTGTTTCTCATTAGGTTCTTTTGCCGGTTGTTGCTCAAGTTTCATTTTTTAGATCGCATGTTTAAGCTGTTGATGTCAGATTACTTCAGAGTTACGGTGAAATCCTTTTTATTTGCAATTTTATCATCTGTTACGCTCGGTTAACCGTCACACCTAGCTCTATTTTTTTTTTCGCAGCGAGCGACGGTCACAAGGGTGGATCGGAAAGTACCGCGCACTATTTTTTTTGTTAACAGTTTAATAGATAGGAAAGACAAAACATATACACAGTGAAACTACATTTCTTAACTATTTTTCAACATAAGAACCGAGACGCTGGATACATTTATCCCAGCGTGGTACCAGATTTAGTATACCTTGTTCATAAAAGTCCGTTTTGTGAGCGTATAGACATTTTTTAGCTATTTTTCAACATAAGAACCGAGATGCTCGAGACATTTATCCCAGCGTGGTACCAGTTTTAGTATACCTTGTTCATAAAAGTCCGTTTTCTGGGCGTAAAGACATTTCTTAGCTATTTTTCAACATAAGAACCGAGACGCTCGAGACATTTATCCCAGCGTTGTACCAGTTTTAGTATACCTTGTTCATAAAAGTCTGTTTTCTGGGCGTATAGCCACCTGCTGACAACGAATATGACTTCGTCAACCGAATCGAAGCGTTGGCCGTCAGGAATCTTTTCAAGAGACCAAATAGATGCAAGTCCAAAGGAGCCAGGTCCAGACTGTACCGTGAGTGCTGGAGCACATCCTAGCTAAATTGCGCAGTTTTGTCATGAACGTGTTGCGCAACATTTGGGCGAGCATTGTCATGAAGCATTCTGACATTTGCAACGTCTCTTTTGGTTCTTTTGTCACGAAGGGCAGGACGCAACTTTGTCAGTGTGTTATCGTAAGTTTTGGCATTCAGAGTGGTTCTCGTTGGATGAAACTCCACCAGGAGAACGCCATGCATATCCCAGAACGCCGTCAAAAGGATTTTTGTGCAGATTGGGTTTTTCTGAATTTTTTTGGTGGCGGGGAATCGGAATGTTTCCACACTATACTGATCTTCGTTAGGGTGTGGTACGCCCAGAACTCATCGCCCGTCACTACACCTGCAACAAATTCATGCCCTTCTTCTGCGTAACGCATCAAGATGTCCAAGGATGACATCGTTTTCTGTCCCTTGTGGTTGTCTGTCAAGTTCGTGGGCACCCATCGTGCACTGACCTTGCAAAATTGCAATTTTTCATTCATAATATCGTACGCTATACCGTACGAAATGTTGTACTTATGTACCAATGTGTGCAGATGGATCCATCGGTCATTCAGAATTGCCTGTTAAATGCCACTCACAGTGGCAAGTGATGGTACGGTCACAGGTCAACCGGAACGCGGCGAATCAGTAAAGTTGCAACTGCCATCTGCAAAGAAACTGCACCATCTGGAAGTGTTGCTGTGGTCCAGGCATCCACAACCATACACTTCGACCATTTCTTTGTGAATTTCCATCGGAGTTTTCCATTTAGCCCTCAAAAACCGGACTGCATCGCGTTGCTCTTCATTCGTAGACGATGCTAACAAACACGACATCTATGTGCAGTCGTTCACATTGTCTACCTCCACGGCGACACCTGATTCAGCCAAAGCGATCTGTGTGGCGTGATATTCAAACTGGTTGTCTGCCACAGTGCAAACTGCAAAGAGAAAAGAATTGCTGGGCGTTACTTTTTAATCCTCCCTCGTAGTTGTTGATAACGAATCAAATGTCCTAGAACTTTGAAAATCCTACAATATCAAAGACGCCCTATACAACTTGGCTGATGCCTGGAATGAATTGTCTGCAGATACTTTGCAGAAAAACTGGAGAAAACAATGGCTTAGTAAAGAATAATGTTAATGACATGGGTTATAACAGGTGACGAAATTGTTCAAGACGTTTTGAATACAGAGAAATCTGAATCAGATGAATCGGTAAATGATGAGCCAGAAAGCAACGTCAGTCATGCGGGAGCAAACACTATGCTCTATAAATGCATTAACTGGTTTGAGAAATAAGACGAAAATCCTCATAACGAAAACACCTTGTCTCGAAGCGTCTGAGTGCACAGTGAAAGTCGCCACAGTCACCCAAAAGAAAAATGAGCAGATTACAGAAGTCCAAAACCGAGAAAATGCTTATGTGCTTTTATGGCAGCAAGGGAATTCTTCATCACGAGTTCATTCCTGCTCTTACTGGTAATTCTTACACAGACATTTTGGAACGATTGTGAAAGTGGATTATCCGTGTCAGGCCTGAGTACAAAAACGAGCAATTGTTGCTTCTTCTCGATTACGCATCTGCGCACAGAGCAGTCGGTGTACAGCAATTTCTGGCACAAAAACAAGTGTGTGTACCCAACCATCCCTTCCTATTCCCCAGATTTCTTACCGTGTGACTACTTTCTATTTCCTAAATTAAAGCTGGTTTTAAAAGGGAAAGTTTTTCAAGCTAGTGAAGACAAAAAAAAACTGGGACACCAGTTCTTCATTCTATACCAAAAGGTGATCTCTGCAAGTCTTTCCTTTAGTTGGCTGATCGTGCCACTTCTTGTATTAGCGCAGGAGGAATGTACTTCGATTAAGATGTATTCACAAAAAGTTTTCCTGCTTTTCCAATGTTTTTAAAAAGATTATCGCACTGTGTAATACCCTGTTTTCATCTCCGACAAACACTTCTCTTTCCCTGTTGTATGGGGTTCTTACTGGTTCATTTATACTCCGCGTCCATACTACCTACAATATGTGTATTCCTTCCAGTCGTGGGTATCACTGCTGTGAGCAATCGATACCTCCACCTGTAAAGTAACCGTGATCATAATTATTGGTTTAAGTAACCGTATTACTTCGAAACAACTAAGTAACCGTGATCATAATTATTGGTTTAAGTAACCGTATTACTTCGAAACAACTAAGTAACCGTGATCATAATTATTGGTTTAAGTAACCGTGATTATAATTATTGGTTTAAGTAACCGTGATCATCATTATTAGTTTAAGTAACCGTATTACTTCGAAACAACTAAGTAACCGTGATCATAATTATTGGTTTAAGTAACCGTGATCACAATTATTGGTTTAAGTAATCGTGATCGTAATTATTGGTTTAAGTAACCGTGATAATAATTATTGGTTTAAGTAACCGTGATCATAATTATTGGTTTATTTTTTGAGCAAATTTGTTTTTAAAAGAGGGCAGTGAAAACTGTTACGGATCTGGATATTGTAATTTCTCTGGCAATGAGCAAATAGTTTTCCACGAAAGTGAAACTCCGACCTACACTAATAATTATGTAAAAGAATGACACATGTACAATGTTAACTTTTCCTGTCCATAGTGTTGAAAAATATAACCGTTGAGAAATATTACACAAATGTATTAATTTCGTTTCTCAGTTTCTTCTTTTTTTTGTAAGGTAAATTATGTTGACAATGTTTCCTCAGAGTGACAGTTTGTTAAAAGAAATTCAGTAATATCGGTCAGTCAATGCAAATGTACAGCGGGTGAAATACATACAAGATTTCGATGCGGGTAGTAGGATAATGGTACTTGAATTCAGTAACCAATTCATGCTTCTCGAGCAGATACTTAGTTTATATACTAACACAATTGCTGATATACAATAAACAACAAAAAATGAAAGGATAACATGAGATGGTCTCGATGATTTATGATCCTCACGAAGAGACTTCTACAGTTAAGAGGAGACGTGCAAAATCCAAAGATTAATGAGGAAGTGCTCAGGAACTGTGACGAAAAACTTCTGTACAAGAGGAGAAAAAAGAAAAAAATGGCGTTTGATCGATAGATCTGTGACGAATGCTTGGTAAGTTGGTTCTTCAGGGATGAAGCAGAGGTTGTTAATGAACGTTTCCTTCCTCTAGTAGAACGAAACACTAAAAAAGGAAGCATACAACGATCCAGTTACGAACGACCAAATATGAAATTTTTATTGCTCTTGAACCACTATTTACCAAACGTCATAGGAATTAAAGAAAATTTGTCAAAAATGTCATCTGCTTTTTGGAGATCACAATCTGCTCTTCCCTTTGCATTTTTTTAAAATCTGTATTTGTCATTTGTCGAACATTCTTTTCAAAAGTTTTATGTGATTCCAACGTGCCTAAACAAATCTGTTTTACCTCATGTCTTCGAACAAGAAGACGAATGCTTAGACAAAACATAGAGTATCAGTAGTCAGTCATCGCGTGAAAGATTAGATTTTTTACCTAGATGAGTGACCATAAATTTTTTTCTACGTTTTATAAACCTTATTATACACTGCTGGCCACACAAAATACAACAACGAGAAGGAAGCATCCGATTGGCCTAAAATTCGCAGCATGCATCGCCCGCAAGGGGACATGCAAACGATTAGTATTGCAGGGCATATGCAAATCTTGTGCGTCCGGCACGCCCCCGAGAAGCACTATAAGAAAGGTGCACAGAAGGCGGGGTGTAAGTAATGGAAGTGTGTGTTGTGCTGCCGGACCTTGTGTGGGAAGCTTTCTGACGCCTCGTCGCAGAATACGGCAGTCATTCCAGCACGTTTCGGAGTTCGACAGAGGACGAATAGTGGCTTATCGTGACAGCGGTTTATCGTACCGAGACATCGGCGCCCGTGTGGGACGACATCCTGTCACAGTGAGGTGAGTAGGGATTTGGTGGGTGCAGGAGGGACGGACGTGAGTGTTTGCCGCAGCCGCGGCACACCACCGAACGAGAGGACCGGCATGTTGTGCGGCGGGCATTGACGGCTCGCACCGCCACATCACGAACGTTAGCGCAAGGAATTAGGGTGAGTTGCGCAACAACCTGTGTCAGCACGTACCGTTCGACGTCGTCTGCAGGAGCGGGGACTTGTCTCACGGCGCCCATTGCTCCGATTACCATTGACGTTACACCACCGTCGAGTGCGGCGGCAGTTGGCCGTTGAACGACGCACCTGGACTACGGAATGGCACGACATTGTGTTCTCCGACGAATCCCGCTTCTGCCTGCAACACCACGATAGTCGTATCCGCGTATGGCGGCACCGCGGCAAGAGACTGCATGACGCCTGCATTATGCATCGCCTACCGGTCCGTCGCCAGGCGTTATGTTTGGGGCGCAATTGGATATGACACCCGCAGCCCTCTGATACGCATTGCCGGTACACTCAATCGCCACTGCTACATCTCCGACGTTTTGGAGCCTGTAGTCCTGCCTTACCTGGAGGACCTGCCACCAGCCACGTTTCTACAGGACAATGCGCGCCCGCACGTGGCACGCATCGTGCAAAAATTCTTCACGGCCCACCAGGGGGTCACTGCTGCCGTGGTCACCTGTTCTCCAGATATGTCGCCCATCGAACAAGTCTGGTCGCTGATCGGCAACCGAGTGTCCCGGCAAGCACCACCCGCGGCTACGCCTGATGAACAGCCTGGACCAACATACCCCAAGCTCACATCCAAAGCCTCTTTCGTTCGATGCCGCGGCGTGTAGCGGCCGTTATTTCCAGCCATGGGGGACACACGAACTATTGACGTCTGCGTGTTCCACAAGTCGCACGGGCCTGTAAGCTCAATCGTTTCATCTTTGTATATGTTGTTATGTGTCCAGTAAATATGGCATTGCTCTGTCATGCCCTTCTTGGTGTTGCATTTTGGATGGCCAGCAGTGTAGAACAGACAAACCATGTTCTAAAGTGTTATTCCTACCCCAAAAAGTTTTGTACAATCAGAGAAGAATTCTTTAAAAGAACTGGACACAGATGCTATTCTTATTGAGAAACACAGGGTGTGACGTACCTGCCAGCAGGACGCACACGACATAAAGGCAGATAGTAGTCAGAACAAACGTCCGCGTAGCTCAATTGGCAGAGTGACTTATTCCGGAATGAGGGGATCCAGGTTCAAATCCTGGCGTGGACAGAAATGACGGAGAAATTTACTTCGTTATAATGGTTCAGTATATACCGAAGTGCCACAACGCTATGATCAGCGTGTTTTTATGCAAATCTCAGAAACTGCAGGTAACGGATGGCGCGCGTGAAGTTCTGATACTGTATAAATAACGCCTGATCCGTTAATCAGTGTTATTCTCGTTCTTCAGATGGGAAAAACAGCGGACTTAATCGAGTTTTAGAAACGTCATATTGTAATCGCCAGACGACTGTGTCAGAGCATTTCCGAGACAGCAAGGCTTGTGGAGTGCTCAGAGTCAGTCGTGGTTGGTACCTTCAAAAATTGGTTCGAGGGAGGAAAGCCACTAACCGCCAGCAAGGTGTGAGCCGACAACGGCTCATTGATACTACAGGTTAAGGAAGCCTATTCCGAATGGTAACAGCAAACACAGGGGATACTGTGGCTCAGGTCTCTATTGAATTCTGGTGACGAAGTAACGTGTCGCAAAACACAGTACATCTAACCCTGTTGAAAATGGGGCTCCGTAGGGCCGACCGTTTGGAATGCCCGCGCTAACCCTGGCTAAACGTCGAAAATACGTACAAAGGTCGTGCTGAATGATTGGAAGAAGTTCTCGTGGTCCGATTAATCTCATTTCCTGTTGCAACATGTGGGCGGCTTGGTACATTTGCTTCGTTTGCCTGAGAAAGACCTGGCAGCAGTATACACCGTAGGACGAAAAAAAAAACCTGTGGAAGAAGTGTAATGCTTTGAGCAATGTACTTCTGGGAAACATTGGGTGTACTCATTCATGCGTAGGAAACTATGATGCTTACCACCTACCTATACATCACTGCAGACCAGGTACATCCTTTTATGGCAACGGTATTCCTCTGAAGTAGTGCTTTCTTTCAGCAGAAAAATGTGCCATACCACGTTGCCAAGATTGTTTGAGAATTGCTCTGGGAAAATGAGGAAGACTTTTTTCGGAACATGAAGAAGACCTTTTCTCGGAATATGAGGAAGACTTCTTCTCGGAACACGAAAAAACCTTCTTCTCTGAACACGAAAAAACCTTCTTCTCTGAACATCAGGAAAACGTCTTCTCGGAACAATAGGAAGACCTCTTCTCGGAACATGAAGCCTTCTTCTCCGAACATCAGGAAAACTTCTTATCGGAGGAAGACTCTTCCCGGAACATGAGGAAGATTCTTCTCGGAACTCGAGGAAGACTTCTTTTCCGAACATGAGGAATACTTCTTCTCGGAACATGAAGAAGACTTCTTCTCGGAACATGAAGCAATCTTCTCCAAACATCAGGAAGACTTCTTATCGGAACATGTGGAAGATTAGTCCCGGAACATGAGGAAGACCTCTTCTCGGGACATGAGAAAGACCTCTTCTCGGAATATGAAGAAGCCTTCTTTTCCGAAAATGAGGAAGACTTCTTCTCGGAACATGAGCAAGATTCTTCTCGGAACACGAGGAAGACTTCTTTTCCGAACATGAGGAAGACTTCTTTTCCGAACATGAGGAAGATTTCTTCTCGGAACATGAGGAAGATTCTTCTCGGTACACGAGGAAGACTTCTTCTTGGAACATGAGGAAGACTTCTTCTCAGAACATAAGGAAAACCTCTTCTCGGAACACGAGAAGCATTCTTCTCCGAACATGAGGAAGACTTTTTCTCCGAACATGGGGAAGACTTCTCCGAAGATTAAGAAGACTTAAACATTTTGCTTGTAAATTTGGCCCACCGAATTATAAATCTTCAGATCTTGTTAAATCATTGTATACACCAATTTTGTTTTCTGATAGTTCAGTTTTAATCCCAGCGCTTTACTCTTTCCAGGAAGTTCTTCGATCGCACACTGTAACTTTGAGAGGTGTTTGCAAAACTTACCAAAGCATCAGACAGACGAAGGTCGGTAAAATATTTATCGATTACGTTTCACCCTCACCCTAGTTATCCTAATCCAATGAGTCAAAGAAATATATACAGTATATATGCAGTCGTATAAGAATACAGTAATATGAATTATTATACAACCGCGTACGCCTAGGCGCGTCCCAGAGTGCACGTGATAAGGTCGGCAACAGGAAGATATAAGCGACTGGTCAGGACAGATGAGCCATAGTGCGTTACGTGAGCACAATGGGCAGAGATAGTGATTTGACGGACTTTCAAAAAGAAATGATAATCGGCTACCGTGCCAAGGGTGAAAGCATCTGAAACAGCAGACTTCGTGGTCTGTTCACGAGGCATGCTGTAGTAAGGGTATACCAAGAATGAACAGCTAGCACACCGCGTGCCTCCCGACGTCATAACTGCAGAGCCCCAAAGGCCATCGGCCACAGAAGAAAACGTCGGCTCCGTTGACTGGTAAAGGACAATCGACGCGCAAAGGTGAAGCAATTAACACGCTTAAATGAACGCTGGACACCCAAGTACATGTCTCCGATAACAGTAGAGCAAACCCTGTTACGCATGGGTCTCCGGAGTCGACGCTGCGTCAAGGTGACTCAGGCCCATCGGAAACAACGCCTGCAGTTCACATAGAAAAACCGACATTGGATAGTTGGAAGAGCGTGAAAAGGTTGCCTTCTTCGACGAATCGAGGTTTCTACTCCACAGAAGTGACGAACGGTGGCGGATATGACGTCAGACACACGAGAACCAACACCCGGACGCGCTTGTAGGTCAGGTACAGGCTGGCGGTGGGAGTGTGTATGTCTGGGGGACATTTTCCTGTTGTGATAAGGGATCCCTGGTACCACGTGATGGGTCCCTGAACGCACGTCAGTAGCTGTCTGTCCATCCTTGCTGACCACATGCATCCCTTCCCGTTGGACGTTTACTTTGGTAAAGATGGTGTATACCAACGGTACAATGCGCCGTGTCACGTCGCTAAGGAGGTGCGTGACTGGTTTCAGGAACATGAGAGCGATGTATCCGTTCTCCGCCGCCCCGGTGGCGCAGTGGTCTAAGGCGCTGGCCTCTCATCATTCGTCCGTAAGGGGTCCGGGTTCGAATCCCAGTCAGGCATGGATGTTGTGTTTGTCTTACGGCACTGGCTCTCTCCCATCCCTGGAACCAGTGACCCTAAATTAGGGACGGGCGAATGCTTATAGCCCATTGAGTTGCTCACGGTGGTCGTTAAACTCCAAAAAAAAAAAAAAAAAAAAAAAACAAAGAAAATAAAAATATATCCGTTCTCCCTTGGCCGACGAAATTGCTCGACCTCAAAGCCACGGAGCACTTGTGGGACTATTTGGATCGACAGGTTCGACGTGCTGACCCACAACTACGTTATGTCCAGGACCTGTGTACTCTGCTGCAGTCCGAATCTGCAATCTGGTGTGCCTCGGGCAGCCTTTCGCGGCCTCGGTGCGTCCATGGCACGTCGGCTCGCCGCTGTCATCCGGGCCAAACGTGGTTATTCCCATTATTAAGTTGGTGTTCATGCTTTCTGATACGACTGTGTATTGCCGTTCCTTGACAAATGGCAACTCCTCAGATTTACAAAGTAATGTAGAAATATGAACTAATTAGTTAATTACCATAAACTACTGCATCACAACTTGAAAACACTACAGATGGGTATAGTTTCTTCAATCAAATGAAAACAAAATAAAGTTATACAAGACTTAGCTGGTTTCGTGATTTTAACGTCACCATAAAATTTATTATGCCTGCCGCAGTTACGGTGTCAATATCTCTCCGTTGCGAGAAAAGTGAAGGTTGCGGCAATAGTTGTTTTAGCATGAAACGTGTGCTCATCTCTGATTGCACGATATATGTGGACTTTTGTTCTCTTTATGTGAAACTGTTGTGTGATATTTAAATATTCCAAGAACTAAGTCACTGTTACTGACGTAATACTCATTTCAAGATAAAAAAGAAGTAAATAAAAAGAGAAAAGGCCATAATAATGAGGCTACCAAATATTTTAAAAAGTAATTGTTCAGTAATTTTTCACGGTGTTTTCATTAGTACAAATATCGATGACCGCAGCGCAACTATATATAAGGACGTTCTATTTTATTTATTCGGTATTTTCACATCGCTTTCAAAGTTTCTTATTGGAATTTTATTTGCGTACGATTTATCAAACAGGTGCAAATAAATACATTCAGAAGACATTTCTCTGTAGCATTTACAGTGGCGTGCAAAAATATTGCGTCACTTTTAAGAACCGTGAAATTTTAAGTTTAACTCTTTTTTTAACTGATTAATTTTCATAGTTATTTCATCATTTATATCATTGAAATTTAATGGAGGTTTCAAAAATGTTTTAGTTTTATCTGTAGTTACTTCTGTTCTTCAAGTACATTACAAAAATCATGACCAAGTCGAATTATTATGAAAATAATCAGTATCCAATGCTTAGGTTTACAGCAACAAATCGTTTTTATAATTCATAAGGAATGAAATAACATTTAGATACAGAAATATAATGAAACAAAATTATAAAAAGTGCCTATTATGTTGTTGTCCAGCTTTTAGCTTTAATCACAGCTTTGCATCTTGCTGACATACTGTGAACAAGGTTTTGTAAAAGATTGGGGTGAACAATACGATTGCAAATTTGAATTACATCTCCAGTGAGTTGAATTTTGGTTGTTGGGTTCTTTTTGTGATAGTCCATACGACTCTTTGAACCAAAAACTCTCGATCGAGTTTAAGTCCCGTGACTGTGGTGGCCAATCAAGATGCTGAACATTTTTTTCCCTGTAGCCACCTGTCACTACTTTAGCACGATGACAGGGAGCATTCTCCTCTTTAAATATAAAATTGCCGTCATAAAATCTTTAGATGATGGTATCATCCTGTTTTCTAATATCCAGATGTATTTCTGGGCATTTACCATGCCCTAAACAATATGGTGGTTCCCAACGCCATGTGCACACATGCTGCTTCAAGCCATGAGCTTCACCGGATGCTTAGCTGTAGTCACTAAGCTACTTGGATGGAATTCTTCAGCCTTCAATCTCCTTACAAAGGCACTACTCTGATTCCCATTAAGGCAAAATTCTGATTCATCACTGAAAGGAACATTTTTCCATTGCTTGGTTGTCCATAAGATACGCTGTTTTGTACACTGAAGTCTACGCTGTTTTTGATTTGCAGTTAAGTGGTTTAGGCCTGCATTTGCAGACACGGAAGTAACAGTGAAGCAGATTTCTCCTAAAAGTAGAAGTACTACCATTAACATCAGTCACTTCAGAACATATTTGAAGCAATTCAGGTGAATTGAGCGCCGGTATGCCAAGCTTAGCTTTCTATGCACTCTGTCCTGCCTGGTTGTCGTGGATTTGGACCTTCCACTGTGACGAATATTTTTAATATCAGCAGCGCCTTTTACTTTCTTCAGTAGCCTAATAACTGGAGATTGATTACAGTCCACTGTTTCAGAGATCTGCTTTGAAGAATATCCCTCTTTATGCAGAACAACCAATTTTTCCTCTGTCCGCTGTTTTAACCATTATTGAGAATGTACGCAAATCATACACTAATAACAACATGAAGCGGCCACTACAATGTTCTATTTGTAAAGTAGTTGTCATTTTCTTGTAGGACTTCCACAGTGAGTAGAGTTTAGGTCCCAGCCACCTACAGCGAGTTCGCCTGGACACAGAAACGGTAGGAATGAGAGCAAGTCTAGCGACTTTGACAGAACAGTTTGTAGTGAGATTAGAGTACAGTAGATGGCGCCACCGTGCAAGTACGATGTTGCACATAGAGGGGTGAGAGAATTTCAGGGTGGGGGGCATAGGAAAGGGTACCCATTTAACCAGTGGGTCCAGCCTGGGGGCCGTCACTTAACGTGCTCGTCCGATGCACAGCGGATATTCAGCGATTGTTAGTAAATCACACCATCTCTGAAAGATTAGCCCAGGATCGAACCTGACGACCTTGCATTGACAGTCTGACACGCTAACCACTAAGCCATCCGCGGCTCAATGCTCTAGTTGAGCTGCATCAGCCCTAATAAAGGCTGGAGTAGGATTAGGATAGCATTAGGCAGCAGCCAATCAGGTAAAAGCATGTCTATGATTGGCTGTAACAACTGCAACGCAACGAACGAGAATTTCAATGTGTTTGTCAAACCCCATATTTTATGTTATATCTTAAGAACGGAAGTAGCTACAGGTAAAACTAAGACATTTTTGAAATATCCATTAAATTCTAAATCTAATGACAGATAACTGATGAAATAACTGTGAAAAGTGGTTAGTTAAACAAAAGAGTTAAACTTAAAAATTTACGGTTTTTGGAGGTGATGCAATACCTTTGCACACCACAGTAATATGTTTCTTCTGAAACATGACAGATGATGCAAAATACAGGGTGTCCGAGAATTATTGGACACATTACAAAATTATGTACAAAAAACAAAACAAAAAAAGACTATGAGCGTTGTCTGTTTTTCTACGTCACGTATTACTAACACGGTTTCTATATTTTTGTTTTGCAGAATTCTTATTCCCAGAATCCGATAGATGGCGCTAGGTGTGGCCTGATGAGGAATGTATGAGAAATGCGCAATCAGTAGTCATGTCATCCGTACAGCATAAGGCGATGTGTGTGTTATGGCTTGCGGAATTAAAGTCTGTCATTAAAGTTAAAAGACGGTGCCTTTTAGAGAATGGTTGTAATCCTCCGTGAACGAATTCAATTAAGCGGTGGATGAAACAGTTTAAAGAAACTGGCAATGTGGAACATTGTGGAGGAGCCGGTAGGCCTAACATCAGTGGTGAGACAGTTGACCAAGTTAATGAAAGTTTCCGACAAGGCCCCAGGAAATCCGTTTCGAGTATCGCTTGGACGTACTACGAGCAACCAAGGGATCTCACATCGAAATTTATTAACTTGTGTAGTTACATTGTAAGTTAGTACAGTCAGTTTCTTTCTATCTGTTTAATGTTTTGTTTTATATAATTTTGTAATGTGTCCAATAATTCTCGGACACCCTGTATTGTTTCAACCCTTTAACCGGCTAGAACGAATTAACTCGGGGCTAACAAAATGCGCTAAAATAAGCTCAGCCGCCCCGGTGGCGCAGTGGTCTAAGCGATGGCTTCTGATCATTCGTCCGAAAGGGGTCCGGGTTCGAATCCCGGTGAGGCATGGATGTTGTGTTTGTCTTACGGCACTGGCTCTCTCCCTTCCCTGGAACCAGTGACCCTAAATTAGGGACGGGCGACTGCTTATAGCCCATTGAGTTGCTCACGGTGGTCGTTAAACCTCCAATAAAAAAAAAAAAAAAAAAAAAAAATAAGCTCGAATGAATATATTTGCTGTCTAAGAAGTGGGGAGTGAACTTATGCGCATCAAAATGCGTTGCTTTCCCCTTAGGTTTGTCATTCTAAGTGGTCCATTAGGGGGGGGGGTTATGATTTTCATTAATCCTTCCTGACTGATTACCTTTCCCGTTAATAATGCTATAAAAAGGGCGACGCACCAAAGAAAGAAGAGAAAATATGTTTGAGTTACGTTTTCCACTCAGCGATATGATGTCTGTGTCCGGGCGACTATTCCTTTCGAATCATTCCTTGGATAATGGAACAGAGGAAGGACTATAAGAGTGTAAGACTACATACTGTGAGACCAAATACTGTAAGGGAGTACTTACAACCAGGGACAGATTTAAAATCGATACTCCTGAGATGAAAGAGTGAAAGGAATTGTTTTGCTCTAACGTTGGTATAACCCGGTCACTATGAGAACACTTCTGTTTGAAGAGCGCAGGAAAATATGGGCAACTTTTGGTTTAGGTACATTGGCCGCTTAAAGGGTTAATTAATTATCCTTCCGTCTATTGCAATGTAGAAGAGATGAAAAGCAAAAATTATAATTTCACTTTCCCAAATTGATATCGTCATTGTTGTGTGGCATGTATGAAGAAACTTCGGTAAACAGCAACGAAACAATTTTATGATATTTTCCTTCGATCGAATTGCGTGCATTTCGATTCAATACAGACTTAAATTGCTTATAATAAAGGAATTGAACTTGAAAAATCGTTCATATTTAGTTCACAAAAGCATAGATTCGTACATAAAAAATAGTACAAAACCTAAAATTCTTAATTTTTCTTTCTACATATATCAAGAACGAAATACGATGTAAAAGGTACGTTTTTCTATTGGGAATTGAAATGCGCAACACATTTCCCAAAAAATTGGTGAAATATAGAGATCACTTTCATTCGACATTTATTTGACACTTTAAAACGGTTGAGAATTAAAAATATTAAGAACAAACTTGTCTTCAGGCAAAATTAAATCCTAAATTCTTTTCTGTTAGTAATCTTTATTCTAGAACATTATAATACGTAGTAATGTAATGATATGATTGTCTAAGCATGACAGAAACTCTGGTATCTTTTTAAGACAAAAAAAAGACCTCAATTGATTATTCAAAGATGATACTGAAGAATTTCACCATACATTTAACAAGCAGTCTATAAATTTTAATTCTAGTAAAAACAAAACGACTTTTTCAAATATCAAGAGGACGCTTTCAAAATGAAGTTTTCCATCGTTCATAAATAAAGCATTTTATTTATTTTAAAGAACACTTAAACAAATGCATTTCAGTATAGTTGTATGAATGAAAATTTTAATAAAACTATAAAACTATGCAAAACAATATGTCTTAAGGAAATTATTCGTAAAACTTATGTATTCCCAGATGTTTTTTCAAAACATTTAAGCTCATGAAACTTGTTTATTTTAAAAGCGTTTGTCGTGAGAAGATTTCCTAATAACCCAATATTTTCTGATTTCTGTGCTTAAAAAGTTTAAAAAAAATCAGGATCTACGCGAAAATATTATTCTGAATATTTCGTTGTAATTTTCTTGTCACATAACACATTTTTGGAAAAGGAATAGAATGAATTCTACAATATTTTATCGAACCATAATACACAGATAGAAGAAACAGGCAGAATTAAAGCTCAGCGAAACACAGACGAATGCACGTAGGGAGAGTGATAGAGGTTGCGAGAGATAGAAAAATATGAAGACAAAATGCGACAGATATATAACATGTCTTCCCTTTCTCTTCCCCATCGCTAAACAGCTTCTTTCTACGGTATGTCAAGAAGACAAAAAAACATTATGAGCATCAGTTTCTACTGAAGCACAGCATGCTCAACTTTTCCCAAATGAACTGTTCAAAAAAAGGAAGTTAGAAGAAACTGGGGTTCCTATGGATTTCTCTTTGCGAAACAAGCTTACTTGACCTTCAGGATCGAAATTTCTGAAGAACAGGGGGAGAACTGAAAGTTTTCCTATGGTTTCCAAAGTGTCAGGGATCAATACCGTCGAGAAAATAAATTACACTATATATATTCCGCACCAGGATTTACTTTGACAGGAAGAAAAAGGAAGTAAAAACGATCGTCACGAAAGTCTTTGTATTTTCTGCACAAAGTTCTTTCTGAATAGATACTAAAACTTTCCAATATTTTCCAATAATTAAAAGACATGGTTTACATACTTCCGAAAAATAATATCAATTGTTGTTTTAAAATAACGGAAGTAATATTTTTTAAAGAAATGTGACATCTGTTGTCTCTAAAAAATTATCTCCCTTAGAATAATTTTGTACAATAATCTCTCTATTGTGGTAGGCGAATACACTTGTATACAGCACTTGCACGGCACAACTTCAGCATTACTCTGTCTAAATATAACAGTAGCAAGTTTGCATAAAACCAATGTTCGTAGAAATATGGTGAAACAATTCACTGAAGAATTGCTGCTGATCTGTACAATCATTTCTCTCTTATTGCAAAGCAACAGATTTTCTGTCTCTAACATATTTTTCCCTCATTCATTAAAGATTGATTTTACACTTTCAGTACACTTGTGATTGTTTGTGATTGTCCATTACGTGGGCTGAAGTTTGAAACAGGAAAATGTAATATCTATTCCAAGTATTTGTTCGTCTCAAAACGGAAAAGAACGTCTGAAGCAATTCACCATGTTACAGTTGACTTTTTCTTTCTGCCGAAAGAGTGCGCAGCATAGTTGCACTTTCATTACTAATTCTCTTCTGCCACTAAACATATACATTTAATTTTCTGCTGATATATTTCTTAATATCTTCTGCGTAAAATTAACTGTAATTTATGATGAGAAAAATGCAGCAAGGCGATATATTTTTGTTGAACAAAGACATTTTTGAAACATAAAGAAAAGCATCAGGTTAGATGCATTTTCAAAAATAAGTGCTCGACTCTCCATTAAAAGAATCGTATAAAAATGAAAAGTTGTAGGATAACCACTTTCCAGCTAGAATCTTACTTTTTATTTCTAACATGCCAATATTGGAATTTGTAGTCTATAGGTTTGACAGTGATGTACAATGTATATACAGTATATTGGGTTGATACGAATGAAATCTCCGGCAAAAAACTCAAAAGTAGGACAAATTACCTTGGGAAAATAATCCCCCTCGGTATCGACACATAGTTGCCATCTGTCCGGCGAGGCCATGATCCTAGAACGAAAACAGTCTTGTGGCTGGGACCCGAAGAAGTTATCAACTGCAAGTTGAACTACGTTGTCTGTCGTGAACTGTTTCCCGGACAGGAAGTGATATAGGCGACGAAACAGATGACAGGCTGTCGGATACCAGTCTGGAAAACAGGCAGGATACGGCAGTGCTTCATATCCCAAGGCACTTAGCGTCAGCATCGTTCGTTGTGCGACATGAGGGCTAGCGCTGTCCTGGAGCAAAAGAATACCATGTCTCTTGACCAAAGATGGTTGTTTCTGCAGTATTTCCCAGTGCATCTGGTGTAATTTAGCACAATAACGTTCTGCAGTGATGATGTGGCCTCTTGCCAAGAAGCTTCGATGAATTATCCCTATTGTGGACCACTTGACAAGGAGCATCTTAGGATACCGTCCAGCAGGCTGGGCCTTGCTTAACCATTGTGCATATCGTTTCTGTTTATCATAAAGGACCCACTTCTCGTCGCAGGTGACGATTCGATGCATTAAAGGTTCCTCTTTATCCCTGGCAAGCAGCGACACGCAGACTTTCAAACGCCTAGTCTTGTTGGCAGTTGTCAAGTCATGCGACAGCCACATGTCCAGCTTTTTGAACTTTACCTAGTCAGGCAGACGCCGAACAACTGTCGTGTGGTGGACACCTACTTCTGCCGTTATCTCACACACGTTTTTCGGGGGTCCGCTTCAACCACACGTAACAGAACAACGTCCGAAACAGCAAAAGGTCGGTGACCACGTGCGTTGTTTCGCAAGGTCCGTGTCTCCGCTTCGAAACTTCACAAACCATCGTCGAATGGTTCGTTCGTTGGTTGTATTCTCCCTAAACGCTCTGTTAACGTTTCGAGCGGCAATTCATACAGAATAACCGAGTTTAAATTCATACAGGGAGATGACACTCAAATCCGGCGTCCGCATGTTTCCTTTGTAAGCCACGATGTATCCAAAGAAACCATGCCTGAGTCTTATTCTTCACAAACGTGCTAGCTATTTATAGTAACTCTGTGACGTAATATCCGCAACAACTGTAGGTGGTTCCATTCCGCTGTGGTGGGGGCTTGTCTTCTCCTCTGCTAGTTCGCGCAGGGCATTTCACTGGCACCAACCCAAATATATATATATATTATAATTTTCTTCATGCTTGCGCCTGACGAAGCCATAAAGGAATTAGTCATTGTTCTACATCTCTGTGTTCTTCTGATTCGCATTTCTTCTTCTTCTTCTTCTTTTTTTTTTTTTTGGCTTGCTTGCTCCAGAGCGTGTTTGCTTCGGACTCTTGAGGTTTGTTTAGTTTTGTCTCAGTTTTGTTCTTGGTTTTTATTTGTTTTATTTTTCCTCTTCATTATTTTTTATAAAAAAATGTCTTTCTTCGGGTTTTGCTTGTTACTGCATTATGGTTTGATTTTCCTTTTTTGCAGCCTTCGGTGCATTAGAATTTCAAATGTTGTTTTTCGGTAAGTGTCTTCTTGTGGTTTTTTGGCTATATATATATAAAATAAGAATTAATATATATTCCAAGATATACATATGCAAAATTTATGCGTTATATATATCATCATCATCATCATCATCATTGTCAACCATTATCAATCCACTGCTGGATGAAGGTCTCCCCAAGTTTCCTCCACAACGGTCTGCGTTGTGCCAGTCTCCACCATGTCACTCTGGCATACTTTCGAATTTCATCCACCCATCTCCCATGTGGTCTTCTTCTGCGTCTTTTCCTGTCCCTTGGAATCCAATCTAAAATTTCGACTGTCCATCGATGGTCTGCCCTTCTGGCAGTATGCCCAGCCCGTTGCCATTTCAGGGATTTAACTCTGATCATGATGTCTTCCACTCCTGTCATTTTTCGGATCCACGAGTTCCTCTTCTTATCTCTCCTGGTTATACCAAGCATGCACCTCTCTATGCTTGTTTGTGTTGTCTGCAGCCTTTGTATGTCTCCTTTAGTTAAGGTCCACGTTTCTTCACCATACGTAAACACTGGAAGGATACATTGATCAAACACTTTTCTTTTAAGACATAATGGCATATTGCTCTTGAAAATTATGCTGTTTCTTCCAAAAGCTCTCCAGGCAAGTTTTGTACGCCGATTAATTTCTTCATCAATGTGACCCTCACTTGATACCTGCTGTCCAAGATAAACGTACGTGTCTGTTATCTCCAGCTTTTCTCCATCAATCGATAAATCTTCATTTCTTGTAAAAGCATTGAACATCACTTTTGTCTTCTGAAAGTTCATTTTTAATCTCTTTTCTTTACTCTTGTCGGAAAGTTCCTGGATCATACTCTGAAACTCTGATGGGGTAGTTGCAAAAATGGCTACGTCATAAGCAAAACGAAGGTGGGTTAGAACATCTCCATTCATCTTTATCCCTTTGTTTTCCGAGTTCAGTGATTGAAAGACATTTTCCAATGTCACATTAAAAGCTTCAGAGATATGGTGTCCCCTTGTCTCACTCCCTTTCCAATTTTTATGTGTGTTGTATTTTCTAACAGCCGAATCTTTGCACTTGCATTTTCATAGATGTTATTAATAATATTAATGTATGCATCTTCAATACCACAGGATTTCAGAGCCATTGTAACTGCTGATGGTTTCACCGAAACAAAGGCTATTTCATAATCGATAAAATCCATGCACAATGGAAGTTCATATTCCCTCGCTCTTTCATTTAGTTCTCTCAGTACGTGGATATGATTTATTGTGCTGTAGCCACTCCTGAATCCAGCTTGTTCTCTCGGTTGAGCCCTGTCCAGTGTTACCTTCAAACGGTGTGAAATAACTTTAGTGAAGATTTTATAAATCACTGTTATATATATATACATATATATATATATATAACATAAAAATTATGTATGTGAATGAAATACAGTGAGAAGAATACATATATTATTATATTCCAACATCTTCAAACTACTGGAAGAAGCATGTAGAGGTACATGCTTTAACCAGGAAGGACAAGACTAGAAACTCATGGATCAGAAGAATGACGGAAGCTTATGATAATGATGAAAATAAAATCCTTAAATGAAAATGAACCGGACATATTGCTAGAAGAACTGACCGCCGTTGGATATCTCAAATACTAGACTTAATTCCAACAGACCGGAAAAGATGCAGAAGAAATGCATACGGGAAGTGGATTGATGGAATTCGCAAACGTATCGGAATGACATACTGTTTGCAAAAATTTCAAAACCATGAAGTACTGCTGGTATTAGCTTGAAATTTACAGGATAAATACAACAAGTTGGAACATGCGAATGATTTAAATGCTATTAAACATGCGCATGCGGTTTTGGAGCAGCGTCCTCTGAATTGTCTGGGCTTGGGTACAAAGTGCTGGCTCAAACGAGATATTGTAATCAGCGAAGACCTGCTCCTGAGTCGAAAGGGTGTTTCTTGTGGTGTTTCTTTTATCGCCGAAGAAGGTTGCATTATGAACACCTGACGGACTTTGAGCGAGAAAGGACTGTTGGGATCAGAGAAGCTGGATTATCCTGCCTCGAAATTGTCGCTCGTACAGCACGAAACATCAGTACAGTGAAGCGAATGTGGCATCAAGGAGATATGAGGCTCGGACGCCCAGAAATCCGATGGACCCCAAAATCGCACGACCGCACGGGATGGCAGACACCTCTACCACATGGCAGTGACCGATCGCACAACGGCATATACGGTGTTAGCGCAGCAGAGGAGCACTGTCACTGGTCAGGATTTGTCCTACTGCACAGTTCGACGTCGTGCGCTTAACAGGGGACTGTTCTCTAGCAACCCTTTGCTGGACATTACTTTAACCCTCAACCACAGATGTCTTATGCTGTTATGGGATCTCGAACACCGGCAATGGCGCAGTGATTGGATACAGGTTATGATTTCTTACGAGGTACGATTCAACTTGATGAACCATGATGGTTGCATACGTGTTAGAAGGCATCATGGCGAATGGTACTTTGCAGCGTCATACCGGCTCAATGCCACGCGTCATGATTTGGGGCACCATTTCATTCGATTCGCGATCTCTCCTGATACCAACTGAAGGAACCCTTAACAACCAGCTAAACATCAGGGATGTTTCAGAGCAGAGGTGATACTTCGCTTTATAGTTATCCTGGCGCTATAGTACAGCAGGAAAGTGCTTGGCCACATGTGGCTAGGAATGTTCAAGACCTCTTCCATGCATGGCAGATGCTGCTTCTTTACTTTTCCTGCACGTTCGGAGGATATGTCTCCGATCGATCATGAATGGGACATGGTAGCTAAGCGACTGATCCGTCAAGCATCTGCGCCAAAAGTCACCACAAGTTAACTCTGGTTTAGCATAGAAGCAGCCTGGCAGGCTATTCCTCAGGATAGTATCAAAAACCTCTTCCATTCAATGCCACGCCGTGTAAAGTCTGTTATTGTTAGTCGAGGTCGCTTCTAACCATACTGAGTTTTGAAATGAAAAAACTATTGTATAGCTCAACAAATGTAGCGAGTTATCTCCGGTAACATTTGGAATCTGTGATATAAATTTCACTTGAATAGCGCGAGTCTTTCTTGGTGTTGCAATTTTCAAAACCAGTAGCGTACAAAAGACAAATATTTGTAGTCGAAACTTGGGACGACCTTAATCCAGCAGTGGATTGATAATGGTTGATAATAATGATGGTGATTTTCTAGAGTTAAAAGAACGTTCACCAGAAGAAAATACATAATTAGTCGTTCTTCCTCAAGGATTATGCGCAGATCAGTGATCTAGAGAACTCGTCACCATGAGCTGAAAGTCATGATGACGAATGGCCTGGGGATTGGGAAATACGATGAAGAATTTTCTAGTAACCTTCCTCATCGAATGGCAAGGAGCAACCTTTAGAATTAGCTCAATACGACAGCGGACAATATACGACAGCGGACAATATTATATTTGCTTTACATTCACGAAAGACCAAGAAAGCTTGTGAAAACTCCATTTCACATACTATAGAACGACTGGCGTATGTCTACAGATCCTCATATTGAATACCGTTGTTAGCAGCACCACCGGGATATGAGGCTTTATTGGAGGAAGCAACTTTGCCACTGGACCTTTGAAGACTAGAAACGGGTGACTTGGACAGGCAAATCAAGGTTCCAAACGCAACACGTTGACTGGAGGGAGCGTGTGTGCATGTGTAACCCACAAGAAGCCATGAACCCCAACTGTCTAGTCAGAGTGTTAAAGGACAGCGAAGTCGGTGTAATGATCTATTGCGTGCTTACGTGGGCGTAATTGGTATTCCATCTACCTACTGAGACCACCATCACCGCATAAGATTATGTTGAAGTTGCTCGTTGGCTATTCCTACTACCAATACTCACGTTCGTGGCTATCGATTTCGCACAGATGAATAATTTCTTTCAAAAAGACAACGCTCTGTCGCATCGAATCTGAACAAAATTCAACATTTGTAGGACGAACATTTCAGCCCAAAACACATCTTCAGCAGCTCTCTGCCCTTTAAGGACTGTAATACAACCTGAACGCGTCCAGCACTTGGTAGTACATTTCATTTGGTATGTGTTACTGCTGTTGTGTCGGAGAAAGCTGTGCCTACACGTTCTTACGTGCATGGGCATAGTAAAAGTTATTTCAGTGTACATATACATACGCATGCATGTGTGCACATGATCTGTATACATGTTTTTACAAAATTTATTCCCGGAAACGTAACAGGGGCGCCAAACTGAATCTATGCCACTATAAAGAGTACCTCAAATTCTTTAGTTTGATATGTTATGCTCACTTTGTTGCCAGAAATATATCAAGTCGATGTTAGTTTCATGCCAAGCGTTTTCCTACATATGGCAATTAATATTGATTTCCTTTGTACGCATGCAAATTTCAAGTCATCTTGCGTTATAAGAAATATCAGCAGAAAAAACATCTCTTTTTATTTTTACTGCTTTTGTGGGATCAATCCGAGAAGATCCTGGACTCTAGATTTGAAGGTGGCATAGGTGTTGTAATGTTTCCATTTCCTGTAACCAGTGCTACAAAATTAGGGACAGGCCACTTCTTATAGCCCTAAGAGTTGGTCAAAGTGGTCCTTAACTGTGAAACCAAAATAAAAAAGGGACGAAACTCTTACATATCAAGACAGATAAATCAAGTAATTCTTATCCTAGGTAGCAGTATAAAAACATTCACTCTCAGCCTGTCATTTGTTTTCAACCAAATCGTGAGACTGTTCAATGTTCTATTATGTATACACGGGTGTCTCCTCTTCGTACCATTCCCGAAACATTAAATTTTGCCTCACGATAAACGTATAAACTTTACAAAAATGTTTCATCTGGTGTATTGCTCTTCAATATTTAGACAGAAAATTTAAAATGTAACGCCCCACCATTTGCAGTTATGTGGCGCAACAGTTGCGGTCTGTATGTCTCGAGAGTTAGACATTCTAGAAGAATTTTCCTCGCTGCTTGTGACGCAATACATTTAATTCACGGCTAGCGTGATGGTTTGATTCTATCAAAATTCCTAATACTCTTGCCGAAGATGATCGATTTTTTAATCACTTTCGTCGGTCTGCTTGAAATTTTCTTCAAACAGATACAAACTGTGTCCACAAATTCATGAAATCACGTCAAAACTAATTTTGCAGTTAGAGGGTCTTTCATCTGAATTGTTTCTGAAACGTAATATAATAGTTTCGTTGCCGAATCTGGATGGTTGGCAATTTTTAGTTCGTGAGGCATTCTACTGTCGGGAATGGGAGTATATTCTTCGCATAAACAGGTAAAAAATATTTGATCTGATACCGTGTGCCTATTACCTCACTTGAAATGCAAGTATGTTTCGTAATCGCTGAAGTCACCTATTTATGTTATTTATTTACTTTGGGCATAGTGATTCAAGTACTATATTTCCATACTGCATATCTTTATACCTTCTTTTTACAACTGAGTTAATGTAGGTTAGCAATATATAAATTGTGTAATGCAGTATTTAACTTTTGCAATGAACCCAAAATTTTGGTCAATGCAGGATATTAGAAACAAAATTTCAAATAATAAATTTGACTTACCATGCATAAATCCATAAAGTTTGCAGTAAATTTTTCCTAACATGAAACTTTGATAAGAGTCCGTCACAATGATACTCCAGGCGCACAAGATAATAGTCATGAGATCAGCAATGGCCATGTTGAAAATGAATAAATTCGTGCAAGTCCGCATGCCTTTTACTCTGATGACTACAGCTATGATAGCTGTATTTCCCAAAAGTCCAAGGATGATTATAACTATCATAACTAGCGACTTGATTGCAATTTCACCGTCGGAACGTTTGATCCATAAGTCGGTATAATTAGAAAAATAAAATTTCGTAAAATCAATATTTAAACTCAAGTAGGGGTCATCTGCAAACATGTCGCCTGGTCCAAATGACAACATTGGCATTTTGGCAATGTATTTTCAACAATCGATTAATTCGAATTTTTTAAGTACGCGGCTTCATCTTTATATTGAGCATCGTTTTAAAGTCCTTGCAATCTGAATCAATTTTCTCTTTTTAACAGGAATCATATTGCGGTTATACTGAATAGTATTGGATTTTGCAACTATTTTTTGTTTCAGTATTACTGAATAATTACTCAATTAACAAGGTTTTAGGTTTTAGATTCTTCATTTTTTAAGCATGCAAATTCTTACAATGCTAGACTTTTCACATAGCTTTTAAAGTCTTCCGAAAATATCACCTTACGTTTTCAGACTTCTAGGATGATCAGTCTCAAATCTGAATGAAGCTGACTTGGCGAACCAAATTGCACTTTAAAGAAGTCTTTTAGGGAAAAAAATCTAGTTTGCAAATATACATCTCAGGTTCTTATATATCCACTCCGATTTCAGCAAAATATGCACATTTGCCGATTATTTGACACTTTATAATTCGCACAGTGTATAGAACACATTATCAGAAAGAACTCCCAAAGAAGTCGAATCGTTAACGATTTATCTGAATACCCCTTGAGTAGGGCTTAAAACTATGCGAAATAATGTTTTCAAAAATGCAGAATATCAGTATCTTTCACGCTGCAGTTCTTACTAGTGTTATGCAAAACACCAACGTTAGATAAATTTCGTATGAATCCTATGTTTCAATGTATTTTTGTCTGCTCTCAAAGTGTTTGATCAAATTTTAATGCTAATAACACATTTCTTATTTAAATACCTCAACTGTAAACATATTTCCTTTTTACCTGCAGAGCAATTTACAAAAGAGGACATGATTTCAAGCAAACTGAACAGAACATAAATGTCGCAGCAACTAAATGAATTAAGTATAATCAGAAACTGGACAAAATCAAATTATTGGATGCTTTGCTGTTGGTTCTAAGATACGTTGATTAATATACTACAATTTTTATGAATTTACGTTCAGTATATCTGATTTAGTTTTTCGCATAGGAAGTAGAATTTACTGCGACTGATTTCAAATTTTCTTTTCCTTCAAATTGAAGGGCAGTACATAAAAAGATTGCTTCCTTCGTCGAATTTGTTGACTATATACAGTTGGAAAACGTTTTTTTTTTCTAGAATTTAAATTATTTGACTTTTTTTCTATGAAATAGCCAGATCTGATGCTATGTGTTTATATAGCTATATTCAACATGCTCACAGAAAATATCTACATTTATTTTTTGCTTTTTGTCTCGTGTTCGATATAGTTTTCTGACCTGCTTTTATGCCGCAGAGAGTTTCAACTCAATTTATTAAAATATTTCATTTATGGATTTCCAGCATATTAAAGTCATTACCTTGTATCCAAGATTGCTGTGCAATATACGAAACGCCGTTGTAGTTTCTCTCCGATTTTTCCGAGTCAGCAAACTGGACGACACATTAAGGAAGTAATTTTTGCAGACTCGTATGCTCAGATCACTTTTTGATCAATGCTTAATTTTCCAAACCCGAAGGAAACATACACAAACAACTTGATACAGATCAAAAGTTTCATTAAGCAGACGGATGATTGAAATATATTTTGCAGCGAAAATTTCCCAGAAAGACTCTGACTTGAAAGTAGGGTTCAAAGTTTTGCCACGTTATGAATTTTAGAATGATAACGACAAATCTCGCATTGGTTCGCCGTAGGGAACGTTGTTAGTCTTATCAGCTTTTATCAGAATACTTCACTCGTGTTTGATTTTGCTTGCATTCAACATCTGCGTGCGCTGCTACCAGTCAGTATCAGGTAGATTACTTAAAACCTCTTATCGCAAATGAAATTACATGGCGCAGATTCATTTTCGGGTTGCGAAAAAGTGATATCAGTTTCAATAAAATTATAAAATAAATAAAGTGAGAAAGACGTGATTCGTTCTTTTTTATTTATTTTTTGTTTGCTTGTTTCGTAGTTTAGCGACCACCGTGAACAACTCAGGGATGCGTTCATTTGCCGTCCCTCATCTGCTGTCACTAGTTCAAAGGGTAGTCAAGAGTGAACAACTCAGGGATGCGCGCATTCGGCGTCCGTCATCCGCGGTCACTAACTGAAATGTAGGGAAGAGTGAACAACTCAAGGACCATGCGCGCATTCGTGGTCCCTCATCCACGGTCACTAGTTCAAAGGATAGGGAAGAGTGAACAACTCAGGGAAGCGCGCTTTCGCTGTCCCTCATGCGCGAGCACTAGTCAAAGGGTAGGCAAGAGTGAACAACTCAGGGATGCGCGCTTTCGCTGTCCCTCATGCGCGAGCACTAGTCAAAGGGTAGGCAAGAGTGAACAACTCAGGGATGCGCGCATTCGGCGTCCCTCATCCGCAGTCACTAGTTCAAAGGATAGAGAAGAGTGAACAACTCAGGGATGCTCTCATTCGCTGTCCCTCATGCGCGAGCACTAGTCAAAGGGTAGGCAAGAGTGAACAACTCAGGGATGCGCGCATTCGGCGTCCGTCATCCGCGGTCACTAACTCAAATGTAGGGAAGAGTGAACAACTCAAGGACCATGCGCGCATTCGTGGTCCCTCATCCACGGTCACTAGTTCAAAGGATAGGGAAGAGTGAACAGCTCAGGGATGCGCGCTTTCGCTGTCCCACATGCGCGAGCACTAGTCAAAGGGTAGGCAAGAGTGAACAACTCAGGGATGCGCGCATTCGGCGTTCGTCATCCGCGGTCACTAACTCAAATGTAGTGAAGAGTGAACAACTCAAGGACCATGCGCGCATTCGTGGTCCCTCATCCACGGTCACTAGTTCAAAGGATAGGGAAGAATGAACAACTCAGGGATGCGCGCATTCGGCATCCGTCATCCGCGGTCACTAACTCAAATGTAGGGAAGAGTGAACAACTCAAGGACCATGCGCGCATTCGTGGTCCCTCATCCACGGTCACTAGTTCAAAGGATAGGGAAGAGTGAACAACTCAGGGATGCGCGCTTTCGCTGTCCCTCATGCGCGAGCACTAGTCAAAGGGTAGGCAAGAGTGAACAACTCAGGGATGCGCGCATTCGGCGTCCCTCATCCGCAGTCACTAGTTCAAAGGATAGAGAAGAGTGAACAACTCAGGGATGCTCTCATTCGCTGTCCCTCATGCGCGAGCACTAGTCAAAGGGTAGGCAAGAGTGAACAACTCAGGGATGCGCGCATTCGGCGTCCGTCATCCGCGGTCACTAACTCAAATGTAGGGAAGAGTGAACAACTCAAGGACCATGCGCGCATTCGTGGTCCCTCATCCACGGTCACTAGTTCAAAGGATAGGGAAGAGTGAACAACTCGGGGATGCGCTCATTCGCTGTCCCTCATGCGCGAGCACTAGTCGAAGGGCAGGCAAGAGTGAACAACTCAGGGATGCGCGCATTCGGCGTCCCTCATCCGCAGTCACTAGTTCAAAGGATAGAGAAGAGTGAACAACTCAGGGATGCTCTCATTCGCTGTCCCTCATGCGCGAGCACTAGTCAAAGGGTAGGCAAGAGTGAACAACTCAGGGATGCGCGCATTCGGCGTCCGTCATCCGCGGTCACTAACTCAAATGTAGGGAAGAGTGAACAACTCAAGGACCATGCGCGCATTCGTGGTCCCTCATCCACGGTCACTGGTTCAAAGGATAGGGAAGAGTGAACAACTCAGGGATGCGCGCTTTCGCTGTCCCTCATGCGCGAGCACTAGTCAAAGGGTAGGCAAGAGTGAACAACTCAGGGATGCGCGCATTCGGCGTCCCTCATCCGCAGTCACTAGTTCAAAGGATAGAGAAGAGTGAACAACTCAGGGATGCTCTCATTCGCTGTCCCTCATGCGCGAGCACTAGTCAAAGGGTAGGCAAGAGTGAACAACTCAGGGATGCGCGCATTCGGCGTCCCTCATCCGCAGTCACTAGTTCAAAGGATAGAGAAGAGTGAACAACTCAGGGATGCTCTCATTCGCTGTCCCTCATGCGCGAGCACTAGTCAAAGGGTAGGCAAGAGTGAACAACTCAGGGATGCGCGCATTCGGCGTCCGTCATCCGCGGTCACTAACTCAAATGTAGGGAAGAGTGAACAACTCAAGGACCATGCGCGCATTCGTGGTCCCTCATCCACGGTCACTAGTTCAAAGGATAGGGAAGAGTGAACAACTCGGGGATGCGCTCATTCGCTGTCCCTCATGCGCGAGCACTAGTCGAAGGGCAGGCAAGAGTGAACAACTCAGGGATGCGCGCATTCGGCGTCCCTCATCCGCAGTCACTAGTTCAAAGGATAGAGAAGAGTGAACAACTCAGGGATGCTCTCATTCGCTGTCCCTCATGCGCGAGCACTAGTCAAAGGGTAGGCAAGAGTGAACAACTCAGGGATGCGCGCATTCGGCGTCCGTCATCCGCGGTCACTAACTCAAATGTAGGGAAGAGTGAACAACTCAAGGACCATGCGCGCATTCGTGGTCCCTCATCCACGGTCACTGGTTCAAAGGATAGGGAAGAGTGAACAACTCAGGGATGCGCGCTTTCGCTGTCCCTCATGCGCGAGCACTAGTCAAAGGGTAGGCAAGAGTGAACAACTCAGGGATGCGCGCATTCGGCGTCCCTCATCCGCAGTCACTAGTTCAAAGGATAGAGAAGAGTGAACAACTCAGGGATGCTCTCATTCGCTGTCCCTCATGCGCGAGCACTAGTCAAAGGGTAGGCAAGAGTGAACAACTCAGGGATGCGCGCATTCGGCGTCCGTCATCCGCGGTCACTAACTCAAATGTAGGGAAGAGTGAACAACTCAAGGACCATGCGCGCATTCGTGGTCCCTCATCCACGGTCACTAGTTCAAAGGATAGGGAAGAGTGAACAACTCAGGGATGCGCGCTTTCGCTGTCCCTCATGCGCGAGCACTAGTCAAAGGGTAGGCAAGAGTGAACAACTCAGGGATGCGCGCATTCGGCGTCCCTCATCCGCAATCACTAGTTCAAAGGATAGAGAAGAGTGAACAACTCAGGGATGCTCTCATTCGCTGTCCCTCATGCGCGAGCACTAGTCAAAGGGTAGGCAAGAGTGAACAACTCAGGGATGCGCGTATTCGGCGTCCGTCATCCGCGGTCACTAACTCAAATGTAGGGAAGAGTGAACAACTCAAGGACCATGCGCGCATTCGTGGTCCCTCATCCACGGTCACTAGTTCAAAGGATAGGGAAGAGTGAACAACTCAGGGATGCGCTCATTCGCTGTCCCTCATGCGCGAGCACTAGTCGAAGGGCAGGCAAGAGTGAACAACTCAGGGATGCGCGCATTCGGCGTCCCTCATCCGCAGTCACTAGTTCAAAGGATAGAGAAGAGTGAACAACTCAGGGATGCTCTCATTCGCTGTCCCTCATGCGCGAGCACTAGTCAAAGGGTAGGCAAGAGTGAACAACTCAGAGATGCGCGCTTTCGGCGTCCGTCATCCGCGATCACTAACTGAAATGTAGGGAAGAATGAACAACTCAAAGACCATGCGCGCATTCGTGGTCCCTCATCCACGGTCACTAGTTCAAAGGATAGGGAAGAGTGAACAACTCAGGGATGCGCGGATTCGGCGTCCGTCATCCGCGGTCACTAACTGAAATGTAGGGAAGAGTGAACAAATCAAGGACCATGCACGCATTCGTGGTCCCTCATCCACGGTCACTAGTTCAAAGGATAGGGAAGAGTGAACAACTCAGGGATGCGCTCATTCGCTGTCCCTCATGCGCGAGCACTAGTCAAAGGGCAGGCAAGAGTGAACAACTCAGGGATGCGCGCCTTCGGCGTCCGTCATCCGCGGTCACTAACTCAAATGTAGGGAAGAGTGAACAACTCAAGGACCATGCGCGCATTCGTAGTCGCTCATCCACGGTCACTAGTTCAAAGGATAGGGAAGAATGAAGAACTCAGGGATGCGCGCATTCGGCGTCCGTCATCCGCGGTCACTAACTCAAATGTAGGGAAGAGTGAACAACTCAAGGACCATGCGCGCATTCGTGGTCCCTCATCCACGGTCACTAGTTCAAAGGATAGGAAAGAGTGAACAACTCATGGATGCGCGCCTTCGTCGTCCGTCATCCGCGGTCACTATCTCAAATGTAGGGAAGAGTGAACAACTCAAGGACCATGCGCGCATTCGTGGTCCCTCATCCACGGTCACTAGTTCAAAGGATAGGGAAGAATGAACAACTCAGGGATGCGCGCATTCGGCGTTCGTCATCCGCGGTCACTAACTCAAATGTAGGGAAGAGTGAACAACTCAAGGACCATGCGCGCATTCGTGGTCCCTCATCCACGGTCACTAGTTCAAAGGATAGGGAAGAGTGAACAACTCAGGGATGCGCGCATTCGGCGTTCGTCATCCGCGGTCACTAACTCAAATGTAGGGAAGAGTGAACAACTCAAGGACCATGCGCGCATTCGTGGTCCCTCATCCACGGTCACTAGTTCAAAGGATAGGGAAGAATGAACAACTCAGGGATGCGCGCATTCGGCATCCGTCATCCGCGGTCACTAACTCAAATGTAGGGAAGAGTGAACAACTCAAGGACCATGCGCGCATTCGTGGTCCCTCATCCACGGTCAGTAGTTCAAAGGATAGGGAAGAGTGAACAACTCAGGGATGCGTGCTTTCGCTGTCCCTCATGCGCGAGCACTAGTCAAAGGGTAGGCAAGAGTGAACAACTCAGAGATGCGCGCTTTCGGCGTCCGTCATCCGCGGTCACTAACTGAAATGTAGGGAAGAATGAACAACTCAAAGACCATGCGCGCATTCGTGGTCCCTCATCCACGGTCACTAGTTCAAAGGATAGGGAAGAGTGAACAACTCAGGGATGCGCGGATTCGGCGTCCGTCATCCGCGGTCACTAACTGAAATGTAGGGAAGAGTGAACAAATCAAGGACCATGCGCGCATTCGTGGTCCCTCATCCACGGTCACTAGTTCAAAGGATAGGGAAGAGTGAACAACTCAGGGATGCGCTCATTCGCTGTCCCTCATGCGCGAGCACTAGTCAAAGGGCAGGCAAGAGTGAACAACTCAGGGATGCGCGCATTCGGCGTCCGTCATCCGCGGTCACTAACTCAAATGTAGGGAAGAGTGAACAACTCAAGGACCATGCGCGCATTCGTGGTCCCTCATCCACGGTCACTAGTTCAAAGGATAGGAAAGAGTGAACAACTCAAGGATGCGCGCCTTCGTCGTCCGTCATCCGCGGTCACTAACTCAAATGTAGGGAAGAGTGAACAACTCAAGGACCATGCGCGCATTCGTGGTCCCTCATCCACGGTCACTAGTTCAAAGGATAGGGAAGAATGAACAACTCAGGGATGCGCGCATTCGGCGTTCGTCATCCGCGGTCACTAACTCAAATGTAGGGAAGAGTGAACAACTCAAGGACCATGCGCGCATTCGTGGTCCCTCATCCACGGTCACTAGTTCAAAGGATAGGGAAGAGTGAACAACTCAGGGATGCGCGCATTCGGCATCCGTCATCCGCGGTCACTAACTCAAATGTAGGGAAGAGTGAACAACTCAAGGACCATGCGCGCATTCGTGGTCCCTCATCCACGGTCACTAGTTCAAAGGATAGGGAAGAATGAACAACTCAGGGATGCGCGCATTCGGCATCCGTCATCCGCGGTCACTTACTCAAATGTAGGGAGGAGTGAACAACTCAAGGACCATGCGCGCATTCGTGGTCCCTCATCCACGGTCACTAGTTCAAAGGATAGGGAAGAATGAACAACTCAGGGATGCGCGCATTCGGCATCTGTCATCCGCGGTCACTAACTCAAATGTAGGGAAGAGTGAACAACTCAAGGACCATGCGCGCATTCGTGGTCCCTCATCCACGGTCACTAGTTCAAAGGATAGGGAAGAGTGAACAACTCAGGGATTCGCGCATTCGCCGTCTCTCGTCCGCAGTCACTAGTTCAAAGGGAAGGGAAGAATGAACAACTCAGGGATGCGCGTATTCGCCGTCCCTTATTCGCAGTCATTAGTTCAAAGGGTAGAAAACAAAGAGCTAAGTAGTACATGCTTTCCTACCATGCCTCTTGCAAGGCCGGAGTACGAGCCCCTCGCGGACAGCTAGAAGAACCCAACGCCTCTGAATTTCTCAGCCACTAGGTCGAGAGCTCGTCCTAAAAGGCCCTGTGATTTATTATGCTTATTTTGATCCTTTAAAATAAGATTAGAAAGCTTATGCATGAAGGACATTTTACAAAAGACGAGATTTGCACGACGTAAATATCAGAAAAGAAAGTAAATGAATTTATCATTTAAACGGCATTTCTTATCCTTCTTCAAGTTGTGACGTATATTCTATTTTAACTTTCATTTTTAGTTCCTTTTCCTATGTAAATTTGAGTTTGCTCTCTTTTGCACTTTCCAAACTTAACGTGATATCTTCTCTCTCACATGAATGAGGTTTAGCAACACCCTGAGGTCAGAACGTAAGTAATGTATGCATGTGATAAGAACAAGACAAGAGATATAGTGCCTACGCAGAAACTGTGAGAGGGCGATTTAGACGGTGAACGTTTAAGCTCTTCTTGTATACGAGGTTGCTAAATTGCTGTTTAAGTATATGTGAAGGCTACGTGTTCTACTTTAATGACAGTGTTGTGTTTTCGTAGTCATTAGTTATTATGGATATTAACTCAAGTTCCAGAGTTGTGTTTAACAGTTAATTGTTATTGTTGATATTAACTCACGTTTCGTTCATCACACCTTGTTGAAGTGCAAATGATCAAGTGATTATTGACAGCAGTAAAGGATTAGCTGTAAGCAAGAACTTCTTGAACTGACCCGTATTTCACTGTAGGTGAAGGTTTTGATTTATGTAGTATTTTAGTAAGTCAGCTACACGCAAACACTACAAAGTAGACTGTACAGACACCGGCCACTGAATTAGAAACTTTTATGCAGATGTGCGTACACGTCACGCATCGAATATGCAAAATACGTGGCCACCAAATGTGTATATGCACCTGACCGCCGTATATGCACGTGACCATTGGGTATTAGAGGACAGTAATAGATCTAGAAGATAATCACGTGAGAGATTTTTGGATGAAATCCGAAAACAAACAGGAGTGACATGAGAGTGGAATTCTTCATGAAACAAATTTGTGGCAGGGACTTGGATCACACACATAGGGGATTGAGAATGGTGGTAGTTCATAATGATGACGACGATGACGAAATATGTCAAAATCAACGGAATTAATAGTTTCTTGCTAGATCTAATTTTTTTTTCTAACTACGTAATTATTGTAGAAATATCCCTTTCATGAGGGTAGTAGCTATACAGTAATACTTTAAAACTTCTTGTATTTGAAGGATATTATTGAATCTGCATCCCGTAGTCATCTTCTGTTATTTTAAATCATAGGTTTCGTACACAGGATATTGTACTATTTCTACTCTGCCGTTGAACAGAAAACTGAAAACATCATTTTTCTGTACTACGTTTTCTCAGCAAGAAGACAAAGCTTTCATCCAAAATTATATTTTATTACTGAATTTTTAATAAAGAGAATTTTTAATATATCAGTCTTTTGGAATACCATACAAATATGCCGACACCATAAATATCCCTAAATGCACTGCTGATAATGATTTTATAAAACTCCTTTTTCACTGTATTTAAATCATGGGGGTGTTTTCAACCGACTAGAAATTATGCTTTCAAGGATTCACTCATTGTTTAGTAAAAAAGTGATAATAAAGAGTAGAATTAAATTCGGGCGAACCAACTCTGGAACTTGCGGACATTTAACGCATTCGGATAAACAGGCCAAAGGTTATTGGTGGCCACGGTTGCATGGTTCCCCTTGGGAAATTCATACAGCATACAATGACGATCATGGCTCTCCTCGGGTTTTATGTCACTCATTTTCTTCTGCAAATCTGGAAGACAAAAACACCTATACTTAAGTTAAAGACGAATAGCTCATTCACTTGTACATACACTTACTTTACGTTGAACATACATAAACACCTCACAACTGCTCTCCAAACTTAGCCCCTCCCAAAAGGGACATTACTTTCCGGTCCCCCCAACATATGAGTATTCTCATAAGTCCTGTCGTGATTTACAGTGTTCACACATACCACCCACTAAACTAGAAACTATATTTAAAACCCAGTTGGACCTCTTTTAGCTAGAATTATAGCTAAAAGAGGTCTAACTGGTCATAGATTACGCAAGGTGCTAGAGTGAATCTACGTATACAGTGTACCTGGCATTCACCAGACAGTTCATTAACATTCTCAGAATTGACGGAAAAGGACTTTGCTCCCCTATCTGTATTTCTAACGGGTCCCTTAAGTTCTCAATGGGATTCATATCCGGACTTTGTAGTAGCCAGAGAAAATGATGGAAGTCGCTGTTATGCTAGCTAAATGACAACTGGACATATCGTGCGTAAAAATGAAATAGATACGGGAGCAAAATCCTCTTCCGTCAATTCTGAGATCTGTGAATGTTAAAAAGACTCTCTGGTGAATGCCTAGTATGCGGTAGACGTAGATGCACCCCAACACCTTGTGGAATCTACGCCTGACTGCATAAGTGCTGTAATTCTGGCTAAAAGAAGTCCAACTCGGTTTTAATTAAAATTTTCTAATTCAGTGGAGTAGTGTCGCCGTCGTCCATGAAACTGTTATCACCTTCTGGATAAAAAAGTCATTGAAGGATGGACTTGATTGGCAACATTTTTATATAACTCTAGGTGGACGAATTCCAGTCCGTACCATCAAGAGAACGTGTCCCACACCATGACGCCATGTCCTGAAACTTGCATTGTGTTTAGTAGGCAAGCTGTAACTATTGCGTCATGTGGTTCCCGCCAAACTCTCTGCCTACCAAAAATAAAAAAGTGTATAGCGACTTTTTGGGCTACATGACTTCTCACCAGTCTTCCAGTGTCCAGTCACAGTGTTCTTCACTACACTGTAGAAGAACCTTTCGGTTCGGCGCCGCAGAAACCTGTGGTTTTCGTATAAGCACGCAACAGCAAATACCGATGTTCTTCATTTCCTGCCTATAGGTCGCTAAGATATGGGTCGAGAACAGCCTTCACTGGATGCTTCGGTCAATTGATGCACACAGAAAGTCCTGTTTCTCTGTACAAACCTTCTCCTCAGATGACGGTGATCTCGTTCCTGAAGGACTGACGTCGCGCCACGGTTACGCCTCTGGGGTTTTCTTTTCACTGATTAAAAAAAATGTGGCTGATTTTTCCACTGATTAAATATCCGGGATTTCACACCTTTTGAGGAACCAGTCCGCTCTGGTGTTTTTAAAATCGTTCTTCCAGCCAGACAGGCACCGACGATAAATCCTTTATCGAACTCTGATATATCCTTTGTTTTTCCCATTGTGATTTATACTTCTAATAATTGCCGAGGAGCAGCTGTTTCAAATAGTTTCCTAGATCACGTGATAATGCCTTTGACCAAGTATTTTACAAATACGCTGCGTGAGAGACGTTTACTTACATCTACTGCAAGGTTTCTACTTTCGTGCCCGGGGTGTGTATGATGGACGACATTCAAATATGATGAACCCGAGAACTTTGAAACTACAAATGTATTTCACCCGACAATTATGTTTTTATTAAAATTCATCTAAACTTTATTTCCTAAATTCACGCCTTGACCATTTCCTCATCTCGTTTTCAATGTTTTATATTAAATATTGCAGAGCGTTCGAACGTACGTCGCATTTATTGTACTGCAATTATCTGAATCCATGTCCCAGTAATGATTAAAAGAAACAAGAGGAAACACATTTATAAAAGAATATCACCAGCATTTTTTAAAACTACAATAAATTACATTCAGTACTGAAGGCACTAGGAAAAAGATCAATAAACCCATTCTTTGAAAAAATTTTAATTTCATTTTATATTGCTTAAATTGAAATAAAGCATAGCTATGATGCATACGTACAACAAAAAACTACTGGAATATATTTCAAAATCAAGGGAAACTACACTAATGATACTTTTAAAACCTACTGTGACGTGCCTGCCCCGCAGGACGCACACGACATAGAGGCAGATAGCAGCGATTACGAACGTCTGGGTAGCTCAGTTGGTAGAGCGCCATGTTCCGGAATAAGTGGACTCGGGTTCGATTCCCGGCGTGGACTAAAAATGACGGAGAAATTTACTTCCTTATAATAGCGCCCGAACTTCCCAGATGACCCGGCCGTTAAAGATCTCGCAATGGTGTGATGTTCTTTCTACACCGCGAGACAAGAAAAATAAGAGAATCCTTCTCCAGCGCTTCGAAAAATAAATGCGTGTGACGTTGTATTCCACACACCAGATTGACTGGGAGTTCTCAAGTGCACGTTCTACAGTGGATGGCTGCTTACATCGAATCATGGTCACGGCTGACCCGAGGGCCATGCCCCCGGCCCTCTTTCGGGGGGTGGGAGATGTGACGTGCTTGCCCCGCAGGACGTACACGACATAAAGGCAGATAGCAGCGAGAACGAACGTCTGCGTAGCTCAGTTGGTAGAACGACTTGTTCCGGAAAGAGTGGACTCGGGTTCGATTCCCGGCGTGGACCAAAAGTGACGGAGAAATTTACTTCGTTATACTACATATTATTACAGAGAAAGTATATATTGGTTTAGAAAGAAAGTAATGTCCGACGACGAGGTACTCGAAACCGAAGCCCTGGCGAGGGCGCAAAATGTCTACTGAGATTGCGCAGCACACCGGCATGACGTCAACAGGTAGATGGCTCAAGCCAGTGGCAGTTAGGCATTAGAAAGCGAAGAGTGTAAGCGCCATCCAGCATGATACTGGACAAAAAGCACATCAGTCATTGCATGCTATATATGAGATTCGCGCGGTAACACCGCCGAAAGTTCTGTAAGGAACATTGCTGGTGTGTACCCAATGCCATATCACATCTTCAGGGATGTCGTTGGTTCGAACTGTTTGCGGATGGAAAGTTCGATCTGTCAGATCATCCCAAAGCCAGACAACCCGCAACAGTGGATATGGACATGCTGAAGGCCTTAGTTGAGATCGACGCAGGTGTGACCACGCGGGAGTTGGCCGAAGGGCTGGAAACTACCCACACGAGCATCATTACTTTCCTGCTTCAACTTGGGAAGATGCACAAGACAAAGCTTCGGTTCCCCATTAACTCAAAAAGTGCATATGTTTTGAATGTATAGGGAAATTAAAACGAATTCGTAACAGACATCAGTATATACTAAATCATGCTTCCATGTTGGAATAATGATGGAATTGGTAATTTATGCTGCAGGAAATGCATTATTTTCCTCTGAATGAAATTATTATAAACGCATAAAACAGCATATGCGGTTCTGTGCTTTTTTTATGACTCAATAAATTGTGATTCTGTGCAGCTTTGATCAAGCGGATAGCTCACAGCAGTAACAGAGACAGAAAATTATGTACAAATGTCTGGCGAAGAGGAAAATATCGTGACTGGTGAATGGCGCTATTGCTTCAAGGGTCTTCTTTCATGATCGCCGGAGATGACACCATTGGTTCAAGCTTCTCCTTCCATGATCACCGAACAGAATCAAACTTTAATATAAATTTCAATAAAATGCATTTAAAACGGACTAACGAGATAAAGATTCCCGCGTGTTTTCTGGATCTGTGCTTTTAAAAAATGAGCGTCTTGTGAAATTAAATTTATTAGACTTGCGCAGACCAGAAACAGTCCTGAAAAAAATTGCCTTGGCATGCTGCAAAAGAGCAGAGATGATTTTAAACGGCTAAAATGTTGCTGTTCATTCATTATTATTTGGAAATACGGTTTTCACTTTTTTTAAATATTTTTTCATTGGACACAATGTATTATAGACATCTGTGCAATATCATATTACATATTACTACGGGAAGTAATGCAGATCTCGAAAGTGAAACAAGGATTTTAACGCGACATTTTATCTACTTTCTGAAGAAGCGTGTGCAGGTTAAGTGTAGTTTTTTTTAATTCAAATGAAAGTGATATTCAATTAAAAAAAACAGGTTGCTAATAAAAAGGGAAGAAACATAATGCGTTCGTAAGACACATTCTAAGTGGCACAATTAACACAGTTTCTTGCTCTGCACAAACATGTAAACGAATATAAATTTCAAAGGCATGCAAACATATCCATTCTTTACAAGTAGATTTTTAATCTTCCTCTCGAAAAGAAAATAGAGCAGTGATAACAAATTAATGTTGTGAGGCGAAACTCTTTTGAGATCGTTGCGCTAGTAAAAAGATTTTTCGAAAGCGATAAATACTTTTTAGACAACGCTGAAGATCTCAGATTTCTCATGAGGACAAATTTGTCTTTGCTTCACGTATTACGAATAGACCACGAATTAAGTTTTTTGGTTCATAAAAAAATCTTACGACTGCTAGTACTAAAGTTATCAGTAGCAATCGTTTCACAGCCCAGTTTTCTGTAGCAGAAATGTGAAATTCCTTCGTAAATAAAGTGTTTCCCAACTGAGCATCAAGCATAATCAACTTGTAAAATATTAACTTAATATTTTAGCTTTCTGCTGCATTCTTTCCTCGTTACATTTTTCTTAGGATTTTCTATGTTAAATACTAATTCTTATTATTATGTTAATTTTCCTAATTATTTCCACTTTTGAATTTTAACTCGTATTTACAAACTTTTAAAATCGCATTCATTTGTCGAAACTTTTATTTCAATGGAATGAATAGTTTGACTAAAATTTCTCCTGGTTGAAATTTCAGATCCTTTCATTGCATTTTTTTAAATACGAAACCTGATTTTAGTCTCAAAGTGTATTGGAAATCCTTTTCATAGGTAAAGCAAATACGTCTTCCCGTTTACGCGTTACCAGCAATTTCTCGTGTATACAGTGGTTCAATCGGGAATTTATTCCCCCAAAATAGCGCTATACTGTTGAAAGGGGAAAACATTTCAAGCTAACCTTTGAAGACGAAGTGCCTTACCTTTTCACATTCACATCGATATCAGAAGATGTTGAAAATGCCAGCCATTTGCATCCAAACAGAGATCAACCCGTCGCTGCATATTGTCAAATGTACGCCTCAGCATGTTGGGGTTTATTGTTTCAATTTCTTGTGTGATGTTGTTTTTCAGCTGCCAAATAGTCCTAGGCTCATTGCTGTATACAATACATTTCAGATGACCCCAGTAATCGGGTGGAGTTAAATCTGGAGACCTGGGAGGCCACAGACCTTTGAAGATAACCCGATCGCCGAAGAATTTTCGAATCTCAGCCATTCTGACATTGGAAGTGTGACAAGTCGCACTATCGTGTTGGAAGAAGCCATTCTTCAGTTCAATATCATCCAGTTGGTTCACGAACTGCGTGAAGATATTCAGATGCACTTCTGTGTTGACAATCTGTTCAAAGAAAATGGCACCGATTATCCGGCTCCGTGAAATGGCGTACCATACGCCAATCTTTATGGGATGCATTCTTTCTTCGTGAATGACATTGGGATTCTCACTTGCCCATATCCGCGTATTCTGTGAGTTCAGATAGCCTGAAAGGCGGAACCAGGCTTCGTCCGCGAACGGTGTAATGTCTAATACGCCTGGACTTTGACTGACACATTCCTTAAACCATGTTGTTCATGAGTTGTTACTAACTTCATGAGCTGTTACCAACTTCGGCATGTCAATTGGTAACAGCTCATGAACAACTGTAACAAGGCTTCAGTTTACCCATTTTTGCATCCCTCTGGCAGGTGAAATAAGACAGTCCTGTTTCTTGCGACAGCCTACGTAACAATTTCTTTGGAGACTAGAACAACCTCTTTTTCACAAACTGCACAGTGTTTTCTGACATCCTCAATGCGTATCGACAAGGCTTCCTATCATCTCAAGTTTCTTCTCAACATTTGAAATTATTGGCTTTGTAGGGGGTTCCCGACTGGAAAATCTTTTCTTAAACTCTTTCTGACTCTCCTTGAAAGAGCCGGTGTTCCAATAACTTCGAACAATAAACACGTGCTCAGGAATCGTGAACTACTCAACGCTAGCCGACAGACAAAGAGAGTGGCGTGAAACCGTCCATACCAGACGCCGTGTATTGTGGTGTCATCTGGGTATACGATCCAAACGGCGCAGATATGGATGCGAATGTCAGAACGTACGGCATTTCGTCTTCAAATTTTAGCTTGAAATGTTTTCCCTTTTCAAAATTGTAGCGTTTTTGTGGGTGGGATGGGGGTAAAGTCCCAAGTGAATCACTCAGCATTATTTCCGTTGTACTTTCCCACACAAGTTTGATTTGTCTTCATAACAAGAAAAAGTGGTTTTTTACAGGTACTTTTCTAACTTAATCTCATCGAAAGCATTCTGATATGACGTCAGATCTGCGTTACTTTACTCGATTAAAATCCTTTCAACAAGGCACTGAAACAAGAAAACGTTACGTCACGAGAATTTGTTGTAACGTAAACAATCTTTGGCCGAAAATATGCGCAGATTTATAAATAAGTAAACTACAAATTTCTTATTACATCTTTTGGAGCTCCCACGGGTGAGAGTGAGAGTCAGCAAATACGTTGAAATAAGGTCCACGCATGTTTTCAGTAATGTTATTATGGAAGTACAACAAACTCACTCAGTGAGGAGCTAAATCATATTTAAAATGGGTTTGACACATGTTTTCTTGTATTTGTTTATTTATTTATGCTTCAATTAATTACTGATGCCTTGATTTAATAGTATATAAGTTTAATTATAACATGCTGAATTCAAACATGGTCTCCAATGTTTTCCTGTATTGCTTATGTATTCGTGTATTAAGTCACTGAGGATGACTTAAGAGTATACAAGATTTACATTTAATTTGAATATACACAGCACTATATGTATTATCTAATCCTTTTCATACACTTTAACGCCGCCTCCTTTGGATATAGCTAAATGCGCTGGCTTGTGACCGTTCGTCCGAGATGGGTCCGGGCCCGATTCCAGGGTGAAACATGGAAGATATTTGTCATACGGCACTAGCTCTCTCCTTCCCCTGAAACTAGCAATCCTCTATTATTAGGGACGGGCAAATTTTTGAAATCATTGTGTTACTTCCGGTGGTCGTTAAACCCTCGCACAAACAAACATAGAACATTTACGTCACATGTTGACATATCTCATTTCATTTCATTTATTTATTCATTCAGTTGCCACTACAGCAACTAGGAAAAGGAGGAAAAGGCCGTGAGGCCTGACATAGCCCTCCTCTCCCCAGAATAGAGCCTTGGATTGTTGGCCACCGTGGTGTATGGCTAAAGCGCTCGGCTAGATATCGAGAGATCTGAGATTCGGATCCCCAGCGATGACCGAATAACAATTTTTCGGTTGCTGTGTGTTGCCAAAACGCGGAAAGAGCGATGTCTTTGTTTAAGCAGTTTCCAGTCACTGAACATCTGCCAGAGAAGACCAAAAGCCGAATGTGACGTCACAAATATACACCGCAAAGTGAAAAACTGCCGTCCACACCTGCTTAATATGATGTTGGTCCTCAACGTGCCGTCAAAACTGCGCTTTCTGGGGTCGGTATGGACACTACAGAATTTCTAAAGGTATCTTGCGCTATCTGGTGCCTACACGTTACCAGAAGGTCCCTTAACTCTCGGAAGTTACGCGGTATCGTCGCTCGAGATCGGATTTGCTGTCCCAATACAAACCACAGATGCTCGATTGGATTGATATGTGTGGAATTCGGGGGCCGAATCAATGTTTCGAAGTCGTTTTCATGTTCCGTGGAAAATTCTCGAACAATCCGGGTAGTGTATCATGGCGCATTATCTGCTGAAAGATGGCAGTATTGCAGAGGAATGACCAAATGATCATATGTAGATGATTTTAGGAAGGGAGTGTCTGACTCCAAGTCTTAAAAAACCCTTAGAAATAGGAAATTAGGAGATCTGGGCTAGAGCACCCGATAGGAAAGTGACACGGAAGCGAAGTAGAAAGGGGAGTAAGACGCCCTTATTTATTACCGGAGGACGAGTACCCGGGGTCCGACGGCTTAACGTGCCCATCCGAAGCACGGCGGATATTTAGTGGATCGAGCGTTCGTACCTGCGTGGGATTGAACCTGAGACCCTTTCCGTGGCAGTCACAAACGTTGCCCACTACAGAGGAATACCGAAGAGAGGAATATTTTTAGAAAGGAATACTATTAGAGAGGAATGCCATAGCCATGAAAAAGATGTTTCTGGCCCGCAGTGATGTTTAAATAGGTAGTAGATGTCCTCATTTCCTACACATGAATAACTGGGTCCAGGGTTCCGAGAAGAGCATTGCCCAAAGCATCGCACTTCCTCCACTGGCTTATTTCCGTCCCACGATGCATCTTGGTACAAAGACTTTCCCAATTTAACGATGCACATGTACCCCGGGCAACAGCAAACGGGATTCATCGGACCAGATTACTTTCTTTCAATTATTCAAGGTCAAGATTTGATGCTGGTGCTCTCAATTTAGGCACTTTCTATGGTGCATCGAGGTTATCATAGTCACTCGCAGTGTCCTGCGAGTTCGAAACAACATTTTCAGTAGGGCTCGATGAACTGTGTGTTGTGACACATTACTCCCGTCATCAGCATTCAAATTACCAACCCGTTGCGCCTCAGTATCAGTTTCGTTGGGTTGTACCGTACTTCATACCCTTCGCTCAACTTTACCATTGAATAGGCGTGGTTCGCCCACGCCTTGCGGGTATTCGTGGATTGTCCCTCCTCGGACCAATTTTTGAAAGTACTAACGACGGTTGATTGTGAGACTACACAAACCTTGCCGTCTCGGAAATGCTATTTACAATTTGGCCTTCGTTAAATTTTCTTCAGCAGTTCGACATGATTAATACGACAACTGAAAGGACAACTGACGGCAGCAATTCGAGAGAAAGGACAACTGACGGCAGCAATTCAACTGACGATAAAATAGTTTTAAATCTATGCGAAAAGAGTTTTAAATACAATTCCACTGACGAGAAAATAGTTTTAAATCTATGTGAAAAGAGTTTTAAATCCAATTAAACTGACGATAAAATAGTTTTAAATCTATGTGAAAAGAGTTTTAAATCCAATTCAACTGACGGCGGCAATTCGAGAGAAAGGACAACTGACGACATCAATTCGAGAGTATACATAATTTACAATTTGGCCTTCGTAAAATTTTCTTCAGCAGTTCGACATGATTAATACGACAACTGAAAGGACAACTGACGGCAGCTTTGAATGAAGTATTAAAAAGATGAAGTATCAAAAGAAAATGAAGTATTAAAAGAAAATGAAGTATTAAAAGAAAATGAAGTATTTCCGTTTATCGTGTAACAGGATGACTGGACGGCAGCTTTGAATGTAGTATTAAAAGAAATGATCTTTGAATGAAGTATTATTATCAAATACGGCAACTGAAAGGTGCGTTTCTCATAACAAGGACAAAACTGATTAAAAGAGTTCAGAGTCAAGTATTATTTGCACCATTTCATAAACACCACACACACACACACACACACACACAGTCGTTTATATGCAGTTGCTTCGATTTGCATACAGGTGCGCTGCTCATAATGTTTTGGCTCTTCCGTATATTTTTGAGTTGTCACTAATGGTCCTTAGAAAAAATGAAGTGGAATTTGACTTTTACGGATATCATTCAACAAAGCAACATGCAACGCCCGATTTTATTTTGTATTTTTGTTGTACATTTTGAAAGAATTTCAGAATCACCAAAATGCCTGTGTATCCATCTCACACATTAATCGCTTTACTACGAGATCCAAAGACGAAGCGAATGTTGTAAACACTAACAAGGGAAATAAAAGTACCTTTGCTTAAATTAAATCTGTTTTTCCTTCGAAATTTCGTGCGCCACTGGCAGTGACTACCTGTTTGCTTGTCAACAACGGATTTGAACCAAATGTGGATAGGATTTGTATCGAAATTTTTGTGTAGAGACGTAAAGCAAATCACGATTTTATTTTACTTTGCGTTTTGCACAACCGACGGATTCGAAAATATTCTTTGGCGGTGACTCCACCTAAATCACGGAATGAATGACTGAACTTTTCTCACCGACACTGACAGCTGTTTTCCTGAATTTGTTTCTATTCAAACAACTGAAACAGTCTTTTGCTTTAGACGTAGGAGTTAACACTAATATCTTACATTACAGTTGTGGAAAAGGGATTTTCTTTTCTGACCTACTAAAAGGAAAGAACAAAATTTAGACAGTACGTAACTGCGAGAACCATAAATAATATCATGATCGAAGGTAAATCGGAAATTAAAAGAAACATATTTTTAAAAATGTAGAAAAATACATAGCTTTTTCGAACTTAATCATCCTGATTGTTTAGGGGGTTTGACGATCACCATGATTAAGTTTTGCGCTATTAGCAGTCGCCGTCCCTAGTTTAGGGCCACGGAATCCAGTAAAGGGAGAGCACCAGTGCGGTAAGACAAACACGACACCCATTCATCACTGGGATTCGAATCCATCTAGAAAGAATCCTCAGATGCCAGCCATTAGAACAATGCGCCACCAAACTTAGTTGCTATGTCTTACCAGTTCATAGCTGAATCTCTTTAAAGGGTTCTTTCCCGATATTAGAGAAAAACGTTTGCTTTTACTGAAACATGGATTTAAGTGATAGATTATTTAAAGAGAGAAGCATTTATCTGATCTATTACTGAAAAATGGTTGAGCAAATCAGAAACATTTTTGAGGCATACATTGCATTTCTTACATCACTTGAAAAGAAATGTAACTTACGTTAAACATTCCTTTTCTGCTTTATTCGATGCCATTTAGAGTTGTTTTAGGAACTGGGCAAGTCACCCATGCACAGCTCTTAACTCTATTCAAGGATGGTGCGCAAAACTACACTCTTGCGCAAAATTAAGGTGACAAATGCAAAATCAGGAATACCGCAAACTCTACAGGACATAGTTTAATGACAGTTGGTATGCACATACATACACTATATTGACAAAAGTCACAGGACACCCTTTTAAAAGCAAATGAACGGATCTGCAGCGTTGTTAAAATGCGCGGAAGAGCTGAAAACTGTATAAAAACAAGCCTGCAACTGACCGCGATCGTATCGCACTGTAAGGTTGAGTGAAAATGTCGCGGTGGAAGAGAACTGACCTTGAGAGAGGAAAGATTGTTGAGTGTTATATTAGTGGGTTGTCCATAAGAAAACCGAGAGGCGTTCAAACATGCCCAAATCAACTGTTTTGGATGTACTTAATAAGTGAAAGACATGTGGCGTGCCTGAAGCAGCAAAATGTACCGGAAGGCCAAATAAAATTGTGATAGAGGACGTTGAAGCTTCAGGAGAGTCGTTACAGCTAATGGACGGAGTACTGCACAATACCTCAGTGTACAGGTGAGTAAAAATGCTGCAACCTCGGTATGTAAACGTACCATTCGCTGAAAACTTCATTCCGTGTGTTACCGTGGTCGGGTGGCTGCTCATAAGCCTTTCATCTCCACTCGGAATGCTACTCATCGTTTAGCATGGTGTAAAGAACATTTATAGTGGACCGTAGATCAATGGAAGCTGGTCCTATGGACAGATGAATTCACATACTCGATCCATAAGTCTGATGGTCATGTGTGGGTATGGCGGCAGCCGGGGTACCGCGGTGTACTGTTCTTATGGTCAAGTTTGGAGCTGGCAGTGTACTCGTGTGTTGGTGTTTTTCGTAGTATGGTCCCAGCCCATTGGTTATCTTAGACAAACCTGTTAACCAGCACGTCTACCTCGATATTCTGGACAATTATGCCATACCAAATTTGTGGAAATACTATTTAACCGAGCTTTGTTGGTACCAACAGGATAATGCACCGAATCATAAACAAGGACTGTTACGGCATGGTTTGACGATAATCCTGTATCGTGTGTGGATTAGCCAGCAAAGAGCCCTGATCTTCATCCCAAAGATCACCTATGGGATTAATTAGAGCGCCGCATACGAAGTTTGGAACCAAGTTCTACTACTAAGCAACAGTTAGCGGCAGCATTATGTACTGAATGGAAGCGCATACCTATCGCTGTGTTCCAAAACCTTGTCGAAAGCATGTCTCGAAGCTTCCGTGCAGGCATTAAGGCCAAAGGTGGACCTACACCGTACTAATGTAAGTCAATAACTGCTATGTTTTGCTTCTCTTCTAGGTGTCCCGTGACTTTTGTCAATATAATGTATATCTCATTTTTAATGATTTGCAAAACACTTCGTTATAATTTCAAACATTTTATGTCGATCAAGAGGGAGACAGCGAGCTCTTGCCCCAAATATTTCGTCTAGTGAGTAAATCTGACCCAGTGACCCGTGAGGAAGTTCTCTACCAGCATTAGGCAGCTAGTTAGTTAATCATTTAAACTACAGCTATCAAAAGTTAAATCAATATATATCCTAGCAATATGTATACTTCTTCTTTCTTTTTCACATGTAAACACGACTTGGTCAGTTCAGTTAGCAAGCCGCGTCAGTTGTTCCACTACCAGGTATGCCTGCAATTTTACCTTTTTCCAAATTTATAAGTGGTATGTATATAAGGATCACATTTTTGTTTCATTATTATTTTCTAAATTTAAAGTTTGACAATGGAATTTCGGAATACTTGGAGTAAAAAAATCTAACATAATTGGTAGAAATTATCAATAAAAAAACGGCGTTGTATTTCTTTAAATACGCAATCAGATTTTCAAAGTGATAAGTGATGTTCCACCAAACTCACTTAACGCGAAAATCCAAACAATCCCTTATGGTCGTATCATTTCCCATTTCTACTGCCGTGAGTTATTTTCAAAAATCAATTCTAATAGATTAAACACAACTTGTATTGCGACATGTACCGACCTCAAAAAAAAAAAAAAAAAAAAAAAAAAAAGGAGCCACCGCCTTAACTTTTGAACCGTTTGTCGCATGTAAACAAAAAAGATACTGTCGGAAAGCACTTGAAGTGAACTACCACGTGATGCCAAGAAAATGCTAATCAAGCTAATTAACGTGCTAATTAGCTATATATCTCCGAAATTTTCGATATAAGCTGTATATTATTTTATGTGCATTCTATTTAGCACATGGAAAGACCCCTAAATCTTAAATAGCGTCCAAATCGGATGATTGATAGCGAATATATTTGCAAACAAAGTTAGAGGTACCACCCATATATTTACACATGGGAAACACACCTGGAATGTTTCCTTCCCTGCAAGAAGATAGATAATGCTGGAAAGTCTGCCTCTTGCCCAAGCCTACGAAAAATTGAATGCATACAGAGTACAGATAACCAAAGGCTCTGGCCGTGATGTGTACGATAACATGGGCATCCAGGGACGGGGTTCAGTTACATTCCCGTTTTCCTTATAGCAACTTCATTTATCCGTGCTAATGATTTTCTGACGATGTAAAACTCGAATCTGTGCAAGCTGAAATTTATTTTGAATATTTTTGTTTCAGAGCATTACATTTTCTCGAAGCACTGAGTATTCGAGTATCACTGAAGGGTTGTTTCATAATAGAAAATTGAAGCAGAACCATCCGATTTTTTAGCACGTCTTTTGTAAAAAGAAAAAAAGATCGTGCTTGTTTGATCATTTTGTCCTTCCGTCCGTCTGAGGACACCATATCTCTGTAACTATTAGGACGATTTGAAAAATTATTTTTGTGTTGGGAAGCTTGAAATGTGCGAATGATGATCCTTTACTTCGTTTTTTCTTACGTTTTGCAATTTTGCCGCTAGAGGGCGTAAATGCAGATGCTATCGAATTCAAAACACACTTTATTCCATATATTTGCTTCTAAACGTTTGATTGAAAAAAATATTTTACCTTTCGATTCCATTTATATCGAAAATTATTTTAGGTATAGTCACTTTTTCAAGTTACGCATGATGTTTCCCCTAGGGAGCGTAAAATTAAGTTGCATTTACTCAGACATCTGTACTTCTACAACTCCGATTTGAAAAACTCTTTCTTCAGCGGATACAGCTCCTGATAAGAAATATTTCGCATATAGTTATAATTTTGGTTTAACAATGGTTTGACCACCAGGGGGAATAAGAGTTAATTTCTCTTTCCGATGTATTTGAAGCAAAATCTAAACTTCTAAAGTCTGGATTGAAAAAATTAGTGCGTTGGCCGATACTACTTACTTTGATAAATGTTTTAGGAATATTTTCTTCTTAAAATAATGCATGGTTTCTCCGCCAGGGGGCGTAGATATATATCTTATTTTTGTCGATATCCCTGCTTCTCAGAGATCGATTTGAAAAATTTCCTCTTTGTTAGATAGAGTTTCCAGTGCGAAATGTTCTTCATATAATTTCAAAATTTTCAAGTAATTCATAAACTTCGCTTCGCTCGGGAGCGCAAGGGAAAACTGCGTTTCCCCCGATATCTCTGCTTCTAAAACTCCGATTTGTAAAATTCTTTCTGCACCGGATACAGTTGCTAATGTGAAATGTGTTACATATAATTTCTAATATTTGGTAAAGAATGATTTGGCCACGAGTGGACGTAAGTGTTTATTTCTCCTTCTGAAGTATTTGCAGCTAAATCTGAGGTCCTGAAAACTCGATAGAAAACATTCTTTCGTATACCGATTCCTCTCACATCGAAAAACCTTTCGATAATACTTTCTTCTTAACATAGTGCATGGTTTTTCTGCCAGGGGGTGTAGATGCATATCTTATTTTTGTCGATATTTCTGATTTTAAGAGTCCGATTTAATTTTTTTCTTTGTTGGTGAGCGTTTCAGCTGCGAAATGTTTCTCACATATTTCAAATTTTTCTAAACGCACAAGTCTGCCACGAGAGGGCGTAAGTTCACATCTCCATTTACAGCAATATCTTAGGGACTAAGAACCCGATTGAATTTTTTTTTCTTCGATCAGATACTACTAAATGTGCAAACTCTGTTCTTACCAAATAAATGCACAATTTCTCCGCTAAGGACGGCCAATGTTTATCTTAATATCTCTGCTTCTAAATGTGCGATTTAAAAAATTCGTTCAACACCTGATTCCATTTACCTTGTGGAACACTTTAAGTTGGTATTTGAGGAGTATTATAGCTCACATGTCATTCGCTAGATAGTGTTTGTGCACTTCTGTTTGCAGCTGTATCTTCGCTTCTAAAAACCGTATTGAGAAATTACGTTTTTACTGTATGTCATGCAAGACAATAGAGATGTGAAACATTATCCTCTCTTAATAATGCATAGATTTCCCGCTTGGTGGTGTATGGATCAATGCCGTTTTTTTTCTCTACAATCTGCTTGCGGGAGACGTATTTGAAAAATTCGTTTTCCTTAGAATAGCTTTTACCATGAAGAACATTTTGAGCCTACTTTCAACTTTCCCATTATGCAAAATTCTTGCGCTAGAAGGCGTAGAGGTATTATATATTTCCTTCTATATTTCTTTTTTTAACAGTTCGATTTGAAAATCTAGTTGTTTCCGATACCTTTTTGCTATGTGAAAATGTTTGTCTGCCATTTGGTAATTTTTGTAACAGCCGCTGTTGGAAGTAATGTAGTTGTTTCTATTTCTGGATGTTTTCTGATTGTAAAAATCTGGTTGATTTTTCTTAACTGGTTGCATTGACTTTGAGTAACATTGAAAAATATAATTCGCGTCAGAAATGATTCAGAAGACGCGCTCATTAAACCGAAAATTCGGTGTCATCATTTTTTTATTTCAAATATTTGGAAGGTACAAATACAGAAAACAGAAAGTAAATATCAAATATAACTGGAAATGCGTGTAAAACTGTATGGCGCCCGTCATTGGCCATATTACGAACACCAGCTGAGAAGTCCACATTCGAGCCTGGCATAGTCCCATATGATAACAGAATCCAAATAGTCGAAATTCGGGAAGGGACTCGTTCGAACTAATGAAATAAACCCGCAAATCTAGTTTATGCTCTACTGTGATATACCGAACTGTGAAAAGGTTCTTTGTCACAATGATTAAAGTCGTGAACTCTTATATACATTCCATGGAATTAACAAGGACTGGCGCTGCTGTTAACCTACTGAATGGATACCGATTAAGGTCTATGTGCACCAAAAGACACATGACATGTTTGAGGTCAGTTTCACTTAACAAAAACCCAATACTTAAGTAAATTGAGGCATTAGTATAGTTAAAATGATGCAGATGATTGACTCATGCCTTATTTCGAGAATTTGTTTTCTAACAGTTCGTAGTATTTGTATTATATAGCACATCAATATGTTCCCAGTGGTACAAAAGGTTGACAACTCATTCAGAATATATCGAGAAAGTAATTCTGAAAAATGTGTTTGCAATGCGCTACAACAATGTTCCATGCTTTTGCCACGACGTGTCCCGAATTTATTATGTAAAAATAGTATCTTCTATCATAAAACATTTTATAGATGAGAGAGCTGTGATAACACATGCGGAACAGATTGATACACATTTGTTACACTTTGGGAACATATGAGGAATCGAATTATCACCCTATTTTTAGAAACAGCTTTGGCTAATTGCTACAAAAGTGTGCGATCTATTCCAAATGACTTGTTATTTGATATTTTCCACCTCAAAAGCTCACTTTACTTTCATAGTTATCGTACTTGACATACGAATTAAGCGGAACAGCTATGTCTTGTAATTTAAATTTGCACCACTGAACTGATATAAATAGTCGAGTGACATTATTCTAACCACCTCCTACTTTTGACGTCAACAGCGCATAGCCAATGCAAGAAGGCAAGTGTCGTGAGCTGGCTCGGATGGTGTATAACGTGTGCTATAGGCATTCTGAAAACATACGATCGTTGTTGTCATGGATAAAATGAGCGATTTATCAGATTTGCCAAAAGGGGTGATTATCGACTTTCGAGCCAAGGTGGCAGTATTTCGGAAACAGCGCAGTTTGTGAACTATTCGCGTGCTGCTGTCGTTACAGTGTATGGTGATTGGAGAAATGGCACCATTGCGAATAAGCGACGTGGAAACTGTGGAGCACCACGTGCCATTGATGTGAGAGGTTAACGTCGGCTGCGAAGATGCGTGAGGGCCGATCGACATGCTAAAGTGGTGCAAATCACTGGTCGAATGAACCAGGGTGCTACTGGAAGTGTGTCTAAAACGACCTTTCAGCGAACTCTGCAGCGTATGGGGCTCCGATGCAAACAGATGGTCACTACAACTATGCTAACAAAAGTGCATCGGCAGAAAAGGCTTACATTTGCGTGGCAGTATAGGAATTGGACTTCTGCTGATTGGCAAAGGATTGCCTTCTCCGATGAGTCATATTTTCTGCTTGATCGAACAGATGGACGTTGGAGCATAAGGCGAGAAACATCAGAGAACAAACACCCTTCAAACATTGCTGGAAGAACACGAGCTGGTGGTGGCCGGGTTATGGTCTGGGGAATGTCTTCGTGGCATTCCCTGAGTACGCTCATACCTGTGGAAGGCACTATGGACCGAATTCGTTATGATTCCATCCTTGCAGACCACGCAAACCTATACATGCTGATTGTCTTCCCTGGGGCCAATGGGATCTTCCAGAACGACAATGCGACGTGCCACACAGCTGGAAATTTCCGAGAGTGGTTGGAAGAGCACGATGAAGACTCCAAAATACTTCCCCGGCACGCTAAGTTCCCATACGTAAACCCAATTGAGCAGCTGTGAGTCCACATGGATCGTGTCATTCGCTCTATGGATCCTCCACCACGGCTCTCAGATGCACTGCAATCAGCATGGCTCCACATATCCGTTAACACCTTCCAGCACTTTATTGAGTCACTCCCAGCCCGTCTAGTCGCTGTCCGCCCTACACACTGCGGTTACTCTGGATATTAACTGGTGGTCACAATAATATGACTAGACCGTGTAAATTTCACGGGTCAATCTGAAACAATACAATTTTCTTTGTTCGAAAGTATGAACTTTTGTCCCATTTTGTCGCGTACAGCGCACACGTGTGCCACTTTGCTTTGCTTATAGCAACAAAGACAGATTTTCAACAGCTGCTGGTGTGAAGACATGTCAATTAGTTCATTCTGACATGACGTCAGAGATGCATTACGTCGCATGATCAACCCATTTGAAACAGGAAAATGTTACGTCAGGAATTTTGGTCCTACTTTATCGTTCATAAACGACATGCAATTTTTTTAATTTATAATCCTATCGTGAGTCTGTCTGTCCGTTAAACCTCTGTATAGCCACTTCTGGCTATAAGTATCTCCCAATTCTTTTTTTTGGGGAAGGTAATGGTTTAATTTCCCACGATGACCAGACGGCTCAGGAAATGCATTTTTGGTACTATCAGCATGAGGAGAAAGGGACAAAATACGTCAGGGTTCGAGTTTATAGGGAACCAATTACGCAGTCGCGTCCCCAAGCTCAAGGAGGCTGCGAAGACTCCGGAAAAACCGCAGACTAAATGGCCGGCAGGTTCGGGATTCGAACACCCGACAAAAACAATCGTATGAAATTTAATTTTAAGATTTCCCCTGCGAAACTAAAATGTATGTTTTAGATTGTCAAACCAGTTTCTTTTCTCATTTAATTCTAAATATTGAGAGTTCCAATTGAGTGGTGTTTTCATTGTTTCATGCGCATCCTGAAGAAACATGATTGCCGCCCCGGTGGCGCAGTGGTCTAAGCGATGGCCTCTGATCATTCGTCCGAACGGGGCCTGGGTTCGAATCCCGGTGAGGCATGGATGTTGTGTTTGTCTTACGGCACTGGCTCTCTCCCTTCCCTGGAACCAGTGACCCTAAATTAGGGACGGGCGACTGCTTATAGCCCGTTGAGTTGCTCACGGTGATCGTTAAACCTCCAATCAAAAAAAAAAAAAAAAAAAAAAAAAAAAAAGAAACATGATTTGGGAATTGCCTTTTTTCTTTTTCCTTAAAGTATGAAATTCTCAGAATATAACTAAATATTTTTGGCATAGTGTAACCAGTTATTCTTTAATTTATATCTGTAACAGAAATGAGATAGAAAGAAAAAAAGAAAAGAAACTAGAAATATGACACCGAATTTTGGGTTGTTAATGAGTACGTCTTTTGAATCCGTTCTGAAGCGAATGAAATCTCTCAAAGCTATTCAACGTCAATGAAACCGGTTAAGAAGAAAAAACAACCATTTTCAGCAATCGATAAAACATCCAGAAATAGGAGCATCTGCTTAGTTCCACCAGCGGCTAAAAGAGGATTTTACAGAAACTAAGAAATGGCAAATGGCGTACAAAAAGTTTCTCATAGCACAAGGAGGTATCAGATGCATAAATATTTTCAAATCGAACAATTAAACAAGAAAGATGACACCGAATTCTCGGGTGTAATAAGCATGTCTTTTCAATTCGTTCTGACGCAAATTAAATTTATCAAAGCTATTCAAAGTCAATGGAGCCGGTGAAAACAATAGTTCGGACGAAAGAAAGAAGATTTTCAATCGGGTTTTTAATCCCTCAGATATTGCTGTAAACCGAATCGTGAGCTTACGCCCTCTGGTTGACGACTTGTGCGTTAAGAAAAAAAATGTTATTTACTTTAACGCCCCTAGCGGAAAACCTATGTGTAATTTGAAAAAGTAACTATATCTAAAATACTCTTCGACATAAATGGAGTCCAAAGATAAAAGAATTTTTTCAGTCGGATGTTTAGAAGCAAATATGTGGAATAAAACGTATATTTGAATTCGACATCATCTTCATTTACGCCCTCTAGCGGCGGAATTGTACATCGTAAAATAAAACTAAGTTAAGGATCATCATTTGCATATTTTAAGCTTCCCAATGCAAAAATAATTTTCCAAATCGGACTAATAGTTGCAGAGATGTCGTGGGTACAGACGGACGGACGGACAAACCGATAGCATAAGTACAATCTTTTTTACAAAAGACGTGCTATAAAAGAAGTATACAAGAGAAGGAATCATTGTGTAACTCTAGCTGATGAATATTACACAATGAAAAAGTTGAAAATAAGCGAAAAATATTCTACATGCAAAAAGATATGCTAAGGAAAAAGAAATTTTCAAATACGTTTCCCAGAAGCACAAACAGCGAGAAAAAGGTTTGACCTTTACGCCTCCTAGCTGGAAATATGTGCGTTATTTAAAGAGGATGGTGCTCCACATCTCTAGTGTATCGAATGGCATACAGTAAAGAAGAAATTTCTTGAAAGTGTTCTTAGAAGTGGAAATACAGCTGCAAACTGAAGTACAAAAGCATAACCTACCGATAAAACTGTGAACTACAAAGTTCCTCATATACCAGCCAAAAATGTTCTACAAGATAAATGGCATCCGGTGTTGAAAGAATTTTTTAAATCGCACATGTAGAAGCAGAGATATTTAGAAAAATAGATTAAGTGTTTGCGCAACCTAGCGGCAAAATGGTGCTATATGTTTGAAAGAAAATACACACACAGAGTTTGCATAGTTAGACCAAAGAAAGAAGTTCCTAACCTGACAAATCTGACCGAAAAAACAAATTTTTCAATCGAGGATTTAGTCCTGCAAGTATTGCTGTAAACGGGAAGGTGAACTTACGGCGTCTGGTGGCAGACTTGTGCGTTAAGAAAAATTCGCAATAATATGAGAAACATTTCGAAGCGGAAACACTCTCCGACAATATCTCTGCTTCTAAGAGTCCGATTTTTCAAATCGGACTCTTAAAAGCAGACATTGACAAAAATATGATATGTATTATCCTGATTTGGGCTAATAATGAAAGACATTAAAAGAAATTGCTTGTGGCCACCCTAGCTCTACTTGAAGTAAAGTTTGACAGGGTTTTGTCGTCCCCTTTTTAATGATAGACAGAAAAGCTATGCCCTCTGGCAGAAAAGCTATGTAATATTTAAAGAAGAAAGTATTCTCAAAAGGTTTTTCGATGTGATCGGTATCGGTCCACGTAAGAGTTCTTTTTAATCGAATTTTCAGCTTAGATTTTGCTGCAAATACATCAGAAGCAGAACTAAACACCTACGCCCCTGGTGTCCAAACCGTTCTTTACCAAATATTAGAAATTATATGCAGTGCATTTTCCATCAGGAACTGTATCCGCTGCAGAAAGAATTTCCAAATCGGAGTTTTAGAAGCAGAGATATCGGGGGAAAAGCAATTTACCTTTACGCAACCTAACGGAAAGTCTATGAATAACTTGAAAATTTCAAAATTATATGAAGAACATTTCGCACTGGAAACTCCCTCTAACAAAGAGAAATTTTTTCAAATCGGTCTCTTAAAAGCAGCGATATTGACAAAAATAAGATATATATATATACGCCGCATGGCGGAGAAACCATTCATTATTTAAAGAAGATTGTATTCTCAAAAGGTTTATCGACGTGAGTGCATCGGTCTTTTAACGAATGTTTTCAGTCGAGATCTTAGAAGCACAGATTTTGTTGCAAATGCAACAAAAGTAGAAATTAACCGTTACACCCCCTGGTGGCAAACCATTTTTTACCAAAAATTAGAAATTACGCGCAAAAGATTTCCGATCAAGAAGGTATCCGCTTCAGAAAGAATTTTTCAAATCGGAGTTTTACAAGCAGAGATATTGGGGGGAAAGGAATTTACTTATACGCCCATACCGGAAAATGTATGCGTAACTTGAAAAAGTGACTATACTTAGAAATGGTCTCCGACATAAGTGGAATCAAAAGGTAAAAAAAGTCAGTCGGACGTTTAGAAGCAAATATATGGAATAAAATGCATTTTGAATTCAATTTCATGTGCATTTACGCCCTCCATCAGCAAAATTGTGTATCGTGAAAAAAAAAATAGAAAAGAAATAAAGGATCATCATTCGCATATTTCAAGCTTCCTAGCTTCCTAGTGCGAAAAGAATTTTTCAAATTGGATTAATAGTTGCAGAGATATGATGTCCACAGTCGAATGGACGGACGGACGGTCAAACCGATAACATGAACAAGATCTTTTGTACAAAAAACGTGCTAAATATACAATTAGATCCGTATTAAACTGCACTAAGTAAGATTAATGCTCCAGACGCTACTGGTTACGGTTATTTTCTTAACCGGTAATCGAAAACGCCTAACGCTGAAGAGGCGATTTTCGTAGAGATCAAAGCTACACAGCAGATTCGGCTTATGCATTGCAGCGAAAGGCAATATTTTTGTATATTACAAACAGTTTAAGCAGTATAACAACAATGGAAAATATCAATGAATCGGAACAATAGCAAATACATGCTGATTATACCATAATTCGATACGGAATGAATACAAGAGCAAATATGCAATATTAAATATATCAGGCACACGGATTCACTCGCGCAGAAAACAATTCGCAGTTTTCATTTGCATGACCACAGTTTCATAATTTCACAAAGCTGTAAAAGTATTTATGAAAGAAATATACAGGTACAAAGCTTTCGTTTTATAGAAAGTACTGTTTACTTGCGTTTTTGAATTAAACAATATACAAAAGTTAGCTATGTAACCAATAGAAAAAAGGAAATATACAACTGCAGGAAATACGTCGTAAGTTAAGTTATTTTAGTGCAAAATTATTAATTTATCATGTTCATCATTAAAAGTTGCAATTTTAAATCTAGGGGTATAATAATATCTTGCATCCCATGGTTTCCGTCTCGTATTAATCCGGCTTCAGTATCAAACAAGGTCACGTAGAAACACTTTCTCCTAAGTGCTTATAAATATTGCCAGGTAAACCGTTTCACAGTAAGTAGAGGAAATATGTTTTTTAAGCATGGCCCCTTAATGGATATATTCTTGAGTTTACGCTTATATCTCAGCAAGGTTTTATGCTATCACGCTGTAAATTTGGATTTAGGGTTTAATAATATTTCGTATCCAATAGAGTATTTATCTGATATGGTTATAATTCATTTTTAATGGCCATATTTAATAATTTATCATTCCGTTAATATATCAGTTCTGTTCTTGTATAGCGACTCATGTTGTCTGGGCCTCTTCGTGTTTTACTGTTGCAACATCGAATCACTGTACATGTTTTCTATTAAATGATACAAATCAAAAATAACTTTCGCAGTTTAACATTAGTGGCATCTTTCGTCCGTAGCTCACTGTACACGTACTTATTGGTTGATTCGTATGAAATTTGGAATTTAAGGCTTTTGTTATGTTCTACATAGAATGCGTGTAAAATAATATACACCTTGTGTAGAAAAAATCGGAGATAGAGAGGTAAATAGCATGTTAATTAGCTTCATTAGCATTTTCCTTCGCATCACGTAGTAGTTCCCTTCAAGTGATTTCCAACGGCACTTTCTTGTTTACATGCGGCAAACGGTTCGAAAGTTAAACGCAGTGGCTTGTTCTTTTTTTTTTTTTTTTTTTGACAGGCATTTCATCCTTCATGCGAGTGTGTTTTCCCCCTTCATTTTGGAAGATTCTTCAGATTATCTTTCCTGTCGTTTTACGTCTCTATCTATCTATCTATCTATCTATCTATCTATCTATATGTATATATATATACATTTTTTTTTTGAGAAAAGGAAACAGATCATGAAATGAGTAAGGATAAGCAATCTCTACTTCTGGAAAGTTGATTACATTTTCGTTGTGTAGGAAGTATCGTAAAATATTACTGAAACCGAAATCAATGAAGTTATTGCATTATTTAACATCCCATGAGTTCCTTAAGATGAACATTCTGAACACTTAGATAGGAAATAAAAGCCTTCAGGAAAGTTACTTTGATTACCTGCTTTCAGAATTTTTCGGAAACAATACTTTCCCGTCTTCAGAGAAATCAATGACCGTCCCCAGTGAAATTGAGCCCTTGAATGCGGGGGAAATATCCACTGGAAAAATTAGCTTTATGGTACTAGTATCTACACATCACGAATAAAAGCATCTGATCTTGACATCTAGCATTTGGGAAGCACAGATGTAACAAAGACAGTTTCAAACCCATCATTTTTTTTTTAAATCATTCTTTGACGTCACAACAGATTGACGCAACATTTACCAAGTAGTACTATACTGTGCAAATTAATTGGGACAAAGTAAAAAATCAATCATTTTTCCAAAACTATGCCTTTATATAATTCTATGCCTTGATGTACACTGATAAATACCTGTATTAGTAGGAAGTATGTCCTCCTTTAGCAGAAATGATCTCTTGAATTCGTTTTGGCATTGGCTCCACTAATTGAGTGCACATATTTTTGACTTCATAATCGTGGAACCACACTTTTATAGCATTCGTTATCATGCGTTTTGTGGTTGTACAGTCCGTTTTACCTAAACGTCTCTTCAAAATATTCCACAAGTTTTCTATGGGATTTAAGTCTGGTGAATTTCCAGGCCAATCAAGCAAATGAATTTGATTTTCCAGCATGAAATTCTTGACCAATTTCGAATTGTGACATGGGGCGAAGTCATGTGGAAATGTCCCGTCAAAAGTATGTAAGAATGGAACAATCCTACATTGTAATATTTCTAGGTACTTGGCTGAAATCATCATGCCTTGAACAGGAACTAAGCTTCCAGTGCCATTTGATGTGAAAAAACCCCAAAACATCTTTTTCAGAGGGTGTTTTACAGTTTGATTGACATGCTCAGGTCGTAAGGGTTCAGAGTTGCTTCGTCTAACGACATTTGCTTGGTAACCTTGCACAAATAAATGAGTTTAATCACTGAAAATTACCTATTTCCAGTCGTCAGCAGTCCATGATTTATATTTTTTGGCCCATGCTAAACGTTTTATCTTCATTTTCGCATTCAAATATTGTTTTTTCTTTGGTCTTCTTGCCTTCCAGCCAACTTCCAGAAGCCTAGGGCGTACAGTTGAATCACTAACATCACAACCACTGGCCAATAAATCTCTTTGAAGGTCGGTGCTTGTTTTTTTTTTATTATTCATTTTACTATGTCTGTTTAGATATTTATCCGTTCGTGGAGTTGTTTTTCGTTTTCTTCCACATTTACCTCTCCTTTTTGGAGACGATGATCCAGATGCATTGTATCGCTTAAGCAGTCTTGATACACTTGATTTGCCTACACCAACTGCAGAAGCGATATCTCTCACTGTCATAGAAGTGTGATCCTTCAGAGCAATTATTTTTACATGCTTCCTTGGGGAAATATCAATTTTTCAATACACGAAAGTAACACGTACTCACAGAGAGCAAAAACCAACATCCACCTGTCACACACGAAAGCTTACAACTGAAGCTGAAGTGCCTATTTCCTGTATAAAACCGGTTTACGTGGGTTTCCGGCATCAACTGGCGATCACATTACAAATCTGAGAATAAAATAGCTTGTCCCAATTAGTTTGCACGGTATAGTAATATAGGGCACTCTGCATTGCTTGATTTTTACTGATTACTTCTTGTGGATCTCTACAGATGTCCCTTTTGGATTTTTTATAGACGCAGTGTTTTAGATTTCATTTCCTTCTGGAAATAACTTTCATTAAAGAGCAGCAATAGAAAGGTGATGTGGTCTCTGATAACAAGAAAAGCATTAGTGGGTGTTCTGTAAGTTTTTAATTTGGAGTCGAAAAACCAACGTCAGCAGAGGCACTGGTTTCAGTGAAAGAGAAGGGCCAGTGCTGTAAGGCAGGCACACGGCTCATGTCTCAGCCTGGACTCGAGCCCGTGCCCACACGGACTAACGGTCCAGAGACAGCGCTTAAACCATTGTACTACTGGCATACGTACGTTCTTCTGCTATGTACCCTGTACCTTTTAACTGGAAATATTGAGTCATTTCTGTTTGACACCGTCTCAGGTTTGCCTCCCCATTGGCCAAGTAGTCTGAGGCGCTGGAGTGACCTATACCCTAATTTAAATTTACTTTCTGGTTCTCTTTATGTACGTAAATTTTGATTCAATTGCTTAAGCAGTTTATAACTTAAAGCTACATTCACTGTCGCTGAGTGTTTTGCGGCAACCTGAATTGAAGTCAGCAGAAGAAAGACGTATATGTTCAACAGATATAAGAATGCTCGTTTGAACTGTATGAGGCTGACTTATGTCGGACTGACTTTCGTGAGATGCGTTCTGCTGTCTGACTGTCTCTTGTTAGATATATTCTTCAGTCTTTCGTTAAATGCATTTGCAATCAAGTTAGATGTTTTGGCTCTCTCGTTAAGAAGTTCACTCCTGTTAGAAGACCATTGTATTCTTATTTTGTTTCGGAAATAAAATTTTAACGTACTTGTTATTGATTAATTTTGTCACGTTGCATGTTTGAAAGGTACTGAAAAGTACAGGGTGTCCGGTACGGAAACAACCAATAAGAAATCGTTGTAAACCATTTACTCCCCCTAGCGACGGTGTTATGCATCCGAAAAAGACCAAACCGCACGAATCGTCGTTCACACAGTTTAGCGTTTCGACTACCAAAAGAATTTTGCAAATCGTACGGACATAGAGATACTGTAAAAATGTACTTATTTTTTTAAATGACATGCTAAAAATTGTCTTTTTGTTGTCCCTTAAACTACAATTCCGTGACTTCGCCCATCCAGGGGCGAAGTCACGGAATCTTAAACTACAATTCCGTGCAGTCGCCCATCCAGGGGGTTTTAGCCGTTTGTGAAACCTTTGACGTGTTTTTGAAGTTTAAGGGTTCCAGGAATTTATTGATTCCTGCAAAACCTCGGCAAACCATAAAAATACCCTCGGTAATATTAGCCTTTCATTCCATTCTTGTGATAAATATCCTACCACTGACAGGGGCTTGACACGAACAGTATTTTTTTTTTGGTTGGAGGTTTAACTACCACCGTGTGCAACTCAATGGGCTATAAGCAGTCGCCCATCCCTAATTTAGGGTCACTGGTTCCAGGGAAGGGAGAGAGCCAGTGCCGTAAGACAAACACAACATCCATGCCTCACCGGGATTCGAACCCGGACCCTATTCGGACGAATAATCAGAAGCCATCGCTTAGACCACTGCGCTACTGGGGCGGCGAACAGTATTTGAGGATATTATTAACTAACATTGTTGCCTCCAGTAATTTATCTTCAGTGGATTGCTCCCCTTCATTTTCTGTGCTGCGATAGAAAGGTACTACATTGAAAATCATGTTTTTTTTACTGGCGGTTTCACAACCACCGTGAGCAACTCAGTGGGCTATAAGCAGTCGCTCGTCCCAAATTTAGGGCCACTGACCTCAGGAAAAGGAGGGAGCTAGTGCCGTAAGACAAACACAACATCCATGCCTCACCGGGATTCGAACCCGGTCCCATCACGGAAGAATGATAATAAGCCAGCGCTTAGACCACCGCACCACCGGGGCGGCAAAATCATCTTCACCATTCATGCCCAGCTGCATTATATTTGTGTGTATAACTTACAGAATCACCCTCAGTATTCAGGTCTAACTGCACCTTTTTCGGACTTATTACTTACAAAATCCCCCTCAGTATTAATGCCGACCTGTATCTTATTCGGGTATATATATCTTACAGAATCACCCTCAGCGTTCATATCCAGATGCACCTTATTCTGGTTTATAAGTTGCAGAACCCCTTCAGCATTCATGCCTGCCTGTACCTCACTCGGGCACATAAAGTTATGAATCATCCTCAGAATTCATGCCTATCTGTATCTTGTTCGTGTTTATAACTAACAGAGCAAGATCCGTAATGAGAACGATCAATGAAACTGTCGAAATATTCTTCGGACATAAATCACTTTAAAAGTGACGGATGATGTGGGTTCCGCTTCTCAAGAGTTATTGTAACACCACCGTCCTTGAAACAGGAGTACCGTGAAATATCAAAGAAACAACAGCGCTCATAAAGCACAGGTAAAAATGCTAATCGGGCGAAAGAACCAAATTGTTTATATGGAATATTTTGGATGTCATAAATCACTTTAAAAGTGACGGATGATGTGGGTTCCGCTTCTCAAGAGTTAATATAACACCACCGTTGTAGGGGTGAGACATAGACTTTCGTGCTAAGTCCCGCCTTCTTTCCGATAGGCGTCCGTGAGTTAATTTAACAACTTCCCCCTACAGCAAATAATCTGAGGTTCTCACTCTCGTAATTTATTATTAATAAATTTATCATCCAGGCCACTCTTTCTCCGCCTTTTTGTGTAATTATCCGCGAATCAAGGAAGGGAGAGAATGGCTACTGAAAGGCTCTGCATCAACTTCAATAAATACTTCGTGAATATGAAAGATAATAAATTTAATGAATCAAAGTACTAGTGAGAGTCTGGTTCCGGTGCCAATGTCCGCGTCGACGAATTTGTGGCATGCCTCGTCCGTCACGAATTGTTCAATCTCCAATCCGTTGCCTTAACGCCACTCTAACATCCGAGTCGTTCCGACTCCACTCTGTAATTCGAAACACTCTGTTTAACGCTAAAAATCAGGAACTGCGTTCCTCGGAGCATAAAATCTCCACAGTCTATCCGTCTTCCAGACACTCGTTGCAAATCCTTTTCACTTTCTCCCGTAGCCTCCAGCTTCACGCAAATAACAGGAACTGCGTTCCTTGGTGCATAGACGCCGCACGTCTATCCGTCTTCCAGACGCTCGTTGCAATCTTTTACGGTTTCTCCCGAAGCCTCTAGCTTCGCGCAAATAACAGGAACTACGTTCCTCGGAGCATAGACGCCGCACGTCTACCCGCCGTCCAAGCGCACCTCGCAATTTCTTCTCTCTCCCGAAGCACACGGCTTCACGCAAAAACCAGGAACCGCATTCCTCGGAGTCAAGCTCCCGACGTCTACTCGCCTTCCAAGCGGCTTCGCAATTTTTCTTCTCTCTCCGAAGCTATCTCTTATCCCCCTCGCTCCAGAGGACCCCTCCCTTCTTTTTTTTGGCCCCCTCTACCACGAGGCGCTGACCTACTACAAGGAGCTGACCTTGTCAGGTCCTGGAGCGAACCTGACCTTTGTCCGCAGGCACCCTTTCTTCGAATCCGCACCCCAGCCGCCCCTGCTTCTGGAGAAATCGCTCTCCCTCGCTTATTGTCTCCGTCTCCGATGACATACCACACATTCCACCTAACGGACTTCTGCACGTGGAAACCAGACTCTATACAAACAGAACAAAACATACAACAATACTGACATTCTTTTACACAAAGGACGTATTCAGTCTTCCCAGACAGGCTGGCGCACTTTTAACCTTGGGCATTGTATATGCACACAGTTCATAAAATAAAGTTATTCCCTTGTTTTTACGTACATAAATTAGCGCTAGATCATATCTTAAATGATATGCATCTCATTATTACTTTTCGCCCTTACAACTGTTCTTGAAACAGGAGTACCGTGACATATCAAAGAAACAACCGCGCTCATAAAGCACAGGTAAAAATGCTAATTGAGCGAAAGAACCAAAATGTTTATATGGAATATTTTGGATGTCATAAATCACTTTAAAAGTGACGGATGATGTGGGTTCCGCTTCTCAAGAGTTAACGTAACACCACCGTCCTTGAAACAGGAGTACCGTGAAATATCAAAGAAACAACAGCACTCATAAAGCACAGGTAAAAATGCTAATCGAGCGAAAGAACCAAATTGTTTATATGGAATATTTTGGATGTCATAAATCACTTTAAAAGTGACGGATGATGTGGGTTCCGCTTCTCAAGAGTTAATGTAACACCACCGTCCTTGAAACAGGAGTTCCGTGAAATATCAAAGAAACAACCGCGCTCATAAAGAACAGGTAAAATGCTAATCGAGCGAAAGAACCAAATTGTTTATATGGAATATTTTGGATGTCATAAATCACTTTAAAAGTGACGGATGATGTGGGTTCCGCTTCTCAAGAGTTAATGTAACACCACCGTCCTTGAAACAGGAGTACCGTGAAATATCAAAGAAACAACCGCGCTCATAAAGCACAGGTAAAAATGCTAATCGAGCGGAAGAACCAAATTGTTTATATGGAATATTTTGGATGTCATAAATCACTTTAAAAGTGACGGATGATGTGGGTTCCGCTTCTCAAGAGTTAATGTAACACCACCGTCCTTGAAACAGGAGTACCGTGAAATATCAAAGAAACAACCGCGCTCATAAAGCACAGGTAAAAATGCTAATCGAGCGAAAGAACCAAATTGTTTATATGGAATATTTTGGATGTCATAAATCACTTTAAAAGTGACGGATGATGTGGGTTCCGCTTCTCAAGAGTTAATGTAAAACCACCGTCCTTGAAACAGGAGTACCGTGAAATATCAAAGAAACAACAGCGCTCATAAAGCACAGGTAAAAATGCTAATCGAGCGAAAGAACGAAATTGTTTATATTGAATATTTTGGATGTCATAAATCACTTTAAAAGTGACGGATGATGTGGGTTCCGCTTCTCAAGAGTTAATGTAAAACCACCGTCCTTGAAACAGGAGTACCGTGAAATATCAAAGAAACAACAGCGCTCATAAAGCACAGGTAAAAATGCTAATCGAGCGAAAGAACCAAATTGTTTATATGGAATATTTTGGATGTCATAAATCACTTTAAAAGTGACGGATGATGTGGGTTCCGCTTCTCAAGAGTTAATGTAACACCACCGTCCTTGAAACAGGAGTACCGTGAAATATCAAAGAAACAACAGCACTCATAAAGCACAGGTAAAAATGCTAATCGAGCGAAAGAACCAAATTGTTTATATGGAATATTTTGGATGTCATAAATCACTTTAAAAGTGACGGATGATGTGGGTTCCGCTTCTCAAGAGTTAATGTAACACCACCGTCCTTGAAACAGGAGTTCCGTGAAATATCAAAGAAACAACCGCGCTCATAAAGAACAGGTAAAATGCTAATCGAGCGAAAGAACCAAATTGTTTATATGGAATATTTTGGATGTCATAAATCACTTTAAAAGTGACGGATGATGTGGGTTCCGCTTCTCAAGAGTTAATGTAACACCACCGTCCTTGAAACAGGAGTACCGTGAAATATCAAAGAAACAACAGCACTCATAAAGCACAGGTAAAAATGCTAATCGAGCGAAAGAACCAAATTGTTTATATGGAATATTTTGGATGTCATAAATCACTTTAAAAGTGACGGATGATGTGGGTTCCGCTTCTCAAGAGTTAATGTAACACCACCGTCCTTGAAACAGGAGTTCCGTGAAATATCAAAGAAACAACCGCGCTCATAAAGAACAGGTAAAATGCTAATCGAGCGAAAGAACCAAATTGTTTATATGGAATATTTTGGATGTCATAAATCACTTTAAAAGTGACGGATGATGTGGGTTCCGCTTCTCAAGAGTTAATGTAACACCACCGTCCTTGAAACAGGAGTACCGTGAAATATCAAAGAAACAACCGCGCTCATAAAGCACAGGTAAAAATGCTAATCGAGCGGAAGAACCAAATTGTTTATATGGAATATTTTGGATGTCATAAATCACTTTAAAAGTGACGGATGATGTGGGTTCCGCTTCTCAAGAGTTAATGTAACACCACCGTCCTTGAAACAGGAGTACCGTGAAATATCAAAGAAACAACCGCGCACGTAAAGCACAGGTAAAAATGCTAATCGAGCGAAAGAACCAAATTGTTTATATGGAATATTTTGGATGTCATAAATCACTTTAAAAGTGACGGATGAAGTGGGTTCCCCTTCTCAAGAGTTAATGTAAAACCACCGTCCTTGAAACAGGAGTACCGTGAAATATCAAAGAAACAACAGCACTCATAAAGCACAGGTAAAAATGCTAATCGAGCGAAAGAACCAAATTGTTTATATGGAATATTTTGGATGTCATAAATCACTTTAAAAGTGACGGATGATGTGGGTTCCGCTTCTCAAGAGTTAATGTAACACCACCGTCCTTGAAACAGGAGTACCGTGAAATATCAAAGAAACAACCGCGCACGTAAAGCACAGGTAAAAATGCTAATCGAGCGAAAGAACCAAATTGTTTATATGGAATATTTTGGATGTCATAAATCACTTTAAAAGTGACGGATGAAGTGGGTTCCCCTTCTCAAGAGTTAATGTAAAACCACCGTCCTTGAAACAGGAGTACCGTGAAATATCAAAGAAACAACAGCGCTCATAAAGCACAGGTAAAAATGCTAATCGAGCGAAAGAACGAAATTGTTTATATTGAATATTTTGGATGTCATAAATCACTTTAAAAGTGACGGATGATGTGAGTTCCGCTTCTCAAGAGTTAATGTAAAACCACCGTCCTTGAAACAGGAGTACCGTGAAATATCAAAGAAACAACAGCGCTCATAAAGCACAGGTAAAAATGCTAATCGAGCGAAAGAACGAAATTGTTTATATTGAATATTTTGGATGTCATAAATCACTTTAAAAGTGACGGATCATGTGGGTTCCGCTTCTCAAGAGTTAATGTAACACCACCGTCCTTGAAACAGGAGTACCGTGAAATATCAAAGAAACAACCACGCACGTAAATCACAGGTAAAAATGCTAATCGAGCGAAAGAACCAAATTGTTTATATGGAATATTTTGGATGTCATAAATCACTTTAAAAGTGACGGATGATGTGGGTTCCGCTTCTCAAGAGTTAACGTAACACCACCGTCCTTGAAACAGGAGTACCGTGAAATATCAAAGAAACAACCGCGCTCATAAAGCACAGGTAAAAATGCTAATCGAGCGAAAGAACCAAATTGCTTATATGGAATATTTTGGATGTCATAAATCACTTTAAAAGTGACGGATGATGTATGTTCAGCTTCTCAAGAGTTAACGTAACACCACCGTCCTTGAAACAGGAGTACCGTGAAATATCAAAGAAACAACAGCGCTCATAAAGCACAGGTAAAAATGCTAATCGAGCGAAAGAACCAAATTGTTTATATGGAATATTTTGGATGTCATAAATCACTTTAAAAGTGACGGTTGATGTGGGTTCCGCTTCTCAAGAGTTAATGTAACACCACCGTCCTTGAAACAGGAGTACCGTGAAATATCAAAGAAACAACAGCACTCATAAAGCACAGGTAAAAATGCTAATCGAGCGAAAGAACCAAATTGTTTATATGGAATATTTTGGATGTCATAAATCACTTTAAAAGTGACGGATGATGTGGGTTCCGCTTCTCAAGAGTTAATGTAACACCACCGTCCTTGAAACAGGAGTTCCGTGAAATATCAAAGAAACAACCGCACTCATAAAGAACAGGTAAAAATGCTAATCGAGCGAAAGAACCAAATTGTTTATATGGAATATTTTGGATGTCATAAATCACTTTAAAAGTGACGGATGATGTGGGTTCCGCTTCTCAAGAGTTAATGTAACACCACCGTCCTTGAAACAGGAGTTCCGTGAAATATCAAAGAAACAACCGCGCTCATAAAGAACAGGTAAAAATGCTAATCGAGCGGAAGAACCAAATTGTTTATATGGAATATTTTGGATGTCATAAATCACTTTAAAAGTGACGGATGATGTGGGTTCCGCTTCTCAAGAGTTAATGTAACACCACCGTCCTTGAAACAGGAGTACCGTGAAATATCAAAGAAACAACCGCGCTCATAAAGCACAGGTAAAAATGCTAATCGAGCGGAAGAACCAAATTGTTTATATTGGAATATTTTGGATGTCATAAATCACTTTAAAAGTGACGGATGATGTGGGTTCCGCTTCTCAAGAGTTAATGTAAAACCACCGTCCTTGAAACAGGAGTACCGTGAAATATCAAAGAAACAACCGCGCACGTAAAGCACAGGTAAAAATGCTAATCGAGCGAAAGAACGAAATTGTTTATATTGAATATTTTGGATGTCATAAATCACTTTAAAAGTGACGGATGATGTGGGTTCCGCTTCTCAAGAGTTAATGTAAAACCACCGTCCTTGAAACAGGAGTACCGTGAAATATCAAAGAAACAACAGCGCTCATAAAGCACAGGTAAAAATGCTAATCGAGCGAAAGAACGAAATTGTTTATATTGAATATTTTGGATGTCATAAATCACTTTAAAAGTGACGGATCATGTGGGTTCCGCTTCTCAAGAGTTAATGTAACACCACCGTCCTTGAAACAGGAGTACCGTGAAATATCAAAGAAACAACCACGCACGTAAATCACAGGTAAAAATGCTAATCGAGCGAAAGAACCAAATTGTTTATATGGAATATTTTGGATGTCATAAATCACTTTAAAAGTGACGGATGATGTGGGTTCCGCTTCTCAAGAGTTAACGTAACACCACCGTCCTTGAAACAGGAGTACCGTGAAATATCAAAGAAACAACCGCGCTCATAAAGCACAGGTAAAAATGCTAATCGAGCGAAAGAACCAAATTGCTTATATGGAATATTTTGGATGTCATAAATCACTTTAAAAGTGACGGATGATGTATGTTCAGCTTCTCAAGAGTTAACGTAACACCACCGTCCTTGAAACAGGAGTACCGTGAAATATCAAAGAAACAACAGCGCTCATAAAGCACAGGTAAAAATGCTAATCGAGCGAAAGAACCAAATTGTTTATATGGAATATTTTGGATGTCATAAATCACTTTAAAAACGACGGATGATGTGGGTTCCGCTTCTCAAGAGTTAATGTAACACCACCGTCCTTGAAACAGGAGTACCGTGAAATATCAAAGAAACAACCGCGCTCATAAAGCAGAGGTAAAAATGCTAATCGAGCGAAAGAACCAAATTGTTTATATGGAATATTTTGGATGTCATAAATCACTTTAAAAGGGACGGATGATGTATGTCCCGCTTCTCAAGAATTAATGTAACACCACCGTCCTTGAAACAGGAGTTCCGTGAAATATCAAAGAAACAACAGCGCTCATAAAGCACAGGTAAAAATGCTAATCGAGCGAAAAGAACCAAATTGTTTATATGGAATATTTTGGATGTCATAAATCACTTCAATTCACACTGATAAACAGAAGTTATTTGAACTCCATTTCAATAAACAATTCTTTCTATCTACGCCCCAAAATGCAAAACGATACAGAGAATATAGAACACATTTAAACATCAGGTTCGAATTATGTTTCTCTGAAAGCCATAAGTACCGATGTATGAGAAATAAAATCTACCATTTTCAGAAGCTTTTCTAAAATCATCGACAGGAGAAATCACAAATTTTCCCCTTTACACACTAAAAAATGTCGTACAGTACCGGGTTTTACGTTGTTAAATAAATTTAGATCCGCGAATTTATTTACAAAATTGTGTGATTTCTCTATTGAAATCCTATAAAAATATCCATGGGGACTTTTACGAGCCCTATACTCTGATTCAATGTTTGTTCATTTTTATTAATTTTCCTCTCGTTCTTTATGAACGGAAAGTATATGTTTTTTTGATCCCTGAATATTTGTTTTAAGGTACATTTTGGAAGCTTATACATGTCTTTCATTTCTCAAGGTAAGGACTGTATCTTAAAATTTAAGCAGGTTCTGTAAGTTTTAACAGCTCTGAATATCAGAAGAAAGAATGTCATCTGAGTGTATGATACTTTGTGGCTTTTGTCCAATAACCATTTCTCTCCCGAAAAAGGAGAGCTAGTTAGTACATAAATAACTCCTGGAAGATTAATCTACTAGCATTTGCCCTAATGGATCAAATAAATCATAGTACGGCTTCATCACACACTGTTCATGATTAAACAATCGCAAAAATACCCGAAACAGCATTCAAAGTCGTGACAAGGGCAGACGAAGTTCTGTTCCCTTCGACATGCGAAAATAAGAAATATATATTTCATTCCCGCGGAGAGAACATCGACAGACTACGAATAAGAAGCCTTCCATGGAAAGTTCCATAATCTTGTAATATGGCAAAGGGTAAACAGATTCTTCTTTTCATGAGCTGTAAAGATTTCTATGTTAGGGTTTCCTGTTCATCGAAATTCCTGCAAGCTCGCGTTTGTTTACACTGTGTGCGTGCGCCGAATTAGATTTTCCAAACAAAGCGCTTTTATCTCAAATTGTGGACAGCAAGTATTGTGACTTCTGTGGGACTAAAGATATCGACGTTTAGTCCCAACGAATTTTAATATTAATTGTCAACCGTAATTTTGAAGTGCTTTGGCACACGTTCATCAAGACGAGTAGGTCGTAAATATTCAAATTGCTGTGAGTTCATCAACGGTGTTGTCGGTCACAGAGATTTGTCAGTTGCTTCCATGCTCTTGATTAAAGTGGATTAGATCCCATGTTGTTTAAGAGTGCAAATAATTCTGATATATGCTGCTCAAAAGAATTAGGGGAGTTAGAGATATTGTAAGCAAAATTATGCGTGACTGGAGTTGTTGGACGTAAAATATAGTTTTTATGTAAGATACTGTAAAATACTCAGTATCATTAAGAAAAATAAGCACATTAGCGAAATTTCATGCACTATTATGATTTAATCCCCCTGATACGATATGCTACGTACAATAATATCCATATCTTTACAGCAAGAAGAAATGACCTTTTCAATGGGGTAACTGACCTTTTGTACGGTGTGTGGTTCCCTCAAGTGGCTAAGACTGCTTCACACTTGTGGGATATGGAATGGAAGAGATTATCGAGGGGCATTGCATTTGGGAAATATCTTCGCCACTCCCGGATGAGAGTGGCCACCAGTTCCCGAAGACTCAACAGTGGTACCGACCGGGCTACAATGATGAGATCGTCTCAGTCATCATCAATTGAATTTAAGACAAGGCAGCATGCTGGCCACTTCATACGCTTGATTCTCTTCTCTTGAAGAATGTTGTCCACTAGCCAACCGTTATCATCCATGAAAAGGAACATATCACCAACTGCTGCAGTCTACTGCATGACAATAGGTCTGAGAAGTCCATTGGCGTGCATAATACTTCAATAAAACCAAACCGTCGATACACGATTAAACTCATAGTTACAGTAAAAACTCCCTACAAGTACATGACAAACTTTACTAAAAGCTAAAAGAAGTATATACAAGTTTTAACTTGTATATATTTCTGTTAGCTTTTAGTAAAGTTTGTCATGTACTTGTAGGGAGTTTTTACTGTAACTATGAGTTTAATCGTGTATCGACGGTTTGGTTTTATTGACGTATATTTTCTACACGTAATCATCGTTTTGAGGTGCATATTACTGCCGAAGTCACATGCTCTCCTAAATATTTTGAATAGCGTGTATGAAAAACTTCCAAAATATAAAGCTCAATGCTTGATTTCGTTTTGCCGATAAGTTGTTTTCTCCGAGTAGGACTTTATGATTATTTCCATGGCAACATTTATTGTAGATAACGACAAATTATTTTTAAGTTACAGTTTCGTATGCAAGTCTTTTGTTCTTTGTATCGATAACGAAAGGTCCTGCGGGTGTGTCTTATATGCAACGAACCACATTCACATTAAATCTGATTAATTCCCCTGGAACTTATATCTTCAACGCGGTATAAAGTTTAATTTTCTTCGTGGGCTCAAAAATCTTCTTGGAATTAAACGTTTTGAGGACGTTTGAAGTTTTGAAGGTAGAATCACGAACAAATGGAACAATAACAAAGTTATCTCGCAATGTATGCACAGTAGAGTCAATGTACAGACAGTATTCGGTTTACGATTTTTTTTAAAAGCGTTGTCTGAAACTACTGCAGCACGTTAAAATATCCAGTTCTTCTTTCAAAAAAATTTCTTGTGAGTATATACAATATATTGACAAAAGTCACCGAACACATAGAAGAGAAACACAACTTAGCATTTATTAACATACATTAGTACGGTGTCGGCCCACCTTTGGCCTAAGTCACGTTTTTCTGAGCTCCGTGTTGTGTGCCTATTTAGTGTGTTTTATCGTGTGGTTCGTCATTTTCCTTTCGTGTTCCTTCAAGCTGAAGGTTCGTGCTTTGTTTTGATACATCTCCCAAGTTGGTGAGTAGTTTATTTTTTCTGTTATCATCATTTGAATTGTCGACCGAGCTGGTCGATTTCTCAGGTAGCCCTCGTCATTAACAATGGCGGCGGCTGCTGCTGATAAGAGCGATGTCCACGCCCATATCAGCGAGGCATTTCCTGCCGCCTCCTCTTCCTCCTCCTCGACACGAGACCAATCTCCTCCAATGCTTGTAGGTGACGTCACCCAACCACTAGAAGTGGAAAGTGACTCCTCAACTACAGCTCAAGCTTCTTGCCCTGCTTCGACCAGTGACGTCAGTGCAGCGCAACTCTCTGTTGCTTTAAGTGAAGACATGGATGTGTCTGACAGCGCTGCTAATTTACCCTCTACTTCAACTCAGTTCAAACAGCCGGTTGCGTTGCAGCCCTCACGCTCGAGTCTTACTCCTAGGGCATACTCTGCCGCTCTTACTGGAACAAAAGCTCCTTCCAAGTTTGTTGCAGAAGTCTTACCAGACTCGTACGTCATTGTTGATGGCCTTACTGCCACCATAGATATTCCCGAAGATTCCCCAGCGGGAAAACAATTCTATTCTAGAATGGACTTCGGAGTGTGTTTTGATGCGCTCCCAGACACAAAGTTGAAAGAATATAGTATGGCTCTCAAGCAGATACTTCCAGCTGGAGCCAGTATTACTCACATGGCTCGAAAACCTCGAGCTGTGTTGGTGTACTTTGCTCTTAAAGAGCATGCGGATCTTGTCTTGACAGAAGGTTTGTCCCTCAAAGACGTCCATCTTCTACCAGAACCTGTCTCTCAGCGTCCAATCCAGGTTACATTTTATCCGGTTCCACCTGAGGTGTCAGACGTTGCGCTGTGCACTGTACTCAGTAAGTTCGGCCGAGTTGTTGGGCCAGTTACTACTCTTTCAGCCGCGCCCAGAGATCCAGACGATAAATCCATAGGAGGATTTCGCCGAAGTGCAAGAGTGATCTTTCCATCTGATGAACATTTGCTCGCCTGCCCAAAGGTGCTCAACGTTCGTTGTGGACAGCAACGTAGGAGAATTGAAGTGACTACCTTCCTCCACTGCACTTTTTGCCACGGAGAGAATCATTTACGTGTGCATTGCCCACATCTAGCATCACAGGCTCCTAATAATTCTCCTACAACATCTGGCCCTCTGCTGAGCCGAGCAACACCTTCTTCCACTGCACAGAAAGCTTCACAATCGAAACTTTCACAAAAGTCGACTGCAGGAGTTGGTCAACGCGTGTCTACGGACCCTTTATCCTTCGACCAGCAACTAGATTTTCCCTCACTTAATTGTTCGCTTCCCATGCGTTGTCATTCTGTAGCGGAGTCCCCTTCAGGAGGTTTCTCCACTGCCCTTATCATTGATACTTCTAAATCTGCTGATGACGGATTTTCTGGCCACGAATCTCGAGTTGATGAGAGCTCAACTGAGCCTTCGCTGAAACGTCGTGGTTCTTCTCGCAGACGCCCACCGAAGAAGCCGACTGCCGCATCACCCCGCACCTCTCCCCGTACTGGTAGTACCTCTCGAAATAATTCACCATCAAAGGCTGCTACCTCTTCTGTCCAGGCCGACGAAGAGCCTCCTCTTAAATTTGAGGATCTTGTCGAATACCTTAAGGATGGCTCGGTTCCTACTGGGCCGATTTCATTTGAAGATTTACATCAATACCTGTCACATAAGACAGACCACTCCACAACGCATGCTTTACTCTCAAAGTATGCATCGTTTCTCCCTCTAGTGCATGATCAGATCCAAGTCCTTAATCAATGCATCTCCCACCTTCGCAAGGAACATCCGTGGGCTAAAACCTATTTTAATCGACTCAAATCATTTCCTCCTGTTGTGAAGGCTCTTCAGCAAGCATTAATGGAAAAAAGTCTTCAAGATTGTATCTCTTAATTGCAGGGGATTTGCATCCCCATTTTCTAATGCCTTGGTACATGAAGACCTCACTCCGTTAGGAGCTGATCTTCTCTTACTACAAGAGACGAATTGCCAATCCACTACGATATTCTCACGATGGCGCCATTGGAACTACACATTTCACCACGCCTACCAACTATCATCCCATAGTGGTCTATCTATAGGTATCCGCCATACTTTCAACTCCATAATCACCTCTTTTTCGGTTCAAAACTTATGTCGAGACCTATTACAGTGTGCATCATTCACCATAGCTTCCACATCTTATCATATATTTAATATTTATATTCCGAGCTCTTCAACCCACTTGACAATACTTTTTACTCGCCTTCGTCGTGCCTTGTCTCGCATTCCTCCCATAGATCATGTTTTAATTGGAGGGGATTTCAATTGCACTCTGAATCCTACCCTGGACCGATCTCCTTCCAATAGAGAACGCCGTGTTAACTTGGTGAATCTTCTTCAGTCAGTGGTCTCCGACAACTCATTCATTGATGTTCACCGTCACTTCCATCCTTCATCGACTGTACATACTTGGCGCTCGCAACATAATCAAAATCCGTACACAGCTCGCCTTGACAGATACTACGCCTCATCTACTCTGCTTACAGCTGTGACAGAATCTATTATCACTCCTACAGCTTCTTCTGACCATTGTGCCATCGTTCTTATTATTCAAGCAGTTCCAGCACAACCCCGTACAATACGTCCATGGACTCTTGACGACACTCTTCTTACAGATCCAGACTTCTGTACTTCAGTACGCTCCTTCCTTGAGGACAAAATACCTCAACTTCAATCAGCTCCTTGTGGTCTGACTTTTTGGTTGGACATTAAACAGCAACTCGTTCTCCACGTTCGCAATCTTTCTTTTAAAGTAAAAACGCTTCAAAACATGCGTCTCAACCATGTCCGTTCCATGCTCTCCATCCTAAGCCTAAGTGATCCTTTCTTCTGCCACTATCAAGAAGAACTGCGATCAATCCTCCTTCCTCTGGCTCAACAAGCTCTACGACGTCTCCGGCTACAACATCTATCGCCAGACGCATCCAATTACGATTTCCTTACATCCATGGAAAAAACACGAACAGCATCGAATTCACTTCGGCACCTTCGCCTCGCATCTGGAGAGGTGTCTGATGATCCACTCACTCTATGTTCCCAGGTCCGAAAGTTCTATACAGAGAAGTTCTGTGAATCTCCTCCGCCATCCTCTTCAGCTTTGGCATCACTTCTTTCTAACCTACCACAAGTTCCTCCCCATCTTGCCTCTTCCCTCCTCCTTCCTCCCACGTTCTCTGAACTATCCTCTACGTTTTCTTCTTTAAACTCTAGGGCCGCACCGGGTCCGGACGGCCTCACTTTCCTCTTCTATAAAACCTTTCTACCTCTCCTTCTACCATTTCTCTTTTCTGCACTTTCTGCTGCTTTCAATCACTCCCCTCTACCAAGGCGATTCACAGTAGCATATGTTGTCCTATTCCCTAAGAAAGGTGATCTCCTTGACCTGGGGAATTGGCGCCCTATCTCCCTCTTAAATCTAGATTATAAACTTTATACTAAACTTCTTTCCCAATGCCTTAACCCCATTCTCACTCACATTCTCTCCCCAAATCAAACTTACACAGTTCCCGGCCGTTCACTTTCTCATAACATCCATCTACTAAATGATCTAATCCATCTTGCCCGATCTCGCTCTGAACCCCTCGCCCTTCTCTCTCTTGACCAACAATCCGCTTTTGATAATATCTCACATTCCTATCTATCGGCTACACTCCTTCACTTCGGTTTTCCTCCTTCCTTCGTCTCTCTTCTTTTCTCACTCTATCAAGACGCCGTTCTCCAGGTCAACCTGCCCACCTTTCTCACAGCGCCTATTCCCTTCCGCCGGGGAGTGCGGCAGGGTTGCCCACTCTCCGGACAACTCTTTGCAATCGCAATTGAACCCTTCCTCCGCTCTGTACACCAATCCTTTAAAGCAGTTCTGCCACCACTCTCTGCCTGCACAAGACATCATGCCACTACCTCTGTTGCATACGCAGATGATGTCACCATCTGCATCCGTCATGACTCACAGTTTCCGTGTCTCCAACGTCTATTCGCAGCTTATGCCTCATGCTCCGGTGCAGCGCTCAACTCATCTAAAAGCACTGGTTTATGGTGCGGCTCATGGGCACATCGTGTAGACACCCCTTGGGGAGCAAGCTGGTCGTCCATCTCACAGCGCTTCCTTGGAGTTCATCTTGGTTCCTTACAAGCTGCCCCTTTCTATACGTGGAATGCTATCCACCCACGCTTGCTCAGGTCAACTGCCTCCTGGAGGAGAGCCCAGTTCTGCTCATCATTCTTCCAGAGAGCTCGCCTCTCTCGAACTTACCTGATTTCCTTGTGCACACACTCTTGGCTTGGTGTCAAGTCTCTACAACTCCGCCTTCATGAAATTACCCGATGTCTTACTTCTCTGATATGGACCTGCCACCACTGGGTCAGTGTCACAAAGCTTTGCCTCCCTCCGGATCACGGCTGCATCGGACTCCTTGATACACAGGAGTACTACAAGGCCGTCAGAATTACTACTTTTCTCCATCTCTTCACGTCGCCAGTACCAGATGCCGTTTTAGCTAGGAAAGTCATCGCCTCCCCGAGCAAACCTAACTTTTCTTTTCTCTCCTTACTACTCATGGACCACCGACCCCTCACCCTCATTCGACTTCCCCTGTTTATAGTGAAGCTCTAACTTTCCTTTGTTCCCTCCCTCTCTCTCGTTCTCCACCTGATTCCACAACTAAGCTCCTTGCTGAACCCCTCTTTTATTCTTCGATTATTCACCCCTCTCTTCTTCCGTACTTTGCCTATCCTACCTGGCTCCGAGCAGGTGTAGTAACAGTTAAAGATCTCACTAACCCTGACCTTTCTTGGCGACCCTTCGCCAGCCTCCCTCCCTCTCTTCTCCTCTCCTCCTCCTCTCGTGACATCTACGACTCTATTCTTTCATCTATCATTTCTCAATTTCCTCATCTTGCTTCCCACTCAGGTCTTTCCTTTGTTCCTTCTGCTTCTCTCCCATTTCCTCTTTTCTTGCTTACTTCTGGTTCAGCTCATCCCATTTCTTCTCTCTCGGTGTCAGCTCTTTATCGGTTCCTCTCTATGTCCCATTCTTCTCCTCCTCTCCCCATTCCTGATGTTCCCCCTGCTGCCACTGCTACGGTGTGGTCAGCCGCCCTGTCTCCTCTTTCTGCTCCTCTAGAAATTAATACCCATTGGCTTTTCCTCCACCGCCGCCTTCCTGTTCCCTCCGTTCTTTTCCGAATGTCTCTTCTCGATTCCCCTCTTTGCCCTTTCTGTGCTCGGGAGGCTGATGTCTCCCATGTCTATCAACACTGTGTTATATTACTCCCAATGCTGAACTTGGCATTTACTATCGCCCAATGTTCCATTACAGCAGATCTTACATTTGATGCATATCGGACTCTTCTGCTACAGAACTATCCCCCAGTCAAGCTCCCATCAGTCTGTGCCTATATTTTTATTTTAGCGAAGCATGTAATCTACGTGTTTCATCAACGCTGCAGATATTTGACTACTCCTCTGACTGTGCATGAAGCTTCTACGGCATTATTATGCCATTTCCGCGACCGTCTGACATCTCGACTTCGGCTAGAGTATTCTGTTGCAGTTACTCAGCGTCGGGAGAGCCAGTTCCTTGCCACCTGGTCACCGGCTGCCTCATGGTTTACCAGCTCGCCAGCGTCATTGTACCTGACAGTCGTCAGATTTGGTATTTGACCTTTTTGAATCAGAAATGCATATGTAAATCTCAACAATCTGTTTTCAAGATCTTTGCACAGCTTGGAAATTTACCGCATGGGTTTTTTATAAAGGGCTGTACGTGTTTACACAGCAAATTGTTTTTTGTGACACTCATCTTGTATTTTTTTCTTACATTGACGTTCAAGTTAGTTCGTCTTTAGTTTACATTTTGAGTATAAATATTGCAGTTAGTCATTAGCATAGTGCTGTATAAACATAGAAATTGTTTCTGCAGTGTAGCTTTTTTGTAATTTTGTTCTATTTTGTTTCCCGAACATGTTTGCACTGTGCTGTATAATTGTACATAGTTTTAAAAATATTGCGGAACAAGTAATCCATCTTATTTGCATCAGAATGTCCAAGTTTAGTTATTTCCTGTTATTAAACATTCCAATGATTTGTCTGATAATCAGTTTTTTAAATTGCATAGTACTGTACATCCTTGTAAATATGTTGTGTTAAAACTCACTGTCATATCGTACCTTCTTTCAAGAGACATGTTGACTAATGATTATTACTGTATTTATTTTTGCACAAGTTAGTCAATTGCATGGTGTTGTACTCATGAGTAATATATTTTGAAAAACATTTTACCTATTTTGTTCTTTTGTGTGAGGTGATGCTTGGTACTATCATTTTTCTATTACTACATATGGATAGTGAGAATATGTTAAAGCTTTATCTATCGTGTGTTTTCTTATTATACTTACATTTTCTATCTGGTCAACAGAATAGTGTTACATTTCTGTATATGGTCCGATTTTGATTTGTAACATGTTGACACTGTGCTGTATATCTGTACATTGTTTCTGAATATTGCCGAACAGGTAATATATTATATTTACACCAGGAAGTCCAAGTTTGTTCTTCTCCTGATATTCATCATTTCATTGATTTGTCTTATGATCAGTTTGTCAATTGCTTTGTACTGTACATTCTTGTAACTATGATGTGTTACAACTTACTGTCTTATTGTATTTTTTTTTTTTTTTTTTGCAAGAGAAATGTTGTCTCCTGAAGCTCTCAATATTTTCTTGAACAAGTTTGTTAATCGCACAGCAATGCACTTATGAGCAATAAGTTTTTTGTTAAAATCCTTCCTAAATGCCCAGACATGCTTGTCGCTGTTCATTTATCACGAGCTGTAATTTTGCTCCATTTTTCAACTTGTGCACTATGCTGTATATTTTTATATAGGTTTTAGTGGTTTAACGATCTTTGATCGTATTTTATTTGTATTTAGACGTCCTTATTAGTTCGTCTCCTGATTTCTACCTTGAATAAAGATATTTTGAAACCACCTTTGGTCTTAATGCATGCACTGACCCTACGAAATATTCTTTCGACAAGTTTTGGGACCACAGCGATAGGTATGCGCTTCCATTCGATATATAATTCTGTCGCTAACTGTTGCTTAGTAATAGGTCTTGGTTCCAAACTTCTTATGCGGCGCTCCAATTAAACTCATAGGTGCTCTATGGGATTAAGATCAGGGCTCTGTGTTGGCCAGTTCACACACGATACGGAATTATTGCCAAACCCCGCCGTAAAAGTGCATTAACCTGTTGGCACTAACAAGGCTTGGTTCCATAGTATTACCCTAGAGTTGGTAGAGCCTAATTATACAGAATATCGAGATAGACGTGCTGGTTAACAGGTTTGTACACGATTACCAGTGAGCCGGGACCATACCACGAAAAACGCCCCTATAGAAGTACACTTCCAGCTCTGAACTTGACCGGAGGAACAGTACATTGTGGTAAATAGAGTTCTCGCGTCTGCCGCTATACCCACACTTGGCCATCAGACTGATGGATCGTGTATCTGTATTCATCAGTCCATGGGACCCGTTTCCATTAATCTACGGTCCACGATAAATAATTCTTTACACTATGCTAAACGACGAGTAGCATTCCGAGTGGAGATGAAAGGCTTATGAGCATCCGCACGACCACGGTAACCCATGGAATGAAGTTCTCTGCGAATGATACGTGTACATACCGAGGTTCCAGCATTTGTACTCACCTGTACATTGAGGTATCCTGCAGTACTCCGTCGATTAGCTGTAACGACTCTCCTGAGGATTCGACGTTCTCTATCACTGATTTTCTTTGGCCTCTCGGTACGTTTGGCTGCTTTAGGCACGCCGTGTGTCTTCCGCTTATTCAATACATTCAGAAGAGTTGACTTGGGTATGTGTTAACGACTCTCGGTTTCTCTTATGGACAACCTATTAATATAACACCCAACAATCTTTCCTTTCTTAAAGTCAGTTCTCTTCCGCAGCGATAGTTTCACTCAACCTCACAGTGCGCTATGATCGCGGTCATCTGCAGTCTTGTTTTTATACCGTTTGCCGCTGTACCGCGTATCTTAACAACGCAGCGGGTCAGTTCATTTGCATCTGAAGGAATGTCCCGTAACTTATGTCAATATAGTGTATGTACCCCTCTATTTACGTAAGTTTACGAAAGGCTTGGTTCTTGGTGCAAAAGATATGGATTTGACATGTAAAGGCGAAGATTGCAAGTACGAAATTGAAGAAATGGTGGAAGGACACCATTTCTTCAATTTCGTACTTGAAATGTACGTGAGGATTATCGAAATTAATAAGTTCGGCAAATTTGCTGATTTCAAAAATTTTACCTTTCCAGTGAACGATCGTATCATCTATGTATCATATACACCGATTATATTTCAGAAGCTGGGAAGGTTTTCACTGAGAATTACACGTTATTATTTCGCACAAAGATAGGTGATAGCTGTCTCTGTCAACACCGTTGATGATGCCTTAGATATTTGAATATGCACGTGGCACTCAACTGGTTGAGGCTAGGTCAAAGCAATGCGAAACTGTGGTCCACAACAAAATATAAATTGCAGTGTGCCTAGACGCTCATTTCTTTATTCTTAAGTCAGTCTGCCTAATTTTGCTCACCACGGGGGTAAATAACAAAGGGCATCCTGAAAGTAATGCCTCGTCCTTCATAAGATTTTTATTTGGAGCAGCAAAAATGTGAAACTTGGTGGCAAAATACTTGGACATATTGTTAATAATGCTAGCCTATTTAAAGTATTGTCCATCACTTTCTATACATTTCTGCCGTCTTTGAACCCATTGGTAAAATCCATTTTGGAAAAACTCCTGAGGCTGTCCTTTCACCGATGAGTCCACAGCCAGTTTAACGCCTGTCACATCGCCGAAACGTTCCCACGAAGGGTGTGTTTCAAAGGGGCAAACAGGAAAAAGGCTGAGAGAGCCAAATCAGGACTGTAGGGGTTGGAACATCAACATCAACGTCCACCCCATTTTGGAAATAGCCTCTGAAGTCTCCATTGAAGTGTGAGGACGTGCGTTATCATGGTTTAAAACAACACTATGAAGTGGAATGTCACGTCTTTTCCTTCTGATAGCTTTCCTTTAGCTTCTTCAATGACTGCACATAGTGAGCACTGTTTATTCCTGTAACTCCTGGAGGATGACACGACGATCAGCTGTGATGAGATCTTTCACTCGTTGCCTGTTGGCATCTGTCACTGCAGTTGCGGGTCTTCCACTACTTTGTTTGTCTGACACTGAACCTTCTCTCTCTCTAAACCTCTTCATGCATCTTCGGACATTACTGATATCAACTGTGACAGCTCCAAAGACCACCAGGAGTCATTTATGGATTTCTGGAGCCTCACATCCCTCTTTTTCCAGGAATTCAATTACGGCTTACTGCTTTTTTCTGTCATTCATGATCTTTATTTCCGATTCTGAAAATAGTTTGTCCTCACATTGGTATCATATTGTAGTACTTCTCAGTGGAGTTTGATTAAAATCACTTCACAATTTCAAAAGTTATTAAGCAGGATACAAGCGAATACAAGCGGCATTACTTTCACGATGACACTTGTATTTAGTTATTGAATAACTACTTTAGCTCTTCATTGACCCATTGGTATAATTCAATATTTTTTCCTTTGTAAAATATTTTTATACCTGTAAATCGATTTAGTATTATACGGTTGAGGGTTTAGAACATTATCTGTAAGCGTTTCATTGGTAGTCTCAAGGTATTTGAGAACTTCAACATGCGATTAGGTTCTGGAGGGTGTAAGGGTAGAATGCTGAAACGGAAATGCACGACTAGATATTGTTTTTATGTGTTTCACAGCCACTATGATCATCTAAGTTTGATATTAACTGCCCGTGCTGGTTCCAGGGAAAAGATAGAATCAACTCCGAAGGACATACATACCATCTATGAGTCATCCATTTCTCAAATCCGGAACAACCTTCTTCAGATTACAAACATATGTAGAAGACCTGTCCATTTTGGCTTTTGTCTAAACAAATATAATTTCGAACCTGAGGCTGGAGCACTATTCGTTAAATTTGAAGGTTTTACAATGGAGAATAATAATAATCATAGTTATGGAACCTAACTTTTATTTCTTCGTAATTAATACTATTATGTGTGAATAACTACAATACCAACACATACACGACCAATTCAACTACATGAACAATACACCTTAACATTAAATTACTGTAAGTAGCAATTAAAGTGTAAAGGTAAATAATACATTTTACCTCTGTAAGAAGTTAAAATTACATGATTTTGAACAACATTTTATCCTCCTTGATTTTACGAATTAAAACGAATACATGGTATTGTGCAGTAAGTTATATCTGGCAAAACAGTATACATTTAGGGAAAGGAATTAATACCTTTGCATTCATGCGACATGGGTCCGTGTTCAAATCCCGGTGAGTCATGGATGCTGTGTCTGTCTAACTGCACTGGCTCTCTCCCTGCGCCCTGGAACCACTGCCTATAAATTAGTGACAAGCGACTGCGTATATTAAATCAAGTTGCTCACAGAGGTCGTTAAACCCCTAAAGGAAAAAAAAATAACAATATACTTATTGCTTTGCTAAACATTTTTTAAGATAGACAGCAACATTCCCTATGAAGCTCTTCATATTACAACATACACTCATCGTCAAAAAAATAGTTGCAACCAGAAGGACGTGTCGGATTGCAAAACTATTCGGGAGGAAGGCGAAGGTTACCAGGAACAATAAATGATTAAACATTGAGTCTGATTATGGGCAATATTTATTGAGCTGTACGCCAATAAGTAGTGTCTCTCAGTATGGCGTCTGGCCGCCATGTTTGCTCACACAGCATGCTAGACGTCTCGGCATGGGGTTGTACAGATTCCTAATGGCGTCCTGCCATAATCCATCCCATGCAGCTTGAATCTTCTCACGCAGTTCCTGCAGATTGTGCGGTAGGGGTGGAGTGTGGATTGCGCGTCCAATAGCATTCCCCACATTTTCAATCGGCGATAGGTCTGGCGATGCTGCTGGCCATGGCAGAGTGTCAATACCTTGAAAGCAAGCTCCCAAGATAGCAGCAGTATGCGGACGAGCGTTGCCCTGTTGGAAAATCGCGCCGGAGTGAGCGTTCAGGAAATGTAGGGTATTGGTTGCAGGACGTCATTAACGCAACGCTGGGCTGTCAAAGTGCTTGTAATGAACACCAAACGTGATCTGGCATCGTAGGCAATTGCACCCCACAAAATGACACCAGGCCTTCTGGGCGTGTGACGCTCGACAACGAACCGTTAATCTTGACACTGACCGCAGTGCTTCCACTCACACGGAGTCGTTGGTCGTCTCCTCCAAGACAAAAGCGGGACTCGTCGCTGAAGATCACCCACTGCTATTCTGAGTGGCTCCTTGACAGTCTGGCACGACACCATTGCAGTCTTTGGCGACGATGCAATGGTGTTAAGGGCAGTCGTCGTAATGGTCTGCGTGCGTATATTTCTACGTCGTGCAGCCATCTGTCAATGGTGCTGGCACTAATCGGACGATGCATGGAGGGCACCACTGCTCGCTGAATATCCGCAACCTTGGCTATTGGGCTACTCCGCGCATGTCGGACAACTCGTCGGTCCTCTCCTTCCGTGGTTCGTCTAGTTCTACCAACTCTTCCTGTCGCTGCTGCGTGCCTTGTTCTATCCACTGCTGCCAACAGTGTGCTGTGGTGATATTCTCACGACCGGTATGGCGCCTAATACGGCGATAAGACCATCCCGCTTCCCGGAGCCCGACGACGCGCCCCCTCTCGAACTCCTCCGAATGCTCGAATTGCTTCCGGACTTCTCTTTGGGGCAACCTTCACTTGAAAAGGATGCAACCAACAAAACAGCACGAGTCAGAATGGCAAGAACGCGCAACAGGACAACCTTATATAGCTGGTCAGTCACAGCGCCACCTCCCCCTCCCCTTGCTTGCGTCATATACGCGGCCGAGAGTGATAGTTGAATTATTTGCATGTCTCACGATGTCAAACCGACCCACAAAGGTTCATTCCTGTCGGTTGCTTCCTTCTATGTGCGACTATTTTTCTGATGATGAGTGTATATAGAAGATCTGTCAATTTCAAATTTTGGCTTAACAATTATAAGAAATAATGAAAGTCTAGTTAGTATCTCATTTTCTTAGAAGAGTTAACTAGTAGACAAACTATATTCTGATAGTAATAGGAACCTGTTGTCCAATGTTTAAAATACGCCTAGTATACGATACAGATTTTAAAAATGCACCAGTTTCAGAGAGTAATGACAAAATGGGAATTAGGACGAACGTACTTTCGAATTTTAAAGACATAGATACTCAAATTCATGTAATCGTTCACGTGAAAAATCGATTAGAGGAAGAGTCAGTCGTCCGTGTAATCGAATTCACGCTTCATGAGCTGATCTACTCAAATTATTTAGAATCACAGCACGTAGCTACATGTTGATTTCGTATTATACAGAATTTAACTTAATTGGTAAAACCAAAAGATTTCCGGCAAGAAAATTCCATTTATGCCTTTGATTTTCGAAAGTGGAATTATTGAAATGTAACAAGCGTTTCATACTGTAAGTTCAAACAAGGTGGCTGAACAATATCTGCAGTTACCTTTAATTAAATCAAAATGAGAACTAAAGACTTTGTGTATCTTTCAGTACCAAGCAATTTCCATGCAGCACCTGAGGAGGTAAAAGAAATATGTTACCAGAAAACTGTACGACACAAAGCTAATAGAGCGTTGGAGTGGAGGATATTTAATTAAAAGTATTGTGCCTTTTTTTGTGAGACATCTGGGATATTTTTAAATTAGAGTCGATTAATATTGGGAGACCATACATATATTTCAAGGCAGAAGTGAGGGCAGGGTGTAATAACTGGAGAAATATAGCATTTGTATTTTATGATAGAATGAGCCCGATGAGGATAAAAAGTAAAGCTTTCAAGACAGGTAGGAACAAACTCTGGAATATATCGCTGAGACTAAGTCTGTGACAAGATGATATGATGCATGAAGAATTAGACAAACAAGCGTTACGACAGCGAAGGGAATAAAGCGCTCGTGTATTCTCAGGAGAAAGAGTAATAATCAGAGGGAAAAAGGTTTCCAAGCAGGCTCTAATTGGACGGCTGAACTTGTATCGAAGCAGATAAAATTTTACTGATGATACGTTTTGCGCTTAAAAACGACAACAATCAACAACAATCGCACTAAGCTGTTCTATGAGATTCAGAGGTGAGCTCTTCAAAGAAAGAAAATCCACCAGATAAATGTTTAACTGAATATTTGCTTACTGTTTTTGTACCAAAAGTATCCATTTAGAGCGACCTTGGCACACAGTTCGAGTTTCACTGGCATCCATCAAACGACGTACACAAAACCTTCTGTACTTCATCCTCATAATCTTTTTGCCACGCAGACACTCCTGAATCTGGTCCTCCCATGATTTCCTTGGTTTTCTTCGGCCTTTCTTTCCTACCACTTAGTTTTAAAAGTTGTTCTTAGTAAGCATCTCATTACTCAGTCTTTCAACATGACCAACCCGCCTAAGAATATTAGTCTCCACCTTACTGACAACATTTTGCTTCACATTACAACTGCAACACATCTTCATTTTTCATACTATCAGAGTGTGATGACACAAAACCCCCGTAAATAACGAATCTCTCCAGCACACAAACGACTCTTGTTTCTCGTCTGCAGTACCCAGGTTTCACTGCCATACATCAAAGTAGGAACGATTACACTTTCATAAACAGCTTTTCGGGACTCTCTTGAGAACCCATCATTCTTATTTAATCCTCCTAAAGTAGCTATAACTTTAATGAAGAATTCACTCGCCTACTAATTTCACCATCTAATTTATTTTCTTTGTCAAATATGCTTCCTAAATACACTAACTCATGCATCTGGTCAATTACTGCGCCATTTAAACTTATCTTGCATTTAGTACTAACAGTTACTCGCTCAAACACACCATAACTTTGGGTTTACTCTTATTTATACTCAGTTTGAATTTCGTACATCCGGGACAACATACACTGAAACTCACTTTTGGTCTCTACCAACAGAACTGTGTCTCATCAGCATACTGCAGTCTGCTCACATGGATATTACAGAGACACAAACCGGTATTGTCCATTTTGACATCACACATGCACGCATCCCAAAATACATGTATATTAAACAGCCATGGTGACATTACACAACGTTGTCCGACTCTTGCACTGTGAGGTGTATTCTATAAGATATTACAACTATACTACTTATCCGAATTTATTGGCGTAGATAAAATCAAGGTTTCCAAGCTTTCGCACATCAACCAGATGGCTTTCTCAAGGAAGATAGACAGCAAACTGCAAATTGGATAATATAACGTTTCAACAATTTGAACGCGGTAAGTTGACTTGACAATAAACGAAGAGATGCGAACGTAATTATTCAATAAAAATACGAGACATCATGTTCGTTTTGCACGCGGAATCATTAGAGGAAAACAAAAGGCATTCATTATTTGAAGAATTGGTTCCAAATTCGTGGTAATTCTAGCGAGACGCTATAATTGAAGGCCTCATCGTTGGTAATGATCTCCAATGTTTCCCGAATGGCAGTGGATTTAGGAGTAGAGTAGGCAGTTAATTTCTTTATGTCATCTCACATAGGATCGGCGGACTTGAACTGGACTTCTCTGGATAGGGCCGTGGTTAATTTGCCGTTCTTTATGTTCCTCTTATGCTCGTTGATCCTAATTCTAAATGAACGTTTAGTCATCCCAATGTAGTATCGCTTGGAGCCATCCGGATATTGTAGAGGGATGGCATAAACACCTGCTTCGTTGGAAAGTGGGAGCTCGTCAGTATTTCGCTTAAGCATAGCATATAAAGGTGTCGGAGATCTTATGCCGACACCGAGGTTCATCTTTCTGAGCGCGTTCTTCAGTTTATAGGAACCATTTGGTACGTAAGGAATAGAGCCCAGATAGCTTAGTCGCGGCATAGAAAGATCGGCATGCCTCTTTTAGTTCCTTTCGATATATCTATGTACCATGTTGGGATCGTATCCTGCCTCGGTCACCAAATCGATAACGCTTTTTAATTCGCTTAGTCTAGAAGGAACATCGGAGGAGATGTCGAATGCTCTTCTAATTCGAGAACGGAGGAAAGCTGTCTTGTAATCAGCCGGGCAGAATGAGCTACGGAGCATCAGGTTGGGAACGGAAGTGGGTTTGTAATAGACTTGTGTGCGGAAGCGATTTTGAGGCGATTTACTCAGTAAAACATCCAGATTACAAGACAGCTTTCTTCCGTTCTCGAATAAGAAGAGCATTCGGCATCTCCTCCGATGTTCTTTCTAGACTAAGCGAATTAAAAAGCGTTATCGATTTGGCGACCGAGGCAGGATACGATCCGAACATGATACATAGATATATCGAAAGAAACAAAAAGAGGCATGCCGATCTTTCTATGCCGCGAATACGCTATCTGGGCTCTATTCTTTATGTACCAAATGTTTCCTATAAACTCAAGAACGCGCTCAGAAAGATGAACCTTGGTGTCGGCATACGATATCCGACACCTTTATATGCTATGCTTAAGCGAAATACTGACGAGCTCCCCTTTCCAACGAAGCAGGTGTTTATGCCATCCCTCTACAATATCCGGATGACTCCAAGCGATACTACATTGGGATGACTAAACGTTCATTTAGACTTAGAGTCAACGAGCATAAGAGGGACATAAAGAACGACAAATTAACCACGGCCCTATCCAGAGAAGTCCAGTTCAATCCCGCCGATCCTATGTGGGATGACATCAAGAAATTAGCTGCCTACTCTACTCCTAAATTCACTGCCATTCGGGAAACATTGGAGATCATTACCAACGATGAGGCCTGCAATGATAGCGTCTCGCTAGAATTACCACGAATTTGGAACCAATTCTTCAAATAATGAATGCCTTTTGTTTTCCTCCAATGATTCCGCGTGCAAAACGAACATGATGTCTCGTGTTTTTATTGAATAATTACGTTCGCATCTCTTCGTTTATTGTCAAGTCAACTCACCGCGTTCAAATTGTTGAAACGGTCTATTATCCAGTTTGCAGTTTGCTGTCTATCTTCCTTGAGAAAGCCATCTGGTTGATGTGCGAAAGCTTGGAAACCTTGATTTTATCTACGCCAATAAATTCGGATAACTAGTATAGTTGTACTTATATATAGTTGGTGTACAGTTCCTTGCGTTATTATTGAGGTATATTCTATTTAAACTTCCATTTTTAGTTACTTTTCCTATGTAAATTTGAGTTTATTTTCTTTTGCACTTCCCAACTTAACGTGATATCTTCTCTCTCACATGAATGGAGGTTTGGCAACACAACTGAGGTCAGTACGTAAGTAACGTATGCATGTTGATAAAAAGAAAAAGGATATATATATATTGCGACGAAGTTGTTTAGTGTGGAGATGTTAAATCTTTGCTGAGCTTATTGATTGTACGAGAGCTACTAACGTATGTAAAGCTACATTTTTATTGCCGTCTGCATAACTACCTTTTGAAGTTTGTGAGTGTTATACTACTGATTGATTACCAGTTGTGGATTAACGAAGTTGGAATATACCATCACGCTATACTGAAGTTGGATACAAGTAAAATATCGGTTAGTACCAAACTTTGACGTAATTGCGAGTGAGCGCCTATTTCATTATTGCTGAATTCGACGTTTAGCATATGTAGTGTTTAGCTAGTCAGAAGCTTAGGAGTAGTTGTTACACTAAAGCACCAATAGAAAACCATTTCATTTTGATAGAACACCATTCACTCGTACACAAGCTCTATTGCCAGCATATATGGCTTTCACACCACTAAGTAGATTACTAGTAACAATATATTTATTCAGTATGTTCCACAGTAGTATCCTACTTAATCGGTCATAAGCATTCTCTAAATTTATGAAGGCAGCAAAAACTTTGTTGGTGAGAAGTAAACAAAGTTTGATCATCATATGTACATAATATAATCGGTTGATGGCGTCTGACACCGCCTTCCGATCTCCAAGAGTTTTTTCCAGCTTTCTCAATCTATGCACCACTCTTCCATCAGACCATTTGACTAAGTATTCACTCTATTCCATCAGATCATGTACTTCTATGTCGGTCTCTATTTTTTTCGTTTGTTTGATTTAAATTCCATGGCAATTTTGGGCAGTATTTCATTGGTCCTTCTTTTTGCATGACCAAACCGGCGTAATTGTCTCTTCTGTATGTCTTCTAAAATTGTTTCTTTCCCTCCCATTAATTCTTCAATCTTTTTATTCATCATTTTCTGTCTTCTTGACACTCTACATGATCTTCTTAAAGCATCCATCGCTACGGCTGTTATTTTCTTTCTATCTGCTTCTGTTAGTTGCCAGGCGTGGGCCCCATATAGCAAGCTGCTCTTAAGAATGCTATTATAAATATCCCATTTCCTTTTTCTGGTTATTTCTTCACTTCACCAGATTCCATTCAGTCTTTTAACAGCTTTTCTTCCCTGTTCAATTCTATTTCCTAATTCCACTGAATCTCTACCTTCTTGTGCAATTTTAACTCCTAGATAATTATAATGATCACATCTTTCAATTTCTTCTTTATCTTCTATCTGTAAGTTTGTTGCATTACTTCCAATGTATAAATATTGTGTTTTACTTAAATTCATAGTTAATCCCTATGTTCATATTGTTCTTTTATTTTTCTAGTGATATAATCCAAATCAAATTCATCTTGTGCAAGAAGTACCTGTTCATCAGCAAATTGTAAAGTGAAATAGGAAATATTTTCGCATGGAATGGTATATGTACAAAATATGCTGTCTATACATGCGATAAAAGCAAACCACGTCTTCAATAAGCAAATTAAAATCAATTTATTTACAAATTAAAAGCGGTTAAAAGCAGACTAGCGTTTTCGGGGATCTCCCGTCCCCATCTACTGGTCAATGCGCCACGGGAACCAACAGAGTCAACCCTTATATACTTAATAACACGACCCATCATGCATCACGTCACCAACAGACCATGATGTCACAGTATAAGCACAAATTGTAAAATTTCAATTCCAAAATCAATATAACATAAATATAAGAATACAAAATAATTACAAAAATGTACTATTCCGATGTTTTAAAATTCCTCATTTGTCAAAGTTTCTTGTGGAGCAACCATTTTTCTCCAAGGTCTTGGTACAAATGTGGGGAGATCCAAATAACAACAGTTGTCTCCGTATGCAATAATATATAAACTTTTTGAAAAGAAAACAGTATTTTTGTTGACATTGGAGTTCAAGATTTTAACATTCTCCCAAACAGGGGTGTAACCACCCTGTTTAACAGCCATAGTAAAGGCAGTAGTAATAGTGTCTGTCCGGAGAGTGTACTTGTGTTCACCCAACCGGGTATTCAGAGTCCTAATTGTAGAACTTATATAAAATTTGTCAATAACACCCGAATCCTCATGGGCGAGCGGAATGCAGTATACACCATATTTCATGAGTTTGGGTACTTTATCTCTGCCATTTCTCAGTAAAGTAAATACATTTTTAGTGCGAACTCCAAATGTCAAATTATGCCTATGGCTTATCTTCTTGAGGGTGTTAACTATTCGAGGGAGATAATCCACCTTTCCAACGTATCTAGTGATTTTATTGTCCGTGGACAAGGTCGTGAATCTCAACCTGGTGAACCTTCTCAATAGACCATGAAAGTAGTGCTCTGGGTAGCCGAAGATCCGTACCAAAGTTGAGGCCTTAAAGAATTCGTCCCGTCTTGCTTTGTTGGAAGAAGAGTGTGTGAATGCGCGTTTGATTAGAAATCGAAGTGATGATGCTTTTTGTTCAGGGATGTGAGAAGAGTTAAACGGTATGATACATGGTATGAACGTAGGTTTTCGGTACACGGAGTATTTAATCTGGTGAGAGTTGAGGTCCCTTGATAACAAAAAATCAAGAAAAGGTAGCTTACCCCCCTGCTCAAGTTCTTTCGTAAATGTTATTGTGGGAAAAAGTGAAGATAAGCAGTCAATGAAAACATCTAGTTGGGGAAGTGAGTAGGGCCAAAAAAGTAGCATATCATCGACATACCTGATTATTATGTAACGTATACTCTATATTCACTTTCCTTTTGATTTTACTATCTCTGGTTATTTTATTTTACTATGTAAATTATCTTCTTACTGAACGAGATGTTATTTCACCAGCTGAATGAGATCTGGCAATGAGTGTAAGTCATGACGTGGTGGTAGCCAGTATAAATAGGCGCGTTCAACGATACCCAAGGAGAGCGTTTGTTGTTGTACGGAGAGCGTTGGTTTATGTGAAGGAGAGAGTTTGTTGTTGTATTGAGAGCTTCGTTATATGTGATTAGTTTGATTCTTCATTATTGTGAAACGAGTTGTGTGTGTGCGTTGGATGATTCCAGAGTTATATAATAAAAGAGCTTTGCCGTAAGTACGTCTTTCTCAATTCATAGTTATTGTCAGATCTCTGTCTGGCTGTTAGGTTTATGTTATTAGTTGATTATCATTAACAACCAGCGTTAAGACTTTATTCATCCTAATTACTGCTACAAGATTACTACCAGTTATAAGTTTGTTCAATACTATTACTACACTACTAGCAGGATACTTTATTCATGATCTTAATTAACTAGTAACAACAACCATTTGAATTCACTATTAGAAGCTTAGTACAAGCATATAATTCAGTAGTAGAAGCATTATAAAACATTACTAGCTTAGTTAAAAGCTTTATTCACTATAATTAGCTTAACAGCTAGAAAAGAGCTTTATTCATTATAATTAGTAATGGTTGAAGTTTAGAGTCCATAGCAAAACGTTGTCCTCCAAGGATTGTAAAAGAATCTCAGCCAGCACAGGGAAGAGTGGGGACCCCATGGGCGCACCGCACCCTCTCTGTGTTGGTATATTCTATTATCAAATTTAAAATACGATCTTCTGGCCACTAATTTCAGTGCTGAAAGAATGGCATCAGTTTCCAGCGGAGAGATAGAACTATCTTCTTGTAATTTTTCAGCAATGAGAGAATGCACCAGATCAAGTGGTACATTTGGGAATTGTAAAGTAAATACCATCGTTCCATTTAAATTAATCCCCATTGCTCGAAACTTCCTTTTCTATTCTTTCAAAGCCTGTTCTACATAAATCTTAAATAACTTTGGAGATATACAACATCCCAGTCTTAGTTCCTTAGTCGCTAGAGGACAGTGCAGTCCTTACCAGGCAATAAAACAACTTTGAAAGCCAAAGTTTCTCTCATGCAGGACATCGTACCTTTTACACTGAAGAGCAATTGAATTAAAGACAGCTGGCGTTATGCAAATGTGGCGTTGTGGGCTGCCCTGTAAACGGAAACGACATGACGTATGCAGCGATCCGACAATATAAGGAGTGATGCGACGGGACTCAGAAAGAGTCGGACGCCGTACGGGTAAGACGAAGGATCTAAGCGCATTTGATCGTGAGCAAATTGTCGGGGCCTGACGAATGAGTCACTCCATCTCGGAAGTCGTGCAGGCCCTGGGATATTGACAAGCCACTGTGTCACGGGTGCACCGTTAGTTCATCGAATCCGGTAAAACCATCCCTGCAAGGGCCAACTGCCGTGGAAAAAAGCGTGTGAATGAGCGGGGGGTAATGGTCGGCTATCTCGCATTGTAACAGCGGATAGAAGGGCCACAGTGCAAGAAATCACTCGGCACTTTAACGCTGGTGCACAAAAACGTGTAAGCAGCCACACCATCCATAACCATCTCCTCGCTATGGTATACAGAAGCCATCGTCCCACGAGGGTACCGTTGCTGACCACACATCACAGGGTGCAAAGATTAGCATGGGCGCGAGAACATCGCCACTGGATCTTAGACATGTGGAAAAATGTTGCCTGGACTGATGAGTCGAGATTCACGTTGGTACATCGGATGGCAGGACACGAGTTTGGCGCAAACCACATGAAGCGATGGATCCTTCTTGCCAGCAGGGTACTCTTCAAGCTGGTGGGGGTAGCATTCTCGTCTGGGGACTGTTTACGTGAACTAAAATGGGACCCCCTAATACGTGTGACATTGGATCTCACAGGTCAACGTTACCGGGATATCCTGGACGACCATTTGCTCCCGTTTGTGCGCCTTCAACATCCCACTGGGGACCTCATCATGCAACAAGACAATGCACCATGCCATCACTCCCGAATTGTATCCGAATGGTTGGATGAACACTCCACCGACTTGGCCTTGCTTCCTTGGCCAACTAGGTCCCTTGACCTCAATCCCATCAATCACATCTGGGATGCCATCGAGAGAGATGTTCGAGGCTCTGACCCCCTCCATCAAATATTCGTGAACTGTGGGAGCTTGTTCAGGGATCGTGGATCCGTATGGCTTTCCAACGCTTCCGGTGTCTTGTCGAGTCCATGCCGAGACGAATCGCCGCCGTCATCAGGACGAAAGGTGGTGCTACACGTTTCTAGACAGGTATCTCTAATTCAATTGCTCTTAAGTGTAAATAATGACGTTTCGAAGCACTTTTCCTAGCACATTCAGCAAGCTCTAATTTTGCACTTAAATAAAACTAAAACAGAGATAAGCTAAAAACATGCGCACCAGTTCATTAGAGAATTTTCAAGGAAACAACGACTTCATGTCATATAAAGCTGGAGCAAAAATATGTAAGAGGATTCATCTCTTGTTCAGTTCTTCACTGTCATGTTTACAAGATTATAATTTTGATTTTCTGTGCTGCTTACCAAATAAATCACAAACAATATTGACGAAATTATGATGATTAAAAAGGTTATAAGCACATGGTGGGTGTTTGAGTGGTAGAGAGTAAATCGGGCGCTGCCATGCGAAAATACAAAGCGAAAGCACAGAATTGTTGATACGTAGTAAATCTAGTTTCTGTGATATCGTACGGAACGACCCATATTTCATGACCAAAAGACGTCTTGATGTACGGGAACGTAGAGAACACGAAATATTATGCTGCGCAGAAAGGTGTATGAGTCCAGCAGTTTTTTTATTCAGCTGACTCCATTGGTCGTAAATTCGGTTTCCGTGGAGTGTCGACACAAGAAGTAATTTATCAGTTGCTGTGTGAGCAATGTTTATGCTGACATATACAAAATAGGAGTCTTAATTCGCAGGTGCGTAATAAAGCGAACGAAAAAATTTGAATATTAATAGATTATTTTTCATGACTTTTGTATTTCCATTCAAATATCACGCTCACGATTGGAATTTTAGGTGAATATGCTGCAACGCAATTTCAATCTACGTGACTTTTTCGGGTTTGGAGTTCTGAGAATCACCTCAAAATGATGTCTTTTCCGAATTAAAACTTACAGAGCTTATAGTGTTTTACTTTACGTTGCTTTTAGTAGTTGCATTAACTAATTAGCATCCTTGCTCTTTCCACGCGCCCTTTGCGTTTATTAGCTGTAATTAAATAGCTTGTGCCGTTGGTCCCACCACATGGAGACGTCTCAGTTGCTGAGCCCATCCCTATGGATTTGTGAAATCAGATGCTGAAAGATGAACACACATAGCGCCATGGATTGTTGGCACTGTAGCTTAAAGATAATGCACCCGGCTAGTTATCGAGAGATCAGGAATTCGATCTCAGCGGTGTCAAAATACAATTTTCCGGTTGCTGTGTGTTAATTAAAGAAAAATGTGGAATGAGCGATGACTTTGTCTATTTACACTGTCTCAACGTATTTGGAAGATTTTCACTAGTTCACATCCTTTGTTAACTTGCTGAGCTTTGCCAAATCTCACACTGTATATAAAGAAGTGAAAAAAAAACGGCCAGGGTGAAAGATTCAGCACTTAAGGTAAAAGCAGCTTGTTCTTTATTTTCCCTGCAGTGGAAGTTTCAGGTCGTCAATACAATATGATCAGCAAGTAGCTATTCATCCGCTGACGCTTGACGGAAAGCTCTTGCATAAACATATAAATCTCAGTTTGAAACCTACAGAACGTTATTCATTAGTTCACATGGATCTACAATAAGTTTCCACCTCTTTCGCTATTCAACTACACTGCAAATAAAGTGTTGTCCAAGATTAACATGACAAATGCAAATTCAAGAATATGTCCAAAACGAGGCTGCCGATTGTGATGTTTTTAACAGACACGTGAAAAGCAAAACTGTAAGTCAACGTACCCTGGTAAAATTATCCTAACTCTTATGAAAATATGCAAATGCTGACCGTACGTCATCGAGATGGCAGGCACATGACCTTCATTAATGTTGTTTAGAGCGGGGTGTGGCAATTGAAGGTTCAGTCGGAATGTTAGTGGAAGAATGGCTCCCCATTCTTCGCGGTGGAAAGCGATTGGTAGATTGCCTTTTCAGGGTGGATAGCTATTAGTAGATTGGCTTTTCAGGGTAGATAGCTATTGTTAGATTAGCTTTTCAGGGTGGAAAGCGATTGGTAGATTGGCTTTTCATGGTGGAAAGCGATTGGTAGATTGGAAGCAGAGCAATCACATGTTGAGGTAGCAAGATGGATGGATATGTCGAAGTACGTATTCTCCAGTCTCTGAATAAAATTCCAGGAAACCGAAATAATAACCAGGATGCCATAAAAAGGCGTTCACCCCATCGAAAATCTATGCAGCCGACTAAAGAGACTTGTTAGTCAGAATCAACCCAGCAATAAAACTCAATTATAAGAAGCAATAATTCAATCTTGGGTTCACATTATAACAGCTGCAGAACTAAAAAACGTGGTTCACTCCATGGGAAGGCGTTGTAAGGCCGTAATTAACGCTAAAGGTTACCCAACTAAGTATGAACTGACATAATAAGAATTTTTGTATATTTCATTTTCTCTATGTGTTTCACTTTTCTTCTTTGTAACTGCTGTTCTAATATAAAATCCTTCACAAATGTTATTCCATCACATTCCTCATGAAATTTTCTTTTCATTGATATATAATTTTATGGTATTACTCCAAAAAATGTGGTGTTATGAGCCATCAAACCATAAAAATTCACTATTTCCAAAAAGGTTTCCACAATTTTGGTATCTACTGTATACTGCTCTGTGAACTTCACTTGCGCCACCGTTGTGTCCAATTAACGCGCTTTTCTCTAGGCTGCGGGTGATGATAATGTAATGGATCATCCTTGTACATTTTCGCATTAATACCTATTAAGACCATTTTAGGGCCATCTGAAAAGGCATTTGTTTCAGTGAAACCATCAGCAGTTGCAATAGCTTTGAAATCCTGCGGTATTGAAGATGCATACATTAATACACTGGCGGAAAGTGACAAAAGAACACCAAGAAGGAGACGTCTGATACCAACGAAATTTATACAGCATAATAACGGAATACAGAGGATAACGTGATCAAAACATTATGGCAAAATACAGCTGTACTTGCTGGTAAACTGAAAAATAACATTTCCATGTAACATGGTTAGTACGAGGTTGAACCGCCATGAACTGCGTCACACTGTGAAGTTCTGGCATGGAGTCTGTCGTACAGATGTTGGATGTAAGTTTGGGGTCTTGAGTTCCAAGCATCCTCAACCTGGACGCGTAAATCGGGGATGGTCGTGGCTGGCCGTGGAGACCAGATAAGTCGTTGTCCCATAAAATCCCACAAATGCTCAATGGGGGACAAATCCGGTGAACGCGCAGGCCATGGAAGTTGTCTCACACTCTGAAGCGCATGTTGCGTTGCACGTGCCGTGCCGTGCGTGGACGTGCGTTATCTTGCTGGAAAACACCACGATGGACCGACCTTACAAATGGCACAACAACGGGCTGAATGATGTTGATGTAGGAGGTGCTGTTTAACGTACCCGGTACAAACACTAGTTGTGTACGGGAAGGATAGCTGATCGCTCCCCACACCAGGAGACCAGGTGTAAGCCCTGTGTGTCGCTGGCAGATGCAAGGAGGGTGGAGACGCTCCCCTGTGCGTCTGCGAACACGCATACGGACATCGGAGGCTCCTAATCAGAACCTGCTTTCATCGCTGAACACGACAGATCGCCATTGCGTTCTCCAGTGCAGACGTTGGCGACACCACTTCAGCCGTTCCGGACGGTGGGCTGGAGTGAGAGGTACACATGCCAGAGGCACACGTGCACGTAGTCCTGCATCCAGTAGACGGTTGCGGATTGTTCGCACAGTCACCTCAGGTGCAACGGCAGCTCGTATTTGCGTCGCAGTGGATGTTCTGCTTGACAACGCCACTCTTCTTATGCGTCGATCGGTCCGCTCATCAGTCCGTCTGTGACTCCCGGTTCCACGTCTTCTCGGGTGGGAATGTTCCTCGGACCATCTACGCCACCTTCGTACCACCACCGATACTTCCCGTCGAATTCGCTCCGCAATACGACGATACGACCACCAGGCCTCGCGGAGTCCGACTAGGCGACCTCGCTCAAAGTCCCATAACTGCTGAAATCGTACACGTCTTCCATGTCCAGGCATTGCAGCTTCTTCAGGGTCTTCGCACGTGTCCGTACGCCGACGACTGATTACATTCACTTCGCCGCCGTACTCTTTAAATACCACCGACGATAATTTGCATATTATGCCGTGCTGTGGCTTAAGCGCTCACCGGTTGGTCCCGAAATTAACATCACACCTACGTAAAATCGACCCCATTAACATATGTAAATTTCATGATCGTCCGCCAATTCCTTCTTGGTGTTCTTTCTTCACTTTCCGCCGTGTATTATTAATAACATCTATGAAAATGCAAGTGCAAAGATTCGGCTGTTTGAGAATACAGCACACATTAAAATTGGAAAGGGAGTAAGACAAGGTGACACCATATCTCCCAAGCTCTTTAATGCCACATTGGAAAATGTCTTTCAATCACTGAACTGGGAAAACAAAGGAATAAAAATTAATGGAGATTATGTAACACACCTTCGTTTTGCTAATGACGTAGTCATTTTTGCAACCACCCTATCAGAGCTGCAGAATACAATCCAGGAACTTGCTGACAAGAACAAAGAAGTGGGATTAAAATAAACTTTCAGAAGACAAAAGTGCTGTACAATGGTTTTACAAGAAATGAAGATTTATCGATTGATGGAGGAAAGCTGAAGACAACCAATACCTACATTTATCTTGGACAGCAAATATCAAGTGAAGGTCGCATTGATGAAGAAATTAATAGGCTTAAAGACTTGCCTAGAGAGCTTTTGGAAGAAACAGTATAATCTTCAAGAGCAATATGTCACTATGTCTGAAGAGAAAAGTGTTTGATTAAGTATGGTGCAGAGACGTGGACCTTAATTAAAAGTGACATACAAAGGCTGCAGGCAACTCAAAGCAGCATGGAGAGGTGCATGCTTGGTGTAACCAGGACAGATAAGAAAAGGAACTCGTGGATCAGAAAAATGACAAGGCTGGAAAACATCATGATCAGAGTAAAATCCCTGAAATGGCAATGGGCTGCACATACTGCCAAAAGGACAGACCATCGATGGAAAGTCGAAATTTTAGATTGGGTTTCAAGGGACAGGAAAAGTCCCAGAAGAAGACCACATGGGAGATGGGTGGATGCAATTCGAAAGTATGCGGGAGTAACACGGAGGACTGGCACAAGACAGACCGTTGTGGAAGAGGCTTGGAGAGACCTTCGTCTAGCAAGCAGTGGATTGATAATGGTTGACAATGATGATGATGATGAAGGCCATCCCATAGAAAAACGTATAAATAAGATTCCACCGTATTAAATTCGAGAAATTAATCCAATCAATGCCATTTTACGAGTGATATTTTGAGAAATTTTGTGCATATCGCAATATTGATCAAAAGGATATGCCAGCTCCGTGGCAGAGGGGTTCAAATCGTTCGTTTCTGGTTAAGCCTAAGACGCAAGTCGGTGGTTGAGTCCCAGAAATTGCATCCGTGGTGCACTTGTCCAATAATGCTGGTTGGCACTTTTCCGTCCCTGAAACCAGTGGTGACATGAATTTTGGCAAAATATCGTAAAAATTCTGTCATTCTTTTGTTCCTAACGTTTTTTAAAATGTTCGTTAAAAATCCCGATGTTTGGACCCCACAGCTCCATATTTAACCAGTGTGTGTCATACTGATAGTGAAAGACATAAATAGTAAAATACGGAATAAAAAAACGAATAACTCTTTAAAATGAGGATATAATAATAGATTGTTACCTTTCATTGGTCAGTAGCTCCTTCCCGGCTAGTTGCATTTGGTAAAATTTCGTCATTACCATTGACCTTTGAGTGACCTACGTTCCTCAAGAAGAAACTAAGTAGTCAAGAGATTTCATAAACCGAAGTCTCATTCGAACAATATGTAGCCAAAAGAAGGGTTTGAGGGTGGCAGACACTTCTGACGATTAAGAAATATGTGGTAGCTAAAAATCCTTAACAAAACTCAAAGTGAAAAAACCTGCTTTCCGACCGAAATTTGAAAGAATTAATCCAATGAAATAATGAAATTAAATTAAAATCCATTTGTCCAACTTCAAATAAGTTAGTAAAACCATGCAATGCATTTATTATGATACGCTTTCCAACATAACAGAAATCATTACTCAAGTTATGAGGATAATGGCTGTGGAATAAATCTCGGTCCTGTGCGCTGATCTTTGATCCCATTTCGAAGATATTCAACAAAACCGGTTCAGTACACCTCGAAATAACATGATGAAGATTTGTCGCAATCGAAAGCACTGTTGCGTAAGTTATGATGCATAATGGCGATGGAAGTGATTCCGCTTCTATGTCCTGACCTTTGACCCCATTTCGCCCATTTCCCACAGGGTTTGTCCCCAGGTGGTCCCCTACCACATACTGAGATTTCTTCGAAATCGAAACTTTTTTACGTTACTTATGATGCATAAGAGCAGTGGAATGGATCTCGCTCCTATGTCCTGACCTTTGACCCCATTTCGTTCACTTTCGATAGGGTTCTTTCCCAGGTGGTCCCCTACCACATACTAAAATTTCATCGAAATCGAACCATTTTTACGCGAGGTATCGTGCGAACCGACGTGCGCGCACAACGCGTGACGTAATGAGGCAGATGGGAATCGCGACCATCTGCTCGCAACAGTGTGATGACATAAAACTTTAATAAGATCCACACAACGCGTTACGTAATGAGACAGATAGAGTGACCGCGCGCCAAAATCTCAATCGCGAGAGTGTGACGTCATAAGATTTCTTACCATGGGTAACATTAATGGGACGACGCAATGACACTAAAAACGTGGTGATTCGGGGTGGTTATTTAACCCACTAAACAAATTTTCATAAAGTCGAAATCAAGCTAAATCGATTTGTAGTACCAGAAAACGCTAGGTAAAAGAATTTCATCAAAATCTTTAGAGCCGTTTTCAAAATAAAATTTACATAAAGACAAGAATTGCTCCTTTAATACTATGGGATAAGGGAAATGGAATGGATCCCGATCCTATGTCCTGACCTTTGACCCCATTTCACCCATTTTTAATAGGGTTCGTCCTCAGGTGGTCACCTATGACATACTAAAATTTCATCGCAATCGAACCATTTTTACGCAAGTTATGACGCATAAGGGCAATGGAATGCATCCCGCTCTTATGTCCTGACCTTTGACGCCATTTCGCCCATTTTCAATAGGGTTCGTTCGCAGGTGATATCCTATGATATACTAAAAGTTCATCGAAATCTAGCCATTTTTGCGCAAGGTACCGTGCGGAGAAACAGGCAGACGGACGGACGAACAGACAGACGGACAAAGCTAGAGCATATACTCTTCTTTAATCTACTGCTGGAAAGCGTAAATGAAAACGATAGTCAAAGCGCTCAAAATTACCAAGGTATCCAGACATCGAATTTCCGACGCGTTTCGGCTCAGTTTTTTTGTGGCCATTCTCAAGGGCATTTCGTGCTGTACTGCTCCATGTACGTTAACTGCTAGCTTAAGGAACGTAGGTCACTCGAAGGTCAATGGTAATGACGAAATTCTACCAAATGCAACTAGCCGAGAAGGAGCTACTGACCGATGAAAGATCACAAGCTATTATTTTATCCTCATTTTTGAGAGTTAATTGTTGTTTTTTTTTTTTCTTGGTTCGTATTTTTACTATTTATATCATTCACTCACAGTATGACGCCCACTGGTTAAATATGGAGCTGTGAGGTCCTGACATCGGGATTTTTAACGAACCTGTTAAAAAACGTGAGTAAAAGAAGAATGGCAGGATTTTTACGATATCTTGCCAAAATTCATTATTCTAAGCCGAAATTCGTTATTTTAAGTGGTTAGACATAACAATTTGAATAGATATCAGTAGTGACATATCAGCGAAGGGTGATGACTTTTTAGAGCGGAAAAAGTTGCACATAGAGCATTAAACCCGGAAACAAACCAAACCAAACCATGTAGATATTTGTGTTTAAGACACGGGGTTACTTTAGAATGAATATAGCGCACCGTGTTCACACAAATTCATTGTACAGAGGAAATTTCAAAATGAGATAAACATAATGCATGTACTTTAATTAGTCTGCAGAGTGTTTCCACGCATGAGCAATTGCTTTATCACAGCATTGGAGAAGCGCCATGAGTTGAGTTTGCAACGCGCAATTGCTTTTCCCTGAAGAGGCCTCGTTAAAATACCCGCAGGAAGAGGACAGAATTAAAGCAATTTTAGCCATTTATCTAGAGTGGAAATCGTTAACGTTTACGTACGAAGACTGAATATTGGACAATTCATGAGTAATCACGTCGGAACGTGGTTGAATTAAAGTTTAATAATAAAGACACGCATGTTAGTTCAAGTACAATAATATGTTCCTGCGAAACTCCTTCTTCAGTGTCACACGATAACCAATTACGATATTATTACTCTACGCGCAGATCTGATATCAGACAAATATAGATGATTCATGATGTAGTTCGTGCGATGATTAGATTTTAATATACGGTGTATTAGCAACCTAAAGGTTTTCGTAGAATGCATGCGTGCGGAATTTTTTCTGTGAGACTTCTCATTGACTCATAGGCCACGGTTGTCTTCCTTCCAGGTAAAAATCAATAAAAAATAACGACTTACACAAATGCAATTTATTTAAATAAGTTTAATTTGCTTCAGAACTTCTTGGGCTATTAAGAAAGATGTTGATTGGATGATATTAAAATAAGATTTGTTCCTTTTTGACCGGAGAAGGGTGATTCTTCAGGACCGACATGAGCAACTCTGAGGTGTACAACCGGTTTCGCATCCAGTGTTGCCAAGTCCTTTAGCCACGTATCGACAAATTCTAACAAAAAACTCAACTAAAAATCGACCAAAAGTAGACTGGACAGCTGAAAAAAGGAAGGAAGACACTCTTTTTAAGAAATTAAGTTCACAAGAATGAAAACACACAATTTATAGTCGACATATCATTCTGCCCTTATGTCTTCCCCATTACGTGCATGTTCACAGAAACATGATTTTATTTATTTAATCTTTTTTAAAAACTATTTTCTTTTCCTACCTTTGTATCTACTTCCCTTCCCGATTTAGTGACATTCTTTTGGAGCCAACTTGGTTTACAGATTTGAGCCAAGGAATTAAACTAGAAATTAAGCTCACAGACATTTATTTTCGTTTTTAGCCACCCCGAGTTGTCAAGTGGTACAAAGCGTTGGCTTCTTATCATTCGTCCGCGATGAGTCCAGGTTCGAATCCCCGTTGAGCTATTGATAGGGTGTCTGTCTTATGTCACCTGCTCTCTCTCCCTCTTTCCAGGAGCCAGTGGCTCCAAATTAGTTACCTTCGCTTGCATATAGACCATGAGATTGTTCACAATGGTTATTTAACCCTGAAATAAAGAATTTATTTTTCTGGTATCCGATTTATTTCTCCAGAGTAATAAGTTGATATTCTCCAGACTCATACATGTAATTATGGAGATTGATCGCAAGTGCAATTTATATTTTCATCTCCACCAGTATTCTGAAATTCAAATCTTCATAGTTACGGGTCAGTTCCATCTTCATGATTGAAAATTAATACAGATCTAAGCAGCTTTAGTTTGTATTTATCTTCATGACTGAAGAGGAATGCACCGTGAAGATTTATTTTTTATAGTATAGTCTATATTGTTTATTCTTTTCGGTGATAATGTAAAGTTTAAGTCTCGGAATTTTTCTCAGACGATATGACATTTTGTGAATAATAACATAAAACACCAAATATACACAGTCGTATCAGAATAATATGACCACCTACCTAATAATGCGAATAACCACCCTTAGTCCGGATTACAGCTACGAGACGGCGTGTCATGGACGCAATGAAACCCTGGAAGGTTATCCGAGGCACACGTACCATTTCGGACTGCAGAAAACCACATAGGTCTCGGAAATGGCGTAGTTGTGGGTCGGCACGTCGAACCTGTCGATCCAAATAGTCCCACAAGTGAATTATGGGATTGGAATGGGGCGATTTCACAAGCCAAGGGAGAACGGAGATATCGTTCTCGTGCTCGTGGAACCAGTCACACAGCCCGTTAGTTATTGTGCTGTTGGTAGATACCATCACCACCAGGGTAAACGTCCAACATGAAGGGACGCATGTGGTCAAAGCGGATGGACAGGTATCAGTTGGAGTACAGGAACCCATCCAGCGGTCCCAGGTCATACCAGGAAAACATCCCCCAGACATGCGCACTCCTACCGCCGGCTTGTGCTTGACGAAGAAGCGTGTCCGGGTGTTGGTTCTCGTGTGTCTGACGCCGTATCTGCCACCGGCCGTCACTTCTGTGAAATAGAAACCTCGATTCGTCGGAGAAGGCAACCTTTTCCCACTTTTTCACCGTCCAATGACGGAAATCCCATGCGAACTGCACGCGTCGTTGCCGACGGACCTGGGTTGACAGGGGCGCTTTGACGCAGCGTCGACACCGGAGACCCATGTGTAACAGGGTTCGCTCTAAGTACTGTTTTCTGGACACGTACCTGGGTGCCGCAGCGTTCATTTGCGTGGTCAGTTGCAGCACTGTTGCGAATCGATTGCCCTTTACCTGTCGACTGAGGCGACGTTTTCCGCTGGGACGGATGGCCTTCGGGACTCCACAGCTATGACGTCTGGACGTACTCGGTGTGCCAGTGGTCCATTCTTGGTACACCCATACTACAGCAACTCACGAACAGCCCACGGATTCTTCTGTTTCTCAGATGCTTCCACCCTTGGCGCGGTAGCCGATGATCATTCCTTTTTGAACTTCGGTCAAATCACTACTTCTGCTAATTGTGCTCACGTAACACACTATGGCTGATGTGTCCAGGTCGGCCGCATATATCTTCGTTTGGTCGACTTTGTCACGTGCACTCTGTGACGCGCCTGGGCGGTTACACTGTGATTCCGGGGGTGGTCATATTATTCTAATACGACCGTGTAATCTTAGATTTAAATGACTACGTTTGTGTGTGTGTGTGTGTGTGTGTGTGTGTGTGCGTGTGTGTGCGCACGCCCGTGCATTTAGGCACCTCCTCAATTCTGCTTTTTTTTTAAATTTAATGTGATATATATATATTTGCATTTCAATAAAAAAAGAAAAGAAAATTCCATTGAAAAAAATGCAAATAAGCAGCTAGTGTTTCTACTCGATTAATGAAACTGTTCAACCGCTAACTAAATAATCCCTGAAAAAGTAAACAATACAAAAAACGAAAACGCGAACGAATAATGCAGACAATGTGTGCATCAGCAGTTTATACAGCACCTTTTCGAAACTGCCAGATATCAAACCTGAGAATGAAATGCGCCCAGGATCATCTCGCCAAACGGAACGCCACACTAACATTCATAATGGAAAAAAATACCTTTTTCAAATTAAGTGTATAATGCATAACAAAGGATTGAAGGAACAATAAAATTTAACTGGAAATCAACCGATTTTTCAGGCAGTCAACCACATTTTCAACTCTCAACTAAGTCAGAAATTTATCAATACAGAGTGCAAAATCAACCAGGCCAAGTTGAAATAAACTATGGCTCACAAATAGCAGGCCAAACGAATGAGTGCAGACACCCACTTTAGGAGCCGTATAAAAATTGCAGTTCCTTGGCTTCAGAAGTGCGCAAAGGCCTAGGGATTAATATTTAATGCCTTAGTAAACGGGCAATAATACCAGTATTTTTGTCTAAACCTTAAGAATATGAGCCCGTCACAATATACTCTTAACGACTGAATAATGATACAAACTAATAATGCTGCGCCTTTACTTAAGCATGAAATATTAATAAACAGGCCTAGGCCTTTTTACCAGTTTTTATCCCGTCGTGCTTAAACCTTATGAATATGAATTCACAAGGTTTAGGCACCAAGTCAAGTTAGTATTATTGCACTATTACTTTAGGCATTAAATATTAACACATAGGCCTAGGGCTTTTTAAGAGGTTGTTTTCAATTATTCTGCTATTCATAAGGTTTAGACACAAGACCTAGTTAGTAATACTGCGCTTATACTTAGGCACTAAACCTTGGCCAAGGCCTAGGCCTTTTTAACAGTTTTTATTCCATCGTGTTCATATTCATAAGATTTAGACACCAAGTCAAGATATTAATATTGCTCTTTTACTTAAGAATAAATATTTCATACACTTGAACAAAATCTGCAGAAAGTCCTGGACCAAAGGGCCTATTGATTAATATTTAATGCCTAAGTAAAACTGCAATAATACTAACTTGACTTGGTGTCCAAACCTTATAAATACCAGTACAATGGAATAAAAATTGTGTTAAAAGGCCTAGGCCTAAGGCCTATTTATTAATATTTACTGCCTAAGTAGAAGCGCAACATTACTTAAATGAATTCGTGTCTAATCCTTTTGAATATCAGCGTGATGGAATGAAAACTGTTAAAGGAGCCTAGGTCTAGGTCAAGGTATTAACATAGGTATTATATTTTTATATAAAAGCGCAATAATACTAATCTGACATGGTGTCTGAATCTTATAAATATGAACACGATGGAATAAAAACTGTTAAAAAGGCTTATGCCTAGATTAAAGTATTAATATTTAATGCCTAAGCAAAAGCGCAATAATACTAACTTGACTTGGTGCCAAAACCTTATAAATATGAACACGATAGAAGAAAAATTGTTAGAAATACCCAGGCTTAGGCCAAGGCATTAATATTTAATGCCTAAGTAAAAGCGCAATAATACTAACTAGACATGGTGTATAAACCTTGTGAGTATTGAACCCGATGGAATAAAAGCTGTTAAAAAGGCCTATGCCCAGGTTAAGGTATGAATATTTAATGCCTAAGTAAAAGCGCGATAATACTAACCTGGCTTGGTGTCTAAACCTTATAAATATGAACACGATGGAAGAAAAACTTAAGAAGACATAGGCTTAGACCAATGTTTTCATATTTAAGGTCTAAGAAAAAGCGCAATAATACTAACTTAACTTGGTGTCTTAACCTTATGACTATGAAAACGGTGGAAGAAAAACTGTTTAAAAAGCCTAGGTCTAGGCCAAGGTATTAATATTTAATGCCTCAGCAAAAGCGCAGTAATAATAACATGACATGGTGTCTAAACTTTATGAATATGAGGACGATGCCTTAACACTGTTAAAATGGCCAAAGCTTAGGTCTAGGCATATTCATTTATTTTTAGTGCCAAAGAAAAAGCGTAATATTACTAACCTGTCTGGGTGTCCAAACCTTATAAGTATGATCACGGCGGAATACAAACTGTTGAAAAGGCCACTGCCTAAGCCGTAGGCGGTCTACTGGGAAAGTAGACCCGATGAAACCAGAAGTTTGATTTTTGTTGAACTCCCTAACGGTTTTGTGGTCATCCTATATAAAAGTGTAATCTAAGAAATAAAACATGCAATTTTTATACGTTACCCAAACGTTTTTGTGGTCATTTAGCCATATTCCAATCATAATCAAAGTTTTCGACAAAAGACTTTGGCTATAATACGATATTGTATCATATTATAGTGAAAGTCTTTTGTAAATATATATTGTAGGACTTGATATTATATTCAAGTCCTACGATATTATATCTTTCGCTTTCGATGAATTCGTTTTCAATTAATTCACCTGGAGCCATTTGAGGTCACCTATTCTTGAAGGCAGATAGCCAGCGCCGTATGACAAACGTCCACCCACGCCTCATCCGGTTTTCCAGCGCCAGCCCGGTTAGCAGGATTAGTCCGGAATTTTTGTTTCTGAATATTTGCCCAACGGAACGGCCACGGATTTTTGAGCTTCGCTACCTAGGCTGAATTCCCTACATTTCAAATGCGTCTTACAAACGCAAAAACGCCCTCAAGACGATGAAGTACGGTGTCGGCATAAGGTCTCTGGCATATTTATATACTCTGTTAAAGAAAATTATTTAAAAAAAAAAAAATTCTGCTGAATCAGGTGTTTATGCGATCCCCCCTACAACTTCCGGACGGCTCTAAACGGTAATATATTGGAATGACCAAACGTTCGTTTAGAATCAGAATAAACGAGCATAAAAAGGACAAAAAATACGGTAAAGTATTCACAGCCCTGTCCAGAAGAGTCAAATTTAATTCCACTACTTCTATGTGGGCTGATATAAAGAAATTAGCTACCTAGTCTACTCCTAAATGTACAGATATTCGGGAAACCTTGGAGATCATTACCAACTGTGATACTTGCAGTGCTAGTGTCCTACTGGAGTTGCAACGAATTTGGAGCCAGTTCTTCAAGTTACGCCTTCTTCCTACCAGAATACCGCGTGCACAACCAACGTGATGCCTTGTGTCTTTAAATGACCATTACGTCGTATCTATGTATTGTCAAGTCAAGTCACCGCGTTCAAATTGTTAAAGCGTTCTATTATTCAGTTTGCAGTTTCTATCTAACTTCCTTGAAAAAGTCATCTGGTTGATGTGCAAAAGCTTGGAAACGATTGTTTATACACCCTGATTCATGAAGAAGTTTACAGTTTCCAGATGCTGTAAAATAATAACAGTTGAAGACACGGACCTCAACTGCGAACCGTTAGGTAGATGTACTCATAAAGTTTATGTCCCGCTACTGACGAAAGTGACGTAGGTGATAGCGTGCGTGTCACGAGACTAGTCAGTCAAAATTGCAGCATCTGAAGTGGAGAAGGCGTTTTGTGTTCTTGGATTGAGCAAAACGGAATCTAAAACTGTTGTGCAACGGCATTTTCGATCACGATTCGGAAAAAAACCTCCAACCGGAAAATCTATCCACGATTGGCATAAAAAATTTGAAACTACGGGCTGTTTGTGCAAACTTAAAAGTCCTGGACGACCTCGTGTATCAGAAGAAGTCGTCGAAAGTGTTTGCACCGTCGTTCGCTTCACGATTCATCCTCCAATTCGAATTCTCCCCTCCCCTTTCTGTTGATCTATAGCGCAGCTGAAACAGCGTATCACAGCCACTATCACTGCACTTGATTCAGATATCTTCCCTCGCGTTCGGGCGGAAATGGATTACCGGCTCGATGTGTGTCGTGTGACTAAGGGTGCACACATAGAACATCTGTGACTGTCTCTAAAAAAACTTGAAACATTCCCCTACAATTCTGTTACAGGTAACAAAATAACTTACTAGGGGTGTTCAAATGAAAAGGTACGAAACGTCATAAGAACGTAACCGTTAACATATTTGCCTATGCCGCTATGGGAGAACGTAGCGACACATCTAGGGATGCGATTGGAGTCGCCGGCGTGGATCGGAGCATGCGCGGACGCCCGCATGCGCAGGAGAGAGCAGAGGCTCTTATAAAGAGCGCCGTCCAATTGACGCGGCAGTGCGTGTGAGGACAGGATGGCGTTCACATTGCAAAATTAGACGATTGAGGAGCAGCGAGGCGTTATCCGATTTCTGAAAGCGGAAGGTGTTAAACCGGCCGCTATTCATCGCGGAGGGTGTGGTTCTGCTCCATGATGACGCGCGTCCACACGTCTTCAGGGTCACACACGCGGAACTGGCCAAGTTCCAGTGGGAGCAACTTGATTATCCGCCCTACAGCCCGGACATGTCGCTCTGCGATTTCCATGTGTTTGGTCCCCTGAAAAAACATCTGAAAGGGAAGCGCTTCTACTCGGACGACGAACTCAAGGACGCTGTGCAGGACTGGGTCTCGTCACGGCCACAGGAATTCTGGGAACAAGGAATCCTTCGGCTCGTTAATCAATGGGATCGTTGTGCTACGGCCTATCGTGTATACTTTGAATAAAGTCTTCATTTATACCCACAGTGTCATTTTGTACCTTTTCATTTGAACACTCCTTGTACATTGTTCTTGTTTTATAGTGCGTTGAAACTGTATACTTCTTTATGAATCACCCTGTATATTCCTGCGCCAATAAATCGGGTTACTAGCATAGTTTTACTATTTTCGACAGTGCAGTCCTTGTAGGCCTGCTTCATTGAACGTTTTTTCTTGAATATGAAGATATACAGTGTGTACCACGGTTAACATATTTACTAGGTCTCAACACGATGGAGCATATTTAGGATGCCTTAGGGAGATGAATCTAAGCTCAGCAACCTCGGCCGTGAACTCTCCGGGAGCTCCAATCTGCTGTTGTGTAGGAGTTGTATTCAGTGCTGCAATAGCTTTTTACTCCCCTCGTCAACAACACAAAGCAGATGGTAACACTTTTCGTCGCTGCAAAAACGGTGATCAGAACATCTTACAGAACACGTGGACAAGAGCGAATGCATCTTCAAGTAAATCATCAGTTTATGTGAGTAATGTATTTTACGTGGGTTACACAGCGCATTTGATTCTTTATTCCATATTCGTTTTTTTTTGTTTCGTTGTTTACCGGGTGCGGTGCGCGACTTTAAAGACTAGGAGCAATCGCCTATCCCTAATTTAGGGTACCTGGCTAACAAAAAGGAAGAGAGCAACTGCCGGAAACCAAGAATAAAAAAAAATGCTTCATCAGGGACTCGAGTCCAGTTCCACTCTGAACAAGTTAGTAAAATCATGCAATGCATTGATTATGATATGCTTTCCAACATAACAGATGTCATTGCTCAAGTTATGAGGATAGTGGCTGTAGAATAAATCTCGCTCCTATGACCTGACCTTTTGACTCTATTTCGATAATATTCAACAGAACCGATGAAGTATACTTTCGGAACAAAATGATAAAGTTTTGTCTCAATCGAAGCATTTTTACCCAAGTTATGACGCATAAGGGCAATGGAATCGATCCCGCTCCTATGTCCTGACCTTTGATCCCATTTCACCCATTTTCAAAAGCGTTCATCCCCAGGTGGTCTCCTACCACATACGAACATTTTATCGAAATCTAACCATTTTTACGCGAGCTGTCATGCTGACGTACGGACAAAGCTGGAGCATATACGCTTCTTCTACCTACGGTTGGAAAGCGTAAAAGGGACAGAAACCAGTACTTGGGCCACGGTGCCACCAGAATGGTCGTTTTTATCTCAGATCTGCGCTTTATAGAGCAAGCCATTCCTTTCCCTGATACCTTCGTTTTGTTAACTTCCCTTAAAATTTGAAACCGGGATTATATTGGATTTCGAACATTTCAAGAAGGAGCTACGGACCTCAAAGCATGTTACGGCAGGCAGGTATCTTTCGTTATTTTAACTACAGTTTTCGTTAAAAGGGCTGATATTCATAAGTTTTTGATGCCTGTGTACCTGGACCAGACGGCATGCAGGCACGTATCTATCTGGCACCAATTAATTTTAATTAAAGAAACCTCTGTTCATGTGTGCGATAAAAACTAAGCTTTCTTTCCGTCCATATGCAACCAAGATTTACGCAAAATAACAGGAGCCAAAAATGAAAGTTATATTCCAATAATATTACATTCTTAAGAGTTCCTCATGGGGGTTTTTAAAACCTCACAAAAACAACAACAGCAACAACAAAAGAAGGGTGAATGCCTGATACAGTTTCAAGAATGTCGCAGATTAGCATTTCGGCTCTTTCAATAAGTAAGCTATAAATTGTAGTAAGAAAATATTCGATATTTCTCCTCTGAGTTAATATTCGGAATTTTCTGCATGCGTTTTGAGTTTTTCTCGAGACATAATCTGGTGAAATATGACTAAAAATAAAAAAAAAGAAAGCCAAATGAAACATGCGTGGGTGTGTAGCAAAATTGGAAAGATTTGTTCCGCAACTTCAGGGTTTAGATCTCTCAGACATTCGAATTTCGGGATCTTTATATTACCCTAAAGGGACGTATTTAAGCTGGCTGCTGCATAAACACGAAACCCATAAAAGTAAACAAAACAAACAAGAAAAGTTTCGTGCAGCGTAATTCTAACGCGCGCGCGCAAACACACACACACACACACACACACACACAAACATATTCTAATCAAGATGAGCAAAAACGAGATTTTGGAGGCCACTTTGGGCAAGTAGCTTTTATATCAAGCAGAATGTACAACAAAAATTTCAGTTTTCATCTTCCTGAGAAAAACCATTTTTGAATATTAACGATCTGCTAAATTATAAAGAAATACGGACTGGATGTACTTCAATATCTGAAGTAGCGTTTCATTGCCACTGTGAACACAAATTCCATCGCCTACAAATTTAAAAATGAGTTGATTAAATCCAAAGTAGAAGACGAATTTTTTTTTAATTTTAATTAAACTGTTCAGTTTAGTCGGCAGAAATCAGCATTAACTGTTTACATTTAGACAACCGGCCAGTTAAAAGAGTTACTTTTTCTTTCCTTTTTTCGATAATGTTGAGCTCAAGCAATGAATAAGATTCCGCTTTGTTTTTCAATGTTTTGATAATCTTCTTTCTTAGTTAATTTAACCCTATTTTCCTCATAGTTAAGGAATTTTTTCTATTTAGAATTACTTCTCTGGTAAGGCAGCCAAAAGATCTCTCCTATCAATATAAACCATATGCGCCAATAAATCAGTATGATTGTGGAAATGAAAACGAAAGAAAAAAGGAAAAAAACTTCAGCTTAGTGTAGGAAAGTAGGATTTTGAGATAAGAAACCCTAACAAAAATTATTTGTCACCAACGATGGTAGAGAAATGAAAGAAAGAATGAGATCGTGAAATCAGATAAAGAGAGGATATGTATCGGAATATTGATGATAGTTACCTTCCATGAAGATCAGTATTAAAACGAAATCCGCGGTTTATAACAGAACGCTCTGTTTCTGTATTCGAAGATGATTTTACCGATATTGCGAAGGCAGTTGTCAAAAATAAATATGGCCCCAACCTCGTAAACAGGGCCGTAGCCAGGGGAGGGCCAGGTCGGGGGCAGCCCAGCCTGTGTTTTCATTTACCCGTACTAGCGACTCGCACAACAGTATAGTGCCCGACATCTTTCACATCTTTTGCCCGACCACTTTACATCGTCCTTCGGTCGACCTCAATCATCAGCCGCCCCTTCCAACTTGCTTGTCTGGCTACGGGCCTGCTCGTAAACAACGGCAAAAATTGTATTTCAAGACACTGATGTAAAAAAAATGGCGAAGTTTTTACAGAAAGTCACGCCAAAAAGGTGAAATTGTTATATTTTTTAAGCAGTAAATAGAAACCACTCAGAGTTTTCATATGGAAATGTTACCGATCGGGAAACTTCAAACAGTAGGACAATTACTTAAAGAATTCAGTACTCTTTAAGAGAAAAAAAACTACAAGTAGAATGTCGACAATGTTTGTGCCAAGAAAGAATTCAAAATAATTTTCCAATTTCATCATCGAGAAAGAGGATATTATGATGTGCGCTATCCAATCTATAGGTTTAATTCCATAAATTTACTACAAAAGGATATAAAAAATATTAATTCCTTCATGCCCTTCTATGCGGCATTATAAAGGAGAAACGTAAATAATTCTCGCCAGGAATTTTGCAGCTAACATCATTAATGACGGACACACGCTTAAATACTTTCGAATATTTTGATTTTAGTTGCATTTTTCGCATTAAGCTTTCATCAACTTCTCTGTGTTTTTAGCAAATTTATAATATAATCCCAATATATTACAGTTCACTGTATTTTATATTGAGCTAAAATATGTGTATGGTTAAATTTTTCAATAAATATTATTGACAGTTTAGTCAATTTTATTTCGGGCGCAAAAGGTAAGAAACCAAATAAACCAAATTTGCGATTTATAGCAGACTACAGAATATTAAATATACTGTTCTGTAAGGAAATCTTATGGAATTGAAACCTTGCTGATCCTCATTAAAATTTGCCGTGGAGCATTTCGCAGTTTCTAATGGAAGCAAATAAATTTTCTGAACCATTTTACAACGCTTACAAGAAATTTTCTAGCTTGAAATTTTCTGTAACTAACAGAAAACTCAGGAATTTTCATTGCTTATCACTAGGAAGAAAGTCATGAGAAAGGCGTAGGCTGAAAAGTGATGCACATCGCAAATCACTTCTCCACCTGACGCGGGATGTGCATGGGCGTACTGGTATTGACAAGAAGTCTGGCGGTAAAACCGCTGTCAAAAACAGAGACGAAAAGACGAATCTACTCAGCAAGACTCATGCATTATGGGAGCATGTGCAGCATGCCTTTAGTCCGAGGCTTATCGACTCAAGTAAGAGCACAGCTTCTCCAATCCAAGACAAAAACCAAAATCAACAGGAACATTAGGCCGTTTCCCCAAGAAGCAACGATTTCCGCTAAAGAAATTGCCCTCCGTGTATATATAATTACCTCTGCAAAAACGTTTTTTTTTTTGCTTTAAATGCATATATGAGATGCGATAGTGTAGCATGGAATTCTATAATTAGGTAACAAAAAACACTTAACGATTATCATTCGTCAGCGTTAAGCACACAGCAATACTTGGGTTGTGTTAACCTTTTGTGTGCGTGCATATTACTAGTTTCTCCCTTGATAACATCTTCCAAACAGATAAAAAAATAATTACTTATACTTAGATCCGAGAGATGTTAGATCCAAAGTACATAAATTCCAAGTGCTTCTCTGATCAGATTTCACGTATTAAAGTCATTAACTGTACAGGTTTAATTCACATAAAGATGAATGTTTTTCTCAGAAAAACAAAATGCGTTTATACGAATAGAAAAAAACATTCTGCGCCACCGAAATGTGGGCTACGATGAGTAAAAGTTGAATTTAGTACTGTTAGAACTTTCACCTCTTCAACTGCATATTACCGATATGACAACAAAACGCAACAGCAAAAACATTTTCTTTTGCAAAGGTGAAACTGCGATGTCAAAAGACATTTCTAAATACTCACAGCAAAAGCGAAACTATAGTGCCAAAATGCGCCTCCGAATATTCCTTGCAACAGGAACGTCCTGATAGCCACCGCGCGGCGGAAGAGGAGGAGCCTCACTGCTATGAGGGTGCCCTAGCATCAGCAAAAAAATCTTACAAAAATTTCAGCGGGCATTTCTTATGAAACTGGTTAAAGAAATTTCCGGAAAAAAGTTCTTAGGGAAGCTTTCAATTAAGTATTAAATGGAAAGAAAGTTTTTTTCAATCAATAAGTAAAATATTTGGAAATCATTTCCGTGGTTTTATTGGGTTAGTGCGAATGAAATGTCTAGCGCGAATGAGCAGTGGAGCCAGACCCTCACCAGAGCGGAATGGGACCACCCACAGGTGTTGCGGAAGCGGACTCCCGAAAAACGTGTCGTGAGATAGCGGCAGAGGTAGGTGACCACCACACGATAGTTGTTCGGCGTCTGGCTGCGCTGAATAAGGTCAAAAAGCTGGACATGTGGCTGCCGCATGAGTTGACAACTGCCATCAAGTTGTCAACTCATCCGGCAGCCATGTCGCTGCTTGCCAGGAATAAAAAATAACCTCTACTGCATCCAATCGTCATCTGCGACGAGAAGTGGGTCCTTTATGATAATCGGAAACGATCTACACAATGATGAAGTAAGGCACAGCGTGCTGGACGGCATGATGCTCCTTGTCTGGTGGTCCACAGCCGCGATAATTCATCGGAGTTTCTTGGCAAGAGGCCAAACTATCACTGCAGAACGTTATTGTACTGAATTACACCAGATGCACCGGAAATTGCTACCGAAACAACCGGCTTTGGTCAACAGACGTGGTCCTTTTCTACTCCAGGACAACGCGCGCCCTCAGTGCCTTGGGCTATGAAGCATTCCCTCATCCTACCTATTTCCCAGACTTGTCTCCGACAGACTATCATCTGTTTCGTCGCCTGGATCACTTCCTGTCCGGGAAACACTTCACGACAGACAACGAAGTTCAACGTGCAGTTGATGACTTGTATGGGTCCTAGCCACAAGACATCTTTCGTTCCAGGATCATGGCCTTGCCGGACAAATGGCAACTATATGTCCATGCCGAGGGGGATTGTTTTGCCTAGGTAAATTGTTCTACTTTTCCGTTCTTGCCGTCCAAGTGTGCTGGTCCTTTGCCGGACATTTCATTCGCCCCAACCGAATAATTTTTTAAAGCCGAATAACGAGAAAGTAGCTATTCCAGAGGACTTGATGCCCCTTTTCACAGCCACATGCATGCACAATATATTAACAAGAGAATGTGAAAGAAATATGAGTTAAATGAATGAAATATTTACACCAATGAGGATAAGGTGCTATGTACGTAGGCTATTTCGAAAGTACGTGGGCTGCCAGCACCGCGCCGTTGTTATGGAAACCAGTCACGAGTTCCCGGTGGGGGAAGATTTAGCCATCTGTGCTGTGTTCGTTTGAGTGAAGGTAACGCGCAGCCTTTGTGGATGTAGTGTATGTTTCACACTAGACGTGTATTACAATGGCGGATAAGCACGCTATACCGCTAATTACCGGACAACGAATTACGGTTGAATTTTGTGTAAAGTCATGCAAAAGTGGCCAGGAAACGTTTCAGATTATTCAAGAAGCGTATGGTGCCGGCGCGTTTGGCAGGTTGGCTGTATTCAAGTACCAGAAGCATTTCAAGGACGACAAACGCAGTATGTAAGATAACCCGAGAAGCGGGCGTCCGTCAACATCAGTGACCGACGAAAACATTGCGGAAGTTCAAAAATTATTAAAATACGGTAGACGTTTATCGATTCGAGATTTGCCACTGCAGTGATGCAGCAAGTAGAGTTGGAAAGTTGTCAAAAATTTGGTCTCGGACACGACCCGGACCTCAGCTGGGCACGACCTGGACCTGACCTGCACAAACCTGCTTTGACCTATAAATTCGAATGTATCATCATCATTGCCAATCACTAAACATCCACTGCCGAACGAAGATCTCCTCAAGTTTCTTCCACAACGGACTATCTTGGGCCAGTCTCCTCCATCCACCCATCTCCTTTTCCTGAGTCTTTTCCTGTCCCTTGAAATTCAGTTTAGAATTTTGATTGTTCATCGGTGGTCTGTCCTTCTGGCAATATGTCAAGCCCATTGCCATTGCAGGGATTTTACTCTGATCATGTCTTACACTTCTGCCACTTTCCTGATCCATGAGTTCCAACTCTTATCTCTACTGGTTACACCAAGCATGTATCCCATCATGCTTTCTTCATTTCTCTGCTGCCTTTGTATGTGTTTTTTAGCTAAGGTCCATGTCTCTGCTCCGTACGAAATCTCTAGCAGGATGCACTGACTCAGTGCTTTTCTTTTAAACGACTAGGGGCTGCGCCTCTAGGCTCGCTACGTTCGTTTCCAGAGTAGCGCTCGGGTACTGCAGCCCGATCTCCGAGTATATCACATGAAATAAAAACTGGAAAATTCATATAAATTTCAATTTTTATTGCATGTCTAAGCAAATAAGGCTTGTTATTCCGAAGTTTCAGAGTTTATTTACTGTCGTTCATTTTTGGAAGGTCGGACTTTTGTCGTTTGAACTTATAGCACTTACAAAGTTTACCACTAAGGAAAACAAATTGCGGTCCAAAAAGTCATTTCCGTAAACCGTAAACCGTTATGCTAAACCGTTAAGGTGGACGTCAAGTAACTTTGCTTCCTATACTTCCAATGGAAAAAAATTGTACCCGTTTCCTTCACAATTAGTGTGTTCCCAGGGATGAAAATTTGAACATCGGTTAAAATAACTTCATATTATAACTTGGAATACTTAATATTTTCTAAAACATAACCATAATTATATTAAAAATCAATAACTTCTCCTTGGTGATGTTGGAACCAGAAAAAAGATGGCGCGACCTGTACTTTGATGACGTCAGTAGACAAACAAATGTCGGATGGCATACTTATGGTTATGTTTTAGAAAATATTAAGTATTCCAAGTTATAAAATGAAGCTATTTTAATCGATGTTCAAATTTTCATCCTTAGGAACGCATTTGTTGTCCAGAAAAAAGATGGCGCGACCTGTACTTTGATGACGGCAGTAGACAAACAAATGTTGGATTGCATACTTATGGTTATGTTTCAGAAAATATGAAGTATTCTAAGTGATAAAATGAAGCTACTTTAATCGACGTTAAAATTTTCATCCTTGGGAATGCATAGAAGTCATCGCTCACTCCACGTTTATAAGTGAGTCACGGAAAAATTCTCATCGGCCCCCACCAAGAAGCAACCTGCCATGTGGTTTGGCAGTTAGTCGTATGTGAGTCTGGAGAATTCGAGGCCATTGCGATGCAGTGAGAGCATCTCCGGCGCGTAACTGGAAGAACTCACATACGAGCATTCAACGAGCTCACATTCGAGCATTCTCAAGGTAACACAACGGTCACTTTTTACCCTTTCGCGAACTTTCTCAATGAGTTCAGACAAGTTCACTAAAATCGGGATTCAGGGAATTTGTCATGTTCCGAAATTTCCCTCCCTACCTTTAAAACTGCATACCATCGAAATATGTGTGCATACGATAAGCAATTAACCCCATACACATCTCATTACAGTTACACTACCTGAGATATAGTTTTACCGATTCTCTAACAGAACCGGATATTTACTTTCTACTGCATGACAGAGCGGTGACAGGTATCTTCCACCGAATGACGTCATGCACAGCGTAAATAACCATCTGCGCAATTCTCACGCAAACGCGGTTGCCACCTCATAGCTGATAAATGACTTAGGCTATGCCTTTCCGACCCGTGTATTTTACAGGAATTTAAAAAGAAAATCACTCTCATTACTTAATTCCATCGCTGTATATGGATTATACACAGTCCAGTTGCTTAATGTGACCACCTCCTACTTTTGACGTCAACAGCGCGTAGCCAATGAAAGAAGGCACGTTTCGTGAGCTGGCTTGGAGGGTATATAAGATTTGCTGTATCTGAAAACATATTACTGGAAGCTGTCATGGATAAAAGGAGCAATTTATCAGATTTGCCAAAAGGGATGATTATCGACTTTCGTGACAAGGGTGGCACTATTTTGGAAACAGCGCAGTTTGTGAACTGTTTGCGTGCTACTGTGGTTAAAGTGTATCGTGATTGGAGAAATGGCACCATTGCGAAAAAGCATCGTGAAAACTGCGGGGCACCACGTGCCACTGATGTGAGAAGAGAACGTCGGCTTCGAAGGTGCGTAAGATCCGAACGACACGCTACAGTGGAACAACTCACTGGCCGAATGAACCAGGCTGCTACCAGAAGCGTGTCTAAAATGACAATTCAGCGAACCCTGCTGCATACGGTTCTCGTAAGCAGACGGATGATCACTGCACCTATGCTAACGAAGGTGCATTGGCAGAAAAGGCTTACATTTGCACGGCAATATCGGAATTGGACCTTCGCTGACTGGCAAAGGATTGCCTTCTCCGATGAGTCACGTTTTCTGCTTCATCGAACAGATGGGCGTTGGCGTATAAGACGAGAAACATCGGAGAACAAACACTCTTCAACCATTGCTGGAAAAACACAAGCTGGTGGGGGCAACGTTATGGTCTAGGGAATGTCTTCGTGGCATTTACTGGGTCCACTCATACCTGTGGACGGCACTATGGACCGAATTCGCTATGAATCAACCCTTGCAGACCACGTACACACGATCATGATGATTGTATTCCCTGGGGTGGATGGGATCTTCCAGAATGACAATGCAACGTGTCACACAGCACAAAAATATCTGAGAGGGGTTGCAAGAGCATGATGAAGACTTCAAAATACTTGTATGGCCCCCTAATTCCCCAGACTTAAACCCATTTGAGCATTTGTGGGACCACCCCGATCGTGTTGTTCGCTCTATAGATCCTCCACCACGCAACCTCCAGCATCTGTCAGATTCACTGCAGTCAGCATGGCTACACATACCTGTGAACACCTATCAGCACCTTACTGTGTCTCGCCCAGAACGTCTAACTGCTGTCCGCACTGCACACCGCGGTTACTCTGGATATTAGCTGGTAGTCACAATAATGTGGCACGACCGTGTATATATGTACGCAATGCTAAAGAAATTTTCCAAATACATCATCTTGAAGAGAAAATATCGAGTCAAGAAATGGCTAGAAACACGGAAAGATACAATAACCACATAAACAAGATCTCAAAAGCTTTTCCATATTTTTAGGATGTATTCATATGTATGAATACATCCTAAAAATATGGAAAAGCTTTTGAGATCTTGTGCTTGTCTTTTCAGATGTTTGTAAAGGAATTGACTTCTCATCCGGCGATTCAAAATACCTCCTGTGAGCTTTAACCAAAGGTATCAACCATTTTTTATTTTTCTATCGTGATAGTATATGAAAGTCTCTCCGATATTTTCTGAGAATATCAGTTACGCGAAATGTGGAAAACTATTTTGCTTTAGGGGATTTCCGCAGAATTGAACATGAGAAGTTGCCTTGTAATTTTATATTTTGTATTGAAGGTTCTCTGGCATGACGGGCGTGTTATTTTTGGAGGAGAAGTCTCCTATGCATTTTGATGAAAACAAAATAAAACTGAAAAATAAAATTTCTTTTCTATACATATCGCTGGTGAAGATGTGTTGCCATGTGGTCCACCTCTATTCGCGATTTAGATGGGATACAAGTATCTTATTTCTTTTGCTTGGGATTCGCTTCCGCATCAGAAGCAAGTAAAATATGAACTTAAATTTGTGTTTCTGTATTTCTGAATTTAACTAAGAAGGATGTCATCGTATAATCGCATGACTTAGCATGCCGTTGTATAAAAGGTTCATGTGTACTACGGTGATCGTATTTCCCGGTACATCTTTAAATATCAAAATGTTCAATCGGGAATATTCCAAAAAGGGTAATCTTTTAATCTTCATCCAAACGGTAACCTTTCTTAACAAACAAGTTCCTCAAATGGCTGAAATTATGTGTGTGTTCATAGCAGCCGCTTGGAAGAAAAAGTTACAAAATTGGGGCATATCTATGCTTAAGAAAAGTGAAAATTACTAGACACATTTTGTCTAGTTTTGAGCTACATATGGTGGGCCTTATACGACTCGTCGCATAAAAGCCATTTGCCGGTGCCGAAACCGCATCCTTCTGCTCCGGAGCCAAATGCTTTCCTAATGAAGCTACACCAATGACGTTTGTCGCTGCAACTTTGTCGTCTTGAGAAGTGCGTCACCACTGACGTAGGTACGTCACATATACACACACTCTTCGGGAATGGGCTGGAACAGAATCTTAGGTTTCCGGGTTAGCCGACAGACCACGCTTGAAGTAGAGCTGATTTTTTTTTTTTTGATTGAAGGTTTAACGACCACTGTCAGCAGCTCAATGGGCTATAAGCATTTCCCCGTGCCTAATTAGGGTCCCTGGTTCCAGAGAAGGGAGAGAGAGAGAGAGAGAGAGCTAGTGTCGTAAGACAAACACAACATCTATGCCTTACGGGATTCGAACCCGGACCCCTTCACGGACAAATGATCATAAGCCAGCGCTTAGACCACTGCGCCACCGGGGTGGTAGAGCTGACTTTAGAACAAGGAATTCTGACTAATTCCAGACGATACGTGGAACGATCATCATTCTCACTTTATATCATCAGATTCATTTTATGTTCGGACGCCGATATAGCGTAAAATCCATTTGCTGGTGTATAAACGAACTTGTATCATTCTTCTCCGGAGACAAATGCTTTCCAAATTAAGCTACACCGATGAAGGTTGGCGCTGCAACTTTGCGGTCTTGTTACTATACATCACCTCTGACGTAGGCACGTCCTCAGGAATGACGCAGATGGCAACACCTGTGCGAATAGTACGCCAGCGTCGATTGAGTACTGCGATGACAAAAACACACGAGATGATTACATGTATTTGGCACGGAGCCACATCGAGTTATCAGGTGAGCAGAGGATGAAGGTCGATAGGTCTGGTTTCAAGCGCTCCTGCGCCATTAGTGGAAAAAGGGTTAAACAGAGGCATAAATTTACAGCGAGAGAAATTTGTGTAGCTGAAGGCGAGGAAACAGTAGACGGCAACACTGCACGAGAATGCTTCTGGCATTTCAATGCTGGCGATATCAGTCTCGATGACAAGCTCTAATCAGGAGGTCCAACAATCACCAGCACTAACACGTTCGTCAATGCTGTGAGAGTAAACCCTGGTAACAGTTTGTGGTGTATATTCTAATATAACCTTTGTTTTTAGTTCCTGTGTCTATGTAGATTTTAGTTCATTCTGCTTACGCACTTTCACATTTAACGGCACATCTTCTCTCTCGACTGAATGTTTTATGGCAACCTCAGCTGGCGTCGGTAATAGAATGATGTATGAAAAAAGCACAGCTAAGAACGATGTTTAATGTATGTTCTCTGGCTAACAAACTGGGTGGAGTTTTAGCTAACTTTGATCCGATGCTTTCTAGTTGATTTTTGTCAAATTACTGTCTCACATTAACCGTTTAGAGCTGTTAGCTGGATCTTTTGAGTCTCGAATTTTTTACAAGTTGTTTGCTATACTGCTTCAAGCTTACGTTATTAACATGTTATCAAGTTTACTACACTTGAAGAGTGTTTCACGATACGAGTGATAAGACTCATTGTGCTAATGGATAAAGTGATTAATTTGGGATAAAATAAAGACGTTTAAGTTTCAGTAAGTACATTTGTTTTCAATGAATCTCTAGACATGTTCTTTAAATGAAATTTGTGTGCTTATTTAAGGACTTTTGCAACGACAATTAACGCCATCCGGAACATCAAGTAAACGTTACGGAACGTTTGTCAAAATTAGTTTTATTTACGTAATGTAATGTTTTAGGTAAACAGACTTTGTGACGTACCTGCCAGCAAGACGCACACGACATAAAGGCAGATAGCAATCAGAATAAACGTCTGCGTAGCTCAGTTGGTAGAGCGACTTGTTCCGGAATAAGCAGACTCGGGTTCGAATCCCGGCGTAGACCAGAAATGACGGAGAAATTTACTTCGTTATAATGGAGCCCGAACTATCCGGACGACCCGACCGTTCAAAATCTCGCAATGGTGTGATGTTCTTTCCACATCGCGAGAAAGGAAAAATGAAAGAATCCCTTCTCTAGCGCTTCGAAAAATAAAAATGTGTGATGTTGCATTCCACACACCAGATTGACTGGGAGTTCTCAAGTGCACGTTCTACAGTGGATGGCTGCCTGCAACGATTCATGGTCACGGCTGACCAGTGGGCCATGCCCCGGCCCTCTTTGGGGGGGGAGATGTGACGTACCTGCCAGCAAGACGGACACGACATAAAGGCAGATAGCAATCAGAATAAACGTCTGCGTAGCTCAGTTGGTAGAGCGACTTGTTCCGGAATAAGCAGACTCGGGTTCGAATCTCGGCGTAGACCAGAAATGACGGAAAAATTTACTTCGTTATAACTTTTTGTCCGTAGTTACATATATGAATAAGTAATTAAGAACATTACAAATCGGTAGCTGTGGTGGCACATTTCTGATCCTTCATCGTTCTTCAACTGCACCATCTGTGTTTCTTGTCCAGGCGACACTGAATCGTTCCCCATGATTTAATACAAGAGGAAGAAAAACATGTCCTTCTCTGTCGAAGATTAATGTCAAATGTTTTACACGATTGGTTTAGGCATCGTATCGTCACAAGAGATGAAACGTGGATATCCCTACGTTATCCTACCACTGGGAACGAGTGGCTGTCTACGCCAGGAAGCGCAACCAATTCTGCAAAGGAAGCGACTCGAGAAGAAAATCATGTTGAGCACGTGGTTGAACTCTTAGTGCTCTCAGCGCTGGGAGCTTGCTCTAGACTGTCAGACTGTGGACGGGAACATCCATTCCGTACAATTACAGAGAGTACATGGTGCTCTGCCCAATACTACCCATCGATTATGAATAGGATGCGGACTCTGCTGCAAGTGGGTAATGCCCGGAGTCGCACCACCAGAGTGGTCTGCTGACAACTATAGTAATTGTAAGGGGCTGAGATTCAACCAGCCCCTTTTTCCATAAAATTTGGACCTCTCCCCTATACTTCTACCACGTGTTTCACTCCATGGCACGCATTCTACAAGGACGGTACTTCGCTTGATTGGTGGATATGTAATCTGGTTGCAGTGAGTTTCTGCACTCGGTACCTGTCGAGTGGTAACGCTGTGGGTTCGTGACTCTGGTAGAACGTCGGCAAAGGACTGTGGAAAACAATGGCCAATACTTTTCGGAATGAAATGAGCATTTATCATTTTCTTGCATCATCAAACATTTTAGCTGCGAACGGAACAAGCTTTTTAGAAATCATGGAGCGTCAAAGACTTTGGATGCACCAAACGTTATTCGTTGTAAAAATAATTTTAAAGCAAGGTATAGGAGAAATGCCGTCAAAATATGAAATGTAGAGATAAAAATTAAGACACCTAACGAAACAATTGGGAATCATAGAAAACATGACTTCTTTTTCGGGTTCCTTCTCCGCACAAGGACGTAGGGATTCATTACAATGATGTGAGCACAGTCGTGGTAGCCGTCCCGGTGGCGCAGTGGTCTAAGCGATGGCCTCTGATCATTCGTCCGAAAGGGGTCCTGGTTCGAATCCCGGTCACGCATGGATGTTGTGTTTGTCTTACGGCACTGGCTCCTTCCCTTCCCTGGAGCCAGTGACCCTAAATTAGGGACGGGCGACTGCTTATAGCCCATTGAGTTGCTCACGGTGGTCGTAAAACAGTCGTGGTGGCGAATATCCTGGAGAAGTCGAACTATCATCAGATAATTTAGAATTCGGATCGTCATTCGGTGTCTTTGCAATCGTGTGAACTAGTTCATTATCTGTGGGGCAGATCTTTAGGATCCATCCATGCGTTCGCGTTGCGCCTCAGAAACCGCAAACTTAAAGGTCACTTTTCTAGAATGGCACCTCAATATGAAACAAATATTTTATTTCCGATAGCTGCAGTTAAGAAAATCTTACTCAGGCATTATCAAGCTAACATAAACCAAGCACTAACTACAAAATTGCGAGATCCTCAAAGAAGGAAATTTTATTGCGTCAGGTTCTAAAGCACTGTGGAAAATGCAGATTGATAAATGCACTTTAGTGGCGGAAGTATCTTTGTCTGAAGTGGTATTTGAAGGAAATAGGACGTGCCAGAATAAAGAACAAATTTAAACGCTCAGACGTACCTGGCAAAAATGTTACAAAGAAACTTACCGAGCTTGGAACACATTGCTAATTTTTATCAAACGATAATAACCTTCTCACCTGTGCAATCACATGCTACCAATCTGTTTGTAAATATGAAAGATTAACTGCTCCTTTGTGGCTTTTATCTAACCTGTATCCTTTCTTTCGTCAGCATTTAGTATTTGGTTACTTCAACCTATCTACACTGCTGGCCACCTAAAATGCAACACCAAGAAGGACACGAGATAGCAAAGACAGATTTACTGGACACATAACAACAGATACAAAGATGAAACGATTGAGCTTACAGGCCCGTGCGACTTGCGGAACACGCAGACATCAATGGTTCGTGTGGCCCCCACGGCTCACAATAACCGTCGCTACATGCCGCGGCATCGTCCGAAAGAGGCTTTGGATGTGGGATTGGGGTATATCGGTCCAGGCTGCTTCCACATAATGTCACAGTTCATCAGGCGTAGGCGCGGGTGGTCGCTGATCGGCAACCGAATGGCCCACTCGGTTGCCGAACAGCGACCAGACGTGTTCGATGGGCGAAATATCGGGAGAAAAGGCGGGCCACGGAAGCAGTGACACCTGGTGAGCCGTGAAGAATTGTTGCACGATGCGTTCCACTTGCGTGAGCGCATTGTCCTGTTGAAACGTTGCCGCTGGCAGGTCCTGCAAGTAAAGGAGGACTACAGATTCCAAAACGTTGGAGATGTAGTGGTGGCTATTGAGTGTAGCAGCGGCTGTTGAGTGTACCGACGATGCGTACCAGAGGGGTGCGGGTGTCATATCCAATTGCGCCCCAAACCATAACGCCAGGCAACGGACCGGTATGGCGATGCATAATGCAGGCGTCATACAGTCTCTCGCCGCGGTGCCGCCACACGCGGATCCGACCATCGTGGTGCTGCACGCAGAAGCGGGATTCGTCGGAGAAGACAATGTCGTGCCATTCCGTAGTCCAGGTGCGACGTTCAACGGCCCACTGCCACCGCACTCGCCGGTGGTGTAACGTCAATGGTAATAGGAGCAATGGGCGCCGTGCGACAACTCCCCGCTAATGCAGAGGACGTCGAAAGGTACGTGCTGACACAGGCTGTTTCTCAACACACCATAATTCCAGCGCAAACGTTCGTGATATGGCGGTGCGAGCTGACAAAGCCCGCCGCACAACATGCCGATCCTTTCGTTTGGTGGTTTGCCGCGGCTGCGGCAACCGCTCACTTCGGTTCGTCCGTCCCTCCTACACCCACCGAATTCATACTCGTCTTACTCTGGCTGGATGCCGTCCCACACGTGCGCCGATGTCTCAGTACGATAAACTGCTGTCGCGATAACCCACAATTCTTCCTCTGTTAAGCTCCGAAACGTGCTGAAATAACTGCTGTATTCTGCGACGAGGCACCAAGAAGCTTTCTACGCACAGGTCCGGCAGCACAACACACTTCCACTACTTACACCCACCTTCTGTTCACCCTTCTTATAGTGCTTCTCGGTGGTGTGCCGGGCGCACATGATTTGCATATGCCCTGCAAAGCTAATCGTTTGCATGTCCTCTAGCGGGCGACGCATGCTGCGAATTTCAGGCTAATCGGATGCTTCCTTCTTGGTGTTGCATTTTGGGTGGCCAGCAGTGTAGTTAAAAGAGTAAATTTCCAGTAACTTAATGTTGGTACAATACTCGCCTAGTTGTTTTTATGAATTCTAGGTTTCCCTAAAATGTGTGATGTGAGTTTTATTGACTTTCAAAAATGTATGAAGTCAACTGTTCCGGTGAAGTGATAAAGTCAAAGTAATTAAGAAAATTCGATTTATTACAAATCTATAATTTCCTGTCTGTACTTGCAATAATGGATACACCGCATTTCTAATTAAATCGCCAAAAGAACAAAACCTAAGGCTGCAGAAAAAATATCAAACTCTGCACTCAGTTCTTCTCATACAAAAAGTATCTTTTAAAGTTGTAAAGGGATTCAGAAAACTGATAACGCGTTAATAGTCGTCCTGATATATCAAAACGTTCTCTCTTTCTCTCTCTCTCTCTCTCTCTATGTCGTCCATTCATGGCGGGTTGAGTTCCGCAAAAACGACAATGCGCTCTTGAGGATTACTGGCAAATTAATATAGCCGGTTTGCCATTCCTCTGCTGCATACGGGTAAGGGGCAAAGTGCGTCCGAGGCCGACTTCACAGAGAGAAACATCTACGCATTCGCATACCCAGACACATGGAGTCTGTGAAAAACCCGGGAAAATCCGCAGACTAGATGGCCGTCAGGACCGGACAGGGATATATCGAAACTGGGTGAAAATACACTTCCTGACAGGTAAATTTCAACACCACGAAGACGTAAACTCAGCGCCATGCAATTTGTAGGGTGTATTCTCACGTACAAATTATGCAAATGATTGCAATGCAGGCAATAATATATAAGCGGACGACCATCCCATGAGGCCATCAGTCGAGACAACATCTAGGCCGCGAGAAGTGAGTGGTTCAGCTCTAACCGTGTTTGGAGAACTTGTAAAGAGTGTCAATGCCGTTGAGATGCCGTCATGCGGCATTTCGTCAAACAGATGAGTTCACGAGAAGTGTCATCGAAGGCCTTCGTACCGCCGGATTGTCCTTGCGCCGTATTGCGGAAGAAACACAACGTGATGCAACAACTGTCTGTCGCATTTGGAGATATTTGTCCCAAAAAGGATCTGTGCGACGTCGTACGGGGACTGGAGCAGAGAGACGTACGTCCGAGCTCACTGATCGTCGCATCGGGCGTCATGCCGTAACGAACCCACAAGCCACAACTGACGACATTTTGCAGAGTGTACGGGGAACCTTGGATGCTTCAATATCGACGCGGACAGTGTCGCGCAGGTGGGATGCGTCCGGTTTGCTGTCCAGCCGCACGTTGCGAAGGCTACGCTTAACAGCGAGCCACCATTGTCGCATCTTGGCGTGGTGTCGCTCCAGAGGTACGTGAGGTGCCGGATGGAACAGTTTGGTGTTCAGCAACGAATCGTGGTTCTATTTTACCACGGGAGATCGCCGTGTCAGGCTCTTGAGGTGACGTGGCCAACGGCCGGATTCCTTCGCCGTTGTGGAGCGCCACACGGCGCGGCAACGTGGAATCATGGTGTGGGTGCTATCAGAGCCAACAGTCGTTCACCGCTGGTACGCTTTACGGACACACTGACGGCCCCCCGCTATGTCGAAGAGGTGCTGCGATCCGTGGCACAACCGTATCTGGAGGGCATCCCAAACGCCGTTTTTCAACAGGATAAAAATCGGCCCCATACGGCTTGGATCAGCCTGAATGCTATACACGGTGTGCGGATGCATCCGTAGACAGCACAATTCTCTGACCTCTCGCCCATCGAGCATCTGCGGGACACGATTGGAAGTCTGTTGAGTACCCTTCTACCCCCGCAAAGAGGAAGATGAACTGTGGACATGGATCAACACCACGTGGTCCACGATACCCCAGGACTCTATTCATAGTTTCAATGCCGCGATGTCATGTCGGATTCAACGTTGTATCACCCAAAATGGGAGCCACACTCCTTATTGATCAAGCTGTGTACTCGGCCACTGTAGCCTAGTCTGTATGTGACAATTAAAAAATTTCTTCAGGACCTACGTGGCTACCTGTGTGTGCAATTTGGTCTGTTTTCGTGCATACCTTCATGGTGTGACATTTTCTCTGTCAGGCACTGTATCATAGAGAACAAGCTGCAAATTTATCGAGACAACAATGACAAAAGAATCTTTCAAGTATTAGATGGGTTTAAAAGTTTCAATGGAGAGAGCCGCGAGTTTCCGGAAAGCAAAAGGCACACCACCCATGCGCGGTATTGCGACTCGAGCTCGAGCCCACTTGAGCCAGCTGTCACAGGCTAGAGCTTAGGCCACTGCGCCAGCACGATGGTGAAAAAAGTTAACAACCTTCGTTTTGTCAAGCATTACTAGTCAAGATGAGTTTTATTATCCTAATTCTGTCCCACAGGAATTTACGACGAAAACCACTAATTATGCAAAAGACAACAGTCGTCAAAATCAGATCATTGAAATACGAAGTGAAATAAACAAGTTAGTAAAATCATGCTATGCATTGATTATGATATGCTTTCCAAAAAAACAGAAATCATTACTCCAATTATTACTCAAGTTATGAGGATAAAGGCTGTAGAATAAATCTCGCTCCTATGACCTGACTTTTGACCCCATTTCGATGATATTCAACAGAACCGGTGAAGTATACTTCCGGAACAACATGCTAATGTTTTGTTTCAATCAAAGCATTTTTACGTAAGTTATAACGCATTAGCGCAATGGAATGCATCCCGCTCCTATGTCCTGACCTTTGAACCCACTTCACCCATTTTTAATGAGGTTTGTCCCCAGGTGGTCCCTTAAATCGAACAATATTTACGCAAATTATGACGCAAGAGGGCAATGGAATGGATCCTGCTCTTATGTCGTGACCTTTAACCCCATTAACTCTATTTTTAATAGGGTTCGTCCCCAGGTGTTCCCCTATCACATGCGAAAATTTCATCAAAATCGAACCATTTTTACGTGAGTTATCGTGCGGACAGACGGACGGACGTAAAAAGCTGGAGCATATACGCTTCTTCACCCTACGGTTGGAAAACGTAAAAAATGCTTTAATAACTTTTCTTATTCACACATGTTATTGCTGTTACGTACATATCAAAAATTTAAAGTGCACGTTGATTGTTCTTAGCAGTTTAGGTGATTTTACGAACAGCTTGTAACACTCTACTTAACACTACGTGATGCAAAACTTGATTTTGTTTTAATGAATCTTCCAAAAATTTATTGAATATAACACAATCTTTCACAAATTTATTGAAGCTTCACCATTTGTTGTATAGTATGAAATGCTCACACCAGACAATAATAGGAATTATGTATATTAATGCAGACCTTGTGACTTATCTTTTTATTCTGAGCATTTATTGCATTACCGGGAGTTTGATTGAAGGGGCCCATGGCTACATATTGGGTGTGTGCAAATGTTTTACCCGTTTTTGTAATAGATTAAAATTTCTTCCGGAGCAGTCACGTCACAGGTGAAGCTGAGATGCCGAATTTTTGCCCAATAAAGCGTGGAGCAGTAGAGCTTATAGAGGCACTAGGTTTGTCCGAGTAAGTCATTCGTAACGGAAATTACGGACTGGTAACATGGCATGCAATAAGGAGCATATTAGACCTTGTTTACTGTACGAGTTCAATAAAAGCAGTATTGCAGCCGTGGCTTGCCTCAACATCCATCAAGTGTATGGGGAGGATGCGTTCGATGATAGCACATGTCGCCGTTGGTTTCGGAAATTCCGGGAGTGAGCTGCAAAGATCAACCACGTCCTGGACGCCTATCCATGGTTTCTGATGAGGATGTGGACCAAACCATAACAAATGACACACATCCAACCGTTTAGGAATTAGCGTAAACGTTGCCGGTACACTGGACAACAGTCGAAAGACAGACGAATGCGCTTGGGATCATAACCAAGTTCGATAATTGGGTTTCGCACCAGCTTTCTGCAAAGCAACGAGATGGGTGAATCCGTACCTGTGTTTCTTTGCTTTCTCGTCACAGAATTGAACCGTTTTTGGGAGGTATTGTAACGGGTGAAGAGAACTGGATACTGTATCGTAATGTAAATGTCTGTGAACTTTGTGCCAAAGTGCGGAGCATGACCTCAAAAGGTGGACTGCATCCCAAAAAGGTTTTGTTGAGTGTTTGGTGGGATGTCCAGGGAATAATCCACTGGGAGGCGTTGGCACCTAACTGTACGATAAATGCTGACATCTACTATCAACAGATGGATAGATTGCGGGAACAACTTACATCGAAGTGGTCAGCACTCGTCAATCGCAAAGGCGTGATTCTTCATCATGATAACGCCAGACCTCATGCTGCTTTAATAACTCGGCAAAACTTAATGGACTTTCGTTGGGAAGTGTTACTTCCCCCGGCGTATTCCCCTGACCTGGCACCTGCATGCTACCACTTTTTTCGATCATTACAGAACGCCTTCGCTCTTTAACCTTTGATGATGTGGACGATGTGAAAACGGTATTAAATGACTTTTCTGACTCTAAAACACAGGAGTTTTTCCGGCGTGGGATTCACCTACTCATAGAGAGATGGCAAGAGGTCATACAGAATAATGGCAACTATGTGAAATCCTAGTTTCGTTATTTGATGTGCTCTCCTCCTTCCTTTGTGGCATATAAAACAGGTAGAACGTATTCACACACCCAATACTTATCAATCCGAAGGTCTGGTGTTCTGTTTTGTTATTAATCACATTCTCAAACAACTACTCAAAACTTCATTTTTTCTTCGTCATAAAGAAAAACGACATTTTAACATAATTATTTACGAAGACTACAGTATACAAAAAAAAAAAAAAAAAAAAAATCTGTGTCACCTGTGGTACTTTAAATTTCCCAGATGTGAAATTATAATTCTTGCAGATTTCATAGAATTGCTTATACTTTACCAATTTACCTATCAAATTAGACCAAATTTTGTAGAACAACAAAATACTAATTCACTAGTGGTTTTGCTATTTCATGTTTTATGCCAGAGAAATTGAAATTCGATGAAATTCAATTAACAACGCATGTTTTTGAGAATCAATTGGAATAATACCGTACATGTATCTTTTCTGTATGACCCACGTGCAATATTTTAGGTATACCAACATTTTTAGTACGTCTTTTGCTAAAAAAGATCTCGCTTATGTCATCGGTTTGTCCGTCCGTCCGTCCGTCTGTCAGTCCGTTTGCCATTAGACACCATACCTCTGTAGTTATTAGTCCGATTTGAAAAAATCGGTTTGTATTGGGAAGTTTGAGATATGCGAATGATGATCCTTTATTTCGTTTTGTTTTACGATGTACAGTTTCGCCGCTAGAGGGCGTAAATGCAGATGATATAGAATTCAAAATACATTTTATTCCATATATTTGCTTTTAAACATCCGATTGAAAAAATTATTTTATTTTTCGATTCCATTCATGTCAAAGAGTATTTTAGGTATAGTTCCTTTTTCAATTTACGCATAGATTTTCCGCTAGGGGTCGTAACATTAAATTGCGTTTTCCCCCATATCTCTTCTTCTAAAACTCCGATTTGAAACAATTTTTAGGATACAGCTCCTAATGGAAAATCTTTCACATATAATTTCTAATTTTTGGTAAGGATTGCTTTGGTCACTAGGAGCGTACGTGTTAATTTTTAGCTTCTGATGTATTTGCCATAAATTCTGAGCTTCTAAAATCTCGATGGAAGAAATTCGTTTGTGGACCGATGCCATTCACGTCGATAAACCTTTTCGGAATATATTCATCTTAAAATATTGCATGGTTTCTCCACATGGGGGTGTAGACGTATATCTTAGTTTTGTCAATATCTCTGCTTCTAATGGTCCTATTTGAAAAATTCATTTGTTATTGGATGGAGTTTCCGGTGTGACATGTTTTTCATTTAATGTCAAACATTTCAAGTAATTTAGAGACTGCGCTAGGGGGCGCAGAAGTAAATTACGTTTCCACCAATATCTCTGTTTCTAAAACTATGATTTGAAAAATTCTTTCTGCACCGGATGCAGATCCTGATGGGAAATCATTTGCATATAATTACGAATTTTTGGTAAAAAAATTATTTGGCCACCAGTGGCCGTAAGTCTTAATTTCCGGTTCTGATGAGTTTGCAGCAAAATCTGAGCATCTTAATTGAAAAAAATTCGTTTGTGGACCGGTACTACTCACGTCGACAAACCTTTAAATAATATTTTCTTCTTAAAGTAATGCACGGTTTCTACGCCAGGGGGCGGAGAAACCGTGCATTACTTTGTCTTGTTTTTGTCAGTATCTCTACTTCAAGGAGTCCGATTTGAAGAATTCTTTTTTTGTCGGATAGTGTTTCCGATGCAAAATGGTTTTCATATAAATTCAAAATTTCAAGTAAATCGTAGACTTTCCGCCAGGAGGCGCAAAGATAAATTGTGTTTTTCCCTATATTACTGCTTCTAAAACTCCAATTGGAGAAATTCTTACTGTATCGCATACAGCTCCTGATGGAATATGTTTTTCATGTAATTTCTATTATTTGATAAAGTATGGTGTGGCCATCAGAAGGCATATGTGTTAATTTCTGCTTCTGATGTATTTGCAGCAAAATCTGAGCTCCTGAAACTCGAAGAAATGTTTTTTTCTTAGACCGATACCGCTCACATCGAAAAGCCTTTTGAGAATACTTTTATTCCTAAAATAACGCATGTTTTATCCGCCAGAGGGCATAGATGCGTATCTTATATTTGTCCATATCTTTGCTTCGAAGAGTCCGATTTGAAAAACTCTTTCTTTGTTGGACAGCGTTTCCGCTGCGAAATGTTTCTCATATAAATTCAAACTTTTCTTAACGCACAAATCTGCAACCAGAGGGCGTAAGTTCACGATTCCGTTTACAGCAATATCTGAGAAATTAAAGACCCGATTGGAAAACTTCTTTTTTAAGTCAGATACTGTTTTTTTTTATAACGGTTCCATTGTCCATGAATAGCTTTTGATAAATTTAATTTGCGCCAGAACGGATTCAAAAGACGTGCTCATTGCACCCGAAAATTCGGAGTCATCTTTCTTGTTATGATTATGCATCGTTTCTGCATTTTATATGGTATCACGTGTAACGTCTAGTCATATTTCCTCCTCCCTCGAAAATAAAGTCCATTTTTCCTTTGTAATATTGCAGGTCTGTGTTTCAGATTCTGTTTATGGATTACCTGAAAGCAATATTGCATCTCCTAAATAAATACACCTTTCTGAAACTTCCTGTATTGGTAGACATTCTTTCTGTGAGTTGTTTATTTTTCACAGAAATAGATCCCAATTCATTGTTGTTCCGATGGAATTGTCCTCATGATTGAGTGCTTGAATCATCCTTTCGAAAATATAGCGTGGGTGAAATCATATTTATCTTTGCAACAGTAGGGAGCGTAGAAAGGAAAGAATCAAAATGATACTTAGTTTTCCGAAAATAATAGAAATATCTAAAGAATCCGCTAGTGCTTTTTATCCAAAAGAAAAGGACCTGTTACTACCGGGAGCATAGGTTTTCTGCAGCTTCCTCGTCCCTTGTGGAATTCTTATGAATGAACTCTTCATGCAAGTCTGTTATTGAATACACAATTGCCGAACACAAAGGGACTGCACTTGATAAAACACGGAAAAGTAAAATTAGATTGGATTTCAAATGAATAAATACGAGATTACACCATTGTATAATACAAATCTGGAAGACGTAAATGCCTTTATTGATGTAAATATGACATGGATCTTAAGTCAGATAATATCCGAAAACTTGAAAATTGTGTGGTCCATATTATTCAAATTAATCGGAAACTTGAAACTTGGTCATTCTAGGTGGTGTAATGGTTAGCATAGTCGCGCGCTATCCGTGAGACGAGGGTTCAGTTCAATTCTCGCTTCAGGACGACGAAACTTTCAAGTTTTCGGATATTTTCTAACTTAACATCCATGTCATATCTACGCCAATGAACGAATTCACATATTCCTGATTTGTGTTTTAGATTGGTTTTGTTAAAATGACATGCTCACTGTATTACATAGTCATAGTTATACAATGGTGAACGATCACTTTGTTCGTGTTAATTTGTCTACTTTTACTTAGTCCAGTTTGATTCGTCCCCTTTCACTTGGTCCAGTTCATTTCGTTCATTTTCATTTGGTCCAGTTTATTTCGTCCACTTTCACTTGGTCCAGTTCATTTCGTCCACTTTCACTTGGTCCAGTTCATTTCGTCCACTTTCACTTGGTCCAGTTAATTTAGTCCACTTTCACTTGGTTCAGTTCTTTCGTCCACTTTCACTTGGTCCAGTTCATTTCGTCCACTTTCACGTGGTCCAGTTCACTTCGTCCACTTTCACTTGGTTCAGTTCATTTTGTCCATTTTCACTTGGTCCAGTTCATTTCGTCCACTTTCACTTGGTTCAGTTCATTTTGTCCACTTTCACTTGGCCAGTTCATTTCGTCCATTTTCACTTGGTCCAGTTCATTTCGTCCACTTTCACTTGGTTCAGTTCATTTCGTCCACGTTTCATTTTGTCCGCTGTTCATTTCGTCCACTGTTCATTTTGTCCGCTGTTCATTTAGTCCACTGTTCATTTTGTCCGCTGTTCATTTAGTCCACTGTTCATTTTGCCGACATTTCACTTTGTCTACCATTAACTTTGTCCGCATTTTTCGTCCTGAGAATGGATGAAACACGAAATAATTTTTGGTACTAGGCAGAAGAAAAAGGTTAGTGGACATTGCTTACATGCAACGTTTTTTTCTCTTTAAGTGTTTCGATTAAAATACGACGATTTTAAATGTTATTTAAATTAAAACAAGGAACTAAACTTTGAAGAGCTTTTTACTTCTTTCGTGTGATACGATGTCAATCGCTATCGCATAAATCAAGGTTCAAAAAAACTATTTTAATATCTTGAAATACATATTATATAATACAAATTTTGAAGACGTGAATACGTTCATTGGTGTAAATATGACATGGGTGTTCAGTCAGATAATATCCAAAAATTTGAAAGTTTCGTTGTCCTGTCACTTCTCTAGGGCAAAAGTTGTTGTGTATCAGACCGATCTTGAACAGAGAGATCCTTGCTCAGGATAACAGGCGCTACCAGAAGAAAAAGGAAATGGTGTGGGAATTAGACATAGATTATGCAAAATGTTTCGAGTTATGATAAACTTTCAGGGTTTTTTTAAAATAATTTTTCCTCCAACATAATACATTAATAAAGAAGTACTTCTTCTCACGCAACGTCACGTCAAAAGGGTGTAATAACTTTTGACGACTTTAGAACAATAAAGTCTTTTTGTCATTGACTTTAGAACAATAAAGTCAATGACAAAAAGAGTATGTCTTTTTCTGAGCTCATCCGAAATTTCGAGATGGTACACATTTGATGCAGAAAAGGTGCACAAATTAAACTGCATATTACACAGATGTCAGCTAGAAACAATTCTGAAGGACAATAGTTTTGGCTGTAACAGAGAGACTTCGAATTTACCTTCCTTTTCCTCTATTGATTAAAATAATTATGGTGAACACTGTATTTACATCATGACATGATTTTCCATTAGCATTGCACAAATTTAGCGCTGTGTTAAAAATGGAGTTCCGAAAAATGGACGAAATTCGAACTGATGCGTTGTTATTTCAAAGAGAATTTAAACGAATTTCTTAGAAAAACAACGCCGCGGTGAATGCTCTTGAGAACCCACAATGTCTTGTTTTTCCTCCGGTTTGTTTGTGTTTCATGTTCCGTAGAGCTGTCAAAAGTTTAGAATGTTGGTGGTGTCATGACCCACAAGGCAAAATGTTTCTAGGCGAAATTGCTTCAAACGTTTTTAAAGAAAATATAAACAATTATTTTCATTAACCGTGACAAGATGCCGTTCGAAAGAAATGAAGTTATTCCAAGAAAAAGAAACAAAGGCTACACATATATATATATACCTTATCCGATCAATGTTTACGCAAAGCAAAAATGCGTGAAGAGCTGTTGTTCATTGAACAAGAAATTTATAATGACATTGCATGTTGTGACATTGTGTCAACAGGGAGTCATCACCCGAAAGGAAAATATCGTCAAAACACATCAGAAATGCCCAAATGTATCAGCGACTTCTTATACTGAAACTGTACGCATTCCATTTGGATGCGGGTTTTTTTTTCAGAAGATAGAATCACACAATTCTGCTCTTAAAATCCGTTAGCAATTCCATACTTTATAGTCCCAAGTCAATCATGCGAGGATAGTGTTGTATATTAAGGATCGCCTCACTAAAGAAGGCTTTTAAATCAATATTACTTCGGCAACAAATTTTTTCATTGTTTCCTTATGTTTCTTCGATAGTAGGGTTAGCTTACTCAATCGAATAATAAAGGTTTTTATAAAAATACAAGCTTTACTACCAGGCTTTGCCCAAAATTTAGGCATATTAATTTCGTAATCCCTTATTTGTTACTGAAAAAATCGGGAAAAACATTGATGCTTGCAAGAAAGGAAAAAAGCTGATTTCACAAATTCGGTCATTACAAATTATTTATTCATAGTGTAATTATTTCAGGACTTGGCCGTACACAACAATCTGTAGAATCAAACGGACCAAAAGCGTTACGAATTATTTAACACGCGTCCAGGAGCCACAGCAGTAGAACACTGACTGAACAAAATTCCTTAACAAATTGTAATCGACGATTAAATGCGTCACGTGCTTTCAGGATTCAGACGCCTTTGAGGGGTGAATCTGGGGTTAAAAAACTTCAAAACGTATCTTTGCGAATTTTTCTTGAAACTGGCTGAAATTTTAATAAACACCAGAAATCGTTAATAGGAACATGACCTGAAAATGTCGTCTGAATCGGTAAATAACTTTTTAAATTAGCCATCAAAATTTTATTAATCGTTTCTGCGTGTATATTTGTTTACCGATGAATTAAAAATTCCATGCCTATTTTAAAAAGTTTTGACCGGATTCTGGTGAAATTTTGAGGGACTCCTCTTACACTGGCGTGCAAAAATTAAGGACGAGAAGGTTTTTCGAATGTAACGTAGTGCAGAAATGCTCCACATAGACTCAAATCATACTATAAGAACCCCAAAATGTAAGAATATGGGACAAGTGAGCAAAACCGATCAAACAAGGAATTCAAAGGATACAAAGGCACTTTATTTGAAAAGGTAGCTTCAAGCACAACTGGGCAGAAGACAGAAACATCCATGTGTCAGGCGGCTGCCAAGAAAATCCAGGCTTTAGTAGCGGATATGATCACTCCTGACTGCGTTGTAAGATTTACAACGTCTGTCCATGCTGAGGACGTGGTTGTCAAGGAGTTGTTGAGGCATCGCGAGCCATTCCTCTTATAGCGCCAATCGCAGCAGCGGAATCGTTGCTGGCGGCTGGTGACGTGCTGCCAAGCGTCTCCCGAGAAGGTCCCACACGTGTTCGATTGGATTTAGGTCCGGGGACCTTGCGGACCAATCCATACGTTGAATATCTTCACTCTCCAACAGCTCTGCAACAGCCACTGTACGATGACATGTAGCGTTATCGTCCATGAAGAGGAACTCAGGACCCACAGCACCTCTAAACAGACGCACGTGAGGCAGGAGAACTTCGGTACAATAGCGGACACCAGTGACTGAATCTCCTTGGAAGATGTGGAGGTCAGTACGGCTACCAAGCATGATACCGCCTCAAACGAGAACTATGCTACCTCCAAACCGTTCCCTTTCGATGATGTTGGAGGTGTGATTGCATGTTCCCTGCCCTCTCCAGATGTGTATACGTCCAGAATCACTCGTCAGACTAAATCGGCTTTCATCCGTAAAGAGAACTCGACCCCATTGATGATGTGTCCAGTTCTTGTGTTCCTGGCACCACAGAAACCGCCGTCTCCGATGAGCAGGCGTTAATGGCACACACCGTACTGGTCGTCGTACAAATAGACCACCTTTGTGCAGCCTCCTGGCCACGGTAAAACGCGATAACGGACGTCCAGTTGTCTGTTGCATGTGCCTTTTGCGATTTCTCCCGCTGTCTGCCGTCTGTCTCTTCTCGCCTGTAGGACAATATACTGGTCGTCCGCCGCCGTGGTTGCTCGTAGACGACCACTGCTAAACTCTCGAACAGCTTTTCCTGTCGTTTGAAATGCTCTCCAAGCTCGTGAAACTATGCTGTGAGCAATCCCGAACTCCTCGGCCACACTAGTCACACTTCGACCTTCTTAAAGTCATCCAGATGTCGCGACCTCAAGTAAAGTCATCCAGATGTCGTCTACTGGATTGCCTGTTGGCCATATCACACGGTGGCAACAACTCGATGTCGTTCAAACCGATGTACACTGTGCTATAGCTTTCACCGAATTGCTGAGCGTACACCGCCCGTGTGCTTTATACCCATCCGACACTGCCCCCTCCTTCCCACGTCATGCTGCATATATCCGCATGCCCTACCGTAACGAACCCTAGTCTATCTCCTAAGTGGTCTTTCGGTCCGTTCTGCGTGCTCGTTCCGCTGTTATGCTAATTTCTCCTCTTCGTCCTTAATGTTTGCACACCAGTGTATTAACACATATATACATCTTGGTGGCCAAACCATTCTTTACCAAACATTAGAAATTATGTGAAAAATATTTTCTATCAGGTCTTGTATGCGATACAGGAAAAATGTTTCAAATCGGAGTTTTAGGAACAGAAATAACGCAGAAAACGCAAGTTACCTTTTTGCCCCCTAGCGGAAAATCTATGAATTACTTAAAAATTTGGAATTTATAGGAGAAACATTTTACATCGGAAATAATATCCAACAAAGAAGGAATTTTTCAAATCGGACTCTTAGAAGTAGAGATCTTGACAAAAATAAAATATACATCTACACCCCTGGCGTAGAAACCATGCATTATTTCAAGAAGAAAATGTTCCTAAAAGGTTTGTCGACATGAGTAGTATCGGTCAACAAACGAATTTGTTTCAATCTAGATTTTAGAAGCTCATATTTTGATGAAAATACATCAGAAGCGGAAATTAAAACTTTTTTTTTTTTTTTTTGATTGGAGGTTTAACGATCACCGTGAGCAACTCAATGGTCTATAAGCAGTCGCCCGTCCCTAATTTAGGGTCACTGGTTCCAGGGAAGGGAGAGAGCCAGTGCCGTAAGATAAACACAACATCCATGCCTGACCGGGATTCGAACCCGGACCCCTTACGGACGAATGATCAGAGGCCAGCGCCTTAGACCACTGCGCCACCGGGGCGGCAAATTGAAACTTACGCCACCTTGCTGCGAAACCATTTTTTACAAAAAATTAGAAATTATGTGCAAATGATTTCACATCAGAAGCTGTATTCGGTGCAGAAAAAAATGTTCAAATCGGAGATTTAGAAACAAAGATATAGGGGTAAATCAATTTACCTCTACGCCCCCTAGCGGAAAATCTATGATTTACTTGAAAATTTTTAATTTATAGGAAAAACATTTCGCATCGGAAACACTATTCAACAAAGAAGGAATTTTTCAAATCGGACTCGTAGAAGTACAGATATTGACAAAAATAAGATATACATCTACGCCTCCTGGCGTAGAAACCATGCATTATTTTAAGAAGAAAATGTTTCTAAAAGTTTTGTTGACATGAGTAGTATCGGTCTCCAAACGACGTTTTTTTCAATCGAGAATTAAGAAACTCATATTTTGTTGCAAATACATCAGAAGCGGAAATTAAGGTTTTCGCCTCCTGGTGGCCAAACCATTTTTTTACAAAAATTAGAAATTATGTGCAAAAGATTTCCCATCAGGAGCTGTATCCTTTGCAGAAAGAAATTTTTCAATTCGGAGACTCAGAAGCAGAGATATAGGGGAAACGCAATTTACCTGTACGCCCCTTAGCGGAAAGTCTATGAATTACTTGAAAATTTTGAAATTATATGAAAAACATGTCACACTGATTACACTATCCAACAGAAAAGGAATTTTTCAAATGGGACTCCTAGAAGTAGAGATATTGACAAAAATAAGATATACATCTACACCCCTATGGCGGAGAAACTGTAGAATATATTAAGAAGAAAATATTCCGAAAAGGTTTAGCGATATGAGTGGCATCAGTCCAGGAAATAATTTTTTCAATCGATATTTTAGAAGCTCAGATTTTATGGCAAATACATACGAAGCAAAAATTAACACATACGCCCCCTGGTGGCTAAAGTATTCTTTACCAAAAATTAGAAATTATATGCAAAATATTTTCCATCAGGAGGTGTATTCGCTGAAGAAATATTTTTTCAAATCGAAGCTTTAGAAGAAGTGTTATTGGGAAAAATAGTATTTACTTTTACGCCCCCTACGGCAGATCTATGCGTAATTTGAAAAAGTAACTATATCTAAAATACTCTTCGACATAAATATAATCGAAAGATAAAATAATTTTTTCAATCGGATGTTTAGAAGCAAATATGTGGAATAAAACGTATTTTGGAATTCGACATCATCTGCATTTACGCCTTCTAGCTGTGAAATTGTACATCGTAAAAGAAAAACCGAAATAAGGGATCATCATTCTCATATTATAGGCTTCCCAATGCAAAAAGAATTTTTCAAATCGGACTAATAGTTGCAGAGATATCGTGGGTACAGACGGACAGACGGACAAACCGATAACATAAGCACGATCTTTTTGTACAAATGACGTGTTAAAAATATTTTACAAACCTACAGCACATTTTGAGGCCAAAAATATATTTTGCTCAAAAATACCTTTAACGAAATATTAACGTATAGGGATAAGCTGTTTCTCCTTATTTTTTTGTAATTTTTGTTAATCATCGATTATTTAAATTTCCTTTCCTAATTTACGCAGATATCATCATCACTGTGAAGTATTATCAATCAACTGTTGGATGAAGGTCTCCCCGAGTTTCTTTAACAACTGTCTGTCTTGACCCTGTCTCCTACATGTTACTTCGGCCCGCTTTCGAATTTCATCCATTCATCTCTCATGTGGTCTACTTCTGAGTCTTTTTCTATCCCTCGGAATCCAGTCTAAAATTTCGGTTGTCCATCTGTGGTCCCTTCTTCTAGCAATATGTCCAGGCTACCCTACTGCTCATTCTTGTCGGACGTTGTGTTCAGTGGCTCCCGCATTTTATACATTATGGTGCAACTTACCTCGTCCTGTACTCACCTGTTGCGTGTCCCGTTTGTTTAAGACGTTTTGAGCTACTTTTCTGGCGATATTGACCTTGTGTTTGTTCATAATCCCCTGTTTTCATATCGTTAGCTCGTTTGTTTACGATTGGAAGCTGCCAAGATGGAAAGATGTTGGCTTCCGGTCTATGCTTATCATGTCTGGTAGTGGCCGACGCACGTCACGATGCACTTCCTACGTCCATGGATGTTGCTGTGCTCTCGTCCTCAGATGTGCCTTACCAGCTTCCTGGTTACCCTGCTCAGGTGCATTCATTGGACTTGTCTGCGCCTCCTGTTTCTGCTTGTTACTTTGCCTCGGTGACCCCCCTGGGTACAGCTACTACTGCTGCTTTGCCGCCTGCCTCTCCTTCTTGTCTCCCGGATCTCCATCTACGAACTTATCTACTGTTTCCCTGTTGCTGCACCTTCGTGATGCCTTCGCTGTGATTCCAGTGTCCACCGATGCTGATCGGATACATACTGATCCTTAGGCGCAAACTGTTTCCTCGTTTCCCGTTTCGGGTGGTCTTTCTGATCGGCCAATGAATTCATCTGTCTGCCTCAACTCCATCTTCGAAACGGACTGAAACTTCCACAGGCTCTGTGAAATAGAAAAAGGTAAAACATCTTACTCTTTCTGCGACCTTTTCTGGTGTCTCCGATGTTTCCAGTTCAGCTGTTTCTCCGCCTAATGATTCTTCGACCAGTATTGCATCTCCGTTCTTGTCTTGTCAATCCTCGCTCTGATACTGAGGTTATACAGGCCTTTGATATGTTTCCTCCGGTTCCTGGACCTCTGTCCAGACAGCAACACCACCGCCTCTTTCAACGTGCTCGTACAGTTGTTTGTTCAGAAGAATTCTTCCAATCACCTGATATTGACCTGAGGGCAGCGCTGACGCAATTTGAAACTCATGTATTATTTTTCAAATCCTTGTGTGTCACAGATCCTAGATACCAGGCTTTCATGAGACGTTACACTCGCCGGCTGGCCTCCTTGCAGGACCTCGCTGAGCAAATTCGTTGGGCTTCCTCACCTCCTCACAAAGATGACATTTAGCTTTCGTCCCCACACCGATCACATTTAGTTCTCTCCGACACCGTTTTATACTTTGTGGTCACTGGTTCATCCAGGTTTCGCGTTTTCCTGAACCCTTGTACATATATATTATCATGTTCCTTGTGTTGCTTCATGTCGTATGCTGTGCAGTTATAATCATCCTTATTTGCGTGCATAATTTTTTTGTACCCTGTTAAGAACGATATCCCTTGGCAATGGTCTTGCATTCCATATGTTTGATCTCCTGTTTGTGTTGCATTGTGGATATCTCTGTACTTTCTCATTTTTGTTTTCTGTGGTGCAAATTTCAGGGATATCTCCTGTGTTTCTAATTCTATTATAGTAATAAACTGGGCACCACTGGTGCCCATAGTTACCGAAACCAAAACCATTGCCATTTCAGGGATTTTATTCTGATCATGATGTTTTCCACTGTTGTCCTTTTCCTTATTCACGAGTTCCTTATTCCCGATTACACCAACTATGCATTTCTCCTTGCTTCCTTCAGTTCACGGCAGTCTTTGTATGCCTTTTGTGGCTTCACATGTAAGAATGGAAAGTGTCCATTGATCAAATAATTTTCTTTTAAGTCAAAATGGCATATTACTCTTGAAAATTGTGCTGTTTCTTCCAAAAGCTTTGCAGCCAATTTTTAAACGCCGATTAATTTCCTCATAACGTGCTTGATATCAGATTACCAAGGTAAATGTAGGTATCGGTTACTTCGACCTCCTCCCCTTCAATCGTAAAATCTTCATTTCCTGAAAAAGCGTTGTACATAAGTTTTGTCTTGTAAAAGTTCATTTTTAATCCCAATTCTTTACTCTTGTCAGCACGTTCCTGGATCATAGTTTGCAGCTCTGAAGGGGTAATTGCAAAACAGATATAAACACTAAAGAAATGTGAGCATAGCATATGTTTGATTCAATTTAAGTCCATATTTTATCTTAATATCGAGAATTTGTGACACACACAGTTATTATCCAATCTTGATTGCTCTACAGTGTGTCATTTTTTAACTGCTTTGCTTAGAATGAATTTATTTAATCTCTTAACGTATGCTTTTCTGCCCCAATGAAAGCACATCTTGTCCTTATGTTGAATTTTTCTTTCGTTGTTGTTTTATGATTGCAAGACTAGGAATAATTTTTAAAGTTTCCCTCAAAATTATTCACTTTTCCGTGTTCCCATTTTCTGAAGACTACTCAGTTTAATTGTCTGATGTAGAAGAAGTTTTCATCTTTCCTGTTCGAAAGAAACGTATTCCTAGTACTAATGATATGGTGATTAGCATTTTTGCTTTCCTGTAATAAAGAACAACGAGATTATTTCTGGGGCAATTACTGAAGAGATGAAAAATAAAGGAATCACTACAAGAAGATTAAAATTTAATCGGCTTATTTCCACCGCTTAATGCGATGACCAGGCATATCGAGTTCCTTGGCAACTCTTTGATAACTTAATTCACAGGGAAAATGTGCAACTTATAAAAATTTCACTGGACTTGTCTGACTCTTGGAATTAAGGAAATTGCTTCCATTCTGGGAGTGCACTTGTCACCCTTGAGAAAAAAAAAAGATTTGTCTTTGTTCCCGTGTTCGTTTTCCATGTAAGATTGGCAAGTTGCTGGTGTTACTTCTTATCGACAAGGGAGCTTTCTGTTTGCCAGCTGCGTTTTTCCCTCCCTTCTTCTTCTTTCCTGAGGAGAAGAGAAAGCTTGTACAATACACCTTTTTCGAATCATCCTCCTCCAAATAATTTCTTTGTCACTCTAGACTTTCTTTTGCCTCTAGTGCAAGAGCAGTTGAATACCAAGAATCTCTTTCTTTTTCCTTATTGCAAAGAACTAATCGCAAGGAGCCATTTATACGCTGTGTAACTATTCGAAAGGATATTCCCGTTTTTTAACAAAATATTTACACAAGAGACTTCTCGCCTTGTTTTCGCAGATTGGAATTTAACAAATAATGATTACCATAAATAGTATAACTATTCTAGTGATACGATTTATTGGCGTAAGAACACATAAATAAGTTTTCAAGAATGGAATACGGGATTACACCATACAATACAAATTTTAAAGATTAAATTCCGTCTTTTGGTGTACATATGACAAGGATGGTAAGTCAGATAACATCCGAAAATTTGAAAATTTCGTCGCGCGTTTTCCGGATATCGCCCGAGCATGCTAACCATTACACCACCCAGAACGACCAAGTCTCAAGCTTTCGATTAATATGAATATAGCCATCACAGGATTCGCTAATCGAAGCAACCGGCATTCATGTTTAGCGAGTCTGGAGGTTAAGAATTTTACCCCGCGATTGCCCGGAGGATTTTCATCTTCAAAAGTTTTCAAGCCTTCGCATAACAACCAGGTGGCTTTTTCAAGGAAGTTAGACAGAAACTGCAAAACCGAATAATAGAACGCTTTAACGATTTAAACGCGGTGACTTAACTTGACAATAAACAGATGTGACGTTATATTCATTTAAAGATACGACTAGACGAATTAAGAATTAGACTAGACGAGGTATCACGATTCTGTTCATTGTCAAGTCAAATCACCGCATTCAAATTGTTAAAGCGTTCTGTTATTCAGTTTGCAGTTTGTATCTAACTTCTTTGAAAAAACCATCTGATTAATGTGCGAAAGCTTGGAAACGCTTATTTATGTATTCTTACGCCAATAAATCGGATCACTAGTACAGTTTTGCTATTTCCTACATAATCGGTGTAATGTTCCTCGTTATTAATTTAATGATTACGATTTAGGTGTAAATACCTAATAAACAGGTTACTGGAAAACTTCAGCAGCACTTTCAATTCTTTAAGCAAAGCATTACATTTCTGTCTTCCTGGAAATTCTATGATGACGTGCTAACTGTTCATTATTGAAATAGAAACTCACTGCTCCAATACAGAAAGCACAAGATTTGATTTGGAAAACAGAAATAAAACGTAAAAGACGTGTGACCTCAATAACATTTGAGTAATTCATTAGGAAATTAAATCTCTCAAGATTTGAAGGCCGGAAATATATTCCTCACGTTTGACATATAGTACTTTGTAAAGGCACGTTGTCATATTAAACATTTAAATGTTACTCAATAATTTATAAAGTTGAATGCCTTTTTGTTTGTTTGTCCGTTATGCAAATCTACAGTTTTAAATTTAGAACCACCAAGTTCGGTATCTATCTCATAGTAGACATCAGACGGTTTTTGGAATGGGTCGAGGCCCGGGGTCAAGGCGCACTCATTCAAAATTTTCGTAAAAAGTTATATTTTTTACTTTTTATTTTGGATTGGTATATTATCTCATGGTACTCTCTACCTTAGACTGCAGACGGTTTTTGGAAGCGGTCGGCCCTTCATAGAAAATTTTCGTAAAAAGTTCAATTTTTTACTTTTTTATTTTGAATTGGTATATTATCTGATGGTACTCTAACTTAGACCGCAGAAGGTTCTTGGAAGGAATCGGAGCCTAGGATCAAAGAGCTCCCTTACAAAATTTTCGTAAAAAGTTCAATTTCTTACTTTTTTATTTTGAATTCGAGTTCAATACTTTTTGTTGTGATAAGTGCAAGGATTGCTTTATATATATAGAAAACAACAAAATCAAACAAAAACACTAAAAATAATGTGTGTTTGAAGACTCTACTGGGAATAATATTCAAATTCAGTGAAGAAAGGCAATTCGACTAGCGTATAATAAAAAATAGTGTCTAAGAGTCGAACGCAAATGTTTCACGGGACTGCGATCCCGCTGTATTTTGATGTCTAACGCAAAATGGCCTATGTGCTCTGTAAAATTTTCCATTGATATGAGTGTAAAAGTAATTTTATAATTCGAATGTAACTGTTGCTTTTGTAATTGAATTAAAGGCCCTGAGCGCAAAGTAGAAAACGTAGGTTGCTCGCGCGTACCAGTCTCGTAGCAGGAAATACGAGCCGTAGCTCACACATTAGTTCCCGATAGCACCACCCGGTCATGGGTACGAACCTGTGGCTTCTCGATCGGAATATTACCACAACGTTTATCCCAATAAACATGCCAAGAGACATCAAATAGAAGTCATCGCTCTTTCCACGTTTATAAGTGAGTCACAGGAAAATTTTCTCATCGGCCGCCACCGGGAATCGAACCCAGGATATTCCAGTTACGCGCCGGATATGCTTTCACCGCACCACAGCGGCCTCGAAATTCTCCAGACTCACAAACGTCAAACTGCCAAACCACATGGCAGGGTTGCTTCTTTGGAGCCCCGCACAATGCTGGGGATTCACCAAAGATGAACAGCAGCAACTAAACAAATAACCAGAAGGCGAATGAATGATAAATACACAGTTGACGTGGACCAGGAACATCAAATAGAAGTCATCGCTCTTTCCACATTTGTAAGTGAGTCACGGAAAAAATTCTTATTGTTCAGTTGATGCTGTTCATCTCTGGTGAATCCCCAACATAGAGAGTAAGGCGAGAAACATCGAGAAAAAGCACTCTTCAACCATAGCTGGCAGAACACAATTTGGTGAAGGCAGCATTATGGTCTGGGGAATGTTTTCGTAACATTCTGTGGGTTCACTCATACATGTGGAAGGCACTATGGACCGAACTCGGTATGAATCCATCCTTACAGACCACGTACACCCATACATGCTGATTGTCTTCCCTAGGGCGGATGATATCTTCCATCACGACAATGCGACGTGTCACACAGCTAGAAATGTCCGAGAGTGATTGGAAGAGCATGATTAAGGACTTCAATGTACTTTCATGGCCCCCTAACTCCCCAGACTTAAATCCAAGTGAGCATCTGTGGGACCACATCGATCGTGTTGTTCTCTCTATTAATGCTCCACCACGCACACTCCAGCAGCTGTTAGATGAGCTGAAGTCAGCATGGCCCCACATAACTATTAACACATTCCAGCACCTCATTGAGTCACTCCCATCCAGTCTAGCTGCTGTCCGCGCTGCACACGGTGGTTACTCTGGATATTAGCTGGTGGTAACAATGATGTGACTCGACCGTGTATTTCCCCATCGTAGCAAAAGGGTTGTAGATTATAAGAATTCAAAATTAGATTTTTCATGATGTACCTTTTTATACCAGATGCGCATGTTTTATACGTATGAGAGCAGAAAAACATGTACAGTTTCTTTATTTCGATGTAAATTTAAATACATTTTATCTTAAATTATGACATAAATTTAGCTCAAGGATTATTTTTCTTTGTTTCGTGTTTTACGATTGGCTCTAGCGATAGCTCATCCCTCATTTAAGCCTACAAGTCCCTAGGAAAGGAGAGATCCAGTTGCATAGGACAAACACAATATCCATACCTAACCGGGATTCGAACCATGAACCATCTTGGAGGAATGGTCAGAAACCAGCACTTGGACCACTGCGGCAGTAGCGTGAACTTTAAACCAAAACAGACAGCTTAGTGTGTGACGTACCTGCCAGAAGGACGCACACGACATAAAGGCAGATAGGAATCAGAATAAAACGTCCGCGTAGCTCAATTGGTACAGCACCTTATTCCGGAATGAGGGGAACCGGGTTCGAATCCTGGAGCGGATAAAAATGACGGAGAAATTCACTTCGTTATAATGGCGCCCGAACTATCCGGATGACCCGACCGTTCAAAATCTCGCAATGGTGTGATGTTCTTTCCACACCGCGAGATAGGAAAAATAAAAGAATCCCTTCTCCAGCACTTCAAAAAAAAATAATAATAAGAGGGAGATGATGTGACGTACCTGCCAGAAGGACGCACACGACATAAAGGCAGATAGGAATCAGAATAAAACGTCCGCGTAGCTCAATTGGTAGAGCACCTTATTCCGGAATGAGGGGACCCGGGTTTGAATCCTGGCGCGGATAAAAATGACGGAGAAATTCACTTCGTTATAAGTGTAGTTAGAAAATATGTAAACTCTGTATTCTTACTCCTGTGTATTATACAGTTGATAGTAGCATGAAAATCGGCAGCTGTACAGTAAACCTGGATGTAGGGATTAGTAAAACTTAACTAATTAATAAACATAGACCTTAATCCCAAGTGCCTTTTCATAAGCAATCCGTCAATGACAAAATGCAAGTCGGGAAAATGTCGTAGACGAAGCGTTTTCATTTTAGACATAGCCGCTATTTGAGCACAGTTTGTGGATAAGTTCTTGAAAGTTTTAAATAATCCCCTGCTGTTCGGAAACTCCTCGCTGTCGCTAGAAACACGAATGATAATTCTAGTCGTATAAGAATTGCAGATTAAACCCGAAGAGATGTATCACACATTTAATCTATATATATTTTTAAACATTTAAACTGATAACTCCTGTTGCAAATCTCAGTGCAGTGCCACGAGCTCCCAAGCTTTGATGAATGCATTTCCAGACATTTGTAAAGTAATGTTAAATAAAAATTACAGGTATCTGGGTCATGATAGCTAAGCGACCAGGCCGTCAAGAGTCTCCGCCAATCACGACAAATTAACTTTGTCTCACACAGAAGCAGCTTTGCAAGATTTTCCCCAGGACAATATAAAAAAAGTTTTTACCATTCAATGCCATTCCGTGTAGAGCAGTGTTTCTCAAAGTGTGGTCCACGGGCCACTGGTGGTTCGCAGACAATCTCAGAAGAATGTGAGAATCGCTTCTCTTAAAGTTTGAGTTTATGCTGGACGCGAACATAGAGTCATTAAACATTTTCCTTACAACTATGGGTTCGGATTTACTTCAAATTAAGAGAAAGAAAAGAAATAGATTAGATGTGGATGCTACTCTACTGCTCAAACTATCGGTCATCTAACCGGATATAGAGTGCTTGATAAAAGATCACAAGCAGCAGCACCACCCTCACAGATGCTATGATTGTTATTGGAGTTTACACTTTTGTTATTAATTACTGAATCTTTACACCTGGACTTTCAGAAAAGTATTAAAACCAAAAGAGAAAATCAGAGTATAATTGTTTATATAACGTTATGCATAGGATGTAACTTGAATTGTATGGATAAATTGTTTGCCGTGGCTCATGGGCATAGCTAGAATTTAGGTGAGGGGGGGGGGGCGATTTTCGGAGAAGGTTTAAGAAATTTCCCATAAATATTACCTGTTATAAATCTTACTGTTAAACGTTTCGAGGAGGGTTTGGTCCTTCAAAACCCCCTCCCCTGACTACGCTCATGCTGCGACTACATTACCAATTATTTAATTAAGCCAATTATCTCTTTTTCCTTATACAACTGGCAAAACAAAATTATAACTTACCAAACTCTTTCTTTCTTTAACAAATATAAGTACTTTAAAAATGACTTTGTTTCAGATAGGATTGACAACAGATCGATATTTTAAGCACCTGGTCAGAATTTTTGGCGATTTTCTGTCAAAGCCGAAACGGCAACTGCTTCCAGGCTTTATCTGAGGACGGTATTATTATCCAATAAACACAGCTGAAAATTTGCTGAAGAAAGCCTAATATTTACTAAGTTTAACTAAAAAATACATTTTAAGGAGAGGGCTAAATCGAGCCGCAGCTCAGGAGCTCATATATACACTGGCGGAAAGTGAAAAAAGAACATCAAGAAGGAGACGTCTGATACCAACGAAATTTATACAACATAATAACGGAATACAGAGGATAACGTGATCAAAACATTATGGCAAAATACAGCTGTATTTGCTGGTAAACTGAAAAACAACATTTCCATGTAACATGGTTAGTACGAGGTTGAACCGCCATGAACTGCGTCACACTGTGCAATTCTGGCATGGAGTCTGTCGTACAGATGTTGGATGTACGTTTGGGGTATTGAGTTCCAAGCATCCTCAACCTGGACGCGTAAATCGGCGATGGTCGTGACTGGTCGTGGAGAACCAGATAAGTCGTTGTCCCCTAAAATCCCACACGTGCTCAATGGGGGACAAATCCGGTGAACGTGCGGGCCATGGAAGTTGTCTCACACCCTGAAGTGCATGTTGCGTTGCACGTGCCGTGTGTGGGCGTGCGTTATCTTGCTGGAAAACACCACGATGGACTGACCTTACAAATGGCACAACAACGGGCTGAATGATGCTGTTGATGTAGGAGGTGCTGTTTAACGTACTCTGTACAAACACTACTTGTGTACGGGAGTGATAGCTGATCGCTCCCCACACCAGGAGACCAGGTGTAGGCCCTGTGTATCGCTGGCGGATGCAAGAAGGGTGGAGACGCTCCCCTGGGCTTCTGCAAACACGCATACGGCCATCGGAGGCTCCTAAGCAGAATTTGCTTTCATCGCTGAACACGACAGATCGCCATTGCGTTCTCCAGTGCAGACGTTGGCGACACCACTGCAGCCGTTCCTGACAGTGGGCTCGAGCCCGAGGTACGCATACCAGAGGTACACGTGTACGTAGTCCTGAATCCAGTAGACGGTTGCGGATTGTTCGCACAGTCACCTCAGGTGCAACGGCAGCTCGGATTTGCGTCGCAGTGGATGTTCTGCTTGACAACGCCACTTTTCTTATGCGTCGATTGGTCCGCCTGTGACTCCCGGTTCCACATCTTCTCGTGTGGGAATGTTCCTCGGACCATCTACGCCACATCGTAGCACCACTGATACTTCCAGTCCAATTTGCTCCGCCATACGACGATACGACCACCCGGCCTCGCTGAGTCTGACTAGACGACCTCGCTCTAAGTCCGATAACTGCTGAAATCGTACACTTCTTCCATGTCCAGGCATTGCAGCTTCTTCAGGGTCTTCGCTCGTGTCCGTACGCCGACGACTGATTACACTCACTTCGCCGTACTCCTTAAATACCACCGACGCTAATTTGCATATTATGCCGTGCTGTGGCGTAATCGCTCACCGGTTTGTCCCGCAATTAGCATCACACCTACGTAAACTCGACCCCATTAACATATGTAAATTTCATGATCGTCCGCCAATTCCTTCTTGGTGTTCTTTTTCACTTTCCGCCAGTGTATAAACCCGCTTATAAATAGCATAAATCGGGGGATACTTTGGTTGTCTCTTTCCTTGTACCTGGGCGGGGTAGTAGCCACACACCGGCCGCTGATGTGCCCGGTAGGTCCTATTATTATTTACCAAAGTTGGCAACCTTAGTTTCAAAAAATATATTTTTCAATTTCAAACTTTTCACAGGGAAGTTCCGCAGACTCTCCCCCTTCCCACTTGGTCGTCCGCGATAAGTGAAAAAATGCTTAAAGAGGTCCATCAGCGACCAAATTTTGAGAAACACAGGAGTAAAGGCTTTTATGGTTGCTCAAGGAGGCTTTAGACGATACTGATTTTTGAAGCGAAAAAAATCTTGCATGGCTCTACAAAAGGAATCAGTTATCTCATGTAACGTGAGGGAACTGTGATATAAATTTTATTTGAATATGCCTGATTCATTCTTTGTGCTGCAAATGTTCACAAACCGTAGTGTAATTTTCAAGAGCTGCTCTACTGTTTACTACATGTAACAAAAGGTTTAGCTTCTTTTCTAATTAATGATCAGAGACCATCTCTCTTACACCGTTTAATCAAGTTCACGTCAGCCCCGAAATTTTTAAAAATAAACTTGTATCTTGCAATTTAAGATACTGAGGCAACTGGTAGACCTGACAGTGTTTTGCACATGAATGACTGGGTCGTGGGTCTCCCATCAGAACAATGTGCAAAGCATTTCACTTCCGCCACCAACATATACAGTGCATGCTGGTTCCAACACTTTTCTAGGTAAACGACGAACACGTGCCCTGCCTTCCATATATTGAAACAGGAAACGAGGCTCATATGTCCAGACGCCCATCGTCCAACAACTGAAGGTTCAGTTTTTATGCTTGCGTATCCATTGCAAACTCATTTGACAGTGAACCAAACCTAGCATGGGTACTCCGAGTAGCCTGCGTCTACGCATCCCCATTTTCATCAGTGTTCGAAGTACGGTGTGATATGGTACATTACTCCAGTCACCAGCATTCAAATTACCGGCGAGTTGAGCCACAGTATCCCTTCTGTTGTTCGTACATTACTCTCGTCACCAGCATTCAAATTACCGGCGAGTTGAGTCACAATATCCCTTTCTGTTGTTCGTACATTACGTTCGTCACCAGCATTCAAATTACCGGCGAGTTGAGTCACAGTATCCCTTCTGTTGTTCGTACATTACTCTCGTCACCAGCATTCAAATTACCGGCGAGTTGAGTCACAGTATCCCTTCTGTTGTTCGTACATTACTCTCGTCACCAGCATTCAAATTACCGGCGAGTTGCGCCACAATATCCCTTTCTGTTGTTCGTACATTACGTTCGTCACCAGCATTCAAATTACCGGCGAGTTGAGTCACAGTATCCCTTCTGTTGTTCGTACATTACTTTCGTCACCAGCATTCAAATTACCGGCGAGTTGAGTCACAGTATCCCTTCTGTTGTTCGTACATTACTCTCGTCACCAGCATTCAAATTACCGGCGAGTTGAGTCACAGTATCCCTTCTGTTGTTCGTACATTACTTTCGTCACCAGCATTCAAATTACCGGCGAGTTGAGTCACAGTATCCCTTCTGTTGTTCGTACATTACGTTCGTCACCAGCATTCAAATTACCGGCGAGTTGAGTCACAGTATCCCTTCTGTTGTTCGTACATTACTTTCGTCACCAGCATTCAAATTACCGGCGAGTTGAGTCACAGTATCCCTTCTGTTGTTCGTACATTACTTTCGTCACCAGCATTCAAATTACCGGCGAGTTGAGTCACAGTATCCCTTCTGTTGTTCGTACATTACGTTCGTCACCAGCATTCAAATTACCGGCGAGTTGAGTCACAGTATCCCTTCTGTTGTTCGTACATTACGTTCGTCACCAGCATTCAAATTACCGGCGAGTTGAGTAACAGTATCCCTTCTGTTGTTCGTACATTACTTTCGTCACCAGCATTCAAATTACCGGCGAGTTGAGTCACAGTATCCCTTCTGTTGTTCGTACATTACTCTCGTCACCAGCATTCAAATTACCGGCGAGTTGCGCCACAATATCCCTTCTGTTGTTCGTACATTACGTTCGTCACCAGCATTCAAATTACCGGCGAGTTGAGTCACAGTATCCCTTCTGTTGTTCGTACATTACTTTCGTCACCAGCATTCAAATTACCGGCGAGTTGAGTCACAGTATCCCTTCTGTTGTTCGTACATTACTCTCGTCACCAGCATTCAAATTACCGGCGAGTTGCGCCACAATATCCCTTCTGTTGTTCGTACATTACGTTCGTCACCAGCATTCAAATTACCGGCGAATTGAGTCACAGTATCCCTTCTGTTGTTCGTACATTACTCTCGTCACCAGCATTCAAATTACCGGCGAGTTGAGTCACAGTATCCCTTCTGTTGTTCGTACATTACGTTCGTCACCAGCATTCAAATTACCGGCGAGTTGAGCCACAGTATCCCTTCTGTTGTTCGTACATTACTCTCGTCACCAGCATTCAAATTACCGGCGAGTTGAGTCACAGTATCCCTTCTGTTGTTCGTACATTACTCTCGTCACCAGCATTCAAATTAATGGCGAGTTGCGGCACAATATCCCTTCTGTTGTTCGTACATTACGTTCGTCACCAGCATTCAAATTACCGGATAGTTGCGCAACAGTATATCTTCTGTTGTTCGTACATTATGTTCGTTACCAGCAGTCAGATTAGTGGCGAGTTGCGCCACAGTATCCCTTCTGTTGTCTGTATATTACTCTCGTCATCAGCATTCAAATTACCGGCTAGTTGAGCCATATCCCTTCTGTTGTTCGTACATTACGTTCGTCACCAGCATTCAAATTACCGGCTGGCGAGTTGCGCCACAGTATACCTTCTGTTGTTCGTACATTACTCTCGTCACCAGCATTCAAATTACCGGAGCGAGTTGCTCCACAGTATCCCTTCTGTTGTCTGTACATTACTCTCGTCACCAGCATTCAAATTACTGGCGAGTTGAGCCACAGTATCCCTTCTGTTGTTCGTACATTACTTTCGTCACCAGCATTCAAATTACCGGCGAGTTGCGCCACAGTATCCCTTCTGTTGTTCGTACATTACTTTCGTCACCAGCATTCAAATTACCGGAGAGTTGCGCCACAGTATCCCTTCTGTTGTACGTACGTTACGCTCGTCATCAACATTCAAATTACCGGCGAGTTGCGCCACAGTAACGCTTGTGTTGTTTGTACATTACTATCGTCACCAGGAGTTTGAACGTGTCATGGTAGTGAAGCCAGACGGATGGGACATTCAATTTCCGACATTGTGCGAACATTCGACATTCTTCGATCCACGGTGTCAGTTGTGTACCGAGAATACCATGGAAGGCATTTCTACTCACCGTGAACAGCGCTGCGGCCGACCACGGGTATGCTGAATGACCCTGACCAGCGGCGTCTGACCAAGATTGCCCATGCTTACAGACAAGCGACACTGGCTACAATAACATCCAAATTTCAATGCAAGAGGTACCAGAGACATATCCATCAGATCCGTGCAACGTAACTTAGTATCCATGGTGTGTGGGAGCAGAAGACCCACCAGAGTACCTTTGTTAACACCATGACTTCGGATACAGTACTTCACCTGGGCTCGTAATCACGGTAATTAAACCCTGAAAGACTGGCAACTTGTGGCGTGGTCAGATGAGTCACAATACCAGTTTTTACGGTCTGATGGTGGGGCTGAGGTGTGACGCAGACCCATGTCATGAGCTGTGATCCCAAGCTGTCAGCAAGGCACTGTGAAAGCTGATGGTGGTTCTATACATTGTGTCTTTACGTCCTCGTAAACACAATTATCCAATAAACAATTATCCAGTAATCGCTGTGTTGCTCTGGGGATGACCACATGCAGCTCTTCAAGGACTCCATGTACGTCAAGAACAATCGAATTTTCCAGGGGGACAATGTACCATGTCATCGGTCCCAAGTTGTCCAAAATTGGTTCGAAGAGCATTCTGGACAGTTCCGACGGAGGGCGTGGCCACCACGTTTGCCCGACATGAACCCAATATGGACGTGGTGGAAAGGTCCATTCGCACACAAGATCCTGCATCTACAAATACCAGGGAACTGTTGGCGGCTATTCAGAAGGCATGGTCCAATATCTCTCCAGAAGTCTTGCGGCCACTTGTGGAATAGATGCCATGTCGAGTTGCTGCACTTCACTGGGGTAGAGAAGTTCCTACATGATACTAGGTACGCGTTCCATGACTTTTAGCACTTCAATGTATACCGTTTCATGACCTCCACACTCCCCGTGATGTACCCGCAGCTGCTTCAATTTCCACAAAGAAGCGCTGGTCATAGGTTTTGGCTGGTCATAGGTTTTGTCTCTTTGGTGTATATTATCGATCCATCGTAAAATGGCTTAAATCCTGTTTGCAGCAATAAATCATTTACGAATCACACAATGATTGACGTCCATTATTTGTGCGTGTGTGCCCATTAATGGGGTGGGTGAATTTTTAAATGAATGAGATTATCATTAATGGGGGAGGGAGGCTGGTGTAATCGATCATTAATACGTAGGGCTAACTTCGTCAGCCCTGCGTGCATATTTCCCTGTTTACCCCTATATGTTATATCAGCGTGAATAAGATAAATTAAATAGTGGGCTAGACTTTTCGGAACCTCTCCAGCACGAGGAATGCTAACTGATGCTGTGACGTACCTGCCATCAGGACGCACACGACATAAAGGCAGATAGCAATCAGAATGAACGTCTGCGTAGCTCAGTTGGTAGAGCGACTTGTTCCGAAATAAGCGGACTCGGGTTCGAGTCCCGGCGTAGACCAGAAATGACGGAGAAATTTACTTCGTTATAATGGCGCCCGAACTATCCAGATGACCCGCCCGTTCAAAATCTCGCAATGGTGTGATATTATTTCCTCACCGCGAGATAGGAAAAATAAGAGAATCCCTTCTCCAGCGCTTCGAAAAATAAATGTGTGTGACGTTACATTCCACACACCAGATTGACTGGGAGTTCTCAAGTGCACGTTCTACAGTGGATGGTTGCCTGCGACGATTCATGGTCACCCGTGGGCCATGCCCCCGGCCTTCTTTGGGGGGGATGTGACGTACCTGCCAGCAGGACGCACACGACTTAAAGGCAGATAGCAGTCAGAACAAACGTCCGCGTAGCTCAATTGGTAGAGTGACTTATTCCGGAATGAGGGGATCCGGGTTCTAATCCAGGCGTGGACAGAAATGACGGAGAAATTTACTTCGTTATAATGCACTTTCAGATGAACACCCAAAAATCTAATTGAAAAAGAACAAATTTTGATTTATAACAGCATAACAAATCTGCTTTTTTCTACAATTTCTTGAAATACTATTTTATACATATACCTGGCACTGAGTTAAAAACCCTTTTTTTAAGTTCAGCGTTGGTCCCCCTTCAGCCCAAATTACAGCACATATACCGTTTGGCATAGATTTCACAAGGCGTTAGAGTGCATCTATGTCTACAGCCTACCAGGCGTTCGCCAGACTAACCTTTAACTGGGTCCGATTTGACAGAAGAGGACTCTACTCAAGTATCTGGTATTCAAATATGTCCAATACATTCTCTATTGGGTTCAGATCCGGCTTCTGTAGCAGCCAGGGAAGATGATGAAGGGGATGTTATGCTCGCTGAAGCACTGCTGTACACATCTTGCCCGACAGACAGTAGTGCTGTCGTCTATGAAACAGTCGTTACCCTCTGAATAAAAAGTCCACACTGATGGATGGTATTTATCGGCAACAATTTTGTGATAGTGCTTGGAGGACACGACTTTTCAGAGGAGACCCGTTCCTTACCAACCGAACGTTCCCCACATCATGACACCAACTTCGTACCTTGAGTTGTATTTACAAGCAAAGCTGGTTCCATTGCTTCACGATGTTCCAGCAAAAACTATCTGCCTACCGTCGGTACAAAAACAGGTGTACCGCGGCTAGTCGGACCACATGACTATCTTTCCAGTCTTTCAGGTGTCCTCCAGTCACAATGCTCCTGGATAGGATATTCCTTGTTCTAATTCCAAAGGATACGAATTAGGACAAGGAATATCGTATCCATGGGTAAAAATGAAAAAGATCTTACGAATAACGACCATAAATTTGGTGTATACCTCTGAGGGCTACAGATTAGTCCCTAGAAGACAAAGTCTACATAGGATCGACATTACGCACATTGGGAACCAGGATTAAGGAACATAAATGCAATGTCAAAATGGGTGCGCAAACAACGGCACTATCCAGAGTGACTTCGAAAGGAACTCATGTACCGATTTGGGAAGAGTCCTGTGTCCTCACCACTGCGTATACGAAATTCACCACACTTTTTGCAGAAAGTTTATTTATCCGTTAATATGGCCTGTTGTAATGAAGAAACCCCTTGCTGTATTCCAAACTCGTGGATACCTGCTTTCCTGAGTGACCATTCGAACTCAAGTGACAACTCAAACTAGAACTGTTTTGCACTTTTTGATTGATTGTTTACACTAATATTTGTCGCGCATATTTCAATCATGTGACGGAAAATTTCATATTTAAACACCTGTTCCATTAATTTGTAGTATCAGATCCGAAGATGAGCTCGAAAGTTCTTATGGTTTTAAACTACGACATTATCATGTCTTTTAATTGTAAATCAAAGATTTTAGTAAGTTAATGGTTTTAAATAGTATCTCATTTGAACATCGTGCTACAATGGAAGTTGTTTTGTTCAGGTTGTACAAATCAGCACGAAAAATACAGATCTTCCTGTTTCTTCGTACAAGCCTTATCAGTCGACAGCGATCTCGGTCCTTACTGAGTGTCGTCGCTCCACAGTTACACCTTTTAGAGAAACAATGTGGTTTGTTTTTCCACAGATATAAGTCCCGTTATATCTCACCTTTTCAGAATCCTGTCTGTTTTCGAAACCGTCTATAGAGCCGGACTGGCACCTAAACTAAGCCGCCTCTTATCGAAATCCGAAAGTTCCATTGTTATCAAGGTCTAGTTATATGTAGATAACGTACTAGTACTGTCGATAACATATGTCAACAGTACTAAGTACGGCTGATAGTACTGTTGATAACCGATGGGAATGGTTATCTACAGTACTTAGTACTTTTGATAACCATTCCCATTGTTATTAACAGTGCTGACAAATGTTAGAAAATTAATCTGCTTGGAATCTAAATTTACGGTCATATCCTTATTACAAAGACATTTTCCAGAATCCCAGAATCCCAATGAGGGAAGAACAATGAGGAAAATGACACTGCTGACAACACTACAAATATCATACCTTAACGCGCATTTTAGGAAACAAACTGAAAACCAATACTCATATATGGTGAAGTTCGCAGTGACGAAGATTTGTAAGGTGAAATATTCTTCATTCGAAATTTTGCGTCCGATTTATTCTCTATGATATAGAGATTTATTTTTAAAAATCTTTAAAATATGCGAATTTGTTGTACGGCCAAAATGAAATATAAAATTCTTTAGAGACGCAATAAATGAAAAGCATTTTGTTTTATTTTATACTACGTCATTTCATCATGAACAGCGTAGACTAACACTGAACCCCAATAAGATATCTTTCTGAAATTCTTAATTTTAGTAGTTTCGTAAATCATGTGGGATGAACAAAGAAAAATGAAACAAATCTGATATTCATTTTATAACAGTACCGAAAGTTCAATTTAAAAATATTGGATCATATTTCGCCAAAACGAATGGATGTAACGCATTATCGGTATTCTCTCGTAAGTTCATTTCTTCAGCTTTATTTGAGATCACAAGTAATTCCGGAATTTTCATTGTATATCAAGGTTAGTTTCTCTGGAAGTATACTCTAAAGAACAAATTGAAGACATGAGAAATGTTGCTCTTTGAATTTCTTGCTACAGTGTCTTTCTTTGTGTAACAAAGGGTACATTATTCTGAGTTATTTCAGAAACCTGGGGGAGGGGGAAGTAAACATACCTTTCTTGTTTATTCTGCCGAATTTTCGATTATCTTTGCTTCAGTCTTAGATAAGCTTATTTCTTTCAAACTTAGTAAAAATCGTAGCAAATAAATCAACACATATTTTCAAGTTTCTTGAAAACATGTCAGAAAACAGTCGATCAAAGAAGTTTATCTCCTTAAATGATCTGACGTGAAACAAAAGCTGTTTAGCAGGAAAAGTGACATTTGTAATGACTTTAAGAATTACTTTGTAAACCCTTCTGTGTCGAGCCAAATAAGCATCCTCAAAAGCTTTTAAGGAGCCTGTTATGTGTCAGTTCCACTTTAACTTAAAAACTGATAGACTCTCTTTTGAGTACATGTTGAGAAATAAGCTGTTAAGAATAAAAGTGTATCAGCAAGGCGTCCAAGGTAATAATACAGAACATTTAACAGAATACCTGAAACACAAGTGAGCACAACTAAGGCACACAAATGCGTATGACTCCGGAATATTTTTAGTGAAACTGGTTGAAAATTTTACGTAGTTTTACAGACATTTTCCCCTCTAATGTCTGTTACTGTTTCCATCAATAAGGAAAAAAGGCAACTCATCCAACTTAATAAGAAACTGAAATCCTGGGATTAGTGTGTATAACATACATCATAAGAAGGAACACATCAGAGGAGAAAACAGAAAACACAACTTGTATAAGTAGTATTCCATTCTCCTTAGACTACTCAGGTGTCAAGACATCTTGCTATTAGAAAAAGCCAATCTAGCATTGAAATGCTGTTACACCTTTCCACATGATGATGCTATTGCTAGCAAACCAAATAATTTTGGGTCATTAGGTTTCACGAAGCATCCAGTAAGCAACAAAACCGTCAAACATAAAGGCCACGTTAAAATTTCCGCGCGACATCTTTTTTTACGCTTTCCAACCGTAAGTTTGAAGAAGCATATACGTTCCAGCTTTGTCCGTCTCTCTGTCTGTCTGCCTGTCCGCCCGATGGTTAGATTTTGATGAAATTTTAATATGTGTTAGGTGACGACCTGGGGACGAACTCTATTGAAAATGGGCAAAATGGGGTCAAAGGTCAGGACATCCATACCATCGCGATTGTGCGTCATAACTTACGTAAAAATGCTTTGATTGCGACAAAACGTTTTCATGTTCTTTCGGAGGTACACTGAGCCGGTTCTGTTGAATATCATCGGAATGGGATCAAAGGTCAGGGCACAGGAGCGAGATTTATTCCACAGCCATTATCTTCGTAACTTGACTAAAAATGCTTTTATTGCTTTACAAAACTTTAGTGTCGTTCCGGAGATGACCTGAACCAATTCTGTTTAACATCATCGAAATGTTGTCAAAAGTCAGGGCACTGGAGAGAGATTTATTTGACAGCCATTAACCTCATAACTTGACTAAGATGCTTTTATTGCGATAAAACTTTAGTATGTCGTTCCGGATGTCTGAACCAATTCTGTTTAATATCATCGAAATGAGGTCAAAGGTCAGGGCACAAGAGTCATTATCGTTAAAACTTGTCATTATCGTTAAAAACTTGAGTAATGACTTCAGTAAAGATTTCTGGTATGTTGGAAAGGGTATCATAATCAATGCATTGCATGATTTTACTAACTTTCTTTATAATGACTGTGAAAGCAAGAAAACACATGAACAGAGATAGAAACTGGTCACGGGTCAGTGGGTCAAAGGGGTGACAATTTCTTGCGGGCCAAACGGGTCGGACCAAGGTATACCTGTTTCAATTTCGACCCGTTTTTTTTCGTTTTATTTTTGAAAAGAAAGAAAAAATATTTCAAAGAAAAATGCGTACTGTGGAATTTTGTGCTCGATGCTGGTGCCAGAGAAGTAAAAAATTGTTTGTCATAAAAAAAAGAAACCCTCTCTTTCTTAAAGCAAAGATTTCCACCGACCGATAATACCATATCGTAAGACCATACTTCCTTTGCGTTTGTTTTCAGTATGATTGCACGGATCGAGCTACGGGTAAACACCTGAAGCTAGCTTCTCTGGTGATTAATTCTCTTATACCCCGCGTGCCACATTGTAAGACTCAGAGTTACTTTTCACATCGCATCCTTTGCATCTAGAATTCAGAGGATTTTAATTGACGTGCTGACATCGCGTTCCATTGCATGTGTCGGAATTAATGTCTTATTTTTAATACAGATTAATTTGATATTAAGGAGATTGAAAAGGCGTCGAGGCCAACAAATACGTTGCTGCTGAAAGCAAAAGAGCAAGAGTGAATGCTGGAAGTTGTTTCGTTTCATTAAGAAACCGCAATATGTTTCACAGCAACACTAATTTTCACAAACTTCTGATGAGTTCAAAGTGTACAAACTGTGAATGTTGATTTCGTGAGTGTTCATTTCTTGAAAGGGGCAATTATGAAATTAACATCCACATTTTGGAAACTTTCAACTTATCAGATGCTGGGAAAAATTGGCATTGCTGTGAAACATATTCTGAAGCTTGATATGCTATCAAGAAAACAGCAAGAAACTGAAATTGTTAGGGGTATGCAAAAGTTTCCGCCATCCCGGCTAGCGGGCGCTCTAGGGGTCTAACCGGCTTGCGACCCGTGCTGTCAGTTCGTACATGAAGCCAAGCATGGCGGTCGATAAAGTTCATTTGCGGCACTGTCTGTTTTTCATGTTTAATTTCGGGGAAAGTGCCAGTGAAGCATGCGGTTCAATATGTCAGGCGTACGGCGAAACGGGTATGGGTGAGCGGACGTGTCGAGAATGGTTTGCCAAGTTTAAGAAAGGTGATCTAAGCTTGGAAGACAAGCCATGTGCAGGTAAACCGCAGGAACTCGCAGACGAGGAGCTGGAATCACTGTTGCAAGAGGATGCCACACAATCGACCACGTAACTGCTGAAACGTTCGAAATTGGCTCAGTCGACGGTGGTACGGTGTCTGCAGGCCTTGGAAAAGATCCAGAAGATTGGTAAGTGGGTTCCGCATGTTTTAACGGAGGGTAACATTGGTCAACGATTGGGCATCTGCATGTCGTTGCTGAAGAGGTTTCAAGGGAAGAATTTCTTGTAGAAAGTTGTCACCGGGGATGAAAAATGGGTCTATTGCGACAACCCCATACGCAAGCGATCCTGGGCCAACCCAGTCCAGCTATCAACATCCAATGAAAAACAGGATATCCACGGGAAAAAGGTGCTGTTGAGTGTGTGGTGGGGTATGCATGTAATTCTGTACTTCGAACTGTTGAAACCGGGGAAACAATCACTTCGCAACGATACAGCGATCCGTTGATGAAACGGAACGCCGCAATCGAGCAAAAACCCTCATCGACAGGTGAAAGACGCCCCCAGTGATCCTGTTACACGATAATGCCAGATCACATGTCATTGCCACCAAGAAATCAACCCTAGAACAGTTACACTGGGCGGTTTTAACGCCCCCGGCTTACTCACCGGACATAGCACCCTCAGATGTTCATCTGTTTCGCTCTATGCAACATGCCCTAGCCCATCAGAGGGGTTCATCACAGTTCCAGAGGTGGAAAATTTCGTCACTGCGCTCTTTAGCTCAAACCCCGAGTCCTTCGATCACAGGGGCATTCATTTGTTGCTTGAAAAATGGCAAAGGATCATTGATGCTAACGGCCAATATTTCGTTAAATAAATGTGTGCTGGTTTCCTGATTGTTCCTGTCTCCTTTCTCCTTAAAATGGAGAAAACTTTTGCATACCCCCAATATATATACAACAAGTTACTTTATTCAAAACGTTTGGCTGTAGCACCATCAAATTAAGTGGAACAGATATGCGAGAGTCAAAAAGTTCGTGAAGGGACTTTTTTGACTCTCGCATATGTGTTTGAAAGTATGTGTAAAACAGGTTATGGAAGGAACGACAGTTTCAACACTTTCTCTAAGTATATGCGTAAATCATGCCGTTAGGTCCGGGTCGGGTCCAATTATGTGACGTCTGGGTCGGGTTCAACTATGTGACGTCCAGGTCGGGTCAAATTATGTAACTTCCGTGTCGGGTACTGGTCCAAAATTTTTATCCGTTTTCAACTCTGCGCATTAAGTCGCTTGGCGTTGAAAGGACTTGTACTGTTATGAAATGAAATACAGTTTTAGCGTATTCTGTGAGAGTTATAGTTACGGCAGTGCATACCAGAGCAGGCAACCTTACACGATATCAATATACAGTATTACATAGAAGACTACGTAATATGTCCTTGGAAGACTCACGTATCCTCTAAACTGTTATGGTAACACCTCCAGGAGATATCCTACTCCTACTGTCAGCACCGAAGACTTGGAACCAGGTGTTACATGGGGAAATGTACGAGTCATCATACACTGCTGGACAATTGCTAAGGACGGATCATAAACGGCTATATAGCGCATAAAAAAGGAGGTGTGGATAAATGCCAAGTGAAATAAAATAATGTCAGAATTCCAGGACATTACAAGAAAGACAATTTATTGCGCTCTGAAATCCAGAAGGCTTTGGAACGTGTTCAAGGGACAAACAGGCCATTTTGCGCAGAATACGTAAACGTGAAAAAAATGCAATTACCGTCCGCAGGCGTTCCGGCGTAAGATGTCAATACGGGATATGGCCACCATGGAGGGCGATGCAAGATTCCACACGTCGTATCATGCTTTGCACAACATTATCAAGCAGCTGTTGGGGTAATTTATCCCATTCCTTTGTCAGTGCACGGATGAGGGTGTCCTTGTTTATTGGAGGGCATTGGCGACCAGCAAGACTCCTCCCCAAAGCATCCCACACATTTTCAATGGGATTCAGATCTGGAGAACGTGCTGGCCATACGAGGCGTTGAATATCCTCGCTCTCAAGACACTCCTGAACAGCGACTGTTCGATGACATGTTGCGTTGTCGTCCATTAAAGTGAATCTATCACCGACATCACCACGGAACATGCAAACATGAGGTAGCAGAACATCATTAATGTATCGTTGGCCAGTCATAGTCCCAGTTGGAAGCACATAGAGGGACGTACGGCCATTGATCATGATGCCAGCCCATACCATGACACTACATGTCGGATATCGGTCCCTTTCCTGTATGTTTGCTGGACAATATGCAGTACCACTATCACGCCAGATCAGTTGTCGTCGACAATTAGACGATAGACTGTATCTACTCTCATCTGAGAAGAGGACAGCAGACCAGTCGTTATCAGTCCAATTGCGATGTTGATGGCACCATTGCAAACGGGCGGTACGGTGACGTCTGGACAATGGAATGCACACAACAGGACGGCGGGCGTATAGTCCTCCTTCATGCAAACGTCTGACGACATTTTTTCGGGAGATCTGCTTGCCAGTAGCAGCCATAAACTGATTTGCTACCTCACTAGCTGTGCTGCGCCGGTGTCTTTTTGTTGATAGCACTATGTACCGATCTTCTGCAGGTGTCGTACTGCGAACACGACCTCCCCCGTGACGTTTGCTACACTCTCCATTCGTTTGAAATGATTTCCAAAGCCTTGAAACAACACTGTGGCTGACGTCGAACTCCCTGGCAACATCTGTTATTTTTCGCCCTTCTTCAATCTTGCCAATAATACGGCCACGCGTAAAATCATCTAGGTGATGTCGGGAAGACATACTGAAAATTGTAAGTTCGTCAGTTGATTCTTTCCCTTTCAACTTTGCGTTTGAACAACAGTCAATACGCGTCAAATCCTTTATATCTCTTATTCATCGCTATGACGTCACGAACAAGTTCGGCAATCTAAAATTTGCATACGCACAACACGTCTTACTGTTTCCTGCACTTACGCTAATTTCCACATTTTCCTGCCTTCCATTTTATGGTTGCCATCGTTGCTATTGTCATCCGTCCTTAGCAATTGTCCGGCAGTGTAGTTTGCAGCTCTTATGCTTTTCCCTTTCCTCATATTCGCCATGAGCTGCACATAGATGAGGAAAGGCTGTTGCACAACATCATGTTCAAGCTGACATTTCTAATACTAATAATGTGATACGTGAATTTTGGTAGCCGTAACAAATTATTTGATAGCATTCGTAATCGTGACTCTGTAGGAGGAATTCCATTTCCCTAACCCATATTTTTTATTGCTTTGTGAATCCATTACTACCATGGGTGTCATAGTTTTAGCAGTCACTCATCCTTAATTCAGGGCCACTGGTTCCAGGGAAAGGGCAGAATAGCGCCATTGGATATACCCACCACCCATGCCTCATCAGGGACTTAAACCCGTGAAGATGTAGGACGATTAGCCAGAATACTGCCCTTCTGAACAATTAGTCACCGGTGAGGAACTACCTAACTTTCTGTCTACTCTCTGTTTTAATGTGTTCTAAATCAAAGACCTAGTGGCAATTCGTTATTATGAGGGCGCTGTGAAACAGACATGAATGTCGTAAATGAGTAATTCTATTAATCGTGGTGTGGATCAGCAACGTTTTCATATTCTGTACATAGCCTGCTTTTGTTCAGAAATTTCCTACAGAAACCTTTGGTAGTCCTACAACATGTTGCAATTACTCGTGACTCCATTTCTTTTCAATGGCACCATCTATTTGTGATTAAAGCAGTAGATCTTCCATTCACCGAATGTTTCTTCGTAATGATCCAGCTTCACTTTTTCTTTCGCTGCAGACTTATCAAGACGACGGTCTAGTCAGTTATATACACAGTGTCCTATAAATCCACCACATTAGCATGCCACATTCCCAAAGGTAGTTTTAATATGTTAATAAACTTTAAAACCTTGCTTTTCCGTAGGTTCAGCTTTATAATATCAGTTCCAGTTATAAGTATTAACTTTCAACCAAGCTCTATCTATACTGAGAACAGAATTTTGACAATGAAGCAAAAATCGGTAAGAAAACGATTTGATGAAAAAAAAATTTATATAAGCTTCAACTGAACAGCAAAATTGAGTACAATCTTTTGAGTACAATCTTTTGAGTACAATCTTTGAGTACAATCTTTGAGTACAATCTTTGAGTACAATCTTTTGTAGTGTTTTAACTTTAGGGGTATCACAAATGTAGCAATACGCTACACGTTAGGAAAACCACGGAATTTCGTCGGTCTTTATTGACTGCGAAGCAAATCTGTGTGAAATTTGTAAAACGTGCGCCTGAACATCACTCTTCAGGAATGGAGGAACTCAGAAAGAGGAAAGGAAACAAATTTAATAATTCCGAAAGTTGTGCCAACCTAAGTTATGCCATAAAGCCATATTTTATACACGGTCGAGTCACATTTTTGTAACCACCAGCTAATATCCAGAGTAACCGTCGTGTGCATCAGCGACAGCAGTTAGACGGGCTGGGAGTGACTCAATAAGGTGCTATAAGGTGTTCACGGGTATGTGCAGCCATGCTGACTGCAGTGAATCTGACAGCTGCTGGAGGTTGCGTGGTGGAGGATCCATAGAGCGAACAGCACGATCAAAATAGTCCCGCAGATGCTCAATTGGGTTTCAGTCTGGGGAATTAGGAGGCCAAGCAAGTACTTTGATGTCTTCATCGTTCTTTTCCAACTAATCTCGGACATTTCTAGCTGTGTGACACGTCGCATTGTCGTGCTGGAAGATCCTATCCGCCCCAGGGAAGACAATCAGCATATATGGGTGTAGAAGCAATATATATCGTGCAACCATAGATTTAATCTTACGTACAGCTGTCTCGGCAAGATGTATAACACTTTCATCTAATACACGCAAGCCTCAGAAGTATAAAATATTTATTTACATTTAAAACAAGCATGTACAGATAAAATCAACTTTAAAAAACAGGCAAGATCTTTCGAGTCTTCACAAGACTCATTATCAAGCCAAAGTGCAGCCCAATGTGCAGTGAACAAGACTTTATATGTACAAGTAAGCGACAGTCATGCATCTATAACTCGTCTTACCAGAGATCCTCTTAAGAATGTCGTAACCCATTCTGTGTACCGGAAACCAACCCACATTCCGACCCTGATTCCATTCTTTTCAGCTCACCCCATTCAATATAAACTTGCTGGGTTGCGCTCAAGTATCAAAAGAGCTTTCACGCGCTCTTCGTCTATACGTTTAAGACGTATTGAACTCGATTACATTGTCAAACCTGCGAAGCAATTTGGTTACCCTGCGAACTGTGTAAATACAGTAATTCAACAGAGTCAAATACTGTCGTTCACACGATTACAACGCTAGCAAGTTATCAGACGTTTCGATGGATCAGTGGATTACCATCCAACCACCATTAATACTTTAAACCGATTCTGTAACAAACATCAAGTTTTGGAATACGGACATCAGACATTTTCAAAATGATAAAACAAGGCCGTGATCGGGTGTGCACGGAACACAAACATGTATATACTCAGGTTGCAATGTATACCATTGTAACCAGAGCTTCCCAATTACCAGACTGAGACATATATTGGTTCCACACTTCGGACGATAGGTGTCCGGGCTTCGGAACACAAGTACGATACCAAAACAGGAGCAACGACTACAGCCATTGCACGTTTGGTAGCCGAAGGCAAATATACCCCACGTTGAGAAAACGTGAATCATTTGGCTTGTACCAAAATACACGAGATACATTTTTCACGGAATCATTGTTTATCACATGGTTTCATGATCTATGTTGCAATGAAGACCTAGCCAGAAATTTCCCATTGCCTTGGCGTCAATATGTTAGAACATTAAAACTACCGGATACTTAGATTAAATGCCGGGAAAGTTCATTTCTATGATTACAGCACATGCACACCTAGATGTTGCTATAGTTACAGATGCATGACGGTCACTTACTTGTATATACACTGCTGGCCACCCAAAATGCAACACCAAGAAGGACACTAGATAGCAAAGTCAGATTTATTGGACACATAACAACAGATACAAAGATGAAAAGATTGAGCTTACAGGCCCGTGCGACTTGCGGAACACCCAGACATCAATAGTTCGTCTGGCCCCCATTGGCTGGCAATAACGGCCCCTACACGCCACGGCATCGAACGAAAGAGGCTTTGGATGTAGGCTTGTGGTATATCGGTCCGGGCTGCTTCCACACGTTGCCACAGTTCATCAGGCGTAGCTGCGGGTGGTGCTTGCCGGGCCACTGGGTTGCCGATCAGCGACCAGACGTGTTCGATGGGCGATATATCAGGCGAACGGGCGGGCCACGGCAGCAGTGACACCTGGTGAGCCATGAAGAAATGTTGCACGATGCGTGCCACGTGCGGGCGCGCATTGTCCTGTTGAAACGTGGCCGCTGGCCGGTCCTGCAGGCAAGGGAGGACTACAGGCTCCAAAACGTCGGAGATGTAGCGGTGGCTGTTGAGTGTATCGGCTATGCGTACCAGATGGGCGCGGGTGTCATATCCAATTGCGCCCCAAACTAAAACGCCAGGCGAAGGACCGGTAGGGCGATGCATAATGCAGGCGTCATACAGTCTCTCGCCGCGGTGCCGCCACAGGCGGATCCGACCACCGTGGTGTTTCAGGCAGAAGAGGGATTCGTCGGAGAAGACAATGTCGTGCCATTCCGTAGTCCAGGTGCGGCGTTCAACGGCGCACTGCCGCCACACTCGCCCGTGGTGTAACGTCAATGGTAATCAGAGCAATCGGCGCCGTGCGACAATAGTCCCCGCTCCTGCAGACGATGTCGAACGGTACGTGCTGACACAGGTTGTTGCGCAACCCACCATAATTTCTGCGCTAACGTTCGTGATGTGGCGGTGCGAGCCGTCAATGCCCGCAACACAAAATGCCGGTCCTCTCGTTCCGTGGCGTGCCGCGTCTGCGGCAATCGCTCACGTCGCTCCGTCCGTCCCTCCTGCACCCACCGAATCCATACTCACCTCACTGTCGCTGGATGTCGTCCCACACGGGCGCCGATGTCTCGTTACGATCAGATCAGATCAGATCAGATGTAGAGAAATTTAGGAAGGGAGTGTCTGACCACAGGTCTTAAACAACCCTTAGAAACAGGAAGCTAGGAGATTTGGGCTAGAGTGCCCGATAGAACAGTGACACGGAAGCGAAATAGAAATGGGGAGGAAGACGCCCTTATTTATTACCGGGGTGCCAGTACCCGGGGTCTCGGTGCGATAAACCGCTGTCGCGATAAGCCACTATTCGTCCTCTGTCGAACTCCGAAACGTGCTGGAGAGACTGCCGTATTCTGCGACGAGGCATCAGGAAGCTTCCCACGCACAGGTCCGGCAGCACAACACACTTTCCTTCTGTGCACCCTTCTTATAGTGCTTCTCGGTGGCGTGCCGGGCGCACATGATTTGCATATGCCCTGCAATGCTAATCGTTTGCATGTCCTCTCGCGGGCGACGCATGCTGCGAATTTCAGGCCAATCAATCGGATGCTTCGTTCTTGGTGTTGCATGTTGGGTAGCCAGCAGTGTATATAGTTTTGTTCACTGCACATTGGGCTGTACTTTGGCTTGATAATGAGTCTTGTGAAGACTCGAAAAATTTTGCCTATTTTTGAAAGTTGCTATTATCTATCTGTACATACTGGTTTTAGATGTAAATAAATATTTTATACTTCTGACGCTTGCGTGTATTAGATGAAAGTGTTATACATCGTGCCGAGACAGTTGTATGTAAGATTAATGCATGGGTCGACGTGGTCTGTAAGGATGGATTCATAACTGTTGGAAACACAAGGAAACAGGGAACGCTTCACAGTAGTCAAAGGGTAAAAGTCCGCACGAGCGGGGAGGAAAATGAATTGTTTAGAAATTCTCTTTGCGTTCAGCGCGTGACTAATCACGTGAACTCTCACACGCTAAGAGGCAACCGAGTGAGAAAGTGTTCTTCATCAGCTGCAATGTTTTAATGCAAGCTATGAGTGAGTGTAATCTAAAGCAAAAATCAATCTTCAATATGTTCTGTGTGAAGCGCTCCTATTAGGTTATTTTATTAAATAGCTAATCAATACTAAGCGTCTTGTACATACCAGAGTATAAATAAAATACACAGTCAAGTCACATTATTGTGACCACCTCCTACCTTTGAGGTGAACAGCGCGTAGCCAATGAAAGAACGCACATGTCGTGAGTTGGCTTGGGGGGTACATAAGGTGTGCTGTAGGCAATCTGAAAACATATCACTCGTTGCTGCCACGGATAAAAGGAGCGATTTATCAGATTTGCAAAAAGGGATTATTATCGGCTTTTGGGACAATAGTGACAGTATTTCTAAAACAGCGCAGTTTTTGAACTGTTCGCGTGCTGCTGTGGTTAAAGTGTATCGTGCTTGAAGAAATGTCAGCATTGCGAATAAGCGACGTGGAAATGGCGAAACACCACGTTCTATTGATGTGAGAGGTGAATGTCGGCTTCGAAGGTGCATGAGGGCCGATCGTCATGCTACAGTCGAGCACCTCTATGGCCGAATAAACAAGAGGGCTGCCGGAAATGTGTCTAAACTGACAGTTCAGCGAACCCTGCTGCGTATGGGGCTCCGATGCAGACGGATGGTCACTGCACCTATGCTAACGAAGATGCATCGTCAGGAAAGTCTTACATTTGCACGGCAGTATCGGAATTGGACCTCCGCTGATTAGCAAAGGATTGCCTTCTCAGATGCGTCACGTTTTCTGCTTCATCGAACGGTCGGACTTTGGCGTACAAGGCGAGACACATCAGAGAACAAAAACTCTTGAACCATAGCTGGCAGAACACAAGCTGGTAGGGACAGCGTTATGGTCTGGGGAATGTTTTTGTGGCATTCTCTGGGTCCACGCACATCCGTAGACGGTATTATGGACCGAATTCGTTATGAATCCATCCTTGAAGACTACGTACACCTATACATGATGATTGTCTTTCCTGCGGGGGATAGGATCTTCGAGCACGGCAATGCGACGTGTCACACAGCTAGAAATGTCTGAGAAGGGCTGTAAGAGCACGATAAATACATCAAAGTACTTCCCTGTCCCCCTAAGTCCCCAGACTTAAACCCAATTGAGCATCGGTGGGGCCACCTCGATCGTGTTGTTTGCTCCACGCACCCACCAGCAGGTGTCAGATGCAGTACAATCAGCATGGCTCCACATACCTGTGAACACCTTCCAGCACCTTATTGAGTCACTCCCATCCCGTCTAGCTGCTCCCCGCGCTGCACACGGCTGTTACTCTGGATATTAGCTGGTCACAATAATGTGACTCTACCGTGTAAAAAGAATAAATGCAGAGAAATAAACTGACAGCACATTTGGCAATGCCTTTTGTAGACGATATCATTTTAATAAATAAATGTCAGATTTACTGCATGTGAAATGCAATAGATAATGTAGATGTTATGCCGAAAATTACAATACTGGTTACGAAACGGTGGTCTATTAAATGAGCTGTTCCATCATCAAAAGCAGCATTAATATTCTAAACAACATTCATTTCGAATAAGAGAAGATAATTATCAGGAACCGCAGCATCCCTGTCAAGCCTGGATTTATGCCGTTGCAGAAACATTCGTATGCCGTTGCAGAAACATCCGGTGATTTAAGGGAATTATGATTTAGTCTTAAATGATCAAATGAAATGAATTTCATGCACATGTGCTGTCTGAAGTTTCACCAAATTTATCATCAAAGAAAAGTTGATATTTGCGTATTTCACTCCATATACTGAATTATGTATGTTGTAACGAACGTGCCATCGGTTCTCACTTCTTTATATTTCACGCATATAGAAACTTAGAATTTCTTGTCCAAAGCCTTGTGTTTCAGGGAAGGAAGAGGGCCAGTGCCATAATGCAAACAACATCCATGCCTCACTAGGATTCGAACCCGTACCCGTCTTGGACGAATGATCATAAGCCAGCGCTTACACCACTGCGCGACCAGGGAGGCCCAGCTGAGTTCAAGTCATTACTAACCCAGTGTTAATTTGCTCCCTTTGATTGAAGAGTTATTTATTGCTGAAAATGATAGTTTGAAGCTCTTCTGAGTGGAGAACCGAATGACAACTTGGCCATTCGTGTGGACTATAAGGAGTTGAAAATCATCGGAAAATGTGAAAATTATCTAAATACGTGGCGTCAGTTGAATAAATAAATCCGTCTCTCTTTCCACGTTAAGCAACACACAACAACCGAAAATTGGTTTTCAGCCGCCGTCGGGGAATCGAATCCCGAATCTCTCGATATCTAGCCAAGCGCGTTAGCCCTACACCACAGCGGCGAACAATTCACTGTGCTATGTGTGTTTTTCTTTTCAGTCAGCATCTGACATCATAAGTCCTTAAGATGGGCTCAGCTACTGAGACGTCTCCATCTGGTGGGCATTTGTGTTATCGTAATGACGCGATGACAACAGATGACAAATCAGTCAAATTTAAAAAGAATGATCGCCTGGTACTACGAAATTGGCCACTCAGTGCATATTTCACCATATGTAAACTGAACTCCAAGGTTCTTATGATTAGTTGCTATTACGTATTAGACTTTTTCAGATGGTTTCCCTCAAGAATAATATTCCTGACGTGAGTTGTATCATTGGAGCAAAGGAATGAGTATCTTCTGACACACACACATTTTTTGCAAACTACAGATTAAGGTATTTATTTCCCCGTTGGTGACTGCCTTTCTAGCCTTCTGGATTATTTGTCTTTTACGGACACATACATTTTTTTAATTGCTTCTTATTACGTTTCAATACTGAACATCACATCTGAATCTCAGAGCATTTTTTTTTCTTTTTTCGTTTTAACTTTTTCTGGCATTCAGTTAAATCGCGACTAAAATCATTATAACACAGGACCTTGTTGCAGTTGAAAGATGACAGATTAGATAATTTCGTTTTTTCACGAATGAGCTCAGTTAGTCTTAACGTTCCTGGTGTTCAACGGTAGCTAGTGTAAATAATTTGAACGCTCCTGGTGATAAGGAAAGCTTTTAATAAAGAATTTCAACTGTTCAACACTCTGGAATATAAAATTCCTTTAAGTTGTAGGTAATTTATCATTCATGTTGAATTCAAATTTACGTATGTCTTATTGTAAGCCCAGCGTGTATGTAAGATATATGAAGTACGTCACACATACCTAAAATGCTTTTCTAAAGTTGTAAAATAATAGTCGGATTTCATGTTTATAATAATTGCAAAGATAAGTACGGGAAGTAGACTGGATCAAATACATTACGTACGCGACTCAATTTTGAAGATTATTTTCAAGTGTTTCTCATTGCTTGACCACAAATCACTACACGTTGATATCGGCACATTTTCTCTAAATCATGAATTTTGTTTTCGATCTCATAGAACAAGTACAGTTTCGTAAGAACATGTTAGATGCTGGAATATAAAATTCCTTTAAGCTCGCGAGCAAGTTTTTTATAGAGAACTTTAGGTTACTATACATAAAGTGAGGAACTGTTTCAAAATAATAAGGTATACTAAAATAGTATAACTATACTAGGAATCCGAATTTCTTGACTACTCTTCGTCAAGAAATTGGGATTCTTACTATTCTATTATATATACTATTTTTAGTACATATAATTTTTTTTATATATACTATTTTAGTATATATACAATTTTTGGTATTTATACTATTTTTAGTATATATACTATTTTATATAGACTATTGGGATGTAAGGTCAGGTGATACGTAACATAACAGCCTCTCCTTGACAAATGTCAACCCCGCCTTCTCGTGGTGCATCCTGTTCCCACTAAAGGGGCTCTGACGACCGCCAATAGCGGTATAACTATACCATCGGGATCAGAGGAAATGCTATCCCACACTCACCAACCCGCTTGGCCAGCGTGGTGAGTTATGGCCAAACCCCTCCAAAATGACTCCACAGCTTAAATCTTGGCCCTCAGTCTCCGGCAGCTGGAATGTACCTGGCCAAGGCAGCGGCCAGTGCGACATGAAGGCAGAGGGTGCTAAGAATCCCCGGAGGACCGGACTAGGCTGCCATTTGATGATGACCTTGGCTACGTATAATGGACGCTCCCTATCTTCTGATTCAAGGCTTCTTGAATTGGAAGAGGAACTACAAAGGATCAAGTGGGACATCGTCGGGCTAAGTGAGGTAAGGAGAAAAGGAGAAGATCTCATTGAACTGAAAAGTGGACATCTCTTCTACTATCGTGGGACAGATACTGGCAGAACTAGTGGTGTTGGATTTATAATAAACAAGAAACTGAAGGATAAAGTTGTAGAAGTTGAAAGTTCCTCTGACAGAGCTGCACGACTCGTTATCCAACTCTCGAGAAGATACCAGGCTCAGATTATTCAAACTTATGCACCCACCACAAGTCATGCTGAAGAAGAAATTGAAGAATTTTATGAGGAAATTCGTGATCTAAATAATAAAGGTAAGAAGCACTTGAAGATAATTATGGGAGATTTCAATGCAAAAATAGGGCAACGGCAACAGAATAAAACTTCAGTAGGTATTATTATTAATTATAATAAGGTCTTGGACAGCAGATATCAAGTGAGTGTCACATTGATGAAGAAATTAATCGGCGTACAAAACTTGCCTGGAGAGCTTTTGGAAGAAACAGCATAATTTTCAAGAACAATATGCCATTATGTCTCAAAAGAAAAGTGTTTGATCAATGCATCCTTCCAGGGCTTACGTATGGTGCAGAGACGTGGACCTTAACTAAAAGATACATACAAAGGCTGCAGACAACTCAAAGCAGCATTGAGAGGTGCATGCTTGGTATAACCAGGAGAGATTAGAAGAGGAACTCGTGGATCCGAAAAATGACGAGAGTGGAAGACATCATGATCAGAGTTAAATCCCTGAAATGGCAATGGGCTGGACATACTGCCAGAAGGACAGACCATCGATGGACAGCCGAAATTTTAGATTGTATTCCAAGGGACAGGAAAAGACCCAGAAGAAGACCACCTGGGAAATGGGTGGATGAAATTCGAAAATATGAGGGAGTGACATGGAGGAGAGTGGCACAAGACAGACCGTTGTGGAGGAAACTTGGGGAGACCTTCGTCCAGCAGTGGATTTATAATGGTTGACAATGATGATGATGATGATGATATAGACTATTTTAGTATATATACTGTTTTTAGTATTGTTGTTGTATACGTCCTTATTATTAATTATAATAAGGTATAACAAGTAAATTGTTACTTTTGTTCTGTGGAAGAAAGAAGCTTATTTACTGAACGATGTGTGATTAAATAGTTTGTTTTTCCGAAGCAGCAAGCGTGGGTGGTAAACTGAACAACAGAAAGTCCTTAGTAGAAAGCTCGCAGTTTATTTATCATGTCCAGCATGTCTGAAGAACTTTCTGTCTGCTAAGAGAAAATAAAATAAATTATTTGTTGCAATTAGGGGCACGGGATCTGTCTACCTCGTACGCAGTAGAATCTTAGATTTACTCCAACAAATAAAAGTCTTCTTTTCGGTTGAACTGACATCTGTTTCAAACAGTGCATGGAATAAAATGAGCCGAAACAGTATAAGACCAGCGAAATCAGCCTTACATAAACAGTGAGCCATCACCAATTAAAAAGAACACTTGGAAAGCGAAATATAAAGACGGAACGTTTTCTACAAATGACCGTACGTAGGATAAAAGAGGTTATATATTCTGCGAAAGAGAGAGAGAGAGAACTCACATTTTCGAGTAATTATTAGGAAAATGGTTTATACCTCAGCTATTTGCATCAAAAACTTTGAGGTCTTAATATATTACATCATGTTGCAGAAACAAGTAGAATGAAAAAGATTTTAATTTTACGATTAGCTGTATACGAATTGATTAAGTCCACAGCAAAATGCTAAGAATAATATCATGAATTTCTTTTGGCTAGAAGTTTGGTAAGAGAGCATAAAACTACATGGAATGCAATAAATCCCAAACACGATTTTTGTGATCCTGTATTCGACTGAATATGCGCACACCCTTTAACACACTTGTAAGAAAATTTATTCGTGCTTGTTGTATGAACATGCGGTGATGTATTAAAGAGATATACGATTTCCGATTTGTGCGAAACTAATATTTTTTCAGTTCTTAGCTGACAAAGCGAAAGTGAAGTGAACACTGTAGCATTTCGGAAAAAAATAAAAATAAATTATCGCAAAAGCGTTACTTTAAGCGTCTGTTTGCTGAGACATCAAAAAGCAGATATGTGCATCATCATCATCATTGTCAACTATTTTCAATCCACTGCTGGACGAAGGTCTCCCCAAGTTTGCTCCACAACGGTCTGTCTTGTGCCAGTCTGCTCCATGTCACTCCCTCATACTTTTGAATTTCATCCACCCATTTCCCATGTGGTCTTCTTCTGGGTCTTTTCCTGTCCCTTGGAATCCAATCTAAAATTTCGGCTGTCCATCGATGGTCTGTCCTTCTGGCAGTATGTCCAGCCCATTGCCATTTCAGGGATTTAACTCTGATCATGATGTCTTCCACTCTTGTAATTTTTCGGATCCACGAGTTCCTCTTCTTATCTCTCCTGGTTACACCAAGCATACACCTCTCTCCATGCTTCTTTGAGTTGTCTGCAGCCTTTGTATGTCTCTTTTAGTTAAGATCCATGTTTCTGCACCCTACGTAAGCACTGGAAGGATGCATTGATCAAACACTTTTCTTTTAAGACATAATGGCATATTGCTCTTGAAAATTATGCTGTTTCTTCCAAAAGCTCTCCAGGCAAGTTTTGTACGCCAATTAATTTCTTCATCAATGTGACCCTCGCTTGATATCTGCTGTCCAAGATAAACGCACGTGTCTATTATCTCCAGCTTTTCTCCATCGATCGATAAATATTCATTTCTTGTAAAAGCATTGAACATCACTTTTGTCTTCTGAAAGTTCATTTTTAATCCCACTTCTTTACTGTTGTGAGCAAGTTCCTGGATCATACTCTGCAGCTCTGATAGGGTAGTTGCAAAAATGACTACGACATCAGCAAAACGAAGGTGGGTTAGATAATCTCCATTAATCTTTATCCCTTTGTTTTCCCAGTTCAGTGATTGAAAGACATTTTCCAATGTGGCATTAAAGAGCTTCGGAGATACGGTGTCTGTCATCTTGTCTCACTCCCTTTCCAAATTTCATGTGTGTTGTATTTTCTAACAGCCGAATCCTTGCACTTGCATTTCCATAGATGTTATTAATAATATTAATATATGCATCTTCAATACCGCAGGATTTCAAAGCCATTGTAACTGCTGATGGTTTCACCGAATCAAAAGCCTTTTCATAATCGATAAAAGCCATGCACAATGGAAGTTCATATTCCTCGCTCTTTCAATTAGTTCTCTCAGTAAGTGGAAACGATCTATAGTGCTGTAGCCACTCCTGAATCCAGCTTTTTCTCACGGTTGAGCCATGTCCAGTGTTACCTTCAAGCGGTGTGAAAGAACTTTAGTGAAGATTTTATAAAGCACTGATAGGAGGCTGATAGGTCTGTAGTTCCTGAGACATATATATATATATATAGAAATACAGTCAGACACAAGTAATTTACATTCCCAATACAAAATAACACCCTAAAAATCCTGAAAAGAGAATTAAAAAAGTTAAATACAAAAAGATAGAAATTAGAAAAATCCATACATTTTAAGGCTAAAGCACAACGGGGAACTAGACCACTCATCGGGGAAAGACTTCCGGAGCCATAGGGCCCTGAAGTTCAGGTTTCGTGAGAGTGCTGAATTTTCCGTAGCCAAAGGACAGATGTCTTAATTAATTAAGTATCAAATACTTCCTCAGAATTCTGTCTTCCCTACCTGAACGGGTTAGCCAAACATAAATGACATAATACATTTGGAATTAACATGTAACTCACAAAACAACTACACATAACCGTAACTAAAATTATGAAGAACACTAGATCCAAACTTAAGTTCCCCAAGGCAGAAATGTGAACAAGACCTGGCAGTTGTGGTCAGAACTCATTTTTAAGGTGAACAGTAAGTCCATAAGAGTACTTTCCGAAAATAGTGAAATGCTTTTGATCACGTTATGGATGAAAGTTCGGGTGTTTAGAATTCTCCGGGGCGACTCGGAGGAAATAAAGTTTTATTGTAGCCCTAAGAAATGGTTAAGATAGAAATTAAGTTGGTGTAATATTACAAATCTAATTGTAAACCTTCAATTGGAATTAAAAGACGACAGTAAATTTTGAAAGTGGAACTTTCAGAAATTATGGGGATAGTTATTATTCAACAACTTGGAATACAGTAACTTTAGAAATTTTGTTGTATTACCCTTATTATTGCTAATACGCGAAATTCGTAGGAACTGTGAAATTATATTATTCCTGTGAATTGGTTTAGGAATTTTTGAATTCCAGACACTCAAAAGTCGAGGGCTCTGACAGCTGGCAAAGGATGTCTATTGCTTTATATACGCGCTGGCGGGCACAACCGAGTACCCGCATAGGTGACGTTGCTATGTATTTTGCATAAGCTCGTCTGTACCAGTTTTTAATGTGGCGTCCCGGCAATTGGAAAAGAACCAACTCATGAGCATGAATGCAGGACATGAACGGGTGTACCTCGTCAGAAAGGATGCGCACATAGCGTTGGCCGGTCACAGACGTTTGCAGACTTACCAGAGGTCCTAATGAAGTCCAGCTAAACACACTCCATACCATTGCGAACCCCCCACCAGCCTGTACATTTCCCTGTTGGCAGGCGAGATCCATGACTTAATGGGGTTTGCGCCACACACGAATCCTTCCGTCTGCCCGATACAGTTGGAAATGCGACACGTCAGACCACGCTACTTATTTCTAGTCATCTAGTGTCCAGTGGCGGTGTTGCCGTGCCCAAGCGAGGCGCATAGCTCTGTTTCGTGCACCCATCAAGGGGACTCCAGTTGGGCGTCGGCTCCCAAAGCCATGTCGTGCAGGGTGCTTTGCACAGTTCGGACGCTGATGCTTGCTGAGACTCCAGCATTGAATTCCGATGATACCTGCGAGAGTATTGCACGCGTATCGCGTGAAACGATTCTTGACAGCCGACAATGGTCACGTTCACCAAATGTCGTTTTACGGCCACACTGGTAACGTAGTTTGGAGGTTTTGCCGGAATTCTTGTTGTCACGGTACACCCTTGCAATGGGCGTCCGTGAAAATCCGAACTTCGTTTCTACCTCCGAAATACTGTGGCCCATCTCACGAGCGCCAACTATGACACCGCGTTGAAAATCACTTAAATCATTATTACTTGTCATTCTCATGCCGAAAACAGCTATAACAGCTGGCAAGGATGTCTATCGCTTTATATACGCACTGGCGGACGCAACCGAGTACGCGCATAGATGACGTTGCTATGTATTTTGCATAAGCTCATCTGTACCAGTTTTTCTGGCAATTTAGTGTATACTAGTCGAAACCCGTCGAAATCGAAGGTTACATTTTTTTAAAGAATAAACTCATGTCAAGCAACAAATGTAAACTTTATTTGATTGACCAAAGAAGTTAGAAATTCATTCAAACACTTTAGTAACGACAATATTTTGAGTCCATCCATTTACGACAGGTAATCCAGGTGCATCTTCGTGAGGGATCTTTACTGCAACAGAATAATTTGCTCTTGCTCGAGATAGGGCAACGTTGAACATACCATGTGAGAAAACTGGTTCTGACAGGTATATTCAGATTTTAGCAAGTGTCTGTCCTTGATTCTTATTGCCATCGCAAAGAACAAACTGATCGGAAACTGAATCCAATTGATCGTAAAGGGAAAGTGCAGTTGCTTGGAGTCGGCGGAATTCGTGGCAAATTGTGCAACGACCCCTTGTGTTCTCCGCACAAAATTTCCACAGAAATTGTATTTTGGAAGAGCGACTTTACGATCATACGTGTGCCATCGACTAAACATTTCCTTGTGGCCAGGATCAAGATTTTGTTTTTGACTGAAGGTTTAACGACTACCGTGAGCAACTTAATGTCCTATAAGCAGTCGCCAGTCCCTAATTTAGGGTCACTGATTTCAAGGAAGGAGAGAGCCAGTGCCGTAAGACAAACGCAACATTCATGCCACACGCGATTCAAACCCGGACCCTTCACGAAAGAATGATCATAAGCCAGCGCTTATACTACTGCGCTACCAGGGCGGACATCACGACTCCATCCTTTTCCAGTTGCAGAATGTGAGGCGGAAGTCCAGTTACCTCGATCGTGTGCAAAAATTCAACTGGATAGCGCACTCTTTCACTCTCATGTTCAGTCACAACTGTGTTTCTAAATGTTGTTGGAATGAGATTCGCGTTGTGAATACTCTTACATCTCTCTTGTCTGAGACATATAGTTGCGTCCCATTGATCGCTCACGCCTTCCAGTAAGAGTCTTACGTTTTCTTTTCTTTTTCTTTCTGCGAGAGAGACATTCTGTTAAGGGTAAGTATGCAATAAAGTATTTACTTACTTTAGGACTCATCATAGAACACCATGCACACACCAAGTCTGACACTGAACGGAACGTCTGATGTAGATAAGTGCCACACGCTCTTCCAATAAACATTACATGGGAACTTTGCTGCCCCGCTAAGCTCGGACCGTTGCTTCAATCTCATGTTTCTCTTCAACTGGCACATCTACACGGTAAGACCTTTAATTTGATACCTGAACCATATTTTTACGTTCAGCAGTTCTCTGAAAATAAGTCTCATAGTAAAAAACCTTATGGAATTAATATACTGTATGGAATATAGAATGGCGCAAATCAATATGTACATTCTAAACATTTTCACTAACACTGGCCAACGGAATGTTTTTTTACATCTTTACATAATGGGAAACGTCATAATTACATGAATAAACCCGATCGAATGAATATTAAATTGTATATATACATCACACCGTCCAACGGCATAACGCAAGCTGGTCTTCGACAATCTTCGCTGTTCTGATGCGAATAACTTCGATATGATCGCCTGCTAGCGTTTCCATGACAACACGAATCAGCGTATGGAGGTGTATGGACAACGGTTCGCTCAGAAAAGGGAAGACTTTGGACTTTGGACTATCTCAATCCCTCTTTGCTTCCGCCTTTAACAGAGCGTGTTTTGCGAGAGTTGTTTCAGTCAACCGCACGCGATCAAATGTCAACCGCACGCTTGTCTCATAGACTTTACATGAGAACGTTTCCGCCCCACAGGGCACGAACTGTTGCCTAATCTCAGTTTTCTCTTCGACTGGCACATCTACATGATAAGACCTTTATTTCGATACCTCAACCATATTTTTAAGTTCAGCCGTTCTCTCAAAATAGGTCTTACAGTAAAAAACCTTATAGAATTTATATAGTACTGTATACATTGCATATACTATATATATATACATATATATATATATATATCATCATCATCACCATTGTCAACCATTATCAATCCACTGCTGGACGAAGGTCTCCCCAAGTTTCCTCCACAACGGTCTGTCTTGTGCCAGTCTCCTCCATGTCACCCCTGCATACTTTCGAATTTCATCCACCCATCTCCCATGTGGTCTTCTTCTGGGTCTTTTCCTGTCCTTTGGAATCCAATCTAAAATTTCGGCTGTCCATCGATGATCTGTCCTTCAGGCAGTATGTCCAGCCCATTGCCATTTCAGGGATTTAACGCTGATCATGATGTCTTCCACTCTTGTCATTTTTCGGATCCACGAGTTCCTCTTCTTATCTCTCCTGGTTACACCAAGTATGCACCTCTCCATGCTGCTTTGAGTTGTCTGCAGCCTTTCTATGTCTCTTTTAGTTAAGGTCCACGTCTCTGCACCATACGTAAGCACTGGAAGGATGCATTGATCAAACACTTTTCTTTTAAGACATAATGGCATATTGCTCTTGAAAATTATGCTGTTTCTTCCAAAAGCTCTCCAGGCAAGTTTTGTACGCCGATTAATTTCTTCATCAATGTGACCCTCACTTGATATCTGCTGTCCAAGATAAACGTACGTGTCTGTTATCTCCAGCTTTTCTCCATCAATCGATAAAACTTCATTTCTTGCAAAAGCATTGAACATCACTTTTGTCTTCTGAAAGTTCATTTTTAATCCCACTTCTTTGCTCTTGTCAGCAAGTTCCTGGATCATACTCTGCAGCTCTGATGGGCTAGTTGCAAAAAATGACTACGTCATCAGCAAAACGAAGGTGGGTTAGATAATCTCCATTAATCTTTATCCCCTTGTTTTCCCAGCTCAGTGACTGAAAAACACCCTCCAATGTGGCATTAAAGAGCTTCGGAGATATGGTGTCACCTTGTCTCACTCCCTTTCCAATTTTCATGTGTGTTGTATTTTCAAACAGCGTAATCTCTGCACTTGCATTTTCATAGATGTTATTAATAATATTAATGTATGCATCTTCAATACCGCAGGTTTTCAGAGCCATTGTAACTGCTGATGGTTTCACCGAATCGAAGGCTTTTTCATAATCGATAAAAGCCATGCACAATGGAAGTTCATATTCCCTCGCTCTTTCAATTAGTTCTCTCAGCACATGGATATGATCTATTGTGCTGTAGTCACTCCTGAATCCAGCTTGTTCTCTCGGTTGAGCCATGTCCAGTGTTACCTTCAAGCGGTGTGAAAGAACTTTAGTAACGATTTTATAAACTACTGATAGGAGGCTGATAGGTCTGTAGTTTCCGAGATCCTCAATGTCACCTTTCTTATGTAGCAGGATCATTGTAGCGGTGTTCAATCCTCAGGAATCTTCTCCTCATTAAGATTAAGGCATCGAGTGAAAATTTGGGCGAGTACTGTTTCGATTTCTCCACTTGCTTCTTGTATGATGTCTACAGTAATTCCATCTTCTCCTGGAGCTTTTCCCCGCTTCATGTTCTTGATTGCATGTGCAACTTCTGCTGGAAGGACTGGAGGAACTCTGGTACTGGTATCTTTCATGATGTCTGGAGTGCATGTATCATCCCTTTCATATAATTTGAAGTAGAAATCTTTCACTCTTGTCAAAATTTCGCCTCTATTTCTTGTTACAGAACCATCTTCTTTTCTCAGTGCCATAATCTGTTTTCTTCCCTTACTGAGATGTCCCTTTGCTATCTTTAGGCTTTGGTTGTTTTCAATTGCTTTCCTCACTAGTTCACAGTTGAAATTTCTTATGTCTTCAGTGATACGTTTTCGTACTGTCTTGCATAGCTCTATATATTCCACTTTGGAAGTCACATCTTCTTTAGTTGTCCTCATCTCTCTTCTTTTTTGCATCAACATTTTCGTTTTTCCTGATAATTTATTTACATGCAACTTGTTCTTAGACCCAGCTAATTTTGTCGCTGTTTCCATAAGACCCTTGGTTACTATTCTGTTAACTTCAGAGAAGTCCACTTCTTCCGATGTTAGGCCTTCTAAAGCAGAGAACCTGTTCTTCAGTTCCAACTTGAAGGTATTATGGTGTTTTTTAAGGTTGGTTATGTCAATAGATTTTGTTTGTCTTATGGGCTTGCCACGTTCAAGTTTAGTGTTGAGGTGCATCTTTAAATCTCACCAATCTATGGTCACTACCTGTGTTGAACTTGTTTAGCACACTGCAGTCTTCTATGACGAATTGTTTGTTACACTTAATAAAATCAATTTCACTTGTCGTCCCATTTGGATGTCTCCATGTCCATTTCCTGTGTGGCTTTTTCTTGAAGAAGGAGTTCAAGATGAAAAACCCTTCTCCCTCTGCAAACTCAACGAGAGTATTTCCACGCTGGTTTCTGTTGCCGTGACCGAATTTACCTACTACCGAAGTTTCATTCTGTTGCCGTTGCCCTATTTTTGCATTGAAATCTCCCATAATTATTTTCAAGTGCTGCTTACCTTTATTATTTAGATGACAAATTTCCTCATAAAATTCTTCAATTTCTTCTTCAGGATGACTTGTGGTGGGTGCATATGTTTGAATAATCTGAGCCTGGTATCTTCTTGATAGTTGGATAACGAGTCGTGCAGCTCTGTCAGAGGTACTTTCAACTTCTACCACTTTATCCTTCAGTTTCTTGTTTATTATAAATCCAACACCACTAGTTCTGCCAGTATCTGTCCCACGATAGTAGAAGAGATGTCCACTTTTCAGTTCGATGAGATCTTCACCTTTTCTCCTTACCTCACTTAGCCCCACGATGTCCCACTTGATTCTTTGTAGTTCCTCTTCCAATTCAAGAAGCCTTGAATCAGAAGATAGGGAGCGTCCATTGTACGTTGCCAAGGTCAGCATCAGATGGCAGCCTAGTCCGGTCATCCGGGATTCTTAGCACCCTCTGCCTTCATGTCGCACTGGCCACTGCCTTCGCCAGGTACATTCCAGCTGCCGGAGACTGAGGGCCAAGATTTAAGTTGTGGAGTCATTTTGGAGGGGTTTGGCCATAACTCACCACGCTGGCCAAGCGGGTTGGTGAGTGTGGGATAGAATTTCCTCTAATTCCGATGGTATAGTTATACCGCCTATTGGCGGTCGTCAGAGCCCCTTTAGTGGGAACAGGATGCACCACGAGAAGGCGGGGTTGACATTTGTCAAGGAGAGGCTGTGATGTTACGCATCACCTGACCTTACATCTCATATATATATATCATCATCATCATCATTGTCAACCATTATCAATCCACTGCTGGACGAAGGTCTCCCAAGTTTCCTCCACAACGGTCTGTTTTGTGCCAGTCTCCTCCATGTCACTCCCGCATACTTTCGAATTTCATCCACCCATCTTCCATGTGGTCTTCTTCTGGGTCTTTTCCTGTCCCTTGGAATCCAATCTAAAATTTCGGCTGTCCATCGATGGTCTGTTCTTCTGGCAGTATGTCCAGCCCATTGCCATTTCAGGGATTTAACTCTGATCATGATGTCTTCCACTCTGTCATTTTTCGGATCCACGTGTTCCTCTTCTTATCTCTCCTGGTTATACCAAGCATGCACCTCTCCATGCTTCTTTGAGTTGTCTGCAGCCTTTGTATGTCTCTTTTAGCTAAGGTCCACGTCTCTGCACCATACGTAAGCACTGGAAGGATGCATTGATCAAACACTTTTCTTTTAAGACATAATGGCATATTGCTCTTGAAAATTATGCTGTTTCTTCCAAAAGCTCTCCAGGCAAGTTTTGTACGCCGATTAATTTCTTCACCAATGTGACCCTCACTTGATATCTGCTGTCCAAGATAAACGTACGTGTCTGTTATCTCCAGCTTTCCTCCATCAATCGATAAATCTTCATTTCTTGTAAAAGCATTGAACATCACTTTTGTCTTCTGAAAGTTCATTTTTAATCCCACTTCTTTACGCTTGTCAGCAAGTTCCTGGATCATACTCTGTAGCTGTGATGGGGTAGTTGCAAAAATGACTAAGTCATCAGCAAAACGAAGGTGGGTTAGATAATCTCCATTAATCTTTATCCCTTTGTTTTCCCAGTTCAGTGATTGAAAGACATTTTTCAATGTGGCATTAAAGAGCTTCGGAGATATGGTGTCACCTTGTCTCACTCCGTTTCCAATTTTTATGTGTGTTGTATTTTCAAACAGCCGAATCTTTGCACTTGCATTTTCATAGATGTTATTAATAATATTAATGTATGCATCTTCAATACCGCAGGATTTCAGAGCCATTGCAACTGCTGATGGTTTCACCTAATCAAAGGCTTTTTCATAATCGATAAAAGCCATGCACATTGGAAGTTCATATTCCTCGTTCTTTCAATTAGTTCTCTCAGCACATGGATATGATCTATTGTGCTGTAGCAGCCACTCCTGAATCCAGCTTGTTCTCTCGGTTGAGCCATGTCCAGTGTCACCTTCAAGCGGTGTGAAAGAACTTTAGTGAAGATTTTATAAACCACTGATAGGAGGCTGATAGGTCTGTAGTTCCTGAGATCCTCAATGTCACCTTTTTTATGTAGCAAGATCATTGTAGCGTTGTTCCAATCCTCAGGAATTTTCCCTTCATTAAGGCATCGAGTGAAAATTTGGGCGAGTACTGTTTCGATTTCTCCACTTGCTTCTTGTATGATGTCTACAGTAATTCCATCTTCTCCTGGAGCTTTTCCCCGCTTCATGTTCTTGATTGCATGTGCAACTTCTGCTGGAAGGACTGGAAGAAATCTGGTACTGGTACCTTTCATGATGTCTGGAGTACATGTATCATCCCTTTCATATAATTTGGAGTAGAAATATTTCACTCTTGTCAAAATTTCGCCTCTATTTCTTGTTACAGAACCATCTTCTTTTCTCAGTGCCATAATCTGTTTTCTTCCCTTACTGAGATGTCTCTTTGCTATCTTTAGGCTTTGGTTGTTTTCAATTGCTTTCCTTACTAGTTCACAGTTGAATTTCCTTACGTCTTCAGTGATATTTTTTCGTACTGTCTTGCATAGCTCTATATATTCCACTTTGGAAGTCACATCTTCTTTAGTTGTCGTCATCACTCTTCTTTTTGCATCAACATTTTTCGTTTTTCCTGATAATTTGTTCACATGCAATTTGTTGATAGACCCAGCTAATTTTGTTGCTGTTTCCATAAGAGCTTTGGTTACTTTTCTGTTAACTTCAGAAATATCCACTTCTTCTAATGTTAGGCCTTCTAAAGCAGAGAATCTGTTCTTCAGTTCCAATTTGAAGGTATTATGGTGTTTTTTAAGTTTGGTTATGTCAATACATTTTGTTTGTCTTATGAGCTTGCTACGTTCGAGTTTAGTGTTGAGGTGCATCTTACATCTCACCAATCTATGGTCACCGCCTGTGTTGAACTTGTTTAGCACACTGCAGTCTTCTATGACGAGTTTTTGTTACACATAATAAAATCAATTTCACTTGTCGTCCCATTTGGATGTCTCCATGTCCATTTCCTGTGTGGCTTTTTCTTGAAGAAGGAGTTCAAGATGAAAAACCCTTCTGCCTCTGCAAACTCTACGAGAGTATTTCCACGCTGGTTTCTGTTGCCGTGACCGAATTTACCTCCTGAAGTTTCATTCTGTTGCCGTTGCCCTATTTTGTCTTGTCTTGCATAGCTCTATATATTCCACTTTGGAAGTCACATCTTCTTTAGTTGTCGGCATCACTCTTCTTTTTTGCATCAACATTTTTCGTTTTTCCTGATAATTTGTTCACATGCAATTTGTTCATAGACCCAGCTAATTTTGTTGCTGTTTCCATAAGAGCTTTGGTTACTTTTCTGTTAACTTCAGAAATATCCACTTCTTCTAATGTTAGGCCTTCTAAAGCAGAGAATCTGTTCTTCAGTTCCAATTTGAAGGTATTATGGTGTTTTTTAAGTTTGGTTATGTCAATACATTTTGTTTGTCTTATGAGCTTGCTACGTTCGAGTTTAGTGTTGAGGTGCATCTTACATCTCACCAATCTATGGTCACTGCCTGTGTTGAACTTGTTTAGCACACTGCAGTCTTCTATGACGAGTTTTTTGTTACACATAATAAAATCAATTTCACTTGTCGTCCCATTTGGATGTCTCCATGTCCATTTCCTGTGTGGCTTTTCTTGAAAAAGGAGTTCAAGATGAAAAACCCTTCTGCCTCTGCAAACTCTACGAGAGTATTTCCACGCTGGTTTCTGTTGCAGAGGACCGAATTTACCTACTGAAGTTTCATTCTGTTGCCGTTGCCCTATTTTTGCATTGAAATCTCCCATAATTATCTTCAAGTGCTGCTTACCTTTATTATTTAGATCACGAATTTCCTCATAAAATTCTTCAATTTCTTCTTCAGCATGACTTGTGGTGGGTGCATAAGTTTGAATAATCTGAGCCTGGTATCTTCTCGAGAGTTGGATAACGAGTCGTGCAGCTCTGTCAGAGGAACTTTCAACTTCTACAACTTTATCCTTCAGTTTCTTGTTTATTATAAATCCAACACCACTAGTTCTGCCAGTATCTGTCCCACGATAGTAGAAGAGATGTCCACTTTTCAGTTCAATGAGATCTTCTCCTTTTCTCCTTACCTCACTTAGCCCGACGATGTCCTACTTGATCCTTTGTAGTTCCTCTTCCAATTCAAGAAGCCTTGAATCAGAAGATAGAGCGTCCGTTATACATAGCCAAGGTCAGCATCAGATGGCAGCCTAGTCCGGTCCTCCGGGGATTCTTAGCACCCTCTGCCTTCATGTCACACTGGCCGCTGCCTTGGTATGGTACATTCCAGCTGCCGGAGACTGAGGGCCAAGATTTAAGTTGCGGAGTCATTTTGGAGGATCTAAGGTCAGGTGATGCTTAACATCACAGCCTCTCCTTGACAAATGTCAACCCCGCCTTCTCGTGGTACATCCTGTTCCCACTAAAGGGGCTCTGACGACCGCCAATAGCGGTATAACTATACCATCGGGTTAGAGGAAATGCTATCCCACACTCACCAACCCGCTTGGCCAGCGTTATGAGTTATGGCCAAACCCCTCCAAAATATATATGTATATATATCATCATCATCATCATCATTGTCAACCATTATCAATCCACTGCTGGACGAAGGTCTCCCCAAGTTTACTCCACAACGGTCTGTCTTGTGCCAGTCTCCTCCATGTCACCCCTGCATACTTTCGAATTTCATCCACCCATCTCCCATGTGGTCTTCTTCTGGGTCTTTTCCTGTCCCTTGGAATCCAATCTAAAATTTTGGCTGTCCATCGATGATCTGTCCTTCTGGCAGTATGTCCAGCCCATTGCCATTTCAGGGATTTAACTCTGATCATGATGTCTTCCACTCTTGTCATTTTTCGGATCCACGAGTTCCTCTTCTTATCTCTCCTGGTTACACCAAGTATGCACCTCTCCATGCTTCTTCGAGTTGTCTGCAGCCTTTGTATGTCTCTTTTAGTTAAGGTCCACGTCTCTGCACCATACGTAAGCACTGGAAGGATGCATTGATCAAACACTTTTCTTTTAAGACATAATGGCATATTGCTCTTGAAAATTATGCTGTTTCTTCCAAAAGCTCTCCAGGCAAGTTTTGTACGCCGATTAATTTCTTCATCAATGTGACCCTCACTTGATATCTGCTGTCCAAGATAAACGTACGTGTCTGTTATCTCCAGCTTTTCTCCATCAATCGATAAAACTTCATTTCTTGCAAAAGCATTGAACATCACTTTTGTCTTCTGAAAGTTCATTTTTAATCCCACTTCTTTACTCTTGTCAGCAAGTTCCTGGATCATACTCTGCAGCTCTGATGGGCTAGTTGCAAAAATGACTACGTCATCAGCAAAACGAAGGTGGGTTAGATAATTTCCATTAATCTTTATCCCCTTGTTTTCCCAGCTCAGCGACTGAAAAACACCCTCCAATGTGGCATTAAAGAGCTTCGGAGATATGGTGTCACCTTGTCTCACTCCCTTTCCAATTTTTATGTGTGTTGTATTTTCAAACAGCCTAATCTTTGCACTTGCATTTTCATAGATGTTATTAATAATATTAATGTATGCATCTTCAATACCGCAGGTTTTCAGAGCCATTGCAACTGCTGATGGTTTCACCTAATCAAAGGCTTTTTCATAATCGATAAAAGCCATGCACAATGGAAGTTCATATTCCCTCGCTCTTTCAATTAGTTCTCTCAGCACATGGATATGATCTATTGTGCTGTAGTCACTCCTGAATCCAGCTTGTTCTCTCGGTTGAGCCATGTCCAGTGTTACCTTCAAGCGGTGTGAAAGAACTTTAGTAACGATTTTATAAACTACTGATAGGAGGCTGATAGGTCTGTAGTTTCCGAGATCCTCAATGTCACCTTTCTTATGTAGCAGGATCATTGTAGCGGTGTTCCAATCCTCAGGAATCTTCTCTTCATTAAGATTAAGGCATCGAGTGAAAATTTGGGCGAGTACTGTTTCGATTTCTCCACTTGCTTCTTGTATGATGTCTACAGTAATTCCATCTTCTCCTGGAGCTTTTCCCCGCTTCATGTTCTTGATTGCATGTGCAACTTCTGCTGGAAGGACTGGAGGAACTCTGGTACTGGTATCTTTCATGATGTCTGGAGTGCATGTATCATCCCTTTCATATAATTTGGAGTAGAAATCTTTCACTCTTGTCAAAATTTCGCCTCTATTTCTTGTTACAGAACCATCTTTTTTCTCAGTGCCATAATCTGTTTTCTTCCCTTACTGAGATATCCCTTTGCTATCTTTAGGCTTTGGTTGTTTTCAATTGCTTTCCTCACTAGTTCACAGTTGAATTTTCTTACGTCTTCAGTGATACTTTTTCGTACTGTCTTGCATAGCTCTATATATTCCACTTTGGAAGTCACATCTTCTTTAGTTGTCCTCATCTCTCTTCTTTTTTGCATCAACATTTTCGTTTTTCCTGATAATTTATTTACATGCAACTTGTTCTTAGACCCAGCTAATTTTGTTGCTGTTTCCATAAGAGCTTTGGTTACTTTTCTGTTAACTTCAGAGATGTCCACTTCTTCCGATGTTAGGCCTTCTAAAGCAGAGAACCTGTTCTTCAGTTCCAACTTGAAGGTATTATGGTGTTTTTTAAGGTTGGTTATGTCAATAGATTTTGTTTGTCTTATGAGCTTGCCACGTTCAAGTTTAGTGTTGAGGTGCATCTTACATCTCACCAATCTATGGTCACTACCTGTGTTGAACTTGTTTAGCACACTGCAGTCTTCTATGACGAATTTTTTGTTACACATAATAAAATCAATTTCACTTGTCATCCCATTTGGATGTCTCCATGTCCATTTCCTGTGTGGCTTTTTCTTGAAAAAGGAGTTCAAGATGAAAAACCCTTCTGCCTCTGCAAACTCAACAAGAGTATTTCCACGCTGGTTTCTGTTGCCGTGACCGAATTTACCTACTGAAGTTTCATTCTGTTGCCGTTGCCCTATTTTTGCATTGAAATCTCCCATAATTATTTTCAAGTGCTGCTTACCTTTATTATTTAGATGACAAATTTCCTCATAAAATTCTTCAATTTCTTCTTCAGGATGACTTGTGGTGGGTGCATAAGTTTGAATAGTCTGAGCCTGGTATCTTCTCGATAGTTGGATAACGAGTCGTGCAGCTCTGTCAGAGGAACTTTCAACTTCTACCACTTTATCCTTCAGTTTCTTGTTTATTATAAATCCAACACCACTAGTTCTGCCAGTATCTGTCACACGATAGTAGAAGAGATGTCCACTTTTCAGTTCGATGAGATCTTCTCCTTTTCTCCTTACCTCACTTAGCCCCACAATGTCCCACTTGATCCTTTGTAGTTCCTCTTCCAATTCAAGAAGCCTTGAATCAGAAGATAGGGAGCGTCCATTGTACGTTGCCAAGGTCAGCATCAGATGGCAGCCTAGTCCGGTCCTCCGGGGATTCTTAGCACCCTCTGCCTTTATGTCGCACTGGCCGCTGCCTTGGCCAGGTACATTCCAGCTGCCGGAGACTGAGGGCCAAGATTTAAGTTGTGGAGTCATTTTGGAGGGGTTTGGCCATAACTCACCACGCTGGCCAAGCGGGTTGGTGAGTGTGGGATAGCATTTCCTCTGATCCCGATGGTATAGTTATACCGCTATTGGCGGTCGTCAGAGCCCCTTTAGTGGGAACAGGATGCACCACGAGAAGGCGGGGTTGACATTTGTCAAGGAGAGGCTGTGATGTTACGCATCACCTGACCTTACATCCCATGTATATATATATATATATATATATATATATATATATATATATATATATATATATATATATATATATATATATATATATATATATGTATAAAAAATCCAGAAATTCAAACAGGAGAAAATACAAGGATTGCAGAATATATGGCAAATATAATTCATGACGTCGTCAGGGGCAATCATAGATTACATCTGTCACATTTCTACATAGACCAGAAATCGTTGGTTTCTGCATTATTCAGGTTGCAAGCAAAGAGAAAATTAAGAAATTAAAAATTAAAGTTAAACCGGTTACTAATTGACACTTAATAAGCAAGTTCAATGCTAGAAAACAAGATAAGAACCCTCCAGCAGTAAAATGAATAACCATTTGCCGAACTCACACTCAGCAAATTACTGCTGTAAAATAAAACCTGCAGAAAATATTCCTAAAGAAATTAAAAACGTTCATTACACCAGACATCAAATTAAGCTTAAGGTTGAAAGTCATGTATAAGCCTAAAATGCATAACTGCAACGCCAAACTAAAAAACGTGGTTACTTAAACAAAGAAGCACAGTCAGAGACCTCAAAAGGAAAGGAAACACTACTCCGGATTCCAGTTTTCAAAAGGTAATAGGGAATAATGTAAGACCTAAACCCCCGCCCCCCCCCCCCCCCCAAACTAGAGATAAGTGTTAGGACCCAGAACCCTAGCTGCTCCTCCAAGAAAAGCACGAGAGAAATGAAGTCTGCAGCGCCACATAGCAGACGAACCGGCGAAGCACCCTAGAAATACTATTTGTTGGAGGCCATCATTAGAAGAGTCCGATTTTCCAATCCAGAAGACGATTTTGTACAGTAACAGGTTTAAGGTTGTTACAACAAGCCAGAATACTAAAAAAATTCCCCCTAGAATCAGAAAATGTTTTCTACTCCCAAAAGGTTTAAAAAGTATTAAAACACCTAAATAACAGAATCCTTCCCAAACTTTTAATTATTAAGATATTACTATTTCTATTTAGTTTTTGGTTTCTAATATTTTTATAGGCACTTTTTATATTATATAATTTGATTGTTATATTTTCAATTTAAACTTTTTTGAATCAACCGAGAAATAATTAATAAGGATCCGATATGTGTAATGGTGACCACATCTTTATTTATACCTCTAAAATTTAGATTTAATTTATACAATTCATTTGGTCACCAAGTATTTAAATTAAGTCTGCCATTCTAACTCTATACTTGAGAACTATTTTATTTAATGCTACTTTGAAGAAGGTTTTTGATACTAGGTTACTAAAAACAAATTGATTAGAGCTTTAACATATTTCTCAAGTTCCGAATCCAAGTTACAAATTCTAGCTAACCTTAAAATTTGTGAAACACATTTTCAAGAACCTTACTTGAAATACTACTATACCACACTCCATATTTAATAATTTTAAATTTAAAGTTGTTTCTCTTATTATATAGGCTAATAATTGGGTTATCTTTATTAAGATTAATAGCTAAATCTAGAAAATAAAGTACCTGGTTACTTGCATTAGTTTTATTTAATTTTAGGCAGCTAGGATATATAGCAGAAAAGTCATTTTCAAGGCTTCTTGAAACATTAAAGCAAAGAAGGTTATCTATGTACGTGTAAGCATATAACTAGCTATCCAGATTGGAAGAATTTGACTTCATGAACTGACAATCTTTAAAAAATAGAGACAAATTGCATACACTTGTGGAATGGGAGCACCCCACAGGGATTCCACTAACCTTCTTGTAGAACTTATCGTTGAAAGAGACAAAATTATTTTTAATGCAGCAATTTAGAAGTGTATGCCAGGTATTTTTCGAAACAATATTTGAAACCTTAAATTCCACAAAGAGTCACTTAGGGGTACTAATAATATCATCTACAGGGAAGCTGGTGTACAAGTTTTCAAAGTCTTTGCTGTTAACTTCTACAGGCTTAATTTTAAAGATGTCAGAAATAATCTCGGAATTGCTTTTAATAATCCAGAAATACCGACATGTTAAATTTACATGAGACTTAATTAGATTTAAAACCTGCTTCAAAATCAAATCGGAGTTTTAAAAGCACAGATATCGGAGAAAACGCAGTTTACCTTAACTCCCTCTAACGGAATGTCTATGAACTACTTGAAGGTTTTGCTATTTTATGAAAAACATTTCGCACCGGGAATGCTGTCCAACAAAAGAAGAAATTTTTCAAATCGGACTATTAGAAGAAGAGATACTGACAAAACTAAGATGTGCATCTACGCCCATGGAGAAGAAACCATGCACTATTTTAAGAAAGCATTTCGAAAAAGCTTACCGACATGAGTCGTATCGATACACGAAAGAATTTTTCAGCTGATATTTTAGGAGCTCAGATTTTACTGCAAATTAATAAAAAGCAGGAATTGACCCTTACTCCCCCTGGTGGCCAAACCGTTCTTACAAAAAAATTAGAGATGGTACGCAAACGATTCCCCATCAGGGGTTGTATCCGCTGCAGAAAGAATTTTTCAAATCGGAATTTTAGAAGCAGCGATGTCAGGAAAAAGGCATTTCACCTTAACGCCCTCTACTGGAAAATTCACGCGTAACTTGAAAAACTGACAATACCCAAAATAGTCTTCGGCATAAATGGAATCGAAAGGTAAAAGATTGTTTTCAATTGCACGTTTAAAAGCAAATATGTAGAATAAAATTCATTTTTAATTCGACATCATTTGCATTTAAGCCCTCGAGCGGCGAAATTGGGCATCGTATAAAAAACGAAATAAAGGAGCATAATTCGCATATTTCGAGCTTCCTAGTGCAAAAAAGAACTTTTGCAATCGGACTAATATTTGCAAAGATATGGTGTGCACAGGCGGTCGGACGGGCGAACAAACCGATAATATAAGCACGATTTTTTTTATAAAAGACGCGCTAAAAATTAGATCAACAGACTGTTAGGTCGCTGGTGATAATGTATTGTTCATGAGTGTATGACATTTTAATTTGTCCTGAAGGAATGAAAGAGTAATTGGTTTTTGAGCCGATGTGAATGCCACACAAGAAACCTCAGTGATTCAGTGTGGGAATGACATGCTAAGGGTTACGTGATAGACAGAAGAAAATTAATTTTATGTAATTTGGGAAAAAATGAATGCGGTCTTGAAAGATGGGTTTGCGAGCTCAGTAAAACTCGAAATATAATGCTGTTCATTAAACGTTTGAGCATAGATTCTCAAAAAAAAAAACTACGATGAACAAACCTTTCATGAGCGATATACATTGTACATGTTTAAAGGGATCCAATATGCATTGAAATCCAAAGTCGTAATGACTTCCTGCTTGCTTATCTTTCAGAAGTGACCGAAATTGCTGACACGTGGTAATCGTTTTATAATTCTTCCAGTCTCAGCTTCGCGTTTCCTTTTTGCTTTTATTTTCATTTTTCTTTATTAAACTTTTTTTCTCCTATAAGCGTTTAAGCTACAAATATTCACCGAATGTTGTTAATACGGCGTTGTTCGTTATAAAGCCTGCCACGTGTGCATTTCGCAGATCATCCTACCTTGCAGATCCTACAGCCACATATTATTCGAAAATTGTTGAATCCAGCAGAAATAATTGCTTAAACTTTAGACGGTGCAGCTAAATATTCTCCAAAACTCTGTAACAGCTGCACTGTATGAAAACGTGCATATAATTTGAACTCGACAATGTCAAGATCCCTTTAAGGTGGACGTCAAGTAATATTGCTTCCTATACTTCCAATGGAAAAACTTCTGTACACATTTTCTTCACAACTAATGCGTTCCCAGGGATGAAAATTTGAACATCGATTAAAATAGCTTCATTTTATAACTTGGAATACTTAATATTTCCTAAAACATAACCATAACTATGCAATCCAAGATTTGTTTGTCTACTGACGTTGTAACGTACCAGGAGATGTGACGTACCTGCCAGAAGGACGCACACGACGTAAAGGCAGATAGGAAGCAGAATAAAATGTCCGCGTAGCTCAATTGGTAGAGCAACTTATTCCGGAATGAGTGGACCCGGGTTCGAATCCTGGCGCGGATAAAAATGACGGAGAAATTCACTTCGTAATAATGGCGCCCGAACTATCCGGATGACCCGACCGTTCACAATCTCGCAATGGTGTGATGTTATTTCCACACCGCGAGATAGGAAAAATAAGAGCAGCACTTCGAAAAAAAAAAAAAATAAGGGGAGATGATGTAACGTACCAGGAGATGTGACGTACCTGCCAGAAGGACGCACACGACGTAAAGGCAGATAGGAAGCAGAATAAAATGTCCGCGTAGCTCAATTGGTAGAGCAACTTATTCCGGAATGAGTGGACCCGGGTTCGAATCCTGGCGCGGATAAAAATGACGGAGAAATTCACTTCGTAATAATGGCGCCCGAACTATCCGGATGACCCGACCGTTCACAATCTCGCAATGGTGTGATGTTATTTCCACACCGCGAGATAGGAAAAATAAGAGCAGCACTTCGAAAAAAAAAAAAAAATAAGGGAGATGATGTAACGTACCAGGAGATGTGACGTACCTGCCAGAAGGACGCACACGACGTAAAGGCAGATAGGAAGCAGAATAAAATGTCCGCGTAGCTCAATTGGTAGAGCAACTTATTCCGGAATGAGTGGACCCGGGTTCGAATCCTGGCGCGGATAAAAATGACGGAGAAATTCACTTCGTAATAATGGCGCCCGAACTATCCGGATGACCCGACCGTTCACAATCTCGCAATGGTGTGATGTTATTTCCACACCGCGAGATAGGAAAAATAAGAGCAGCACTTCGAAAAAGAAAAAAAATAAGGGGGAGATGATGTAACGTACCAGGAGATGTGACGTACCTGCCAGAAGGACGCACACGACGTAAAGGCAGATAGGAAGCAGAATAAAATGTCCGCGTAGCTCAATTTATTCCGGAATGAGTGGACCCGGGTTCGAATCCTGGCGCGGATAGAAATGACGGAGAAATTCACTTCGTTATAACGTCATCAAAGTACAGGTCGCGCCATCTTTTTTCTGGTTTCAACACCACCAAAGAAAAAGTTATGGATTTTTAATATAATTATGGTTTTGTTTTAGAAAATATTAAGTATTCCAAGTTATAATATGAAGTTATTTTAATCGATGTTCAAATTTTCATCCCTGGAAACACACTAATTGTGAAGAAAATGTGTACAAAAGTTTTTCCATTGGAAGTATAGGAAGCAAAATTACTTGGCGTCCACCTTAATAAAGTTTCAGGAATGCCAAAGTATTCAACTATTTAGTTTGAAAGCAAACAAAAACTTCTGAATGGTATCGACTCTTGAAGAAAATAACAATTTAAGCAGTTTAGGCCTTACTCTTCATAAACTGCTGCCTTTGATAAAATTAATCGAATATGAACATATCTTATAGAAACAATTTTAAACTTGGTGTACTAAAGAATTTCAAGTTTTCATCTTACATTAAACTCCAAAGGCAATGATTTTCTACAGTAAAAAAATTATTTTACGCTCTCTAGAAGGTAAAATGTGTAGAAAACCTATAATCTCATTATAGGATTTGAGAGCGAATTTTAATAACTTTATTGAACGAAGTTTCCGAAACACAAATAAAAACTATCATATTACTCGCAGTCAGATAAGGTTGAGCTTACATATTTTGCCCCACGTCATAAAGTGCGAAAAAACAGTAATGGTAATTTGGCATATATATATTTCTGAATGAATCTTCGCGGTGGAAAAAAGGCAGTAGATTTAAGATCAATCGACCTTTACTCACATTCACGTGAAAGAAAAGTCAATGGCAATTAAATTTTTGGGTGTGTTTTTTCCATCAGTTTTTGCGCCTGCTCCGACTGTTACCTCAAAAAAGCCCAAATTTTATTAAAGTTTTAAGCGCCATAACAGAAGCGATTATAATTGACTTTGATCCTGCTAAATGGTTTTGGCACAGGATTCAAAAATGGCGAATAATATATTCTATGTATTTTGTAATTAGAAAATAATTTTAAAAGATGGGTCATAATAGTGAAAAACCACTGTAAGTTTTAATCGCTATCTTTCATCCGATTACTTTTTTTTATCAAAGTAAAAAACAATGACGCCAATCTGAGGAGCCGAACGACGTCCATGGAGGACTGCAAGATCATACCAGTGACAACGTCGTCTACCCCACAAACAGCGATCGTCGCCACTGCCACGGAAAAGAGACAAATCGCTAAACCTGCCCCGGGGTTGTAGTGGTCTAAGCGATGGCTTCTGATCATTCGTCCGAAATGGGTCCGTGTTCGAATCCCGTGAGGCATGGTTGTTGTGTTTGTCCTACGGTACGGGCTCTCTCTCTTCCCTGTGATCAGTGGCCCTAAATTAGGGACGGGCGACTGCTTATATCCCATTGAGTTGCTCACGGTGGTCGTTAAACCTCCAATCACCATCACAATAACAATCACAATTCACTAAATATCACATGATTTCATTCCTAGCGTCACGAATGGCTGGAACGGCACCTTGTCATGCTTACAAGTCATTGTACTCTCCTGAGTAATGGTAGTCGCATTAGCTGGCCAGAGTACAAACCTGCCACTGCGAATCTGCGGTTTACAGTCCGTGTCGATACACTGTTAAAAATATTGTGGAAGATTGCACCAAAAAGTGGTACTACACCAGCTGCACCACTTTCTGAGAAAAATTACGCCATTTTGTTGTGCAAGCAGTTACAACAATATGGTGCAACCTTGTAGCATGCCGCCGGCCAGTGGTTTAAGAGTTGGCTTACAAGAATTCGCCCGAGATAGGTCTCTGTTAGAAATCCCAGTGAGAGATAGATGTGGTGTTTGTCTTATGGCACTGGCGTTCTCTCTTCCCTGGAGAAAGTTACCCTAAATTAGGGATGACCGACTGCTTTTAACCCAATGGGTTGCTCACGGTGGTCGTTTAGCCCACCATTAAAATAATGGCATAATGTGGTGCAAAGATGTACCAACCTGCTTGGTTTTATTTGCATCAAACAATTGTGCATCTTTTCTCAGAAAGTGGTGCAGCTGGTGCAGTACCACTTTTTGGTGCGACCTACCATAAAATGTTCAACAGTGTAGAGGGTTGCAGAAATAGGACTGTAAACATAGCTGCATTTACAGCACGTCAAATGTAGTCCACTGTGGAATGTAGGGTTGCTCCGACTTGCCGTTGAATGCGGCCGTCTATGCGTTCCAACATTCGCCAGCGTTCGCGATTCCAACTACAGCAAAAAAGCGTTATTTTCCTCCAACTATTGTTTGCCACATTCGGCCGACAGCTTATGTAACTCCATATGTTTTCGACAAAAGAAATTGCCAGCCTTACGGCGAAGCCTCTGATAATGGTTTCCGTGTGGTGGTAGGAGTCCCAACAAAGCCACCTAGTTGTTCTCAGTCCTTACACCTGCTTTAGCCTCAATTTAAGATGACAAACGTAGGTATAACTGGCCGTGCTGCCTTTTTGTCTACCTCAACTCTCACGCGATCGTTCCGAGATTGAAATCATTTATATAAAACAAATGTCAATTCATGCATTTTGTTGCTTTAAGTTTTTCTCAAACGCGTTCAGTAGACGAAACCGCATGTACCTTTCGAATTAATTAATCTTTGTAATAACCACGACTATGTTAGTTCCCTTACTACAAAAGCTTTAGTCACAGAATGTTGATCAAATTTTAACCTAAAAAAAAAAAACTCTAATATAAGAGTATTTTTTTAAACACCTGCAACTAAATTAGAAACATATATGCAGATATACGTAAACGTCACGTTATGGTCATGTTGAAATACATGATCATGTATTTTTTATTTGCAAAATACATGGTCTTGTGCATCATCACGTGATTTAAGCAACTATAGTATTCAAGATTGCTGCTCTTCGGTGATCATAAGTGGTTTCGATCACAATCCGAAAAACAAATGATTTTTCAGAGTCAAATGGATTATTGTGATACCCTTCTGGCTGGAGCAACGATTTTGAAAACAGTAGAGCTGACTGGTTTCCCAAACGTTTAGATATCCTATGTGTTTAGTCAGTAGAAAAATTATCCGCATTGTTTTAGAGGCGTACACTTGGCCAGACTACAATCTCGTCAGGAACAAGATCGCCGTCGTCTGATAAGGTTTATACGGAGAAAAAGGACTTCCTGTGTGCAGCAGTTGACCCAAGCATTCAATGAAGTCTGTTCCTGACCCATATCTCAGGAAATTATGCGCAGGAAGTTGAAGAGGATCGGATATGCAGCCACATGCCTATACGAAACCCAATTGAAGAAGATGGAGTTGCAGTCACATGCCTATACGGAAACAAATTGAAGAGGATGGAGTTGCAGTCACATGCCTATACGGAAACCAACTGAAGAGAACGGACTTGCAGTAACATGCCTATACGGAAACCAATTGAAGAGGATGGAGTTGCAGTCATATGCCTATACGGAAACCATTCATTTCTGCGGTGAACTGGAAATTTCGTTTACGGCGGGGTCAGGGACACCCTAACTGGACACTGGACGACTAGGAAAAATCATGGTGTCCGACGAGTCGTCGTACATGATTTTCTGTACCGACGGTGGGCAGAGAGTTTGGCTGAAGCCCTATGTAGCAATTTTTTTGATTGGAGGTTTAACGACCACCGTGAGCAACTCAATGGGCTATATGCAGTCGCCCGTTCCTAATTTAGGGTCACTGGTTCCAGGGAAGGGAGAGAGCCAGTGCCGTAAGACAAACACATCATCCATGCCTCACCAGAATTTGAACCCGGACCCCTTTCGGACGAATGATCAGAGGCCATCGCTTAGACCACTGCGCCACCGGAGCGGCTATGTAGCAATAGACCAGGCTGTCCTGGTAAATGTAAATACAATTAAAGGTTCTGGATGTAGTGTGATGGTGTGGGGTACGTTGTTTTTGTACGAAACGGGTTTCCCTAATAGTGCTGGAAGGCCGGGATTCTTCCAAGGATTGTCTGTAAATTTCGGCTCCTGTAGTGTTGACGTTTTGTCCAGTAGGTGACGGATATTTCATGGGCCATAATGCTACCGTCCATCCCGCAAGTTATTGCTCAGCAGTGGATCAGCGAGGATGATAGCGACTTCCACCATCTTCCCTGGCCACTACAAAGCCCAGAGCGGAACTCCATTGAGAATGTGTGGAACATGTTAGTAAAGAGATCAGGGAGCAAAATCTTCTTCCGTCAAATCTGAGCCACGTGAAGGACTCTTTGGTGAACGTCTGGTGTCCTGTAGTGTGACGTATACTCTAATTTAACTTTCATTTTTAGTTTCCTTTTCAATGTAAATTTGAGTTCATTCTCCTTTAGCGTGTTTTAAACTTAACGTTATATCTTCTCTCTCGCAAGAAAATGATTGGCAACATCTTGAGGTCGGAACGTAAGACGTGTGTATATATGTCCGATGAGAACTGAATATTGGAGAAGATTAAAAAGTCCGTCGATGCACGATATTAAATTCATAAAATCACTAAAAGCTAAGTTCAATTAAAACCCTTAATTACATACTTAGCATAGTTAAAAATATAGTTAACACTAAAATAAGTGAGATCTTTCGAGCCGACTGGGCTCATTCTCTGACGTGATTACAGCGGAAGAAGCTCCGGGTTACATTATCGTATACACTGAAGAGCAATTAAATTAGAGATACCTGTCTAGTAACGTGTAACACAACCTTTCGCCTGATGACGGCGGCGATTCGTCTCGGTATGGACTCGGCAAGACACCGGAAGTAATGGGAAGCCATACGGATCCAGGACCCCTGAACAAGCTCCCACAGTTCACGAAGATTTGATGAAGGGGGTCAGAACCTCGAACATCTCTCTCGATGGCTTCCCAGATGTGCTCGATAGGATTGAGATCAGGTGACCTAGCTGGCCAAGGAAGCGCGGTCACGTCGGTGGAGTGTTCATCCAACCATTCGGTTACAATTCAGGAGCGATGGTACGGTGCATTGTCTTGTTGCAGGATGAGGTCCCCAGTGCACAAACAGGAGCAAATGGCCGTCCAGGGTATCCCGGTAACGTTGACCTGTGAGGGACGATGTCGCACGTACCAGGGATCCCATCTCAATCCACGTAAACAGGCCGCAGACGAGAATGCCATCTCCACCAACTTGAAGAGCACCCTCCTGGCAAGAAGGATCCATCGCTTCCTGTGGTTTGCGCCGTACTCGTATCCTGCCATCTGCATGTACCAACGTAAATCTCGACTCATCAATCCAAGCAACATTTTTCCAGTCGTCTAGGGTGCAGTGGCGATGTTCCCTCCGCGTCCATGCTAATCTTTCCAACCTGTTATGTGCGGTCAGCAGCGGTACCCTCGTGGGACGATGGCTTCTGTACCCCATAGCTAAGAGATGGTTCTGGATGGTGTGGCTGCTTACACGTTTTTGTGCACCAGCGTTAAATTGCCGAGTGATTTCTTGCACTGTCGCCCGTCTATCCGCTGTTACAATGCGAGCTAGCCGACGATGACCCCGCTCATCCACACGCTGTTGTCCACGGCAGTTGGCCCTTGCAGGGATGGTTTTACCGGATTCGATGTACTCATGGTGCACCCATGACAGAGTGGCTCGTGAAAATCCCAGTGCCTGCACGACTTCCGAGATGCAGTGACCCATTCGTCGGGCACCGACAATTTGCCCACGTTCAAATTCGCTTAGATCCTTCGTCTTACCCATACTGCGTCCAACTCCTACTGATTCCCGTCGCATCACTCTGTAACGTATACTCTCGATTCACTTTCCTTTTGATTTTACTATCTCTGGTTATTTTATTTCTCTATGTAAATTATCTTCTTACTGAACGAGATGTTATTTCACCCGCTGAATGAGATCTGGCAATGAGTGTAAGTCATGACGTGGCGGTAGCCAGTATAAATAGGCGCGTTCAACGATACCTAAGGAGAGCGTTTGTTGTTGTACGGGAAGAGCGTTTATTGTTGTATAGGGAGAGCGTTTGTTGTATAGAGAGAGCGTTTGTTAGAGCTTCGTTCATGTGCAAGGAGCTACGTGTTATTTGAGTAGCTATGTGTGATGATACCAGTAGAAGTTCATAATAAAAGGTTTTAAGTAAGTACGTCTTTCTCAGTTCATAGTACTGTCAGACCTCTGTCTGGCTGTTAGGTTTATTTCATTTAGTGTTATTAGTAACAACCAGCATAAGACTTTATTCATCTTAAATTACTACTACAACATTACTACCAGTTATAAGTTTGTTCATTACTATTACTACACTACTATCAGGAGACTTTATTCATGATCTTAATTAACTAGAAACAACAACCATTTGAATTCACTATTGGAAGCTTAGTACAAGCATTGAAATCATTATAATATTAGTGAAAGCTATATTCACGATAATTAGCTTGGTAGCAAAAGCCTTATTCATTATAATTGGCGCCCTGAACTTTTCTCGAACACGAGGTCTTGACAATTATTACCCATGTCTTCCTTACCTGAGACAACTTCAATTTTCCACCCTAAGGCAAGTTTCGATGGTGATGGTGTTTTTTTTGACAATTTGCAAGAAGCCTGTGGGTCTCACTTTGATATGAATGATCTACACGTACCCAGGCATTCTTCACAATTTCGTAATGCACTAGCTTTCCTATTACTCTGAGTCGCGGGTCGTACCTGAGGGATATCAATCCTCTCAGCGAAGCAGAATGCTTGCCCATTTCGTGCCGCAGGCAGGAACAATTCATTTCAATGGGTTGAGGGATCCTTAAAGTTCCTCGAAGATTTGGAAGATCATTTTGATCTATACAATATTCCTGAAGACTGCAAAGTACAAATCGCAGGCACTTGCTTGAAGGATACCGCTAAGACCTGGTATCGGCAGTGGAGAGTGTCGAACCCGGATTCTCATTATGAGAATTTCCGTGCAGAATTTTTTGGAGGTCTTTCCTTTGGGCCTCAGTCGAGCTAGCCTTGCACAACAACTTTTTTCTCGTCAGCAAGGACCCAACGATAGCCCTGTTGCATTTGCGTTGGAAACAACACGCTTATACAATTTATGGGATCCACATGCCAGTCATGTCGACATGTTGGATACCCTATTGCAGCAGCTCGACCCATTTTTACAAGATTTTCTTGAGGTTCGACACCCTGCTACAATTCATGAATGCCTTCGCCTCATACGAACGTATGAAGAGCGACACGGCAAACATGGTTCAACTCACCATGCTCGGGCACCCCGCGAGGCTTATTACGAAAACCCTCAGCGGCATAATAGGCATAATAACTTTCAGCGCGAGCATACACAAGTGCACACCCAAGCTTCATACGTTCCACCACACAGAAGAGTGGCAAACCAACAGCGAGTTTCTGAACAATCTTCGGGATATCGTACAAATGCACAGTATGCTCGACCCCGTTCCAATCCGCAGCATTCGGAACGTTTTCATGCTCAGGGCAATAATGACTTTTCTGCCCGTGCTGAGGGAAGAAGTAGTAGATATGACAATGTAAACAGACACGCGGAGTTCCCGACGCAGGTTTCACGCAGTTTTCCTCATCGTGAAAATTTTCCCGATACCCGGCAGGGTCGAGGTTTCAGACCGCATGATAATCCAGCCAGGAATCCTTTAAACTTCCAAAGGAAGTAGACCAAGGGTCGGTCCTGCTTCCTGATACCAAGCATTCTGACCCTAAAACAGTATTAGTGACTGTTCAAACTCCTCAGTTGCCTGATGTATTCTTGACAATTGAAGATATTATTGTCGAGACAAAGTTCGACACTGGTTCTGAAATATCAGTCCTAAATACGAAGTTTTGCACTGACAATTTTCCTGCAATACTCGTTCAGCCTGCGACTCAGTATTTGCGAGGTGCAAATAACGAAATCTTCAGTATCACAGGAACTGTCATATTATCTCTAGGACTGGGAAAAGCTCGTTTTACGCATTCGTTCCTGCTTATAGACGAACTACCTATGGAATGTCTAATGGACATGGACTTTATTCATACGTTTCAAATAACTTTGAATTTCGTACAACATGTGATTTCCTTTCCGGAACCTGTCGAAATGATTCCTACGGTTCCTGTGGATATAACGAGTTTGTTATTGAGTAACCAATTGAATGAGAGGCAACGAAACCAGCTTTCTCTACTTTTGCAGGAAAGCCCTGGTTTATTTTCTGATCAACCTGGTTTCACACAGGTGGTTTATCATGTCATTGACACTGATGGTTCGAAACCGATAGCGACGAAACTTTACCCTTGTGCTCCACATAAAAAACAGGAAATGCAACGTCAAATTGCTGAAATTATTAAACAGGGCATAATAAGGGAATCAACAAGCGCCTGGGCTGCTCCTGCCTTTTGGTTCCAAAGAAACAACCCAATGAATTTCGTTTTGACAGATTTTCGCAAGCTCAACCAAGTTACAAAAACGATCAATTATCCACTACCTGTCATGTCACATATTTTGCATGACCTGTCGTCAACCAAATGGATGTCAACCTTGGATTTGGCGAGTGGATATTGGTAGGTAGCAGTACATCCGGACTCTGTTGATAAAACAGGCTTTGTGACTCCTTTTGGGGCTTATGAATACCTGCATATGCCCTTTGGATTAGCTTCTGCACCTGCTACTTTCCAAAAGCTTATGGATACGGTTCTCAGACCTGTTCTGGGTCCCATGTGCATGTATATATATTTTTTTGATTGGAGGTTTAACGACCACCGTGAGCAACTCAATGGGCTATAAGCAGTCACCCGTCCCTAATTTAGGGTCACTGGTTCCAGGGAAGGGAGAGAACCAGTGCCGTAAGACAAACACAACATCCATGCCTCACCGGGATTCGAACCCGGACCCCGTTCGGACGAATGATCAGAGGCCATCGCTTAGACCACTGCGCCACCGGGGCGGCGCATGTATATTTGGATGATATTATTATTACATCCGAGACTTTTGACGAGCACCTTCTCTGCTCAAACAGGTGTTCCAACTCATATACAATACTGGCTTGACGTTAAAACCTAGTAAATGCCAGATAGCGAGGGACGAGATTGTGCATCTGGGGTTGAAAATCACTCCCCACGGCTTATTTACGGATAATGAAAAAATTAGGCCTATTGTTGACTTTCCTCGGCCTAAAACAGCAAAAGAACTATCACGCTTTTCTGGGAATGACCGGATGGTATCAGCAGTTCGTCCCCGCTTATGCTACAATCTGTGAGCCATTGTATGCTTTAAAACGTAAATACAAGAAGTTTGTTTGGACACCTGAGGCTAACGCTGCGTTTGAAACACTGAAGTCTGCGTTGACTCAGCCTCCGGTGTTGGCTTTCCTAGATCATACTGAGGAATTTGATATTTATACTGACGCATCCGGAGTTGGTCTTGGTTGCGTTTGTCACAAGCTGGGCATCCAATAGCTTTTGCGTCTCATACTTTAGCCAAAGCTGAACGCAATTATTCAGCTACAGAACGCGAATGTCTTGCTGTTGTGTATGCTCTTGACAAATTTCAATGTTATCTTAACGAATTGACAGTTAACATAATTACGGATCATTCTGCCCTTCAGTATTTGAATTCTGCTATACACCTATCTCAAAGACTTATGAAGTGGGCTCTGAGGTTACAAGAAGAGCAATATCAAAATTTTGTATCAGCCAGGTCATAAGAATCAATTACCGGACGCATTGTCTCGCGTTCCGATTAGTGGGGTCCCCACAGAAACTGCTCCTGGATGTCAGCCTTTACTTTTAATAGCTGATATAACATCCAGAGAGCAGATAACGGCAGAATTAATAAATGATCCAGATTTTGGGGATATCTATAATTTTTTGCTTGCGGGTTCGCCCCTACAAAGTGTTCTCTCTGGCTGGAAGGTCACAGCATTTTGAAGTCATAGAGGGTCTTCTTTACTATACGAAATCTAGGACTACTAGGGCAGAGTTTCGCCCATGTATTCCGCGAACCCTTAGAATGGCTCTTTTAAACGAATTTCATGACAAACCTCTTGCAGGCCATTTAGGTATTCGCAAGACCCGTTGTAAATTGCGGGATGTTGCCTATTGGCCTGGCATGTACCAAAGTGTGCTCGCATACGTTCAATCATGTCACTTGTGTCAGATTAATAATTACCGTAATGTAAGACCGGCCGGTCACTTGAAATCTAGTTCAAGTTCTCATGTTTTTGACATTATTTCAATAGATTTATTGGGACCTTATCCTTTATCTGTTAAAAACAAAGCTCGTTACGTTTTAGTATTAACTGATAATTTTTCTAAATGGGTTGAAGTTTTTCCCATTAAAGCCGCTACGGCAGAAGTTATTTGTAATGTAATAGTTAATGAAGTATTCTCTAGATATGGTGCACCTAATAAAGTAGTTTCGGATAATGGTCCTCAATTTATTTCTGACATTTTTGAAAGAATGTATGCGAGACTACACATTAAGCATAAATTCATTTCCCCATATCATCCCCAGAGTAATCCTGCGGAACGCGTAAACCGCACGCTAGTGAAAATGATTGCTACATTTGTCATGGATCATCACGAACGATGGGATGACCACCTTGAGCTTTTTTCGTTCGCCCTCCGCTCGTCTGTTCAGGAATCTACTAAAATTACTCCTGCAGAACTTTTTCTGGGTCGCAAAATTAAAACCCCTTTTGAAAATTTAACGGGGATTATCGACGAACTAAACGAGCGACCAACTCCGCAATCAGTACGAATCATGGCAGAAAAAGCTCGTGTTGCAATTTAGGAGCACAAGCGGCTCAAGCAAGATATTATAATACTAGGCGTAGGGAACCAGATCTTGTTGTTGGAGATCTCACTCTCGTGGAAACGCACTTCCAATCTTCTGTTTCTCATACTTTAGTGAAGAAATTTGCACCCAGCTACGAAGGTCCATATCGGGTGGCAAATGTGTTTGAAAATAACATTTTTCTTGAAAAACCTGACAATCAATTTCAATACGTACACGTTGCTCAGTGTCGCAAGTATCATGAACGAAATATCGATTTTATAATCAACCCTACTCAACCTTCTGTTCCACCGACTAGAGAGTCTATATCTCACGATCAACCTCCAGAAATTTTGGACGAACCAACAAACATTTTTGAAGAATCTCCAGTGATTTTTCTTCACCCTCCCTCAAGACGGGTTTTCAAACACGCAACCTGATTCTCCCATGAGACCAAGGCTCGAATCAAGTTCTTCAAATACTAGTATCGTTCCTTTCCCTCCAACCATTGCCAAGACTATTGCTGCACCATTTCCCGATAACTCTGCAACACCACAAGCTCCTACTTCCTTGAATACCTCATCACAGAGTATTCCTATAGGCAGGAATAAACATCGCCCTGCACGACCACTAAATTACAGCAGCGACTCAGAGGCTTCGGATATTTCTGATTTATCAGTTATGAACAATAATTTGACTATTCCTAAACGTCAAACACCAATTACAAACCGTCCAGTAACACCAAAAGCTGGGCGTAAACGTAACTTGTCTCCCCAATCTGCTTCGCCGCAACAGCGACGAAGGCAGAGATCCTTGCATCCGCCCGGGTTTCGCCCCTGGAACCTACGCTCAGGGCAAACAGGGCCGATGCCTGCTGCTACTCTTATGCCACGAGGGCGAAAGCGAAAGCAAACGATGTGGCCGGAGCCACGTCCGTCCAAAAGAATGCTGGAAGGACACCACGGGCCCTAGCACAAAAGGACTACATATCAAAAGCCTGAGGGAGCCCGTTCCTGTCAGCCGCAAGGATTTCCGGACCGCCAGACTTCAGCCGTTCCTGACCGACGGATTTCAGCCGTTCCTGACCGTTCCTATCAGCCGCAGGGATTTCCGGACCGCCAGACTTCAGCCGTTCCTGACCGTTCCTATCAGCCGCAGGGATTTCCGGACCGCCAGACTTCAGCCGTTCCTGACCGTTCCTGTCAGCCGCCGGGATTTCTTGACAGACAGAATACAGATGTTCCAGATCCATTCAAATCCTTGAAACGCACTACGCCACCTGAATTTACAAGTCCGATTAGGCCTGGAAAACGCTATCGTACTAGAGTTTTTTTATGCGTCCTCGAGATAAGTAAGTTCTCGTGGACAGGTTCTTTTCTCCGTTTGTTGTTTTTCCTGCACGACCAGTTGGCGTGTCAGAATTTCTTTTTTTCGTGTGGGCCTATGCATTCTTTTTTGTGTATATGTGTTTTTTTTTATATTTTATATTTCTTCTATGTCCATCTACTAATCCAAATTTTTTTATATATATCTATGTGCTTAGGGGTAAAATAATAAAATTGTTACTGTTAGGCAGCTCCAGGCAATCTTCGCTGCTGATACAGTTGGTGTGTATTCAACGAATAATGAGAACGTAATTTGAAATTAAAAAAGTGATTCCTGCCAGGCAGAATAAAAGGAAGGTATGCCGATGCAGATTTGTTTTGTTCAAAAATACAAGTGTTTCACAGACGAATACAGATTTCTTGATTTTGTCATGCCAAGTTTGAGATTGTAAATACTGCTGCCACCAAACAACAAAACAAAAAAGAGGTCGATAAACGTCAATCAACGAAGTATAAGACTTACACTCCAAAATTGATAGGTTTTTCGGAAAAAAAAATAGAAAAAAATTAAGGGGGAGATGATGTAACGTATACTCGATTCACTTTCCTTTTTGATTTTACTATCTCTGGTTATTTTATTTCTATGTAAATTATCTTCTTACTGAACGAGATGTTATTTCACCCGCTGAATGAGATCTGGCAATGAGTGTAAGTCATGACGTGGTGGTAGCCAGTATAAATAGGCGCGTTCAGCGATACCTAAGGAGAGCGTTTGTTGTTGTACGGGAAGAGCGTTTATTGTTGTATAGGAGAGCGTTTGTTGTATAGAGAGAGCGTTTGTTGTATAGAGAGAGCGTTTGTTAGAGCTTCGTTCATGTGCAAGGAGCTACGTGTTATTTGAGTAGCTATGTGTGATGATACCAGTAGAAGTTCATAATAAAAGGTTTTAAGTAAGTACGTCTTTCTCAGTTCATAGTACTGTCAGACCTCTGTCTGGCTGTTAGGTTTATTTCATTTAGTGTTATTAGTAACAACCAGCATAAGACTTTATTCATCTTAAATTACTACTACAACATTACTACCAGTTATAAGTTTGTTCATTACTATTACTACACTACTAGCAGGAGACTTTATTCATGATCTTAATTAACTAGTAACAACAACCATTTGAATTCACTATTGGAAGCTTAGTACAAGCATTGAATTCATTATAATATTAGTGAAAGCCTTATTCACGATAATTAGCTTGGTAGCAAAAGCCTTATTCATTATAACTCCTTATATTGTCGGATCGCTGCATACATCATGTCGTTTCCGTTTACAGGGCCGCACACAGCGCTACATTTGCATAACGCCAGCTGTTTCTAATTCAATTGCTCTTCAGTGTATAAGGTTTGCCGCAGCCGTGTGCGGAGATGGTGGAAGTTAAAACGTTAATTGTGTAAGAAACGTTGTCTAATTGAAGTTTGAGCTATCTGAAGGCGGCGTGTTATATTTCAGTGTTGTTGTTGTTTTCTTAAACAAGTGTTATTATTATTATTAAATAATGTTCGTTAGATTAAGATAGTAATATTAAAAAAGAGTTGTAGTTGTGCCTTGTTAAAGTGCTAAAGGATTAGTGGCTGAGTAAAGAATAATCGTTCGTAACTTTTCCTCGACGTTTTCTTGAATGACCCCAAGTTACTCTTTTTGTTCTTTTTTTCCCTTGACGTTTTTCTTGAATGACTGCTGTTTCACTGCAAGTGAAGTTTTTGAGAATGATTTATGCATTGTTCAGTCAGCTGTACTTACACGAACATTGCAGTAGACAACATTACAGTAGACGTAGATGCATTTATATACCTAGGGAACTCTATGCGAAAAGAATTGACATTGTAGTTTACGTTCCAGTTGTCATTTTTTAATTTCTAAATTAAAATTTCTAAATTTCTTCTTTTTGACGTTTGGTTCCAAGTTATTTCTATCAGCCTTCTACATCATTTACTTTAGTACATTTTTCGGCACTATGCACAATCGAAAGTTTTTTTTGTGTGCTAATGAAACTCAGTGCATCACACAACAAGCAGATATCAAATTAACCAGAAATCCTTAACCGCAGAAAATGGTATTTTAATCGATGTGCAAAATATACTGAATTCAGCGGAAAGGTTTTGCTTTGAAATTAAGTTTCTTTGAAATATTTATTTCAAAAGCCTTTGGTTTCAGAATTCATGAATTTGATCTCTCATATTTATAACTATTATATATGAATTTCTGGATATTAGTTAAACAGTGAGCTTACGTGAAGTCTATCTAATATTAGTTACGACGGGAATGGGAACAACTGTTTGTTCTAATGACCTTCAATTATCCACTGATACGAATAGAAACGTGATTTCAGAAATAAACGCTTTTTTGCAAAAGCAAAAATGTTTTTAAAGTGTCGTTATGTGGGCATTTAGTTCACCCCCTCCCTAATAACAATGAAGAGAGAGAGAGAGAGAGAGAGAGAGAGAGAGAGAGAGAGAGACAAAGAGAGAGAGAGAAATATTGAAAAGAAAATCCTATTTTCAAAATGTTTCAAAAGAAACTTTCCGGATTGTACATTTTTATGTGCGTCCATTTGGCACTCGTAATCGGATTATATCCATAACCGTAACCGGGATATCCAAGGACAAACTGACAACATACCATGTTGTCGCTGTCAGTGGTAACAAATGGAATATTGTGATTCTCACGTCGTACGAGGACGGGATGTTGCCTTTTTTCCCCCTTCATTATTCTGTCGTTAGGCTTTCGCTAGATCATTGTTCAAGGCGCCACACTGTCTGTTAAACGGGAAGAAATGTCCGTTTGCGTGACGTCAATTATGCTACGTGGAGGCTAAGCAATAAAAAAATAGTGTAATTAGAAAAAACAAAAGAAAGAAATCCCTGAAATTATCACATGGACTAAGAGAAGTAAAAATTCAAGAATTTAATCAAAATTAATGACATTTAAACAGGCAACACTAATGTAACCGAAGTGTCACTCTTAAAAAATATTGTTAACGGAAATGAGATATTTTTATGCAGTTTTGCATTGAAATAATTTAATCTATTCCCTTTATTTCTAGAATAACAACGATGAAATGATTTTATACTAGCAGGGGTACCAGGTATTTTCCAAGTAAATATTACTATTCATGAAATCACTAAGTTCGGCGGGTGAAAGTTAATGTATGAAAAAGATATTCCCCCAATTTTCCAGTAAATTTACTTTAATTCATTTAGGTTATTGCCTTTTGGTGAGCAATATTTTTGGTTTTTCTATTGGGAGCAAAAATGAAGCGATTTTTAGGATTGACAACCCATCGCCAAGCGACGTAGAGTTGTTTGTGTGAAAAGCAGGGTCATTGGTAGTGGCTGGCTTTAATTTTTAGGTTGCTCCAAATTAATGTCAGCTACTTCCAATGCCTGGCTGATGCAGTAACATTTTCGCAAAAAAAAAAAAAAGGAAAGGAGCCGGGATGGCTGCAAATGTAAAAAATATACACTGGCGGAGTGTGAAATAAGAACACCAAGAAGGAATTATGGCGGACGATCATGAAATTTACTTCTGTTAATGGGGTCGAGTTGACGTAGGTGTGATGTTAATTTCGGGACCAACCGGTGAGCGCTTACGCCACAGCACGGCATAATATGCAAATTATCGTCGGTGGTATTTAAGGAGTAGGGCGAAGTGAATTTAATCAGTCGTCGGCGTACGGACACGTGCGAAGACCCTGAAGAAGCTGCAATGCCTGGACATGGAAGACGTGTACGATTTCAGAAGTTATCGGACTTTGAGCGAGGACATCTAGTCGGACTCCGCGAGGTCAGGTGGTCGTATCGTCGTATTGCGGAGCGAATTGGACGGGAAGTATCGGTGGTGGTACGATGGTGATACGATGGTGGCGTAGAGGGTCTAAGGAACACATTCCCATACGAGAAGACGTGGAACCGGGAGTCACTGACGGACTGATGAGCGGACCGATCGACGCTAAAGAAGAGCGGCATTGTCAAGCAGAACATCCACTGCGACGCAAATCCGAGCTGCCGTTGTACCTGAGGTGACTGTGCGAACAATCCGCAACCGTCAACTGGATGCAAGACTACGTGCACGTGTGCTTCTGGCATGTGTACCTCTGACTCTAGCCCACCGTCCGGAACGGCTGCAGTGGTGTCGCCAGCGTCTGCACTGGAGAACGCAATGGCGATCTGCCGTGTTAAGCGATGAAGGAAGATTCTGCTTGGGAGCCTCCGATGGCCGTATGCGTGTTCGCAGACGCACAGGGGAGCGTCTCCACCCTTCTTGCATCCGCCAGCGACACACAGAGCCTAAATCTGGTCTCCTGGTGTGGAGAGCAATCAGCTATCGCTCCCGTACACAAGTAGTGTTTGTACCGGGTACGTTAAACAGCACCTCCTACATCAACAACATCATTCAGCCCGTTGTTGTGCCATTTGTAAGGTCGGTCTATCGTGGTGCTTTTCAGCAAGATAACGCACGACCACAAACAGCACGTGCAACGCAACATACACGTCAGGGTGTGAGACAACTTCCATGGCCTGCACGTTCACCGGATTTGTCCCCATTGAGCAAGTGTGGGATTTTATGGAACATTGACATATCGGTCTCCACGGCCAGCCACGACCATCCCCGATTTACGCGTCGAGGTTGAGGATGCTTGAAACTCAATACCCCAAACTTACATCCAACATCTGTACGACAGACTCCATGCCAGAATTGCACAGTGTGACGCACTTCATGGCGGTTCAACCTCGTACTAACCATGTTACATGGAAATGTTATATTTCAGTTTACCAACAAATACAGCTGTATTTTGCCATAATGTTTTGATCACGTTATCCTCTGTATTCCGTTATTATATTGTATAAATTTCGTTGGTATGAGACGTCTCCTTCTTGATGTTCTTTTTTCACTTTCCGCCAGTGTATATATATATATATATATATATATGCGTGTTTCTTCCGTGGCAGCTTGAAGGCGGAAATTTACTGTATTTGGAATACATCTACGGATCTACGACATTGTATCGTATCCAAAAGGAGAACTACATGATTTTTCTCTGAAATATGAAAGGAATAAGTATTTTTGTTTCAATATCGTGAAAAGGTTGACTCAGGAAACTTTCATTTTATAGCATGCTTGGAAAATGGTGTTTGCTTTTTAAAATGGCGTGTTGACCGAAGTGTTACTTTAAGAAAATACTCAATTCACAGAACCCTTAAAAGAGCATTAGCTTTTCATATATACCATACAAAATGGAATCGATATACAGGCATTGATTTCACAAAATGTCTTCTCAGTGTTGAGATCGAAAGAAGTGAAGAGTAAATTAAAGGTTAGAAAGTGAATGTGTCTGTAATTTTACGAGTTACTATCCTAAAACCTATGGAAGTGAGTGAGAAAACTGTTCATCATTTCTCCAGAAACCTATATTCATATTTACAGATGACAAATACCGTATCGTCTCCATTTCTGCGCCACACCCTGTTTTCGTTTCGTTGCTATGGTTATCTATTTATCATACACCTCGGAGCTTTTAAGATTCTTTGTCAACATAAATATGGGAGGAATACCTTACCTTCCTGTTTTACAGGCAGGGCGGAAAAGTATTAGCATCCATTTAGTATCGCAGAACACGATAAGGCAATTTCTATAAACGCATTAACTTTTGCACGAGAAAATGTAATATTTTAACAGTATGGTATTGATCGAATTTAAACATAAAACACGATGCAGAGAATACATATTATGCTTAGAAAAACGGGCTTTACATTTATGCAACAGAACTAAAAGAGGTGCATCACAAGTTTCGCAAGTGAAACTTTTATATTAATTACTAAGACTGTTTTCTCAGAAATTCAGTCGCTTGATCGTTTTTAACAAAAAGTTCAGGTTTCTAACCTAGTCAGAAATAAATACACGGCAGCGTGTCCAATTGTTAGGTACTACAACATTTCTCAACCAAGTACCATGTGTTGACATACAAATTGATATTCCCGTTGTGTTTTGTAATATGCTTGGTTTTTGATTAAACAAGAGTATACTCAAAATTCACGAATTAAATGGCATCTGATGTGAAAATAATTTCTCAAGTCTGACTTTGGGAAGAAAAGAGGTGGAGTAAAATTGAACATATGACCCCAAGCTGGTAAAATATGCATTAGTTTGGGTAGGCATAACGTTTTTGTGGTAAACGATGTCTAACCGAAAAAAGAAATCTCTTCAATCCAGATTTTTTGAGCTCAAGTAACGGCTTCAAATATGTTTTGAAAAGTAATATGCACTTACGTAGTGGTGAAATTTTGTGTTAAGGAAAATTAGAAAATATATGCAAAATATTTATGAAAGAGCAGTTAGAATCAGATGTAACGAGAAAAAGAAGATATACTTTAACTTCCCTAGGGAGAAGCTATGTTTTTATCTTCAGCAAGAATTATGCGATGACAAGCAATTCAGTTACCAAACCGACTACTGTTTAATACCTTTGCTTCTGTAAGTCAGATTCAAAAATTCGTTCTGCGAAAGATAACGACATTCATAAAAATAATGGCATACATGCAATATCAAATTCCTCTGGGGCTCCGCGCTCTCTCTAAAGAGGGAAACTTCTAACTTAACTTTTGTTACGTCCATACTTCTGACTTCGGGGAAGAAAACGAGCTTTTGCATTTGATAGCCAGAGCAAAATAGTCCATGCACTACTTGTTTTGCAGGATGCAAAATTTTAACCTTTGATCTAAATTTCTGAGATGCAGAGTCACTCAGTAATCGCATTTGGTCAGGTATCTCAACATTTAAACTTCCGATGTAAAAAAAAAAAAATCTTAGCTAACATCTGAAATAATGAAGAAACATTTTCATGCGTGATATACCTTTTGTGAAGCAAAATATTATCGTTAGATGAAAAAAATGTTCATTAATTCATGTAATTCCAATGCTGTAGGATTTTTAAAGTGGTGTTACTGCGGAATTTTCCGTAACCCCGAAACATTTAAATTTCTTCTGTTTTTGTTGCTTATTTATTATTTTTTTTATTTAATTTTAAAGCGATTGGAAATGAATATTTATTTGCCAAAAGGTAGACTAGCAGCTTAATTATTATTGAGTTCCGGTGAAGCTGAGCAAGGTTACCCTAAACTTTTTTTGATAATTAGAACAGTCTTCAATGCGCTCGAGCCAAAAAAAATATATTTTTTTTATTTAGCGCTCCTGCCGCAGTTCGCGGGAACTTTAGCGAAATACCCAGATGTAAAGGAAAGAGAAAATGAGGTGTACAACTGTCCAGATTCTCACGCGCGCTAAAGGCAGGGTACAATCGCCTAATCTCATAACTGGAGCTGGTTGAATAGCAGCGTCGTAATAAATCCTTTTGGGGGCATCACCCCTTTCAAAGGGCCAAAAAGTCAAAAAAAAAGTGGGCAACGTTCGTGACTGCGACGCAAAGGGCCTCAGGTTCGATCCCAGGCAGGTACGAACGCTCGATAGACTAAATATCCGCCGTGCGTCGGATGGGTACGTTAAGCCGTCGGACCCCGGGTACTGCCCCCCTCCCGGTAATAAATAAAGGCGTCTTCCTCTCCCTTTCAACTTCGCTTCCGTGTCACTTTCCTATCGGGCACTCTAGCCCAAATCTCCTAGCTTCCTATTTCTAAGGGTTGTTTAAGACCTGGGGTCAGACACTCCCTTCCTAAAATCCTCTACATATGATCATGATCACCCCTTTCAGAACCCACACGATAGGAGCATCCCTGCATTGTCCGGGGAATCGACGAAAATCGGGGTAAGTCACGTCTCAGGAAATACCTACGTGACAATTTCCGCTTCCAAGAGACTGGGCGCGGTCAATTAGTAGAAAGGTGTGCGAACGAGTTGACAGCTGAAAGACGACATAATTTTGGGGCAGGTTGAACCCAAGAGACGGATAGCAGGCGAATTCCACGAAGGATGCCAGAGAGATGCGCGAATCGCATAGCTGGACAGCCTGTTAGGATCAATGACGTAACCAGACACTGTTCGGACGGCTGGGCTGTTACGCATCCTCGAAGCTGGATATTCGACAAAAAAAAAAAAAAAAAAAAAGTGGAAAAAATGCAGAAAAATGGGAGAACGTACCACACACTAGGAGGGAATCTGATCTTGGTATCGGGAGAGCGGAGTCCAGCGTTTTCTGAGGGAAGATGGATACTTGTTCTAGTTTGAGGCAATAAAGTTAGTCTTTGGTTGTGTATCATGGAAGGAGTTTTTACTTGCAGGCGAGGATGTTTTAAAGTTCCAGCAGACAGCACCAGATAACCAGCATCTTAACCGGGGCGACCGAAAGATAAGAGATAGATAAACTGAAAGATAAGAGACTGCAAGATGAAAGAGATAACTGAAAGATAAGAAATGAAAGATAAGATAAGAAATGAAAGATAAGATAAGAGATGAAAGAAAGATAAGATGAAAGAAAGATAAGATGAAAGATAAGAGATAGATAAGAGATAACTGAAAGATAAGAGATAAGAGAAAGAAAAGAGATAACTGAAAGATGAAAGATAAGATAACGATAAGAGATAACTGAAAGATGAAAGATAAGATAACGATAAGAGATAACTGAAAGATGAAAGATAAGATAACGATAAGAGATAACTGAAAGATGAAAGATAACATGAGAGATGAAAGAAAGGTAAGATGAAAGATAAGAGATAGATAAGAGATAACTGAAAGATAAGAGAAAGATAAGAGATAACTGAAAGATGAAAGATAAGATAAAGATAAGAGATAACTGAAAGATGAAAGATAAGATAACGATAAGAGATAACTTAAAGATGAAAGATAAGATGAGAGATGAAAGAAAGATAAGATGAAAGATAAGAGATAACTGAAAGATGAAAGATAAGATAACGATAAGAGATAACTTAAAGATGAAAGATAAGATGAGAGATGAAAGAAAGATAAGATGAAAGATAAGAGATAGATAAGAGATAACTGAAAGATAAGAGATAGGTGCGACTGAAAGATAAGAGGGTAAGATGCCTTTCGTCTCACGCAGTTCTAATTCGTGCCTCATAACTTTGCATGTGCTATGCAGGACCTATTTTTCTTTGACGCAAAAAGGAATTTTACAATGAAGAGAATTCCCTTTTTTTCTAACATCCATCGATGGCTTTTCCAAAAAAGGAAGATAAAACTCTGGAAAAATGCATTTCGCATTCAGCTTTGTGAAGTCTGAAAGACCATTTTGTTCAGTCACGTTCTCATGCAACCAAACCCAATGCTCGCCATTTTATCTCTGTACATTTCCGTTTTCTAAATTTCTATCCTAAGCGAATAAATGAAAGTGCGATTTCGTGTAAAAGAAAAAATTCAAGAGAAAAGCCGAAGTCTAAGATTCTTGTGGCTGGCAGTTTTTGTCACGGTTCTTATAATCCATTCTAGATACGAAATAAAATTCGTGGAATTTGTTATTGTTTCGCATTATGTGGCGAAAAAGTATTTCATCGAAAGAAGGCTGAACCATTGAATTCAATCTGAAAGTGTCGCCTGTGTATCAGAAAGGCTAATTTGTCTGTTCTGCAAAATATTCCAATACGAAACAGCTTTCAGAGATAACAGAAGATGCTTTATTCACTGCAAGTGCTATTTATAAGTTTGCATTTCTCTTTTGTTAAAAAGTCAATAGGCTGTTTAGAAGTTAGTTCCTTTATACAATGTGATTCAGCTAAGCGTGTACGAACTTCTGGGAGGGGTAGGTTGCACAAAGACAAATCGGAATCACATAGCAATGCAGGATCGGAAACGCCATCTTCTTGTGCTAGAGAGGACGAAAAATGAAAGAGCAGCACGTAAGAGAACGAAATGCTTTTTATTACGCACAAGACATTTGCGAAATGCATTGAGGTTACAGAACGTGTTCAAAGTTGCGACCATGAGCTGTAACACACGCTTGACACTTGTAGCTACACCACAAGAGAATCACGTACATTTTGGGAAATTCCTGGCGTGTCTCGGACTTCCGAAGCAGCTATAGAGATACGGGTTACAAGGTCCTCATCACTTACAACAGGTACACCAGTCCTTTTATGTAACCCCAGAAGAAGTAATCAAGGCACGTTAAGTGCGACGATCTTGCAGGCCGATGAACGGGACCACCACGCCCGATCTACTGATGATGTCCAAATGTCATCTTTAAGTTATGAAGAACGTCATTGCTGAAATGGGTGGGTGCCCCATCGTGCTGGAACCGCTCAGCACGGCGCAGCGTCTGAAGGACATATTGTTCGTTCAATAGCTCTGGCCAGACGTCCTCCAGGAATATCGGGTAACTCCTTTCGTCCAGACGAGGAGGAATGAGGTATGGGCCGATTACGTGGTCTCCGACAATGGCGGTCCAAACATTAACAGCAAAACCAGGTTTTTTGCTGCACGTGGTCGTACAGCATGGGTGTTCTCCACCGCCCATACCTCTGCGGTTTAACAAATGATGGTATCCTGAAAGGACGTATGAGCAGTCTCGTAGCCGAACAACACCATCTACCGCATGAAGATGGCGTTTCCGACCCTGCATTGCTATCTGATTCCGATTTGTCTTTGTACAACCTACCCCTCCCAGAAGTTTGTACACGCTTAGCTGAACCACCCTGTATGGAGTGGTACCTTGTTAAAAGGAGCCCGTATTTAATGAGTTCTCGGATTGAATGAGCAGAACAGGAACTTTGATTAGTACAATTTTCATCCAAAGCCAACTTGATAATGAGGGTGAGAAAAGATGAGATGATAACTTTTACCACGCAAAGTTACAAAATCTTATGGATATCTGATGTAAACGTACACGGTCGTATCAGAATAACATGACAACCCTCGGAATCACAGTGTACCTCACCAAGCACCCCACAGAGTGCACGTAACAAGGTCGACCGCACGGTGATGTAAGTAGCCGGCCAGGACAGATGAGCGATACTGTGCGACGTGAGCACAGTTGGTAGAGGTAGTGATTAGACGGACGTTCAAAAAGGAATGATCATCGGCTACCGCGCCGAGGGTAGAAGCCTCTCCGAAACAGCAGACTTCGTGGACTGTCCGTTGAGATGCTGCAGTAAGGGTGAACCAAGAATCGATCGCTGGCACACCGAGTACCTCCCGACGTTATAACTGTGGGGCCTCAAAGACCATTGACGCCAGAGAAGAACGTCGCTCCGTCGACTTGTAAACGGCAATCGACGCGTGACTGGGCAGCATATGACCACGTAAGTGAACGCTGGGCACAGAGGCACTTATTCCCGATAACAGTACAGCGAATCCTGTTACGCATGAGTCTCCGCAGTCGATGTTGCGTCAAGATGCCCAGGTTAATCCCGGCATCGACGCTTACAGTTCGCACTGGAGTACAGTCATTGGACAGTGTAAGAGTAGAAAAAGGTTGCATTCTCCGTCGAATCAAGGTTTCTACTCCACAGAAGTGACGGGCGGTGGCGGATATGACGTCAGACACACGAGAACCAACACCCGGACACGCTTGTTGGCCAAGTAAAAACCGTCGGTGGTAGTGTGCACGTTTGGGGGATGTTTTCCTGGTATTACCTGGGACCGCTGGTACCACTGGATGGGTCGCTGAACGCCAATGGCTACCTGTCCATTCTCGCTGACCATGTACGTTCTTTCATGTTGAACGTTCACCTTGGTGGTATTGGTGTCTACGAACAGGACAATGCGCCTTTCCACGTCGATAAGGAGGTGCGTGACTGGTTCCAGGAACACAGCAGCGATGTCTCTGTTCTCTCTTGACCGGTGAATTCAATCCCATAGAACACTTGTGGTTACTCTTTGGATCGACAGGTTCAACGTGCCGACCCACTATCACGTCGTCTCTGGGACCTCCCTACTACGCTGTAGTCCGAACGGGCAAATGTGCCTCTGGCAACCTTTCTGGGCCTCATGACGTCCATGTCACGCCGTCTCGCACCTGTCATCCGGGCCAAGGGTGGTTATTCCCATTATTAGGTAAGAAGTCATATTATTTTGATACGACTGGGTGTATGGGCATTATCTGTAACTAGGATAGATAAGAATAGTAACTCGTGGATAAGGAAAATGACAAGAATGGAAGACATCGTGATCAGAGTAAAATCCCTGAAATGACAATGGGCTGGACATGTTGCCAGAAAAACGGACCATTGGTGGACAACCGAAATTTTAGAAAGGAATCCAAGGGACAGGAAAAGACGAAGAAGATGACCACATGGAAAATGGGTGGATAAAATTCGAAAGCATGTGGGAGTGACATGGAAGAAACTAACGGAAGATTCGTGGACAACTGTGGAAGAAACTTGAGGAAACCTTTATTCAATAGTGGACTGATTATGATTGACAACGATGATGATGATTCGTATTCTCACGTATGCACATATTTACATAGTTAGAATGTTTACCGAAAAACTGATTTAGTGAACTCTCGGATCTAATGAGGGTTTCCGTCGGTCTCGAGGGTTTGGTTATAAGCAAGTTCTACTGTATTTGGATATATTCTGAAATTCAACCAGATGTAGCCACACAACTACATGTTTTATAACTACATCCAATCATCGAAAAAAGTGGTCAGCATCGTATGCAGACGTAAGATATCCTTGCGAACTTTGGTTAGCTTGAGATTTCTGAGGAATAGAAACATAGAGCTTTGTATTTTAGTCACGAGATCGCAGAAAACCTATCACGTTTTGTCTCCCGTGAGCATCATGAGGACAGTTTCGTTTTCATCAACGTTTTAAATGAAATTCTGACTAAAATCAACGCGCATCATGTCCTGCTCTGTGTATGACATTGAGGAGAACATATCGCACACACACATTTTTGTTCCCAAATGCTTCGTGAAAAATTGTTCGGATTGTGTCTTTGCTAATGTTCAAGTATTCAATAAACATTCCTAACGTGACGTTACAGTTCTATGCGATCACCCACCAAATTTCTTCAGTTGTGTTATCGTTTTGCTCTGTTGGATAGACGTCCTCTCCATTCGTCGTCTTTTAAGAACTTTTGATCTTCCCGAAGTCTGCTGAACTCCTCTAATGTTGTTTAATGCGACAACAGGCATTTCCGTATGTTTTTTGTATTATATACTCTTCCGTATTTTTCATCCAATAAAAACCAAAATTTATTGCGACGTCTTAATCCACTGTGTAATTCTGACACACACAATAACATACTAGCAAGTATCAATTTGTGCCTCAGTATCTGTCAAAGGAACACGGACGAAACTTTTTCTCGTGACACACAAATCTTGTTTACGTGTAAACCGACATTCTGCTTTACAAGTTCCTCACCCAGAAAATCATTCCAGAATATTATTTGAAGCAATGTGCGGAAATAACAACTACATTCCATCACATGACACCAAAAAGTATATCAAAAAGTTTCATATCCGTCATGAGACTCCCAAATCTAGATATTAAAGATTGTGAGTATTTTCTGTTTACTTTTCAGAATATCGTTCACGTAGCGATAATAAGTACGCGAAAATAATTTTTTTAGAACACAACATGAATCACAAAGCATGATTATTGTTCTTATTCCTCCCGTTCTATGAATCAGTTAAATTGGTAGGTTCGCCTGCATGTTTGTCTGCTTGTCAGTAGCTCAGAGAAGAAACTACTAAACATAGCAGCTCGAAATTTCGCAGACATCTGCAAAGGAATATAAAACTGCATATTACACGATTTTCGTAAATGGTTTATACACTATCTACCAACAAGTAATTGGACACCCCTGCAATCGACGATATCTGCGGTCCTGATACACGAAACGGCCGCCGCCGTTAAATATCGTGTGGGAAACAACAACGCAACCAGTCGAATGCAAGATGCCACGCAGTTCGGAGCTCTATGATTTCGAGAAAGGTGTAATCGTCGGGTATCACAGAAATGGCCGATCCATACGTGACATATGCAGCGAGTAGAAGTACCCAAAAACGACAGTGGCCTACATGATTGGCAAGGGGAAGATGAGAGGTAACTGTCGGAATGTGCCCCGACCCGGCAGACCCACAAAACCAGGAGTTAGAGACCGACGGGTGCTGGCCAGAGAAATTCGGAAGAACCGCACCAAATCGATGGGCCACATCCACGAGGAATTTCAACAGATATCCGAGAGTGTTCTTTCGATGAATGCCATCTGTAAGGAAGTCTATCTGCTCGGTTATCATGGACGTGCTGTCGCCCTCAAGCCTTTGATTACCAAGTCCAATAGCGCTGCTCGGCTAACGTGGTGCACGAACGTCGACAGTGGACCGTTGAAGAGTGAAAACAGGTTCTCTGGAGCGACGAATCAAGGTTCACCCTCTACCGTTTGGGTGGCAGGGTCTGGGTTTGGCGTCTGCCTGGAGAACGCCTCCTGCCAGAATGTATTGTGCCAACTGTGAAGTTCGGTGGCGGTGGAATTATGCTATGGGCGTGTTTCTCCTGGTATGGCACGGGATCCTTGGTCGCAATTCCTGGTAGACTCAACGCCGAGACCTACTGCACCATTTTGGATGACCATGCGCTTCCTACGTTGTGGCAGTTTTTCGGGTGGACCCATGTTACTTTCAGGATGACAATGCCACCTGTCATGTTGCGAGGTCCACCATGGCTTGGTATGGTGACGATGGGGTTAATCGAATGGACTGGCCTGCGCAGAGCCCGAACCTTAACCCTATGGAGCACCTCTGGGATGAGTTGGAGCGTTGACGTATGGGGTGCCCCCACCGTCCGAAATCACTGAAGGAACTGTCTGTCTTCTCCAAGCCGAATGGAAGAAAATACCGCACGCCGTCGTACAACGCCTGGTTGAGAGTATGCCCCGGAGGGTCGCAGCTGTAATCGCCGCTCGTGGAGGCTCCACCAACTATTGAAGGTGAATAAACTTCGTTTTCCTTTGCTATCACAGGTGTCCAATTACTTGTTGGTAGGTAGTGTATATCTTTATCGACATTCATAATGATTTGGTTTCCCAGTGGATATTTCACTCGAAATACACATCCGGAATGTCAGCTGATTGCAATCATCTAAACTTTTAATTTATCGCGGTCAAGTGGATTTTTTGAAGGGAGGTTTGGATTTTAAAGTATATCAGTTATTTCTTCCAAAGACGAAAAGTTTTATTGAATCATACTTATGAGCTCGAAAAAAGTTAATTATAATAGTTTTAAGACCATACATTCGTTATTCAGAATTGCACAGTTTTTTAGTGCAAATCACAGACAGTTACCAACTCCAACTTATGGAGATGTATTACAAACCCCAATGGCTGACCGGAATACAGCGGAAACTCTGTTTCCTGGTATATATAATCTTGGATTGGAAACGCGGTAAAGACACGGAAGTTGCGCTTCTTCTTTCATGTTGCAATCCCTGAAAGAAGAAGCGCAACTTCCGTGATGATGTTGCAATCCCTTTAGTCTCCAGAAAAAAAGAAAGCCAAAAACGAAACCTACTTTACATCAGATCCATTTGGAAATTACTTAATGACCTGGATCTCGAAAACTCAGAAGACTCTTAATCCAAATTCGTTAGTGGGAGTCATTTGAAAGAGAAATTTAAAGAACGGTATCAACACACAAAGTCTTCACTTTAAGAGAAAAACTGAGTGTAACACAACTGTTGTATTTGCGGTTTTTTTTCTGAGAAAGGTTCTAAGAAATGGGCTTTGATGTGAAAAAGTAGGCATATGTGTAGGTAGTAAAGTTAATGTACACTGTAACCTGTACATGGAGCACATATAGCGTGTGTCAGAGTATTTCACGTCATAGGCGTCATCGCCTTCTGATTATTGGGGGGCAAAGATATATCTTCCCTTACCTTCCCGACTCTCTTGTTCTTCTCACTATAGAACAATGTATTATTTTTACTTGAGAGCTCCCCTTTCAGTTTATCCACCGTTAGGTATTTCATAATGGAATAACCAGAAGTTATGTCAGCTGTATTGTACGAGTAATTAGGGGTAAAATCATTACATTGAACTCTTTCAAAGGTGAGTGTCAATAACGTATTTATTCAGTTAAAGTAAATTTTTTCACCTATACTTTAATGACATTTCATATGTAGGCCTAGTGTAGAATAAAATCTTGTTCGACAGAACCTTGATTTAGAAACAGGAACATGATAAGTCTATAGTTTCCATTTAATCACAAACTGAACCAAAAATGCCCCTCCTCCCGTTCCTGTTTGATGTGGAAATCTTTGCTATATTTTCCAGGTCAACAGTATCGACTATGTTCTGGTGGACATAGCACAACGCTACGTGGTTAAGCCCTATTAGTGTATTTAGTACAGTAATAAGAAATTCCTAAGGTTTTAACTCATTTGTAAAAAGAATATTATATCAATGTTTTGATTGATTTGTAAAAACATTTTTCCTACGTCAATGTTGCCTGTCCCTCGGTTCTCCATTTGGCAAAATATTGGGAGGGACGCATCCCCGAATCCCCATAAGCCATGACGCCCGTGTTTGACGTTAATCTCTACAGTGCGTAACGGAACGGAACAGCTGTTTTGGGGTTTAACGTAACCCGTTTTCGTTTGCGAGATGGGTGTTACGCTATGTCTAAATATATGACTAAAGAAATGTTGAACTAAATGAGAATACGATGCAATAGTTGCACGAAATAGCTCTAACGAATTCTTTACGGCCGGAAGAAACATATGCAGAAGTCAAACTTACGATAACCTTTTATTGGTCCAGCAATATTTGATGAAATCCAACATATAGCACTGCGAGTTTTACACTTCACGTATAATGCCTTAATAATCTGTAGTATAATCTATCTTAACAACGATCGAATCTCTTCCCCCCCCCACACACACTCTCTAAGAAACTACTGTATCGTCTTTTTATCAAACGTTCTTATCACATTCATGCGCCACTCTCACTGACCTCAAAAGTGTTGCCAACCTCATTCATGTGAGAGAAAAGATATCACGTTATCGTCGGAAAGTGCAAAAGGAAACAAACTCAAATTTACATAGGAAAAGGAACTAAAATGTAAGCTAAATTTGAATATACGTCACATGACTCACTTGGTCATCTAAAGTATATGACCTCACCCATTCCTAATTTAAGGATACTGCTTGTCCAGGATGAGAGAAAACCAAACTCGGAAAGAGAGAAGCAGCACACATGCCCCTTGTGGGGGTTCAAACTCTGCGTCATCCATAATAGAAATTAACATCTTCCGTGATAAAGGGTCGACGCTCATCGAACGAGGTATTATTTGATATTTTTGTGAATGTAGCAATAGATGTTTATGCTGATATGGAAGAGCGAGAAGAAGTCGCATTATTGACAACATTATTTGTAGATGATAATGTACTATGTATCAGGAGAGAAAAAAACGGTCGACAACTGGGAGAAACGTGTTACCATACACAGTGTAATATAAAATCTGTGCTGTGATGAAAAACAGGAATACCGAGATCCTGGTATTTGTACCCACAAAAAAGGGACAAAGGAATGTATTTAAAATGGCGATTTCCAGGGAGGATTGAACATCAGAGTGCAGGCATGATGGAATAACAAGAAGAGACCAGCATGTATATTATGTGATGAACGTCTCCTAAATCTAAAAGATGTTTCTTTAGAATGAAGATGTACACGTTAGAGTCATATTATTGTGACCACCAGCTAATACCCTGAGTAACTGCCGTGAGCAGCAGCTAGATGGGCTGGGAGTAACTCAGTAATGTTATGGAAGGTGTTCACAGTTATATGGAGCCATGTTGACTGCAGTGCATCTGACAGCTGCTGGAGGGTGCGTGCCGGAGGATCCGTAGAGCCAACAACACGATCGAGGTGGTCTTACAGATGCTCAACTAGGATTAATTCTGGGGAATTAGGAGGCCAGGGAAGTACTTTGAAGTATGCATCGGGCTCTTCCAACCACTCTCGGACATTTCTAGCTGTGTGACACGTCGCACTGTCGTTCTGGAAGATCCCATCAGCCTCAGGAAAGACAATCGGCATGTGTGGATGTACGTTGTCTGCAAGGATGGATTCATAACGAATTCGGTCCATAGTGTCTTACAATGGTATGAGTGGACCCAAAGGATGCCACGAAAGCAATTCCCAGACAATAACGCTGCGCCCTCCAGATAGTGTTCTTCCAGCAGTGGTTGAAGAGTGTTCTCCGATATTTCTCACGTTATACGCCAACGTCAATCCGTTGGATGAAGCAGAAAACGTAACTCATCGGAGAAGGCAATCCTTTGCCAATCAGCGGAGGTCCAATTCTGATACTGCCGTGCAAATGCAAGCCTTTTCTGCCTATGCACCTTCGTTAGCATAGGTGCAGTGACCGTCCGTCTGCATCGGAGCATCATACGCAGCAGGGATCGCCGAACTGTCGTTTTGGCACACTTCCGGTAGACCCCTGGTTCATTCGGCCAGTGAGTCGCTCCACTGTAGCGTGTCGATCGGCTCTCACGCACCTTCGAAGCCAACGTTCAATTCTCATATTAATAGCACGTGGTGCTCCGCAGTTTGCACGTCGCTAATTCGCAATGGTGTCGTTTCTCCAATCACGATACGCTTAAACAACAGCAGCACGCGAACAGTTCAAAAACAACGCTTTTTCAGAAATACTGCCGCCCTTGGTCCGAAAGCCGGTATTCGTCCCTTTTTGCAAATCTGATAAATCGCTTCTTTTATCCATCACAGAAACAAGTGATATGTTTTCAGAATGCCTACAAAACACCTTATATACCCTCGAAACCAGCTCACGACACGTGCCTTCTTTCATTTTCTACACGCTGTTGATGTCAAAAGTAGGAGATGGTCACAATAATGTGACTCGACTGTGTGGTTGCATAGAGAACAACTTAAAAAAGTTTCCGAAGTGCATCCGCGTTGTCATCAGAAAAGATAGAAGCAGAAGGGAGGAATATCTGAAGGATTAATTGTTGATAAGTACAACACAGCTGACGACAACAAGATGAAAAAATATGATACACGATAACGAACAATTATAAAAGAAATCAGCTTTTTTCAACAGCCGAAAACTGATGATATTTCACAGTGTCTGAACTTTCGATAGTTTTTTATTTCCAAACTATTGTTTAAAGATGATAAAAAACAACGACAAAAACTGACCGATGTTCAGTTAAAACACAATCGCTGCGGTTTTATCCAACTTTTGCACTGTCATGCCTCTATTTTAGTCAACCGACAAGTTTTAGAACTAGCTTCATGAAATAAAGGAAGAAAATGATGACATTCAAATATTATATTATTTTTTCCTTTTATTCTATGTTTGCGTCAGTACCAGTTTTACATTCTTCTACTTGTGCATTTCTATGTAGTTTACAAATGTAACAAATATTTGGATTAGAGTAAGATAGGGAAACAACATTCTCCTCGTTTATTCGTACTCCTTTGCACTCATGGGAGTAAATATTGATGGCATTAAAAGTACCTTAAATAGAAATATGAGCACTTGTTAATAATAATATGAGCACTAGATAACTAACAAGATTCATTATCATCACAGGTGATGATAATGAATCTTGTTAGTTATCTCTGTCACTGTTTGCATACAAATCTTATCAAGGAGTGTACTTTCTCGTATTTGAGTGTTTATCTGAATGTTCACCAATATCACAAATGTTTGGATTAACGTATAATGGTAGCATGAAATTCTCCCAGGTAATTTGATTTTCTTTTATTCATTCATTATATTAACTATTGATGCTATTTAATTTACTTTAAATGGAAATCTATACACAATTGCTTTAATAATGAAAGCTTATTCGGTGAATAAAAATTGTTTCGGTAAATTTTTGAGAAAGGCGTAATTATATAAATTTACACTGCTGAAATATCAGTGTTTCGCATTTAAAGTATGAGAAAAAGGCTTAATTTAAAATAATGTACTTAAAGCTGTTGGAAAAGCAGCGATATACGTAAATGACAAAACGTAACTTAAAAATCTGTGTGTGAGGGTGCGTGAAAGGAAAATGCCATTATAGAAACAAAAATTTCAATGAAGAGACATGAGAGAAAAGAAAATGAATAAAAGCAATTTCTCTTCCGAAACTGAACATGTGGATATATAATAAACAGTACGAAACTACCCTGATGTAATTTGAAAAGGTTTATCTACGTAGCCATAAGAAAAGCAAGTTTTGTGCATCTGGAATATGAGGATTAGAAGGTATTATGAGCATTAAAAGAAAAACACATTGAAAGAAATAGTTAATACAGACACTTAACGTGGACCAGGAACATCAAACAAAGATCTTCGCTCTTTCCACGTTTGTAAGTGAGTCACGGAAAAATTTTCATTGGCCGCCACCGGGAGTCGAACCCAGGGTCTTCCAGTTACACGCCATATCCAGCATATCCGGCGCGTAACTGGAAGATCCTGGGTTCGACTCCCGGTGGCGGCCAATGAAAATTTTTCCGTGACTCACTTACAAACGTGGAAAGAGCGAAGATCTTTGTTTGATGTTCTTGGTCCACGTTAAGTGTATGTATTAATTATTCATTTGCCTTCTAATTATTTCTTCAGTTGCTGCTTACCATCTTTGGTGAATCACCAGCATTGTGCGGGGCTCCAAGATGCAACCTGCCAACTTGGCTTGGCAGTTAGCGTGTGTGAGTCTGGAGGAATTCGAGGCCGCTGTGGTGTAGCGGAAGCATATCAGGCGCGTAACTGGAAGATCCTGGGTTCGACTCCCGGTGGCGGCCAATGAGAATTTTTCCGTGACTCACTTATAAATAAATGTTTGATGAAAGAAATAGTTCAGAAGAAATTCTTAGAGAAAACAACAGGGGTATTGATAAAACTGTGTGTTTTAAAGGTAAATTATTTTCAAATGGTAGAAAAAACGCCACGACTAGCGCGATCAGTCTCCTTTATTGGTGATGATGTGAGTAAAGTCAGTCTAGAAGGGTCAAATATCAGAAGAAAATGAGGCGATGAGGTAAACGATGGGGTGACATGCTTACTAGACAACTAGAACAGATTAGGACCTGAGAAGGCTCGTTCTGCTCATTACAAATTCTCGTAGTTAGCTAAAACGATACTAATCTTAGCGTTAACAAGCAACTCTGCTTTCTGCACTAACAAGGAAACGGACATGTGGTTGTTGCTGATTGCCAAATCAAAGTATGTTGTTTAGATAGAGGATCATAATACTGTATATGTTTATATTCAAACTTTCAGCCACTCTGAACAACAGGGGGAGCCATCATGTAATGTATCTACATTACGAATGTTATATTAGAACTTCTTACAATTATTTTCTCTAAAAATAAGTGTAAGAAGTCCCTATAAATATATGGTTAAATTCATAACGGACTCTGTGAGACATGAACTTTTGGAACAGAGACCACTTTCTCCGTCTGCAGTCTTTTGTTCACTATCAGTTTTTAGCGCCTTGATTTCAAAACCTAATCCGCTTTGTATTTTATAAGTGTAGTTATGTTACTACTCACCATGGTTACTTCCAAACATCTCTGCAGTATTGTTTTTAATTGGGCCTAATTGTGGATTGTGGTAGAGAAGATTGCGAGGAAATAGCATTCACGAAATGGGCTCAATGTGAGAACTACTTTTGTTTGGATCATTCCATAATTAAAGATCTCCATATTTTTTGTCGTACATGAAAGGTGAGTGCAATGTATATCCATTACTGAACACTCTATACTGTATATCGGTTCCTGAATACTTTGTAATGTATACCAATTAAAGAGTAATGGAGATTCCATGAATATTGTCTCTGCCAGTGTTCTTTGATGTCCTATAACTTCATCATTTATATTCCATAGCCCCTAAAAGTATGTCATTATCCATTACCCCTTCAGTACTGTCGAATGGAATAACAAGCACTGTGGATCTAGTGACAACTGTCCGGACCGTTCTCTTGTAAGCATTAACATATCAGCTCTCACAGTTCGTAACTACATTTTACCGAATTTTAAATCATTGTTAGTGATGTAAGACTTAGAAAAATCGTCGGGCAAATTGATGTGACGTTAAGTCAGAAATTGCAGAAATTGTTTAACGAGAAGAAACCAAATTGACTTAAAGACGTAGAAGCTAAAAGTGAAGGTTAAATTAGAGGTGAAGGTTAGAACCGCTGCTCCAGTGCTGTAATGCCCAGCTATGCCTTCGGTTACTAAAAATTGGCCTCTCCGCATTTCTTGCAACCATAATCATTCGATGTTGAATATCGAACAAGGATTTCCCTTTTCCCTTAGCAAGGGCTTCGTACCGGCAAAATGACTATTTCAATTTCATTGTAACTATTTCTCATAGGGTTTCCACACAAGTGAGGTTTAGACACATTTAATTGAGAACAAAGGACCTTATGCTACGTGCGGAAAGCTGAAGTTACGAAAGGCCCAGAGTCCCTGAAAGGAAAGTGAGTAGAAAAGCAAGGAGTGCAACACGGGGGAGTACGAACTGGCATCGTGGTAGATTACCAGAAAATGTTAGAACAATGGATGCACTTCGATAGGGAAGGAATTCAGTTTTAGCGGGGGTCCAATAGTCAGGGAGTGCGAGCTTAGCGTGCCCTCCGAAGCAAGGAGCGTCTTTAATGGCTGGAAAAGTCAGACTGCGATCAACTCTCGACTAAGGGAATGGCAAACTACGTCTGCAATCACTGGGATATCTGGGCTCCAGTACTGTCCGTGCCGTTTATATATATTCCGCGTGGGTCGATGATAACACTGTTACGTGCTGTGAGATGCCTATACTGATGGAAACAGGTAATGATAATGAATAATGATGTGGTCCATGGGTGTATGACGAAAAATACGCAGAACGTGACATGTTTGCAATGCAGCAATTTAAAAAAAGAAAACACGATGATTTAGGATACTAAAAAAATAATATTGAGTACAGGTTACATACAATGTGTGTGATATTACATAATACCACACTCTTTCGTACTATAATAAATGCCTTTACTGCAAATGCGTTAAAATAAAGAAATCCTTGTTTCTAAATTTTTCTGATACGATTATAATTATTTCATTTGAAAGCAGTCATAATTAATTTAATACCTTATAACACAAATCCCGAATCATTCTTGATTTCCTGGTGGAAGGCAATATATGTTTAATGCTGCTAAGTAATTTTTCACTAGAGTGGATATATGATCATCTTGGTTATTTAATTATGATTTGCTTATTCTACAGTTCTTTGTCTTTTATTAAATCACAGGAACGTCGGCAGTTGCGTCTGCAGTTTATTTAATGTCTTCTTGTTTCGTAAATGAATTAATGAAAAAACGACTATCATCATATAATAGAGTCATCTTTTTTTTGCGCGAAGCATTGGAATAAATTAATTTGGCGCGATGCGCTTTCTTATTTACGTATGAATCATCACGATGCTGCTACTCTTGATTTTTTTTCTGAATAAGAATAATCCCCAATTATTATTTTTTTTAAATTCATTTATGCAATGCAATTAATTACAATTGGTATTTTGGATTATCTTCTATTAAATATTTTCAGATATTGCGATATTTCAATCAAAGAAACGAACGGGAACCTTCCCTCGAGAACAGTTCCGAATGTTTTAAAAGATCCACTCATCAACATCGTCTTAGACTGATTCAATCTTCGCATATGTATTTATATATACATATGCGAAGATTGAATCAATCGGGGCACAAGACAAAAAGCGAGATATATCCGATTGTGCGGTATACAATATGATAGATATATCCAAACTGGATTTATTAAATAAAAAAGGGCGAGTTTTATAGATTTGAAATATAATCCCCTTCGAAGTAGTTCTCTTTCGAAGCCATACACTTAGCCCAGCGCTATTTTCATTGCTTGAAGTATTTTTTGAAGTCATCTTCTCAAATAGCGAATATCTGCTTCATCGCATTCTATTGTACCTCTTCAGTATCTTGAAATATTCTTCCTTTCAAGAGATATTTGACTTTCGGGAAGGGAAAAATTATAGGGAACGAGTTCTGGCCAATAGGGTGGTTGTCTGACCTGCGCAATGCGGGACTTAGTAAGACTCTGCCGCACTACTTCCGATGCATCGGCAGGCGCGTTGTAATGGTGGAGTTGCCGCTCGCTACTCTCATGCTAACAGCTCATAGCAACCCTGGTGGCGCAGTGTTCTAAGCGATTGCCTCTGATAATTCGTCCGAAAGGGGTCCGGGTTCGAATCTCAGTGAGGCATGGATGTTGTGTTTGTCTTACGGCACTGGCTCTCTCCCTTTCCTGGAACCAGTGACCCTAAATTAGGGAAAGCTCATAGCCGTGACAAGCACGGGTACAAAAGCTATGACTAAAATGTTTATAACACGTATCGTAAAATGCATATACATAACTATAATAAACTGTTGAATTATATTAATAGGCAGTCTATAAAATCGGTCATCAACAACTAAACTTTCGTAATATTCCCATTCAATATTCCCATGACAGAAGCCTTACAGACAGTTAGTTGTTCCAGCGATTGCGTGTTGCCACAAATGAAATAGTTTGTTTTACTAACTTTATTTTATTTTCCGGTATTGCTCCTTCACTTTACTTATCGTGCGATAGTTACTAGCTTAATTCCGATTTCGGCCTCCGAAAAAAAGCAGATGGCGCTGGAAGCACTGTATGACGTCAGAGCGTTATACCTTTTTATGAAATTAATCTGCAATGCAAAGAAAATGAAATAAAATCCGACATAACATCTACGTAGCAGAAGAAACGTTGCAGAAATTTTTCCGAGCACGTGCGTGTTGCCACAAATAAAGTCTTTTGTCTTACTAACGTTATTTTATTTTTCGGTATTTCTCCTAGATTTTACGTATTGTGCGATGGTGGGGAGCTTAGTTCCGATTTCGGCTACCGGATAAAAGCAGATGGCGCTGCAAGTACTGAATGACGTTATAGCGTTGACATCAGAACGTTAGGGACAGCAGACTTACCCTATTATATAATAGGCTATGTCTGCTGTTCCAAAGGTCTGAATAAAACCTAAATAGGTTTTATTCCGGCATTTTGCGACGACTGCGTTCCTAAAACACCACAAAACGTGAGAGTAGTGCTCTTTGTTAATTGTCTGGCCTGATGGAGTGTATTCATGGTTGTATTTCCTCATGATTAAAGTGATGGAGTGTATTCATGGTTGTATTCATAGTTGTATTCATGGTTATATGATTGTCATCATCATCATCATCATTGTCAACCATTATCAATCCACTGCTGGACGAAGGTCTCCCCACGTTTCCTACACAACGGTCTGTCTTGCGCTAGTCTCCTCCATGTCACTCCCGCATACTTTCGAATTTCATCCACCCATCTTCCATGTGGTCTTCTTCTGGGTCTTTTCCTGTCTCTTGGAATCCAATCTAAAATTTCGGCTGTCCATCGATGGTCTGTTCTTCTGGCAGTATGTCCAGCCCATTGCCATTTCAGGGATTTAACTCTGATCATGATGTATTCCACTCTTGTCATTTTTCGGATCCACGTGTTCCTCTTCTTATCTCTCCTGGTTACACCAAGCATAAACCTCTCCATCCTTCTTAGAGTTGTCTGCAGCCTTTGTATGTCTCTTTTAGCTAAGGTCCACGTCTCTGCACCATACGTAAGCACTGAAAGGATGCATTGATCAAACACTTTTCTTTTAAGACATAATGGCATATTGCTCTTGAAAATTATGCTGTTTCTTCCAAAAGCTCTCCAGGCAAGTTTTGTACGCCGATTAATTTCTTCACCAATGTGACTCTCACTTGATATCTGCTGTCCAAGATAAACGTACGTGTCTGTTATCTCCAGCTTTTCTCCATCAATCGATAAATCTTCATTTCTTGTAAAAGCATTGAACATCACTTTTGTCTTCTGAAAGTTCATTTTTAATCCCACTTCTTTACTCTTGTCAGCAAGTTCCTGGATGATACTCTGTAGCTCTGATGGGGTAGTTGCAAAAATGACTATATCATCAGCAAAACGAAGGGGGGTTAGATAATCTCCATTAATCTTTATCCCTTTGTTTTCCCAGTTCAGTGATTGAAATACATTTTCCAATGTGGCATTAAAGAGCTTCGGAGATATGGTGTCACCTTGTCTCACTCCTTTTCCAATTTTTATGTGTGTTGTATTTTCAAACAGCCGAATCTTTGCACTTGCATTTTCATAGATGTTATTAATAATATTAATGTATGCATCTTCAATACCGCAGGATTTCAGAGCCACTGCAACTGCTGATGGTTTCACCGAATCAAAGGCTTTTTCATAATCGATAAAAGCCATGCACAATGGAAGTTCATATTCCCTCGCTCTTTCAATTAGTTCTCTCAGTACGTGGATATGATCTATTGTGCTGTAGCCACTCCTGAATCCAGCTTGTTCTCTCGGTTGAGCCATGTCCAGTGTCACCTTCAAGCGGTGTGAAAGAACTTTAGTGAAGATTTTATAAACCACTGATAGGAGGCTGATAGGACTGTAGTTCCTGAGATCCTCAATGTCACCTTTTTTATGTAGCAAGATCATTGTAGCGTTGTTCCAATACTCAGGAATTTTCCCTTCATTAAGGCATCGAGTGAAAATTTGGGCGAGTACTGTTTCGATTTCTCCACTTGCTTCTTGTATGATGTCTACAGTAATTCCATCTTCTCCTGGAGCTTTTCCCCGCTTCATGTTCTTGATTGCATGTGCAACTTCTTCTGGAAGGACTGGAAGAACTCTGGTACTAGTACCTTTCATGATGTCTGGAGTACATGTATCATCCCTTTCATATAATTTGGAGTAGAAATCTTTCACTCTTGTCAAAACTTCGCCTCTAGTTCTTGTTAGAGAACCATCTTCTTTTCTCAGTGCCATAATCTGTTTTCTTCCCTTACTGAGATGTCCCTTTGCTATCTTTAGGCTTTGGTTGATTTCAATTGCTTTCCTTACTAGTTCACAGTTGAATTTCCTTACGTCTTCAGTGATACTTTTTCGTACTGTCTTCCATAGCTCTATATATTCCACTTTGAAAGTCACATCTTCTTTAGTTGTCCTCATCACTCTTCTTTTTTGCATCAACATTTTGGTTTTTCCTTAAAATTTGTTTACATGGAACTTGTTCGTAGACCCAGCTAATTTTGTTGCTGTTTCCATAAGAGCTTCGGTTACTTTTCTGTTAACTTCAGAAATATCCACTTCTTCCGATGTTAGGCCTTCTAAAGCAGAGAATCTGTTCTTCAGTTCCAATTTGAAGGTATTATGGTGTTTTTTAAGGTTGGTTATGTCAATACATTTTGTTTGTCTTATGAGCTTGCTACGTTCGAGTTTAGTGTTGAGGTTCATCTTACATCTCACCAATCTATGGTCACTGCCTGTGTTGAACTTGTTTAGCACACTGCAGTCTTCTATGACGAATTTTTTGTTACACATAATAAAATCAATTTCACTTGTCGTCCCATTTGGATGTCTCCATGTCCATTTCCTGTGTGGCTTTTTCTTGAAAAAGGAGTTCAAGATGAAAAACCCTTCTGCCTCTGCAAACTCTACGAGAGTATTTCCACGCTGGTTTCTGTTGCCGTGACCGAATTTACCTACTGAAGTTTCATTCTGTTGCCGTTGCCCTATTTTTGCATTGAAATCTCCCATAATTATCTTCAAGTGCTTCTTACCTTTATTATTTAGATCACGAATTTCCTCATAAAATTCTTCAATTTCTTCTTCAGCATGACTTGTGGTGGGTGCATAAGTTTGAATAATCTGAGCCTGGTATCTTCTCGAGAGTTGGATAACGAGTCGTGCAGCTCTGTCAGAGGAACTTTCAACTTCTACAACTTTATCCTTCAGTTTCTTGTTTATTATAAATCCAACACCACTAGTTCTGCCAGTATCTGTCCCACGATAGTAGAAGAGATGTCCACTTTTCAGTTTAATGAGATCTTCTCCTTTTCTACTTACCTCACTTAGCCCGACGATGTCCCACTTGATCCTTTGTAGTTCCTCTTCCAATTCAAGAAGCCTTGAATCAGAAGATAGGGAGCGTCCGTTATACGTAGCCAAGGTCAGCATCAGTTGGCAGCCTAGTCCGGTCCTCCGGGGATTCTTAGCACCCTCTGCCTTCATGTCGCACTGGCCGCTGCCTTGGCCAGGTACATTCCAGCTGCCGGAGACTGAGGGCCAAGATTTAAGTTGTGGAGTCATTTTGGAGGGGTTTGGCCATAACTCACCACGCTGGCCAAGCTGGTTGGTGAGTGTGGGATAGCATTTCCTCTAATCCCGATGGTATAGTTATACCGCTATTGGCGGTCGTCAGAGGCCCTTTAGTGGGAACAGGATGTACCACGAGAAGGCGATGTTGACATTTGTCAAGGAGAGGCTGTGATGTTACGCATCGCCTGACCTTACATCCCGGGTCTTTATGGTTGTATTCATGGTTATATGGTTGTATTTCTTCATGATTGGGTGTATTCATGGCTGTACGGTTGCATTTCCTCATGATTGAAAACAAAAACAGTCAACGTTGTCTTGACATTACAGCAGATCTGTCGTGCTTTTTTGGGGTCAGGGAGAGTTTGGGGTCTTTCCCTTTGAAGAGTGGGACTAGACTTTGGGTCATACCCATGATCCCACGATTCATCACCAGTTATAATAGTTATGATAGTTTTCGTCGTTGTCGACTCACCCAAGCAGGTCACTAGCAGCTGAAACACGGGTCCATGTTTTTCTCAGCTGAGAGCAATTTTGGCACAAATTTATCTGAGACGCGTCTCATACCCAAATCGTCGGTGAAAATCGACTGAACTGAACTGAAACTAATGCTGAAGTCTTCAGATAACTCGAGTATATTTATTGGGTTCATGCATAAGTTCATACCGTTTTATTTCACGAGTGTTTCCCAGGTGAGTAGTGACGGTGCAGATTGCCAGTTGTATATCAAAATGTAGCCAGTAATATGGTGTATTTAAATCATACTGCGTTGCGTGATTGTGGCTAACGTTTTTTTTTGTTTTCAGGTCAGAAAGAGTGAGTGTAAAAGTAGAGAGGAATGAGCATTTCCGACATCTGCTCCTCTACGAGTTTAACAAGGGATCCACAGCCGCCGACTCTACTCGACAAATGTGTGTTGTGTATGGGGAGGATGATATTACTACGACGACAGCCCGCAAATGGTTTGAGCGATTCCGCGATGGCAAGTTTGACCTCAACGACTCTCCACGCTCAGGTCGTCCATCTCAATTTCTCACTTTGAAGAGGATCGTTTGAACCATCTCATCCACTTGTAACCACGTCGAACCACAAGCGAATTGGCCACGGAGATGAACGCACCTGGAACGTGCGGAAAACGTCAGAAATTGGGGTCTTGGGTGCCTCAAACAAGAATCGACGAGTTGTCATATGTAGTTCTTTGCTCGAAGGTTATTGCGAATATTCTCGGCAACACAAATTCTTTCTGTCACGTATTGTTACTGGAGATGAAAAGCGGTGTCTGTACGTAACTGTAAGGCATAAGAAGGAATGGTTAAGCCCAAACTAGACGCCCACACCACCTCTGAAACATGATCGTCATCCTTCGAAGATCATGTGGTGTGTCCGGTGGGACACGGAAGGTGTTATTCACTGGAAAATGCTGCCGAGGAATCGAACCATCAAAGCGGCACTCTATTGTGAGCAACTTCGCCGTGTAGAGGGAGAAATTCTGCAGAAACGGTTACATTGACGACATGGTGTCCTTCTCCAACATGATAATGCACGCCCTCACTGTGTAAACATGATCAAAATGGCCATTCCGGACATGAAATGGGAGACCCTTCCACATCCGGCAGATTGCCTCTTTAGATCTTCACCTGTTCCATCTTTGTCGAATGCACTCCGTGGCAGAACGTTCAACAATGATGTTGATCTCCAGAATTTCTTTGATGATTTCTTCGCAGCATAACCAGCACGTGTTTCCAAGAATAGCATTGCAGGCCTATCCAGACGTTGGGACACCACCATAAACAATGAGCAGGAATACATAGTTGATTGATTCCGTTTTCCTTTTTGAGGTAATACATTCCCATAGTGCGGTGAGAAAAACGGCATGAACTTTTGCATCAGCCCAATATTTGGCGGTTCTACCTCATAGCTCTGCGCATCAGTTCGACATTGTTTTCACTTTTCATGGTCGTGGGTCTCCCAGACAGTTCATCACTCTCAACACTTTCACGACTGTCTTTGAAACGTTTATAACACTCATAAAATTAAACTTGTGAACGACTCATACAATCCAATCATAGACTTTCTGTAACTTTAACTATGTGTCTAGTAAGTTTCGCTAAGTTTTTGACGAAATCTGATGCAGATTCGCATATCAACGTTTTCCAACATGACAAATCCGACGAAGAGCTTCTCACACGTAAGTACAAAGCACTAATGTAAAAAACCCACACAAGTAGTGGAAACGTGACTCACAGCGCATGCGTAGTAGGCTCCAAGCTCAACCTGTGACAAACCGCTTCCTGCTGTGCCGGGCGATTCCGAAATTATGCAACCATTCTGGATACTTTTGTATCACACTTCGTATAAAGCAGCAATTTAATCGGCGGTTACTTTATTTTTCGCAGCTACAGGTAAAGCGTTTTTATTAATCGATTTGTAGAAATCCTTTAAAATAGAAAAATAAACTCGAGCCCAGGAGCGTTAGAGCTGTGCATTTAAAAAACATGGAATAAACGCTAAACGATTTCAGTAAAAGCTGTAAGACCCAATGGCGCTTTGCGAACCAGAACTTTGTTACCATAGATAGGAAATGTGATAGGGATATCCTACAAAGCACACAAATGCGATGATTACATGAGGAAACAGCTTGGAATTAAATAAAAATTAACAAAAACTTAATAAATTAATGAGTGGTATCAGATATCATGGACCTGTAGGGAGAAGAGAGAATTTCAGCGTCTGGTATGAACTCTGCCGAGTTCGCAAAGAGGGTGATGTAGAGGCCTAGACAGACTCTTTTCGACAAAGGTAAATTCTGCCAAATATTGATATATTATATCTGTTACAAGTCATACACCAAAGAGTTGTTTTTTAATTATCCCTACCCAAACGGATCACTCTGTAAATGCCTTGGGACTTTTGCGATGCATAACTCAAAACATGGATTTTACTAAAATTGCTTCAAAAACCAATTCAAAAAATTAATTTTGCCTTCCGATACGGTTTTACCATGAAAGTCATACATTTCACGTATAGCTTTTATTTGAAAGAGTGCATAGTGACCGAAGGGACGAAAGTTGAAGGTGAAAGCAATGTCGTTCGAGAAGCAACATTTGTGGCACTGCGTCCTGTTTGCGTTTCAGCTAAAACAAAGTGCCGCGGAAGCTCAGCAAAGGATCTGTGCTGCTTTGGGTGAGGCTGCTGTGTCCTACAGTACGTGCAAGAAGTGGTTCCAGCGGTTTATGCAGGGGAATTTCGATCACCGTGAGACAGAACTTCTGAGACAGCCACAGAAAGTTGACAATGAGGAACTGGAATAACTGTTGGACGCGGATCCCTGTCGCACACAATCAGAGATCGCCTAGGAACTCGAAACTACACGTCAAGCCATTGCAAAGCGCCTGCACAAGCTTGGACGGATTCACAAGGAGTGCCGTTGGGTGCCCCACCAACTCACAGCTGCGAACAAGTCTAGGCGCTACGATGTTGCTGTGTCTCTGCTCTCCAAATTCCAGAAGAAGGATTTCCTCCACAAGATTTTTGACCTGTGATGCGAAGTGGATCTTCTACGATAATCCTAAGCTGCGCAAATCGTGGGTTTATCCAGGTCAGTCTACCACCAGTACCGCCAAACCGAATATCCACGCCAGGAAGTTGTTGCTGTGCATATGGTGGGATCAGCGCGGTGTCGTACACTATGATTTGCTCAAACCCGGTGAAAAGGTCAATCCTGAGCGTTATTGTCAACAACTTATTCGTGTGAGTGACCCAATGGAGGCGAAATGTCCATACACTGGCAGGGCAGAAGGTCGGTTCTATAGCTTCAGGATAACGCGCGTCCTCACACCACAAAAACGACTTTAAACACCGACCTGGGATGGGAGATTTTGTCCCATCCGGCGTATTCTCTAGACTTCGCCCTGTCAAATTATCACCTCTTTCGCCTCTCCCTGCAACATCACCTGAGTGATATGCCCTGCACTTCTGTCGAGGAGGTCCACACAAGAATTGATGACTTTATCACCTCGAAACAGCCCTCGTTTTTGCGCAGTGGCATTCGGCAGTTCCCTGACCGATGGTTCAAATGTATCCAACACGACGGGGACTATTTCCCTGATTAGGTACGTATTCGATTTGCTATAATTTGCTGTTAACGTGTCGTTCCTGTGGCCGAGAATTAAGTTGCACACCTAATATATCAGCAGCGCGTAGCCACTATAAAGAAGAAACGTGTAGTGAGCTTATTCGTAGGGTATATAAGATGTGCTGTAGGCATTCTGAAAACATATAATTCGTTGCTGTCATAGATAAAGGAGCGATTTGTCAGATTTGCAAAAATGGATGCAAATCTTTATGAATAATGGTGCTCCATGCCACAGATCAAAGACAGTAAAGGACTGCCTGTAGAGGAAAACATAACAGTGCTTGACTGGCCCCGTCAAGCACTGTTATGTTTTTCCTTTGCACCCCATCGAAAATTTGTGGATCAATTAAAACGACAAGGTAGTAGAAAAACAGCCATCAAATTCCCAAGCTTTGATTGCTGCCATTAAGTTCGTAAGGTGCAAAGCTATTTCAAGTGACTACTGCAAATCCCTCATTGAGAGTATACCACATCGTATTCTGTCCGTTATAAAAAACAAAGGTGACCACACAAAGTACTGCTTTTGGTCTTTTTGTGTTCTAAAGAATTTAAGTATTCATCTATGGTGTCATTATTTCAAATATCTCTGACTAGTAATTATTCTTTCTTTGAAAATCTTAATTTTTAATAAATTGACAGGTGGTCTTAAACTTTTGCAAATGACCGTAATTTTTAGTTTCAGCTGAAACAGGCTTTAAAAAAGTTTTAATGATTCTGCTAATCTTGATAATGTAAATAGTAAGTGAGTTTTATCACAAGAAGAAAATTAATGTTACTGTTTTCAGAATCCTTTGTGAAGCCATATGCATTGCAGTACATTGCATATACGATCCGACGACCGTGCAATTTTACCAGTATCTCCCAGATGACACGTACTTTTGCTTCCCGATATGTAATGTTTTTAAGATTACAACGCAACTAGCTCAAAATTGCATGGCAAATAACTGCCTAATCGTCGACGTAAAGATATATGAGATATGGGAATCACACAAATCCAATCACAAACAAAAATTTATCTGCCAGATTAAATTTCACATACTAGTAGTGTAAGGATCTTTTCACGGCAAAATAATTATTTTAGGTTATTCCGGAATAATATTCAATAATGAAAACGCTTCTATCCAACATTTATCATTGACGCTTAAAGTTTTTGTCAAAATTGTTATTTTCGTCTTTCTGCTCTTTGGTAGTATGTAAAATCTATCCTGAGATCTTTGACTTCTGCAAAGATTTGAAGAAATGAGCTGCACGTTATCGGTATGAAAATAGCAATGCATTAAAGAAACATAAATTTTCGCAAGCCGGAAAGGGAATAATATCTAAATGCTCCACAAAGTCTAAGTATCGCCTTTGTGAAACGTTGTAATTCTTTTAACGTGACATCGAGCAGAATAACACGGCAAATACTTTAAGGATTAATGCCAAAATCACTGAATTCCTACCACCAGCAGCGAAGAAATGACTACATTAGCTCAGAGCAGCTGCCGCGGAATGAATCCTAAATATGACTGAGTAACCATCGAAAATGTTGAGCCCCAAAGAAACTATAAATTTATAATTATGAAGACAACTTTATTAATAAATAAAAAATTCAGGAATGGGCTCCTGGTTTAAGTTATTTATTATTTTCTTTGCTAAAAAAGAGTAATCAATATTTAGTATAACCCATTTTATTTAGTCGTTTTTCACGAAAGAAGGTTTATAAAACTCGAAGTTTCAAAGTTGATGAACAAAGGAGCCGTTCAAGTCGTGCACACATATTTTTTTCTCGATTCATTCAATTAATGTTCTTTGTTTTAAACAATCGCTTTCGAAGCAATTGTATTTGAAATAGTTAATTCACGTAGTGGGCAGTTTAGCTCCCTGCAAAACTTCGCCGCTGTGGTTGCTTTGAAAATTCAACAGCTATATTTCGTTGATATTATGCAGGCACTTCTTTGTAAACAGCCTTTGGCGTGAACTGTCAGAAATATTCAAATAAGTTCCCTTGCGCGAAAGTTGAATTAGTAGTGTGAGCCAAAACGTGACGGGCCACTTTGGCAGACACAGGATGTTCAAATTCGCATTATTCTTATCGGTGTGTTCGAGTACAGAAGTCATAGTTTATCACATATTATCTAGATTTTAAAAAATATTTTTTTCTTTGAGTAGTTTCTATGTGTTGTAGAATGAACGTTTTAATTGAGATTGACAATAATGCTCGTAGGGCGCGTAAATGTGCACTTCTATTTAAACCACATTTCCGTTACTTACAGTAGGTATGAACAGAAAAGCCGATTTATGGGTCTATGACCCAGAAATCGAGTTGTATGCCCTGAAACCAAGTTTTAGATAAGGCGTCTGAAATATATCTTTATCTGCACGCTTATCTCTGCTTCACACCAGCTCCGGTAGCTGAGTGGTAGGAGGAGCTGCCCTCCGATATAATTCATCTGAGATGAGACATGGATGATGTGCTCGTCTTACGGCACTGGACCTCCCCCTCTTCAGAACCATTGTCCTCAAATTACGGAGGGCAACTGTTTGCAGTTCACGAAGTTTCTCGTTATGGCTGTTAAACTCCCAAACAAAAAATCGAAGAAAATCATAGCATCAGGTGTCCGAGAGGAAAAGGTAGTTTTTCATCGGACCGTTTCTATTGAGACGATTTCCTATCACCAGACTTCACGGGTTTTCCGTATATTTCTATCAGTAGTCATTTCTTCACCTTTATCCAAGTAACAGAATGCAAATTAATTTTTTATCATCACGCATTTTATTTTGTAAGAGTTTGTATTTTGATAAGATGGCATGTTTATTATACTCTTTTGTAAATGTGTGGTACGAGATATAGCGAAAGAAAATTTTCTGTCTTAGTGGCGCAGTGGACTTTGACCGTTCGTCGGAGATAGGTCAGGGTTCGAATCCCGGTGAGAGAAAGGCATAGATGTTGTGTTTGTCATAAGACAGTGGCTCTCGTCCTTCCCTAGAACCAGTGACATTAAGTTAGAGATGCGCGACTGCTTACAGCAAATCGAGTTGCCCACGGTAATCGTTAAACCTCTAAACCAAAAAAAAAAAAAAAAAAAATAAAAGAAACCAAATTGTCAACAAAATCTAAAGTGACAAAATTTAATCAATTGTTTTTAGGAATGGACATTTTTAGCGTTCAATGATTATGAGTGAAAGCGGGTTGGATCAGAGATTTCGAAGAATCATAGTACATTTGCTCTCGGAAAACTCTTGGCTTTCTTGCGTTTTTCATAGGAGCTGGTAGACTTATTGTCTGACGGCTTTCTCTTAATGAAATGTTTGGCTCTGCAAAAGCGACAATGCTTCTCAGTTGTGGTTTCATTAAATCTTAGAGCTGCGTCAGACATTTTTGACGGCACAGACACTGACATCCAATTCTCTTAGGTGCCTTCAGCCTTTCAAAAGTTGTTCACAAGCGACACGCCAAGGATGAAGAAATCTTCGAGCGTTTCAGTGAGCGGATTTTTGCTCAGAAGCAGGCAGATAAACAAAAAAGCGGGGCTTATCAACACAATTATTCTACATTCTTGTCATCTTTCTTCTACCCCAATTGTTGTTCATGTGGCATTTCGTCTGCGCTTCTGAGAAAAGCCACGACTTGCCCTACAGAAGACATCAGATACAAACCCAAAGTGGCTAACGCAGCCTCTTTCTTGTCACATCAAATTAGTTGCTGGCCCTATCTACTTTTATCATAAATCAAATCATGTTTTACCATCTCGGGGAGAATACCCCAAACGGAACAAAAAGCTTAGATACGACTTAGACTAAGTAATATTACTCTTTGAAATTCAATTTAAAACAGGAGTGCATTTCTTTTTCATGAAACAGTTCTCCTGTTTAACAGCGTACCGCAATTTAAATTTGGAATCAAACAAATCATTAACCAAGATAGTGATCTGAAGAGAGGAGCACAAGCTTCTGGTGATCATCAGAAAAATTACACTAGATTAGCTTTCAATCTTCAGAAAAATTTAACAGTAAAAATTGAATCAATTGGAACGAATTAACTCGAGGCTAGCGGAACGAAGTGAGATTAGCGGGAATGAATATATTCCCTGTCTAAGAAGTTAGGCGAATGCTGCTTGAAGGGGTCAATCTGCGCATCGCAGTGCGTTACCCTTATTTTCGCTAGCACGTCTTTTGTAAAAACGATTGGGCTTGTGCCATCAGTTTTTCCGTCCGCCCGTCTGTGGAACCATATCTCTGTAACTGTTAGTCCGATTTGAAAAATATTTTTTTCCGTTTGGAATCTTGAAATGTGCGAATTATGATCCCTTGTTTCGTTTTTCTTTACGATGCACAATTTTGCCGCAAAGGGGCATGCATGCAAATGATGTCGGATTCAAAATACATTTTGTTCGTTATATTTACGTCTAAACATCCTATTGAAAAAATTATTTTACCTTTCGATTCCACTTATGCTGAAGACTATTTCTAGATATAGTCAGTTTTTCCAGCTACTTAGATTTTTCACTAGGAGGCGTAAAAATAAATTGTTTTTCCCCCGATTTCTCTGCTAAAACTCCGATGTTAAAAATTCTTTCTGCAGCGGACACAGCTCCTGATGGAAAATATTTTGCTTATAATTTAGGATTTTTGGTTAAAAACGATTGGGCTACCAGGCGCGTTGCTTTTAATTTCTGCTTCGAATGTATCTGTAGCAAAATCTGAGCTTCTATAATCTCGACTGAAAAAATTTGTTCGTGGACGATTGTCACATCGATAAACCTTTTCGGAATACATTCTTTATCATAAAAATCCGCGCACCAAGAAGGAAGTGTCGGATTGAAAAGATATTTTAGTAGTGTGGTACATGCCAAGGACGGAAGTTATTACAATATCACGGCCGCGGTACACATTCCGATGAACGTTAGTACCGCGGCGGAACGCCTCGTGCTCGCATACATGCGGGGATACTATCCGGGGTAGAGTCATAGAGACGCCGTATGTTATCCTTGTCCACACTTCTTGCAACTGACGCTCTAAATCACGAACACTGGGACATGGAGGAAGCTGGCGTCCCAAATGGTCCCACACGTGCTCGATGGGCGAAAGATCAGGCAATCTGGCAGGCAACGGAAGCATCAAAGCCTGACGTAGGAAGTCCTGGAAAACCCGAGTAGTGTCCGGACGGGCGCTATCTTGTTGGAAAATAGCTCCGGGCTGCCCCGCCAGGAAAGGCAGCGCGTGGGGCTGCAGGATTTCCTGTACGTAGTGCTGGGCTGTCAACGTCCCTGGGTACACCGCGAGGAAAGTACGGTTGTCATACGCGATGGCTTACCAGACCATCACGTCTGCAGTTCGGGAAGTGTCTCGTTGTACAGTGATGATGGCATTGTAGCGTTCACATGCGGTCCTCCACACTCTGGCACGGTGGTTGCTAGTTTCCATACAGAAGCGGGATTCGTCGCTGAACACTATACGTCGCCAGACCGTAGCATTCCACGTTTCTCGCGGCTGACACCACTGCAATAGACGCCGACTATGATCCGGTGTTAACGGAAAAAAACGTAAGAGCCGTCGAGAGTGCAGATTCGCCTCTGCCAGGCGTTTGGAAATGGTTCTGGCTGATACAGGAGTCACTTTCAGAGCCGCCATATGTCTCTAGATATTGGACAAGGACGTCGTTGCATCTGTGCTTCCCGCTCTCACCATCCCACGGTCATGTCTGCTGGTGGTGTGCAGTGCCAGTCCGCCGTGCCTGGGTGCCTTCCCGTGTCCATTGCTCCGAACACGATCTCACCGAACTGTCCGACCACACACGGATCCTGTGATTGCCCTCCAGGCAATCACGGGATAGGATTCTTAACCTCCAGATTCGCTAAACATGAATGTGGGTTGCTTCGACTAGCGAATCTGATGGTTATTATTCAAATTATTCGGAAACTTGAGACTTGGTCGTTTTGGGTGGTGTAGTGGTTAGCATACCCGGGCGACGTCTGGGAGACGCGGGTTCGATTACCGCTTCAGAACGACGAAATTTTCAAGTTTTCGGATATTATCTGAATTACCATCCTTCTCGTATATTCTCATCTTCAAAATTTGTATTGTAGGTGTAATCCCGTTTGCCATTCATGATTCTTCAACGATTACTTGTGATTTGACAAGTCTTCTTAATTCCATTGTTTGGAATTTGACATGGCGCTCGCGATTTACAATTTAAAATTTGTTCTTGCTGTTTACCGTATTACACTTTCGAAGTGTTGCGTTTGTCCTTCCTTCGCATTATTCGGCGGATTTCTTCGCGTTTTACACATAGCTATCTGTGGATTATTACGCCCTGCATAGAGTTCCACATTTTAAAAAGCAGTAATTCCATTCTTTTAGAGCTAAAATATAATTCAATGAAACGCAAATGGTATATAAGAAATCAATTGCGAAAAATTTATGAATTTCTTCTCATTTCATTTCTTCAAATCTTTGGCTATCCTCTGTAATAATTAATGATATGGCTATTCCTAGACTTAATGCATTACAACTGTTTCAAAATATGACTTAAAAATCTCCTTTATTCCTTTGGAAAAAACACATAATTTTGAAATTGTTGCAATGTCATTTCATCTTGATCATTTCTTCATTTTAGCTAATTTAGATTCACCAACACTGTGCCGTGGAAGGTCTTGGCGACCCCGGTGACGCAGTGGTCTAAGCGATGGCCTCTGATCAATCGTCCGAAAGGGGTCCGGGTTCGAATCCTGGTTAGGCATGGATGCTGTGCTTGTCTTAGGGCACTGGCTTTCTCCCTTCCCTGGTACCAGTGACCCGAAATCAAGGACGGGCGACTGCTTATAGCCAATTCATGATTATTTACTGTATTTATCAAATTGGTATTCACCAACGCTGTGCAGTGAATGTCAAGAAACTAGTGTCAAATTTAATCGAAACTGTTATCACGACAGGCATGACGCAGAGGACCACGCTTTTATTCCATGCATTCCAGTCGTCTCACTGACTTTCCATTTTAGTTTAAACGCCTACAGTATCCATCTCAGTTTCTCCATGATTATGAACAAGCAAAAGGCCAAACGGTAAAAGTTGTTGGACTCAACCTGAAAATCTCATGCTTTTCCCTTGGGTAGATCTAAGTTATTTGCCCCTGAGTTTGCAAAATGAAAGCCTCTTCATATTGGCTCCAAATGTAGAAACACTCAATGACCTTTACGCGAAAGGGTTTCCAAGAATAAATTTCATTGTGCCGTGGAAGACTTCCACATAATACTGAGCACAACTCAGTATCAAATATAGATGTTCCAAGTATTTCAAAGGGTTTCCAAGAATAAATTTCATTGCTAATGGTTTCAGCCAATTGCGCGGGTCGCAATATTACAGATCTTCTTTTTAATTATCTTTCTTTTTATTACTGGAATATATTTCAATGACATATTTCCGTTCAGTGATGTTGTAATGTCCGTGTATGTATAGCTGACTGAACACTACATAAGTCACTTTAGTAGTATAACTATACTAGTGACCCGAAATGTCTTGGCGTATAAAAGAAATCGAAGTTTCCACGTTTTCGCACACCACCAGATGACTCTTTCAAGGAAGGTAGACGGCAAACTACATTCCTTGAAATAGCCATCTGGTTGATGTGAGAAAGCTTGAAAACTTTGATTTCTTTTCTACACCCAGACATTTCGGATCACTAATATAGTTATACCATTTAAATACAGTTAGTTTATAGTTACTTGTTATTTAACTACATAAGTCAGTTCTCAAAAACTTCACCTACAGTGAAATAGGAGTCATTCATGAAAACGTCGAGAAAATGTTACTTACGATTATTCTTTATTCAGCCAACTAATACTTTGGCACTTCAACAAGGCGTAATTGCAACTCTTTTATTTTAATATTACTATCTTAATCAAACGAACGTGAGTTAATAATAATAACACTTGGTTCAGAAAACAACAGCAACACTAGAATATAACACGCAGCCTTCAAATAGCTTAAATTAGACAACGTCTCTTTCACAATTATCATTATAACTTCCACCATTTGCCCTCACTGCTGAAACATTATACACTATATTGACAAAAGTCACCGGACACCTAGAAGAGAAAAACAACATAGCATTTATTGAGATGCATTAGTACGGTGTCGGTCCACCTTTGGCCTTAACGCATGCACTGACCTTCGAAATATGATTTCAACAAGGTTTTGGAACACAGCGATAGGTATGCGCTTCCATTCAGTACATAATGCTACCGCTAACTGTTGCTTAGTAGTAGGCCTTGGCACCAAACTTCTTATGCGGCACACTAATTCATCCCATAGGTGCTCAATGGGATTAAGATCAGGGCTCTGTGCTGGCCAGTCCACACACGATACGGAATTATCGTCAAACCACGCCGTAACAGTCCTTTCTTTATGGCTCGGTGCATTATCCCGCTGGTACCAACAAGCCTCGGTTCCATAGTATTGCCACAGAGTTGGTAGGTTATAATTTTCCAGAATATCGAGGTATACGTGCGGTTAACAGGTGTGTCCCCGATAACCAATGGGCCGGGATAAAACAACAAAAACACCCCTATACAAGTACACTGCCAGCTCCAAACTTGACCGTAGGAACAGTACACTGGTAAATAGCGTTCCGCCGCCTGCCGCCATACCCTGACACGGTCATCAGACTGATGGATCGTGTATCTGGATTCATCAGTCCATAGAACCCGTGTCCACTGACCTACGGTCCACGATAAATGTTCTTTACACCATGCTAAACGACGAGTAGCATTCCGAGTGGAGATGAAAGGCTTATGAGTAGCCGCACGACCAAGGTAACCCACGGAATGGAGTTCTCGGCGAATGGTACGTGTACCTACCAAGTTTCCAGTATTTTTACTCCCCTGTACCCTGAGGTCTTGTGCAGTACTCCGTCGATTAGCTGTAACGACTCTCCTGAGGCTTCGACGTCCTCTATCACTGATTTTCTTTGGTCTGGCGGTACGTTTAGCTTGTTCAGGCACGCCATGTGTCTTCCACTTACTCAGTATAACCAAAACAGTTGACTTGGGTATGTATAAACGCCTCTCGGTTTCTCTTATGGACAACCCAGTAATATAACACCCAACAATCTTTCCTTTCTCAAAGACAGTTTTCTCCCGTCGTGACATTTTCAAGCCCCTCGCAGTGTGATATGATCGCGGTCAGTGCAGGCCTATTTTTATACCGTTTGCAGCTGTACGGTGCATTTAAAAATGCAGCGGATCCGTTCCTTTGCTTTTGAAGAGTTTCGGTGACTTTTGTCAATATAGTGTATATCGCCATACGTTCCGACCTCAAGGTGTTGCCAACCATACTCTTGCGAGAGAGAAGACATCACGTTAATTTTGAAAAACGCTAAAGGAGGATGAAAAATTTATATATAGAAAGAAACTGAAACTGAAAGTTAAATTAGAGTATACATCACAATGTAAATAACATATGAGTATCATTTTCTGTTCGCAAAATGACATACCCATCGTGGGCTCTATTCATTTCTGTATAACGATACGGCGTAAATCAGCAGCACAGTAAAATGTATTAATCAGTCTTCTCTCTGGCTTATTTGTTTTACAACTATTACAGATCATATAGTCTGCGATTTTTCGCCCCTCGTCTCTTGCCACTGTCGCCTGGTAGTCATATTTCTAAATTTCTTATCCAGCTGAAATCCTTTTTGATTGTTCCGAATAGCATTAAAATTAATTTAGGTTAAGATTGGGCTGCATGATGACCCTGCAGCTGCCTTAGAATAGTAGAATACTTTAATTAGCATTTTCCTCTGTATTTAGGTGGAAATGCTCTTAGTTTTGTTCCCGCAAAGTAGGCATAATCGGGTTATTTCTTGTAACTATCATTATTGATTTGTTTGCTTGTGAAATTACGAATACACAGTGTAATTTCCCTTTGCATAAAATACTCATGAGGTATATGAGCTATTACTTACAAAGGTACTCTGCCTATTATTTTTAGCTTTTAATAGCTGCCGATATCCCATCACATATTGGTGGTAGAAGGAAATTCGCTGTCATCGCTAAAGAACTCACGTCGATTGAGTTTGTCACTATGACTGACAGAAATCTTTAGCGGCACATAATTAATGCCAACTGAGCTGGTTTTAATGTGATGGGCAAAAGAGGACTTTATTTCAGAAAACATGCAATTCGTAACGACAACGAGTAATTTTCGGTGTCTAACTTCAAAATGAATCAATGAACACGTAGCAGTAACGCTCCTAACGCAATGATTTAATTTGCAACATTATGTTGAACGATAATGGATTTATAACCCGGTGTCCAGCTTAAGTGGTACATGGCGAAGCACGTATCTGTCACTACTTATCACTGTTTGAGTGAAATTCGTAAATGTAGAGGGATTGCTATGCTGCGTAGTGAAGGCATACTAGACATTCGGAAGAGGCGCCATGCTCACGAAGATCTTGAAAAATCAAAACGCCAACCCAACTGTCTCGGAAATAAAAAAGAAAAAAACTTCACAAGAAATAATCTCAGACTTTTTAAAATTAGTGCAAGGTAAAAACGCCTGACATGGAATCGAAAAATCCTCGTTAACATAGATATCGAAAAAGGATCTCGACACCTTAACCTGAGAGTAAGGAAATTATGACATATTGAGATAAAGAGAATGTACGTATAAGTACATTCCCGGACATTGAAATTTGCGCACCTAGAAGAAAATATGCTACAACAGCGAAGCTTTGTAAATAGCTAGAGTACGTGCAGAGTGACAAGAATGCCGGGTAGATGCAAATCATCCACGTTTGGTGCAAGTGCGCAGGACCGCACACCCTGTGGTGGCGCAGCAAGCACGAACCGCCAGCCTTATAAACCGGCATGTAGTCGATTCCCCATGAAATAGAAAAGCACCGGCCGGCGCAAGCAAGAGTACAGGGTGACAAGAGTGCCAGGTAGACGCCAGAAACATCGATTTATCCAACTTACGGACTTTAAGAAAGGACTAATCATCGGGCTGAAAACCGCAGGCGGGTCGGCGCGCCGCATAGCTCACCACGTGGATCGTTCTTACCATACCGTCCGACTTTGTTATGAGCAGTGAACGCGTGATGGCACTGCCACACGGCGGAGCGGCTCCGGACGGACCAGGAGGACCACCGGTAGAGAGAATCGACGGATCGTGCGCCAAGCACGAACGGATCCCACGAGGATGCAGTCCGCTATACAGGTAGATGTAGGAGATCCTGTGTGCCCACGAACCATTTCGCGTCCCTTACGTGTGCTGCCATTAACATCCGTACATCGGCGACCGACTCTGCACTGGTGCCAGGCTCTGTAGTAGTGCCAGGCCAGGGTGACGTGTGGTGTTTAGCGATGAGTTCCGCTTCGTTCGAGGGCATATCATCGTCGTGTCCGGGTGTGGAGATTCCAGGGTCAACGGCACAGTCCTATCCTCGCTATCGAGCGCCACACCTACCCCACTGCTGGAAGTATGGTCTGCGGAGCCATTGCCTACAATAGCCGATCAGCTCTAGTAGTGGTGCGTGGGTGATTGGCGGGCCAGCGTATGTGGATGAGATCCTACGGCCCCATGTGCTCCCATTCTTGGCGGGATTCCAGGTGAGCTATACCAGGAAGATAATGTCCGCCTGCACACGGTTCGGTTGGCCAAGGACTGTGTACATCATGTCCAGACACTTCCAAGGCCTTCCTCCTCCCCGGAGACGTCCCCTATTGAGCATGTGTGGGACCAGTTGAAACGCCGTCTGCCGCCGTGCCGCACTAACCGGGATTTGGAGGACACCATGCAACACGTGTGGGCCAGTCTGCCGCAGGACAACATCAGTCATCTGTTCGGCTCCATGCCGGACCGTATTGCAGCATGTAGTGGCGCATCAGGCGGTGCGAAGCGCTATTAAAGGTGACCGAATTGCGTGCCACAGGTCCCTCTGTAATTGTCCTGCAGCTCTGTTTGTGCTGTCATGTGTATCCTTCATATGTATCATTACGTCCATAAAATTTCAGTTCCATCCGATGTTTCCTTCTTGGTGCTCAAATTTCATTGTCTGTGAGTGTATGTACTCACGGAGTATATTGTGTGTATATAGACAACTTTTTTGTGAAAATTTCAAAACCAAGAAAGAATCACGAAATTCAAATGAAATTTAAATCCCAAATTCTTCTGTATTAATCCTCATTTTACAGGAGTTAACTGATTACACTTGTAGAGCTATACAAGATTTTTCCCTGAAGAACTTACTATCGTGTGTAGCCACCTCGAGAAACAATAACAGTCTTTACATGGCATGGCATGGAATGAAAGGGGATTTCAATTTCATGCTGGAAAATAGCCTGCTAGGCTGCTTCTATCAGAGATCAGAGTTCATCTGTGGTGACTGGCAGGAAGCGCTTGACGGACCAGTCGCTTAGCTACCACGTTTCAGTCCTGTTCGATCGGGGACACATACGGCGAACGTGCAGCCCATGAAAGGAGTGGTATCTGCCGTGCGTGGAGAAGGTATTAAGCATTCCAGGCCACATGTGTCCGAGAATTGTCCTGCTGTAGTATAGTGCCAAGACAACTCTGAACAAAGTTTATCACCTCTCCTCTAAAACATCCCTAGTGTATCGCTGGCTGCTCAGGGTTCCCTCAATTCGTATATCAGGCGAGATCGCGAATTGAAACCAATGACGCCCCGAACCGTGACGCTTGGCGTTGAACCTGTATGACTGCAAAATGCACGCTGCAAGGGGCCGTTCACCACGAAGACATCTCGGTGAACGGCACCTTTTTTTACTTTTTAGGAAGAGGTTTTTGATATCATCCTGATAGGAAGAGGTTTTTGATATAGTCCTGATAGGAAGGAGGTTTTTGATATCATCCTGATAGGAAGAGGTTTTTTATATCGTCCTGATAGGAAGAGGTTTTTGATATCATCCTGATAGGAAGGAGTTTTTGATATCATCCTGATTGAAAAAGGTTTTTGATATCGTCCTGATAGGAAGAGATCTTTGATATCATCCTGATAAGAAGAAGTTTATGATATCGTCCTCATAGGAAGGAGTTTTTGATATCGTCCTGTTAGGAAGTGGTTTTTGATATTATCCTGATAGGAAGAGGTTTTTGATATCATCCTGATGGGAAGGAGTTTTTGATATCATCCTGATAAGAATAGGTTTTTGATATCACCCTCATAGGAAGGAGGTTTTGATATCGTCCTGTTAGGAAGAGGTTTTTGATATCATCCTGATAGGAAGAGCTTTTTGATATCGTCCTGGAAAACAGCCTGCCAGGGTGCTTCTATCCGAGATCAGATTTCATTTGTGATGATTATTGGAGGCGCTTGACGGGCCAGTCGCTTAGCTACTACGCCCCAGACATGAGCGATCGGGAACATATCGGACAAACGTACAGGTCCAGGATGCAGCGTTATCTGACGTGATGGAAGAGATCTTGGACGTTCCGGATCACACGTGGCTGAGGTTTGACCGGCTGGAATATAGTGCCAAGACAGTTCCTAAGAAAGGGTATCACCTCTCCTCTAAAGCATCCCATCGCTGGATGTTGAAGATTTCCTCAATTCGTCTTAAGCGAGATTACGAATTGAATCCATTGGCTCCCCTACCCATGACACTTGGCGCTGAGCCTGTATGACTGCGAAATGCACTCTGCAAGGTTCCGTTCACTATGATGTCTCCGAAACGTAATAGATCATCATGGTGCATCAAGTTGAATCGCGACTCGTCAGAAAGCACGACCTGTTGCCAATCAGCGTGCCAATGTCTGTGTTCGAGACCCCATTGCAGCCTGTGGCGGCGGCGGCTATGTTTGAGGGACAAAGCAATGCGTAACAACGGGTTGCTGACGACCACTCCTCTATTAGGCAGACGACGTTGAACTGCGTGCAGAGCACAGCCTGACCTCTGACAGCGCTCCTGAGACAGGCCAGTTATCGTAGAGATTTATCTCTGATCGTCTCAGATAATACGGCTGTGACATGTCATATGGAAAATAAAATTGGTTTAAAAAGAAAGTAAAAATTGGTGATTCTTTAAACAGATATACAACTGCCGTTCCACAAACACTGAGAGTAAAATCACACAAAATGAAGAAATATAGGTATAGCAAACTCAAAGTATCCTCCATCGGATGATATATAATGGTCACATCGTTCAGTCCACTTTTCAAAGCATGTAGCAAAGACATTTTGTGGTAGCTGCTTTAGCGACCCCTGTACAGCTTGAATAGCGTCAGCATTTGTGTTGAATGTTGCGCCACGGAACTTCTCCCACATTGTTGGAAACAACCAGAAATCGCACGAGGCGAGGTCAGGACTGTAAGCACGCTGCAACATGATTTCAATACTGCATTTCGTAAGAAACTGTTGAACACAAGCAGCCACACGTGGGCGGGCGTTAGGATGGTGTAAGGTCCACTTGCCCACCAGTTCATGTCGCTTAATCGATAAGTGTCGTCCCAGACGCTTCAAGACAGAAATGTACTCAGCATTGACAGTAATTTGTGGAGGATCGGCATGCTGGTAGACTACACCTTTATGATCAAAGAAAATTATCGTCATCACCTTCCCAGCTGATTTGGTTTGGCAGACGATTTTTGGAGGAGGCGAGCTTGTGTGTTTCCAGACACTCGTTGGGCGCTTTGTGAAGGGGTCGAAATAGTTGCCCCATGTTTCATCTGCAGTTATTTCTGTGTCTAGAAAGTTTGGGATCTTTTGCAATCATTTGTTTCCACTCATAACACACCTGAACTCTGGCTAACCATTGTTATATCGTCAGGTGATGACGTACCCATCTGGAACACACACAACACAGCAGTAATTTGCCGCGTAGAACGGGAATGCCTACTCTTTTAAAATATTACTTGTCGCCACTATGTCTTTACACGTCATTCGTTGGTCTGCTCGCACGATTGCCCAAACAGTGTTAACAATATGGCCCATAACAACACTTACAGGTCGAGCAGGCTTAGGAGCGAGTTCTGCCGTCAAACGCCCTAGTTTGTAATCATGGTGCCGTCTGAAAATCGTTGACTCACCCATACATTAATCTTTGTAAGCCTTTATCGTTAAATCAACTGTTCCTGGAGCCGTTTTACCCAAAGGATAGCAAAAATTGTATCGCACAACGCATTTCACTTCTTAACTCTGAGTCTCTCATCTCCATAAGTGTATGGCGAAATGCAGACGTACCTTAAACAATTGCGCAATAACAAAACCAGAATCGCCTGACACGGCTAATAACTATTGCAATAGATACTTCTTTAATTCTGTTAGTCATCTGCGTGGTTATTTTCCCTCTTCGCATTTTTGCCAACTCAAAAAAACTATTCTAAGTTTTTATGGAACGGCTTTTGTATATACATTGAGTGGCGACTTTATTATGACCAGCCCTGCAGTACTTCGTTGGGCCACCTTTTTCCTTTAATACTGCGTCGATTCTTCGTGGCATGGATTCCACGAGATGTTGATAGGTGGTTTGTAGAATTTGAGACCATGCCTGATGAATAGCACTTTCCAGGAGTGTGAGTTTGCAGGGTTGTGGATCCAACTGTCTGATGGCTCGTTCAACTTCATCTCACAAATTCTCAATGGGGTTGAGATCTGGAGATTATGGGACCACCTAAGCAAAGAAAACTCACCGGCATGTTCCTGAAACCAATCCTGTACAATACGAGCACTATGGCAGGACTCATTATCTTGTTAAAAGTAGCCATCGCCATTGGGATGAACCATCCATATGACAGGATGCACTTGGTCCGCAACGATGTTTAGATATGAAGTACCAGTCAGACGTTGATCAACACGAATTAAAGTGTCCAAAGCATGCCAGGAAAACATTTCTCAAACCATAACTTAGTCTCAACCAGCTTGAAGGGTTGTAGCAATGCATTTGGGGTCCATGCTTTCGCGCTGTTTCCACCAAATTCTCACTTGGCCATGGGCATGGTGCAACTGAAAATGTGATTCATCGGATAACATAATTTGCTTCCAATTATCGACTGTCCAATCCTTGGGCTCCTGTGCGAACTGGAGACGTTTTCTCTTGTTAACTGCAGACAGCAAAAGTGTTCGAACAAGCCTTCGGCTGCCATATCCCATCCGATGCAGTGTACGGCGAACAGTGCGCGCAGAGATCATTTGAGGATATCCTTGATTAAGATTGTCTGTAATTTGCTGCACTGTTGCCCTTGTGTGGTCTGTTACCAGTCTGGACACTCTCCGTTCCGCCCAAGCAGTCACTAGTCGATGACGTCCACACATTGCACGTAGTGACCCAGTTTTTTGGCTGACAGTCCAGTTTTCAAACACTTTAACAACAGCTGCTCTGGAACATTTTACGAATGCGGCGGTTTTGGTGATACTCGCTCCATGGCTCCGAGATTCTACAATCATCCCACGTTGAAAGTCCGTCAAATCGCATTTTTTACCCATCTCGTCACCCAGAAATCACTTCTACTACTGTCGCAAGCATTGAGCTTTCCCCTTTTATACTAGCGTCGTTCTCTGGCGGCAACAACGTGCAGCCATAGCTCATTTGCATAAAACTGTCAGGTGGTCATAATAAAGTGGCCACTCAGTGTATATTTTTGCTACCAAACAACGATAAATAATTGTCTTCGTTGAACAAAACATGTACACTAAGAAATATAACGAGAAAGATGTTCAGAAAGTTTTCCTCAAATTTATGCCTTGTCTTAAAGCAAGGTTTTAAAGTCGCTTACTTGATTTAAATCAATATTTTTGCGGGAGCTGAACATCAAAGCTGGAACAGAACATTAATGCCTCATAATGAATTTTGTGACACGAAACGCGAAAGCGCCATTAAAGAAACGCTGCTTCTTTTCAAAGTAGACATATCAAAATAGTTTGGGAAAACACCACCGAACTGTGGATAGAACTGAATTTTATATGATGTGTCATCTTATTTAATAAGTTTTGTACTCTTTATAGATTGGCAGCTGATCTTATGAGACCATTCTCATGCTCAAAGCTGCCCGTCACTTTTTACCAGATAACCGAAATTCCAGTGTAACCAAGAAATCGATACCATTCTAAACAATAAATCAAAGCGATGTGTATGGCATGAAATATGAGGTTTCCACCTTCACCCACCACTTGCTTTCAAATCGATAAACAATGTCATTATCAGCAGCTGCATTTGATGAAAATTCACTAGGGGAAAGTGCAAAATAAATCATATTTTCTGTTAACCAGGGATTCTTATTTTGCTTAGAGATGCAGAAACCGCTATGATTCTTTGCTTCGCTTACTTCAGGGCAAAATTAATATTTATTCTCAGTTTCAGTTCACAGCACCCTGAAACAAAAATTCTCAATGTGCGAATTTTTATTTCTCATTCCTTCTCGGGAATCAAACATACAAGTATTGCAAAAATTCAAAATTAAATTTCAGGTTTGTGTTAATTTAATCTTTATATGTAAAATGCTCAGCCTGTGTTTCTTTTATCATTCAGTATTAGAGGAAGCACGACTCAGAGAGAGAGATTAGTTCACGAAAGTATACTGCTTGTTTTCTGCTATACAACATCTTTGTGACCACTATTTTTTGAAAATCAGCAACCTTCAAGGCAGAAATGCAAATTCATTTGTATAATGGATTTGTTTTATAATTCGTATTTAATATAGAAATGTAAATACTGAAAAAAATCGACGTTTCTACCAAAAGATACGGTAAAATTCGTTGCAAGTTACAAAGAACCTTTTTAGAATCTGTTTCTTTACGACCACCGTGAGCAACTCGATGGGCTATAAGCAGTCGCTCGTCCCTAATGTAGGGCCGCTGGTTCCACTGACTGGAGAGCTAGTGCCGTAATACAAATACAACATCCATGCCTCACCGGGATCTAAATCCGCACACCTCTAGGACGAATGATAAGAAGCCAGCACTTAGGCCACGTAGCCACCGGCGCAGCCGGATTTTTAGAATGCTGCTGAAACGTCTAATACATTATGTTCAGTGTATGACTTGGTCCTTGTGGATAATTTCTGTAATTTAATTCACCAAGGGCTTTAAACAGTATCTGAAAGGGAATTCTAACTACAGAAATTCTTAGTCAAGGTACCACGTGATAGTAGCTTAAAATAAAAATTAATACACATACATTACGCGGTGAAGTATCTTTGGAAAGAACAACGGAATTTTTAAAGAATTTTCGTTTCTCCTGAAGGAACTTTCGTAAGCTGTGCCTTCTACAAGCCCAAATTTATGAACTTAAAACACATTTTTCAAAGTGAGTGGTGCAGAATGCAATCATTATTGTTGCGCCTCTACGGTCATAACACACAATGAACGTTCGTGAAGTGTTCTTGTTAATTTCTTTTCGATGAAGACAGTGGTAGAGTACATAAATGCGAAATTCATTAAGATCATTTAATACTTATGGTCGATTCCCTCATTTTTAAATGTCACTGTTCAATTTCATTTCAGCAATGTATCGAGCGCAAATACGGAGGTATGGGAATACGTATTTAGCATGTCTAGAGAATAAGTACGTATTTAAGTGCGCTGCGACAATAATTGTGTCCAATTTTTGCCATTATTTTTGTCTTGCCTAGACAAAAAAATTTTCCCCTTTGAACTTTGTTAAAACCATATTTCAGTACATCTCACAAAAGACACGTTGTGCTAGCTGTGTTCGTTTGAGCGAAGAAACGGGGTTAACCCCAAAGCAAATTTTGGACCCGTTTCGTACAGCTGCCGCAAATCATAAAGAAATACGAAAAGGTTTTAAAACTGGATGACTGACATCAAGATCAAAGAAAGTGTCTTCAGTAGCCAAAGTAAAAGAGAAATGCGGTACGGAAAACGACTGTAAAAACTGATGGTATTTTAATAGTAACTATAACGAAGTGAATTTCTCCGTCATTTTTATCCGCGCCAGGATTCGAACTCGGGTCCCCTCATTCCGGAGTAAGTTGCTCTACCAATTGAGCTACGCGGACATTTTATTCTGATTCCTATCTGCCTTTATGTCGTGTGCGTTCTTCTGGCAGGTACGTCACATCTCCTGGTACGTTACATCATCTCCCCCTTATTTTTTTTTTTTTTTTTTTTTCGAAGTGCTGCTCTTATTTTTCCTATCTCGCGGTGTGGAAATAACATCACACCATTGCGAGATTGTGAACGGTCGGGTCATCCGGATAGTTCGGGCGCCATTATAAAGAAGTGAATTTCTCCGTCATTTTTATCCGCGCCAGGATTCGAACCCGGGTCCCCTCATTCCGGAATAAGTTGCTCTACCAATTGAGTTACGCGGACATTTTATTCTGATTCCTATCTGCTTTTATGTCGTGTGCGTCCTTCTGGCAGGTACGTCACATCTCCTGGTACGTTACATAACGTTGTCATTTCTAAAAGGACAGCATGGAAAGAAAAAATGCATCAGTTGTTACACTTAAAGGGGGCACCACAAACAAACTCTACCAAAAATCTAACAACATGCTTGCTTTCATGAATCAAGATTCATTACTATCTGAAATTGAGCTTGTATAACGTTTACTACTGTTTCAAATATAGGTACGATAAACTAAATTAACCGAAACAAATGCTATGAAGGACGAAAAGAGTATTAGTAATTTGATATTAGGAATGCATCTGTTCGAAAATTTAATTAAGCGGGGAAAATTTGTAACAAAAAATGAACTATTCAGTCAGCTGAAGGATCAGAATAACAGGGCAACTGATGGTGCCGTTAATAAGTGCATGTTTCGGTCAGTTGTAAAATCAGGGTATATAAAAAGCGAGTTTCTTCCCATAGCATGTTTTCATTTGTGCTTCTCTCAGGCTGTTGTGCAAGTTAGGAATATTTGACAGTGATAAAGAAGAAACCCTATCGGATGGATTTATTTTTCTGCTAGGCTAAATTAAAAAACAGGAAGACGACATTCGTAGATACATTTGGGGCCAGCAAATGTAAAGCGATTTACAATGAAGAGCCAGATGTCATGAGATGCGTACCTGCTGTCGTGCACGACCCTCCTCTAGCCCGGCGAATTGCAGAAACTTGCCGTGACAGCGATTCCACACGTGGCCGAAATACTTCTGGAGAGATGAATGGCCGCCCGCAGTTCCTTGGTATTTCTAGGTGCAGGATTTTGCGTGCGAATGGACTTTCCCACCAGGTCCTATAAGTGCTCTATTGGGTTCATGTTGGGCAAACGTGGTGATAATACCATCCTTCGGAATTGTCCAGAATGTTCCTTGAACCAATTTTCGATGACTTGTTCGTTCATTGTTCATTGGAGGTTTAACGACCACCGTGAGCAACTCAATGGGCTATAAGCAGTCGCCCGTCCCTAATTTAGGGTCACTGGTTCCAGGGAAGGGAGAGAGCCAGTGCCGTAAGACAAACACAACATCCATGCCTCACCGGGATTCGAACCCGGACCCGTTTCGGACGAATGATCAGAGGCCATCGCTTAGACCACTGCGCCACCGGGGCGGCTCGATGACTTGGGCCCAATGACATGGTACATTTTCCGCCTAGAAAATCTCCTCGTTGTTGGAGTACATGAAGCCCATCAAACTATAAACGGTCACCCAGCAGAGCAACAAAACTATTTCTAGTTAGTGATGTATTTACGAGGACCAGAAAGTCCAAACCGGCCACGTGAAGACACCTCCCACATGTATTGAACCACCAGCAGCTTGCACAGTGCCTTGTTGACAGCTTGGGTTCATGACCTCTTGGGGTCTGCGCCACACCCGAACCCTACCACCAGCTCGTAACAACTGGTGGTGTTACTCATCTGGCAAGGCTACATTATGCCAGTCTTCCAGGGTCCAATCACAGTGTTCATAAGCCCAGATGAGGCGCTGTGTTCGAGTTCATGATGTTAACAAAGGCACTGCTGTGGGTCTTCTGCTCCCATATCCCATAGGCGCTAAATCACGCTGCACGGACCTGATGGATATGTCTCTGGTGCCTCATGCATTTAATGTGGATATCATTTGAGCCAGTGACGCTCGTCTGTTAGCATGGACAATCCTTGTCGGACGCCTCTGGTCACGGTCATTCAGTACCCGTAGTCGGCCACTGCGTTATCCACGGTGGTTAGTAATGCCTTCCATGAGGTATTACCACCCACAGACAAGCGACACTGGGATCGAGGAATGTTGAATCTTTGCACAGCTTCGGAAATTGAATGCCCCATCCGCCTGGCTCCCACTACCATGACTCGTTCAAACTCCAATAATTCACGTCGGATTGCCATAATGATACTGGTGGTTGTTCAGTCAGACTCACGAGATTATACCTCGCAACTGCTAAAAATCGTGGCGTGCGTCGAAGTCTTTATACGACGGTAGCGCCAGTTAAAATTTTAATACTGCTATCCCATTACATTTGGCACTTCAGTGTAGTTATTTGAGAACTTTCACTATGTGCTCATCAGACGTACCATAATGACCACTTATTTAATACCTCGTTGAGCAGCGTATCACCACCGCGAAAACTGCTGGCACCCGTTGTGATATTAGATTCGCTTGATTGCGGAAATTGTCATTAGAAATTTTGCAGAGTGATCTCCTAGAGTTCAGTGACCGGCTGATACAGTCTATACTGCATTCCAGAAATGCTGAACGGGACACAACTCGGAGCTATATCGCAAACCGATGAGCGCACGAAACGTTAGGATATTATACTTGAAACATTCCTCATTGCGGACCCTGTGACACATGGCGTTACCTTTCTAAATAGTCCCGTGCCACCCGAATATATGGTTTCATATAGGTCACCATTTGATCAAAAACAAGGTTTAGCCAAGATCTGGGCCGCCCAGGTGGCGCGGTGGTCTAAGCGCTGGCTTGGGACTGTTCGTCCAAGAGGGTCGAGGGTCGAATCCGGTGAGGTACGGATGTTATGTTTGCCTTTCGGCACTGGGTCTCTCGCTTCCCTAGTACTCGTGACCCTAAAATAAGGACGAGCGATTGCTTATAACCTGTAGAGTTGCTCACGGTAGTAGTGAAACCCCTAAACGAAAACAAAATTAAATGAAAGAGACGACCCAGTAAAATTCATGAATTCAAACCTTATACCAAGATTTTTTCGCCGGTGGATTATTTCCGTCGAACGTCAGAATCTTTGTGCAGCTGTTCGCACTGCAGTATGCAGATCGGCCCAGGAGCATCGGGAGTCATCGTCCCAGGCTTTTGTTTCCGAGTACTACAGTATCCAATCATATTATATATAAAATCTAGTGACTAAAGTCACCGGACACCTAGAAAAGAAATACAACATATCATCTATTGATATGGTGTGTATCAGTGTCGTTCCACGTTTGGCATTAATGCATACACTGACACGTCGAGACAGGGTTTCCACAAGGTTTTGGAACACAGCGATAAGTATGCGCTTCCCTTCAGTACGTAATGCTGCCGTTAACTGTTGCTTAGTAGTAGGCCTTGGTCCCAAACTTCTTATGCGGCGTTCTAATTCATCCCATAGGTGCTTTATGAGAACAAAATCAGGGCTCTGTGCTGGCCAATCCACACGCGATACGGAATTATCATCAAACCACGCAGTAATACTTCTTGCTTTATGGCCCGGGGCATTATCCTGCTGGTACCAACAAGGTTCGGTTCCATAGTATTGCCACACAGTTGGTAGGGCATAATTGTCCAGAATATCGAGATAGACGTAATGGTTAACAGGTTTGTCCACGATAACCAATGGGCCGGGATCATATCACGAAAAACACTCCCACACGAGTACACTGCCAGCTCCAAACTTCACCGTAGAAAGAGTACATAGTGGTACATAGCGTTCCCCCTGCTGCCGCCATACAGACACACGGACATCAGACTGATGGATCGTGTATCTGGATTCATCAGTCCATAGGACCCGTTTCCATTGATTTACGTTCAACGATAAATGTACGTCACAGCATGCTAAACGACGAGTAGCATTCCGAGTGCAGATGAAAGGCTTATGAGCAGCCGCAGGACTATGGTAACGCATGGAATGAAGTTTTCTACGAATGCTACATGTACATTCCGAGGTTCCAGTATTTTTACTCACCTGTCCACTGAGGGCTTGTGCAGTAGTCTGTCGATTAGCTGTAACCACTCTCCTGTGGCTATGACGTCCTCTATCAGTGATTCTCTTTGGTCTACCGGTACGTTTTGCTCGCTTCAGGCACGCTATGTGTCTTCCACTTATTCAATACACCCAAAAAGGTTGACTTGGGTATGTTTAAACGCCTCTCGGTTTTTCTTATAGACAACCCACTAATATAACACCCAACAATCTTTATTTTCTCAAAGTCAGTGCTCTCCCGTGGCGACATCTTCACTCAATATCACAGTGCAATATGATCGCGCACAGCTGCAGGCTTGTTTTTATACCGTTTGCAGCTGTACCGCGTATCTTAACAACGCAGCGGATCCGTTCATTAGCTTTTGGATGGGTGTCCGGGGACTTTTGTCAATATAGGGTATATCATCATCATCTTTGTCAACCATTATCGATCCACTGCTGGATGAAGGTCTCCCCAAGTTTCTTCCACAACGGTCTGTCTTGTGCCAGTCTCCTGCATGTCTCTCCTGCATACTTTCGAATTTCATCCACCCATCGCCCATGTGGTCTTCTTCTGGATCTTTTCCTGTCCCTTGGGATCCAATCTAAAATTTCGGCTGTCCATCGATAGTCTGTCCTTCTGGCAGTATGTCCAGCCCATTGCTCTCGTTCGTGTCAGACGTAGTGTTGGTGGCTCCAATATTTTATGCATTTTAGTGTGGAATACCTCGTCCCTCACTCACCTGTTGCGTGGCCCGGCTGTTTTTTTTTTTTGTGTGAGGTTTATCGACCACCGTGAGCAACTCAATAGGCTATAAGCAGTCGCCCGTCCCTAATTTAGGGTCACTGGTTCCAGGGAAGGGAGAGAGCCAGTGCCGTAAGACAAACACAACATCCATGCCTGAACGGGATTCAAACCCGGACCCCTTACGGACGAATGATCAGAGGCCAGCGCCTTAGACCACTGCGCCACCGGGGCGGCAGCCCGGCTGTCTAAAGGTACTGTGTACGTTTTGAGCTACTTTTCTAGCGTTCTCATCCTCATATTAGTTCATAGTCATCCGTTTTCTTATCGTTTGCTCGTTTGTTTACGTTTGGAAGCTGCTAATATGGCGGCTTCCGGTATTTCCTTATCATCTATGGGCGTGGCGGATGCACGTCACGTCACACTTCCCACGTCCATGGAAGTTACCATACTCTCTTCCTCAGATGTGTCTGCTCAGATGCTTTCCCAGCTTTCTAGTACTTCTGCACCGGTGTCTTCACTGGACTTGGCTGCGCTTTCTTCTTCAGCTCCTACATCTGCCTCGGTGCCCTCCTGGGTACTACTGATTCTACTGCCTTGCCTTCGGCCTGTGCTTCTCTTCCCTCACAGCCTTCTGTGCCTGCCGGATCCGAACAGACTTCTTTTCCGAGGATGTCATTTGCCTCTAAAGTGCAACGAGGCGCTACTTCTACGTCAGATTCCTCTCGACCAGATGGTCTTTTGCAAGCAATACCTATTATTCAGGTATCCAACCACAAGGTGAAGGTAACGATAGATGACAATTCGCAGATTGGCCGTGATTTCCATAACCTCCTGGATAGAGGTGTGCTCTTTCATGCTTTACTAAATACTCCATTGCCACGCTACATGGAAGCCCTCTCTGGACATGTGTCGTCTGCGTCCATTGCAGGAACTTCCCGTACTCCTCGGGGTATTTCAGTACAGTTCAATCACAAGGAGGATGCTGACTTTTTTCTTGCAAACGGACTTTCCATTGGGACAAACCATCTCATCCCGTCACCTCTTTCCAAGCGACCGGTGAACATCACGTTCTATCCTGTTCCACAGGAAGTGCCTGATACTGCACTTCCTCTCCCTGTCAGTCACGTTTGTAAAATTGTTGCCAAGGTCCGTCGCCTCTCTGACGCTCCCCGCGGAACTCGATTTACACATGCTACCGGACCTCGCCGTCAGTTATTGGTCGTCTTTCCCACCGAGAAAGCCTTGGCGGATTGCCCTACAGAAGCTACTGTTGAAATTGGCACATGAACGTACAGTTTCAGGATTTTTTTTTTGATTGGAGGTTTAACGACCACCGTGAGCAACTCAATGGGTTATAAGCAGTCGCCCGTCCCTAATTTAGGGTCACTGGTTCCAGGGAAGGGAGCGGGCCAGTGCCGTAAGACAAACACAACATCCATGCCCGACGGGATTCGAACCCGGACCCCTTACGGACGAATGATAAGAGGCCAGCGCCTTAGACCACTGGGCCACAGGGGCGGCTTCAGGATTTTCACTGCTCACTATTGTACACACTGTTTAACACAGAATCACACCACTGCCTCTTGTGACCGCGTTCGACGTGGACGTTCATCAAGTTCGCATCCCACTGCTGACCACATTGGTCTTTCTACTATCCCCACTACCGATAGTTTGCCTGACGCGAATTCTTCGTTTCTCCGTCAGACGAACATTTCCGTCTCAGACAATGCTGCCTTTCCTCCTCTCCCGACCCGTACGATTGGGCATCCACTTTCAAGATTGACAGAATTGTCTTCGACTACAGATGTGTCTACAGCGGAGTGTTCCGATCCGGGTGTGTTGAGTGGTGGTTTGGCAGATCGGCCGTCTGGCTCTTCTCCTAACCTCTCGGATATCGGATCTTCATTTACAACCTTGTCTACCATACCCTTGTTGCAACATCTTCCTGAAGCCTCCGCTGTTGTACCAGTCTCCACTAAGGCAGCTCAGCTACGTACTGCTTCTTTGTCGACGGTCGTTTCCCCGTCTCCTGACTTGGGAGGTGAGCCTAATCCACTAATGGATACATCCGCCTCAGCTTCTTCTTCGAAGCGGATTGGAACTTCCAAAGGCGCTGTGAAACAGAAAAAGTTAAAACAACTTTCTGTGCCACATTCTGAGGATTCATTTAGTGTTCCCGAGGTTTCCGGTTCCGGTGTTTCTCCACCTGATGATTCTTCAAACAGTATGCTTCTCCGCTCAGGTCCTGTCAATCCTCTCTCTGATGCTGAGGTTCTACATGCCGTTGATACGTTTCCTCCAGTTCCTGGACCACTGTCCAGACAGCAACTTTTACGTCTTTTCCAACCTGCACGTACGATTGTTGGTTCTGAAGAATTCCTTCACTCACCTGATCTGGACCTGTATGCAGCGGTAACGCAATTCGAAGCTTATGTGTCACTTTTTAAATCTCTGTGTGCCACCCATCCTCGGTATCAGCCTTTTTTGAGACGTTACACGCGCCGTCTCGCCTCCTTAAAGGGTCTCGTTGAGAAGCATATATGTGATACCTTCTATCCTTTTACCGATGACCTTTAGCTCTCTTCCTCACACCGATTACTTTTTGTTCTCTCAATGTTAGGGGATTTGCGAACCCGTTCGCAGTTGCCCTGGTTTCGCAGACTTAGTGCATGTTGATTCTGATGTTTTCATTGTGTGTTTTTACTGTGATTCACAAGTAATGTATTGTAAATTTGCTTTATTTGTGTGTAAATTTGCTTTATTTGCTTTACTTAATGTATTGTAAATTTGCTTTATTTTAAAGTTGCGATAATTGCGTGTTTTTGCTGTGTTTTCCCAACTAATCAGTCTCGTTACTTGTGTGATCTTCTCATTGTCTCAATATCATTATCTTATCTGTTGTTTCCTGAATTTGTGCCTGTTTTTTAAATTACCTGTAATTGTGAATGTTTGCTATGTTAGTGCTTTCCTCTATCGCGGATTATTATAGTGGTACGTTTGTTACCTTTGTTATTTTTATAAAGTTGCTGAGGTATTCAATGTTGTTTTGCGCTCTAACCACATTTCAGTTGCGTTCGGTTGATTTATCATAGCATAGTACATTTTATGCATTTGTGCACATGTGTTATAGTGTTTGACATGCCGTTAGGCCATTCATTGTTCGTGTGCATATTCATTTCCTTTCTGTGTAACGTTGTGCTGCATCGTGGATATACTGACTTTCCGCACTGTTGTTTTCTGTACTGCAGCTTTTAATGAATCTCCTATGTCTGTATTTCGTTATAGCAATAAACTGGGTGCCACTACGGTACCCACAGTTACCAATACCAATACCATTACCATTTCAGGGATTTAACTCTGACCATGATGTCTTCCACTCTTGTCATTTTTCGGATCCACGAGTTTCTCTTCTTATCTCTCCTGGTTACACCAAGCATGCATCTCTCCATGCTTCTTTGAGTTGTCTGCAGTCTTTGTATGTCTCTTTTAGTTAAGGTCCACGTCTCTGCACCATACGTAAGCACTAGAAGGATGCATTGATCAAACACTTTTCTTTTAAGACATAATGGCATATTGCTCTTGAAAATTATGCTGTTTCTTCCAAAAGCTCTCCAGGCAAGTTTTGTACGCCGATTAATTTCTTCATCAATGTGACCCTCGCTTGATATCTGCTGTCCAAGATAAACGTACGTGTCTGTTATCTCCAGCTTTTCTCCATCAATCGATAAATCTTTATTTCTTGTAAAAGCATTGAACATCACTTTTGTCTTCTAAAAGTTCATTTTTAATCCCACTTCTTTACTCTTGTCGGCAAGTTCCTGGATCATACTCTGCAGCTCTGATGGGGTAGTTGCAAAAATGACTACGTCATCAGCAAAACGAAGGTGAGTTAGATAATCTCCATTAATCTTCATCCCTTTGTTTTCCCAGTTTAGTGATTGAAAGACATTTTCCAATGTGGCATTAAAGAGCTTCGGAGATATGGCGTCACCTTGTCTCACTCCCTTTCCAATTTTTATGTGTGTTGTATTTTCAAACAGCCGAATCTTTGCACTTTCATTTTCATAGATGTTATTAATAATATTAATGTATGCATCTTCAATACCGCAAGATTTCAGAGCCATTGTAACTGCTGATGGTTTCACCGAATCAAAGGCTTTTTCATAATCGATAAAAGCCATGCACAATGGAAGTTCATATTCCCTCGCTCTTTCAATTAGTTCTCTCAGTACGTGGATATGATCTATTGTGCTGTAGCCACTCCTGAATCCAGCTTGTTCTCTCGGTTGAGCCATGTCCAGTGTTACCTTCAAGCGGTGTGAAAGAACTTTAGTGAAGGTTTTATAAACCACTGATAGGAGGCTGATAGGTCTGTAGTTCCTGAGATCCTCAATGTCACCCTTTTTATGTAACAGGATCATTTAGCATTGTTCCAATCCTCAAGAATCTTCCCTTCATTAAGGCATCGAGTGAAAATTTGGGCGATATATATATATATATATATATATATATATATATATATATATATTGAAGAGCAATGCTGAAAACTAAGGAAAAAATTTTAGAATTTAAAACGAAAGTTGCAAAATAACCTGAAGATCGAAACGCGCAACGCAGCAGTTATGAAGATTCAGAATTCACATTCTATTAAGAAGAGACCTAAGCAAAAAAAATTATATATATTTTTGACTCATACCAAGTACAACATAGAAAGGGTTATATGTCTACCGGTGTGAGTAAAAGGAGAAAAGATAAAAAATAAAATAATACAACTGAATGTAGAAAGTGTCGAGAATACTGAGCCTTGGCTTTATCAAGGACCAGCAAAAACTCTGCATTTTCTCACTTCCACAAAGACCTAGTTGGAAATGGGTTTCTGCAAAGCCATGGATGCAAGTAATAAGCCCACCAAAAATTGTTTTAAAATTTATATATATGTCATGACCTCCGCAGAGTTGTATGACCTAGCGCTAGTTAACAATTTAGCTTGCATCCATAACTTTCGTGGCCCGACCCATGCTCTTCATCTGTTACTATTAATCAGAGAGAAGAAGATTAAAGAGAACTCAAGTTGTGAGAGTGACATAATAATTAGAAATAATTTTCAGCTATAACGAAACGCCAAGTTCGCCTGAGAGAGAATATAAACCTGAAAAGTAATGCAAAAGAATTCCAAATTTTTACATCGCAATTAAAAAGGAAATATTAATTTTTTAAAACTCAGATTTTTGAAAGAAAACTTGATTCTAAAACCCCTACTCCGCAACTTCTGACAACACAAAAACGAGAATAAATTAAAGACAATAATTAACTAAAGAAAATCTTTGTGAAAGTTATATGACATACACAATTAGTTGCAATATGTACAAAGTATTTCAGCAGTGCTTTAAGTGCATAATTAAGTAGTTATTAAGACCTTAACTACTTTGAAAATACAGCGCAAAGTAAAGGAACTATGCTTAGCCAGCTGCTGGGCCTAAGTTTCCTAAAAGACGCGCAAAGTTACCAAGAAAAGAAAGAGTTAAAACCCGCAAAAATGTTAACAGACTAGCCAGTGCCTAAATGCTAAAAAGCAAAAAACAACAGAGAAAAAAATACAAGAAGTACAAACATTGAACTTATAAAACCTAAAACCCTAAGACAATGAAGAGAGCTTACCTCTTATGCAACTAAACTTTCTTCACTCAAGAGGAAACATGGCCGACCTTTTCCCCAAACTTCCAAACACGACTGCCACTCCCTAGTCGCTGGGGGGCAGTGTGGGTGGGGCTGATGGCCTCCTCACACTGAAAGAAACCAACTCGCGGAGATTTTATCCAGAGAAAAAAATATATATATATATACTTAAGACTGTGTACCTGTATGATCAGAAAGAGCAGAATTAACTCTCCAGAATACATGAGAAATATTATAAAATACACAAGTGGTGTATTTAATAATCTTTGCATGTATTAAATCACCTTAGTGAGCTTCTATAGATTATTCAGAATCTTATTAATTTTAACGTTAGTTTTACTATTTTTAGTATAGCTATTCTAGTGAGTGAATAACTAGTTTTCTTTTTATTTGTTTTTATTTTCTTTTTATAAACAGATTTTTAAGCTTTTTTTGTGATTTTGTCTGTATTATTTAATTTTTTGTTTTAATAGGACCTTCATATCCATAGCACTAAGGTTCCTTTTAGTAGTTAATAGGCATCCTCTAGCCAACTTCCTTACGGCTTTGATTGGTCAGAATCATATTATTAACTGTGTAGAAAATTAAAGCAGATCTGCCAACTTTACTCTATTATTCAGAATAATTTTTCTTAAAGTTCTTTTGATGAAAGATAAAGGAATTTCGTTCTCTAGAAAACTATCTAATAGTATATTAATGTGGTAATTGAAGTCCAAATTGTTGCTGCAAATTCTTGAAATTCTTAGGACCTGAGAAATTAGTACATTCTCAATTACTTTGGTTGATATGTTATTATTCCAGTGTAGATATTTAATTACTTTGAAAGGAAAATTAACTTTTTTATCAAAGATGCTAATAGATGGGTTACCTCTGTTGAGCTTAATGCTTAAGTCTAGGAACTCAAGTTCCTGATTACTGTGGTTGGTTTTACATAAGTTAAGAGAGCTAGGATAGATATTATCAAAATCACTCTCTATAACTTCTGAATTATTGATACACAGCAGATCATCAATATATCTAAATGTGTAAGTGTATCTGAGCAGGTGGGGTGATTTTTAATGAATTTATATTCCTTAAAGAACAGGAATAGATTAGCAATATTCGTGGAGGTTGATGTTCCCATGGGGATACCGTTCACTTGCTTATAGAGAGTATTATTATATAAGATATGGCTATTTTTAATGCAGCAATTGAGATAAGAGTTCCAGGCTCCTACATTAACAAATTGGTTAAGTTTAAATTCTGCATACAGCTCTTTAAAGGTAGTGATTATATCTGATAGAGGCAGATTAGTATATAGGTTCTCAAAATCATAACTATTAATATCTAAGGGACTCAGATGTTAATAGGTACATTATAAAAACCAGTTTAGCATACAATCAGCCTATTGAGGCTTTCGCAGAATGGAAGTATAACGTAATCAATAGCTTCACTTGTGAGTTGGCAGGTCTGGACTTTTGTTTCGATAGAAATCTCTTTTTATCTGGAGATGCTAAAAGGTCACTCTCCAAACTACAAGACCTATTTATTTTTACTACTACGGATAAAGCTAGCAATAATTTTGCAATTATCTGTAAGAAGTTCTATTTTGAATTGTTAACTATGGAACTCAATAATAGAGTGACGTACGAGCCCGTAAGTTATTCTACTAAGCAGTTAGAAAATAGGTTTAAGGCTTTCTTCAAGAAACTTAAAATTCCACAAACTAGAAGATAGGAGCCTGAATTTCCATTTCTTTTTGCAACGGTTAAGTTTCATAAAGATCCTGTGAAGTTCAGGTTCATAGCTAGTGGAGTAAGGAGTCATAAAAAGAAAATAGATCTTGCTTTTGAAGATATCTTGAAGAGGGTTTTGAAACACATTAGAAACTGTACTAATTCGATGTACAGAGATTTTTGGATAATTAATAATAATGCAGAAGTAATCTCTACTATACTCAAAGTAAGTCCCTTAGATATTAATAGTTATGATTTTGAGAACCTATATACTAATCTGCCTCTATCAGATATAATCACTACCTTTAAAGAGCTGTATGCAGAATTTAAACTTAACCAATTTGTTAATGTAGGAGCCTGGAACTCTTATCTCAATTGCTGCATAAAAAATAACCATATGTTATATAATAATACTCTCTATAAGCAAGTGAACGGTATCCCCATGGGAACATCAACCTCCACGAATATTGCTAATCTATTCCTGTTCTTTAAGGAATATAAATTCATTAAAAATCACCCCACCTGCTCAGATAACTACCTTTACACATTTAGATATATTGATGATCTGCTGTGTATCAATAATTCAGAAGTTATAGAGAGTGATTTTGATAATATCTATCCTAGCTCTCTTATGTAAAACCAACCACAGTAATCAGGAACTTGAGTTCCTAGACTTAAGCATTAAGCTCAACAGAGGTAACCCATCTATTAGCCTCTTTGATAAAAGAGTTAATTTTCCTTTCAAAGTAATTAAATATCTACACTGGAATAATAACATATCAACCAAAGTAATTGAGAATGTACTAATTTCTCAGGTCCTTAGAATTTCAAGAATTTGCAGCAACAATTTGGAATTCAATTACCACATTAATATACTATTAGATAGTTTTCTAGAGAACGAAATTCCTTTATCTTTCATCAAAAGAACTATAAGAAAAATTATTCTGAATAATAGAGTAAGGTTGGCAGATCTGCTTTAATTTTCTACACAGTTAATAATATGATTCTGACCAATCAAAGCCGTAAGGAAGTTGGCTAGAGGATGCCTATTAACTACTAAAAGGACCTTAGTGCTATGGATATGAAGGTCCTATTAAAACAAAAAATTAAATAATACAGACAAAATCACAAAAAAAGCTTAAAAATCTGTTTATAAAAGAAAATAAAAACAAATAAAAAAAGAAAACTAGTTATTCACTCACTAGAACAGCTATACTAAAAATAGTAAAACTAACGTTAAAATTAATAAGATTCTGAATAATCTATAGAAGCTCACTAAGGTGATTTAATCACATGCAAAGATTATTAAATACACCACTTGTGTATTTTATAATATTTCTCATGTATTCTGGAGAGTTAATTCTGCTCTTTCTGATCATACAGGTCCACAGTCTTAAGTATATATATATATTTTTTTTTCTCTGGATAAAATCTCCGCGAGTTGGTTTCTTTCAGTGTGAGGAGGCCATCAGCCCCACCCACACTGCCCCCCAGCGACTAGGGAGTGGCAGTCGTGTTTGGAAGTTTGGGGAAAAGGTCGGCCATGTTTCCTCTTGAGTGGAGAAAGTTTAGTTGCATAAGAGGTAAGCTCTCTTCATTGTCTTAGGGTTTTAGGTTTTATAAGTTCAATGTTTGTACTTCTTGTATTTTTTTCTCTGTTGTTTTTTGCTTTTTAGCATTTAGGCACTGGCTAGTCTGTTAACATTTTTGCGGGTTTTAACTCTTTCTTTTCTTGGTAACTTTGCGCGTCTTTTAGGAAACTTAGGCCCAGCAGCTGGCTAAGCATAGTTCCTTTACTTTGCGCTGTATTTTCAAAGTAGTTAAGGTCTTAATAACTACTTAATTATGCACTTAAAGCACTGCTGAAATACTTTGTACATATTGCAACTAATTGTGTATGTCATATAACTTTCACAAAGCTTTTCTTTAGTTAATTATTGTCTTTAATTTATTCTCGTTTTTGTGTTGTCAGAAGTTGCGGAGTAGGGGTCAAGTTTTCTTTCAAAAATCTGAGTTTTAAAAAATTAATATTTCCTTTTTAATTGCAATGTAAAAATTTGGAATTCTTTTGCATTACTTTTCAGGTTTATATTCTCTCTCAGGCGAACTTGGCGTTTCGTTATAGCTGAAAATTATTTCTAATTATTATGTCACTCTCACAACTTGAGTTCTCTTTAATCTTCTTCTCTCTGATTAATAGTAACAGATGAAGAGCATGGGTCGGGCCACGAAAGTTATGGATGCAAGCTAAATTGTTAACTAGCGCTAGGTCATACAACTCTGCGGAGGTCATGACATATATATAAATTTTAAAACAATTTTTGGTGGGCTTATTACTTGCATCCATGGCTTTGCAGAAACCCATTTCCAACTAGGTCTTTGTGGAAGTGAGAAAATGCAGAGTTTTTGCTGGTCCTTGATAAAGCCAAGGCTCAGTATTCTCGACACTTTCTACATTCAGTTGTTTTATTTTATTTTTTATCTTTTCTCCTTTTACTCACACCGGTAGACATATAATCCTTTCTATGTTGTACTTGGTATGAGTCAAAAATATATATTTTTTTTGCTTAGGTCTCTTCTTAATAGAATATATATATATATATATATATATATATAGACATCATACAAGAAGCAAGTGGAGAAATTGAAACAGTACTCGCCCAAATTTTCACTCGATGCCTTAATGAAGGGAAGATCCCTGAGGATTGGAACAATGCTACAATGATCCTGCTACATAAAAAAGGTGACATTGAGGATCTCAGGAACTACAGACCTATCAGCCTCCTATCAGTGGTTTATAAAATCTTCACTAAAGTTCTTTCACACCGCTTGAAGGTAACACTGGACATGGCTCAACCGAGAGAACAAGCTGGATTCAGGAGTGGCTACAGCACAATAGATCATATCCATGTACTGAGAGAACTAATTGAAAGAGCGAGGGAATATGAACTTCCATTGTGCATGGCTTTTATCGATTATGAAAAAGCCTTTGATTCGGTGAAACCATCAGCAGTTACCACGGCTCTGAAATCCTGCGGTATTGAAGATGCATACATTAATATTATTAATAACATCTATGAAAATGCAAGTGCAAAGATTCGGCTGTTTGAAAATACAACACACATAAAAATTGGAAAGGGAGTGAGACAAGGTGACACCATATCTCCGAAGCTCTTTAATGCCACATTGGAAAATGTCTTTCAATCACTGAACTGGGAAAACAAAGGGATAAAGATTAATGGAGATTATCTAACCCACCTTCGTTTTGCTGATGACGTAGTCATTTTTGCAACTACCCCATCAGAGCTGCAGAGTATGATCCAGGAACTTGCTGACAAGAGTAAAGAAGTGGGATTAAAAATGAACTTTCAGAAGACAAAAGTGATGTTCAATGCTTTTACAAGAAATGAAGATTTATCGATTGATGGAGAAAAACTGGAGATAACAGATACGTATGTTTATCTTGGACAGCAGATATCAAGTGAGGGTCACATTGATGAAGAAATTAATCGGCGTACAAAACTTGCCTGGAGAGCTTTTGGAAGAAACAGCATAATTTTCAAGAGCAATATGCCATTATGTCTTAAAAGAAAAGTGTTTGATCAATGCATCCTTCCAGTGCTTACGTATGGTGCAGAGACGTGGACCTTAACTAAAAGAGACATACAAAGGCTGCAGACAACTCAAAGAAGCATGGAGAGGTGCATGCTTGGTATAACCAGGAGAGATAAGAAGAGGAACTCGTGGATCCGAAAAATGACGAGAGTGGAAGACATCATGATCAGAGTTAAATCCCTGAAATGGCAATGGGCTGGACATACTGCCAGAAGGACAGACCATAGATGGACAGCCGAAATTTTAGATTGGATTCCAAGGGACAGGAAAAGACCCAGAAAAAGACCACATGGGAGATGGGTGGATGAAATTCGTAAATATGCGGGAGTGACATGGAGGAGACTGGCACAAGACAGACCGTTGTGGAGGAAACTTGGGGAGACCTTCGTCCAGCAGTGGATTGATAATGGTTGACAATGATGATGATGATGATATATATACACACACACATACACACACTAGTGGGCAAAACGTAAGGTAGGGCAACGTTCTGATCTGTAGCGTCGCACAGGAGGGTCCTGGAGTTGTTAAATTCAAACCGTAGGAACTGTATTACTTACCGAAATGGTGACGGAAACAACACCGACAGAACTGCAGATACTGGTGTTTAGTGCTATACTGTGCTATGTAGCCATTCAGAATTGGCTTCACAGCACAGGGTTTAATGAAACAGATACATCAATACTAAATGGAAGAAGACGTCCTCAGTAGGGGATGTGATCACAACTTACTAACGTCGATGCATGATTTGTACCGTCTGTCAATATTTCACACTAGGTGATTGACGAGTTTTTGCTGTGACATCGCTCATTCTTCCTTCACCGTCATCTTTAGATTTAGGACAGATTCTGGTGTGTTGACGTAAAGAAACGTGCCTCCATGGAGAGTCCCACACACGTGTCTATAGGATTTAGGTCAGGCGAACGTGCTGGCCAGTCCATCCGCTGAATATCTTAACTTTACAATAGCTCACCAACAGCATCCGCACGATGGTGTGTGGCGTTATCGTCTATTAACACAAACTGTAAGCCAATGGCACCTCGGTACAGACGACCATGGGGAAAGACTACCTCACTACGGTAGCGCACACCTGTTACAGTACCCCCTTCCTGTATCTGAAACTCCGTTCGTCCGTCGGTCAGATTGCCTTCTCATATGGGAACAGCGCGGCCACCATATCAGTCCCCGTTTTTGGAAAGATAACGAGTTCATACCTCCCGCCAGATCAGCTGACTTTCAGAGACCCTAAATCTACTTTCATCAGAAAACAGTGTCGTGCTTTACCGTTCGACTGTCCAGTCCTTCTACTCTCTGGACCACTATAAACGGCGGTGACGATCAGTTTGTAATGGAATACAAAGTATTAGTTGTAGGACAAACAATCAACTTTTGTTTAGTCGCCTGGCCACTGTAAACCGCGATATTGTGCGTCGTACGGTCTCTCAAGAGAGGTGATCTACTTTTGTGCCTCATAGCCCCCGAGGCCATATTGCCCCCGTCTAAGGGTGGTATGCCTGGTGCTAATGCACACTTTCCGATGCTTCTCCCCGTGTCATCGGCGGAGACAGATGCGGCCATAATTTTCGCCTAAACATAGCACGTTTCGTTCGAGAACACGATATTGTGCCATTCGTCACGCCACTTCTTTCGTTCGGTGCACCATTGCATATTGGTTGTCCGTTGCTGCGGTGTCAAAAGGAACCTGAGGAAGTGACGCCGGGCTTGCAGTCGTAACTGTAATAGCCGACCTCTTACTGTTAGATATGAATGGGAGAATTCGCCACAGATCACCACTGCTGCGCCAACGCAATTGATGGTGAGGACAGACATAGTCTAATGAGATGACGGTTGTCCCTCTGTGCTATCTGTGTACGACATCGAGAACCTTCTCATCGTTTTGTACGCTCTTCGTCTTAACATCTCCTGCACACTCTTGCCATGACGGACACGTTGCGCCCCACACACCGGCAATATCCCGAAGCATTGCATCCTCTTAATCTGATAATGCTACCCCTGCGGAACTCGTTGATGTGACTGTACGACGGTCTTACACGAAGACGAGGGGCTGACAAAGCACCGACATGTCGACCGACCAACGCGACGATTGTAACGGAAAAACTCGTATTCTAGTCTGTGACATTACGCCATCTCATTCGCCTAGACGTGGTACGCCTGCACGCATGACGCCGAAATGCTAATTATTTCTGCGATATTGCCTGATTAGCATATCCTGTAACCATGAAAGTCGCAGCTCGACACGTTTCTGGTGTTCTGTTCTTTATGAAAACGAGTGTATACTTTGTATGTTCCTCAAAAAACCTCTGTTCATGACAAGAATCCATTATTCTTCTCGTTTCTATATTCTAAGCGGATTAAAAGCTTTTATATTCACTAAACACTTCGTTTATGATGAACGTTCATTAATTAACCCGGCCCCCCGAAAAAAGCAGATTCAGATGCTGACCATTTCACTTCGCAAACTCTGAAAGAGAAAAGTCTTCCTTTTTGGTCCCACACTATCTGCTTAGTATATTTCGTAGAGTAAAATACCATCATCTAAAGATGTGGAAAAAACCCAACAAGAAATGGAAAAAAAGTGATTAGAAAATGTTCTCGCTTGTGCATAGCCCGAAAGTTATAGAACATTCTCGATCGCTGTTTTCCATTCACTGTGGCCCGCGGTGCGAGTAGAGTATTTGCATTATTCAAAGCTTTGATCGTAATGGATTTGGTTCCTTTCAGAAGGGATGAGATTACATACGCCGTATAAATATATCAGTCGCCCTCGGCGAGTTAGGCGCTTTAGGGAGAGGTCGTTTAAAAGGCCCAAACATGCATTTTTATCCGGAGTTCATGCTCTCCAAAATAGCACTGAGAAAGTTTAGAGCATGACTTACTTTTCTTTATTCCTGAATCAAGTCAGTTTATTTTTCTTCCTTAGGGCGTTGAGAAATCCTTTGTTTTGCTGACAAAAAAATCTCTAGTGCTTCACTAAATGTGTATCACAAAAGAAGCGAAATGAGGGAGTGCTCCTCGCTTAAATAAAATACCGCGTCCCTAGCTTAAAGACAAATACTCAGCAGTTGGTATCTGTTGTGTTAAATCTTATGTCCCAAAATGAATTAAAACATAAGGAGTCGTTTGAATTTTAGTTCTTTTCATTTTTCTGCGTCATCGCGAATATTTTTTTTAAAGATAGCTGGCTTAAGTATTTTAATAACCTTGTGTTGCTTTGTGTTTTAAGTTTGTAAGATTTTTAAAGCTTTTCAGTCTGGGTATTCTAGAAATGCTGATTCCCTCATTCATCTTAGGTATTCTAGTATTTAGAAATGTGTTATTTAAAATGAAGGAAATTAGGGTTACGGTACTTGGACGGTCGTCAAATAACCTTAATCTGCAACCATATTCATTAACGGTATTGACATAAGAGAAATATATTATTTTACTTGCATGACGTTTCCCGTTATTCGGGTTTGTAATTCGACAGCAGATGCCATACCTTAAATGTTTTGTAACGTTCCATTACTAACTTGATTATCTTGATTTTACCTACGATTTTACTTCGGATTTATTAAAAGTCCCCAATGCACTGTATCCTGGGATTTTCTTCTCCAAGTTCTTCCTACAGATTAAAGTAAAAGATATTCCCATGACTTTGGAGACCTTCAATATCTTTCGTTTTAATTGCGTTTTATACCAGTGGATAATTCTGGATGCTTACTTTTGTAAATTTGCAATGTGTCAATACCTGTCGTTTTAAGTGTACCCGTGATGTTTTGATGTGGTTTACTTAAATTGCATCATGATTTTATTCTTTTAACTGAATGCAAGATTCAGGAACACCAATAATCTCGCATGCGTTGTAAAACGAAACTTACACTATATTGACAAAAGTCACAGGACACCCATTCAAAAGTAAATGAACGGATCCGCTGCGTTGTTAAGATGCGCGGTACAGCTGCAAACGGTATAAAACAATCCTGTAGCTGACCACGATCATATTGCACTGTGAGGTTGAGCGAAAATGTCGCGGCGGGCCAGAACTGACTTTGAGAAAGGAAAAACTGTTGGGTGTTACATTAGTGGGTTGTCATTAAGAGAAACCGAGAGGCGTTTAAACATACCCAAGTCAACTATTTTGGGTGTACTGAATAAGTGGAAGACTCATGGCGTGCCTGAAGTAGCAAAACGTACCAGCAGACCAAAGAAAATCAGTGATAGAAAACGTCGAAGCCTCAGGAGAGTCGTTACAGCTAATTGACGTAGTACTGCACAAGACCTCAGTGTACAGGTGAGAAAAAATGCTGGAACCTCAGTATGTGCACATACTATTCGCAAAGAATTTCATTCCGTGGGTTACCGTGGCCGTGCGGTTGCTCATAAGCCTTTCATCTCCACCCGGAATGCTACCCGTCGTTTAGCATGGTGTAAAGAACATTTATCGTGGACCGTAAATAAATGGAAACGGGTCCTATTGACTGATGAATCCAGCTACACTATCCATCAGTCTGATGGCCGTCTGTGGGCATGGTGGCAGCACGGGGAACGCTATTTACCACAGTGTACTCTTCCTACGGTCAAGTTTGGAGCTGGCGGTGTACTCGTGTGAGGTGTTTTTCGTGGTATGGTCACGGCCCATTGGTTATCGTGGACAAACCTGTTGCCCAGCACGTCTACCTCAATATGCTGGACAATTATGCCCTACCAACTGTGTGGCAATACTATGGAACTGAGCCTCGTTGGTACCAGCAGCATAATGAACCCAGCCGTAAAGCAAGGACTGTTACGGCGTGTTTTGACGATAATTCTGTATCGTGTGTGGACTGGCCAGCACAGATCCCTGAGCTTAATCCCATAGAGCTCATATGGGATGAATTAGAGCGCCGTATAAGAAGTTTGGAACCAAGGCCTACTACTAAGCAACAGTCAGCGGCAGCATTATGTACTGAATGGAAGCGCATACCTATCGCTGTGTTCCAAAACCTTGTCGAAATCCTTTCTCGAAGAGTCAGTGAATGCATTAATGCCAAAGGTGGACCGACACGATACTAATGTATGTCAATAAATGCTATGTTGTGTTTCTCTTCTAGGTGTCCGGTGACGTTTGCTAATATAATGTATGTTGCAAGTCGGTTTACTATTTAAATTTCCCTATGAATTCCTTTCAGAAGTGTAAAGTAGAAAATTTGCTCTTTCAGGCATAAATAAAAGGATCCCCTTCTTGCTAATTTATTGCTAAAATGAATGGCAACACAATGATTTTTAGAACTGAGAGTCATTAGTAGAGTATTTAAACGATTGCCCAGTTTTCAATTTATGGGGATGTGTTCGTGGTTGCCATCTGAAAAAATCAAAGAATTTTACCGTTTTAACCCTTTGACCACCTGGATCGAATTAACTCGGGGTTAGTAAAATGGGATGAAATCAGCTCGAACGAATATATTCGGTCTCTAAGGCGACAGAACGCGGTTGGAACGAGTGTATTGCACATAAGAAAGAGTTATTATTTTTATTGTTATTTAAAGTGGCTCTTTAAGAGAATGATTGGCGTTGATCCTTTCTGGATTCTGATACAGTAAAAGAGCTATCTAGCGCTTATTATTTTGTCGTTTTTACCTGCTAAAACGGACTTTAGAAAGCACAGAGATATTTGATGAACTAGTACCTAGTGGCATGATGTCCGAGTCAGGGGGACTAGCACTTTTACATCGTGCTTTGGAACATGGAGCAGAGATAAAGGACAAGAAGGAAGCTCTAACTGCCGGTGCCACGTTTATGATAGATTCTGCTTTGATGGGAGGAAGAACGAATTTTCCCGTAGCTTTCGTAAAAATCGGCCGCTATGTGCGAATATTTCTGTTTGGAGAAAGAAGTAAATTTTAGGCACAATTTGGTTCAGATACATCGGCCGCTTAAAAGGCTAAATCAATCAAAGTTCTGATGCTAACAAAAACTGTGAATGAAATAATCACCACCGTGCTCGCGTTTATGGCAAACACAAACACAGTTGCAAATAGAAACGACTGAGACAATTTTAATACGCTGCAGCACACCTTTAGTACGAGACATAATTTATCCACTGGGTATCCCATAACTGCCCCAATGGAGACTTCACAGGTTATTCCCAAAATGCGATGGATGCTGTTGCCCTAAACCCCTTAGAGTCCTGATTTGGCGTCCTCAGACTTTTTCTTGTTTGCCTCTTTGAAAAACACCCTTCTTGGGGAACATTTCGACGATGTGACAGACATTAAACTGCATGTGAACTCATGGGTAAAAAGACAGCATCGGGAATTTTTCCAAAATGGGTTTTACCAATGGGTTCAAAGATGACGAAAATGTATAGAAAGTGATGGACAATGTGTTGAATAGATTAGTATTATTAACAATATGTCCAAGTATTTTGCCAACAAGTTTCAAATTTTTGCTGCTACAAATAAAGATCTTATGAGGGACGAGGCATTACTTTCCAAATGCCCTTTGTATGAATGCATTTAATAGAAATGTATGATCGGATGTGTAGTGAATGTGGAATCTTTACTTTTCAGCGAAGATTCTGGATATAATTTTTATACTGACATGAGTGGCCGAATTATTTCGCACCTGATCCACTGCAAAGAGTAGCTTTGCTTTAATAATATCTTCAGTAATTCCCTTTAATTTGCTTTACTTTATCATAAAGTTTCATTTACAGTTATCTTGTTAAGATAGCACATTGTGTGGCATGTGTAGAATTGTTACTATTAAAACATGTCCATCATTTGTAACTTCCATATACGCTCACGGACAATTAAATTCGCGCACCAAAAAGGAAGCATCGGATTGAACTGAAATTTTGTGGACATAATGTTACTGATGAATGATACACATGATGACAAAACAGAGATGTAGGACAATTACATAGGAATCTGTAGCATGCAGTCCGATCATCTTTAATAGCGCGTCGCATCGCCTCGTGCGGCAGTACATGCTGCAATACGGTCCGGCATGAAGGCGAACAGACGCCTGATGTTGTCCTGCGGCAGACTGGCCCACACGTGTTGGACGGTGTGTTCCAAATCCCAGATAGCGCGACACTGCGGCAGCCGGGACATGTCCGGGGAGCAGGTAGGCCATGGAAGTGTCTTGGCATGACGTAGGCAGTCCTGGGCAACCCGAGCCATGTGCGGACGGGCAGTATCCTGCTTATATAGCGCACCTGGAATCCCAGCCAGGAATGGCAGCACATGGGGCCGTAGGATCTCATCTACATACTGCTGAACCGTCAATGATTCACGTACCACCATTAGAACTGATCAACTATCGTAGGCAATGGCTCCCAAGACCATGATGCCTGCAGTGGGGGAGGTGTGGCGCTCCATAGCGATATTGGGATTGTACCGTTGACCCTGGGACCTCCACACAAGGACACGATGACCATCTTTCCTCAAAACGAAGCGGAACTCATCGCTAAACACTACACGTCACCTGTCTGTGGCGTTCTACATCGCTCTGGCCTCGCACCACTGCACACGGAGCCCGCGATATTCCGGTGCTAATGGCAGTACACGTAAGGAGATCTGGGATTCCATATTCGCTTCCCCGAGGCGACCGGAAATGGTTCTTGGAAACACAAGAGCAGCTACATCTGCTTGTATAGTGTACCGGGTCCCAGTGGGATCCGTTCGTGCCGTCCGGAGTCGCTCCGCAGTGTGGCAGTGCCGTCAAGTGCCCACTGCTCCCAACACAGTTGGACGGTATGAGGCAAGAACCTCTTCGCGGTTCTCAGGCCGATTATCTGGCCTCTCTCAAAGTCCGTACGTTGCGTAATTCGACGTCTCTGGCATCTACCCGGTATTCTTCTCACTCTATACTCTTGCTTGCGACGGCCGGTGCTTTTGGCTTTCATGGGGCATCGACTACATGCTGTTTTATAAGGCTGCCAGTTCGTGCTTGCTGCGCCCCCACAGGGTGTGCAGTCATGCGCACTAGCACCAAACGTGGATCATTTGTATACCAGCACGCACTCCAGATATTTGCAGAGTTTCGCGGTTGTAGCACGTTTTCTTCTAGGCGCGCAAATTTCATTGTTCGTGAGTGTAATTACAATACCTGACTGCATAACATCATTAATTTGTCTGCGTAAGTAATTACGGCCGCTCGAATGCCCGAGTGCTCTGAGGGGCTTTCTTCTCTCCGAGATGAGTCTGGCTCAATCACTAAATGAACTATGAGTGGCGTGCTCCTTCCATGACGCTGTTTCATCCCTATCCTGGAACCAGTGACCCTAAATTAGGATCGGACACAGCTTGTATCCCGTACCAATGGCTGATGATGGTCGTTAAACCCTGAAACAAAAACGTAATGAATCACAGAGTAATCTAATCTAACCGAATTATCACCCCTATTCAGAATACAAGTTTTGAATTAAAATGAAGTGCTTCAGTGATCCCAGAAAGTAACAACTGCTAAGTATTTCAATACAGGACAACAACAAGTTTGAGAAATTTATAACTGATCTTTTCGGTATTTTTTCATTTAATTTTTCTTTTTTTACTCTTATTTGCTTGAACTTCATCTGATTTTGTCTACATGAATAATAAATTCAGCTTCAGGTTTTACACGAATAAAACACTGTGGTTTAAACGTTATATCTATTTATTTCTCTAGAAACAGAGCAGTAGCTTAGAGGCTGCTTATCAATATGTTTACACTGAAGCTTATACATTCATATGGCAAAAGTAGCAAAATATTTGTAACTGATTTTTCGAAAATAAGAAAGTTTGTGAAGAAGAATGATCGGGTAATTCAAATGTAATTACAAACTTTGTTTTAATCACTCATGTTACTTACTCGGTATGAAAACTCTGAAAACCGCAGGCGAGAGAAATTGTGAAAACCTTCCACAAATTTAGATTTATTAGCTATAATTTAATAGCTGGTGCCGTTAAGCCCCACCAGATGGAGACGTCTCAGTTGCTGATCCCATCCCTACGGATTTGTGAAGTCAGATGCTGACAGACAAACAAACACAGCGCCGTAGATTGTTGGCACTGTAGCGTAAGGCGAACACATACGGCTAGTTATCGAGAGATCTCGGGTTCGATTCCAGCTGTGTCGAAATACAATTTTTCGGTTGCTGTGTGTTAATTAAGGAAAAACCAGGAAAGTGCGATGACTTTGTCTATTTACATAGGGCGATATTTAGATATTTCCAAAGATTAATTTACTGCAGTACACTGCCAGATATCTATCAACAATTCATAATTCACATATATAGAATAAATTAAGTACAAATCATAAACTTCCAGTTTTGACGGCACAGGATCACCAGTTTTATAGTTAAGGGTTTTAAATATTCACTCATGCCACGTATTCCAAGGATTTCGGAAATTAGTGGTGTAAATGCGAAACTATGAACGAAACATGCACTATGGACACAGACATAGCTTATTGCTCGACATTTTTCCGGAAACTCTTTGGAAGGTGTAAACATTCTTCAGATTACGTGCTTTAGTTTTATCATTATATTGATTTCTTTTCCAATTAAGTAAAGGAAATTAAGCGTATATGTATGCTATGAGCCTATATCGTGTTTCCGCTCGGTCTGTCATCTAAAGAGAGACTTCGTCTACAATTTCTCAGACTGGAACCTGGTTACCGACTCCACGAGTTCTGAATCAGCGCATGAATTTTGCGACCATTCAACCGGAAAACTGTATTGTGACCTCTTATACAAGAAACAGACTGCAATTTATAACCGGGAACAACAACTCTCTTCAAAAAGATTTAACATAGGAACCAGGTGTGATCTTTGACATAGGAATCTTGATTCCGAACCGTACGAAATTTAAGCCACTAACAGGAATTCTAAAAGTATTTGATGCATAATTTTCGGGGTCGCGTAATTAATTAGCCGGAAAGTGGAAAATTGAGCGCTGTATGTAAATCATTAGAAATAAATAAATCGAAAAAGCTTTAATTACTTATGGAAGTTACGTGCTTGTAAATATGAGGAGAATTAACAGAATAATTGTTGGACACTTGGTGAAAAACAAAACTGTTAGTCGGTGGCCGAGAAATCAAGAGGAAAAAAAGTGTCCGATAAAAGTCACGGCATATGGCAGCCAGCTTTACGAAGCAATAAACCAAAAGATTGGGGAGAGGAGAATACAGCAGTGTACCCTTACGCTCTTAAACATTTTGTGGTAGGTTGCACCAAAAGGTAGTACTACCCCAGCTGCACCACCTGCTCAGGAAAGCTACACCATTGTGTTGTGCAAACAAAACCCAACAACAAGGTGGGGAATAAGGTTGCACTACATTATGGTGCAAGGTTTCACCAAGTTATTGGGTTTTGTTTGCACCATACAACAGTGTATCGTTTCTTAGAAAGTGGTGCAGCTGGGGTAGCACCACTCTTTGGTGCAACCTACCCGAAGATTTTTAACAGTGATAGGATGGCAATAGAAGTTTCTGGAATACCAGCGTGGGAGCACCCTCATGATGGTATTCCACAAGCTGGTATTTAGCTCTCACCTGCAATACCAGCGTGGGAGCTAAATAAAGTGTAAGTGCATAGGATGCAAACAGCTGCGGGACATGGCGGCTATCGGCAACGAGCTCTGCCCAACAAAAAACATAAGTAGCGGGACAATGAGTCGAAACTTAGGTTTAAGCGAATCTTGTTAAAAGGCAGCAGATGATTGTGTTCCAGAATAGTCGTGGGCAGCCTGTACGTATTACATCATCACTAAAAGCATTTCACCATAAATTAGGCACGTGCGGAAATGCGCAGAATCAAATGCCAAAATGCGGGAAAAAGCAGTTTTGGTAAGGCCATGAAAGATGGTAGAGCACCCGATTTACAGGTCTAGGTGTGACCATTTTCAGCTTTGACGAGAGTCGGTGAAGACGAGCCGATCGGGTATGAAGTTCACCTTCGTCCATGAAGTATACATGGGGTTTCCCCAATCTAGAATCCAGACGAGGAAGTCTGATTAGGCAGCTCCAGTGGCGCAGTGGTCTAAGCGATGACCTCTGATCATTCGTCCGAAAGGGGTCCGGGTTCAAATCCCGATGAGGCATGGATGTTGTGTTTGTCTTACGGCACTGGTTCTTTCCTTTTCTTGGAACCAGTGACCCTAAATCAGGGACGGGCGACTGCTTATAGCCCATTGAGTTGCTCACGGTGGTCGTTAAACCTCCAATCCAAATAAAAAAAAGTTTTGATTAGAATGATACCGCGTGGCTTACGTAATTCGTTGTTGGCTGAAATTTAAGAGCCGACAGATCTCAGCTGGATCAGTGCTAGCGAAAAGGAAGAGGAAGTCGAACTATCCTCTCGAGGCGAAGAAATATTTGTTCCTCTGGATATCAGCGTAAGCCAGTATTATTAGATATCCCAAAATTAAAGCAATCTAGGATTATGGCGAATGAATGAGAAATCTGAGGCTCAAACGTGATCGATAGCCGAAGGATCGGAGCAAACAGCCAAGCTCGGGTCAGCATTAGTGGTTAGAATAGAGTGAGACACAACCTTTCCCCCATCAGTGAAGGGCGGAACGGCAATCTATTCCACAGCTAGAGCCGGAGATTCAACTCGTACGCCCATCTTCACGGAAAAGTTACGTTCGCAGCACATGTGCACCATCTTGTGAGATGGTGTTGTCTACCGTCGTGTGTACCTTGTGTGTGTGTGATCAGTAAAACCCCGCGCTTGCAAGTGCATTGAGGTAGCATGTGATTTAAGTAAAAATAAGATCAGGTGCTGCTAATTACCAAAGGATATCCGATTTCACCATACCAGCAAAAAGCACAAAACCATTTATTATTAATTTGACTAACACCGGGTAAAGAAATAACACGGAAGTTTCAGAGGGTGAGTCGAAAGTTTTACAATATTTGTATAAAGGCATGTGCGGCGGCGGGTATGTCATGTGCTCAAACTAGTTCAAGTCACACACTGCACTCAGTCGAAAGGGATATAAAGTGGTAGTCGCTGCTGTGAACAGCATTGCATGTCGTCGTTCTGTCTGTGGTTGAGACGGCTAAAGGATGAACACCCACAACCGACTAATTAGGGAACTTTTTGCTTTACGAGTCTGATCTGTCCCATAACGCTGCTCAAGCAACACGAAACATTTGCCTTGCGAAAGAGAAAGGTTCCGTCGACCACAGCCAATACAACCAGATGGTTCAAGAAATTTCGCTTCGGTGACAGAAACCTCGACGATCAACCAAAGTCAGGTAGGCCGCGAAACGTAAATTCGGAGGCCGTAGAGGTAAATCCTACAACCAGAGATCGGGTATTATCAGGCGAACAAGGCATAACAAAGACCACCGTGGTTCGACACCTTCATGACCTCGGCAAGGTCTACAAGAAGTACCGCATTGTCCCTCACGAACTCACGCCAGCTGAAGCAAGCCGCGGAGTGGAAGATTGTGCGAAACCCCTAGAAACTCGCGCGATGTACGTTTCATCAAGAGAATTGTTGCGTGTGATGAAAAGTGGGTCTATTTCCGTAATCCTAATGCACAAAGGCAGTGGTTGAACCCGGGCCAACTCCCTGAACCTGTTGCCAAACATGGGCGCTTCCAGCTTAAGGTGATGCTCTGCATCTGGTGGAATGTCGAGGAGATAATCCATTACGAATTTGTTCCAGACGGTCAGACCATCAGCACCAATCTATACTCTGAATAGCTGGATCGGATGTATGCCGTTTTGGAGGAGAAGTACCAGTGCCTGGTAAACGGAATGCGCGCTCTCCTACAGCAGAACAACGCTCGGCCTCATACCGAGAGGACGACCCGGGCAAAATTTCAGGAACTTGAGGGTTTCGAATTGATGCTGCACCCAACATATAGTCCAGACTTTGCCCCGTCGGACTGTTACTTGTTCCGGTTCATGGCCTACTTCTTTTGCGGGCGGCACTTCTATAACCAGAAGTAGGGGGCAGGTGGCGTGAAAGGTTCTTGTCCTTCAGCTGGCGTAGAAGGACAAGAACTGGTACAGCCGTGGAATCGAAGAACTGGCAGACAGATGGCTAAAGACGGTGCAACACGATGGCCTATATTTTGAATGCTAGTCAGCTTTCGTCGTAAAGGTACGTATGATGACATACGTGATCCATATATCGCAAAACGCTCGACACGCCTTCCGTAGTTGGACTCAAATCTATGTGTACGTGCTGATCGAACTAAATATAAAATATGAATCGTATTATGTTGTTGGGCAGGAAATATTGTTGGACATGTTTGCAGTTCAAATTGAGGCTGCCAGATGTTTGATAATATAGTGTATTCGCAAGTGACGACTTCATTATTTTATCTTTTTCTTGGTATTCTAAGAAGGGGGCCGAAATCAGCTGGAACGCATACAATGGTATATTAAGAAGGGGGCCGAAATCAGATGGAACGAATATAATGGTATTCTAAGAAGTGTGCCGAAATCAACTCGAACGAATATAATGGTATTCTAAGAAGGAGGCCGAAATCAGTTGGAACGAATATAATGGTATTCTAAGAAGTGAGCCGAAATCAGTTGGAACGAATATAATGGTATTCTAAGAAGTGAGCCAAAATCAGTTGGAACGAATATAATGGTATTCTAAGAAGTGAGCCGAAATAAGTTGGAACGAATATAACGGTATTCTAGGAAGTGGGCCGAAATCAGATGGAACAAATATACAGTAATGGCATTCTAAGAAGTGGGTCGAAATCAGCTCGAACGAATATAATGGTATTCTAAGAAGGGGGCAGAAATCAGCTCGAACGAATATAATAATATTCTGAGTGAGCCGAAATCAGGTGGAACGAATATAATGGTATTCTAAGAAGTGAGCCGAAATCAGTTAGAACGAATATAATAGTATTCTAAGAAGTGAGTCGAAATCAGTTGGAACAAATATAACGGTACTCTAGGAAGTGGGCCGAAATCAGATGGAACGAATATAATGGCATTCTAAGAAGTGGGCCGAAATCAGCTCGAACGAATATAATGGTATCCTAAGAAGGGGGCCGAAATCAGTTGGAACAAATATAATAATATTCTAAGAAGTGAGCCGAAATCAGTTGACACGAATATAATGGTATTCTAAGAAGTGAGCCGAAATGAGACGAAACGAATATAATGGCATTCTAAGAAGTGGGCCGAAATCAGCTCGAACGAATATAATGGTATCCTAAGAAGGGGGCCGAAATCAGTTGGAACAAATATAATAATATTCTAAGAAGTGAGCCGAAATCAGTTGGAACGAATATAATGGTATTCTAAGAAGTGAGCCGAAATCAGATGAAACGAATATAATGGCATTCTAAGAAGTGGGCCGAAATCAGCTCGAACGAATATAATGGTATTCGAATGCGGCTGGAACGAGCGAACCTGCGCTCTAGAAAGCGCTACTTCCCCTTAGCTTTGTTATTGAAAGTGGTTATTTAGAGGAATAACTTACATTATTTTTTTCTGAATAATTACTTGTTGAAAAAGCTATAACAATAACAAAAATCTAAGAAAGGAGGGAGAAGGATCTTGAGTCACTTGTTTATAAACAGTGACATCATGTCCATGTCACAGGGAGTAAGTAGCCTTTCCGCATCATGTCTTCAGTCATAGAGCAAAAAAGGAGGACAAGAAGCAGACTCTTATCACCGATGAAAGGCGTATAGGTGGTACAGCTGATATGAAAGGGAGGAAAGGAATAGCTTTGTCTTAGCTTTCGTAAAACCCATCCTCTATATGAATATTTCTGTTTGGGGAGCCCAAATACAGTAACTTTGGGCACTGTGTGACCCAGGTATATCTCCCGCTTAAAGGGATGACACCAATTTTTGTTTGTTTCGAGGTATAAGAACCACCATGAGTAACTCAAAAGACTATAAGCAGTCACTCGTCCCTAACTCAGCGCTACTGGTTCCAAGGATGGAATAGAGCCAGCGGCATTGGTCATGTACACCTCTCATACCTCATTCTCGGAGTTCAAACTCTGGCCTATTTCATATCAGTAGTCAGAACACAGCGCCTGATACTACTCAGCCAACGGGTAGGCAGATTTAACCTTAAAGTAATTATCTGTGCTCATTGTTATTAAAAATTAATTATGCCGAAACTCTGTGGGTCTATTTATTGTCGGCGTTACTTTAAACCTTCCGCTGCCTACGCTCTGATTGCAAAAGCTAAAAATACCGGCCTGTGACAAGGAAATCACCCTTTACTTCTTTGCATTTAGCAGAAAACGTCAAATGAAGGACCGAGCTCCATGCAATACCTAAAGAATAATATTTCCAGCCTGTTTATCTCTCCTCCCTCTATAAGCAAACAAATTTCAAAGAAAAATACATTTAATTATTTTAGGCATTTTTATGACGTGTAAAGCACTTCTACCAGAAAGTAGAGGAACATCATAAATTCATAAAATTCGAAAACATTTTAAAAATGAATGAATGCGGAGGTAGTAAAATCCACTTGAGGTAAAAAAAACTACGTGAAATGTTGAAGAGGTAAGAGGTTTCCCTATTGCCCCTCTGCGAAAGAAACAACTAGCATCATTGGCCCTCTCGATTCTTCTCTTCTCCAAAGCGCCGCTGGTTCGCGCATGCGCCTAGAAACCACGCTTACTTGCGGTGGAGATTTATGAAGAGCGCGAGAGAGCTGCTGGTACTCAAATAGTAAGGTTCAACAGAGGAACAACTGATGCTGAGGTTTCAGTGTTCTTCCCGACTTATTTCGTCGAGGAGTATTTAATGTTTAGATAAAACCGTGAGATATAATATTCGCGTCCTTGCTGTTCCATTGTCTGTTCGCAAATCTTGAATTTGCTGAGAGAGATTTCATAAGTGTTTTCTTCTAATTCCAAACTTTTCTTAGAAGCAATTATAAAAGAACATATTTTACAAGGTCAATTAATTGCATTACCACGAAGAACTGAATTTCCCGACGGAAAAATATTTATTAGTTAACTTCACTGGGCTACTGAATTTGTCATTTGCAAATTTTCTTGAGAAAAAAAACCCCCGAGGAAAACAGATTGATGTCCTTTTAAAATTTAATACTGCTTGATTTTGAAATTTATCTTCTTGATGAGCAAAGGATATTGTGGACCTCTATATGAAAAAGGAATCGCCCTGAAATTCAATGGTGATAAAACAACCTGTTAGATTCGGTGGTATTGTGAAATATTAAAATTTCTACCTTAGTGCAATACTAAAGCTTCCAGGAAATACACAGAAACATCTCTGCAATAAGAAAGTCCTTATGAAAAACAAGCTCGAAAAGAAGACGGCATGTTGTAGGTAAACTTATTTAACTCTCATAAAACAAATTTTCATTTACTTTGGCATGAGAAATTTGTTTAAGGAACTGAATTTAAGTTGTTAGCTTCAGGAATAAAACAACTTTTTGGGCCTCACTGCGTTAATTTACCGATATCCTGAAATAATATCAGCTGCAAGACATTCGTATCAGCTACAAGACATTCGAAACGATTTAAAATTAACTAACTTCTTGGATGAGCTTTCAAGTAAGAAACTTTGGGTAAAGCATGGCCACAGATATGACATTTCAAAGCTCTTGAACATAACTTTTTGATTTTAGGCTGAAATTCTACAAGAACTGGTGGTCCATTTTTAAAAAAAGAGTTCCGTAATTTTGTGTATGATGGCAGTACAGTAAACCATATTTGTTCGTATTTCAATTAAGCAAGAAAAGAAATTTAGACATTTACAAATCTATTACTTCATCTGAACACATATATGAACGTATAGATTACTGAAAGATTTAGAATTTTGTGACTTATACTTTCAAACGTTTCGTAGTGCAAAGGGAAATAACAGAGAAACAAAATATTTGAATCTAGGCAAATGCAATTTTCCTAAAGAATATGCAATTCCTATGTCCTAAAGCCATTACACAAAAAGTATTATACGAAGAACGCTTGAAGGAATTGAAATAATTTAGTGTTTTTTCAATAATTAGGGAGAGTTAATTTGGCATAAAATCCACGAGTCCGTTCAATGGATTCTTGTGATTTCGCGTCTATATTTGTGGACGTCTAAATATTTTCCACGTGGCCTTAGGAAATAAAACTAGTCAATGCCGGAAAAGCAAACAGAAATTTGAAATTATGCTATGTATTTTCTCTGTTTATGTGCCTGAAAGCGTAGTCCTTCACTGCCCTTCAGTAAAATATCAAATGTGGCCACCTTACCTAAACTTTCAGACATCTAAAAGTTTTACTTCATAAAGGTGTTTGACGAAAGGGAAACTTTCTGAACCATTATTCACTTTCATACAACGTAGTAAGTATTTTAAAGTCATAAGGTTGATCTGTGTTACATATTGTTTGGTATTCAATGAAGTCGAATTGAACCACTGTAAAAGGGAGACAACTTCAAAAAAGTTAAAGTCGTTAAGCTTCTGAAATGAGGTTTGTTCATTGAACGGAAAATCATATTCCCGACTCATTCTCTTCTCTCTATGATACCAATTCTAACTAATAAACAAATTGTATAAAGTGCCGCATTTTACAGCGACATAAACTGATTTCACAAAAATACCTGTATTTCATAAATAACTATTCACTACAATAAATTATACAAGTAGATGTATAAATATGGAAAAAGTCCGTTAGAGGCTGAAAATATTCGGTATACATGAAGTAATTGTTTAAATATAGAAAAACTACATTCGGGATTAGGGCGCATTGTGTTTGTAAGACACCAGTATCATAGTAGCAATTATTGAAAAGGGGCTTCTTTAGATAAATGAAATACAATCAGTTATGGTATGAGAGCCAAATGTAGAGCATATAATAGAAGCCCAATTGTATTGTTGTAATTTATAAGGATCTATATAATAATGATAATCGAAAAAATCTCAAAGTACTGCTGCTCATCTGAAAAGAAGAATTTTATTTGGAAACCTGAAAGTTCTATGCTCGTGTAGTGTTTTGTAATTAATTGTTAATCGTTTTCGGGCTCTGGATAGACAACCGTAAAAATATTTTACTGTTGTGAAGACGGATGGAGTGAAAACATAAACATTATCATTAAATATACCTAATTCGGTACACATGCAACAAATGTCTGGTTGTGTGATCTTATCTTCATTTTGCAGCAAAATACCTATAGAAGTCTGGATGTGATAAAGACTTTATTCTCTGTGATCAGTGATTGCTGAAAGCTGTTGTGTCTTACTTTTCTCATTCGTATCCTCATTTCTTGAAAATGGATGGTTCAGTTGAGATGAATAAGTCAAACCTGAGCTACGTTGACAAAGAACTGATATTTTCTTCCTTAGTAGCTCTCGGTCCTTCTGTTCAGACATTTCTGATAATACTGTACTCTGTCACGGCACTAGTAGCTCTTGGTGGAAACGCAACAGTTATAATAGTACTTCTTCTCGGGAAGCGATCATCCAGAGAACTTCGGATTTTCCTGATCAACTTGGCCCTCTCTGACATCACAATGGCACTCTTCTCCATACCCTTCACCTACACGGACTTCATGCTCGGCCGCTGGATATTTCACCCTGCATTCTGTCCAATTGTTCAGTTCATGCAGCACTGCTCGGTTATCGTCAGTGTTTACACGTTGACGGCTATAGGTGTTGACAGGTAGGTAAAAAAATTCCTTCCGTTTTCCGTACTTGAAACTTTGCGTCACGGTTGTTCACATGTTTCTGTAAAATGCGGACTCTTCATTTCAGATCGGATAGATTCTGTTCTTGATTTGCCTCGTCAAAACCAAAGTACGCTGTTGTAACTTCATGGGCATGTTGCACCAAAAACGTGGTGCATTTGGTTTAGCGCCATTTTTTGTTACAACATGCACATAATTGTGTGATGAATGAAACACACAATAATACAACACAATTCGGCATAATATGTGATGTACATTCTAATATAACTTTCCTTTTCAGTTCTTGTTATCTATGAAAATTTTAGTTCGCTCCCTTTAGGCATTTTCCAGCCTCAAAGCCACATTTTCTTTGAATGACGGATGAGTTCAACAGAAATAAGAGTGATGTTTACGATGTATGTGGTAGGTTCTGCTCTCGTTAACTCAGCTAGAGCATATTGGGAATTTATTTGAAAAAATATTGGTTATGAGAGCTTAGGCTAACTTTATGATTTCATAATAATTTGATGTTATCATTCAGTTGATTATCACTCTTATTTAATCAAAGACTGAAGTTAATTTCAAGCTAATGTGACTTGGAGATCATTTGATATTACGGGCATGATGTTGTTCAACTATTAAAGAGCTTAGCTGTTAAAGTGTTTTCACTATTGTACTAACATACCGATGCATACCGGAGATGGAATAAAAATTGGGTTCGTAAGTGCACTTATTTTCACTGAATCTTTAGATGTAACCTTGAAGTGAAATTTCTGTGCTCAATTAAGGATTTATGCAAACACTAAGTTAATTATAGCTATATGGAGCATCGTGTAAATGCTACGGAACGTAACATTCCAAGTCCCATTCTTATTCACATAATTCACATAATGTTAGTATTCTGTGGAAGCAAAGGCAATTAGCTAAATTAATAAAACAAACTGCTTAAGAACATTACGCATGATATAGTATCCAATCGGACTAGTGTAACATTTTAGGCAAGTGCATGTTCATTTCAAGCACCTCACCATACTTTACGTCAAAAAGTAATGCGGTTTGTGTAGCATCATTTTTAGTGCAACATGCCACATAATTTCTAGCAGTGTAGATGACATTTTCCACAGTCTACGCGCAATCTTTCGTTTTCTGAAATGTGTATAATTCATCATGTGTTACACTTCTGAGGTTGTTTTCATTTGAAATTCTGATTTCGACGTGAAATGTGATTTTTCGCCTTCACAATAAGGACGCAACAAGATTGAAAACATATTGCAGCGCAGAAAAATATACAAAACAAAAAACTCCATGGGAAATATAACGTACACATTTTAATTTTAGATAATTCTAGTAGATGAAGATATTTTAAACTGCCAAAGAAAGTAATGTTAAAATAACGTTCACATGTTAAAATGCGGAATACAATACATTTGGTAGAATACGTTGAAAATAAACGATAACTCACTTTGAATCTCAAAACCTAAGAGATGCAAGTAATGAAAGTGTGCATTATAATGTTGAAAACAGTATACGTGCATTGAAATGTGATTTATTTTACGTTTACTGATAATGGCCTGTGTGATAAATACTTCGATTTACCGAACTTTTATGAGGGAATTGAAATGTGATTTTTTTTAAACATTCGCTGATGACGGCTTGCGTTATAAATATACTTCGATCACGGAAAATGTGTTTGGAACAAATGTCTATGTCACTCTAAAAGAAAACACATTTGCCATACTCACCAATTCTTTAGCAGAAAGTATTTGCTAAGAAAATCGTTTGTTTATTTTTTTTCCTTCTTTCTTTCCTGCTTATACTTTCTTCTCAATCTTCTAAGGGAGCAGAACAGCTTGAATGTTGGGCAGAACACCACTTTGAGCTATGGTTACGCTAGACAGCAGCTTGTTCAATTCGTCATTTCTGATGGCAAGCTGAAGATGTCTAGGGATAACTCTAGTCTTCTTGTTGAATCTGGCAGCGTTGCCAGCTAACTCAAGAACTTCAGCAGACAAGCACTCCAAGACATCGGCAAGGTAATCTGGCGCGCCATCCCCTACAAGTTCTGCATAATTTCCTTTCCTCAGGAGACTGTGAAAACGGTCCACTGGAAATTGCAGACTTGCACGGCTAGACGAGGTCTTTGAAAAACATTTAAGAGAACCTTTGGTAAAGTTCCCTTAACTTTGCCACCTTTTTCACGGCCATACATGTTTTGTAAGTACATATGTAAGACGGTGAAATGAAAAGACCAAACTCCTCTGATATCTGAAGGTTGTGTTCCTAGAAGGGTTTGAGGTTTTTGGTGTCCCTAACGAGTTTAGCAGGCTAGAGATTTCTTCCTAGGGAAGAGATAATCCAGGAAATTATCATCACTACGTAGGCCTACGATAATGAGCGAAGGGTGGGAAAGAGATCTAGATAGAGTAAAAATGAGGAAATATGAAACAGTTAGGGTGTGTAGAGAGTATGCCGTGCACATTGTGTTCCTGATAAAAGGTGTTTTCATTTCGGCAGTATTTTCTGTTGCGTTTTCTGTCATTTAGTGTGCGAGAGGAGAGAGTGTTTGCCGTTTTCATTACTGTGAGGTAGCATTAATTCAATGGTGCATTCGTTAGAGTGTTTTTTCTCTTAATATTCCTAGATATGTAGACAGGTTTGTGTGAGTTTTTGTATGTTTGGTTACATGCTTAAATTTTGGGGGTGTGGGTGTTTTCGTTTCTTGACAGTGGGCTGTCTCATCGGTGAGGATGAGCTGCTTATCGTAGAGTGCTGCTAGTGCTGCCTTGCGTTTTTCAAGTCTATAACGAAGTAAATTTCTCCGTCATTTTTGTCCACGTCGAGGCTCGAACCCGGATCCCCTCATTCCGGAGTAAGTCACTCTACCAATTGCGGACGTTCGTTCTGACTGCTATCTGCCTTTATGTCGTGTGCGTCGTCCTGTTGGGCAGACACGTAACATATCCGCCCCCAGAGAGCCGGGTGCATGTCCCACGGGTCAGCCGTGACGAAGTAAATTTCTCCGTCATTTGTATCCACGCCGGGGCTCGAACCCGGGTCCCCTCATTCCGGAATAAGTCACTCTACCAATTGACCTACGCGGACGTTCGTTCTGACTGGTATCTGCCTTTATGTCATGTGCGTCCTGTTGGGCAGGCACGTCACAAGTCTTTTGGCTAATGTTTCTAGCTTGTGCTTAGGTGTTGTATGTTTTTGCTTGGCATTTGTGTCGTAGTTGATCGCATAGCTGATTTGTGCATTTGGATGTGTTGCTGCCTTGTAGAATTTTGTTGCGAGGTTGAATAGTATTTCACCTACGCATTTAATTTTGTGTTTTTCATAAAGTGTGAGTAGATTGGTTTTAGGCTTTGGTTTGAGAATGAGTGAGAGGATTTCGTTTTGGAAAGTCAAATCAAAAGCCTCACACTCATAATATTCCCTTTAGTAATAAACAGCAAAGAGGACTTCTCGAAAATTGTTAGAACAATTTCTGTATGAATCTACTTAAACTGTATCAAAAATGTATAACACACCAGAGTTAGTATATTTAAATAAGTTAAAAACTGTTATACTTCAGGAAAAAAAAACCCTATATGGCAGAAAACCATATATACGAGGGTTGTACCGAAAGTGATGCAAAAGTGGGCAGAACGTTGTTATTAACTGACAGAGGTTGTTCAAATTGAACATGTTGGTAGAGTAACTGTTCCTCTATGCAAAGGTACTACTCAACATAGTTTCCATCACAAGCGATGCATCTGCACCATCGTTGAACCCAACTCTCGAATCCACTTTGAAAAAATTCAGGTGTTAACTGTTCTACCCACTTCTTCACAGCGACTTTCACCTCGACTGTGTCATCAAATCTTTGTCCCCAGAGACTGTCCTTCATTGGACCAAACACGTGGAAGTCGGAGGATGGCAGATCTGGGCTGTACGGTGAGTGGGAGAGTATTGACCAGCCTGACTTGCTGATCTTCTGATTTGTTGCCAAAGATGTGTTAGGTCTCGCATTGTCATGGTGAATGAGGATCCTTTTCAGATTCTTGTTCAGTCTCTTCCTCCTTATGGCTTCTCTAAGCTTCGTGAAGTGTCTCAATGTTCCTCTCGCTGGTTACTGTACGGCCACTTTCCAGAAAATCAAAGAGAATGACACCCCTGTCATCCCTCTCCTCCCCCTAAAAAAACAGTCACCATGACTTTCTGTGTTGATCGTTGGATCTTTAATTTCTTAGGCCTCGGCGAAGAGTTGTAACGCCATTCCATGGATTGATTTTTTGTTTCCGGATTGTAAAGATACGCCCACATTTCATCCTCTGTCACCAGATTGGATTCAAATACTTCTAACAGATCAGAGCAGACTTCCACCCTTCTCTCATTCAAATCTGCAATGAAGATGAATGGTTACTATGGGGGAAGAGTTTTGCTACCAACATGTGCAATTTGAACGACTTCTGTCAGTTAATAAAGATGTTATGCCCACTTTTGCATTACTTTCGGTACAACTCTCGTATACACATATATTAGGACAAGCCGCCAACGGTAACCGATAACTCGCGTACAGATGGCAAATTTTCAGCGAAACTATTGCAAAATCTAAGCTCATTAAGGCGTCTATTATTCCAAATTCTAAAAAACGAACGCGTAAAATTTGACTTCCAGAAAAATTCTGAAAAAGAAATGCCTAAAATGTATCATGAACTACTTTCCTTCACGCCTTCACGTTGGTTGTGATCAGGTTGCATGTAAACAAAGCGGAAAGACACACTCAGATCGGGAACCACGTTTTTCATTTTGTATAGCAAAAGACAGACATACATGCTCATGCACGAACTTCTTTTTGTAATTATAGATTAAGCAAGTGTTGAGATAAAAGACGGAGTCTTTTCGTTTCTTCGTTTTTCAGTTCAAACGATTTTTTTAAATTAATGTTAGTGAGACGACTTTCCGGTAACGGTTCAAGTAAAAGACCATCTAGTTTTAATTGAAATATCTCAATGACACGGAATTTCGGGAATTGGAAAGCGCCAAAACCTGACCATGAACGATGTACAATTGCATGCCAATAATCACGATGATCGGATGTGTCATGTCGTAGCTATGCCCGAACAACTAATTGTCCCTAGTCTTTTTTAAAAAGCGGATTGTTTTAATTATTATTAAAATTGTTCAGATTTTAAACTGTCATTATTTTTACCTGACACGAGCAATCACCATGATACCAATCTCATGTCCTTCCCTTTCTCTGTGGCAAGTGTCACCGCGATCGGCTAAAGATCTTTGGAGGAGATAGGTAACAAACGACCCCTTCTCAAAACCCGGAAAACCTCCTGAAAATGCAAGTTTTTGGACGATTATTCCTCAATAACACTGAATTTCGGGAATCGGAAGACTTCAAAACCTGACCATAGACGATGTCCAATCGCATGCAAAAAATCACGGTGATAGTATATGTCATCTCGTACCTATGCCCGAACAACTAATTGTCTCGAGTCTCGTAAAGAGAGCTCCGCTCAATTTCGCCGACTGTTTACTGAATTATGACTACCCTTATGAAAAGTATATGTGGTCCGCTTACCCTGTGATTTCGGAGAGGGTGCGATTAGTCGACCGACGTGGCATAATATAAGGTGTGAGTGGAGCAGTAGGTAGAGAAATTCGGAGTGTGATGAGTAAACGGAAAGATTTATAGGACTTTGAGAAAAGACAGATTATGGGGGCTTGGAGAGCGGTTATCTTGGTTTTCCCAACGGCTAAACTGGTGGGTTGTTCACGAGCTTCAGTAGTTAAAGTGCATCAAGACTGTAATGAAAATGGCCAAACACCTCCCTGGAGGAAAAACTGTACAGCGCAGTGAAAGCTTAATGTGAGAGGTGAGAACTGGGTACGAACACTCGAACAGGTCAACAGACGCAGTACTGTTCAATAGTTGAGTACCCAATACAAACGAGGTCAACCTAGAACAGCAACTGTCTTGATCATGTACCGCACGCTCCCACGTATGGCCTATTACAGCCGATCCCCCTGACGGCATCCTCTCCTAACAACGGTTCATTAGCGCACTTTTCTGGTGCAAAGATCATTCAAGCTGGAACTCCGGTTACTAGAAAGAAGTTTGCTAGTCTAATTAGTCGCATTTTTAACTCCACTCCGTGAATGGTCGTGTACATATTTAGCGCCAACAGCATGACGCTCTGGATACACCTTCATGGTGTCCACCGTGCAAGCCGGTAGATGTGGGTACATGATGTGGGGCATGTTTACCTGGCAAGAACTTGGACCTATTCTGCATGTAGAACAACGTACGACTGGTGCCCACCATCGTGAATTGCTTGCTGACTCTGTACACAAAGCAATGTTGCGCTTTTCCCCGAATAGTGGTGTCTTTCAAGAAGACAATTCTCCGAGACGCAGGTCCAATTTCCAGCATATTGTTTGGTCCCCAAACCGACCCCCTCCAGATATGAATCCCATAGAGCACTTGTGAGACACTATGGAACGGTATATCAGGCGTCTTGATACACGAATCTCCTCCATAACTTCACTGAATGCCGCATTTCACACATCGTGGTTACCCATATCTTCCAAGTGCTTTCGGCATCACACTGAAACGACGTCACGTCAGATAGTTGCAGTACTAAAGGCGAAAGGTGGACCTACAAAGTATTAGCTAGATGCTCATGATTCAGTAGTCATTCAGTGGGCATATACACACGGTCGAGTCACACTATTGTGACCACCAGCTAATATCAAGAGTAACCGCCGTGTGCAGCGCGGACAGCAACTAGACAGGACGGGAGCGACTCAATAAAATGCTGGAAGGTGTCCACAGGTATTTCGACCCATGCTGATTGCAGTGCATCTGACAGCGGCTGGAGGGTGCATGGTGCAGGTTCCATATAGCGAACAACACGATCAAGGAGGTCCCACAGATGCTCAATTGGGTTTAAGTCTGGGGAATTGGGGGCCCGGGAAGTACTTTGAAATCTTTCCCGTGCTCTTCCAACCACCCTTGAAAATTTCTAGCTGTGTGACACGCCGCCCTGTCGTTCTGGATGATTCCAACCGCCCAAGGGAAGACAATCTACACGTATGGGTGTACGTGGTGTGCAAGGATGTATTCATAGCTAATTAGGTCCATAGTGCCTTCCACAAGTATTAGTGGACCCAGAGAATTCCAGGAAAATATTCCCCAGAGCATAACGCTACACCCACCAAACCGCTACACCCACGTAACCTAGTACCGTTTTCAAAGCCACAGAATCAGATTTCATTAGCCGGTCGGACTGTTAAGTGTGGAAAATGTAGTGTAGGAATTGCAAATTACACCCGCCCGTCAAAGCAGATAAAAGATTCATGATCAAACTGCGAATTTAAGCATGTACCGCGTGTTAAATATTTTCTACAAGGAATATACACAGTCGAGTCTTATTATTGTGACCACCAGCTGATATACAGAGTAACCGCCGTGTGCAGCGTGGACAGCAGCTAGACGGGTTGTGAGTGAGTCAGTAAGGTGCTTGAAGGTGTTCACATGTATGTGGAGCCATGCTGACTAGAGTGCATCTAACAGCTGTTGGAGGGTGCGTGGTGGTGGATCCACAGAGCGAAGAACACGATCGACGTGGTCCCACAGATGCTCAATTGGGTTGAAGTCTGGGAAATCAAGGGACCAGGGAAGTACTTTGAATTCTTCATCGTGCTCTTCCACCCACTCTCGGACATTTCTAGCTGTGTGACACGTCGCATTTTCGTGCTCCAAGATGTCATCCGCCCAAACGAAGACAATCAGCATGTATGGTGAACGTGGTCTGCAAGGATGGATTCATAACAAATTCGATCCATAGTGCCTTCCATAAGTATGAGTCGACCCGGAGAATGCCACGGAAACATTCCCCAGACCATGACGCTGCCCCTACCTGCTTGTGTTCTTATAGCAATGGTAGAAGAGTATTTGTTCTCCGATGTTTTTCGCCTAATACACCAACGTCCATCCATTCGATGAAGCAGAAAACGTGACTCATCGGAGAAGGCAATCCTTTGTCAATCAGAGGAGGTCCGATTCCGATACTGCCGTGCAAATGTAAGCCTTTTCTGCCGATGCACCTTCGTTAGCATAGGTGCAGTGACAATCCGTCTGCATTGAAGCCTCATACGCAACATGGTTAGCTGAACTGATGTCTTAGACAAAATTCCGGTAGCTCACTGGTTCATTCGTCCAGGGAGTTGCTCCACTGTAGTGTAACGATTGGCCTAATGTACCTTCGAAACCGACATTCACCTCTCACATCAATGGCACGTAGTGCTGCGCGGTTTCCACGTCGCGTATTCGCAATGGTGCCATTTCTCCAATCACGATACACTTTAACGACAGCAGCACGCGAACAGTTCACAAACTTCGATGTTTCAGAAATACTGCCACCCTTGTGCCGAAAGCCGATAGTCATCCCTTTTTGCAAATTGGATAAATCCCTCCTTTTATCCATGACAGCAACGAGTGATATATTTTCATACTGCCTACAGCACACCTTATACACCCTTTAAGTCAGTTCACGACACTTATCTTCTTTCATTGGCTACGCACTGTTGATATCAAAAGTAGGAGGTGGTCACAATAATGTGACTCGACTGTGTATGTATACCATTATCATTACACTGCTGGAGGAAGAGGTCCTCGACATTCTCCAGAATTTTCTCTGCGCAAAGTCGTACATATACATGCGTATTCGACGGTGCTAGATGCCTTTCAGTCATTGAACTACAAAGACAAGTGAGATAAAGATTAATGGAGATTATTGAACACACGTTTGTTTACGACACAGTCACTTTTTGCAAGGATTGCTCATAACCTTTCTTTTGTCAAAAGTAGGACTTCAACACATATTATTCTACTCCGAAGAGCTTCATCTCTCAATCATTGTCTGTTTGACTTATTCATTACATCATCCCCTCCCCTTTGGGAAATCTTTTTCACTCCACACGGCGTGGGAATTCTTTTATGTTGGAACGCTAATTACAGACAATGGAATTCGAACCTACGTTTTCCCACTCTGGAGCGGCTGGTATACCAACTGAACTATACCGGCGGACTTGTCGCTGCTTTATTATCCATTTCACTCATTTCTCACACCCTGAGGGTTGCAGTGTTGATCCGGGAACATGATGACAAGTGAGTGAGTCTAAAATTAATAATGAATTTACAGAAGACAAAATTAATATACAACGCTTTTACAAAAACTGAAGATTCGGAAGTTGATGGGGCACATCTTGAAGTAACTGATCCCTACATTTATCTAGTAACACAACCGTAAAAGGGAGGGCGATATAAAAGGAACCTACATGCCTATAAAACTTGATCGAAGAGCTTTCGAAAGAAACAGTAAAATTTTCAGGAGCAATTCACCGTTACGCCTTAAAAGAAAAATATTTAATCAGTGCATATCTCCAGTTCTTACTTATAGATCAGAGACATGGACTTTACCTAAAAATACATACAGAGGCAAGAAACACTTAAAAGAAACATTGAGAGATGAGTTCTTCGTGTAAACAGGAAAGGAAGACGAGAGCAGGGATTTTGGAAATGGCAAGTTTTGAAGGCAACATGATCAAATTGCAGGTCCTCTAATAGCAATGGACTTGATATATTTTGAGAACTCTTCTCTGTAGGCCAACTGAAATAATAGATTGGGTTTCAGGGGCCAGTGAAAACACCCAGAAGAAGACAACGTGAGATATGTATGGAAGAAAGTTGAAAGCATGTAATTTGATAGTGACTGTCTCAAAACGGAAATTTGTGGTAGAGACTTTTACAGAAGTCCGTCTACAGCAGTGGCTTGATAATATTTGACGATGATGATATAACTTAATCAAGCGATAGTAAATGAATTCAATTATTCACATTTAATATAGATTTAGGTTTTAATGTTAACATTGTTGTGCGCTTGAGATATCAATATTGTGCAAGAACACGTAAAATTAGTGGATTTGATATATCCGCAATGAAATACGAAGATCTACAGTACAGTGCAATTTGACTGTAGTGCAGTTTATTTAGTTCCAATTTTTTGAATTCTAGCGCTGGTTTTATCCTTTATACATGGCTGAAACTGGGGGCTAAATGAACCACTGCTCGAAACAGCAAGATTGACCGATTCATCTTATGTGCGGTAGTGAGAGTAAGCAACAGTTTGCTGTAGTTACGTGTGTAACTTTCTTAGCCTTTCTTCTCACTCTGAGTTTAGCAGAACACATAGAAAGTTTTAAATTAACCATTTCCCCGAGGCATACAAAGTTAGATTGGAATTTCTCATTGTACCTGTCTTGTAGGTGACGAATCTACAGATCGGTGATGCGGTGAGGAATTCATAGTTTTTCTCACCAAGTCAATGAAAAGAGAAATTTTCACACTCGGATTAGGCTAAACAAGTTTGTAAAATCATGCAATGCATTGCTTATGATACGCTTTCCAACATTCCAGAAATTATTGTTAAAATTATTACTCAAGTTATGAAGATAATGGCTGTGGAATAAATCTCGATCCTGTGCCCTGACCTGTGATCACATTTCGATGATATTCAACAGAACCGGTTCAGTATACCCGCGGAACGGCATCATGAAGTTTTGTCACAATCGAATCATTTCTACGTACATTATAGCGCATATTTGTCAATGAAATGGACCACACTCCTATGTCCTAACGTTTGTTCCCATTTCATCCATTTTCAATAGGTTTCGTCAACAGGCTGTCTCTTACTACATACTAAAATTTCATTGAGGTATCGTGTTATTTACTCGAAGTATTTTTACATCGAGTTATTTTTACTCGAGTTATCGTGCGGACAAGCAGACAGATAGACAAGCAAAGCTGGAGCATATAAGCTTCTTGAACCTACAGTTGAAAAGCGTAAAATAATAAGGAAACGGCGAATCTTTCTCAGTTATACACTGTTATGTACTACTGAAGACTAGAATTATAGTTAGTTTTGCGACTCCCGTTTTGATGGACTTTGGTAAAGGAAGACCAGGATGAACTATTTTCTCACAATGACTTCAGTATTTTTCTTAACTATTCTGTAATAATGTATTTATTGCTACATATTGAACTCAAATTTTAAACATCAACACACACCGGCCACTGATTTAGAAACTTTTTGCAGATGTACGTAAACATCTGTGATGCAGAGTATGTATAAAACACGTGGTCCCGTTCGTCACCACGTAAGCTAAGCAACTGTTTAAGACTACTGCTCGTCAGTAATCATTAGTAGTTTTGATCACATTGGGGAAAACAAAGTAATTTTCTGAGTTTGATAAAGGACTTATTGTGGATGACCGTTTCTCTGGAGCGATGATTTTCATTGAAAAGAGCAGAGCTGATTGGTTTTTCAAAGGCTGAGATATCCCGAGTTGGTAGAAGAACAACCCACATTACTTGTCTAAGAGGCGTAACTGGTGCGCGACGATAATCTGGCAGCAGCGATATCGCCGTCACCTGAGAAGACTTGTACGGAGAAACAGAATTTTTTGTGTGCAGGAATTGACCGAAGCATTTATAAAGGCTGTTCCCGGTCATATCTCAGAGAACTATGATCAGGAAATGGAAGAGGGCCGCCCCGGTGGCGCAGTGGTCTAAGCACTGGCCTCTCATCATTCGTACAAAAGGGGTCCGGGTTCGAATCCCGGTGAGGCATGGATGTTGTGTTTGTCGTACGGCACTGTCTCTGTCCCTTCCCTGGAACCAGTGACCCTAAATTAGGGACGGGAAACGGCTTATGGCCCATTGAGTTGCTCACGGTGGTCGATTGGTAATTGCAGTATTATGCCTATACGGAAACCGCTGCCCTCTGAAAATCACTGGAAACATCGTGTACGGCTGTGTCAGGAACACCACACCATGACTCGATACCTGAAGACTGGAAAAAGTCATGTTGTCGGACGAGCTGCGGTACACCTCTTCTGTACCGACGTTAAGAAGGACCTTTGACGGAAGCCCCATGAAATAATGGACCTAGCTTCCCTTGTAAATAGTACGCAAGTTTGTGGAGGTGGTGTCATGGCGTGGGGTACCTCGTGTTGGTACGGAACGGATCCCTTGACATTGCTGAAAGATCGGATGTCCTCCAAGGCTTATCTGACTATTAGTGCTGATCCAACCCTTCCTGCAATGTTCATTTTTTATTTAGCTGGTGACAACTATATCATAGATGACAATTCTATTGTCCATCGCGAAAGATCTGTTCAGAAGGTGTTCAGCGAGCAGAACAAAGACTTCTCTCGTCTTCTCTGGCAACCACAAAGCCCGGATCTGAACTCCATTGAGAATGTAGGGGACACGTTATGTTACAAAAACATCAAAGTCGAATCTGATGCAGCTAAAGGACCACTGTGGAGAACTGCAGGTATGCTGTAGACGTACATGCATTTATACACTTTGTGGAATTTATGCCACACCCCATATGTGCAGCATTTCGGGCTAAATGAGTTCCAACCCGGTACTGAATAAAAGTTTTTAATTACGTGACCGGTACGTGCATTTGAACAACTGATTTCCTTTTAGCTGCGGAAATAAGAATTCGGCCTAAGTTTAATCGGTTAGATTCACGGTATATGCTGTATTATTGTGTACTAATCGTGAATTATTATTGTTGATATCATTATTAATAATTGATAATTACTTATTAATATGTAGTTATTACGGAATAATTATCATGGAGAACTAGAAAAGTAATCTACATGCAGATGAAAAATGCGCCGAATCGGAAGGAAATGACAAAAATCAGGTCAAGACCCGTCTCGTCACGTGCGACAAGCAGCATGAGCTCATTCTCTTCTCCATGCAGCAGTAGTTTGTGTCTCACTGCATGCCAATAAAGATCGATTCGTAGAAGCTGGGCCGCACCGGTGGCGCAGTGGTCCAAGCGACGGCCTCAGATCGTCCGGGTTCGAATCCCGGTGAAGCATGGATGTTGTGTTTGTCTTACGACACGGGCTCTCTCCCTTCCCTGGAACCAGTGACCCTAAATTAGGGACGGGTGACTGTTTATGGCCCATTCAGTTGCTCACGGTGGTCGTTAAACCACCAATTAAAAAAAAAAAGGGATATTTCCCAATTACGCGAAAATGCAACATAGAACCAACTGTTTGGATTATTATTCAAAATGATCACTTAGGCATGTCGACAGTTTGCTCTTTGCTGGGTATCCAGTGTGCTGACTCTTCCTCAAAATCAAAAGCCTACGCAAGGGTGTTTGTTGCTTCTCGGAGAGGATACACAAAAATTTCTGACAAACCTGGTAACCGGGAACTAAGACTTCGATTTACGACTGAGAGCCTGAGGCTAAACAATTATCGTTGCGATTGCGACATCATGGTTACACTCTTCTCAAGAAATGATGCCACGGCAATCAGCAGAAAAGGTCATGGCAACGGTTTTGTTTGGGAAGGGCTCCGAGGGATTTTTGCTGGGGAATTAAATGCCTCTAAAAACAATAATCACCAGGGATCTCAGTGATGCAGAAAAATGTAGACGAAATCTGATCAACGTAGTCCTCTTGTTCAACGAAAATGCTCCAGTGCACAAGTCCCAAGGAGCATAGGCGACCATTTCGGACTACGGATTTCAAGGACTTTATCACGCACCTTATAGCCCAGATTTGGGTTTTTGGGAGATTTCGGTCTTTTCGAAATCTTTGTAAACAAACACGTGCGGGAACGCTCTGCTTGGAGTGACGAAGAGATCAAGAATACTGCCTCACAGTGGTCTGCAGCAAATGAATAGTACATCTGCTTTTCTGAAATTTTCCTTTCTCCTCACTAAGAGTAGGCGGGTGCATTTTGATCTAACAGTGGAATATAATGAAAAGCAATAAAGCAATTTTGAGTGAATCACAACTTCTTCATCTCGAGATAAATAACTTTTCTACTGCCCCTCGGATATTTCACATCATCGTATTTTTAAAGGTCATTCATGGCCATATGTTTTATCTCCAAATGTATACATCCGCAATACATTTATTTCACGTAACCTACAATGTATGGAGTTTTGAAAACACTCTGCATTTCTTCTTTAGCAACATTGCCTTTAACTACCTTTATACGGCAACAACGTATTTTTTTCAATTACTGAAAGCGCACGGCAGAAACATCCTGGCTTTGATACCATGGCAGCATACGTTTCGATACAAATCCATTCTGCTACGGATGAATTACACCAACTCATTAGGATTAATGCATTATAGCCAAAATAAAAATAAAAGCATATTTAATTGCACGACGCTTCAATGAAGAAATTGACTCTCACAAGATATGTATTAACAGTGAGTAGGGATTATCATGTGATGTATAATAACCTCAGCATATGAACAGCTGTTATGCATCAGCACAGGAAAAGCAATTTAATTCCACTGGGTTTATTAATTCTTAGAAACAAAGTGTTTATATTGCAGACCATAGTGTTCTAATTTCCTAGAGTCCTTCATAGTCTCCGACGAGTGTTCCAACTTAGAGAGTCGACGAACAGCTACAGGTTTCCATAACGTTGTTCGCACCTATACGCTGTTGAGAGCCGATCTCAGGAATTTCTGTTTCAATCGATCCCGACACTTCAAAGTTATAAATTGTTTTACGATTACAGACCAACGCAACGAATCAGCTGGTCACACTTCAACAACTGGTATCTAATGGCCAAAATCTAATTTTTTTATGTACCTAAAGAATGATGCAATACTGAGAAGTACTGCGAACATTAGAATATCATACGAGGGCTTTATTTTGTTAAACGTTCTCCGTACAAGAAACATGTTAACCAGCAGTTCCAGTAGCTGGTAACTTACCGCGTTGTTGTCTTTTTCATGCTACAACCCCATCAATGCTAAGGGTCTTATACAATCCCGCGCATATTGGATTTCAGGAAAATCTGTCATATTTCTGGCTCTTCAATATTATTTTAGTTTATTTCAGTGTGATCACGAATGGCAAACAACGCAGAGCAAAATACCACGATATATTTTCCTATTTTTAAGCCTGTACTTGTTTTAATGTTACTTTATTTTTTCTTGGTTTGAAAACAAAACCGTTTTATTGTACACGCGGGAAATATACCTAATTTCCGAAATTTTCACGCAGCCAAATGAATGATGTCGCAAAATCATTAACGCTGCATTCTTCTTCTGAACATAATATATTATTTTGGATTGCAGTGTATCTTGTAGCCTAGTAGATAACTTAAGGAGAAGAGGGGACAAAGGCTAACAGATTCAGAAAGTTGTGCCACGATAAAAAGAAAAAAACAAGATGACACCGAATTTTCGGGTTAATGAGCACGTATTTCTGAATCCGTTCTGAGGCGAATTTAATTTATCAAAGCCATTAAAATTCAATGGAAACGGTACGGAAAACAGTAGTATCTGAGATAAGAAAGAAGTTTTTCAATCCCGCAGATATTGCTGTAAACGGAATCGTGAACTCACTCCCTCTGGTTGGTTGGTTGGTAAATAAATTTTTGTGGCGCAAGGGCCATAGTTACTCCCTCTGGTTGCAGACTTGTGCGAACAGAAATTTTTGAAATTATATGAGAAACATTTCGCACAAAGAAATGATTTTTCAAATCGTACTCTTAGAAGCAGAGATAACGACAAATATAAGATATGCCTCTACGCCCCTTTTCGGGAAACACATGCATTATTTTAAGAAGAAAGTATTCTCAAAACGTGTTTCGATGAAAGCGGTATTGGTCCAGGAAATATTTTTTTCAGTCGAGGTTTTAGTAATTCAGATTTTGCTGCAAATGCACTCACGGAAAATGAAATTTGCGCACCTAGAAGAAAACATGCTGCAACCGCGAAACCTTCCAAATAGCTAGAGTGCGCGCTGGTATGCAAATGAACGACGTTTGGTGTGCTTGCTCATGACCACACACCCTGTGGGGCGCTGCAAGCACCAACCGGCATGTATCGCCGTACGAGGCGGTGCGATGCTCTATTGAGATGACCGGACTGCGTGCCACAGATTCCTCTGTAATTGTCCTGCAGCTCTGTTTTTGCCATCATATGTATCAATCATCTGCATCATTACGTCCATAAAATTTCAGTTCAATCTGATGCATCCTTCTTCGAGCGCAAATTTCATTGTCCGTGAGCGTACATCAGAAGCAGAAATTAATACTTACGCCCCATGGTGGCCAAACCATTCTTCACCAAATATTAGAAATTATATGAAAAACATTTCCCATTAGGAGCTGTATGCGATATAGGAAGAATTTTTGAAATCGGAGTTTTAGAAGCAGAGGTATCGGGGAAAACGTAATTTACCTTAACGTCCCCTTGCGGAAAGTTAATCAGTTACTTGAAAATTTTTAAATTATATGAAAAACATGTTGCACCAGATACGCTATCCAATAAAGAAGGAATTTTTCAAATCCGACTCTTAGAAGCAGAGATATTGATAAATGTAAGATACACATCTACGCTCCCTGGCGGAGAAACCATGCAAGATTTCAAGAAAAAAATATTCCGAAAAGGTTTATCAACCTGAGTAATATCGGTCCACGAACGAAATTTTTCAATCGAGATTTTAGAAGCTCAGATTTTCGGGCAAATACAGCAGAAGCAGAAATTAACATTTACGCCCCTGGTGGCCAAACTATTCTTTACTAAAAATTACAAATTTTGTGCAAAATATTTTCCACCAGGAGTTGTATCCGCTGAAAAAAATTGTTTCAAATTGGAGGATTAGAAGTAGAGGTATCGGAAAAAACGCAATTTAATTTTTCGCCCCCTAGCGGAAATCTATGCAAAACTTCAAAAATATATTATACTTTAAAAGCTCTTCGACATAAATGGAATCGAATGGTAAAATTGTATTTTCAATCGGATGTTTAGAAGCAAATATATGGAATAAAATCTATTTTGAATTCGGCATCATCTGCGGTTGCGCCGGCGCAAATGTACATCGCAAAAAAAACAAAAAAAAAACGAAATGAAGGATCTTTATTTGCATATTGACCTTCCCAATGAAAACATAATTTCTCAAGTCCGACTGATTGTTGCAGAGATATGGTGTCCACAGGCGGACGGACAGACGGACCAATAACATAAGCACGATCTTGTTTTACAAAAGACGGGCTAAAAATGAAAAGGCTTCATCTGGCTGCATGTGGGAAAGAGAATGAAAAGTTTGTTTCGATCAATTAATGGTTTATTTCTACAGACACACAATTGTTTAAGTAGCTTACCGAATGAAGTCGTGATCCCTAATTCACAAGTATAACGCTTGGAATCCAGATAAAGTGTTTGACATTTTATAAAATATGATCATTAAGCTCAAGTGATATCGTACTTGAAGAGCTGAATAAAAAAGGCAGCATCGCTAAACATACAGTACACTATATTGACAAAAGTCACCAGACACCCCTTCAAAAGCAAATGAACCGATCCGCTGCGTTGTTGATATTCGCGGTACAGCTGCAAACAGTATAAAAACAAGCCTGCAGCTGACCGCGATCATATCGCACTTGAGGTTGAGTGAAAATGTCGTGCGGGAGAGAACTGACTTTGAGAAAGGAAAGATTGTTGGGTATTATTTTAATGGGTTGTCCATAAGAGAAACCGAGAGGCGTTTAAACATACCCAAGTCAACTGTTTTGGATGTACTGAATAAGTGGAAGACACATGGCGTGCCTGAAGCAGCAAACCGCACCATCAGACCAAAGAAAATCAGTGATAGAGAACGTCGGAGCCTCAGGAGAGTCTTTACAGCTAATCGACAGAGACAGTGCACAGGTGAGTAAAAATGCTGGAACCTCGGTATGTACACTAGAGTGGAGCGAAACACACTTTTTTTAAATTTGAAACGTCACCATGTGCAATAGTTGCGATTTTATTACTGAAATGACCCCCCGAAATATGGATGATATTATTCGTTATCTTAGGCTTCCCCAAGTACCTCGAAGTTTGAATATTACAGGGAAAATGCTTTAAAAATACCTGCTTTTCCCATTTTGTATATATAAAAAAAACTTGAGAGTACAAACACGGGAAAAATTCAGCTGACGTTAGTTAATTTCTTAGGCTTCCCCCAAAAGCTCTAAATTTGTCATATTTCTCTGAAAATGGCATGATAAGTCATGTAAATATGATAGACACCAGCCTTACGTAGTTGCCTAACTTGAGGCGTGAATTTACTTCACTTGGAAAGCAGACTTTTTTAAAAATTTGGCATCAGCTTTCTATCTAAAAGTTTTGCTCTGATGAATCTATCTCTTGCAAGAAGGTCACACATATGAGCAGAATAATGTGTTACAATATTAACCATCCTCTCTACTGCCTGAAAATGGCAGTGTATTTTTGTAAATTCGTGGCAAGAACTTGGATATTTATCCGACTGTAGTAATTCCAGAAGCTCATCGTCTTCGCATTTCCGTATGGGAGGCTCTGTCGCAATACATTCTTTCCAGTCGATTAGGTCAATGGAATCATTGCTCCGGAAATTCAGCTTAGGAATTTGAAACTTCCTAATGGTAGTTGTTTGTTCGGAAGATTTCCTGGCTTTCATGATGCGTCCAACAGCAAGCTCACGGACATACTTTCTGTCGTCAAACAACGTTGCAGCGAGCAAATTTTCTACATGGGCAAAATACGCGTTGTCTTGGATGACTCTTTTTACAATATCCTTTAAATTATCTGGAAGATACTGAAACCGAAATATAAAAACTGAAAATTATTTGGATGGACTAGCTTTACAGGTACCGTTACATTTGATCATGAACCACGATGGTGTATATACTTTTATTACGAAGATGGCGAATGAGATAAGTTATTGTGTTGAATCACTAGTTCCAACATGCAAACGCAGAATGCGATTTGCGAGGGTCAGCCAATGGGGATGTGGAAGTGTTCCAGTACCCCGATTTACCAGATCTTGTGGGCAATCACCTGCAGAGACTGTCTTACAAATTTTCCACAAATAAGGTTGATCCGAACTACGATCTCCGAAGTTAATGTCGGAGTGAAACGAAAATTCAATTATCTAGAAATTAACGATAGGAAGGTTTGCCCACATCTTTTGGGGCTTTCCAATCAATCCAATAAATCCTTTTGGACCTGATGTTTTCCCGTCGAGGGCTTCAGTGAGGTGGCGTAAAGGCAGTTCATTAAAATGAAGAGTGACATATAATCCAGTGCACAGAAGAATAGAGCTTTTTTCAAAGCGCCTAATTATACCTGCATTTGTGCCGGTATCAGTCACTTCCCCGTGACTTCCAATAAAGACTAACTCCGACAAGCCAAAGGCTTTCTGGTCCAATAGGCTGACGATACCGTCGGAATTGTCCTTTGCACGCTTGCTCGTCGGTGTAAAATGTCTCAAATTGACCAAACCCGGTACTTCAACAAGTGTAAAATGCTCCTCCCATTCTTTTCACTTGTGGCGCTTTCCATTATTTCAACCCTTCTTCCGTCCAAAAATAGAGCTACCATCTTTCGACCTGTCGAGTTTACTTCATCTTGAATTGTTTTACGGGTCTTTCTCCATTCTCGTGGTATTTTATGCATTTCAATAACAGGTGAATTACATTTTTCGACTGAGCCTGTTCACTTACAGCACGAAGCAACGCAAACGCAAGATCAGCTGCCGCTCGATCGCTGATGCCTCGTCTACCGCTCTTTCTAGGAAATGTGGACAGTGTCATTTGACATCTAGATTTTGAAGAGCGACGTGGAGTGAAATCATAATCTTTCTCCGAGGTCAACAAATCCATTAGGACGAGGTTCGTCTGGTTTTGTCACAATTCGTATTTGCATCTTCTTCTGAAGTATCTTCCTCGACTCGCAAGATCGATTTCAGTGACGCAGTATTCTTTAATTTCCTACGGACATGCTCTTCCCTTTCACTCTTTCGAGCTGATCTTTTCTTCAGTACACTGGTGGTTTTTGCATCAATCCCACCTACTATGATTCTTCTGTTTGTTCTCTGGTCCATTAGCAAGTCTCGCTTTTTCACGGGTACTTTTTTGCAGAGCTGCATTTGCAGGTTCTAAAACATTTGCACTTGCGCGAGCATATGTCAAAGATACGTCGCGAATCTGGACGAAATTGTTTAACCTGCTTCCGGTAGGTTTTATCCATTCTTGGAGCGTGTGTGTTTTTTCAGCTTCTGGATTTCAGTGTTGTATGCAGTAATGCGCTTTACAATTGGAGCGATGTCGGAAGAGATGTTTTCTTCCATATACTCAGCACTTTGTCCGCGACAATACCTACTATTTCTACTGCAGCAGCTCATAATGAGCACCTTCCTGCCTAAAAATATTTCATACGAGGTAGTAATGGTGCATTACATATTCGTACGTAGGCAACACATTTTCACGCATCTTTTTATAACTCCCGAGGACAGGGCAATCAGCTTTATATATTGTTTCAGCCATTTTAACTAGTTGAACGACAAAACGAAAATACCGGTAAGGCCCGAACAACATCATTAGGAGTGAAATAAACTTTTGCTTCATTATGACGCAACACCTGCCAACACTCTTTCCCAAAAGGATCTGGGCTACTGTGGTGAGATGACCCAGTGAGTTCGCAAAAAGAGCTGCGCTGTGAGGGAAGGGGTAAGGTGAAGAAAGTAATGAAGACAAAAGGACAGCGTACACCTGCCAACACTCTTTCCGCAAGCTATATGTCTGAAAATCAACATGAGGTTTCCAGAAAGTATGAGAGGGGGATTGTTAATGTTAAGCTCGAATTGGTAATTGTAAGGCTGTTGTCGAACTTGATGCTTCGGCAACTTATCATGCCATTTTTGGTGAAAAATTACATATTTTAAGGGATCTGAGGAAGCCTAAGAAATTAACTGACGTCTGCTGAATTTTTACCCGTGTTTTTACACTCAAAGGTGATATTAAATAACATTGTGAAACAGCATTTTTGATATTTACAAAATGGAGGAAGCAGGTGTTTTTAAAGCATTTTCTCCTAACATTTTCAAACTTCGAGGTTCTTGGGGAAGCCTAAGATATCAAATAACGTCATCCATATTTCGAGGGGTCATTTCAATAATAAATCGTAACTATTGCACATGGTGACATTTCAAATTTAGAAAAAAAGTGTGTTTCGCTCCACGATAATGTACACGTACCATTCGCCGAGAACTTCATTCCATGCGCTACCATGGTCGTGCGGCTGCTCATAAGCCTTTCATCTCCACTCGGAATGCTACTCGTCGTTTAGTATGGTGTAAAGAACATTTATCGTGGAGCGTAGATCTACGATAATTGTTCTTTCTCGGGTCCTATAGACTGATTAATCCAAATACAAGATCCATCAGTCTGATGGCCGTGTGTGGGCATGGCGGCAGCCGGAGGGAACGCTATTTACCAGAGTGCACTGTTCCTGCGATCAAGTTTGGAGCTGGCAGTGTGCTCGTGTGGGGGTGTTTTTCGTGGTATGGTGCTAGCCTATTGGTTATGGGAGACAAACCTGTTAACCAGCACATCTACCTCGATATTCTGGATAATTGTGCCCTACCAACTCTGTGTCAATACTATAGAACCTAGCCTGGTTGGTACCAGCAGGATAATGCACCGAGCTATAAAGCAAGGCCTGTTACGGCAGGGTTTGACCATAATTTCATATTGTGCGTGGACTGGCCGGCATAGAGCCCTGATCTTAATCCCATAGAGCACCTATGGGATGAATTAGAGCCCCGCATAAGAAATTTAAAACCAAGGCCTACTATTAGGCAACAGTTCGCGGCAACATTATGTGCTGAATGGAAACGCATACCTATCGCTGTGTTCCAAAACTTTGTTGAAAGAATGTCTGGAAGGGTCAGTGCATACATTAAAGTCAAAGGTGGACCGACACCGTACTAATGTATGTCCATAAATGCTATGTTGTATTTCTCTTCTAGGTGTCCGGTGACTTTGTCAATATAGTGTATACTCCCACCAACTGTGAGATCCTTCGTACAATATGTAGTAAACAACATTATTTGTCCTGAAATACATTCTTCCTTAGCCTAATATTAATGAGACTTGTACACATCTTTTGCTGAAATGTTTTATACTCGTATACAGCTCTATCGTGCATACTAAATTGCGTGAAATGTTTTCATATGACAGATAAGACGAAATTAAATGTCATCTACATGAAACACCCTCAGAAAACATGGAAGTACAAAGTGACAAACCTCCTTGTCGTCCTAGGGAAAAAATGTAACTTAGCATATTCCGTTCTGTCATTACAACACGAATTTGAGTATGATACAGTTCATTCTCAAACGAATGAAAATTTTCAAGGAACTGACGAGTATGCATTTGACACATTATTATGCCATGTATTTTCCTGACTTTGAATACGAAATGTTTGTTTATTTATGGGGAGTTTATGTCTAATGGCTGATCAGACACACCTTCAGCCCTGCTTTTCGAATAGTTCTCTTCTGCTAACACAGCATGCAACCGTTGCCGTAGTGTTATTCAGGTTCTTAAAATAGTATAACTATACTACTAATCTAAATTTCTGGGCGTAAGATAGAAACCAAAGTTTCGAAGCTTTCGCACATCAACCAGATGACTTTTTTAAGAAAGATAGACAGCAAACTGCCTGCGAAGTACCTGCCTTCAAAAAGCCATCTAGCTGATGTGAGAAAGCTTGGAAACTTTGATTTCTATTCCACGTCAATAAATTTTAATTTCTAGTATACTTATTACTAGTATAGTTCTACCAGTATCTTAAGCAATCAGAGTAACCTCTTGTTTTTCGTATACTATCGTTATAGGTGAATTGAACAGTTTGCCGTTTATTTTTCTTGAAAAAGCCATTTGGTTGGTGTGCAAAAACTTGGAAACTGATTTCTATTCTACTCCAGAAAATTCAGATTAGTAGTATAGTGATGCTATTTTAAGTATAGTTGGTGTACAGTTCCATGTTATTAATTAGTTATTCATATTCTCTTACAACAGTGCATCAGTTAGTTGTAAATTAATTATCGTGGGTGATCTAATGGGGACTTAATCGAAATAAAATCGGTAGATACAAGTTCGATTCGCACTTAAGAACTATTCAGTTTTCATCAGATTAGAGTCTACTGGGGTGAAATTTAATTAGCACACATTTGTAACACATTCTAAAGTGATTCTGTGCCTGTCATGTGGCTTGACATCAATTCTTTATTAAAAATTTCAATGATAATACAAAACTGTTAGCTTTCGTAGACTTGTAACGATGTTCGAATTTCATCCGGCATGTTACCTTCCGACACAGTCAGCTAGGTGAATAGATGTTTGTAAAATTAAAGTCGACCTCTTTATCAAGGGTAGGTGCACGGAAAGCAGCTGGTGGATATTCTGAAACTGAGCCAGTGTTTTTCACAGAAAATACTGAACATAAATGATAGTACAAGTAACTTGATAATATTTAGCAAGATTAGGAAGGGTGTTCTTCGATAGGACCGAGCTCGGTGACAGTCTCCACAATGCTGCTTATGAAAACATGAATGCTTTGTAAGTGTGTGTGTGTGTGTGTGTGTGTGTGTGTGTTTCCGAGGAAAACGATTTTTGCGACACACACCCCGAAGGGACAAACTCAGGGAGACTATTATGTCACACAAACAATTTTACAATCACTAAATAACCCTCAAAAAACAGTGTCTCACTGAAATATGATGGTCAATCTCCATGTCATTATATAGTGTGGAAGTAATGTTCTCATAATACGTGGTCAATACGATATGATAATTTACACAGCAAACTATTCAGCGATGTTTGATTGCTATGGTAATTATCATGACTCTATGTCAGAAGTATTAGATGAAACTAACTGAACGAACTTTTGCTACTCACTGTTAAGTATACGTATATGTAAGAAAATGTTCTCAGATTTTAAATGTTCAGTTGTTGGTTCTTTTACATTTGCGGGCTTAAAGTGCGTCACTAACCGGCTTTACTGGATTAAATGGTCGCAGCAGAGAAAAAAGTTCCTCTTGGGATTGTAGAAAAACAAAATACGTTCTTTAAAGAATGACGTTATTTCCCAAGAGCAGTTCTCCACCTTCAAACGATTACATTCTCAACACCCTTGGTTTCCTGTATTTATTTCGCTTTTACAGTAGTTGCACCAATTCTGCCTTCTGTTATTTTCCTCGCTACCATATGGCTTTCTTTGCAATCGGTTTATACTCGACGAACAATTCAACTGGCTAATTTTTCTTACCTACTTTACAACAGCTCAAGTTATCTCCATTTCTGAATAGAAAGGTGCTTATTACTTGCTCTTACTGTAATCTCAGACGATTAATAAAACTAAAACGCTAACTGAAAATAATTTTTATTCCATTTCGTGGGAAATAATGTCTTTACTCAGAGATTTAACGTTGGTATGAAAACATTGTGAAGTAATCTTCGAAATTATACAATAAATTAAACAAAAACCGGAAATTCATGAACACTATTAATAATACATTTAAGTGACGAATACGTTTCTGAGTATTAAACTGTAAGGACACTAAAGCAGAATAGCCAGTGAAACACGCTACGTTGATTTACGAAACATATAAATTCGCAAATACATTTCCATGCTTAGAAGTGTTTTAGAGATTTTGAACAAAAGAGGCTTTTCACTGTACCGATGCTGAATAAAATGAGTATAGGCAAATGATGTTAAGACCCTTTTTTTAATTCTCTATAGCCTCGCTCTTTCACAAAGTGTAAACAAAGCCAAAATTTTGTATTACCGAACTTAAAGGTAGTGGTGTCTAAATTTCTGCAATTAACCACTGGCAGATAAATTACTGGAAATACTATTTGTATTCGAAAACCTTTACGAAAAATGTTCTTTACTGACGCTATATAACGCAGTTGAAGAGACGTCACGGCTAAAGTATGCTGCCAAATATTTAAGAATAACCAGTGGAGTAAGGTTTCAATAAGCCACCACAATCACCGGATCTCAAGCTAATGGAACATTTGTGGGATGAAGTCGAAAGAGGCATCAGACATCAGGGCTTCAAGAGGTGCAGAGTGCAAATCATAACATTTGGGCTGATATACCTCAACCTGCTTACCGATATTTAATAAAGTTCTTATCGAGACGAATTCAAGCAGTATTAATGGCAAAAGGTGGCCCAACAACGTACTAACCTGATGGTCATAATTATTTGGCCACTCAGTGTATGATGTCTTTAATTTTGTTAAAGTAGCATTATATGCCTTTAAGTTTTAAAATTAACATTGCAGATCGTCTTTAAAGCTACATTATATAAGACACTATATAATATAATGAAAAATAAATAAAGCTTAAACATCGCTGATTAACTAAGAAACATCATGCGCAACAAACCTTGGATGAATAACTTTCAGTGCTGGCTATTGGAAAGTCAAAGTGAAGACATTTACATAGAGTACATTTTATTTTTTCTTACCGAGAGGTTTCATCGAAAGTTCAGAATAGGAAAAAAGAGATCCAGCTTTATCTGAGAAAGAACGCAGTTAATTATTTACTCGGAACTCTGGGATTTCACTTAATCCCGCTCAGAGGATGATGAAGAAAGGTATTTGCGAAATCAAAGAATCGAATAGAAAAAAAAAGGCGAAGGAAAAGAAAACGAAAGTAAATGAGGCAAAAAGGTGTAAGTTTTTCGAAGATGTACTTTCCGGATTACCATTTTTTTTTGTCTTTAGAGCATTCTCGTGGAATTTTATTTTTCTTCAAAACAAAGTAAAGAACGAATTTTGCGGTGTACACTTTGAGAAAGAGATTGAAAAAGTTTTTTTTTTTTTGGAAAAATCAACACAAAATATCCACAAATTTTCAAATTTTCGTAGATCATGAATCTATATGTGCAGGACCATACCTAGCATTTAAAAAGAAAATGATCTGTGCTACATAATGTGTCCTCTAACTACTGAGAAGGAGACACATATACCTCAAATAGGAAGATCACTTCCACATAGAATTTAAGTTGCTTTAATTGAAATTACTGCGGTATACCTGATTTATTCATTTTTTGAATTCAATATTAAAATGCAATACTAAAAATATAAAATTTATCTTATTTGTTTGCACTGCTAGCACATGGTACTTCAGAAAACAAAAGGCCGTTTAAGTTCATTTTACTATTAAATTTCTAACATTATACATGATGGTTATAAATTAGTTGGGCAAAAAGAATTTAGTGTGCATAGTTATAAGGTTGCATATCATAATAAGTACGAATAATATACAGGGTGCATAGGAAAGTCCCTTTAGACTGAAATAACTTGCGAACGGAGAGATGTACAGTTTTGCAAGTGAGATAACGGTATAGAAGAGCGACTACGCCCGATCGAATGCAACCGATAGCAGCGCCTCTAGTGGCGAAATGTGGACGTTAGCCATTGCAAATCGAAAACAAAAAGTGATAGACAAAATTTCCAAACACAAAGTTGTAGAGCATCAATTAATTAGTGCAACACGACGTTTGTTTTACACAGATAAGATAAATTGTTGCCTGAATACCTAAAAATGTCTGAAATCGATGTGCGACCTTTTGTATGAACGTTTGAAGGGAGCAGGCATAGGTATGAGCAAATACACACAATTTATTGCATAAATGCGTACTTGTGTCAATACAGTTTGATGACGTCATACAAAACAAAAACAAAAAAGGAAAAATGGCGCACAGTGATAAAAAGTTAATGTCGAGTATATTCGAAGAGTTCGCCATTGCCCACGATACACATTTGTATTCGTGAAAGTAATTCTGCATGCACATTCCTTAGCATGGAAGGTGTCACACTATTGCTAGCATCTGTAACACGACGACATATTCCCGTGGAGCTAGCGCCGCGTTTCGTTGGCATTCGCCGTAAATAAGCGCCATCTCGCAATATTGGGAGTGAGTGAAGCTCGCCATTCTCACACATCTTACGTAGGCCTAAAACTTCTGATCAGGGTACATCCTGCTATTGGTTTTTATATCGTAGGTACGGTACAACGTGAGAATCTGCATTTGCATACGGTTACATTTGCGAAATGTGAATATGCAGATTCGAATCGTCGGGCATCGATGTCGAACATTTTAAGGTATTCAGGCGAAAATTTATCTTATCCGTGTGAAACAAATGTCGTTTTGTACTTATTAATTGATGCTCTACAACTTTGTAATTGGAAATTTTGCTCTATCTCTTTTCGTTTTTGATTTGCAATGGCTAACTTCCGCATTTCGCCACTAGAGGCGCTGCTATTGGTTGCATTCGATCGGGCGTAATAGCGTTACTATACCGTTATCTCACTTGCATAACTGTACCTCTCTCCGTTCGAAAGTTATTTCAGGCTAAAGGGACTTTCCTATGCACACTGTATAGTTAAACACACCAACTTTACCTTTTTTTCACAAATGCTCGATGTGTCTTTCCTTGGTTACTCTGCAAATATCCCGTCTGTAAATCAGTTATTCCCCCATTGCTGTCAGCCTGTTGGCACCGACCAATGCGAGTGCAGCGGTGATTCATGATTTCATTTCAGGAAGGGACTTGGGAAGCGGCGGAAGCTAAAACTGATCTTTGCCAAAATCCCATGGACCGAAGCGGCGTTAGGTTCGGTGATCTATGTGTGTGGGGAGACGCAATTAGGCCAACACGACCTATACAAACTGGGACTTCAGCATCGAGGAGTCCTTGTGGTAGGGAGGAGGCGCGCTCGTCTTGCTGGCCAGCAAAACCTCCTTCCATTGTTTCATTGAGGATTGGCATTAGGTAACTTTGAAGCATGTCCAGGTGTGTGGCTCTGGTAACAGTTCTTTCAGCAAAGTAAATGGGCCAAAAACGGAAGCACAACTCACGGCGCAAAATACGTTCACCTTGGAACTGTCCATTTCATGTTCCAAGACGGTATGAGGATTTTTTAATTCCCAAACCCTCACATTGTGTCTATTCACTTTGCGATTTAAGCGAAAGGTCGCCTCGTCACTGAAAATGAACTTCGACAAGAAGTCATCATCAGCTTCCATGCGATATAACACGTCACTGCAAAAATCTGCCCTCTGCTTCTTGTCACCATTCTACAGGGCTAGAACAAGCTGCAATTTGTAAGGCCTAAGTTTCAGACTTTTCCGAAGGATTCTTGTCGCTGTTGATTTTGGAAGGTAAACTTAGTGTGCTTAACTATAAACACTGCTGGCCACACAAAATGCAACACCAAGAAGGAAGCATCCAATTGGCCTGAAATTCGCAGCATGCGTCGTCCACGAGAGGACATGCAAACGATTAGCATTGCAGGGCATATGCAAATCATGTGCGACCGGCACGCCACCTAGAAGCAGTATAAGAAGGGTGTACAGAAGGCGAGGTGTAAGTAGTGGAAGTGTGTTGTGCTGCCGGATATGTGCGTGGAAAGCAAACTGATGCCTCCTCGCAGAATACAGTAGTCATTCCAGCACGTTTCGGAGTTCGACAGAGGACGAATAGTGGCATATCGCGACAGCGGTTTATTGTACCGAGACATCGGCGCCCGTGTGGGACGACATCCAGCCATACGGAGGCGAGTATGGATATGGTGGGTGCAGGAGGGACGGACGGACCGACGTGAGCGATTGCCGCAGCCGCGGCACACCACCAAACGAGAAGACCGGCATGTTGTGCGGCGGTCATTGACGGCTCGCACCGCCACATCACGAACGTTAGCGCAGGAAATAGGGTGTGTTGCGCAACAACCTGTGTCAGCACGTACGGTTCGACATCGTCTGCAGGAGCGGGGACTTGTCGCACGGCTCCCATTGCTTCGATTACCATTGATGTTACACTACCGGCGAGTGCGGCGACAGTGGGCCGTTGAACGCCGTACCTGGACTACGGAATGGCAGGACATTGTCTTCTCCGACGAATCCCGCTTCTGCCTGCAACACCACGATGGTTGGGTCCGCGTGTAGTGGCACCGCGGCGAGAGAATACATGACTCCTGCATTATGCATCGCCATACCGGTCCGTCGCCTGGCGTTATGGTTTGGGGCGCAATTGGATATGACACCCGCACCCCTCTGGTACGCATCACCGGTACAATCAACAGCCACCGCTACATCTCCGACGTTTTGGAGCCTGTAGCCCTCCTTTACCTGAAGGACCTGCCAGCGGCAACGGTTTCAACAGGATAATGCGCGCCCGCACGTGGCACACATCGTGAAACAATTCTTCATGGCTCACCAGGTGTCACTGCTGCCGTGGCCCGCCTGTTCTCCCGATATGTCGCCCACCGAACACGTCTGGTCGCTGATCAGCACCCGAGTGTCCCAGCAAGCACCACCCGCGGCTACGCCTGATGAACTGTGGCAACGTGTGGAAGCAGCCTGGACCGACATACCTCAAGCATATTTCATTTCATTTCATTTTATTATTTCTGCTGTTACGGGTTATTAAGTTATGATAACAACTATTGACAGCTATAAAATAACAACAAGGAAGCTCCAGGAAAAGGCCTCATTGAGTCCTGTCTAAGCCCGGAGCCCTTTGAAGGAAATTTACAAGTCAAGTACAGCAATGTACATCACCAGCCATTAGTATAACTCTTTCTCCCCCCCCCTCTCTGTTATTCCCTTAAATAGTTAGCCTAATAGGAATGCTTTTAATTTTTTTCTTATAAAGGTTAAAGTTATTAATCAATGTCAGTTCTCTAGGCAATGAATTCCAAAACGCCGGCCCACAATAATTTAAACTTTGTTTCATAGTTAAAGTTTTAGGGAGCACTGGTATAAGTAAGTGCCTGTTGATTTCTAGTATTATATTGATCCGTATATGTAGATATTTTAATTAATTCCTGCTCTATATTATTTTTTATTCTTTTGTACATGATTTTACCCTAGCTAAAATTATATAGTTGTTTAATAGTCATTATGTTATATTTCTTAGGGTCAACTCTTTTATATGTATGTATATATGATTGAGAAAAAATAACATTATTACAAATATATTTTAAATCTAATAACCTAATATACTTGTTTTGAAGTATTTGTAAATTTTTAATGATAGATTGAGTTGTTTGACCCCCATGTTAATATACAGTAGTTAAGGTGTGTATGAACTAAAGTAAAATATATTAATTTTAATGTTTTAACAGCAAGATTTGTCAGAACATGACTTACAATTCCTATGTTTTTTGATAATTTTTTCAAGAGATTGTCAATGTGTTTATTCCATTTTAAATCATTATTAAGTTTAATACCTAAGTAAGTAAACTCATTTGCTATTTCAATTGATTTCTTGTCGAGAAGTAATGTTATATTAATAAGTTTACTTGTTTGTTGTCTTGAAAAAAAAAACAGCTTTAGTTTTATCCGTATTTAATACAAGTTCATTAGCAACCAACCAATTTTTGTATTTTTGCAATTCAATATTACTTAGTAAAATTATTTCTTCTGGATTAGTACCCTTAAATAACAATGTAGTGTCATCTGCAGAGAGGATAATGCTGGATTCAGATTCGATGTTAAAAATGTCATTAATGTAGATATTAAATAATAATGGTCCAAGTATTGAACTTTGGGGTACACCCAGTTTAATATTTTCCTTTGTTGAGTAATAATCCCCCAGTTGAGTAAACTGAATTCTGTTTGATAAGTAATTTGTGAAGAGTGCATGATCAGTACCTCTTATTCCTATACTATGTAGTTTTGATAGTAATATGTTATGGTTTAATGTGTCAAAAGCCTTTGTTAAATCCAAAAAAATAGCAACAGTTAAGTTTTTTTCCTCAACATTTTTCTGAATTATATCTTGAATATGGAGAAGAGCAAGAACTGCTGATTTATTTGATTGAAATCCAAATTGGTTTTTGTCAATAACTTTACATTTCTGTAAGTAAGATAACAATTTATTGTAAATTAGTTTTTCAAGTAATTTTGCAAAAATTGATGTCTTAGATATTGGGCGATAATTATTTTCATCATTGTGTGATCCTGCTTTATATTTAGGGGTAATTTTTGTAATTTTCAGCTTATCAGGAAAAATCCCTGTATCAAGAACAGATATAAAAATTTGAAGTAAAAGATCAGATATCTCATCTGCAATATATTTAATTGCCCGTGAATTAATTTCATCAGATCCTGAACCTGATGATATTCTTATGTTCTGAAATTCCACTAACAATTCAGTTTTTGTAATATCTGTAAAATGAAAGTTATTCGAGAGATATGATTTTTGTAAATAACTTGAGTAATGTGTATTAACCCTTTTTAACTTTTGTTTGATTGTACCTGGGGTAGTTGTAAAATGATGATTCAGTTGTGTAGCAATGTCCTGTTGATTGCTTATTTTCATATTATTTATAGTCAAGTGAGATGGTAATATCGTTTTAGGTGTCCTACCAAGTAATTGATTAAGATGCTTCCATGTTAGTTTAGATGAATTTTGTGAGAATATATTGGCATAATAATAATTCCTTTTAGTAGTTCTTAATTCAGAGTTCAGCCTATTTCTATATTGTTTAAAATAATTAAAATCTGATTGTTGTCTAGTTTTAAGGAATTTAGAATATAACTTATTCCTTTTTTTAAGGCACGTAAGTAATGTATCTGTAATCCATGGTTTGCGAAAACTTTTTCTAGATTTATTGCTTTTTACTAAAATAGGAAAACATATGTCATAGATATCTTTTAGTTTTGTAAAACATATTTCACATTTTAAATTAGGTGATGAATATGTGTCCAATTTGCTCCAGTTTAAATTCTTTAATTTATTTTTAAAGATTTCTAGATTTTTTTGTTTATAAGTCTCATTTTAGAAACCTCGTGTATTTGAGCCTTTTTAAGTATATGTTTATGAAAAATAAAAATAGGTAAATGATCATTAAAATTAAACTCCAATATTCCCGCAATAATTGGATCTTGTTGAATGTTAGTAATACACAAATCCAAAATTGTTTTAGAATGGGTAGTTATTCTGGTTGGCAATGTGATGATATTTACAAATCCTGATGAGTTTAAAATATAAATTAATTGATTAGTTATAGAATTATCCTGGGAAATATCAATATTTAAATCTCCCATGATAATAATTTTTTTCTTAACAAGGTTAGCATAGTTTAGAAGTTCACTTAATATATTTAGACATATATTATAATCAAATTTAGGTTGTCTGTAACACACCATTATTATGTAGAATTCATTTTGAATAGTTGATATTTCCATGTTAGAGTTTGTTATAGTAAAGTTGTTAACAGTTGAGAAGTCCCTATATTGATTATTAACATATATTGCAATGCCCCCTCCTCTTGAGTAATTTGTATTTAGGTTGAATATGGTATAATTAGTTAACTGTGTTGAATAATTCTCACTTGGAAACCATGTTTCAGTTATACAGATAATATCTATCGCTGACTTAATTAAGTGTAATAAAGACTCCAGAAGTGTAATTTTGTTTGTTAGTGATCCTGCATTAATATGTATAATTTTTAATGAATTATTTAGGTTAGTTGTTATTAAGTGGTTCAACTGTTCAACTGAATAATAGCCATCTATTTTGTCCCCCACATCCCACATTTTAGCCCTTATAATTTATAATTTAATCAAGTCATTAAGAGGAGTTCATAAATTCGTGTAGTTCCTGAATAGTCAGTATTTTCCTTTTTTGATCTTCTTCATTTTTTATTATGAATAAGTTTCCATTCCATGTCCATGCGTACATAAGCCTTGACTGCTGCACCAGTGTCTTTGCTTCCCAGTACAGATGTTTATTGTAAGGGGTAAGATTTTCGTTTATGTAGATTCTTGTTGCACTTAAACCAGGCATTAGATCATTATTATAGGTAAGATTTTTTTCTTGGACATCCAAATGTTCCTAGTTGTTCTTGATTTGAACTGGAGGAGCACTACTGAGTCTTGAGTCCTTTTATGCTTAGTTAGTAAAGGGTGAACAATATCAATATCTTTTGATAGATCCTTATCTATTTGTAATTTAGTTGCTAAAAGATCAACAAGGTTATTAAGATCTTCCTGAGATGCGATATTTGAAAGATAAATTCCATGTATTTCTATGTTTCTCAGCCTTTGATATTGATTCAGTTCATTTAATTCTTTATTTAATAATTTATTCTGTTGAAAACTATTCCTTTCCTGTATTTGAAGACATTCTAATTTAGTTTTTAGATCTTCTTTACTGTGTTCTAGTAAAGTACATTTCGAAAGAACACTATCATACCGTTCACTCAAAAACTCAACAGAACGTTTGATATCTCTTAATTCCTCCCTAAGTTCTAGAATATGGTTTTGTTTAATTTCACTTATTTCCATCCTGAGTTCAGCAATGGAATCAAGCTTTAAACTGATATCTGTGAAAGATTGCTTAATAAAATTCATATCAAAGTCATTAGAGTCAGTTTTAGATTTACTTGTGTTTATGGTACCATGGCCTTTTTTGGGACCAATGACAGTAAATTTCAATTAATTTTTACTTATTTTTTACTCAATAACAGTAAGTTTCACTTAATTTTGTCCTCAGTTTCTTTTTTTTTTTTTTTTTTTAATTGGAGGTTTAACGACCACCATGAGCAACTCAATGGGCTATAAGCAGTCGCCCGTCCCTAATTTAGGGTCACTGGCTCCAGGGAAGGGAGAGAGCCAGTGCCGTAAGACAAACACAACATCCATGCCTGACCGGGATTCGAACCCGGACCCCTTATGGACGAATGATTAGAGGCCAGCGCCTCAGACTACTGCGCCACCGGGGCGGCTGTTCTCAGTTTCAGCAACTGTGCAACAGATGGCAGCAGCACACTATCTCATCACCTAAATTCCTTTTTTTTATTTTTTTTTATCAAAAATTTCAATATAATTTTGTTTCAGTTGTCACCCTTTTTTTCTTTTCTTTTACTCAATAACCCAGTCATGTGGTATTTAGGTTCACAATCAACAAAAGTCCATAGAAAATCAGTCAATAATTTCAAAGTTGAAGAAGTAAAAACTTACCTTTAACTCACGAAACACTAATATCCATTAGTTTGCAGACAAAAACACAAAATGTAGACAGCATTCCCGAACAAGAGTAAACACTTGAAGACAAGACGGCGTTGAACAACACAATTTTTTGGCTCCCCTAATTTCATCTGATAGCCACGAATCCACAGCCTATCTACCTGAGTGACCTGCTTCCAGTAATTACCGCAATTTTCGGAGGTCTTATCTTGCATATGGATGCACAGAACACTCATGAATCCGGAATGAACTTCAAAAACACCCAGATACTACATCAAAAAACACTGCAACCAACAAAATATCATTAGCTTGAGCATAGCTGTATGTCAACATCGTGACTTGACTTGACGCTGTAATTTCTAGTAAAATTAGCCCACATCCAAAGCCTCTTTGCCGGCCCGGTGGCGCAGGCCTCTGATCATTCGTCCGTAAGGGGTTCGGGTTCGAACCCCGGTCAGGCATGGATGTTGTGTTTGTCTTAGGCCACTGGCTCTCTCCCTTCCCTGGAACCAGTGACCCTAAATTAGGGACGGGCGATTGCTTATAGCCCATTGAGTTGCTCACGGTGGTCGTTAAACCTCCAATCAAAAAAAAAAAAAGCCTCTTTTGTTCGATGCTGTGGTGTGTAGCGGCTGTTATTGCCAGCCATAGGGGCCACACAAACTGTTGATGTCTGCGTGTTCCGCAAGTCGCACGGGCATGTAAGCTCAATCGTTTCATCTTTGTATCTTTTGCTATGTGTCCAGTAAATCTGGCTTTGCTATCTTGTGTCCTTCTTGATGTTGCATTTTGGGTGGCCAGCAGTGTATTACTCGTACTTTTTATCATATGCATCCTTATACCTATGCACAATAACGATTTCTTTTTTCCTAACTAATATATAACCACCCTGTATTCTTCACATACATGTATTAAAGCGGTATATTATAATAATAATATTAAATTAACAGTTTTTTTAATAAAAGTTAGCAATACTCATAATTCTTACCAAAAGAGAGCTGCTTCACAGAAATAATTCCTTAGGCAACTCTAAAGCTCTCGATGAAATGTAAGTGATGTTATTGTAAAGATGAAACGCACAGAAGCAACAACAGAGTAAAAGCGGCCTCGCATCCATGTAAAATGGCAGAACAGGACCGCGGAGTGTAGAAGGGATTGATGCTACAAAAGCGCCTGTCCTCGGTTGCAACACCCGCCATCGATTTAAATGACAGAACAGGACCGCAGAGTGTTGAAGGGATTGGTGCTACAAAAGCGCCTGTCCTCGGTTGCAACACTCGCCATCGAGTAAAATGACAGAACAGGACTGCCGGGTGTTGAAGGGATTGATGCTACAAAAGCGCCTCTCCTCGGTTTCAACACTCGCTATCAAGTTCCAAAGTGCCTCTCTGAAAGCAACACAAGTACCATAACGGTTTCTCGAGAGATGAAAGTAATGGATTTTTAGGGATAAGCAGCCACCCACTGGCATAAAATCAATCAGCAATAGTAACGCCGAGCTTAGGTTGGAGAAGTGTAAAGCTTGCCGCTAGTGAATTTTAGAACGGTGGAAAAGCGTTCCCTGGAGTGATTAATAACCTTTCATCATCTGATAGACCGACGGAGGACACTGGCGGTGGAAAATTCCAGGTCAACACTACCTGCCGGACAATGTTGTTCCAACTGTAAAGTTTGGTGGAGGAGGCATCATACGCTGGCGCAGTTTTTCATGGTTTGGGATGTCCCCCTAATTTCGTTGCCCAAGAACCTTAATGCTGAGTCCGATAACGACATTTTCGACAGTTTTCTGCTCCCAACTTTGTGGCAACAGTTCGATGAAGGCGCTTTCTTTACCACATCACAAGGCCCATATCCACAAACAGATATCCGTGCAGGAACGATATGATGAGAAGGGTGTGGAAAAACCTGAACAACCTACACGCAGCCGCGATCTCAATCAAATGGAAAACCTTTGAGCTGAACTGAAACGTCGACTGTGAGCCGGGGAGAACCGTGATCGACCAGATTAATGCACTTGTGGTAAAATGGAACGTGATTACAGCAGCTGCAAACTAAAATCTGTTAGTTCAGAGCCTTTCTATCAGATTGCAGGCATTGATAATAGCAGCTCATAGTTCAAAGCCTTTCAATAAACATAACCAAAAACAGAATGTAAACCACTACCACTACCAAAACTACCCCCAACGCAGCTAATATTAAATACATTTTTCTCTTGTTAATTGGAAATCTATCGTACCTCATACTGCTCATTTACCCTCCTCACCAATAAACTACCGGAAACAAAAATAACCAAATCACATCAACAAAATATGTCAATACCGGTCGCCAAATTACTCCAAATCTCATTGCAGTTATCAGTGCCTCCAATCTCTATCAAATTGTAGGAAGTGATAACACCAGTTCATAGTTAAAAGCCTTTCTATCGAATTGGAGGCATTGATTGTAGCAGCTCATAATTAAAAGACGTTCTGTCGGATTGGAGGCATTCATAAGAGCAGCTCATTGTTCAAAGCCTTTCTACCAGATTGGAGGCATTGCTAATAGCAGCTCATTGTTCAAAGCCTTTCTATCAGATTGGAGGCATTGATAACAGCAGTTCAAAGCCATTCTATCAGATTGGAGGGATTAATAAACATCAGAGGTTCGACAAACTCGTTATGAATTCCTTTCCTATTACCGGGAGTTTGGGGATAGGCAAGTGTTTGTGAAATTTTGATCAAAAATTGTATATTGAACTGAAAAACAATTTGCAAGTAAATAGCTATTTTTTGCAATTATTAGGAAAACTGTGCGTTACTTAAACACACAAATTTTACTCAAAATGTCCCAAAGAAGTTTTCTTATTACACTGCCTGACAGAGAAAATGCCACACCATGACGGAATGCTCGAAAACAGACCAATCTGCACACACAGGTAGCCAAGTAGGTCCTGAACAAATAATTTAATTGTCACATATAGACTATGCTAAAGTAGCCGAATATACAGGATGATCAGTAAAGAGTGTGGCCCCAATTTTGGGCGATACAGCGTTGAATTAGACATAGCATCAAGGTAATGAAATTCCGAATATATTCCTGGGGTGTGGTGGACCCGGTGGTGATGATCCGAGTCCACAGTTCACCTTCATTTTTCGGGGTGGGAGGGTACTCAGCTGACCTCCAATCATCTTCCACAGATACTCGATGGGCGAGAGGCCGGGGATACTGCTGGCCACGGAAGCATCTGCACACCGTGCCAAGCATTGAGGCCGATCCGAGCGGTATGCGTCGGGGCGTTATTCTGTTGAAGAACGGTGTTTGGGATGCCCTGAAGGAACTGTAGGGCCACGCGCCGCAGCACCCCGTCAACATACCGGCGTGACGGCAATGTGCCCTTATTGCTTACCAGCTGTGAGCGGTCCCACACCAAGATTCCACGTTGCCGGCCCGAGTGGTGCTCCACAATGGCGGAGGTATCCGCCCGTAGGCCAAGTCGCTTCCAGACTCTCACACGGCGATCATCCGTGGTGAGACAGAACCGCAGTTCGTCGTTGAACACCGCAATGCTCCATTCGGCACCCCACGCAGCTTTGGAGAGACACCACGCCAAACGGTGACGACGATGGCTCGCTGTTAAGGGCAGCCTTCACACCGGACGGCTGGACAGCAAACCAGACGCAGCCAATCGGCGCGACACTGTCCGCGTTGATATCGGAGCATCCAAGCCTCCCCGTACACTCCGCAAAATGGCACCCGTTGTGGCCTGTGGGTCCGCCACGGCATGACGTCACATGCGACGATCAGTGCGCTCGGTCGTCCGTCACCGTGCTCCGGTACCCCTGAGGCGTTGCATAGATCCTTCCTGGGACCACTGTCTCCAAAGGCGACCGACAGTTGTGGCATCACATTGCGTTTCTTCTGCAATACGACGCAAGGACCATCCGGCGGTACGAAGACCTAGAATGACACCTCTTGTGAACTCATCCGTTTGACGAAATCGCGTACGACGGCGTCTTAACGGCATTGGCACCCCTTGTTCGTTCTCCATACACGGTTACAGTTGAACCACTCACTTCTTGCGGCCATAACGACGTCTCTACTGATGGCCTCACTGGCTGGTTGTCCACTTATATTCCGCTCGCCGTTCGTGCGATTGGCCTGCAAATGAAATCATTCTCATAACTTGTGCGTGTGCACCCACCCTGAAATGTGCATGGTGTTGCGTTTATGTCTTCGTGGTGAGGCATTTTCTCTGTCTTGCAGTGTATTTCTGGGTTTAGCAGCCACTCGAGCACATTTAATGGCTATAAGCAGTAGCAGTCGCCTGTCAAGAAATTTAGGGCCGGTGTTCCATGGGAAGTGAAACAGCCAGTGCGGCAAGTCAAAAACATCAGCCATTCCTCATACGGGAATCGAACCCAGGCCCACTTGGACGTACGGTCAGTGTTTAGACTTCTGCGCCACTGATGCTGCTCCAGAAGATATCCCTAGCAAAACAAGATTTTGGAAACAGCAGTCAACTACATGTATAAGCACCACTACGGAGCAAAACCTAATAGGACTACGAATTCTAGCCGGGGAACTGTGCGACATTTCAAACAAAAAACTGGTCGCAAATTATTTTGTACCGTGAAAGATACGTGGTGGAGAAACGGTTTTTTCAAACGGATCTTAAGAAGAAAATATATTTTCTCAAAAAGAAATACTAGCTGCCGTTTCTAGGGAGGAACTGTGCTTCATGGAAAAGTAGAAATTATATGAAACATATTCTTTGTAGAGGAAGGTATACAACGGAAAATAAATTTCTCGAATACATCTTTCAGAAGAAAAGATTGCAAAAAATCCAAACTAGAAACAACAACACGTATCTCTCTCTCTCTCGTCCGCCAATGGTATGTTGAGTACAGCAAAGACGACACTGTGCCCTTGAAGTTTACTGGCAAATAAACGCAGCCGGCATGCCATTCCTCTGCTGCATACGGGTAAGAGACAAAGTGCGTCCGGGGCCGACTTCACAGGGAACTATCTACGCATTCACGTTCCCAAACACAGGGAGTCGGCGGAAAAACCCCGGAAGAACCGCAGACCAGATGGCTGGTCGGACCGGGATTCGAACGCCCGTCAGAAACGTCCGTCTCCCACACAGCGCATAGGGACTTGACCCACTGCGTTATTTCCGAGGTAAGAATCGTATACGCCACTTTAAAATTGTGCATTATTTAAAGTAAATAATATTCGCAATCATTGTCGCAGAGAACGATATAAAATACAGAGTGATCGAGATGTTCCCGAACTCTAATTTGAACAATTTTATTCGCATTATACAGATGCATAAAGTTTGGCTACAACTCTGATACATTTTCCATTGACTTTTGACCAACTGATGTTGACCCAAAGGAGGTGCTGGAAATAATCTTCGTATTGCTGGTGGCAACTATCCAAGCGACCGCAAGGTTTTCGTTAAGTGTTTCAACTTAGATGGTGTGATTTTTGCTATAGCCCAAATAATGTTTGTTTTAAAGGACTGCAGGTCATCCGGGATGTTTGCCTAAACACGGTCCTTTAAATATCCCCACAGGAAAAAATCAGAAGGTGAGAGTTCCGGTGAGCGTAGAAGCCAAAGTCGTTTAGTATTTATAATGGGGGTCATCAAAGAAACTTTGAAAAATTTCCGCTGTCGCAGTAGCTGTGTGAAATGTCGCTTCATCCTGTTGAAGACATGCGAATCGTTCTTTTTTTTGCAATAGCCACACAATCTGAAAAATAATTTCTTGATAAATATCCGCATTTACATTACTATCAGAAAACCGTAGTCCCACTGTTCAAGGTGGAGAAATGGCACGCCACAAACTATTTTTTTTCGGAATGGAAAGGAATTGGGTGAAGGATATGAGGATTCTCAGGCTACAATATCGCGTATTTTGTGATTTAGCATCCCCTTTCAAATTACACCAGTCTTCATCCGATGAGAAAGCATTGTTCAATAAGCCCTTGTTGTGCCGAGTAAATTTACGAAAGCAACGGTAATACAGAAGGCGTTTATACGTGTCAAGTGCCTTCAGTTATTGGACATATTTCGGTTTGTATACATGGCGCTGCAATCGTTCAGTCGCTTTTTGTACCGTAAGAAAGTTTCACTTGCAGAGATAAGGGACGAAGAAATTTGTAGGTGACTTTTGCAAACCTTTTTCAATATCGTTTATCACTTCCGGTGTTAACACACTTGGCCGCTTATAAGCATTATCAACACCCCCAGTTCTCCAAAATCGTACGAGTAAACTGTGTATCGTTGACTTATTTACCACAGTATGCTGCGAATATTTTTCCGAACTCTTCTATACACTAACGTTATTTTAATTTAAATATACCAGACCGTTAATACTCAAGAAACGCACATAGCGTATTAAATCCGTTTAGTTTTGTGGTGTAATAAGCACAAAGATTCGCCAAGCTTTCGCACTCCACTGGGAGGCTTTTCCAAGGCTATGGTAGACATAAAATTGCAACGAATTAGAACATGTAAGAAACAAATATAATTTTTTTTATGGGTGACATCACTAGCATTTTGCATGAATTTTTATCACGCAATTATACGGTATGCAGCAATGCGTTACCATCTTTTAATAACGCATGCCAAACCAATGGTAGTTTAGAAGAGACCATATCATTGCATGCTAGCTTTCTGGAGAGGATTTCGACAGTTTCCCTGATGGCAGTCTCTTTAAAGTTCGTGTAAGGGGCAATTCTTTTTATACTATTCCATACAGGAGCGGGCGATGAATGCATGATTTCTCTGACGAGGGCTGTATTCTGCATGTCCTAGTTGACACTTCGCACGTGCTCTTTACAATTAGTGTCGAAGGATCGCTTTGTCATTCGAACATCAATCTTTACCGTATTGTCAGGATATACCAACGATATATCGTACACATTCGCCTTTTCTTTCTCACACTGTCTCTCCTTGCAGCTTGGAACTATATGTGATAACTGTACACTGTTTGTACAGCTGTTTTTGCAAATAAGCTTCAAGTAAAAAAATATCTGCTCCCTCGTCAAACTCATGCCTCTGAGCAAACGGCGACGCAAAAGTGAACAAACATGGTAGCACGCAGGTTACCAGTTATTTATTTTGGTTAAACTTCTGCTTAGAGCATACGCAATATTTTTTTCAAATTTAGAATTTGGGAACTTATCGATCACTCTGTACAATGGATCTTTGGGGTTCTAACGGCCACCGCGAGCAACACAGTGAGCTACAAGCAGTCTCCCGTCGCTTAGGCCACTGCGCAAAAGGGGCGGCAAAAAATTATTTCCAATTTGATTTTAAGAAACGGAGGTACAACAATAGTAAACCGAAATAAGGACCTGCGCTACAAAGCGGCAAAAGTCATCGTTTTCTAAACTCCCAAAATATGTACAGAAGGTTTGCTGTGATAAATAGTGTCCGATGTTAAAAAAACACTGTTCAACAAATTTGAACTTTTTTTTTACAAAAACGAAGTTAGCTGTTCTTTATAGATTTTTGGTCGCTCAACACGAAAATCACAGTTAAAATACTCTCCTAGCTCATATTTCCGAGCAAATCAACCATTTGTGTTTCACATATATATCAATGGGATGTTATAATAGCGACGCTCATAAGTCAGCTCGGCAAACATAAAATTGTGGTCCGGGTGAGTTGATTCACGAGTCTTCGCCTCGTGAATCACGTGATCATAGCGAAGAAGCTGTTGGAACCGGATATATCTAGTTTTTTTTTTTGTTCGTGGGAGCGTATGTATCAAACTGCGTCAGTTTTATCGCACTGCATGTTTCTGTTAGAGTGTTGATAAGTGAATTTATTTAAATAAGTGAATTTTATTTCATTCACGTTTTATTGTGTTTCTGTTCAAGTGTTGGCTTTCACTACAGTGATAATGCCCCGCAAATGCATTAACAATCCAGATAACGTTTGTTTTACATGTGATGACGTGATTGTGTGGCTCCAGGATGCAACCACTGACTCCAGCAGTGAAAAAACATATTTCATGTATTTTGAGTGTTATAACGTAGAAGTCTTTTCGTACTTCTACGTTAATTTAAAACATCACTATACGAAGAAATAGTTCCTAAAATTAAACCTTAACGGCCAGACGAAACATGTAAACAACAGAAGTCAAACTTACGGAAAAGAGGCTTTATTTAGGATGTAGCAAACACATCGTAGCATAGCATATTGCACTAAACTCTCCACACACCACACAACTCTTAACACAACGCTCTTTTCACAACGCTCCTTTCAATAATCAGTTTACACGCTCTTTTCAATAATCAGTTTACAACCCAACGCTCGCCCAGCAACAGATTAGTCGTCGTTTTTATCTCTCGTTCTTATCGAAACTTAGGCATACGTCATGTTCATTCAAACTCAATTCTGTTGCCAAACGGATTCGTTTGAGAGAAAAGATATTACGTTAAGAGTGAAAAATAACTGAGAATAACTCAAGATTTACATAGGGAAATAAACTAAAAAGGAAAGTTAATTTAGAATATACGTCACAGTGTCGTGTGGGAGACCAAGATAAATCGTGGGCTCCACATGCGTGCTGTACGACATGTTCATCAAATTTGAATGCTTGGATGCGTGGGAAGAAAGTCTCAATACGCTTTGTGGTACCCGCCATTTGGCGTGAACCAACAAACCACTCAACCGATTGCTATTTCTGCATGATACCTCCTCTGAAAAAAGGAATAAATACGAAGAGGAAGATAATTATTGAATACCCTTGAATACCATCAGTTATTCTCCCAGTGGCCCATGAAGAGGGATTGCTGGTTCCTGATCCCCCAATTAACGTTCAGGCAAGTAGTGATAGCGATGATGATGAACTTATAGAAGCAGTTGATATACAAGCTCATCCATCCACCAGTGATGCGGATCCTATATATGTGCCGCCATCTTCCTTCAGTTAACCACACAGAATCACACAATGTGAGATCAAACACGGAATATTCATTGGGCCACAGATATGCCAGCTCTTGTGAGACCAACAGTTTGGGTGTATCCTTAATCCTGATGAGCAACATGCTTGTTCATGTTTTCGGAATGTTGCCACATTGTTCTTGGTAAACAAGAGGGCTAGTAATTACATGGACCTTGTGGAAGAACTATTACGTTCTTATGAAACACTTGGCTGCAACATGACACTCAAGATGCACTTTCTACATTCACATATCGAAGTCTTCCCAGAGAATTGTGGCGCTTTCAGTGCTGAACATGGAAAGCGATTCCACCAGGACATTTCTGCAATGGAACAATGATACAAAGGAAAGTGGAGTGCTGAAATGTTAGCAGATTTTTGCTGGATGCTCCAGAGATGCATCGGATGTTTCCCACAAGTGGCAGACAAAACAGCAACGCGTATAAAGTAGGTGCATTCATTAAATTTTATTCCTAGTATTTGGACATCCCATTGAAATACACTGACGGAAAAAAATTCCCAACACCACGAAAAAATAGTTGTAGAGGAATGAAATGGCGGCAATACATTTGTATAGGTAACATATTTAATCGATTAAGGTTTCAAGATCACAGCTTAATGTAAGCGCGAGAAGAACCATTTTAAATGTGAAATGCTGGTGCATTAATAACCGGTGTAACCGCCAGAATGATGAATGCAAGCATGCAAACGTTCATACATTGTGTCATACAGGTGCTGGATGTCAGTTTGTGGGATGGAGTTCCATGCCTGTTGCACTTGGTCGGTCAATACAGGGACGGTTAATGCTGGTTGGGGTGACGCTGGAGTTGTCGTTAAATGATGTCCCATACGTGCTCGATTGGAGAAAGATCTGGCAATATGTCGACACTCTGTAGAGCATGTTGGGTTACAACAGCGGTATGCGGGCGGGCGTTATCCTGTTGGAAAACACCCCTGGAATGCTGTTCATGAATGACAGCACAACAGGTTGAATCACCAGACCGACGTACAACTGTGCCGTCAGGGTGCGTGGGATAACCACGAGAGTGCTCCTGCTGGCATAGGAAATTGCTCCCCAGACCATAACTTCAGGTGTAGGTCCAGTGTGTCTCGGCCGCAGACAGGTTGGTTGCATGCGCTCACCTGGCCTCCTTCTAACCAACACACGGCCATCACTGGCACCCAGGCAGAACTGGCTTTCATCAGAAAACACAACAGATCTCCACTCCATCCTCCAATGAGCTCTAGCTTGACACCACTGACGTCGCAAACGGCAGTAGTTTGGAGTAAGTGGAATGCACGCTACAGGGCGTCTGGCTCGTAGCTGTCCTTCAAGTAACCGATTTTAAACAGTTCGTTGTGTCACTGTGGTGGCAACTGCAGCTCGAATTGCTGCAGCAGACGCAGTACGATGCGCCACGGCAATACGCCGTACACGGCGGTCTTCCCTCTCAGTAGTGCCACGTGGCCGGCCGGAACCCGGTCTTCTTGGAGCAGTACCTTCCCTTGACCACCGCTGCCAACAATCATGCACAGTGGCTACATTCCTGCTAAGTCATTCTGCAATATTGCGGAAAGAAAATCCACCTTCTCGTAGCCCTATTACACGACCTCGTTCAAACTCCATGAGCTGTTGATAATGGCTTCTTCGTCTTCTTAAAGGCATTCTTGACTAACATCAACACAGTACGTCGAATCTCAACGATAACTAACGCTCACGAACGTTACAGCGCGTATTTACAGCAAACCTGCTTTGCATGTTCCGAGGGGCGCTACTAGCGCCACACATACGCGCCGAGCACGAAATTTGCATAGACGTCATCTTACAGATGTACTCTCACCGCTTACCAACTGTCGTTTATCTAACACAACCTCTTCTTGGTGTTGGGATTTTTTTCCGTCAGTGTATATGTAATATATACAAAATATGAATGGTCCAATTAATTCGGAACCGTAGCAAAGAGAGGATTTTTACTGCTATTTTCGTGTTCAGCGCCCAAATATCTATAAAGAAAAACACTTCCATTCTTGCAAAAATTTCATTGTTTAACAGTGTAATTTATTAAAGAGCACTTCTTTGGAAATAGGTTTTTCTTAAAAAAACAGAATATGTTTTAACGTACCCTAAAGGGAAATCAGCTTATTTTCCGAGCAGAAAGTGTGCGCAAATTGTTTTTCATGATCAACGGTAATTCTCTAAAATGTTATTATTTTAATCCGATTATTAGAAGCGTAGGTAGGACAACAGTTATGTTGTAAACCATTATAAGGAATTACGACCCCTAAGTGGTGAAATGGAAAGTCATGCAAAATTTGAAAAAAAAAATCCCCGCTATGAATCCCATCCGTCACACGCACAAACACATACACACATGCACACACGGACGCACACACACGCGCGCACACACACACACATACACAAATGCATACACGGAAGCACACACACATACACACATGCACACGCACGCGCGCGCAGAGACACGGACATTTCTGCAATGGAACAATGTGCACGCACGCGCGCACGCACACACACACGAGCACACACACACACACACACACACACGCAATACCCTATGCATTCGCAAAAGGCTTTTTGTTGTTCTCGGTGTTTGACCAAAAATATCAAAGTCATTGAACTGATTTTGAATAAGATGGACTCTGGAAAAAAGAAGAAAAATTCCTTCAAATCCGCTTTCGACCTGAGAGAAAAATCACAAAATACCCCGTAAAAATGTTGAATAAAGATTTTAAAATAAGCAGGCTCAAAAATTACTTTAATTAGGCGTTTAAAACTACAGCTATTGCTGCAAATATATTCCAAACAAAAATACACATTTACGCTCCTATGCGGAAACAATTTTTCATATAGAAACTTTAGAAGAGTTAGCATAGATGCAGTGACAATCCTTCTACATCGGAGCCCCATACGCAGCAATGCTCGCTGAACTGTCGTTTTGGATATACTTCCCGTAGCCCTCTGGTTCATTCGGCCAATGAGTTGCTGCCCTGTAGCGTGCCAACCGGCCCTCACGCACCTTCGCCGCGGACGTTCACCTCTCACATCAATGGCGTGTGTTGCTCCACAGTCTCCACTTCGGTTATTCGCAATGTTGCCATTTCTGCAATCACGATACACTTTAACCATAGCAGCACTAGAACAGTTCACAAACTGTCGTGTTCCAGAAATACTGCCACCCTTGGCCCGAAAGCCGATAATCATCCCTTTTTGAAAATCTGATAAATCGCTCCTTTTATCCATGGCAGATTTGAGATTGATATGTTTTCAGAATGCCTACGTACACAGTGTGTCAAATAATTTTTAAGACTTGCGCTAGATTTCAGCCTACGATGGAGCCACCAGTGTAATCGCGAATGCATTCTAAACCGTGACCATCTGCTTGCTTTCTGCCAAAAGTATTGTGCAGTTGTTAAAGTAACTCAAACGAAACGGGCGTTCATTAGAGATGTAAATTTTTTTTCATGTTGAACTATTAAGATGGAACAAAAGGCTGCTATTAAATTTAACGTAAAACTTGGTAAAAGTGCCTCGGAAACGTACCAAATGATGATACAAGTTTACGGTGAGTTTTGTTTAAGTAGATCAAATGTTTTCCTGTGGCACAAACGTTTTTTTGGAGGAAGAGAGACGCTACAAGATGATAAGCATACTGGAAGACCAAGTTCATCTAGGACACCTGAGATTATTGAAAGAGTGCGTGATTTCGTGGCAAACAATCGATGTGCGTCACTAAGAATGATGGAATAGTCTTTAAACATCAACAAAGAAACGATTCGAACCATTCTGCGTGAAGATTTGGGCAAAACAAAAGTCTGAGCTAAATTTGTTCCACACACGTTAACCAATACACAAAAAATCAAGGAGAAGTGCACATTGCAGATACATACATCATTTCAGCCACTGAAAATGATCCAAACTTCTTAAAATCGATTGTTACAGGTAATGAAACATGCTGTTTTCAATATGATCGTAAAACAAAGCGACAAACTGTGGAATGGCAGTCAAAAACCTCACCACAAGCCAATAAAACAAGAAAAGTTTCATCGAAAATTAAAACAATGCTCATTACATTCTTCGATAGTAAGGGTATTATCCACAAAGAATTTGTTCTAAGTTGACAAACAATTACTGGTGAGTTTTATTGAAATGTTTTGAGGTGTTTGATGTGCAGAATTCGTCGCATTCGTCCAGAATATCGGGATAAAAACAGTTGGTGTGTGTTGCACGATAACGCACCCAGTCACACCTCACTTCTTGTTGTTAGATATTTGGCGAAAAATAACGTCTGTGAGTTGAATCATCCACCGTATTCGCCTGATTTATCACCCTGCGACTTTTCTTTGTTCCCAAAACTTAAAATGACGTTAAAAGGTGTTATTTTGATGATATTTCGACCATACAAACAGCTTCGACGCGTGCTTCCGAGGCACTTCCGCAAAGTGAACTGGAACAGGCATTCGAATCATTATTAAATCGCTGTAACAAGTGTATTAAAGCCGGAGGGACTTATTTTGAATAACAAACCAAAACAAATTATAATTTCTTGTTTCTATTTAATTTTACAGAACCAGTCTTGAAAATTCTTTGACGCACTCTGTATACCTTCCAAGCCAGCTCACGATACGTGCCGTATTTAATTGGCTACCCGATGTTGACGTCAAACGTAGTAGGTGGTCACAATTATGTGACTCGACTGTGTTTTTCAAATTTTCGCAATGTTTTATTGCCCCATACCTGTAACTGGAATATGGAGTTTGTAGACCGTTTGCAATAAGTAATACATTTTATTCTCAATACATACTTCATTTCTCCTGACAGAGATGAAATTTATCAATTGCCTTTCTTATAACCTTTTGCGTTGTATGAACATGATGCAGAATCATGTGATATTTCTAATAACATAAAATACTTAGGATTTGACATTATTAAAAAGGTGTTTTTTCATCTTTCTTGCGTACCATTTTCTTTTTACGTCATGTAAAGAAGTAACCCGTGAAACTGCTTCGGTTGAGAGTTACCAGTCCTCTAATGAGAAAGCGGGTGACACAAATGACCCTTGTTCATACTTTTAAAGTAGCTATATAACCAGAAGTTCAGCTATTTTTGTTCGTAAAAGAGCGGCGTGGGGCAGGTGTTATACCGCGGAACGAGGCATTTAATCAGCTTAACTCAACATAAACCAGAGAGTGGAAAGAGCTTTATCACCATGAATGCTCTAAACTTAAAAAAAAATCCAGTTTTCTTCTAGAAATATATTAGATTCCTCCTTAAGTCGCTAAATCTAATACTTTTTCTTATCTAGTCCAAGCATCGAAACTGCTTGGCTGACTTTACAAATCTGTTTTGCAGTAGTGCAAGTTTCCAGGGTAATCAAGTGGGTATCATTTTTTTCTTTGTACCATTCTTTCAGCTTACTGTTGTTTTGACTTCATTTATTACTTCTTATTTCGTGCTTTTTTTTTTCATTGTTTCGCAGATTATTCTTTTCATCTTGCAGTATTAAGCTACCTTCTGTTTCCCTCTCATTGCAAATAAAACAACTGGAAAAATATCCTCTTAAACGCTATTCTATAATCTCCTTTACACTTTTAGAAGCATTGTTTCGCAGAAGAAATCGTTAGGGAAAGAGAAAATACTATCTGCATACGCATATTTATCACTTGTTTTTCCGTAAACTGCCATGCGATTTTCAATTATTATTTATGTTGCGCTTTGTAAGTTCCGTAGAATATTTCTTCTGAAACAGTATGAGAAGTACAGTTTTCAGATGGATCACTTCAGCGTGACGAAAGAGTATATACAATAAATATGAACTAGCTCATAGACCGTACCATACACTGTTCAATAAGCTGTGACTGGAATTTTTATAACACGAATCGTAAAATAGATATACATAATTATAATAAACGGTTGAATTATTAATGGACAGTCTATAAGGTAAGTCACCAACAACAAAACGTTCGTAATATTCCTCTTCAATATTCCCATGACAGAAGCCTGTTATACAGGTTAACAGATTTCAGCTCGTCATATAACCGTCACAGTACATTAAAAATCATATACTGTAAAAATTTAGGTAATAAAATTGATTGACACCTACGTAACAGAACAAACGTCGTAGTCAGTTGTTCGAGCACGTGCGTGTTGCCACAGATGAAGTCGCTTGTCTTACTAACTTTATTTTACTTAAAGGTATTTCTCCTTGAGTTTACGTATCGTGCGATAGCGGTGATCTTAGTTCTAAATCGGCCGCCGGATACAAGCAGATGGCACTGCAAGTACTGAAAGATGCCAGAGCACGTGCGATAGCGGTGAGCTTAGTTCCGATTTCGGCCACCCGATGAAAGCAGATGACGCTGCAAGTACTGTAGGACGTTAGAGCTCGTGCCATAGCGGTGAGCTTAGTTCCGATTTCGGCCGCCGGATACAAGCAGATGGCACTGCAAGTACTGTAGGACTTCAGAGTTCGTGCGATAGCTGTGAGCTTAGTTCCGATTTTGGCCACCCGATGAAAGCAGATGACGCTGCAAGTACTGAAGGACGTAGCCTATTATAGAGGCGTAGCCTATTATACAGGTTTATAATACAACAAAGAGCCAGAACATTATGACCAGCAGGTCGTAAAGCAAATCGAAGCAACTGCAGGTAAACTACGGCAGGTGTGAAGATCATGAAAGGATAGCAATAACTCCTGATACTGAGCTCTGTTAATCAATGTTATTGTTAGTCTTCAGATCGGAAAGGCAGCGAACATAAGGGAGTTTGATAAATGCCAAATCGTATTGCCAATATGTCTGAGTCAGATAATTTCCGAGGTTAGAAATCGCTTTACTCTAATGATATCCTATATTGCAGAGAATCCTTAAGTTTTTCACACAATACAGAATATCATTACGATCAATGTTCAAATGTCACAAGAAATGTCACTGAGACATCAGAAAGTCTTCACTGCAGAACAGCAATTATGCCACATCATCTGTCCTCAGAAATTGCTTTATTGTAATGATTTCTTCTATTACACAAATCATTACAATAAAGGAAAAAGAAACGTGGAGTTCTTCTTGCAGTACGGAATATAATTACAATTAAGGTACAAATGTTATAAGAAATCCCACTGCAATATCAGAAAGCCTTTGCTGCAAGACGGCATCAAATCTTTAATTTTTAAAAACAGCTTTATTGCAATGTTTTGTGTATTGCAGCGAATCCTGGAGTTTAGCCTACGAAGCAGGATAGCATCAAAATTGAAGTTCAAGTGCTCCAATAAATGCCCGTACAATATGGAAAAGTCTTCACTAAAAAACGACAAATTTACCAAAAGCCCAATACTTATATAACGTATTATTGTAATACTTTGCTGTGTTTTAAGGAAACCTAGGGATTTCCCTGCGAAAAAAGATGTCATCACAGTTAAGGTTTAAATCTCACAAGAAATGTCGCCGCAGAATAGCAAATGCACTACATTACCAATCCTTAGAACTCGTTTTACCTTAACTATTCCCTATATGAGAGAGAAACCTGCAAACAGCGCAACTCACATGACTAATATAACAAGCTACACATACAGCCGTTCAATATCAGAGCTTTGAAAACTACCCAATCCTCGTTCCTCACGGATTTGAGTTATTTCGCTTTCCTTTCTTATTTTTTGGCATAATTAGAGAAACATTACGACAGAGACATTTCCTTAAAGTCTTACTGTCCTTCTTTATTTTTCGGACAGATTTTCTGCTTGGTTTCGTGAAGGAGAGCATGCATAATTGAAAGAGGAGGAGAACTCAGTCTGATATCCAAGATAGACTATATTGACAAAAGTCACCGTACACCTAGAAGAGAAACACAACATAGCATTTATTGACATACATTAGTACGGTGTCTGTCCACCTTTGGCCTTAATGCATGCACTGACCCTTCGAGACATGCTTTCGACAAGGTTTTGGAACACAGCGATAGGTATGCGATTCCATTCAGTACACAATGCTGCCGCTAACTAATGCTTAGTAGTAGTGCTCGGTTCTAAACTTCTTATGCAGCGCTCTACTTCATCCCATAGGTGCTCTATGGCATTAAGATCAGGGCTCTGTGCTTGCCAGTCCACACACGATACGGAATTGTCGTCAAATCACGCCGTAACAGTCATTGCTATATGGCTCGGTGTATTTTCCTGTTGGTACGAACAAGGCTTGTTTCAATAGTATTGCCACAGAGTTGGTAAATCATAATTGTCCAGAATATTGAGGTAGACGTGCTTGTTAACCGGTCTGTCCACGATAAGCAATGGGTCGGGGACACACCACGAAAAACATCCTCACACGAGTACACTGCCAGCTCCAAACTTGACCGTACACTGTGGTAAGCAGCGTTCCTCCAGCGGGCGCCATACCTACACACGGCCACGTATCTGGATTCATCTGTCCATAGGATCCGTTTCCATTGATCTACGGTCCACGATAAATGTTGTTTACACCATGCTAAACGACGAGTAGCATTCCGAGTGCAGATGAAAAGCTGATGAGCAGCCGCACTACCATGGAATAAAGTTCTCTACGAATGGTACGTGTACATACCGAGGTTCCAGCATTTTAACTCACCTGTACACTGCGGTTTTGTGCTGTACCCCGTCGATTAGCTGTAACGATTCTACTGGGCTTTTGACGTCCTTTATCACTGATTTTTTTGGTCTGCCGGTATGTTTTGCTGCTTCAGGCACGCCATGTGTTTTTCACTTGTTCAGTACATCCAAAACAGTTGACTTGGGTATGTTTAAACGCCTCTCGGTTTCTCTTATGGAAAACTTACTAATATAACACCCAACAATCTTTATTTTCTCAAAGTAAGTTCTCTCTCACAGCAAACATTTTTACTCAACCTCACAAAGCCATATGATCATGGTCAGCTGCAGGCGTGTTTTATGCCGTTTGCAGCTGTACTGCGCATCTTAACAATGCAGCGGATCCGTTCATTTGCTTTGAAGGAGTGTCCGGTGACTTTTGTCAATATAGTGTATATATTGTTCCGTTGTGTGTGCGTGAAGGGGACAGTGAGCGACTACGGTGATTCAATCGACTATAAGCAGTCGCCAGCTTCAATCGACTATAAGCAGTCACCAGCTCACAATATACGGGTTCTAAGCCCAAGCAAAGGAGGAATCAAGTGATGTAAAACGAACACACCATCCGTGCTTTACTTAGGATTCGAACCATGACCCATCTCGGACGAATAGTCAGACACCTAGTCCACTGGGCCATCTGAACAGCTTTCCAATGTATGAATTAAAATATTGTTCTTCCTACATTTGGTGCTCTAAAATATAGCACCGTTCTTTTTCATTTTTCCTGCGCAAAAGGCCATCCCACTGGCATATTGCTCTAAGCGATAGTTTCTGATATTTTGTCAGAGTAGGCCCGAGTTTGAGTACCGAATGAGGAATGAGTATTGTCTTTTTCTTACTGCATTTGGTGTCTCCATTTCTAGTTGTATTTAATTAAGGTCGGACAACTGCTAATAGTCCTTAGAGCACCTGACGGTATTCATAAACCTCTCATCCTCCCCCCTCCCCCCTCCCCCCCTCCCCCCAAAAAAAATTGTAGTAAGCAATTCCTTGAAGTGTCAAACATTAATAAAAAGGATAACAGCCGGCAACAAGTTCTGCAAGATGAAATTTGAAATCAACATTTTGACGAATTTGAAATGCACGAATCATGAAAGCAAACGTTCTTGAGACAGGTTGTGCACTACACTACACTTATCTAGGAAATCAAAAATATATAATAGGTGTTTAGAGTTTTGCATTTGTTAGCTGAACTCAACTGGTATCCTGTGTAGGACTCTTGATAGGATAACGACTGGCGTGGGAAGATCAAGAGACAATTTGGTAAAATGGGGTTCTTCGATCTGAACAACATTTCTGTGAACATCAAACAAAGATCTTCGCTCTTTCCACGTTTATAAGTGAGTCACGAACAAAATTCTCACTTGACTCACTTATAAACGGAAAAATTCTCATTTGACTCACTTATAAACGGAAAAATTCTCATTTGACTCACTGAACGGAAAAATTCTCATTTGATTCACTTATAAACGGAATTTTTTTTCATTTGACTCACTTATAAGCGTGGAAAGAGCGAAGATCTTTGTTTGATGTTCCTGGTCCACGTTAAATGTCTGTATTAATTAACATTTTTGTGATTGTGGGGATATACAAACAATGTCCCATTTATTATACTGTTGCCTAGCCCAGTGTGGTGTTACATGAAGGATTTAGTATTTGCTTCAGAAAAAGCAATACAATTGGTACGTCATTACAGTTTGATGGTTTAAATAGTTGTGAATTATTATATTTAAATTGAGATATCTAAGTTTTTGCATTGTATTGTGTATGTTTTATTATTTTGATTTTGTGATTATTCTCCTTGATGTATTTGTGATTTTATGAATGTAGTGTGCACGCTTCTGACACGAAATAAATAAAATAAATAACTGCTGTGCACCGAGAGGCAAATGATGTTCTTCCGCAATTTAAGATGACGAAACAAGGAAATTGAGATATCGAATCAAGGTGTAGATTCAGAACTGGAAAAAGAAAATTCCCTTGTTTCATCCAAAGTTCGCAGTAAATTGGATTTTTGATTTGTAGAATTCAAATATCCAGTAGATGAAAAAAATTCCCTAGCAGAAGCAATCCTTTTTAGTTTGAAAGAAAATGGAAAAGAAGGCACTGATTGTACCTCTAGGGAACATCATTGCATTGTTTTTTTAAATTACCAAATAAATATCTTGTTTAGTGAAGCTTTTACAATTGTTAATATCGCAAATTACAAAGGCGAGATATAATTTCAATGCTCGCACAAAATTTATTCTGTTTAGGCTCATTTAATAAAAATTCGTTTTTCTTCGCTGTATTAACATTGCAGAGTAAATAGCGGAATTGTAGCCCATAAACGCTTCACAGAACACTTTAAAAAGTAAGTCCAATTAAAAAGCGCGGCGACATTTCTAAAACTGAAACTTAAGAATTAAAACTGTTAAATGATTGTGTTTATTTTGGGACCTTTGTATTAAATTTTAAATTAAACTAATGGTTTTTAATTAAATAAACTAGGGAAAAACTTCGAACCTATCCGATCAAATATCTGTTATGTACCCAGAGAAGTATGCAAAAAAGAACGACAGAAAACTGTTTTCTATATATAAGTGTCATGTATAAAGAGAGTGACAACTGGTAAAGCATGCACCACCATGCTCGCCATTAAATATTAATGATCACCGAATTAATCATTAAAAGGCTTGATAAATAATCATTAAGGTGCTTGATCATTAATCATTAAAATGGTTAATGGCTAACGTTTTTGCTATTTTATTTTCACTAATAAAACGTAAGCCCGTTGGAGACCCTAAATAATACACTGATGTTCAAAATTAAGAGAATTTGCACTTTTTGTCGAATATCTGAAACTAATGGACACATTTTAATGAAATTTGGTATGGATACACATTTTTATAAGAGAAAAAATTATACCATACAGCAGTCATGGTATGCACTCATGATCGTCAATAAGTCTCATCAGCGCAGGAATGTCCAAAATCCACGATCCAAGATCGAACATAAAATGACTCTAATATGGGGTATGGTTCCTTCTCACATTCATACAGCTCTCACAGCGCGACGTCATACTGGAAACGAGACAGTTGATGAACCCCTGTGGCAGTCGGTCCCTCTCTTGCAGCAACGCAGTTTTCAGCTGCTGAATGGTTCTCGGAGGGGAATGGCGAGCTGCAATTGCCCTTCCAAGAGCGTCCCAAACATGTTCGATAGGGTTTAGGTTTGGCAATATGGCTGGCCAATCCATCCTGTGAATATCCTCACTTTCAAGATAATCGTCGACTAGGTGAGCCCTATGTGGACGAGCGTTGTCATCCATAAAAAGGAACCGAGGGCCAACTGCGCACCTGAAAATTCGAACATAGAGCTGTACGATTGCATCGCTATACCTCTCAGCAGTCAGGGAGCCTCTGTCAAACACATGGAGAGGTGTGCGGCCGTCCAACATGATGCCTGCCCAGACCATGACACCTTCGCTGCCATAGCGGTCCCTTTCTCGGATGTGGGAGAAAAGGTATCGGGTCCCAGATTACCACCAGATGAAGGTACGTCGAGCATCAGTGTCCAGGCTGAATCGCGACTCGTCTGTGAAGAGAACGTTACCCCACTGAAGTCTGGTCCAAGGCTGATGTTGCCTGCACCATACTAAACGCGCGCTCTTGCGCTTTTGTGTGCTGAAATGAGCGGGACGAAAACAGCGGGTCTTCTGGCAAAAAGTCCCTCTCTCATGAAGCCTTCGGGAAATAGTAACCCTTGAAACTCGGGTTCCAGTTGCGGCATGCAGGTCACGAGATAGCTGTGAAGCTGTAGCAGTCCTGTGGCGCCTCGCTGAAAGTGCCAAATAACGTCCTTCATTGGCCGTCGTGGCTCTTGGACGATCTTATCCAGGCCTTCTCGATATGGATCCGGTGTCCTTAAACTGTTTCCAGAAATTGCAGACGACACTGGGTGTTACATTGAGCTCTGAAGCAACCTGCACTTGCGATTGCCCTATCTCCAATCTACAGACGGTACTCCACATCATTCTGTCATCAATACGTTCGTGGGAACTCATTTTACTTGATTGCTTATGAAATTGAACCAACTCCTGCAAGAAACACAACGAATGTCGCCGAGGAGTGCGAGCGAACTAATCGCCGAAAAAGCCACGTGTGCTTTTCATGTCCTCCGCTGTCACAGCTCCGCCCACACGCACGTGCACGCTTACGTATTCGACACTGCACATTTGCATTCTTATTCGGCGGCATAATTTGTACCTTTGGTTCCGTACTTTCTGTGAAAATTGACAAAATGTGCAAATTCTCTTAATTTTGAACACCAGTGTAGTTTTACGACCAAACTATACAAGAAAATCAATGGCGTTGCAAACTTAGGACGTGGAGAATTTTTCGAACTGCAGCCGATAAACGTAGCTATTTTCATAGGCTTTGCCAGCCAACTGTAAGAAAAATACAAGCCCCAAAAATGGAGGACTAAAATTTTAATCACACAAGCTCATACATTTAATTGATAATTAATTTCCTTTAACAAAAGATTAGTGGTTGACACAAAAAAATTGGGTTGGATATCTTCTACTTAAAACGGAGTTTCCCTACCACCAGCCAATGAAAACTACACAGAAATTTTTGGTGCTCTTCATACAGTCCTAATACCATTACAGTCTTGCCGGACACTTCGTAGTAGGTTCTCAATAAACAAAAGTAACTTAAACCTACTTACAGACTTAATTTTTTTTTGATTGGAGGTTTACCGACCACCGTGAGCAACACAATGGGCTATAAGCAGTCGCCCATCCCTAATTTAGGGTCACTGGTTCCAGGGAAGGGAGAGAGCCAGTTCCGTAAGACCAACACAACACCCATGCCTCACCGGAATTTGAACCCGGACCCCGTTCGGACGAATGATCAGAGCGCCACGGGGGAATATGACCACTATGACCACTGCGCCACTGGGGTGGCACAGACTTAAATGCAGATGTATCCAAACAGGAGCCAAGTCAGTAGAACCGTGTGGTGGTACTACGGAAGAAAACAATCAGTACAGGAACACCTTAGCTGGTCTGAGCCTCTCCACAGAACTAATTCAATGTATTTAATATTTCCCCTTTTATTTTATCACTTTGGTGTTTAGCACTTGCAATTTGTTTCCCATGTTTTTCGTTTAACACATGCATCTTCCGCCTTCTAAAGCTTTTTCCTCTGGTTTCCTGTGTGATAAATTTTTTTGTTTGTTTAAGCTTTAATGATCTCCGTAAAAAGCTCAAAAGTCGATAAGGAGTCGCCGTTCCAAATTTAGGGTTACTGGTTTAAGTGAGGGGAGAGAGCGAATGCCATAAGACAAAAACCAAACGCTTGCCATTCGAACCAACAATCATAGACAAGCACTTATACCACTGTGCCATGACATAAATTTACTAGTAACATGAAATAGGATTTTTCAACCTAAAAATTAACTTCAAGCACTGGTACAATTCTTCATAAGCACTCTGTCTCTTTCTACTACCTGATAAGCTAAAAAAGACACAGGCGCATTCAGACTACTACTGTTATCACAAAACACCACTTTTTACTAAGTAACTTAAGCAGCGTATTGGAAACAGTACAAATCACTTAAAAACAGTAACTATTTATGCAATGTGAGACGATGAACAAATTATTAATTACCAGTATTAATTTTTTAACTATTTCGAAGCACCGGAATTACCATAACACACACTGAATTTGCAATTTAGAGCTGGCAGCATGTATACGGTAAATCAAAGCCATTCAATTGTGTTAAATTAAAAACAAAATCTACCTTTTAATAAATGCCACAGTATTTACAGTTATACATCTGCGGAAGATATATTCACTTCAAGGAACTGAATAACACCATGAGAAATTACTTTTCAAATTTAGATGCTGCAATTTTTCAGTTTTAATAAATTTCACAAAATGCTTTGCTAAATTTCAAAAATATTTGCTTCGAATAGATTCTCTAGGTATATAAAACTCTGATATTTTATAAGACCAAATTTACCTGAATATTCCAAAGAGAGTGTTAAAAAAGTTGTAAATTTTAAATAATTAATCCTTTGTATGCAGCAATTGCATGTTCTTAGTAGTAGGAAATTTCACCTGATGTCATCAGTATTGCTTTCAAATCTTTCATAAAGTGTGTGACGTATATTCTAAATTAACTTTCCTTTTTAGTTTCTTTCCCTAAGTAAATTTTGAGGTTGTTCTCAGGTATACTTCACAACTTAACGAGACATCTTCTCTCTCAAACGAATATTACTGGCAACACATTTGAGGTCAGAGTGAACGTGACGTATGACTGTATGAGATAAGAACGATAGATAAAAACTACGATACAACAGTTGCTCGTGTGAGGTGTTGGATGTGTGTTGGAGATGTGATATGTGAATTATGTTGAAGTGTGATATTTGATCTACTGATATAGTCCTGGAATAAAGCCAATTCCCGTAAGTTTGACTTCTGTTTAAATGTTTCGTCTGGCCGTAAATATTCATTTAGGAACTATTTCATCATATGCTTACCTAATAATTACTTAGAGGCGTGCTGTCTCCGTACGATATCATCAAACCAACATCTCTGACTGTACAATAAAAAACTTTATTTACAATAAAAGACATGATTTTAAAATATTTAAAAAATGGCAAGATCTTTCGGGGCTACAATAGCACCCGTCCTCAGGCCACCCAACAGTGCCACAAAGCATAGGGAAGTGCTGCAATATATAACCAGTCTCCCCCGCGAGACCCACAATACATTTGTTCAAAACCGCAGGTGATGCCAATTGAGAAAAAACAGCAGAACAAAAGTAATATGTACAAATGATATAATCGATTAAGTAAGGTCCTCTTCTTCAGTTTTTTGAATGGGAGAAGTAATTATTTTCTCCATTGTCTAGGAACAAAAACAGGTAAGTCCAAGTTACAACAGGTATTACCATAAGAGATTATATACAGACTCTCGGTTTTTTTTTTTTTTTTTTTTTTTTTTTACCGAGAGTCTGTATATAATCTCTTATGGTAATACCTGTTGTAACTTGGACTTACCTGTTTTTGTTCCTAGACAATGGAGAAAATAATTACTTCTCCCATTCAAAAAACTGAAGAAGAGGACCTTACTTAATCGATTATATCATTTGTACATATTACTTTTGTTCTGCTGTTTTTTCTCAATTGGCATCACCTGCGGTTTTGAACAAATGTATTGTGGGTCTCGCGGGGGAGACTGGTTATATATTGCAGCACTTCCCTATGCTTTGTGGCACTGTTGGGTGGCCTGAGGACGGGTGCTATTGTAGCCCCGAAAGATCTTGCCATTTTTTAAATATTTTAAAATCATGTCTTTATTGTAAATAAAGTTTTTTATTGTACAGTCAGAGATGTTGGTTTGATGATATCGTACGGAGACAGCACGCCTCTAAGTAATTATCTCCTAAACGTACGAATTTTTTAACAAGTATTGCTTACCTAATGATATAGACATAACGTAAGAACGACAGTATTTCATCACGAAAAGAAGATTACGTTATAAGTGGTAATATTTTAATAGTTTTAAATCAGCTACATCTTTGCTTGATATATTTTCGAAATATTTGTTCAATATCAAAGGAGATGTAGTGTTTTCTATCCGAAAACAGCTTTCGAGGTTGGTATCACAAAAATTTAAATCGACGGGAAGTTAAAAATATCTCTTTTGATATGACAATTTTTGCTGCTCTACAAGTTCCGCGTGTGACTGCATCAAAATGCTTATCAATATGTTTTATTGTAAAAATTCGTATTTAATTCGAAGCCTTATTTCACGCGAAAAAGTTCCTTTAAGAAATAATTTTCAAATCTAAAATATTGCTTCCTTTATGTAATCCTGCAAGCCTTTTGCAGCTATCTCTGAGCAACGTCGGCTATCTAACAAGAAACTCCAAAATCGAAAAGTAAACATTCAGTCGACCTCTCGCTTGCGTAACTTTAACAGACCTTTCTCATACCAATGACATTTTATCACCAAGTTCCAGAGAATGGAAATCTTTTCACTACTTCATATAAATCCAGTTTTACAAGTTTCTCATTCTCAAGTAACCAAGCGGTAAATTTTGTTCCCGTGGAAAAGCGCCGTTAAATTGATACGAGGTAATAACAGATCAAAAGAGAAAAGAAACGTAATATTGCTTCGTGAAGTGGAATCTTAAGGCGTAAGACTTTCCAGAAGAACGCATTTGTCGTTGCAAATCACTGGGAAACTTGTGTTGCGATAGAGACGATTGGTTTTGCTTTCAAAAAGAACTTCGCGTATCTAAGGAGAAAGTTACTTTTAATAACGTGTTCGAGGAATACATACCCCATCATTTGCATTCATCTGTTTCGCAGAGACTTGTTTGCTGGAAAAGCGTAAACTATTTTAGAATGCGCCAAGTTTCCATGGTCACACTTTCAGTTCTAAACGTTCTTGTAGGTTTTAAAACTTTTAAGCTACGCTGCTTATATGATATATGTTATTGCGTTATTTTGTGACACAAAAAGTCAGTGAAGTGCAACTGAATTATCACGAAAGTGTTTCCAATCTATCTGTATAGCAAGGATTTCTTAATCCCAGGATATTTCATGGTACATTTTTCTGAACTAAAATAAGTTTTAAGTGATTTCTCTTTTCCTGAAAAAAGTTGAGGTTTTATTCTTTGCAACTGTGAGAGTTCCTCTACTAAAGTTTTCAAACAACCTAAATACTTGTGGTAGAGCACTGATGCGGTATTTACGTTTTTTCTCACTTGAACGGAAACAACTGCTCCAGCTGCTTTTTAAAACCAAGTATCTCATGTAAATTCTGAAAGCACACGCAAAAAGCTGTTGTACGTCTCCGTACCACAATCACCTACAATATCTACATAACCAGTTCATTTTCAGAAGTATTCCATCACTGCTAGATGAAGCTTCACTTCATCCAAGAGTAGTTTTCCGGCATAGTTTACTAGACGAAAAATGGAACGTTGGTATTTGTGATGTACACTATATGTACAAACGTGAGTGCACACTCGCCATGAAGGCGCAAGAGTGTGCTCTTGCAGCAGACACGTGGTCGATAAGGTATAAAAACTGCAACGGGAGTGCGTTCAGATCAATCGCTAGCGTGAGGGAGCTCTACAAATTTGAAAAGAGCGTTATAATAGCCTGCTCAATCGGATGTATGAACATTAGAAGCATTGATGATGTTAGACAGGTAGCAAAATCGGCTGTGGTAGGCCGCCAAATTGTTGTCGTCACCAATTGGAAGAAGACGGGACATTGCAGGAATTCACCTCATCCTGGAAGACACACGAATCTGAACTGAAACACAGGGGACGGAAGGTTCTGCAGAGGAAGATCCGGAAAACCATGTCCCGACGAATACACGGCATAGCACATGAGGTCTAGATGGAAACAAATGTTATGGTTTCCACCAAGACACTTCGAGCCCATGCACTCTGTATAATGGCCTAGCAATCGCCCATAGACCTCTTATCACAAAGACTAATTCATCCGTACGGCCATGATGGTGTCAACAGCGCAAACATTGGATATTTTAGCAATGGCCGCAGGGGATATTGTGCAACAAATCCTGCTTCACATTATTCTGAAGGGTCAGACGTGTCTAGGTTTGGAGGTTACCAGGAGATGTCTTCTTCCCGAGTGTACAGTGCCAAATGTGAAGCACGGAGGCGGTGGAGTTATGGTATGTGTCTGTTTCATCTGGTAGGGTTTGGGTCCGCTGGTTGTTATTTAGGGAAACATGAACTCTGTCCTGCATGAGCTATCCTAGATAACTCAATGCTCTCAACGTTGTGGCTGTCCTATGGACACGACGATTGTTTCTTCCAGGACGACAATGCCACTTGCCATGTTTCCAGTGTTGTAATGGAGTTATATGGGGAAAACCAGGTGTCACGAATGGACTGACCTGTTCAGAGCCTGGACCTCAAACCCATTGAACACCTATGGGATGAACTTGAACGACAGGTGAGGTCTCGACCAACACGACTTTCTTTCCTGACAGAATTGGTCGATATACTATAATGAATTCAACTTCTTCTACTAAGCTTCTTCTAATGCTTGTTGTTTGTTAATTATATCATGAATAAACTTTCCTGCTAGTAGTGTAGTAATAATAATAATGAACAAGCTTTTAACTGCTAGTAATGTTGTAGTAGTAATTAAGATGAATAAAGTCTTATGCTGGTTGATAATAATAACAACTAATGAAATAAACCTAACAGCCAGACAGAGGTCTGACAGTACTATGAACTGAGAAAAACGTACTTACTTAAAAAGCTTTTATTAGGAAAACTTCTGGAATCATCCAACACACACACACTAGTCTCATTAATCGTATCACAATAATGAAGAAAAAACCTAATCACATAGAACGAAGCTCTTGGCACAAAATAACGTAGCTCTACTCACATAAACGAAGCTCTCCCTACGCACATCAACAAAAAGCTCTCTCTACGCACATCAACAAAAGCTCTCTCGCACATAAACAACAGCTCTCTCTGGTATCGTTGAACGCGCCTATTTATACTGGCTACCACCACGTCATGACTTACACTCATTGCCAGATCTCATTCAGCGGGAGAAATAACATCTCGTTCAGTAAGAAGATAATTTACATAGTAAAATAAAATAACCAGAGATAGTAAAAATCAAAAGGAAAGTGAATCTAGAGTATACGTTACAATACTAGCGGCGGAATGGAGGAACATCCAGCTCTCCGTACTGCAGAGACTTGTAGACAATTCATCTCGACAGGTTGATGCTTTAATCTCTGCAAATAGATGACCTATCCGCTACGAATGTAAACACAAAACTGCATTTGTATTTGCTTACAGTGTCCAAATACTTTTCTCTTAATAGTGTATAAGGTCTAGAAAACTACTTTCTACCGTGGGTGTCACCGTCCCACGGAAGTGGGAGATTGCGTGTGCAAAACATGATGCGTAGTAAAGGTTTTCTTAGAAACTAATATTCGATGTTGTACTTCCTAAAACTACAACAGAAAAAAATTATACACAACAACTGACATACATAACTAATTAGTCTTGCATACCTATCATAAAAGGACTCGGTTTTATACGCTTCCACGATTATTAAGATACTGGACTGCAATTCAACATTCCCAACAATTCGTTTTCACCATTTTGGAAAGATGTAAAATACACTCACGGATAATGAAATTTGCGCACCAAGAAGGAAGCATCGGATTCAACTGAAATTTTATGGAAGTAATGATACAGATGAATGATACACGTGATGGCCAAAATCAAAGCTGCGGGACAATTACAAAGGGATCTGTAGCACGCAGTCCGGTCATCTTCAATAGCGAGTCGCACCGCCTCATGCGGCGATACATGTTGCAGTACGATCCGGCATGGAGGCGAACAAACGCCTGATGCTGTCTTGCGGTAGACTGGCCCACACGTGTTGGACGGTGTGCTCCAAATCCCGGATACGTTGGCACGGCGGCAGCTGGCGTTTCAACTGTCCCCGAACATACTTGATAGGGGGCATGTCCGGGGAGCGGTCAGGCCATGGAAGTGTAACGTAGCAGTCCTGGGGTGGCAGTTCGTTAGTTGAACATACAGACCTCTATGTACCTCTACACAGATGAGTCCTGATTTGTTTTGCAGAGCGATTCCAGGCGTTATATGTTCTGTAGAGAACAGAGAACACGCTATTATTCTTCTATGAACCATAATAGGGACACTCCTGGTGGTTTTGCGTGATGGTTTGGGGTAGCAACTCGTTAGTTGGACACACAGACCTCTATGTAACTCTATGTACCTCTACGACAAACTGTGAATTCTCAACGCTACTGTAATAATATCCTGGGCCCCTATGATCTCTGTTATGCAAGTTTCAGGGAAGATGCACTTGTCGTACATTGTTATTTTGAAAGAACAATAGCATCAAGAGGATTGCATTGTCCAAATGGATTGATGAGCCAAACTTCCCGACCTTAATCCGATAAAGCATATCTGGAATGCTCTAAGGAGACGTGATGCTTCCCCTCAATTCTCCTCGTCCGGTCTTGGAGGGGCTCAGCAAACTTTGTTCGAACAATGGTCGTTGCTATCAACTGAGGTCCTAGACACCATATTCTAGAGCATGAAAGATCGCTGTCTAATAATCCGTTGCTGTGAGTGGAGGCCTCACAGCAACGGATAACCTTTTTGAAATATTTTGGCCATTTCATTTTGACGCCTGATTTTTTAACTGGCTTAGTCTGTAGTGATTTTTATCGAAATGAAATATGTCTTACGTAATATTAAAGGACATTTATCTAACGTACATATGATAACAGTTTTTATCAAATTTTATAATATTGCATCGCGTATTTTTCGAGTCATCGTGATTTTTCTATTTTTATTGTATGAAATAACTAATTTAGAATATTTATCCTCAGAATCAGCTTTAATTGCAACAAAACGTATTGAATTCTAGACCTTTCTTTAAAGTACCTGCAAAGAGAGTGGACGATTGCGCAAAAAATATGCTGTCAATGCATTTTTTCATAAAAATTATGTTGTTTCTCTTCGACAATATATTACCTAAGCATTGAAATCAGTCAATAGATAATGAAGTGTTATTTGTGGTCTATTGTGTTCTATAGAGATTAAACTTGGACACTAGAGGAAAACATATTAAAAAATCTCGAAATCTTCGAGACGTGGATTTGTACGAGAATGTTCAAGATCCCGTGGACAGCAGGATTGGAGAAGAACTAGTAAGAAGAAAAAAGAAAAATCAAAAGTCGTTAACTGAGCTGAATGGTACAAACATTGTGTATCAAGTATATCTTATGCGGAATGATAATTTTATCATATTGAATTGATATGTGTGAAAACACAAGTTTGTCCGTGACGAGAATCCGCGCTCCCTCACTCCGGAGTAAGTTGCTCTTCCAACTAAGTTACAAGGATGGAATGTATCGCTGCTAATTTGTCGTCTTGACACGTTCTTTACCTTTGTAGTACGTCACATCAGCTGCCTATTATATTTTTGAAGCAAAGAAGGAACCTCTTATTAATTCCAGACGATGTGTGGAACGAACATCACGCATTTTTCGAAGAATCCAACGGACAGTGGATCAAATTTTACGTTTGAGCGCCAATGTGAAAACACAAATTTGGCCATGACGGGGATGGAACCGGCACCCCTCACTCCGGAGTAAGGTGCTCTCCCAACGAAGCAACATAGGCGCAATGTATCGCTGCAGATTTGTCGTCTTGTTACGTGCTTTGTTCCTGCAGTAAATCACATATGTGAATGAAGTACGAACGGAAAGAGTTGATGAAAGCAGAAGCATAATATAAAGGACTAGTCTAAAGTATACTTAGAATTCCTTATCAGGCCACTGAACAGAGATAAATTCATGGTGTGTGATCAAACAAAAAGCACCTTAAGAAGAAGAAATCATGAGAAGAAAAATGGAAAACCATTGGTACTTTTAAAGGGCTAAACGCGATTACGACATTACATCCTGGGTGAATCAGCACAGGGAAATTATTTTATTGTCTGCATTCGAAACATCTTTGCCTGCATGACACCGCTCGCAGTTGACTAATTGCATTGTTATTAACACGCAAAAAAAGGGGAAAGGAAGATGAAAATACAGTTACAAGAAGTTCAAAATGGCAATTCCGAAGAAATGTCTCCACCAGGGTAACAGAGAAATGCAACACAGTTGGACATAGCAAAAGTCACATGAGGAAACATTTGCCGGAGCGCCATGACAATTGATGAGTAGGTGCGTTATGCAAATGATTGCAGTTGAGAAGCAAACAGATGATTAGCGAGCGAGATAAATCTTAACGTAGCTAATATTAGTAGTCCTCACCTTGGTGGTTGGACCAATACATCATGGCGATCTTGATGGAGAAAGCAAGCATATGGGGGTGCTAAGTTAGGGTGACGCCATAGAGAATCCTGTCGTCTCACACATGCCAGCGAATTTCCAACAGGGCTACGTAAGACTAGTTGGTTTCTGCATTGCATCGCGGCGGAATTGGAGGCATATAACGAGCATCGGCATAGTAGAAATGGTGCAAGCATGTGGAATTCAAAAAGCCTCAATAGCCGCATTCGACGGTAAACCGCAGCAGCCCCATAATCCATACCGAATGGCATTTGGCGGAGCTATATACGTAGATATGGACATCTCCGAAAGGAAACGAACTGTGAATTGCAGATCGGCTGAGACATGTTTATTCCCACTCTAGCCATTGTGGCTACTGCAACTTACATCAGCTCATGGTCCCGCAAGGTAGCAATAATGCCATACAGCACACGCGGGACAAGGTTGGTAGAACAATGTCATATTCAGCGACGAGTTTCGTTTCTATCTCAGAGCTGACGATGACCGATTGAGTGTCTAGAGATGAGGTCACTGGGCTGATCTTGCTGCCTTCCGCTAGAGTCCATTACTTTTAAATCGGCGGATCAAGGTCACCCTCTCCCACCCTACCCTCGCCTGTAACCATGGCAGCGTCTACAGCAAAGGGGATTTAAGACGGCGAACTCACATTCTCCATTTTTTGTTTTGGATAAGCTTGAGTACGATCTACCAACTTTTGGTCACAGATAAAAACAGTTTTCCTTCCTAAAGTGAAGTAGGGAAAACCGAGTTCGGTGTCTCGGTCGCCTCAGACGCTATCATGGGTACGAGCAAGGGTAGGGAAGGAGCGCATGATCTTGAGCCGCCGATTTAAAAATAATGGACTATAGCAGCTCCTCAGCCTAGTACCGCATGGTTAGGTGTGATATTAGTTTTAACAGACGTTCACTGCTCGTACGCATCGTGGAAACAATGACAGCCTGACGATTTGTACATTTAACATATTTTCATGTTATCTCTGATGCCATTTTGAACAAGTTAACACCCTACTGCATACTACCGCCATCAGCAGACTGCGCGTGAAAGGTGACAATGCGCAGCCTTGGCCAACGCAATTCCCAGACTTGATACCAATAGAGAATGTGTGAGACTCCATCGTTAGATGAAGTTATTCCTCTCCACGACCCCTTAGCAAAGTCGACGAATTTAAAGAAAGATCAATGACGCAAGGGCAGCAGGACATCATCCTTGGAACTTTCCACAAGATGCTACCCCGTGTAGTCATATGTATACCCCAGTATGGCGGTCATACGACCTACTTACTCATGCCACAGTTTACAGTTACCTCACTCGTCTCATGCGTGCATTCCCTCTGAAATAGAATCTCTTCTTTCATACCCACGTGTCCACATGTGTGGTAAGTTTAATCTCATTTCGTACATTTCTTAATGGTGTGGCATTTTCTATGTCAAGCAGAACAGTATATGAGAATTCAACAGTTTCTATATTTTCTTGATGAAGGTTTTTGTTTCATATAACAATTACAAACTTGAAGCCCTTTTACCTGATTTTTGCTTCTCCATGACACAGAACAGCAAGTTCAGTGAAGAGGAAGAAATATTGTTAAAGATAATTAAGTTTAAACTTTTCATGACGTTTGATATTTTCATAGCAATTCGATATGTAGAATAAATGCAACTTTCAGTTCGAATGCAAAAGTAAATCTGTCGTCTGCTGTGCTTGTTTCATATTATTACTTTCGACTCGGTCGTCATAAATTTCAATAAAGTTAGTAAACTTATGTTATAGCTGTGTTGTTCTCCAGAATCAGAAATCTTTTTCCAGGAATGAAAAATAATTCGGTTGCGATTTTAGAGCTCCAACGTTTTAGAGATGTTGCAAAGTTCTGTGATAAACGTGGAAAACTGAATATTCCCTATAGACTTTAAAAGTACTCTCCTGAATAAAATCGGACGTAGTTCGTTCTCTCGTTAAAAACGCAATTCCTGCTATGTGCTTCACATTTATGATTCTCCCTGCCATTCGCGACTTACACAATAAATAATTTTAATGAACTCTAAAGCCCATAGCCAGTAACTGTCTAGCGTTTTAATGCGTCATTTGGGGAAATTATGATCTCAAGCACCGTTAACGTCTGTTTTATAACACAATAACAAAAAATTATTATGCTCCCTCTTAATACTAGCACAAAATTTCTAACTTACCCTTGCAAATGTATAAATGGATATAAGTAATATGTGGTTTGAATCTTACTAAGATATGCGTTTCTATTCAGACTCCATTGAAACGCCATTCTTAACACCATTTCTTTTATTTCATTACTGATTATAGTCCATTTATGAGTGAGAAAGCTCTTTGAAATTTAGCTCTGGTGATGAATAGATCTTGAAATTTGGAGGGCTAACGAGTCAGCCACTTCGTTGCCCACGTAGGTTATTAAACACATTTGCAACTCTCTCTTCTATTAGGCATCTGAATTATTAAGGTATTCGAGACAAGTCATTTAGTCGATGCTGATTCAGAAGCGGAAAACAAGTATTGATTACTCCAGGAAGACATACAAGATTTGCGAACAAGAGATGCAGCTCAATTCCTCATGATTTCAGCGAATGACTGTCCTACGGTTAGCAAAGATCATAGAGCGAATGATATTAGAAAATGCCCCAAATGGCACCGATTTCCTCTATGCTGATATCTCACGGAGATGAGGTTATCTGATGAGGACACGGGACTTCCGTATTTACCGAATGATAACATTAAAGAATCGCATGTGGCAGCAAAATATTTGGGACGACGAGATATTTTCCCATAAAAACACGGCAGCATCCCACACAACCAATATTTATTGCTGCTTTGGTATAGCTTTGCTTGCATTAGGTATTTAATAAAGTGAAATACAGCATTTTCGTATTTTGTCTGTATCAAATTACTTGCGATCTGTTAGTACGTATTTATAGTTTCAAGATAACAGTGGTGTTCGTTACTTAAAGTCAAAATACGTAGTTACTCGGTTACAACATTGAATATGACCGAGAGCCATCCAGGTGGCGCAATGGTCTAAGCGCTGGCTTCTGACCATTCGTTTGCGACGAGCCCGAGTTCGAATCACGGTGAGGCATGGATGCTGTGTTTGTTTTACGTTGTCTATCTTCCTTCCCTGGAACCTGTGGCCCTGAATTAAGGACGGGCGATTACTAATTGCTGATAGAGTTGCTCACGGTGGTCGTTAAACCTCCAATAAAAATTAAATGTGACTGAGTGTTATGAGATCTTTTGCTCTGTTAGTTCTGCAGCGTTGAACTCGAGGTTTGAGTCCTGGATAAGGCATGCCTGGTGTGTCAGTCTTATTGCGCTGGCATTGTCCCTTTTTTCCGTTTTGATTGGGAGTTTAACGACCACCATGAGCAACTCAGTGGTGTTTAATTAGGTATTTAATAAAGTGAAATGTGTTTGTCCATATTTTGGGCCACTGACTCCTGGGAAGGGAGAGAGCCAGTGCCGTAAGACAAACTCAACGTCCACGCCTCATCGGGATTCGCACCCGGAACCATCTCTGACGAATGATCAGAAGCCATCGCTTAAACAACTGAGCCACTGGGGCCGGCAGTCTTTTTTGGAACCAGTGATCCTAAATTACTCGTAATGACGGGCGACTGCTGATAGCAGACTGACTTACTCGGGGTGGGCGTTAAACCCGGAAAACTAAAGAAAGGGATCATATTCAGTCAGATGGCTTTGTGTGGTGCATGTCGACGTTTGTTGGCTAATTTGTTACTGTTCTGCAAAACTCTGCCTACAAATGGAGGAAGAGAGTGATCTACATTAAAATTGAAACTTTGCAAAGAAAATCTCCTACCTAAATTCATTTAGCTTTGTGTGAAGTTTATGGGAGTAGTGTAGTGGATCGTAGCACAGTGGCCTTCTCTGGCAAATCTTTTAGCGCCCAAAGATTCGCCAAAGAAAAAGACCCGACATGTTCAAAGCTGCTGTCATCATTTTGTACCAGAATGAGAGAGCGCATGCTGCCCGTACACAAAGAGACATTGCGGAAAAATATGGATGAGAATTGCTTCCCTAAGCGCTATACACTATACAGTTCTGACATGAGCCCACTAGATTATGAATTTTTCCCAAAACAGAAGAAGCTACTCCGTCGGAGACGATTCAGTACGATTGAGGATATTTCTAATGAGGTGACCCGAGTAATCTGACGCCTCAACAATGGAGGTGTCCTGACCGGAATTTTTTTTTTTATTGGAGGTTTAACGACCACCGTGAGCAACTCAATGGGCTATAAGCAGTCGCCCGTCCCTAATTTAGGGTCACTGGCTCCAGGGAAGGGAGAGAGCCAGTGCCGTAAGACAAACACAACATCCATGCCTGACCGGGATTCGAACCCGGACCCCTTACGGACGAATGATCAGAGGCCAACGCCTTAGACCACTGCGCCACCGGGGCGGCGTCCTGACTGGAATACAAGACTTGCCCAAAGGTTGTACCACTGTCATAAAGAAACATGGAAGTTACTTCGAAGGCTTGTAAAGGTATGTTGTTAATTATTGTTTTTAAGAGATGACCAACAGTGTACAAAACTTTTGAAATGACCCTCGAAGTTTTCACAACAAAATACCTGGGAAATAAAAATTATCCTTTAAGTAAAAAGTACTGAGCATAACTTCTCAATATCAGTAAATAAGTCCATCCTGAAAAAACAATCGATGCAGCTTTAAGGTGAGGAATAACATAGTATGATTAAATACTTATGAGTTTTATTTTATAAGATTTTTAGTAGTGATGACTGCGCTGAATATATTATTGTATTTATATATTCTGAAAAAAGTATTACTTAATTTTGACATAATTTGGTCTATCTTTGGATAAAATTATGAAATGAGCAAAGCTCTTAGGATTTCATTCTTTTCTGAACTTCCACATCATTTGTGTAGCTTTAGCCATGATCTCTACATTTTTAAGAATATTAAAGGATAGTATTTTCTGGAAGTTAATGTTTGAAATTTTGAATCCATTCCCTCTATATTTAAAATCTTTCCTTTAACAGGTTTGCAAAGGCGATAATTATAGGCACTTTCTGTCAAAGTAATTTCAATAAAATGCTCTTTATGAGAGAGATAACAGAATGTTTGCAACCAAAACCGGAGATGTAATGAAAACATTTTAAAAACTTGAATTTTCCCCATAAATATGGAATGCAGATAATTTAAATTGGAACACATAATTTTTTTTATTGAGGTTTATGGTATGGGAACATTCGTTAAATCATGAGAACGTTCTGAAGCGGTTTGATTTAGTTTCTCATTGTGCAGGCTATAAGTTCCATTGTTAGGGATTAATTCGCTAATTTCCAGCGGTAGTTCATTCAGGGATGGAAATGTGAGAACGTTACTCTGTTCCTCTTCTTCTCAATCTTTCTGCCTTCCTTCCTCTGTTTTGAGGTAGCAAAGGAAACTTATGTTTGAGAGCACATAATTACTGATTCGGAAGCTGAAATTACGAATACGAAGAGAGCTTAGAAGGAATGGAAAGATTGGACGTGGGAACTAAAAATGAATGAGGAAACGCTGCTCGTTATCATTCTTACCAGCTAGCAGTCACATGATTTTTTTACTTAATGAATGTTTGAAGTAAGGCATACAAGAATTTAAGAGGTAATGGCTTCCAAAGAAAGAATTGCTGTAATTTAGAACTGACAAATATTAAGCCAATGTTGTACTCCTGTAAATGACGCTACTAAGCCTAAATGCAGAAAATTAATTGTCAATTTAATGTTCCAAAATGGTAGTCAGCAAAGAATTAATGTTGGAAACCTGATTAAGTGGAGCATTTGACGGTTTATTCTACAGACACAGATTTGGAATATAAGTCAATTACTGTAGGAACTTGTAAAATCTTACATTTTACTGAAAAGAAATTGTCAATTTATTTTTCCAAAATGCTAACCAGCAAAGAATTAATGTTGGAAACCTGATTAAGTGGAGCATTTAACGGTTTATTCTACATACACAGATTTGGAATAAAAGTCATTTACTGTAGGAATTTGTAAAATCTTACATTTTACTGAAAATAAATTGTCAATTTAATGTTCCAAAATGGTAATCAGCAAAGAATTAATGTTGGAAACCCGATTAAGTGGAGCATTTGACGGTTTATTCTACAGACACAGATTTGGAATAAAAGCCAATTACCTTAGGAACTTGTAAAATCTTACATTTTACTGAAGATTCGCACAGCAGATCTGCTTACTCTAATTGTAGTTGAGGTGGAACACTTTTAATGTCAACCAAGAAAGCCGAGGAGAGTATTGACATGGAAATTTCGTTCTCTCTGAAGTCAGGAAATTGGCTTTTGAACTTCTCTCTCAGATTTCAAATGCAATCAAATCTGAGAGAAGAGTTCAAAAGCATAATCATCTGAGCTCCATGGTTATTTTCATTCACAAACGCCGCTAATGTTGTAAAGTGAATGAAGTTTTTATTTTGCAATGGACGTTTCCACAGGATTAGTTTGGTCTCCAAAGCTTTCATATAATCATAAAGATTATGAGCAAGTAACCCTTTCCCATGTAAACGGTAGTTCAGTTCATTGAGGTGACCAGTAATGTCGACAAGGAATGCAGAGTCATTTAACCACTTCTCGCCAGATACCACGCGAATGACTTTTCCTTTGGGTTCCACAAATTTTTTAACTTCACTCTTCAAAGAAACAGGGCACTGGGACACCTTTTCGCGGTTCTACCAACGCACCGCCACATAGTATACAACGCCACCATGTTCAGTTTCCAAGTCGCTCAAGAACTATTGAAGTCACCTGTGGTCGAGACCTTTCGATTGGATACAATTCACCACTTTAACAACAACACTCATCACATGTTCAAAGTTTCAGAAGGACTTCGTACACAAATTTTCTTGGTGAATGATGCAGTCGAAAGCAATCGTTTTATTATCGCTGCACCTTTTTGCGTCAGAACGGGTGCAGCATATATGATCATTCGTCCGAGATGGGTCCGGATTCTAACCCCAAAGAGCGATGGATATTTGTGTTTGTCTTAAAATTCTGGCTCTTTTGCTTCCCTCGAACCAGTGGCACTAAATCAAGAACGGGCGACTGGTTATAGCCCACTGAGTTGCTCACGGTGGTCGTTAAACCTTCAAAAAAAAAAAAAAACATCCTCCACCTCCTCATACAGCCATTGCATTTTTTCCTCAGTGCAGATTTTGGAAAATACAATCGACACATCGAGTCCCATTATTGCGACCACCTCCTACTTTTGAGGTGAACAGCGTGTAGCCAATGAAAGAAGGCACGTGTCGTGAGCTGAACTGGAGGGCATATTAGGGGGTGCTTTAGGAATTCTGAAAGCATATCACTCGTTGTTTTCATTGATAAAAGGAGCGATTTATCACATTTGCAAAAAAGGGATGGTTATCGGCTTTTGGAACAAGGGCAGCAGTATTTCTGAAAGAGCGCAGTTTCTGAACTGTTCGAGTGCTGTTGTGTTTAAAGTGTATCTTGATTGGAGAAATGGCACCATTGCGAATAAGCGACGTGGAATCTGTGGAGTAGAACGTGCTATTGATGTGAGAGGTGAACGTTGGCTGCGAAGGGCGTGAGGGCCGATCGACATGCTACAGTGGAGCAACTCACTGGCCGAATGAACCAGGAGTCTACCAGAAGTGTGTCTAAAACGGCGGTTCAGCAAACCCTGCTGCGTATGGGGATCCGATGTAAATGGATGACCACTGCACTTATGCTAACTAAGGAGCTTCGGCAGAAAAGGCTTAGATTTGCATGGCAGTATCGGAATTGGAGCTCCGCTGATTGGCAAAGAATTGCCTTCCCCAATGAGTTACGTTTTCTGCTTCATCGAACAGATGGACGTTGGCGTATAAGGCGAGAAACATCGGAGAACAAACATTCTTCAACCATTTCTGGAAGAACACAAGCGGGTGGGGGAAGCGTTATGGTCTGGGGAATGTTTTCGTGGTAATCTCTGGGTGCACTCATACCTGTAGAAGGCACTATAGACCAAATTCGTTATGAATCCATCCTTGCAGATCACGTACACCGATACATGCTGATTGTCTTCTCTGTGGCGGATGGCATTTTCCAGAACGTCAATGCTACGTGTCACACAGCTAAAAATGTCCGTAAGTGGTTGGAAGAGCAAGATGAAGACTTCAAAGTACTTCCCTGGCCAGCTGATTGTCCAGACTTAAACTCAATTGAGCAGGTGTTGGACTACCTCGATCGTGTTGTTCACCCTATGGATCCTCCACCACGCACCCTCTAGAAGCTCTCAGATGCACTGTAGTTAGTATGGCTCTATATACCTGTGAACACACCTAGTCTGTCTAGCTGCTCTCCGCACTGCACACGGCGGTTACGCTGGGTATTAGCTGGTGGTCACAATAATGTGACTCGACCGAGTAGTTCCGCCAAACGAAATGCCGAAATGTCGCCCCCTCGTAGAATGTTTACTTAGGTGGAGAGAAATGGCTCGGAAGACGACCCTGGCCCGCGAGCCCAGTTTTGAAGACACCTAATTTAGGGCAACGTGGAACAAAATCAATATACCAGAGCTGTAACTGAGGGTTGTCTGGTAAGGTAATACAGTATTTGCAGTGTTAAGCGGGAAAATAATACCACGGGCACTTAGGCTCAGTGATAAATGAATTGTTCTACAAAAAATAGGCATATTAGGATTCAGGGCCCCACGCCGGTGTTTATACAAATTTTGTCACTGAGGTGTATCGGTATTTAACTTCTTCGTTTATTTCTGTGTTTACACAAATGTTGTCACTAAGGTGTATCGGTATTTAACTTCTTGGTTTATTTCTGTGTTTATGCAGATGTCGTTACTGAGGTGTATCGGTATTTAACTTCTTGGTTTATTTCTAGGTTTGTGCAAATGTCGTTACTGAGGTGTATCGGTATTTAACTTTTTGGTTTATTTCTAGATTTATGCAAATGTTGTCAAAGAGGTGTATCGGTATTTAACTTCTTGGTTTATTTTTGGGTATATACAAATGTTGTCACTGACGTTAATCGGTATTTAACTTCTTGGTTTATTTCTGGGTTTATAAAAATGTTGTCACTGAGGTGTATAGGTATTTAACTTCTTGGTTTATTTCTGGGTTTATACAAATGTTGCCACTGAGGTGTATCGGTATTTAATTTCTTGGTTTATTTCTGGGTTTATACAAATGTTGTCGCTGAGGTGTATCGGTATTTAACTTTTTTGTTTATTGCTGGGTTAAACGACCACCGCGGGCAGATCTGAGTGTCATGAGCAGTCATCAGTCCAAAGTTAATGCCTTTGGCTCCTTGGAAGGGAGAGAGCTTGTTTCTTTGAAAAAATACACAAGCCGTCCGGTACTGAAAACCGGACCACTGCGGATCAATGATCCGGAGTTAGCATCTAAAATCACTGGGCTACTGGTACAGCTAAGATGTGTCTTATGGATGAGTGTTTGTAAACGCTGCTATGAGACGAAGGTACATTTTGATGCAGTACATTTTTCTCGAAGGTAGTTAAGTAAATCCCCAGCAAAAGAAAATGTCCATGTAACGAAAATGGGTAACGGAAATTCGAAACCATTGTTGAAATCTGATTTTCGAATGTTGTTCCAGGATGTGACGGGATAATAGTTAATTTCATTGTTACTCGCCAATGTAATTTACTAAACTATCTCCTAACATTATTTTATCACGTTTTACATAAACATAACAATATCTCATTGTAATATGCTGAAATTACGAGGATCTGATGTTAAATGTGATAAAAGCCATTATAAAAATGCATTTTGATGCTAAGCATCTTTACAGACAAAAACGAACTATGCGTCGTAGCGAAACTTGAAATTCTCTCGAACCCACTCCTAGGGAATTTCGTGCAATTGATGAGAGCTTTGAAATCATGTAAAACACGATGGGGTGCTGCAACCTGTAGATATCCTACACCAAAGGTTACCAATTCCACTCATTAAAAACCTTGCAATTCAGCTTTTCTTTCTACCCTGAGGTCAGATTTTAACTTGCTAAAACATAGATGGTTTTCGTAGCTACATTACACTTCAACAGTGGCAGGGTCATTTGTTACGTTAGTCTATCTGAACAATACAGTACATAATAATAATAAAAATAAATATTGTTGCTGAAAAACTAAACAGTCGAAATACTTTGTATTGTCGACCTCATGATTTAGTAAACATTTACTTTTATGACTCACGTATCTTCATTCATTGGTTTTAGAGCAATAACATTCATTAATTCACCTATCTAAGTACCACTGAATGTCACGAATTACTGAACCTTGTTGTTTGTTGTCTTGATTTAATTCCACTTAGTATGTTCCGAAATGTGGCTCGGTGTAGTTGTGAGTGACGCGAATAAATGTAATGTGCCGTACGCAAATAAATGTATACTCTTCAATAACTCGTAATATTTCACACCCACAAAGATGCTGGAATGCAAAAGATGCATAGCATAAATTATCTATAATTTAAAACTACCCTTGGTTTTTCTTTTCGTATTTTAACTACTCTCAAGATCAGTGTCGTATCTTGAGTTCGAGACCTGGGCTATCTCACCCCTCCCCCTAGTATTTTTTTTAAATTGAGAAGTTTTTAATTGTTAAGTTATAGAAGTAACTATTTTTCTAAATTTTAGGTACATGCCATTGCTAAACATGATACCAAATAATTATGAAGATTAGGATTTGAACACTTATTTGTACATGAACTCCATTCTTCTTCTGAATACTTTATTTGTATATGAACTCCATTCTTCTTTCCTTTTGTGTGAACTTGGGTGTTATGTTTTCATAAAATGTTTCTTCCCAGTACTTTTTCATATTTAAAAACAATATTTTTCTCAATTCACAAAACAGCCAAGTTTTTCGAATGTGCATATCCTTGTGTGGCTCTAAGATATATCGTGAATCTTTTCAATGCAGAAAAACGTCTTTCGGCAGTTGCAATTGTTGATGGAAAACTTAATATGAGGTCCGCTAATTTGTGCACTTCACTAAACACTATGTCCAATTTATTCAACTTTATGTAACACGTAATGTGTCTTATTGATTTGTTTTTGTATTCAACAAGGGAATAAAACACCTTCAGTTCATTTTTTAGTCGAGCTGTATCAAAATTTGAAGCATAGAGTTCTTTCAGTTCTGACAGTAGATGTTCAGGGAAGCTTTCACAAAATTTATCAAAACAGTTCGAATCCAACAAAGCCACATATATAAGATATAATATCTTTGATTTTAATTCATTTACACTTCACAAAAACTGAAACAACTCTCGCGAAACACTCTTATGGCCCATTCCCCTCTACCAGATGATTCAGGTTGTACGAACTATCTCATTGGGTTGACCCCTTGTAGGAACTAGCCCATTGGGTCGATGAGATTGCGCAGAATCCATGCAATTTTTCGTCATGCATTGTTATCTTGACGATGTGTATATACAACACCGTTCTTATGTCTCATTTGGCTTGTACTACCTGAAGATGGGTGGATGGTCCACCCGAAAGTATTTGCAGGACTTTTAACCTGTGTATATTTTAACGTAGAATAAATTTGATGTATTTTTATGAGTTGAGTATGCACTTGTGTTTTTACGTCTGTTATTTCAAGATCGTGCTTCGACAGCTTTACCTGGTGATATAGTTATCATTAGCACAAATATTTTCACCTGATGATTTATATATTCACGGAGTAAGCAGCTAAAAGTATAGTGTGATGTTGTGGTGTGCTGTTAATTGCGGTAGCAAATCGCTGTAATTAATATATTAGTTGTTAAACACCGAGCCTAAGTTGATATAGGATATCTATTGTGAATTGTGTTGATGAGATCTTTTGTTGCAACGTTGTGTTCCTGAAGTGCCTTGACATTACAATAGCAAAGACAATTTTCTTTTAAGTGGTTTCAAAGGCCATTCTGACCGTTAGGTCGCTTTATTTAGCTCAGTGTTTAATCAATAATTGTTTATGAACTAGTTATACAAGTCCTAATGGAACATAGTTCTAGTGTTACGAGGACAGCCGACTGATCGTACAAAGGTAATGTTTAAGAAGTGACATGTATTAACCAACAAATATTACACTTGTCCAAGAAAATTAACAAGAATTACATATCTGACATCTTACAAAGCTAGCTCATTACTTTGCAGTACTTCTATCTATGGCTAGATTTTTGTCCCCTTATTCTGGAGTCCGCGATTTGGTTTGTGGGCCATGAAAGAATGCCCAAGTTTCATATCCAGTAATTACATCCCAAAGATATTTGCTCTAGTTTGCCTGAGACATCCTCAACTGATCCATGCTCACTTCGACACTTTGATCCCGATGATTCTGGGTTAATGCGTCGAACCCACGTTTTGCAAACTGTCTGGTCCTCCAGGTTATGGATCGTTGCTTCCACAGCACTATGGCCACAATGTATTTGCTTTGCAGATCTTCAGAGTGAGAAGTCATCAATCACTCCCAATGAGTTCCTCAACTTGCGGTTGGTTCTAATGAGTGACTGTAGTTTAAAATTTTCCTCTCCGATATTTGTCGAAAATTGAGGCTTTAGCTCTTAACTGCTTTATCCGCATTCTTATATTTCTGATATCGATTGTAGCATTTCCATCAAACATTTTAAGCCTCACGCGAATCTCCATTGCTTGGAAACCTTCCATTTCCAAAACCCTCAAAAGAGACATTTCGTTTAAGCGAATATCCATCTTATGCTTTGATCAATCTGAACATAGAATGGTACAAAGTTACTCAGAGGGCGGGATTCACTCAGAGTTTCATGGAAATATTTCCAAAAGTACAGGATATATTGCTCAAACAGCCTTACTTTTAAGACAACCCTCGTATAATATTGGGACTTCATATTTAGTGGATGCAATCTTTCCAAATTCGTATCACCTGTACACTCAGTGGATGAAAAATTGAAGATACTTACCTAATGGCGCGTTGGTTTTACTCTAGCGCAAATATCTGCCTGTACACACCAAGGCATGGACTCCACCAGATTCTGGAGGGTTTCCGGAAATAATGCCAGCCATCTCAGGTAGCACACACAGCCTTGCAATTTAAAGAAGGCCCAACACTAAGCCATAGTTTTCTATTCCTAAAACACGCTGCTGAATGTTGGGCCAACGTTAAATTGTAAGATTGTGCTACCTGGGATGCCTGATGTAGCATTGCTCATACCTCCGCCCGAGACGTCGGTCCAGGAGTCATGGACCTGGTTTTTCCCTCCACTGCATCCCACAGAGCGTTCGCAGAGTTCAAATCCAGGAATATTGGAGGCCACCGTGTGATTCCAAACTCAGACGAATGTTCCTCAAATGGGGTTTTCTTATACGTGGTCGGGGCCCAATGGGGCGGCGCATTGTCTGTTGAAACAGATCATGGCTGCAGAATGCGCAAAAGCCACGAAATCATCTAGGTGATCAGCTACCACATGCTGGTAGCTCGCAGTAGTTAAGTACCTCTTCAGTCACACTAACGGACGTAAATTGTCCCATGGGAAGGCTTTCCAAAGCTACGCAGAGCCACCATTTCCTTAAACGGAACCGGCGTGGCACAACGGGGCCATGGGCCCACGCTGTCGACTCGATACCCGCACACTCTCGTCAGGTCAGTATAGCTGAAAATGAGATTCATCTGACAAAACGACGCGGCGCCACCCTGCAGGTGTCCATTTGTTATGTTCCCGGAATAAGGCGAGGCGTAATTTCCGACGACGAGCAATCAACAGTTGGACACGAGTAGGGTGTAGGATCCCGTAGCATAGGAAATGCAGTACACCGCACCATTCTTGCGCTGACGCTGATGCTTGAGCCTCCGATAATTAACCTGGATGGGATTTGCGCTGCCGTTGACAAGCGCTCGGTCTGTATGAACCTGGATGTTCTACGTCAACCCCTCTCATCAATGGCGTGTGGTCGGCCACCGTTTGTTCTCTGGGACCTGGCACGTTCGTCGAAGAATACTCCCGGTGTACTCTTTACACGGTTGTCCTGGGGATTCCTTTGGTTTACACTCTTAACACGGTTGTCCTGGGGATTCCTGTGGTTTACACTCTTCACACGGTTGTCCTGGGGATACCTATGATTTACACCCTTTACCCGGTTTTCCTGGGGATCCCTATGGTTTACACGCTTTACACGGTTGTCCTGGGGATTCCTGTGGTTTACACTCTTTACCCGGTTGTCCTTGGGATCCCTATGGTTTACACTCTTTACACGGTTGTTCTGGGGATCCCTATGGTTTACACTCTTTACATGGTTGTCCTGGGGATTCCTGTGATTTACACCCTTTACACGGTTGTCCTGGGGATTCCTGTGGTTTACACTCTTTACCCGGTTGTCCTTGGGATCCCTATGGTTTACACTCTTTACACGGTTGTTCTGGGGATCCCTGTGGTTCACGCTCTTTACACGGTTGTCCTGGGGATCCCTATGGTTTACACTCTTTACATGGTTGTCCTGGGGATTCCTGTGATTTACACCTTTTACACGGTTGTCCTGGGGATAACTATGATTTACACTCTTTCCACGGTTGTCCTGTTGATCCCTATGGTTTACACTCTTTACACGGTTGTCCTGGGGATCCCTATGGATTATACTCTTTACACGGTTGTCCTGGGGATTCCTATGATTTACACACTTTACACGGCTATCCTGGGGATCCCTATGGTTTACACTCTTTACACGGTTGTCCTGGGGATCCCTATGGTTTACACTCTTTACACGGTTGTCCTGGAGATCCAATGGTTTACACTCTTTACGCGGTTGTCCTATGGATCCCTATGGTTGACACTCTTTACACGGTTGTCCTGGGGATCCCTATGGTTTACACTAATTGCGCAATAGAATGATTCATTCGCCTAGAGCGGGCAATGCGTCCAGGATCAGAGTGTCTCAAATCACCAAGTCACCCATGTTCGGCGATTTCGATACACTATTGGGAAGCCCTGCTGTCCGCCTGTGCATCAGATGTGTTCGGTTTGATTTTGTTCCATTCTGTGCGGGGGATGCCCATGTCAACTACCCATCACATCTACCTCTAAAGTTTTGTAAGTGTATATAAATATTCATTCGCAGTATAATGTAATTCTTTTTAAAGCACATCAAAAAGGTTTGCATTTTCAAGAAATGAGAAGATCCGTAAGAAGTGATGCCTCGTGTATTGTTGGCAAAGCGTCGGAAAGGAGTACCACATGTTTCCTATTTCGAAGTTTTCCTGCCAGGTTTTCGTACATAACTTCAATTTATTTTAAAAAAAGTTCGTCAAAATGATCAGCTTAAATTCTGATGACGACAGGAGCTTTCGGATGCTTTTGACAGGAAATTCTTTTCCATCGGTGCTAACGAAATCGGAAATAAAACTTGCTGTGTGGATGAATAAGGAAGTGATCGATAAAAATGAATAGAAATATCATAAAAATCAGTTACATCCAACATAGAAAGCATGGCATATTTCTAAAGAGCCAAGGATGTCAAAAGCCAAGTAAACTCAACTGTATCCCAACAAATTTCTGAGTTTAACGAGCATGACGTTTTGTTCCAAACAAAACGCAGCTGTGTAAATCGTAGTAGAAACCTATCATTTATTGAATTGTGAGTATCTTAAACCAGGCTTTACGTACGTAAAAATTGTTTATGATGAAAGATACATTCAGGAGCAAAGTCATTTACGTTTTTAAGCGATCTTTTTCTTTCTTTTTTGCGTCTGTTACCAAGAAAATGCACTTCGAAAATTGCAAAGGAAAAAGTAGTCAAGCTCAAAAAACATTTTTTCAGTGAGACATTTAGAAGCACTGATGTAATTGCAAGTTAACGAAAATAAATGTGTTTTCTAGCCAAATGACTGCCCATCACTGGTGTCACAAAGTATGCATGAATAGGTGTTTTTCACGGTGATTGGTACCCTTTGCAAAACATTTCTTTTCAGTCGCTATTTCAGAACAGAAATTACTGTTTTAAATAAAAACGAACCTGTTCCTCAAATAAGAACACCGTGATTTATGAGAAATCAGTGCATGCGCACCAAATGTTTTCCCAGTAGAAACGCTCTCCGAAAAAACCAAAAATAATAAATCTTCACATCGGGTTTTTAGAAGCAGATAAAATAAGAGAAGTAGCAATATACGTCTATCTTCTATACACAGAGCTGCGGTTTACTTGAAACACAAAATTCGCAGAACACATTCTGCATAATAAATTATTTCATTCAGCTGGCGCTGAGATCAGACACTTCGCCTGTCAGGCACAATCCTTGAGATTCTCTTTTACAATGGATGCCCTTATTGAAAGTTTCCTAGTAATCAGTCTGCTCAATAACTTTTATCTAGAAGTGTGATACAGGGTATTTTTAAATACACTGGTGTGCAAAAATTAAGGATGAGACGGTTTTTTGAATGTAACGTCGTGCAGAAGTGCTCAACAGCGACTCAAACCATACCATAAGATCCCCAAGATGTAAGAATATAGGGCAATTGAGCTAAACCGTCCAAACAAGGAATCCAAAGGATACAAAGGCACTTTATTGGAAAGGTAGCTCCAAGCACAACTGAACAGAAGACAGAAACGTCCATGTGACAGGCGGCTTTCAAGACAAATCCAGTCTTTAGAAGGGGATATGATCACCCTGACTGCTTTGCATGATTTACAACGTCTGTCCATGCTAAGGACGAGGTTCTCAAAGAGCTGTTGAGGCATCGCGGCCCATTCCTCTTGTAGCGACAATCGCAGCTGCGGAATCGTTGCTAGCGGCTGGTGACGTGCAGCCAAACATCTCCCGAGTATGTCCCACACGTATTCGATTGGATTTAGGTCCGGGGACCTTGCGGGACAATCCATACGTTGAATATCTTCACTTTCCAACAGCTGTGCGACAGCCACTGTACGATGAGGTGTAGCGTTGTCGTCCATGTAGAGGAACTCAGGACCCACAGCAGCTCTAAGCAGACGCACGTAACAATAGCGGACACCAGTGACTGAAACTCCTTGGAAGATGGTACGGTTACCAAGAATGATACCGCCCCAAATGAGGACTCCGCCACCTCCAAAACGGTCCGTTTCGATGATGTTGGAGGTGTGATTGCGTGTTCCCTTCTATCTCCAGATGTGTATACGTACAGAATCGTTCGTCAGACTAAATCGGCTCTCATTAGTAAAGAGAACTCGACCCCATTGCTGATGTGTCCAGTTTTTGTGTTCCTGGCACCACAGAAAACGCCGTCTCCGATTAGCAGGCGTTAATGGCACACACCGTACTTGTCGTCGTGCAAATAGACCACTTTTGTGCAGCCTCCTGGCGACTGTAAAACGCAATAACGGACGTCCAGTTGTCTGTTGCATGTGCCTAGCGATTTCTCTCGCTGTCTGCTGTCTGCCTGTTCTCGCCTGCAGGACAATATACAGGTCGTCCACCGCCGTGGTTGCTCGTGGACGACCACTGCTAAACTCTCGGACAGCTCTTCCTATCGTTTGAAATGCTCTCCAAGCTCTTAAAGCGATGCTGTGAGCGATCCCGAGCTCCTTGGCCGCACTAGTCACACTTCGACCTTCTTCCAACTTCCCAATGACGCGACCTCGGGTAAAGTCATCCAGATATCGTCTACTTGTTTTCCTGTTGGCCATATCACACATTGGCAGCAACTCGACGTCGTTCAAACCGATTTACATCGTGCAATAGCTTTCATTGAATTGCTGAGCGTACACCGCCCGTGTGCTTTATACCCTTCCGACAGACAACTGGACGTCCGTTATTGCGTTTTACAGTGGCTAGGGGCTGCACAAAGATGGTCTATTTGCACGAAGATCATTACGTTGTGTGCCATTAACGCCTGCTCATCGGAGACGGTGATTTCTGTGGTGCCAGGAACTCAAGAACTGGACACATCAGCAATGGGGTCGGGTTCTCTTTACGGATGAGAGACGATTTAGTCTGAAGAGCGATTCTGGACGAATACACATCTGGAGAGAGCAGGGAACACGCAATCACACCTCCAACATCATCCAAAGTTGTCAGTTTGGAGGTGGCAGAGTTCTCTTGTTTGGGGCGGTATCATCCTTGGTAGCTGTACTGACCTCCACATCTTCCAAGGAAGTTCAGTCACTGGTGTCCGCTATTGAACCGAGGTTCTCCTGCCTCACGTGCGTCTGTTTAGAGGTGCTGTGAGTCCTGAGTTCCTCATCATGGGCGATAACTCTACACCACATCGTACAGTGGCGGTTGAAGAGTGAAGATATTCAACGCATGGATTGGCCCGCATGGTCCTCGGACCTAAATCCAAACAAACACGTGTGGGAACTTCTCTGGACACGCTCGGCAGCACATCACCAGCCGTCAGTAACGATTCCGCAGCTGCGATTGGCGCTACAAAAAAAAATGGGCCGCGATGTCTCAACAGCTCCTTCACAACCTCCTCCTCAGCATGGACAGACGTTGTAAATCCTGCAACGCAGTCAGGGGTGATCATATCCCCTACTAAAGACTGGATGTTTCTTGGCAGCCACCTGTCACGTGGACGTTTCTGTCTTCTGTACAGTTGTGCTCGAAGCTACCTTTTAATAAAGTGCCTTGGTATCCTTTGGATTCTTTGTTCGGACGGTTTTGCTCACTTGTCACATATTCTTAAATCGTGGGGATCTTATGGTATGGTTTGAGTCGATGTGGAGCACTTCTGCACGACGTTACATTCGAAAAACCGTCTCGTCCTTAATTTTTTCACGCCAGTGTATTATCCAAAAATATGTTCGAATTTATTGTTCTTTTTCTAGTCATTTGGAGTTAGAAAAACTCAAGACCAACTGAAACCGAATTGGACCAACTAAAAACGTAGGCCATGTGCTTCTATCCTTCACTGATGAATTTTTCTTGATTTGCAGGACTGAAGAATATATTACACCGGGTCAAGTGCAAGTAAATGTTAGCGTTCAATACCTGAGGTTATTCTAGGTATATACACTTAATGGACAAAACATTATAAATATCTACCTAATAGCGTGTTGGTCCTCCTCGAGCGCAAATAACATCCTGTACACGCCGAGGAAACGGATCGACCAGATGCTGGAGGGTTTCCAAAGGCATTGCTGACCATGCTATTTGCAAAATTGTCCACAACTCCGTCCGAGACTTCGGTCCAGTGTCCATGTATCTGATGTTCCGGTACACGGTATACCCTAGAACTTTCACGGGGTTTTATCCCTTTAACGACCATAACGCACAAAACGCCCGTACATACAAACGGCCACTGCCGCCCGAATCACCTAGAGTGAGTCAGATTTCCTACCCTTACCTGCTTTTGAACAACTTATGAGAGATCAACAGGAGTCACCCTCGGTCACTATTGTTGTGAATAAGCAAAGAAGTATGCCAACAGAGAGTTTCGGACGTTATGGAATTTAGAGTGATACAAGATTTTGGGGATATGGTCGTTAAAGGTTTAAATCCAGGGACCTTGGGAACCACCGAATGCTACCAAACTCAGATTAGTATTCTTCGAGCAATTTCTGGATGGTTGTGACCCGGTAGGGTGGCACACTGTGCTGCTGAATCAAACCATTTGTCGCAGGATGGGCAAAATGCATGAAAGCGTTTGGTTGATCAGCCAGCACATGCGCCTAGTGTGCAACGCCTAAGGGCCTCTCCAGGCACATCAAAGGACCTAAAGACCTCTGCAGACATATTAAGGGACCCTATGTGTCCCTTGAGAACGCTACCTAAACCCTCAGAGAGCAGCGACCGCCGCCTTGATCAGAGCCGACCTGGAACGTCTGGGCCATGGCGTTATTCTGTCGACGCCACACCTACACTCTCCCGTGAGCTCGCCACAGCTCAAAACGGGATTCGTCTGACTACGAGGTGCTCTGCAAAGGTCCAGTTTTGATGCTCCCGGCACCAGCGAGGCGCAATTTCTGAAGACCAGAGGTCAACAATGACACACTGTAGCACATCGACTATCATAGCCCTGAGTATACAACGTGGGCCCTACCGTTTGCTCGCTGACACTGTTTGGGCCTGCGACATAGAAACTGGATATCATTTTCACCGCCGTTCCCAATCGGTTGTTCTGTAAGAGTCTGGATAGTCAACGTCATCCCCTCTTATCAATGTACAGTCGATTACAGTTTGCTCTCTGGGCGCTGGAACGTCCTTCGACGGTATACTCGCGGTACACTCTTGGAACGGTTGCTCTCGGGAACCGAGGGTTCTTACCACTTGGGTGATACACTGACCCACTCGTTTTGCACCAACAATGGGTCCAGCATTAAAGTCGCTCAGATCACCACGTTTAAAAATGTTCGTTCATTGCAATACACTGTTAGAAAGCCTTATTCTTCACCTCTATATCGCCTGCGTTGAGTTTGACTCTGTTCGACTCGGCGCGAGGATACCCATCTCAAGTCTCCATCACCCCTATTTCTGATGTTTCGTATACTGAGAGTAGATATTTATAATAAACGGCGTAGGGTAAATACATCCCTGCTGCAGAGTGAGCGTAAGAGTGTATGTAATATCACAGGAACAACTAAAAAACTTGAATGAGGCATCTGAAGGAATGAACAAGTTTTGATTAAATATACTGAGTGTAAGTCAACCTGAAAGCGGCGCCTTGGTGACCCCGTGGTCTTGGCGCTGGCTTCTGACCATTCGTCCGCGATGGGTCCGGGTTCGATTTCCGGTGAGGTACGGATATTGTCTTTGTCGTATGGCACTGGCTGTCCCTCTTCCCTGGAACAATTGGCCCTAAATTATGGATGGGCGGATGTATATGCCATCGAAATGTTCACATTCCTCGTTAAACCCTCCTAATCGAAAATCTGAAAGGAAGCGATTAAGGATAGAGATGAATTGATGGCATGGTGAGTATTGGTGTTATGTCGTATAAATGGTGAGAGAGGTAAAATTGACATACAGTAGGTGTGATTTTAAATGAGGAAATGCAGTACAACATGATTCACTATCATTCTGTAAGCGGAAAACAGTTGTGCTTGTGTTTGAAAGTTAAGTTTCAGAAAGCAGTAACTGAAGTAGTATGTGGCCATCTTGTGATGCTGGAACTTAATAAGAAAGGGAATTTCTGGATTGACTTCTAGTTGTTTTGCTATATAAGAAGTTATAGAGGAAGTTGGTGAACATCTTCCAAATACATGGAGACAATAGTAAATAGACAAAGTTTTCGCTCTTTCAAAGTTAGTCTTTAAATAACACAGCAACCGAAAAATTGTATTTCGACACCACTGGGATGGAACTCCAGATCGCTCGATAACTAGCCGAGTGCGTTCGCTTTACGCAACGGTAGCCAAAATCCTCACGGCCTTTAGGTTTATAAGATATAATTAAATAGCTTGTTCCGTTAAGCCCCACCACATGGAGAAGTTTCCGTTGCTGAGCTGATTGCTACGGATTTGTGAAGTCTAATGTTGACAAATAAACACACATGGCGCCATGAATTATTGTCACCGTAGCGTAAAGCGAACGCACTCGGCTAGTTACCGAGAGATCTGGGGTTTAATCCCAGGGGTGTCGAAATACAATTTTTCGATTACTGTGTGTTACATACGTCATGACGCATAAGGACGATGGAATGGATGCCGCTCCTATGTCCTGATCTTTGACCCCATTTCGCCCAATTTTCAATAGGGTTCGTCCCCACGTTGTCTCCCACCACACACTAAAATTTCTTCGAAATCGAACCATTTTTACGCGCATTATCGGACAGACAGACGGACAAAGCTGGAGCATATACGCTTTTTCAACTTACGGTTTGAAAGCGTAAAAAACTTGGTAAGTGCGATCGATTCCTTGGTCTATTTATAGAGAAAGTTATTGTAGCAGCAAATTTCAGTGCTGGTATAGTCATCATAAAGTTTGCGCACGACAACCCATTTTTACTTTTTCCAACCGTAGGTTGAAGAAGCGTGTATGCTCCAGCTTTGTCCGTCTGTCAGTCTGTCTGTCCGCACGGTATCTCCTTTAAAAGTGGATCGATTGCGATCAAATATTAGTATATGTTAGGTGACAACCTGAAGACCAACCCTATTGAAAATGGGATAAATTGGGTCAAAGGTCAGGACATAGGAGCGGGATCCATTCCATCGCCATTTTGCATCATAAAGTACGTAAAAAATGTGTCGATTGCGACAAAACTTTATCATGTTGTTTCGGAGCTATATTGAACCGGTTTTGTTAAATGCAATCGAAATGGGGTGAAAGATCAGGGCACAAGAGCGAGATTTATTCGACAGCCATTATCCTCATAACTTGAGTAAAAATGCTTCTATTGCGACAAGACGTTTGTATGCTATTCTGGAGGTATACTGAACGAATCAGTAGTTAGGGTAGGGAGGAGGGTTTGTCTGCGCGCGATTTCTGTTATGTTGGAAAGCGTGTTACATATAATCAACGCATTGCATGATTTTACTAACTTGTTTAATTCTAGAGATTTTAAATGTCTATGCATAGTGCTCCAAATGTTGTGAAGCAAATCTAGCTTAATCATCACAGTGTGTAAGATTATTATATTTTAAAACGCGGTATACTACCCATTCGAAAAGTATTTTATTGCAGATTAATTTTGAAAGAGCAAATGTTATAGACAGTCTCTACATGTAAGTAATATTTTCTCGGGTACCGTTCTTAAAAAAAGTATCCATACTGTAGACCAAACACCTCTTCAAAAAGGATTTTGACCTAAAATCTGCTGCATGTACACTATATTGACAAACGTCGCCGAACACCTTTTCAAAAGCAAATGAACGGATCCGCTGCTTTGTTAAGATGCGTGGTACAGCTACAAACGGTTTAAATCCAAGCCTGCAGCTGACTGCGATCATATCACACTGTGATGTTGAGAGAAAATGTCGCGGCGGGAAGAAATTACTTTGAGAAAGGAAAGATTGTTGGTGTTATATTAGTGGGTGGTCCATAAATGAAACCGAGAGGCGTTCAAACATACCCAAGTCAACTGTTTTGGATGTAGTGATTAAGTGGAAGACACATGGTGTGTCTGAAGTAGAGAAACGTACCTGCAGACCAAAGAAAATCAGTGATAAAGGATGTCCAAGCCTCAGCAGTGCCGTTATAGCTAATCGACGGAGTACTACTGCACAAGTCCTGAGTGCACAGGTGAGTACAAATGCTGAAACATCGGTATGTACCATTCGCAGAAAACTTCATTCCATGGGTTACCGTGGTCGTGCGGCTGCTCATAAGCCTTTCATCTCCACTCGGAATGCTACTCATCGTTTAGCATATTGTAAAGAACATTTATCGTAAACCGTAGATCAATGGAAATGGGTCCTATGGACTGATGAATCCAGATACATGGTCCATCAGCCTGATGGCCGTGTGTGGGTATGGCGGTAGCAGGGGGAACGCTATTTACCACAGTGTATTGTTCTTACGGAGAAGTTTGGAGCTGGAAGTGTACTCGTGTGGGGTGTCTTTCCTGGTATTGTCCCAGCCCATTCGTTATCGCGGACAAACCTATTAACCAGCACGTCTACCTCGATGTTTTGTACAATTATGCCCTACCAACTCTGTGGCCATAATATGGAACCGAGCCTTGTTGGTACAAGCAGGATAATGCACCGAGCATTATCGCGGACAAACCTATTAACCAGCACTTCTACCTCGATGTTCTGGACAATTATGCCCTACCAACTCTGTGGCAATACTATGGAACCGAGCCTTTTTGGTACAAGCAGGATAATGCACCGAGCCATAAAGCAAGGACTCTTACGGACTGGTTTGACGATAATTCCGTATCGTGTGTGAACTGGCCAGCAGAGAGCCCTGATTTTAATTCCATAGAGTATCTATGTGATGAATTTGAGTTCCTCATAAGAAGTTTGAAACCAAGGCCTACTGCTACTTAACAGTTAGCGTCAGGATTATGCACTGAATGGAAGCGCATACCTATCGCTGTGTTCCAAACCCTTGTCAAAAGCATGACTTGAAGGGTCAGTGCATGCATTAAGGACAAAGGTGGACGAACACCGTACTAATGTATGTCAAAAAATGCTACCTTGTGTTTCGCTTCTAGGTGCCCGGTGACTTTTGTGAATATAGTGTATGTTTGCTGTAACTAATGCCCAAGTTTCTCTTACAGTTCCTTTCCGAACTACTTTGTGAAACGTTTCTCTTATAGTGCCACTAGCATATTTTGAGAGCCAACGGCACCAAAGAAACTTTCAAAGAACTGCTTTTTCAAGAGCATGATATTTTTTAGTATAAAGACGAACATATAAAGCTTTGAAGAACTCTATGAAAAGATGTATCTGAGTCCACCTTGCATTTCGAAATGTAAACACACCTCTAAAAATAAATATCATTGATTTAAGTATGCAAATAGCTCCTAGTCTCAAAAACGTGGCTATGCTTTAATGGTGTTTGAACAGGGGAAATGACAATGCGGAAGAGAGATTTCCTACCGTTTATATTCTGCTTCGATTCAAATCGGCAGCAAAGCTTTTCAGCCTTATTTTGCCATTTTGGAGGCAACATAAAACTCACATTACCGGAATCAAATGCGATTGAATTACTACGGATTATACGGCAGAATGGTGGCAGAAAAAGTCTATTTCAATGAAAATAAAGGTAAACTATCAAGGATAAATGCTTAGTTTGTGGAAAATTTGTAATGGATATAATATTGCGTTTCGAAGAGCATAACATCACATTTATTAAGCGGCGTGCGTAATATTCATGTTATAAAAGTGAATAAAAGTTCAATATAACCAGAATTAATTTTTCAAGCTCTGACTCTCTCTCTGACTCTATCCCTCTGCCTCTCTCCCTTCTCTCTCTCCTTCTCTCTCTCCATCTCTAGCATAAATATAAACCTTTACAATGCACATATACAATCCCACACAGCACAGAATATTTCGTATATGTTACAAGTACGTCGCACTGAAACATTGAGACTTTTTAGATATGTTGCGCAATGTAACAGTAATGTTTCAGAAACATTACGGTTACGTCAAAATATTCTCAAACGTTACATAACTTTGAAACATAACCGATACGTTACAGTGAAAGGTATTGGTAACTTCAACATACCAACTTCATGTTACTGTTACGTATTTGAAAGATATTTGTAACTTCCTTACATTACTGTTGCGTATTTGAAAGATATTTGTGACATCATCATATTACAGTTACGTACTTACTACGTTGAGCATTATAGTTTTAATAAACTGTGTAAAATCACAATAAAAAATATTACACTCGACAACTGTTTCAAAAGCAACAACAGTCGTATTACGAGTTGTTTACGTTTTCACAGGTTCAACGCAGTCCGCTGTCCGTTGGAAACAGTGGCGGTGTTTATATGTTGATAACACAAGAAATAAAAATAGGTCCCAAATGAGGGGGTCAAATTTCTATTATACATGTGGAGTAGACTATATTTCAGCGAAAAAAAAATCAAATGTGTCATTTCTCTAAATACAGACCAAAATGAAATTTCTCAGCTTCAAGTAAAGAAAACGTGCTGGTATGATATACTTATACAACAGCACAGCCATCTACTTAGATTTTATAAAATTCTTTTTAGAATTAAAAAACTATAATATTCAAAACAATTACTTACGATCTTGAATCACAAAAAAAGATGAAATATAAAATCAACTGTACTCAAGTACGACAGTATCTCCAAAGAATATCCCAGTAGCACGTGGAAATACGACTACGAGAGTGCTTCGGTGAAATGGTATACATGTGCATGCGCATCCACTCCGTTGCCAAACCAAAAATCTTAAATATCGCCGAAATGTAACATCAAGGTAGCAATTATGTTCAATGGAAACTATAAAACAGTAGTGTTGGTGAATGCTATTTTTAACGTAACCGTAATGTACAAATAGTTATGTTCCAAAATAGATGTTGCTGAAAAGTAATTGTAAGATACCTCTGAAAGTGTAACACAAATGAGAGATTGTAACATTATTGACAGATATCTGAAACGTTTTGTGCTGTATGGGGTATGTTGTAGAAAGTATTTGGGCAGTTAACTGTAGCTGCAACAAACGTAATCCGCACTTTGCAGTCCTCGTTTTCATCAAGATATATCGTTGTCCTATCATTACCCGCAGCTTCCTCACTTTTTTTCGAGAAACATTGCAGTTTTTTCTTGACCTCCCTCTGACTAGAGTCCCCCACCTTCAAAATCCTTCCTTCTTAGAAACCTCTTTTTTATTCTTCTCCTGTTTAAAAATGATTCCTGGGTATCTCAAGGAATCACTGTTTTCCTCCAACTTGTGAACGTTGATTTCTCTAGAAAATCGTTGCCTGATATTTCACTCAATCTTCCTGACACGCCAGTTAATAGTGCAAAACTTACTGTTTTGCATACTTCACTTCAGTTTTATTTTCCTTCGTTGGTTCATCCTTCCGGCCTCATCGTGCATCCATGCAACGTCCACTTACGATTCCGATTACTGGAACTTTAATTTCACTTCATTCTTTTACTTGCAAGCTTTTGTTCAATCATTTTATTTTCTCATACTGTGAGTTGGCTCCTATTCACTCATTTAATTCTTATGTTTTGCTTAGTTCTTGGACAGCTCTCCACTATGCTGCAATTTGAACTAATGTAGCTTCTCAAAACTCCTCTCTGACCACTTTTCTTGTCATGTGGGCTCAATACAGACACTGGTCTGAAATTCGAATGGATCGTGTAAGTCTTTCATTTTAACTATGTATTTTGCATGAAGTTTTGACAAATTTACTCTCCCGAACCCTGTGGAACTTTTGTCTTTTATGTATTACGCCGTAAAACACTTGACAGAGACAGTTTGTGTATCATTATCGCGCATTACTTTTCTGGTGCTTCCAGTTGCGTGTGTGTAGGTGTGCGTGCGCGCGCGCGTGTGTGTGCATACCTGTGTGTGCGTGTGTGTGTGTTGGTGTGTGTGCGTGTGTGTGTTGGTGTGTGCCCGTGTGTGTGTGTGTGTGTGTGTGTGTGTGTGTGTGTGTGTGTACATACCAGTGTGTGCGTGTGTGTGTGTGCGTGCGCATGTGTGTGTTCGTGTGTGCCTGTGTGTTTGTGTATGTGTGTGTGTGTGTGTGTGTGTGTGTGCATACCTGTGTGTGCGTGCGCATGTGTGTGTTCGTGTGTGCCTGTGTGTTTGTGTATGTGTGTGTGTGTGTGTGTGTGTGTGTATTTAGCTGTTTTTTTAACATTTTTCCATTCGTGTTGAGAGAGGTTCCATTTTGAAACTTTTACGTCTCGTCATCGTTGTACACATCCACATGTCATCCTCACTTGGAAATATTTCCATTCGAGTGTTATGTTTGTCTTGAATGTGATTATGACCGTTTGAACTTCAATTACAGAGATAATCATTTTGTACGTGCTTTGTACTAAATTCCGGTAAGTCTCCACGGCGGTTTTCCTCCACACTACCCGCGAAATATATGACTCGTTTTCGTTAATGTCATTATGCTTGATATCTGATTCGGAATCCAAACGCTCCAAAAACGTTTTAATTGAGATTCCGGCTTTGATCTGGTGTTCTATTGGTTAAGATCTCCATATTAATATATATCTGATGATTTCGAAAACAGAAGGATATGTATAGGGCACTTAAAGCCAGGACCACATCGAAGGAGAAACTAATAGTCATATGAAACTTAGTCTGAGAGCATTTGAAAGGAACAGTACAGTTTTCAAAAGCTATTTACAATTATGTCTTAAATTAAAAGATTTTAATCAATGCACCCCTGCAGTTCTAATTTATAGATCATAAACATGGACCTTAACTGAAAAATATATTCCGAGGCTGCAAATTACCGAAAGAGGCATGGAGAGGTCCATGCTTCGTATATTAATAACTAAGAGAGATACAAAGGGAATGACAAGATTTGCTTACATCATAGTCAGTAAAATCCCTGAAATGGCAATAGGATGGTTATATTTGCAGAACTTAACACCGCTGACATCTGAGATACTAAAATGGATTTAAAAAGGCAGAAAAAAACCTCTTGAAAATTGAAGACCATGTGGGGGATGTCTGTGGATGAAACTCGAAAGTATGTCAGAGTGACATAACGGAGACCTTCAGCCAGAAAGTTGGAGAAAAAACTTGGAGAGAGTTTCTTTGAGCAATGGATACATAATATTGATTATCATCATGATGATTTTATGCGTACATTGGACAGGTTCGCCTGTTCAAGAAAACCGCACGTGTAAAAATTGGAAAGGCAGTGAGGCCCGGTGACATCATCTTTCACAAGCTATGCTGTGCTATATTTCAGAATGACATAAAATCATTGAGCTAGATAAACAAGGTGACAATAACTAAGAGAAGTAATTAAATCCGCCTTCGCTTTACGGTTAACGTAGTCGTAATTGGAAGTTCTTCCTCAGAGCTGCAGAGTATGTCGGAAGAACTCTTTGACAGGGGTAACGAAGAGGCACTAAAGAATAACTTACAGGTAAAAAATATTATTGGGCAATGCATTTAGGAGAGCTGAAAATTTAGAGGATGATGGAGAAAATTAAGTTGAAGCTGATCCATACGTATGCCATGGACAACAGGTATCAAACGACAGCAAAATAAATTGCTGGACAATTGCTAAGGACGGATCATAAACGGCTATATAGCGCATAAAAAAGTAAGTGTGGTTGGATGCCAAGTGAAATAAAATAATGTCAGAATGCCAGGACATTACAAGAAAGACAATTTATTGTGCTCTGAAATCCAGAAGGCTTTAGAACATGTTCAAGGGACAAACAGGCCATTTTGTGCTGAATACGTAAACGTGAAAAAACAATTACCGTCCGCAGGCGTTCCGGCGTAAGATGTCAATACGGGATATGATAACCATGGAGGGCGATGCAAGATTCCACACGTCGTGTCATGCTTTGCACAATATTATCAAGCAGCTGTTGGGGTAATTTACCCCATTCCTCTGTCAATGCACGGATGAGGGTGTCCTTGTTTATTGGAGGGCATTGGCGATCAACAAGACTCCTCCCCAAAGCATCCCACACATGTTCAATGGGATTCAGATCTGGAGAACGTTCTGGCCATACGAGGCGTTGAATATCCTCGCTCTCAAGGCACTCCTAGACAGCGACTGTTCAATGACATGTTGCGTTGCCGTCCATGAAAATGAATCTATCACCGAAAGAACACAGAATATGCGAACATGAAGTAGCAGAACATCATTAATGTATCGTTGGCCAGTCATAGTCCCAGTTGGAAGTACATAGAAGGACGTACGGCCATTGATCATGATGCCAGCCCATACCATGACACTACATGTCGGATATCGGCCCCTTTCTTGTATGTTTGCTGGACAGTATTCAGTACCACTATCACGCCAGATCAATTGTCGTCGACAATCAGACGATAGACTGTATCTACTCTCATCTGAGAAGAGGACAGCAGACCAGTCGTTATCAGTCCAATTGCGATGTTGATGGCACCATTGCAAATGGGCGGTACGGGAACGTCTGGACAATGGGATGCACACAACAGGACTGCGGGCGTATAGTTCTCCTTCATGCAAGCGCCTGGCGACAGTTTTTCGGGAGATCCGCTTGACAGTAGCAGCCATAAACTGATTTGCTACCTCACTAGCTGTGCTGCGCCGGTGTCTTTTTGTTGATAGCACTATGTACCGATCTTCTGCAGGCGTCTTACTGCGAACACGACCTTCCCCGTGACGTTTGCTACACTCTCCATTTGTTTGAAATGATTTCCAAAGCCTTGAAACAACACTGTGGCTGACGTCAAACTCCCTGGCAACATCTGTTATTTTTCGCCCTTCTTCAATCTTGCCAATAATACGGCCACGCGTAAAATCATCTAGGTGATGTCGGGAAGACATACTGAAAGTTGCAAGTTCGTCAATTGATTCTTTCCCTTTCAACTTTGCGTTTGAACAACAACGGTCAATACGCGTCAAATCCTTTATATCTCTTATTCATCGCTATGACGTCACGAACAAGTTCGGCAATCCAAAATTTGCATACGCACAACACGTCTTACTGTATCCCGCACTTATGCTAATTTCTACATTTTCCTGTCTCCCATTTTATGGTTGCTATCGTTGCTATTGTCATCCGTCCTTAGAAATTATCCGGCAGTGTAGAACAGAAACTCGATTGCCATGCATTTGTAAGGAACATTTGTAAAACTCGATTGCCATGAAACATAGATTTAGTATTGAGAACAACAGGTATCAAACGACAGCAAAATAGAACAGAAACTCGATTACCATGCATTTGTAAGGAGATTACCATGCATTTGTAAAACTCGATTGCCATGCATTTGTAAGGAACAGTCAAACTTTCAAGAACAACTTACTATTATGCTTTTAAAGAAATGTGTTTATTCAACGTATCATTTCACTTCTTACTGATGGATCAAAGACGTGGATATGAACTAAACAGACCTGTAGAGGCTGCAAACTCCTGACAGAAGTTTGGATATATGCTTTCGTGAAGTAACGAAGAAAGGTAGGTAAAGGAACTCATGAATCAGGTTAATGGAAGGAGTTGAAAGCATCGTGTTAAAAGTAAAGACCATCAATTTGCAATGGACTATACATATTTCTGAAAGAACTGGACACCGTTTGACAACTGAAATACTAGTTTGGATAAGAAGGTACACAAAACGTTCAGAAGAAGACCACGTGAGAGATGGATAGATGAAATTCGAAAGCATAGCGGAGCGGTGATAAACACTATAAAAATTCAAGACAAAAAGCTGTGTTGGAGACTTGGGGAGACCTGCATCCAGCAGTATCTTGAAAATGGTCGACGATGAAATATATACCTTAGTGAGGAACTAAATGCGCAGTAAAAATCCCATAAAGAATATGATGAACCAGGGAAACAAACCAACGCTCCAAAATGGTGGAAACAGCAATAATTTTTAGGAAGCATTTAAATTTTGTTCAACGACCTAGTAAGGTGTTAAGGTGTATGGTGACCTTCAACAGCAATACAAGTGTTACACCAATGTCTCATGCTATTGAGAAGGGAAACAAGAAGACACGGTGGCAGCAAATCACATTTGCTGCCACCTACTAGCTGGGCGAGGTGATCAAAAACAATGTCACTTTTTCGTATTTGAGAGCTCTTTCAGAACTCCATTTATGCTAATTCTCGTTCGTTTACATAGTTTTGCATAATGACTTCCACATTTGCATATTCCCACGTCTTTCGTACTTCACTTTATTTCCCTTATTCCCCCTTCGTTTGTGCCAAAATATCTTCCTTTCTTAACTTTCTGCCACCAGATTATTTGGTGCTCAGCTTTGAGGCTGCTTTAAGAATATTTAGGTAAGAGACTTGCTTTCTTGCGCAGTAGGGATTTCAGAATGCAGTTTGTGCGAGGTTATAACAAAAGATCGTATTCATCTTTTATTGATGTGCAAAACATTTACATTTATAAAAGTAATTTTATCTTTGTTCTTAAAAAAACTGAACACCGAAGCGAAAGCATGGAAGTGGATCAAGCACTCAGAAAATAATCCAGCCATTTTTCCTATCCATGTTTCCTCAGTCTTGTTACTAAAGCCATTAACGTTCGAAGCATCTCGTATCTGGAATCAAATCAGCTGATAAATTACCTTCCTTACGTCTGTCTCCCTGATCGGTACACGCAGCAGTTCTAGACTGATGTCACGGATTTTCCGAGCTTATACGGAGGTCATCCAATAATTCCTGGAAATGGACTTAAGACTCGGCTCAGAAGTGAAAAGCATATGTGTTTCTGAGTTCAAATCTTTACGCGGCATAAGATTTCTAATGACGATAAGAAATCCCTTCGTATTATTAATTTAAAATATAAGTATTTGTTATCTACGATATTTTACATTTCTATTGTGCCAGACGTAACGGTTTTCCATCAGTATTAAAATTTGAGCTTAACTTCGCCTAGAACGATATCTACGGATTTCTGTCGACATTTATACAAGTCCTGAAAATACTGATGAGCAGAAGTCGTCGTATATAAAAGTAACGGAATAAATCGTAACATAACGTATATCTTACTCAGCATCCCCATCAACCATTTACAATCAAATGCCCGATGAAGGTCTTCCGAAGTTTCCTCTACGACTGTCTTCTTGACCAATCAATTTCCATGTCACTTCTGCACGCTTTTGGATTTCATTCACAAAACTTTCACTTTGTTGTCTTATACGCTTTCCAACCGCAGGTTGAAGAAGCGTATAGGCTCCAGCTTTGTCCGTCCGTCTGTCCGTCCATCCGCACGATGACTCGCGTAAAAATAAATTGATTTCGATGAAGTTTTAGTATGGTGTAGGGGACAACCTGGGCAGGTATCCTATTGAAAATGGGCGAAATGGGGTCAAAGGTCAGGACATAGGAGCGGGATCTATTCCGTCTCTCCATAACTTACATAAAAATGCTTCGATTACGACAAAACGTCATCATGTTGTTCTGGCAATGTGCGGAACTAGTTCTGTTAAAGATCATCGAAATCAGGTCAAACGTCAGGGCACAGGAGCAAGATTTATTTCACAGCCATTATCCTCATAACTTGACTAAAGTGTTTCTATTGCTACACAAAACTTTAGTATGTTATTTCGGAGGTATACTGAACCAATTCCCTTTAATATCATTGAAATGGGGTCAAAGGTCAGTCTATTGTTATCGCTTTTTGTGAACAATGAGTTCTTTTCTCATTCTTCCTTGGTTTCACCGAATTTGCGCCTGTTCATGTTTCTTTTAGCTGTCCGCAGTCCTTGTATGTCTGCTGCCGTTAAGATCGATGTCTCTGACCCCTAAGTAAGAAAGAGCTTAAATGGTCCACAGTTTAAACACTTGACTGAAAAGATAGGTATAACTACACTTCCAGGATTAGAGTAAATGGTTCCCTACATGTAATCCTCAGTTTTCGTTGGCAATCATGTACCTAGCCAAGTCAGCGGCTACTGCGATATGGAGGCAGATGATACTAAGAACCACTGGAAGTATGCTCTAGGATGTCCTTTGATTCCGTATACGTCTTCAGTTAAACCGATCAGCCATAATGTAACAGAAAAATACTTGCAAAATGTCCGGACCCGGGTAATATTCGACCGTCAGAATTTTTCTTTAGAGTTTAATGACCATCACGAGCAACATTTGGTGTTATAAGCGCCAATCGCTAATTGGGAAACACTGGTTCCAAGAAGTAGACAGAAAAAGAGCCATTTGGCAAGCGCATCATCCGTGTTTCATCCAAGTCTCTAGCGCGGGATCATTTGGGAAGAATGGTAGGCATCCAGAGTCTGAGACGCCTTGGCCACTGGAGCGGCCCCCAGAATTAGAGTGTGGAGAGGTAGCGTTGTGGAAATGGCTCTATTGAAGATATGCGTCTCTACATGTTTAACAACATTTGATACCAATACAGCGTTTTCCGGTTTCTAGAGCACCTTCTTTGAACATCAGTTAAAGATACCAGCCTTTTCGATTTTGTTTGTAAGAAAAATTAAGATTCAAATTCGGTACCGGCTCTGTCAATGGTAGTCTCGGCGACGCCATTTGTGCCTTTCAAAGTTGTTTTCTCACCTTGGTGAAATCAGAGGTAGTGTTGATTTTTGAGATGTAATATCACTTAAAATGTATTTTTCCCCATGGCTTACCTTTCGTGCTACATGAATAAGCAGAGCACGCATGTTCCCATCGATTTCTAAGCAAAATGAAAGGTAAAGATCGATATTATATTCAGAGAAAACAACTTACGCGTAAGATAAAAGCCGAAGGTTAGGGTAAAAGAGATTTTGAGCACTAATTGATCTTAAAACATAAGAAGAACGGCTTACGCAGTTGACTTCCAAAGCAGGAAAATAGTGTTAGGAAAAACAAAAATTTAATCTTTGGACTATTGAAGAAACAATACTCCTGCTTTACTTCTAGTAGTTCTTTTTTCAAAGGACACGTGCAAGAGATGATGTTCTCTTAAAAACACATTTCGTTTAAAATTCTTGGTTCATACGTGAACACGTGATATAATGAACATGCAATTAAATTCAACGTGTTTAATTACGATAATTTAGAATTTAAAGTACCCTTTATTGATGGAAGAAAATCGATGAAATACTGCTGTAAAATATCGAACGAAAATCTAACTTGACTAACGTTGGATGAAAAGTTGATTTTAAATAAAAACAAAAACTGTTGTCACAAGGTTGAGTTTTCATCTGTTGGTAGTCGTTGCTCACGATGGCATTATATGCAGAGTTAACTGCTTGCCGCCCAGTTGGACCGAGTGGAAAGAGGCGCTCTCCTTTCATCATTGGCTTGAGATGGATCCGGTTTTCAATCTCTAGTGAGGTATGGATGGTGTCCTTGTGTTACGACACTCTTTTCGTCCCTTCTCAGGAACCAATGTCCATACATAAGGGATGTGCTGTTACATACTATAACCATACGACATGCCCACAAGAAACAAGCAAAAACAAGCTTCAGTTCTTTTCCGCATTCTTAAATGTATTGAACTGTTAAGATATACGTTTTGTGAACCTGCTTAGACTAACTGTCATGTTTTATCTAACCTAGACTTGATCTGAAACATATAATTTTTTTCCCAACGTCTTGTGGACACAGCCATATATTTAATTACCCCACAGCTACCTAGCTTGTGTTTTCAACCTTCTGAATGCACTTCCATTGTATCAGCCCTTTCTCTTATTAAAAACCGAACTTATTTCAAGTTTAATAACATAATTTACAGCCCAGATTACGGTACACCAATGGGATCACCCCTTTCTTCCTTATTGGCAGATATTGTGTTTTAAAATATATAGAAATACTGCACTCACTAATGGATCCTTCCAACCCCTGCTTTACACCCGATACGTTGATGATGTTTTGGTGGTACCCCTTTTCTAATTTAAGCGTCTGTACAGAATCTCTTTCTTCCGCTCTCACATCTAATAGTTTCACCTTAGAAATTGAATCTTTGGATTCCTTACCTTACCTGGATATATTGTTGAAACGCAGCCCAGGTGGACGCATTCATACCTCAGTTTATCGTAAACCAACGTTTGTTCCAGTTACGATCCCTATAGTAAATTTTTCCGTCATTTGTGTCCATGCTGGGGCTCGAACCAGGGTACCCTCATTCCGGAATAAGTCACTCTACCACTTGAGCTACGTGGACGTTCGTTCTGACTGCTATCTGCCTTTATGTCGTGTGCGTCCTGCTGGCAGGTACGTCACATCGCCCCCTCCCGAAAGAGGGCCGGGAGCATGGCCCACGGGTCAGCCGTGACCATGATGAATCGTCGTAGGCAGCCATATCCGCTGAAAAACGTGCACCTGAGAACTCCCGGTCAATCTGGTGTGTGGAATGCAACGTCACACACATTTATTTTTCGAAGCGCTGGAGAAGGGATTCTCTTATTTTTCCTATCTCGCGGTGTGGAAAGAACATCACACCATTGCGAGATTTTGAACGGCAAGGTCAACCGGAAAGTTCGGGCGCCATTATAACGAAGTAAATTTCTCCGTCATTTTTGTCCACGCCGGGGCTCGAACCTGGGTCCCCTCATTCCGAAATAAGTCGCTCTACCAATTGAGCTACGCGGACGTTCTGACTGCTATCTGCCTTTATGTCGTGTGCGTCCTGCTTGGCAGGTACGCCACAAAGTGGCAAAATTTTAATACTCTCATTAGCACATTGATCATATTCATTACTAGAGCACAATAGTTTAGGCAAGATTCATAAGAACATTATTTTTACAGGACTTTCTACAAAACTGAAATTTCACTGGTGAAAATCAGGGTAAATGTGAAACAAAAACTTTTCCTCAAAAGTGAACGTAATAAATAATAGACGAAAGCATAAACGCTAACGTACAATAAGTATCTTTAAATATTTTTAACTGTACACCATGTTCCCTTCATTCAGAAAACTTGAAAATTTTCATCTACCTGGAGCGGGTATCGAACCCGCACCTCCCGATTTCGGGTCGAGCATGCTACTCATTACACTACTAAGGACAAGGAAATTACAAGGAACTTAACATAAATATCTGCGAATCTTCAGATTTGCGCTGGTCAAAGCGATTCTACCCTATCTTAGAAACTCAAGACCTTTTCACACATCCAGTATCGGATGTAGGTCAGACATTACGGTATTGGAAATACGTCATATATTTTCTTGTTCGATAGATTAGGAAACGAATATCCCTGAAGAAATATTTTTAATAACATGGTCGGGATATATGATTGAACATACACTGTAATCTCTGACCTACATCCGATACTGGATGTGAGAAAAGGTCTTGAGGCGCTACGATGGAGTAGCGGAATAGCTTTGACTAGCGCAAATCTGAAGATTCTCAGATATTTATGTTCAGTTTCAGGGAATTCCCTTGTCTTGGGTAGTGTAATGCCTAGCATGCCCGACCGGAAATCGGGAGGTGCGGGATCGATACCCGCTCCGGGAAGATGAAAATTTTTAAATTTCTGAATGAAGGGAACATGGTGTACAGTGAAAAATATTAAAAGATTTATATCCTGACCATGTTATTTAAAATATTTCTTGAAATAAATTAGTTTCCCAATCCCTCGAACAGAAGAAATATATGACGTACAATAAGGATATGTGAAAACTATAAAGCCTTTGCAAAAAGAATATGGGTCATTAATATTTACTTGTTATAGTTTATAGAAATACCGCTACGTAACGAGCATTGTTTGCTCCCAATAAATTGCGCAGAGTGCCCTGAGATTATGCATCTGCCTAATCACAAAGGGATTAGCAAAATCTTAAAACTAGCATCTTGAATCGGATCTAGAAGTTCTTATCCAGTGAAATATAATTCATTTGTTGGGAGGTTTCTAACCACTTTTAGCAAATTTAACGCAGACTCTCGTCCCTAATTTAGAGATATTGGTTCCAGTGAAAGGAGAGAGACCCGGTGTCGTAAGACAAACCCACCGTATATACCTCACCTGGGATTCGACTCTTGTTATGTCTCGGACGAATGGTTTGACACCGTACTGCTCGGACCCAGGGTGGCGGTAAAAATAGCTCTACATGTTAACATCAGAGCTAAATACACCGATGAGCTATTACATTATGATCACCCCCATCCTAGAGAAATAAGCGCGCCTGGAGACCGAACAGTGGAGTAAGTGAAGTTTATAAAGCAGTATATATACAACCCAAGGACCGGCTTTCGGTTAGTTGACTATTAGGAGACAGAATAAGAAAAACTGCTGATTTATCGAATACTGACACCTGTTTCCTCAACCTTAGTCCAGGAACGTAGATGCACTATGTATGTTATTTCGTTGTAGTGCATTCCAGGTGTTACCAATGTCTTAAAGAACATCTGCAAAAAACATGGCTTTGGCTTTGGAGTCAGGGCTAACAACATTTTGACATTGATTAAAAACGACAGGAACTCAGTGCCAATGGAGTCTCGTTATTAGATTTAGGCCATTCCTCTTAAAACTACGGAACCAGATGAAACTGACAGGATCTACATGGCTCTACGTTCTGCAATCTTAGTTGAAGAATTTTAGAGCACAAATATAATTTAAAGTCTTGTGCTCTCATCGCAGCCCTGTCAAGCCACTCGGTGCCGAGACGAAGATCTTTGGTGCTCCATTAATAAAATCTTGTTTGTTACTCTCCGAAAGCCTACTGATTCTCACATGTTATAACCCGTGTGTTGTAACGACGATTACCCTATTGTAATCCCGCTGCCTTGGAAAACTTTGGTAGATGTGGCAGTGTAATCTGAACTATGAGTACGGGACACTGACTTATTATTGTTTTCTTGTTTTATGAACCTCGTCACTTTCATTGGTTGTCCACTATCAGGCAATGCTTACCCCATTCAAATAAATTGAGTTAAAATGGTAACTCTAATCGAGACTCATTCACATAAATTGACTTCGCATGATAACTCTAATCGAGACCCACTCAAATAAATTGAGTTCTGATTGTAACTCTAATCCAGACTCATTTAAATAAATTGACCTCAAATGGTAACTCTAATCGACACTCATTCAAATAAATTGACTTCGGATGGTAATTCTAATTGATACCCATTAAAACAAATTGAGTTAGAATAACTCTAATCGAGACTCATTCACATAAAATAACTTTGAATGGTAACTCTAATCGAGACCCATTCAAATAAATTGAGTCTGATGGTAACTCTAATTGATACCCATTCAAATAAATTGAGTTCTGATGTCAACTCTAATTGATACCCATTCAAATAAATTGAGTTATGATGGTAACTCTAAATGAGACCCATTAAAATAAATTGAGTTCTGATTGTAACTCTAATCCAGACCCATTCAAATAAATTGACTTCAAATGGTAACTCTAATCACGACATTCAAATAAATTGACTTCGGATGGTAACTCTAATCGAGACCCATTCAAATAAATTGAGTTAAAATGGTAACTCTAATCGAGACGCATTCACATAAATTGACTTCGAATGCTAACTCTAATCGAGACCCACTCAAATAAATTGAGTTCTGATTGTAACTCTAATCCAGACTCATTTAAATAAATTGACCTCAAATGGTAACTCTAATCGACACTCATTCAAATAAATTGACTTCGGATGGTAATTCTAATCGATACCCATTCAAACAAATTGAGTTAGAATAACTCTAATCGAGACTCATTCACATAAATTGACTTCGAATGGTAACTCTAATCGAGACCCATTCAAGTAAATTGAGTTCTGATGGTAACTCTAACCCAGACTCATTCAAATAAATTGACCTCAAAGGGTAACTCTAATCGACACTCATTCAAATAAATTGACTTCGGATGGTAATTTTAATCGATACCCATTAAAAAAAATGGAGTTAGAATGGTAACTCTAATCGAGACTCATTTACATAAATTGACTTCGAATGGTAACTCTAACCGAGACCCATTCAAGTAAATTGAGTTCTGATGGTAACTCTAATCCAGACTCATTCAAATAAAACTGACGAAACACTGATATGTTACTAAAAAATTTCGAATTTAAACGGTTCTCTGAAAATCATATGATTTTTTGGTTAGGTGCATTATAAAGCTTAAGTTACAGCTATGTGATCTTATATACAGTAACATGTGTTTCCTTTTCTCTCGATAGCCATACTCTCTAACTCGGATACGATATAAATATTAAACAGCCCCGTTTCCTTTTATTGATAGCTATTTTTCATCCAATTCAACGTCACTGTGATGCGCATCTTAGAGGGCAAAGTTCTAACATTTAAATAACGCTTCATAAACAAACTTTGTTCCTATGAGACCTTCATGGGCGAATGGGCATTTGTATCAACGAGACATGTGCTTTATATGTGACTCCTGCAAGACTCACTGCATTTCCGCTGAAAAGCAATTTGTTTTGCAGAACTGTCAGTAAGGGTGCCTGCTAACGCAGCTTAAAAGAATACGTACGAACAAATAAGAACATGGAAGTGCATTGAACTGCCCTAAAACGGTGTTTGCATTACAAAGAATTACCCAGAACATTTCGAAAAGCTCATTCCTGAAATCCTTTCCTTGATAAAATCTAAACAAATACAAAGAAATAAAAATAAATTCACTTTGTTAGAGAACAGAGAAATTCTGAAACTTTTATTTCGGTATGAATTTTACAGAGAGGAAGTTTATTGCCTTTTGTGGTTATGCAATATCCATAAAAAGGTAGCCTGAAGATGGGTATGAAATAGCAGTGACGAAAATACCTTTCTGGTTTAGTATTCAACTTTATCGCATACTTGTGTCACTTAAAATATTTGTTGGAAATTACTTGCGCCTATATTTATGCTTCATTCCTTCGAAAATGATTGGATTACAAGAATTTGATTCCTTTGAAATTCGAAAATGATTGGATTTCAAGAATGTTTGTACAATACCTTGCAATAACTAGGGCTTTAAAATATCTTCCACTCTGTGATTCCTGAAGTATTTCGATAAACACCTCAGTGTCTAGATTATTTCCAAGCTAATATTTATTGCAATTTCAATATGAGAACTTTTCCCTGTTTCTTCACCCTAATGGCAGGCTAGCAAATTTTATAGAGCAACGGCGCTTCATCGGTGGCCAGTAACGTGCTTTTCAAGGCATTTCTTTGGTTCTTTGGTTACAGCAGAACAAATACTTACTCGCCCACGAAGAACTGAAATAACGAGGAAATATGAACTCCCAGTATGCATGGCTTTTATTGATTCTGAAATGGCCCTTGATTCCGTGAAACATCAGCAGTTACAATGGCTTTGAAATTCTGCAATATTGAAGATGCATACATTAGTATTAATATTATTAGTAACATCTATGGAAATGCAAGTGGAAAGGTTCGTCTATTTCAGGATACAGCATCAATAAAAATCGAAAAGGGAGTGAAACAAGGTGACAACATATCTTTCAAACTCTTTAATGTCACACTGCAAAAATTCTTTCAATTGAACTAGAAAAACAAGCGATATAGATTAATGGAGATTATTTAACTCACCTTCGTTTTGCTAATGACGTCGTCATTTTTACGACTACTACTTCCGAGCTGGAGAGTATGATCCAGGAACTTGCCGACAAGAGCAAAAAAGGGAGATTAGCAATGAACTTTCAGAAGACAAACCCGATGTACAATGCTTTTACAAGAAATGAAGATTTATCGATTAAAGGGGAGAAGCTGGAGATAGCCGATACCTATATTTACCTTGAACAGCAGATAGCAGGCGACGGTCATATTGTTGAAGAAATTAATCGACGGATAAAACTTGGATGGATAGCTTTTGGTAGAAGCAATACAATTTTTAAGAGCAATATGCAAATATGCTTAAAAAGAAATGTTTAATCAATGCATCCTTCCAGTGCTTACGTACGGAGCAGAGACGTGGACCTTAACTATAAAAAAGACATACAAAGACTTTGTACAACTGAAAGAAGCATGGAGATCTACATGCTTGGTGTAAACAAAAAAGATTGGAAGAGGAACTCGTGGATCAGGAAAATGACAGGAGTGGAAGACAGCAGGATAGAGTAAAATACCTGAAATGCCATTGGGATGGACATATTTCTAAGTGAGCGGACCACCAATGGAAAACCGAAATTTTAGACTGGATTATAAGGGACAGAACAAGACCCAGAAGAAGACCACGTGGGAGATGGGTGGATGAAATTCGAAATCATTCAGGAGTGCCATGGAGGAGACTGACTCAAGACAGACCATTCTGGAAGAAAGTAGGGGAGACCTTCATACAACAGTGGATTGATAATGGTTGACAATGATAATAATGATGATATATCTCCTACACACAATACATCTGTCAGACTTGTTTTAAGTCGGTGACATCTGAAATCAGAAGAAAAAAAACAACTAGAAAAATCACAAGCAAGGAAAGTTGATGGATGGAATGGATGCGAAGGAAGTACTATTTAAATAAGAGTTCTTATTGATTATTATTTCCACTTACATTAGAGATATAATTAATCCGATACTTTGGACATAATTTAATCCGATTGGGTAAGTTAGTTGATGTCTCCAAAGGCATGTGGAAACAATGAAAAATTGGGAAACAAATGAATGAAGTAAATTCTTGGCCGATTGTGATTTTCCCTAAGCAAATATATGCAGCAGCAAGATTGTGGCAAATAATTTACAAACATGAACTTTTAAAATATACTCTTGCGTTCGAAGACGATTGTCCGTATTACTGTAGTTTCTTACATCAAACAGAAACCATCGCTCTTTCCACGTTTATAAGTGCGTCACGGGAAAATTCTCATCGGCCGCCACCGGGAATCGAACCCAGGTGTTCCAGTTACGCGCCGGACATGCTACCACTGCACCGCATCTTACCATCTTTGGCGAACTCCCAGCATTGTGCGTGGATCCAAGACGCAACCTGCCATGTGGTTTGGCAGCTAGTGAGTCTGGAGAATTCGAGGCAGCTGTGGTGCAGTGGTAGCATGTCCAGCGCGTAACTGGAAGACCCTGGGTTCAATTCCCAGTGGCGGCTGATGAGAATGTTTCCGTGACTCACTTATAAACGTGGATAGAGCGATGATTTCTGTTTAATGTTCCTAATCCACGTCAATTGTGTGTAGTTTCTTATATTCAGAGTGGTACCTGCATTAGCGGAAGTCAGGTGGCCTGGACTAATTTAATGCGACTAAGAAACTACTCGGTGGTTGAGTAATTTAAGTTGCTGTTCTTTTACCATTCTGTTGAAGTGGGTGCTGGTTCGAGTCCCGATGAGGCATGTCACTGAATGCACCCTTTTCCAGAATGCAGCTTTCTGAAATACCGAAACGCAGACTGATAATTCCGCATGGTGGTAGATTAACCCCAAAACAAACCCAAAAAATCCCGTCTAACTCAGTTTGCAAGAGAGACGAGCTCATTGACGAAGAAGTCGAACCGGATGCTGCAGCAAAGACAAACGTTATATTCCAAAGAAAATTAATAGCACCTTTAATGATTTTCAGAGATGGTTGGAATCGTCTAAAAAATAATAAAACGAGATTGGTAATAAGTTGAGGTCGATGCTTCTAATAATTTACCACCATTGTACTAAATTAGCATCAACATGAAATATTTCCTCATCTATCATGGAACATTAAAAGTTTTCCCATTATCAAGGGGGACATTTCATTTAAATTACTTACAGCATTATATGCTGTATATACAGCATTATATGCTGTAAGTAATTGAAAGTTTCAGCCTATAAATGCTGACTTAACATTAAAATAAACATATAATTTTGCATTAAAAGATTTGCTCGGGTTCTGAGATGTAAGTTTGGTCTACCAGTGATCTCTAATCTTTGTTTGCTTTCCTTTTTTTCTTTTCATAAAAGTTTCCAAAAGCCATTTTGCCTTTAGAAAAATAAAGAAGGAATTACAATCCTCGTGTTGTAGAAATGTATCTTCTTCTTTTCTCATTAACCCTAAGGTTGGTGAATTGCATTAGTCATCATCCACAAAGGAATTATCTCTTGAGCCATAAGCTTGATGTTCCGGTATGGCTTTCCTCTTGTTATTTGATTCATATAATGAAATGTTGTACGTTTTCTTCGAGTTTTTCCTTCCATCCAACCTTCAATACATTTTTCAATGAATTCTCTTCTTCTTTTTATAGTCCATAACACAGAGAAAGAGTCGAACGTTTTACAATATTTGGATTACTTTACACTTTACGACGAAAGCTGACTAGCACTCAATATATAGACCATCGTATTGCACCGTCTTTAGCCATTTATTCGCCAGTTCTTCGACCACGGCTGTACCAGTTCCTGTCCTCTGAGGAGAAGAACTTCTTCACCCCAGCTTCCACCACCTCCTGGTTGTTGAAGTGTCGCCCGCGATGGAAGTAGGCCATGGACAGGAACAGGTACTAATCCGACGGGGGGCAAGATCCGAACTATATGTTGGGTGTGGCATCAGTTCGATGCCCTCAAGTTCCTGGACTTTTGCTCGGGTTGTTCGCGCGGTATAAGGCCGAGGTGTGTCCTGCTGTTGAAGAGCATGTTTTCTGTTCACCATTTCCGGGTACGTCTCTTCTAGAACATCATCTGTTCAGAGTACAGGTTGGCGTTGATGGTCAGACCATCTGGAACAAATTCGCAATGGATTATCCCCTCGAAATTCCACCAGACGCAGAGCATCACCTTGTACTCGTAGCTCCCACGTTTGGCAACCGGTTCAGGAAGCTGACTCCGGCTGAACCACTGCCTTTGTGTATTAGGATTACGGAAATAGACCCACTTTTCATTGCACGTAACAATTCTCTTGATGAAACTTGCATCGCGCGGGTTTTCTAGGTGTGTTGTGCACACTTCCTCTCGGCGGGTTGCTTCAGATGGCTTCAGTAATGCGGGAAAATGCGGCAGGCACAATAGACCTTTCCGACGTCCAGAAGGTGAGGAACCACGGTGGTCTGTGATATGCCCAGCTCGCCTGATAATCTCCGAGTGCTGGTTGTCGGATTTGCCTCTACGGCCTGGCGCACGGCCTCTGAATCCACGGTCCGCAGATTACCTGAATTTGGCTGATAGTCGAGGTTTCAGTCACCTGAGCGAAATTTCTTGAACCATCAGGTTGTGGTGCTGTGGTCCACGGAACCTTTCCCTTTCGTATGACAAATGTTTCATGTTGCTTGAGCAGCGTTATGGCCGAGTTCAAACTCGTAAAGCAAAAGTTCCCTAATTAGCCGGTTGTGGCTGTTCATCTTTTTGGTGTCCCAACCACGGAAAGAACGACGACATGTAGTGCTGTTCACAGCAACGACTACCACTTTATATGGCTTTCGACCGACTGCAGTGCGCTACTTGAACTAGTTTAAACACGTGACATATCCGCCGGAGCACATGTGTTTAGGCAAATATTGCAAAACTCTCGACTCACCCTTTGTATTTCTCGTTTTACCTGCACATTTTTTAACATTTCCACATTTGTCCTTTATCTGTCCAAACAATTTTCATTATACGTCGCCAGCACCACATTTAAAATTAATCTAACTTTTTCCTGTCTATTGTTTGCAGTATCCAAGTTTCTGATGCATGAAGTACTACATTTCATATAAAAGCTTTTATAAAAATTTTCTTTGTTTCCAGAGAGATTGATGTTAATAGCCCTCTTTTCTTATTGAAAGCATTTTATAAAGAATTTCTTTGTTTCCAGAGAGATGGACTTGGATGTTAATAGCCCTCTTTTCTTATTGAAAGCATTTTGTAAATATTTTATTTGTTTTAAGAGAGATGGACTTGGATGTCCTCTTTTCTTATTGAAAAACATTCTTGTAGAAGTGTTTACGGAACTTTTTCATTTCGAGATCTAGCATGGGTATTTCAAATAATATTTTTTAGAACATCTTCAGTACAATGATAAATCACTGACTCTCGTTTCATTTCGGAAAGGTCAGGGTCAATTTAAATTCTCCATTGCGACCATGTTTCCCAAACAATACTTACTGCTAATTGCACGAAATTAAAGCGAATTAATTTTCCCACACCAGTACGTTCCCCCGTCGAGAAGAAAACGAGGGCTGTTCTTCCCGAAACTTCCACTTAGATTCCTCCAGCCTTCTTAAAGAGAACAGTGATTGTCACGGCTTTTGAACACCACTATATCTGACATCCTTAATTCCATTTACGCCCCCGTGAGCTCTAAAACTGTTTAGATAATTTCGTTTACTGAAGCGGGGCTTATGTTTCGGAGAACTGCATTCGGTTCCTAAGTGTCTCTTCCTTAGTCGCAGTGCCGGCACATTTCACATTTGGTGTAGCAAGCGCGAATGTCGTTAATTGCTCTAAATTTCTGCTTAATATGAGGCCTTGAAATTACGCCAAGCACTAACAGCTGTTTCCCTTTCCTTTGGTAGAAGGTGACAGAGACTGACACTGAAGCGCAACTGTCGTCCTCGAAATATCCAAACTTGATGGCACCCCAAGAGATGCGCTGCACTGATAGTTAGCAAATCATTACAGTCGTAAAATTTATACAAACTTTCTTCAATTCTTCTAGCAGTTCCTTATTTGTTTGGAAGTTAGCATGTATGGCGCATGTGTTTGCTTCTCTGCTCGTGGAAGCGACATACGGCATTTTGAATTTTTTACTTCACCTTCAAGGTTGCGACGGCATGCAAGTTTTCGTTTCCTACGCTACTAAATATGTCTCTTCAAGAGTTCCTTCTATCGTGCTGTCTGCATATTTTGGCACTTTAACAAAAAGGATGAAAGGTCGTGATCTTGCGCTTTCCCATTTTCATGCTCCGTTACCACTTCATTTGAGCATCAAAGATTTTTCAGGAAGCACAAAATGAGATGGGTTTTATGATGTTAACTAATAATTAATAAGTAGGAACTGTAGACCAATCATACTCCAAATAGTATAACTGTACTAATAGTCCGAATTTCTTGGTGTATAATAGAAGTTAAACTTTCCAATCTTTCGCACATCAACCAAATGGGGTTTCCAAGGAAGGCAGACAGCTAGCTGCAGAAATCAGTAATTAATTAATAATTTATAAGTAGCTAATAAGTAGGAATTGTACCCCAATTGTACTCCAAATAGAATAAATATATACTAATAATAATCTGAATTTCTTGGCGTAGAATAGAAATAAAACTTTCTAAGCTTCCGCACATCAACCAGATGGCTTTTTCAAGGAAAGTAGCAGCTGTAGATGGCTTTGTTAAGGAAAGTTAGCTGTCTACCTTCCTTGAAAAAAGCCATGTGCTTGATGTGCGAAAGCCTGGAAAGTTTTATTTCTATTCCAAGCTAGGAAATTCGGATTATTAGTATAGTTATACTATTTGGAGTAATAGTGTTAACACTGTCAAAATTTATGATTTGCAATAATTCTTAGCACACCTTTCCTAAAAAAATATCAAGCTTGTTTTACTGGTATGTTCGTCTGTCCTTCTGTGGGCGACAGCCATATCTCTGCAACTATCTGTCTTATTTAAAAGGTTGTTCTTGCATTGGGACGTTTTAAATGTGATAATGATGATATGATACTTGAATTTACGTTTTTTCCCGCTGCACTATTTCGCCGCTAGAAGGCGTGAATGCAGAGCTATCGAATTCAAAATACATTTTATTCCATATATTTGCTTCTAATTATCCGATTGAAAAAACATCTATGTTCCTTTCGATGCTATTTATAACGAAGGCTATTTTAAGCACGGTCTCTTTTTCAAGAAATGCATACATTTTCTGCTAGGGATCTTAAAGGTAAATTGCGTTTTCTCCGATATCTTCACTTTTAAAAGTCCAATTTGAAAAATTATTTATTTATTGGAGATAGTTTCCGGTACGAAATGTTTCTCATATAGTTTCAAAATTTCCAAGCAATGCATAGATTTTCCGCTAGGTGCGTAATGGTAAATTGCGTTTTCCCGATATCTCTGCTCCTAAAATTTCTATTTGAAATATGTATTCGCAGCTAAATCTAAAATTTTGAAAACTCGATTGAAAATATTATTTCGTGGACCGATACCGCTTATCTGGAAAACTCTTTTCAGAGTAATTTCTTTTTAAAATAATGCATAGTTTTCCCGCCAGGTGGCGTAGATGTATGTCTTAATTTTGTCGGTATCTCTGCTCCTTAGAGTCCAACTTGAAGAATTCTTTGTTGGAGAGCGTTTCCGCTGACAAATGTTTCTCATATAATTTGAAATTTTTATTGGTGCATATGTTTGCCACTAGAGGGCGTATGTTCACGTTTCCGTTTACAGCAATAACTGCGGGACTAAAAACTCGATATAAAAATTATTTCTCGGTTAGATACTGCTAATTATGAAAAATCTTTGTTTATATTTTCTTCCTGAAGTAATTCACAATTTCTCTGATAGGGGCACGAATATTTAAATTGTTTTTCTTAATAGCTCTGTTTTTAAGAGCGCGATTTAAAACCATTTTGAGCACCTGATGCCATTTATTTTGCAGATCATTTTAGGTTAGTACTTGAGGAGTTTTATAGTTCGCAGTTCTGCCGCTAGGTGATGTTTGTGTACTTTTGTTCGCAGCTGTATCTCCTTTTCTAAAAACCCTATTGAGACATTTCTTTTCTATTGCATGCTAATCGCTACAATAAAGATGTGGAGCATTATCCTTTTTAAGTATGGCACATATTTCACGTTAAAGGACGTTAATCTATTTTATTTTCCGCTATCTTTGCTTCCTGGAGACGTATTTCAAAACTTCGTTCTCCTGTTCCCATGAAGAATATTTTTCGCCTATTTTCAACTTTCCCATTATGTAAAATTCTTCCGCCAGAAGGCGTAGAATTGTATCAACTTGCCTTCTATATTTTTCCTTTTAACTGTTCGATTTGAAAATCTGTTTGTCTCCGTTACTTCCTTCTGCTTTGAGAAACTTTTTGTGCGCCATTTGTTGATCTCCGTAACATCATTTTATCCGCAGGTGGAAGTACACTGAAGAGCAATTGAATTAGAGACAGCTGGCGTTACGCAAATGTGGCGCTGTGGGCGGCCCTGTAAACTGAAACGACATGACGTATGCAACGATCCGACAATTTAAGGAGTGATGCGACGGGAATCAGTAAGAGTCGGACACAGTATGGGTAAGACGAAGGATCTGAGCACATTTTATCGTGGACAAATTGTCGGGGCCCGACGAATGGGTCACTCCATCTTGGAACTCGTGCAGGCACTGGGATTTTCACGAGCCACTGTGTCACGGATGCACCGTGAGTACATCGAATCCCGTAAAACCATGCCTGCTAGGGCCAACTCCCGTGGACAACAGCGTGTGGATGAGCGGGGTCATCATCGGCTAGCTCACATTGTAACAGCGTATAGACGGGCCACAGTGTATGAAATCACTCTGCAATTTAACGCAGGTGTATAAAAACGTGAAAGCAGCCACACCATCCAGAACCATCTCCTCGCTATGGGGTACAGAAGCCATCGTCCCAAGAGGGTACCGCTTCTGACCGTACATCACAGGGTGCAAAGATTAGCATGGGCGCGGGAACATCGCCATTGCACCCTAGACATGTGGGGAAATGTTGCCTGGACTGATGAGTCGAGATTCACGTTGGTACATGCGGATGACAGGATACGAGTACGGCGCAAATCACATGAAGCGATGGATCCTTCTAGCCAGCAGGGTACTCTTCAAGCTGGTGGGGGTTGCATTCTCGTCTGGGGACTGTTTACGTGGACTGAAATGGGACCCCTGGTACGTGTGACATCGTCCCTCACAGGTCAACGTTACCGGGATATCCTAGACGACCATTTGCTCCTGTTCCTTTAGCGTTCGAAGGCACAGTAGTCCACTGGTGACACGTCAGAGGACTTTGAAGGAATATGAGTGAAAGGTATAGACACGATACAAGTCTCTTTATTAAATTTTTGCAAGAAATAAAAAGGTAGATTTGGATTAATAACTGGTAGCCTGTTCCTGGTGGAGTTCTACTTTTTGAGTGCTCTATGCATAAAGGAATGGTATTTGTTCTTTAATAGGAGTTAACACATTATTTTGGTACCATGTTGAATTCATTTTAACATTCTCCTCAACTTTTCTTAACTTTAATTTCCCATTGTTCGAGAAACCAGTAATACTCATAATCCTTTACTAAAACTTTCTTTGCATTCTTGGAAACAAGTTTGTAAGTCTTTTTCTGATCTTTTTCAACAGTAGATCGTCCTTTTCTGTTACAGTAGTTTACGTAGATCCATGCTTCATTGATAATCACGATATATTTCCATCTGTCTTTCGATGGAAATACTGCTAAGAGACAGGGAAAAGCTTTTTTATAACGCCGCATTCTGCGCCCTGTCACGTGCCTAGACAAAAGACGGTGAGCATAATTTATTTGTGTTTTTGATTTTAGATTCAAATCTTAGTTCACAGTTGATACAATTTTTTGTGTACTTTTAATACAGAGGTCTTTAAAGACTTAGCCATTGTTCTTAGTGTCGGTGGATTTTCATTTAGGACCAGAGACATTACTTTTGAAACAATCGTAAAAGTATGTTGCTTCTTCATATATCTGTTTGGTGTTCTTCTCCCTGTTAAAAGCAATGATTGACGATTTTTCCCTCTATTATGAATAATATTGTTCATTTTACATTTAAAAATGCTAATTCCATTATTTCAGCAGCATTCTTAATTATAGAATACGAATATTTGTCTCCGTAAACAGGGAAAACATAACCTTCTATGTACAGCTTCTTTATCTGCGCCATTTTCTTAGCAGATGATATTTAACTGCAGAAGATCTTTCTTTCGGGTTCATCTAACACAATATCGCCAGTTTCATTGCCTTGGACTTCTTTTATTTTCTATAGTTTCTTATCAAACACTTTCTAAAGATGTGAGAACATTCTCTGTAGTTTTAAAATCCATCGAATAAAATATTTTTTGTTCGTATTAGGAAACATGTAATTAGATTTTATTAACTTTTATGAAAGCCCATCACGACGGGCACAGAACACAACTACGCTTGTTTTCCCTTCAGACCATTGCTGTTTCAAGTTAGAAGATTATGGAAACATAAAAAAGTCACCTGGTTCCATAAAATACACTATATTGACAAACGTCACCGGATACCCCTTTGAAAGCAAATGAACGGATCCGCTCCGTTATTAAGATTCGCGGTACAGCTGCAAGCGGTATAGAAACAAGTCTGCAGCTGACCGCGTTCATATCGCACTGTGAGATTGAGTGAAAATGTCGTGGCGGTAGAGAACTGACTTTGAGAAAGGAAATACTGTTGGGTGTTATATTAGTGGGTTGTCCATAAGAGAATCTGCGGCGTTTAATCATATCCAAGTCAACTTTTTTGGATGTACTGAATAAGTGGAAGACGCATGGCGTGCTGAAGCAGCAAAACGTACCGGCAGACCAAAGAAAATCAGTGATAGACGACGTCGAAGCCTCAGGAGAGTCGTTACAGCTAATCAACAGAGTACAGCACAACACCTCAGTGTACAGCTGAATAAAAATGCTGGAAGCTAAATATGTACACGTACCATTCACAGAGAACTTCATTCCATGGGTTACTGTGGTTGGTCGGCTGCTCATAAGCCATTCATCTCCATTCGGAATGCTACTCGTCGTTTGGCATGCTGTAAAGAACTTATATCGTGGACCGTAGAACAATGAAAACGGGTCCTATGGACTGATGAATCCAGATACACGATCCATCAGCCTGATGGCAATGTGTGGGTATGGCGGCAGACAGGGGAACTTTTTTTTTCACAGTGTGCTGTTCTTACGATCAGGTTTGGAGCTGGCAGTGTACTCGTGTCGGGGTGTTTTATATGGTATGATCCCTGCCCATTGCTTACGGCGGAGAAACCTGTTAACCAGCATATCTACCTCGATATTCTGGACATTTTATGCCCTACCAACTTTGTGGCAATACTGAGGAACCGAGTCTTGTTGGTACCAGCAGGATGATGCACCGAGCCATAAAGCAAGGACGGTTACTGCGTATTTTGGCGATAATTCCCTATCGTGTATTGACTGGCCAGCACAGAGCCCTAATCTTAATCCCATAGAGCACCTGTGGGATGAATTAGAGCGCCGCATAAGAAGTTTGGAACCAAGGCCTACTACTAAACAACAGTTAGCGGTAGCATTACGCACTGAATGAAGCGCATACCTATCGCTGTGTTCCAAAACTTTGTCGAGAGCTTGTCTGGAAGGGTCAGTGCATGAATTATGGGCAAAGGTGGACCGAAACCGCACTAATGCATGCCAATGAATGCTATATTATGTTTCTATTTTAGGTGTCCAGTGACTTGTGTCAATATAGTGTATATCAAACCTGACGTAAAAGCGAAGAGCGAGCCCGATTATTTAGCAGATATTTTTTTTATACTGAAATTTTGTGCACAGTATTGTTTGACTTGTAATCATATTTCGTATAGAGTCACTCGTGCTGTCTCTTATATTTCATGCAGTCCTGAAACCAACTCATGGAAACTTTTCGTCTCTTCGAAAGGCTGTAGCACAGAGAGAAGGAAGGAAATTCGAATGCTGTGTATCAAACATTGAAATTGATATAACTCTTGCTATGCTAATATTTATAATCAGTTTTAAAGTATATTATGTTAGCAATAACAAAACCCTTTTATCTGAAGTTTCAGCATTCAGAGAAACTACAGAGTAGGATCCAAATTTCGGGGACAGCGCCTAGCCGTGACAATGCAAGCATGTACAGTAGTTAATGTTACGGCGTCTGAAATACTTCTCGCCATCCTTCTCTTCCGCAGTCAGAATGGTTTGGCCAATGAAAAGTGATTGGAATGCGCGCACAGACGTTTGCTGCTGTGGTTAGTCGTCTGTATTCTGCGATGTGAGAAACATGGCTATTGAAGAACAACGTTGTAACATTAAATTTTGTCAGTGTTTGGGTCAACCAGCTGCAGAGATCTTAGAAATGCTTTCGAAGGTGTACAGTCACTTTACGATGGCGAGATCGAAGGTGTACAGTCACTTTACGATGGCGAGATCGAAGGTGTACAGTCACATTACGATGGCGAGATCGAATGTGTACAGTCACTTTACGATGGCAAGATCGAAGGTCACTTTACGATGGCGAGATCGAAGGTCACTTTACGATGGCGAGATCGAAGGTCACTTTACGATGGCGAGATCGAAGGTGTACAGTCACTTTACGATGGCGAGATCGAAGGTGTACATTCACTTTACGATGGCGAGATCAAAGGTGTACAGTCACTTTACGATGGCGAGATAGAAGGTGTACAGTCTCATTACGATGGCGAGATCGAAGGTGTACAGTCACTTTACGATGGCGAGATCGAAGGTGCACATTCACTTTACGATGGTGAGATCGAAGGTGTACAGTCACTTTACGATGGCGAGATCGAAGGTGTACAGTCACTTTACGATGGCGAGATCGAAGGTGCACATTCACTTTACGATGGTGAGATCGAAGGTGTACAGTCACTTTACGATGGCGAGATCAAAGGTGTACAGTCACTTTACGATGGCGAGATCGAAGGTGTACATTCACTTTACGATGGCGAGATCGAAGATGTACCATCACTTTACGATGGCGAGATCGAAGGTGCACAGTCACTTTCAGATGGCGAGATCTCATGTGTACAGTCACTTTACGACGGCAAGATCGAAGGTCACTTTACCATGGCGCGATCAAAGGTGTACAGTCACTTTACGATGGCGAGATCGAAGGTGCACAGTCACTTTACGTTGGCGAGATAGAAATTGCACAGTCACTTTACGATGGCGAGATCGAAGGTGTACATTCAATTTACGATGGCGATATCGAAAGTGTACAGTCACTTTACGATGGCGAGATCGAAGGTGTACCGTCACTTTACGATGGCAAGATCGAAGGTGTACAGTCACTTTAAGATGACGGGATCGAAGGTGCACAGTCACTTTACGATGGTCAGATCGAAGGTGCACAGTCACTTTACGATGGTGAGATCGACGGTGTACAGTCACTTTACGATGGCGAGATCGAAGGTGTCCGAATGGCATAGGCGCTTCAAAGTGGGCCAAGAATCCATCGCAGATAACGAGCCCTGTGACTGCACGGAGTGAGGAAAACATGACGATGGTGGCGCAGTGCGTTCGTCAGGATCGTCGCCGAACCAGCGAAGAAATCGCTAGCGCAACTAACTTATCTCAGACCACATGCCAACGCATTTTGACGGATGATCTTAACATGCGCAGCGTGTGTCAGCACATTGTCTTTCGGGTTTTGAGCTCCGAACAAAAGGGTGAATGGATGCGGATATCGGGCGAATTAATCGACAAAGCCGATAGCGATCCTATGTTTTTGGATAACATCGTCACAGGCGATGAAACGTGGTGCTACTTCTTTGATAGTCAGCCAAAGCGTGCTTATTCAACATGGAAATCACCATCTTCACCGCGATTAAAGAAATGCAGGCAGGATCACAGCAAAGGGAAAGTCATGCTAGAGGTGTTTTTTGATTCTCATGACATTGTCCATTCCAAATTTATTCCTCGGGGCACAACAGTTAACAAGTAGTGTTATCTAGACATTTTACGTCGCTTACGAGAGTCAATTGATCGTAAAAGGCCGGAGATGTGTCGAAGTAGACAATGGTACTTTCTCAATTACAACGCGCATGCGCCTCGGTCCTTACTGGTTACGGAGTTTCTATATAGAAATCATACTAAAGTGCTTCCACATCCCGCCTATTCACCCGAATTAGCCCCCTGCGATTTTTACCTCTTTCCACTGATGAAACAAAATCTGCAGGGACGTCGTTTCGTGTCAACAAATAAGGTAAAAACAGCAACGCAGGAGGCATTATGAGGGGTTACAAAACATGGTTTCCATCATTGCTTCCAGAAGCTTTACGAGCGCAGGCAAAAGTGCGTCGTCGCCCAAGGGGATTATTTGGAAGGTGATTGTGCATCGGTGTTTTTAAGTATTCAAGCTAAGGAACTGTACGCCAAGTCCCTGAAGTTTTGGATCTTACCTCGTATAACTTTTTTTTTCTCAGTCGTACGCGTTTCTGAAATTCTAAGACTCGGCACTCTTAAAACTCGAAAACTTTGAATACGCTTTCGGGCCACACTCACAAAATCTGAAAACCTTATGTTGTTTCACACTCGGAAACGCAATATCGTCAAACAATTAATCGTTAAAACAACCTGCCGTACGTTTAAGGGAAAGAGTTTCTGTGAAAAGCAAAATGGCACAACTTCTCTTTTCCTGTAGTCACAATTCAGCGTGTGTAAGTGTGATATAGTATCTATTATACGAGGAGTTTTTCTGTTCACTCCGGATCTGTTACGTCTCTAAATTTATGGCCTCACTCTCTGAGCCAAAACTTTTACTTCCTCGAAACAGGAAGCCAGCAGCATTAGCACTTTCCCTTCGGAGAGCGATTGTACCTTTCTTGTGTGCAGAAGAACATGGCAATACCGGGAGTAGATTTCCTTCTGGAGCTCACGAAATAGGCCAGTAATTGAGGCCCCTAACCATTATTTTCTTGAGAGGGTGCATCTTTAAACCTATCACTTTGGATGTATTATGTGGAAGGATTTCTTATTCCATTTGAGGGTCAATTACATAGCGAACATTTCAATGTGTATTTTTTTAAAGTGAAATGTAAAAAAACTCAACGATATTTATTGATCATGTATTTATTGATCACGGGACTAATGCAGCACATTTAGTTATTAGTTATCCTTTTATAAAAATGTATCCGTTAGAGGGTCTCAGATAAGATTTGAGAGTATTTTCTTTTTTTTTTTTATGAGTTTGGAAGTCTGCGTCTGCCTTTGCATGTTTACAGTGTTTGAAAAAGTCAGGTAAGGTCTAAAGATAGAATAAATTGCCAACGTTTATTCACAATTAAATGGTTTATTATCATCGACTATAGTTTCGCGCGGAGCGTTTGGCTCGGCATCATCAGGGCGGATGAAGCGTAAACATTCAAATCAATGTGACATCATTAGAGTTCTGACGGTCACGGATTTTGATGGAGCTGTTTCCCCGAAATTCATAAAAAACAACAACTTGGAAACAACTCATCAAAATCCGTGACCGTCAGAACTCTGATGACGTCACAATGATTTAAATGTTTGCGCTCTATTCGTCCTGATGATGCCGTGCCGAACGCTGTGCGAAATTATTGTTTTTAATAACAAGTAAAATATTTAATTGTGAATAAACGTTGATCATTTATTCTATCTCAAGATCACAAGTGTGTAGTCTTAAATTACATATAACGTCTAAAGTGCAGTGAAATAATACTATATCGTCGTAACTCTAGCACAAAGAGAAAAAGAACGTGAAAATAACATTCGTTGTAATCTTAGAGAGAGAAGGCTCTAGAAATATGAAATTCCTTCTCTCGTATTTACACCAAACAATCCGAAATTTAAAACATTTTCACGTAATCTGGGTTTATTTTTAAACCCATCTGCCGTTGCAAGAAACAATTTAAGAGCGCGAAGAGACTTAGGGAAAGCATTAACATTTTATTTACTTATTTATTTATTTATTTCGTGAAAAATGTGAATAAGAATTTGGTTTTTGTGTTTAAATACGCTTCAGATGTCGCCAGCTTATTTATTGCGGTCCCAAGTTTTAAAATTCCTCGTAAATGTGGTACAGTTCTACGTACTGACGTCATGCGACATATCATTCCTGTTTATGCCACAAATATTTCCTACTTCTTAAATATCTGGAAAATCAATTTGCATTTTCTTCTGCGGTCGCATTTCGTGATAATAATGCACACTCGAGCTCTTAATTATGTATTAACTTCCTGCGCTTATTAATATTCATCGATTACCTTCATCTCTTGTTCAGTTTGGCATTAAACAAAAGGAAAAAAATAATTTCGTCAGGCCTCTCATTCTCATCAAAAAATAATTAACGTAAATGAATTCAACGTAACCCTGTGTGCTTGAAATTTAGCGATAAATGAAGTTCTGACGTCAATAAATAGACCTGGACCAATAACCGAAACATTGTCCACCTTTTCCGTTGCGGCATCTCCTCATGGTAAAGGAATTGTAGATCATCGCATTTTTTTTTCGATCAATTTAATGCTGGTCACTTCACAATTTGGAAAAATTAAAAAAAAATAATAATAAAGAAAAAATTATCATTTATTTTCCCCACAGGTTTTGCTTATGTAATAATTTCGAGAAGATGAACGTAAAAGAGGATTTCTAGCAAGTACTCTGAAAAGTAGACATAATTATAGCATCACTCTGCCTACCCATCAGAGCGTAAATATGATATATCCAGACTTACAAACAAAATTCAAAAATCATTTCAGCACAAATTAGCGCAAACGATAAAAGTGTTGATTTATGCATTTCCGAAAATTTATAACCAAGAAATTCCATCTTAGTGAATTAAGAGAATTTAAGTTGCCCCTCCTAAAAAATTCTTAAAATCTCGAATAATATATAATAAAAGATAAATTGTAAATATAGCTGGCTCAAGGTAGGCGCTATCAAAAAGCTATTTACACCAAAAAAAAAAAAAAAAAAAAAGAGTATTTGTCGGTGAGCTCAGAATGCCAATAATAAATAAAAGTAGGAAGGCTAAAAAACCTGAAATAAAATTACTAGAAATCTACCTAAGAAATTTTTCCTAAACTAATTTGCAGGAAAAGAGGAAAATAATTCAATAAATAAATAAATAAAAGAAGAAATGAAAAGCATGGCTTCCTAAAGCAAACACCAAGGAAGAAAATAGGCGTAAGCGGAAATGTCATGTTAAACTTTTTATTCTTTGTATTGGGTTAGAAAGAAAGTAATGCCTGCAAATGCAAGGCAACAGAAAATTGCTGAATACCGTATGTACAGGGTGATTCACAGAACACTACCACGTTTCGATTCGTTTTATTTCAACAGGAATGAATCGTAATAGCTCGTGTTAGTGTCAAACTACGCGAGGCATCGGTCAGATTCCTATATTGTCACCAGAGGGCGCTACTATGCAGGATGTGGTAGCTGTTGCCGCCAGATTGCCTCAGCCACTGTGAAGATGCAGTACACGCTACTGGAACGGGTATTCCTTGTAAAAACGAACTGGATTACAAACTCGATCACAGCTACGCAAAAGGCATACGCGAGGAAATTTGGTGATAACAAACATCCCAAAAGGAACTGTATACTGGCGCTTGTACGCAAGTTGAAAACAACAGGATCCCTTGTGAGTGAAACCGACAAACATTGTTCATCTGCACTGCCGACGGTTGCTGCGGACGTTGAGGCACGACTGCAGCGGTCACCTCGGAAGTCATTACGGTGTCGGTCGCAGGAGATCGGGTACTCGTACTCCATGTGTCAGAGAGCTGCTAAGAAAGCGACACCAATACGTCCTTCCGCACGCCCTTCAGGAAGTGCATATGCACCCACAAAAAAGTCGGATAATAGAATATATGGCGGCCAATAGAATGTACATTTAATACATTTTTGGCCGCTTTTCGCTACGATGACTGTTTACAGTCACCACAACATCAACTTCACTTGACCGTCTTCAGGTACCAACTGGAAAGACTGGCGTTGTAAAAGTGAATGTGATGTAATTACATTGAAGTGCCGAAAAAACTGGTACACCAGTCTAATACTTGGTAGGTCTTTTTTTACACGACCGTAGGTCCCACTTACTTCTTTACATGACCGCAGGTCCCACTTACTTCTTTTACATGACATCAGGTCCCACTTACTTCTTTTACATGACCACAGGTCCCACTTACTTCTTTTACATGACCTCAGGTACCTCTTACTTCTTTTACATGACCGCAGATCCCACTTACTTCTTTTACATGACCTCAGGTACCACTTATTTCCTTTACATGACCGCAGGTCCCACTTACTTCTTTCACATGACCGCAGGTCCCACTTCTTTTACATGACCTCAGGTTTTACATGGCTCAGGTCTCACATATTCTGTTTATCGTAAATTAGTTTTGTTTTCATACTTATACCTTACACGTCTGCGCATTCGACTAGCTACAAACTATCCTCCTTGAGGTATAAAAAGAGCTTTCACCCACTATGCTACAGAGGAACTACGGCTGACTGAACTAATGATAATTTTAAACATGCCCACTTCTTATGGATACTAACACGTTACTTTCGCAAGACTGGTTCAAGAACAACATAATTCTCTTAGTATAAGTATAAAGTGTACAAGACCTTGCCCAGAAAATGTGGGTTCGATGGATAATTTTCCTGCAATTATTACCCTACTCAAGATTGTCTTTAAAAAGAACCACTTGGATTTTGGTGTAAAGACTGCTACCATTTTGCATTTGTTCGGAAGGAAAAGACTCTGTCCCCATACTAAGAAGACATGGAGTTTAAGAGATTCCATTGGTCCAGAATTTGCACACTGATCCCCCGAGGACATATCTAGGGTCCACTTTAAGATCTTTAAGGGTCAGAATAAAAGAACACCAATACTCCATAAAGACAGGTACAAATATCACAGCTTTGGTCAGAACTGTGACGGAGGAGGGTTATACACAAGACTGGGAGAATACTAATATCCTTGCCATTGCATCCGACAAACGTTCCTTGTTATTCACTGAAAGTATCTTTATCTCCAGTTATAACCAGTTATGTTGTAATGACGATCTTCTCAACTACATTCCAAACTCATGGATATTGTTGATTGCAAAATTGTACCCAGCACGCGATGATCAATTCAATAAGGAAACGGGTAGCACTATTTGGCCAAATGTACATAAAAAAACCTAACGATACTTACCTTTCCTGCTTGTACTTAAAAAAACATATAAATAGTATTTTTTTCTGGTATTTATCTTGTGACTGTTGGCAACAACATAACGTCTCCGACGCGTGAGTAAACATTATAGAAACCATTAATAAATACACAGTTGACATGGACCAGGTACATCAAACAAAAGTCATCGCTCTTTCCACGTTTATAAGTGAGTCACGGAAAAATTCTCATCGGCCGCCACCGGCAATCGAACCCAGGGTCTTCCAGTTACGCGCCGGATATGCTTCCACTGAACCCTAGTGGCCTCGAAATTATCCAGACACTCTAACGGCAAACTACTAAATCACATGGCAGGTTGCTCCTTTGGAGCCCCGCACAATGCTGGGGATTCACCAAAGATAAATAGCAGCAACTTAACAAATAACTAGAAGACGACTGAATGATAAATACACAGTTGACGTGGACCAGGAACATCAAATAGAAGTCATCGCTCTTTCCACGTTTATGAGTGAGTCACGGAAAAATTTTCATCTGCCGCCACCGGGAATCGAACCCAAGGTCTTCCAGTTACGCGATCGAACCCAGGGTCTTCCGTGACTAGCTTATAAACGTGGAACGGGCGATGACTTCTATCTGATATTCCTGGTCCACGTCAACTGTGTATTTATCGTTCATTCCAATTCTAGTTATTTGTTCAGTTGCTGCTCTTCATCTTTGGTGAATCCCCGGCATTGTGCTGCGCTCCAAAAAAGCAACATGCCATGTGGCTTGGTAGTTTGTCGTTAGTGTGTCTGGAGAATTTCAAAGCCGCTGTGGTGCAGTGGAAGCATATCCGGCGCGTAACTGAAACACCGTGGGTTCGATTCCCGGTGGCACCCGATGATAATTTTTCCGTTACTCACTTATAAAGGTGGAGAGAGCGATGACTTCTATTTGAAACTATTAAACTTCTGACGGACTATTTTCGACTAGCACTCGGCCTGTTGATGGGATCATTGTGATCCCGAAAGATCTTGCCTGTAGGTTTTTAAAATTATAAATAAAATCATTTTTTAATTGTAATTGGAACATGGAGGCACAATTAAACAGTTATCGTAAATAGAGAGCACTCTTATACACGGTCGTGTCACATTATTGTGACCACTAGCTAATATCTAAAGTAACAACCGGGTGCAGCACGGACAGCAGCTAGACGGGCTGGGAGTGACTCAGTAAGGTGCTGGAAGGTGTTTACAGGTACGTGGAACCATGTTGACTGCAGTGCATCCGCCAAATGTTGGAGGGTGCGTGGTGGAGGATCCATAGAGCGAACAACACGATCGAGGTGGCCAAGCAGATGCTCAATTGGGTTTAAGTCTGAGGAATTAGGGAGCCAGGGAAGTATTTCAAGGTCTTCACCGTGCTCTTCTAACCACTCTCGGACATTTCTAGCTGTGTAACACGTCGCATTGTCGTGCTGGAAGTTCCCATTCTCCCTAGGGAAGAAAATCAACACGTATGGGTGTATGCGGTGTACAAGGATGGATTCATAACGAATTCGGTCCATAGTGCCTTTCAAAGGTATTAGTGGACCCAGGGAATGACACGAAAACATTCCCCAGACCATAACGTTGTCCCCACCAGCTTGTGTTCTGCCAGCAATGGTTGAGAAGTGTTTGTTTCCCGATGTTTCTCGCCTTATACGCCAACGTCCATCAGTCCGTTGAAGCGGAAAACGAGCCTCATCGGGGAAGGCAATCCTTTGCCAATCAGCGGAGGTATAATTCAGATACTGGCATGCAAATATAACCCTTTTCTGCCGATGCACCTTCGTTAGCATAGGTGCAATGACCATCCGTATGCATTGGAGCTCCATACGCAGCAGGGTTCACTGAACTATCGTTTTAGACACAATTCCCGTAGCCCCCTGATTCTTTCGGCCAGTGAGTTGCTCCAGTGTAACTTGTGGATCGGCCCTCATGCACCCTTGCAGCCAACGTTCACCTCTCACATCAATGGCATGTGGTGCTCCGCAGTTTCCTCATCACTTATTCGCAATGGTGGCATTTCTCCAATCACGATGCACTTTAACCACAGCAGCACGCGAACAGTTCACAAACTGCGCTGTTTCAGAAATACTGCCACCCTTGGCCCGCAAGCCGATAATCATCCCTTTTTGCAAATCTGATAAATCGCTCCATTTATCCATGGCAGCAACGAGTGATATGTTTTCACAATGGCTACAGCACACCTTATATAAACTACAAGCCAGCCCACGACACATGCCTTGTTTCATTGACTGCGCGCTGTTGATGTCAAAAGTAGGAGGTGGTCACAATAATGTGACTCAACAAAGAAAATGTTCTTTGGACATTTTCTTTAATTCCTGTAGCAACTCCTCGATAGTGTGACCTATGCGTCGAGCATCCAATTTCATCCCTCTTTTAAACTGTATTAACTCAAGACGTTTAGCCTTACTGACATCCAGTTGTCATCTACGTAAACACAGTGATATTCTCTTACCTATATACTTATGAAGAGGCAAGTTCATTCATTAATGAAGGGGGGGGATATCAAGACGTTTACCCTTACTGACATCTGATTGTCGTCTACGTAAGTGATGTTCTCTTACCTATATACTTACCAAGAGGTAAGTTCATTCACTAATGAAGGGGGTGATAACGTGGCGTTATCCAGTAACCAGGTTCCCCTGTGAGTGTTTATAAGATTGAAGATATCAACGCTTTGCCGTATTAAATTTAATTTTATTGTCAACCGAGGATCCTCTGAACTAGAGGATATTTTAGATCTTTTATGTATGCCCTGAGTAACTTGCGCCAAAACAGAGCAAAACTGCGGGCAACAAGAAAATAAAATGAATTGCCACTAAACGTTGATTTCTTCAATCTCAGTATGTTTTTGTATCCGAATTTCTCCTGCCTTCAAGATTGAAATTGAAACTATCGAACACGTTCTTGTAAATTAGATATTCTGACTAAATTTAATTGTTGTAATTTAATATCTCACGGAAACAGAGAATTTAGTTGGCCAGGCGAAAGAAGAAACTAAGTTTGATTTTCGTACAACACACTTTGAAACAAGCTGACATAAATAAAAAAAATAGTACAACACACTTTGAAACACAGCTGACGAATAAAACAAAAAGTACAATACACTTTGAAACAAACTGGCAAATACAAAAAATAGCACAATACACTTTGAAACAAACTTACAAATACAAAAAATAGTACAATACACTTTGAAACAAACTGACAAATACAAAAAATAGTACAACACACTTTGAAACACAGCTGACGAATAAATAAAATAGTACAGCACACTCTGAAATAAACTGACAAATACAAGAAATAGTACAACACACTTTCAAACAAGCTGACGAATAAATAAAATAGTGCAACACACTTTGAAACACAGCTGACAAATAAAAAAAATAGTACAACACACTTTGAAACAAGCTGATAAATAACAAAAATGGTGAAACACACTTTGAAACACAGCTGGCGAATAAAATAAAATAGTACAACACACTTTGAAATAAGCTAGCAAATAAAAAAAAAGTACAACACATTTAAAACAAGCTGACAAATAAAACCAAATAGTACAACACACTTTGAAACACAGCTGACAAATAAAAGCAAATAGTACAACACACTTTGAAACACAGCTGACGAATAGAAAAAAATTCACACTGCTCTCTAGGAAATCTGTAAAACCCTAGATTCTTTAGTGCAGTGTTTCTCAGACTTTTTGTATTTGTGGCCCTCTTTTCCACATCAATTTTTATTGCACCCTCCTTCCAATTCTTACTGGGACGTTGCCAAAACACCACTCTTGTTACTTGAGTTAGTTAGCTATTGCTATCTTAACACTGTAAATGCGTAATTACAGTATAATTTTTACATTACACAACTTCTTTAGCATTGATCTCTTTCAAATATCAGCTATTAAAATCTATTGTATGCATTGATCGCAATCTGCGTCCTAAAATATGCCTCGTTGCAAATTTCTGACCGTCATCACCCGCCTACCGTATCGTGAATTCTTGCAAGTGCAACCGAGCAACACCGCAAGAAGTCTACCCCGTCTCCCAGATGTATTCGACGGAGCACTCCAGCTGGTCTACTCTTCTGCCTAACCGCGTCAGGAGGACTATACGGATTCCCACCTTGATGCTCCAGGTATTTTGCTTCGTGTTATTTCTCGCCTACTGTGTGGACATTTTAGCCCTGTAATACTATGCTTTTGTTCCGCCTCTCTATTGCGTCTGTCACTGTACTGTACTCTTTTCCCATGATGTGTCTTTTTTTTTTTAATTGGAGTTTTAACGACCATCGTGAGCAACTCAGTGGGTTATATGCAGTCGCCCGTCCCTAATTTAGGGCCACTGGTTCCAGGGAAGGGATACAGCCAGGGCCGTAAGACCAATACAACATCCATGCCTCACTGGGATTCGAACCCGGACCCATCTCGGACGAATGATCAGAAGCAATCGCTTAGACCACTGCAACACCGGGGAGGCATCTCTTTTTGTTAAGCCTCGTCTATGTCGCCTGGTCGCCCTGCTATATTATCTTGTTTTACCGTACCCCGTTTTCCCCGTTCACGATGTTCTAGTCCCTGAGACTCATTAAAGCGATTTTGAAATCAACCGAGCAATGTCTGATGAGATCTGGGTGCGCTTAAATTTATTGCCTCCGAATTTTGGGAGGAGTAATGCTTCTCTACGCATACCTCGAGATGCTTGTTACAGATTTTGTACCGAATTTTGTTGTAAACCATATCTTATGTTGAGTATTTTCTTTATTAAACCGGTTTCCTTCAAACGCGAACAAAAGTCCACTTTTCTTACCGTTTATAACAACCATGCATGGGGTGCGCGTACATTTAATGCCATGGGGAAGGTAGTATTTTATTTTCAGAAAGTATTTTGTGGGGTTTTTTTGTTGCTGTTGTTATTTCAATAAACAGATTTTCCTTTGATTTCCATGTTTCTTCGCTCCCCCTCAAGGGACCACGCCCCACAAGTTGAGAATCACTGCTCTAGTGAACATAAAAGTTTATGAAACGAAGTATACTTTTACTTATTTTGATTAGTAGCAGCCAAATTTCACATGTTGAACATGAATATAAATGTACCTTTCTACCAAAAGAAATTTAATTTTGAGTTGCTGGTTTGGAAGTATCAAATATTATCGAGAGATATCTCATTTTAAGTAGTTTCCCGAATTATTGGGTACAAAATAACTGCTAAGAATATTTACGGGTTCCAGCTACTTGTGCGGGCATTCGATAATCGTGACTTAGTTTTGATTTTGAAGTTTAGGCAATCAGAAACACATTCATCATTTTGGCTATATTGGCTTCTAAGAAGTTAGACAAGGCCCTGATAGAATATAACATCTCAGAGATGTCGATAAGGTTAAATAAAATATTTGCTAGTAAATGTAATCTTGTATGATGTCCTTCCTAAATTAATTTCACTTGCTTCCGCTTTGGACCTTATTTTCGCAATGCTATTTATTTTGTCTAAGTTGAAGTAACGTTATTAACATTTACTCAGGTAAGAGTCAGTCATAAAAGCTGTATTATCATTACCTCTAGTGACCTTGCGTTTACAGACAATCATGAAGTGCATGATCAATCTCAGGTAACGATTTAGAAATGTGCGCAAGTGTTCGGAGACTAAATTTTTCTGATGAGAGGAAAAAGGTTAATGAAACGGTAAAATCCTTGAACTGTTCATTGAGGAGCAGACTGGGATTCTAGGAAAAATACTAATGCTGTAATTACAACTAATGGATGAATCGTCTTAGTTTAAATACCTTGACAACATATTAATTACGGTTTTTGATGTCTTATTAATTTTTCATTGCGGTGATTCACTTACAATGATCAGCTAATGTAAGTTTTAATGAAAGCCCCTTACGTGAACAAACGATAAATCGTGCTTTGAAAAATATAGGCAACGCCGCCAAACTTCATCCATACTTGCGAGAATTTTGCCCATTAACTGAAACTGTCATCACCTAAAAGCCAATGCGCATATTTAATATAATGTTCAGTAGTCATGAAACACTGCGCAGAAAAATATTTTTAAACATAATCTTGCAATCTCGGCTATTCCGTAAATCTTCTTACGCAATGGTCTTCTGCGTTACTATACGAATTTACAAGAAACGAAAAAATGGCTTCAGGTATAATCAAGGAATGCAATTACTGGAAACTGACGTAGAAAAATTACGTCATTGAGTCACGTAGTGCAGATAATTATCTTCAAAAATGTGTTATTAATTAAATATTTCCGTATTTTAACGATATGAAATCATCTTACATCAGCGATGATTTCATAAACTTCAGAAGAAAAAATTTCGCAAAAAAAAAAGGTATTTGAAATTTCTGCTCTTAACTTCTTTCCTCACAAGTGCTTTCCAACGGTACCTTACTTGTATACATGCGGCAAACTGTTCCAAAGTTAAGGCGGGTGGCTCGATTTTAAGTTTGAGTTCTGTGCTTAATACGAACAGATTAGTAACATGTCTTAGTAATGCGAATTTGAAAAGAAAAAAATACGTTATGATTGGTTTTTCCTAAGGCTAGCGAGTGATGGTGCCCTCACAAAGGTTTATTTTTGAAGATCTCTAGGTGCATGCGCCACAACACAATGGAAAGATTTCGTCGTTCCCTGAAATAGCATTTGTAATAGATACAACAATATGAGGTATAACGAAGTAAATTTCTCACTCATTTTTGGTCTACGCCGGGATTCGAACCCGAGGCCGCTTATTCCGGAATAAGTCGCTCTACCAACTGAGCTACGCAGACATGTATTCTGATTCCTATCTGCCTTTATGTCGTGTGCGTCCTGCTGGCAGGTACGTCACATCTCCCCCCCCCCCCCGAAAGAGGGCCGGGGGCATGGCCCACGGGTCAGCCGTGACCATGAATCGTTGCAGGCAGCCATCCACTGCAGAACGTGCACTTGAGAACTCCCAGTCAATCTGCTGTGTGGAATGCAACATCACACATTTTTATTTTTCGAAGCGCTGGAGAAGGAATTCTCTGATTTTTCCTGTCTCGCGGTGTGGAAATAACATCACACCAATGCGAGTTTTGAACAGCCGGGTCATCCGGATAGTTCGGGCGCCAATTATAACGAAGTAAATTTCTCCGTCATTTTTGGTCTACGCCGGGATTCGAACCCGAGGCCGTTTATTCCGGAACAAGTCGCTCTACCAACTGAGCTACGCAGACGATTATTCTGATTCCTATCTGCCTTTATGTCGTGTGCGTCCTGCTGGCAGGTACGTCACAGAGGTTAAATGTAAATAGCTTGCGAATATGAATAATTCATGACTAAAATATTCTATTGCGTGTGATGATATTTAACTAGATAGAAGAGGAGAATCTTTTGAACAAGCAAATATAATTTCATCGCTTCAAAAACAGAAACCTTATTGCTAAAACAACAGCAGAAAGGAAACCCGTTTTTCATATGTACTGGTACAGTCGTTTTGTGCAATAAAAGAAATATGTCCTCAGAACAGTTTTCTCTCATTGCCCTAAAAGAAGCTACTTAGGAGTAATGGATGACAGATTTTGAAATTTCAGAAATGCTTTCACAAGTTTCTTGCTCTGTTGCATACACACAGGTTACTAAATTAGAAACTTTTATTAAATACCTGGTTATACTTCAATCTTTTATTCAATCTGTGGAATCTACGCCAAACCACATACAGAACGTATGCAGTTTGGCGTAGATTCCACAAGGTATTAGAGTGCATCTGTACGTACACAGCATACCAGCAGTTCACCAATCAGTACTTTAACTGGCTCAGAATTGACGGAAGACGACCTTAAATTAAACATCAGAAAATTATAATCCCGACAGGTTATCACTTCTTATGCAACACATTTGTGCAATATATATATATTTGCCTCAGAGAAACACAAATGAATTATATCATTCACCAAGAGTTTCCGACACAAAATAACACATTTTAAAGTGTGACAACTCTCTGGAGTCGTCTGTGAAATCACTCAAACCCTCATATTTTTTATGAAGTAATTATAACATTATTTTATTTTTACACTAGACTATATCTTACTCTTATACTATGCAATTTTTTATTTTTTTTAGAATACCTAATATGCTCTTAGCAATAAATAAATTTTATGCATTTTAATGGAACTTTAGCTTCAGTGGTGTTGTATGAATTATTAAAGCGAAAAAAAAATTGATGTCAGCAAGAATAATATGCGAGGAACGTTTTAATTAAGAAAACGCCTCAGAGCATATTAGGTTTTTAAACAAAATTGAAAAATGCAGAGACTAAGTGTAAGATTTAGCATATTGTAAGAATAACATAACGTTAAAAGAATGACAATTACTTCATAAAAATATGAGGATTTGAGCGATTTCACAGAGGTTTCCAGAGAAATGTCACACTATTCTATTGTCACAGTCGCCTACCCATTACAGTTTCCCCTTTGACAAACTCGCTTTAGTCCACTGCCTTTCCCCATCTGAAGAACACGAAAAACACTGATAAACAGGGATCAGTCAGTATTCTCTGACACAGTCGTCTGCCCATTACAGTTTCGCCTTTGACAAACTCGCTTTAGTCCACTGCCTTTCCCCATCTGAAGAACACGAATAACACTGATTAACAGGGATCAGTTAACATTCCCTGACACAGTCGTCTGCCCATTACAGTTTCGCCTTTGACAAACTCGCTTTAGTCCGCTGCCTTTCGCCATCTGAAGAACACGAATAACCTGATTAACAGCATTCTCTAACACAGTCGTCTGCCCATTACAGTTTCGCTTTTGACAAACTTGCTTTAGTCCACTGCCTTTCCCCATCTGAAGCCCCGCACGGGGATAACTGGTTTTCCAGTTATTTGGGGAGCGGCGCCCCCACGGCCCGGCCCGAGCTGACCTTGTGACTGGTCAACATCTGATGTCATGCCACCGCTTGTTTTTTTATTTCGGTGCTGTTGGAGTTTGCAGGGACGGCTGTTCATCCAGCTGTTGGGGAGTCGCGTCCCCACGTTCCCGAGCTGGTCTTGTGCCTCGCTTTTTCGTTTTTATTTATTTTCTCCACTGGCTAGTTGCCCGTGTTGTATTCTCTACCTAATCGCTACCACGTTATGTACTAACACCCCGGTCTTGTGGTTTTGTTACCCTCCACCACTAACTGATTTATATTAACCGCTCAGTTCGTAGGTTGCTGAGATTCCGTTTAGGTTCCCTGCCAGGATTTGTCTTCTTTGGATTTCTTTTTTTCCCTTTAGCTGGTTTGGGTGCTAGACCTACCTGCATGTTTGCCGCGTGCGGAGACCCGTGAGGCGGATATGGGATGTCTGGCGGCTGAGGTCGCAGGAGACCGTTTAAGTGCCTCCTGTGTACCAACACTCCTCTTAGACCCCGGCTTCGCTGTAAACGGGAGGCTAGAGACTAACCCACCTCTAGTCAGAAGTCTTGTACCAAGTTGTGTACAGGGCTTTAGCGGCTTTTTTGTCGTATGGCACGGCAGGGTGAGCCCGGGGGCTGTGGGATCATGCCAAAGGCGTTGGCATGACGGTACCAGGAGGCCGAAGTGTCCGCCGAGTGCGTGTGATCACAGCCAACGGACTATATCTGCAACGTATCAGCTCCAGAACTGTGTCCAGCGTCATTTTCTTGGCTTGCGGACCTCCAGTTCTCCCTTGTAGGGCTCGGTGGTGGGTGGAGTAGTCTGCAGACGAATCTTCCTTCTTTTTTTCCATGGGTAAACCCAAAAACAAACGCTCCAAATTTAAGTCACCTGAGACAATGATAGTTGCCAACGACACTCCTTCATCTTCTCAACCTACCAAGTCTCAAAACCTTAAACGTTCTTTAGACCATGACCTGGACCAAGAATGTAAAACCTCTTCTTCGGCAGCTGTACCAGTCGCTCCGAAGCGTCGTCTACCCTCGATTGCTGTGACTACGCATGCTACACACTTAGTTGTGGAATCCGTCGATCCGAATGAGAGACTGTCCACCAGATCTCCATTTTTCATTTCTAAAGCTTTGGACGCTGCGGTTGGCCCCTTGAAGTCTGTGAGGAAGCTTCGCTCTGGGGACCTGCTTGTTCAAACATGCAGTGTTTCTCAGAGTAACACTCTTCTGCTCCTCACTAGTCTTCAAGGCATTCCTGTCAAAGTGGCACCTCACCCGTTTCTTAACACCTCTCGGGGTGTTATTTCGGAGATTGATCTCTTGCCATGCAGTGAGGACGAATTGGTGACTGAACTTGCGGATCAGGGTGTTCTTGCTGCACGTCGTATGATGTTCCGGCGTGATGGCTCTTTGATTAAATCTAAAAATGTAATCTTGACTTTTAACTCCCCGAAAGTTCCGACAGAAATCAAGGCAGGCTACTTGGTCTGTGCAGTTCGCCCGTACATTCCCAGTCCTCTGCGCTGTTTCAGGTGCCAGAGGTACGGGCATTCACAACGTTTCTGTAGGAGTTCCGCTCGTTGCGCTAATTGTGGCTCCAGTGAACATGACGGGGAAGGTTGCACTTCTGCGGCCTCCTGTGTTAACTGTGGTGAGGCCCATGCAGCTTACTCCCGCAACTGTATGAAATGGAAGGACGAGATGGCGATCCAGCGCCTCAAGACCCTGGAAGGCCTCTCGTACCCTGCTGCCAAAGCCAAGTTGGGTATACCCACCATCCGACAGCGTAGTTTTGCCGCAGTAGTTAAGTCTCTGCCACCACCCGTGCAGCCCTTTGTTCCGCGCCCTGTAGCTCTCGCCGCACTTGCCAAGCGATCTACAGTTGAACAAGCGACTCAGGTGGATTTCACCGAGCTCCAGCTTATTCGACCAGCTGAGTCTGCGCCTTCTCTTTTGAAGACGACCGACTCTTCCGGTTCCCAGCAGACAGCCTGCACGTGCGGAAGACCCGGCCCTCAATCCGCAAAGGTGTGCAGTGTCCATCCAACTGTCTCGGCCTCTGCGAGGTCCCCACCCTCAACCAACATTATAGAGGAACATGGGGGAGGAGAGTGACAGTTCGTCTCTGCCCTCTGCCAGCATTGCAGAGGAGTGTGGGGGGAGGAGAGTGACGGTTCGTGCCCCTCAATTAGTAAATTATTTTATAAATCTGACTAACTACCTTGTCTTCCCTGCTTTCATCATACTCTTTTTCAACTTTTCCCAAGCCTGTCTGCTCTTACTCATTTTCCACGCTTTTCAAAATCTGTGGCTGATCGTTCTTTGTCTGGCGCTCTTTGGCCAAACCTGGCCCTTGCGCCACTAAAATCCACTAACCAACCAACCAACCATCCCCATCTGAAGAACACGAATAACACTGATAAACAGGGATCAGTCAGCATTCTCTGACACAGTCGTCTGCCCATTACAGTTTCGCTTTTGACAAATTCGCTTTAGTCCACTGCCTTTCCCCATCTGAAGAACACGAATAACACTGATTAACAGGGATCAGTTAACATTCCCTGACACAGTCGTCTGCCCATTACAGTTTCGCCTTTGACAAACTCGCTTTAGTCCGATGCTTTTCGCCATCTGAAGAACACGAATAACCTGATTAACAGCATTCTCCGACACAGTCGTCTGCCCATTACAGTTTCGCGTTTGACAAACTCGCTTTATTCCGCTGCGTTTCCCCATCTGAAGAACACGAATAACACTGACAAACAGGGATCAGTCAGCATTCTCTGACACAGTCGTCTGCCCATTACAGTTTCGCTTTTGACAAACTCGCTTTAGTCCACTGCCTTTCAACATCTGAAGAACACGATTAACCTGATTAACAGGGATCAGTCAGCATCATCATCATCATCATCTTTGTCAGCCATTATCAATCCACTGGTGGATGAAGGTCTCCCCAAGTTTCTTCCACAATTGTCTGTCTTGAGCCTGTCTCGCTCATGTCGCTCCGGCATGCTTTCGAATTTCATCCATCCACCTCCTGTGGGGGTCTTCTGGGTCTTTTTCTGTCCCTTGAAATCCAGTCTAAAACTTCAGTTGTCAATCGGTGGTCTGTTGTTTTGGCAGCATGTCCAGCCCATTGCCATTTCAGTAATTTTACTCTGGTCATGATGTTGTCCATACTTGTCATTTTTCTTATCCACGAGGTCCTTTTCTTATCTTTCCTGGTTACACCAAGCATACATCTCTCCATGCTTTTTTGAGTTATCTGCAGTCTTTGTATATCTTTTTTAGTTAAGTCCATGTCTCTGCTTCATACGTAAGCACGGTCAGGATGCATAGTTTAAACACTTTCCTTTTAAGACATAATGGCATACTGCTCTTAAAAAGTGTACTGTTTCTTCCAAAAGTTCTCCATCCAAGTTTTATATGCCGATTAATTTCTTCACCAATGTGACCCTCACTTGATATCTGCTGCCCAAGATACAGGGATCAGTATCAGGTGTTATTTATACCCTCGAGGTCGTTTATCCGTAGTTGCTTCAATTTGCATAAAGAAGCTCTGATCATAAAATTTTGTCTCTTCGGAGTTAAAGCCGGTTCTAATCACAAATGTTAAATGTAATTTCCTTTCGTCGTTCAAACATTGTCATTTCGAATTATCTATCGTATTAAAATTCGAAAGCCCAAGACCCTACTGGTATTTATGGTATTATGTTCGAACTCTTCGAGCATTTACGGTGAAATGCTATGATAGTCGAAATTGTTGTTACTGTAACATGACAGTACGAAAATTGGTAGAATATACTAAAAGCTGAAGGTCTTAAGAAGCTGTGACACGTATGACATTTTCATACTAATTATTATGCGCATTAATCAGAGGAAGTTTCTTATAATTATTCTGGAAATGTCATTTCACAGAAGACAAGGAAGAAATAAATAACATCCTGGATTAAAGGATTGGTTGCTGCAATTGGAAAGGGAGATTGATGATTATTGAGCTCTCTGAACAAATGAGTCAATGAAGGAGAAGAAATAGCGCAATTTTATAATTTATGTTACAAAGCGACGAACTTTCGGAAAGCAAGACATTTCCTAAAAAACTAACTTAAAATATTGAGGAACAGGTACTGGAATTGAAAGAAACAATTCCCTAAGCATTGATTCTCGCAAAAATTTTGTATTTTCAGAACAACGCAATATTTTGTGAGAAAGACCATTTCCAGATAACTGTATGCACTTCACCAAATGTCAAAGGTAATATGTGATTACTATGAAAAGATGAGTTTTTTTCAAAGAAACTTTCAGAAAAATAAACTCATATTTTCAAGGGCATTGCTGGTACTTTTGAGATGTAGTGTTCCAGAAAGAAAAAATGCATTACCATGGGAAACCAAATACCCCTACGTGAAGCAAGATGATAACCGAAATATTTTATAGAATTTACGCCAAATAAACGTCATCGATAAACTTAATGATCACGTAGTGCAAACTAATAACAGTCTTTCTGGGTGAAAAATACTACACTTATGATGGAAAGTAGGGCGGAAATTAGTCGTGGAGATATTTATAGAAATTTGTTCTTGCAATACGGTTCCATTTGAGCTAATTATCCTATGAACAAGATACACCACTTTCCAAATCCCTCTAAATTACTAGAGCCCGTGAATATATTAAGGTCTTATGTTAGCAATTCCATGCAAAACAGAGTCAGTTCCTTTGCTGATATTCCGTTGTTAACTTTTCAGGCTGCTTTCTAACATTTTTCACAAAAGCGTTTAATATAACATTACTACAAACGGTTTTCTGTAGCAACCCTAGCAACAAATTAGGTAACTTAAAAAAATAAAGTTGTCCGCTAAATCGTGTTCAATAAAACGATAGTGTTATTCTGAAGAAATATGATTAGAAATAAAGGGAATCGTACATTAAGTGTTTTATCCTAGCATGTTAAAGTACGCATGAATACTAGAGAATTCTTAAAAACTTCAGATTTCTTTCGACATTTTATCTTAAGACAGTTCATGATATCAATTGTGCAGTCGGCCGTTTTTACTAATATAAATAGACAAAGTCATCGCTTTTTCCACGTTCTTATTTAATTCATATACAGCAACCGAAAAATTGTATTAAGACACCGCTGGGATCAAACCCCAGATATCTCGGTAACTAGCGGAGTGCGCTCGCCTTAAGCTACGTTGCCAACAATCCACGGAGCTATGTGTGTTTATCTGTCAATATCTGACTTCCCAAATCCGTAGGTATCGGCTGAGCAACTGAGACGTCACCATACGCTACGGTGCCAACAATCCACGGCACTATGTGTGTTTATCTGTCAGCATCTGACTTCGCAAACCCGTAGGGATGGGCTGAGCAACTGAGACGTCTCCATCTGGTGGGGCTTAACGGCACAAGGTATTTAATTATATCTAATAAATCAAAAGGGCGGGAGAAATGGTGAAAATCTTCCACATACGTGGAGACAATGTAAATAGACAATGTCATCGCTCTTACAATACAATTTTTCGGTTGGTGTGTGTCAATTAAAGAAAAACGTGGAAAGAGCGATGACTTTGTCTATTCACATTGTCTGCACATATTTGGAAGATTTTCATCATTCACTAATATAGATATTGCGATGATAGGATTTCATCCATAATCCTAGATAGACTCTCAACAGCAAAAACACTGGGGTTAGATTTGTTTGTCAGTCATGGTTTATTCACATCTTTGAAGAGAGTAGTAATTAAAATTCCGTTTCTTTCTTTTGGGTTTTAAAGATCTTCATCCTCGTAGGGCAATTATCGGTTGCTCGCCCCTACTTTACGGCTATTTTGCTTTGTTTGTGGGTTTAACACCACCATAAGCAATTCAATGGGATGTCCCCAGTCCCTAATATAGGGCCGCTAGTTGCAGAGAAGGGAGAGAGGCAGAGTCGTAAGAAAAACACACCATCAAAACCTCACCGGGATTCGAACCCAGTTCCGACGAATGGTCAGAAGCAAGTGTTTAAACCACTGTTCCATCGGGGAGGCGTATAACTTGTTTCAAGGAAGAAAGAGAGCCAGTGCCATAAGACAAACGATCCTCCGGTACCTTATCCGAGATACAAATCCATACCTACCTCATAAGAATGGTCGGAAGCTACTCGGCCATCGCTGCGGAACTTAATATTACTACGTTCAAAAAGTTCCTGAACTTTTTATATTAAAAAACAATGAGCACAGATAATGCCTGTTTATGCAGTGTTTCCTTTGAAGTAGTTACCCTGTGCAACTATGTATTTTTGCTAGCGCTCATACAAAGATTTAAATGCAGATTGCAAGCCTTCTTTTGCCACATCCTCCAGTGCCTCCGTCGCATTTCGTTGCGCTTCTTCGGAACTTGAGAAGCGTCGCCCCTTAAGCAAATTCTTCATCCGGGGAGAAAGGAAAAAAGTCACACGGGGTGAGATTAGGGGAATAAACTGGTTGTGGAAGAACGCGAATGTGATGTTTGGACAGGTAACGGGACTCCAGGAGGGATTTGTGACCCGGTGCATTATCTTGATGGATCACCCACGAGTTGGTCTTCTAAAGATCGGGTCGCCTACGTCCCACTGATTCTCGGAGACGTTTCAGGACGTTGATGTACTCTTCTTTAGTAACTGTACGATCATGCTGAAAGAATTCCTTGTGTACGACCCTTTTGCAATCGAAGAAATCTCTTAACAAGACCTTTCCTTTGGAGCGGCCAGCCTTGAACTTTCTTGGTCATGGTGAGGACGGTGATTTCCACACTTTTGCTTTCTGTACGACCCTGGATTGGGGGTCGTACAGAAAGCACCAAGCCTCATCGCCAGTGATCAATCGATTCAAGAGATCGAGATCTGAATCCACTGAATCAATGTTATCCCCGTAAATTGCATGCGCTCATCCATTTTTTCTTGTGTCAGGTTTTTGGGAACAATTTGTTGACACACGTGGTGCATGCCCAATTTCTCTGTTAAATTGGCATGACAACTTCCAACTGAGATGCCTGCAGCTTCTACAACCACTGCAACAGTTTTTCGACGGTCATTTTTCACAATTTCTTTGACAATGGCGATTTGTTCATCCGTTGTGGATGTTGAAAGTCGTCCTGACCTCTCATCATCCTCGATACACTGTCGCCCGTTTTCGAGTCGTCGATGCCACTCATAAACTCTAGTTCGACTCATTACACTGTCATTTAATCATTTAAAAAGTCTCAGCGAAAGATTTTCCGAGAAGAACAAAAATTTTACACTTGAACGCTGTTCAAAATTCGACATCGATGTCCTCGCGACGGAGACCCTCGAATCACGAACTACGCACATATGCTGTACGTGTTGAATCTGGATCAAACCGGTTCTGGCTGGTCGGTCACATCATACTCTTTGCTTGCTCAGCGGGGAATGACGTAATTCACTGACATTTGACAAATATTGAAAAAGTTCCGGAACTTTTTTAATGTAGTAGTATAATGGGATTTCGTACACGCCCGTGGGTGTTTTTAATCTAACACTAAAAAGTTGGCCAAATATTTCAGCGAATGATTAAGAGGAAGGTAGTCTCCCTTTTGATCACACATCTCATTACTTTCTTTCCTGGCATGTCCATGGTGCATCGGGGCTATTTCAATCTCATTCCAAATGAGGATATATCTTCAAAGTTAACGTGATAACAAGGTGAATTAAATATTTTGAAAGCAATCTGAATCATCAATTCTTCGCAATTTTAAAAAGATCGTGCTACCAAATTTTATTTAACAGTTCAAACGTGCACTGTACGGACAACAGTGATGGGACACTAAGTAATTAAAAAACAGTATTGTATATACATTAGTACTGGTTAGGTCCTCCATTTGAAGAGAATACAGTATAACCGCCACCCGTCGAGGTAAATAGTTATAACGAAGTAAATTTCTCCGTCATTTTTATCCGCTCCGGGGTTCGATCCCGAGGCCGCTTATTCCGGAACAAGTTGCTCTACCAATTAAGCTACGCGGACATTGATTCTAATTGCTATCTGCCTTTATGTCGTGTGCGTCCTTCTGGCAGGTACGTCACATCTCCTGGTACGTTACATCATCTCCCCCTTATTTTTCTTTTTTTTTCTTTCGAAGTGCTGCTCATATTTTTCCTATCTCGCGGTGTGGGAATAACATCACACCAATGCGAGATTTTGAACGGTCGGGTCATCCGGATAGTTCGGGCGCCATTATAACGAAGTGAATTTCTCCGTCATTTTTGGTCTACGCCGGGATTCGAACCCGAGGCCGCTTATTCCGGAACAAGTTGCTCTACCAATTAAGCTACGCGGACATTGATTCAAATTGCTATCTGCCTTTATGTCGTGTGCGTCCTTCTGGCAGGTACGTCACATCTCCTGGTACGTTACATCATCTCCCCCTTATTTTTCTTTTTTTCTTTCGAAGTGCTGCTCATATTTTTCCTATCTCGCGGTGTGGAAATAACATTACACCAATGCGAGATTTTGAACGGTCGGGTCATCCGGATAGTTCGGGCGCCATTATAACGAAGTGAATTTCTCCGTCATTTTTATCCGCGCCGGGGTTCGAACCCGGGTCCACTCATTCCGGAATAAGTTGCTCTACCAATTAAGCTACGCGGACATTGATTCTAATTGCTATCTGCCTTTATGTCGTGTGCGTCCTTCTGGCAGGTACGTCACATCTCCTGGTACGTTACATAGTCCACAAGTCCATGGCGTACAGAGAACGCGAAATTACTCCATTCCGCCGTGAGTACATCGAACAGCTCTGTCAGTAAAGAAGGTCGTGTTGTTCTAGTTCATTCTATAGATGTCCAATGGGATTGAGGTCCGAGCTTTAAGCAGGCCAGTCTATCCAACGAGAGCTGATTTTTCTCATACCGCTCCATTTTAGCCGTGGAAACACAACAAGTGGCATTTTCGTCCTGGAAGAACCAAACATCATGTGCTTCAACTGCCACAACGTTGGGAGCATTGACTTATCCAGGAAGTCTCTATAAAGCACAGAGTTCATACCACGAATAACAATCATTGGACCCACACCGTACCAGCTGAAACAGCCCCAGTACCACAACACCACGGCCTCCGTGCTTCACAGTCCGCCCTGTACATTCCGGAAGCAGACGTTCTCTGGTTAACCACCAAACCGAGAAACGTCCATCAGATCGGAATAATGTGGAGCGGGATTCGTCGTTCTATGACAGTTACCACCAATGCTTCAATGTCCAATTTTTGTGCTGTTGACACCATCGTAGCAGCGTGGCATTATTGGTCTTTGGGATGAGAGGTTCATGGACAGCTGCTCGGCCATGACACCCTAGTGCATGGACCTTTTATTCAAAGTGATGTTATGGCCTTGGTTGAGACCATAACATCTGTGGCCATCTAAAACTCTACCGAATCTCCCAGCTGCAGCACCTCTGGGTTGCAGTTTCGCCGGTTTTGCAGAGCGAGGTGAATTTCTGCAATGTGTCGTCTTCTTCCACTTGTTGATGACAAAGGCTACAGTTGATTTTGCGACCTTTCTGACATAAGTAATATTTCTTATGCTTATACCTCCAACTGAGCAGATTATTATAACGCGCTGTTTAAGCTCGAAAAACTCTCTCCTGCTGGGATTCATCTGAATGTAATCCCGGTACCTTCCCGACCACTATCTGCTTCGGGGGCGCACCGTTGAAGCTGCGTGCGGTTGTCCAATTTCTTTTGTCCATAGAGTGGATTGACTGTGCTATTTCGTTAGTTTAAGTCCATTTCCTCAATTCAATTTTATTCCAGTTCTCTTTCTTTTTTGATTAAGTTGTAATTCCTTTCTTCGCTTTTGCGATAGCGTTTCTGGATCTTCATTAGCGTTAAAGAGACGATAAAATCTGGTGGCTGCTAATACATCTCAAACAAGTGTATGCGTTTTTAAATATATTTCAAGAGAAAAATACTTTTTACATGTACCGGAACTACACTATCTACCAACAAGTAATTGGACACCTGTGATAGCAAAGGAAAACGAAGTTTATTCACCTTCAATATTTGGTGGAGTCTCCATGAGCGGCGATTACAGCTGCGACCCTCCAGGGGCACACTCTCAACCAGGCGTTATACGACGGCTAGCGGTATTTTCTTCCACTCGGCTTGGAGAAGACTGGTCAGTTCCTTCACCGATTTCGGACGGTGGGGGCACCCCTTAAGTCGACGCTCAAACTCGTTCCATAGGTGCTCGATAGGGTTAAGGTCCGGGTTTTGCACAGGCCAGTCGATTCGATTCACCCCATTGTCACCATACCAAGCCATGGTGGACCTCGCAACATGACAGGTGGCATTGTCATCCTGAAAGTAACATGGGTCCACCCGAAAAACTGCCACAACGTAGGAAGCGCATGGTCATCCAAAATGGTGCAGTAGGTCTCGGCGTTGAGTCTACCACAAATTGCGACCAAGGATCCCGTGCCATACCAGGAGAAACACGCCCATAGCATAATTCCACCGCCACCGAACTTAACAGTTGGCACAATACATTCCGGCAGGAGGCGTTCTCCAGGCAGACGCCAAACCCAGACCCTGCCATCCGAACGGTAGAGGGTGAACCTTGATTCGTCGCTCCAGAGAACCTGTTTTCACTGTTCAACGTTCGTGCACCACGTTAGCCGAGCAGCGCTATTGGACTTGATAATCAAAGGCTTGAGGGCGACAGCATGTCCATGATAACCGAGCAGATAGACTTCCTTACACATGGCATTCATCGAAAGAACACTCTCGGATACCTGTTGAAATTCCTCGTGGATGTGGCCCATCGATTTGGTGCGGTTCTTCCGAATTTCTCTGGCCAGCACCCGTCGGTCTCTAACTCCTGGTTTTGTGGGTCTGCCGGGTCGGGGCACATTCCGACAGTCACCTCTCATCTTCCACTTGCCAATTGATATAATGTAATTTTGTTCAATTACAAATATCGGTCACTATGACCATGTGTTATAGTGTAAATACACTTGTATCAAATAATGTGGAACAATATGGCACGTGATGTAAAAAAATAATTAGTGGAAGAACAAAAGAAAAATGTATGCACAGACAGTAAAATTTGCGTTGTCAAAGTATCTGTTAACTAGATCTTACCCGGCTCAGATCCATGAACTCTGCCAAGTGCAGAGATGATTTATGAGCTTGACAAAGAAAAATTACGCAAGAGTTACCTATCAATACCTTGGATTCACTGAACACACATAAACAAGTAATAAAGGTGTCTCAAAATTTTTATTTGTAAAAACTGACATGTAATTCCTAGGTTCCTTTTGGTCAAGTGTAATATTATATCACATAGGGACCAATTGGTCGTTTCCAAAGCCGAAGACAAGAGACTAAGTGCTGAAATTCGTAGGAAATTAATTTTTATCGTGCTTTAAGACAGCAAGTGTATATTAGTTCAACAATCAGCACGTTGTATTAAATTTTGGTCTACACAATTAATATTTCTCGAAAGTCAATTCAAAAATTTTCACATCATTTCATTTACAAACTGCTGAATAAGAAATTTCAGAATTCGGAGAAAAAAAAATTTAATTTCCAAAAAAAAAAATCATTCTACTGACATAGTGTACGATTCTATACCAAATTTTGTTGTGTCTTGCTAACACATCTGAACGTCACAAACTTTTGTACCAATAAATGCTTCTCACCTGACACTATTTAATCTCCGTCATAATGTGAGCTTAATTTAATTTAGTATCTAACGGGCCACTCCATCCTGCAAAAATCCTCACTTCCCAATTATTTGAGCCTCATGGAGACGGCCGTCATCGTACATAAAATAGGACCTGCGGGCCCATAACTGTCGCGGAAATCCGTACATAAGGTTCTAGGATGTCATTCCTGCAGCGTACAGCAGTGTGTGTGTGTGTGTGCCCCTTGGAAACACGTGCTGGGGCATTCGTCTATCCAGCTTGATGCCAGCCCTAACCGGGAGTCCTCTACTACAGTAGTAGTTAATTTCCCTAATAGTCAAGGGAAGATATCAGATTCCCACCTCACCCCAAATGTACAAACTTCGATAATCGTGTGCAGGTTGCACCGCGATTCTTCTTCCAGGCACCAATGTTAGCCCAGGTCAATCGGCAACAACGCTTGCAGTTCGCATGGGACTTCCGTCATTGGACAATGGAAGAGTGGAAAAAGCTGCCTTCTCATACGAATTGAGGTTTCTATTCCACAGAAGTGACAATCGGTATCGGATACGGCGTCACACACACACGAGAACCAACACCGGCACAAGCTTGTCGGTCAAGTACAGGCTGATATTGTCAGTGTGAATATCTGGGGAATGTTTTTCCTGGTATGACCTGGGACCGCTGGTACCACTGGATGTGTCCTTGAACGCCAATGGGTACCTTTCATCCTCTCTGACCAGAGGCATTCCTTCATGTTAGACGTTTACCCTGGTGGTGATGGTCTCTACCAAGAGGACAATTCGGCCTGCCATGTCGCTAAGGGGGTGTGACTGGTTCCAGAAACACGACAGCGATGTCTCCGTTATCCTTTAGCCGACGAAATCGCCAGACCTCAATCCATACCGCATTTGTGGGACTATTTGGATCGACAGGTTCCACATGTCGACCTACAACCACCTCATATCCGGGACCTCGGTGCTCTGCTGCAATCCGAATGGGCACGTGTGCCTCGGGCTACCTTCCAAGGCCTCATTGCGTCCATGCCACGCCGTCTCGCCGCTGTCATCCGGGCCAAGGGAGGTTATTCCCATTGTTAGGTAAGTGGTCACATTATTCTGATACGACCGTGTATGTAGACAAGTAAGAAGGAAAGAGAGGATTAAATTTCTGAGGGACTACATTGATATTTTGAACAAAACCAATTTGACAGTTTGCCAATATTTAAACTACACATGAATCCATCAGAACTGGAAGTTATGTTTCCCATTATATTTTCGATCAATCAGTTGAAATGTTTTGACATGATGAAATATTAACAAGAGGAATATTATTTCAATGTGGTACACAAGAGTTTGCAAAATTTTCTGTTGATGCGTTAGATTCCTTTTCTTCCTTTCTAGTGAAGAAGCAACGTATCTAGTCGAGACAGCGAACAATGGTATACCATGTTGGTACTACACCAGTAACATGACGAATGCAAAAAAATAGCAAGTGTTGCTAGAATGCAGATACTGGGATTGAAGAATATGTTCAGCAAAAACATTAGATTTATTAATCGAGGATAAGACCGACGGTTAAAGAAACCTAGGGTCGAAGAATGCTCCAAGAGAAATCCTTCTCTGTTATGATCACGTATTGAGAGGAAAAGAAGGGTTCACGGAATGCACGTTCTTAAACATAAATGGAAGCAGAGGAGAGAATGACATACGATTAGATGGCGTAATTGAAAAAAACGACATGTAGCACAAATGTTAATGGGGTGATATGAAGCAGTACAGAAATAAATGAAGATGAAAGTTGTCACGTAACTGATAGAAAATATGTCTTTAGAAAGAAAACAAATTTTGGAGTTGTGTTTATTTAATTGCGTGTTCGTGAACAAACAAATATCATGGTGACCAAACTCGTGAAAATGAAATTACCTCATTCTTCAGCCGGGAGATCAATATTCACTGAAACTTTACTGGAGTGAAGTTATCTTTTCATGGTACGGAAACGTTGGCCGTGATAAATTAAAGCCTTTGGACTTACAGAGGCTGTTAGTATCCTTCCGTTTCTGAGAACGCCAAACGAAATGAAAAAAATAACTGTAATGAATTCAGTAACATTATTCTCATGATAATTCAATTAAGTACTAGTTTGCCAAATGCGAGGAAATTAATTGCCATAAAACGACGCAACGTATAAAGAGAGTCAGAAAGGCGTATGGTATGCTCCATTTATTTACGAGGCGTATGGTTTGCTATATTTATTTTACGATGCAGTGGTTTTACAGCTTAGTGAAACCAATTTCATCTCATTCGTTGAAAGTTTCCCGAGCATTACATTATTTCTCTCTCTCTCTCTCTGTCTCTCTTCTCTTCTCTGTGGAACTCGGGTAAAATTACAGAAGCCTTTTGTTTTCTTTTATGTTGTTCGCTAATCACAATCCATCGCCAGATGAAGTAGATAGAAAAGAGGAAAAGAGGATATGACACCGACAGATGACAGTTTCGAGCTTAGAAATGTAATTGGAACCAGCCCACCGTGAAATAAACTTTTATTCGTGAAATGAGCAAAACTCTAATAACACCTACATTGCAATTAGTATGAAGAGGGTAAAACGTGACTGTTCTACAACTATAATCTTGTATTTGTTTCAGCACCGGTTCTCCTTATACCCGAAAAACTTAATATTGACTTTCGGTAGCGCACCCAGTAGTTTCCCAAGGAAGGTGCCCCCAAAATTTACCGGGGTAAATAATCAGGTGTTATAATAATTAAGAAGGAGGTTGACTTTTGTACATTTATTCTTATCCAGTTACTAGTAATGTTGCGGCACAAGCAAGTTAAATAATCAGAAGAAGCAGTAGAGGAAATTTTTTTCCTGCTTAGATTTTTCTAGATTTGTTTAACATAACTACTCCTTTATAATTATTGTATCTTATAACTGTACGGTAAATATTTAAGAAGTATATGTAGATCGCGAATCGGAACTTTTTGTTTCAAACTTTCACGTAATAATTTTCCCCTCTCTCAACCTAAGGGGGCGCTGCGACCCCACCGGCCCTCCCCGTTGGGACGCCACTGGTGACTTTGCGTTCTATTTTTGAAAGTGTTTCTCAGCAAAGTGTTTTAAAAAATTTAGTAGTTTAAGAAAAATGGAGAAACATTTTTATCATCAGATTTACACGATCTACAAATAAATATGTATTGCTTCTTGTAGCAGGATCAAAATGAAAATAGGATTTTGAGGAAATTACGAATTTTCCGATACAGCAAAATAATGCTATCTTGCTTTGGGTAATTATACTTATACAGGCTAAAAATTTAAAAATAGTATTTTAACATACATATGATTTTCTTTCAAATACACTGGCGTGCAAAAATTAAGGACGAGACGGTTTTTCGAATGTAACGTCGTGCAGAAGTGCTCCACATCAACTCAAATCATACCATAAGATCCCCAAGATGTAAGAATATGGAACAAGTGAGTAAAACCGTCCAAACAAGGATCCAAAGGATACAAAGGCACTTTATTGAAAAGGTAGCTTCGAGCACAGCTGGACATAAAACAGAAACGTCCATGTCACAGGCAGCTGACAAGAAAAATCCAGTCTTTAGTAGGGCATATGATAACCCCTGACTGCGTTGCAGGGTTTACAACGTCTGTCCATGCTGAGGCCGAGGTTGTCAAGGAGCTCTTGAGGCATCGCGGCCCATTCTTCTTGTAGCGCCAATCGCAGCTGCGGCATCGTTGCTGGCGGCCGGTGACGTGCTGCCAAGCGTCTCCCGAGAAGGTCCCACACGTGTTCGATTGGATTTACGTCTGGGGACCTTGCGGGCCAATCCATGCGTTGAATATCTTCACTCTTCAACAGCTCTGCGATAGCCACTGTACGATGAGGTGTAGCGTTGTCGTCCATGAAGAGGAACTCAGGACCCACAGCACCTCTAAACAGACGCACGTGAGGCAGGAGAACCTCGGTACAATAGCGAACACCAGTGACTGAACCTCCTTGGAAGATGTGCAGGTCAGTACGGCTACCAATCATGATACCGCCCCACACCAGAACTCCTTCACCTCCAAACCGGTCCCTTTCGATGATGTTGAAGGCGTGATTGCATGTTCCAAGCTCTCCACAGATGTCTATACGTCCAGAATCGCTCGTTAGACTAAATCGGCTCTCTTCCGTAAAGAGAACTTGACCTCATTGCTGATGTGTCCAGTTCTTGTGTTCCTGGCACCACAGAAACCATCCGTCTCCGATGAGCAGGCGTTAATGGCACACACCGTACTGGTCGTCGTGCAAATAGACCTCCTTTGTACAGCCTCCTGGTCACGGTTAAACGCGATAACGGACGTCCAGTTGTCTGTTGCATGTGCCTTGCGATTTCTTCCGCTGTCTGCCGTCTGTCTCTTCTCTCCTGTCGGACAATATACCGGTCGTCCGCCGTTGTGGTTGCTCGTGGACGACCACTTCTAAACTCTCGGACAGCTGTTCCTGTCGTTTAAAATGCTCTCCAAGCTCGTGAAACGATGCTGCGAGAGATCCCGAACTCCTCTGCCACACTAGTCACACTTCGACCTTCTTCCAACTTCCCAAAAACGCGACCTCGGGTTAAGTCATCCAGATGTCGTCTACTGGATTGCCTGTTGGCCATATCACACGGTGGCAGCAACTCGACGTCGTTCAAACCGATGTACACCGTGCAATAGCTTTCACCGAATTGCTGAGCGTACACCGCCCGTGTGCTTTATACCATTCCGACACTCCCCCTACGTCATGCTGCATATATGCGCATGCCCTACCGTACCGGACCCTAGTCTATCTCCTGAGTGGTCTTTCGGTCCATTCTGCCTACTCGTTCCGTTCTTATGCTAATTTTTCGTCTTCGTCCTTAATTTTTGCACACCAGTGTATGTTTAACCTCTTAACCTTCCAGAACGAATTGACTCGGGGTCTCCAAAATATGCTGAAATCAGCTCGAACGAAGATTTTCTATGTTTTAGAAGTAGGCCATGTGAAAACAGAAGTTCGTCCACGACGGGCTTCGATCCCGTGTTTCGCCGCCCCGGTGGCGCAGTGGTCTAAGGCGCTGGCCTTTGATCATTCGTCCGTAAGGGGTCCGGGTTCGAATTCCGGTCTGGCATGGATGTTGTGTTTGTCTTACGGCACTGGCTCTCTCCCTTCCCTGGAACCAGTGACCCTATATTAGGGACGGGCGACTGCTTATAGCCCATTGAGTTGCTCACGGTGGTCGTTAAACCTCCAATCAAAAAAAAAAAAAAAAAAAAAAAAAAAAAGATCCCGTGTTTCCTCAATCCGGAGTAAGTCGCTCTCCCGACGGAGCTACACGGACAGAATATCTCGCTGTAGATTTGTTTTCTGGACACGTGTTTCCACCTTTGTAGTACGTCACATCGTCTTCCTCCTTTTTTTCTTTGAAGCGGAGTAGGAATTTTTCATTAATTCCAAATAATGTGTGGAACAAACAGCACACATTTTTTGAAGAACCCAACGGCCAGTGGATCCACTTTCCACAATCGGGCGCCAATGTGAAAACACAAGTTTGTTCGTTTCCCCCTCACTCCGGAGTAAGTCGCTCTCCCAACTGAGCTACGCAGGCAGAATGTCGCGCTGCAGATTTATCGTCTTGACACATGTTTTCACCTCTGTAGTACGTCACAACCGCACGCGGCTCTAACGAATATTCGTGCGCATTATAATGCTTCGCCTTTCCCTAAACTATTTCATTCCAAGTGGACGTTAAGGGATGATGGATAGAAAACATTTCTAACTGATTTCCTGATGAAACAGCTATGATTATGGCGACGAGCCTAGGAAAGTACATAACAGAAGTTTGAGCCTTATTTCTACCGAACGGCGTAATATGCCTGTGTCAAGACTAGCACTTCTCCATTGCGCGTTGGATCATGAACTTTACAATAAAGTACTAGAAGAAGACGCTGATCATCCCTGACAGGTTAACCGCCAGTACTGCTGCCATGAGAGGGAGAAATGAATTTTTTTTTCAGCTTTCGTAAACCTGGCAGCTATGTGAACAAGTAGTGTCGTCGCGTGTGCTTTTAGGTTGGGTGTAAGCTGTGACGAGAAAATAAAACATGCAAAAAGTTTACTATGTATGCCGAGCTGAAAAATTCACGCATTGATTTCGAAAATACGAAAGCATTTTTTTAGCAGTCGTTTAATAAAAAGAAATTAAAGAATCTGCATTATCCCATCGTATATGGACAACAGAAATTCAATTTTGTGTTTTTAAATCTGTTCTGACAAACACATCAATTCTCAGTGCAACAAAAAGACAGAAAAACTGCATCTCGTGGTAGTACGTTGAGTTGTATTTATGAATCCACGCGATTCCATACGCAAACGTATGACCAGTATTGCTTTTTTAGGCGCACATATCCTTGGAACTGCGTCTCTACGTTGAAATATAAGGAAATAAAAACGTGACCTGCAGCGCCATCTGGGGAGCTTTGTATCACAGTTGCTTTACACACCTCGGGTGTTCACTGGCCAAGCAGCACACCTGCGGATGCTAGTATTACTTACTATGTTTTGTTTACTCAACGAAGCTCCTCCACTTTAGGAAAACATCGTAAAAGAGAATTAATTTTAACAACCACTTGAAGCCTTAGAACAAACTTTGGTAAGCTTTGTCATCCAAAAACATAATATAACAGTAACTCGTATCACAAAGTTTGATTTGGTTTGGTCCATGGGACTTGTAAGGCTCTCTATTCGGCTAGCACACCCTGAGAGATCATCTGTAATGTTTGAAGCCACAGAGAAATAAAAACGTAACCTGCAACACCATCAAGGAAGCGTTTGTGCCACAGTTGCTGAGCCTCGCGAGATGTTTTGCCGCGAAACAGCACACCCAAAAATTTAGGACAAATGTGATATTCTGATTACTGCACGAACCTTCTGTTAATAAAAACATTGCATGGGGTCATTAAGCTTATCCACCACTCGAAGCCTAATGACAAACTCTGGCGGGTTTTATTAGAAATAAATCCGAAAATGTAATATCGATAGTATACATTGTGACGTGCCTGCCCCGCAGGACGCACCTGATTAAAAGCAGATAGCAGTGAGAACACATGCCAATGCAGTATAGTGAATAGTACTCGGAGCTCCGGAACCGTGAGTTGTGGGTTCGAGTCCCACTCCTGGCATAAATATGATGGCGAAATTTATTTTGTCATAACATAGGTTAAATAGATTGCGACTCTGTGTGGATGTGCGCTGCACACTCCGAATATTCGACCCTGGTAAATATTTCTGTGTGGGGAGTGTAGAAACTTTTAGCATAGTTTGTTTCGGTTACATCTGCCACTTTAATAGTAAAATGTATTTTAAATATGACAGGTGAATATGAGATAAAATGTGCCCTGAGTAAAACGACTTGTAGTTTAGGCAAAGGGAAGCAGGTTTTCAAGAGAAGTTAAGTAAATCTTTAGTATAAATTAAGAGAAATTGTTTATATTTTAAAGACAATTACGAAATTTTTCAAGGAATGAAAGAAGGAAATCGAATGGACGACTGTTCTGTTTATGTACATAGCTTGTCACAAAACAATTGAGAATGCTTATACACCAAAAAAAATTGCGATACTGCGTTTGACCTTAGCCTCCAAAAAGAAAAAGCAGACATTGTAGTAATCATAGCAAACGGCTACACCTGTTTATCACGCATGCGTCGTCAGTAGTGCGCAGTTTAATAAGTGTTGTTTCGTTAATCTCTAACAAGTGTTTTTTTTTCGCCCTGTGATTTTTCGAAAAAATGGATGTGTAACCAGAAAAAAGATGCGTCACTAAGTTTTGCTGTCGTCTTAAGAAGTCTGTCGGAGGGAGTTTCTGTCTTGTGCGAGAGGCTTATAAAGATTAATATCTAGAAAAATCAACAATTTACCGGTGGCATAAAAAATTATTGATGGACGTAAGTCGGCGGCTTTAATCCTTTACGACCAGGACCCAAAAAATCCTATCACTCTAAATACCATAACGACCAAAACTGTCTGTTGTTTCACTTCTTTTGTTTAATAAGAGCAATAATATGACTGAGGGTTACTCCTGCTGATCCCTCATAGGTCGAGAAAATTTGACGAACTAGTAAGGATAGGAAATCTGACTCACTCTAGACAGGCTTTTCGGACGGCTATGATCGTTCGTACGTACGGGCGTTTTGGGCGTTATGGTCGTTAAAGGACTTAATCGCACATGGAGGAAGACCTTCAACGAGTGTTACAGAGCTAAACGTCAATGCCATACGTGTTATTATATAGGAAGACAGGCACCCATCAATAAGATATATCGAAGAAATGGTTGCTATTTCAAAATCACCAATTCACAGAATTTTGCAGGTATGAAACGAGTTTTTTCATCTTGGGTTACTTATTTCTTTTTATGTGCGGCCAAATACAAGGGCAGCACATGAAAAGAAATGGGAATCCGCGCATAGCTAGTTCTGTCGTATCTTATTTGGAGAAAATGAATATTAAACTGATGCTTCAACCTGCAAATAGTCCAGATTTGTCACCATGTGACTGCTGTTTTTTTCCCATTTTAAGAAAGACATTACGGAGACGACAATTTGAGGCTGATGAACAACTTATTACAGCTGAGCAAGGGTGCTTCAACAGCATTTCAGAAGAATTCCAAAAGACATTCAAAAAGTGGGAGTAACGTTGGGACACCTGTATTTGTCGCAATGGATAATATTTCGAAAAAGATGACCACTTCCTTGATAATTAAGGTACGCATATTTCTGTTTTTTTGTAAAAACGTTCTCAGTTGTATGGGACAAACCTTGTACAGAGGAAAATTTCTTCGCATTATTGTTTGCAAATCATTTGGTCCTGAAGTGTTAGAACTAAAAGCGTGCAGAAGAATACATTCTGGATTCAAGAAAAGCACCAGAACACAGTGAGCTGAAGCTCAGGAAACCCCAGTCAGAGTACACAAGGTTTCTAAGCAAATCATCATCATCATCATTGTCAACCATTATCAATCCACTGCTAGACGAAGGTCTCCCCAAGTTTCCTCCACAACGGTCTGTCTTGAGCCAGTCTCTTCAATGTCACTCCCACATACTTTCGAATTTCATCCACCCATCGCCCATGTGGTCTTCTTCTGGGTCTTTTCCTGTCTCTTGGAATCCAATCTAAAATTTCGGCTGTCCATCAATCGTCTGTCCTTCTGGCAGTATGTCCAGCCCATTGCCATTTCAGGAATTTAACTCTGATCATGATGTCTTACACTCTTGTCATTTTTCGGATCCACGAGTTCCTCTTCTTATCTCTCCCGGTTACACCAAGCACGCACCTCTCCATGCTGCTTTGAGTTGTCTGCAGCATTTGTATTTCTCTTTTAGTTAAGGTCCACGTCTCTGCACCATACGTAAGCACTGGAAGGATGCATTGATCAAACACTTTTCTTTTAAGACATAATGGCATATTGCTCTTCAAAATTTTGCTGTTTCTTCCAAAAGCTGTCCAGGCAAGTTTTGTACGCCGATTAATTTCTTCATCAATGTGACCTTCACTTGATATCTGCTGTCCAAGATAAATGTACGTGTCTGTTATTTCCAGTTTTCTCCATCAATCGATAAACCTTAATTTCTTGTAAAAGCATTGAACATCACTTTTGTCTTCTGAAAGTTCATTTTTAATCCCACTTCTTTACTCTTGTTAGCAAGTTCCTGGATCATACTCTGCAGCTCTGATGGGGTAGTTGCAAAAATGACTATGTCATCAGCAAAACGAAGGTGGATTAGATAATCTCCATTAATCTTTATCCCTTTGTTTTTCCAGTTCAGTGATTGAAATACATTTTCTAATGTGGCATTTAAGAGCTTGCTGAGATATGGTGTCACCTTGTCTCTCTCCCTTTCCAATTTTTATGTGTGTTGTATTTTCAAACAGCCGAATCTTTGCACTTGCATTTTCATAGATGTTATTAATAATATTAATGTATGCATCTTCAATACCGCAGGATTTCAGAGCCATTGTAACTGCTGATGGTTTCACTGAATCAAAGGCCTTTTCATAATCGACAAAAGTCATGCACAGTGGAAGTTCATATTTCCTCGCTCTCTCAATCAGTTCTCTCAGTACATGGATATGATCTATTGTGCTGTAGCCACTCCTGAATCCAGCTTGTTCTCTCGGTTGAGCCATGTCCAGTGTTGCCTTCAAGCGGTGTGAAAGAACTTTAGTGAAGATTTTATTAACCACTGATAGGAGGCTGATAGGTCTGTAGTTCCTGAAATCCTCAATGTCACCTTTTTTATGTAGCAGGATCATTGTAGCGTTGTTCCAATCCTCAGGAATCTTCCCATCATTAAGGCAACGAGTGAAAATTTGGGCGAGTACGGTTTCGATTTCTCCACTTGCTTCTTGTATGATGTCTACAGTAATTCCATCTTCTCCTGGAGCTTTTCACCGCTTCATGTTCTAGATTGCAGGTGCAACGTCTGCTGGGAGGACTGGAAGAACTCTGGTACTGGTACCTTTCATGATGTTTGGAGTACATGCATCATCCCTTTCATATAATTTGGAGTAGAAATCTTTCACTCTTGTCAAAATTTTGCCTCTATTTCTTGTTACAGAACCATCTTCTTTTCTCAGTGCCATAATCTGTTTTCTTCCCTTACTGAGATGTCCCTTTGCTATCTTTAGGCTTTGGTTGTTTTCAATTGCTATCCTCACTAGTTCACAGTTAAATTTCCTTACGTCTTCAGTGATACTTTTTCGTATAGTCTTGCATAGTTCTATATATTCCACTTTGGAAGTCACATCTTCTTTATTTGTCCTCATCTCTCTTCTTTTTTGCATCAACATTTTGGTTTTTCCTGATAATTTGTTCACATGCAACTTGTTCTTAGACCCAGCTAATTTTGTTGCTGTTTCCATAAGAGGTTTGGTTACTTTTCTGTTAACTTTAGAAATATCCACTTCTTCCGATGTTAGGCCTTCTAAAGCAGAAAATCTGTTCTTCAGTTCCAACTTGAAGGTATTATGGTGTTTTGAATGGTTTGTTTTGTCGACACATTTTGTTTGTCTTATGAGCTTTCCACGTTCAAGTTTAGTGTTGAGGTGCATCTTACATCTCACAAATCTATGGTCACTACCTGTGTTAAATCAGCACTGTAAAAATGAACAGCAACTGATACAATAATAAATCTTACATTACCGTCTGACCTGCCTGCCCGGCAGGACACACATGTGCTAAAGACTGATAGCAACCAGAGCACGTGCCAGTGTAGTATAGTAGATAGCGCCCGGAGCTCCGGAAGCCGATAGTTGTGGGTTCGAATTCCGACCCTGGCATAAAAATGATGGAGAAATTTATTTCGTCATATTGGCGTCCGAACTTCAAGGTTGACCTGGCTGATAGGTTTCTTGCAAAGGTGTGACGTTCTCTCCACAACGCGAGATAACAAAAATGAGAATCCCTTTTTCAGTGCTTTGGAAAAATAAATCAGTGAGATGTTACGTTCCGAACACCAAATTTTCCGGGATTTCTCAAATGCAAGTTTCTCATCTGTGACTGCCTACAGCGATACATGGTCCCGGCTAACCAGAGGGCCATGCTCCTGGCCCTCTTTCTGGGGGGAGGGGAGATGTTGCGTGCCTTCCCAACAAGACGCACATCAGATAAAGGTAGATAGCAGTGAGAGCACATGCCAGTGTAGTATAGTGGATAACTCAGGAGCAAGGAGTTTGTGGTTCGAATCTCACCCCTGGCTTAAAATTGGTGTAGAAGTTCACTTGGTCATAATCGGCCATCAGAATAAATACCTAAGGATACCGTTTACTTTGGTATTGTTCGGATAATTTTAAAAAACTACAAGAAAAGACCACCTTTGTAATCTTCTGTAGCTCGGTTGTCACGTTCGGTTGATTGTCCCAAATTCCCGTATATAACTTCCCTTTTATCTCTAAATCAGTTGGTAAAACAAAAAGTAGCAGACCGGCGCCATTGCATCCGAAAGCTGTGGGTTATTAAGCTCAACAACGCCTTGTGGTTCCACATTGTAAGACAAACCTTATAAACAAAACCTGCGCTTTCCCAAATCTCCTGTAATCAGGATGAGTCAAACGTTTCCATGTTGTACTTTAGGTACACAAAACGTCTGACCCTATCCTGTGAGAAACGCGCCCGACGTCGAATGATAGATAACCACGATACCTTGGAACACACGACGCTGATGACTTGAATTGGGTATGGAGCCACATTCCACTATGAATAGTGAGCAGATGATAGAGGTCGGTAAACATGCTGTTCGGGTGCTTCTACACCATTACTGGAAAATTTGCGAACCTTGCAAGCAGCAGCGAGAGAAATTTGAGCAGATTAATGCGAGGAACAGTGGACAGCAGCATTGCTAGAATATGGCTCTGGCGTTTCGGTGCAGTGGACACTAATTCCCAAGACGAGTCGAGATCAGGGTGTCAAACGACCACAAACACTGACACCGAAGTCGAAGTTGTGACAGAGAATTCCGGCACAAGAGCACGCTTATTGCGAGATGAGATGGGAACTGCGCAATCCATAGGCGTTTGTCACCTACGCCAGTTGGTTACTCTTCCAAAGGCCATCGAATGGTTCCCATAATTTGACGTCCAAACAGGCGGAACAACACGCCACATTCATTTCCAGATAGCTATGAAATCCACAGGGCGACAGGTTTGGGTGACTTATATTCGTAAATAATGAAATTTGAAGGTTCTTATGCTATTCTGCAATTGGGAACTAGTGGCTGAGGACACTCCAAGAAGCACAGCCAGTGGTACAAAGAGAGCTGGAGAAAAAAAGTTGTGCGGCACATTTGGTGGATTTGTGAAGGTCCTGTGCACTGGGAACTTGAGTAGGTGGTAAGGCTGTGCAGGGGAACCACTATGACGAAACACTGTAGCTAGTTTATTGTGCACTGCGCCATTACTCTCCAGTTCATATCAATAGGAGGAGAGCGTTTTTGTAAGTGGATAATACCTAATGTCCTAACTCAAGGGTGATCCTCCAGAAATAATACCAAAATTGGGAGATCTTGAGAACCTACCCCATCCTCCATACAGTCCAGACCCTTCACCGTGTTACTGCCACCGATTTCGCTCTGTGGCCTATTTCCTACAAGGACGGCATTTTACTTCACGGTTGAATATGAAATCTAGCTTCAAAGGGTTAGTGTCCTCACAATTTGCAGAGTGTTACCGTCGTGGTGTCTTGACTCTAGTGTAACGTTCGCAGAGGACTATTGAAAAAAACTGTCCGTACTTTGCAGAATGAGGGGAGAACGAATCGCTCTCTTGCATTGTTGACACTTTAGCTGCAAACGGGACGAACTTCTGACTCATCTTAGTAGTCAGTTAGCGATCATACACACGGTCAGTCGGCGATCATTCACAGTTGCCGATCATTCGCTATGAGCTCAGCAACGTCTTCAATTTTTTCCGATTTTCGAAAGTGGCGGCCCATTATTGGAGATGTCAGTTATTGACAGCACACACCTGTCAGGACAAATTCTGTGCTGCCCATGTGAGGGATTACATGATGGAAGCGATCCACGGAATTTGACATAACTGTTCGCATTACATACCGGTCGATGTTGTCCACTCCACATCTGATACTCGTTTTCTTGTCAGAGAGAAGGAGAAAGAGAGAGAGAAAGATACAGAGTACGAAAGAAAGAGAGAGAGAAACATAGAGAGTGAGAAAGAGAGAGAGAGAGAGAAAGACAGAGAGAAAGGGAGAGAGAGAGAGAAAGTGCGAAAGAGAAAGAGAGATACAAATACAGAGTGAGAAAGAGAAAGAGAAAGGCAGAGAGAGTACGTGAGAAAGAGAGAGACCTATAGAGAGTGAGAAAGAGAGAGACCTATAGAGAGTGAGAAAGAGAGAGATAAAGACAGATACACATAGGGAGTGAGAAAGAGGGAGATAAATACAGAGAGAGAAGTGACAAAGAGAGAGATAAATACAGATAGGGAAGTGAGAAAGAGAGAAAGAAAGACAGAGAGACATATAGAGAGTGATAAAGAAAGAGAGAAAGGCAGAGATAGAGAAGGTGAGAAAGAGATAGACATATACAGAGTGAGAAAGAGAAAGACAGAGAGAGAAAGTGAGAAAGAGATAGAAAGAGAAAGCGAGAGAAAGAGAGTGAGACAGATATGGAGTGAGAAAGAGAGAGAGAGAGAGTGATTTATGGGTTTAGAGATTCCTGAAACTCTGTTTTTCAGGAATCTCCAAACCCATAAATCACAAAAAGTAAATTCTGGTGAGCTGACTGGCCAGGACTGCGGGGTTAGTCTACTTGACAATTATATGATGCCATTGCGTTGAAAAACAAGTGTAACGTACTAGGAGATGTGACGTACCTGCCAGAAGGACGCACACGACATAAATGCAGATAGGAGTAAGAATAAAACGTCCGCGTAGCTCAATTGGTAGAGTAACTTATTCCGGAATGAGGGGATCCGGGTTCGAATCCTGGCGTGGACAGAAATGACGAAGAAATTTACTTCGTTATAATGGCGCCCGAACTATCCGGATGACCCGACCGTTCAAAATCTCGCATTGGTGTGATGTTATTTCCACACCGCGAGATAGGAAAAATAAGAGAATCCCTTCTCCAGCACTTCGAAAAAAAATAAAAATAAATAAAAATGAAGGGGAGATGATGTAACGTACTAGGAGATGTGACGTACCTGCCAGAAAGACGCACACGACATAAATGCAGATAGGAGTCAGAATAAAACGTCCGCGTAGCTCAATTGGTAGAGTAACTTATTCCGGAATGAGGGGATCCGGGTTCGAATCCTGGCGTGGACAGAAATGACGGAGAAATTTACTTCGTTATACAAGTTCATTGTCTTTCCGCTCCTTCCTTAGGTCCGTTGCCACGGTTAATTCCCTTTCAGCAGACCAAAACGCACTTATGAATTCACATCTCTTTACAGCACTGTGACGATTATGAACTCTTTCCGCTCTCTTCTGAGCAGGGCATAAAGTTCAATATCGTTCTACGGTAATGACGGTTCACCCTGCGAAACGAAGGGTTTCGTGTGGGTAAATGCAGCGGCTAACAAACACCATACCTCAGGTTTTGTTAGTCGGATTTGAGTTTTCGTTCAGGTCCTGTTAGCCCTGATTTTCCTATCTAGCGGATAGAAATTTGCAATCTTTTTGCGAGGGGGTAGAATACACGTTGTTAGCTACATCTATATTTATGTAACTTCTTATTACTCCTTGTAAATTCTTAATTATTATTTTCACGTCCAATGCCTTTCTCTATAACAAAAGCTTCATCAACATTATACACTTCAAGTATTGCTCGGTTTTTCCACCAGAAGATCTGGTTATACAGGGTTACAAGGAAAGTCCTCGATCGGGCGAATATCTCACGAACTATTGTAGTTAGCGATTTACTTCTTGTGCAGTTGTATAGAAAAACCCCTATGGCGCATACAATAACACCACGAGGGAACCCCTCGCCCTTCTTTGGGGGGATTGAAGGGGCTATCGCGCGCCCCTTTGCAGATAAGGCAAAAATGTCAATTACAAACTTACTCAGCGAGGCAAAAAATAGTACATAAATGATTTTGTCACATAACAAAAGATGGAAGGGGATCGGGAATGTGGCCCCAAGAAAATCACAACATCCGGAAGCAACGACAGAGTATTTAGGCAAGAACTTATTACTTAGAACTTATCTAAACTGGTAAGTTCTAAGTAAATGAAAGCACAAAGGAAAATGTTTCCTACAAACCTTATGAACAGTTCTTGTTCTGAAATAAAACGCCGTTTTTTGACATATTCAATATCAGACTTTGATGTCCAATAGAGTAAAAAATACACTGAGACAAGGAGAAGCAGCGTAAAGTGGCGAAACACTCATCCAATAGGAAAACTGTATGCACATCTAATTGACTTGCGTACGTGGTAAAGCTTTCGACTTCCCGTCACTGGTTCACAAAGTGTTGGCATACCGACCACGCATATCATTTTTGTATTATGAAGACGGAGCAGAAAGCACATTTGAAATTCATGCAAATATGCTTCAGACACAGCGACTCAGGCAGCTTTCCGCATTTGAAGAGTATCCTTCCATCTTTTATTATGGGACAAAAACATTTATGTACTATTTTTGCCTCCTCGCTGAACAAGTTTGTAATTGCCTTTTTTGCCCTACCTGCAAAGGGAGCCCGATAACCCCCTCAACTCCCCAAAACAGGCGGCGAGGGGATCCTTCGTGGTGTTATTGTGTGCTCCATAGGGGGTTTTCTATACAATTACACAAGAAGTAAGCCGCTAACTGCTATACTTCGTGAGATATTGTCCTGATCACGGACTTTCCTTGTAACCCTGTATATCATTTTTGGTCGCAAATTTTGCTAAACGGATTCTGCTTCTAGCAATTATTCAAACTCTGTCATATAGCTACCACTATGGAGAATGTTTTACGAAGACTTTCTGCTTTTTTGCAGTGTAAAGGCATCTTTAAATTGCAATGAGACCATCAATAATTTTTGCACGTGGTAACATTCATGTTGACGAAAAACATGCGCAATTCTCTTCTTAGGAAATGTGCATTGTTCCATTAGGGGCAACAAAGGAATATTTTATTTCTCTGAATGTCACTACTGCTTAAAAAAAATTTTGCGTCAGGTATCGTCCAATGTGAGAAATATTTCGTGTGTAAAATTTAGTTTTACCGTTCTGCCGCTTGGCATCGTGAACGTGCATTTCTGTTTGAAGTTATACACCCGCTTCTGAAATGCTCATTTTCTTTTGTATGCATGTTTAATGACACCCGTGAGCTAATTAATGGGCTGAAAGCAGTCGACTGTCGCTAATTTAGTGGCACTGGTTCTGATGATTGGAACGAGCCAGTACTGTAAGAAAAGAAGCACCCCCATGTTTTATCTGGGACTCGAACCCGATCCTACTGGGAAGAACGATCAAAACCCAGCCATTGGATCAATAACTGCAGCAGCAGGACGGCTAAATGTTGATTGGAAATGTAAGTTTTTCTTGGTTGGACGCCTGTCATAATGACAAATATTTACGTTCATTGTGCACTTCCAATGATGTGCAATGCTATTGGGGGGGGGGGGGAGACAAATGCGCATCTTCATTTGCGATCGAATTTCCACCTTTAAGAATCTCACTTAAGAGTTCTCTTTTCATTAGCATCCATTTTCTAGGCGAATATTTGGTTAATTATAACAAATACAGCATGATAATTTTCCGTCTTCCATAAATGTTTTGTGCATTTTAAGTTCTCTTATTTTCTTTTGTTTTAAAACAAGTGTTTACTTAACAGAAAGTTCAGTAACATCACTTCTTTCTTGTTGTCCTGTAACACTGAAGATTCATCTTCATTACGGCCAAGTGTCGATTACGATAAAATAGCATGCTAAATTAAATTACAGTTGCAATTTTAACAATCATCTTATCGTTTGTCTCAAAACAGGAATTCCTTTTAAGCAGTTATAGAAAGCAGTGCAGCTGAATATTTTTGATAAAACAAAACTTGGCCGTTGTGTTTTTTAACGCGGCGGATATTCCCATTTTGGTTCTAGATGTAGTTACAAAGCATTCCGCATCGAAAATCACTGCGTTGTCATCATTCATCCTTAGATAAAGGCAACAAGCCAACGGAAGTATTGGTAGTATCTCGAATTACATAAGCAATCATACTTCTTTTCCTGTCCTTTGCAAGAGCGGTACGTTCATACGAACTCAGATAAGTAATTTTTCTTCCGAGGCAAAATAATGTACTTCTTACGATCCTGAGAAATGGAGATCTCGTGAAATGTCGGGAGGAGCAATCCAAAACGGAATACAAGGCATGCGAAAAATGCATTGCTAGGGTCTTCAGGGAAGCAGTTATTTTCGACAGTCGTCTTTGGGGATGGAGAAATATTTGTCCAAGATAAATTTCTTGAAGGAAAAGGAACAAAAAGAGGAGAAGGAAACATTACGGAGCTTTGACGGTATGGTGTCTGGGAATATTTCAGAAGTATGTATGCAACTTCTTTAAATCATAAATATTTCAGCTTCAGGTAACACTCCAAATTGCAAACTGACCGTTTGATAAAAATTTTGTTTTACACAGAGCTGCAATGAAAGATAAAGTATAATAGTAGAACACGGTTCTTAAACTATTGCTCAGTTAGTGCTTTGGACTGAGATATTTCGCTGTAACAGCAGAATAATGCACTTCTTCTGCTTTCGTTTGAAGGATAAAATATGAAAAACGAGACCAAAAGATGTTTGATGGAAGACTTGAATTGTCGCAGTAGACAAGTACCGACAAAAAGAATAAATTTTTATTTGTGATTGGGGGTTTAACGACCACCGTGAGCAACTCAATGGGTTATAAGCAGTCGCCAGTCTCTAATTTAGGGTGACTGGTTCCAGGAAAGGGAGAGAACAGTGCCCTAAGAAAAACACAACACCCATGCCTCACCAAATTCAAACCCGGACCCATCACGGACGAGACCACTGCGCCACCGGTGCGGAGAAGATTTTTCTTGTATGCACAAGGTGTCCAAAAATCCCTGTACGTTTTGTAAAAAATAGTTACCTCACATCCAGGAGAAATAAATCAATACAACCTAACTGGCACTTAGTAGGTAAAGGTGATAATCCAATTCTTGTCATGTACTGAGTCAACATACTGTATATATCTGTGCTCATAGATCGAATCTCTACAGCTATACTTGCGCTAAGTGGTAAAATTCCATTAACGGTAAAATTCAAAAAATCATAGACTTACCAAGAAGTTCAAGTGCGCGATATAAGGGGTGAATGGGGACCAGTCGATAGATCCATCCTCCTTCCAGGGGAGTTTTCATCAAGAAAATAAGGAGCGTTCTTACTTCATCGTGAGTGCTTACCGTCTTGTTGCAAAATGATAAACAGCTTCAACTGTTCGAATCGGGTACAGCTCAAACATGTTGAGATAATTGTCCCGTGTGATGCACTTCTCAGCAAATAAAAGTAGACCTATCACCCTGTGGCTCAAAATACCAAACTAAACGTTTAAACTCGGCCTATCACGAATGGCATGTCGGTATTCTGTACCCCATATTTGAATTTTACGCCTATTAACATGTTCAGTCACGTAGAAACTCGATTTATCAAAACGCAACACTTATTTCAAGGCAATTATTATCTGAGTCAGTTAAGGACGGCATGAAAGAAGCGAGTGCATAATGCACACGTCTATTGGGCTGCAAATCTTAAGCACTTTGTTTGCATAAAAACATAATCGCTTATGCAAGATACTGTATATATCTGCAATAGTGTGTGTGCAATAGTGTACATACAAGAAAATATTAAAACCAAAAAGTCTCATCTACCAAGGAATTATCATGGGAATATCGCGACATGTGTTGAGAATCGTCAGTGAATCCACAAGTAAGAAAAATGACACACCAACAATGTGAATAATTTCACTGAGGATTAGAGGTACGTAATAGTACTTAATCTGTTAGTGTATATATAATTGTTACTAAGATCTTATGCATTGCAAAATCGTACTTAAAACTCCGTTTATTAGGTGTAGATATATGCAAGCATAAACTAGCGAGTTTTCACCACCATACGGGTGGCTTCATCAAACAGCTCAGTGTGAAGATTGAAAGGTTCTATTTAAAATTTCAAAACATAAACAATAACTAAAACGTGCTAGGTGCTAAGGGTAAGGCCTCGCGCAGGTTATAACATCCTTACAATCAAACATGCGGAACACCCAGCAGCTCGCGCCAAATAGCAGGTAATTCAGTAGAAACGTCTTCATTGCACACATGAAGGTTGGAAAGGATCTCAATAGTCTTCCTATATGAAGTGGCTCTCGCGTTAGTGCATGAAGCGATTTTATTTTTCTCATCCCATTTAGGGGCACAGCGTGGTTTTTAACCTGGCGTGGTAACGCTGTCGTTATCTTGCCTTGTTTAAAATGCTTTGTGTGATCAAGAAGCCTCAATTTGAAGAATCCCTTGGTCATAACAACGTAATACTTTATAGAGTTGTAAGGGTACTCCAAGGGGATGGATTATACACCAGCATCCAAAACTTGGGTGGCACTCCAGGTAGCACAGCCTTGCAATTTAACGTAGGCACAACACTGAGCCACTGTTTTCTATTCCTAAAAGACGGTGACTTAGTGTTGGGCCTTCGTTGAATTGCAAGGCTGTGCTACCTGGGAAGGTCTCAACGTGTGGTTAGAAAGGTTGAAATTGATCTTAGTGCTCAAATTCCGATCCCAAGACCAATTTTCTTAAGGCAGTTTTCGAGATGGTTATGTTCTTGATGTTTATGTTTTGAAATTTCAAATGAAATCTCTCATTCTTCACACTGAGATGTTTGCCTGATGAAGTCATCCGAATGGTGATGAAAGATCGCAAGTTTATGCTTGTATATATCTACACCTAATCAATTCTGCCCAGTGCTACTCTATATATTTGTTTTTCTTATGCATTGTTGATCAGAGTAACTGCAATTCACGTGAAGTGGAAGATCCGAATCTTAAGAATTGTATTGTAATGCTGCTTGGAAATTATCACTGTTTTCTTGAGGCAGACGTCGACGATAACTTCAAGGCCACTCATTTGCACTACCTCTTCCTCAAAGATTCAGAATCAGCATACCAGACGACGCATTCTTCTTTCTGCTGCAGTCGCCATATTGGTTTAAATTCAACATGCAAAATATCGGAAAAACAAGCTGTTTGATTCTCGTAGTCATTTAAAAAAAAGCACATTCTTTATTTCTTTCGGTGATGACGTAGTTAACTTTTAAAACTAAACTACAAATTTGTGGACACCTTGTGTTTTAAAACTTGATACTTAATAGGATTTACCTGAATAGAAACAATGAAATACTTCTTTTTACACATTTCCACTAATCTTTCAAAAATATGAAAAGTTGATATTAAAACCATGACTGACCTTCTTTATTGTCTATAAAAGTTTACTACAGACTATAAAAAATCATTTTACACTGCAACTGTGAGGTTTCCTAAAGGCAAAATGCTGGGTTCCGGATTTGAGAAATGTGTAAGTCCCGTGATTTAAATTTTTTATTTTTTGGTAACGGTTACTATTAGTAAGAATTTAAATTTGTTAAATGTATTATTTACTAAAAGACTTCAGATTAAAAGGTAAAAGATAAGACAGGGAAATTGTCTACTAGAAAATCATTCATTTCTCTTGAGTTAGAGGTGTTTGACGTGTATGTAGTGTATACTGGTGCAAATAGCGTAAATGCTGAGAATGGTTCTGCGCTGAGATGAAGAGATAAATCTAAAATTATCTCATCATATGCTGAACAATATTTTCTTATTTTTCTTGCTGGTATTTGTTGCAGCAGTTATTTCCTAGATTATGGAGGCAAAGTATAATTGTGGACGGTAACACTGCCATGTTTTATTCAGTCAAAACAAATAATGGATCACAATGATGCTCCAAAGAAGGCATTCAACAAGTTCCCTAACATAACTGACTGTGATTGTTGAAGAAAATAGTAGATAATAATAGAGATGACCTATAATGTGTTGTCCTGGGACGTGGTAAGATTCAACAGAAGGAGAATAAAAGAACATGCATGTCTTGAGGAGCACGGGAGAGTCAAATGCAATATGGACAGAAAATGTCCAGTGTCTAAGTATGCACTGGTCGTGAGACGTGACTAGAGTATGAAAGGAGAATGTCCTTGAAAATCATGCAATAGCCCTGCATCGTAGCCAAACGTAAAATATAAGAATCTGAATTTCCTAAACAAATCCATACAGCTGTGAACCTGGGATCTTAAAGAATTTGCAATAAGGCTGTCTTTCGATTCTGCATCTTCCAATCGTTGAAAAGGAAATTTCCTTTCTGGAATGTAACAAATATACTAAAACCTTTTGTTTACACCATAGTAAATACACTAAAGTTGAACGCATGACGTAGATATTGACAAAAACACCCCAGAATGTTTATGTGTAGTAAAAATGTTGATTAAACGGTGCGAGGCGCCATCTATATTCTACATATTCGTTAGGAGGAAAACGAAACCACATTCTCACATACTTTTAAATCATGGAAAGTTATGTATTTCAGTAGTTTATAAGAAGGTAGCTATTCAATGTCTTAAGGTAAGAAGTATTTGCTGAAGGTTTAGTTTTGTATTTTATTGTCTTTCTAACGAATTTTCAAAATGTAAATGTCGACACACACAGATAAATTACATTTACTATTGCACATGTAGGTACTCCTAATTTTTGCGGTTTACACGTCATATGTTCACGCTTACTGTATTACTTATCGCTACACCAATTCTCAAAGAGTTTTGTTCATTTATTATGTTGTAGAACAGGGACGGCGTGCCATTGGGTGGCACACGAACATGATTTGGGTGGCACACCGATATGAAAGCATTAAAATTAACCCCTTAAGCGGCCGATGTATATAAAAAAATGGTGCCCAAAGTTTTTGGGGCTACCTAAAAAGAAATGATCACATAACGGCCGAGTTTTACAAAAGCTACGTCAAAACAATTCCTTTCTCCCTCTCATCACAGCAGTGCGAGCCTTAAACCTATTAATGGCGATAAGCGTTCTTCATCTAGTTCTTTATTCTCTGCCCCATGACTCAAGGCATGATATGGAAGAACTAGTCCCCTTAGCATAGGCATTATGCTACTTGATAGGAACAAGTGAGTCAAGTATCTTCTGACTCCTTTTTTCAGTTCGCCACCGTTGTTATAGCCCTTTGAGCAGTGAATCACTCACAAAGGATTAGTCATTCAGAAATCACTTATAGCAGGCAATCACTCAGAAAAGATTAGTATCAATCAAACCCCTAAAACACTTTTAATAACGAAGTCAAGAGGAGAAGAACATTTTCTGGTGCTCAGGGTCACTCATTCCCGCCGCGTTTTCTTAGATTATAAACATATTAATTCGAGCTAATTTCGGCCCATTTTGCTAACCCCGAGTTAACTCGTTTCAGACATTTAAAGGGTTAAACAAATATTTAGTTTTATGAAAACAATAATTTTTGAACAGCATGTCTGTAGTGGGTTCTTGAAAATAACCGAACTCTGACAAGAAAATTAATTTAGCAGAGAACTGTCCTCCAAAGGGGTAGTAAATCAACCTCAGCTTGTTTAATCGCCTAATGCATTAGTTTCCCAAAGACAGCATCACGCGCACACAATTACTATTATTCTTTTTTATCACTCCATTCCCACGGACTTCCACAATGAGACGTACACACCTGCTTTGACTCAAGCCCCCTCCTTCTCCTGCTCCCCCCTTAGCTTTGCAGAAAGGAGAGAAAACCTGTTTGACATGAAGACGCGCGTGAAACAGCGAGTTCCCGTGAGAAATGAAAGTAACCCTAACCCTTTAACGACCATGACCCCAAAATATTTTATCACTCCATAACGCCCGAAATCGTCTGTTGGTTCACTTCTTTGTTCAATAACAACAATAGTGACTGAGGGTGACTCCTGCTGATCCCTCATAGGTCGAGAAAATTTGAAGAACAGGCAAAGAATAGGAAATCTGACTCACCCAAAACAGGCGTTTTGGGCGTCTATGGCCGTTTGTAGGCACGGGCGCTATGGGCATTATGGTCGTTAAAGGGTTAAATAATGAACGGAGATATTTCAAATTTATAACTTAGCAACACTGCAGTTAAGAGCTCCATTTATAGTGAGTGTGATTTTATTGTAATGTGTGTTTACTCCTCTTGTGTATTGGAATCGTTTCTTTGCTGGCGTTTTTGTATCTTGACCATGAAAACATGTCTTCGGTGCCGAAAACACAGAACCTTTACGAAGATAGTGGTCCAGTATTTCAAGCACAGTGGACATCGGAGTTTGGACTGATCGCAAAACACAATAAGGCGTTCTTTTGCCTGTGTACGGAAACAGCAGTGTCCCGCAAATTCAATGTGCAGTGTCATTTTGAGAAGAATCATAAAAATGTTTGTTCCATGTTAAATAAATAAAGAAGGGAGCACATTTCACAAAAAGTGAAACAATACAAAAAACAATCAAATTGTTTCGCATCTTCTTTCAGGCCAAGGAATAATATCATTGCGGCTAATTTTCATGTATCTCACTGTATAGCACAGCATGAGAAACCTCCTTGTGACGGTGATTTTTTGAAGGTGGCTTTCTTGGACACGTTCGACACATTATTTAAAGATTTTTCCCAACAAGCAACAAATTGTGAAAAGAATTAAGGAAATGCCAGCCAGCAAGAAGGAACACTATTAAGGTGAATAAATAAATACATCGCTCTTTCCACGTTCCAGAAACACGTAGCACCTGAAAAATTGTTTTCAACCGCCGCCGGGGAATTGACCCACGGATCTCTCGATATCTAGCCGAGTGCGTTGTGTAAAGCTAACGCACTCGGCTAGATATCGAGAGATCCGTGGCTCAATTCCACGGCGGCGGCTGAAAACAATTTTTCGGTTGCTATGTGTTTCTGGAACGTGGAAAGAGCGATGCATTTATTTATTTACTGACACCATGTATTTGGAGGATTTTCACAATTAAGGAGGATTTTCACTATTTGTTCCACCTAAAATCTCTACCTTATGTTTCCAGTGGAAAAATTTCTTTACATATTTTCTTCGCAATTAATGTGTTCACAAGGATGAAATTCACGCATCGATAAAACTAATTTTAAGTACTAGCATGGGATGCTTAACACTTGCTAAAATATAACCATAATTATATTACAAATCAATCATTTTTTTCTTAGACCTGTACATTGATGACGTCAGTAGACAAACAAATGTTGGATTACTTAATTATGGTTATGTTTTAGCAAGTATTAAGTATATCATGCTATAACTTAAAGTTAGTTTTATTGACGTGCAAATTTTTATCCTTGGGAGCACATTAATTGAGAAGAAAATATGTAAAGAAGTTTTGCCATTGGAAACATAAGGCCGAGGTTTTAGGTGGAACCACAGTAAAGATAGAATAACAAGAATGAGTGAAGATGTTTCGGAAAAATTAAATCTGATTTGGACAACGCCGATATGTTTTCATTGTCTTGATGAAAGCACTGATGTAACATCAAAAGCAAGGTTAGATATTTTTGTTCGATTTCCTTGTGGAAGTGTAATGAGGGAGGAATTAATTAAGTTACCGAGTTTGATAACTACGATCACAAGGAAAGATATAATGTGTGAAGCAAAGCAGGAATTTGTAGTAAAAATGGGGATTTATTTAAATAAAATAGTGTCTGTGACTACTGATGTTGCCCATAACCTTGAAGACAACAGGTTATGAACCGAACAGCCTTAGCTAATAGCATTCAGCAAGGAGTTTCACAACAATTTGATTTTGTAAGTATGATTTTTAAATTTTTTGCTTACAAATTAAATCACTTTCAAATTATTGAAATTATCTTAGTTTTAAAACTCACGTAGTTACCTATTCTGTTAGTGTCATGTTTATGGTATTCGCAAAAAAAGTTTCATGGCGAACTGTTAATTAAAAAATAAAACCGCAAACAAAAGGCGGCACACTAAATACGGAATGCAGTAAAGCAAACTTTAAGGGGCACACTAGTTGGAAAAGGTTCTCCATCCCTGTTCCAGAATGTGAATTTCCGTTTCCACCATTGCTCAGTAAAAGCTCAATACACAGCCTTCAATGAAAGCAGAGTGAACAAACATAGTCTAATATACATAGGATATTTCTGTTTAACTAGGTGAGAGCTCATTAATAATGACTGAGAACAGTAAGATACTATGTAGATTGTAGAGTAATTTTTTAGTATTCAGGTTTTCGTTTTGTTTGTGATGTACAAATAAGAAAATAAAATTTTTGAAGATGTTAATCTATTTGTTAGTGTAAATATGACATGAATGGGAAGTCAGATAATATCCGCAAACTTAAATTTCGTCGTCTTCGAGCAGGAATCGAATCCGCGTCTAGCAGATAGTTCTCGAGTATGCTAACCACTACAATACCCAGAACGGACAAGTTTCAAGTTTCCGATTAATTTGAATAAAACCATCACAGGATTCGCTAGTCGAAGCAACTGGCATTCATATATAGCGAAACTGGAGATTTGGAATTCATTCCCGTGATTGCCCAGAAGCACAGGATGTCAATGAATGAAATACGAGATTACATAACTGTACAATACAAATTTGGAAGATGTGAATCCGTTTATTGGTGTAAATATGATATGAATGTCAAGTCAGATACTATCCGCAAACTTAAAAATCTCGTCGTTCCTTAGAGAGAATTGAACCCGTGTCTCCCGGATAGCTCCCGAGTATGCTAACCGGTACACTACAAATAATGACCAAATTTCACGTTTCCGATCAATAAAGTCTCCAATTCCAAATGTAATTTTATAGTTTCATTTAATCAAGTTTCCAATGTCTGATTGTTTGAAGTTTCCGATTAATCAAATTTCCGATTAATCGGAAACATGGTCGTTCTGGTCGTTCTGTGTGTTGTAGTGGCTAACATACTCGGACGCTATCCGGGAGACGCGGGTTCGATTCCCGCTCCAGCACGACGAAATTTTGAAGTTTACCGATATTATCTGACTTAACATCCATGTCATATTTACACGAATAAACGGATTCACATCTTCACAATTTGTATTTTCACATTTGTACATCAGAAAGAAAACAAAAACCAAAATACTAAAAAATTACTCTACATGTCTTCATTATTGATGAGCGTTCACCCTGTAAAACATAAATATCCTGTGTATATTAGACTATATTTGTTCTCTGTGCTTTTACTGAAGGCTGTCTTTCGAGCTTTTACTGGCAATGGTGGAAACGGAAATTCAATAAAATTGAAATTTGTGTTGTACAATGGTGCAATCCTGTATTTCATGAACATTACAACAATGAGAAATAAAGTATATTGGTGTTGAGGCAACGATTCAACAATTTAAACAGTCAAGCGCTATTTCCACTGTACCACAAAAGTGTGTGTGACAAACGTTAAAACATTTAGACAAAGGAAATTATATTATAAAAGAAAAACGGGATTACACCATATAATACAAATTTTGAAGATGACAGTCCGATTTTTGGTGTAAATGTAACATGAATGGTAAGTCAAACAAAATCCGAAAACTTCATCGCCCTGGAGCGGAACTCGAATCCGCGTCTCTCAGATAGCACCTGGGTATGCTAACCACTATACCACTCAGAACGACCAAGTCTGAAGTTTCCGATTAATTTGAATATAACCATCACAGGATTCGCTAGTCGAAGCAACCGGCATTCATATTTAGCGAATCTGGAGGTTAAGAATTCTATCCCGTGATTGCCCAAAGGAGCAGATAAATCAAGAAAGAAATACAGGAGGATTACACCATATAATACAAATTTTAAAGATGACAATCTGTTTTTTGGTGTAAATGTAAAAAGGATGGTAAGTCAGATAAAATCCGAAAATTTGAAAATTTCATCGTCCTGGAGCGGGACCAAAAAACGTATTGTCATCTTCAAAATTTGGAAATTATATTGTTTGTGATAATAATAGTACCTAGTTTCTATCAACAATGCTGTGAAGGAAATAACAGAAAAGAAAAAAATCACAACATTTAGCGGTATTTAATTTACTTTGGGTTGATGATATTGATATTACTTTCCCGGACATTATCAAGCGAAAAACAAGGTCGATGTTGTTGCTGCTCTTTAAAGGTCTAAGAGAAATACTTCATTTCAATATTTTTCTAAGACGATGGACATTTTTCTTTAAAGGAACTTGGACGCATCTTTAAAAAGTATGCGATACGTCGAAGTAGCATCTTCTTAAAAGTGAGAACTTTATAAAGCACTACGAGCTGCAAACTCTTTTGTAAATTTCCTCGGTGGCATATCGCAGAGCTTGTTTCCACATAAATGAACTTTAATGTTCAAGCTTCCTTACATCGTGCAATCTGTTCAGTGTGGTAAAGAAATAATTACTAGAGCAACGTCAACAAAAGGCAAAACGAGGAAAGTCATGGAAAACTGTTTTGGCTCAGTAACTTGTCTTCCACATTTTCACGAATTATAAATGACCTGTGCCAGCAGCCTAACAACTGTCATGAGCATGAAAGCTCACGTATTAAGTTCGATCGAGGGAAACGCATCTGCCTCACACAGAAAGCCACTCTGGAAAGCGACTCGGGTCAACATCATTCATTATAGTAAATGCGACAATTTCAGAGTACGCGTGGAACGCTGGTTATCATTTGCTCCAAAACTGGATGCTCACGGAATTCTAATGGTACTGCAGATTACGAAGAGTCAAAAACGCCCTTTTGGTTCAACAAAGGGATGAAAAAAAGAGAACGGCATATCAAAGTTTTGAACAATACCTGCATGGGTTTTTTCAATACAATGCTTTTGTGAAATATTATTTCGAAAGTAAAGTGTGTATTTTTCATGCATTCAGAAAAGACAGCACGTTTTCTTAGTGTTGTTACCTAAGTACAAAGAGGAGAATACACGCACAGTAGATACAGAAGAAAGCAAAAACTTTTGCTGTTCGAAAATTGCTACAGGTTCTGATTCTTAGTGAATGATTGTATAATAAATGAAAAAGGCGGCCACTGTAGCACAGTGGTCTAAGCGCTGGATCCTGATAATTCTTCCAAGATAGGTTCGGGTTCGAATCCCGTGAGGCATGGGTGTCTGTGGTTGTTTTCTTCGACATTGCTGCTCCCTTCTCTGGTGGCCCTAATTTAGAGAATAGCGAATGCTTATAGAACATCGAGTTGCTCACGGCGGTCGTTAAGCATCAAAACAAAAAAGGATTGCTCTCATATATATGATCGTTTCAGGAAAAGGGAGTTAATTAATTAAAACAAAGCAATAAAAATTATCATTAGACTAAGAAGTTATTTTTATAATTCGAATAGGAGGCAGAATATCTGATAATACTGCAAAATTGAATGAAACCTTATAATGAAACCAAATTATTCATAAAGGAAGGATATTTTTTTTATCTATCCGCTGTCTTTTGACAAAAAAATCAGACAAAAGAAGTAGCCAGTTTTATGATTTCCTCATCTCCTTCGAAAATAATTAATACTTTTGTTCTTCCAAACGCTTTTTTTAAATATGGAAGAATAAATAATGCGTGTTAAATTTAAATTCTTTAAAAAGTTTACAAGACTAGATGATGCAGAAGAATAGGTAACTCGTGCTTAAATGTCATGAGATGCCCTAGGAAATAACCGTCTAAGCACGAGTTACCTATTCTCTACATCCCCTCATGTCAAATCTCAACTGTTACTTACAAAGAGCATATTAATCGATAAATTTTCCGGTTTCTGTTGTAACAACGAGATGCCAAAAAGTAACCCCCAAACATGGAAACATTTGCTCACAAATTGACTGTATAGCACCCTACTGACTACACGTCATCTTCTAATGCTTCTTAGTGTATTTGCACACCTGAGTTGGGAAAAACTGGACAATTGCACTCACACATGTAGAGAGATCACAAAAACATCTCCTTGCTTGAAAATTTCTCGAAAAAGTTGATCATTCGACAATATCTAGATTTAAAAGAGATTCCTTCGGACATTTATGTCTAGAAAACGATTCATCTTAGGAAAATTATTTAGTTTTTATCAGTGATTCTGTTTCTCACATCGTAAAAGCGACGGCTAATTTAAAAATATTCAATTTCAATATTTTGCGTGTAACATGCTTAATAAATAGGTTATATCGAGCTGCAGGATAGATTATTGAATTCTATTGCAACATTTTGCTTGTACCTGCTTCATAAAGGGGTTATATCGAGCTGCAGGATAGATTATTGAATTTCATCGCAATATTTTGCGTGTAACGTGTATAATAAATGGGTTATATCGCACTCCAAGGTAAATTATTGAATTTCGTTGCAACATTTTGCGTGTAGCCTGATTCATAAATAGATGATATCGAGCTGCAAGTCAGATTAACGAATTTTATTGCTATATTTTGCGTGTAACTTTCTTAATAAATGTGTTATATCGAGTTGCAGGATAGATTAGTGAAATTTTCACTCCGGTTAACTCATGTATTAAAACGACTTGTCCGGTGCGGATCAAAATTTATTAAAATATGAATCCCTACATTCCTCACCTAATTTCCAACAGCAGCACACCTTTACATGGTGGAGTACATGGATAAATGCAGCTCTGTTTTATGCTCCCAATTTTGGATAAGTAAATAGGGACGCAAATTCTTTACAGAGGGCAGATGCCATTGCCTTTTTTTTTTTTTTTTTTTTTTTTTTTTTTGTTAAGGAGATGCTATCTGACAACTCTCTTCAAAAATAATATAAATGATCGGGAGACAGATTTCTTGAATACAAATCATCATTAGGAAGCTGGAATGTCGACGCATTTCCTGAATGATGGAATAGAAGAAATAAGTAAAGTTGGAAGTACCGTTTCCGCAAGTACCGTTTTGTAAAGTTGGAAGTACCGTTTTCACCGGGAAAGGCCGGTGAAACAATCGAAGGGGAATTGGAGGTTGCTTTAAATAAAAACCCTGTATTTCAAGAACTGGAAAAAGTTAAAGATTTCATCAAAGGCGGTGGTTAAGAATTGCCATCAAAATTTCCAGAACTCCAAGTTTGGTATATATTTCCAGAAATTACTCCAAGTTTACTCAGAAATGAATCTACGTGGAAGGTTTTGAAAAATAGGCAAATTTGAAAATATCACTGTCCTGGTCACAAAAGCAAAGTTTGTGGGAAATAATTGCCATTTTCTGTAGTTTTGAGGCATAAGCAATTAGCGAGTAACAGTTGCTACCCAGGTACAAATAGAAAAAATAAAACTTTGTTGCATAGTAGTAATAAAGATTGTATGTGTGATTTGCTAGGAGCAAAATGAGCAAGCCACACAGACATTCTTTATTATTATTATTATTATTATTATTATTGCTGTTATTATTATTATAAGCACACAGGCATTCTGTCATTATTTTTACTGACGCACAGACATTCTCTTTTGTTATCGTAGATAGTGCTCGCAATTCATTTCGGCCCCTGCAAAACGTCTTGAGGTAGAACATACACAGTGGTATCAGAGTAATATGACCACCTACTAATAATGGGAATAACCACCCTTGGCTCGGATGACAGCAATGAGACGGCGCGGCATGGACGTAATGAAACCCTGAAAGGTTGCCCGATGCACACGCGCCCGTTTGGACTGCAGCAGAGCACCGAGGTTCCGGGTATAAGGTGGTTGTAGGTCGACATATCGAACCTGTCGATCCAAATAGTCTCACAAGTGCTCTGTGGGATTGAGTTCGGGCGATTTCGCCGGCCAAGGGAGAAAGGAGACGTCGCTGTCGTGTTCCTGGGATCAGTCACGCACCCCCTTAACAATGCGGCAAGGAGCATTGTTCTGTTGGTAGACACCATCACAACCAGGGTAAACGTTCAACATGAAGGAATGCATGTTGTCACTGAGGATCGACATGTAGCCATTGGCGTTCATGGGCACATACAGCGGTCCCAGAGGTCTGTCCCAGGTCATACAGGAAAACATTCCCCAGACATACATATTGCCACCGTTGGCCTGTACTTGAACGAAAAGAGTATCTGAGTGTGGGTACTCCTGTGTCTGACGTGGTATCCGCCATCACCTGTCACTTCTGTGGAGCAGAAACCTCGATTCGTAGGAGAAGGCAAACCTTTTCCCACTCTTCCACTGTCGAACGACGGTAGTTCCATGCAAACTGCAGGTGTCGTTGCCGATGGACCTGGATTAACAATGGCGCCTTGACTCAGCGGTGACTCCGGAGACCCATGCGTAACAGCGTTCACTCTACTGTTACCGGGGGAACGTACCTGGGTGCCACAGATTTCATTTGCGTGGTCAGTTGCTGCACTGTTGTGCGTCGACTGCCTTTCACAGTCGAAGGAGGCGACGTTTTCCTCTTGGGTCGATGGCTCTTAGAGTTCCATAGTTATGACTTGGTGTGCCAGCAGTCCATTTTTTAAACGCACTTACTACAGCATCTCGCTAACAGTCCACGAAGTCTGCTGTTTCTGAGACGCTTCCACCCTTGGCGCGGTAGCCGATGATCATTCCGTTTTGAACGTTCGTCAAATCACTACCTCTGCCCATTATGCTCACGTGACGAACTATGGCTCATCTGTACTTGCCGGCCGCTTATATCTCTATGCGGTCGACCTTGTCAAGCGAACCCTGTTATTCGACAGGGAGAGTAAACTGTGATTCTTGCGGTGGTCATATTATTCTGATACGGCCGAGTTAACGAAGGGAGTTAAAGCATAATATCTATCTCTCTGAGAGTACTCATTGTTCCTTTCTCTTGATTCACCCTAAAAGAGTTTCAAGCTGAAGTAGGGTGTTATAGAACATACATGAACTCTAAGAGTGAGTGTGCTTGTGAATATTGGCTGGGGACAATCCCTTCTTTCGTGAAAAATTCAGTCGCTGTCCATTGCCTCGCATTAGCATTTTATTATTATTGTTATTTTATGGCACTGCAGACTGAAAAAATATATATATAATTTGTGACTACTAAGCTTGCGGTGTTAAGATAGAATAATAATAACAACGTTTTGCACAATAAAAAGTTTATTATACATCGACTATAGTTTCGCAGAGGGTTTGGCTCGGCTTCCTGAGGACGAATGGAACGTAAACATTCAAATCATTATGACACCATCAGAATTCTTACGGTCACGAGTTTTGGTGAGTTGTTTCCACGAGCCTGAAAGAAATGGAGTTGACGTCATGTCGTTGACAAGCTGTGGCGAGCTCCGGTATATGTGGAAAGCTTCTAATACCTTAAGCTTGATAGTCGAGTCCATTTTATCAATAAGCGTAGTGTTTCCAAACAAAAATGTATGGTGATTTTCGTGACAATGTTGAGCTATAGACGACTTCTTCAGTTCATAGTTCCGTACATAGGTCTTGTGTTCCTTCACACGGAAGCTATATATGAAAGACCACATTCACAAGGTATCTGATAAATTCTCCAGGAGTTTATGTCTTCGACGTAGTCTTTTGATCCGTAAAAATTCATCTTGTTTATGGGTTTGAAAATAACTTTGAAATTAAAACTTTTAAGGATTTTTGAAATTCCGAAGCAAATCTGAGGAGCAAATGGGATAACTATGCAGCTAATGTATTAGAAGCTTTCCACATATACCGTAACTCGCCACGGCTTGTCAACGACATGACGTCGACTCCATTTCTTTCAAGCGCGTGGAAACATTTCAGCAAAACCAGTGACCGGAAGAATTCTGATGATGTCACAATGATTTGAATGTTTACGCTCCATTCGTCCTGAGGAAACCGAGCCAAACGCTCTGCGAAACTATAGTCAATGTATAATAAACATTTTGTTGTGCGAAACGTTGTTATTATTATTCAATGAAAAAAATTAATCTGCTTGTTGAACTCCAAGTGATAGCCACTGGTTAAATATAGCTGTGCTACAAATAGATGATGCATTACGGGTAGGCATATGTGCTGTCAATATTTAATCTTCTTTTTGTTCTCCCACAAGAAGATACAATACAGAAATGTGCTGCCAATATCATTCGTCATATCATCCTCAGCTTCCCTATATTGTAACGAAAGACCTGCACAGGAATTAACTCTTTTCTGCTTTTTAAGGGGCAACAAACAAATTAGGCTTGTGAACACCATGTCCTGTTTGGTATTATTTAGTGTTTCTGCTGACGTTTCAGTAATGATTGCACTTTATCTAATTGATGTTTTAAAATGTTTTGAGGGAGAGGTTCATGAATCACAAGCCCTCAATTTTTCTGTGCTCCCGAAACAGAAATTTTCATATTACAGCAAGGATTTGCGAAAGCTACCTCAGAACAATTACTGTCCCTCCCTTTTCTCAGCAGTAGTGATCACAAACCTGTCGCAGGTGATAAACTCGTGTTTCTATTCCATTATTCTTGGCGCCATAAGCCAATGCATGATGGGAAGGAATAGTCCCCGAGACATGAACATCGTGCCATTGAATAGAAAGAAGTAGCCCAAACATCTCCCTCTTCTTTTTATCTTCATGGCCATTGTTTTAGCCACTTTCAACTAGTAATAAGTCAGAAAGGATCAGAGGTAAACATCCCCGTAGATGACAACATTGAGAGAAACACATCTAAAGGGAAAGTTCATCGATTTTGGCCGAGTTTGTCCTGTTCCTCAAACAGCAAATATATACATGATTTCAGTCCTATTTGCTAAACCAAGTTAATTTGTTTCCAGCTGGTAAAAGCGTTAAATGTAATTAAAGGAAGTTGCAGTAAGTAAAACAAACGTGTTAGCAAAATCATGCAATGCTTTGATTATTATACGCTTCCCAACATACCAGAAATCAGTACACAAGTTATGAGGATAATGGCTGTGGAATAAATCTCACACCTGTGTTCTGACCGTTAACCCCATTTCAATGATATTATACAGAATTGGTTTAGTATACCTCCGGAACAACATACTAAAGTTTTGACGCAATAGAAGCCTTTTTAGTCAAGTTATGAGGATAATAGCTGTGGAAAAAATTACGCTTCTGTGCCCTGACCTTCGACCCCATTTCGATGATATCCAAAAGAACCGGTTCAGTACATCTCCTGAACAACCCGATGAAGTTTTGTCGCAATCTAAGCATTGTAACATACGTTATGACGCATAAGGGCAATGGAATGGATCCAGCTCCTATGTCCCAACCTTTGACCCCATTTCGCCCATTTGCAACAGGGTTTGACCCCAGAGTGTCCCCTACCACATACTAAAATTTAATCGAAATTGAACCATTTTTGCGTAAGTTATGACGCATAAGAGCAATGGAATCGATCCTGCTCCTATGTCCTGACCTTCGACCCCATTTCGGCCATTTTCAATAGGGTTCGTCCCCAGGTGGTCCCCTACCACATATTAAAATTTCATCGAAATCGAACTATTTTTTCGCGAGTTATCGTGCGAACGGGCAGACAGACGGACAAAGCTGGAGCATATACGCTTCTTCAACCTATGGTTGGAAAGCGTATAAAAATACAAAACAGCCTACACAATTTATTATTTTTCTCATTTTTCTCTCATGGAATATGATTTTCGCCGTTTAGCTAGATGGATATAATGCTGACGATCGCAGAATAACAGTTATTGGTTTAAAAAATGTAATAAAACTAGGTATCGATTATTCCAATTTCATTTCAGGTGAGCGAAAAACTCACTTTCGTTTTAATGTCATTGCACTATACCATCTAATTAATATTATCCCAAAGAAAAACCTTGATTTTTTTTTTAGTTCAGAAGCCCAGAGTAACTGAAAAGGTAGACAAATATATTTTTTTATTTCAATGTCTAGAATTTAAAAGCCTAAAATTACATAAGGTTTTGCGAAAAAAAAAAAAACATGCAACATCGTGATTCGTTTCCGAAAGGCACGAAGGGTTTTTTATGCTGCTAACAAAGCATTCTGAGATAACGTACAGCATTATTATTCTTTTTAAAAGAACAAAAGAATTTTTTGTTTACATTTTACAGTAAAATGACAAAGCCGTTTGAAACTTCCAACTTTAACATATATCTAAAATCATAAAAAACGCTTCCTCAAGTCTCATAAAATAATAAAGCATCTCGAACAAAAAAAGACAGTATTGTTATCGTTTTGAGATACATAATAGCGAGTTTTCATGTTCCGCGGAATACGGGGTCAAATTATAAGAGTCGGTCTGCAGAATGGCCTTGTGTGACGAATTTGGAAGCTCTGTATTCTTCCTGGTCGTGACTGCGTAGTTATTAATGGATTTATGTGTACCGGATATGTTTACTTTCGTTGTTGCTCCTGGAATTTCTAAGATGGTTAAATATTTGTTTCGCAGTCATCCTCCCTGATGTGTTTCTTTTACCTCGGCGGAGTAGAAAATGGCATTTACTCGCGAACTATGAGGACCCGTTTGACATCATCTTAGTGATTTTCCTCGATTGGATGAAGGGTGCATTGATTTCTCAAATCAAGACATCATAACATCAACGAACACAGTTATATTGTTTATTTCAAACCTCCTTTCAGCTCAGTTTTCTCTTTACTCAATATCTGTGTCATTTTGCGATTTCAGTTTCACTGTGGTCTCTTGTGGAAGCTCATCAGTTGCGATTTCAATATCAGGTGAATTCATTTATCTAACTGAAGTCCCATTTTCATGCTTCTTCCCAGATTAAAATTTAATGTACTTTATTAATATTCAAGTGAAACATTTTCAGGTGTAACTCGTTTCCTTAAAATGGTAGCTCCAAGGTAAATAAATAAAAAAATATACAATTAAATAACAAAAAAACATGTACCTATTCCAAAGAACTGCTATAATACTATACTTTTTCATTCGTTTCTGTAATTTCCAGGGCCCACATTGGTAACTAAAATCAAATGAAGTCATATTCGGTGTAACTGGAATATATAAATCACTCTACAGACATATCGGTAGTACCCCTCCTGAATTCTACATCAATCCCTAAAAATGGGGTTTGACTGTAGAGTAACACTTGATAAAAACAATGAGGGTTTTAAACTGTAGTTTGAGTAAATGTACATTGCTTTGCGGTTCTTATTGAAACGCTATGGATTTGTGATAAATTTAGTACCAAACATGCATACAAAATCTCGTAAAGTAAACACAAAAAGCATACTAATAAATGACGCCTTTCAACTGTCACTCTCCAAAACTGAAGAAACGTGACCTGGAGATAGTACTAAGGACAAAAACCAATGGGTGTATTTCCGTTTTGGCCCAAATGAACTGACAAAGGTGAACGAGTGGTTTGAAAATGGCCTTAGAGCACAAGTGGGGAAAATCATCTAACACGTATTGTGGTGTAACCCAAAATATCAGTTATGGCCCCATGATTCAAAATAAGCTCATGCCATACAAAAAGCAACAAAAACCTTTATTACAGGTGTAAATGAACATTAACACATGACGGAAGCAAAATAATTTGGAACAATGAGAGCAACGCAAGATCCCAAAGTTATCACAGTACTAACAATTGTCATTGATATCTGAAAAAAAAATACGTTGAACATTAACAAAAGAACCGTCATCACTTTTACAGTATTCAATTTTGTTTCATGGATATAACATGCTTTTGAATTTTTCTGACTGCGATTAATTGTGTATGAATGGATGCAGAACTATGATGTTATTTCGGTGATGGAGTACAAAATCAAGGGCATTGTGAAGTGTTTCATAATCAGATATTTTATGTGCATATATTTTATACTGGCGTAAAAAATAAACATGGTGAGGTTGAATGAAACCTGTTGTCGTTGGTGGTATGGTGAGCACAAGTGGTATGATTTTCTCCACGTGTGCTCTAAGGCCATTTTCGGACCATTCGTTCACCTTTGTCAGTTCATTTGGGCCAAAACAGAAATATACCCATTGATTTTTGTCCTTAGTACTAACTCCAGGCTACGTTTCTTCAATTTTAGAGAGTGGCAGTTGAAAGGCTTCCCTTGTCAGTTAAAATACTCGTTCACCTTTGTCAGTTCATTTGGACCAAAACAGAAATATACCCATTGGTTTTTGCCCTTAGTACTATCTCTTGGCTACGTTTCTTCAGTTTTGGAGAGTAGCAGTTGAATGGCTTCCCTTGTCAGTTAAAACACTCGTTCACCTTTGTCAGTTCATGTGGGCCAAAACGGAAATACACCCATTGGTGTTTGCCCTTAGTACTATCTCCTGGCCACGTTTCTTCAATTTTGGAGGGTGACAGTTGAAAGGCTTCCCTTGTCAGTTAAAATACTCGTTCACCTTATTCAGTTCATTTGGACAAAAACGGAAATATACCCATTGGTGTTTGCCTTTAGTACTATCACCTGGCTACGATTCTTCAATTTTGGATGAAGGCAGGCTTCCCTTGTAAGAACATTTTCAGACTCTGTACTAACATAATGATACAAGATTAAATAGTAATAATAAGAAATTTCTACATTAAAGTACCTAAGAACAAGCACACGCATACCGGTATAGGAGTTTTCCTTTAGAACAATTGATCTGCATATTTCTTAAGTTTCTACTCTTCAATCAAACGTGCTTTTAAAAAACAATTATGACATTTATTCGCATATCGCAGTGGGCTTAATAAACGATAAAATCACTAAGATATGTGGAAATAGGACCCTGAATAACACAGGAAAAGCTATGAGATATGATATAGAAAAACACTTAAGCCTATGTTTTGGGCAGCCTTTGGGCTGAACGAGCAGCCTAACATATGGGCAGCCTTGATTCAAACTGGTTTCGATTTCAAAATGTCATACAGCCTCATTTCAAAACTATTGATATTGTTGCCTGTAATTCAAAGTGTAAAGGTCCAGTATCCAGTTCGGCCGTATGCTCACATGATTTACTCGTACTATGTGTAACATGGGCGATATTTTCCTTTGAGCACAAAGCAGGTCGTTATTGATGGTATTTTCTGATGTGCTGAGCTGGTTAGAAACTGTTTTCACCATAGTTTGTGAAATGTAGAAGACAAGTACACGACTACTATTGGCTTTTTTCGGCTCGGGAAATACTGAGAGCAAAGTTAGATTATTTTTTCTGGGGTACCTGGTATTTCTTTTCCACAGCCTTATGTTCAGACCTTGTTGGTTTGACAAGACCCATGCCTCTCCGGGATTAGCATCTGGACCCATCTCGGATGAAATGTCAAAAGCCAGCGCGTAGACAATTGGCTACAGGTGTTGTAAAGAATGCTACAATCAGCAGATGTTCGAAGAACTTTGCAGTAATTAATAGGTGTCGCTTTTTTTTCTCACAGTAAGAATCGACCATACATAACGAATTATGTGCTAGTAATATCAGAAACCCGCTGTGTCGTGTAACCGTTGGAAGGTAGCACATAACTGGTCAATATTAAACTAGAGTAATGTGATAAATAATTCGCTGAAAGATTGCGAATGTATTTATTTTATTTAACTAACTCCAGATTGCAATCTCTCATCGATACCTTTTATAGATAAAAGTCATTATTACGTATATATTACTTTTAAACAAGATGTCGTGAACGCACTCAGGTTATATAAAGGAAGGTTTAAAGGTGGATTATTCTCATTAATTGACAAACCATTAAGTCACTATTTATTGCTTTCGAGACATCATATTGTTCAGATCTTTTTGGCAAAAATTAAAAATATTTTACCAAAGATACAAGGTCTGGCTTGTTTGTTTGTGACCGAACGTAAGGCATTTGAAAAGAGTGAATACATTTTGCACTAGTGTTTGCTTTTATATCATCATTCCATTCTAGATTTAAAGAGAAACGACGGATTTTGAAATATTGTATGGCGTTGTTCTGAACCCGTAATGGCTTCAGAAGCAATGAATAAAATATTAATGTTTAACGATAAAATAGAAGCTATATCTGAAAATAATCTTAGTTCCTGATGCACTAATTCTTGGGAATTCTGCTCGCTCAAGGCTCTTAAGATTTGAAAATATTGACGGATAAAACGTGTTTTGAACCAGCACTTACTAATTGATTTTAATACTGAAGAGAGGAAAAAAGTTAAGAAGGCCATTACATAGAATTTAAGACAAATGTCGTTTTCAATCTGTACAACAACATTGTTTCTTCTGAAAATGTAAGCTGTTTGTTACTTCCTTGTGCCTCGCTACCTTTGAATTGTATTAATACATTTGAGAAATGTTTTGGTACTTTTGAAATAATTACTCATCTTCTTTTTAATTAGATCCCGATTTGAGGAGGATGCTTAAAGCTGCGAATGCTTTTCTGAAGCTTGCAGGTTTCCCGCATTTTAGGAAAGAATAAATACTAAATGTTCCCGATGCTTTTTAAGCTTCTTTCTAATGATTCGCAGAACATAATTACCGAATTCATCTAGTTCCGGGAAATAACGTTCTTTTTCATCAGCTTGGGAAACAAAAAGGAATGATGGCTCTGATTTATGGTTTATAAATGTGAAATGTGGTGTACAAACGAGTAAAATAAAAGCAAATGAAGTGATGTAAAGTTTTAACAGACTAATTATATCTGCAAAATGTGAACAGATGTGGTATTGGCTAGCATTTCAATCAGCAGCTGCATTACTGTCATGAACAATCGAGACCGAATGCAGTTATTACCTGATGTATTTTCAGTAAGCAGATAAATCATTTATCTGTTTAATTAATGTATTTGAATAATGATCTAATTGCATTTGCTCAAACCAAAAGAAAGAATGTAGTTTACGGTTGTGGGATTTCCTGTAAACTTTGCTGTTCATGAGGATCATTGAACCCTATAACTATAAAAGGAGGAATACAAATTCAACAATCTGTGCTTTATGAACAATCGAGGCTAGATGCAGTTATTTATTACCTGATGTATTCTAAGTAAGCAGATAAATCAATTATCTGTTTAATTAATATATTTGGATACTGATTCAAATATATTTGCTATACCCAGAGGAAGTAATGTGGTTTATGGTTGTGCGATTTTCTATATAATTAGATGCTCATAAGGGTAATTTATCTCATAGCAATAAAAAGAAGAAATTTTCAATATTGTGTTGGGTTTTTGTAATCTCAGGCGAGACAAATATTTTGTTAAACATTATATATAATCACACAACTCATGTAAAGAAAACAAAACGATCTTTTGTTTCCAGGCTTAAATGTACCCTTGAGTAATTAAGGTCATAAAGAGTTGTCCAACTCAATTTATAACTATAGGTACCTAGAGAAGAAAAAACACTAGCTCAGAAAGAACGTGATTATGATGTGTTTTACCTCGGGACTTGTACCCACATTCTAAAGTGCAAAAAACCTGTAACGTATACTCTCGATTCACTTTCCTTTTGATTTTTACTATCTCTGGTTATATTATTTTCCTATGTAAGTTATCTTCTTACTGAACGAGATGTTATTTCACCCGCTGAATGAGATCTGGCAATGAGTGTAAGTCATGACGTGGTGGTAGCCAGTATAAATAGGCGCGTTCAACGATACGTAGGGAGAGCTTTTTGTTGATGTGCGTAGAGTGAGCTGTTGTTGTATAGAGAGAGCTGTTTGTTGATGTGCGTAGAGTGAGCTGTTGTTGTATAGAGAGAGCTTTTTGTTGATGTGCGTAGGGTGAGCTGTTGTTGTACGAAGTGAGCTGTGGTTTATGTGTCAGAAAGCTGTTGTTGTATAAAGAGATCTTCGTTTATGTGAGAGCCAGAAGTTTACCAAATAAAAGATTGTCATAGTAAGTACGTCTTTCTCAGATCATAGTTTTGTCAGATCTCTGTCTGGCTGTTAGGTGAATTTCATTAGTTGATTATTATTAACAACCAGCAAGACTTTATTCATCTTAATTACTACTACAGCATTACTAGCAGTTAAAAGCTTGTTCATTATTATTACTACACTACTAGCAGGAAAATTTATTCATGATATAATTAATAACACAACAACCATTAGAAGAAGCATTGAATTCATTATAATTATATTAGTAAAAGCTATATTCATTATAAACCAGAGATGTACCCGAGGAACCTCGTACACAGTTAATGAACGTTTTTGTGTATTTCTGAGTTTAACGAAGACCGTAAAGAAATCTTAGAGTTATGGACAGTCACCCATTCTAAATTTTGGACCACGGTTCTAGAAAGAGACCGTCAGATAAATGCACTACCCATGCCTGATGAGGTGACAGATGTTAGAGTCTTAGACCACTCCGCCACCGGAAAGGCCCAGTTAATGGATTTAGGAGGTAGGTCCTTTGCGACTGAATAAATATGAAACGGATTTTGCTCTAAATGTACTTCCGACTGATATTGTTTTGTAAAATGTGTAACAAACTCATTTCCAGTGAAAAAGAATTTAGCATTTTCCAAAATCCCGAGTCGGCCAAACAAACGTCTTTTGCTAGTCGGAAGTCGAAAACTGAAAATATTTGGTAGTAGAAAGTCGAAAACTGCTAGTCGGAAGTCGAAAACTGAAATTATTTGCTAGTCGGAAGTCGAAAACTGAAATTATTTGCTATTCGGAAGTCGAAAACTGAATGATGTGCTAGTCGGAAGTCGAAAACATTCCTAATTTTTGATTATGCATCTATTGGGTGTGTGCGAAAGTTTCACCCGTTTCTGTAATAGATGCAAATTGCGATCGGAGTACTTACGTCACAGATGACGCTGCGATGCCGCAATTTTGCCCAATAAAGCGTGGAGCAGTAGAGCAGATTGAGGCACTAGGTTTGCCATAGTAAGTCATTCGTAACGAAAATCAAAGACGGTGTAACATGGATTGCCATAAGGAACATATAATACATTTTTTACTGTAAGAGTTCGAAAAAGGCCGTACTGCAGCCACGGTTTATCGCAACATCTGTCAAGTGTATAGTAAGGATGCAGTTGATGACAGCACATGTTACCGTTGGTTTCGGGAATTCCGGGACGGAGACAGAAGCTGTTAAGATTACATACTTCCTGGCCGTCCATTCGTGGTTTCTGACGAGGAAGTGGGCCACGCCATGACAAATGACCCACATCCAACCGTTCAGGAATTAGCGAAAACGTTGTCGCTACACAGAAATACAGTCGAAAGAAGGTTGCATGCGCTTGGATTCATCACCAACTTCGATAACTTAGTTGTGCACCAGCTTTCTGCGAAGCAACAAGAGGAGAGAATCCCTAACGGTGTTTCTTTGCTTTCTCGTCACAGAAATGAACCGTTTTGGGGACGAATTGTAACGGGTGACCACAAATGGATACTGTACCGTAATGTAAAGCGTCGACTGACTGTGTGCCAAGGTGCGGAGCCAGTTCAATCGATCTCAAAAGGAGGACTGCATTCCAAAAAGGTTTCGTTGAGTGCTTCGTCTGATGTCCAGGGAATTATCCACTGGGAGGTGTTGGCACCTAACCGAACGATGAATGCTGACCACTACTAGCAACAGTTGGAGAGATTGAGATAACAACTGACATCGAAGCTGCCAGCACTCTCAGTCGCAAAGGTGTGATCCTTCATCATGATAGCGCCAGACCCCAGGCTGCTTTAATCACCCGGAAAAATTACTGGACCTTGGTTGGGAAGTGTTACCTCAACCGGCGATCGTTACAGAACGCCTTCGCTCTCCAAACCTTCGATGATGTGGACGATGTAAAAACCGCATTGCACGACGTTTTTGACAGTAAAACACAGGAGTGTTTCCTTCGTGGAATTCACCTACGCATAGACAGATGGCAAGAGGTCATACAGAAGGATGGCAATTATGTGAAATCCTAGGTACGTTATTTGTTGTGTTCTCCTCTTTTCTTTGTAACCAGCAAAAACGGGTAGAACTTATGCACACACCTAATATTCTTATACGCGAGTCGGTCTTTTTTCGGGACTTGCGTAAGACCTTTATCGACACAGGAATTCCTCTTTGTAAGTTTAAAAATTCTTCCTAAAAGTATGTCTTGGAAAAGTACAAAAAAGAAATAATTCTAAATGAATCCACTGTTGAATGGCTATAGATAAATCTCTTGATAAATGCATTCTTCTTCTGATTTAGCACATATCTCTTCTAATGTAGCACATATCTCTTCTAATTTAGCGTATATTTCTTAATTTTATTGCATAAATGCTTGCATATTTTGGAGGTTTTTTATGTTTGAACATCCTGGCTTAGGGTTTTAGTATAACCTTTCGGAATGTTAATTTAGTACTTGTTTTTACTAAACAACAAGTTCCGTTATTCTCGACATAAGAATAGGATGACAAATATCTCAGGTTGAGAACTTTGTACTGTTTTCATCGGTTCGTATTGTGCCTGTTTTTTGCCTATGGAAGCGCATCTATAATGCAATACGCTGGCCTTTACCAGTTTCTAAATCTACAATTTTAATATTTTTTAAAAAAGAAAGAAATGCTTTGCATCAAATTGGGACTTCTTAGTACGGCATGCGTATGAGATTAATTAATTTTAGCAAACTGTGCCGAATAAAAAAGGACATCATTTTCCTCAACAAAGAGCGACGTTATAGACTATCGTAAAAAAGTGACATGCTCCTTTCTAAGTTTAAAGTACCTTTAACAATTCCTAGGATTACCCGAAGTGCTGTGCTACGAAATATCAATGAGCAAAACGTAGCAACCAACCAGGTGGCCCAGTGGCATGAGACGAAAAGTTTTGTCTTTCATTCCGAGTCGAGTGTGGATTCGAATTCTAAGACAGGCAAGTTTTTCGCTTATCGTGCTGGTGCTGTTCGTATCTTAGAACGACTTAATTAGGGACTAGCGACTTCCCATAGAACAGGATGTTTACAGGAATTTTCAATTTCTAAAACAAAACAAAATAATTCTGCTGTTTTCTCTGACCATCCACGCAGCGGCTTGCAACCCCGGTGGCTCAAATGTCTAAACGAACTGTTCTCGAACTGCTTGTGACCAGCAATTCGAGATAGAGTCCGGGCTAGAAACCCGGTGAGACATGGTGCTGTGTTTGTCTTAGAGAACTGGTTCTTTTCCTTCCCTGGAACAATTGACGTTAAATTAGGGACGGGCGATTTCATATAGACCATTGCGTTACTCACGGTGATCGCTGAACCGCCATTCAAAAAAACAAGAAAGATGACACCGAATTTTCTGTTGTAATGAGCACGTCTTTTAAATCCGTTCTGACACGAATTAATTTTATCAAAGCTATTCAAAGTCAAGGGAACCGGTTAGGAAAACAATCAACTAGTTTCTACAATCGATAAGACATTCAGAAATAGAAACAGCTACTTAGTTCCACCAGCGGTTAAAACCCATGTTGCGAAAATTAACAAATGATGCACAAAGAGTTTCTCATAGCACAAGGAAGGTATCAAGAACAAAGAGATTTTAAAATTGAAGAGTTAAAGAAGAAATACAGAAGGAAACATGATGTAAGTCTACACCTTCTAGCGGAAGAATTTTGCATAATGGAAAAGTTGACAATAGGGGGAAATAGCTATGCTAAGGAAAAGGAACTTTTCATATACGTCACTCGGTAGCAGAAATAGCGAAATAAAAATGGTTTTGACCTTTACCCTCTAAGCGGGAAATCTTTGAAATATTTAAAGAGGATGTAACATATGTATATTCTATTTTAACTTTCCTTTTCAATTTCTTTATCTCTGTGAATTTGAGTTTGTTCTCTTAGACATTTTTAAACCTTAACGTTATATCCTTTCCCTCAAACAAGAATAATGTTGGCAACACCCTGAGGTCGGAACAAGAGTGACGTATCTGTGGCCGGATAAGAACGATAGATAAAAAAGGCAATGCAGTGGTTGTTCACGGGGATTGATATTATTCATGATAGACGTAGTGTTATACTGTGTTTGGATGATAAATTACTGATTCTGTATCGAGTAAGCCAGTAATCCATATGTGAGTGTGGAGTACAACCCATACAAACAAAATAAAAGTATTTGTAAGAACTACTTGGCCTTTTTCTTGTAAGGTGTGTGGGTACCTTTTATAATATTGCATTAACTTAGCACACATACCGTAATTACGTACTAACGTAAGATCTACGTTACAGTGGAAAGACAAATTACGTTATAAGGATAATGCTCTACATCACTATTGTGGCGAATGGCATACAGTAAAAATGAAATTTCTCAAAAGGGCTTTTAGAAGCGATGATACAGCTGCAAACAGAAGTACACAAACAACACCTACCGACAGAACTGTGAACTGCAAAATTTCTCATATACTAGCTTAAATGTTTCTACAAAATGATTGGTATCAGCTGTTGAAAGAATTGCTAAATTGGTCATGTAGAAGCCGAGTTATTGAAAAAAACCAGATTAAACATTTGCGCCAACTAGCGGTGAAATTGTGCATTAATTCGGAAAGAAAATATGCTCACAGAGTTTGCATAGTTAGTAGTATCTGACCGAAGAATGAAGTTTTTCAATAAGGTTTTTAGTCCCACAGATGTTGCTGTAAGCAAGAATATGAACTTACGCCATCTGGTGGCAGAATTGTGTCCTTACGAAAATTTGAAATTATATGAGGAACAGTTTGCACCCCAAACTGTCTCCTACAAAAAAAGAATTTTTTTCAAACCGGACACTCAGAAGCAGAAATATTGACAAAACTAAAATAGGTATCTACGCCCTCCAGCGGAAAAACTATGAATTATTTTAAGAAGATATTATTCTGAAAAGTTTTTCCGAAGTCAGCGGCATGGGTCCACGAAAGAATATTTTCAGTCGAGTTTTCAGAAGCTTAGATTTCGCTGCACAAATATCAGAATCACAAATAAAAGCTTACGTCCCTTGGTGCTCAAATCATTCTTCACCAAAACTTAGAAATATATGCAAAACGCTTCGGATGAAGAGCTGTATCAGGTGCTGGAAGAACTTTTTCAAATCGGACACTCAGAAACAGAGGTATCCACAAAAATAAAGTATGTATCTACGCCCCCTGGAGAAAAAACTATGCATTAGTTTAACAATAAATTATTCTGAAAAGTGTTTCCCAGGGGAGCGGTTAATGTCCACGAAAGTATATTTTCAATCGAGTTCCATAAGCTTCGATATCGCTGCACAAGCACCAGAATCACAAATAAAAGCTTACGGCCCTTGGTGCTCAAACCATTCTTCACCAAAACTTAGAAATATATGCAAAACGCTTCCGATCATGAGCTGTATGAGGTGCTGAAAGAATTTTTCAAATCGGAGTTTTAGAAACAGAGATATCGGGAAAACGCAATTTACCTTTACACCCAACAGCCGAAAATCTATGAATTACCTATAAAAATTGAAGTTACGTGAGAAACATTTCAAACTGGAAACGCTTTCCAACAAAACAAAAAATTCAGATCGGACTCCTAGAAGCAGAGATATGGGGAATAAAAATAAGGTGTACATCTACACCATCTAGGGGAAAACTATACACTATTTTAAAACAGAAGTATTCCCTAAAGGTGGTCTGGGATGAACGTTATCTGTTCAGGAAAGAATTTTTTCAATTGAATTTTCGGGTGATCATAGTTGCCGCAAATATATCAGAAGGAGATATAAACACTTACGCATCCTGGGAGGCCAAACCATTCCTTACCCAAAATTACAAGTTATGTGCAACACATTTCACATGAGGAGCTCTATCCGATGAAGGAAAAATTTTTCGAATGGTAGTTTCAGAAGCAGAGATATCGTGTAGCGCTCGATTTAACTTTACTCCCTCCAGCGGAAAATCTGTGCATTACTAGAAAAATAAACTGTTCCTAAAATAGTTTTTCATACACATGGTATCGAATGGAGAAACATGTTTTTCAATCGGATAGTTAGAAGCAAATATATGGAATGAAATGTATTTTGAATTCAATATCATCTGTACTTACTAGCGGCGTATTGTGCATTTGAAAAAAAAACAACAGAAAGCAAGGATCACTATTTTTGTATTTAAAGCTTCCCAATGCAAAAAGAATACTTTCAAATAGGACTAATATTTGTAGAGTGTGGTGTCCGCAAGCAGATGGACGGACAAGGCGATAATATAAGCATGATCTTTTTTCTTCAAAGACGTTCTAAAAATAGGACCATGTAAGTAAAGGATAGTCAAAATCATAATATTGTCTTGTTGAAAAAAGTGTATTTGGATGTATACATAATCATTGCTGTGAGAGCGCAGGTAAATGAAGCTTGTACATAGCATTTATTTTAATGAAAATCCACAATTTCTGATCCCTGGCTCAAAATGTTTGTTTCAGTAAAGTTAATTGCTTAATTTGTTTTAAAGACATAGGTAAACTCAGATCTCGTTGTTCTTGTGTTCATCCATGTCATGCCACCGTACATCGCATTGAAAGCATCATTTTGAAATGAGTCACTTGTATTAGGAAGTAAAAAAATTCCACTTCCTAACCTTTTTCTTCGCCGTCACGACGGCTTAATGATCACAGCCGCTAGTTTTAGATTTTAATGGAGTTAACCCTGCCCCCTCAAAAGCAGTGAACCCAAATTTTTTCCCGTACTAACCTTGTACTTCGCCGTCCCGGAGCTCCAGTAATCATAGGCGCTGTCCTTAGATGATTACTTTACTTTACGGATGTAGCTCTGAACCTTCAGAACGTGTGATCCAATTTTTTTCCCTTCCTAACCTTTTTCTTCGCCATCACGGAGGTGCTGGCTTTAGATCATTCCTTTTTTATGAAGGTAGCTCTGCCTTCCACACATCTAGAACCAGTGACTCCAAAGTGTTAAACTTCCTAACCATTTTCTCCGCCATAGTGGAGGCGCAGTGATCATAGGCGCTGGCCTTAGATCATTCCTTTGTTTCATGGAGGTATCCTTGACCCCTCAAAGCCAGTGACTTCAAGTTTTCCTCTTCCTAACCTTTTTCTTTGCCAACCGGAAGCCTCAGTAAACATAGGCGCTGGCCTTAGACCATTCCTTTTTGCAAGGAGGTAACCCCGCCCCCTCAGAGCCAGTGACCTCAAAATTTTCCCTTCCTAACTTTTTCCTTCGCGTTCCGAAGGTTCAGTTATCATTGGCGTTGGCCATGTACCTTTCCTTTTTTTTTTTTAAGGAGGTAGCCCTGCTTCCCGGAAACCAGTTATCTCAAATTTAGGGCAAGCGTCTTCCCCATAACCCAAAGAGATGCTCATGGGGGTCGTTAATCCTCCCCCCCCAAAAAAAATAATTTCTTCGTGTTCAATATTTTTTTTCACAGATAGTCAATGCATACTCCTCCTTTTCTAGCTACCTATATGTGTAAGACTCGAATTTCTTCACATAGTTCAATTAAAACACCACATTAACAGACTAATTGCCGAAGCAGAAATGAAAATCCAGCTTTCTTCTATTTAGCCAGGCAAATCGGCAAAAATGTAGAGCAATGCCTCTCTTTTCACTAATTATTATTTTGTTTTGGAAAACATAGTCATTTTCCATCAAACATGTTATTTATGTGAACATTCATTAGTGTCAGTTTTAAATGAATTAATAAGAAATTATTTTTCCAGTTTCTCAGTTTTAGTTCCTCAAACGGTAGATACAGATAGATATAACCTACATAAACAAAACTCTTTACAGTTCTCAATAAGTTTTAAAAGTGTAAAGGGATCCTAAGGGATAAATGTTTGAGAACCGCAGGCTTAGATTGATCGAATAGAAATATTGCGACTAAAATTAAATAATGGCATGCTGGAAAAGAAAGATTTTGTGAGAGAGTGGGAGCAATTATCGCAAGCTTTGAAACCAGAAACATTAGTTTGATTTTGTGAGAGAGTGAATCTAATTATCGCAAGCTGTGAAACCAGAAACATTAGTTCTCAGGTTATTATTCCTACACTGAATATTGCAGTTTTCTGGGAGAAGACTCTATACAGGCCATCGTATAACGAATATTTCACTAGATTTTAAATAACCATTTTCTGTGTTGTTATGCTGAAAGGTTACCTCTTTACCCTTAATAAATATTACTCTCTACCGTGTTGGCTTCCATTAGCCAAATCGCATTCCATTTGGCGGCAACTCAAGCTGTGTCTTCCGCTTCTAAATTACCTATAAATTTCTCATTAGAACTTAGGACAGCAGTACTGTCAATAAGAGAATGAGTGAAAACCGTAAAACTCCAAGCTTAACTAATTAGTCCCTCCGTTTTCTCGTTGATGGAAGGCCATGAACATAGAAGCATCAATATACTCAGCATGTATTATTATGCATACAGATAGTTTTAAAATTTATTCGCGAATCTAAAGACTTCAGTTCGTGCTAAAGAGCACGAAAAACTTAAAACGAATGATTATCTAGTTTCATAATTTCTTTCCCATTTGTAAATACATAGCTCTCAATACGTGTCAATACATTTCCCTGATTGTTTTTAAAAATGGCATCACTCCTATTTGAAATGCATTAGTTTCTTTCTCGGTTCGAATTCAATCACTTCAAAGGTCCACTGCCGCTGCACTCGCCGGTGGTGTAACGTCAATGGTAATCGGAGCCGCCCCGGTGGCGCAGTGGTCTAAGGCGCTGGTCTCTGATCATTCGTCCGTAAGGGGTCCGGGTTCGAATCCCGGTGAGGCATGGATGTTGTGTTTGTCTTACTGCACTGGCTCTCTCCCTTCCCTGGAACCAGTGACCCTAAATTAGGGACGGGCGACTGCTTATAGCCCATTGAGTTGCTCATGGTGGTCGTTAAACCTCCAATCAAAAAAACAAAATGGTAATCGGAGCAATGGGCGCCGTGCAACAAGTCCCCGGTCCTGCAGACGACGTCGAACGGTACGTGCTGACACAGGTTGTTGCGCAACACACCTTATTCCTGCGCTAACGTTCGTGATGTAGCGGTCCAACCGTCAATACCCGCCGCACAACATACCAGTCCTCTCGTTCGCAACCTTGTGATTTAACGTGATTTAACGTAGGCCCAACACTGAGCCAACGTCTTATCTTCCAAAAAGACGGTGGATCAGGGTTAATCCTGCGTTAAAATACAAGACTGTGCTACTTGGGTCTATGGTATACACCCATTGTGCTGATTTCTTAGGTTCTTGTACAGTATCCACTTTTCATCGTAGATTATGGTCTATCGCTATAATTTTCCCCGCCTGTACCTGCTTAGCAAGGAAGTGCACATATCCAGACGACGTGTCTTATTTACTGCTGTCAGTTGGTTTGACAACCTGACACTCAGCTGTTTAACCTTCCACAGGTGCGCAAGGAGCCGCAAGTCCGCCGAATGATGCTCATGACCCTGAACCCTTTCTGCAATCTCGCCATCACCTTGCATTGAGTAAGCTACCACGATATTCTTGATACACTGTGGGTGATTTGATATACTACTGGTGGACGACTATGAAGCTTATTTGAAGAGACATGTCTGCTGCTAGGAAATTTGTGAGCCATCGGCGTATAATGAATTCATTCGCAGTGCTCTGCCCAAAAGAAGTATTAGTGTTTCTGGCTGTTATAACAGCGGAATGTCTGAGTTTGAACTCATGCAGGAAATTTATGCACAACTGGCCTGCCTCCATGGTGCACTTTGACGGAAGCCTTTTCACTCGCGGTTGAAGCTTGGCATGAAATCAGGAACACAACATGATATACACCCGAATTGTAGCGTATTTCATGTAGCGTTTGCTGGATATCACCAATATGGTGAAGAGGTCGAACATGTCTATTCGGTAAAATCGGATAGTTCGTCTGAACCAAACCCAATAAACAACATAACAACGCTCGTTCAAGAAAGAAACGAAAGTTACCCTAGATTGTAAAGTAGAAATCTAATGATAGGCAATATATCAGCATGTGTAGAGAGTTCTGCGCATGCGTCATCCGGTACGAGGAGTCTATTTGCAAACGCTCTTCATAGCTAAGCCTAATAAAAGTGACGTAGAGCCTTTACTGACACACTTTAGTTCCAACTGGTATTCAGGCAATAGTGAAGATCAAGATTTGAGATCAATGAATGGTAAAAAAATGGAAAATAAATCGCCTTCGTTCCATAAAATATTCTTTTCCTCAAACAACCTTTTTGTGTGTGTTTAAGAAACCCAAAAATCCAGTACGGGAAGAATTTCCATCCTAATGCTCATAGGAAAGTTATTCATCATAATAAACAGTACAGCACACGCTACAAAAGATTTATCTGACATTTTGAAAACATAATTTGCTGCTTGCATACGTTCAATCTGTGTCTCTCTGATTTCACAACGTCCTTTAAAATCGAAGAAGAACTTCTATGAGAATTAGCGAAGTGGCAAGAACTTCTCTTCCAAGTGGAAAATGAAGCTTAAAGGATGCATACAAAGATAACCAAGATTAGTTATTTTAAGGCAAAAGTACATCTCTAAAAATGCACAATTTCGTGAAAGCCAAGTTTTTTTTTTTTTTTTTTTGTTTTTGTTTGAGGTTTAACGACCAGCGTGAGCAACTCACTCGCTATGAACAGTCGCTTATCCCTAATTTGGGGCCACTGGTTCCAGGGAAGGGGGAGAACCAGAGCCATAAGGCAAACACAACATCCATGCCTTACCGGGATCCGAACCCGGACCCATCTCGGACGAATGGTCATAAAACAGCGCTCAGACCACTGCGCCACGGCAAGAAGTTTTATTTCCGTTGGTTTTATTGGAGCCCTTATGAATGCGCATTTGCTTACCCCTGTGTACTTGGAACATTATTTTATTGAAGCGGAGGTTTCTCCCATACCTGTTGTACATGTTAATATTTGTAAGAAATTAGGTTTCTTCTAATACTGATATTTTCAAAAAGATAAAGACCAGCTTTGGGCATGTTTTAGCTGCCGCAAGTATTTTTATTCCGCGATAATGCTGTTTATCCCTTTTTGAAACACAGAAGCTCTATGACTTAGTCTTGCGTAACACTCGCATGCCATGCGCACAAGGTATTGTGACAGACACTGGCGCCTTTATTTTTACCTGAAATAAAGGAAGGTGTTCACGTCCTGTCATAAGCACTGAACATTTATTGTTCTTTGTTCTTTTTGAGAAGGTTTCCGCCGACTAGCCCCAATTCTTTTGAAGTAGTCTTGAAAGAAAGCATTAGGATTTTTGATGGATGATGTTATGGCTGGCTGTCGAGCGGAGTATAATCTCTTTTGACTAGAATTGTACTCGTTAATGGGTTAGGAAATTGAACATCCTCTCTCTTTCCTTACTTCCAATGTAAATATCGCTGAATAGTCTAGTGATACTTTATTTATCCTTCACACTGTTTTCATGGTTCATCCGCTCATGATTGGCAGCTATAGTTACATCGAGCGATGTGATTGGCTGCACCTTGTTTTGCGCATTTCTGGATTATTAACCTTTTCTTCCCGCACGAAACAACTTCCATGTAGAAGACTCTAAACTGGTAAATTTACAAGATAGATCTCTTTTCATTTTTACCTGAAATTCATACATCACTCGATTGAAACATGAGCAGGCAAATTTTTTAAAAGACACCAACTTGAAACTGTATAAAATTTAAAAGCAGTGTCAGATTGCATCATATAAGTCGCGCTTCCTGGACTTCACGATTTACTTTACAAAGGATAATATGTTTTGTCCATGTTTTCTTTTTAGTGTTTAACAGCCACCGTAAGCAACTGGTGACGTACTACATAGGTTAAGCACGTCAAGGTGACAAATCTGCAGCAATACATTCTGTCCGTGTAGCTTAGTTGGGAGAGCAACGTATTCCGGAGGGACGAAGATCGAAGCCTCACTCCGGAATACGTTGCTGTCCCATCTAAATTACACGGACCGAATACTGTATATCGTTGCAGATTTGTCGTCTTGAGACGTGCTTTATTGCTGTAGTACGTCAGAAACCCAGTGGGCTACAAATAATCGCCCACCCTTAATTTGGGGCAACTGGATCCAGGGAAGGGAGAGAGCCAGTGGCTCCCTCCCTTCCCTGTGGGTCTGGGATCGTTGGTCCAAGTGGGTCTGGGTTCGAATCCTTCCCTGGGATTCGAACCCAGACCCACTTGGACCAACGATCAGAAGCCAGCGCTTAGAGCACTGTGCCATCAGGGTAGCATTCCATTTTTACAATTTCAAATCCGAGAAATTGCGATAGAGTCCGCTTATAACCAGGAGCTCTAAAGCTGCGGAAATCCTTGTGAATCTCGGCATCCGCTAAACCTGTTTTGGGGTAAAAATTCGAACCACACAAACATGTGCTTATTTGATAATGTTTATATGCGGTTAGGTGACATATCCGTAATAACTGGATGTACTTGAAAGACTTAATTTATTAACTGGATTAGTACTATATTTGTTTAATGAAACCTTTCAAATTTATTGAACTTGATGACTGATCGGAGTTTTGACTACACAACACACATACAACAAAAGCAGAACCGTTCGTCCCAATGCAACACTCACTTCTAGGATGGAAGTTGTATAGACATAATTCCAGGAATTGATGTCTCCTGTTTCCTCTCCGGCGACATCCCCATCCCGTTACTATCCAATTCCTCTCTGCAACGGTTCTCAGGAAATCACAGTAATATGTGTGAGCCCCACTATCCTCTTTTTTACCTAGGAGTAGGAACCGTGTATTTAACTCTGTTGACTCTATATACCCAAGCTACAGCCCTTTGGAGTGGTTGGCAGGGAATGTTTATTTCACAACTCGCTTGTTGAGCATTTGATATACTCTCTCCGATTATTTTTATTCTGTTAAACTGCTTCCACTAGAATACAAGGATTCCCCTAGGACACGGGTGGCCAAACTTTGAGGAACCAAGATCTACCTTACGCCATCATTCCCTACTGTGATCTACCATGGTTTGTTTGTCTCAGTGATATAGGCATATTTAAATAGAAATAAGCCTATATCACAAGTGTGTTGTTAGTGCGTGTATTTTTGTAAGTATGGAAACAAATGCACAAAAAAAATATTTAAATAATTTTTATTCCCGAAACAACATTTTTCAAACAAATGATATAAATTTTCTTTTAGAGTGTTTATTTACAGTATTTAATTCTTAGATGTTGATGCATGGTACTGTATGTCCTCACAAAGTTTAGAACAATCAGGCACATAATCAATGAGGCACAGTCAGAGACACGCTTCTAAATTAGCATCACGTAGGCAACTCCTGTATTTCGACTTCGTTATTTTCATTTCTGAAAACGTTGCTTCACATAGATATGTGCATCCAAAGAAAGCAGTTAGCCGCTTCCTTTGACATCCAAAGAAAGCAGTCAGCCGCTTCCTTTGACATCCAAAGAAAGCAGTCAACCACTTCCTTTGACATCCAAAGAAAGTAGTCTGCCGCTTCCTTAGACATCCAAAGAAAGCAGTCAGCCGCTTCCTTTGACATCCAAAAAAAAAGCAGTCAGCCCTTGTCGCTTCCTTTGACATCCAAAGAAAGCAGTCAGCCGCTTCCTTTGACATCCAAAGAAAGCAGTCAGCCGCTTCCTTTGATATCCAAAAAAGCAGTCAACCGCTTCCTTTGACATCCAAAGAAAGCAGTCAGCCGCTTTCTTTGACATCCAAAGAAAGAAGTCAGCTTTGACATCCAAAGAATGCAGTCAGCCGCTTCCTTTGACACCCAAAAAAGCAGTCAGTCGCTTCCTTTGGCATCCTAAGAAAGCAGTCAGTTGCTTCCTTTGACATCCAAAGAAAGCAGTCAGCTTTGACATCCAAAGAAAGCAGTCAGCCGCTTCCTTTGACATCCAAAGAACGCAGTGAGTCGCTTTCACCAAACAAATTATTAGTACTACTAGAACTGCTATACAGTCCTGACAGTGTCTGGTAGTCTGCTGTCAAGACTACCTGACCACTGTGAGAACTGTATGGCGCTTGGGGAAGCAATCCCTATCCATACTTTTCCGGAATGTCTCTTACTATACGGGCAACATGCGGCCTCGCGTCGTCGTGCTATATGATAACACGAGCTTCGAGCATGTCGGACCTTCTTTGGCGAATATTTGGGAACAAAACGTTTTGCAGAACCTTCTGTAGTAATCCGCTGTTACAGTGGTCCTCTCTGGCACTCTGTCCGTTTCTACCACTCCAACCTTATCATGGGCCATAACGATCATCAGCTTAACCTTCTATAGTTGGCAGTGGATATTTTTCTGGCGAGGTGCTACGATGCTCAATAGTTTGTGGGATTAGTGTAATGCTATGGCCCACTACACTAACACCCAAACTTCATGCAAAGCTTTATGAACTTCGGTACGGAATTTTCCTCGCAAAGTTTTAACTTTAATGATGGATCCCTATACGCGCGATCAGACCTGACTCACTTTCTTCTTCCATTTCTAGGCAGAATTTTTCGGAACAAGAAGAAATTAGCCAGCAAACGTAGACACAACTCACAACTGGCGCAACGATTGAAGCAATTGCATTATCCTACGGGCAGCACCTGCGCAGTGTGCAAAACTTTTGAAATGACCCAGGCAATTGAAATTTCTACCTAAAATCTGCTGAAATATGGAAGTTAAAAAAACGGGCACATTTAAAAACAGAAATTTCGTTAAGAGACGGACACCTACGGCACGTTATTTTCAGATATTTTACGTGAATTCACACCACTTATTTTTGATAGTGCAGGACATTTCTGCCGAACTCTTTCATTGTTCATGAGAGAGGTGCACTTTCTAAAAACAAATTTTAAGTGTTGCCTTCAGCACGTGGATGCACTGATGGGCGGAAACAGGCCGGAGGCGGCGGTGTTACGCTGAGGGCGATGCTTTCTTGGGACACGTTAGGCCTCATATCCCAATAACAGAATCCTTGACAGATCTCATGTATTCTGAACATTTTTGCGGACCAAGTTTACCCATTCATGGCAACTGTGTTCCCTGCTGGTGATGGCCATTACCAACAGGATACTGTGCCATGCCACACTGCCAGAATCGTCAAGGAGTGATTCGAGGAACATGCTGGTGACTTGCTATTAATGCACTGGCCTCTAAATTCACCTGAAATGAGCCCAATCGAACATTTGTGGTTCAACTTGGAAAAGCGGGTTAGCGCTAAATCGCCACAACCCCGAAATGTACGGGAACTGAAGGACCTGCTGTTGACATTATGGTACCAGATACCCCAATTTACCTATCGGCACCTCATCGAATCGATGTCTTTCCGAGTGGCCGCTGTTTTATGGGATAAAGAGGGTCCCACAGCTTATTATGTAGGTGGTTATAATGAAGTGGCACATCGGTGTATATGTGTACATGTTCGAGTAACGTCAGTTTAAAATATACTGCATAAGAACGGAGAAGTTATAATTATAAAACACTGTTTGCCATTTTGTGAAACCTTTCCTAAGAGACGCCATGTTTGTTCGCACTACTTAAGAGAGTCGTTAAATAAAATGGTGATATTTTGTAGGCTTTCTTACTTGCTTGGATTCGGAACCGAAATGATGTTCATTACGAGGTGTCAAGAAGGCGATCCCCAAAACGGCTGAGGGGCTCGCGAGGAGAGGGAAGACGACAAGGACGTTCGAATTTGCGATGAGCAGGAGGAAGAGGTTTTTTTACGTTCTTCGGATGGTCATCTGCCTAATTTTTGAAATGTAAATATATCCTGTAAATAGAATTGTTTCCCAAAATTCAATAAATGTTTACAATCTGAGCTGGCATTTTCAATAAGGTCCTGCTTCACTCATTTTGTAGGATAAACGAACCGAAATAATTGGGCCTACTAGGATGAATTCCGCAGCAACACTATGTGCATATCAGCTCTGAATCTGCTCACTATTATGGTCGTAGCAGCGCTAAAAATACCGAATGATATGTACGTAACAACTTCGCTATTGTCGTTTCTCTTGCATTTTGAAAAACATCGTGCCGCACCGGTGGCGTAGTGGTCTAAGACGCTGGCCTCTGATCATTCGTCCGTAAGGGGTCCGGGTTCGAATCCCGGTCAGGCATGGATGTTGTGTTTGTCTTACGGCACTGGCTCTCTCCCTTCCGTGGAACCAGTGACCCAAAATTAAGGACGGGCGACTGCTTATAGCCCATTGGTTTGCTCACGGTGGTCGTTAAACCTCCAATCAAAAAAAAAAAAAAAAAAAAACATCGTACACTGCGATACGCATAACTCACTAGTTTGGAGAGAGAAATCATAAGTCTTTCGGTTTGCAGAAATATTCAAGTAATCCATATCACATGATCTTCTTTTATTTGTTCTTTTCCGAAATGTTTAATAAGCAAATGTTTTTCATCGTTCTAGCAATATGAGTAGACAGAGTAAAAGAAATAGTGCCCGCATAAATCGAAACATTTCTTGGCAGATTAGAAGTAACCGCGGAGAAAGACTTTTTCTTATCAGCCAATAGTAATTTGCGTTTAATTTCCTGGGATCGAAATCCACATAAGAGAAAAAGAATTTGAGCTAAATGTGTGTTGTTTATCTCCTGTACCCGAGTTGCGCAAGAATAATAAGAGCAAACTGAACACATTGATGGATGTGCTTCCCTTTCTCACATGTGCGTGTTTTGCAAAGATGGTTTCCATTATTTTACTTAGTAAGGTATTGTATCAACATGGGTATATTGTACGAAGGAGAAGCGATCAATCAAATTCAGTTGAGTTGCTCAGTAATCAGCATTCTGGGAAATGAAACGCAACGTACGTTTTCAATGAAAACAAAAAAGATTCTGTTGGGAAGCTAAGATTGTCTCCTCGAAATGACAGGGTTTTTTTTTTTTCGTTATTTTCCAGAAGACACGTATCATTGTAATTACGGTGCCAATCAGACGGATTTCAGTATATTGAGTTTAATCTTTAAAAATGAGAAAATTCCTTAGGAAAAAATTAAACTTTCATTATTTTAAACACAATTTATACTAATTCCGCAACTGCAGAAGGTCTAACTAAGAGCAGGCGAGTGAACATGTGAGTGAAACTGAAAAAGGAAGTAATAAGGGGAAAAGAAAGAGTAAAAACGTAAGAGATTGTTACTAAATATAGACAATGTCAAAAAATATGTGTTTCAAAAATGATACATACGAAAAGGGCGAGATAGGGAGAAAAAAAGGACAAGAGAAGAAGTAATCAAAAAAACTAAAAAAAGTGTAATCACGGAAGGGAATAATGAAAGAATAAAAAGTACAATCAAAGAAAGAAATATTGAAAGAATAAAAACCATAATGACACACACACAAAAGAAACTAAGGAGTAAAAAATTTGTATTCAAAGAAAATACAAGAAAAACTAATCCGTCTTCAGCATGATTATAAGTTTAACACTTTAATTTAAACAGAAGAGTTAGAAACACAGATAGTTAAAATACACAAGCACTTTCAACACTGCCCCAGTCTCTTCATCAGGTGTGAGAGTAAACGTGGTGACAACTATTTAAATACATGTGGGAGATGGAGTAAGTCACAACATTCATGCGCAAAAGAGCAGGGTCATAAACATCTAGGATTAAATTGTGTGACGTACCTGTCCTGATCGACGCACATTAGACAAAGGCAGATAGCAGTGAGAGCACATGCCAATGTAGTGTGGTGGATAGCGCTCCGGAGCCGATAGTTGTAGGTTCGAATCCAGCTACTGGGGGTGAAAATGAAAGATAACTTTACTTCGTCGTATTGGCGCCTGAACTTCAAGAATGACCTGGCTGATAGGTTTCTCGCAAAGGTGCGATGTTCTTTCCTCAACGCGAGACAGGAAAAATGAGAATCCCTTCTTCAGTGCTTCGAAAAAATAAATCAGTGCGATGTTACATTCCACACACCAAATTGTCTGCGATTTCTCAAATGTACGTTCTTCATCGGATGACTGACTACAGCGACACATGGTCCCGGCTGACCCCATAGCCCCGGCCCTCTTTCGGGGGGAGATAAACGTGCCTGCCCCCCCTGGACGCACATTAGATAAAGGCAGATAGCGGTAAGAGCACATGCCAGTGCAGTATAGTGGATAGCGCTCCCAAGCAGAGAGTTGTAAGTTTGAATTATGCCACTGGCATAAAAATGATGGAGAAATTTACTTAGTCGTAGTTGTTTTATTAATTAGAGTCAGTATTTTGTAATATATAAAAATTAAAGTCAGTATTTTGTATTACAAAACACTGACTCTAATTGAGTCTAACTGTTTATGAACAACTTAATCCAAGATGTTCACGATCCTGCTCTTTTGCGCATGTCTGTTGCGACCTACTGCATCTCCCACATGTATCTGACCAGTTGTCACCACGTTTGCTCTCACATATGATGAAGAGACTGGGGCAGTCTTGAAAGTGCTTGTGTAGTTTAACTAGGTGTGCTTTTAAGTCCTACTGTAACGTACCTGCCAGCAGGACGCACACGACATAAAGGCAGATAGGAATCAGAACAAATGTCTGCGTAGCTTAGTTGGTAGAGCGACTTGTTCCGGAATAAGCGGCCTCGGGTTCGAATCCCGGCGCAGACCAAAAATGACGGAGAAATTCACTTCGTTATACTACGTTTAAATTAAAGTTTTTAACTTCTGTGTTGAAGACGGATTAGTTTTCCTAGCATTGCAAACACAGCACGAAATCCAACTTCGATTTCAAAGAAAATGACAATGTTCGTGAAGATAAACTCATGCTCCCTGATAGAACACTACCACGGCGCACATAGAAGCGTTTCCGCGTGCACACTATCTAAACAAGAAATATGACACCGAATTTTCGGGAGTAATCAGAACGTCTTTTGAATCCGTTCTGACGTAAATTAAATGTGTCAAAGCTATTCAGGCAATGGAACCGGTATAGAAAACAATAGTATCTGACTGAAGAAAGAAATTTTCCAATCGGGTTTTTAATCCGGTAGATATTGCTGAAAATGGAATCGTGAACTACGCCCTCTCGTTAAAGACTTCAGTTAAAAAGAATTTGAATTTATGTGAGAAACATTTTGCAACGGAAACGCTCTCCAACAAAGAAATAATTTTTCAAATCGGACTTTTCGAAAAAGAGATATGGACAAATATAAGATATGCATCTACGCCCCCTAGCGGAAAAACCATGCGTTATTTTAGGAAGAAAGTCATCTCAAAAGGTTTTTCGATGTGAGAGGTATCGGTCCAAAAAAAAAAAAAAATATTTAGTCGAGTTTTTAGTAGCTCAGATTTTGCTGCAAATACACCAGACGCAGAAATTAACGCTTATGACCTCTGTTGGACAACCATTCTTTACCAAATATTAGAAATATATGAAAAAAAAATTCCATCAGGAGCTGTATGCGACACAGGAAGATTTTTTTAAATTGGAGTTTTAGAAGCAGATATATCGGGGGAAACGGAATTTACCTTTTTGTGCTCCCTGAGGGAAATTTTCGATTCACGTGGAAATTTTGAATTTATATGAAACATATTTCGCATCGGAAACATGATCCAACGAAGAAGGAATTTTTCATATCGGACTCTTAGAAGTAGAGATATTGACAAAAATAAGATACAGATCTGCGCCCTCTGGCGGAGAAACCATGCACTAATTTAAGAAGAAAATATTCCGAGAAGGTTTGTCGACGTGAGTAGTATCGGTTCACGAACGAATGTTTTCAATCGAGATTTTAGAAGCTCAGATTTTATGGCAAATACAAGCAAAAATTAACGCTTACGGCCCCTGATGTCCAAAGTATTCTTTACCAAAAATTAGAAATTATATGGAAAGATTTTCCATCAGGAGCTGTATCCGCCGAATAAAATTTTTTCCGAATCGGAGTTTTAGAAGAAAAGATATCGGGGATAATGTAATTTACTTTTACGCCCCCTAGCGGAAAATCTATGCGCAGTTTGAAAAATGCTATTATACCTAAAATACTCTTTGGCATAAAAGGAATCGAAAAAAAAATAATATTTTCAATTGAATGCTTAGAAGTAAATACATGGAATAAAATGTATTTTGAATTCGACATCATCTGCATTCACGCCCTCCAGTGGCGAAATTGTGCATCGTAAATAAAAAAAAAAAAAAAATAAAGGATCATCATTCGCACATTTCAAGCTTCCCATGTAAAAGGAATTTTTCAAATCGGACTAATAGTTGCAGAGATATGGTGTGTACAGACGGACGGACTGACAAACGGACGGACAAACCGATAACATAAGCATGATCTTTCTTACGGTTTCCAACCGTAGGTTGAAGAAGCGTACATGCTCCAGCTTTGTTTGTCGGTCTGTCTGTCCGTCTGTTCGTTCGTACGATAACTCGCGTAAAAGGGGTTCGATTTCGGTGAAATTTTAGTATGTGGTAGGGGACCACTAGGGACAAACCGTATTGAAAAGAGGCCATTGCCCTTATGCGTCATAACGTACCTAAAATGCTTCGATTGCAACAAAACTTTATCATGTTGTACCGGAGGTATACTGAACCAATTCGTTTGAATATCATCGAAATGGGGTCAAAGGTAAGAGCACAGGAGCGAGATTTGTTCCACAGCCATTATCCTTATTACTTGACTAAAAATGCTTCTATTGCGACAAAACCTTAGTATGTTGTTCCGGAGGTATACTGATCCAATTCCGTTGAATATCATCGAACTGGGATCAAAGGTCAGGACACAGAAGCGAGATTTATTCCACAGCCATTATCCTCATAACTTGAGTAATGATTTCTGGCAAGTTGGAAAACGTATAATAAGCAATGCATTGTATGATTTTACTAACTTGTTCACACAAGACGTGCTAAAAAAGTGCAATCACAGAAGGGAATAATGAAAGAATATAAAGTACAATCAAAGAAAGAAATATTGAAAAAAAGAAAAACATAATCACACACACACACACACACACACACATACAAAGAAACTAAGGAGTAAAATATATGTATTCAAAGAAAATGACAAAGTTTGTGAAGATCAACTCATGCTCCCTTGGCTAGCGATAGAATACAACCACGCGCAAAGAGTAGCGTTTCCGCGTGCACACGATCTAAAAATGGTGAACAGGCCGGAACACCAGAGATATCATGGTATAATCTTTGTTCTCATGTACATTTCTGGGTCTCCTGATGCCAGTCTAGACCGCGATACCCAAAGATTCTGCACGGCAACTTCCGTGAATAAGAGAGTCAGCGTTCGCTCACGAAAGAGCTCCGAAAGCATGCCATCCGAAAGTTCAGATCCATGCTGTCCCGTCCGTGGGGAGTTTCTTAAAGTCGCCTTATTCTGTGATGTACGTGAAGAAAAGGGACGATCATTTTCGGGTAAACCAAATTTCACCCAGAAGTAGGTGCGTGTGCAGATCTGCCCTCCGGACTAGAGAGAATGGAGCGAGTTGTGTCCTCAGGCGTTTTCACTGTAGCCTCAAAGATATCAATGCTCCCAAAATGTTCATGGTCAACGCACCAGGGCTACACAAAACAATGTAAATAAATACTGTTATGTACAGTTCTGTAGAGCTTTTGGAAGAAACAGCGCATAATTTTCAAGAGCAATATGCATTATGTCTTAAAAGAAAAGTGTTTGATCAATGCATCCTTCCAGTGCTTACGTATGGTGCAGAGACGTGGACCTTAACTAAAAGAGACATACAAAGGCTGCAGACAACTCAAAGCAGCATGGAGAGGTGCATGCTTGGTGTAACCAGGAGAGATAAGAAGAGGAACTCGTGGATCCGAAAAATGACAAGAGTGGAAGACATCATGATCAGAGTTAAATCCCTGAAATGGCAATGGGCTGGACATACTGCCAGAAGAACATAATATCGATGGACAGCCGAAATTTTAGATTGGATTCCAAGGGACAGGAAAAGACCCAGAAGAAGACCAAATGGAAGATGGGTGGATGAAATTCGAAGGTATGCGGGAGTGACATGGAGGAGACTGGTACAAGACAGACCGTTGTGGAGGAAACTTGGGGAGACCTTCGTCCAGCGGTGGATTGATAATGGCTGACAATGATGATGATGACAGTTCTGTACATGCCGGCATTGTGGTCTGATGGACTTAGGAATTCTCCTTTGACCGTAATGAAGGATCGGTCGTGTATAGCAGGCGTATATAGTTATACGTAATACAGCGTATTTCAGCGGGAAGTGTTACTTTTTAAATAAGGAAACCGTTCGATTTAATAACTAAACAGTAAAGTAACTAAGTGTAAACGATAGGTGAATAATGGTAGAACGACTTACCATCTCATCAAGTTTTCTTAAGGTGACGTTATATGGCGTCCGTGAGGCCTTTAGCGGCTGTTCCCACGTTCACTCGTCAGTTCTCGCCACAGGCAGTAAGATGTCGTACACAGTGCAGCAGCGCATGTTTATCGTGAAGAATTACTGCCTTACTGATTCTGTTACTGCTACACAAAAAGCTTACTGACACGAGTACAGTGTTCGTTATGGTTCTGACCGGAGAGTGATTCTAAGGTTTGTGAAGAAGCTGGAAGAAACAGGTGAGTGAGAAAGGGAAGTACAACCCTCCGTAAGAGTGCCATAGTGAGCAGAACAGGTTCGTAAGAGTTGGTTTTGCTCCCGCTGGAAACCATTGCGCCGATTGTCACAGGAGACAACCTACTCTGCCAAAGAGCAGCTAAGCACGCAAAAATCAGCCCGTACAGAGTAACAGCTGTGCGCCAGCTGATAGGGCCGACAAAATCCAGCGTGTACGTTATTACAATTGATTCCTTAATTGGACGTAGCTCAATTGGTAGAGTGACTTATTCCGGAATGCGGGGACCAGGGATCGAGTCCCGGCGTGGACAAAAATGACAGAGAAATTTACTTCGTTATAGGAGACACTTTCAGACCTTGATATGATGGTAAATCATTCTCCCATTGCTAACATCTCATTTACACGTAGTTATATTACTGTTTACGTATTAAGTCTAAGGATTGAGCTATTTAAAAAGTGACACTTTTCGCTGAAACATCCTGTACTATACAGTATGCAAGTTTTGTTAGTTCTTATAGTCTTTATAATAAATATACCTTGTAAGTGATCCCTTCTGCTCTGCGTGTTTTGCTGTTATTTTTTTTCTTGGTTGCAAGTTTTGATCTTGCCACTGCTCGATCAGATCGGCGTATCCATTGTTCAGCATTCAGATGTTACTAGCTGCATTAGAAACGGTTTAGGCCTATCTGCGAAAGCTTTTACTAGGGAGCTTCGTCTTTGCTACGACACAAAGCAATTATTTTCGCTGTACTCTGTTCAACAGAACATATTTCAGTGTTTTTCGATTCAAAATTTATTACATTTTATTCATCGACCAGATATTATTCTACGTTCATCAACTAATTCTCATGTTGTGCCGTGAAATAAAGTTTCTCAAGTTGGATAATTAATCATGACATGATGTCTATTGAATGTATGCATCCTTTTCTCAATGTTTTTTTGGTTAATAGGCTTTGTTTTTCATTCAATGTCGAAATAAGATTAAGAATGATTGCAATTATTTACTTGTTGTGTGGCAAATGAAAAAAAAGGCTATTTTATCGTGGATTATTACATTCGCTGCATTTTCAATTCCCTAAAGGTAAGTAGAAAGGGATGGAGAGATTTCAATTTCTCTAAATCGTGTTGCTCAAATTCGAGTGACCGCTATTTGTTTAAGAACAACTTTGAATTGAAATGGCAAAAAACTCGATGACCTCACACAAGAATGCAACCATTCTTTTAGAAACAAACTCTGTGTTGGGAAAAAATACCCTTGTTTCGTTGGTAGAATGGACGTTTGAAAAAACAATAGGGCAGACTGCCCATAAGAGGGAAATATCTACAAACGCAAGATCTCAAGAAACAACGATAAATAAAAGCATTTTTCCCAAGGATATCTTCAGGTTTTATTAAGAAAGTTTCTGTTAAATTATTTTCTTCTGTGAAGAAACAGTTACCTACCGAGTGAGCTAGCAATAAACAGTTTCGATTTGTTGCAAAATAGCCGATAAATAAGGCTCAGAGTCCAAAAATAGAATACCTTACGTTCCATGAATCTTTCTTGTACTTTCCGCAGAGGTTTGAGATCGATGAGATAAAACAATATATCAGCGCAAAATACAGACAGCTGCTCGTTTTAACTGTTACATCAAATGATAAAGAAAAAAGCACGTAATTTATGTTAAATATTTTCCGGAATGGAAATATTAATCCCTACATTTGGTCGTTAGGTTAGCTTAGCAGGTTCTTCAAGTCAAGATATTTCAGTTAACAAGTACAAAATATGTACCTGTATGTTATCTATAGCAGACCCAATCCCAAGCCTTACAATCATGCAGATTTCATCGGAAATGTTCGATGAACAAAACACCAGATTTTTATTTGTTTTAATTGGAGGTTTAACGACCACCGTGAGCAACTCAATGGGCTATAAGCAGTCGCCCGTCCCATAATGTAGGGTCACTGGTTCCACGGAAGGGAAAGAACCAGTGCCGTAAGACAAACACAACATCCATGCCTCACCGGGATTCGAACCCGGACCCCGTTCGGACGAATGATCAGAGGCCATCGCTTAGACCACTGCGCCACCGGGGCGAAAAAGACCAGATTAATCTGCATTTTTGTTTATGATACTTTCTAGAATATTTCAATATATTGATGAGTGTTTCCAAAGGATAACAAGAAAGTTGACACCGAATTTTCAGGTCTAATAAACACGTCTTTTGAATCCATTCTGACGCAAATTAAATTTATCAAAGCTATTCAAAGTCAATGGAACCGGTATGGAACACAATAGATCTGACCAAAGAAAGAAGATTTTCAATCGGGTTTTTAATCCCTCAGATATTGCTGTAAAGGGAATCGTGAGCTTAAGAACTTTTAGAAACAGAGATATCGACAAAAATAAGATGTGACTTTACGTCCCCTGGTGGGAAAACCATGCATTATTTTAGGAAGAAAGTATTCTCAAAGGGTTTATCAATATGAGCGGTATCGGTCCAAGAAAAAAAAAATTAGTCGAGTTTTCAGGAGCCCAGATTTTCCTACAAATACATCAGAAGCACAAATTAACACTTATGATAGTAGTGTATAAAGGGCAGGTTCTGGGCCAGTGGAGGGTCAATGTTAACCTATGGGACCCTCCACTTTAGTAAGTGGAGGGTCATGGAGTGGTGGAGGATCGCATCTTACGCCATCTTGGGTGACTGATAACATCATGGAGTTGTGGAATGGGTTGGGAGATAAGACTGGGCCATCTTAACATGACATCATAGGAGTGGGGAGTTAGCGTTATGGTTAAATTAGCATTTTACAATGCTATCTCGGTACGGAGGGTGGGTGACGTTACAAATGTTTCATTTTTTTATCTAACACGTGTTTGTAGAAACTTTCTTCCAATCTCCCATCATGAGAATTTTTCTATTTCCTTCGGGTGATTTTTATATTTTGAATGCTTCTTTTCAAATAATTTGTTTTTCTATATGCATTTTTTAAGATTCTTTACAATTCTTCGATAAATAGTTTTATGTACGTTCTACATTGCTGTTCTGGTAGATTAAATGTTTCCCTGGTCAGCGCCATTTGTCCTCAGGAATTTTACTGCGTGTGTGTCTGCGTGTGTGTCTGTGTGTGTGTGTTTGCAAATTTTCTTGTTTTATTATAAACCTTTTCGTAGATGATTCTCTGTTTTTCCCACTGAAATAATTTTTATTAACAAATGTTTGAGATTTCGTTTAAAATCTATATTAGCGAGCGAATATTCGAAGCTAAGTGTATTTGTAATTCGATCGAGTATTATTTTTGCCAGTGATTTGTTTTTGAATGTAATTTTCGCTACTTGGGAATTTTATCATTTTATTTTTTCCTAAATAGTTCTTTTTTTTATTTCATAAGTTATTTTTTTCACTTGGCAAAATTTTCCATATCAGCATTTCTTTAAAAATATCGCTTTCAAGAAATGTTTTTATTTCATTTTGTTTTCCGCTTAAACAATTTTTCTTACATGATTTTAAGGTATTCCTATATAACTTAAACTATTGGTCTTATTTCGTGTAAGTGTACGTGAATTATACAGATCTTTTAGTGGTTATACATAAAATTTGATTGTGGCAGTATTTTTTTTTATTCTTACTTTATTTTTCCATTTCTTCCCAACAAAATTTCTTCCCTATTACTCCCCCCCCCTTTAACTTAAACTATTTTTCAAAATCCTATTCTATACTAGTATATTCATTAAATTTAATGATGTATAAGCATTACTTTTTTCAAACTTCTCGATGTATCGGCATTATTCTACTTTTATTAAGACTTTATTGTTCCATTTCTTTCCAACAAACAAATGTTTCTTCATTATTATTTCTTCTTTTCTATGTAACCTAAATTAACTTTCAGAAATGCTATCCTATCTTTGCGTGTCATTAAACTTCTCGATGTATCCACTTTATTTTTTTCAAACTTTGCAAACCTTTGACCAATTTTATTCTAACTTTATATCTCAATTTCCTTCCAACAAACGTTTCTTAACGACATGATGCTGCAGATGTACCAAAACTTCAAATTTCTCTTTCCCTACATAGGTGCTCTATTTTTCAGGCTCCATGTTTGTGAAATATGCATATATTTATTTTATTCGTTCTAGTTTGCTATACTTTTCTTTTGCTGTCCCAACAGAAAAAGCATTCATTGTCATGATATGCATTCTAAAAGTCCATACTGACACTAAAATTTGTATTCTTTGCGATATATTTTCTGTATATTTTTCGCGACAGAAAACATTCATTCTGGAGACCAAGTTCGTACGTCTGGCTAAACATCATATCCTAACCAATATTTTTTTCTGTGGAGCATTATTTAACTCCTCAGAAGTACAGTTATTCCTAGGA